>OZ022559.1:38935966-43935966 GCA_963991005.1 Barypeithes pellucidus
TTTAATGCCTATTCAATTTTCGATAAGACATTTTTATTACCATGAATATTAAATTGAATATTAGGGTTATTGCAAACAATCAGGGACGGAGAAAATTGATATACCTAATAATGTATTATACAGGATTATTCACGGTTAGTGGCCTATTATAAGATCTTGTGAACTTAAAAATATATTTGTTTGAAATATTAGTACTCGCTATAAAAAATGCCGATCTTCTTAATGAAGATATTTTGGCTTAATATTGTTATTTTAAATATAATACCCTCTATATCTTGGTATTTTTCGATTCTATATACATCAAAGTAACTTTTATTAATAATTTCCTATACCCATCTCCAACCCTTACCGAGATAAAATTTATCAAAAGAATTTTTTAATATAATAATAAAAATACATGTTAAAATAATTTGACGTTACTTTGGACCTAATGTCGTTAAAAAAAATTATGTCATAAAAATATTAGACATTTTTTATACAGGCTATTTTAAAAATTATTATTTTCTGGTATAATATTTTTGAGTTGAAACTTTATGGTTCAGTCCTGCTGAGGTAGAAACTAATTTGTGTTATAATTTTAGTTACGTATTCGAAATTTACAAAAATGAAATTTACCACTAGTAAAGTTCAATTTAACTTAGAGACTCGTCAAGATCTTATTAAGTAAAGATATTCAGAAAAAAAAACTGAGGGTGATTGCAAAATTTTGAAGTCCTATGCCTATTTTGATATTTTCTTAATTATGTAGTATCTTCTAGATACTGTACTTTACTAGCAGCAAATTTTTTTTAATTTCTAACGAATACTTGATTTTTCGAAATTAAAATTATAACACTAATTAGTTTCTATCCAAACAGGGCTGAACCCCAGAAGATGAAGTTTCAACTCAAAATATTTATTTCTTTGTCACCTATTCATGTGTCAATCCTGGTATACGCTGTATATATGCATATAGTTACATTTATTTTTTAATTTAGCAAAAATATATTATTGACTTTTAATTCTAAAGAACTTTTGTCAAAAGAATTTTTCAAAAAAATATTTTTTATTTGATCTAATTTAAGAGTAATTAATAATCCATCTCAGTCGCCTACTGATCTTTTTCTAACATCAATAGCGAACGCTACTCTCGGAAATCCGAGCCAGCTGGCGGAATATCTAGGAATTCATCAGTTTTTAGTTATAAAATTGAGAATTTTATCTCAGAAACGTTTAGAGATGGATATAGCAAATTATTAACAAAAGTAACTTGGATCTTCACATATAATCGATAAATGTCTAAATATACAAATTTTTAATTTTTACAAAATCTCGTAAATCATTTTTTTATGTTACATCCTATATATATTTCTAAGTAAGGGATTAAAAATGGTGTCTTTAAAAAAATGTTGCCACAATCTTCGCATATTAAATTTCTTTTCCAAATTAGCATTATTGTTTCAAATGTTTATTTACAACATGATATGTGCGTTATAACAAATGTATGAAATTTTTTCCCAAAAATAATAGGATTATTGTTTCCTAAGAATTAAGGAATTTTATTCTTTAAACAAAATACTTGCGCTGCACTGTATTAATATAGTTGGGCAATAAAACATATAATTCATTTTATTTTTATACTTTGAAAAGGTTTTAAAATTATTGATAAACTTGGTAGCATAAAGTCATATCCAAACAAATTTAATTCTAGTACAACAATATGACTTTCGAAAATAAAAAATTTGACCCAACCAGATATGGAACATTTTATTTAAATTTTATATAGCAACAAACTATACATCCATGCTTAAATCAATAAAAAATTGTTTTAAATTTTGCTCGTCTCTAAAAGGTCCAATTTTTTACACTATTTATGTATTAATTATGTGAGAATAATCCCTCTTGCAGTCCAGTGAAAGTATACCTAGAAGGAAAGTAAACTCTCAATCTGATCCATTAGATTAATAAGGCCACTACGGGTTTAAATCGGGACTGTCTCGGAGGCAATGCCCTCTTATCCATAAAGCTGTCTAGGCTGAAGCCTAGAGGCCCCACCCAAAATTAGGGGCCTATGTGGTCAGGAAAGCGTGAATTTCTGTTTAAGACATTAGTAGGTAGTTATAGACAGTTTCTGCACATACGCTAATCAAATCTTTAAATGTAAAGATTTAGCAACACATGCAATTTTGTTCACAAATAGGTAGATATTTCGTAATCAGCTGAATATACTTTTTGTTTCATCGAAAGGAAAATCTTATAATAATAATAATAATAATAAATAAATTTATTTACAAGGAGCAAAGTTTTCTACATGTACCTGGAAAAAAATAAATAAATAAATATAGTGTTTCTACTTGCCCCTGCAAATAAATTAAAAAAAACGTAGTCCCCAGGACTTGTACGCAGTTTTAACCCATTAACATAAGCAGAAAAAATTTTAAAAAAAGAAAATTGAAGAAGAACAAAAGATGTGAATAAAAAATACATGAAATAGTTGATTTCCTATATCATCTAATCATCTAGCAGTACAATGTTCGACATTAATATAAACCTATATAAATTATGAAAAGTTTCCTATCAAGAAGGTATTTGTTTCCACAATTCCATATTTATTACGGTATTAATACATACAACATTATTATGTTTTTTAAAGCATTTTTAGCATATTAAGTTATATTTATATTTTACAAAATTATCTAGAGCTATAGTCATTTTTTAAGTCCACCAGACTATGAATTTCCAGCCTGGGTTTACTGTACTGTACTGTGTTTTATGGTAACGCAATTTGTTTTCGAGAAATTTGCCTTCAAAGAATCGATTAGCGTGTTTGTTCAAAGTTCCCACTATCAAGGTATCTTATCGTTTTCCTTTATACCTTTCCTACCAAGCATAATAGATTAATAAAATATATTATTATATAGAAAATATTAATAATATCCTTGGTTAGTAAAACATGTTCTACTGGAAACGCCGCACAATGTAAACTTAAATGATTTGTTGAATAATTTTGATCATTTTATGAATTAATAATATTAATTCTTACTAGGATAAAAATTCAAGTGATTTTTTCTAGGTGTTTAATAATTTTTCTAAATAAAACATCCTATATACTTTAGTGTCTCTATTTAGATTTATAATTTTTTTTTCATAAGTAATTAGGATTTTCCGAGGAGCCGTCAAATTCGGTATTTTATTCAACCGTCTATACTCCCTTAACGATGAAATATGATACTATTATTTCGCAATGGATAATATGAGCAATTGTAAATATTCGTTGAAACAGTATATTATTACATAAGCAATGTCGTCATTTAAAACAGTTAATGCCTAAAATCAACGACACGCTATTGGCTCGTTGCGAACAAAATGGATTATAATATGTTCTATGGTCTTAACCAGCGTTGGCAGCATCATTTCGATCGTAACAGACCTGTTACGAAAGACGATAATTTATTATGCTGTAACGTCGCTTATAAAGAGATTAGTAATTAGTAATTATCGGTACGATACTAAGATTAACAAAATCGACATCTAAAAAAATGGTGATTTCTTTGATTGGGGACTCTATGTTTTGCCCAAGGAAAAATTTACAATCCAAATCTAAAAAAAAGTCATCTGGGCCCCATTGCATTATTTATTAAGGATAAAACTATAACGAAATTTGAATCCAAATTATTATGAAAAAAATAACTCTGCTGGCAACAGTGGTCTTAACTACATATTTCAACAGGCACCACTGGATTTCAAGATTTGGAAATGCTATATTAGCTAGGGATATCTACCAAAATATTTACTATATTGCAATTTAGGTATAGTTTTTGCAGAATAATATCGCTGATCTCTTGACTGTAATAAAATCTCATTATATATTCGACCATTAAATTTAATAAGGAAATCCTAAATTTTAAAACCCGAGCAGAGCCGGACCAGGTATACAAATGCCTGATGCATATATAAATACAAAGTGATTTTTAATAATTTTAATCTTTAGTGGTTTTCCGGCGAGTAATTTTTAGTTAGGCTTATTAGTGGTAGAGTAGTGGTAGTGGTAGTCCTTGGAATTGTGCTGATAGGGAATGGAGACTTAAATATTTAACAGCTGTTAAACATGTCGAGAAGAAAATCGTCCAATTATTTACCTTGACGAAACATGATTCGATACCCATGACACTCCAAGAAAAGGTTGGGATGATTCTTCCAAAAAATGTCAAACCAAGGCACCATCAAATAAAGGTAAAAGAATCACAATATTACAGGCTGGTTCAGAGAACGGGTTTGTTCCAAATTGTCTATTGCTTTCAGCTAAATACATAGCAGATTCTTCTTTAGATTACCATCAAGATACCGCGACGCACAACTTTTTGAAAATTGGTTTAAACATAAACTCCTTAAAAATATACCTGAAAATAGCGTCATTGTAATGGACAATGCTAGTTATCATAGTCGGCAAGCAAAAATCATTCCCAATTCTAATACTACAAAAGCAGAAATTCAAAATTTTATGATGGAAAATGATTTATATTTTGAAGAAACTTACAAAAAACGAGAACTGCTATAAGTATTAAAAGCTTTTAAAATAAATAAGGAATACGAGTGTGACAAACTTGCAGCAGAAAATGGACATGCAGTGTTGCGTCTTCCTCCGTACTATTGTATATTCAATCCTATTGAGCTAATATGGCACCAATTAAAATCCAATATTAGGAGAAATAATATTTCTCCTACATTAAATGCATCTGTAGTAGAATTAATTAAAAACGAAGTAAAAAAAATTTCTGCAGACAGCTGGAAAAACTGTGTACAGCATGTACATAAGGTGGAAAATTCTTACAATTGTATGATTACAAATGTTCAACCCTTAATTATAAGTTTAAGCTTAGATGAAGATAGTGATAGCGATAAAGAGTTAAATTTTCAATAAATTATCAATAGTTTCTTAGAATTTAATTAATTTTTATTGTACTTGTTATCCTAATAGTTATACTTTTAAATTATATTATTTTCAATTATCATTAATTATTGTTATCATTATTTTACATTTATTATAGGTACCTAAAACTAAAAATACCTATCTATTTATTTTAAATTATAAAAATAAATCATGTGGTGTGGTATTCCATTTCAAGTCGGCCTTGATCCCATTTATTGAGCTTTGAAGAGGTTCAGGCGTATATAATAGGGTTTAATCAGGTAGTTTATTTATGGCAGTAAGAATCAATGGTATAATTCTGCAACAACTATACAGTATTTTTTATTTTACATTCTCGTCATATACACATCGAAGCTTGTAATTTTTGGCTCATTTCTCAAAAAGGAAAATATCATAGTTTATTTCTTATAGTTTCAGGCAAAAAAGTCTTAAAATGTCTTAAAAGTTTCAGTTATAAGAATTTGTTACTTTTAAATTCTATTAAAATACCTTCACATAATAATATAAACTTGTGTTCTAATATATACACGGTACACCGAGTAAAGTGGCCTATTACAAGTATCTTGAGAACTAAATGAGATTTTATTTTGAGAATTTTGATGTGGCTATAAGACATGATTTTTTACATTCTACGTGGTTATCATACCAAAAGTAAATAAAATAACGAAAAATACATTTTACGTTACGTCTATATTTATTGCTTCCATGAATCCATTCCGCAGTTAACTACCAAAAAATATATTTTTATAAAATGATTTTTAATTTTTAAGTCCGAAAATATTGAAGAAAGGAATATTCAATATCTTTAGATAGCAAATTTGATCCCCCATTTGCAAAATATATCAAATTAATGAAATATAGGTTTTAAAGAAAGCTTTTTGCAATAATAATTCATCTCACTCAGAAAAATTGTTTTGGAAACGCCCCGTATAAAACTAATTAAACACTTTTCCCAACTGTAAAATTTCAGGTCCCGATACCGCGTTAAATAACTAGGGGGCATAGCCCCCTAGGCGCTCCGCGCGGGGCTCCGCGGACCCTCTTTTTGCGACAGATTCGCCTATATGTGTTTTGTTATTACCTAGATTTATCAACCGATTTGCGTGGATGCATCGATAAGCTTGAATGCAGATTGATGCTTTAATTGGTTGGCCACACTCCTGCGGACTGTGTTGGGGGTACATAGCACCCAAATTCGTTCATTATAACATATGTTACCGTTTCACATTTTAAGGGACCAGCTATAACCGATTGCGAACAATCCGTTCACTATATTACGTATCGAATAGAAAAAAATATGTCAAAAATGACAGCTGTCAAAAATAAACAAAATTTTCGGATTCCTTGCATTCGAATTACATAAAAACGATACCAAACTTGCGAAATTCCGTTAACCTTATACCTATTATTGACCTAAGAAACGTCAATTTGACAGCTGTCAAAAAATAGATAAAAATTTCGGATTCCTCATACTCAAATTATATCGAATCGACACCAAACTTTTGAAATTCTGTTAACCTTGCACTTATTCTTTACTAAGGAATCCTCAATTTGACAGCTGTCAAAAAATATATAAAATTTTCGAATTAGGTATTCCCCAAATTATATTAATTCCCAAGTATTTTCATTTTTAATTTTTTTTTAATTTCTAAATAATTCATGCAAATGCCTTAAAAATTTGAAGAATTCGATATATTTCGATTTTATTCGAAAAGTATTATCTCTACGGTAAAATTGTATATATCGTAAAGATGCACTTTGATAAGGTCTACAAGAAAGTAGTCTATAAAATTTTCTGTATCTACTGTAGTTGTTGAGTTATTGAGGAAATCATGATTTCTATATTCTTGCAAATATCTCAAAAACGATTACATTTGAGAAAAAAAGTTTCGAACAAACAAAATATACTATTAAATTCTCTATCAGAAAGGAAATATACAAATTTTTCCTATTGGTTTAGGTTACGGAGATATTTAAGAAAAACTGAAAAATA
Source organism: Barypeithes pellucidus (assembly GCA_963991005.1). Classification (NCBI taxonomy): domain Eukaryota; kingdom Metazoa; phylum Arthropoda; class Insecta; order Coleoptera; family Curculionidae; genus Barypeithes; species Barypeithes pellucidus. The sequence goes on from OZ022559.1 coordinate 38,942,869, forward strand.
TCAAGAAATTTTGAAATTCTTAAAAGTTCAAAAAAAAAATTATTAAATATTCTTACATTTCATATAATATTTGATGTATACTGATAGAATAAATATATTATGTTTAGAAGGAAACCATTAATGAGTTACAAAATGCGGCAGATTCTCACTAGGCGCTGACCGCGCAGGGGCCTCCGGCATCCACCTACATGCGTTTTTGTTATTACCTAGCCGCTCCGCGGCAGTGCTCCGCCGTTCACCTGTATGCGACAGATTCGCCTACGTGTGTTTTTTTGTTATTATTACCTAAATTTGACCACCGATTAGGGTGGATGCACCGAGAAGCTTGAATGCAGGTTGTTGCTTTAATTGGTTGGCCACACTCCTGCGGACTGTGATGGGGGTACATAGCACCCAAATTTGTTAATTATAACATATGTGACCGTTTCACATTTTAAGGTACCAGCTATAACCGTTTGTGAACAATCCGTTCACTATTTTACGTATCGAATAGAAAAAAATATGTAAAAAATTACAGCTGTCAAAAAATAAACAAAATTTTCGGATTCCTTTCATTCGAATTACATAAAAACGATACCAAACTTGCGAAATTCAGTTGACCTTGTACCTATTACTGACTTAAGAAACGTCAATTTGACAGCTGTCAAAAAATAGATAAAAATTTCGGATTCCTCATACTCAAATTATATAGAAACAATACCAAACTTGTGAAAATATGTCAACAAAAAAATGTCAAAAATGACAGCTGTCAAAAAATAAATACATTTTTCGGATAATTTATACTCAAATTATATAGAATCGATACAAAATTTTTGAAATTTTGTTAACCTTGCCCTTATTCTTTACTAAAGAATCACCAATTTGACAGCTGTCAAAAAATAAATTTAATTTTCGGGCTCCTTGCATTTGAATTACATAGAGTCGATACTAAACTTGCGATAATTTGTTCACCTTGCACATATTACTAACCTAAGAAACGTCAATTTGACAGCTGTCAAAAAATGTATAAAATTTTCGAATTCCTCATACTCAAATTATATAGAAGCGATACCAAACTCGTGAATTTTTGTTAACTTTGGAACTATTACCAACGTAATATACGTCAATTTGACAGCTGTCAAAAAATTAATAAAATTTTCGGATTGCCTGCATTCGAGTTATACGAAATCGACACCAACTTTACGAAATTATGTTATCATTACGCCTATGATCGACAGTTAACCGAAATCAAAGAATTGTTAAATTGACAGCTGTCAAAATATGAATTAAATTTTCGGATTCCTTGCCCTCGAATTATACGAAAACGACACCAACTTTGTGAAATTCTATTAATCTTGCACTTTTTACTAACAAAGAAAACGTCAATTTGACAGGTGTCAAAAAATAAATAAAATTTTTTAAATTCCTTTAATATTACTAACATAATGTGCTACTTGATTTTTCTTCAAATTGACAATTTACTAAATTATTCCTATTTTTCCACAAAATGCGAAACGACCCTATTAAAAATTTGCTAAACATCCCATGTATTTTCACGAATTACGGTAAAAGCCACGCCTTTCATACATTTCGAGCGAAAGTTAGAAATTTTGCTGTCACCGTTACGAATTTTCTTAATTTTCTCCAAGTTCGAACATCTTTATGATAACTTTATATACATCAAAATGTTCGGAAAAGATGAGGGAATCAGATAAAAATAGAAAGAAATCTCCAAAAGGAAAGCTATGGAAGATATAGCAGAGTAAACTGAACTTTTGAAAAAAAATTTTTTGACAAAATTTATAAAATATTTTTTTTATCCGCCAAAGGATATTTTTGGATCACGCAGTCGATGTTGAACGTAAAGGTAATTTATTCCTTTAAATGATAGGCTAAAGAACGATTGAAAAAGTTACATACACTAGCGTACAGATGGGTTTTAGTAAGAGGATGTCAAAATTTGTCATTATTGCTTAATTGATTGTAGTTATTTTTGTATAAGAAATTAAGAAACTAAATTATGATTTATAATCCTGTTTGGATGTGCTCTTTCTGATGACATATATAACATTTCGATCAAATATTATTTTACCCCATAAAAAGCAAAAAAAAAATTTGACGAAATCATCAAGTTCAGTTTTTCGCAAATTTCTCCATTTTATAGGCCTTTTAGCATGATATGATGTATTGTGAAATATTAGTATTTGAGATGACCTATCCACCGGTTCTAACCCGGAGCAAATCTATGCGACCCAAGTCGAATAATTAATTATCGAAAATGACCCTGCATTTCCATGCTTTCCAACTTTAAAAAAATCAAAAAATTGACTTCCCGACATTTTATTGAAAAAATCTCGCGACGACTTTTTCTAAATAAGTTTCTTGATAACATACTAGAATATAAACTGAATCGCTTAAGTTTTACGAGACCGGCAAGTCGTAGAAAAAAATATTTAATTTTTTGCACATTTTCTGCTTATTTCGTTTAATAACTTATGAACGGAACACCCTGTATAATAAAGTACATCGGCTAAAGATACGCCATATATACTAAAATATACCCCAAAAGTTTCATTGCTCCAACGTGAGCCGTTTAGAAGAAATCGAATAACTGGTTTCAAGATGCACCCTGTTTCGGCTCTCCCATAAGAGCAATGTAAATTGGTCGTTGCAGACCATTTTGGAAATCGGGAAAATGGTAGGAAATTTTCCATTTTGGGCAACGATAGGGGTCATTATCGAAAGCCGAAATCCCATAGAATCTTTTCCATACCATTTCCATCCTCAAATCGGTCAATTAACTTCAGGATTTCGCTAAGAAAATGGCTATTTTTGGCCTATTTCGACCGAATTTGACAGCCAAAATATTTTAGTAAAATTTCGTCCGTCCGTCCGTTAAAATCCGAGTAAAGTTCAAGTCCAGTCGGCAGATTTGCAAAAATTGGCCGTCCCAGCTCGGTAAATTGTCGTTTTTCTCCCGATTGGAAGGAAATTTCGAAAATTTTGAAAAATAATAATGTGGTGAGAAATGATGGACGATGAAAATACGCTTATAGAGAACTCTCCGAAATAATATTTGTAGGAGTTATTCGTGACTAAACACGACTTTTAGTGAAAAATGGGTGAAAATGGTTATATTTAATTTCGTTTAACCCTTTAGATCGTCATTCGAAGCGCGCTCTTGGTATGAATCTTCAAGTACCATCATTCCGCGTGACGAAAAAGCAATAAAATATGAAAAATGTTAAATACGAGAGCGTATAGAAGAATTTAAGTGTGGTGGTGACAAAAACACAATTTCCAAATTTTTAAAATTCAATCGTTAATAGTAATTTCGGTTTTTAAATCGAAGAAACGAAATTATACGTATCGAATGTGATTTACCTCGAACTTTCCGGTAAAGTAAACTAAATTTCGATCAAAAGCCGTTTTTACCTCGAAAAAAATGAAAAACCGTCCATTTTTACCCCGAAATATCAACTTGTTCAGTATTTTCAAATTTTTCCCATCTTCTAATAACTTTAGGTATAGATCGATGTATTGATGGCACCTAGTTTTTGAGATGGGAAATCGAGAATTTAAAACCGCGAGACGCTAGGACGCACCCAGTTCGAGCTATTAGGTACCAAAAATGACCATTTTTTGTCAAATTTCGACTTTCAAAAATTCTTTTAAATTACTTCTAATCATCGTACGTTGCCCAGTTTCAATAGGGTTCTGTAGCGACCGGTCCACTCCACACTCTGAAAATTTAAATCGAAAAAATTGCGATTTGCGACCTGAAATCCGGATCAACGGGAATCGCCGAAAAGTCGACTTTGACGCTTAATAACTTCGAAACGGCACACCCTGTATACTCGAAAATTTGAGACAATACGCGCGCACTATCCAAAAGTAAAACCAAAAAGTTTCGTCGTTTCGACTCTTATAGTTTATTCTCCAGAAATTCGCAACCTCGAAAATGTCGAAAAAGACGGCAACGGACGAACTCAAGGTCACGTACTGGACGTAATACATAGCGTCCGAAGGGCGCTATGTAACTAGGGGGGCATAGCCCCCCTAGGCGCTCCGCGCGGGGCTCCGCGGACCCTCTATATGCGACAGATTCGCCTATATGTGTTTTTTATTACCCAGAGTTCTCAACCGATTTGCGTGGATGCATCGAGAAGTTTGAATGCAGGTTGATGCTTTAATTGGTTGGCCACACTCCTGCGGACTGTGTTGGGGGTACATAGCACCCAAATTCGTTCATTATAACATATGTTACCGTTTCACATTTTAAGGGACCAGCTATAACCGATTGCGAACAATCCGTTCACTATTTTACGTATCGAATAGAAAAAAATATTTAAAAAATGACAGCTGTCAAAAATAAACAACATTTTCGGATTCCTTGCATTCGAATTACATAAAAACGATACCAAACTTGCGAAATTCCGTTGACCTTGTACATACTACTGACTTAGGAAACGTCAATTTGACAGCTGTCAAAAAATAGATAAAAATTTCGGATACCTCATTCTCAAATTATATCGAATCGACACCAAACTTTTGAAATTCTGTTAACCTTGCACTTATTCTTTACTAAGGAATCCTCAATTTGACAGCTGTCAAAAAATATATAAAATTTTCGAATTAGGTATTCCCCAAATTATATTAATTCCCAAGTATTTTCATTTTTAATTTTTTTTTAATTTCTAAATAATTCATGCAAATGCCTTAAAAATTTAAAGAAATCGATATATTTCGATTTTATTCGAAAAGTATTATCTCTACGGTAAAATTGTATATATCGTAAAGATGCACTTTGATAAGGTCTACAAGAAAGTAGTCTATAAAATTTTCTGTATCTACTATAGTTGTTGAGTTATTGAGCAAATCATGATTTCTATATTCTTGCAAATATCTCAAAAACGATTACATTTGAGAAAAAAAGTTTCGAACAAACAAAATATACTATTAAATTCTCTATCAGAAAGGAAATATACAAATTTTTCCTATTGGTTTAGATTACGGAGATATTTAAGAAAAACTGAAAAATATCAAGAAATTTTGAAATTCTTAAAAATTCAAAAAAAAAATTATTAAATATTCTTACATTTTATATAATATTTGATGTATACTGATAGAATAAATATATTATGTTTAGAAGGAAACCATTAATGAGTTACAAAATGCGACAGATTCTCACTAGGCGCTAAACGCGCAGGGGCCTCCGGCATCCACCTACATGCGTTTTTGTTATTAACTAGCCGCTTCGCGGCAGGGCTCCGCCGTTCACCTGTATGCGACAGATTCGCCTACGTGTGTTTTTGTTATTATTACATAGAATTGACGACCGATTTGGGTGGATGCACCGAGAAGCTTGAATGTAGGTTGATGCATTAATTCGTTGGCCACACTCCTGCGGACTGTGATGGGGGTACATAGCACCCAAATTTGTTAATTATAACCGTAATGTGACCGTTTCACATTTTAAGGTACCAGCTATAACCGTTTGCGAACAATCCGTTCACTATTTTACGTATCGAATAGAAAAAAATATGTCAAAAATTACAGCTGTCAAAAAATAAATAACATTTTCGGATTCCTTGCATTCGAATTACATAAAAACGATACCAAACTTGCGAAATTCCGTTGACGTTGTACCTATTACTGACTTAAGAAACGTCAATTTGATAGCTGTCAAAAAATAGATAAAAATTTCGGATTCCTCATACTCAAATTATATAGAAACGATACCAAACTTGTGAAAATATGTTAACAAAAAAATGTCAAAAATGACAGCTGTCAAAAAATAAATACATTTTTCGGATAATTTATACTCAAATTATATAGAATCGATACAAAATTTTTGAAATTTTGTTAACCTTGCACTTATTCTTTACTAAAGAATCACCAATTTGACAGCTGTCAAAAAATAAATTTAATTTTCGGACTCCTTGCATTTGAATTACATAGAGTCGATACTAAACTTGCGATATTTTGTTCACCTTGCACATATTACTAACTTAAGAAACGTCAATTTGACAGCTGTCAAAAAATATATAAAATTTTCGAATTCCTCATACTCAAATTATATAGAAGCGATACCAAACTCGTGAATTTTTGTTAACATTGCAACTATTACCAACGTAATATACGTCAATTTGACAGCTGTCAAAAAATTTAAAAAATTTTCGGATTGCCTGCATTCGAGTTATACGAAATCGACACCAACTTTGCGAAATTATGTTACCATTACGCCTATGATCGACAGTTAACCGAAATCAAATAATTGTTAAAAATGACAGCTGTCAAAATATGAATTAAATTTTCGGATTCCTTGCCCTCGAATTATACGAAAACGACACCAACTTTGTGAAATTCTATTAATCTTGCACTTTTTACTAACCAAGGAAACGTCAATTTGACAGGTGTCAAAAAATTTAAGATATTTTTTAAATCCTTTTACCAATATTAACATAACGTACTAGTTGAATTTTCTTCAAATTGCCAAATTATCAAATTAAGCCTATTTTTCCAGACGGTGTGCATGATTTATTCAAATCTGATGAATTTAAACATTTGCCCTTGTCTAATTTTCACTAAATACGGTAAAAGCCACGCCTTTCATGCATTTCCAGCGAAATTTAGAAATTTTGCTGTCACCGTTACGAATTTTATTAATTTTCTCCAAGATCGAACATCTTTATGGTAACTTTATATATATCAAAATGTTCGGAAAAGATGAAGGAATCAGATAAACCTAGAAAGAAATCTCCAAAAGGAAAGCTATGGAAGATATAGCAGAGTAAACTGAACTTTTGAAAAAAAATTTTTTGACAAAATTTATAAAATATTTTTTTTATCCGCCAAAGGATATTTTTGGATCACGCAGTCGATGTTGAACGTAAAGGTAATTTATTCCCTTAAATGATAGGCTAAAGAACGATTGAAAAAGTTACATACACTAGCGTACAGATGGGTTTTAGTAAGAGGATGTCAAAATTAGTGCTTATTGCTTAATCGATTGTAGTTATTTTTGTATAAGAAATTAAGAAACTAAATTATGGTTTATAATCCTGTTTTGATGTGCTCTTTCTGATGACATATATAACATTTCGATCAAATATTATTTTACCCCATAAAAAGCAAAAAAAAAATTTGACGAAATCATCAAGTTCAGTTTTTCGCAAATTTCTCCATTTTATAGGCCTTTTAGCATGATATGATGTATTGTGAAATATTAGTATTTGAGATGACCTATCCACCGGTTCTAACCCGGAGCAAATCTATGCGACCCAAGTCGAATAATTAATTATCGAAAATGACCATGCATTTCCATGCTTTCCAACTTTAAAAAAATCAAAAAATTGACTTCCCGACATTTTATTGAAAAAATCTCGCGACGACTTTTTCTAAATAAGTTTCTTGATAACATACTAGAATATAAACTGAATCGCTTAAGTTTTACGAGACCGGCAAGTCGTAGAAAAAAATATTTAATTTTTTGCACATTTTCTGCTTATTTCGTTTAATAACTTATGAACGGAACACCCTGTATAATGTCGTACATCGGCTAAGGATACGCCATATATACCAAAGTATACCCCAAAAGTTTCATTGCTCCAACGTGAGCCGTTTAGAAGAAATCGAATAACTGGTTTCAAGATGCACCCTGTTTCGGCTCTCCCATAAGAGCAATGTAAATATGTCGTTGCAGACCATTTTGGAAATCGGGAAAATGGTAGGAAATTTTCCATTTTGGGCAACGATAGGGGTCATTATCGAAAGCCGAAATCCCATAGAATCTTTTCCATACCATTTCCATTCTCAAATCGGTCAATTAACGTCAGCATCTCGCTAAGAAAATGGCTATTTTTGGCCTATTTCGACCGAATTTTGACAGCCAAAATATTTAGTAAAATTTCGTCCGTCCGTCCGTTAAAATCCGAGTAAAGTTCAAGTCCAGCTTGCAAATTTGCAAAAATTGGCCGTCCCGGCTCGGTAAATTGTCGTTTTCCTCCCGATTGGAAGGAAATTTCGAAAATTTTGAAAAATAATAATGTGGTGAGAAATGATGGACGATGCAAATGCGCATATAGAGAACTCTCCGAAATGATATTTGTAGAAGTTATTCGTGACTAAACAGAACTTTTAGTGAAAAATGGTTGAAAATGGATATACTTAATTTTTTTTAACCCTTTAGATCGTAATTCGAAACGCGCTCTTGGTATGAATCTGAAAGTGCCATCATTCCGCTTGACGAAAAAGCAAAAAAATATGGAAAATGTTAAATAGGAAAGCGTATAGACGAAATTAAGTGTAGCGGTGACAAAAGTACAATTTCCAAATTTTTAAAATTCAATCGTTAATAGTATTTTCGGTTTTTAAATCGAAGAAACGAAAATATACGTATCGGATGTGATTTACCTCGAACTTTCAGGTAAAGTAAACTAAATTTCGATCAAAAGCCGTTTTTACCTCGAAAAAAATCAAAAACCGTCCATTTTTACCCCGAAATATCAACTTGTTCAGTATTTTCAAATTTTTCCCATCTTCTAATAACTTTAGGTATAGATAGATGTATTGATGGCACCTAGTTTTTGAGATGGGAAATCGAAAATTTAAAACCGCGTGACCCTCGGACCCACCCAGTTCGAGCTATTCGGTACCCAAAATGACCCTTTTTTGCCAAATTTCGACTTTGAAAAATTCTTTTAAATTACTTCTAATCGTCGTACGATACCCAATTTCAATAGGGTTCTGAAGCGGCCGGTCATTGTCACACTCCAAAAATTTAAATCGAAAAAATTGCGATTTGCGACCTGAAATCCGGATCAACGGGAATCGCCGAAAAGTCGACTTTGACGCTTAATAACTTCGAAACGGCACACCCTGTATACCCGAAAATTTGAGACAATACGCGCGCACTATCCAAAAGTAAAACCAAAAAGTTTCGTCGTTTCGACTCTCACAGTTTTTTCTCCAAAAATACGCAAGCTCGAAAATGTCGAAAAACACGGCAACATACGCACTCAAGGTCACCCACTGGACGTAATACATAGCGCCCGAAGGGTGCTATGTAACTAGGGGGGCATAGCCCCCCTAGGCGCTCCGCGCGGGGCTCCGCGGACCCTCTTTTTGCGACAGATTCGCCTATATGTGTTTTGTTATTATCTAGATTTGTCAACCGATTTGTGTGGATGCATCGAGCCGTTTGAATGCAGGTTGATGCTTTAATTGGTTGGCCACACTCCTGCGGACTGTGTTGGGGGTACATAGCACCCAAATTTGTTAATTATAACATATGTTACCGCTTCACATTTTAAGGGACCAGCTATAACCGATTGCGAACAATCCGTTCACTATTTTACGTATCGAATAGAAAAAAATATTTAAAAAATGACAGCTGTCAAAAATAAACAAACTTTTCGGATTCCTTGCATTCGAATTACATAGAAACGATACCAAACTTGCGAAATTCCGTTGACCTTGTACATACTACTGACTTAGGAAACGTCAATTTGACAGCTGTCAAAAAATAGATAAAAATTTCGGATTCCTCATACTCAAATTATATCGAATCGACACCAAACTTTTGAATTTCTGTTAACCTTGCACTTATTCTTTACTAAGGAATCCTCAATTTGACAGCTGTCAAAAAATCTATAAAATTTTCGAATTACTTATTCCCCAAATTATATTATTCCCGAAGTATTTTCATTTTTAATTTTTTTTAAATTTCTAAATAATTCATGCAAATGCCTTAAAAATTTGAAGAAATCGATATATTTCGATTTTATTCGAAAAGGATTATCACTACGGTAAAATTGTATATATCGTAAAGATGCACTTTGATAAGATCTACAAGAAAGTAGTCTATAAAATTTTCTGTATCTACTATAGTTGTTGAGTTATTGAGCAAATCATGATTTCTATATTCTTGCAAATATCTCAAAAACGATTACATTTGAGAAAAAAAGTTTCGAACAAACAAAATATACTATTAAATTCTCTATCAGAAAGGAAATATACAAATTTTTCCTATTGGTTTAGATTACGGAGATATTTAAGAAAAACTGAAAAATATCAAGAAATTTTGAAATTCTTAAAAATTAAAAAAAAAAATTATTAAATATTCTTACATTTTATATAATATTTGATGTATACTGATAGAATAAATATATTATGTTTAGAAGGAAACCATTAATGAGTTACAAAATGCGACAGATTCTCACTAGGCGCTAAACGCGCAGGGGCCTCCGGCATCCACCTACATGCGTTTTTGTTATTACCTAGCCGCTCCGCGGCAGGGTTCCGCCGTTCACCTGTATGCGACAGATTCGCCTACGTGTGTTTTTGTTATTATTACATAGAATTGACCACCGATTTGGGTGGATGCACCGAGAAGCTTGAATGTAGGTTGATGCTTTAATTGGTTGGCCACACTCCTGCGGACTGTGATGGGGGTACATAGCACCCAAATTTGTTAATTATAACCGTAATGTGACCGTTTCACATTTTAAGGTACCAGCTATAACCGTTTGCGAACAATCCGTTCACTATTTTACGTATCGATTAGAAAAAAATATGTAAAAAATTACAGCTGTCAAAAAATAAATAACATTTTCGGATTCCTTGCATTCGAATTACATAAAAACGATACCAAACTTGCGAAATTCCGTTGACGTTGTACCTATTACTGACTTAAGAAACGTCAATTTGATAGCTGTCAAAAAATAGATAAAAATTTCGGATTCCTCATACTCAAATTATATAGAAACGATACCAAACTTGTTAAAACATGTCAACAAAAAAATGTCAAAAATGACAGCTGTCAAAAAATAAATACATTTTTCGGATAACTTATACTCAAATTATATAGAATCGATACAAAATTTTTGAAATTTTGTTAACCTTGCACTTATTCTTTACTAAAGAATCACCAATTTGACAGCTGTCAAAAAATAAATTTAATTTTCGGACTCCTTGCATTTGAATTACATAGAGTCGATACTAAACTTGCGATATTTTGTTCACTTTGCACATATTACTAACCTAAGAAACGTCAATTTGACAGCTGTCAAAAAATATATAAAATTTTCGAATTCCTCATACTCAAATTATATGGAAGCGATACCAAACTCGTGAATTTTTGTTAACATTGCAACTATTACCAACGTAATATACGTCAATTTGACAGCTGTCAAAAAATTAATGAAATTTTCGGATTGCCTGCATTCGAGTTATACGAAATCGACACCAACTTTACGAAATTATGTTATCATTACGCCTATGATCGACAGTTAACCGAAATCAAAGAATTGTTAAAATGACAGCTGTCAAAATATGAATTAAATTTTCGGATTCCTTGCCCTCGAATTATACGAAAACGACACCAACTTTGTGAAATTCTATTAATCTTGCAATTTTTACTAACAAAGAAAACGTCAATTTGACAGGTGTCAAAAAATAAATAAAATTTTTTAAATTCCTTTAATATTACTAACATAATGTGCTACTTGATTTTTCTTCAAATTGACAATTTACTAAATTATTCCTATTTTTCCACAAAATGCGAACCGGCCCTATTAAAAATTTGCTAAACATCCCATGTATTTTCACGAATTACGGTAAAAGCCACGCCTTTCATACATTTCGAGCGAAAGTTAGAAATTTTGCTGTCACCGTTACGAATTTTCTTAATTTTCTCCAAGTTCGAACATCTTTATGGTAACTTTATATATATCAAAATGTTCGGAAAAGATGACGGAATCAGATAAAAATAGAAAGAAATCTCCAAAAGGAAAGCTATGGAAGATATAGCAGAGTAAACTGAACTTTTGAAAAAAAATTTTTTGACAAAATTTATAAAATATTTTTTTTATCCGCCAAAGGATATTTTTGGATCACGCAGTCGATGTTGAACGTAAAGGTAATTTATTCCTTTAAATGATAGGCTAAAGAACGATTGAAAAAGTTACATACACTAGCGTACAGATGGGTTTTAGTAAGAGGATGTCAAAATTAGTGCTTATTGCTTAATCGATTGTAGTTATTTTTGTATAAGAAATTAAGAAACTAAATTATGGTTTATAATCCTGTTTTGATGTGCTCTTTCTGATGACATATATAACATTTCGATCAAATATTATTTTACCCCATAAAAAGCAAAAAAAAAATTTGACGAAATCATCAAGTTCAGTTTTTCGCAAATTTCTCCATTTTATAGGCCTTTTAGCATGATATGATGTATTGTGAAATATTAGTATTTGAGATGACCTATCCACCGGTTCTAACCCGGAGCAAATCTATGCGACCCAAGTCGAATAATTAATTATCGAAAATGACCCTGCATTTCCATGCTTTCCAACTTTAAAAAAATCAAAAAATTGACTTCCCGACATTTTATTGAAAAAATCTCGCGACGACTTTTTCTAAATAAGTTTCTTGATAACATACTAAAATATAAACTGAATCGCTTAAGTTTTACGAGACCGGCAAGTCGTAGAAAAAAATATTTAATTTTTTGCACATTTTCTGCTTATTTCGTTTAATAACTTATGAACGGAACACCCTGTATAATAAAGTACATCGGCTAACGATACGCCATATATACTAAAATATACCCCAAAAGTTTCATTGCTCCAACGTGAGCCGTTTAGAAGAAATCGAATAACTGGTTTCAAGATGCACCCTGTTTCGGCTCTCCCATAAGAGCAATGTAAATTGGTCGTTGCAGACCATTTTGGAAATCGGGAAAATGGTAGGAAATTTTCCATTTTGGGCAACGGTAGGGGTCATTATCGAAAGCCGAAATCCCATAGAATCTTTTCCATACCATTTCCATCCTCAAATCGGTCAATTAACGTCAGCATCTCGCTAAGAAAATGGCTATTTTTGGCCTATTTCGACCGAATTTGACAGCCAAAATATTTAGTAAAATTTCATCCGTCCGTCCGTTAAAATCCGAGTAAAGTTCAAGTCCAGTCGGCAGATTTGCAAAAATTGGCCGTCCCAGCTCGGTAAATTGTCGTTTTTCTCCCGATTGGAAGGAAATTTCGAAAATTTTGAAAAATAATAATGTGGTGAGAAATGATGGACGATGAATATACGCTTATAGAGAACTCTCCGAAATAATATTTGTAGGAGTTATTCGTGACTAAACACGACTTTTAGTGAAAAATGGGTGAAAATGGTTATATTTAATTTCGTTTAACCCTTTAGATCGTCATTCGAAGCGCGCTCTTGGTATGAATCTTCAAGTACCATCATTCCGCGTGACGAAAAAGCAATAAAATATGAAAAATGTTAAATACGAGAGCGTATAGAAGAATTTAAGTGTGGTGGTGACAAAAACACAATTTCAAAATTTTTAAAATTCAATCGTTAATAGTATTTTCGGTATTTAAATCGAAGAAACGAAAATATACGTATCGGATGTGGTTTACCTGGAACTTTCCGGTAAAGTAAACTAAATTTCGATCAAAAGCCGTTTTTACCTCGAAAAAAATGAAAAACAGTCCATTTTTACCCCGAAATATCAACTTGATCAGTATTTTCAATTTTTTCCCATTTTCCAATAACTTTAGGTATAGACAGATGTATTGATGGCACCTAGTTTTTGAGATGGGAAATCGAAAATTTGAAACCGCGTGTCGCTAGGACCCACCCAGTTCGAGCTATTAGGTACCAAAAATGACCATTTTTTGCCAAATTTCGACTTTCAAAAATTCTTTTAAATTACTTCTAATCGTCGTACGTTACCCAGTTTCAATAGGGTTCTGTAGCGACCGGTCCACTCCAAGTTCCGAAAATTTAAATCGAAAAAATTGAGTTTTGCGACTTGAAATGGATTTCAACGGGAATCGCGGAAATTTCGACTTTGACGCTTAATAACTTCGAAACGGCACACCCTGTATACTCGAAAATTTGAGACAATACGCGCGCACTATCCAAAAGTAAAACCAAAAAGTTTCGTCGTTTCAACTCTGACAGTTTTTTCTCCAGAAATTCGCAACCTCGAAAATGTCGAAATCCACGACAACATACGCACTCAAGGTCACTCTCAAGATGTCCGAAGGGCGCTATGTAACTAGGGGGGCGTAGCCCCCCTAGGCGCTCCGCGCGGGGCTCCGCGGACCCTCTGTATGCGACAGATTCGCCTATATGTGTTTTGTTAGTACCTAGATATGACCACCGATTTGGGTGGATACACCGAGAAGTTTGGATGCAGGTTGATGCTTCAATTGGTTGGCCACACTCCTGCGGACTGTGATGGGGGTACATAGCACCCAAATTTGTTAATATAACATATGTGACCGTTTCACATTTTAAGGTACCAGCTATAACCGATTGCGAACAATCCGTTCACTATATTACGTATCGAATAGAGAAAAATATGTCAAGAATGACAGCTGTCAAAAAATAAATAACATTTTCGGATTCCTTGTATTCGAATTACATAAAAACGATACCAAACTTGCGAAATTCCGTTGACCTTGTACCTATTACTGACTTAAGAAACGTCAATTTGACAGCTGTGAAAAAATAGATAAAAATTTCGGATTCCTCATACTCAAATTATATAGAAACGATACCAAACTTGTTAAAACATGTCAACAAGAAAATGTCAAAAATGACAGCTGTCAAAAAATAAATACATGTTTCGGATAACTTATACTCAAATTATATAGAATCGATACAAAATTTTTGAAATTTTGTTAACCTTGCACTTATTCTTTATTAAAGAATCACCAATTTGACAGCTGTCAAAAAATAAATTTAATTTTCGGACTCCTTGCATTTGAATTACATAGAGACGATACTAAACTTGCGATATTTTGTTCACCTTGCACATATTACTAACCTAAGAACGTCAATTTGACAGCTGTCAAAAAATGTATAAAATTTTCGAATTCCTCATACTCAAATTATATAGAAGCGATACCAAACTCGTGAATTTTTGTTAACATTGCAACTATTACCAACGTAATATACGTCAATTTGACAGCTGTCAAAATATTAATAAAATTTTCGGATTGCCTGTATTCGAATTATACGAAATCGACACCAACTTTGCGAAATTATGTTACCATTACGCCTATGATCGACAATTAACCGAAATCAAAGAATTGTTTAAAATGACAGCTGTCAAAATATGAATTAAATTTTCGGATTCCTTGCCCTCGAATTATACGAAAACGACACCAACTTTGTGAAATTCTATTAATCTTGCACTTTTTACTAACCAAGGAAACGTCAATTTGACAGGTGTCAAAAAATTTAAGATATTTTTTAAATCCTTTTACCAATATTAACATAACGTACTAGTTGAATTTTCTTCAAATTGCCAAATTATCAAATTAAGCCTATTTTTCCAGACGGTGTGCATGATTTATTCAAATCTGATGAATTTAAACACTTGCCCTTGTCTAATTTTCACTAAATAGTGTAAAAGCCACGCCTTTCATACATTTCGAGCGAAAGTTAGAAATTTTGCTGTCGCCGTTACGAATTTTCTAATTTTTCTCCAAGTTCGAACATCTTTATGATAACTTTATATACATCAAAATGTTCGGAAAAGATGAGGGAATCAGATAAACCTAGAAAGAAATCTCTAAACGAAAAGTTATAGAAGATATAGCAGAGTAAACTGAACTTTTGAAAAAAAAAATTTTGAGAAAATTTATAAAATATTTTTTTTATCCGCCAAAGGATATTTTTGGGTCACGCAGTCGATGTGGAACGTAAAGGTAATTTATTCCTTTAAACGATAGGCTAAAGAACGATTGAAAAAGTTACATACACTAGCGTACAGATGGGTTTTAGTAAGAGGATGTCAAAATTAGTGATTATTGCTTAAACGATTGTAGTTATTTTTGTATAAGAAATTAAGAAACTAAATTATGGTTTATAATCGTGTTCTGATGTGCTATTTCCGATGACTTATATAACATTTCGATGAAATATTATTTTACCCCATAAAAAGGAAAAAAAAATTTTGACGAAATCATCAAGTTCAGTTTTTCGCAAATTTCTCCATTTTATAGGCCTTTTAGCATGATATGATGTATTGTGAAATATTAGTATTTGAGATGACCTATCTACCGGTTCAAACCCGGTGCCAATCTATAAGACAGAAATCGAATAATTCATTATCGAAAATGACCCTGCATTTTAATGCTTCCCAACTTTAAAAAAATCAAAAAATTGACTTCCCGACATTTTATTGAAAAAATCTCACGACGAGTTTTTCTAAATAAGTTTCTTGATAACATACTAGAATATAAACTGAATCGCTTAAGTTTTACGAGACCGGCAAGTCGTAGAAAAAAATATTTAATTTTTTGCACATTTTCTGCTTATTTCGTTTAATAACTTATGAACGGAACACCCTGTATAATGAAGTATATGGGCTAAAGATACGCCATATATACCAAAATATGCCCCAAAAGTTTCATTGCTCCAACGTGAGCCGTTTAGAAGAAATCGAATAACTGGTTTCAAGATGCACCCTGTTTCGGCTCTCCCATAAGAGCAATGTAAATATGTCGTTGCAGACCATTTTGGAAATCGGGAAAATGGTAGAAAATTTTCCATTTTGGGCAAAGATAGGGGTCATTATCGAAAGCCGAAATCCCATAGAATCTTTTCCATACCATTTCCATCCTCAAATCGGTCAATTAACTTCAGCATCTCGCTAAGAAAAAGGCTATTTTGGCCCATTTCGGCCGAATTTTGACAGTCAACAAATTGGGTTAATTTTATTCCAAGGCATGCTGATTAAAATCGACGAAGTGTGCAGATTTGCAAAAATTGGCCGTCCCAGCTCGGAAAAACGCCGTTTTTCTCCCGATTGAAAGGAAATTTCGAAAATTTTGAAAAATAATAATGTTGAGAGAAAAGATGGACGGAAAGAATACGCCTATAAAGAACTCTCCGAGATGATATTTGTGGGAGTTATTCGTGACTAAACAGAACTTTTAGTGAAAAATGGTTGAAAATGGTTATATTTAATTTTTTTTAACCCTTTAGATCCTAATTCGAAACGCGCTCTTGGTATGAATCTTAAAGTACCATCATTCCGCTTGACGAAAAAGCAAAAAGATATGGAAAATGTTAAATAGGAAAGCGTATAGACGAAATTAAGTGTAGCGGTGACAAATTTTTGCATTTCCAAAAAACTAAAATTCATTCTTTAATAGTAATTTCGGTATTTAAATCGAAGAAACGAAAATATACGTATCGAATGTGATTTACCTCGAACTTTCCGGTAACGTAAACTAAAATTGGATCAAAAGCCGTTTTTACCTTGAAAAAAATCAAAAACCGTCCATTTTTACCCCGAAATATCAACTTGTTCAGTATTTTCTAATTTTTCCCATCTTCTAATAACTTTAGGTATAGATAGATGTATTGATGGCACCTAGTTTTTGAGATGGGAAATCGAAAATTTTAAACCGCGAGACGCTAGGTCCCACCCAGTTCGAGCTATTAGGTACTCAAAATGACAATTTTTTGGCAAATTTCGACTTTCAAAAATTCTTTTAAATTACTTCTAATCGTCGTACGATACCCAATTTCAATAGGGTTCTGAAGCGACCGGTCATTGTCACACTCTGAAAATTTAAATCGAAAAAATTGCGATTTGCGACCTGAAATCCGGATCAACGGGAATCGCCGAAAAGTCGACTTTGACGCTTAATAACTTCGAAACGGCACACCCTGTATACTCGAAAATTTGAGACAATACGCGCGCACTATCCAAAATTAAAACCAAAAAGTTTCGTCGCTTCGACTCTGATAGTTCTTTCTCTAAAAATACGCAACCTCGGAAATGTCAAAATCCACGACAACGGACGAACTCAAGGTCACACGTAGGACGTAATACATAGCGACCGGGACGGGCGCTATGTAACTAGGGGGGCATAGCCCCCCTAGGCGCTCCGCGCGGGGCTCCGCGGACCCTCTGTATGCGACAGATTCGCCTATATGTGTTTTGTTATTACCTAGATTTATCAACCGATTCGCGTGGATGCACCGAGAAGTTTGAATGCAGGTTGATGCTTTAATTGGTTGGCCACACTCCTGCGGACTGTGATGGGGGTACATAGCACCCAAATTCGTTAATTATAACATATGTGACCGTTTCACATTTTAAGGTACCAGCTATAACCGATTGCGAACAATCCGTTCACTATTTTACGTATCGAATAGAAAAAAATATGTAAAAAATTACAGCTGTCAAAAAATGAACAAAATTTTCGGATTCCTTGCATTCGAATTACATAAAAACGATACCAAACTTGCGAAATTCCGTTGACCTTGTACCTATTACTGACTTAAGAAACGTCAATTTGACAGCTGTCAAAAAATAGATAAAAATTTCGGATTGCTCATACTCAAATTATATAGAAACGATACCAAACTTGTTAAAACATGTCAACAAAAAAATGTCAAAAATGACAGCTGTCAAAAAATAAATACATTTTTCGGATAACTTATACTCAAATTATATAGAATCGATACAAAATTTTTGAAATTTTGTTAACCTTGCACTTATTCTTTACTAAAGAATCACCAATTTGACAGCTGTCAAAAAATAAATTTAATTTTCGGACTCCTTGCATTTGAATTACATAGAGTCGATACTAAACTTGCGATAGTTTGTTCACCTTGCACATATTACTAACCTAAGGAACGTCAATTTGACAGCTGTCAAAAAATATATAAAATTTTCGAATTCCTCATACTCAAATTATATAGAAGCGATACCAAACTCGTGAATTTTTGTTAACATTGCAACTATTACCAACGTAATATACGTCAATTTGACAGCTGTCAAAAAATTTAAAAAATTTTCGGATTGCCTGCATTCGAGTTATACGAAATCGACACCAACTTTGCGAAATTATATTACCATTAAGCCTATGATCGACAGTTAACCGAAATCAAAGAATTGTTAAAATGACAGCTGTCAAAATATGAATTAAATTTTCGGATTCCTTGCCCTCGAATTATACGAAAACGACACCAACTTTGTGAAATTCTATTAATCTTGCACTTTTTACTAACCAAGGAAACGTCAATTTGACAGGTGTCAAAAAATAAATAAATTTTTTTAAATTCCTTTAATATTACTAACATAATGTGCTACTTGATTTTTCTTCAAATTGACAATTTACTAAATTATTCCTATTTTTCCACAAAATGCGAAACGACCCTATTAAAAATTTGCTAAACATCCCATGTATTTTCACCAATTACGGTAAAAGCCACGCCTTTCATGCATTTCCAGCGAAATTTAGAAATTTTGCTGTCACCGTTACGAATTTTCTTAATTTTCTCCAAGATCGAACATCTTTATGGTAACTTTATATATATCAAAATGTTCGGAAAAGATGACGGAATCAGATAAACCTAGAAAGAAATCTCCAAAAGGAAAGCTATGGAAGATATAGCAGAGTAAACTGAACTTTTGAAAAAAAATTTTTTGACAAAATTTATAAAAAATTTTTTTTATCCGCCAAAGGATATTTTTGGATCACGCAGTCGATGTTGAACGTAAAGGTAATTTATTCCTTTAAATGATAGGCTAAAGAACGATTGAAAAAGTTACATACACTAGCGTACAGATGGGTTTTAGTAAGAGGATGTCAAAATTAGTGCTTATTGCTTAATCGATTGTAGTTATTTTTGTATAAGAAATTAAGAAACTAAATTATGGTTTACAATCGTGTTTTGATGTGCTCTTTCTGATGACATATATAACATTTCGATCAAATATTATTTTACCCCATAAAAAGCAAAAAAAAATTTTGACGAATTAATCAAGTTCAGTTTCACGCAAATTTCTCCACTTTATAGGTCTTTGAGCATGATATGATGTATTGTGAAATATTAGTATTTGAGATGACCTATCCACCGGTTCGAACCCGGTGCCAATCTATGCGACCCAAGTCGAATAATTAATTATCGAAAATGACCCTGCATTTCCATGCTTTCCAACTTTGAAAAAATCAAAAAATTGACTTCCCGACATTTTATTGAAAAAATCTCGCGACGACTTTTTCTAAATAAGTTTCTTGATAACATACTAGAATATGAACTGAATCGCTTAAGTTTTACGAGACCGGCAAGTCGTCGAAAAAAATATTTAATTTTTTCACATTTTCTGATTATTTCGTTTAATAACTTATTAACGGGACACCCTGTATAATGACGTACATCGGCTAAAGATACGCCATATATACCAAAGTATACCCCAAAAGTTTCATTGCTCCAACGTGAGCCGTTTAGAAGAAATCGAATAACTGGTTTCAAGATGCACCCTGTTTCGGCTCTCCCATAAGAGCAATGTAAATATGTCGTTGCAGACCATTTTGGAAATCGGGAAAATGGTAGGAAATTTTCCATTTTGGGCAACGATAGGGGTCATTATCGAAAGCCGAAATCCCATAGAATCTTTTCCATACCATTTCCATCCTCAAATCGGTCAATTAACGTCAGCATCTCGCTAAGAAAATGGCTATTTTTGGCCTATTTCGACCGAATTTTGACAGCCAAAATATTTAGTAAAATTTCGTCCGTCCGTCCGTTAAAATCCGAGTAAAGTTCAAGTCCAGTCATCAGATTTGCAAAAATTGGCCGTCCGAGCTCGGTAAATTGTCGTTTTTCTCCCGATTGGAAGGAAATTTCGAAAATTTTGAAAAATAATAATGTGGTGAGAAAGGATGGACGATGAAAATACGCTTATAGAGAACTCTCCGAAATGATATTTGTAGGAGTTATTCGTGACTAAACAAAACTTTCAGTGAAAAATGGGTGAAAATGGTTATATTTAATTTCGTTTAACCCTTTAGATCGTAATTCCAAACGCGCTCTTGGTGTGAATCTTAAAGTACCATCATTCCGCTTGACGAAAAAGTAAAAAAATATGGAAAATGTTAATTTCGAAAGCGTATAGACGAAATTCAGTGTAGCGGTGACAAAAAAAACATTTCCAAATTTTTAAAATTCAATCGTTAACAGTAATTTCGGTATTTAAATCGAAGAAACGAAATTATACGTATCGGATGTGATTTACCTCGAACTTTCCGGTAAAGTAAACTAAATTTCGATCAAATGCCGTTTTTACCTCGAAAAAAATCAAAAACCGTCCATTTTTACCCCGAAATATCAACTTGTTCAGTATTTTCAATTTTTTCCCATCTTCTAATAACTTTAGGTATAGATAGATGTATTGATGGCACCTAGTTTTTGAGATGGGAAATCGAATATTTAAAACCGCGTGACCCTCGGACCCACCCAGTTCGAGCTATTCGGTACCCGAAATGACCCTGTTTTGTCAAATTTCGACTTTCAAAAATTCTTTTAAATTACTTCTAATCGTCGTACGATACCCAATTTCAATAGGGTTCTGAAGCGACCGGTCATTGTCACACTCTGAAAATTTAAATCGAAAAAATTGCGATTTGCGACCTGAAATCCGGATCAACGGGAATCGCCGAAAAGTCGACTTTGACGCTTAATAACTTCGAAACGGCACACCCTGTATACTCGAAAATTTGAGACAATACGCGCGCACTATCCAAAATTAAAACCAAAAAGTTTCGTCGTTTCGACTCTGACAGTTTTTTCTCCAGAAATTCGCAACCTCGAAAATGTCGAAAAAGACGACAACATCCGAACTCAAGGTCACTGGAAGGCTGTAATACATAGCGACCGGGACGGGCGCTATGTAACTAGGGGGCATAGCCCCCTAGGCGCTCCGCGCGGGGCTCCGCGGACCCTCTTTTTGCGACAGATTCGCCTATATGTGTTTTGTTATTACCTAGATTTATCAACCGATTTGCGTGGATACACCGAGAAGTTTGAATGCAGGTTGATGCTTTAATTGGTTGGCCACACTCCTGCGGACTGTGTTGGGGGTACATAGCACCCAAATTCGTTCATTATAACATATGTTACCGTTTCACATTTTAAGGGACCAGCTATAACCGATTGCGAACAATCCGTTCACTATTTTACGTATCGAATAGAAAAAAATATTTAAAAAATGACAGCTGTCAAAAATAAACAAAATTTTCGGATTCCTTGCATTCGAATTACATAGAAACGATACCAAACTTGCGAAATTCCGTTGACCTTGTACATACTACTGACTTAGGAAACGTCAATTTGACAGCTGTCAAAAAATAGATAAAAATTTCGGATTCCTCATACTCAAATTATATCGAATCGACACCAAACTTTTGAAATTCTGTTAACCTTGCACTTATTCTTTACTAAGGAATCCTCAATTTGACAGCTGTCAAAAAATCTATAAAATTTTCGAATTAGGTATTCCCCAAATTATATTAATTCCCAAGTATTTTCATTTTTAATTTTTTTTTAATTTCTAAATAATTCATGCAAATGCCTTAAAAATTTGAAGAAATCGATATATTTCGATTTTATTCGAAAAGTATTATCTCTACGGTAAAATTGTATATATCCTAAAGATGCACTTTGATAAGGTCTACAAGAAAGTAGTCTATAAAATTTTCTGTATCTACTATAGTTGTTGAGTTATTGAGCAAATCATGATTTCTATATTCTTGCAAATATCTCGAAAACGATTACATTTGAGAAAAAAAGTTTCGAACAAACAAAATATACTATTAAATTCTCTATCAGAAAGGAAATATACAAATTTTTCCTATTGGTTTAGATTACGGAGATATTTAAGAAAAACTGAAAAATATCAAGAAATTTTGAAATTCTTAAAAATTCAAAAAAAAAATTATTAAATATTCTTACATTTTATATAATATTTGATGTATACTGATAGAATAAATATATTATGTTTAGAAGGAAACCATTAATGAGTTACACACCTGCATGCGTGTTTGTTATTAACTAGCCGCTCCGCGGCAGGGCTCCGCCGTTCACCTGTATGCGACAGATTCGCCTACGTGTGTTTTTGTTATTATTACATAGAATTGACCACCGATTTGGGTGGATGCACCGAGAAGCTTGAATGTAGGTTGATGCATTAATTCGTTGGCCACACTCCTGCGGACTGTGATGGGGGTACATAGCACCCAAATTTGTTAATTATAACCGTAATGTGACCGTTTCACATTTTTAGGTACCAGCTATAACCGTTTGCGAACAATCCGTTCACTATTTTACGTATCGAATAGAAAAAAATATGTCAAAAATTACAGCTGTCAAAAAATAAATAACATTTTCGGATTCCTTGCATTCGAATTACATAAAAACGATACCAAACTTGCGAAATTCCGTTGACGTTGTACCTATTACTGACTTAAGAAACGTCAATTTGATAGCTGTCAAAAAATAGATAAAAATTTCGGATTCCTCATACTCAAATTATATAGAAACGATACCAAACTTGTGAAAATATGTTAACAAAAAAATGTCAAAAATGACAGCTGTCAAAAAATAAATACATTTTTCGGATAATTTATACTCAAATTATATAGAATCGATACAAAATTTTTGAAATTTTGTTAACCTTGCACTTATTCTTTACTAAAGAATCACCAATTTGACAGCTGTCAAAAAATAAATTTAATTTTCGGACTCCTTGCATTTGAATTACATAGAGACGATACTAAACTTGCGATATTTTGTTCACCTTGCACATATTACTAACCTAAGAAACGTCAATTTGACAGCTGTCAAAAAATGTATAAAATTTTCGAATTCCTCATACTCAAATTATATAGAAGCGATACCAAACTCGTGAATTTTTGTTAACTTTGGAACTATTACCAACGTAATATACGTCAATTTGACAGCTGTCAAAAAATTAATAAAATTTTCGGATTGCCTGCATTCGAGTTATACGAAATCGACACCAACTTTACGAAATTATGTTATCATTACGCCTATGATCGACAGTTAACCGAAATCAAAGAATTGTTAAAATGACAGCTGTCAAAATATGAATTAAATTTTCGGATTCCTTGCCCTCGAATTATACGAAAACGACACCAACTTTGTGAAATTCTATTAATCTTGCAATTTTTACTAACAAAGAAAACGTCAATTTGACAGGTGTCAAAAAATAAATAAATTTTTTTAAATTCCTTTAATATTACTAACATAATGTGCTACTTGATTTTTCTTCAAATTGACAATTTACTAAATTATTCCTATTTTTCCACAAAATGCGAAACGACCCTATTAAAAATTTGCTAAACATCCCATGTATTTTCACGAATTACGGTAAAAGCCACGCCTTTCATACATTTCGAGCGAAAGTTAGAAATTTTGCTGTCACCGTTACGAATTTTCTTAATTTTCTCCAAGTTCGAACATCTTTATGATAACTTTATATACATCAAAATGTTCGGAAAAGATGAGGGAATCAGATAAACCTAGAAAGAAATCTCTAAACGAAAAGTTATAGAAGATATAGCAGAGTAAACTGAACTTTTGAAAAAAAAAATTTCGAAAAAATTTATAAAATATTTTTTTTATCCGCCAAAGGATATTTTTGGATCACACAGTCGATGTGGAACGTAAAGGTTATTTATTCCTTTAAACGATAGGCTAAAGAATCGTTGAAAAAGTTACATACACTAGCGTACAACCGGCTTTCAGTAAGAGGATGTCAAAATTTGTCATTATTGCTTAATTGATTGTAGTTATTTTTGTATAAGAAATTAAGAAATTAAATTATGGTTTATAATCGTGTTCTGATGTGCTCTTTCCGATGACATATATAACATTTCGATGAAATATTATTTTACCCCATAAAAAGGAAAAAAAAATTTGACTAAATCATCAAGTTCAGTTTTTCGCAAATTTCTCCATTTTATAGGCCTTTTAGCATGATATGATGTATTGTGAAATATTAGTATTTGAGATGACCTATCCACCGGTTCTAACCCGGAGCAAATCTATGCGACCCAAGTCGAATATTTCATTATCGAAAATGACCCTGCATTTCCATGCTTTCCAACTTTAAAAAAATCAAAAAATTGACTTCCCGACATTTTATTGAAAAAATCTCGCGACGACTTTTTCTAAATAAGTTTCTTGATAACATACTAGAATATAAACTGAATCGCTTAAGTTTTACGAGACCGGCAAGTCGTAGAAAAAAATATTTAATTTTTTGCACATTTTCTGCTTATTTCGTTTAATAACTTATGAACGGAACACCCTGTATAATGTCGTACATCGGCTAAAGATACGCCATATATACCAAAGTATACCCCAAAAGTTTCATTGCTCCAACGTGAGCCGTTTAGAAGAAATCGAATAACTGGTTTCAAGATGCACCCTGTTTCGGCTCTCCCATAAGAGCAATGTAAATATGTCGTTGCAGACCATTTTGGAAATCGGGAAAATGGTAGGAAATTTTCCATTTTGGGCAACGATAGGGGTCATTATCGAAAGCCGAAATCCCATAGAATCTTTTCCATACCATTTCCATCCTCAAATCGGTCAATTAACGTCAGCATCTCGCTAAGAAAATGGCTATTTTTGGCCTATTTCGACCGAATTTTGACAGCCAAAATATTTAGTAAAATTTCGTCCGTCCGTCCGTTAAAATCCGAGTAAAGTTCAAGTCCAGTCGGCAGATTTGCAAAAATTGGCCGTCCGAGCTCGGTAAATTGTCGTTTTTCTCCCGATTGAAAGGAAATTTCGAAAATTTTGAAAAATAATAATGTGGTGAGAAAGGATGGACGATGAAAATACGCTTATAGAGAACTCTCCGAAATGATATTTGTAGGAGTTATTCGTGACTAAACAGAACTTTTAGTGAAAAATGGTTGAAAATGGATATACTTAATTTTTTTTAACCCTTTAGATCGTAATTCGAAACGCGCTCTTGGTATGAATCTGAAAGAGCCATCATTCCGCTTGACGAAAAAGCAAAAAAATGTGGAAAATGTTAAATAGGAAAGCGTATAGACGAAATTAAGTGTAGCGGTGACAAAAGTACAATTTCCAAATTTTTAAAATTCAATCGTTAATAGTATTTTCGGTTTTTAAATCGAAGAAACGAAATTATACGTATCGAATGTGATTTACCTCGAACTTTCCGGTAAAGTAAACTAAATTTCGATCAAAAGCCGTTTTTACCTCGAAAAAAATCAAAAACCGTCAATTTTTACCCCGAAATATCAACTTGTTCAGTATTTTCAATTTTTTCCCATCTTCTAATAACTTTAGGTATAGATAGATGTATTGATGGCACCTAGTTTTTGAGATGGGAAATCGAAAATTTAAAACCGCGTGACCCTCGGACCCACCCAGTTCGAGCTATTCGGTACCCGAAATGACCCTGTTTTGCCAAATTTCGACTTTGAAAAATTCTTTTAAATTACTTCTAATCGTCGTACGATACCCAATTTCAATAGGGTTCTGAAGCGCACGGTCATTGTCACACTCTGAAAATTTAAATCGAAAAAATTGCGATTTGCGACCTGAAATCCGGATCAACGGGAATCGCCGAAAAGTCGACTTTGACGGTTAATAACTTCGAAACGGCACACCCTGTATACTCGAAAATTTGAGACAACACGCGCGCACTATCCGAAAGTAAAACCAAAAAGTTTCGTCGCTTCGACTCTCACAGTTTTTTCTCCAGAAATTCGCAACCTCGAAAATGTCGAAAAAGACGGCAACGGACGAACTCAAGGTCACACGTAGGACGTAATACATAGCGACCGGGACGGGCGCTATGTAACTAGGGGGCATAGCCCCCTAGGCGCTCCGCGCGGGGCTCCGCGGACCCTCTTTTTGCGACAGATTCGCCTATATGTGTTTTGTTATTACCTAGATTTATCAACCGATTTGCGTGGATACACCGAGAAGTTTGAATGCAGGTTGATGCTTTAATTGGTTGGCCACACTCCTGCGGACTGTGTTGGGGGTACATAGCACCCAAATTCGTTCATTATAACATATGTTACCGTTTCACATTTTAAGGGACCAGCTATAACCAATTGCGAACAATCCGTTCACTATTTTACGTATCGAATAGAAAAAAATATGTCAAAAATGACAGCTGTCAAAAAATAAACAACATTTTCGGATTCCTTGCATTCGAATTACACAGAAACGATACCAAACTTACAAAATTCCGTTGACCTTATACATACTACTGACTTAGGAAACGTCAATTTGACAGCTGTCAAAAAATAGTAAAAAATTTCGGATTCCTCATACTCAAATTATATCGAATCGACACCAAACTTTTGAAATTCTGTTAACCTTGCACCTATTCTTTACTAAGGAATCCTCAATTTGACAGCTGTCAAAAAATCTATAAAATTTTCGAATTAGGTATTCCCCAAATTATATTAATTCCCAAGTATTTTCATTTTTAATTTTTTTTTAATTTCTAAATAATTCATGCAAATGCCTTAAAAATTTGAAGAAATCGATATATTTCGATTTTATTCGAAAAGTATTATCTCTACGGTAAAATTGTATATATCCTAAAGATGCACTTTGATAAGGTCTACAAGAAAGTAGTCTATAAAATTTTCTGTATCTACTATAGTTGTTGAGTTATTGAGCAAATCATGATTTCTATATTCTTGCAAATATCTCAAAAACGATTACATTTGAGAAAAAAAGTTTCGAACAAACAAAATATACTATTAAATTCTCTATCAGAAAGGAAATATGCAAATTTTTCCTATTGGTTTAGATTACGGAGATATTTAAGAAAAACTGAAAAATATCAAGAAATTTTGAAATTCTTAAAAATTCAAAAAAAAAATTATTAAATATTCTTACATTTTATATAATATTTGATGTATACTGATAGAATAAATATATTATGTTTAGAAGGAAACCATTAATGAGTTACAAAATGCGACAGATTCTCACTAGGCGCTAACCGCGCAGGGGCCTCCGGCATCCACCTACATGCGTTTTTGTTATTACCTAGCCGCTCCGCGGCAGGGCTCCGCCGTTCACCTGTATGCGACAGATTCGCCTACGTGTGTTTTTGTTATTATTACATAGAATTGACCACCGATTTGGGTGGATGCACCGAGAAGCTTGAATGTAGGTTGATGCATTAATTCGTTGGCCACACTCCTGCGGACTGTGATGGGGGTACATAGCACCCAAATTTGTTAATTATAACCGTAATGTGACCGTTTCACATTTTAAGGTACCAGCTATAACCGTTTGCGAACAATCCGTTCACTATTTTACGTATCGAATAGAAAAAAATATGTCAAAAATTACAGCTGTCAAAAAATAAATAACATTTTCGGATTCCTTGCATTCGAATTACATAAAAACGATACCAAACTTGCGAAATTCCGTTGACGTTGTACCTATTACTGACTTAAGAAACGTCAATTTGATAGCTGTCAAAAAATAGATAAAAATTTCGGATTCCTCATACTCAAATTATATAGAAACGATACCAAACTTGTGAAAATATGTTAACAAAAAAATGTCAAAAATGACAGCTGTCAAAAAATAAATACATTTTTCGGATAATTTATACTCAAATTATATAGAATCGATACAAAATTTTTGAAATTTTGTTAACCTTGCACTTATTCTTTACTAAAGAATCACCAATTTGACAGCTGTCAAAAAATAAATTTAATTTTCGGACTCCTTGCATTTGAATTACATAGAGACGATACTAAACTTCCGATATTTTGTTCACCTTGCACATATTACTAACCTAAGAAACGTCAATTTGACAGCTGTCAAAAAATGTATAAAATTTTCGAATTCCTTATACTCAAATTATATAGAAGCGATACCAAACTCGTGAATTTTTGTTAACTTTGGAACTATTACCAACGTAATATACGTCAATTTGACAGCTGTCAAAAAATTAATAAAATTTTCGGATTGCCTGCATTCGAGTTATACGAAATCGACACCAACTTTACGAAATTATGTTATCATTACGCCTATGATCGACAGTTAACCGAAATCAAAGAATTGTTAAAATGACAGCTGTCAAAATATGAATTAAATTTTCGGATTCCTTGCCCTCGAATTATACGAAAACGACACCAACTTTGTGAAATTCTATTAATCTTGCAATTTTTACTAACAAAGAAAACGTCAATTTGACAGGTGTCAAAAAATAAATAAAATTTTTTAAATTCCTTTAATATTACTAACATAATGTGCTACTTGATTTTTCTTCAAATTGACAATTTACTAAATTATTCCTATTTTTCCACAAAATGCGAAACGACCCTATTAAAAATTTGCTAAACATCCCATGTATTTTCACGAATTACGGTAAAAGCCACGCCTTTCATACATTTCGAGCGAAAGTTAGAAATTTTGCTGTCACCGTTACGAATTTTCTTAATTTTCTCCAAGTTCGAACATCTTTATGATAACTTTATATACATCAAAATGTTCGGAAAAGATGAGGGAATCAGATAAACCTAGAAAGAAATCTCTAAACGAAAAGTTATAGAAGATATAGCAGAGTAAACTGAACTTTTGAAAAAAAAAATTTCGAAAAAATTTATAAAATATTTTTTTTATCCGCCAAAGGATATTTTTGGATCACACAGTCGATGTGGAACGTAAAGGTTATTTATTCCTTTAAACGATAGGCTAAAGAATCGTTGAAAAAGTTACATACACTAGCGTACAGATGGGTTTCAGTACGAGGATGTCAAAATTAGTGCTTATTGCTTAATCGATTGTAGTTATTTTTGTATAAGAAATTAAGAAACTAAATTATGGTTTATAATCCTGTTTTGATGTGCTCTTTCTGATGACATATATATCATTTCGATCAAATATTATTTTACCCCATAAAAAGCAAAAAAAAAATTTGACGAAATCATCAAGTTCAGTTTTTCGCAAATTTCTCCATTTTATAGGCCTTTTAGCATGATATGATGTATTGTGAAATATTAGTATTTGAGATGACCTATCCACCGGTTCTAACCCGGAGCAAATCTATGCGACCCAAGTCGAATAATTAATTATCGAAAATGACCCTGCATTTCCATGCTTTCCAACTTTAAAAAAATCAAAAAATTGACTTCCCGACATTTTATTGAAAAAATCTCGCGACGACTTTTTCTAAATAAGTTTCTTGATAACATACTAGAATATAAACTGAATCGCTTAAGTTTTACGAGACCGGCAAGTCGTAGAAAAAAATATTTAATTTTTTGCACATTTTCTGCTTATTTCGTTTAATAACTTATGAACGGAACACCCTGTATAATGACGTACATCGGCTAAAGATACGCCATATATACCAAAGTATACCCCAAAAGTTTCATTGCTCCAACGTGAGCCGTTTAGAAGAAATCGAATAACTGGTTTCAAGATGCACCCTGTTTCGGCTCTCCCATAAGAGCAATGTAAATATGTCGTTGCAGACCATTTTGGAAATCGGGAAAATGGTAGGAAATTTTCCATTTTGGGCAACGATAGGGGTCATTATCGAAAGCCGAAATCCCATAGAATCTTTTCCATACCATTTCCAATCTCAAATCGGTCAATTAACGTCAGCATCTCGCTAAGAAAATGGCTATTTTTGGCCTATTTCGACCGAATTTGACAGCCAAAATATTTAGTAAAATTTCGTCCGTCCGTCCGTTAAAATCCGAGTAAAGTTCAAGTCCAGTCATCAGATTTGCAAAAATTGGCCATCCGAGCTCGGTAAATTGTCGTTTTTCTCCCGATTGGAAGGAAATTTCGAAAATTTTGAAAAATAATAATGTGGTGAGAAAGGATGGACGAAGAAATTACGCCTATAAAGAAATGTCCAAAGTGATATTTGTAGGAGTTATTCGTGACTAAACAGAACTTTTAGTGAAAAATGGTTGAAAATGGATATACTTAATTTTTTTTAACCCTTTAGATCGTAATTCGAAGCGCGCTCTTGGTGTGAATCTTCAAGTACGATCATTCCGCGTGACGAAAAAGGAAAAAAATATGGAAAATGTTAAATAGGAAAGCGTATAGACGAAATTAAGTGTAGCGGTGACAAAAAAATAATTTCCAAATTTCTAAATTTCAATCGTTAATAGTATTTTCGGTATTTAAATCGAAGAAACGAAATTATACGTATCGGATGTGATTTACCTCGAACTTTCCGGTAAAGTAAACTAAATTTCGATCAAAAGCCGTTTTTACCTTGAAAAAAATCAAAAACCGTCCATTTTTACCCCGAAATATCAACTTGTTCAGTATTTTCAATTTTTTACCATCTTCTAATAACTTTAGGTATAGATAGATGTATTGATGGCATCTAGTTTTTGAGATGGGAAATCGAATATTTAAAACCGCGTGACCCTCGGACCCACCCAGTTCGAGCTATTAGGTACCCGAAATGACCCTTTTTTGCCAAATTTCGACTTTCAAAAATTCTTTTAAATTACTTCTAATCATCGTACGATACCCAATTTCAATAGGGTTCTGAAGCGCCCGGTCATTGTCACACTCTGAAAATTTAAATCGAAAAAATTGCGATTTGCGATCTGAAATCCGGATCAACGGGAATCGCCGAAAAGTCGACTTTGACGCTTAATAACTTCGAAACGGCACACCCTGTATACTCGAAAATTTGAGACAATATGCGCGCACTATCCAAAAGTAAAACCAAAAAGTTTCATCGTTTCGACTCTGATAGTTTTTTCTCCAGAAATTCGCAACCTCGAAAATGTCGAAAAAGACGACAACATCCGAACTCAAGGTCATGTACTGGACGTAATACATAGCGTCCGAAGGGCGCTATGTAACGAGGGGGCATAGCCCCCTCGGCGCTCCGCGCGGGGCTCCGCGGACCCTCTGTATGCGACAGATTCGCCTATATGTGTTTTGTTATTACCTAGATTTGTCAACCGATTTGGGTGGATGCATCGAGAAGTTTGAATGCAGGTTGATGCTTTAATTCGTTTGCCACACTCCTGCGGACTGTGATGGGGGTACATAGCACCCAAATTCGTACATTATAACATATGTTACCATTTTACATTTTAAGGGACCAGCTATAACCGATTGCAAACAAACCGTTCACTATATTACGTATCGAATAGAAAAAAATATGTCAAAAATGACAGCTGTCAAAAAATAAACAACATTTTCGGATTCCTTGCATTCGAATTACATAGAAACGATACCAAACTTACAAAATTCCGTTAACCTTATACCTATTATTGACCTAAGAAACGTCAATTTGACAGCTGTCAAAAAATAGATAAAAATTTCGTATACCTCATTCTCAAATTATATCGAATCGATAGCAAACTTTTAAAATTCTGTTAACCTTGCACTTATTCTTTACTAAGGAATCCTCAATTTGACAGCTGTCAAAAAATATATAAAATTTTCGAATTACTTATTCCCCAAATTATATTAATCCCCAAGTATTTTCATTTTTAATTTTTTTTTTATTTCTAAATAATTCAATGCAAATGCCTTAAAAATTTGAAGAAATCGATATATTTCGATTTTATTCGAAAAGTATTATCTCTACGGTAAAATTGTATATATCGTAAAGATGCACTTTGATAAGGTCTACAAGAAAGTAGTCTATAAAATTTTCTGTATCTACTATAGTTGTTGAGTTATTGAGCAAATCATGATTTCTATATTCTTGCAAATATCTCAAAAACGATTACATTTGAGAAAAAAAGTTTCGAACAAACAAAATATACTATCAAATTCTCTATCAGAAAGGAAATATACAAATTTTTCCTATTGGTTTAGATTACGGAGATATTTAAGAAAAACTGAAAAATATCAAGAAATTTTGAAATTCTTAAAAATTCAAAAAAAATTATTAAATATTCTTACATTTTATATAATATTTGATGTATACTGATAGAATAAATATATTATGTTTAGAAGGAAACCATTAATGAGTTACAAAATGCGACAGATTCTCACTAGGCGCTAAACGCGCAGGGGCCTCCGGCATCCACCTACATGCGTTTTTGTTATTAACTAGCCGCTCCGCGGCAGGGCTCCGCCGTTCACCTGTATGCGACAGATTCGCCTACGTGTGTTTTTGTTATTATTACATAGAATTGACCACCGATTTGGGTGGATGCACCGAGAAGCTTGAATGCAGGTTGATGCTTTAATTGGTTTGCCACACTCCTGCGGACTGTGATGGGGGTACATAGCACCCAAATTTGTTAATTATAACATATGTGACCGTTTCACATTTTAAGGTACCAGCTATAACCGATTGCGAACAATCCGTTCACTATTTTACGTATCGAATAGAAAAAAATATGTAAAAAATTACAGCTGTCAAAAAATAAATAACATTTTCGGATTCCTTGCATTCGAATGACATAAAAACGATACCAAACTTGCGAAATTCCGTTGACCTTGTACCTATTACTGACTTAAGAAACGTCAATTTGACAGCTGTCAAAAAATAGATAAAAATTTCGGATTCCTCATACTCAAATTATATAGAAACGATACCAAACTTGTTAAAACATGTCAACAAAAAAATGTTAAAAATGACAGCTGTCAAAAAATAAATACATTTTTCGGATAACTTATACTCAAATTATATAGAATCGATACAAAATTTTTGAAATTTTGTTAACCTTGCACTTATTCTTTACTAAAGAATCACCAATTTGACAGCTGTAAAAAAATTTATTTAATTTTCGGACTCCTTGCATTTGAATTACATAGAAACGATACTAAACTTGCGATATTTTGTTCACCTTGCACATATTACTAACCTAAGAAACGTCAATTTGACAGCTGTCAAAAAATATATAAAATTTTCGAATTCCTCATACTCAAATTATATAGAAGCGATACCAAACTCGTGAATTTTTGTTAACATTGCAACTATTACCAACGTAATATACGTCAATTTGACAGCTGTCAAAATTTTTTAAAAATTTTCGGATTGCCTGCATTCGAGTTATACGAAATCGACACCAACTTTGCGAAATTATGTTACCATTACGCCTATGATCGACAGTTAACAGAAATCAAAAAATTGTTAAAAATGACAGCTGTCAAAATATGAATTAAATTTTCGGATTCCTTGCCCTCGAATTATACGAAAATGACACCAACTTTGTGAAATTCTATTAATCTTGCACTTTTTACTAACCAAGGAAACGTCAATTTGACAGGTGTCAAAAAATTTAAAATATTTTTTAAATCCTTTTACCAATATTAACATAACGTACTAGTTGAATTTTCTTCAAATTGCCAAATTATCAAATTAAGCCTATTTTTCCAGACGGCGTGCATGATTTATTCAAATCTGATGAATTTAAACACTTGCCCTTGTCTAATTTTTACTAAATACGGCAAATGCCATGCCTTTGATGCATTTCGAGCGAAAGTTGGAAATTTTGCTGTCACCGTTACGAATTTTCTTAATTTTCTCCAAGATCGAACCTGTTTCTGCTAACTTTATATATATCAAAATGTTCGGAAAAGATGAGGGAATCAGATAAACCTAGAAAGAAATCTCCAAAAGGAAAGTTATAGAAGATATAGCAGAATAAACTTGACTTTTAATAAAAAAAATTTCGAAAAAATTTATAAAATATTTTTTTTATCCGCCAAAGGATATTTTTGGGTAACGCAGTCGATGTGGAACGTAAAGGTAATTTATTCCTTTAAACGATAGGCTAAAGAACGATCGAAAAAGTTACATACACTAGCGTACAGATGGGTTTTAGTAAGAGGATGTCATAATTAGTGATTATTGCTTAATCGATTGTAGTTATTTTTGTATAAGAAATTAAGAAACTAAATTATGGTTTATAATCGTGCTCTGATGTGCTCTTTCTGATGACATATATAACATTTCGATGAAATATTATTTTACCCCTTAAAAAGGAAAAAGAAATTTTTACGAAATCATCAAGTTCAGTCTCTCGCAAATTTCTCCATTTTATAGGTCTTTTAGCATGATATGATGTATTGTGAAATATTAGTATTTGAGATGACCTATCCACCGGTTCGAATCCGGTGCCAATCTATAAGACAGAAATCGAATAATTCATTTTCGAAAATGACCCTGCATTTTAATGTTTTCCAACTTTAAAAAAATCAAAAAATTGACTTCCCGACATTTTATTGAAAAAATCTCGCGACGAGTTTTTCTAAATAAGTTTCTTGATAACATACTAAAATATAAACTGAATCGTTTAAGTTTTACGAGACCGGCAAGTCGTAGAAAGAAATATTTAATTTTTTGCACATTTTCTGACTATTTCGTTTAATAACTTATTAACGGGACACCCTGTATAATGTCGTACATCGGCTAAGTATACGCCATATATACCAAAGTATACCCCAAAAGTTTCATTGCTCCAACGTGAGCCGTTTAGAAGAAATCGAAAAACTGGTTTCAAGATGCACCCTGTTTCGGCGCTCCCATAAGAGCAATGTAAATATGTCGTTGCAGACCATTTTGGAAATCGGGAAAATGGTAGGAAATTTTCGATTTTGGGCAACGATAGGGGTCATTATCGAAAGCCGAAATCCCATAGAATCTTTTCCATACCATTTCCATTCTCAAATCGGTCAATTAACTTCAGGATCTCGCTAAGAAAAAGGCTATTTTGGCCCATTTCGGCCGAATTTTGACAGTCAACAAATTGGGTTAATTTTATTCCAAGGCATGCTGATTAAAATCGACGAAGTGTGCAGATTTGCAAGAATTGGCCGTCCCAGCTCGGAAAAACGTCGTTTTTCTCCCGATTGAAAGGAAATTTCAAAAATTTTGAAAAATAATAATGTTGAGAGAAAAGATGGACGGAAAGAATACGCCTATAAAGAACTCTCCGAGATGATATTTGTAGGAGTTATTCGTGACTAAACAGAACTTTTAGTGAAAAATGGTTGAAAATGGATATACTCAATTTTTTTTAACCCTTTAGATCGTAATTCGAAACGCGCTCTTGGTATGAATCTTAAAGTACCATCATTCCGCTTGACGAAAAAGCAAAAAAATATGGAAAATGTTAAATAGGAAAGCGTATAGACGAAATTAAGTGTAGCGGTGACAAATTTTTGCATTTCCAAAAAACTAAAATTCATTCGTTTATAGTAATTTCGATATTTAAATCGAAGAAAGCAAATTATACGTATCGAATGTGATTTACCTCGAACTTTCCGGTAAAGTAAACTAAATTTCGATCAAAAGCCGTTTTTACCGCGAAAAAAATCAAAAACCGTCCATTTTTACCCCGAAATATCAACTTGTTCTGTATTTTCAATTTTTTCCCATCTTCTAATAACTTTAGGTATAGAAAGATGTATTGATGGCATCTAGTTTTTGAGATGGGAAATCGAATATTTAAAACCGCGTGACCCTCGGACCCACCCAGTTCGAGCTATTCGGTACCCGAAATGACCCTTTTTTGCCAAATTTCGACTTTCAAAAATTCTTTTAAATTACTTCTAATCGTCGTACGATACCCAATTTCAATAGGGTTCTGAAGCGACCGGTCATTGTCACACTCTGAAAATTTAAATCGAAAAAATTGCGATTTGCGACCTGAAATCCGGATCAACGGGAATCGCCGAAAAGTCGACTTTGACGCTTAATAACTTCGAAACGGCACACCCTGTATACTCGAAAATTTGAGACAATACGCGCGCACTATCCAAAAGTAAAACCAAAAAGTTTCGTCGTTTCGACTCTGACAGTTTTTTCTCCAAAAATACGCAACCTCGAAAATGTCGAAAAAGACGACAACATCCGAACTCAAGGTCACTGGAAGGCTGTAATACATAGCGACCGGGACGGGCGCTATGTAACGAGGGGGGCATAGCCCCCCTCGGCGCTCCGCGCGGGGCTCCGCGGACCCTCGGTATGCGACAGATTCGCCTATATGTGTTTTGTTATTACCTAGATTTGTCAACCGATTTGCGTGGATGCATCGATAAGCTTGAATGCAGATTGATGCTTTAATTGGTTGGCCACACTCCTGCGGACTGTGATGGGGGTACATAGCACCCAAATTCGTTCATTATAACATATGTTACCGCTTCACATTTTAAGGGACCAGCTATAACCGATTGCAAACAATCCGTTCACTATATTACGTATCGAATAGAAAAAAATATGTCAAAAATGACAGCTGTCAAAAATAAACAACATTTTCGGATTCCTTGCATTCGAATTACATAAAAACGATACCAAACTTGCGAAATTCCGTTGACCTTGTACATACTACTGACTTAGGAAACGTCAATTTGACAGCTGTCAAAAAATAGATAAAAATTTCGGATACCTCATTCTCAAATTATATCGAATCGACACCAAACTTTTGAAATTCTGTTAACCTTGCACTTATTCTTTACTAAGGAATCCTCAATTTGACAGCTGTCAAAAAATATATAAAATTTTCGAATTAGGTATTCCCCAAATTATATTAATTCCCAAGTATTTTCATTTTTAATTTTTTTTTAATTTCTAAATAATTCATGCAAATGTCTTAAAAATTTAAAGAAATCGATATATTTCGATTTTATTCGAAAAGTATTATCTCTACGGTAAAATTGTATATATCGTAAAGATGCACTTTGATAAGGTCTACAAGAAAGTAGTCTATAAAATTTTCTGTATCTACTATAGTTGTTGAGTTATTGAGCAAATCATGATTTCTATATTCTTGCAAATATCTCAAAAACGATTACATTTGAGAAAAAAAGTTTCGAACAAACAAAATATACTATTAAATTCTCTATCAGAAAGGAAATATACAAATTTTTCCTATTGGTTTAGATTACGGAGATATTTAAGAAAAACTGAAAAATATCAAGAAATTTTGAAATTCTTAAAAATTCAAAAAAAAAATTATTAAATATTCTTACATTTTATATAATATTTGATGTATACTGATAGAATAAATATATTATGTTTAGAAGGAAACCATTAATGAGTTACAAAATGCGACAGATTCTCACTAGGCGCTAAACGCGCAGGGGCCTCCGGCATCCACCTACATGCGTTTTTGTTATTAACTAGCCGCTTCGCGGCAGGGCTCCGCCGTTCACCTGTATGCGACAGATTCGCCTACGTGTGTTTTTGTTATTATTACATAGAATTGACCACCGATTTGGGTGGATGCACCGAGAAGCTTGAATGTAGGTTGATGCATTAATTCGTTGGCCACACTCCTGCGGACTGTGATGGGGGTACATAGCACCCAAATTTGTTAATTATAACCGTAATGTGACCGTTTCACATTTTAAGGTACCAGCTATAACCGTTTGCGAACAATCCGTTCACTATTTTACGTATCGAATAGAAAAAAATATGTCAAAAATTACAGCTGTCAAAAAATAAATAACATTTTCGGATTCCTTGCATTCGAATTACATAAAAACGATACCAAACTTGCGAAATTCCGTTGACGTTGTACCTATTACTGACTTAAGAAACGTCAATTTGATAGCTGTCAAAAAATAGATAAAAATTTCGGATTCCTCATACTCAAATTATATAGAAACGATACCAAACTTGTGAAAATATGTTAACAAAAAAATGTCAAAAATGACAGCTGTCAAAAAATAAATACATTTTTCGGATAATTTATACTCAAATTATATAGAATCGATACAAAATTTTTGAAATTTTGTTAACCTTGCACTTATTCTTTACTAAAGAATCACCAATTTGACAGCTGTCAAAAAATAAATTTAATTTTCGGACTCCTTGCATTTGAATTACATAGAGTCGATACTAAACTTGCGATATTTTGTTCACCTTGCACATATTACTAACTTAAGAAACGTCAATTTGACAGCTGTCAAAAAATATATAAAATTTTCGAATTCCTCATACTCAAATTATATAGAAGCGATACCAAACTCGTGAATTTTTGTTAACATTGCAACTATTACCAACGTAATATACGTCAATTTGACAGCTGTCAAAAAATTTAAAAAATTTTCGGATTGCCTGCATTCGAGTTATACGAAATCGACACCAACTTTGCGAAATTATGTTACCATTACGCCTATGATCGACAGTTAACCGAAATCAAATAATTGTTAAAAATGACAGCTGTCAAAATATGAATTAAATTTTCGGATTCCTTGCCCTCGAATTATACGAAAACGACACCAACTTTGTGAAATTCTATTAATCTTGCACTTTTTACTAACCAAGGAAACGTCAATTTGACAGGTGTCAAAAAATTTAAGATATTTTTTAAATCCTTTTACCAATATTAACATAACGTACTAGTTGAATTTTCTTCAAATTGCCAAATTATCAAATTAAGCCTATTTTTCCAGACGGTGTGCATGATTTATTCAAATCTGATGAATTTAAACATTTGCCCTTGTCTAATTTTCACTAAATACGGTAAAAGCCACGCCTTTCATGCATTTCCAGCGAAATTTAGAAATTTTGCTGTCACCGTTACGAATTTTATTAATTTTCTCCAAGATCGAACATCTTTATGGTAACTTTATATATATCAAAATGTTCGGAAAAGATGAAGGAATCAGATAAACCTAGAAAGAAATCTCCAAAAGGAAAGCTATGGAAGATATAGCAGAGTAAACTGAACTTTTGAAAAAAAATTTTTTGACAAAATTTATAAAATATTTTTTTTATCCGCCAAAGGATATTTTTGGATCACGCAGTCGATGTTGAACGTAAAGGTAATTTATTCCCTTAAATGATAGGCTAAAGAACGATTGAAAAAGTTACATACACTAGCGTACAGATGGGTTTTAGTAAGAGGATGTCAAAATTAGTGCTTATTGCTTAATCGATTGTAGTTATTTTTGTATAAGAAATTAAGAAACTAAATTATGGTTTATAATCCTGTTTTGATGTGCTCTTTCTGATGACATATATAACATTTCGATCAAATATTATTTTACCCCATAAAAAGCAAAAAAAAAATTTGACGAAATCATCAAGTTCAGTTTTTCGCAAATTTCTCCATTTTATAGGCCTTTTAGCATGATATGATGTATTGTGAAATATTAGTATTTGAGATGACCTATCCACCGGTTCTAACCCGGAGCAAATCTATGCGACCCAAGTCGAATAATTAATTATCGAAAATGACCATGCATTTCCATGCTTTCCAACTTTAAAAAAATCAAAAAATTGACTTCCCGACATTTTATTGAAAAAATCTCGCGACGACTTTTTCTAAATAAGTTTCTTGATAACATACT
This sequence comes from Barypeithes pellucidus, assembly GCA_963991005.1. Classification (NCBI taxonomy): domain Eukaryota; kingdom Metazoa; phylum Arthropoda; class Insecta; order Coleoptera; family Curculionidae; genus Barypeithes; species Barypeithes pellucidus. Next base: position 38,982,976 of record OZ022559.1, read on the forward strand.
AGAATATAAACTGAATCGCTTAAGTTTTACGAGACCGGCAAGTCGTAGAAAAAAATATTTAATTTTTTGCACATTTTCTGCTTATTTCGTTTAATAACTTATGAACGGAACACCCTGTATAATGTCGTACATCGGCTAAGGATACGCCATATATACCAAAGTATACCCCAAAAGTTTCATTGCTCCAACGTGAGCCGTTTAGAAGAAATCGAATAACTGGTTTCAAGATGCACCCTGTTTCGGCTCTCCCATAAGAGCAATGTAAATATGTCGTTGCAGACCATTTTGGAAATCGGGAAAATGGTAGGAAATTTTCCATTTTGGGCAACGATAGGGGTCATTATCGAAAGCCGAAATCCCATAGAATCTTTTCCATACCATTTCCATTCTCAAATCGGTCAATTAACGTCAGCATCTCGCTAAGAAAATGGCTATTTTTGGCCTATTTCGACCGAATTTTGACAGCCAAAATATTTAGTAAAATTTCGTCCGTCCGTCCGTTAAAATCCGAGTAAAGTTCAAGTCCAGCTTGCAAATTTGCAAAAATTGGCCGTCCCGGCTCGGTAAATTGTCGTTTTCCTCCCGATTGGAAGGAAATTTCGAAAATTTTGAAAAATAATAATGTGGTGAGAAATGATGGACGATGCAAATGCGCATATAGAGAACTCTCCGAAATGATATTTGTAGAAGTTATTCGTGACTAAACAGAACTTTTAGTGAAAAATGGTTGAAAATGGATATACTTAATTTTTTTTAACCCTTTAGATCGTAATTCGAAACGCGCTCTTGGTATGAATCTGAAAGTGCCATCATTCCGCTTGACGAAAAAGCAAAAAAATATGGAAAATGTTAAATAGGAAAGCGTATAGACGAAATTAAGTGTAGCGGTGACAAAAGTACAATTTCCAAATTTTTAAAATTCAATCGTTAATAGTATTTTCGGTTTTTAAATCGAAGAAACGAAATTATACGTATCGAATGTGATTTACCTCGAACTTTCCGGTAAAGTAAACTAAATTTCGATCAAAAGCCGTTTTTACCTCGAAAAAAATCAAAAACCGTCCATTTTTACCCCGAAATATCAACTTGTTCAGTATTTTCAAATTTTTCCCATCTTCTAATAACTTTAGGTATAGATAGATGTATTGATGGCACCTAGTTTTTGAGATGGGAAATCGAAAATTTAAAACCGCATGACCCTCGGACCCACCCAGTTCGAGCTATTCGGTACCCCAAATGACCCTGTTTTGTCAAATTTCGACTTTCAAAAATTCTTTTAAATTACTTCTAATCGTCGTACGTTACCCAGTTTCAATAGGGTTCTGTAGCGACCGGTCCACTCCACGTTCCGAAAATTTAAATCGAAAAAATTGAGTTTTGCGACTTGAAATGGATTTCAACGGGAATCGCGGAAATTTCGACTTTGACGCTTAATAACTTCGAAACGGCACACCCTGTATACTCGAAAATTTGAGACAACACGCGCGCACTATCCAAAAGTAAAACCAAAAAGTTTCATCGTTTCGACTCTGATAGTTTTTTCTCCAAAAATACGCAACCTCGAAAATGTCAAAATCCACGACAACATACGCACTCAAGGTCACTCTCAAGATGTAATACATAGCGTCCGAAGGGCGCTATGTAACTAGGGGGGCATAGCCCCCCTAGGCGCTCCGCGCGGGGCTCCGCGGACCCTCTATATGCGACAGATTCGCCTATATGTGTTTTTTATTACCCAGAGTTCTCAACCGATTTGCGTGGATGCATCGAGAAGTTTGAATGCAGGTTGATGCTTTAATTGGTTGGCCACACTCCTGCGGACTGTGATGGGGGTACATAGCACCCAAATTCGTTCATTATAACATATGTTACCGTTTCACATTTTAAGGGACCAGCTATAACCGATTGCGAACAATCCGTTCACTATTTTACGTATCGAATAGAAAAAAATATTTAAAAAATGACAGCTGTCAAAAATAAACAAAATTTTCGGATTCCTTGCATTCGAATTACATAGAAACGATACCAAACTTGCGAAATTCCGTTGACCTTGTACATACTACTGACTTAGGAAACGTCAATTTGACAGCTGTCAAAAAATAGATAAAAATTTCGGATTCCTCATACTCAAATTATATCGAATCGACACCAAACTTTTGAAATTCTGTTAACCTTGCACTTATTCTTTACTAAGGAATCCTCAATTTGACAGCTGTCAAAAAATCTATAAAATTTTCGAATTAGGTATTCCCCAAATTATATTAATTCCCAAGTATTTTCATTTTTAATTTTTTTTTAATTTCTAAATAATTCATGCAAATGCCTTAAAAATTTGAAGAAATCGATATATTTCGATTTTATTCGAAAAGTATTATCTCTACGGTAAAATTGTATATATCCTAAAGATGCACTTTGATAAGGTCTACAAGAAAGTAGTAGTAGTAGTAGTAGTAGTGTTGAGTTATTGAGCAAATCATGATTTCTATATTCTTGCAAATATCTCAAAAACGATTACATTTGAGAAAAAAAGTTTCGAACAAACAAAATATACTATTAAATTCTCTATCAGAAAGGAAATATACAAATTTTTCCTATTGGTTTAGGTTACGGAGATATTTAAGAAAAACTGAAAAATATCAAGAAATTTTGAAATTCTTAAAAATTCAAAAAAAAAATTATTAAATATTCTTACATTTTATATAATATTTGATGTATACTGATAGAATAAATATATTATGTTTAGAAGGAAACCATTAATGAGTTACAAAATGCGGCAGATTCTCACTAGGCGCTAACCGCGCAGGGGCCTCCGGCATCCACCTACATGCGTTTTTGTTATTACCTAGCCGCTCCGCGGCAGTGCTCCGCCGTTCACCTGTATGCGACAGATTCGCCTACGTGTGTTTTTGTTATTATTACATAGAATTGACCACCGATTAGGGTGGATGCACCGAGAAGCTTGAATGTAGGTTGATGCATTAATTCGTTGGCCACACTCCTGCGGACTGTGATGGGGGTACATAGCACCCAAATTTGTTAATTATAACATATGTGACCGTTTCACATTTTAAGGTACCAGCTATAACCGATTGCGAACAATCCGTTCACTATTTTACGTATCGAATAGAAAAAAATATGTAAAAAATTACAGCTGTCAAAAAATAAACAAAATTTTCGGATTCCTTTCATTCGAATTACATAAAAACGATACCAAACTTGCGAAATTCAGTTGACCTTGTATCTATTACTGACTTAAGAAACATCAATTTGACAGCTGTCAAAAAATAGATAAAAATTTCGGATTCCTCATACTCAAATTATATAGAAACGATACCAAACTTGTTAAAACATGTCAACAAAAAAATGTCAAAAATGACAGCTGTCAAAAATTAAATACATTTTTCGGATAACTTATACTCAAATTATATAGAATCGATACAAAATTTTTGAAATTTTGTTAACCTTGCACTTATTCTTTACTAAAGAATCACCAATTTGACAGCTGTCAAAAAATAAATTTAATTTTCGGACTCCTTGCATTTGAATTACATAGAGTCGATACTAAACTTGCGATATTTTGTTCACCTTGCACATATTACTAACCTAAGAAACGTCAATTTGACAGCTGTCAAAAAATATATAAAATTTTCGAATTCCTCATACTCAAATTATATAGAAGCGATACCAAACTCGTGAATTTTTGTTAACATTGCAACTATTACCAACGTAATATACGTCAATTTGACAGCTGTCAAAATTTTTTTAAAATTTTCGGATTGCCTGCATTCGAGTTATACGAAATCGACACCCACTTTGCGAAATTATATTACCATTAAGCCTATGATCGACAGTTAACCGAAATCAAAGAATTGTTAAAAATTACAGCTGTCAAAATATGAATTAAATTTTCGGATTCCTTGCCCTCGAATTATACGAAAACGACACCAACTTTGTGAAATTCTATTAATCTTGCAATTTTTACTAACAAAGAAAACGTCAATTTGACAGGTGTCAAAAAATAAATAAAATTTTTTAAATTCCTTTAATATTACTAACATAATGTGCTACTTGATTTTTCTTCAAATTGACAATTTACTAAATTATTCCTATTTTTCCACAAAATGCGAAACGACCCTATTAAAAATTTGCTAAACATCCCATGTATTTTCACGAATTACGGTAAAAGCCACGCCTTTCATACATTTCGAGCGAAAGTTAGAAATTTTGCTGTCACCGTTACGAATTTTCTTAATTTTCTCCAAGTTCGAACATCTTTATGATAACTTTATATACATCAAAATGTTCGGAAAAGATGAGGGAATCAGATAAACCTAGAAAGAAATCTCTAAACGAAAAGTTATAGAAGATATAGCAGAGTAAACTGAACTTTTGAAAAAAAAAATTTCGAAAAAATTTATAAAATATTTTTTTTATCCGCCAAAGGATATTTTTGGATCACACAGTCGATGTGGAACGTAAAGGTTATTTATTCCTTTAAACGATAGGCTAAAGAATCGTTGAAAAAGTTACATACACTAGCGTACAGCCGGCTTTCAGTAAGAGGATGTCAAAATTAGTGATTATTGCTTAATCGATTGTAGTTATTTTTGTATAAGAAATTAAGAAACTAAACTATGGTTTATAATCCTGTTTTGATGTGCTCTTTCTGATGACATATATAACATTTCCATGAAATATTATTTTACCCCATAAAAAGGAAAAAAAATTTTTGACAAAATCATCAAGTTCAGTTTTTCGCAAATTTCTCCATTTTATAGATCTTTTAGCATGATATGATGTATTGTGAAATATTAGTATTTGAGATGACCTATCCACCGGTTCTAACCCGGAGCAAATCTATGCGACCCAAGTCGAATAATTAATTATCGAAAATGACCCTGCATTTCCATGCTTTCCAATTTTAAAAAAATCAAAAAATTGACTTCCCGACATTTTATTGAAAAAATCTCGCGACGAGTTTTTCTAAATAAGTTTCTTGATAACATACTAGAATATAAACTGAATCGCTTAAGTTTTACGAGACCGGCAAGTCGTAGAAGAAAATATTTAATTTTTTGCACATTTTCTGCTTATTTCGTTTAATAACTTATGAACGGAACACCCTGTATAATAAAGTACATCGGCTAAAGATACGCCATATATACTAAAATATACCCCAAAAGTTTCATTGCTCCAACGTGAGCCGTTTAGAAGAAATCGAATAACTGGTTTCAAGATGCACCCTGTTTCGGCTCTCCCATAAGAGCAATGTAAATATGTCGTTGCAGACCATTTTGGAAATCGGGAAAATGGTAGGAAATTTTCCATTTTGGGCAACGGTAGGGGTCATTATCGAAAGCCGAAATCCCATAGAATCTTTTCCATACCATTTCCATCCTCAAATCGTTCAATTAACGTCAGCATCTCGCTAAGAAAATGGCTATTTTTGGCCTATTTCGACCGAATTTTGACAGCCAAAATATTCAGTAAAATTTCGTCCGTCCGTCCGTTAAAATCCGAGTAAAGTTCAAGTCCAGTCAACAGATTTGCAAAAATTGGTCGTCCGAGCTCGGTAAATTGTCGTTTTTCTCCCGATTGGAAGGAAATTTCGAAAATTTTGAAAAATAATAATGTGGTGAGAAATGATGGACGATGAAAATACGCTTATAGAGAACTCTCCGAAATAATATTTGTAGGAGTTATTCGTGACTAAACACGACTTTTAGTGAAAAATGGGTGAAAATGGTTATATTTAATTTCGTTTAACCCTTTAGATCGTCATTCGAAGCGCGTTCTTGGTATGAATCTTAAAGTACCATCATTCCGCTTGACGAAAAAGTAAAAAAATATGGAATATGTTAAATAGGAAAGCGTATAGATGAAATTTAGTGTAGCGGTGACAAAAGTACAATTTCCAAATTTTTAAAATTCAATCGTTAACAGTAATTTCGGTATTTAAATCGAAGAAACGAAAATATACGTATCGAATGTGATTTACCTCGAACTTTCCGGTAAAGGAAACTAAATTTCGATCAAAAGCCGTTTTTACCTCGAAAAAAATCAAAAACCGTCCATTTTTACCCCGAAATATCAACTTGTTCAGTATTTTCAATTTTTTCCCATCTTCTAATAACTTTAGGTATAGATAGATGTATTGATGGCACCTAGTTTTTGAGATGGGAAATCTTAAATTTTAAACCGCGTGACCCTCGGACGCACCCAGTTCGAGCTATTAGGTACCAAAAATGACCCTTTTTTGTCAAATTTCGACTTTCAAAAATTCTTTTAAATTACTTCTAATCGTCGTACGTTACCCAGTTTCAATAGGGTTCTGTAGCGACCGGTCCACTCCACGCTCCGAAAATTTAAATCGAAAATATTGAGTTTTGCGACTTGAAATGGATTTCAACGGGAATCGCGGAAATTTCGACTTTGACGTTTAATAACTTCGAAACGGTTCACCCTGTATATTTTAAATTTTGAGACAACACGCGCGCACTATCCAAAAGTAAAACCAAAAAGTTTCGTCCCTTCGACTCTGATAGTTTTCTCGCAAAAAATTCGCAACCGGAAAAATGTCAAAAGATACGACGACAACGGACGCACTCAAGGTCACTCTCAAGCCGTAATACATAGCGTCCGAAGGGCGCTATGTAACTAGGGGGCATAGCCCCCTAGGCGCTCCGCGCGGGGCTCCGCGGACCCTCTGTATGCGACAGATTCGCCTATATGTGTTTTGTTAGTACCTAGATATGACCACCGATTTGGGTAGATACACCGAGAAGCTTGAATGCAGGTTGATGCTTTAATTGGTCGGCCACACTCCTGCGGACTGTGATGGGGGTACATAGCACCCAAATTCGTTCATTACAACATATGTTACCGTTTCGCATTTTAAGGAACCAGCTATTACCGATTGCGAAAAATCCGTTCACTATATTACGTATCGAATAGAGAAAAATATGTCAAGAATGACAGCTCTCAAAAAATAAACAACATTTTCGGATTCCTTGCATTCGAATTACATAAAAACGATACCCAACTTGTGAAATTCCGTTGACCTTGTACCTATTACTGACTTAAGAAACGTCAATTTGACAGCTGTCAAAAAATAGATAAAAATTTCGGATTCCTCATACTCAAATTATATAGAAACGATACCAAACTTGTTAAAACATGTCAACAAAAAAATGTCAAAAATGACAGCTGTCAAAAATAAATACATTTTTCGGATAACTTATACTCAAATTATATAGAATCGATACCAAATTTTTGAAATTTTGTTAACCTTGCACTTATTTTTTACTAAAGAATCATCAATTTGACAGCTGTCAAAAAATAAATTTAATTTTCGGACTCCCTGCATTTGAATTACATAGAGACGATACTAAACTTGCGTTATTTTGTTCACCTTGCACATATTACTAACCTAAGAAACGTCAATTTGACAGCTGTCAAAAAATATATAAAATTTTCGAATTCCTCATACTCAAATTATATAGAGGCGATATCAAACTCGTGAATTTTTGTTAACATTGCAACTATTAGCAACGTAATATTCGTCAATTTGACAGCTGTCAAAAAATTAATAAATTTTTTGGATTGCCTGCATTCGAGTTATACGAAATCGACACCAACTTTGCGAAATTCTGTTACGATTACGCCTTTGATCGACAGTTAACCGAAATCAAAGAATTGTTAAAAATGACAGCTGTCAAAATATGAATTAAATTTTCGGATTCCTTGCCCTCGAATTATACGAAAACGACACCAACTTTGTGAAATTCTATTAATCTTGCACTTTATACTAACCAAGGAAACGTCAATTTGACAGGTGTCAAAAAATTTAAAATATTTTTTAAATCCTTTTAGCAATATAAACATAACGTACTAGTTGAATTTTCTTCAAATTGCCAATTTATCAAATTAAGCCTATTTTTCCAGACGGTGTGCATGATTTATTCAAATCTGATGAATTTAAACACTTGCCCTTGTCTAATTTTCACTAAATACTGTAAAAGCATTTCGAGCGAAAGTTGGAAATTTTGCTGTCACCGTTACGAATTTTCTTAATTTTCTCCAAGTTCGAACATCTTTATGATAACTTTATATATATCAAAATGTTCGGAAAAGATGAGGGAATCAGATAAACCTAGAAAGAAATCTCCAACAGGAAAGTTATAGAAGATATAGCAGAATAAACTTGACTTTTAATAAAAAAAATTTCGAAAAAATTTATAAAATATTTTTTTTATCCGCCAAAGGATATTTTGGGGTCACGCAGTCGATGTGGAACGTAAAGGTAATTTATTCCTTTAAACGATAGGCTAAATAACGATTGAAAAAGTTACATACACTAGCGTACAGATGGGTTTTAGTAAGAGGATGTCATAATTAGTGATTATTGCTTAATCGATTGTAGTTATTTTTGTATAAGAAATTAAGAAACTAAATTATGGTTTATAATCGTGCTCTGATGTGCTCTTTCTGATGGCATATATAACATTTCGATGAAATATTATTTTACCCCTTAAAAAGGAAAAAGAAATTTTTACGAAATCATCAAGTTCAGTCTCTCGCAAATTTCTCCATTTTATAGGTCTTTTAGCATGATATGATGTATTGTGAAATATTAGTATTTGAGATGACCTATCCACCGGTTCGAACCAGGTGCCAATCTATAAGACAGAAATCGAATAATTCATTATCGAAAATGACCCTGCATTTTCATGTTTTCCAACTTTAAAAAAATCAAAAAATTGACTTCCCGACATTTTATTGAAAAAATCTCGCGACGAGTTTTTCTAAATAAGTTTCTTGATAACATACTAAAATATAAACTGAATCGTTTAAGTTTTACGAGACCGGCAAGTCGTAGAAAGAAATATATAATTTTTTGCACATTTTCTGACTATTTCGTTTAATAACTTATGAATGGAACACCCTGTATAATGAAGTACATCGGCTAAAGATACGCCATATATACCAAAGTATACCCCAAAAGTTTCATTGCTCCAACGTGAGCCGTTTAGAAGAAATCGAAAAACTGGTTTCAAGATGCACCCTGTTTCGGCGCTCCCATAAGAGCAATGTAAATATGTCGTTGCAGACCATTTTGGAAATCGGGAAAATGGTAGGAAATTTTCGATTTTGGGCAACGATAGGGGTCATTATCGAAAGCCGAAATCCCATAGAATCTTTTCCATACCATTTCCATTCTCAAATCGGTCAATTAACTTCAGGATCTCGCTAAGAAAAAGGCTATTTTGGCCCATTTCGGCCGAATTTTGACAGTCAACAAATTGGGTTAATTTTATTCCAAGGCATGCTGATTAAAATCGACGAAGTGTGCAGATTTGCAAAAATTGGCCGTCCCAGCTCGGAAAAACGTCGTTTTCCTCCCGATTGAAAGGAAATTTCAAAAATTTTGAAAGATAATAATGTGGTGAGAAAAGATGGACGGAAAGAATACACTTATAGAGAACTCTCCGAAATGATATTTGTAGGAGTTATTCGTGACTAAACAAAACTTTTAGTGAAAAATGGGTGAAAATGGATATACTTAATTTTTTTTAACCCTTTAGATCGTAATTCGAAACGCGCTCTTGGTATGAATCTTAAAGTGCCATCATTCCGATTGACGAAAAAGCAAAAAAATATGGAAAATGTTAAATAGGAAAGCGTATAGACGAAATTAAGTGTAGCGGTGACAAATTTTTACTTTTCCAAAAAACTAAAATTCAGTCGTTAATAGTAATTTCGGTATTTAAATCGAAGAAACGAAAATATACGTTTCTAATGTGGTCTACCTAGATCTTTCCGGTAACGTAAACTAAAATTCGATCAAAAGGCGTTTTTACCTCGAAAAAAATCAAAAACCGTCCATTTTTACCCCGAAATATCAACTTGTTCAGTATTTTCAAATTTTTCCCATTTTCTAATAACTTTAGGTATAGATAGATGTATTGATTGCAGCTAGTTTTTGAGATGGGAAATCGAAAATTTAAAACCGCGTGACCCTCGGACCCACCCAGTTCGAGCTATTAGGTACCAAAAATGACCCTTTTTTGTCAAATTTCGACTTTCAAAAATTCTTTTAAATTACTTCTAATCGTCGTACGTTACCCAGTTTCAATAGGGTTCTGTAGCGTCCGGTTCACTCCACACTCCGAAAATTTAAATCGAAAAAATTGAGTTTTGCGACTTGAAATGTGTTCCAACGGGAATCGCCGAAAAGTCGACTTTGACGTTTAATAACTTCGAAACGGTTCACCCTGTATACTTTAAAATTTGAGACAACACGCGCGCACTATCCAAAATTAAAACCAGAAAGTTTCGTCGCTCCGACTCTGATAGTTTTCTCGCAAAAAATTCGCAACCTCAAAAATGTCAAAAGATACGACGACGACGACGACGACAACGGACGTTCAAGGTCACTGGAAAGCCGTAATACATAGCGTCCGAAGGGCGCTATGTAACTAGGGGGGCATAGCCCCCCTAGGCGCTCCGCGCGGGGCTCCGCGGACCCTCTATATGCGACAGATTCGCCTATATGTGTTTTGTTAGTACCTGGATATGACCACCGATTTGGGTGGATACACCGAGAAGCTTGAATGCAGGTTGATGCTTTAATTGGTTGGCCACACTCCTGCGGACTGTGTTGGGGGTACATAGCACCCAAATTCGTTCATTATAACATATGTTACCGTTTCACATTTTAAGGGACCAGCTATAACCGATTGCGAACAATCCGTTCACTATTTTACGTATCGAATAGAAAAAAATATTTAAAACATGACAGCTGTCAAAAATAAACAAAATTTTCGGATTCCTTGCATTCGAATTACATAAAAACGATACCAAACTTGCGAAATTCCGTTGACCTTGTACATACTACTGACTTAGGAAACGTCAATTTGACAGCTGTCAAAAAATAGATAAAAATTTCGGATTCCTCATACTCAAATTATATCGAATCGACACCAAACTTTTGAAATTCTGTTAACCTTGCACTTATTCTTTACTAAGGAATCCTCAATTTGACAGCTGTCAAAAAATCTATAAAATTTTCGAATTAGGTATTCCCCAAATTATATTAATTCCCAAGTATTTTCATTTTTAATTTTTTTTTAATTTCTAAATAATTCATGCAAATGCCTTAAAAATTTGAAGAAATCGATATATTTCGATTTTATTCGAAAAGTATTATCTCTACGGTAAAATTGTATATATCCTAAAGATGCACTTTGATAAGGTCTACAAGAAAGTAGTCTATAAAATTTTCTGTATCTACTATAGTTGTTGAGTTATTGAGCAAATCATGATTTCTATATTCTTGCAAATATCTCAAAAACGATTACATTTGAGAAAAAAAGTTTCGAACAAACAAAATATACTATTAAATTCTCTATCAGAAAGGAAATATACAAATTTTTCCTATTGGTTTAGATTACGGAGATATTTAAGAAAAACTGAAAAATATCAAGAAATTTTGAAATTCTTAAAAATTCAAAAAAAAAATTATTAAATATTCTTACATTTTATATAATATTTGATGTATACTGATAGAATAAATATATTATGTTTAGAAGGAAACCATTAATGAGTTACAAAATGCGACAGATTCTCACTAGGCGCTAATCGCGCAGGGGCCTCCGGCATCCACCTACATGCGTTTTTGTTATTAACTAGCCGCTCCGCGGCAGGGCTCCGCCGTTCACCTGTATGCGACAGATTCGCCTACGTGTGTTTTTGTTATTATTACATAGAATTGACCACCGATTTGGGTGGATGCACCGAGAAGCTTGAATGTAGGTTGATGCATTAATTCGTTGGCCGCACTCCTGCGGACTGTGATGGGGGTACATAGCACCCAAATTTGTTAATTATAACCGTAATGTGACCGTTTCACATTTTAAGGTACCAGCTATAACCGTTTGCGAACAATCCGTTCACTATTTTACGTATCGAATAGAAAAAAATATGTCAAAAATTACAGCTGTCAAAAAATAAATAACATTTTCGGATTCCTTGCATTCGAATTACATAAAAACGATACAAAACTTGCGAAATTCCGTTGACGTTGTACCTATTACTGACTTAAGAAACGTCAATTTGATAGCTGTCAAAAAATAGATAAAAATTTCGGATTCCTCATACTCAAATTATATAGAAACGATACCAAACTTGTGAAAATATGTTAACAAAAAAATGTCAAAAATGACAGCTGTCAAAAAATAAATACATTTTTCGGATAATTTATACTCAAATTATATAGAATCGATACAAAATTTTTGAAATTTTGTTAACCTTGCACTTATTCTTTACTAAAGAATCACCAATTTGACAGCTGTCAAAAAATAAATTTAATTTTCGGACTCCTTGCATTTGAATTACATAGAGACGATACTAAACTTGCGATATTTTGTTCACCTTGCACATATTACTAACCTAAGAAACGTCAATTTGACAGCTGTCAAAAAATGTATAAAATTTTCGAATTCCTCATACTCAAATTATATAGAAGCGATACCAAACTCGTGAATTTTTGTTAACTTTGGAACTATTACCAACGTAATATACGTCAATTTGACAGCTGTCAAAAAATTAATAAAATTTTCGGATTGCCTGCATTCGAGTTATACGAAATCGACACCAACTTTACGAAATTATGTTATCATTACGCCTATGTTCGACAGTTAACCGAAATCAAAGAATTGTTAAAATGACAGCTGTCAAAATATGAATTAAATTTTCGGATTCCTTGCCCTCGAATTATACGAAAACGACACCAACTTTGTGAAATTCTATTAATCTTGCAATTTTTACTAACAAAGAAAACGTCAATTTGACAGGTGTCAAAAAATAGATAAAAATTTCGGATTCCTCATACTCAAATTATATCGAATCGACACCAAACTTTTGAAATTCTGTTAACCTTGCACTTATTCTTTACTAAGGAATCCTCAATTTGACAGCTGTCAAAAAATATATAAAATTTTCGAATTAGGTATTCCCCAAATTATATTAATTCCCAAGTATTTTCATTTTTAATTTTTTTTTAATTTCTAAATAATTCATGCAAATGCCTTAAAAATTTGAAGAAATCGATATATTTCGATTTTATTCAAAAAGTATTATCTCTACGGTAAAATTGTATATATCGTAAAGATGCACTTTGATAAGGTCTACAAGAAAGTAGTCTATAAAATTTTCTGTATCTACTATAGTTGTTGAGTTATTGAGGAAATCATGATTTCTATATTCTTGCAAATATCTCAAAAACGATTACATTTGAGAAAAAAAGTTTCGAACAAACAAAATATACTATTAAATTCTCTATCAGAAAGGAAATATACAAATTTTTCCTATTGGTTTAGGTTACGGAGATATTTAAGAAAAACTGAAAAATATCAAGAAATTTTGAAATTCTTAAAAATTCAAAAAAAAAATTATTAAATATTCTTACATTTCATATAATATTTGATGTATACTGATAGAATAAATATATTATGTTTAGAAGGAAACCATTAATGAGTTACAGAATGCGACAGATTCTCACTAGGCGCTAACCGCGCAGGGGCCTCCGGCATCCACCTACATGCGTTTTTGTTATTACCTAGCCGCTCCGCGGCAGGGCTCCGCCGTTCACCTATATGCGACAGATTCGCCTACGTGTGTTTTTGTTATTATTACCTAAATTTGACCACCGATTAGGGTGGATGCACCGAGAAGCTTGAATGCAGGTTGTTGCTTTAATTGGTTGGCCACACTCCTGCGGACTGTGATGGGGGTACATAGCACCCAAATTTGTTAATTATAACATATGTGACCGTTTCACATTTTAAGGTACCAGCTATAACCGATTGCGAACAATCCGTTCACTATTTTACGTATCGAATAGAAAAATATATGTAAAAAATTACAGCTGTCAAAAAATAAACAAAATTTTCGGATTCCTTGCATTCGAATTACATAAAAACGATACCAAACTTGCGAAATTCAGTTGACCTTGTACCTATTACTGACTTAAGAAACGTCAATTTGACAGCTGTCAAAAAATAGATAAAAATTTCGGATTCCTCATACTCAAATTATATAGAAACGATACCAAACTTGTTAAAACATGTCAACAAAAAAATGTCAAAAATGACAGCTGTCAAAAAATAAATACATTTTTCGGATAACTTATACTCAAATTATATAGAATCGATACAAAATTTTTGAAATTTTGTTAACCTTGCACTTATTCTTTACTAAAGAATCACCAATTTGACAGCTGTCAAAAAATAAATTTAATTTTCGGACTCCTTGCATTTGAATTACATAGAGTCGATACTAAACTTGCGATATTTTGTTCACCTTGCACATATTACTAACCTAAGAAACGTCAATTTGACAGCTGTCAAAAAATATATAAAATTTTCGAATTCCTCATACTCAAATTATTTAGAAGCGATACCAAACTCGTGAATTTTTGTTAACATTGCAACTATTACCAACGTAATATACGTCAATTTGACAGCTGTCAAAAAATTTTAAAAAATTTCGGATTGCCTGTATTCGAATTATACGAAATCGACACCAACTTTGCGAAATTATGTTACCATTACGCCTATGATCGACAGTTAACCGAAATCAAAGAATTGTTAAAAATTACAGCTGTCAAAATATGAATTAAATTTTCGGATTCCTTGCCCTCGAATTATACGAAAACGACACCAACTTTGTGAAATTCTATTAATCTTGCACTTTTTACTAACCAAGGAAACGTCAATTTGACAGGTGTCAAAAAATAAATAAAATTTTTTAAATTCCTTTAATATTACTAACATAATGTGCTACTTGATTTTTCTTCAAATTGACAATTTACTAAATTATTCCTATTTTTCCATAATATGCGAACCGGCCCTATTAAAAATTTGCTAAACATCCCATGTATTTTCACGAATTACGGTAAAAGCCACGCCTTTCATGCATTTCCAGCGAAATTTAGAAATTTTGCTGTCACCGTTACGAATTTTATTAATTTTCTCCAAGATCGAACATCTTTATGGTAACTTTATATATATCAAAATGTTCGGAAAAGATGACGGAATCAGATAAAAATAGAAAGAAATCTCCAAAAGGAAAGCTATGGAAGATATAGCAGAGTAAACTGAACTTTTGAAAAAAAATTTTTTGACAAAATTTATAAAATATTTTTTTTATCCGCCAAAGGATATTTTTGGATCACGCAGTCGATGTTGAACGTAAAGGTAATTTATTCCTTTAAATGATAGGCTAAAGAACGATTGAAAAAGTTACATACACTAGCGTACAGATGGGTTTTAGTAAGAGGATGTCAAAATTAGTGCTTATTGCTTAATCGATTGTAGTTATTTTTGTATAAGAAATTAAGAAACTAAATTATGGTTTATAATCCTGTTTTGATGTGCTCTTTCTGATGACATATATAACATTTCGATCAAATATTATTTTACCCCATAAAAAGCAAAAAAAAAATTTGACGAAATCATCAAGTTCAGTTTTTCGCAAATTTCTCCATTTTATAGGCCTTTTAGCATGATATGATGTATTGTGAAATATTAGTATTTGAGATGACCTATCCACCGGTTCTAACCCGGAGCCAATCTATGCGACCCAAGTCGAATAATTAATTATCGAAAATGACCCTGCATTTTAATGCTTCCCAACTTTAAAAAAATCAAAAAATTGACTTCCCGACATTTTATTGAAAAAATCTCGCGACGAGTTTTTCTAAATAAGTTTCTTGATAACATACTAGAATATAAACTGAATCGCTTAAGTTTTACGAGACCGGCAAGTCGTAGAAAAAAATATTTAATTTTTTCACATTTTCTGATTATTTCATTTAATAACTTATGAACGGAACACCCTGTATAATGTCGTACATCGGCTAAAGATACGCCATATATACCAAAGTATACCCAAAAAGTTGCATTGCTCCAACGTGAGCCGTTTAGAAGAAATGAAATAAATTGTGTCAAGATGCACCATTTTTGCATGCTCCCATAAGCCCAATGTAAATTGGTCGTTGCAGACCATTTTGGAAATCGGGAAAATGGTAGGAAATTTTCCATTTTGGGCAACGATAGGGGTCATTATCGAAAGCCGAAATCCCATAGAATCTTTTCCATACCATTTCCATCCTCAAATCGGTCAATTAACTTCAGGATTTCGCTAAGAAAATGGCTATTTTTGGCCTATTTCGACCGAATTTGACAGCCAAAATATTTAGTAAAATTTCATCCGTCCGTCCGTTAAAATCCGAGTAAAGTTCAAGTCCAGTCGGCAGATTTGCAAAAATTGGCCGTCCCAGCTCGGTAAATTGTCGTTTTTCTCCCGATTGGAAGGAAATTTCGAAAATTTTGAAAAATAATAATGTGGTGAGAAATGATGGACGATGAAAATACGCTTATAGAGAACTCTCCGAAATAATATTTGTAGGAGTTATTCGTGACTAAACACGACTTTTAGTGAAAAATGGGTGAAAATGGTTATATTTAATTTCGTTTAACCCTTTAGATCGTCATTCGAAGCGCGCTCTTGGTATGAATCTTCAAGTACCATCATTCCGCGTGACGAAAAAGCAATAAAATATGAAAAATGTTAAATACGAGAGCGTATAGAAGAATTTAAGTGTGGTGGTGACAAAAACACAATTTCAAAATTTTTAAAATTCAATCGTTAATAGTATTTTCGGTATTTAAATCGAAGAAACGAAAATATACGTATCGAATGTGATTTACCTCGAACTTTCCGGTAAAGTAAACTAAATTTCGATCAAAAGCCGTTTTTACCTCGAAAAAAATGAAAAACCGTCCATTTTTACCCTGAAATTTCAACTTGTTCAGTATTTTCAAATTTCTCCCATCTTCTAATAACTTTAGGTATAGATAGATGTACTGATGGCACCTAGTTTTTGAGATGGGAAATCAAAAATTTTAAGCCGCGTGTCGCTAGGACCCACCCAGTTCGAGCTATTAGGTACCAAAAATGACCCTGTTTTGTCAAATTTCGACTTTCAAAAATTCTTTTAAATTACTTCTAATCGTCGTACGTTACCCAGTTTCAATAGGGTTCTGTAGCGACCGGTCCACTCCACGTTCCGAAAATTTAAATCGAAAAAATTGAGTTTTGCGACTTGAAATGTGTTTCAACGGGAATCGCGGAAAAGTCGACTTTGACGCTTAATAACTTCGAAACGGCACACCCTGTATACTCGAAAATTTGAGACAATACGCGCGCACTATCCAAAAGTAAAACCAGAAAGTTTCGTCGTTTCGACTCTGACAGTTTTTTCTCCAGAAATTCGCAACCTCGAAAATGTCAAAATCCACGACAACGGACGAACTCAAGGTCACTCTCAAGATGTAGTACTAGGGGGCATAGCCCCCCTAGGCGCTCCGCGCGGGGCTCCGCGGACCCTCTGTATGCGACAGATTCGCCTATATGTGTTTTGTTAGTACCTAGATATGACCACCGATTTGGGTGGATACACCGAGAAGCTTGAATGCAGGTTGATGCTTTAATTGGTCGGCCACACTCCTGCGGACTGTGATGGGGGTACATAGCACCCAAATTTGTTAATTATAACATATGTGACCGTTTCACATTTTAAGGTACCAGCTATAACCGATTGCGAACAATCCGTTCACTATTTTACGTATCGAATAGAGAAAAATATGTAAAAAATTACAGCTGTCAAAAAATAAATAACATATTCGGATTCCTTGCATTCGAATTACATAAAAACGATACCAAACTTGCGAAATTCCGTTGACCTTGTACCTATTACTGACTTAAGAAACGTCAATTTGACAGCTGTCAAAAAATAGATAAAAATTTCGGATTCCTCATACTCAAATTATATAGAAACGATACCAAACTTGTTAAAACATGTCAACAAAAAAATGTCAAAAATGACAGCTGTCAAAAAATAAATACATTTTTCGGATAACTTATACTCAAATTATATAGAATCGATACAAAATTTTTGAAATTTTGTTAATCTTGCACTTATTTTTTACTAAAGAATCATCAATTTGACAGCTGTCAAAAAATAAATTTAATTTTCGGACTCCCTGCATTTGAATTACATAGAGACGATACTAAACTTGCGTTATTTTGTTCACCTTGCACATATTACTAACCTAAGAAACGTCAATTTGACAGCTGTCAAAAAATATATAAAATTTTCGAATTCCTCATACTCAAATTATATAGAGGCGATACCAAACTCGTGAATTTTTGTTAACATTGCAACTATTAGCAACGTAATATACGTCAATTTGACAGCTGTCAAAAAATTAATAAATTTTTTGGATTGCCTGCATTCGAGTTATACGAAATCGACACCAACTTTGCGAAATTCTGTTACGATTACGCCTATGATCGACAGTTAACCGAAATCAAAGAATTGTTAAAAATGACAGCTGTCAAAATATGAATTAAATTTTCGGATTCCTTGCCCTCGAATTATACGAAAACGACACCAACTTTGTGAAATTCTATTAATCTTGCACTTTATACTAACCAAGGAAACGTCAATTTGACAGGTGTCAAAAAATTTAAAATATTTTTTAAATCCTTTTAGCAATATTAACATAACTTACTAGTTGAATTTTCTTCAAATTGCCAATTTATCAAATTAAGCCTATTTTTCCAGACGGTGTGCATGATTTATTCAAATCTGATGAATTTAAACACTTGCCCTTGTCTAATTTTCACTAAATACTGTAAAAGCCACGCCATTCATGCATTTCGAGCGAAAGTTGGAAATTTTGCTGTCACCGTTACGAATTTTCTTAATTTTCTCCAAGTTCGAACATCTTTATGATAACTTTATATATATCAAAATGTTCGGAAAAGATGAGGGAATCAGATAAACCTAGAAAGAAATCTCCAACAGGAAAGTTATAGAAGATATAGCAGAATAAACTTGACTTTTAATAAAAAAAATTTCGAAAAAATTTATAAAATATTTTTTTTATCCGCCAAAGGATATTTTGGGGTCACGCAGTCGATGTGGAACGTAAAGGTAATTTATTCCTTTAAACGATAGGCTAAAGAACGATTGAAAAAGTTACATACACTAGCGTACAGA
Organism: Barypeithes pellucidus; assembly: GCA_963991005.1. Lineage (NCBI taxonomy): Eukaryota > Metazoa > Arthropoda > Insecta > Coleoptera > Curculionidae > Barypeithes > Barypeithes pellucidus. The sequence goes on from OZ022559.1 coordinate 39,002,105, forward strand.
TGGGTTTTAGTAAGAGGATGTCATAATTAGTGATTATTGCTTAATCGATTGTAGTTATTTTTGTATAAGAAATTAAGAAACTAAATTATGGTTTATAATCGTGCTCTGATGTGCTCTTCCTGATGACATATATAACATTTCGATGAATTATTATTTTACCCCTTAAAAAGGAAAAAGAAATTTTTACGAAATCATCAAGTTCAGTCTCTCGCAAATGCCTCCATTTTATAGGTCTTTTAGCATGATATGATGTATTGTGAAATATTAGTATTTGAGATGACCTATCCACCGGTTCGAACCCGGTGCCAATCTATAAGACAGAAATCGAATAATTCATTATCGAAAATGACCCTGCATTTTCATGTTTTCCAACTTTAAAAAAATCAAAAAATTGACTTCCCGACATTTTATTAAAAAAATCTCGCGACGAGTTTTTCTAAATAAGTTTCTTGATAACATACTAAAATATAAACTGAATCGTTTAAGTTTTACGAGACCGGCAAGTCGTAGAAAGAAATATTTAATTTTTTGCACATTTTCTGACTATTTCGTTTAATAACTTATTAACGGGACACCCTGTATAATGTCGTACATCGGCTAAGTATACGCCATATATACCAAAGTGTACCCCAAAAGTTTCATTGCTCCAACGTGAGCCGTTTAGAAGAAATCGAATAACTGGTTTCAAGATGCACCCTGTTTCGGCGCTCCCATAAGAGCAATGTAAATATGTCGTTGCAGACCATTTTGGAAATCGGGAAAATGGTAGGAAATTTTCGATTTTGGGCAACGATAGGGGTCATTATCGAAAGTCGAAATCCCATAGAATCTTTTCCATACCATTTCCATTCTCAAATCGGTCAATTAACTTCAGGATCTCGCTAAGAAAATGGCTATTTTGGCCCATTTCGGCCGAATTTTGACAGTCAACAAATTGGGTTAATTTTATTCCAAGGCATGCTGATTAAAATCGACGAAGTGTGCAGATTTGCAAAAATTGGCCGTCCCAGCTCGGAAAAACGTCATTTTTCTCCCGATTGAAAGGAAATTTCAAAAATTTTGAAAAATAATAATGTTTAGAGAAAAGATGGACGAAAAGAATACGCATATAAAGAACTCTCCGAAATGATATTTGTAGTAGTTATTCGTGACTAAACAGAACTTTTAGTAAAAAATGGTTGAAAATGGTTATATTTAATTTTTTTTAACCCTTTAGATCGTAATTCGAAACGCGCTCTTGGTATGAATCTTAAAGTGCCATCATTCCGCTTGACGAAAAAGTAATAAAATATTGAAAATGTTAAATAGGAAAGCGTATAGACGAAATTAAGTGTAGCGGTGACAAATTTTTGCATTTCCAAAAAACTAAAATTCATTCTTTAATAGTAATTTCGGTATTTAAATCGAAGAAACGAAAATATACGTATCGAATGTGATTTACCTAGATCTTTCCGGTAACGTAAACTAAAATTCGATCAAAAGCCGTTTTGACCTCGAAAAAAATCAAAAACCGTCCATTTTTACCCCGAAATATCAACTTGTTCAGTTTTTTCAAATTTTTCCCATCTTCTAATAACTTTAGGTATAGATAGATGTATTGATTGCAGCTAGTTTTTGAGATGGGAACGCTAAAATTTTAAACCGCGTGACCCTCGGACTCACCCAGTTCGAGCTATTAGGTACCAAAAATGACCCTTTTTTGTCAAATTTCGACTTTCAAAAATTCTTTTAAATTACTTCTAATCGTCGTACGTTACCCAGTTTCAATAGGGTTCTGTAGCGTCCGGTCCACTCCACACTCCGAAAATTTAAATCGAAAAAATTGAGTTTTGCGACTTGAAATGTGTCCCAACGGGAATCGCCGAAAAGTCGACTTTGACGCTTAATAACTTTGAAACTGTTCACCCTGTATATTTTAAATTTTGAGACAACACGCGCGAACTATCCGAAATTAAAACCAAAAAGTTTGATGGTTTCAACGCTGATAGTTTTCTCGCAAAAAATTCGCAACCTCAAAAATGTCAAAAGATACGACGACGACGACGACGACGACGACGACAACGGACGAACTCAAGGTCACCCACTGGCCGTAATACATAGCATCCGAAGGGTGCTATGTAACTAGGGGGGCATAGCCCCCCTAGGCGCTACCCGCGCAGGGGCCTCCGGCATCCACCTACATGTGTTTTTTGTTATTACCTAGCCGCTCCGCGGCAGGGCTCCGCCATTCACCTGTATGCGACAGATTCACCTACATGTGTTTTTGTTATTATTACCTAGATTTGACCACCGATTTAGGTGGATGCACCGAGAAGCTTGAATGTAGGTTGATGCTTTAATTCATTGGCCACACTCCTGCGGACTGTGATGGGGGTACATAGCACCCAAATTCGTTCATTATAACATATGTGACCGTTTAACATTTTAGGAGACCAGCTATACCCGATTGCGAACGATTCGCTTACTATATTACGTATCGAATAGAAAAAAATATGTCAAAAATGACAGCTGTAAAAAAATAAACAACATTTTCGCATTCCTTGCAATCGAATTACATAGAAACGATACCAAACTGTTAAGTTCTGTTAACCTAGCCGCTCCGCGGCGGGGCTCCGCCGTCCACCTATTCGACAGATACCAAACTTTTGAAGTTCTGTTAATGTAGCCGCTCCGCGGCGGGGCTCCGCCGTCCACCTATATGCGACAGATACCAAATCTTCGAAGTTCTGTTAACCTAGCCGCTCCGCGGCGGGGCTCCGTCGTCCACCTATATGCGACAGATACCAAACTGTTGAAGTTCTGTTAACCTAGCCGCTCCGCGGCGGCGCTCCGCCGTCCACCTATTCGACAGACACCAAACTTTTGTAGTTCTGTTAACCTAGCCGCTCTGCGGCGGGGCTCCGCCGTCCACATATATGTGACAGATACCAAACTTTTGAAGTTCTGTTAACCTAGCCGCTCCGCGGAGGGGCTCCGCCGTCCACCTATTCGACAGATACCAAACTTTTGAAGTTCTGTTAATGTAGCCGCTCCGCGGCGGGGCTCCACCGTCCACCTATATGCGACAGATACCAAATCTTCGAAGTTCTGTTAACCTAGCCGCTCCGCGGCGGGGCTCCGCCGTCCACCTATATGCGACAGATACCAAACTTTTGAAGTTCTGTTAACTTAGCCGCTCCGCGGCGGGGCTCCGCCGTCCACCTATTCGACAGATACCAAACTTTTGTAGTTCTGTTAACCTAGCCGCTCCGCGGCGGGGCTCCGCCGTCCACCTATTCGACAGATACCAAACTTTTGAAGTTCTGTTAATGTAGCCGCTCCGCGGCGGGGCTCCGCCGTCCACCTATATGCGACAGATACCAAATCTTCGAAGTTCTGTTAACCTAGCCGCTCCGCGGCGGGGCTCCCCCGTCCACCTATTCGACAGATACCAAACTTTTGAAGTTCTGTTAACCTAGCCGCTCCGCGGCGGGGCTCCGCCGTCCACCTAAATGCGACAGATACCAAACTTTTGAAGTTCTGTTAACTTAGCCGCTCCGCGGCGGGGCTCCGCCGTCCACCTATTCGACAGATACCAAACTTTTGTAGTTCTGTTAACCTAGCCGCTCTGCGGCGGGGCTCCGCCGTCCACCTATATGCGACAGATACCAAACTTTTGAAGTTCTGTTAACCTAGCCGCTCCGCGGCGGGGCTCCGCCGTCCATCTATTCGACAGATACCAAACTTTTGAAGTTCTGTTAATGTAGCCGCTCCGCGGCGGGGCTCCGCCGTCCACCTATATGCGACAGATACCAAATCTTCGAAGTTCTGTTAACCTAGCCGCTCCGCGGCGGGGCTCCGCCGTCCACCTATATGCGACAGATACCAAACTGTTGAAGTTCTGTTAACCTAGCCGCTCCGCGGCGGCGCTCCGCCGTCCACCTATTCGACAGATACCAAACTTTTGTAGTTCTGTTAACCTAGCCGCTCTGCGGCGGGGCTCCGCCGTCCACCTATATGTGACAGATACCAAACTTTTGAAGTTCTGTTAACCTAGCCGCTCCGCGGAGGGGCTCCGCCGTCCACCTATTCGACAGATACCAAACTTTTGAAGTTCTGTTAATGTAGCCGCTCCGCGGCGGGGCTCCGCCGTCCACCTATATGCGACAGATACCAAATCTTCGAAGTTCTGTTAACCTAGCCGCTCCGCGGCGTGGCTCCCCCGTCCACCTATTCGACAGATACCAAACTTTTGAAGTTCTGTTAACCTAGCCGCTCCGCGGCGGGGCTCCGCCGTCCACCTATATGCGACAGATACCAAACTTTTGAAGTTCTGTTAACTTAGCCGCTCCGCGGCGGGGCTCCGCCGTCCACCTATTCGACAGATACCAAACTTTTGTAGTTCTGTTAACCTAGCCGCTCCGCGGCGGGGGTCCGCCGTCCACCTATTCGACAGATACCAAACTTTTGAAGTTCTGTTAATGTAGCCGCTCCGCGGCGGGGCTCCGCCGTCCACCTATATGCGACAGATACCAAATCTTCGAAGTTCTGTTAACCTAGCCGCTCCGCGGCGAGGCTCCGCCGTCCACCTATTCGACAGATACCAAACTTTTGAAGTTCTGTTAATATAGCCGCTCCGCGGCGGGGCTCCGCCGTCCACCTATATGCGACAGATACCAAACTTTTGAAGCTCATTCATTAATTTGACAGCTGTCAGAAAATAAACAAAATTTTCGAATTCCTCATACTCAAATTATATAGAAACGAGACCAAACTCGTGAATTTTTGTTAACATTGCAACTATTACCAACGTAATACACGTCAATTTGACAGCTGTCAAAATATTAATAAAATTTTCGAATTGCCTGCATTCGAATTATACGAAATCGACACCAAATTTGCGAAATTCTGTTACCATTACGCCTATGATCGATAGTTAACCGAAATCAAAGAATTGTTAAAAATGACAGCTGTCAAAATATGATTTAAATTTTCGGATTCCTTGCCCTCGAATTATACGAAAACGACGCCAACTTTGTGAAATTTAATTAATCTTTCACTTTTTACTAACCAAGGAAACGTCAATTTGACAGGTGTCAATCCTTTTAGCAAAACTAACATAACGTACTACTTGAATTTTTTTCAAATTGCCAAGTTATCAAATTAAACCTATTTCTCCACACGGTGTGCATGATTTATTCAAATCTGATGAATTTAAACACTTGCCCTTGTCTAATTTTCACTAAATACCGTAGAAGCCACGCCTTTCATGCATTTCGAGCGAAAGTTGGAAATTTTGCTGTCACCGTTACGAATTTTCTTAGTTTTCTCCAAGTTCGCACATCTTTATGATAACTTTATATATAGCGAAATGTTCGGAAAAGATGAGGGAATCAGATAAACCTAGAAAGAAATCTCCAAAAAGAAAGTTGTAGAAGATATAGCAGAGGAAACTAGACTTTTGAAAAAAAAAATTTTGAGAAAATTTATAAAATATTATTCTTATCCGCCAAAGGATATTTTTGGGTCACACAGTCGATGTGGAACATAAAGGTAATTTATTCCTTTAAACGATAGGCTAAAGAACGATTGAAAAAGTTACATACACTAGCGTACAGCCGGCTTTTAGTAAGAGGATGTTAAACTTAGTGATTATTGCTTAATCGATTATAGTTATTCTTGTATAAGAAATTAAGAAACTAAACTATGGTTTTAAATCGTGTTCTGATGTGCTCTTTCCGATGACCTATATAACATTTCCATGAAATATTATTTTACCCCATAAATAGCAAAAAAAAAATTTAGACGAAATCATCAAGTTCAGTTTTTCGCAAATTTCTCCATTTTATAGGCCTTTCAGCATGATATGATGTATTGTGAAATATTAGTCTTTGAGATGACCTATTCACCGGTTCAAACCCGGAGCCAATCTATGCTACTCAAGTCGATTAATTCATTATCGAAAATGACCCTGCATTGCCCATGATTTACAACATTAAAAAAATCTAAAACCTGACTTCCCGACATTTTATCAAAAAACTCTCGAGAAGAGTTTTTCTAAATAAATTTCTTGATAACATACTAGAATATAAACTGAATCGCTTAAGTTTTACGAGACCGGCAAGTCGTAGAAAAAAATATTAAATTTTTTCACATTTTCTGATTATTTCGTTTAATAACTTATGAACGGAACACCCTGTATAATGACGTACATCGGCTAAGGATACGCCATATATACCAAAATATACCCAAAAAGTTTCATTGCTCCAACGTGGACCGATTAGAAGAAATGAAATAAATTGTGTCAAGATGCACCGTTTTTGGACCCTCCCATAAGCCCAATGTAAATAGGTCGTTGCAGACCATTTTGGAAATCGGGAAAATGGTAGGAAATTTTCCATTTTGGGCAACGATAGGGATCATTATCGAAAGCCGAAATCCCATAGAATCTTTTTCATACCATTTCCATCCTCAAATCGTTCAATTAAGTTCAGGATCTCGCTAAGAAAAAGGCTATTTTGGCCCATTTCGGCCGAATTTTGACAGTCAACAAATTGGGTTAATTTTATTCCAAGGCATGCTGATTAAAATCGACGAAGTGTGCAGATTTGCAAAAATTGGCCGTCCCAGCTCGGAAAAACGTCATTTTTCTCCCGATTGAAAGGAAATTTCAAAAATTTTGAAAAATAATAATGTGGTGAGAAAGGATGGACGATGCAAATACGCATATAGAGAACTCTCCGAAATGATATTTGTAGGAGTTATTCGTGACTAAACAGAACTTTTAGTGAAAAATGGTTGAAAATGGATATACTTAATTTTTTTTAACCCTTTAGATCGTAATTCGAAACGCGCTCCTGGTATGAATCTTAAAGTACCGTCATTCCGCGTGACGAAGAAGCAAAAAAATATGGAAAATGTTAAATAGGAAAGCGTATAGACGAAATTAAGTGTAGCGGTGACAAAAAAAACCATTTGCAAATTTCTAAAATTCATTCGTTAATAGTAATTTCGGTATTTAAATCGAAGAAATCAAATTATACGTATCGCATGTGATCTACCTAGATCTTTCCGGTAACGTCAACAAAAATTCGATTAAAAGCCGTTTTTACCTTGAAAAAAATTTAAATCCGTCAATTCTTACCCCGAAATATCAACTTGTTCAGTATTTTCAAATTTTTCCCATTTTCTAATAACTTTAGGTATAGATAGATGTATTGATTGCAGCTAGTTTTTGAGATGGGAACGCTAAAATTTCAAACTGTGTGACGCTCGGACGCACCCAGTTCGAGCTATTAGGTACCAAAAATGACCCTTTTTTGTCAAATTTCGACTTTCAAAAATTCTTTTAAATTACTTCTAATCGTCGTACGTTACCCAGTTTCAATAGGGTTCTGTAGCGACCGGTCCACTCCACGTTCCGAAAATTTAAATCGAAAAAATTGAGTTTTGCGACTTGAAATGGATTTCAACGGGAATCGCGGAAATTTCGACTTTGACGTTTAATAACTTCGAAACGGTTCACCCTGTATATTTCAAAAATTGAGACAACACGCGTGAACTATTCAAAATTAAAACCAAAAAGTTTCGTCGTTTCGACTCTGATAGTTTCTTCGCAAAAAATTCGCAACTGCAAAAATGTCAAAAGATACGACGACGACGACGACGACGACGACGACGACAACGGACGTTCAAGGTCACCCACTGGCCGTAATACATAGCACCAGAATTGGTGCTATGTAATAACAAGATTGATTATTTAGAATTAAAAAACTTAAAGAATAGGTATAAGATTAAACTGTCCTAGATTTTTACCTAGATTCCAAAAAAAAAAAATATTTAGAATAATCCATTTAAAATTCCGAAGTTGCTGCCACTTTCGGGCATACGGCAACACCGCATTCACCAGGATATTTTATAAACGTAGAAAATCATCTCTTATAGCTACAATTTTCAAAGTAAAATCTCATTTATAGTTTTCGAGATACTTCTAATAGGCAACTTTACTTGGTGTACCCTGTATAGGTCTGAAAATATGACTAATAGTAAGCAACAAAAAAAAACAAGAAGCCTCTAATTAGGACATCTGTAAGTCACTTAATTTTGGGACAACATTTGCATATACTGAACCAACTCAGCATTAATGTCCCCTAACTTTTTGTATGTATAAAGAAGAGCATAATTTAAATTTGGTTACGGTCTGGAATTTTAATTTTTGGGAAATTTTGCTGAAATTAGCATTGTTGATTTAGTTATATTTAATTAAAAATTTATAAAAGTAATCACACAATTAAGTTGTAAATTGCAATATAAAATATAGGAGTAGGTAAAGATTGTTTCAAGAAAAATGGATATAACTTAATGACTGCCGTAAAAGTACCTGGGCCATCCCATTATTTATGACCGTTTGTTATTATTATGTGGAAAGGACCGGATTGTAATAATTATAATTAAATATAGGCACATCAGGTAGGTTAGGTTGCTTAATTCATATTTAAATATCTTTTTGTGGTAAAATTTATTAGTTTTTGAGGAATGGTTCAAGAATTGTCTTTTACCAAACATTCCTCAGAATAGCGTGATAGTAATGGACAATGCGAGCTATCACAGTCGCCAATTACATAAAGCTCCAAGCTCAAATAATACAAAATTGGAGATTCAGAACTACATGGCGGCGAATGATATCTATATATTTTGAAGAAAGTTATAAAAAAGTGATCTTTTAAAAGTTTTAAAGACATTTTGTATAAAAAAAGTATATGTTTGTGACACATTGGCAGAAGAAATTGGACATACAGTGCTACGTCTCCCAACCTATTATTGCATTTTTAACCCCATAGAGCATATGTGGCACCAGGTAAAATCACTGGTTAGGTCTGAAAATATTTCTCCGACTTTAAGTTCTAGTGTTGTAGAATTAATACGAAAATGCTTTAATGATATTCCCCCAGGTAGTTGGAAAAATTCAGTCCGTCACGTAATAACTGTAGAAAATTCGTATAATAGTCTGGATCGTATAATTAATCCAATTATAATTAATTTTGATGAGGATAGCGATAGCGAAACAGAACTATCTATAGAATGACATTATAAATGTAAATAAATATGACTCGTAATATTTAAAAAAAAAATGTTATTTCATTTGATTACATTAATATAATCATATCATTACTTGTTTTCCTTAGTCCGTCCCTTCATACTTCACTTGTTTATTGCCAAGCTCTTATCGACACAATGGGACCGACCCAGGAAATCATTAAGTCGAATCCATTTTTCGTGAAACAATTTTTACACAATTTAAGCAATTATTAAATACTCCTGAAACATTTTTCATAAAATCACATATCACAAATCACAATTACTTAAATAAAAAATAATAACAATAAAGAAAATTTTTCCTATCACTAAACATTTACTGAAATTTTCTACAGTAATGGGAAATGAGATTACCACGTGCTACATCTTCTTGTAGGAGGACAAATGCATTCATTGTCAAAAATATATTTGGAGATCACTGCTTTTCGAAATTATAATATTTAGCAGTGTACTCTTATTTATAAATGTATGTACATGATTTAAAAAAACAGTTAATTTTGCGACACTTGGAAGAAATACAATATAAAATTCGAACAATCGTATGGGATTGCTTTATTTTTCAAACTGGATCGGTTTCATCGAATATATTTCATTTCTCACAATTACCAGTAGGCGAAGCATCTGTGAAGAATAACGTAACGATAAGTACTGTAAATTATGAAAAATTGAGGCTAAATACGAATAACCAAAGGTCACCTAACTTAACCCAAATCCGCTGAAGTCTGACTTCTCATACAATCGTTTCCAGGCTAAGAATTCCATCATTATGCAGAATGCATTTTTGGTGAAATTAGGCGTTTCTTGGAATTTTATTGCTGCATAATGTAATAAAAACTTTGACCTTTGTACCACAACAATTTAAGTAAACCAGCTATGCAAAATATAATGGGCACCGAGCTGACGCCGAAATATTTTAATACATTGAATTCAATAAAACAGCAGAACAGCAGACATCGAAATAGAAATTTTTTTATTTTTCTTTGAAAAGTATCTAGTTATTGCTATTGTATAAAATCAAAAATAATCAGCTGAGAAAGAAGGTAAATTTCCAACCTTTTTGGTTAATATTTACAAATACATCATGTATAATAGATTCCCTTTAAATAGATAACAGACATCTTAATATCAAAGTCAATGTCTTAATCATTTTTTGATTTAAAAAATGTTCGAAAATTAAAATATCTTGCGCATATAATTTTTTTACGTCCATAGCAAAGAACACACAGTCATGTTACTTACGTACGTTTCATTTACGTAAAGATTGTTTCACGAAAAATGGATATAACTTAATGACTGCAGTAAAAGTACCTGGGGTCATCCCATTATTTATGGCCGTTTGTTATTATTATGTGGAAAGGACCGGATTGTAATAATTATAATTAAATATAGGCAAATCAGGTAGGTTAGGTTGCTTAATTTATATTTAAATATCTTTTTGTGGTAAAATTTGTTAGTTTTTGAGGAATGGTTCAAGAATAAATAATCTTTTACCAAACATTCCTCAGAATAGCGTGATAGTAATGGACAATGCGAACTATCACAGTCGCCAATTACATAAAGCTCCAAGCTCAAATAATACAAAATTGGAGATTCAGAACTACATGGCGGCGAATGATATATATTTTGAAAAAAGTTATAAAAAGTTTTAGAGACATTTTGTATAAAAAAGTATATGTTTGTGACACACTAGCAGAAGAAATTGGACATACAGTGCTACGGCTCCCACCCTATTATTGCATTTTTAACCCCATAGAGCATAATTATGTGGCACCAGTTAAAATCACTGGTTAGGTCTGAAAATATTTCTCCTACTTTAAGTTCTAGTGTTGTAGAATTAATACGAAAATGCTTTAATGATATTCCCCCAGGTAGTTGGAAAAATTCAGTCCGTCACGTAATAACTGTAGAAAATTCGTATATTAGTCTGGATCGTATAATTAATCCAATTATAATTAACTTTGATGAGGATAGCGATAGCGAAACAGAACTACCTATAGAATGACATTATAAATGTAAATAAATATGACTAGTAATATTTTAAAAATTTTTTATTTCATTTGATTACATTAATATAATCATATCATTACCTACTTGTTTTCCTTAGTCCGTCCCTTCATACTTCACTTGTTTATTGCCAAGCTCTTGTCGACACAATGGGACCGACTCAAGAAACCATTAAGTCGTATCCAAATTTCGTGGAAAGTACTATACAACCACCTGTTTAGTGCTTTTTGCGTACCGGGGGACCATGCCATTTATATTTAGTGCCTTTTGCGTATGAAGGTGCGTACAAATGCCCGAACTAACCAAGCTTGTTGTATGTCGTTGGAACAAGACACTTTTATTGAAGTGAAACTCTATGAAACAAAATTGGACTTATTTGTTTTCACCATCGCCAATATAGCTATTTATATTATATTAAAAAAATTATTGTTTAAAAAATTTCATTTTAACCAAAACTTGTCTATTTAATTATGTATTAGTGTTACCTAGATACGCAAAGTATGGTTTGTTCAACCAGCTGCAGGCTGTGACTTAATAAGTTATGGTGACCACAGTTTACAGAAGAGGAAAATATCGCTATTTTTATATATCTGTATTTAAATAATATATTACTATTAATACATCACTCTTTATAATGTTGATATTTCGTATGTCGCTAATTTGTTTATTTGTATTTTATATAAAAATAAACTTTATTTGAATCAGTTCGAACTATCCCAAGGTATGAAGTGAGGTAACTGTGGGAAAAAGTCATTGGGGACTCTCAACTGAGACACCCTGTAAAATTCCTGATCTCTGCGTATGTTATTATTATCTCTTCTTAAAGAATTTCGGGGTTCTCTATTTACTTTTTCCGTTAGGACACTTTAAGTATAATCTTAAATCATCAACCACTTTTTTGGTAATTTGCAGTATAATAAAGATATGCAGTGTATATACGGTATAATACTTACCGTTACAATTTACTTTTATTTTTTTAAGTAATAAAAAATTTCATTTCAACTTTTAAAATGTTCTCCACAGAACAATATAATTTGTTCTCCTGTATTTGGAACAAGTATAATTGTATTGTGTATATTAACTTTATAACCCATAAAGTGTATATATATATTGTAACAATAAATTATTAAAAAAAGAGGAGCCATAAATAAAACGTACCTACCCATTTATCAAAAAACTATTAATAATAATATAGAATATTAATCATAATATTAACAAGCTAACAGAAATAAAATAACTGTTTTACGTCTCTTCCTGTGTAAATGTATATTAAAGCAATAAAAGTGACAACGTGGTTGTAAAGATGTCAGCTAATTAGCAGTCATTTAAGCATAGGAAAGTACTAATTAATGACTACTTCGAAAAGTTTACAATTTTAATTGTTAATATTTATGAGATCTTAACACATTTGAAGCCACCCATAAAGTTGGAAAATAACAAAATGATCCTGTAAACAATTATTTTTTCTAAAATAATTGTATAAATATTCCTAACTGCTTAATACTAAGTAGCTATTCTATGGGCCCCACTATAAGCTGTAGCAAAAGCTAACAGTGTTGAATAAAATACGGCAAATTTTTGTTTAATTAATTAATAAATTACTTTGACAAATATGATTTAGTAGCGATCAAAGTTGGTGCGTTAGCTAATTCTTGATTAAAATCCTCTTGCAACTCAGTATATAGGGTATTGAAAAAAGGTCGGTACTCCAGAATAACTCCGGTGCATCGCATTGCAGCAGAAAATGCCTAGGGAAAAAGTTGTTTGGTTTTGAAGGAGGAATAGTTTGCAATTTAAACCACCCCCCACCCCCTCAATCCCCGGGCGCGGGTGGGGGGTAAGTAAAGATTTTCAAATGGAACCCCATATTTGGTGTGGTTTAAATTGGAAACTATTCCTCCTTCAAAACCAAACAACTTTTTTCCCAGACATTTTCCGCTGCAATGTGATGCACCGGAGTTATTCCGGGGTACCGACTTTTTGCAACACCGGCTATATTATTTATATAAGAATATTTTCTTGAGGAATAATTGTTTATCATACGTTGCTGGCAAAATGCTGCATAAAATTATGTCTTCGTATTATAATATCTATAATTGGCGTTCTTCTTTTACAAGTTTCCTCCATCTTTAATATTGACGATACGAAAAATTTTTTAAAATAAACTATCGCAAAAATTTATGATTTTTATTTATCAATTAATAAATGGAAGCCTTATCAGCGATTATTCATTCAATTATATCATAGTAATTGGCCCCTTATCGGCCAATTTGGCCACGTGGAAATATTCAAGATATCAATTTTTCGTGGTCGAGTTAGTCAATGAAATTTTTTCCTGAAGACATAACGTTTATGGCGTATATAATATCGTATCTCGCTGCCGTAGTGGGACACTCTGTATAACCTTCATGTTAATTCTGATTTAATGCAGCATGGAAATTAACAAACGCGAATGAAGCATAAATAATCTTTAAATTATTACAGTTTTAGTTCAACTCACCATTTTCTCATTGATTGAAATATTTTTTATTATTTTTTAAATAATTTTTAAAGAGCTCTAAAAATATATGTTACCTTGAGTAGATCTCCCCCACTTATAACCAAAATAGAGCAAGATAATTTAAAAATTTTTATTAGAATTTTAGGAGAATCCGATGAGGGTCAAAAAAGTGAGTAAATTCTATGCCGAACAAAATATTTGAAAAAATTTTAAAAAATTCAATGAGCATAAAGTGGAATTCTCATTAATAAGACAAGTATTGGTACGAAGAACTTAAATTCAGCGCACTTGACTATCTCTTTTTGTATCAATTTTAGGGAGATATTTTCTTTTTCTACAGGTTTACGTTGAGAATTTTTCTGCAATCATGGTAATATCTTTTTATTTTATCTATATCATAATTGTTTACTTTAGAATAGATTGAAATAATTCTAAAATCTGGATCTTTAAGTAGCCTACAATGTAAGAAGGTCAGTTCGACAACTCTCTGCGAAATGCTTTATATTAATTCAGTATTGCAGGCAATCAACAGAAATATGTTACCTTATTTTAATTTAAATTGAAATCATCGCTGGAATTTAAACAAGTTTTCGAAGAAGAAAAAGGAAATGAAATAAGAAAAATATATAAATATTTAAATCGCAAAAAAGGAGCAAGGAAATTTGCAATTGAGTCGAGATTTAAAACAGGATCAATTTGAATAAAACGTCTATTTAAAAGCAAAGGCGATTTACTTTCTGCTTGCTTTTAAAGTACTCTTTTTGAACTTGTTTAAAAATTTGTAAACAAAATCATTATTAAAATTACTTACGTCTCTCCTTTCCTGAATTTTAGGCTATAAATTTTTTCATTTATATTTTGACACCCATATCATTGTAGGCAACAAAAACTTTTATCTTTAAAATTACATTTTTATTTACTATCAGAACGAGGAAAATATGCCAATAATTAGATTTGAATTTCAGGTCAAGTGGCTTCTTATGGCACAGTAGAGAAACATTTTTATTACAGAATGATAGAAGTCGTTAAGCGAAGTCCCAGTGCGAAATATCAACTTGACAGTTTAAAAATGAACCCCACGAGTTTAGAAATAAAGAAAGAAAAATTGACTTTGACGTTGTAACTCGAAAATTATTGAGTTTTCGGCTTTTGTAATATGAGTTACAACCTTTACTTGACCATGTCGTAGAATCACCTCTCATTCATTCTTTATCCGAATACTCTGTACCCGTATGGAAATGATTCCTATACTCCTTAATATCAAATACCAATATCGAAAATTATTATTTCCAGACCACCCGATGATCCTTATACAATAAGGGCGTATTTTTGTCTAGACAATAGCACTTTAAAATACTATTTCAGATTGAATGGTACTACCAAGAAAAGGAAGCCCTCTCCATTGATAAGATGCAACGCCGTACTATCGCGTTAAGTTAAAATCCCCTCTGATGATTAGTATGTACACCTACCCCGTACTGACTAGAAGAAATAAGTTCGAAACCTGTCTACAGGTGGTTGCATCCTATCAATGGAGAGGGCTTCCTTTTCTTGATAATACCATTCAGTCTGAAATAGTATTTTAAAGTGCTACTGTGTAGACAAGAATACGCCCTTATTGTATAAGGATCATCGGGTGGTCTTGAAATTATAATTTTCCATATTAGTATTTGATATTAATACCACACCCAGTCGATTCTATGCATGGTTGTCTAGCTTTCTTAAGGACCGCTCTCTGCAAGTGGGATTTCTCTCAGACACCGTCATCATCAATGCCAGTGTTCCTCAAGGGTCCATATTGTCTCCCACTCTCTTCTTACTCTACATTAACGACCTTCTAGTGAAAACGAAAAATCCGATATTTAGTTTTGCTGACGATAGCACACTTATCTCATCTTTCTCTTTGAATGCGCAAACATCGGCTGCCGACTCACATCTTCGCAGACAGCATGAAGTATTACGCCTCAACAAAGACCTGGAAGAAATTTTGGCTTGGTGTGACAGTAACCAAGTCGAATTTAACGCTAAAAAAACCATGCAGCAGTTTTCTCTAAAAAGGTTAACATTACAGAACCGGATATAGTCATGGACGGGCACGCAATCCCACTGGCTTCATCTATTAATTTGCTGGGCGTCAATCTGGGCAGTTGCCAAGATAGCTTCTCAGAAGCTTGGGGTACCCAACTTTTGGCACTATACAAAGCCCAGATTCGACCATCACTAGAGTACTGCTCTCATGTCTGGAGCTCTGCACCCAAACATACTATTCGGCTGCTGGATTCTATCGAAAGGAGGGCTATTCGTCTGATCGGAGACCATGAGCTGACCAAGAACCTCGACAGCCTAGAACATCGACGACAGGTTTGACTCTCTTTTACAGATATTTTCATGGAAGGTGCTCGGCTGACCTTGCCCTCTTAATTCCGCCCAGAGCGACGAATAGCAGAAATACACTGCCGCCCATCCATATGTGGTTAAGCTTAGTCCTCCTCGAACTTCATTATTCAAGAATTCTTTCATCTGGAGGACTTCATACTTGTGGAACGACCTTCCCGAGGTCGTTTTTTCCCAACGAATATAACCTCCAAAGATTCAAAACCATCGTGAATCGCTTTTTGCGCACACGCACCACTCGCAGAGTGCCTTAAAGGATTTTTCCTATAGTGCTTGTGTTTGATCATAAAAAAAAAACCTGACAAGCATAGACTTTTTATTTCTTATATATGAATACTCCTTAATAGTTAGAATGACGTTAGACATGCATATTAATTATGCTCCCAACAACAAACCCAAAAATCTGCATAATAAAATTTTACGGAAAAGGTAATTTAAAGGGATGGCAAAAATGTTTATATTATTGAAAGTGAAAAGGTAATAATAATATAAAAATAATATAATAATAGCAAATCAATTATTGCTAGTTAGTTAAAATAAATTAAGGAAGTTTTCTGTGAATATATAGGGTATCCATTTAGTGTATAATTCGTCATATAAATACAAAAATTAGAGGATTGTTGAAGATATATATGTACAAATATTTTTTAACATACAGTTTCACAAAAGCAGGTCAACTAAAACTTTTATATTTTTAAATCAAACACCCTATATTTTCTACTGAGAATTAGTGCCCTTCTTTAATATTTTTACATAATCCACATTTTTTCAGTCAGAATGGCATCATCTACTTTAAAATATTTCTATTTTTGTCTGAGGTGAACAAACCCAAATCGCGATAATTTTCTCATTAAATGTAGATGATCTGGATTATTATAATATAATCTATTTAATTGCATTATAACGTCCATAATCTTAAACAAAATACAAAATTTATCATGTCCAAATAAACCTTTTTATTATTAATATACAAAAAATAATTTATTTAGTTAAATAAGTTGTTGAAAGTGTCATCCATTTTGATTAATACAACTTTTATTAGTTATTCGATTTATAAAATGATCTCTTAAGTTAGATAAAGTCGGAGTAGTTGTTATGCATTGAAATGTCTCTATAATTCGTTCTTTCATATCATTGAGGGTGGTTCCTAGTAAGCGGAACACTTATGATTTTTCGTAACCCCATAAGAAATAGTAGGGTAGACCGGGGATAAAAGTGCCATTTTGACTAAATGTATTTTTTTTAAAAACTTAAGACATATTTTTTTTTCTTTTTCTTTTTTCTTTTAGTGGCTGTAACTTTAAGTTATCAAAAAATACATGATGCAAATACCTAACATATTCAAAAAAACTGTTAATATTAGTTTTTATGGTTTTTGGTAAATGGCACTTTTTACCCAATATATGGGGTAGGAAGTGACACCAATGCGGTAAGTTGTGCCATGATAGCATAGGATAGAAAATACATAGGCAAAGCTGTTTTTTAATGCATTTATGTGAAAGTAGGGAATAAATGACATTTTTTAAACATAAACAACTAAACAACCAAGGGTTAAAAAATAAAAACTTTAGTCTACGTCACTGTCACAATTTAAACAAATAAATAATTTTGAGTCTCCCGTAACACATTTGTTGTGAGCCCATTCTTTACAGGATCTACATTGCACCCATTCTTCTGAAGGTAAGCTCTGTGAATATGAATCACAACATATTAGGCAAATACAGTCATCTTCTGAATCGGTTGAGGACTCCGAGTCATGCTCAAGCTTTTTGGTCAAGAAAACCTTCCTTTTCACTTGCTTTTTCTTTTGTTTAATTTCT
Organism: Barypeithes pellucidus; assembly: GCA_963991005.1. Classification (NCBI taxonomy): domain Eukaryota; kingdom Metazoa; phylum Arthropoda; class Insecta; order Coleoptera; family Curculionidae; genus Barypeithes; species Barypeithes pellucidus. The sequence goes on from OZ022559.1 coordinate 39,019,898, forward strand.
TTATTATTTCTCTGGCATCTTGTTGCCTGTTCCTTCTCTAGAGCATCCTTTTCTGGCGTATCGGTGAACACCGCAGTATACCTACGTTTTCTGCCTTTGGTCGATCTTATTCGAGGTCCCGCTTTGGGAAGCGGTTTTACTGTATGTGGAGAAAATGTTTGTTTTGCTAACAGGTTAACACTGTTAGATGGTCCAGCAACTGGATTTTCGGAATTGTCTATGTTCTTTATACATTCCTTATCTTTGATGAAATGGTTCATGAATATAAGAAAGCTATCTTCTGTCATCCAACCGGATGAGTTTGCCGTACCAATACTGTCAGGTGGTCCACCCCGAATAAAATACTCTTTATAATTCTTTCGGGGAAATAAAAACATAGGGGGTATACAAAGCCCACTTGCAGAAACTGCTGTTATAAGTGTAACATTTGTACCCCTTTTGCCTGAAGTAAGAGCACCTACTTGTCTTGACCCCTTCACCCCTACAATCTTTGGGGGTCTTAAGACAGTCGAAACTCCCGTTTCGTCGGTATTCCATATGGTGGAAGCAGTGAATGAGTAGCGCTCCAAAACACTATTTAATTTGTCGAAAAAATCAGTCACGTTTTTTTTTGTTAAAAGATGTTGCTCTTCCCAAACTCGTTGCTTCAGGGGTTCGAATTGAAAGGCGGGGATTTCTTTTTAAAAACGCTGCAAACCAGTCAGCACCTGCTTGTTTGTTATGACGCCATGAGTCTGGCATATCTTTTTTATATTGGAATGCACACTCGTATGCTAGACGACGCACATCTTTTGGGGTTAAACCGAAGTATATTTGTGCAGACTCTGTCAAATATTCAGTAAGTGCTAGCTCTTCCTCATCATTAAAAACTTTACGTGCTGATCTATAGCCAAACGACGGGTTGGGATTGGTTTTAAGGCGTTGGATAAATCTGTTTAAAGACACTCTACATATATTAAGAGCTTTGGCTACATGCCTAATTGACTGTCCTTCTTCTGTAACAAGATCAGCTGCACGACGCATTACTTCTAAGGAATTTTGCCCCCTCGTAGTTTTCCTAGTGTAATTACGCATTCTGAAAAAAAAAACATTATCTGATTTAATAATGACGCTTCAGTAATTACAAATCAATAACCATAGTGGGGTAGAAAGTGCCACATAACTTATGTGGCACTTTAACCCCAACTAGTTTTTTTTCAATATTATTGATCATAACAAAAAAAATATCTTGAATATTGAAGATTTGACAGCACTACAACTAAATAGAATCAATAAAGTATTAGAGCAAACTTACCTGGTTTAAATTCGTTGAAACCTAACTATTGCAGAACAAAAAATAGACAACAGCAAATTTTTACTTCTTAGCACAGGAAACAAAAAATGACACGTCCTCTCTCTTAGACGATTACTTCGATACTACTAAAAGCATGTGCCTTGCGGGCAGTGGTATAAAGCCTATCTTGGAATGTTGGCGTAGAGCGCGTTTCGTTTAACTTAAAAAAATGGCGGCGAGTGGCACTTTCTCCCCGTGGCACTTTTATCCCCGGTCTACCCTATATATATTCTAGTGAGATAATGCGATCTGGCAAGCCTGTTAATTGAGGGAATTCATATTCAAGATATGCTCGTACGTAATCTATGTATGTGTCGAGGAGCGCCATCCAACTGACACTACATATTATTTTTAATTAGAGCTGGAACGTGCTGTAGTAGCACAGGCAAATATTCTTGTCCAAAATGTAAAAATAATTTTCCGTTTAAGTGCAGCTAAAAAAAAAAACATAATTATTAGTATACTTCCCCAGACATTGAGCGACCACTGATGCTGAAAATGAAAAACTTGTATGTTATGTGACTTTCCCATTGCGTAAAAGTGTTGTTGTCGGTGAGTTCTTTGTGAGGTCGAATGTGGTAAGAATGAAACTAGAAGATTTTTTAATGTTGAGACTTTAACCTGTTTCCAGATAGTCAATTTATTTTATTTTCGGTTAAAACAGTTGTATTTCCTTAGGATGTTTGTTGTCGAAAAATTTTGGGCATTTTTTCTTGTGTCTAAAAGACAATACCCATGACTCTCTCTAAAGTTTAAACCATACTTATTATTCCTCTTGCGAATAATTAGTTTTATTAAAGTGTAATTAGATACAAAATAGTCTAACAACAAAATGTCAAAAATTAAGGAAGAGGCAATTGTTATTTATTTTCCATGGCTACCTTAGACATAAAGATTTAAAAATTTTTTAAAAGATTGAAATCACCTAAACTGTAACTATTTGTAAAAAAACTATCAAATTAAAATCAATAAAGAAACTGTATGATAATTATTGTGATCGTGCAAGATCTAAAAATAGGAGAATAATTAATACGGCAATGATTAAAATAAAATGGGATTGTATAAACAATAAGGCGGGACACTAATTCCGAGTGAAAAATATAGGGTGTTGTTCCATTTCAAAATATTTAAGATTTAGTGGTTTCGTTTCTGTGCAACACTGTATATTTAAAGATATTTTTAAAAGAGAAGTAACTTAATTGTTTGCCGTTATTAACAGTCGAGCTGCGAAATGATTACTTGGTCAGCAAGATTTTACAATTGGTCAGTAGAAGAAAACATGCCTAGAAGCAGTTTACTTCAGAGGCCCCAGGGCACTGTCAATTTATGTAACTTTCTTGTGTTTTCTTCTGCCGATTACAGAAGGAAATCGGCTACAAAAGGTGTAGCGGGGGCGGGTTTTCACTTGTTTTCCCAGGGCCCTGTCACGATGTCCATAAGTTGCTGACCAACTAGCCATCTTGGCTGACCGATTACATTTTTCTGTTCGCAAAAATAAGAATTTTTTTTTTTTTGTATGATCAAACACAAGCACTATAGGAAAAATCCTTTAGGGCACTCTGGGAGTGGTGCGTGTGCGCAAAAAGCGATTCACGTTGGTTTTGAATCGTTGGAGGTTATATTCGTTGGGAAAAACGACCTCGGGAAGATCGTCCACAATGATGAAGTCCTCCAGATGAAAGAGTTCTTAAATAATGAAGTTCGAGGAGTACTAAGCTTAACCACATATGGATGGGCGGCAGTGGTTCGTCGTGTATTTCTGATATTCGCCGCTCTGGGCGGAATTAAGAGGGCAAGGTCAGCCGAGCACTTTCCATAAGAATATTTTGCTAACCAGTTAAATGATACCCTTTTTAAAATATATCTACGATAGTCTCCTAATTCTTATGCTTAAAGTTTTCTTCTATCAATGTTATATGAAATATAGAAGAATTACACACTAAATGGACACTCTATAACCCAGTTAAATAACGGTTCCCTGTATGCCTTAATACAGAAACGTTAAAAATTTATATTTCGAGAATAATATATCATGTAGGTTTTTTATTGTGCCAAAAAACGTAGGTAAAAACAAAGGAAGAAGAGAAAACGGCTCTTGGTTTATATTTTATGCATGTACACAACAAATACACCACAATATTTTTATGGAACAGCCAGGATAAACAACATCCTATAAATTTTAAGGTCGGAACGTTCGTTCGGTCACGTCACGAAAATATGTCCGCACGGTTTTGCCAATTCTCTGAAATATTTCCAGTCGCTCGCTCGGGTCAGGCTTCATTTCGACTCTTTTGAACATTTACGTGTGTGATGGACTGCTATTGCTTTTGGAAGAACGGAGGCAGAATATTTTGGCCACGATATAAAATTTTATTTATTTGGTTCCATAGTAAAATATGCAATATTACCTACTTTTGATAATGCTGTTGCTAGATGTAATAAAAATAAAGTTAATAATATTCATATTGCTTTGATATATTTTTGCAATTTTGTTACGGTAAATAGCACATATTGATACCTGCATCTCTATTTGTTCAATGAATGTTATGTATTATTTTTATTCGGCTTTGGTCCTCGATATTAAATATTGTTTAATTGGTTACTAAATCTGGGTATCATACATATTAGGATATGAAGCATTATTTTTGTTGTCATGTGATGATAAAATTTATAATCCTTTGTTTCATTTACCTTATATCCCCAACAATTTATAATCATTGTTTCATAAATGGCGGTTTTTGTGGACTAACCTTAAGTTATGTTATCTTATCTTCAATAAATACCGGTATATATACAGATTCTTCCTCTCGTACTATCTATTCGCTTCTTTCATAAGCTTACATTCCTTAAATAGGACAATAATATACCATATTAATGCTCCATCATATCCACCTTAACTGCACCGTATTGGATATCACCAAATCTCATACTCTGACTTTGCTCTCCGATACTAGTAATCTTCCTTATTTACTCGATCCTATAAAGCAACACTACTTATATATACAAATTTAAAATTTCCTCCTGGCCCTATTAAAAAAATTATTTATTTGATAGTTAGAGTATTTGACAATAGACAGGTGAAATGTATCAAACTCTAAAAACCAATATTATGAGAGGACTTTGAAGATCACACATTGTTTGGATCAAACAAGTGAAAAGTACCATACTTTTATTGATTAATTTTTCATCATATACTTATAATATTTAACATTTAACATTTATTTTTTAACTTTTAAATATATAATATAATATAATGAATAGCAAAAACCAATAATAGACAGCTAGGTGCAAAACACCCGTATTTGTCGAAATCTAAAATTAAACATATGTATATTATTATTTTCTATTTTTATTTATATTATATATCTATATTATAATTCTATGTGACACATGTTACTGAAACATACCCACAATCCTTATTGATTTAGTGAGAAAGTATTGAAAACTTTTCTGTACTTATTCCGATAAACATACTGATTACACTTTTTACTAAAAATTTTTATATTTTTAATTGATTTTATATTATCTGGGAGTAAATTTAATGATTTTAGTGCTAAGTAATCTATAAACTTTTTATTGACGGTTGTTAAATTTTTTGGAAATTTAAATTTGTTATTAGATTTAGTCCTTGTGTCGGTAGAGTGATCTACATAGTTTAACTTGGTCTTACACCGATAAACAAAGTTACCTATTCTGCTAATATATAAAGTTCTGATATTTACAGTATCTTCTGAAAACAATAAAGTTGTTGGAAATCTTTTATTTTTTTGAATATAATTTTAAGAATATATTTTTGTGTTATATTTAACTTATTAAGTATTGTGCCATAGGAACCACCCCAGACAATTATTCCGTATCGTATTAGCGACTCCACAAATGCTTTATAAACCATAGCCAATGTTTTCTCATTTAGAAATTCCCTTGATATATAAAATTTGTGTACAAGTATTTTATTAGAAGCATAGTCAATGTGTGGACCTCCACTTCATAAATTGGTCAACCAGTACACCAAGATATTTTGTGTGGGGCAATTCTGTCATTACCGATAGTAATATCTGTAAAATTGGGATGACCAGCCCTTGTTAATGGAAAAGCTATGTAATTTGTTTTATTTAGATTAATTGATAATTTATAAGTTTCCAACCAACTCTTAACCAATTTAAAACCTTCTATTGTCTTATTTTTATCTTCTTCCCAATCTTTACCAGTAAATATTATAGCCGTGTCGTCAGCATAAGACATAAATGTAGCTCCTATATTTTCTGTTAAAAGAGATAAATGATGAAGAGGATTGGGCCCAAAACCGTTCCCTGAGGAACACCAATTTTGATCAATTGTCTCTAACTCAATGTATTATTGATTTTAACCATTTGTGGTCTTTCTTGCAGAAAATTTTTTACTAAGTTGAGTACAGCTCCTCTTACGCCATAGTGTGACAAAACAGTTAAAAGCTGGTTGTGCGGCATCGTATCAAAGGCTTTAGCCAGATCAATAAATATGAAATACAGTTTCTGATTATGATGACGCCAATAATGAAAATTATTAATGATGACTTTCAGAATATCAGATTTCAATTTGTTCGTCTTATTTTAATTCATCATTGATACCTGCAGCTTTGACTATCTTTAGCTATGGCCTCTAAAAATCGGTGTCTTTGAGATATCGTCATATCCCATCTTTGTAGTGGTTTATTTGGTTAGGATAAATCGCATCTGTGTTGATAACCCTTTATATTACTACTGAATATTACAGCTAGTATAAATTAAATTGCATATTATGGAAACATTTTAGATTTATATAAATTATGTAAAATGATCATTCTTTCTCATCACCCCTGGCCTCCTTCACACACTTCTGTAGGTGGCTGAGTATCGTAAATCTTACTTAAGAAGGAATTTATATGTTTCATTTTAAACCTACCTACTCGACAAGATAAAAAAAAATGAAACTGTCTTTAAAATCATAATTTGTAATATCTATGCTGATCTTTAATAAATGAGTTTTATTAATAATAAGCCTATATATTTTGTAGTTTAAGACTTTGCCTGTAAATTAAAACATCTCAATAATTTGGCGCTGACTAAAATGACAAACAAAAAAAATATGTGAAGATGTACTTTCATAGTTCATGGAAAGTTGACTTTGTTTAGAATAGTTAAAATGTATGAGAAAATTAAGCTATAGCTTGTAGTTTCTTGATTATGTATAGTGACAACAAAACCGTAAAGCCAGGTCCAGACTAACTAAATGGGCGAGCAAGAGCGAGCGAGGGCATGATCATGTTTATATGAATGCTCACGTGGTGTCAAATGCTTTAACATCCGTCTACGAAACGTGAGCATTCATATAATATGATCTTGCTGTCGCTCGCTCGTGCTCGCCCATTTGATCTGAACATGGCTTAATATGCTATGACTTCCATTTTAATTAAAAATATAATATTTACCACTTATGGTGGTGATCCACATTTTTAAATATATGAGATAAATAATTATTATTTATATCTCAGCACAGTATTCACCTATGTAGATTAAGGGAATGATCTGTCCTAAAAATTAAGAGATTTATCTTAATACTATTAATTAATTAATATAAATTAATCTAAAATTTAATTGGTCATAATTATAAAAAATCGTTTAAAAAGTCATCAAATTCGTACCTGCTTTTTATATAACAAATATGGATTTTAAGAATAAACGAAGAAAAGCCACTATTCAATAATGTTTAAACGAACTTCACTGGTATTTTATTTGCTATCCAGTCATCTCCCAAAACATATATATTACTTACACATCCCTTCGATACTCTTCTATAATATTGTATGTCCTTCTCAAATTTATATCAGAATGACCCCGCCGCGTTCTTATTACTATATCCCAGGTATAAGATACCGAAGTCTAGAGCTAGTGAGTTTCCATAAATGATTGCTTAACCGAATAGAAGAAAAACATTCATGCAACATAGACGGAGCTTCAGCTTTGGGCTACTGGACAAGTACGTTATATATTTATAGGGTCATTGTAGTGAGGTTGCAACGTAAACAACGTTTTTTAAATAATATGTTTAAATTTTTCTAATAAATAATATAATTCCTAATGTTATTAATTTGTAACTCTTATCAAAATCAGAATACTTATAAGATCATTTACTTCTTACTCTTACTTATAAGATCTATAGCCAAGGGAATATACTTTGAACGTATTTTTATTAAGGAAATTAAAAAATCTAAATTATAACGTAGGGTGGTTTTACCCCTAATATAAGTCATAATTATCCCGCGCGCTACTTCTACTCTCCTCCTCTCGCCACTCTCTGCCTTGCGCTTGACCGTCTTCCGATGGCTCGTCCGTCTTGACTGAGCTTGCGTGATGTCTATTTATGATGCTTTCTGGGGTTACAGCATACAACATAAATAATTTCCCAATATTTAGAAAAATATCTTTATATAAAACGGGGTTTACTGCTACATAGACTGAGCACATTCATCTGAAGCATCTAGAAGATTCTTAAATTTGTATTAAAAAGCATCAAATTAATAAATTAATCAATTAAATATTTGCATAACTCTTGTTCTATCGTATATCAACATTCTATTATAAAGAGCTAGTGTTCCACGACTTTGACTAAAATGAATGAATCGTTAAATACATTACCGTTGCGTTATAAAATCAGATCCGATTGGAAACAGCTGGATGCATAAGTTTTAACTGAAAATTATATAACATCGACGACGTCAAAATGTCTAGAAGGAAACACGAAATCTTTTCATATTTTCTTACAATTTACTTATTGGAAAACGATTCAAATATTCGTTATTTCTTTGAATTTTCTACCGAAAATTTTTAGTAATTTATTTGAAATACTTTCAAATAGGTTACTGCTGCATTTGAAGAAGCTAGATTTCCGAATTTCCGAATCTTTTATTTTATTTGCTTCCATTCAATTTAGTACAGCAGCGGAGTTTCAAAAATAGATGAAGTGATAAAAATTTGTTAAATGTTTTTACACTTTTAGGATAAAACCTGCTGATGGTAATGAAGATACACCAGTTTTTTTCATTGAAAAATGCCTATAAATTAAATTTACTGTTACCAAAGTGGTTTACGCTTCTCTAGTATATTTATGTCAATGAAACTTCAAGAGTAATGGGCGGCCAGTTGATAAATACAGTAAAATCATGGTATTGCAACGTATTCCGCGATATATGTATTTAGTTCCATTATTCCAAGAACTAAGAAAAAACTATCGAAAGTAATACAAACCTGAATGGGCGCTGCTGTAGTGGTAACGCCCAGTTCAATACTACCGTGAATTGTAAAAACAAAGAAGGTATACGTGGTTTGCTTAAATCGTAGATACTTGACCATTTTTTTTGTACACAAGTATTGTTATATCAGAAGAGAATGGGATGCAAAGTTAGAAGCCAAAAATTATAAACTATACTTCTATATTATGTAAACAACTATTATCTAGAGATATCCTGCACTTGTGAAATACTAAAAAGTCATAATATTTGAAGTAGTATTTAAAAAGATTTGAAAACTTTACTGCACTGGTAAATTTTCATAAGGGATCAAAATTCATTATCGGAAGACATATCGGCTATTAAATTTCACAGATATTATAAATATCCTTAAAGGAAAACCCCCTTTTTTCTCATGGAAATGAATGGCTTTATATTAAAAATATATAATTATCATTATTTATTTGAATTTCCAAGCGCGAATAAAAGTTGCCGATTATGATTTAGTCGTAACAGTCTCCTCAACAACCAATGGTTCTTCATAACTAACATAATTCGTCCAATCTCTAATCAGATGATACACTTAAAAATGTCTTCGTAAATATTGTGAGAAGGTCTCCTTTTCCTTGTCATCCATTGAACATGCCACTAAATATCAATCTGTGTTATAGGTATTTATTTACCATGAAAATATTAAATATTCTAAACTCAAAACGAGCTTCCTGGATGAAAGATCTTGGTTGGTTTGGATAAAAGTAATTGTAGTAAAGTAATTCTTCAATGACAAAAATATTATTATATAAGTATTTTGAACAACTAAATATTCGTATTTTGAACAACTAAAATATAGCAAGTCTTTTCTTGGGGAAACCCCTAAACATGTTACAAATCTTAGTTATAAGTTTGTTGTTGAATCTTAAATATTAGATGTTAGTTTCTACAGTGTCGCCGACCGGGAATTGGAAAGATCTGGGCAATAGCGATGCTATAAAACCTTTTCTTAATATTAAAAAAATTTATCTGCGCGACGATAAACATTTTTCAGTTATACTTTTAGATTGTTAGCTGTTACTTACCATTTGAAAATTATTTATCATGTCGGGCGCTTAAATTATACAAACGAATTTTTGGTATTTGCCTGTTTTTCTTAACTCCATCATAGCCAAATAAGAATAACTGAAAACAAAATCGCCGTAAAAAATATTAAAATGGCAATATTTCGAAACCTAAAAATTTTCGGTAAGACAACCTTACACAAGCTTACCCTTATTTGTAATGCTAAATTGAAAATTCTTATAAAATTTGGGGGTTCCCAATTGAAAATGTAGATTTTTTTGCATTTTTCTCAATTTTATTTTTAATCTTATAGTTTGAAAACCCTGTATTAACAGTTAAAAAATATTATAAATAATCTATTAAAGCAGGTCTTTATCAACAAGAAATCCAACCCTAGATAAATAATAAAAGCTTTCTGATAGGAAAATTAATAATTAAAGTAAGTTCTTCAAACGTCATTTTAGACAAAGAAAGTGTATGTCAAACATGCTTAGACTTAGATAGGACATGATATATTAAATCTCCCTAAAATAGGATCTAAAAATGTAATAATATATAGGCTGTTTCATTTAAAATAAGCAAGTTGATACCGACTTCCGTTATATCCAGAAGGGCCGCCATATCGAAAATATTTTGGGCGAGTTGCCTCCATCAGCATTAGCATACCGTATAATTTTCAAAAATTTCCTATGTAGATCGAGGGATACATGACACCTACTTTAAATAAATAAGTTCATTTTGCTAAGCATTTTGTAGAATTAGTAAAATTATATAAGAAATTAATCTATAAATAGCTAAAGTACATAAATATGTTCCTTCAATTTATTTATCAATAAAAAACCTACTTCCATATCTTTTTCTATTAAGGAAGCCAATAACAGTGTACCTATTTTCTCATATAGCTAAGATAAAAACCGGATTAATTAATCCATAGATTATTAAGGAAGAACATGAGTTATCTTAGCTTCTATCTAAAAATTAATGAAAATAAATAAAAATGTATAATACCTACACGACTGATTCCGCGGTTTGTTCTTTATGCAACCTTTTTTAAATAATTTAATGTAAAGAAAGAAGAAATTTGCTTTGAAATGTTTCAATATATTGAGAGGATTACTCTACATGTACTACAGTATTCATCTTGCAATGCTCTTGAATAAGGCCTAAAAAGCCGAAACATGTAGAGTAATCCTCTCAATATATGGAAACATTTAAAAGAAAATTTCTTCTTTCTTTACATTAAATTATAGAAATTTATAATCTGTTTTGACTTTAAATTATGTGACTGGCCTCGCTAATTATTTTCATAAGAAATTCGCTTGTTCGTGAATTGGTAAGTATTTTCAAGAAGATGTTATTTTTTAAGCTTGCGAAGTAAATATTCTAGTTTATTTGTCAATTAAAAGCATGCTGCGATACTCTTTCTACGTAAGGAAGTCAACAACAGTATATTATTTCAAAGTGAAGACAAATAAAATATAATTGGATCAATTAAATCCAACAAATTTTAAAATATTTCACAAAATAGACTACCAGGGAAGAACACAAGCTGTTTTAACGTGACTCTTTGACTTTGCAATTTCGTAAAATTGCCCTCAGGTGCTGCAATTAGCCGCGCGGTACGTCGACGCTAATCGAATTTAATTTCCTGGAAAAGACACTATGCATGCTAACCGCGAATTCGCAGAAGTCATGTTCTCTGTTTAAGGCCAACAGCGAAAACTTTCATTTTGCGAGCTTATTTTATAAAGTTTATTTTTATTGAACACTTGCACAGTATAGTACCTACCTGGCCTTATCGGGTAGATGACCCATTTACTTACTCGTTTATAGTTACAGTAAACATTTTTGTATTATGGTATATGTATAAAACCCAATATATGAATGGTAACCATACATTCGATTATATACTTTTGTAAAGAAAATCGATAAATTAATGAACAAATCGAGAAAAACATGGAGGGGAATACAAAATTGGATATTTCCCATTCTTGCTTTTTTTAATTATCAAAAGGTTATAGAGAATATACCACTTTGATGTTTGAGTTTAACCACATCATGTAATTGCATTTTTATTTCTTTATGATCGAAGTTCGGATCAAAAAAATTAGTCTGTGTACCTATTTACGTTTCCTTTTTATACAAGGTGTTCCTTAATGACGCGCTAGTTTGCTTTTAGTTAGCAAATTTATTCAATTATTCCACCATTGGCGTCCCTGCAAACAGGTCCTCTGATTTTTTTACATGAAAGGTGGTCCGCCATTGATATTTTTCCATGTGGATATTTTTTCTGCTAAGCCTGGTAAATTCTAAATGAAAACGGTCTCTTGAGCTTTTCTCGTCAGACTTGATTAAAACCACTAAATTGATATTGAAACTCATTATTATTTACATTGATAAAATAATTAATGATAAATTGTTTTATAAAAATTGTTGGAGTGGGCAATTCAATGCGAAGACGGGCGGAAGCATGCCTTTTAAGTGAAGATGGCCATTTCCAACAATTTTTATAAAACATTAATTATTTTATCAATGTTAATATTAATGAGTTTCAATATCATTTTAGTGGCTTTAATCAAGAACGGTGCGTGTGACGAGAAAAACTCAAGAGACCGTTTTCATGTAGAATTGACCAGGGTAATCAGAAAAAATATCTACATGGAAAAATGTCAGTGGCGTACCATCTTTTTTGTAAAACATGTTTGCGGGGACGCCACTGGTGGAACAATTGAATAAATTTGCTAACTAAAATTTGTGGTTCTATACCCTATTAACACATACCAAAATTCTACAATTTAAAGTACTTTCGGAAATATTAAAGAATAACCATTTACAAAATAAAAATTCAACACCCTGTAGCAAAAAATTTAAGCCGTTGCGGACATATTTTGTTCATATGAACTTTTCTTTATAAAATGACCTAAGGAATCACACTCTGAAATATTAGCACGTCATTAAGGAACACCCTGTATATTTCAATAACTGCACCCGTAACTGATGATATGGGACTATTTTTTTATTAATAATTTATTTGTATCTCTCGACATAAATCCAGGATGTCCGGTAAGTAGGGGAGAGGCGGCGAAGATGGCGCACTTAAGCAAAATGTTATATTATATATAGAATATATTTATCAAGAAAAATTGTATTGCGCCAAGTTATAGCTTTATATGCATACTAACGATATGATCAAGCAAATCTAATGAAACTCTAGAAAATTTTTGTTTATTGCAGTTATTTCATGTATGTGTCTTTGCGCCATCTTTCCCGAACACGCGGGAAAGATGGCGCATACAGTAGTCAAAGATGACGCATGGTAAATTTGATGGAATAGTACGTTTTACTCTCTAAAAGAGTAAAATACTGTTATAGTATACGATTGACATTACCTTTAAGATACAAACCTTTAACTACGCCATTAACAATATAGATATTTTCATACCAACAACAAAGAATATTTTAGTATGTTTTTAGAATTTATCTATTCATTGAAATAATTCTTCTAGTAAAGTAATATATTCCTTAGGATGAAAATAAACGCAAAAATGGAAACTAAAAAGTTTTATATAATAAACAAATAAAAAAATTAAACAAATTATTGAAAATACATTTAGTTTCTACAAAACTCACAAATATAGTTTTTTGGAGTTATTTCGCCACTGCAGTCTTTATGAGACCAATCACCACATGACACACATCGATACCATATTTCTCCAGATTTGCCGAACTCTGCACAAATATTGCAATAGTTTTTAACATCATCATCATCATCAAGATCGTCTAGTTCATCATCATCGCATAGGTCCTTTCCATTCAAGCTTCCTTCACTTTCACTGTCAGATTCAATAAATACTTGTTTTTTTACTTTTCTTTTGGCTTGTACGTTAACTTTTTGAATTTTCTTTGATTTTTTCAATTCTTTTTCTTCCAGTATTATTTTCAAAGGAGTAGCCGTCAATATTTCAGAATGTTGTTTGGCACGACTACTCTTTTGATTAACTCTTCTCTTCTGTGGTGCTGGCACTGGTGAAACAACTTCAACGCTAACATGATCTGAAAATGAGTTATTTACAGTTTGTTGAAGACCGCTACATGATGGCTGAGGTGAATGTGGCTCACAAATTTCATCTGTTGTAGCAGTGAGATGTTCATTTATCCTATTAATGTTTTTCATGTCATTATGTTCCTGGCTTAATAAATTTTCAGCTGGAGCAAAGTCGTCTTCTGAAAATTTACCAGGGTGTAGGGGATATATTCCTGCTGATCGAAAGCCTGAAATGGCCTTCTCCATATTTGCGGTATCACAATAAGCTAAATTAAAGATTTCAGCGATATCATAATGTGATAGCTTACCATCACTGTCTCCAGAATTTAATTTAGTTTTTAAAAAAATATTGCACTGTCTGCTATAGGCATTTTTCAGAGGTCCGAAAAAACTTAGGTCCAAGGGCTGGAGTCTGTGCGACGTGTGTGGGGGTAAGCTCAGCATCACTATGAAATGTTGTTTGCAAAACTTATAAATCTGAAGTGAGACATGACTGCTGTGGTTGTCCAAAATTAGTAAAACAGGATTATTTCCATCAGACTTGACTTTACTTTGGAAATGATTTAACCACTGAAAAAACACTTGCTCATTACTCCAACCGTTCTTGGTGCAAGTGTAAACAGCTTCTCGTGGACCATTTTTTTCTAGCAATGGTGACATCCTTGCTCTTGGAAATACAAAGAGAGGGGGAATGTAGTTTCCACTTGCGCTCATGGCGCATATTACAGTTACGTTCTTACCTCGTTCCCATGAGGAGATAATTCCGAATTGCTTTATGCCTTTTGGACCCAGTCTTTTTGAGTTTTCTTTGGGAACTGTCGATATGCCGCTTTCATCAACGTTATAAATCCGATCAGATGCAAAATGATACTTCGACAAGACGTTCTCCAAATTATCAAAAAAGCGATTAACTTCCTCCCTACTGAATGCTGTAATTCTATTAATACTGGTTGCTTCAGGTTTTCGAAGGCTTATTGTGGGATTTCGTCTGATAAAGCTAGCATACCAGTCCTTTCCAGCCATTTTTTTCTCTATATTAAAGTTATGTTTTATTTTGTTGGCCTCGGCATAGTCGTAAGCAATACAGCGTAGTTCTACACGTGTTAGACCAAAAAATAATTTACCCAACTTGAGGGTATGTCTGGCAAGTTCCTCTTCCTGGACAATAGTAAAAACAGGAGCTCTTCCCAAGGACTTGGAGTTTAACTGCCTGTGTTCATTTCTTATTTCCAGGTGCCGTCTGAGAGTAGCTTCTGGCACATTAAACTGTCTTCCTGCCTCCCTTTTGCCCATTCCATTGTTAACTGCATCTAATGCTGCGATTAATGCTGCTTTGGTATAGGAGCCTCGCTCGGTCGTCCTTTTATATTTTCCCATCTAAAATAGATAAAAAAAACCAAAAAATAAATTTATTTATTAATGCGGCCAAGATGGATATTTTCCATATTAACATCTTTTATTTAAAAACGTCGCTGTGACAAGATCAGTAATAGATATATAGTTATGCCTGCAGTGAGATAATTTTTTTAATAAGAAAAATAAAATACTTACTGCTTAATTGCTAACACGTAAAAATAGGATCACGAAAACGGAAAACACGTTTGTCATTTTTGGCCGAACTAAACATGGCGCTCGCGGTATACCGTGTTGCCAGCTATCTTTGTACAGCGTAATATTAGTGTAAAATTCGAAATAAACTTCTCAAACCTTTTAGCAGACGAGTTATTGAGGTGCGTCATCTTTCACGCTGCGCCATCTTCGCCACCTCTCCCCTACCTTTTAATTTCTCGGGAGCATAAACATAATTTGTCGTAGAAAAAAATTCCTAACATGCCCCTTAACGGAGATAGAGAGCCCCAAAGGTGTAATCAGCGATTTACTTTTTTGGCTCTAACTTTGGAACCTTCATGTATAATTTAATGAAATTTTAATATTTTGTAGAGGCTATATAAAGACTCATTTAAACCATATTACAGTAGATGTTTTACATCGTCAGGGAAGTCAGGAATGGACTTTCGGCCACCACACTCGTTGAGTCAAAATTTTGACCGGCGTCATTTGACAGAGCACCTCTTTTTATCACAAATTAGGCATATTTTGATATCCTCGTATGATTCCGAGAGATTAGGAAGTGCTTACCTGACACCCAGTATGAATGGCACAAATTTCTTTTCTAAAAAAAAACTGACAGTAACGAAAATGAACGAAAATACAATTACACAAACAAAAAGTCTTCGGTAGAAGCGGCAACGTCGTAATGCTGAAAATATTTAAGATCGATGTAGTGCATTTAAAAAGCCAAACTTTTCAAACGATCCTTATATCCATATACGTCTAACCTACCATAGACCATGAATCACCCTGTATAATTAACGTCCTTCGGAGATTATTAAAGGCGCAGGGTACAAAAAATATTCATGATTTCGGTCCAGTTTATATACAGATGGTTTATAATTTGTTGTTGTTCGTAAAAAGAGTTTCAGGTAAACCAAAATGAACATTTTACCTTAACAATATTCTCAAGTAAAATTGCAATGATCATGGTGAATGCACACTAATCTGAACTGTGTAAAGTTTTTGATATTACTTTACTATAATACTGAAGAAACAGAGATGTGATTTTTTCGACACTGTGTTAGTAGAGCTTTTTAGAAATATTTCTAACCTAGATATAGTGTTAATTTCAGTATTTTGAAAATACTAACCAAAGTTTACAGTATATTTAAAAAAAATATATTTGACTTCCATTAGACTTTCCAAAGATAATTGCACAAGAAAGTTAGCAATTTCATTTGTCGCCCAAAAACATATAATTCGATTAATGCTTGGATTTGGGAATAATAATTATTGTAGAAGTAAGTTTAGACTGCCTTATTATTATGTCTTGCCCTTCTCTTACTTTTAACGTGGCTTAATTTATCAAAAAAAATATCTGTTCTCTCAAAAAAATGGCGACAGCAAAAAGTTTCGCCTGAACAAACCTGAAGGGACCATCGGCCGGCCATACCACGGATCAATAGGCATATTCTATACGCCGCCAACACACGCCACAAAATTTACATTTGCTAATACCGTTAATTAAGAAGTAGGTGCCTACCAACAATAAGATCTTATCACTTAATGACATACGCCACATGAGCCTAAATGGTCTAAATCATTCCATTATTTTAAATTAAGACAATAAATACTTAGGTGGCCTGTAGTGGAGTGTAGACTGATAAGAGACGCCTTGTTATTTTAAACGTTATTAAAACATCTACAGTTAATGTGAACCATGAAGTGCCGGACAAATACAAAATACTTACTTAGTAAAGATTCTTTCACGAAAAATGGATATAACTTAATGACTGCAGTAAAAGTACCTGGGCCATCCCACTATTTATGACCGTGGAAAGGACCGGATTGTAATAATTATAATTAAATACAGGCACATCAGGTAGGTTAGGTTGCTTCATTTATATTTAAATATCTTTTTGTGGTAAAATTTGTTAGTTTTTGAGGAATGGTTCAAGAATTGTCTTTTACCAAACATTCCTCAGAATAGCGTGATAGTAAGCACAGTCGCCAATTACATAAAGCTCCAAGCTCAAATAATACAAAATTCGAGATTCAGAACTACATGGCGGCGAATGATATATATTTTGAAGAAAGTTATCAAAAGTGATCTTTTAGAAGTTTTAAAGACATTTTATATAAAAAAAAGTATATGTTTGTGACACATTGGCAGAAGAAATTGGACATACAGTGCTACGGCTCCCACCCTATTATTGCATTTTTAACCCCATAGAGCATATTATGTGGCACCAGTTAAAATCACTGAAAATATTTCTCCGACTTTAAGTTCTAGTGTTGTAGAATTAATACGAAAATGATTTAATGATATTCCCCCAGGTAGTTGGAAAAATTCAGTCCGTCACGTAATAACTGTAGAAAATTCGTATATTAGTCTGGATCGTATAATTAATCCAATTATAATTAATTTTGATGAGGATAACGATAGCGAAACAGAACTATCTATAGAATGAGATTATAAATGTAAATAATTATGACTAGTAATATTTAAAAAAAATGTTATTTCATTTGATTACATTAATATAATCATATCATTACTTGTTTTCCTTAGTCCGTCCCTAGGAAATCATTAAGTCGTATCCAAATTTCGTGAAACGTACTGTACCTTATATTAGGCGTCCTCTTTAAATATTAAATACGTCGTAGATATTGATACAATACTTATATATTATTACAAATTATTTAGAGGGAGTATATGTTGTACTTGTACTCTGAGAAATTGGAAGGATTTCTTAGAGGAATTGCAAATGTAGGTAATGATTTTTTATCAAATTTGAATTAACACCATCTCGAGATGAACACGTATACCATAATAATAAGGAACGGTGAACAGATGACTTGAAGCCATTTATATGAATTTTTCATAGAATATTTTATCATATCGTACTACCTAGAAATCTTGATCATATCAGCCTTAATGCAGAGTTCTAAAGACAATTACAATTACTTCATTTCATATTTTTAAAATTCCTAAACGATACAAATTAGACATTGTTGAATTACTAACGTTCCTACAGCTTTAAATTGTTGATCACAAATTGAAGAAATTACTCACAAGCATAACGAAAAATGCGATTATTCGATTTGAAATGAAAATTATAATTCAAATATACATTCTTCAATATTATTATACTGATTAACTTAAGGGAGTAAGGTAGGTCTCATATTAGGCTACCTTCCTCTCTGCTTTATCCAAGCGGAAATTAAAGCAATACGTTTCCAAAATGAGGGATTAAAGCGTTTGCCTAAAAGATAGTAATTTAGATTAAGTTATTCAGGAAATTGGATCATGTCGAAAAAGAAAGAAACAAAAAATGTGCGTACTATACCTTTGTTCTCTACTACTACTAAAAAATGACATTTTCTGCTGATTTAAATCTGTGCTCAGGATCTTTAAAAATAAGGCGTGAAATATGTTAATTAAATATTGTGCTATAGAAAAATGCTAAAATGTTTATTTATATCCCAAGCGAAAAGTCTGACCGAGAAATCTATGTAATATCAATATTTCATGAAAATATCCATCGATTGCCATCGAACACGATACATTCCGCTATCAACAGAGCTTTATTTATATGGTAGTCAAAATTTCCTTTACTTAAAAACGCTGTAAATGTTTTTCTTCTATACTTCTTTCAAGTCCGTCATCAGTAGTTTGTTAGTTGTTTCTTTGAACATAAATGAATTATTGAATTATAGCAGCACTGAGCAAAACAAAATATTGTAAATAACAATAAATATAGATATTGTTGACTAGGCCGTGTCTATTAACTTGAACTGCAACAAATTTAATTTATAAAAGTTTGTGAAAAGCGAGTATAGGTCGGGTTATAAGTGTCAGCAGCAGTGCCCTGCTGATAATTTTGTAAGGACTTCATTATATAGGTATACTCATCTTCCTCGATCAGGAAATAGGACATAAATATTTTTAAATAATGCCTGGTAAACTACTATAATATATTTTGTATTTAATAATTCTTAATATCCCACACAATCACCCAAGAAGCAAAAATTTGTTGTATTATGATATGAAATGTTATAATTAAAAATTGAAAAATAAGGTATTGTCCTACCCACAGAATTATTCAAGCAATTAAACAATTCTTATGCGTATAATACACCCAAATACCAATTCGTAGATGAAACACCGTCTTACAGATGTACTCAAAATATTATCATATCTTAAATTTATTATCCCTAAAATTCACCTATATTCTTTAATACAAAAGGTTTATTATTTTTGCAGGAGTACAAACTACATTCCCGGAAATCCCCAGAATGCCATTCAACTGAAATGACTCAAATGCCATGTCATTTCTATTCGACTTCGCGACTGCAATATGCAACGGGAAATATCGCCAACCAGGTCAAGTGTCTGCACTGTTGCCATGCGCCGATCCATTCAGGACTCGATCTATACAGAAACGTGCTTTGGCAGCCATCTTGGACTTGACACAGAACCAGATAAGGGAACAGAGGTATATCAGATCGGTCGCGAAGAAAGACAGGAGATAGAGCTTTTGCTTGAATAAGTGAGATGAAAAAATTGAAAGGACAGAAGCTTATAGATAATCCTTTTATTTAAGAAACTTTTTAAATATAATGTCTCTTTTGGGTTAAATTACATCAAGTTGGAAAAGAGCCGCAATGGCGTCTGCTATTATCTCGTTATTTTGACATTGTGCAACTTTTTTTCTTAATTAAGAGTTATGATTAAATTTGTTAAAGAAAAGCTCTTGGTGGGCTGTCTAGAAAATGAAATTTAATTTAGTAGATATTTTTTAACTTTTTAATATAATAAATTGAAAATTGTGGCACTTAGGAAAACGTCATTATGTTGTACTTGACCCATTAGCGCCTAGCGGTACCATACGGATCCAGCAAACAGCCTGCGCAATAAAAATTTATTGCAATAACATAGAGCATATTTCAGCTACCTGCATATTATGATCTATATTTAGACCGAATACCATTTGATAATGGAGAAATTTAGTTTTGAAGTTCTCGGTGGTTCTTGTTAATTGAAAGTTGTGTCAATTTATGCTTGGATTTATTTACATAAAATTATGGAGCCGCGTTTTATGTGAGTATTATTATTTTTTTTACATGCGCTTGTATGCCGTTTTGATTTTGAGAATACTATCAACAAACATTAGACTATACTCTGTGAAGTTTGTTTCTTAAATAAATTTTCTGTTTTTTTTTTGCTATAACATGGAAAACAATGGTGTTCTTATATGGGGCCACTAAGCGCTTCCTAGGTCAATGTTACATCACATTTTTAGTTGAATTTATTTTCAATTATTTTAGAGGAATTACGTTGAAGGAGGCGTTAGATCTCGCTTATGAAGAAACTGAGAGTGGGGTGGAATTCTCGGCTATTTATATTGAACCTCCAGAGAGCAATGTATTAACCGATGAAGATTCAGCGGATGAAGACGACGCTGGCTTAGTAGATAATCTAAATAGGTTCTATGTTCAGGTGCCGAAATTGTGATGTCTGGTAGAACAAGAATTGGTATTCAGAAAGATCCAATTACTGTAGTAGATAAACCTAGTACAAGCGCAGCACCAACTTTTAACACGGTACCTATCACTAGCGCAGAGCCTACTAGTAGTACAGCGCCTCTAGCCAATTGGAGTCTAATTATCACAACGCAACCACAAAATTTAAATTTTCTCCAGTTAGGAGATTTGGAACCCTCTTAGAATTATTTTATTATTTTTGAGCTGTTACAAGAAATAATAGGACAAACGAACAATTATGCGCTGTTTAAAACTAGCGCAACTCCAGAGGTATCAATCGAAGAACTGAAAGTTTTACTTGGAATTCTTATTTTGAGTGGGTATAATAACTTACCGTCCAAGAGAAGCTATTGGGAAGCTGCGTATGATTTGTGAAATGTCCTGGTCGTAGAAGCAATTATTAGAAACCAGCATATGTTATTAATTTTTATTTCCAGATCTATCTATCTCACACGGTACAAAAATCCACCAAAAGCTTCCGAGAGACTCTCCAAAGCTGCAGCAAGCGATTTTCGCGTAAGCGATGATGTTATATACGATTATTTACATCATTTTGTGATTCCGGTACCCGATGGGAAAAGAAGAAGATGCGCTGAAAGCAGATGTTCAAGTCGAGGGAGAATAATGTGCAGCAAGTGCGATGTGGGACTCTGTATTGAGTGTTTTCGGGGGTTTCACACCAAATAATATTTGAATTCTATATGGGAACGGCCTTTTGCGCAGTTATTTTTGGTTTTATATCATAAATTTTCTAAGACATTTTGAAAGAAACGGTTTTTTCTTTCATGTTTTGTAATAAAATATATCAATATATGAAAATATTTATTATCGGCGTTAATGGGTTAAGAGATTCACCGAGCTAAAACTATTTCTGGTTTTTAGCCATTTCCAAATCAAATCTAAACTCCAAGGAATGTAAGCAAAATATTTCGTATCTTACACAGATAAATGGTATATTTATATGAACTTCAAAATTTCCTCTCCTACTATTTAACTAACCCGCGCCTATATACGTTTGAAAAAAGTCGTACTCCGTTAATTCGCATTTAAACTTAATAATATATTCCAACCTAAATGAAAAATAAGGCCAACTTTCTAACGTAACCGTTATGTTGTCCTTGACTGTAAGTGAAGAATAGCTATCTTATCATTTATCTCTAAAAAGGTTGAAATTATAGGTTAAATGTAATATTTACCATAGTAACAGTGACATAGCCAGCTTTTAGTGCATACATCTACAGCACAGATGTCAACTTTATAAATATGTACAATGTACACTGATATAAAGTTACCGCTGGATTGGGAAAACGAAGACATTATTTGTTGGCATATCAACTTCAAATTAAGAATTAATATACTAAAAAATAAATAAAGACTCTAAGATATAGAGATTAATACCTAATTTTAAAGTTGTTCATATAAGTATGACAAAATAAAATGAATCATTTTCTACAATAGGTATTTAAAAAATTTTTAAAAAATCTATTTAACAAGTCTATGTATATAATACCAATATGAAAAATTATTATTTCCCAGACCACCCGATGATCCTTATACAATAAGGGCGTATTGCTGTCTACACAGTAGTACTATAAAATACTATTTCAGATTGAATGGTACTACCATAGGAAAGGAAACCCTCTGCATTGATAGGATGCAACCACCTGCAGACTGGTTTCGAACTCATTTGTCCTCGTTAGTATAGGGTAGGTGTACATACCTATCATCAGAGAGGACTTTAACTTAACGCTGTATTATCATCGGTATTCGTATTTCTGTCTACATTGTGTAGGTATTTACACCTACCCTGTACTGACGAGAACAAATGAGTTCGAAACCGGTCTGCAGGTGGTTGCATCCTATCAATGGAGAGGGCTTCCTTTCCTTGGTAGTACCTACCCTTCAATCGGAAATAGTATTTTAAAGTGCTCGTGTGTAGACAGAAATGCGCCATTATTGTATAAGGATCATCGGGTGGTCTGGGAAATAATCATTTTCCACATTGGTATTCGACAAAAAATTTTTAAGGAGATTATCATTCATAGACAGTTTATTGACCTATGCATTTCAACAGGCATCTTTTTTAGATAAATAATTGTAGCTATCACTTTAATATACGTAATAGGCTTTTAGTAAAATGTACTTTTTCAATCAACTCCAAAATACGCTGCATATTTAATTATTTAAAATTCTTCTTAGTTAACGGTATGGCTAACTCAATAATTTAATCATAAAACTTGTTCTCGGAAATAATAATAAAGTTCCAACTTGTTTTATCTTTCATTTTAGATTAAAAAAGTTATTTCTGGAACTTAAATACATATTATTAGATGTGCAATTTATACTAATAGCTCATACCTTAGCTGGACACATATGTCTTAATAGAGAGAATAATTATTTTTAATTACTTAGTACTTAATACTAATAATAAATCTTGGTTGGCTTTATTTTGTAACTTTTCATGCAAAAAAAAGTTTTTATAACACGAATTATATTCTGCCGTCCTAAGCAAGAATGCCACTATAATACGAATATTATACTTTCGAACAAATCGTGATTTAATATTTAACAGCGTACAAAATTGTTGTCATTTTACCTAGCTATTTCATTTATGCATCTTATAATTATAATTATAGACGAATAAATTAAATAGCTCATATTTTCAAACATAAAAACACAATTTGTAAGAAAGTATAATAATCGCACTTGCGATATTTCTGCTTCCGGACGGCAGAATATGGTTAATTTACTTTTATACCTGGTGCCAAAACGAACGAACGAAACGCACTGATTACAAAAATTTTTGTGCAATCTAGATAACCATCAATTAATGTTAGGTATCATCCTATATCTATTTACAATATAGACAGATTTTTAAATACTTTATGTCTATCCGGTGAATGTATAAATTATATAAATTATTGAGATATTTGCTAAACGTGTATGTTTATGATTAGTAATATTGGCATCAGTCTTATTATTTTATTTGCAAAACTGCACGTTATTTATTTATTTTTGCAAAATTGCTGCAGTTTTATGTTTCTAATTAACGATTTTGTTTTTCTGTCCGAACAAAACATCCAGTAAAAAAACTAACTAAGAAAATGCATTGTGCTGTGAGCAGTTTTTCAGTTCCTATACAATTTACATACTTCAAAGCATATGGCGAGTTTTAGAAATATCAGCTTCATATATACGGTTAATACGGATTACTTAATATATTATATGGATAATCACGCGATTTTAAATTTCCGATTACAGTTTTTAGATTATTCAATGAAATAATTTTCATACATAATGAATTCGAAGAGAACGAATTTTTCAGCACAAGTTTCATTTAAACTGTTATTTTCTATATGGTGGTCCAGTAACAATTAAAACTAAATATTCACTCTTGCCTGCTTACTTTATAAGGAATATTCATACACTAAAAAGAAATATAATAAACGAGCTTACCTTGCCCAGCAAATAGGAAATAAAAACACTGAACAAACTAAAAACAACAGTTATCGAACGTAATTTTTATAGAATATCACGCCACACCAAATTTTCTATTGTACTCGCCAGCCATGGAGACAAACCTATTAGAGGGAGAGTAGGACCCCCGAATTTCCAAGTGAATACTATCTTCTTTATTGCTTATCCGGTTCACTGGGGTAAACCACTTAAGGAAAATGTCCCCTTTGTTTTGCTTTGCAGTTATCTGGAGATTTCCAGTTTTCCACTATATGCTAATAGATAGGGCGGAATGGTGAGACAAAAATGTAGGTGACATTTAGGAATTAATAGTTTAAGGGTGAAAATTAGATATGAAAAATATAGGACAGAGGATGGAAAAAATTTTAATTGTTTGTGGAGACATAATTTTTAATTGTAGGCAATATTTTCTTAGTGCATTTTGCAAATAAAAATTATAGCTAGTATTTTCAAACATATGCTGGTATATTCACAATAAGTATTATTTTGCAGAACGTTTTATAAATATATTTGTTTTAAGTTAGAAATGAAAAAGTCATTTATTATTGATAAAGAAAGAAGGTGGAAATAGTGTTTAATAGGACCATATTAGTATAATAAATTATAGATGAATTTTGAAATTACATTTCCTTTTTTGTATAAATCACAAATGTCCAGGATCTCCATTCGGTTAATGTCTATTAAGTATATGAATGTCACATTTAGTTATAATAATCATACGGAAAATAATCTCACTCTAACAATAGAACGATGGTTTGACATTTTCGAAAAACATACTAGATAGTGTACCTATAGATTGGAATAAATTCATTTAAAATGCAACCTTTCATTTTTCAAAAAAGCGCTCGGATTCGTCGATTTTAATTTTTAGATGAGCATACTCAAAAAAAGATTTCATGTGACAGTTTAATTTTTTAAATTGGAACCTCCAATTTTTATTTTCTTCTCGTATTCTACGGAAGTTTTCTTCATATTTCATGAATCATATCACCAAAGTAAGTTTCCAACATTTATTAAATTAATATTTTACAATTTTATCATTGAAACATTTATTACTTAAAATTAAATTTATTTTTTTTTTAATAAAATTGATTTTTTTGTTTAAAAACTTAATTTATAGGTACATAGGACATGAACTATTTTTCATAATTTTCCGTAAATTAATGTTTTTGGGATTTTTCTCTCAATAATTTTTTGGGCCTCCTTTCCAACCCGTAATATAATTTAATATAATAAATGTTACTTTAATTAATTCACGATTGGCAGAAATTCAAAAGTAAAAGCTTAACTTACCAAATTCCTTTAATTTGAGCTATTTTAACCGTCTCATATAAGAAAGATTTAAACAAGAAAATTTAAACAATATACTAATAGTCTACAAACTCACTGAACGACGAGAAACAACACAAAATCACACTGAAAACTTCCGTTATCGTTCTTTACACAAAAACATTCTATACCCGAATGACAGTAGTTATGCCTGCATGTCATGTCATTAAGTTAGCCACAAAAAATCGTGCCTACGAAGAATAATTATAATCCGAAAAAATATTGTGATCCTCTATGTTAATGGAGTCCGTTATAGCCCTATTATTCCATGATAGAATTTTTAATAAGTTACCGGATACTCACATACAGGGTGGCCAAACGAGGATGGGATGGTCATTTGTAGCCAAACTAAAATATTTTTAGTAATTTCTGTTACAGAATGGTTCAATTTAATTAGATCCTACGCACAAAGAGATATAATATAATAAACTCCTGGACAAAATTAACGCAACATCATAAATTTTCCATATTTTTTATGCTATTTTTTTTCTGAATTTATGATCCGATTTGAATGATTTTTTCTTGCATAGTAGGTTGGTTCCTTGAGAATATCATAGTTATCGCTGTTTATGATAAAAATTTAAATTTCGATTTATACTGGGTTTACTAAAAATGTTATGTTTTTTTCCGAAAATTCGTATCACTCTGTGGAGTATATAAGCAACCGAAACATATTGTAGTTGACATTAAACGGTAGGTCCATCTTTCACCAACATTTTCTTTTTTGGATTACTTCATTATCTCTGTTATTAAAGGAGATTCACCGTTTTATAGCGTAACATGTTTTTATAGACTTTAATATTGAACAAATTCATTGTTAAATGTTTTCAAGTAGGTTTCAAGATTAAAATACTCGTCGGGTAACTGGGCATACGAAACGAACGTTTAATAAGCAGTTTCCGAACAGTTTTTATCAGTATGGCGAATTTTATTTGACCTGTGTAACTTTAAAACACAACATCTGCTAACACATCGCTTGCAATATCAGTGCATAGTCTACTTGAAAACATTTAACAATGAATGTGTTGAATATTAAAGTCTATAAAAACATGTTACGTTATAAAACGGTGTATCTCCTTTAATATCAAAGGTAATGAAGTAAACCAAAAAAGAAAATGCTGGGGAAAGATGGACCCGTTTAATGTCAACTAGAATATGTTTCGGTTGCTAATATAGTCCACAGGGTGATACGAATTTTCGGAAAAAAACATAGCATTTTTAGTACACCCAGTATAAATCGAAAATTAAATTTTTATCATAAACTGCGAAAACTATGACATTGTCAAGGAACCAACCTAAAATGCAAAAAAAAATCAGTCAAATCGGATAATAAATTCAGAAAAAAAATAGCATCAAAAATATGGCAAATTTATGATGTTGCGTTAATTTTGTCCAGGAGTTTATTTTCAGGTTCTAATCTCTTCTGTTTCAGGTATTTTGTGGTTGGTTAGTATTATGTTTAATTGTATAGTTGTTTTAAGTTGTATGTTGACCCGGGTGCGTATCGCCCATGAATACTCCGTCTGTACACAACGAAATAGTTAGGAAAATAATTTATATTATAGTACATATACGAATGATTGTTATTCATCCATATTTTTAGCTTACCCGTCCAAAGTTTATCCTCAATACTATAATAACCAGTTCATTAAAATATTTAGTTTGTCAGTAAAGCATTGATAAACTTGATGATTGAACGTGTGTGAAAATATTTGCACCAAATGAAAAACTTCTTTATCTGTGAGTTTAGAAATGAAACTGCTCTTCATAAATAGTTTTGTTCATCTTAAAAATTCAAAATCCCCCAAAAAAAATCACAAATATAACGTACAGGGTGGTCAAAAAATAAGAAACTGTGCTAAAATCCTATAAGGGTGAACTAACATTAATTTACATTGTACCAAAAAATTTATTAGGAGAAAGTTATTGGATCATATTTAATGGCAAAACATAAAATAAGAGCCATCAACGAAAAAAAATTTTGCATGTATTTTTTCTTGATCCAGATATGGAGAACATTTTATTAGAGAAAAAAAAAAGGTTTTTCTATTATTAGGTCTCAGCAAAGCTACCATCATTTTCTCAACCCATTTAACGGGTCTAAATCTTCGAATATCGTTTAGAATTTCAATCGTTGCAGGCTTGTGTAATTCTCTTTCTTTAATTCATTCGTAGGTAGTTATTGCCCACAATAAGCACAGATTCTACTTTTCTTAAGTGGCATTTTTATACAATTAAGTCAATGTGATTCTTATATTGACATTTATTTTGACACTTGATTGTTTCATAGGTGACTTGATGTCTTGTACTTTTAAATGTACATTTAGCAATAATGATGTTTTCCTTATTTTCGGCAAGAAAAATAAATGAATATATTTTTTCTTCATAGATTCTTAACAACTTTTTTCTAATACTTTTTTCTTATACTATGAAAATTAAAGTTATTTTGGTCTTAGCATTTTAGCACATTTTCTTATCTCTTGACCACTCTGAAAGTTATATTTGTGATTTTTTTCGGGGATTAGGAGTTTTTAAGGTAAGCAAAACTTTTTTTTAAGAATAGTTTTCTGGCTAAAATTACATATACAGAAAGTTTTCATATGGTGCCAATATTTTCACACGCGCTGTATTGTATATACAGTACCTATAGTGCAAGGGTAATTTTAAATATATATTTTTACTCCAAGCTTATTTATTTAAGAAAACATAAATTCATTCATGTTTTCTTCAGAATTTAATTATGTTTCAAACATCGTGTGACTCATCCTAAAAAAATGCCAAAGAGTGACATATTTAGGAACTGGTTGTGAATTTTTTTATACAACGTGTCCAAGATAAGGAGAGCCAGTAGGTAAAGGCAAGGAGGTAAAGTTGCACATTTACGTGCCTAATAATAAGCCGTTTAGAAAGTTTAAAAATTCCGAGTAGTTCCGGAGATATCCGGAAAAAACCTGACCTAACAAATCGTTTTATTGTTTTCCTGTTTTTTTTTAGATCAAATTCTAAAGTAAATTGGACTTTTACATTGCCACTTTTTCCGCTCTATCTAACAGCGTTAATTGTTTTGTAAACTGACGAGTCGTCTTCGAAGGGCCATTATCAACTTTCTTTTTTCTTCTATTTGAGAGCTATTTTCTTCCGAATGCAACGATGTATGACGTCAGCTTATTGAAAACTATATAAAAATATCGCTATCTACCTCATTGTTTTTCAAATACACGCTACATTAACACTATTTGTTTTGTGTGATTTTTTTTGCACATGTTACCTACTAATCTTAATAATATTTAAGGGCGCCGTTACTAAAATAAGTTAGAGTTTCTAAAATAAAAAAAAAATACTAAACGTGAGATAGTATGTAATTTCGAGAAATATAATAAATAATATTGTACTAAACTTAGTGTGTAAGTTCAAAAATACCGAGCCTTACGCGAATTACATCATTCTATTATTCTAGGTAGCTGGAAATACGTAATCTACTACACAAACAAAATAAAGTAATACAATATAAAATAATGTGGGGGAGACCTGAAAAATTCCTGATATTCTTCAATCGAATCCGATTAACAGATGTATCACCTGTACAAACTGCCTTAATATCATTAAACCTTCTCTTTTGAAACTTTTACAGGTTCTGCATTTAAAACTGATATTTTTCTCCTCTAACAGATGCAAAGATTGAAAATTTTTTTAAATCTAGGAACTCATCGTATCCAAATGCATAACTGGATGAGATTCACAAGATTTGTCATTTCATCGGCCCATAATACTAGAACGCCCATTTTTATATCACAACACCGATTCTTCAAGAAAGCCTAAATGCACAATATTAATACAAAAACAAACATCCACAAGAAAATTATTAAAATACGATACATCGTACCAAACTTAGAATTGATTGAAGATTGAAGTTGCGATACATAAGTGCTATAGTTATAGCAAGTTCGTGAGATTGTAGAGTAGAGGTATGGCGACGCGCCAATCTCAAAACTTGATATCTTTGAGTTACGGCACATGAGATATTCTGTATTATATTGGTGTGTTCTTACTTACTTCGTATTAATTTTTGGTCCAATGAAGAAATAATATTTTCTTGTCCTGAACAAAATCGTATTTGTATAATAATATTGTCCTACTTTGTTACAATGGTACTTTACCTAAGTTGGAAGTTAATCACTGGCATATCTGAACCCGACCCGAAACAAACATCTTTCACATATATTCTTCACTTTCCGTAATCTCATTACGAAATTTCGCCTACGGCTCTCGATTTTCTCATTAACTTTATTATATTGATGTTTAAATATAATACAATTATCATAATTACAATCAATAACAAATAGTCTTTACAAAAGTTTAGTTCAATTGACTACCCTGTATAATTTAATATTATAATATCTTAATTTGTAAAGTGAAAATTTTTCGTCTCCAAATCAAAATACATATTCATTTCAATTCAATGTGATTTTTATATTTTTTATTATATGAATGCCTAATAGAAATAATTTTGAGAGTAGCGATGAATACAAATGGCGAAAAATAATTTAGCTATACAGGATAGGTACATAATAAATTCGTTAAATCACGAACTTGTTCTTATAAATAACTTTTATAATGCTTGATAAGATTTGAAGCACAATGAGAATGTAAGAGATGAATTCAAAATCAAAATAGTTAAATTAATTTAGTTGAGAAAAAAATAATACTTACATACCACATAACTATAATTCAATCCTGTACATTTTAAATTTATTTACCACAAATGCTATCTTAGAGATTATGTTTATATATGTATAACTTGTAACAGGTTTCTTTATTAGTGGTAAAACATAATATTTGCAATTTAATAAATTAAATTTTATGGATATTTTAAATTAACAGTAACAACTTAATTTGTTATATTAATTAAATATCCATAATGTATAGTTAAATATTCGGTAATAACCTTTACTGAACAAAATTTTTCGACCTATGATATTTAGGTATCTGTTTTCCTTTCAATATAAAGACATTAATGTTAATTATACAAGGTCATTTACGGTGAGCGCAAATATACCTACGCACTCTGTGCGCTTTTTTCTATAGTTATAATATGACTTACACTGAATTGCCTATTAATTGCGAAGAATGAGTTCCTTAATTAAAATAATTAATACAATTAAAACTATAAACAAGCAATAAATTCTACCGCTAAGTAGTACGTACTAAAATTAGTCCATAGTCTTATGACACCAAAGGACTCACGGTATAATTTAGTTTGTAAAGGAAATAATCCAAGACAAATATAATAATGAACTGCAATATTGGTCGATTTTCATCGTTTGTATATCGTCGTCTACAGGAGAAAATTACATACATTCATGCAATGAATGTGAGTTACGTGGTTTTCTCCGGAATACGACGATATGTCAATCTCATTCGTTTAGATGAAATTTAAATTAAATAGAACTAACTAATTTTTAATTAAAGTCGAATTAAAGTAGCACTGAACAAAATTTTTCAATTTAGAAGATTCTTCTATTATTCTTTTAATATAGATACATTAATATTAATTATACAGGGTCATTCACGGCGACTGTACTACTAAAAGATCTCAGGAACTAAAAAATATATTTGTTTAAA
Organism: Barypeithes pellucidus; assembly: GCA_963991005.1. Lineage (NCBI taxonomy): Eukaryota > Metazoa > Arthropoda > Insecta > Coleoptera > Curculionidae > Barypeithes > Barypeithes pellucidus. The sequence continues at coordinate 39,051,101 of OZ022559.1, forward strand.
ATATTGGTCGTATCTATCTATCACTTCCGGTTATATAGGAAGTTAGGCTTAAAATTGACATTTTAAATAGAATGCCTTTTATACTTCGGCATTTTTGGATTCTATGTAAGACAGTGGCGGTTCTTCCACAGGAGCACATGCGCACTTGCACCCCCAAAACAAAACGAATAAAAAATATTAATTTATATTCATTGAATATTATTTATCGTATAACGTCCGACCCTCCGTAATATTTTATCGTACCGTCAAACTAAAAAAGTCCGATCCTCCCTAATATTTTATAATACCGTCAAACCAAACTGTATAGATCCGGCAACTGTGCATCGGTCGGGGTAAATGACGATTATGACGAGACTTGCTCGCACGTGCGATTAAGTAGTGCAGTTTCTCTGTAGTAACAGGTGGCGGGTGGTAGCGGGGGATAGCGGGGCTATGGCGATTTAACATGGAAAAGGCGCATCTGTTCGTGCATCTAGTTAGAAATTCGAGCGTGTATGTTTTAATATTTTAACATTATATATTTATTAAGTTAAAATGAATAGTTGACGGTGGACTATTTAAGAAATAACTTTAGCTCTTTGAGTTGGAGTAAAAAATTGAAGTGAAGAATGCGGGGACACCTAAACACGAAATTAGTTTAACGCAGACCACAAAGGGTAAATCTAGGGACTTTTTTAGGAAGTTTAAAAATGAAATATATGGAAAAAACTTCATAGAGGGTATATCCAAACTTAATGAGGCTGTTATTGATCAATTTTCTACAATTAAGAACTGAAGAATGAAGAATGAACTTTAAGTTTAAGCACTATTGTGTAGGGTCGATAAATGTTGTGTATTTCGATAAATGATACTCGATATGATTTTAAACCATTTTATTTAAGGATTTAAACTAAAAAACACTGAAAATATGAAGAATGTCAAGTCAGTTTCGTGGCTCGATTCGTTCTCGTTATAATACTATTGTTCTCGTCTTGGTTGCACCTAATGACGTAGCCCGTAGATGGCGTAGTGGTATTAGACATCATTCGGTTTTCTTGATAACTCGTAGATGGCGGTAGTAGTATTGGACATTGATAGCTCGTAGATGGTTATAGTAGTATTAGTAGTGGACTGTATAAATATTGTTACGAGGGTTGCATGCGACGACATTAAGATCCGACAGCTATACACACTAAGAAAACCTTTCTTATTTTCCAAAAGTTTTATTTCCTTGTGTAAAATTAAAAAATAAATAAAAATATGTTTTACCTAACGTATTTTCTTATTACTTTTTTTCTTTCTACATTTAAAATGCCTAGAAAAATTTCGCCATACTTGTGAACCCCCTCTATCATAGATCACGAGCCGCCACTGATATAAGTTACTTTACAATTTCCGTTTGTGACATAAATTTCATTAAATTATGAAAATAATGTCTTAGGTAATTTGACCTTACATTGTAACTAGTTTAGTTAAAGATTTAAAAATTTGAGATAAATTTAGGAAGTATATGGATCCTCTTATTTCATGAAACTACTACCTAGACATTTTTTATACGGAGATTTTAAAAATTATTGCTTCCTGGGATAATCCAATAAATACTAGTAAGTCAACTTTTTTAATGGAACACCCTCACAACTATTTCAATTTTCCATTATGTATAGAATTGCAGTCTCTATCGAATTGCTTAATACGTAAATGTTAAGTAGTTTTTACCCGAAATTAGCTAACTGTTCAAATGGACCTTTCATTCCACTGGATACGATAAGTAGTTTGAGAGATTATTGTGTTTAAAAAATGGATTAGTTGTCAAAAAGTCTTTAATTTTTCATGAGACTAAGCCAAACTATGAACTAATATCTTCAAATCTATTTAATTATAGCGGCATAGAGTAGGTATCCACTTCTCGTCGTGGTATAATATTAGGGCCATCTATATATTATTGGAAGTCAAGAAATCGAAATTCCTTATTTTTATAAGTCACAGGTATTATATTTCTGTATGTTGGCTGACATTATACCTACCCACACACGTACCTTCGAGTAATATACCTGATTTACGGTAAAGTGAAAGTCTGTCCCCAAATACCTAATCTTCAACAACGGTAAATTCTTTTATTTCGGAAAAGGTTTTGTCCCAACAGAGTCGTGGATGTGACTTATCGGCCTCACGTGTCTGTCTATAGGTGCAAATATAACTTTGCTTTTCCTATTTTCCTCTTCTTATTTATTTTGGTACAAATATTGGTTTTTATTAGAGTCTCATATCTTGGGATACGACTGGCAATATGTAATGAAAAGAAAAGCTCTATAAAAAAAATCATTTGGTCTTGTTAGGACTTATTTCTTATTATCTGGCTAGTCGAATCCAGGTTGTTCAAGTAACTTTAAGTTAATTCATTTTGTAGATAGAAAAATCAAAAATATTTAATATGGAAGCAAATAAACTTAATCGAATTACGGAAAAGTAATATGTAACAAAAAAAAATATCTAACAAAAAAATCTTAAACCTGGCATCTCTCCTTTATTCTTATAATTAAGAGTTTTCAAAGACATTTAAAAATAATAAAAATATGGAAAGGAGAATGTTGCATACATAATATTTATTACAATAATATTTTAGCTATACTTTTCGAGTCGAGAGGGTAATAATTTTGGCTTTCTTATGCAATCGGGGAAACGCCATTTATTTTTTACAAATACATAATACATATCTTCATTTAGGTTATAGAGTACAATACTATAAATGGTTCAAAAATAGCACCCTTCTTTCCACATTTGTTTGCAAAAAATACAATAATTATGATAATCTGAAACATCCCCAGTTAGGAAATTATAATTTCTCCAATTTCCTCATCGTTTGTCATATTAGCCTAAGAAATAAAATTTAGTCAACGAATGTTATTTGGGAAATAAGTGTTTCTAATAAATGTATTCAATACCATGAACAATTTTTTTTTCTCTTTAGGGGCAAGGCAAAAAAATTAAAGTTGGCTGAGGGTTATTAAATTCGGTGCACTTGAATGATTTTGGATTCCGAACAACGTTTCTTAATATAATTTTTTGATATTTTGTCAACTGGGCATAATATAAGAATAATAATAAGTTAAATTTTATTATCTAATTAAGCAGGCCTAGATATCAAACGGTCAAATTTCAATTTGAAAATTTTTTCTTATTTACAAATATAAGTTCGCTTATCCTAGGGCACACTGTAGGTAGATAGGGTACGTTAAAAAATTATCATATTCATATAAAGTAATATCTTTGTATATATAAACATAATATGTTAATATTATTGGGCTTTTTATCTTCAGGTCCTTATTTAAATAAAATAACTCAAAAATATGTTAAGTATACCTACGCATAGCAGTGCACTCATTTTCTAATTATAATATGACTTACACTGAATTAAATATTAATTGGTAAGGAAGAGTTCCTTAATTTAAATCATTAATACAAATAATACTATAAACGAGCAATAAATTCTCTCGCCAAGAACGTAAGTACTAAAATTATTTCCTATAAGTATAATAGATTGATTCCTTCTTACGTCACCAAAGGACTCACGGTATACAGCAAATAATCCCAAAAAAATATAATCATGAACCAGAATTGTTCAATTATCATCATTTGTATATTTCAATTTCATTCTTTTAGATGAAATTTAAAATTAAATAAAACTAATTTTAAATTAAAGTCAAATTAAAAGTCGAATGACAACATTTCATTATGTTATTCGGTACATAAAATTTCTGACTTTCTTAACCAAAGCGCGCATATGTCCAACTGACGTAAATTTCGGGAAACGTATGGCCTTGACGTGAGTTGAACTGTTTTTAAATGATTTACGAATTTTGATTTTTAATTCACCTGTTCAATTTATTAAACCCAATAGGTGTTATAAAATACTGATTTTATGGTGTTTTTTGGATTATCAGTAAGAAAAAAAATTGGTGTTATTATGTAATAATATATATATTTAATATACAGGGTGATTGATGGTTGATGACCTATTATACGTATATGAAGAACTAGTTACAGAAATAAATATTTTTTCTGCTTATTTTTTACGAACTTTTAACAATTTTGTAGAAGGTAAAAAAAATATTATTTGAATGTCGCCTTGCATGCTACAACTTAAATTTGGTTAAGTAACCTTAAGCTTTTACGAATTTATTTGTGATTGCTATTTGTAATAATTAGTGTTGCTAAATAAATGCTCATAAGTCAAAATCTGATAGATAGGTATAGCAACATTACACATAGAAAGATAGACAATTAGGACCATATATAGAATACACGGTGTTTCATTTAAAAAAATACACCTTATCATTTTTCAAGACAATCAAAATATTTGTAGTTTGAAACACCCTGTACTATTATTATAACTAATATTGGAAAACAGAGTGAAACGCCTTTGGGTATCACCTGACTCAAAACCAAATTTCAGTGCGCTAGTTTGACATAGTTAAAAAAATCAGCCCTTTTTGAAGAAAATGTTTTGCAAAAAAAAACTTAAATTCATTATTATCTCGAGAATGATAACAGAGGTATAGAAAAAAGATAAGGAAAGTTATTAACAAATTAATAGGGATTCTAAGAAAACTAATACACAGGGTGCTTTGGTTAAATTATCAAAGTTGCTAATACTTTCTAGTGGAAGCAGCAGCATTACACGGCTGAAAATATTTTTACAAGATAGGCATGTCTACGTATGTGTCAGCTATCAAATTTTCAAAGCGATGCGTTGATTCGTTCTTCACAAACGTCCAATAGGCCATCGACCATGTATTATATGTATTATGCGATGTAAATTTACATAACATGATGTGTGCAATTAAATTAATGATTTTTATTATTTATAAATATACATTGTAGTTTCTTCCCTGAATATGGAAATACAAATTTCCGGCATAATTCCAAGTGTCAAAACTAGTAATACGTAGAAACAACAACCTTGTGCCCTATGGAAAAATGTGTTCCTATTATTGTAAATCAAAAAAATTTGGCTAATGTCTGGTAATATTTTTCAAAAATTTTGTAGACAATTCACATAATATTGAGCTTATAAACATATAGCATACTAATATAGCCATATGAAAGTCAGCGAATGGACGTTTACAAATTCAATACGAATCAACTCGATCGAATCTTGTTCGTTTCAACATAATTCACTCCTGCCACTGCAATTTTAATTTAGAAATATGAGACGGCGAGACACTTTCTGTGCGGGAAACGTTTTAGCTCAAGTTGCTTTATCTACATGAAAAATACAACATACCCACATGCACACATGTTTCACGTTTACCTTTTCACATTCTGTAATATAAAATTACTGTTTTGCTGCCATGCAGTGGTTAAATATTCAATGAAATAGATAAAAATATAAGTTTAAAAAATACCATAAAATGAACAATAATAGGGGTTCAACTGCCAGAGCTAAAACAATCAGAATAAATATAAACTTGCTCTAAGTTTAGCTAAATAATTAATTAATTATTAAAACGGAAATATTTCCGAAACAACCAATAAAATTTTCTTCAAACAAATCGCATTTTAAAGGGGTCCGTCCACTTTGCTTCCCAGCGCCAGCAAACCAAAACTATTATTATAGAAGGGAGTACATTTTCAATGATTTACGCTATATAGAATCGTTAATAAGTTTGAAAAAATCTCCAAAATTATTTGTACGGTAACTTGATGTTAATCAGAACTGAAGGCTGTCTGTTTGAAGGTGGGTGGTGTTTCTTAAATGATGGAAGAGTTTTGGAGTTGTATTTATTTGTTATAAATCACAACGTTTCAACTGGTAAGTATCTCCAGTCGTCTTCAGGTGAATACTAAATAAGAGAAGTAACTACAGCTCTATTTATACTAGCTATATGCACTGAAGCATAACTGAGATGGGTGCAGTCTTGCGTTCAGTTTTGCGCGATATTAGTAATTCTAAGCTTACATCTACTTAACAGACATTTCTTAAATCTAATGAAGGTTTACTAAAACAACCTGGGTTCTGGTGTATGGTAGCAGCTTCCTTGAACTTCCTATTCCTCCAGTGTGGTTTTTTGAGCAGGATCTCGGCTTCTGTCCGCCTGATGTGATGGCCGTGTGTCCAAGCATGGTCGGCTGCACCTGATTTTTCAGTCTCTCCTTTTTGTGTTCTTTAATCTTTGTTTCCAGTGGCCGTAGTGTTTCCCCAATATACGATCGGCCACATTCGCAGGGGATCTGGTAGACACAGTTTTTCTATATTTTTGGCTAGTTGGTTTCGTCTTTGTTAGATGGCCTCTTAAGGTGTCTCTCGAGCTGAATACGGTTCGGATGTATCGTTGTCCTAGTCTTCTAATTCTCTCGGATATTCCTTTGACATATGGAATGTTGAGTGTTGGTTGAGCCTCTTTTGTCTCTCCTTTTTTGTGTATTCGGCCGAGTCTTACGATTTTTCAAAATTTTGTCAACTAATTTCGTGAGATAGCCATTCCATATCCATAGCTTCAGTGCACATAGCTAGTATAAATAGAGCTGTAGTTACTTCTCTTATTTAGTATTCACCTGAAGACGACTGGAGATACTTACCAGTTGAAACGTTGTGATTTATAACAAATAAAGACTATGCAAGTCCAAAACTTTTCTATCATAAAAAAAGGCTCTTGAGCTTGATATTTCAAACGGATGAAATGAAAATTGAAAAAGAAATTTAATTTGCATATTTGAAGGTGCAGTGATGCAATGATATATCTATTGTCTATCCCAATACCTACTAAACATACCTATTTATATTTTTAAAATGTCATCCAGACAGGGCTGCCATATCTTGCGAATGAACAAAGCCCGATGAAAAATTTTGGGAACCATGCCCAAGTTTTACTAATTTTGGTCAATAATTTATAGTGAATACTAGAAAAACTGTTGCAGTTAGGTGTGGATTCAGATAACTGGAAAGAAATGTTAAAGACTTTTTATCTCATATCATATCATTAAACTTTAGCTGTAAAATTATAATATTATTAAGGAATTCGATTTTCTCAGAGGATATGGAGGAATCTGAATATGTTGTGTTGAAATATTTTTAAATAACTTTTTATTATATATATAGAAATAAGGAACCGTACAAGGAACCATACAAGCAACGCAAGCGCAACAAATGATCTCGTTTCGGACTTGTCCCTGCGCGACAGCAATAAGCGGCAGCCGATGAACCGATTCGAGACGAATGCACATCAATCGGCTAGGTTCGGCTACTGGGATCATGTTTGTTGTCATGCCTTCTATAGTACCGTAAATGAATAAATTTGGCTAAAGTTCAATCTGCACTTGTTAAAACTAAAACGGGATTTTCACGTGTAAATAGGAACGCGGGACAAATCGGGACACATCAGATTAAATCAGGACAGTCCCGCCTATATCGGGACGTCTGGCAACCCTGCATCCAGAGAGAGTTTAGTGAATAAAAAATACCATATTATTAGCTATTACCGAATATCACGCATACATACTCTCTTGTATGCAGTAAATAGTGAAAGATGAAAGTAGACAAGTAAAGATAGTATAATTAGTTGTGTGAAACCTATTGTAGAAGTGTAATCTTCATTATCTGAACTAAATATATAAAACCACCGTATTTATGCCAGCCCTCAGCATTTAGTTTGATATATTTTCGTCTTTATTTTCAGTATTTTCAGACTTTTCCTAATCGTGGACCATTTTACGTTGTTTGCTCAAAGCTCATGTTGACTTTAACCGTAACTTGCTGAAAGTAAGAAAGTTTCATTTTACAAATTCGTATATTTAGTCTTGTGTCGTTTGGAAAACTCAGTTTACTTTAGAAAATTGAATTTCTTGGCATGAACTCGACGTGCACGCCCGAAATTGGCTTAAAACTTTTAGTCGGCGGTTTGTCTGTATTTATTTTTCTCCTTCGAACTGGGAAATGTCGAGATTAAAGTTTAAGTTTGGCTAAATTGTTTTATTTTTGTAGTGTCGAAGAAATTGACTCCGTATACCTTTGTTCGCAGACTAAAATTTTTACAGATTGCAAGTTCTCTTGTTAGCTCTGAAAATAGTTCAGTGTCGAATTATTACAAGGCATAATCTCATCATTGTATTTAAAATGATAATGCGGCTAACTAACCAAATCGTTTTTATTAAGCTAAGGGCTGCAGGAAAGTTGTTATACAACGTGTCCAAGATAAGGAGAGCCAGTACAGGGATCTCGGAAACCGTAAGAGATACGAAGTCGGTTAAATGGAGGTAAAGTTGCGCATTTACGTGCCTATTAATATGCCGTTTAGAAAGTTTTAAAATTCCGACTAGTTCCGGAGATATCCGGAAATAAACGAAATTCTTAAAATCGTTTTATTGTTTTCCTGGGTTTTTTTGAGATCGAATTCTAAAGTAAATTGCTCTTCTGCATTGCCACTTTTTTCGCTCTATGTACAAGGGTTAATTGTTTTATAATCGGACGAGTCGTCTTCGAAGGGCCATTATCAACTTTCTTATTTTAAATACGATCCTGTTTTCCTGATATTGGAATTTGAAAGCTTTTTTCTCCCGAATGCAACGATGTATGACATATTGTGGTTTAATGACGTTTCGAGGGTTTTTTGAACAACATCAGGAAATTTTGGGATACGGTCCTGTATTTCTCCTAATTTTAAAAATAATATCTCATAAGTAAACTCTAAATTTTGTACTTATGTTGAACTAGTTCAATAAACAACAAATATTTAATAATAATCCACAAATAAGTGAACAAAAATCATTCCAAAATAGTAATAAAACGAACAACGAAAAATCAGGTATTCAAAATGTTTTCCGTTATTCTCTAAGCACAAATAACAGCTTCTAACTGCCACATCACAGTTTTTTTGAGCAACAATAAAACGCTCTCAAACGATCACAATGGGAATGTCAAGTGAACCAAATCACGCGTCACCATCTTAATTTTTTTGTTTCAAGCGCCTACTTTTCTTTTAAATTTCGAATCAACAGAAGTTTGAAATAATGTTTCTGTATTTTGTTCACTTATTTGTGGTTTATTATTAAATTATTTGTTATTTATTGAACTAGTCCAACATAAGTAAAAATTTACAGCTTACTTGTGAGATATTATTCATAAAATTAGGAGAAATACAGGACCGTATCCCAAAGTTTCCTGATGTTGTTCAAAAAACCCTCGAAACGTCATTAAACCACAATGTGTCATACATCGTTGCATTCGGAAGAAAAAAGCTATCAAATTCCAATATCAGAAGAACAGAACCGTATTTAAAAAAAAAGTTGATAATGGCCCTTCGAAGACGACTCGTCGGATTACAAAACAATTAACGCTGTTAGATAGAGCGGAAAAAGTCTCAATGCAAAAGTGTAATTTACTTTAGAATTCGATCTCAAGAAAACCCAGGAAAACAATAAAACGATTTTTCAGAATTTCGGATTTTTCCGGATATCTCCGGAACTACTCGGAATTTTAAAACTTTCTAAACGGAATATTATTAGGCACGTAAATGCGCAACTTTACCTCCATTTAACCGACTTCGTATCTCTTAAGGTTTCCGAGATCCCTGTCCCTCCATATCTTGGACACATTGTATAATATAGCTATTGTGGTTATTCAGGTCGGACGAGGCCCTTTCTATATTAGTTGTTCGGAATCACACAGTGCGAGAGAAAATAAAGCCTGATCTATAATACAAAAATATAATGTTCTACATCGATAATTATTGAAATATTTTCTAACGCCTATTAAATAATGAAATCAATATTTATTTATAACCTATATTACTTCAGTGGGTATATTCGAAGGTAATATAATTACTAGAGTTAATTTTTATGATTACGATAAAGTTTCGTTTTGGAACTTTTACGTTGACATGTGGATTCTGATTAAATCTCTAGAGCGAAGCTAGAGTGATTTAATCTATGAATAAACATGCCCGATCAATGAGTCAAATTTCCAAAAAAAAAAAATACATATTGAGTATTGCAATGGAAAATATAATATAATTAAAACGACGATCGAGTTGTATTTGATAAGATTATTTCCAGAACCTAAATTAAATATTATAATAATTCGAGAAATACTTTTAATATATATATATAATATCGATAGTCGTCGAAATCGATACTAGCTTATGATCTCTATTCTAGATTTCAAACTTTTTGACGTTTTTGTAAGTAAGGTTATATGAGTAAAATTTCAAAAGAAAACAAGTCAATATAATATAAATCGGAAAATACATATAGGTAGTGCAAATAAACAGTAAGTTGAAAAGGACCTGCTTTAGGTAATAGATTTTCTATTATATTTTGATAACTATTACCACAGGCTGTCCAAGTAATAAGATTAAAAATGAAATTTAGAAAACTGCAAGAAATATACATTTTCAAATGGAATCCAGAAATTTTATAATTAGTTTCTATTTAGCATTAAAAATAAAGGTAAGTTTGTGTAAGGTTGTATATTCCGAAAATTTTTAGTTTTCGAAATATTGTCAATTTAATATTTTTATATGGCCATTTTGCTGCGAATTATAAGTTCAGTTGCTACTAGTTGGCTGCTGCGAAGAAACTTGCGTAGCATCTAAAAATGTAATAATATATAGGGTGTTCCATTTAAAATAGGCAAGGTAACACCGACTTCCGGTATTATCAGAAGTGTCATCATATTGAAGAATTGGCATATTGTTCAATTTTCAAAAATGTATAGTTTTTGTATAGATCGAAGTATTTCCCACTGGAACCCCCTATATACAGGCCGTTCCTTAATAACGTGCTAATACTTCAGGGTGTGATTCTTTAGGTCATTTTATAAAGAATAGTTCATATGAACATATGTCCGCAACAGCTTAAATTTTTTGCCACAGGGTGTTGAATTTTTATTTTTTTAATGGTTATTTTTTAATATCTCCGAAAGTACTTTAGATATTATTTCCAATTTTGGTACGTGTTAACAGGATATAGAACCACAAATTTTAGTTAGAAAAGTTATTCAATTGTTCTACCAGTGGCGTCCCTGCAAACATGTGGTCTCATATTTTTTACAAAAAAGATGGTACGCTACTGACATTTTTCCATGTGGGTATTTTTTCTGATTAGCCCGGTCAATTCTACATGAAAACGGTCTCTTGAGTTTTTCTCGTCACCGTTCTTCATTATAACCACTAAATTCATATTAAAACTCATTATTATTGACATTAATAAAATAATTAATGATACATTTTTTTTATTAAAAATGTTGGAGTGGGCAATTCGATGCGAAGCATGCCTTTTAAGTGAAGGTTGCCATTTCCAACAATTTTTTATAAAACAAAATTTATCGATAATTATTTTATCAATGTTAGTAATAATGAGTTTCCATATGAATCTAGTGGTTTTAGTCAAGAAGTCAAGTCTGATGAGAAAAACTCAAGAGACCGTTTTCATGTAGAATTGACTAAGCTATCAGAAAAAAAATATCCATATGGAAAAATGTCAGTGGCGTACCATCTTTTTTTGTAAAAAATATCAGAGGGCATGCTTGCAGGGACGCCACTGGTGGAACAATTAAATAACTTTTCTAACTAAAATTTGTGGTTCTATATCCTATTAACACATACCAAAATTGAAAATAATATCTAAAGTACTTTCGGATATATGAAAAAATAACCATTTAAAAAATAAAAATTCAACACCCTGTAGCAAAAAATTTAAGCCATTGCGGACATATGTTCATATGAAATTTTCTTTATAAAATCACCTAAGGAATCACATCCTGAAATATTAGCACGTCATTTATAAAAGGTTTATAATTTATTTCCGTCCTAACTTGACAATTATACGTTTAAAATGACAACTGCAAGAATAAGTTAAGAATAACTATAATGTTGCGTTGCACAAATATAATACCTAATCGGTAAAAATAAATTAACTGAAAAATCTTAAAATATGAAATGAAAGCATCATTATGGCATATAAAATCATTGACACGATATAAAAGCATCATTTGGTTTTAGAATAATTAAAACATGAACAATTATTACATAATACTTAAATACGGCATATGATATCCGTTACCTAAGATTTGCAACACGCTTTATTTATTGATATATAATTAAAGTACTATTTAGTCTAGAAAAAAAAATTATTAGTTAAGTTATTAAAATATTTAGTTTTTCGTATATTCCAAATAATTAATTATATCGGCTATAATTTTATTTATAAATACCCACTATATTCCCAATAATCTAAAGGAACAAAACCTATAACTCCATCTATATGCTTACACTTAAATTATTTATCAAGACACCAATTAAATATGCAATTAATTGTCATATCTATTACCAAACCACCCCCTGTTTTTTTGGACACACCTATTACATTATGGCTACCTTGAAAACTGACCATCTGAAAGGTGTTTTACCAATTATAATACCAGTAAGGTCATCGTTCCATTCAAGTTATCCTTTTCTACTGCAAGGATGTAAACAGAGAAGCAATTTGGTATAGACAGATGTTAAGGATTATACCCTTATAGATAAATTTTCCCAAGTTGACACTTTGTTGCCATGGCAACTACGTGCTTGACCAATCAGAATTTTAATATAAGCAGGCAGATTTCTAAGCACAGGCAGTTCTATCACTATTAAATAAATTTGTAATTGAAAGGTCATTGACATAAAAAATGTCAGCTAATTGAAATGCTAAGATAAAGTGAAATTGAATATGAAAATAAAATTGTGTAAGATTATGATTTTACAAAAAGTTGTCATTTAGCAGTGAAATATAGTAATTTCAATAAATGGACATTACCAGTGTTGGTCAGTGACGGTGACTAGAACATTTTAAAGTTGATTAAAATATTTTGTTTCCTATTTTTTTCACTTTCTGTTTTTATTTAAAATTAGTTGAGTAGTGAACCTAACTTTTAAATATTTGGTTCAATTTTCTTTATTTTAAATACAAACTCCAATATTAAAATTTTTTTATTTACCGAACAAAACCGAACAAAAATACTAATTTTTTTTTTTGTTTTTTTTTTTTCTTAAATGACATTTGACTAATTAGTCATACAGCCAGTCGCAAAGTAAAAAAAACGAATTTTAAAGCATATAAACCAGGGTCACATGCTTGACGCCTCTGGGGTCTGTCAGGGCGACTTTATCTTATGGCACACAAGGAATGATGACCATTGTAAAATGGGAATACATATAAGGAGAAACTAGGATTTTCGACTATTTTACGCGTATTGCAAGGATTAGCGTTTTAAATTGATATTTGATAAATATCTCATAAGTAAGGGAGACCGAGGAGGGTTGTGACAATTTTTACTTAAAAGAACATATCCCAATAAAGAAATATACCGCCATTATGAATTGTATGCCGCAATGTAGCTCAATTATTGCTCTTTTAAAAACAGTCATCAAAGTCAACAAAAGTTATAAGGTTTCTGACAAAAATCACGACAACTGAAACTACTCCCTTTGTCACATCTCTCCTAACACCGAGGTAAATTGTGACAGGTATCAAGGTAGGTTGTGACAGTTGTGTATAGACTATATTTAATAGATAAAATTACTTTTATATGAATTCTTAACAAAACACACGTTTTTTTGCATAAAATTACTTTAATTGTCATTTGGCATAATTGTAGGAACTACAATAACATGAAACATTAACATAACGGTATTAAAGTAACTATGGCATCATTATATCAAACTTAGGTTGTAAGAATTAACCAAAGCAAACGAACAGGAACAGAAATAAACAGAAAAAAATATTGCAAAAAAGTGTAAAATAAGCTAACCAGAAAATAACCTTTAATAGGAGAGTTGTGACAGCGTGTAAAACTCTCCTAAGTGCCAAAAATCGCGATCTGGTCAGAATAATAACTCGTAATTTCGAAACAAGATGCAAACATATCAAGACAATGCACGCTTTGAAACTCCAAACACACACAATATAAGAAAAAATAGCATAACCACGTGAATGTAAAATATCATGATATAAATACAATCAAAAATTTTATAAAAAATTTACTTTCCGGTTGTTTTTCTTACAGACATCGTAATCACGCAACCGCTTGTCGTGGGCCATTGGCGCGTACTGCGTCAAGTAGCGCGTCTATAAACAAACAATTGTGCGCTGTTGTCAGCACGCTAACGGCCGTAGATTCCGAGAAATCGTCGTTGTCACAACTCTACTCTGTCACAATTCTCCTCGGTATCCCCTGCATTATAAATACTACTTAAATATTACTTTATAAATAATACTTAGTTTAAAAATATAATACTCAAATAGAATAAATCTCACTCAAAGAAGTATTTAAATATATAGTAAAAATATATATATTTTTTTGTGTGTCGAACAACCGGCGACATGGAGTGGAATATTGCAGAAACTACATTATTTATTGAAGAGAATTCCCGGGAATTGTGGAATAATAAAACTGATAAGTATAAAAATTATAAATCGAAAAAAGCTAAAACAGTTAGACGGTAAATACGAACGTTCTGTGATCGAGGTTAGTGATATCAGATCACAATGCGTACCTCGACCTTGATCGTTGGAAATGTTTTGATGTGCGAAAGGTACACGTCTTTAGTAAAATTAAAATTTTTTTTAATGCGATAATCAATTCTTTAAAGTCAAAATAGATCCCGAAACAACATTTTCCGCTTGCTGTAAGAATTATATTTTCCGAAATTTCTGCAATTAAAAATTACAAAAAGTCACTATTTTGGGACACCCTGTATTTGATATGTTTTGCTAATGGCGGATCGAATTTTCTATCTAATGATATTAAGTGTCCTATCTTCAGTATTTTCGGAGTTATAGCGAAATTTAAAAATTATCTTATGAAAATATATTTTTTGGTAGTTGGCTGTTGATTCATAGAAACAAAATAATGAAAAATCCATGTGACGCTATTAGCAAAACAGATCATCCCATTAAAAAAAAAAGGATTTTTGCAATAATTCATCTGCCTCAGAAATATTGTTATGGAGACGCCCTGTATAAAACGAATTGAATACTGTTCAAAATTATAAAATTTCGATGGTCTTGTAAAACTATTGTCAAAATTTCAGCTTTCTAGCTGTAACCGCTAAAAAGATACGATTTTCTTTTCAGGTCCCGATACGGCGTTAAAAAATCACAAAATTATTTATAATTGAAAAACTCTTAAAGACAGGTATATGATATTATACAGAAAGCTGTTCTAGATTTTTACCTAGATTCCAAAAAAAATATAATATATAGGGTAATTCATTTAAAATTCCGAAGTTGCTACCACTTTCGGTATGACCCGGCAACACCGCACCGTCGAAAATATTTTATAAACGTAGAAAACCATCTCTTATAGCCACAGCCAAATTTTCAAAATAAAATCTCATTTAGTTCTCGAGATACTTCTAATAGGCCACTTTACTTGGGGCACCCTGTATATTAAGAGCTAAATTGACTAAAATTGGAAGTTAGTCTTCTTGTAGCTCAAATCTAACAGCCGTATTCACAAATGACCTATTTTCGCAAACCAAAATTTATCGGATAAATAGATTTATAGGGACTAAATATAAATATCTTTAGTGAGTAAGCAGGTTACAATTTGTGATACAAACTTATATTGTAACCTTCCCTTTTATCAGTATCTTCTTAAACACCTCGCACCGTTAAATAGTGTTGCTAATTCCAAGGAAATACTATTATCTTTAAAAACTGCCAGAACGGCACCCCTGGAGACCGCTTCGCTCGACCATGTTTTTTGATGTCTGGCAAATTAGAGGGCAAAATTTTTCGTTATTGAGGAAAAGTCCATAATTACCCTTTACAGAAACTCACCCGGAGTACTTAGGCTTTTAAGCCGTTTTTTTTGTTACACGATATACATCCTCGCCAGAAAGTGGGTTATTTTTAAGGTTAGCCTGTCATTAATACAGAACGTATATGCTACTTTATATTACCAATAATATTTGGAAAATTCATCTGATATTTTTTTTATATTTATATAGGTAGGTATGTAGGTATAGATTGTTTTATATCTACTATACTAATAATAAGGGGGATGTTGGATAATGAGAAAGCGGATGAACTAGCGAGAGCCGGATCCGCTCAAAGTCTCAAGGGCCCCGAACCGGCCTTTGGGATATCAAAACAGGCAACAAAAACAACATTAGATGGTCGAAAAAACAACACCTATCTCGATGGCAAGGGTTACCTGGTCAAATACACGGAAGTGCCGCAATTGGAAAACCATCGAAGATCTTATCGAATAGGACTGACCACTGACGTGGCCCCAGTTGAAACAGGTGATGGGTCTGCTAACAGATTATTGTCAATTGCGAAAACACCTTAAACGGATAGGTATAAACAACGGATCCATTGAATGCAGACTCTGCGGCGAAGAGGATGAAACTGCCTCCCACATAATATACCGCTGTGTAGCGCTGTCTCGCAGAAGACGTAACATCTTCGGGAACATACAACGTGGAGACAACCTCCCACATGACAGGCTTGGTAGAAGGTTACTGGACCTCATACAAGGTGCAAACATCATCTAATTAGATCGGAGTACACAATAAGCTGGAAGGCTACACACCTGATCCCCGTCTTTAACCAACCAATAATGAGTATATCAACCTCCAAACTAGATATAGGTACCTGTAAAATAGTTCAAAATAGCATTCAACGAACCAGTGACGGCGATAAGGATTCTGTGAAAAATCTCAATATCTTAAAAACAAGGTAAAAATTTTAGATATATTAAATGTTAAGTTAATTTGGTTAGGTGCCAATAATGCCTATAATTAAAAAAAAATCATAAATGTCGTAAAATACTGGTCCTGTTTAAAGAATATAATTTTCTTTGTCCATAGCTTTAACTATAAGTTTAAAATGTCCCTTCCATTGATTAATAATAATAATAATTTGTTGGAATCATGCTTACACAGTTATACGACTCATCATAGAAACCAAAGAGCTGGAAAGTCGAAATAAAGAAAATTAATTTAATCAAAATAAATTAGACAGCCTCTACATCGAACTAATGCGAGAGCGGATACCGGTGTAAAGTGCGAGAGAGGGGGAAGGGTTTTAGTCCAAGGAGGCAGACACTACCTGGTCAAAAGACGGTCGATATTGACTAGGTGTCTAGAGAGAGATTTCCTAATCCCCTATAAAAAAAAAAAAAAAAAAAAAAAAAAATTAATAATAATTTTCATGAATTTTTCAGTTTCCAATAATTGGCCACGAAATAAAATTTAAGGAAACGAACGAATTAAGAAAACAACAAACCCAAATAATAAAATAAAAATAATCGAAGTTTATTTTTTTTTCTTTCTTGGCGAAGTGGCACTTCTCCTACGTCCTCTGAATAGAACTGCTGTGCCAGCGTACTGCTGTACTATTCTTTTTACAATTTAAATATCGTAATTATTTGAATTAAACCACTGAATTTGAAACCATTAACTCTCCAATACTCCACCAGAAATAGGAATGAATGATAAAGGAAATATAGAACTAAACTCTATGCTGGGACTCCACCCAGACTCGTTTCGATTTTTCGAACGCCATCTATGTGGCACCCGCTGAACTTTCTCTAAAAGTCGATAATCTTGCGAACAGGAATCTTATAAGTAATGGGCATAAATGGTCGCTGTGATGGTGACCGTGAACTGAAAATGGTTTCATATTATACGAGGGTTATTCTGAAATTCAATAAAATATACACTTTAGTATTATATAAGAGTTGGAATGAAAGTTATAATGTTGAAAAGTAAAATATATATCTATGTATCTAACATAATTTTCTCTAGTGTAAAATGATCAGCTACATTGAAAATTAAAATATCTCTTATTTTTTTAGGAAGTGGAAATTGTTTATAAAGGGTCGATTCAGAAGGTATTATAAATATAATTTTTTTCTAAATTTCTTTTTTTTTTTTTTTTTTATAAATTTATTTTTTTTTATGGTCAAACACAAGCACTATAGGAAAAATCCTTTAGGACACTCTGGGAGTGGTGCGTGTGCGCAAAAAGCGATTCACGTTGGTTTTGAATCGTTAGAGGTTATATTCGTTGGGAAAAACGACCTCGGTAAGGTCGTTCCACAAGGATGAAGTCCTCCAGATGAAAGAATTCTTAAATAATGAAGTTCGAGGAGTACTAAGCTTAACCACATATGGATGGGCGGCAGTGGTTCGTCGTGTATTTCTGCTATTCGTCGCTCTGGGCGGAATTAAGAGGGCAAGGTCAGCCGAGCACCTTCCATGAAAATATCTGTAAAAGAGAGTCAAATCCCCAACCTGTCTTCGATGTTCTAGGCTGTCGAGGTTCTTCGTCAGGTCGTGGTCTCCGATAAGACGAATAGCCCTCCTTTCGATGGAATCCAGTAGCCGAAGTATGTAATATGTATGTTTGGGTGTAGAGCTCCAGACATGAGAGCAGTACTCGAGTGATGGTTGAATCTGGGCTTTTCTTTCTTAGATTATTATAAAAAAGTGTTACCCATTCTCAAACCTCCTAATATAATATTTTAATCCATTGGCAACATCTGTCCACGTGCTGTCAAAATTTGAAATAAAACCGTTACTTTATTTCGTAATGGCGTCAAGTTGAGTAAACATGTGTTGATTGTTCTGTGTGTTCTATTGAAATTTCTTTATTTTGACCGAAAGCAGAGTCCAAAAAGTAAGTGCTAAAAACTATATTTGTGTTAAAAATGTAATTCTATATTATTATTAGATCCTCATACAATGTTTAATAATCGATATTTTGTTTGTATTATATAAAATTTTAACTAGTACAAAAAATAAGCAAATTTTTTGTTATTGGCCTTAACTGGCCATTAACAGTAATGTCTAGATTTTGAGGGCGGCCAATAAATATAAAACTAAGAATTATTAATACCTATCTAGGCTACCTACCTAAAATATTTATAAAAATAATACAGTAAAACATTATAACTAACAGATCTACTAACAAATTTATACGATATAATTTTGCAAAAGATGGTACCAAAAATTATTATTTAATATGCATAAGATGGTTTATAAAAAAAGAACATAATGAACAACAACAACAACAACATTTGAACCTAATAAAACACTAAATTCTGAAGCGGTTTCTTGTGTAAATACCTCTGATTCGCTAAAATGTTTTCTAATATGGCCTGATACTCCTGAAAGGAATGGAAAAAAAACAGAATATCTTCGAATAGACTAAATAGAGAAAGGAAGAAAAAGGAAAAAAGGCCGAAGAAGAAAGATTCAAAAGAGAACGGATAAATGAACGGGTTCGAAAGAAAGAAATTTAAAAAAGAACGAGATGAGGATAAGAAAAAAGTACAAAGGAAAAAAATTAAAACTTCAACAAAACATTTAAATACTTTGGCGGTCGCCCTTTCTTTAACGAACCAAAAAATTTAATAATGGTTTTACTATCATCCAAATATTTCTGATTCGCTAAGTGTTAGCTTAGAGCTTAGACGATCAAAGTAATAAGGCTACTGACAAAATAGAATGTGGATCTACAATCTCCAAAAAGGGAGTTAAAATATGTATCCCCAAAGATAACAACGAATTAAACCCTACAGCTGAAACACGTCCAATGTTAGATGTAAAGCTACTTCCATTATTTCTTCTGCGGATGTAACAAAAAGGTGATTATTTGAAGATAGTTCTGAAAGTCCTAAGGAAACTCTAATATTTTCAAACAACATGACTTGTTCTCCAAACAAGTTCCTAAACAAAAAAGTAACGACGGGGTTGTGCTATATTTGCCTCTTGAATAGTAGATCATCTAAAGAAGAAATTTAATGTCAAACGGGTGCAAGAATATATCGCGAGAAGTCTTGTCAAAAAAAAACTGATTTGTTCCTGTAAAGTTTTTTCGTTGTTTGAATTATATTAAATGCATTTCTTTGTTGTCCCGTATTTCCCGTCCCGTAAATTTTAAATTTTATAAAATAATAAATATTTATTCAAAAAATTAATTGTCGCTTTTAATCGGAAGTGGGAGGCTAAGTAGGTTCGATAGGTACCTACCTAATTTAGTAAAATTGTAATGAGCTCTAGGTTATGGCCAATAAATGTAGATGGCGAGGCCAATTATTATAGCACCATGGCCAATGACTATACCAGTCGCAATATATTTTTAAAAACAAATTTAAATATTTTTCAAAACTTCTTAGAGTAAAAATAATATTGGCATCAGTTTCATAAAAAAACTATTACATATCGCGTAAAAAAAATTGCACATTTATTTAGCAAGTGGGAGTAAAATAAACAAAACCCTCCTTAACAGGCTAATAACTGTAGCATTAAGTTAAGTTTTATTTACTGATTAATTTAAATTTAAAATAATTTAATTAATTTAAATGAAATAGTTTCATTTACATTTCGCGTTGCTGTGCCTTTTTCTAACCATTTTTTATGATACACTCTAATATCATAATAATATTTTTTTTCTAGCTTTCTTAATTTCATATAGGTATAATAACTGGTAGGTAATTTTGGAAAAATATATGGTTAATAAAATTGCATACATAAACAGGATATAAGAATAGAAATTCAAGCTTCTTATAAAAGTGTATGCACTTTTAAAAAATAATTTTGATTTGTTTTTAGCAAGAAGACCGTTTAAACAATAATGTACAGTAATGTAGAAAAATAAGAAAAAAATAAAAACTTTACAATGACTGAGACATAAATGTCATTGGCAGAAAAAAATTACTCACAATCAAGTTGTCTGTTTGGTAGAATCAAGAATTAAACTCACTGGGCACTTTGCATGAGAAACCCCATTTCTGCCAATGTCATTTATGTGACAGTCGAAGTTGTCTGGTTTATTATTTATTTTTGTGTAATTAACCAACATAATTTTTTCCCCCAAAAATTAAAATTTTTTATATGAGAAAAATTATTGAAATTAATTGTTTACTGTTAATTGTTCGTATGACTGATCAACTGTTTAAAATTATAAATTACCCAATAAAATATGCACAATAAAAAAAATGTTTACAAGTATTGAATCCGCCTTTTATATTTGACTATATTTTTTTTTGATGTGAATTAACCGCATGCGGAAAAATCAATTCTGGGAAAATTATCTAATTGTTGCAAACTTTTCGTATTTTCTATTATGAAACATATATTTTTATACGATAAACGAATAGCTACTTGCATTACGAGGGAGGAAAGTGCATTATTTTCTATACCGAGAACAGTTCCATTTACGACGCGAAGCGGAGGCTATTGAAGTGTAAGAAAGTAAATTGTACTTTACTCCAGAAGAATGCATATGATTGTCTATCCAACCATTTTCCACCCTCCAACAAGGGCAATAACTATACTATCTTTTACATCAAGCATCGAAACACCATCTTCCTCATACTATATTTTCCAATTTCTTTATTCCCAACAAAAAACAACCCCGAACAAACCTGAACAATTGCACGATTGTATATAATTTCGTTATCGTGATTTAAAGGATGACCATTTTTATCACTGGGACATCTCAACCCATTTGTTATACATATTAATTTTTTTTGAAGTGAAAGTGAAATGAAATGGTGAATGGGGAAATAAACTCAAAATCTGCACCACTAGTTACTTTTTAGGAAATTTATAAATTAACTACAAGTTAATAATGTAGCAATAATGTAACAATAATGTAATTTGAAAAAGGAATATTAAAAATGAATAGATTAGATTTAAAAAAAAACTTTTTAATTTTAGTTTTAGGATAGAACTTAAAAATCAAAGAGCAAAAATTATTAGATGGGCACACATGGTGGAGTTAACCCAAAATGAATGACAGTTTAAGTTGTAAGGGCGAAAGTAGAGTCAATGTCAAAAATTAACAGGCTCAGTTAAAGGAGTAACTTTTTTTATTGTATTGTATTTGTAATCATTCACATTGCAATAAATCCCAAAATTAATTGAATTTGGACATACGACGTGCAAAAAGTATAAAATAAATATAGAATTTTAATATAATATAGAAATTTCATATTATATATAGTGTTTATATTTATAAAAATAATAATATTTTTTATTTATAAAAGTTAAATATCTTTCACCGTTTCTATCAATATATTCTGGATTTTTGATGATTATTATTATAAAAACGTCTCCTCAAACGAATCTTGGAAGATCTCGACGTCCAGAAAGCTTCTGGATATTTAGTTTTGCTGCTGATATAGCACACTTATTTCATTTTTCTCTTTGAATGTACAAACATCGGCTGCCGACGCACATCTTCGCAGACAGCATGAAGACCTGGAAGAAATTTCGGCTTGGGGCGACAGTAACCAAGTCGAATTTAACGCTAAAAAAACCCAGGCAGCAGTTTTCTCTAAAAAGGTTAACATTACAGAACCGGATATAGTCATGGACGGACACGCAATCCCACTGGCTTCTTCTATTCATTTGCTGGGCGTCAATCTGGGAGGAAATATATCTTGGCATAACCACGTTGTGGCAATCGCCAAGATAGTTTCTCAGAAACTTGGTGTATTCTTCCGAACCAGAAAGTTGTACACACCTCAACAACTTTTGACACTATACAAAGCCGAAATTCGACCATCACTAGAGTACTGCTCTCATGTCTGGAGCTCTGCACCCAAACATACTGTTCGGCTACTGGATTCCATCGAAAGGAGGGCCATTCGTCTGATTGGAGACCACGAGCTGACGAAGAACCTCGACAGCCTAGACCACCGAAGACAGGTTGGGGATTTGACTCTCTTTTACAGATATTTTCATGGAAAGTGCTCGGCTGACCTTGCCCTCTTAATTCCGTCCAGAGTGGCGAATATCAGAAATACACGACGAACCACTGCCGCCCATCCATATGTTGTTAAGCTTAGTACTCCTCGAACTTCACTATTTAAGAATTCTTCATCTGGAGGACTTCATCCTTATGGAACGACCTTCCCGAGGTTGTTTTTCCAAACGAATATAACCTCCAACGATTCAAAACCAACGTGAATCGCTTTTTGCGCACACGCACCACTCCCAGAGTGTCCTAAAGGATTTTTCTATAGTGCTTGTGTTTGAACATAAAAAAAAAGAGAAAAAGTAATTTAAATAAGAATTGTTACTTAAACCTAAATAGAAATAAGAAACGCCAATGGAAAAATTACTTTAAAAGAGAATCAAAACTTTTATAAAATAAGTTTGAACTGATTTAATAAAACTAGAAAATTTTCATGTTTCGTCGGAATTAGATTCATAAACTTAATTTAGCATATTTTATGTTTTCGGAGCATTCATATCTTTGGTGCTTACAATGTATTTTATATTTTATTTTATTTATTTGCCTGTACTCAGAATAAATGTCTTTCATTTAAATATCTATATGAAAATAGCCTGCATGAAACTTAAAAATTTGTGAATATTATATTATTATACCGGTCTTCTCTAAGAATTAGATACGTAAGAGCTAAGTAAGAAAAAGTGACCAGCTGCGAATTAGCAAGTACATATATATTTTCTGTATATTCGGTAATTTAAGCTTGGATAGTGTATATTTCTGCTAAATTATGTATATCATCCTGGGTTCCGCAAAGGTTCTTGATGGTAGACATCCAGAATTTTATTATCCTCTACTACATGTTATGACGAATAGTTTTCTGCTTATTTTATATAGCGGCATCATAATATGTAAATGTTAAAATAGAGCAAACTAGTACTCTTCAAATAATATGTTGTTTAACCTTGCGAAAAGTAACTAGGTACGCCTCGTATTCCAATCCAATAAGCAATAAAATAATAAAAGTTATGATGATTCAATCGCATTAAAACTTCTGATTTTCTTGACCCAAATGAAGTAAAATATTAGGTTTTTTTATAAAGGTGGAAGGATGATATTTATCTGGCGGTGCGGAATATATTTTCATGTGGAGAAATATAAGCTAATGAAAGTTTGTAAAAAATACTTAAAATTATTTTTTTTTAGTACAGAAATAAAGCCGACACTAAAAACCAAGGAAACCCCGGAAACATTCGGCATCTTTCGGTGATTCGGAAAGCGGGAATTTGGAATGGCGATTTCCGAAGTTTGACGTAAAATGCGAACAATCTAACCTCAAATCTGTTATTATTTTGATTGTCAGGGATGAGACCAGCCCGGTGAGATTGCCTATGGGGGGGATCGAAACACGTAAGAAGGCCTTGGAAGTTATGCTAAGCCTATTCTGCTCCATACGCTCATAAGTAACCTACTTTTATTATCTGTTTCACTCAGCGTCAAGCGTCAATATCAGACTTACGTAGAGTTAATATGAAATGTCAAAAAGTAATTGTTTATGCAGGCGACTTGATCCTGGTCATATTTGTCTCACTTTACTGAATTAGGGAAGGTTGCTGCAGACCGAGACAGGCATGGAATGCCAACAGCACGAATTGATAAACAAGCTAACTTCCTTCGTCTGGCGGGAATGAAAATCAAGCAACATTAAAATGGTTGAGAAGCCGCAGCACCTTTAAATTTTAAAATAATATTTAATTTTCTAATCTTTTCACGAGAAACATCCTTTCCTTTTTGGTGCAAGTGAGTAATTTGTAATTGAAATATTAATTTAGTCATCTTTACTGAGAGTAAGCATCAATTTCTTTTCCTAAATCATATGGGGCCCAAAAATATGCTTGGACTTGAAGCTTGAAATATTTGCTAGGACCTAGAGCTCAGTTGAAGATGGTAAAATATTTTATGTAAATTATGATTTACTTCCTATTTTTTAATAAAACTACTTATACAAGCTTATTTCTGAACTTTAATTTGTAGTTACGTTACTAGTGCAAAAAATGATATAAGAGTGTGTAAGGATTTTTTTAAAGTGATATTTACAGCTTAAAACATGTCAGAATCCTAATATTTGATTTTCACCACTTAGTAAATCAAATAAAAGGGTTTTGAATGTTTTTTGTTGGTTAAATGTCACTTTAAAATATTGACAGTAATAAAAATTTGGACAAAAGTGACATTTGAAAAGCACGTGCGTTTGTCAGCTGATGCCAGACGTAATGGATGCCGGGTTTGTTCGTTTGTTCATACTTGCTTCGATTTGTTAACACGACTGTTTGTCTTCTTCCTGTTTAAAAGTATTCGTTGGTTGAGACCCCGTTTATAGCTATTCGTTGGTTGCGACTTGCTTTGGTCGTAGACTTCAAAATAGATTATGTTATCGCTTCAGGTCCCTTCAGTATCTAAAATCTCTGTTTAGGTTCTGTGGATTATTTTACTTTATTTGTAGAAAATACGGTTTTAATTCTTGTATCGTCTTTATTTTGAAGTACTAGAATCGTTTTTAATATTAGTAAAATGGTTTAATTGTGTACCAAATTATATTAAAATCTTCATTTATCTTCTGATACATAATATATACTGATTTATTGCGTGTATTGAAATTTCTTTTTGAAAAAAATATGCCCTGAAAATTAGTTATTGAATGCCAGCCTTTATTAAATATGAGGTGTACTTCAAACTCGCGTCACCATCGCCTCATGGCAGCCTTGCAAACCCCTGGAAGATGTAAGTTGTCACTTCAAAATTCCCGCCCGCTTTCCGGATCTCCGAAAGATGCCGAATGTTTCCGGGGTTTCCGTGGTTTTTAGTGTCGTCTCAGAAATAACTCTGTCATATTCTTCATTTACAATACAGTGCAATCCACAAAATCTTGAATAATAAATATGGTCAAGGTCAAGCGGTAGTAATGTTGTTAAGGCCGTATTACAGTCGGGAATTTTTATGGCGCCAGCAATGGCAATTATAATTCAAGGATTCAGGCGCAATACACCGTTCTCCGTACTACAGTCAGAAATTCTACTCTTCTGACAATTAAAATGACACGGATTCATGCGCAGTACACTGTTCCCGATCAGCTGTCTCTCATTACCAGAAATGGGGCAGGCGCCATTTTAATTGCCCTTGCCGGCGCAATTGGGTAGACATGGATTATTCTGTTATTTTTAACTGTTTATTATTTGGCCGAACCAGGTATGAACAGGAAATGGCCATTTAAACCCACTGGTACTTAAATTAGCAGTTTACATTCTTTATTAAACTTATGGACTGCTAATTCAGCAACTTTTTGCACCTCCTATTTGTAAATAGCAGTAGCTGCTTTAACTGGTAATCAAAACGAACAGGTTTGCCCATCTCTAATTCTGGGGATATTTTAGGGATTTCGACAGTACCACTGCTGTTCTGACCGTTGGCAATGCTCCAGCTGATCGAAAACGGTTTACTGCGCATGAATACGTGCCATTATAATTGCCGGCGCAAGAGAAAAAATTGCCTAGTCTAATACGGCCTTTAGGCTTTCTTTCTACATGTGACTAAGCGCAATGTATTACGTTATGTATTTCCATTTTTGCATTGTAGAGGAAGACCATTCAAAATTTAAATTCGTCAAACGAGTGACGACAACTTCCTGACATGCGAAATCCGGTATTTATCTTTACGTCACCGTTGAAACCACTAAACCACGAAGAAGATTTCAGAAATATTGTAAGAGTCTACTTAAAAAGAAATATATATATATATTAATTATACTTTTGTTTCCTTGACCGTTTTTTAACAAATTATAGATAGTTTGTTCCTGAGTCTCGGTCACTTTTGAAATGAAAATCCAATTTTCAGTCAACGTTTCGGTTCATTTTATTTTAACCATCGTCAGATCTATTTGAACATAAATAAAAAAGGCGTATAAACAAAATTAAAAAGAAGCAACATTTTTTGATGGTGTTAAAAGCAAAATTCCTATTTTATGTTAGAGTTAGTCATGTTTAGAATGAAAACAAGGAAATATATAAATGACAGAATGGACATACCTTGTACAATTCTCACCCACCCACACACCACCGAGACCTATAAATATATACTGGGTGGCCCAGAAGTCCGGAATAAAATTAATATAGCCTTAACCTGCAACTTTTGGGGAAAACGCTCGGACACGTGAATTTAGATTTATATGTGCCCACATTTTGACGTTATTCGTTTGTTTTTTTTATAGACATTTGTCAAAGATGTGACGACATCGATCTTTTTTTAAATAGAAACATACAGCTTGCGATACATCATTTGAAAGCTATGATCTCGTACAGTATGCTCATAAATTTTAGCGCGATTCTGTCAAGCTATTTCAAAATGGCGACTGTTAAAATTTTTAAAAAATCTCTAGATATTAAATAAGCGGAAATTATAAATCATTGATGGTTTTTTACCTTTCAAGGTAAGAAATCTTCTGAACGAGACACAATGAAGATTTGTTACCTTGAAAGGTCAAAAACCATAAATGATTTATAATTTCCGCTTATTTAATAGAGATTTTTTAAAAATTTTAACAGTCGCCATTTTGAAATAGCTTGACAGAATCGCGCTAAAATTTATGAGCATACTGGTAAGAAATCTTCTGAACGAGACACAATGAAGATTTGTTACCTTGAAAGGTAAAAAACCATAAATGATTTATAATTTCCGCTTATTTAATAGAGATTTTTTAAAAATTTTAACAGTCGCCATTTTGAAATAGCTTGACGGAATCGCGCTAAAATTTATGAGCATACTGTACGAGATATTAGCTTTCAAATGGCGTATCACAAGATTTATGTTTCTATTTTAAAAAAAGATCGATGTCGTCATATCTTTGACAAATGCCTATAAGAAAACAAACAAATAACGTCAAAATGTGAGCACATATGAAACTAAATTGACATGTCCCAGCGTTTTAAAAAAAGGTACAGGTTAAGGCTATATTAATTTTATTCCGGACTTCTGGGCGACCCTGTATATTAAGTTGCAATAATTAATAATATGGCCTACTTATTATTAATATATGGTAAAGTTGCAATGTTGCTTCATTGACTGGAAAGCACCACTTTTCGCTTGCTCCTAGAAAAAGTATTAAGTATACATTATTAAGACTTTCGTAAGAGTCGCCCACTAAGCCAAATATACATTTAATGACCTTACGCAATATTTCTTCTAATGTAACGGTACAAATCGATCCTACTTTTTGCTGTTAATTTCTTTTGAAAACATCGTAAAACCGGTGCTTTATTTATTGGGCTATTCACTTTGATTGCCAAGGCAAAAAGTGAGAATTTACGAGACCAGAAGTTTAAGGTTAACATTTTTAACCGTTTTAAATAAAATGTATTATTTAATATACAGTGTGATTTCGGATTTCATTATGTAAGGAAGGAAAAGCAATTAATATTTTTAAAGGGTTTGTTGGTTCTTACATGTTAGTATATACAGGGTGCTCCAGATTAAGTCAGAATTATTACCGTTATTATTACAGCTGCAATGTCGGTTAAATTAGTAAACCAAATTATCAAACAGCATTTTTTCCGTTGATTAAAATTGCAAAACTATAAAAACAATTGAATATTCCCCTCATGCATTATCGATATCCTAGTTCTCGACCATCAGAAACTGCCAAATTGAAAGTGAACTGAAAATTCATTACAGAGTAAAAGAATGCTTTGGAACGTATTTATTCAAGAATAAAGTACAAATTTAGCATCATTTTATATACCATATTAAACGAATAGAAAACGTTCTTTTAGAAATGGACCTTCTAGCAATATTAAATGCATTTTTAAATAGTGCCTATGACATTCTTTGGATTTTGAGACTAGGGGACAATAGCCAAACTTCTGTTATTATTTAAAATAAATCCTGATTTAGCTGCTAAACTTTTAAAACCAGTTTCGCCAGTCTGGCACATGAGCCTGCAAATTAAATTTTATAGGAACAAAATGAAAGTTATGCCATAAAGAAGTGTGAAGATTTTCTTAAAATTAATATCTGAAAAATGGTAGGTTCTAGGAATAGCAAACATTATTGCAACTTTACTTGGTTTGATCTCTTAACAAGTAACATAAAATAAAAATGGTATCACGAACAAACCTGAACATCAAACATGGACCCCGTATTTCAATATGCTTCGTACATGTCCATGTGACGCGCGTTATAATGAAAATAAACACAACAAAATAGAGACGGGGATTCTATCTGTAGAATTCCTATCTCTTTATATATTCTGTCTGTTTCTGTTTTCATTCGCACACATAACCGGTTGGATACGTCTTGGCTAGGAAAAACAAACAATCGACGGACGTGACTCAACAGTTTATATATTATGTTTCATTCAGTTTACCAAAGACTTGGCACAGTCTTACCATGTTGAGTTAAGAATTTTTTCCATAAAAAAAATACTTAAATTTAACACACAAACATTGAAAAACAACAAAGAATATTAGTTAATAATAACAACAAATATATGACAATGGTTAATCCGGTAGTTTCAAACGTGAGGTATGAAAGACGGCCGTTCCTATAAGGGACGTAATGTCTTTGACTAATCAACAGAAAACGACAAAGAAAAATTATACTAATTTTCAGAGTTCCCCGATTGTTTTCCTGGCAAGTTATTTCAACCTACCAAAGAATGTGAAATTTTTATGACTGTGAACCTAAGCCATATCCTCCTTGATTTGAAATGGGGAAATATGTTATTTCAGTTCTTTTCTTTCTTAGCCACCCTGTAGAGTCCAGAATTTTTTGAATGAAAAATCTATCACTATTCACCATTATTTCATGTTCAAAACATTCCTCTACATTCTTTGTTATATTTGTGTGTGACATGCGAGAAACTAATGAATTATAAAGTTCTAGATTTTCGGGTTTGTTCGTCACAGTCAGATTGAGGAGGTAAACTGAAGAAAATCAAGTCTATCCTTGTGAATATTTCTGCCTTTTTATTAGAAGATTGAGAGAAGCTCTATACATATAAAAAGTGTAAAGGATTCGTCCCTCACCATTGGGATTTCGAAAAACGGTAAGTTACGAAGTTGGTTAAATTGGGACAAAGTTGCATAATAATGAGCTGAATAATATTCCGCAAAAAAATGGAAATATATACAAAATATTTGAAAAACCTAAAATTTTACGTTTCGGGTATTATTTTTTCCAGCCATTGTTCGAAGAGATGTCCAAAACTAAATTTCGCTTTCTCATTGCTACCTTTTATTCTCCACAAGATGGCATCATCAGATCTTTGCGACGTTTCATCTTTGGGTCACCATCATCAGCTTAATTTTTTTAAATACGTGCATTGATTTTTTTGATTAAATTATGACAGTAGACCTAAATCTACGTTCAGCAGTATACAACATTTACTCGAACAAACCCGACGTTTTGTTCCTTAAATTGACAATCGAATCGAATTATAACGAAGAGAAGCAAAGTACAGGTAAGCACTAGGGGTATTGTAATGAAGATGGTCAATTAAGAAACAAATCGTCGGAAAACCAGTAAGTGTTTTATACCGCTGAACGTAGATTTTGTTCCTCTTTCATACTTTAAACAACAAAATCCAGGCCCGTATTTAAAAAAATTAAGTTGATGACGGTGACAAAAAGACGAAACGTCGCTTTAAAAATCTGATGATGCCATCTTGTTAAGAATGAAAGAAGTAGCAATGAGAAAGTGAATTTTATTTTCTTCGAACAAAGTCAGAAAAAAAAAACGTAACGCAAGATTTTATTTTCTCCAAATATAGTCCCTGTATATATTTATGATTTTTTTTGCGGCATATTATTGGGCCCATAATTATGCAACTTTGCCCAATTTAACCGACTTCGTATCTCTAACCATTCCCCAACTCCAAGTGCTGAAGGACGAATTGGTACATCCTGTATATTCAGGCATACACCAAAAAATTAACAAAATAGATGTCAAAAGAAGTCATTTTCATTAATTATTCTCCTCTTAAAGACACTAGTGTCAATTTAATCTACGTGTGAGTCGGCTTCCTTATTCAGATAGTTGCAATTTGGTTATTAGTAATACAGGTATTATATTTACCGATTTGACCTAAGTAGTAAAATGCAATATTTAATATAATTTCCTTTATTTCATCTACATCAAGAATCAAGAGAGTTAACTTTATAACAGATAGTTACTTAACTCTAAAGGTTAAAATCAGCCACATGCCATCAAAAGTCCATTTTTATGACCTTTTACGATGTTCTCAAAAGAAATTAGCAGCAAAAAATCAAGACCCGTTGCACAATAGCCGGTGTTGCGGAAGGTCATCAACGCAGCCCTTTCATTGCAGTACTTTTATGGATGTCGGTCCCGTTAAATGTCGTTACGCATGTTTTATGGCGAAAACATGACACTATGGTCATAAAACATGTAAAGTGGATCCCGTTATTCGTCTAGGAAGCTTAAGTGGGCATTTTATCTTTTAGTTTCACGAATATCCTCAAATCGTGAGTGTCCTGTGTGAGTTTTTCAAAATAAGTTGATTTTTCAAAATTTACAGATTTAAATTAATAAAATGTGGAACCTGTTAAAAGTAAGTATCAAATTGATTAATATAAATACACGGCACGTCCTAATTAATAAGCTGTTATTTCGTTAATAATGAACCAATTTTAATAATTTAATTTATAGGAAGCATATTTCTACAGTTTAGGGCAGAGTACTTTATGCACTGATATCTTTAACTGTGTAGGGTAACGCATAACATCTATATACATGTAAATTACATAAAATTTAAGCTTGACATATTATTTTAGATAAAATTTTAATTAATTTTTTTAAATAAACCAATTACATACAGGGTGTTCATTTGAAAACTTCCCACCACGGATTTATCGAAAACCACTGATTAAAAGAAAAAACGCCGAGACACGTCAAAAGATTTGCCAAAGGGGACAACTTTTTAATAAAAAACTACTTCACCCCCTTTTACCCTCTGGCCCCCGGGGTCATCCCCAGAAAAATTTTAAATGACAAGGGGTAGCAAATAATAGCTTGTTTGAAAAGTCTTTCAAAGTGCTTTATTTTGACGTTTGATTTTTTAAAATCGGTCGATTCGTTTTGGAGAAAATTAGAAAATTTTTTACCGTCTTCTTTTTAACAAGACAGATAACATCGGCGAACTGTTTTTA
This sequence comes from Barypeithes pellucidus, assembly GCA_963991005.1. Taxonomy (NCBI): domain Eukaryota; kingdom Metazoa; phylum Arthropoda; class Insecta; order Coleoptera; family Curculionidae; genus Barypeithes; species Barypeithes pellucidus. The sequence continues at coordinate 39,083,029 of OZ022559.1, forward strand.
TTCTTATACCTGTTTAGTTTTTTATAGGTGCTAAGTTAAAGAAACAATTTAATTTGCTGTCAGTTACCTTTGTGACAATCTTGGGATAGTGAAAATTAATTTATTGATTCAGATTTTACTTCCAAAATGGTTTACACACTAAAGTTGAGTTGAGAGTTGAGTTTTGTGAACAAATGACTGCAGCGATTAATGATAATACCATTCATGTGAAGAATATCTGCTTCAGTGATGAATGCACATTTTATCTAAATGGATTTGTTAATAAGCATAACTGCAGGTATTGGAGCAATGAAAATCCTCGTGCTTTTGTAGAAGGGCATACTCAGTACCCCCAAAAAAATTAATGTATGAGCAGCCATGATCTCCCACAACATAATTTTGAAAATGTCCGTCAGGAATTTGAAAATCGCCTATATCATTGTTTTGCCAATAACGGGAAACATTTTGAACACTTATTGAAATAAAAAGTGACATTTTCGTGTGCTTTTTTTCTATCTGAACAAATTAAGATAAATAAAGATTTTTCTAATTTTCTCGTAAACGAATCGACCGATTTAAAAAAATCAAACGTCAAAATAAAGCACTTTTAAAGACCTTTCAAACAAGCTATTACTTGCTACCCCTTGTCATTTAAAATTTTTAAGGGGATGACCCCGATGGCCAGAGGGTAAAAGGGGGTGAAGTAGTTTTTGGTTAAAAAGTTGTCCTCTTTGGCAAATCTTTTGACGTGTCTCGGCGTTTTTTCTTTTAATCAGTGGTTTTCGACAAATCCGTGGTGGGAAGTTTTCAAATGAACACCCTGTATATATATGGGTTAGGCACTGGCCCAAAAGTATGAAGTTTGTGTTGAAATTATTTGTTTTTTTTATTTTGCAAATGCTGTAAATGGTAATTTTTTTTTTACCTCGAGTGGCATGGTGATACTTTTGGGACAGTATCTAACTCAGATATGTATATATCTAATTGGGTTAGTTAAAAGTGGACAGCAGTAATTAAAATTGGTTCATTATTAACGAAATAACAGCGTATTAAGTAGGACGTGAATTTTTGAATATTCGATAATTAATTGGCGTAATGAACTTAATATTTTGTAATTATAGTAAATGATGAAACTCAAATATCTATAATAGTGAAATATAATTCGTTAATTATAAACATCACTAATGTAGAACGTAGAACATTATTCAAGACAATAAGGAAAGTACTTAGTAGATGTTTCGAAAAGACTCTTGTAATGTAATATTGGCAGTTCTTGTCCCATCCTATGTGATATGTGATTGCTAATTTCACATCGCATACTATCTTATAATAAGAAGAGGATTCTCAATATTGGTAAATTACTAATAATGTGATGAAGAAGTTATTAAATTATAATTTATTTCCTCTATCAATTTATATCTGATGATTGGTAAATGAAAGATGCGCTGTTAAAATAAATTACCATTATTTTACGTTGATAATTTATTTCCACATTATTTATTGCAAAAATATAATATATACAGGGTGTTAATTAAGTATGTGCAGTAATTTCAAGAGGCGATTCTTTGTGTGATTCTAAGACGAAAAGTTCATATAAGCTTGGGTCCGCAAATACTTCGTTTTCAAGATACAAGGTGTTAAAATTTTTTTTTTAATCGGGTTTTCGTAAATATCTTAAATATCCTTTAGTCATATATTGTTGAAATTTGGCAGTTTTATTTGTAGCGTTAAGGGACTAATTTAGCATTAAGTAGATTCATTGTATTTAGTCCAGTGGCGTCCCGGGCGGCACCTTAACGAATATTTTTGGGAAAAAAAGTAAGCCACTTTTATATAAAATATACACGTTTCACTATAGAGGCACAGTAATAATTTAGTCATTGCTTTATTAAAACGCTGCAATTCATTCAGACATTGGCTAAAAAAACATGTTTATTGTTATGGACTATTGAGGATTATGCCGAAAGTTGTCAACTTTATATTTTAATAGAATATAATTATTTTTATTGCATATTTGAATTTTACTCCAGATTCTAATTAATATTCTTTCTAACAAGTCATATGTCTGTATAAAACTGAAAAGTTTTCGAGTTATTAGGATTTGAAAAATTTAATTTATGACTGCATCGTCTTAAGGGTGCATCTATTCCTAAGCGGCTTTCTTGGAAGTTTCATATTTTTCTCGAATTAATAAACTAAAAATACAACACTTTTGTCTCTTGATTTTTTTTCATATCTTACTTTGTTTTCGAGAAAAAAAATAAAAACCATTTTGATGCATGCCTCTGGAGATGCATGGACATTTTCGTTTTTAATCAAGGTTTGCTTTGTAAAATAATTGCAGCATTTAACTTGACAGTTGTCAACTAGAAATAAAACTGCCAATTTCAACAATATCGAAAAAAGGAATTTAAGATATTTACGAAAAGCCGATTAAATTTTCTTTTTACACCCTGCATCTTGAAAACGAAGCATTTGCTGACCCATGTTTATATGAACTTTTCATCTTAGAATCACCCAAAGAATCTTTCTTTTAAAATTACTGCACATACTTGATTAACACCCTGTATATACAGGATGTTCCTTAATGACTAACATTTCAGGGTGTGATTCCTTAGGTCATTTTATAAAGAAAAGTTCATATGAACATATGTCCACAACGGCTTAAATTTTTTGCTACGTCCCTGCAAGCATGTCCTCCGATATTTTTTTACAAGAAAGATGGTACGCCACTGACAATTTTCCACGTGGATATTTTTTCTGATTAGTCTGGCCAATTCTACATGAAAACGGTTTCTTCAGTTGTTAAAACATTAAAACAACTAAATTGATGTTAAAACTCATTATTATTAACATTGATAAAATAATTAATGATAAATTTTGTTTCATAAAAATTGTTGGAGTGGACAATTCGATGCGAGGACGGGCGGAAGCCTTTTAAGTGAGGGTGGCCATTTCCAACAATTTTTATGAAACAAAATTTATCATTAATTATATTATCAATGTTAATCATAATGAGTTTCAATCTAAATTTAGTGGTTTTAATCAAGTCTGACGAGAAAAACGATACCGTTTTTATGTAGAATTGACCAGGCTAGTCAGAAAAGATATCCACATTGAAAAATGTCAGTAAACGTACCATCAAATAGCAGAGGACATGTTTGCAGGGACGCCTCTGGTGGAATAATCAAATAACTTCTCTAACTAAAATTTGTGGTTCTATATCCTATTGACACATACTGAAATTGAAAATAATATCTAAAGTACTGTCGGAGATATTAAAAAATAACCATTTAAAAAATAAAAATTCAACACTCTGTAGCAAGAAATTGCCGTTGCGGACATAGGTTCATATGCACTTTCCTTTATAAAACGACCTAAGGAATCACACCCTTAAATATTAGCACGTCATTAAGGAACACCCTGTATATATCTATAAGATATACTTTTGATTAGATACACTATAAACTATAATAACATAAACTGTAATTTTGTAAGGTAATAATATGCTATATTTTTGCTCCCACTATAGACTAAATAAACTCGCCGACAATAAATTCAGGATAACGATAATTGTAGTCAGGTTATAGTTTTGTAACTTTTAAATTTTTGTCCGATCTTGGTGAAATTTTTGACAAAGTGTAGACTTTTGTCTCGAAATATTAGCCTGAATTTTAGTTTTCAAAAATACTGATGTCTTTATCATTATACGGACAGAAACAAAAGTTACTTTTTCACCCTTAATTCCTTAACGCCCTGTGGAAAAATTGAGATGTAGAATTTAGCTTCCTTAAGTGTTGTTTCGAAGGGTGACCTTTTCCTAAAACAGTTTTTTTTTGTTCATGTCATTAAATGCTTTTTAAAAGAAGGTACAATTTTTTAAAGAAAGTATTGCAGTTTTTCAATTTTGTTCACAATTCGGAATATTACATTATTTTATCCCGTAGCATAAACAAAAATCCAAAAATTAATAGCCACGTCATAAGGTAGAAGTGATAAGAAAACGAGCTGGCAATACGCTCTATTAATTTTTGGATATTTGTTCATTCTACTCGATAAAATAATGCAATGTCCTGAATTGCGAATAAATTTGAAAAACTACGATATTTTCCTTAAGAATTTGTATCTTCTTTTAAAAAACATAATGAAGCTAAATTTTACCGCTCAATCCACAGGGCGTTCAGAAATTAAAGGTTGAAAAGTAACTTCTTTTTCTGCCACAATAATGATTAAAACATCAGTATTTCTTGAAAACTAAATTTCAGGTTAACATTCCGAGACACAAGACTACACTTTGCCAAAAAAGATCAGAATACAATAATTTAAAAGACTATAAACTTGATTAATATTATCTTAGATTAGATTAGATTAGATTATACTATCTAATCTAATATTATCTTTGTCCGGAATTTATTATCGTGGAGTGAAGTATAGAACAAGAAACTAAAAAATATAGTTAGTCCTTGTACGTCCATTAATGGTAAACACAAGGTTTAAATAAATTTTTACACCTGGTCCAAATTACACTTATTTGCATACATCACTTAAATGCATAAATATAACTACTTAATTATTTTTTATTATTCCATTTAGGAGTAATGAAATAAACATTTTTATCTTCCCCTTTAGTACTCAAAATATTGTAATTGAAGAAAGCATTTTATCCTGTTTTGATTTTCATGTTAATATGTCAACATGACATTTATTTCGCCGTGGCAGTGGCTTCATCAGAAGTACGGCACAAAATAAAGTTGCTTAATTTATAATTATGTCTCTATTATAATGGAAACATCATTCATTTTATAGTATAACAATTAACAAAAGAGAAATACCGATATCTGCTTGATCATTTAGTAAATAAAAAACAAATTAATTAATTTATTATTATGTCTCTATTACAATGGAAACTCCATTCGTGTTAATAATTATTTTAATATTCGCAAGAGAGATTAACTTATTACATAACACCTTAAATGTAACAAAGGATAAATACCGATATCTGCTTGATCATTTAGTAAATAAAAAATAAATTAATTAATTTATAATTATGTCTTTATTACAATGGGAACTCCATTCATATTATGGTATAATATTTTAATATTGGTACCAATATCTACTTTATAATTAAGAAATTTCTTTGTTAATCTACTTTATAAACTCAAGTAAATTTAACTCCAAGCCCTGTTGATCTACATACAGAATATTGAAATGTTAAAATTATATACAGGGTTGCCCAGAAGTCCGGAATAAAATTAATATAGCCTTAACCTGTAACTTTTGGGGAAAACGCTCGGACACGTCAATTTAGTTTTATATAAGCTTACATTTTGACGTTATTCGGTTGTCTTTTTATAGATATTTGTCAAAGATATGGCGACATCGATAATTTTTTTAAATAGACACATACAGCTTGTGATACATCATTTGAAAGCTAATATATCGTACAGTATGCTCATAAATTTTAGCGCGATTCTGTCAAGCTATTTCAAAATGGCAACTGTTAAAAGTTTTAAAAAATCTCTATTTAAATAAGCGGAAATTATAAATCATTGATGTTTTTTTACCTTTCAGGGTAAGAAATCTTCTGAACGCGACACAATGACTGTACGAGATATTAGCTTTCAAATGATGTATCACAAGCTCTGTTTCTATTTAAAGAAAGATCGATGTCGTCATATCTTTGCATATGTATAAAAAAAAATAAACGAATAAGGTCAAAATGTTAGCATATATAAAACTAAATTGACGTGTTCGAGCGTTTCCCCCAAAAGTTACAGGTTAAAGCTATATTAATTTTATTCCGGACTTCTGGGCCACCCAGTATAATTGAGTTCACTCTCATGTGAGCGTCTTGAAGATGTAGTTGTATTACGAAATGGCCGTAAGGCCAAAACAAAGAAGTACCTAGTTAATTTCTTAAAATTTAATTAAAAACAAGTAATACGCACTAAATTTTAAAAAATGTAACCTTCAGTTCCATTTTATATGTTAAAAATATGTTTTTCGGATTTTAAATGATCTGCGTATGCAGAATGTTTATTGTTTTTGGTAAATGAATCTTATTGGTTTTATGCCAAAGGAACTGCCCGTTTGACCTATAATTTGATCCAGGACAATAACCGCAATTTAATTTATAAACTTCGCTTTTTTGATACTTCCGATTTTAATCTTTATTATTTTTGATACTCTCTCTAAACTGAAATCATTTTGGAGTCTCTTTATCATTGGTAGAAAGTTTATTACATATTTTTTTAGATTATACATATTTTCTACAAGAACATTAAAATCACGTGAGAAAATTTGACAGGATTAGTTGCTTTTAGAAAAAATAAATGTTTATCGAAAGTATTTAGCAAAAACATACAATGTGTGAATCTGGCGCCATTGTACTGTATAGAACCAGTTTAAAACTTTTATCGGCAAGGAAATAAAATGGATTAGACAAACAAAGTTTAGTGGTCTTTTAAAATTTTCTGCCAGAATGGAGGCAGTTGTATCAAGTTTTATTAGACAAACAAAACGAGTGTTAAAATAATTTCATTGAACTCGGCTTCGTCGAATCTGATATTTAAATATCACAGACAAAATAAAAAGAAGTATTGTTCGAGGGGTAGTGTTATTACAGTTTGTCTAATCAATTTTTTGAACCAGTTGAAATAAAGGCCTATCATAGGTGACAGCATACCACAAACTTATGTTATAAAAATTGTAGGCTAATGCGGATTATTCCAATTTTTTCAATTGAATACTTCGATTTTTATGCCTTTTAATAACTTAAATAAGTTTGCTATTATTGTTAAAATAACCTTGCCAGTGATATATTGGACATTTAGAAGCTATCAATAATGCACTCGTAATTCTTTGGTTGATATTGCGTGATTATTTTATTTCATCAGAAATAAACTTGTACCTACAGTGACTGTTTGTTCGGGTTTTGTCAGAATAATTAAATTTTGCTTGCTAAGACGTCCGGACTTGGAAAATTTACAAATCTTTATAATGAAGTCATTTTCTGGGCTGGGGACCTAATTGTTATTTTCAAGCTTCAAGAAGTTTTAATGCTTTGCTTTTACATTTATATCATGGAATAGGTCCTGAAGAAGCATGATAATGGCCGATGGTAAATTTTATTTAGATCTGCAATTGGTCCATTTTTTTTTTGCTAAGGATTTAATGGTTTAGTTTAAGTTACCACGTTTCTATTTTTAGAGAGAGCAAGAGAAGGGAAGCAAATTTTATGAACTTATATCTACTTATTTAAAGATCAATTTATTTAGAAGATTTTCAAAAATAGTTTTAATGATAATAGTTTATACATCACACCTTTCCCTCAGCTGAGCCACAACCATGTCGAATTCAGCTGTAGTGGAAATGGTCAGCTGTATCGGAAATGATCTTCTATCTTGTTTGTCTATACCCGGTTGGGTCGATGTAGGCCACTCTTCTTACCGGTATTTAGTAGGTATATTGTTCGGGATCATGGCATGATATATGTTGTATCATAGTCATGGAAGCGAGGATCTGGATACTTCCACTTAGATAGTATGACGTTAAAAAAGGGTTGGACACACATACGCAACCTGCGAACCGCATTTGATCTGTAGTCAACTTAGAAGAAAAAAAAGAAAAATGAATGCTGTCTTCGGATGTATGAAACCTTTTAATCGCGATAGATAAAAATGTCTGGAATTAGATTTGACTGCAAGGTTTTTCAAATAATTTAATAAATTAAGCCTGCAACGCTATGTAACTATTTTTAGATTTTGAATCTTTCCAAGTTCCTGCCATCGCATTATTCTCTATTTCTTGAAGGCCAGATACCATTTTGGGCAACGGCAGTGGTCATTATCGAAAGTCGAAATCCCATAGAATCTTTTCCATACCATTTCCATCCTCAAATCGTTCAATTAACTTCAGGATCTCGCTAAGAAAATGGCTATTTTCAACCATTTCTGACGAATTTTGACAGCCAAAATATTTAGTAAAATTTCGTCCGTCCGTCCGTTAAAAATCGAGACAAGTTCAAGTCCAGCTTGCAGATTTGCAAAAATTGGTCCCAGCTCGGTAAATCGTCGTTGTTCTCCCGATTGAAAGGAAATTTCGAAAATTTTGAAAAATAATAATGTTTAGAGAAAGGATGGACGAAGAAACTACGCCTATAAAGAAATGTCCGAAGTGATATTTATCTATTAGCTGATAATATTCGCTAAAAATTTTCATCAACTTTATCAGTTTTTAATCGCATTTATATTACAACTAGAGAAAAATGTGCGAGTTATGCCTACCAAATTCAATTTTCACCCGATGGTCTAAACAATTATATATTCGATTGATTGATAAAGATTTATTTGTATATTCTTCATCGCCTTAGTTAATATTACATTCTTGATTATATTGATATTGCAATGTCTTTCGGTTGGGTTAGTAATGTAAATTTGGCTTTGTTCGTACGTATTGAGTTGGAAAAAATAAAACAGCACATTTGCCTAATATATTAATTTTCAATCAAAATAAACTCGTCAATTATTGTAAAACTTTCACGGCCGATTTCAAAACAATTTGGATATCCTCATGAAAACTGGATATATATAACAGTTCATATTAAAAAAGTGGGAAATTTATAATTTTGCAAAGGGCCAAGACCATCATAATGTACATATATCAAAAAAGCTGAAATTTCACAAACCATGAAACATCATTTTTTTTAAAACGTTTAATAGTATAACCTTGTGAAAGATAATTGTAACTTTATGTAAGTATGTGATAAGTCATTACACTGTATGTCTGCTAAATACTTATGTCATTATATTAATTAAATAAAATATGCATAGTAAAGTATGTACATATTTGCTATTATAAAACTACATAAAATTTTACGTAGTAGAAAATTATATAAACTAATAGAAGTGTGAGTCCGATGAAACGGACCAAACTTCAGCAGCGTTATAGCGCAATTAACAAAATAACTTCTCGATAAACATGTGGTGTGGTATGGTCCATGTATAGCTATTTAATTGGCCCCTTTATTTTGGAAATTCGCCTCACGAGAAAGCACTACACTAATTTTTACATTATTTTAACATGTATTGTACAATATCATTCCTACAGTTTGGTCCTTTTCTCCCGACTCACTCTGTATAATATTTGATTGTGTGGATGTAAATTAATATAATGAATTTATGAATCCAGTATATAGTAATGTTCAATTCTTACAAAGTAACTTGCAGTAACATTTTTTTTGCTCGTGCGATTTGCCATGAACATTTAATTACATTCAATATGATAATAAATAGGTAGCAGTCACATAATAAACTATGTATAAAATATGTAATAAAGTTAAAAGTAGATATAAAAAGTTAATACCTTGTATCTACATCGTGTAAAAAATTGTTGATATGCCGTCACATACAATTTATACGATATGGAAATACTATAATATATATTTTTTAGTTTACGCTGATCATTTCTTGCTTTTTTCAACAAACTAACCTATATGTATTATATTAGTATTGTATAAAAGCTCACGTATTACTTGCTGGAATATTACCCTTAAGACGCAAGAGATCTAAGACGTATGCGTAGTTGCGAGAATAGATCAGCTGGGTCGCAACTGCGCATGCTTCTGGGTAAGATCTCTTGCGTCTTGCAGATAATTTTGCATCATATAAAATCAGCTTGATAATAAATGAGGCAATTAGTGTGTTCGTCTTTAAAACTAAAAGAATTGTTAGGAATAAACATATTCAAAAATAAATTGTGACGTATAGTGAAACTTGAAACAGAATCACTCTTGCTAAAAACTTTTGCTTGGTTGAAAACATCCTTGGCCATAGTCGAATATCCGAAATATTGTACAGAGTGGCAAAAAAATGTGGAATCGATCTAATTATAAAATACCCTCATATCTAAAAATATATGAAAATGCCGTTTTGAAGCTCTTTCCAGAATTATGTTCTCTCTCTAAACATGCTGATGATAAACAGTCACTTATGAGACATAATTAGGTCATTTTATTTTCATTATTTTATTCATTCCTTTTTTTCATTGCCAGAATACTAATTTCTCGAACAAATGGATAGGACATGGTACGCATAGAGATAGACAGCTTACAAATTAGACTGCGAGAGCACCTGATTTGACGCCTCTAGACTATTACTTATGATATAGATTAAAAATAAATTGTCTACCAAGATAAACCCGCAAGTGCTGAAATTCTACAAAACAGAATAATGCCAGCCTGCGATGAGAAGGGTAGAAATAGGTAGAACAATAAAAAAATTAAAAAAAAAAGAACTAGAACGATGTATCAATTAGTAGCTCAGCAAAAATTTGAGAGTTGTTTTATACAGATTGAACTTTTTTATAGTGTTGTGATCGCTTGAGCGAGAAACCACTTGATCACTCGATTATTGAAATAACCGACATCGCTCGATTATTAAAAAAACCGCTCGAGTTATCTATTCAGGCGAAAACCATCGCTCGTCACTTATTATCTTTCACTCGATACCCGAGCTTCGCTTGACGCCGGCGGAAATATACCGCTGTAGTGTGATCGAGTTAAAAAACTGCTCGTATATTCGAACGGTTTTTCGCTCGATAGGAAATACTTTAGTTATAATTCAGGCGAAAAACCGAAAAATATCGCCGGTCACTTGCCGCGCCATCCGATTGGCGACTTTTCGAGTTTGACGCTGAGCAGGTACAGGACATAAGTCTTTCTTAAAGGCACATAAACGAGAAGGTGCATATACAAAAGTATGCCGAATCCCTTAGCGGAGTCATCGCGACATGGATTTTGTACAGTTTTGTTTTAACGCCAGCGGCATAGTTTAGGTATCCGATTGTAAATATCAAAAAATTAAAGGATATAATTTTAAAATTTTTAATTACTATAAACACGAGAAAACTCAAAAATAACACAATAAAGAAATTGTTAATGAAAAATAACAAAACGAACAAAATGGTTAACAAAATATATAGAAAAATTCGTTGGTAATCTTATAGTAAACATTTTTAAATCTAAACAGGAACTTTTTATTATTAAACTCAAGAAGACTTCTTAAAAATAACATACATTATAAAAAATGTTAATGGAAAATAAGAAAACGAGCAAAATAGTTAACAAAACATAGGTATCGTAAAATTTTTTGGTAACCAAAAGTAAACATTCTTAAACAATAACTTTTAGGTAACTATGAATACATGAGTACATGAATTTAAAAAAAATAATAACCAATTTTCTTATTTTGCCAGTGGCGTAACTAAGCCTAAATTTTTGAAGTGCACACAGTGGGCACCTGATAATTTAAAGTGGAAGAATTTGACAAGCTATTTTAAATATCTACTTATTTTATGCTCGTAGATTGAGAAAAATGTGAAGAAAAATAACTCTTGGTAATACTTTTTGTTCGGGTTAAAAACGCACAATAATAAACCCGAACAATAAATACATATTTAGGTGATTTTTTTGCAGTTTTTTTGGTTTGGTATAGAGACACGTGGTAAAAATTCATTATTCACAAATACATAAATTTCTGGAATTTTTTTGGTGGCTACTACAATTTTTTGGCTAAACCTGTGCCCACCCGTAGTTACGTGCCTGCTAAATACCCTACCTGGTCGGTCACATGTAAACGGCTAGGCTGCCATCGAGCAGTCGGTGACGCCATCGCTTGGTGAATTGGAATTTCAAGCGATTCACTCGAGCGATTCACTCGATTATTAAAATCGCTCGAGTATTAAGTACTCGATTATTAAAATCATCGGTTTTTCCCAACACTACTTTTTAACATTAATTTATGTATTTAATTTCTTATGTAATCTAACTTATTGTTTTTTTTTCTTGAAATAAAATTTTATCTCGTTTCATAAAGTGACCTAATCATATATCGTAGGTGGATCTTTCTCGTCAGTATGTTTAGAGAGAGAACATAATTCTAGAAAGAACTTCGAAATGGCATTTTGAAGCATTTTTAGAAATAAGGGTATTTTATTGTTAGATCAATATTTCGGAAACTTGACTATTGCTAAAGAGATTTTCAACCAAGCAAAACTTTTTAGCGATAGTTTCTTTTTTCGATAAAAAGGAGAAAAAAAAGTTTCTCATGTGTCTACCTCATTTCTACCTCAGACTATAGCTGAGCTAATAGGGAATAAAAGCATCTACACACATGTTTGTGGTAAAAGAAAATGTTCTATAAAAGTGAATGAAATTAGGTAGCAACAACAAATTTTACATTGGCTCCTATGGGATTCTTGTCGCATCTTAGCTTCTTTGTTTTATTTTAGTTCGTAACGCAAAAAAAAATGTAAAAATAAACCTAAAAATTCCCGTTCATCTATTAGGATTAGACAAACACACGCATACCTTTTAGCCTCTCATCACCCAAAACATTATCCGTCCCAGTCTTACATCAAAATGAAGGCGCAAACACGAACATATGGCTGGTTCATTCGAACTTCTTTCTGACTTTTATGTGTTATATAAAACGTAAATAAACCGTCATTTCACAAAAAGCATTTGAGCAGTTTTTTCTTGATGGAATGTTTTGAGTGGGTTAGTTGAAAGCCTGATAGAAAACCTTTTACCATTTTTAAAGGGAAATGCTAAACTATCTATTTATTATAATATGTTTAAAGGTTATTTTAAATATTCTAAATATCTATGGTTCATACGTAATTTACATAATGTTAATGCCATATAATAATTATATAATTTCGAGGCGTTTATAAATAATTTACATAATATTAATTCCAGTCAATTATATACAGGGTACTCGGATAAAGCATCAGGATATTTGGAGGTACATGTTAAAATTAAGGTAGTAAGTCATATAACAAAAAGTCGAAAACTCAATACTTTTCGAGTCTGTCAAAGTTCATTTTTTTTTCTTATTTTTAAAATCTTGCGGTAAATTTTTGAAATTAGCAAGTTAATATTTGGCGCAGGCACTAGGCTTAACGACCTTTGTCATTCTGTTATAAAAATCTGTATAAATTGTGGCACCAGAGGCAACTTACCTCAAATTTAACAATTTCTATTATTATGTTATTTTTGAGAAGTTTTCTCGAGTTTATAGTAAATGCAAATTTAAAAATTATATCCTTTAATTTTTTAATATTTACAATCGGAGACATAAACTACGCCGCTGGCTAGCCAGCTAAAACAAAACTTTACAAAACTCGCGATGACTCCGCTAAGAGATTTGGCATACTTTTTTATATGCACCTTCTCTTTTATGTGCCTTTAAGAAAGACGTATGTCGTGTTACCTGCTCAGCGTCAAACTCGAAAGTCGCCAATCGGTATATTTCGGATTGCGCGGCGTGTAGAACGAAGGTCGGGTATCAAGTGACAGGCGATATTTTTCGGTTTTTCGCCTGAATTTATAACTAGAGTATTTCCTATCGAGCGAAAAACTGTTCGAATATAAGAACAATTTTTAAACTCCACCACACTACACAGTGGTACAATTCTGTCGGCGTCAAGCGAAGCTCGGGTATCGAGTGAAAGATAATAAGTGACGAGCGACGGTTTTCGCCTGAATAGACAACTCGAGCGATTTTTTAAATAATCCAGCGATGTCGGTTATTTCAATAATAGAGTAATCAAGCGGTTTTTCACTCGACCGATCACAACACTAGTTTAAACTATAGACTTGCCTACATAGTGTATTAAGCACCGTCTATTTTAAACCGCACCAAAATTTTAAATTACCTTTCCCGCAACCGTAAATCTTCTTTCCTTGTAAAATTCAAACAGTTACGCAAAATTGGACAAACCTTTCAGTTTATTTAACCAATCCAGATTCAATTTTAATATTTTATTCTGTCTTGGAATCGTAGGAATCGCATTAAAAATTTAACTTTCCTGGCCTATGAGAGTTAACTTCCCGATAACCCCGTTTATATGCATCAATATAGTAAAACTTATTAAACTATACGTTTTTAAAATTCAAATATTTAAATAATAATATCAAACATTCAATTTTTTCAACCAGGCTATATATCGGAATTACATTTTCTTTTAACTTCGCTTCATTTGAGAGCTACAGTAACCCCTCCTGTTAAACGCCCGTGCTTAAATTTACCAGCAACAATAACAATTTTATTTTCAGGTCAATAAACAAAGAAATGTAAGCAGAACTATAAAATTTCCTTCCCGAGTTTAGGAGTTTTAAAACTGCAGCGCTGAAGTAAACAATTTTAAAAAATTCTGATATAAAATGCATGACCATGGAACATTGCGGGGAAAATGCACGAAATGGAGAACTCTAGATTAGATTAATCCAATTTCCCTGAAACTTTATTGATAAAACTAGTCTGAGTTAGAAGTTTTTCCGGATTTTAGAAGACACAGTGGCGAGGTTTTCTCTTCTCAAAGAAATAAATCATGCAAAAACACATAACTATATAAAGTTACTTACTCTTCTCCGGAATATAAATTACTTTGTTTTTTATTCCTAATTGAATTACGTTATTTTAGTGGCAGTGTTGTTCTAATTTTCAAAGGCAACATAAGCTTGAGAGAAATAATTTTGGTGTCAATGACTAGAGCATTTAGTGCCGTAGTTCGTTACTATCATTAGTAGAGACAGGATTTTATGCAAATGCATATTTAATGCATATTTTGCATATATCTTGAAAGTTGGCCATCCACAGCATATTTAGGGTAAAGATTGTTTCACGAAAAATGGATACGACTTAATGATTTCCTGGGTCGGTCCCATTGTGTCGATAAGAGCTTGGCAATAAACAAGTGAAGTATGAAGGGTCGGACTAAGGAAAACAAGTAATGATATGATTATATTAATGTAATCAAATGAAATAACATTTTTTAAAATATTACTAGTCATATTTATTTACATTTATAATGTCATTCTATAGATAGTTCTGTTTCGCTATCGCTATCCTCATCAAAATTAATTATAATTGGATTAATTATACGATCTAGACTAATATACGAATTTTCTACAGTTATTACGTGACGGACTGAATTTTTCCAACTACCTGGGGGAATATCATTAAAGCATTTTCGTATTAATTCTACAACACTAGAACTTAAAGTCGGAGAAATATTTTCAGACCTAACCAGTGATTTTAACTGGTGCCACATATGCTCTATGGGGTTAAAAATGCAATAATAGGGTGGGAGCCGTAGCACTGTATGTCCAATTCCTTCTGCCAATGTGTCACAAACATATACTTTTTTATACAAAATGTCTTTAAAACTTCTAAAAGATCACTTTTTTTATAACTTTCTTCAAAATATATATCATTCGCCGCCATGTAGTTCTGAATCTCCAATTATGTATTATTTGAGCTTGGAGCTTTATGTAATTGGCGACTGTGATAGCTCTATCACGCTATTCTGAGGAATGTTTGGTAAAAGACAATTCTTGAACCATTCCTCAATAACTAACAAATTTGACCACAAGAAGATATTTAAATATAAATTAAGCAACCTAACCTATATTTATTTATAATTATTACAATCCGGTCCTTTCCACATAATAATAACAAACGGTCATAAATAATGGGATGGCCACAGGTACTTTTACTGCAGTCATTAAGTTATATCAATTTTTCGTGAAACAATCTTTACTTAGGGCATAATTTACATATTTTTCTAATTTAAAAGGTAACACCCAATTCAGGTACTAAGTTGGTCAAAATGAAATATTTTATTTTCATTTATTTACGGATAATCTTAGATACGTATTTACCTGTGAAAAGATTATAATTATTTAAGGGCGGTTTTATTTTATTATTCCGTAAACAACAATTTAACCTTAATCTGCATTCCTAGTAGGTAATTCTAATTTAATTTCTTTGTCCAATTCGCCTATAAATTTTTTTTTCATATTTAGTTTTTTCAGTATTATTGTGGCTGTTGTATGTGTAGTTAGTATTACTGTGTACGTTCAACTAAGTGAGAAAAGTGTTAATTTGATTAATGTCCAAAATACAATATAAGTAGGGTAGACCGGGGATAAAAGTGCCATTTTTACTAAATGTATTTTTTTTAAAAACTTAAGACAGATTTTTTTTTCTTTTTCTTTTTTCTTTTAGTGGCTGTAACTTTAAGTTATCAAAAAATACATGATGCAAATACCTAACATATTCAAAAAACTGTTAATATTAGTTTTTATGGTTTTTGGTAAATGGCACTTTTTACCCAATATATGGGGTAGGAAGTGACACCAATGGGGTAAGTTGTGACATGATAGCATAGGATAGAAAATATATAGGCAAAGCTGTTTTTTAATGCATTTATGTGAAAGTAAGGAATAAAGGACATTTTTTAAACATAAACAACTAAACAACCAACACCCCTACAATCTTTGGGGGTCTTAAGACAGTTCAAACTCCCGTTTCGTCGGGATTCCATATGGTGGAAGCAGTGAATGAGTAGCGCTCCAAAACACTATTTAATTTGTCGAAAAAATCAGTCACGTTTTTTTTGTTAAAAGATGTTGCTCTTCCCAAACTCGTTGCTTCAGGTGTTCGAATTGAAAGGCGGGGATTTCTTTTTAAAAACGCTGCAAACCAGTCAGCACCTGCTTGTTTGCTATGACGCCATGAGTCTGGCATATCTTTTTTATATTGGAATGCACACTCGTATGCTAGACGACGCACATCTTTTGGGGTTAAACCGAAGTATGACTGTGTCAAATATTCAGTAAGTGCTAGCTCTTCCTCATCATTAAAAACTTTACGTGCTGATCTATAGCCAAACGACGGGTTGGGATTGGTGTTAAGGCGTTGGATAAATTTGTTTAAAGACACTCTACATATATTAAGAGCTTTGGCTACATGCCTAATTGACTGTCCTTCTTCTGTAACAAGATCAGCTGCACGACGCATTACTTCTAAGGAAGTTTGCCCCCTCGTAGTTTTCCTAGTGTAATTACGCATTCTGAAAAAAAAACATTATCTGATTTAATAATGATGCTTCAATAATTACAAATCAATAACCATAGTGGGGTAGAAAGTGCCACATAACTTATGTGGCACTTTTTACCCCAACTAGTTTTTTTCAATATTATTGATCATAACAAAAAAAATATCTTGAATATTGAAGATTTGACAGCACTACAACTAAATAGAATCAATAAAGTATTAGAGCAAACTTACCTGGTTTAAATTCGTTGAAACCTAACTATTACAGAACAAAAAATAGACAACAACAAATTTTTACTTCTTAGCGCAGGAAACAAAAAATGACACGTCCTCACTCTTAGACGATTACTTCGATACTAAAAGCATGTGCCTTGCGGGCAGTGGTATAAACCCTATCTTGGAATGTTGGCGTAGAGCGCGTTTCGTTTAACTTAAAAAAATGGCGGCTAAAGTCCGTTTTGTTGCAGTTGATAGCTCATATCGAGGGTTGAAGCCATAAAACAACCGTAAACCATAGGCGTTGCCAATAGTAATTACCTTATTTAATAAGAAAATTGGCCTCTGTCCATTGTTAAGTAGGATTAGGGTTAAAGTAGGTACAACAGGGGTAATTAATTTACCTATTTTTGCCTGCTTTAGGATGTTATTACGCCATTTGATGTGCGTTTGTCAAACTATGTATTTAGTTGTATTTAGATACTGCATTATCTCAAAGTTGAATTATTTCCTATACTTGTAACAATGGCTTCAAGTTTTTCGCCAACGTGTCTTCGTCAAATTAGCAAGAGTGCATATTCTCTCCGAGAAAAGACATTAATATTAAACGTGCATGATGCTCTAGTGTACCAGAAACCTGCAAGTGATGTTCGTAGCATCATTGCAGAGTGTGCCAATATGGTAGGAGTTGGAGAGGCTACTATATATAGGTTCTTGCGTGAAAGAAAATCTAAGAACCTCAGTGAGCCAAAACCACTCCCAGGAAAGAAACCGTTAGAAATTGACAATTTCATTAAAAATGGTATTAGAAGAAAAGTACATAGTTTTTATTTTGCCAAGGAAATACCAACTATAGACAAAATTTTACAAGCCATTAACTACGACGAGGACTTACCACAGCTATCACGAACGAAACTATGGAAAATACTTCATGATATGAACTTTCGATGGGAGAAGCAAAACAGAAAATCTTTTCTTATTGATAGAGCAGATATTATTTGCTGGAGACGTCAATACTTAAGGTCCATCCGAAAATACCGCAGCGAAGGTAAAAACATTTTCTATTTGGATGAAACTTGGCTGAACGAAGGGCACACCGTATCTAAAGTTTGGCAAGATAAAAATGTCCTAAGTTCTCGACAAGCTGTCATGGAAGGCTGGTCAACAGGACTTAGACCACCATCTGGAAAGGGACGCAGACTTATTATAACTCATATAGGAAGTTCAAATGGCTTTTTGGATCAAGGATTATTACAATTCCAGTCGAATTCTACTAAAGACTATCATGAAGAAATGACTGCTGATGTTTTCGAGGAATATTTTAAGCAAATGATAGAATACATTCCCGCTAATTCTGTAATAGTGATGGATAATGCCAGCTATCACTCTAGGCTAAAAGAGAATCTTCCCACAACTTCATGGAAAAAGGCGGAAATCGTAAACTGGTTACAACGAAAGGAATTGAGTTACGATAATACCATGGTAAAAAAAGAACTTTTGGATATTGTTAGGCTACATAAATCACAGTATAAAAAGTATGTTATTGACGAGATGGCAAGAGATCGAGGTATTATAGTGCTCCGTTTACCACCTTACCATTGTGAGCTAAATCCTATCGAATTAATATGGGCTCAAGTAAAAGGATATGTTGCTAGAAATAACAAAACTTTTAAAATGCAAGAAGTGCGACACCTCTTGCTTCATTCTTTAGCAAATGTGTCATCAGAAAATTGGCAAAACGCCATAAAACATGCTATAGTAGAGGAACAAAAAATGTGGGAACTTGACAACGTAATTGACACAACTATGGAAATTGAGCCTTTAGTAATAAGCGTAGGACATGATGACTCTTCAGATTCTTCTGAGGACCATTTTATCGAGTTATAATTATTGAAATTGTCAATATTTTTTGATCTGTAAATAAATTAGTTTTCTTGTAAATAAATTCATAAAATCATAAAATCTATTACATTTAAATAAAATAATAAGCGGTTACATTAAAAACCCAACTCTCCGACCATGATGGGCCGTTTTAATCATTATCCTTTCATTTCATTTTATGGCTCTATTGTTACTTTATCTGTTACCCGGTGGAATAGGTCAAAATTTCTTCATCTTTATGCTAGATGTACGTAAAAAGACCATTTTATAGGTAAAATATTTTAGGCCACCGGGCCCTTGTTTTGAATCTTTAATGAGGGTATCGAGCTATCAACGGCAACGAAACAGACTTTAGTGGCACTTTCTCCCCGTGGCACTTTTATCCCCGGTCTACCCTACCTCTTGGATTAAGCCGTATCCAGAACTTGTTTTAGACGGCGATCGCATTTTCTGAAAGGCTTGTTCAAGAATTATTTCCTGCTTTAAAGAATTCCAAGTAGACCAACACGCCAAGATGCCCACACATATTGGTAAAGTAAACAAAATGAAATCTGGTCCTGTTCAGTCAACGTTAAAGCGGTCTCTTGAGGCAAATTAGTAGTCTATTTGAGTCAATGGATATTGTAGAAAAATGCATTAATAATAATTGTAAGCAAGTACGAGGTGAGGTAGGAAAATCAGTAATGTCGAAGTTAGAAGGAATAATAGAAAATAATAAAGGTTTTAAAGTTTTAATAAATGTTACAAAAGTTCTGTCAGGGGAAAATGTAGATAATTTGGATTTTAAACTGAGCCTAGTTCCAAAGTTAAAATTTTGTCCTATAACATCAGTAGATGTTGAAAAATCTTTTCCATTATTAGTGATAGAAGACAGAATTTTTTAGTAAAAAACCTTGAATTACATATTGTAACCAGTGCATATTATAATTCTACGGACTAATATTAATGTTTTTTTTTATTGTATTTCTACCATAATGCAGATTTAATAAAATTTTTACACGTTTACCTGTTTTTTGGTGGTTTTTATTAAATACCCAATGCCTTAGTTTAGTAAAACCCTAATTTAATCCAACAATAAGTCATATTATATTTTTCGTATTAAGTACTGCATATTCATTGCATATTTCTTTGTTTTTTGCATATATCTTGCATATATTTGAAAAAATATATGCATATATAATATGTGCATAATATCTCACAGACTTTTGGTTGCATATAATCCGGTCTCTTGTAATCATTAGATATAGGAATTAATTTTACAAACTTTGATTTCGAATTTCTTGATAATCTTTATATTGGGATATATTTTCGAATAATAAAAAAGCTTAAATTTTTTATAATAGCGTTTTTGCAAGCAGGTTTACAGATTTTTCAAACGCCAAAAGCAATTCGTTGCCTCTCAACCAACCCAAAATGTGGCGTTAGGACCTAGCGGTTTTCGTGTAAATGACGGAATCGGTGAAAGTATCTGGAAAAAGTATCTAGGTATTATGGAAATGTAGCTTTTACCCTTTAACATTACATAAATACAATTAGATTAATATTATATAAAATTATTTTCTTTTAATAACAATGTCAATATTTTTTGTAATAATTTTCATAATATAAATACAAAAAATATAATATTGTTACTTTGTTAATATAATTATCAAAAAATGCAATGGCTCTTCCAGGGATACCTAATGAATTCATCTTTAACTCTTTAACAAAATAAATATTTTAATTTTATGAATATTCTTTGCTGTGACGGCAGCTATTCTTATGATAAGTTAGGTCATTTATATGGAAATTACATACGATTAAATTTTTTTCTTCTCGCTAGTCAATAAATAAGAGGATATACTGCAATGGCATTACCAATAAGAATTCGAGAAAAATGTAAATTAGGATTCCTAGTAAAATAACTCACATATTGTATAGGCTACCTCACAATGTACGTTATATAAGAAAAGTCTTAATTATGACTACGGCATAAACTTTTGTTCAACATGTATGAAAAGGTCTCATTTATTAACCACCCGAAGAAACTTTATACAATAATATAAACAAATAATGCTAAGCAGCTATTGTCCGGGCTCTGGGCTCCGTCGAGCGCTGAATTATAAGCAAAACTTGTCGTATTTTGACAAATAGAGTTAAATATCAAAATACTACTTGAGATTGAAAGGTAGTACCAAGAAAAAGAAGCGGTTTCTGTTGGTAGGATCTTACCACCTCCAGACTAGACTAGTTAATAACTCTTTTGTTCTCGTCGGTACAGGGCAGAGAGATGTACATACCTAACCACTAGGAAAACCTTAAATTCAAGCTAAATTTTCAACTCAAGTAGGCAACACAACCCGAAACTCCATCTCTTAGCAGTCGTAAACAATCTGAGTAGAAATTTGTATGGGCATTTACGTATCATAAGAACATAAACAACTGCTTTGCTTGTCAGGTGATAATATCATATAAATATGGGAAAAACAATTGTCTAACTATACAATAACCAATAAGGATAAACAAATGATGCTATGGGCCCCGTCGAGCGCTCAATTATAAGGTAAATTTGTCGTATTTTGCCTAAATATCAAAATAATAAATCTGAGTGAATACACGAAACCATTATTAAAATCTCGACTATAATAATTGAAAAATATGCTTAATACTATATTTTATAGGAAACCATTATTAAAATCTTTACTAGGTATAATAATTTTGCTATAGTATTTGTCCCTTTCACTTATATTCGTAGTAAAATTTAAAATATATATTTTATTATCTACTTGATTATACTAAATTGATTAGAAATAGTAACTATAGTTTTTTGTTAATTATGCGTACGATATTCTTTTGGTAGGGATGATTAATAAAAAATGTAAGTATATAATAATATATTTTATAGAAAATCGTACAATAAAATCTTTACTATAATAATTTTATCATAGCCTTTTTCCGTGTACCAAGAAGAGAAGCACTTCAACTCTATTCATATTTAAATGATATTATCACCTGACAACCAAACCAGACTTTTGTGTTCTTATGAATTATATTTTCTTGAACTACACCTTAAAAATGTATGTGTTTTAGTCTATGTATGTACTTATAAACAAGTATAGGTTATTTAATAATCAATATTTATTACTCGGCCGATACTTTCTTTGACAAGCTTTCTTTTCTTCTACATAGGAAATAAGCCAGTTTCTGACAAAATTCCTTTAAACATAATTGTGTATCAGATTTCAATTATATTTTAATAATTATTTTTATACTGTATATTTGAGGCATTTACATTACATTTATAGATAAGGGCAAAATATTATCATTACAAATAAATTTAGTTTCGTATATTCTAGTTAAATATGCTCTGAGAAAAAATGTTGTTACACGACGAAAAAATTGGTTCATTAACTTTTCCATTGGTCCAACCTAGGTTTTATACTAAAAGGGTTGATAACATTTTTTCATCTTGTTTTCTTATTTATGATGATAAAACCTGGATATTCAAATCTATAAATTAATATTTAAAAAACATATTGTAACGTTGTACACATACAACTACAAAACAGCTGTAATGAAACACGCATTCTAAAAATGCTCCCTCTTTCTTTTAGAAACTAAACAGTTCCTAAATTATAAATATGGTAGCACTAATGTCTTTGTCGGCAACATATTCACTAATAAATCAAGCGTGTTAATCAATGATAATTATAAACAAGCTAAAAAAATATACACCTTGTAAACCATCATGATGTGTTAAAAACGAATAATAAATCTTTTGTAAATTATAAGCAGTTGCCTTAAGTAAATGTTTTAAGTTTCATTAGGGATACAAATGATATAAGGTTATAAATTAGTCGTGTTTAGTTTAATACTCAACTACGACTTGTTTTTTGCTTTGCGACTTTTGGTGGTTAGAAAAATTACTTTTAATGGCACATATACATATAATTTCATTGAGTTTTTTACTTCTATGAAGAAAAAAGGAAACGAAATTTAGTGGGGCATTACCTAGTTTCAATTTCATGTTGTTGGTCCTTTAATTATTTTTTAAACTAAAAACTACTTTACCTTAGATAGAAGAAAATCAATTTTTATTTTACTAAAATATATAATTATGTTTGTTAAAGCTTTCAAATCTTTCAAAAATAAATCGATTTATTCGTTGATGTAGGTTTAACTTCGATCTTCGGCAATATAATACTCTTGAGTTCAAAATTAATTACATATTGTTACAAGTCACTTCCATTATTATTGTGTGTCCATTTTCGCACATTTTTAGATCTTGCTAAGAAGACTCCGTACACCTTTGAAACGAGATTTCCTTCAATGGGTTTATTAATCGATTAAGAAAAAAATGTTCTGTGTTTTTAGAAATTAAACAAAGAATATTGGATATATATACAAATTTATATTTATATATATATAAATAATTAGTTTTTCCTCTTAAATGCATAAATAAAAAACAAGAAACAATGTTCTTTTTTGGTTGGTTGGTTGGTTAAAGGCGGTGGTCGGTTTAAAGGCCCGAACATCTATCACTGCAGCCTTTCGGCTTATTGTGTACCCCGATCTTGTTAGAAGATGTGTGTTCCATCTATGAGGTCCAGTAACCTTCTACCAAGCTTGTCATGTGGAAGGTTGTCATGACGTTGTATGTTCCCGAAGATATTTTGTCTTCTACGAGACAGCGCTGTGTGAGACGCAGAGTCTGCATTCAATGGATCCGTTGTTTATACCTATCCGTTGAAGATGTTTTCGCAAGAGGCAGTGGCCTGTTAGCAGACCCATCACTTTTTCCAATTACGTCCGGTGCGTGTATTTGCCCAGGTAACCCTTGCCATCGATATAGGTGTTGTTTCGACCATCTATCTAATGCTGTTTTTATTGCCTGTTTTGATATTCCAAAGGTTGGTTCGGGGCCCCTGATATTTTGAACGGATCCGGCTCTCGCTAGTTCATCCGCTTTTTCATTTCCTAATATCTCAGAGTGGCCAGGGACCCAGAAGAGCTCTATCTTGTTCGCCCTGGCCGCCAGTACTTTTAGGTTGGTATGGCACTACAGTGTAAGTTTTGAAGTAAACCGATTGGAGTTCAGAGCCTTAAGAGCAGCTTGGTTGTCCGATAGGATGTAAATATTTTGGTTGTGGTAGCCCTTTTCAAGATTTTGTAGTACGCATGCTGGTATGGCATGAACTTTCGCTGGTATACTGTGGCGTAGTTCCCCAGAGGAATGCTTATGTCCATCCTGGGTCTTTCCCCAAATATACCTGCGCCCACACCGTTGGCGGTTTTTGATCCATCGGTGTACCAAACTAGACCATTATCAAACGACGAGGGTGCACTGTTCGTCCATTTATCAAAGTTCCAGTCAATCTTGAAAGGCTTTGTGAAATCGTATGTTGTTCTCATACGATCGGTTTGAATATCCAAGAGCTCATCGTTGATTAGATCCATAGCTCTTGTGTGTCCAATTTTTACGGGGTGTTGTGTCCATTCCCCATTGTGATCATCCTTGAGGCGCTACAGTTAGCCTCCATATTCATGTGTATGTCTAGGGGTATTAGTCCCAGTATATGACTTCCTTGTTAGGGTTTGTTCGGGTTGTTCTTTCTCAGTTTATGTTAAAGCTCAATGTCAGATTTTTTTTATTAGTAGTCATGTGTTATGCTAATAGCATGATAATTTTTTAACATTAATTTTATTGTGTAATGGTTCGAAACAGAAATGTAATTCTTTTTAAATTGACTATTACTTTGTATTAACTAACCAAAAAAAAATTAGTCTGCAGATACAATTTGTGTATCAATTTGAGCTTAAAGTAAAAATTTTAAAAAATACAGTAGAATTTCAAGGAAAAAAGTTAATCGAGTATAAAAGTAAGAAAATATAGACTAAATTTCTAGATTATAAATCATAATTAATAAAATTGTACGAAATAGTTTTGAGGCACTCCAGTTCTAGTAACAATTTCACGGAGAATATACAAAATATAATAAATTTTAACATAAAGGGTAAATTTTCTTGGCAATAATGTTAAAATATATTTCTTTTGACATTGACAGAATAGTTTTAAAAAATTTTCAACACTGATATTACATTATCGAGATGAAATCTTGGATTGACCTTCCAAAAAATTTCCCGTCAAGGACTGGACAATATTTTTTTTATGATCAAGACTATGTTTGATACTATTAAACTTTCGAGTTTACTTTTAAAGAATCGAAATATTCATCAATCATCTAAGTATTATTTAACTGATAATATAAATTATTTTCACTCTACTTCGCTTTTGTTCGCAATACGATGTCTTTTACTTCTGTCATTTGGAATCCTAAATATGTTACATACCTGCATAAACAAATTTGAATCGGTACAAAATAGATTTCTAAGAAACAATGCATTTGAAGCCCACTATTTAGTGGAACTTTCCAAAAGAAATTATCACTCTGTCAAATCGAAGAAAAATCACAGACATGACTTTCCGTCACAAAATAATAAACTCCAGTCTGAATGTTTCCGAACCTTTATGACAAATTAACATGAATGTATCTTCCAGGAAACTGAGAAACCCTACGTTATTTAATTTACCCTATATGAGAACTAACCCAGGATTAAACTTATCATTGATTAGATTTGTAGAAATCTTTAATTTAGATTCAAAATTAGTCACCATATTCCATAACTCTATTTAAAGTTTTAGCAAACATTTAAAAATATATTTTATACAACAAACATTTCCATAGGTAATGAATATTTAGATGCTTTTATAATATAATTGCAATTTTATAATTCATATAATCACAAAAAATGTTTAATACTCGATATTGTAGATGCTCTTGTGGAACACTAAGTTTTCCAGCTAAAAGTTGTTAAATTAAATTAAATTAAATGAAAGAAAGTAACGGTTTTTTCTCAAAATTGTGCGAAATTTCTTTACTTAGGTATATTGTTCGGAAAGAAAAAAAATGTATATTTTCTGGTTTGCTCATTAAGTTAAATTGCAAACTTTGCTGCAAACTATTAAATGCACTCCCTAATAATATGCTTTGTCACCAGGAATATTAAATAACTCATTATCCATTAGAAAGATCCATAGTAAGTACATGAATTGACTTAAATGAATATCTATTTTCGCAAATTCACAAAAGCGTTCTCCTGCAATAAAATTTATATGTGAACATATTTTCTGGCTCATATTTCCCATATTCATGTCTAAGGTCTAAATGGTAGACAGTTTCTCCCCTTTGGGTCAAGCCGGTTTTATATCGATTCGTTTAAGAAAACGATAATGGGTTTACGTGCGGCCGACTGAAAATTGACTCTATTTGATACAGCAGAAAAAGTAGTACAGTGCTGTAGATGATATTTAAAGAGAGAAAATAATTGTGATGCATTGCATCAAGGCTGCGTATAAATGAGATGTTTTTGTTTCCTCCTTGGATTGCTATGCTGTTATTTTATCTATGTTATATTGCCAATAAAAAAATTGATAAGAAACCGAAATAAACGAATAATTTTACCCTTAGGCCACCCTCACGACACATGTTTAAAGGAAAATACAGTTATAGGATAGTTTTTAAAAAACTACTACATGTAATTACTTTCAGTGAACTATTTATAGCGTTATTTATTGTGATTAATCATTTGATTAGTATGAAGTAATGCTGTGGTAGCTGCATGAAAATGTTATATTTTCATTAGATTGTTTCTGATTGTAAATATAATTGTAATTTTCCACTATATTTCTTTTTAATTTGAATTTAATACTTTTAGTAAGCCTTAAGTACGTTTATTAAAAATGTTTATTTAAGTTGGTTTTTTCTTTCAATATAATTTTTTTATTTATTTTGTTCTTTTTATAAGACTTCACATATAATATATAATTCATCTTGGATTTTTTTACTACAATAGTAGTAACCCGAACAAACCAATGTAAAATATTACAAGTTATTCTTCATAAAAAGTTCTATTAGGTCTAAAAACCTAAAATACAATAATCAAATATTAATTTTTTGCAGTCGTATACGACGTTACTCAAAAAATATCCTTTTTTAATAATATCGGAACATTTTTTAGAGAAAAAAGATTAAAACGACATTCAAATATGCAATTACATCTATCTATCATGAAAAGTCTAGATTTTTAGTTTTTGGAAAAATATAAGTACATTTCTCCATTCAAATCAATTAAAATCTTTTCTTTACGAGTTAATAACACCATTTTTAATGTATTTTATAAATTCGAACGCGTTTTGACTTTCACTATCGACCATTTCTTGTCAGTGCATATTAGATTACATGTAACTTAAAAGTGTCGAGTTAAATTATTTTAAGTTATTATAGAGATAATTTTCGAAAAATAACAAAAATTGACTTTTCATGATTGATGGATGTTATTGCATATTCGAATATAATTTTTTCGTATTAATTGTCCTTTATAACAATGTTCAAAATTGTCAAAAAGGTATTTTATTCTTGATCAATTCATATTTTATGAGGAACTTCGTATACGAATGAAAAAAACTAATATCTGATGGTTGCATTTTATATTTTAGGCATGCAGAACTTCTTACACACAATAACATTTTCCCTAAAATTAATTCTAAAAAAGTTTTCCATATTGCTACTATTTAAGTAGACATTGTATATAGAGATTGAAGAAATAATTTTTTCACTATTTTATATTTTATTTAAAAAAATAAAAACATTTTATTTTTGTATTCCTTGCTTACCAAAGAATTTGATTTACAGCATACCTCACGCTTATTTATGTAAGTTATATCGCTGATTCGGATTCCGAATTCGATTTGATTTTTATTATTCGAAAAAACCGGTAGTATCGGCGTTACAATCGCGCTGTTTCCAGAAGAAGCGATGACGAATTCTTGCGAGCAAATGCATAATTTTCCATACTACTATATAACCATTCCGATTTTGCTATATTAGTCACAAAGACGTGTGTACTAATTTTGTACGCAAAGAGATGTTTATAGATTTGAAGATTCTCTAACGCATTATTTTGAAGATATGTCTTTTCGATGCCCACAGCATACATAGATCTTCCGTAAAAATGGTAGGTCTGGCAGAACTCACCCTGAGTCCGGAATGAAAACTGCCTGATGTGTGCGTCGATAAATAAAATAAATCGAATTAAGAAGCTTCTGGAAAATAAAAACGGTACGAAAAAAATCCGTATGGAAAGAAAACAAACGTATGCGTATTTCAATGTTTCTGTGTGTTCTGGTTGTCCGAATCTGAAAACGAATTCGAAAACCGAATCATGAAAACGAATTTATGCGGCCAGCTTTAAAATAGTTTCTTGACGTCATCAGGCATCATTCTGAGACTTTAAAGAATGTAATGATATCATTCCATGGTCTGAAAAAAAATTGAGAGAGATTTTTATACGCATGCACGATACGCAAAATAAAAAAAGCATGAAACAAATCATAATAGTGCTAACAAAAAACAACCATGGGTTTTAACTAACGACAAATAAATATGCAAATGCCAATTTAATTTGATACTATTTATTTCAAAATGCCACCCCGACAAACCGTCATTTAAGACATGTCGTAAAATAAATTCAGAATTTGCATAAGGATATTTATTAGTTTTTTATCTCCAGTTACAAGGGTGTTGAGTGTTTCTACGATAAGTTGTCACATAAATTGTCAGAGACGTAATAACTTTATGGCAACATTGCAATCTAAAACAACTTAATGGTTATATATTTTGACCGTTCATGAATGGGTCTGATTTATATGATTTCATTTATTTACTATTTAATTTACTTATTACCAAAAATCAACATATTTTTTCAAATATTCTTAAATTTTTGACCCCAAGTAACCTTTAAAGTGCACCAATTAAGGTCGATTCATCCAGAAATTGTTATCGAATGTAATACCACAAGATGTGTCGGGATTACCGAATAATACTTTTACCTGACACGAAACGCGTTACCCGGCAACAACACTACGACTCCGAAGGAGGAGTAGTGTTGCCGGGTAACGCGTTGAGTGTCAGGTAAAAGTATTAGGTAATACCGAAACATCGAGTTGTATTCAAAGGATTATACAACGAAATAAAGTACATATATCTTTCTGAGTTAAACATTTTTATTACAGTAATTATTGTTAATTACGAAAGGTACTAGACCCGTTATTATATTTTTCCTCCTTAAAATATTCCAATAGCAAAAAAACTGCTTCATTTCCCCTCCATGCTAGTTCGGATGCAGCTATGTGGAAAAATTTCCGTTGAAGCCCATCTGGGGTATTTTCATCCAAACTAAAGGCCATTTTTTCTATTTCCTGTCTCGTCAAACCCGTGGAACTCTCCTTTCGTGCACCAGGTACCGCCTGCAACTCTTTTCGTTTTGCATTACGGGCAAAACGGGCGCTTTGAAAAACCATGTCATTGAATGGATCTATGTGGCGATTATATTTTTCAAAATATAGTTCCTGGAGCATTTTGGCCGTTTTGTTCCATAAAAGCTTGACCACACCTTCTTTATAATCGCTTCCGTCGGATTTTCGCATATTATATGCCCAGTCTTTTAAAATGTTGCACAAATCCTTGTCTGTTGACATTTTCTCAATTTCGAAACTTCGCGCAAGGCAAAACTCAGTAAACTGCTTCCATACATATTTGTCGGAACGCTCGGTATTTTTGGGCTTCACATTTTTAATAGCATCGTCGACTTTAGGCAACAAAATTTTACCAAATCTTTCTTTTGCCATTTTGTAACAAGAACTGACAGAAATTACTTCTGAAGTAATTTGTCAAAAAATGACAATTACAACAATGTGACCACCAAGTGATAATCACTTAAATGATTATCACTTATTAATCACATCCTTCTATATGGGAAAAATATACATGGAGTTGTATAATCATAATAATTTTAGAGAGCTTAGCCAGTAGAACACAGTTTTAAAATAATGACATAAGCGAAGAAAGAATTTTTGTTATAATGTGCCGGTTTCGTTGAAAACTGTCAAAATCATACCACTTCAAATTTTAATATTCGTTATGACAACAATACGAATAGCAACATAACGAGCATTTTATACACTTTTGTGCCATAATTAATACAAATATGCAGGGTCCAGCAATAGTACCATCGTGCCGATAAAAAACTAGGACAGCAAAATCTCAAAACTGGGAACGGAAATACATATCTCATAGACTATAAAAGGTGATCGACAGCTGTAAAGGTAAAAACACCTAACTTTTAGAAAGTAACCTAGGTTACATAATTTAAGGTTTGTATTTTGTGATACGAGGTGGCTACAAAATATGTTACTTGTTTTATAAAGTTGAGCGGAAGTTTATATGGAGGAACTAAATGTATTATGCATTTTTAATTAAGGAAAAGTCAAATGCTTCAATTAAAGTAGGTATATTTAATGCCGCCAAAATATGAAAATAAAACTGAATAATAAAGAAATTTAACAGGAAGTAAAAAATATGCAAACACAAAATTTGTCATAGCAATAGAATATTCCTGTTTATTAGTTCTTGATAATTAGTATTCTTCTATTTTCATCTTTAGCAAACATTCTAGGGGAACCTGAAACTGCTCCTAATAATAGTTCGATGCTTTGCTATTTTTTTTTGCCAACAGCACGGTATTTCTGTTTACTCCCAGTTCGTCTGGAATATGCCAATAAAAGCACCATCTCGCAACCGACTTTAGATAATAGTCTTTTGCTGGGGGGTTAATTGTGGAATATTTTTAAAAAAATGTGCTTGATAAGTTAATGATAAAGTAACAATCTATGTTGACATGTAAAATTTGTACATTTGTACATTTTACTGGTACCAGACTCGACAGTAAATAATTCCTAATAGTCAAGGAGAAAATATGAAATTTTGTTTATCGGCACGATGGTACATCTTATACGAATTAAGTTTGGAATTTCATTCATATCCTGATTTATATAGTATAAATCGTAGGGTGAATTTCAGGAAATTTTTCTTCCATATACACTTATACAGGGTAACCTAAAAAAGTTTGAAAGAATAAAGTTATATTTTTTTAAATGAGACACCCAATATTTTATTACATATTTAATTTCGTATTAGTGTTCCCTATAATTCTTTGAAATGTTATTTCATTTGCTTTGGTAGTTTAAGAGCAATAAATTTAGAATTAAAAAAAAGTTCTCCAGTCCTCGAAGGAAAAATCAAAAAATCGTTCTAACATATTTTTTTTATCACGGGATTGGGTTACACTATGAATTTAATGGTGTTTATCTATTTTATTCAGGGTGTTTCTAATAACGCTTCAAAAACTACACATAATAACTTTTGTCAAAATTTTCAAATTTTCAATATTATTGACTATTTGATAAAGAATTCATAAGCAATTCAAAGCATATTAGTTATTTTCGGCCGTTTTCGAGATAATTTCAATTTTCATAAATTATGTTGTTCAAATATCATAGGCGCCTAGACCAATAGTTATAAACTAAACTATATGTTCAAAATGTATTAACATTTCAGATGAAATACTAGTTAATACGTCTAGTCTTCTTTATAGCAGCCGTTGGCTCTTGTCCCCCTAGAAAAGCAAATTTTGAATAACGTGCCGCAACATGACTCCTTGCTAACAAAATAAAAAAATTTTTCGCTCCCACCAGGTACAAAGATCATACTTTATCAATCAATCCATAAAATCCATTTTAATTTCTTTTAATTTTTTAAAGTTAAAGAATTATTCAAACTATAATGAACACAATATGAATCCCTGCTTCAATCAATGCCTGACATGGTTGTGGTTACCCTACTAATGAACCGTTGTGCTAGCATTTCACCTCAAATTATGGGCTGCAAACAGCTCTTTTCAAGAACGTGTTTCTTGCGTACAGATCAAAATGCAAACATTTTGAAAATTTACTTTAGTTTACAGTCTAGACGCCTTTACTAATTAAACAACATAATTTATGAAATTTTGAATTATGTCCAAAATGGCTGGAAATTATTTCAAAAAAATTGTTTATGAATAATTCTACATCAAATAGTCAAATAATATACAGGGTCTTAAGAAAAACTATTTTACAATGTGTGGTTTTTGCAACCTTATTATGAACATCATGTACCTATAAAATACATAAACACTATTAGTTCCTTAGTATCTTTAAAATCCTTCTCATAAATTTTACGGGAGACCGAGGAGGTTTGTGATAGAGTAAAGTTGTGACAAGGACGATTTCTCGTAATCTATGGCCGTTAGCGAGCTGACAATAGCGCACGATTGTTTGTTTATAGCCCATGGCCCACGACAAGCGGAAAAGTAATTTTTTTTATAAAATTTTTGATTGTATTTATATCATGATATATTACATTCACGTGGTTATGCTATTTTTTCTTATATTGGGTTCGAAGTTTCAAAGCGTGGTATTGTCATGCTGTGTCTGTATCTCGTTTCGAAATTACGAATTATTATTCTGACCAGATCGCGATTTTTGGCACCGTCGTAACACTCTGTCACAACTCTCCTATTAAAGGTTATTTTCTGGTTAGCTTATTTTACACGCTTTTTGCAATATTTGTTTCTGTTTATTTCTGTTCCTGTTCATTTGCTTTGGTCAATTCTTACAACCTAAGTTTGATATAATGATGCTATAGTTACTTAAAGATTTACTGTTATGTTAATGTTTTATGTTATTGTAGTTCCTCCAATTATGCCTAATGATAATTAAAATAATTTTATGCAAAAAGCGTGTGTTTTGTTTCTAATTCATATAAAAGTAATTTTATCTATTAAAAATAGTCTAGATACAGGTCGACAACTTTAACTGTAGCTACAAAAGGAATGCGGGCAAAAAAATTTCTTGGGATAACAATGTTGTCACATATATTAAATTTTAATTTAATAACATGTTACCAAGTAAACCCTAAAATTAAATTTACCCATTTAAAGTAAATTGTCATAAGTATATAAGAAACTAATATTCTATTATAGTTTCAATGTTCTTAAAACTTTCTTTTCATACTATTTATTTTAATGTTTAAATGCAAAATAAAATATTTTTTCATTAAAGTACTTCTAATCTAAAAATAGGGCAACATGGTACAATATCAACGGTAACCATGGGTAACTGGTGGCTAGAGCTAATTTGATAGGTTATATCCCAGACAGAGGATGACGTCACGCGCCTGGTGACACGCCTATAGTGCCAGCGTGCTTGTTCGGCGATGTCCAATATGCTTCATCCAGTTGCGTAGTGATAGGGTTTGTTTTAAAACTGTGATAATGAATGAATATACCCTGGTAAAACCCTTCATAGTCAAACCCGCGAAGTGATTGCCAATGTGTACAGGGTGTGTGAAGAGGAATCACAAATTAATACATTTAAATTGCCACTTAAGCGAAAGCTAGAAAGGCTCTCAATGTATATGGGAGTAAGCATGGGTCCAGTAAAAAACATGCATAAAGCAAGATACTGAAAGGAAGAAATAACCCGAATCAATTGTTGTAATCTCCTGTCAAAAAAGGGACCGTCTCTATGCTGTCGAAAAAATCGAACTTCGACTTTGGCATTGTTAGGAGAACAATACAAAAGTTTTATTTGGAACTAAAAGTATTTCCAACATTAAAAAAGTTGCTACAACAGCTGAGAAGTGACATAAACTTTCCATTTTCCCGTGAAACTTTGTGGTGCATGTTGAAATCAAATGGATTTTATTGGCGAAAATGCCAAAATAAGCGAGGAATATTAATGAAGAGGCCTAATATATTGCACTTGT
This sequence comes from Barypeithes pellucidus, assembly GCA_963991005.1. Taxonomy (NCBI): domain Eukaryota; kingdom Metazoa; phylum Arthropoda; class Insecta; order Coleoptera; family Curculionidae; genus Barypeithes; species Barypeithes pellucidus. The sequence goes on from OZ022559.1 coordinate 39,116,747, forward strand.
GAGACAAATATATTCATGCTATGAAAAAATATATATTATTACATTATTAAGATAATAATAGCACGCCCATGACTCGGCCATGTTTTAAAAGATATTGCTTCCCCCATACCGATACCGCGTAGCTATAGACTTGCTTGTCGAAGTGTACACAGCTGTTACAACTTACCTCGGTGTGTGGAAAGTTGTGACAAGGGGAGTAGTTTCAGTTTTCGTAAATTTTCTCAGAAACCTTTTATTTACTTTAATGACTGCTTTTAAAAGAGCAAGAATTGAGCTACATTGCGGCATACCATTCATAATGGTGTTATGTTTGTTTATTAAGATGTGTTCTTTTAAGTAAAAATTGTCAAAACCCTCCTCGGTCTCCCATACCCAAAAAATAATTTTAGAATATTTTTTGATTTTTCCATCCAGGGTTCCAAAACTTTTGGTTATAATTTTTTATTTATTGCTCTTAAATTACCAAAGCAAATTAAATAACATTTTAGGCAATTGTGGAGGACACCCTACGAACCTAAATATGAAATAAATTACTGGATGTTTTATTTAAAAAATATAACTTTATGTTATAACACTTTCTTGGGCCACCTGTATATGGAAAAATATTTTCCTGAAATACACCCCAGGATACAGTATAAGTCAGCATAAATTTCTAACTTAATTCGTATAGGGTTTGTTCGGGTTTTGTTCGCTTTGGAAACCTTACGCACTGTTGCAGGACCCTCTATAATGTAGGGTATTGTGTATTATCTGTTCAATTGATATTTTATTAAAACTAGAACATGGTATTTCCAGAATATATAAAATGTAGCCATTTTGTTACTATGAGAAAACTTCCTGCAATTATACTATCATTATATGTAAGCAGAACTATATTTAAGATTGTATTGAACCTGTTTACTAATTAATCAGTTGTAATTGTTATGTTCTAAATGAAAAAAGAGTTTTATTATCATTATAATACGTTTGTGTCATTTAATCTTTTAAACATTTTAAATGAAATGCATAATATTCAGTAGCTAGTTAATAATAACATTTTGCGTTTTACGATATCTATATTTTCATTATTTATACCATAATACTAAATTGATAGTGAATTGCTTAGGATATTCCTTTTCATGTTTTTATTAAGGATGCCGCCATATAATTTTATTCAATAATTTATATTTGCATATTTGAACATGAAAGCATATATAAAGATATAAATTATTACGTAAGAAATTAATATGCGTTCTGTATAATCCACAGGATGCGGGCAGATCAATAATTAAGATATAAATAATTTTGTGGAACAGAATAAGTAATGATTGTAAAAATATGTTCAGACAATTATTGTTGTAGCATGTTGTAGTATTCTATCTTGAAAACCTACATAAATAATTTAATATTCAATTATATTTAAAATTAAATATACAGGGTGTGTAAAAAACATGTGCCATCGCTCGTGTGATACTTCCTTGCCCATGAATAAAACAAATACAATGTGTTAAAATTTATAAATTTTTTCGATGTTTCCAACGGCTTTAGTTATTATAGTGAAATTTGTGTTAGGAAAAGTCTTTAAAATAGCACATATTTTAGCAATAAAAATGTGTGGACAGGTTTATCAGAGGCGTGCGTGCGACCAGGCGCTCTAATAATTTTTAACATAAAATATGTAGGTAGTAGGACTTTTTCACATTTTGATAGCAGAATTACTTAAATTTAAATTATTAAAAAAACATTTCTTAATATCTATTTCAGCTTCGTTCTCAGATAAATGCAATTTTATGGCGGATGGGCGCCATCTTTGTAAAGCAACCATTCAACAAAATGAAAATAACAAAACTTATAGTAGAATCGATTCATCAGCCTCCAGCGCCACTAGAACCTGAATACAACAATGCTGTGGAAGCTCAGTACGTTTCTATATAACTGTTAATTACAATAAATACAGTGTACGACACCTGAGAATAATATGACATATTTGTCCCTCGCTTGATTTGCGAGAAATATGTAATTTTTCTCACTTGTTGTACAATATACTATTGTTTTGCCAAATGCCTCTATTATTGATCTAGGTGAATAATGTAGGTAAATAATAATGATTTATGGCAGGAGGTTAAGAAAAATGATTTCATAAGCTGAAAATTGGTTAATAATACGTGCTTAAATAGTTAGTAGTGGAGAAAACAGTTTATATATTTCTAGCGATGCATGTCCGTCATGTTTAAATATTTCTAGCAATGTAACTCCGTCAATGATTTTATTTAAATTATAACGCTTAACCCTCCCAAGTTTAAATGTAAGTTGAGCTAAATTAATTCCTCTGTGGAGATTAACTGTAGGTTTATAAAGGTTTAATAAATTTTATTACGGCGAAATATAAGCCTATGAAATATTTTTATTTGCATATTCTGAAATAGTGTTGAAATTTATTATAATTTTATCAATAAAAGTAAAAATCAAAATGTGAAAAATGTTATCTGTGAATTTTGATTTTAAGGTCTTTGCTATTGGTAAAATGCCTAAACGAATTTATGTGATATTTCAAAGAATGAAACATTCAAAAATTGAGGTGGGTTTACTTACAATTGGACGTACAAAGGCATACGCTATACAGGGTCCTGCATCTCACCTCCCGTCTTCTACAGCACTGTTATTAATTAAGTTAGTATTTTGATATTTTGCAGACTGTACCCGTGACTGATACAGATGTCAATAAATTGTTCTTCAAGGCCACCTTCGATTTTTATTCATTAAAATGGCTGTAGAAGTTGATAAAATTAGCTTTCTCCAAATAATTCCGAATGTACCACGAATTGCGATAATGTTGTAGTAGGAAAAAATATTTGATTTTTAATTCCGCATCGAATGATATAAAAATATCCAATTGAAAATAACAAAAATAAAGTATTATAAAGTTTGGAGTATTTGACACGAGATTTTGGATACCCTGTAAAATTCGTATCAATCAAACTTGGTTGACAACAATGTTGGACCTTATTTAATAAGTAACCTGTATAATGTTATTAATGAGGCACTATTTCCATTTTTAATTAATTTTTAAAACCAGTGGTGCAAAACTGATTTTTCTTGGTATTTTTTTTTTTTCGCGGATATTACTGCACCGATTTCAATAAAATTTTAGGGATATGTAAGTAACCACAAGAGGCATCCAAAGAAGTAACAAAATATGTATGTAATATATCATCATGACGTCACACTTTTTTGGGACATCCTGTATAAACGAAAATAATTGCCTAAAACGCACCTTAAGATACGGGTAAAGTCTGCAAAATATCAAAATCCTTAATTAATAACTGAGCTGTAGAATATTGGAGGTGAGATGCAGGACCCTGTATAATATTTCGCGATTAGGCATAAAAATGTCCTTTTTGAAGTTAGCAAAAAAGTATTCTATTTTTAATCTGAGTTCTTAGAAATATCGTCGTGAGTATATTGTTCAAAATAATCATTTAACTTCAATTTAATCCGAATGCAGACGAAAGAATTTCCAATTGAGCTTATTGAGATTATTTCCAGGTTTTAGTGCCGGTTATATTAATTTGCATAAATAGCCATGTAAGCGTGCATTCGCCTCGTGCCAATTAAGCAGCAAGAAATAAACAAAAAATGGCGGCTTAATCGTACTCATTTATGCAAGTTGTTTTAAACTAAGTTGCTTATTTTAAGTGGTTACCGGCATTTATTAAAAATTCAGAAAATTTTATGCAGGTTCCTGCGTTGCCAATATTTGTTCTTTTTCCTCGTGGTATTTTAAATGAATTGAAAGTTTTTTTTACCGATAAATCGTCTATAAAATATATAGTTAGGACATTCTTGAATACGATACTAATTTTAACAAATTTAATAAAAATAAAAAGGTTGTATTTTCTCGCCAATGGCTCACGACAAGCGGTTGCGTGATTACGACGTCTGCATGAAAAAACAACCGAAAAGTAATTTTTTTATAAAATTTTTGATTTTATTTATGTCATGATATATTACATTCACGTGGTTATGCGTTATATTGTGTGGGTTTGGAGTTTCAAAGCGTGGCATTGTCTTGCTGTGTTTGCATCTTGTTTCGAAATTACGAATTATTATTCTGACCAGATCGCGATTTTTGGCACCTAGGAGAGTTGTGACACGCTGTCACAACTCTCCTATTAAAGGTTATTTTCTGGTTAGCATATTTTACAGGCTTTTTGCAATGTTTTTTCGGTTCATTTCTCTTCCAGTTCGTTTGCTTTGGTCAATTCTTACAACCTAAGTTTGATATAATGATGCCATAGTTACTTATAAAAGATTTACTGTTATGTTAATGTTTCATGTTATTGTAGTTCCTACAATTATGCCATATAATAATTAAAGTAATTTTATCCAAAAAAACGTGTGTTTTGTTTATAATTCATATAAAGGTAATTTTATCTATTAAATATAGTCTAGATATACAGCTCTCACAACTTACCTTGGTACCTGTCACAATTTATCTCGGTGTTAGGAGAGTTGTGACAAAGGGAGTAGTTTCAGTTTTCGTGGATTTTCACAGAAACCTTATAAATTTCATTGACTTTGATGACTGTTTTTAAAAGAGTAAGGAATGAGCTACATTGCGGATTACAATTCATAATGGTGGTATGTTTCTTTACTGAGATATGTGCATTTAAGTAAAAATTGTCACAACCCTCCTCGGTCTCCCCTACTTTGATTCGAGGCCCTTGCCAGATTTAGAGGGGAAAATTAAGAATCGACATCTAAAAAAAGGTGATAAATTGCCGCCCTGGAAAGTGTGGCGTTCCAGGCCCGGGCCTTGTTGATCTCAGCGTTAATCCGGCACTGGTTTTGCTCAAATGCCGAATTCTTCAATCAGTTCTCTTAATCCTAAAGCTGTTAGTGGAGTATGATAGCCGGAATCACCTATTAATCTATTTTCCTTAAGTACCTACTATAACTATATTATTGAGAAAGAACCTAAAAAATATGTATAAGTTCAAATACGGTATCAGAAACAGAATTTTTCTTCAATAACACCCCAAATTATAGGGAAAACCTATAATTAAATTATATTTATCGGAAATTGTTGCATGTCAGTCACTGTCCTCCATACAAGTATATTATACATGGTTAAATAATAATATTAATTAATAAACTTTCGTAATAATAACCTTGCTTATTGTAAAATAACAAACTATAATTTTTAAATGAATATAGTGTGTGTGTGTGGCACTGCTTAGCTATAGGAACTCACTTTATGTATTGTGTTACTAAACATGCGGTATTATATAATATTTTCATTATCCTTATTTCTGCTTATTCATTATTATTTCTAAATGGCAACATGGTAAACTACCCATCAAGCCATTCTTGCTGGTGCGTAGTCGACGAACCGACGACCACCCAAATAGATGAACCGAAGGTTCACGAAAGTCATTGGTCGACCTTGCGCTCCGAAACTGTCATGGCTGTCAGGACATAATTAATTTATCGCTTCAACCGTTTTAAATATCTTTGAATTGCAATTAAAAGGCAATTTTGACCATTTTTGTAAGTAAGTATGGTGTTTGGTTACAGAATTGGACTCTCGGAATAATATTAAATAGGGTGAATGAATACTTTCTAAAATTTATTTTACCATGAACCACGGTAAGTAGCTAAATATCTTAGTATACAAGACTTATAGAAAATATGAATAGTTTTTTAGAAATGTTGTATTCACTCAAGGGCGGATCCAAAACTTCGGTTTGAGGTGGGTCAAACTATCAAACTTCGTTTTGGGGGGTTTGTTCGGGTTTGTTCGAACAAACTCGGGGGGGGGGGGGTCATACAAGGAAAAGTTACGAAAAGTAATACCCTGCCACGTTAGTCAACCGATATATATGGTGTTTTTCGTGTTAAATTGTTTGTTTGGTGGGGGTCATGACCCCCTGGATCCGCGCTTGGTATCACCACTGTACTAGTTATTATCCTGAACCACAAATATTTCTCTAATATAGTAGGTACAGTACGTTTCACAAAAATTGGATACGACTTAATGATTTCCTGGGTCGGTCCCATTGTGTCGACAAGAGCTTGGGAATAAACAAGTGAAGTATGAAGGGACGGACTAAGGAAAACAAGTAATGATATGATTATATTAATGTAATGAAATGAAATAACATTTTTTTTTAAATATCACTAGTCATATTTATTTACATTTATAATGTCATTCTATAGATAGTTCTGTTTCGCTATCGCTATCCTCATCAAAATTAATTATAATTGGATTAATTATACGATCCAGACTAATATACGAATTTTCTACAGTTATTACGTGACGGACTGAATTTTTCCAACTACCTGGGGGAATATCATTAAAGCATTTTCGTATTAATTCTACAACACTAGAACTTAAAGTCGGAGAAATATTTTCAGACCTAACCAGTGATTTTAACTGGTGCCACATATGCTCTATGGGGTTAAAAATGTAATAATAGGGTGGGAGCCGTAGCACTGTATGTCCAATTTCTTCTGGCAATGTGTCACAGACATGTACTTTTTTTATACCAAATGTCTTTAAAACTTCTAAAAGATCACTTTTTTTATAACTTTCTTCAAAATATATATCATTCGCCGCCATGTAGTTCTGAATCTCCAATTTTGTATTTTTGAGCTTGGAGCTTTATGTAATTGGCGACTGTGATAGCTCGCATTGTCCATTACTATCACGCTATTCTGAGGAATGTTTGGTAAAAGACAATTCTTGAACCATTCCTCAAAAACTAACAAATTTTACCACAAAACGATATTTAAATATAAATTAAGCAACCTGATGTGCCTATATTTAATTATAATTATTACAATCCGGTCTTTTCCACATAATAATAACAAACGGTCATAAATAATGGGATGGCCCAGGTACTTTTACGGCAGTCATTAAGTTATATCCATTTTTCTTGAAACAATCTTTAGAATATTATAATAATAGTTTTAAGAAATAAGATAATTTGAAAGTCTACTAATCAAATATCATGATACAATTATTGTGACCATTGTGTATTTACTACTTCATTATTCTCTTCAATATCATTATATCATTGTAAAGATTGTTCTATTGGTTAGAAAACATTTTATCTAATTTATGTACTTATTAAGATAAATCATTAAATTTTAAATAATTCAATATTTTCTAACGTTATAATTATTTAATGAATGTATTAACATTACAGTCCATCCCTGGTTTATCCCTTTTAGAATTTGCATTTTATATTTGTCATTAAAAATTTAATAATGAAACATTAATATTCCGAACTTCCATTTTAAAATAAAATGAAAAAATATATCGCTGTTTAAATAAAATTTCCGATTATACCTCTGGTGTTACATCTTAAGCCTTTCTCATTTAAAATTACTTTTTATTTTAAGTTCTTCATGGGTGGCTGTTAATGTTTCAACGTTTTATTTCAGATTAGGATATTTTATTGGAATCATTAAACTTTCAACAGAAATTTTTAATCAGTTTGGCAATACAAATCAATACATACTTAATTAACTATTCAAATTGATTCTTTTACTCTCTGAAATTCAAATAAATTATTTTTCCGAAAATCGTTCGGAAATATTGATATTTTTGATAACATTGTTGGAAGAGAAAGTCAATATTTCCCTACACTTAGTCGTTGCTAGGCAACGGAAAATGACTGTTAGGAAATATTTATTTCCTTACTGTAAGGAAATGATATTTCCTTACAGTTGTTAGTGTTCTACATAAATGATTAATAAATGTGTAATCTAAATAGAAATTAGAACCTTGTAAATTACCTTAAATCATTAAATTTTCTTTATCTGGAGCGTCCTGGATAAATTTGCCGATTTCTTCCTTCGTTAAAATCTTAGATTTCTTTGCCCTATAACCTTGAGCTTGCCGTTTTAATAAAGAAATAAGTTTTGAATATGTAAATATATCTACATTGTGTTTAATTGCAAGGGTTCACTTCAACATTGAATAATTGGCCCATAATGTTGAAGATTTCTTTGAACGAAGGTCTAGGAAGTATGCCATTACAACATTTTTCGAGAAAGAACTCGTGTTCTTACTCTTGCGATAGTCCGTAAAATGTTTATGTTCGTTATTCGTACTTTTCTCTTGATTTCTTTGGCAATAATTTTAATGAAGCAGTATTCACTGCCTCGGCCAGCTCTGGAGGAGTCCCAGAAATGAAAAATGCATCATCACTTATCATTTTATACTGTTCTTCTTTCGGAAACACCAACAATTAAATTTATATGCGTCAAGTTTGACAATTCAACATTAATACGTCTCCATTGTAACGCAACAAATTTTATTACGAATTTCAAAGCACCATTTATTTGTGAATAAAATTATTCGCGATTTTTTCAAAATTCATCCATATCTGTCGATTTTTAAACGATTTTCGGAAAAATAGTATGTTTACCTCGTAGGAAAAGCCACAGTCCTCGACTCTGTGTTGCTAGCAAACTTCACTGTCGCCTAGGAATGTTAGGCATTTCCTACTCGGTAAACAATGTACTATTTCTGTTCTTATTATTTAAATATAAGTAAAAAAAAAAATATATTAAATTATTTTTAAAGTCCTAGATGTGTTAATACCAAATTTTCATATTTTGTTCGCAAAATTAAGTTACAAGCTTAATTTCATTCTAGTCATCTGGTATTACAATAACTTAAGTCTTAATAAATATAAATTTATATTTTAATCCTTCATTATTCGTAAGAACTATAGTAATCACCTTCCATAAACGACAAAAATTTTCCTTCTGTCAAGATTTATGTTGGAAAAATAGGGGTGGGTAGATTTTACGCTGTTGTATTAGAAAATATTTTTTAAAGGCATTTTTTATAAAAAAAAAACATGTGAAATGTAATTTTACCTAACTATCTAACTAATGCAGTTAGAGATTTAAAAATTTAAAAAAGTTATTAGTCTTTTTATTTCATAAAAATATTAGCCATTTTTATACAGGGTATTTTATCCCTTTATGTAGGTATATTAAATATATTAAGTATTAGTGCATTAGTTTCAAAGTAAGGTCAAATTACCTTTGATAAGGATATTTATAAAACATTCGTTTAAGTATTTTATTTCAGGAACGATTGGAGATAGGTATAGCAAATTGGCAACGCAGGTTACTTAAATTTTTATATAGAATCGAAAAATAAGAGAATATACATGGTATTCTATTTAAAATAACAATGTCAAGCCTATCTTCCGGTATAACTGGAAAAGATTAATACATCAAAATATCTTCGTTAAAAGATTGGCATCTGAGTACCAATTCAAGCAAATATATTTTTAGTTCCTGAGATATTCTAATGTCCCCGTATAGGTAATTTAAAACTAAAATATTTATTAAGAATTGACTAGAATATTTTTATAGAATATTACATGGAACAACTCCTTTTTAAGAAGGCAAAAACTTAAATAAACATTAATAAAATATTTTTAGTACTTATACTTATATCATGATGTTAATCACATTTTTTAAGGTAAATAATTTAGAAATTTTTCAGGTATTAAGTGTAATCGAAAATCATACCAAAGGAATCTCTGGCAATTTGGGTTTCTTGATTAGATCTCTATAGTATAACAAACTTGAATTAATGATTAAACAGAATTGTACTTTAAATTCTTCACTGGTTAATGTTTCAACATATTTTCAAAGAATCGAGCTACTTGTTTCATTAAAATTCAAATAATAATAGGGTTACGGTAGAAATCTAATAATTAATTAAAACAGAATTATTATCTAATTTAAACTGTTACATACTTACCTACATATTAAATATATTTTTTTAAAATAGATGTAAGAATTTTAGATATTCGACTTAGTGTTTAGTGCTTTAGATTTTATAAAGACATCTCTAGTGTAATTTAACTAAGCCTAATTTGACGATCTAAAAAAACTTAGGTCCTAAAACCTCACATACTTCTGCCCATAGGCAGCTGAAAAAGAATTAAAAATCGTACCGTTTCCAATTTTTATATGATTAAATAGTACATATTAATACAGCTTCATTATCTATAGTTTACATTGATAAGAGATTTTTACCCATGCCTTCTTATGCTATTAAATAATCTTTTGGTAAAGAATACTGATTTTGTCAACAACAATTAATAAATAAACACCTGCCGAATATTGTCATACACTTAAAATTTGTGATTGAGTATACAGGGAATTCCTTAATGACATGCTAATATTTCAGGGTGTGATTCCTTAGGTCAATTTATAAAGAAAAGTTCATATGAACATAAAATATGTCCGTAACGGCTTAAATTTTTTGCTACAGGGTGTTGACTATTTATTATTTAAATGGTTATTATTTCATATCTCCTTTAGATATTATTTTCAAATTTGGTATGTGTTAATAGGATATAGAACCACAAAATTTAGTTAGAAAAGTTATTCAATTGTTGCAGCATCCCTGCTCTATCTATCTATCTATCCTCTGATATTTTTCCATGTGGATATTGTTTCTGATTAGCCTGTTTAATTCTACATGAAAACAGTTCCTTGAGATATTCTCGTCAGACGCTTGATTAAAACCAATAAATTCATAATGAAACTAATTATTATTAACATTGATAAAATAATTAATGATAAATTTTGTTTTATAAAAATTGTTGGAAATGGCCATCTTCATTGATAATAATGAGTTTCAATATGAAGTTAGTGGTCTTAATCAAGAACGGTGCGTTTGACGAGAATAACTCAAGATACCGTTTTCATGTAGAATTGACCAGGCTAATCAGAAAAAATCTCCACATGGAAAAATGTCAGTGGCGTACCATCTTATTTCTAAAATATCAGAGAATATGTTTACAGGGACGCCTCTGGTGGAACAATTGAATAACTTTTCTAACTAACATTTGTGGTTCTATATTCTATTAACACATACCAAAATTGAAAATATTATCTGAAGCAGTTTCGGAGATATTAAAAAATAACCATTTAAATAATAAATAGGCAACACCCTGTAGCAAAAAAATTAAGCCGTTGCGGACATATGTTCATATGAACATTTCTTTATAAAATTACCTAAGGAATCACACCCCGAAATATTAGCACATCATTAAGGAACACCCTGTATATTCGTAAATGTTTTTTTATTGCATCACAAATCATTTCGATCTGATGAAAGATACAATATGTAAAGCATTTTATTATCCTTGTAAAAACTGTAACCTGCTCGCCGAATAAAATCCCTAGCAGCGTTGTCAATCGTCCTGGTTTTGATTTATTCATTCTCGCTTTATAGAATGATCGGTTACAGTCCCAAATTTATTTACGTTATAATAAACCACCCACACCACTGTCCTATTCATTCAAGAAACTATTTATAAGTAATATCTGAATTAGCTAAATTTAAAATATTCCGATATACTTGTCTATAACATATATATTTGCGGTTGTCTTTATATTCCAGATTGCTGTGAAAGGCCAGGCCATTTTAAATAAAAATCTTAATAGTATATTAAGATACAAGTTTCATTAGACATTATCTTAGAGCAGGCGTTTAATTTAGAAAACGACCCGTGAAGCGGGGAGTTTTCTAAAGTGCTCTAATTGTCTTATGAACCGTACAATATTTTTTCTATTTGGTTCTTTAAAGTCTGAAAAACTTCCCATCCATCATAATTAAAAATAAATATATAATTAAAGTTAATAAAAATGAGTAAGGAAGAAAGTTGTCTCCGTCAGAAATACGAGAAATTGCAGAAAATAATCTAGAAAACTTTTAAAAAGAATATGCAAAACTTTGAGTTATGTTATGTGCGAGCAGAACAAAGTTCAAAATATTGAACAAAATAATAAATAATACTAGATATTGAACAAGATATTGTGTCGACACAGAATCAGACAGGAATAACAATTAGTGCCCACAGAAAATGTCTACAGTAACTATAAATATGTATTGATAAAGTAATATGTATAATACTATATTGAATTAAAAATAAAAATAGTACTTCATTGAATAAAACTTTAAAAATAGAGCATAAACTGGAAGATATTTCTATTATTTTTAGGTTATGTTATTTTATAATTGTGCCTAGAAATTAGCTGACGGACACCGCAACCATGTTATATATTTCCGAGTATAGGTATTTCAGATAAATATCTAGTAAAAATGATCTATTTGCAAGATTAAAGGTTAGTATTTTAAAGTTTTCTATAAAAAATTCTTGTCGAATCCATAATGCCTAGAAAACTAACTTTAACGAAATCGATGTAAGCCTAATATTCCAACCCTACTTGGTGCCAACATAAAAAAAATAAAATTTCAGTTTCATAAAGTGGCAGGTTGATCAATTTTTTTTGCATTTCATAATGTAGCTATTATAGAACCCAAATAGAAAAAGAGTTTCTAAAAAATGATGTGACAACCCTGGTAAGTGGTTGTTCTCTTTGACGCCCGTTACAAGCTTTTTAATGTCATCACGCTAACTTTGTATAAACAATATATTTTCTCCTTTGATTTGCTATGTTTACGTAGTGTTCATATTAATTCGATATAATTATCGCAATATAACTATCAAATTATTTATTGTTCTAATTCAATCTATTTCTAGGAAGCTAAACACCATTTTAATAAAAAATTTAAGCAAACTATTATACTAAAAACTTTTTCATTTTTAGCTCATGTTTTGGAATGAAGCAACTTTGTTTAAATTGTGGACGCATCCAAATCCGACATCGCATATTAAACATAAAATACTTCATTTGAAGAATTATTCTTTCACCGTTTTTATTTTAAAAACGCTGTTGGCACTAGTCAAACTTATATGATAAGTGTAACATCCGCTCTCATTAATATTTCTTTAATTCGGATGATTGTCTACATGGTCACACTTTTATGCAATTGGTCTTAATATGCTGTTTCTATTTGATTACGCGAACGAGATATTTTTTGAACTATTTTTTAGTTTTAGTTTTAGTTTTTGGGTATATGGACAAACAAATTGAAGAATTGGCGCAAGACTTCGCATATTTTTTCGATATTTCAGGCTAAAATTTATACTTATTCTCTAATATATTTTTTTAATTATATATTGTTAGCTTAAATTTGTTCTATAACAAAATAAATATTCTGGGAAACAAGCATATTTCTGACACTCGCTTGATCTCCAACGAATACCTATCCGTCAAATTCCAAATTGCACTTTTAAAACTTTTAGTCTATATTTATAGAAGTTTGATCCGAAATCCCTTCCTTACTTTCCTTAAGGTAAATCGATGACACATATTTGAATTACTACAAAAAGTTGCTCGGCTGAATTAGGGCAAATTTAGGAATTAGCGGACCCAATGAACTCATAGTCTATTAAAATTCGGGTGGCCTAAGAACGCCACATTAATTTAAAAATTTTCTCTTAATATATAAAAGTTACGTCGTTTGCCGTTTTTTTTTGATTATCTCAAAATTGCAACATTTAGCGTTCACGTCGCGCGTTGTGATTTTGGAAATGCGATTTTAAAACACTAGCAGAAGGTATTGTTCGTTGTATCTAAATTAAACTTAAGACCCTTGTCTGAATACATTACTTACTAGGGAAATTCGCAAATACCCTTTTATTCTCGATGCCTCTTATCGTCGACATACAAGAGCAGAACACAAAAAGTTGAGACCTAAAAAAGTAACAAGTAGCTTGAGCTGAGATATGTCAAGATATAAAACTTGGATGCAAGTATTCCTGTCTGGAACAAAATGAGACATTTCCAGGCAAAGCGCTCTGGCTTCAATTTTGATCCTGGTAGAAGTAGAATGAGAAAACAGGGTTTACTCGTCAAGAGGGATTTTAGATATAAAGTTTTGCATAATAAAAGGAAAATGATTAAGTTTTATAGCGCTGTTTCAAAATGAGTACCGTATAATAATTTTTTTGTTTACCTTTTCAAGAATATTTAGGTTATATATAAAATCAAACACATTAGGTAACTATAAACAGATATTAGTGCGACAAATTAGCATTTTGCTCTGTTTTGTATCTTATTTGATAAACTTGGGTAAACTTAAATTATGTAATACTTTTAATTCTGAAGCTAAAGAGTTTTAAATCTAATAAGGTAACAATGAAAAAAAAACTGTTGTTAGACCTAATGTGAGTTGTGCTGGGAAGTGTTCCTCCTAGTAATTTTAAATATTTTTAATATTTAATCGTGTTTGGAATTAATTTGGTTGATGGTGGTCAGTATGCACCTAAATAATACAAATAAGCACAACAAATTTACAATACAACGATTTTGATTTGAACTACAAATACAACTTTAAAGATAGTCAATTCTTGACGTTGAAAGTTTAATTTTATTTGATTTTGCCTCCAAGTAAAGAAGTATCCCCATTTTGCGCCCATAATTGTTAAGATTGGAATTGGTCGTAAAAATAATGAATAATATTGAAAATGATGTGAGGAATATCTTCAGTCCAGTGCATTCTTGTTTACATCAGAAGAAGTTACGAGATCAAGCAAAAAGAGCAAAAAAGCACTTACCTTTGAATATCGACTGGTAAAGAAAAACGGATCAATGTAAAAATCTAACAACTTATATTGGAAGACAAATGCCTGGTTTACACGGATTTTGATTTATCTCAGACATACCGATTTGGACATCCGTGCGTTCCAAAACGAAACGCCCGCTGAAGTCATATCGATTATGACTTGGTTCTATCTGTCTTCTTATAGTTCGAAATTCAAAACTCTTCCTTATTCGATGGGAACTTTATTTTCCTGCATGTTCTGTAACCAAATACTTTAAAAATATAAAATTGTTTCCATGAACAAACTTTTATTGGTGGATATAATGTCCCCTAATTGAGAAAAAGACACGAAGAAATTTTTTCAAGCGGAACGTACGTACATTATACGATGATATGAGTGTAGCATGTAGTCCGAAACATCCGTCCATTTTGCGCTTAGTAATTGATAGGTAACTCTAACGTTCTCCTTATCTGCGCGTTTTTATGTGGGGCGTTTTTTTATAACCCCTGTATAACCAATTTCCCCCTTATAGAATTTTAGTTTTGAATCTTATTTGACCAGAATTTTGTTAGATGGCAATTTGGAAATTTTAATGTTGTCCTATTATTGGCTTCTATCCGAAGGTGTATTCCCCCACCCAGGAATTGATTATTTAAAGCCTATCCAATTTCTAAGCCTTCTTAATTTAAATTTTGAAAATATAAGAACTGGTCGACACTATGAGTAAAGTGGCCAGTCTTAGCAAGTAATGAAAAAATCCACCGCAAGCGTGCTTATCTAATTAGTTTTTACGAGCGCTGTTCTTTATGGTTACGTTTTCGATTATTTTTGTAATGTCAGGGATGCCAGGCGTAATGCCATTGCCGACTTGACACGCATAATATGTCAGTCGGTCTTGGGTGGGCCCACCATCCTTTCCCCGCTAACTGAAAGCTGTCAGCAGTCCACCAGAGCAATTGAAGAGATGAGGGCAAATTTGTCATGAGACAGAATGAATGATTTTAATTTAAAAGTATAGTTAGTTGAACGTATGGCGAGGCCTAACTGATGTTCAGACTATACTTTTGATTGTATCGGCTCGGGGGCGTCCAATGAATGTAATAACAATGCATATTATTATATTGGAACACGGAGGGCTTTTACTTATTTAATGTTACTGTCTGTTATCATTAAGGGTTATTTTACGGGGTTAGTCCTTTCGTCAGTTAAGTAACGCGACCCAAAGTACTCGTAGTTAATTATTTACAATTTATATACAATCAGAATTAACCTGAACTATCATTCAATTGTTTCAACCAACCTATCATTCATCTGTCACGTACTCTGTTTAAATTTAGATTTATTTTCATTATTTACAATATAAAGCAAACCAATGCATTTTGTTCCCAACTAAAGGGATCTCAATTACCCTAATAATTTCCAAAAAAAAAATTATAACTCGTGGTAGTGACTACTAATAGTAACTTAAGATATTTTAATTTTTTTTATTTACTTTTGATGTCACAATCGGGTAATCAGATATCGCAGCATTATTTATACTCGCACGGACAGATACGAGTTTTCGTATTTCAATTTTAGTAGTTATTTAGACTCGCACTAAAATTCACGCGTGTTCGAAGATATTTCAGAGTTCTTTATACTCGCACTGAAACATACGAGTATTTGAAGAGATTCTAGAGTTATTTATACTCGCAAGGAAACTACGAGTATTTAATGACAGTTCAGTATTTTTTAAACTGGCCGGAAACACGAGTAGGCGAAGATACAAATTTTCTCAGGGAAAATCAGCGGTTGACTGTTCTCGGAATTCTTACACGCTGAAACCTGTAGTCACCATTGCTGCTCCCGTTTTGAAAAAAATTAAATCGCGAATGAGCGCGGTTCTGAGGATGCCAGAAAACCGATTGACTTCTAAAACAATTTTTTATTTCATCCTTCCCAACGCTACATTGCGTCATTCTTAAACCATCTAATCTCTTGCCGTCGACGCCCGTAAAGCCGTTCTCATGATTTTTGCTGATGAAGCATATTGAAAGATTACGTCAACATTCGATCCAATTTCCTTTATAAATTATTTAGAATATTTGGCGGAAATAAAATTCATTAATTTTCTGGAATGGGAAAAAGCCAGTTCTACAATAATAACTTTACTTTACATACTTTAATTTCAAATTTTCTGTCCCTTCCAGGTTTTCACATTATCTAGACAGTATTTTATAAACACTCCTTGGCTGGATTATCAGGTCACCACCCCCCAGACTGTACGTACATCAACTCTGCCTTGACTCAAGCAGCCAGCCTTTGTCCGATCCATTTTAGAAAGACCACTTTAAAAAGCAACGTGATACGGACGTCGGTGGCCGACCTCGTAATTTCAGAGCATGGCCGTCTGAATTTAGCTAGAGTAGCTAGCGAAGGCAATACATTTACCTGATCAGAGAATTCAAGGAGTAAGTTTGTTAAGATTATTTATCCTTTAAATAGATGTATCGCATCATAGAATTTTTAAAAGGATAATTAAGTTACAATTGACGCTAAATATACACTTTATTACAAGTTGGCTTGACAGGTATGTATTTACGGACTGGTTCGCCGTACAGCTTTTGGAAACAAATATTTATAGGAAAAATTGCCAAAAGAAATGGCTGGAAATTATTTGCAACCCTTATAGGACTGCATATGGGGGATGTAGGTAGCACTGCTACTAATTTGTTAATAGTATATTCCTCTACAATTCGCTTAGACCGTAAAACGATTTATATCAGATCCAAAAAGGGCTCAAGTTAAATTAATGACCCAGAAGGCAATACTTAATTTTTAATTTTGCAATCAGATTCTAAGCGGTTTTGGCATGGGTTTCCAAAATTTTTAAGTAAATATCATATGATCATAGCCATCAAAGTTAATTGTAAATCTGCATGGTTTTATGTTACGTTATACTTCACAATTTAATTTTTACAATGTGATATAAGAACTCTTAATTCTGTAATTTAACACCTTTCTTGAAAATAAATCAAGAACGGAGAAATAGTGTTCAAGGTAACGATACTTTTTGCTCAGCAACAACAACTTTTGTTCACTAGTAGCTGTCATTTAGTTTTTGAAATTATTTGTTAACTCTGTTTTCAGATGGTGCAGAAAAAAATTAATCTAATGATTTTTATGACAAAATTTTACCCGCTGTTATTTTACCAATCGATTAAAATGTAACCAGGACCACCAATATTGTACTACTCAAATTATGTCAGACTGGAAATATAAAAGCCAAGAGGCACTTAGAATTTGACAGTTGTGTTCCGATTTTAACGGCTTCCTGCCTCACCCTAATCAAAGTAACTGTTTAAAGCATTGCTCAAGACAACTGAATGTTAGGGAAGTACACTTAAAAATTATTATTATGAATAAACATCAACATTCCGAAAAGTCCACTAATCAGTGACAATCTATTTTATTTCAGAACAAACAATAGTATTTTATTCGTGCTAACTCTCCATAACATACAAGACTAACTAGTGTGCCTAAATTTACATATTCAGTGAAAATTAGCACGTTATCCTACCCACGATTTACTTGCAGCGGTGGCTTTATAAAATTATCACATAAATATTTCACATTTTTCTTAATTCAAGTTATTTATACTTAAATTATTCGATAAAACTCTTGATTTAAATTTGCTACAATACTAAAGATAAACCCACGTTTTGTATACAATGTATTAAAGTTGGACAGGAATTTCCTATAAAGTAGAATAAAGTTTAATAAAATGTCTTTGGTGTATTAAGTGGTCCAATTTAGTTTTATGTTTATTGAGTTGATTATTGTAGACTCCTTCCTTTATGTAGTAGGTATACCTGAAATTCTTTAAAATGTATTTTATGGAATTGGTATTGCTTAAGTAGTTATTTTGGTTTAATTTTTTATGACTTAAACAAAAGCATTGATATAGCAGCTTCTGAAGCACGATGCAAATTGAGTAAAAACTGCTTTAATCATGACTAGCACTACAAAATGGAAATGTTGTTCATATCTTCATTACTAAATTTAATGACTAGTCTAATAACATTCCTCAGCCCTCGTGGTAGATGCTCAAGAAATCGGATACAATATTGTTATCGCTCTAAGAAGTTTTGTGATCTCATTTTCCCTCTACTAGTTTTATTTTTTTTAAATCTTAGAAACTCGATGTGAATTTATACATCGTGTCCAAGATAAGGAGGGCCAGTACAGGGATCTCGTAAACCATAAGAGATACGAAGTCGGTTAAATGGAGGTAAAGTTGCGCATTTACGTGCCTAATAATATGCCGTTTAGAAAGTTTTAAAATTCCGAGTACTTCCGGAGATATTCGAAAAAAAAACGAAATTCTGAAAAATCGTTATATTGTTTTCCTGGGTTTTTTGAGATCGAATTCTAAAGTAAATTGCACTTTTACATTGCCATTTTTTTCGCTCCATCTAACAGCGTTAATTGTTTTGTAATCCGAAGAGTCGGATACAGAAACATTATTTCAAACTTCTGTTGATTCGGATTATTAATTTGCAAATGCTGAAAAGTTTGATGTTCTATCATGTTTTATTTTATCTCAAAAAAACTGTTATGTGGCAGTTAGAAGATGTTATTTGTGCTTAGAGAATAACGCAAATCATTTTGAACACCTGATTATGTAGTTCCTTACTTTTTTTGTTATTCGGCTTATTACTGATTTGGTATGATTTTTGTTCACTTATTTGTGGTTTATTATTAATTTATTTGTTATTTATTGAACTAGTCCAACATAAGTAAAAATTTAGAGCTTACTTATGAGAGAGTATTTATAAAATTCCTGATGTTGTTCAAAAAACCATCGAAACGTCATTGAACCACAATGTCATCCATCGTTGCATTCGGGAGAAAAAAGCTCTCAAATTCCAATATCAGAAAAACAGGACCGTATTTAAAAAAAGAAAGTTGATAATGGCCCTTCGAACACGACTCGTCGGATTAAAAACAATTAACGCTGTTAGATAGTGCGGAAAAAGTGGCAATGTGAAATTGCAAAAATTACTTTAGAATTTGATCTCAAAAAAACCCAGGAAAACAATAAAACGATTTTTCATAATTTCGGTTTTTTCCGGATATCTCCGGAACTACTCGGAATTTTAAAACTTTCTAAACGGCATATTATTAGACACGTAAATGCGCAACTTTACCTCTATTTAACCGACTGCGTATGTCTTACGGTTTGCGCGATCCCTGTACTGGCCCTCCTTATCTTGGACGCGTTGTATAATAATAAGTCTTATGGAGTCCTAAAAAAATATGAAAACGACACTTCTTTTTTAGATCAAATGTAAGACTACCAATAAGTAAGGCTATCGGACATCAGCCATTAATAGTTTCCTAATAGTACATAAACGAATAATACCACTTAATAATATGTGATCTCAACATTCAATATATAAAACTACAGAAAATAATTAGTAAATCAATCAAAAGGTCAATTTTCCGATGAAATAGATCATTAGTTAAATAAAATAACTCAATAATAAATTTTATTGTAGCAACTTGCTACTGCTCCTATTAAATGGCAATAAACGTTCCAAGAATGTATATATTACATGCATCAACAATAATCTAATAGATAGCGATTATAATATATACCGAAACGACTTCTTATCTAACGAATTTTAATTTTTTATTAATCGTTGATATTTGATATCTATAATTTGCAACAATGTTGCCACACACAAGACATTAGCTATGCCAAGCTATGCAATAACGAAATAATACAAGTCATCCTGTCTGCCTGAATGTTTACGAAAAAGTCAAGTAGGTACGGTTGGTTAAATGTAGATGCGGTTTTATTATTGTTGAAGATGCCCCTCACCAAAGCGGCAGGAAGAGAAGTTATGTAAGTACCTATTTTGCGCTTATCTTTTGCCACGGCATATGAATTAAATAGTTAATTCTTTAGTTACGTAAAACCTGTAGTGAAATTAACGAAGAATTAAAAAACAATTTTTTAACGATTATTGTTGCTAAAAATTCAAAAGGACCTTTTAAAAAGTTACTTAATCACTATATACAATATTTGAATACTGAAATATGTCAAGAATTTTACATTAACTGAATTTTTCAGTACTTTTTGGGAGATAGCTGGTTTCCACTTTTTCAAATAAGTTTAATTAGCGGGTCAATTAATTTTTTTTTATGATCAAACACAAGCACTATAGGAAAAATCCTTTAGGGCACTCTGGAACTGGTGCGTGTGCGCAAAAAGCGATTCACGTTGGTTTTGAATCGTTGGAGGTTATATTCGTTAGGAAAATCGACCTCGGGAAGGTTGAAGTCCTCCAGATGAATGAATTCTAAAATAATGAAGTTCGAGGAGTACTAAGCTTAACCACATATGAATGGGCGGCAGTGGTTCGTCGTGTATTTCTGCTATTCTCCGCTCTGGGCGGAATTAAGAGGGCAAGGTCAGCCGCGCACTTTCCATGAAAATATCTGTAAAAGAGAGTCAAATCTCCAACCTGTCTTCGTTGTTCTAGGCTGTCGAGGTTCTTCGTCAACTCTTGGTCTCCAATCAGACGAATGGCCCTCCTTTCGATGGAATCCAGTAGCCGAAGAGTATGTTTGGGTGCAGAGCTCCAGACATGAGAGCAGTGATGGTCGAATCTGGGCTTTGTAGAGTGTCAAAAGTTGTTGTGGTGTGTACAACTTTCTGGTTCGGAAGAGTACACACACACACTACGCACAAATTAAACACAATACACAAAGTAACTTAATTCTTTGAAAAAAGAAATACGTAGATAATAGGGCTTTATTCTTGTGGAAGTTCATCATAAACTGCGTGATAGTCTAACGACAAATTTTTTTTATAGCGGTTATTTTGCGTTGTTCTAAATATAGCTGTTTCAGGTGTTTTCAAGAATGTGCTTTAATATTAGCGTTTTTTCGTTGACGAATAATTGTCCATTGATCCACAAAGCTGGTTTAATAATAAATTTCACCTTCAGGGGTATACCGCAAAGCCCGAATGTCTGTGACGTTTAGATCACCTTTAGCTCTTCCTGGACGGATTGTTTTATAATGCTGTATTGAGTCAAAATTTAAAAAAAAATCATGAGTAAAATATTTTACTTGTTATGGAACAGGTTTCTTCCTTGCTTCGTGACGAATAGATACATAATCCGCTGGTAGATTAGTGACAGTATTTTTGAGTTTTTGTTCTATGGTCGCGTGTACCGAATCCACCTCCATCTGTGTATGAACTCCAAGTATCTTTCTGTATTATTAAATTATTACTAATTTCTATATTTAGCAGAACATTGGAAATGACATAGTTTCGGTTTTGATACCCGCAACCGTCAGTATATATTGTAATGGTATTCCTTCCATGAGTTTCTCCAAACTGAGGGATCTTGGGTAATATCTTTTGTTCAATAAAATATATTCCATAGAAAACAATAAGCATCGGAATTCAGTAAATTATAGAAAAACATATTATGTATTTGGAGTTTTGTTTTATAGTATAATGTAGAAACTTTTGATTTTAGAGCCATCGAGACAACCTGTAAATAGGCCGTGAAAATAGATCTGCTCCTTTTCATCTGTATCCTTCTCTTGCTTCTTCTATGTGTTTATTAAATTCTTCTTTTGAAACTTGCCCCACCCTGTAGCTGACACACTTTTCGCATTGTTCTTTTTTGGGGCGATATACAGGGTGTCCCATAACTAATGGTACACAGGAAAACTGCAGATTCCTTGGCTAAAAATACTGCGATTTGGCCATACTTAGTTTAGTTCAATAGCTGGTAATTACCGAGATACAGGGTGTTCAAGTAAAAATTTAATTTTCAATTTTTCTAAATAACTTATTTTTGAATCAATATTTTCGCACAAAATTTTGTGACTAGGGTTTTTTTGGGGAAAGGAATTTGAATTTGTTAATAATTTTCATGTAGATTGTAGGGTGCGCTCTCTGCGGTACTCTGGATACATAAAAAGAAGAGTAACTTTCTTGGGCCTTAGTATAATTATATTTTTATTAAAAATATCAGTTTTTCCGTCATTTTTAAGTAATAAAGGTATACTTTGTAAATGTCGCTCCGACTAAACGTTTTCGAGATATTTTCAATTACAATTTCTAATGCGCCCGTTTAAATTTTGATTTATAAATGTGAAATTTGTCACAGTAGGCTTTGGTAAAAACAAATACAACGAAAGCACTTTGAAACCTCATTTCTGTCAAAGTTTATTTTCATTTGTCAGCATTGTGGGTGTTTTTAAGGAGTTTTTGAAGATATTGTTATTAAAAATTAAACTAAAAATGCCGCGACATAACTATTTTCTAACGGAGCAATGCGAAACATGGTATGTCTATACGCACAAGAAAATGTTAACAGACGCGGGGAACATCGGCGGTATTTGAAAATATATCCAAATAGAAGGCAGCCAGATTTTAAAATTTTTAGAAGCCTATACAACAGACTGGGAGAAGCAGGATCCTTGCGTCCAAAACGAAAAATGTAGCGGCATTTTTAGTTTAATTTTTGATAACAGTATCTTCAAAAACTCCTTAAAAACACCCACAATGCTGACAAATGAAAATAAACTTTGACAGAAATGAGGTTACAAAGTGCTTTCATTGTATTTGTTTTTACCAAAGCCTACTGTGACAAATTTCACAATTACAAATCAAAATTTAAACGGGCGCATTAGAAATTGTAATTGAAAATATCTCGAAAACGGTTAGTCGGAGCGACATTTACAAAGTACTTATACCTTTATTGCTTAAAATTGACGGAAAAACTGATATTTTTAATAAAAATATCATTATACTAAGGCACAAAAAAGTTACATTTCTTTTTATGTATCCAGAGTACCGCAGAGAGCGCCCCCTATAATCTACATCAAAATTATTAACAAATTCAAATTCCTTTCCCCAAAAAAACCCTAGTCACAAAATTTTGTGCAAAAATATTGATTCAGAAATAAGTTATTTAGGAAAATTGAAAATTAAATTTTTACTTGGACACCCTGTATCTCGGTTATTACCAGCTATTGAACTAGACTAAGTATGGCCAAATCGCTGTATTTTTACCCGATGAATCTGCAGTTTTCCTGCGTACCATTAGTTATGGGACACCCTGTATAGTAGCGCAGTTTTTTTCATCGAAAGTTTTGGAGAACGATGCTACTGAAAGGGGATCTTGATTTTTTGATTTGACTGTCTTTGACATAAAATTCATAACTACTTTGTCGAGAGTGCCATTCAGCCAGAAGATATTATATATATTATTCCATAACTGGTAAAGATGTTAAAAATTGAAGTAGGCTTTCACGACAATCTTCGAAAGGTTGTATTCCGTTAGATGACTGGCGTAGTACACTTGGAGCACATGTCCCTTAAGAATTTTTCCAGTAGAGGATTGTCCACCGTCCAATCCCAACAGTATTGACAAAAATGGTCCGGCATACCCTAACACTTTCTCCTTGTAGTTGCAAAAAATATTGCAAGGACTGTCCTCTTTGTGTCCTGTCACGACGTGCTCGTTAATAAATGAATACTTCTTTAAGAACTTGGCTGTGTTTACACGGTAGAAACTAGGCACCTGGACTTGCATGGTATTCACATCATGCAATATTTTAGGTTTTTAGTAAACAAAGTGACTGAGTGATTAACTCAACCGAAAAATCAAATTAAAATCCGTACGATTATGCTGAAACCTGATTTTACCGAAACATGGACTTAGCAGGTTAACGCTTTAGGCCGACGATATTATAATGAAATTTTATTATTTGTAGAAACTTATGTTGTTTTTAATTAGTGTCCAATCAATCGCGTCTGATCAGCATATTCTAATTCAAATCAGCATATTTTATGGTAGTTCGGTAAATTTGGATAAGTAAAAAATTGGTTGCACAAATTTTATGTTTTAATTAATAACTCCCAATAAATAAATATTTGCTGCTCGTTTAATAGAACACTAACAATTAATTTACTGCGACAACTATATTTATTATGGACTTCTCGTCTGCTTCCAGTGGAGGATATCAAGTAGTGTCATTTGATGTAACTTCCTCTTCTAATCAAGTTTCCGTCCATTTTCTTAAATTTTATGTGTTTCTAAAACAATAAGGTGTCTGCATGGCGCAGTTAGTCCAAGCGCTACCCATTCAATTAACGGAAACTGTCTAAATGGTGATTAGTATGCAACAAGAATATCTCGCAATGAACGTAAAAGGAAGGAATAGGATAAATTGGAAATGAGCTTTCATGAGTTACATATCCCATGAGCGTAATGATTTAAAGAATTTTTAATATTTCTGTAAAAATAGGAAATTTATTTTCGATTAAAAAACTTTCATGCAATATAAAAATTATAACGAGTAATAAGATTGATTATTGCGCATATAATAAAATTATTTAAAGAATGCATCTCTCTTTAAATCATGCGAGCATGAGCATATCGAGGATGCACAATGATGCAGTTAGCACATAGATGAGTAGCTTAAGGATAATATTTGGAAAACGCAAAGATGTTATTCACATAAACTGATCTTGATATAGATAGAAAATAAATTTAATTAATAAAAAAATATTGTGTAGCTACTCTGCTCTAAACAGTAGCGTACTTAACAGTTTTGTGATCGAAACACCACCCAGCCCCCCCCCCCCCCCCCCATCCCCATATTACTTGTGTTTGTTCCTCCTAGACATTTTAAAGTAAATGTAACATTTAACTATATATTCATATAAATCACAAATTTAATAAACCCCCCTCCTAAATAAAATGGAATAAAACTTCCCCCGGAAAAAATTTTTAGATACGTCACTGGGTCTAAATACATTATAATTCAATCACTTCCATAATATTCTTTCTGAGTATTTTCGGACAACCAAATAATTCTTGTTAAATAAACTTGCTTAATTATTTTATTATATTATATGAATCTATTAAAAAAACAAGGGCAATAATACCATTTTTATCTATAAAACTATATATTTTTTCAGTGTAATATGTATATTCACATACATCTACATGAATATAGTTGATATTTTATTCTCTAATCGAATTTCAATCCAAATAAAAATTGTTCTTTTTTGCCAGCAGATACCTAGAAAGAAGCCGACACCGCCTCGAAAAATAAGATCGGAATGTAAAGAAAACGTCGCGTCGCCTGCTCATCAAATAAACTAATGTTATTTGTTAATATTTCTTGATAATTTTCAAAGGAAGCAGGTGTAGTTGATAACAATAGAACATTAACGCGCATAAAGTACACACATTATTTATTAAGAAACAATGCACGTAAAAATTACTTCGGTGTTACAAATTAATAATTTGTGAGAAATAATTTATTTCGGTAGATACCTAAAATATCGACAGAGATATAAAAATATGTAACCTTAACAATTTTTAGTAATATTCATTCTATTACGGTTTACGGTAATCTTTAAATACAACGAACGAACAAACCAGAACTGATATATTATTTCAAATGAATTTATTTCTTGCTTGTCGTTTACTCGGAATTAGTTTATTCCTATTGCACGAATTAATATGTAGTTGATACATATGTATACAATACTGCATATATCTAGTTTTAGTTTACAAAAAGATCTTTCCGGTTCAATGTTTTATAAACACATGCTTATTTTCTAGAAAGTTATTATGGAATCATCTAAGGACAAATCGAAATATTTATATTTTATGCTACGTGTATTAAATGGAGCATTCAAATTTTCTATTAATATTTTAGGTTAACTGACACCTTTGGTTCCTGTGATCAACTTAAATCATCATTATTTTTAAAATAGAATATAACTTCCTGTAAACTTTCCTGCAGGATTAAAAAAATAATTAAAAATCCACTAGACTCACTTTAATTATTTATACCCCTTCAGGAGGAACGCTCTATATAGCATTCTTTTTGTTTCAATTATAGAAATAAAATTTGGTGGGTTTGTATGTGATATTATTTTTCAATTTAATTAAACTAACTAAATTTTTAAATGGAACACCCAGTATATTTTTGCCTACATCCATTCAGAACACCATTCCAAATTCAACGACACACCATACGTAAGACTTGACACTTTAAATATTTTGTCTTCTTATTTTTTGATCTAGGATACTATGAACTCAATAAAATGGTTTACGTCTTAACCAAATTATTGAAGGATCTTAAATTTGTAATTATGTTTATTTGTTTGTTAGCATGATGGCGTCATGGGTATCTGGATAAATGCAAAACCGTTTGCGCTTCTTGTTTTATTTTTTGTCATGAATTGGTATTTTTAATAAGTTATATCTCTTTTTGTAATTTTACATAAGGTTGTGTGATAACAAATTATTGGAAAAAGTATCTCTTTGCCAGAGTGAGCCAATTTGAAAAAAAATCGAGTTTTCTGGAAAAAAGCGTGGTTGCATTTGAATGATATTTTGAATCGATATATCCAAAAATGTATTGCATTATATTTCCATTTAAAATTCCAAAGTTTAGGTTATTTCCGGTTAAATCGTAAGTGACAAAATGTAGTCCGTCAAATAATATCACATACAAACCGTCCAAATTTTATTTCTGTAATGTAAAACAATAAAAAAAGATATAGGGGTGAGCGTTGCTTCTGAAACATCCGGTATGAGTTCCTTCAACGTCAGTATAACACATTATGTTCTGCTAATATGAAAAATATATCAGTTTCCATGATAGTAGTTTAATTTGTACCTACTTGTTTGTTCGTGTTAACTTCATGAACTTATTGCACCGTGTTAATATTTTGAACTTTTGTAAAAATTATTTTAGCTCATCTTTTCCTGCAGAGCAGATAAAAATCTGAAATGACTTATTTTTACATTTACATCTTAAGACGATAAGTTCATTAAATTAAAATTGTAGTAATAATATACAGGGTGCTTCAGAATAAGATGCTGATCCTTAACGTTGTGAATCCTTATTTATTACCATGATACTTAAACGTTTAAAAAGTATTACGTTTTTAAAATTTAAGTTAAGTGGAAAGCCGTGTACATAAATAAATAGCTGTCAAACTATTATTAAATATTTCGTTATTGTCATTGTTTCCTTAACAAAGCTAATAGCCTACTAGTCAGAAACCATAGGCACATAGCGAATGTGCATTTAATGCTTTTTATTTTTTTTGTCGGAAACTGTTTGTCGGACGATAAAAAGGCAAGATATGAAATGTGGCCTAAAATGAATGAGTATTTTAAAAATAATTTTTATCTTTAGAAAAAGCAGTGGCGTACATAATATTTTTCCAAAATGTCTAGTCCAAACCCTTTCAGGACGTCACTGGTTAAAATTTTTTAAAAAATTTCTACACCAAAAAAAGGCTATTGATGCTTAGAGGGCACGTGTGAAAAATTCATAAAAATAGCTAGAAAGTTGTTAAAGTTATGATAGAAAAACGATTTTTTTCTTAAAACTTTAACGCCCTGTAGTTCGAAAGTTGATGGGTTAAGGATTATGTTAATTTGAACTTTTCTTCTTAAAATCACCTAAGGATTCACAATGTTAAGGATCAGCATCTTATTCTGAAACACCCTGTATAAACTTTTAGTTAATACGTTCGTTGGCGTACGCAAATAGTACATATAATAATAAATACCTTCAATGCATTAGACGCAAAATACAAATACTACAACTTTTACCCAAAATGTTACGAATATCGGCCACAATACTTGGCACATGTTTAACGCATAAATTTACAGTATTAGGTGAAAAAGGTGTGCTCATCTAACAATTTACTCCACCGCAACCCGGTCCCTTTGCAGGAGTAGTTTCGTTATTATCCCCCATTTCCTATAACCGTTTGTTTAACTATCTTGTTTGCAGAGTTGATTGTCCAGAGAATAGTTCAAAGAGGGACCCGAACATTATTTCTAATTATATTGTCTTCCTTCAGTGCTTCAAAAGTCATTTTAATTTGGATCTTGACGTCTGCTTGTTCAAGAGCGTGAAAATAATTTGTTATTTCTGGCACGCCTTTAGCGACAACTTTTCCCCTTTTAAAGATGTTTGCCGAACGATGTTCATCACACTGGAAAATATTGAAAAAGGAAAGTTTTCTCGTTTGTGAGATGACTTGGCAAAGTGGAATTTTCTTTGATGAGAGTAGGCGAAAGAATACGGACGAAATTACATGTCTTTTGGAAATTTTCTTTGAAGATATTTTGTTTTCGTTGAGATCACGCTGTCGTTTTAACCCACTTTCTATTCTACTCTTTTTCCTAAGTAGGGCAGTTTGGAATCTAATATATTTAAAGGACAAAGTTTTTCACTTGAGAGCGTTAAAAAGATCTTGGATAAATTTCATTGCTTCATAAAAACGCTAAGAATTTTTTTCAGACAAACAAGGCTTTAAAACTTAATTCTTCTAGAACAGAAGTAGATGTTGAAAGTACATTTAATGTGGATTAAATATCGTTTATGTAAAAATTCTTAAAAATAATACGATTTTAAATAGAAAAATACATTAAATATTTTGTAAATTTACATTTTCATTGTCATATAACTTTAATTATTAAAAACTAACACATTTACAGACTTATCCGCTAAAATTTTAATTTACTGCAGCTGTAATTTGACAGTTTGGAGTTTAAAATAATGAAAAAATGTTAGAATAAGTCAACTCAGTCAAAAGATTTGTATTATAAATGTTATTTTGTCTCAAACTTTTACAGAAAATAGTAGTTAAGTACATAATATGATTTAAAATTATTTTTCCCGCAATATGCCATTCAAAATATTCATTGGTTTTATAAATTAACGTCGAAATATCGACATAAACCTACAGGGTCATACGGCACATAAACACAATGATATGGTGTACACAGAGACGATTGCCGGGTTGCAATCAAGAAGTAACTAACCAGAAAACTGAGAAAAGGAAACAAATGTTATGTAATTGTTAAAAAATTACAAGCCTGGCCATTAATTTAAGCACTTTCAATAATCATACCCATACAGTGGATCAGAAATACAAAGAATGCAAGATAAAGATAATCTCAGGTTTAGTGTTTCTAAAGTTTGATATTAATTTTGGCGCGGTTAAGAGCATGCTGACAAAGTAAGGGATAATTTTGTATAATAGTTGTCCGTAACCCCGAACACAAAGGTATCATAGTTAAAAAGTTAATAGTGAATATTCATATGCCTTTTCAGCGAATTCAAACTTTTGTTTCCGATCTCAGTAGTATTGGCAAAGAAAATTCAAATATTATACCTAATTCACTAACAATCTATTAGTCTAGAACAGTGATTCCCAACATGGTCTATATCAACCGCCAGGGGTCGACGACAGGCAAGAGGTCCCTCAGCAAAAAAAGAATAGAGGACCTATGAGATGTAAATGGGGATCCACAGATCTCATTTAAGCAATAAATGCAATAATCCACATACACAGATAGATTTGTTGCTTAGTTTTTACGCGGAAACGTAACAAATGGACCGACATTACATTACGGAACTACTGTCTTGTATACTCTTGTTTTCGCAATTATAATATTAATAGTAGCGAAGGAGGGATATAATGCATTTATTGTATTAAATATTAGGTAAGCAGGGGGTCTACCCAAATCCGAAAAATATGGTAAGTGGTCTACGAAACAAAAATTGGGAACCACTGGTCTAGAAATTTAACAGGACCAAAATATTTTTATTTTAATATATAGTTGTTTATCTGTCGTATTGAATTGAATTGAAATATATTTAAGTAATTAATTCTGTATTTAAAGTAGGAAAGTGTTAAAGCTTTTCTTCCTGAATTTAAATTCTATTGTAATTGCCATTATTTTTAATTGTTTCTTTTTTATGTAATAATTTATACCTTAATTAAAATTTCAAGAAAGATAGATAAAAAATATACATACCTAGTATTCAGAGCTGAAAGAAAGAATTTAAATATTTGTTTTATTAGGCAAAAAAAAATTAATTAGTCAATATCATTTACAATGAGCCAGCAACTAGGTTAACATATAAAATTAAGTTATAATATCAATTTAATGATACAATTTTTTGGCTTTTGGCTGCGATAAAAGCCTAATTAACTCTGTGGCCATAAAATACCATAAAATTTTCTTGTTTCCGGAAGAGCCGGAGTACAAATTTTATTTGCCTGCATCACTAATTATACCATTCTAAGTATGTAGGTAGATAGGTACCTAATAAAATATAGGTAAATAGTAAACTGATTTTTATTAATTGGTTTACTGAAACGAATATATATGTGTTATAGTATATAATTTATTTTTAGTTTTATTATACTTATTATGTCTCAAAATATCTTAATTTCTTAATTCAAAATAATAATAAATCAATATGCCGACCCTGTACTCAACGGGGTTTAAAATTCTAGGAGTAAACACAATAGGGATTATCAGATTTATTGATGTAAACGTCAACCACATACTACACTATATCTGAAAATGCATAGATTTGTTTAGTATTTAAATCTCTTTTAGTTCTTCAAACATATAAAAAATATATTTTATTTTCTTTGTTTGGCCTTGATTCCATTTGGGATAATGATCCATTAGAATTTCTAGATATTTTGACAAATTCAATATATTTTGGTTTCTGTTCTCTAAATTAAAATCATATTTTTCTTCTGATAAATAGTGGATTTTTACAATTAATTATTGCTAAAATATATCATTATAGATTTTTAAAATTATTTTGTCACAAATTTTGTTCTAGCCGTTGAACAATTATTTTTATATAAATGCTAATAATTAGCATAATCTCTTTACAAGTAACTCCCTGTTGTGTAAAGCGCAACGTCAACAGCGTAAGACAGAAGCTTATAGATTCTACATTAGGTAGGTATATACAGGGGTGCCCAGAAGTCCGGAATAAAATTAATATAGCCTTAACCTGTAACTTTTGAGGAAAACGCTCGGACACATCAATCTAGTTTTATATAATATGCTCACATTTTGACGTTATTCGTTTATTTTTTATAGACATACAGCTTGTGATACATCATTTGAAAGCTAATTTCTCTTACAGTATGCTCATAAATTTTAGCGCGATTCTGTCAAGCTATATTTCAAAATGGCGACTGTTAAAAGTTTTTAAAAAATCCCTATTTAAATAAGCGGAAATTATATATCATTGATGGTTTTTTTACCTTTCAAGGTAAGATATCTTCATTGTGTCGCGTTCACAAGATTTACTTTACGAGATACTAGCTTTCAAATGATGTATCACACGCTGTATGTTTCTATTTGAAAAAAAAGATCGATGTCGTCGTATCTTTGACAAATGTGTATAAATAAACAAACGAATAACGTCAAAATGTGAGCATATACAGGGTGATTCACGACGAGCGTGCATTAGAACTTTATGGAGAACTACTGAATATATGTTCCTGAACCTTTGGGGATTTGGGTTTATCGATATGCTCTCTTTAACTAAAATATTGACATGTTTCTGTCATTTCCGGTTATACCGGAAGTAGCTGCCAACTTTCGTTTTTTAAATACAACATGGTAATTTTTATTACATTTTTCGATTAAGCATTTCGATTAAGCATTAACTACTAAGCACATTTTATAGAAAATGTTTTTGTCAGACTCTATTAGTTTTTGAGATATCTGGACTTTTTGTAATTATTTGGCAAATGCATGACGATGAAATAATCCATATAATTTTTTTACCTTAGCGCTTGGACTAAAATTTTTTTTGTCACCGAATAGCTAGAAGATCATCAAGTCTCAAAAACATTTCAAATTCGGCATGAAATGTACAGGGTGGTCACAATTCAAGCCTCATTGTGAAAGAATTCAACCATTAAAAACTTTCTTATTTTAAATGGAACACCCTGTATATTTTTATTTAATTGGATGGCAAATTAGTTGTTCTTTATAAATAGTATTTACTGTCCTATACCTATATCAAAGCGTTTTCTCAAAAAATCCAATTTTATTCTGAAAATACTATTTGTTCACGTGTGCTATGAAAACAATTATTGTACTGATGTCTATACGGAGGAAAAGTGATTGTTATCAAAACGATGGGGCTCCAGCACACAACGTCCAAGTTGTTAAGACCGCCCTAAACAGACTTTTTCATGACCAGTGGATCGCAAACCAAGGTCCCTTCCACTGGCCAGCTCGTTCGCCAGACTTAACTCCACTGGACTTTTTCATCTGGGGAACCATTAAAGATAAAGTTTACGCGCGTCCCATCACCACGAAAGAAAATCTAATTGAAAGGGTGAAGGCAGCATTTCAATTTCTCACAAGAAATTAGGAATGCTACAAGAAATAACATGATGAGAAGAATACATAAATGCTTGGAAGTAAATGGCAATCATTTCGAACATATTTTAAAAATATAATCAAAAGATATTAGGTATAGTTTTCAAACACATTTTTAATTAAAGAATTTAAAGTTTATAAACGTTGTTTTCTTGCTATTTTAAAAAAAATAATATTTAAACCATTAAATTTAAAACAATTTAAAACAATCAACTGCATTTTATTTATAAATTATTAAGAAACACTTTAGAATATTATATTTTCAAGCAATCAATCACTTTTCCTTCGTATAGACATCAGTATACAGCCCCTAAGTACAATTGTTTTCATATCACACTTGAACAAATAGTATTTTCGTAATAAAATTGGATTTTTTGAGAAAACGCTTTGGTATAGGTATAGGACAGTAAATCTATTTATAAAGAACAACTAATTTGCCATCAAATTAAATAAAAATATACAGGGTGTTCCATTTAAAATAAGAAAGTTTTTAATGGTTCAATTATTTCATAATGAGGCTTGAATTGTGACCACCATGTACATTTTATGATGAATTTGAAATGTTTTCGAGACTTGATGATCTTCTAGCTATTCGGTGAGAAACAAAATTTAGTCCAAGCGCTAAGGTAAAAAAATTATATGGATTATTTCATCGCCATGCATTTGCCAAATAATTACAAAAAGTCCAGATATCTCAAAAACTAATAGAGTCTGACAAAAACATTTTCTATAAAATGTGCTTAGTATTTAATGCTTAATCGAAAAATGTAATAAAAATTACCATGTTGTATTTAAAAAACGAGAGTTGGCAGCTACTTCCGGTATAACCGGAAATGACAGAAACATGTCAATATTTTAGTTAAAGAGAGCATATCGATAAACCCAAATCCCCAAAGTTACAGGAACATATATTCAGTAGTTCTCCATAAAGTTCTAATGCACGCTCGTCGTGAATCACCCTGTATAAAACTAAATTGACTTGTCCGAGCGATTTCCCCAAAAGTTACAGGTTAAGGCTATATTAATTTTATTCCGGACTTCTGGGCCACCCAGTATAAATTAAAGAGAGTAGGACATAATATCATGACTTGCTGCGTAACTTTTCTGGCTAATAAAGTAATGTGGTGATTGTTGTTTCTATATAAACCTTGAGAGCAAAGTGTCTACACGACGTGCATTGCTCGAAAAAAATAAGGAATTATTTCCTCATTATATCACAGAAGCTATTACAGCAAATCTTACCTTCTCCATCTTCATACGTTCCCTCAGGATTCTCCATCCGTTCTGCCGACGCCCGATCAAGCAAATCACCGAGCGACGCCCTCCAGACGCCGAGGCGTCGCGATCGACGCGATGCACTGCGCGACGCCTCACCAGAACTGCACCTTCGCACTCGCGACTGACACGTCACCTGGAAAATATAATTAAATTAATCAGTTTAGTGAGTTTTATGGGTCTTCTAGCAAATAAGCGGTTAATTTTATGGTATTTTCTTTGACATAAAACGTTTAGAAATAAGTAACATGTCTATTTGATACTCGGAGATCTCTGGAATAGTCGAATGTTCTCGAATATTTCGCTGTCTGGAGAGTTCGTAAGGCGTGGTTGACAATAATGCGATCGCTTAACTGGGAAACGTTTGATGTAATAAATATTGATAAAAATTCATGTTTTATAAAAATAAAAAGAATAATTTAATTTTACACTTCAGATAAATGGAAAGTTTTCATACCTACTACCGAGTAAACACTTTAACTATATACTAAGGAAATTACTTTTTAAGGAAAGCCGGTTAACTTTCTAGTATATTCTGTGATAAACGTTTAGAAATTGGCCTATTTTATTTTAGGAGACCTCTAAAATAGTTTAAAGGAAGATTTTAAAGAATAAATAATCAAACCATCACTCTTTAATTGTGACATCATTGACATCGGCCGAAATGATTTACTCATAATTAATCGATTAAATGCTTCTGCTTGAATATCGTTTGTGTGTATATTAATTTTTATGAAAATGCATTTACTCGAACACGTACGTAAGTGCCTTTCTAAGTATTAGGATCAATTAGTAAGAAGACACTACCGGGAATATATTTTTTTTATGATCAAGCACTATAGGAAAAATCCTTTAGGGCACTCTAGGAGTGGTGCGTCTGCGCAAAAAGCGATTCACGTTGGTTTTGAATCATTGGAGGTTATATTCGTTTGGAAAAACGACCTCGGGAAGGTCGTTCCATAAGGATGAAGTCCTCCAGGAAGAATTCTTAAATAATTAAGTTCGAGGAGTACTAAGCTTAACCACATATGGATGGGCGGCAGTGGTTCGTCGTGTATTTCGGCTATTCGCCGCTCTGGGCGGAATTAAGAGGGCAAGGTCAGCCGAGCACTTTCCATGAAAATATCTGTAAAAGAGAGTCAAATCCCCAACCTGTCTTCGATGTTCTAGGCGGTCGAGGATCTTCGTCAGCTCGTGGTCTCCAATCAGACGAATGGCCCTCCTTTCGATGGAATCCAGTAGCCGAAAGTTGTTGTTTCCAGACATGAGCTCCAGACATGAGAGCAGTACTCTAGTGACGGTCGAATCTGGGCTTTGTATAGTGTCAAAAGTTGTCGAGGTGTGTACAACTTTCTGGTTCGGAAGAATACACCAAGTTTCTGAGAAGCTATCTTGGGGATTGCCACAATGTGGTTATGCCAAGACATATTTCCTCCCAGATTGACGCCCAGCAAATTAATAGATGAAGCCAGTGGGATTGATTGTTCGTCCATGACTATATCCGGTTCTGTAATGTTAACCTTTTTAGAGAAAACTGCTGCCTGTTTTTTTGAGCGTTAAAATCGACTTGGTTACTCTCACCCCAAGCCAAAATTTCTTCCAGCTCTTTGTTGAGACGTGATACTTCATGCTGTCTGCGAAGATGTGCGTCGGCATCCGATGTTTGTGTATTCAAAGAGAAAGATGAGATAAGTGTGCTATCGTCATATGTAATATAAATAATACATCCAATATAATTGTAAGTAAATAAATTGTGAATTTATTAAAATAAAAAAATTTGAATCGATGGAAATTAACAAGAATTTTTGATAATGGAAGAAAATTTGCGGAATAGTCTGGATGTTGCGACTATTTGAATATCTCGTGGTCTGAACTTGTAAATGGCTCTGGGTGGAATGGGATTGGTGAATGGTAGACCTGGGAAGTAAATTTTGGTCAAAAGTATATATTTATACTTAAGGACGTGATTGAATATTAGAATAGTCTAATAAAAAGCTTACTAAGAATATGAAATTTTAAAAAATTACCTTTATTTTATAGTGATTTTTGTGAAAATGTTTAAAAAGTTGAATATGCCGCGATCCTTTCATTTTGTCATCTGGCCTGTATTTGGGACGGATTCAAAAAATAAGTTCTCCCAGCTTGCAAACGTTTATTTCACTCATTTTGTCAACACTACGTTGGCGGCACAATTTATAACAATCGTAAGATCAGAAAGTGTAAATTAAAATAGTGAAATTCGCACATTATTCAGATAAAGCCAAATAATGCAAAAAAACCATTGAGTAATCTATTTAAATTGGATATGTCGCGTCAAGAGCGAATTTTTGTTTTAAATGGGGAAACTCCATTGTGCCGAAACATTTTGACGCCTCATAAATATAACATTTGATAACATTTTATTTTCTTGTTTCCATGAAGAACCAAGAAATATTTTTATGTACCCTACTAATCATTTCATTTGAATTGAAGACAATGAAGGAATTTTATGTACGTTTTCTTTTGCCTCATTGTTCTTCTCTAGTTCCTTATGGACTAATTTATCTTGCGAATCAAGGACAGAACTAATACAAATATGATTGGCGATAATCACGCAAATTTTAACTTTTCTTTGAAATTTTCGTATGAGAGGGAATTCAATTCGTGTCTGCAACCGTATTACTGTGCTCAGTACGTACTGAATGAGTATTAATTTACAAATTATAATAAATATATTATGACTATAAAAATTTAAAAAACATGATAAACTTTGAGAAATCTGAAACAAAATCTTCTGCTTGTTTAAAAACATGTGATATCTTGATAATTTTATTTAAATTAATATTGTCTTTTGTCACTCACAGTACCTACAAAGCTAGTTCCAAAGAATTTTGAACTTGTCTAAATATTATACATCATTGTTGTCAAATGATATTACCAAGTCATGAATTCGCTACTGATTTAGTAGTATGGTGTAGTATAATCAGTTGCGGTTCTTCCACAGGAGCACATGCGCACGTGCACCCCAAAACAAAACGAAGAAAAAATATTAATTTATATTCATTGAATAGTATTTATCGTATAAAGTCCGACCCTCCCTAATATTTTATCGTACCGTCAAACTAAAAAAACTCCTACCCTCCCTAATATTTTATCATCCCGTCAAACCAAACTGTATAGATCCGGCAACCGTGCCTAGGTCGAGGTAAATGACGATTATGACGAGACTTGCTCGCACGTGCGATCAAGTAATGCAGTTTCTCTGTAGTAATAGGTGGCGGGTGGCAGCGGGGCTATGGCAATTTAACATGGAAAAGGCGCACGGTTTATGTTTGCACCGCGCTGTTGTCTGTTCGTGCATCTAGTTAGAAATTCGAGCGTATATGTTTAATATTTTAATATCATATATTTATTAAGTTAAAATGAATAGTTGACGGTGGACTATTTAAGAAATAACTTTAGCTCTTTGAGTTTGGAGCAAAAAATTGAAGTGAAGAATGCGAGACCCCTAAACCCCAAATTAATTTAAGGCAGACCACAAAGGGTAAATCTAGGGACTTTATTAGAAAGTTTAAAAATGAAATATTTGAAAAAAAGTTTATAGAGGGTATTCCAAACTTAATGAGGCTGTTATTGATCACTTTTCTACAATTAAGAACCGAAGAATGGACTTTACGTTTAAGCACTATTGTGTAGGGTCGATAAATGTTGTGTATTTCGATAAATGATACAATTTTAAACCATTTTATTTAAGGATTTAAACTAAAAAACACTGAAAATATCGAGAATGCCAACTTGTCAGTCTCGTGGTTCGATTCGTTCTCGTCATAAAATAGTTAACTATTGTTCTCGTCTTGGTTGAGCCTAATGACGTGGTATTAGACATCATTCGGTTTTCTTGATAACTCGTAGATGGCGGTAGTAGTATTGGACATTATTCGGTTTTCTTGATAGCTCGTAGATGGCTTTAGTAGTATTAGTAGTGGACTGTATAAATATTGTTATGAGGGTTGCATGCAACGACGTTAAGCTTAGACAGCTATACACACTAAGAAAACCTTTCTTATTTTCGAAAAGTTGTAATTCCTTGTGTAAAATTAAAAAATAAATAAAAATATGTTTTTCCTAACGCATTTTCTTATTACTTTTTTTCTTTCTATATTTAGAACGCCTAGAAAAATTTCACCATACTTGTGAACCCCCTCTATCATAGGTCACGAGCCGCCACTGCTGGAGAAGTCTAATTGTTCGAATTAAAATAGACTAAAACGATTGAGCCTTGTAGATCTTTTTCCATCATAAGTCTTAAGCCGCATCTCCACTGTGATTGGCATTTTCTAATTAGCAAATGAGTACGAAAAATTTCACAAAGCCAATCACAATGACGATGCGGCTTTATTAATTTGACCAAAAAGCCGATACAGTGAGTGAGGCCACGGCATTAGCCCACGAATTATAGGATAGTCATAAAAAAAAATGCCCAATTATTTCTTGTATACATTGTCTTAATACAAGAGTCATGCGTGGACCAAAAAATTAAAATGAACACGATTACCTCACTCTTCGCTACACTAGAATACAAGAGCCAAATTGTTTAATTAAAGAGTCACATTCCGCATTTACATTGTCATATAAAAAGTAAAATTTATTCACAGAAACATGTGTATACAATTTAATCAGCTTAAAAGCCTGCAACATCTAAATGCAAAGTTATTCAAGGTCCTTTAGCTTGCAAAACTTAATTATCTTTGACAATTTTCACATGAATATATGTTACAAGAATATATGTTATTTAATTAACATAAAGTACGGGTTTTTATTGGATAGCCTCGGAGTAACCAATATCGTTGGCTAAGACTGGTGCAGCCATTACCATGCAAATTTTTGAATAGATCTGGATTCTCTCAGGAAATAAAATGTGCAAGATACTACGGTTTACGTTAATCAGTGAGTTTTTGCAATTGTATTTTTATAAATATTTACTAACTATTCCATTATTCAATTATAATAATTATGACCAGAAAAAAACTTGCCCACGCAGAACCCATAGTGTGTTATAATTGATATTCTATTCAGTGATCGAATTCAAATATAAATAATTCAAATAAAAATAAATAATTTTAGAGAAAATCTTTATTTCCGTGACAATTAGATCAGAGAATCAAATATCAACTATATATAACTGTTTATTTATTTAGTTCTTATATACAAAATTTAAAGTATTGCTGGTGTTAGTTAAATAACATCCGAAATTTGACCCATATAAGGGGTTGTTAAGTGTCTTGTAGCTTCATCGAGGATGATTAATGTGAACTAAAGAAATTGTTAATAAACATTTATAAACAAGGACTCAAGGTGAGCTAAATTGATGTTTGATAATTTTTTAACGAACTAGATCAGCATTAATATACTAATTTATATTAATACATATATACGTATAAGAATACGAAATTATTTGATTGCAAGTATGTAGGGTGTTGAAAAATGGTCGATACCTCGGAATAACTCCGGTGCATCGTATTGCAGCGGAAAATGTCTAGGGAAAAAGTTGTTTGGTTTTGAAGGAGGAATAGTTTGCAATTTAAACCACCTTCCACCCTCTCAACCCCCGGGCGCGGGTGGTTGTAAGTTAAGATTTTCAAATGGAAACCCCTATTTTTTATTGGCGTATCGTGTTCTCCAACCAAAAATAAAGATCTTTTGTCCGAAATTTTTTTTTTATTTGGGCCCATCCTTCACCAATAATCACCATGAGAAAGACAATATCAAAACCGTGCGAAAATCAAGTTTTATCCCGGAAATACTCGTTTTTTCTGCACTAAAAAATGACCGTGGAATACAAACAACTTTTTCCACGGTCATTTAAAAATCTTAACTTACCCCCACCAGTGCCCTGGGGTTGAGGGGGTGGGGTGGTTTAAATTGCAAACTATTCCTCCTTCAACACCATACAACTTTTCCCCAGACATTTTCCGCTGCAATGCGATGCACCAGTGATATTCCAGGGTACCGACCTTTTTTCAACACCGTGTATATGCCTTTCGTTAATCCTCTTTTTTTTCGATAAAATACTTACTATAATTACTAAACTAGATTTTTAGAGTAAATAAGGAAACCAGAAATATCTCCTCATGTCGATACTTCTACCGATCTCAAAATCTTTAATTTATCCGCGTGATGAATCAGTCTTGCCCTTAATACAGGGTGGCCCATCGAAAACAGTCCAGCAAGGTTTACGGCTGTGTGCGTGAAAATAAAAAAAAAACCTCGGACCCGTAAACTTTTGTTTTCAGGGGGACACGTTTCACTATTATTTTCATCCCTGTAACCTCAACCCCCCTAGCGGGGGCGGCTACTGCTCTTGTGTTTTCGAATGGGAATGGGTATGTTGTGATACATCTTTTTAAAGGGCATTAAATTCTCTTTAAAATGGCGCATTGTTTTGTAAATTTGAGCTAAGCGCCGCCGAGAAATTGCATTTAAAAAAATGTAATTTTATTGAGTAATACTTACATGTTATCTTATTAAATGTTGAAAATGTTCTCCATTCACCTCCATGCAATAGTACAACAACTGTTCAAAGTGCTCTGTTATTGTACTATTGTATGGAAGTGAATGGCAGACATTTTCAACATTTAATAAGATAACATGCAAGTATTACTCAATAAAATTACATTTTTTTAAAACGCAATTTCTCGGCGGCGTGTAGCTCAAATTTACAATACAAAGCGCCATTTTAAAGAGAATTTAATGCCCTTGAAAAAGATGTATCACAACATACCCATTCTCATTTGAAAAAACAAGAGTAGTAGCCGCTCCCGCTAGGAGGGGTTGAGGTTACAGGGATGAAATTAATAGTGAAACATGTTCCCCTGAAAACACAAGTTTACAGGTCCGAGGTTTTTTTAATTTTCACGTACACAGCCGTAAACCTTGCTGGACTGTTTTCGATGGGCCACCATGTATATGGAGGTCATATTGGCACTCGTGAATTTAATAATTAGACAACTATTATTAAAATAATTTTTAAACTCGTTATGCAACATATTTTACATTTCAAATATATTTTTTTCATAACACTTATGTAGATGTATCCAGATTGTAAATAAAAAAAATATATGAATCGATATAATATTCT
Organism: Barypeithes pellucidus; assembly: GCA_963991005.1. NCBI lineage: Eukaryota > Metazoa > Arthropoda > Insecta > Coleoptera > Curculionidae > Barypeithes > Barypeithes pellucidus. The sequence continues at coordinate 39,157,894 of OZ022559.1, forward strand.
TTTGTAGAAGATTCGGAGCATTCGGCTTCTGGTGCAGTCAAAAATATTCAAGGAATAAAAATTAAATGTACTTAGTCGATTTTTTAACGTAATAGAAGGATAACATCTTCAATGCTCTCCTTGCAAAAACTCCTTATAAACTTACAGCCCAATATCCTCCTTATGCGCATTGGGCGAGTAATACACATAATGTGTATGCGATTCCATTTCTTTGATCCAATCCAGAGCGAACGTCTTGAAGTCGTTTCTGCGATATTTGTTTTTAAATCGCCGATATCCTCCCGATATTTATATTGGCCATCAGCTAAATTAGATATTCCGAAAGAGGGTCAGTTTCCTTAAATGGATGCGTCATAAATGAAAATATTATACAGATGAAACCTTTAGCCCTGAGTTGTGGCAAGAAGGTAAAATGTTATTATAAACAAAACATTTGTTTATGGTGATCGAGGAAAATGAATACATGTAGATAGTCTGAAACTACCGCTGACTTATAAAAACAATCTAATACGTAATAGAACTATATTGATATAGTAATAGACCTTACCCAAAAACTAGTTTCTTAGGCAAGTTTATTTATAACATATTTTTATTATTACCTTCTTACTAAACTATTTTCAGTATAAATCTTCTTAAAACATCTTGTTCACATAAATTAAACAAAATTCGAAAAAAAAAATCTCTAATACCGCTTAATACATCGATATATACAGGGTGTTTCAAAAAACATGCGCCATCGCCCGTGTAGTGATTTCTTTCCCAAAAATGAGACAAATAGTTCGCAGATGCATTGTTTGAAAGATACAGGGTGTTAAATTTTTTCGGTATTGTCAAGATATGTCCGAAACAGTTTAGTAATTTTAGTGAAATTTTGGTTAGAATAGCACCCTTACTAGATTTTTTTACTTATATGTATATTTTAAGCTTAATATTTAACAGAGTTTGATAAAATTGCATTTATCTTGTATACGAAGGTGATCGTAAATAAATATTAAAAGATTTTTTTTTTTAGTAGTTTAAATTTCTAATAAAGTGTGCTATCAAAATGTGAAAAAGTCAGTGTCGTACCTAACTGTTAAAAGAATTATTAGATCGTCTGTCCGCACGCACGCCCCTGGTAAACCTATTGCTAAAATATGTGCTATTCAAACGTACGCAAAGCGTTTCAGAAATATCTGGAAAATATCTGGTATTATTTTTGGGTAAGGAATTTCATATGTTTTTGAAACACGTATATTAAATTTTATACAATAACTTACCCACAAACTAGTTACTTAGAACAGCTTGTTTAACAACATTTTTTTATTATTACTTATACTTTCAGTATAAATCTTCATACCGATTAAACAAGCTTCTAAAAAAGAAAATCTCCATACCATACGAACAAATCCAAGATAAAGGGAGCCTCGATGGGATTCTCGTTATTGGAAACAGATACAACTTCGATTAACTGAAAAAGTATCGCAATCAAAGCACTAACAATATGCCATACAAAAAGTTTTGGTAAGATGTTTAAGCTCAGTATCCTGAAAATTTAATAAAGGTGATTAAAAAGGCTCGAAACGTAATTAAACGATAGTGTGTAGTACATCATTGAATTTAGAATAAATAATGGCTCTTAAAATATGATTATAAAATCAGAGCCGTATTAGAAAAAAATTAAGTTTTTGATGATTGATTTGAAAACGGAACGTCGGTATAAAAAAGTTGTTGTGTAATCTTTCGGTTCATTAATAGTTGCTTTAAGAATGTTTTGTCAGTTTTGCTCTAACTTTAATATTAGCGCCGGAAAAAAATTTCATTAGATATCCAAAACTCAAAAACATCTTAATGAAACGTTTTGTATGACATAATGTTTATGATTTGATTGTAATACTTTTTCCCCGTGTAATGAAAGTTGTATCCATTGCTACCATTAACGAGATCCCCATACAAGGCCCTACTTATCTTGGACAGCCTGTATATTCCGAACGGTAACTTTTAATGACACATTATTTTTTATTTAGTTTTCATTATAGGGTTTCAAATCCCTAATATTTTAACAGACATTTATAAAAAAAAATATCACATTTCTAACAACCCGTGAAAATATGTAACCCCGACAAGTGTGTGTGTGTGTGGGAACAGAAGCAGAAATGGCGGCTCCTTTCTGTTTAAAACTACGCATTTAAAATACTGTTTTAATTAATTTTAAACCTATCGGACTTATGGTAATTTATAGCAGTTAAGCCTTATCGGCTATATAGAATGGTTTATTGAACCATATTTGTTTTAATAAGTTATTAATTCTGTATAATGGATTTCAATTATTTTGCTGATTGTTAATGACAACTTTTTACAGAAAATAATATAACTATAAACCGAAATACCAACAGAAGGGTAATCTTTATTCAGCAGACGATAGCCTGTAAATCTAGCTGGAGCGAAAGTGATCCTGGTGAGACGATGTAGCAATACAAAATAGCACCGAGAAAATCAATGCGGTTCAAAGTTGCATGGACAATTCCTATATTGATCAATGCTTAATTATATCGCATATTGTCAGAAAAGTACTTAGTTTTAAGTTTTTGTGAATTTTAACTGAAGAACAGGTTGTGTTCTATTGTTTTACAAATAACTTTTCTCTTGAATTGAATATCCACTTCACAAACTCGAAAAAAAAAACTACTTAGTTAAAAAATATATCGTCCCTCCAATGCCAAAAACGCGATTGTGCAAATTTGCAGTTTTGAGAAATCTCCAATTTAATGTTTGGATGAACACTAAAAATATCCACTTCATTTTAGAGTGCTGCTGTATAATTAGTATTGTTTACTATTTGAGTTGTAAATTAAATTTATATTGATTTTTCATTAAAAAAATTTACTGTTGGTTTTGCAAAAAAGTAAAATATATATTTTTCATGGTAGAAAAAAGAACTAAACCTTTATCAACAACTGTTTTATGTGACATAATTTTTTACTTTTTCGTCAAAAATTAAGTTTAACTTAAGATGAGGAAACAATCCCAAATTACCAATCAGAGCCATATATGTTGCATCAATTAAATTAAAAAATATGCCGCTTTTTGGCAGGTTAGAATGAGACGACAGTCATCAGCTGATCAATATTTCTTTTCGTGAAGTTTTAGCTGCTAATAATAAAGTTTTTTAGTTAATTTATTGATATTTAGATTGTCTGACATGTTTCAGGAAGATCTGGGACATAAATTTGCAATTTATCCATATTTGAAATTGTTATTATTATTCTTATAACATTATATTTTTTAACGCAATTTTTTCATAGCGTTTTCCAATCCTTTAACTTTACGAATCCAGTTTTAGATTAGAAAAAAACTAAGTATATTTGGCTAAACGTTCGCATAAAATAGTGCCTGCAAGGCAACCTGTGATTAAACGCAGCTCTTAAAAACATTTGTAAAAAAACCTAAATGTCCTTCTTAAATAGCTTACAGCAACTGATTTCAAATGAAACAAAAATGCTGATAAGAAAAACAAAAATAAAAAAAACCAAACTGAAGTTGATACCCTCGCGAAACAGCCAACAGGTTGTTAGGTTTACAGGTAAATACGAGTTTTTGGCATTGAAAACTTTGAAATTTATTATTGTTGCCGGTGCACATAGGTGAAACACCTAAAATTTGCACATTCGTATTTTTGGCATTGGAAGGACGATCTAATAGAATAAATCGTGCGCGAAGAATACAGATTGGGATTCAAATGGAACGCTGCTTATAGTGGCTCCGGGAATAAGATTTATCTAAAATCAAAAGAAAAAATTTGCACATTCGTATTTTTGGCATTGGAAGGACGATCTAATAGAATAAATCGTGCGCGAAGAATACAGATTGGGATTCAAATGGAACGCTGCTTATAGTGGCTCCGGGAATAAGATTTATCTAAAATCAAAAGAAAAAGTCTGTTTGCTTTTCAGCTCGTATTAATATCAAATATTAATGCGCGGAACAATTATTTCCTAACCACCCGAAGACAGATCTCCAGAAAGTTATTGTTCATGTATTTGTTCGTTAAAAACTAGTTTTTATTAAATTTCTGACATACGGTTTGGCAGATGTAAAAAAATTAAATATAAAAAACAAACCCGAACAAACCCGAGGCACAATCTTTGAGGACGTATTTTTGGATTTTACGGAAATCTTATTCCCAGAACCACTATAAGTAAGCAGCGTTCCATTTAAAATCCCCACCATGTATATTTTAATAAACAAGTATTTTCAAGTTGTGCACTTCTAATCTCGTAGCAAGGATTCATTTTTCAAAATAATAATTACAATATCTATATTTATGCATTTAAATATCGTTTGCGTAAGACTTAGTCTATTTGAATATTATATTTTTAATTTAAGCATTTATTTTTCTGCGTATCTAATACCCATAGGTATTTAGAGCAACCGCCAAGCTTTATTAGGAGAAATTAAGTTTTTTTTTAAGAAGCTCGAAGGAAAACTTATATTTTTTTCCTTTAAATGTAATAATTATAAATCAGGTGAACATGGAAACAAACAACAACAATATATCAGAAAAATACTTTGCATGTATTTACAAATTTTAAGAAATTTACAACATCTCAAAATACCTCATTTTAACTTTTTGTTTATAAACTTTGAAAATAAATCCTACACTTTATGTTCTCATCTAATAAAAAACGGTTTATTTGAATTTCAGGTTGATGCTACAGAGAAGACAAAACAAAAACAGATTAAGTTCTCTGTTTAAGAATGCTTAGTGCATGTTGCAGTTATAAATAAAATGTAGGTGGAAACTTCTTCCCGAGATTTTGATATTAAAATATATGTTTATTTTTGTTGAGTATATTTAGAAGTAATTTGTAATATGTATAGCTGTATAAAAATTTTAACAATTTAATTCTTAGAAAGCGCCAATCAATACGTCGAAAGACAGTTGCGATCCGTGGTTAGTGAAATATGAGAGACTTAAGAACTAGTCCTAAGTCTCTCATATTTTACTCGTCGAAGACTATAGAAGAATTTACAGAAGAAATAGCTAATAATCCAATATACTCAATAGACTTAATAGAGTATTTCTTTTAAGCAACTATATCGTAGATTTAGTTAGTTTGGGAGCTAAAGTTTGTTGAATCATTTAAAGAAGTGGCTAATACCCCATTACCTAAATTCAATAGCATATTAACAATTCCTGCTTTTAAGCATATAGTACTACTTAGTAGATATAGTTGGTTTTCGAGCGGAAGGACGAGCACCTACACGCCTCTCATCACTCTAACGCGCCACTGACTTTATTCGCAAGCATGCATGAAAACATCGAAGCATGCATGCATATTTGACAATGTGTGGTCAAAAACTGATGACTAGCGCGATGTGTAATGATTTGTTGCTACTTGAATTTTGGCATGCGTGCCGACTGGCGTGACACAGCGTGTGGGGAAAAACGTGTCACTTATCATTATTTTGCTACTTTAGCAAGGTATAGTGCATGCAGTAACATTCGACTTTATCAAAGAATTATTTCTCAATCCAAGGACGTCAGAAAATATTGTTACTGATTACTGACTGATTAAAATGAGAGGATCCCTCAGTCTACCAGAATAGTCAGTGGATCATATTGCATGCAAGTTTTGCTATTCATGTGTGCTAGCGAGCAAATGTGACCGTCAGTAGGCCGCATAAAATCAGCGCGGGCAAGTGCGACGATTGAACTTAAAAGAAAATACTCGAATTTCTTTCCATACACACGGAAGCAGTCCTATGAGCGCCTGGCTCCGGACGGGCATCACTTATATACCGTTTTCTCAGAGAATAACACTCCACTAGTTAGTCAGTTGGAATTGTGCAGCATTAAATATGTTACTATTTTCTGCTTTACTTCTTATGTTATTAGTTATTATAGCATTTGTTGTGTGTTATCGTTTTTTAATGTCCTTTATACATAGATATTAGGTATTATCTTTATAATTTTAATATTCTTTATATTATTATATTTATCGAAAATTGATATAATCGTTACCAGTATAGTAAAAAATATCTAATTCAATTTTTTTTTAGGGCGAATAAAATCAGATTTATCAAGCGGGAAAATGAATTACTACCCCATTGTGTCGGGTATATAAATTGTATTTATATAACCAGGCAATATCAAAATTACAAACAGTAATAATTGTCTGCTCCACAGACTTTTTAAAATAATGGCAAAAAATGTATTAGATAACCGGGTTTTGTATAGTAATGTACAATTTATTGTAGTTTAAGAATTTTGAAGATTTAAACAATTTTGTTGTAAGTATACCTATAATGTATTTGATAATAAATTTTATAATAAGTGTAGTAACACCGCTGTTTCTAAATGTAAAATCATCCACATCGTATCATACAATTGAGATATATCTACATATTTCTCTGAATCGGTCGAAATGATCACATCCTGTATAATATAAGAAGAACGTTGAAAGCGGAAAGAAAATAAACGAAATACTGGCTACCTGGGAAACAAAACCAACAAACCTTATTTTCATTACACTTTACCCGCCTCGCGTCATAGAAAACAGCAACTTTAATTTAAGAAAAAAAATGCTAGGATCCCAATCTCGCTGGGATTGTCGTTCGCGGAACACTGCATCTGTAAAACTGTCTATCTCTATGAACCATGAAGGAAGCCTTGACAGCATGGCATGTTTTATATGTTCATTTTACATCAGTTTAGTGTTTGGCCGCCTGTCTGAAGGTTTTTAGGGTCCCTACGTGGCTCTCATTCGGCAGCCGCGGCATGAAATGGCCAAAGGCGCATATCTCCATGCTGAGGTAAGCTGCAGTTTTGATGCCTGCCGACAGCCGGCGACGGATACGTACAGGGTGAAATATGTGAATTAGGAGATACGGGACACGAACGGAGGCAAATGCGAGGTATTGATCGCGATCATTGGCGTTCATACTAAGTATTAAAATAAAGGTGCATTTTGCATTCTGATTGGAATGGAACCTAAGCTAGGTTATCTTGTATTAAATAATCTTGCTACTGAGAAGGTTGTGTTACAGCGATAACGTGAACCGAATACAATTAAACCTTATCCAAGTTGCACATACACGTTTGGCGACTTGTTTACTACCTTTACTACCTTAGATCCAAGCTTCCATAACTTATTTGCTACTATACTGCATCCTTCCGAAATTAATGCAGACTATTACCTAATGTTACATTACGGAATAATAACGTATTTTAAAAATAGAGGTATAAAGATTGTTTCACGAAAAATGGATATAACTTAATGACTAAAAGTAAAAGTAAAAGTACCTGGGGCCATCCCATTATGACCGTTTGTTATTATTATGCGGAAAGGACGGGATTGTAAAAATTATATTTAAATATAGGCACATCAGGTAGGTTAGGTTGCTTAATTTATATTTAAATATCTTTTTGTGGTAAAATTTGTTAGTTTTTGAGGAATGGTTCAAGAATTGTCTTTTCCCAAACATTCCTCAGAATAGCGTGATAGTAATGGACAATGCGAGCTATCACAGTCGCCAATTACATAAAGCTCCAAGCTCAAATTATACAAAATTGGAGATTCAGAACTACATGGCGGCGAATGATATATATTTTGAAGAAAGTTATAAAAAAAGTGATCTTTTAGAAGTTTTAAAGACATTTTGTATAAAAAAAGTATATGTTTGTGACACATTGGCAGAAGAAATTGGACATACAGTGCTACGGCTCCCACCCTATTGTTGCATTTTAACCCCATAGAGCATATGGGGTTATACCAGTTAAAATCACTGGTTAGGTCTGAAAATATTTCTCCGACTTTAAGTTCTAGTGTTGTAGAATTAATTCGAAAATGCTTTAATGATATTCCCCCAGGTAGTTGGAAAAATTCAGTCCGTCACGTAATAACTGATATAGAAAATTCGTATATTAGTCTGGATCGTATAATTAATCCAATTATAATTAATTTTGATGAGGATAGCGATAGCGAAACAGAACTATCTATAGAATGACATTATAAATGTAAATAAATATGACTGGTAATATTTAAAAAAAATGTTATTTCATTTGATTACATTAATATAATCATATCATTACTTGTTTTCCTTAGTCCGACCCTTCATACTTCACTTGTTTATTGCCAAACTCTTGTCGACACAATGGGACCGACCCAGGAAATCATTAAGTCGTATCCAAATTTCGTGAAACGTACTGTACCCGGGAATGTTAAAGTCAAGTTTTTAAATCTGGGGTTCGAAATTTATATTTTCAAGGTATCAATGGTGAACAGAAATTGACAGAAGCTGTCTAATTACTATGTCACATTATAAATCTTTATTTTTACTCTGTTTTTTTTTTTTTCGTTAACTTTGTAGCTTAGCAATTATTATAGATATAACGTAATTGTCTCTAAAAAAAAACAAGATTCTCTCTCTCGGTATATTATTTCATAATTATTTAGAGTAAGTTCCCTAAATATGGACCACTCTAATAATTTTTTTAAATAAAATTTCTGAAAATACTCTACAAAGAGTTTATTTGGACCGCCGAATTTTAATATGGACCGAAACGATTTTATAATATTCTGGTGCAGTCACAGTAACGAAAGATAAAGGCATATTTATTAGAATATTAACCGTTTATATAAAACTCGAATATAAAACTGTATCTTCCTATTCCGGAGCAATCTTCGTACACCCATCGAGTGCAAGAGACGCACTGAACCCACAATTCATCATTATTGTCTTCCAAAAATAAACCCTCGCAATATATGCATGCGGCATTCTCTTTGCCTGTACGACCCGGATCTTCATCTGAGCTATTATTCACAGAAAAATCGCTAGAATCCTCAGAACTAGACCATTCACCATTTCTTAAAATTGTTTTTTTATTTCATTATAGTTTTTTTTTACTTTTTTTGTGTTTTCTCTGTAGGTATAGAACTTTTGGTTTTTGTTTTAATTTGTTGTTTGATTTAAGATTTATTTCTTTTTTTCCCTTTAGTGATTGCTCTAGTTCTAATTTACCTATATGGCGAAGACGTCAACAAAGTAGCCTTACTTGCTTTTCTTCCCCTATTACTTCTTGTTCTTCTTAAAAATGGTATTGGACTAATAATATCTAGTGTTATGAAAGCGGGAGCCGTAGATGGAATAATATAAAATGACACCTTTTAATATGGACCACTGGTCCATATTGGAAACTTATAGGTAGTCTATATTATAAGAACGTTACGTTTTTCATTTAATCTGATTTTTCGAAAATAGTAACTCAATCGAACAAACCCTAAATATATAAGAATTTAATTTCTAAACAACTCCTTTATGTAAAAATATGAAACAAAGCAGAGATAAAACAATTTCCTTTTATTTCACGCTTATGGAACTTACTAGAAATTTACATTAGATGCCGATAAAAACACAAAATGGTCATAGCTGTCTGAGCTTTACTCGCAGCCTGCTTGAGAACAACTGACGATATGGCGCCATACTATAGTCTTAAAAGACACAAATTTCCGTTGGATGCATTGTTGCCAATGCAAAAAATGTTGGTGGTCCATATTGAGAGAACTACTAAATTGAAAATCTTTTTTTTTCTGTTTCTGATAAAACCAATCTTAATGTCATCACAAAAATACGATATCATTTTCAAATATTCAACGTTTCGATTTCATTTTATAAGCATTAAGTAAACATTGGATGTTGGCTGCATCTTTTATTCGATTTAGGGTGTCTGTTTTTTATTGGATACTCAAAAAATATGTAGACATAGATAGTATAAATTTAATGGAGAATTTGTCATTTTAATTTAAAATACACGTCTTTAATCCTAATTAATTGCGTACCTAGTTATGGTAGTGACAAGAGTAGAGACAATGTTCTCCGTATTCGACGGAACAAGAAGTGTGTATATAATTGAACTTATCCCGAAAAGTACACAAGTAACCTTATAAAAACATACCTACATGTTCTAAGGTTATTAACCGACATTTTAAATCAATGTTTCCACATAATATATTGAAAACTAGTTATACAAATAGGCGTTTAATGATTAAAATAACGGAACGTTTTTAATATTTATTATTAGATACTTATTAACTATCGGTTTATCTTAGAATTTTGATTATACCTATACTACAATGCTTACAATCAGTATTTTTAATTACACACCAGGAAAACGCACATTATCAAAAAAATGTTTTAAATTAGTATATCAACGTTGTCAATAATACTACATATTTGGGCTGAGGCAAGGACCAAGTTGGTTAAGACAATGAACTGTTTTGTTGAGATACTGATAATATATTATATTTACAGTTTATTTATAATTAATAAATAAATGTATTTAATGATATTTTAAAAAATCGATACAGGATGATTTTATTGATATGGCTCTCTGTTTGTTATCCACATAGTCCTACTGGGGAAACTTGCTTCATATCCCCGTAATATTTATGATTAATGAAATATAAATCATTATTAAAACAATTAAACCCTGATAGGTATTAGGGTTCTTCAAATTGACTAGTTCTGCATCAACTTCATTAGAAAACTTCAAATTATAACTGGACTAAAAAGAGCTACTAATTTCAATGCCAACGGTCGAGTTGTCATTTGTGATGGTATGTCATTATCCCACTTCAAGATACGACCTGTGTTACTTTGTTGTTGCCTAATCACATAAGTGGCTGGCAAATTTAGAATATTTCTTTTTGCTAAGATAGAGTAGGTTACCTAGGAAGTGATTAAGGAAGTAAATAATTAAAGGGAATGGTAAAAACTGGCGGCAAACACTTCTTGACAAGGATGTTGAGTCATATATCAATATCGGGGTTAACATGATTAAAATGCTAATTTTATTAATAATTCGAAAAAATATTAAAAAATGTGGAGGATGAAATAACATTGTAATAACAAAATATTGAGTTATAGGTTATTGTTTCTATTATAAATATTTTATTTGAATGACTACCTAATTTGCATTAGAGAATCGTAAGAAATAATAATCCTTATATCGCCATCAGGACTATTGATGTCATGGAGACCAATCTTGTTAGTTTGTCAAAAGAAGCTAAGGAAGTGAGGGGTAAAAATGGAAACGAGAAATTACTATAATAGTAAAATACTATTACTTAAACATATTATAATATTTTATTAATAATAACAGTTAAATATAGCAGAAGAGGTTCGCCATAACGGACGCCGCTATATTTATTTTGTAACTTTACTATTTTTTTTAAATAAGATAATCAAACTATTTCATCTACGAATAATAGTTATTTTCTTTATTTTACTAAATTTTGGAAAATCCAAATTTAATAATTCCATTAAAAAAGTTCTAATCAAATAATTTGTAATAATATTGTGTAAGAACAGAACTAAAAGTACAATCAAATGTCTTATTTAACCCTTAACTGGCGGTGTGGGGTCTGAGGGACTCACAAGACATATTAAGTCTATATAAAATATTTTAATTACGGGCGTGAGCCATGTAGCGCCATCTACCTTCAAGTTGCGATGCTCTTAACTAAATAATTAGACACGCGCTTAAGAGTTTTTAGTGGATAATTTTGTTCATGGATTTCTCAGATTCAAAAATTTCCGAAACACGAGTTTGTCAACACTTCCTTTAGGTAGGTACTTTTAACCACAGGTGAACACTTCTTGGTCCAGGGAACCGAAAGTTTAGCAGCAGAACCTTAGTGATTTCCCCGTAAACTATATTTAAAGAATGTGTGAAACTGTCTTAATACCTACATAATAACATAAATTTTGCCAACCACTAGATTTTAAAGATAATATTTCAATATTACGGGACCTTCCAAAAAAGAAAATTATTACGCTTGTTCTGGTTTGTTCCTAGGAGTCAAATAGCAGAGTCGTCTTGAACTCAAAGGCTATATTTCCTTAAATCTAACTTCGGCATATTTATATTATATTACTTTATAACAACAACAAAATTATTGGAGAAAAATAAGGGTACCTATCTTACTAATAAAAAAGCGTATCACCACTCATTGGAATATTATTTAAAATTAGAGATTATATACCTTTAATACATTTAAAAAATATTTATTATTCAAAATTTCAATATTTAATACCAGTTTGGGGATCTGCATATGCCACAATATTAAACCCTTTAAAAAGACTACAGAACAAAATTATAAAATGTATTCATAAACTGAATTTTTTGGAACCGACAGCAAATTTATATAAACCAAGAGGATATTTAGATCTAAATAGTTTATATAAATTTAAAATCAGTATACTAATTTATGCAATTAATAATAAAAATAGCTTGTATAAAATTTGTAAAATTAACTGATATACACAATCATAATACCAGAAATATTGACCATTTAAAAAAACATCAAATTAAAAGTAGAATAGGGATGAAATCTATTTTATTTGATGGAATAAATATTTATAATAGGTACATTACCTAAAGTATTAACAAAAAATTTTCATTTAAAATTGTCTAAAAAAAATGCAAAGAAATTTTTTCTGGAAAACATACAAATTACTTAAAAAAAAAACCATTTATAATAATTTTTATTTTGAATTTTTATATTGATTTATTAATTATTTATGTTCTATGTTATAATATTCCCTGTAATGGACTACAATAGCTCGTTGGGAATAAACATTATTATTATTAAAAATACGAAAAATTCAGAATCCTGATTGATTTGCAATGAAAAAGTATGAAGACATGCAGGCCATTTCGTTAAAGAAATACGAATCTGAATATAAATAAACCATGTAACTAACCATTTGCTGCGGAGTTGAACTAAGAGTTCTCAATTTCGGTTGACCGACCATGGAATTTTATTATTAAATGGAACATTTACTTCTATAAATAATTAATTTTTTTTATATGGTTTACAAAGAAAAATATATATTCCTCATCCAATTAAACAATTTCAGACATACCAACTGAAAACGAAATTTTTTAAGCAGATACATATTTTTTCCAGAAAATTATATTTTATCGGGTAAATCGCCATTTCCTGCACATGTTATATAACAGTATTATTTAATTAAGCATGTATTATTCTAGAAATAAATTATTTATTACTGAACTGCAATTGTTTTGGCAGAACCTAGTGATTTTCGCATAAATTCTGGCTGATAAATGATAATAAAAATTTTGTCAACCACCGGATTTTAAAGTTTTCCGCAGCGCTAATTTAATAATTTTTTGATATTGCGGAATCATTCAAATAATGATTCATAACGTATGGTCAAGTACAAGAGCTAAGGTAAAAAATTATATGGATTATTTCATCACCATGTATTTGATAAATAATTACAAAAAGTCCACATCTCTCACATAATGACAGAAATAGACAAAAAGATGTTCTGTAAAATTTGTTTATAATTCAATGGTTAATCGAAAAATATAATAAAAATTAAAATGTTATATTTAAAAAATTATAGTCGACAGCTACTCCCGGTATAACCGGAAATGACAGGAACATGTGAATATTTTAGTTACAGCGAGCATATCGATAAACCTAAATCCCCAAAGTTCCAGAAACATATAGTAGTTCTTCACATAATTCTAATGCAAGCTCGTTGGCAATCACCTTGTATAATAGGTATCACGTCGACCCATAAAAATAATAGAAGAAATATAAAATATTTATTTTTAGTAAATTATTTAAAAACAAATGAAAGCATACTTTAACGAATAAACATACCATAAAATATTTATTTCATGAATACCAATTTTTTTCTGTTTCAGGGCCTAGTCAGAACAGCATTGGTTAACAACCCGTCCTCCTATAATATAATGAGAAGAAATCGTGTTGGAAAATATAATATTATCAGACATGTTCTTTTTTTAATAAATATCTATTTTATTCGCATTTTATTTATAACCAATATTTCTTCGCCATAGCTCTTTTTATGTTACATTTTCCGTCGGTAAAATAAATAATATTGTACTGTAATAAGCGAGATATTAAGTAATTTAATTATCTCAACAATAATGAAGATTCAAAAACTGAGTTAGGGCACATTTTTTAAATAAGATTTAATGGAACTTAACAACACGCAACGACAAACCATACCTATAAAAAATAAAAGATCATAAATAATTTACACTTACTACTATTGGGTTTTAAGAAAATGCTACCGGATAATAAATTATATGTGAAAAATTACAATTCTTACAATTAATATAGCAATATCGGAATGACAGCTGTCAAAATTAAACATTATTTTTCGATTCCTTATACTGGTATATTTTCAAAATTACAGAAAGTAATAGTATGTGAACCTCGGTAGAATAGAACGTTTCAGTAACCTACCTGATGATATTATGCAAAAACAACTGTTATAATGCAATAAATGCTCGTTTTTATCTGAATATTTATGCATATAAATAATTATTATTCATAAACCTTAAATAATTTATATATCTTAGCAAGGTAAACTCTATTACAAAGATTTCTCAATTAAATCCACAGATCCTCAGATCATCCCATCAAACTTCACAAATATCATGCCTCCCCTACATTCAGCCGAAATTCGATAACTACTTATAAGTGCTGCCCCCAACCCATTCAGTGGCAGACCTCTGAACTAAATCAAGGTCATTACGTAGGCGATGAGATTGGAGAGTTCCTGATGTTATTTTTCGTCGTTTTTAAGACTCGAAGGTCTAGTAAATAAGACATAGAATATCTTCGACATATCAATTTTTTATCAGCTAACACTCTCGATTAACAATAGGTCCATAATAACCTGTTTTGACTTATCTTATCATCTCATATTTTAAATTATAGTAGGTATGTATATAATATTTATTTTCAATGACCCTTATTTTTTATGATAAGTTAATCTAGATTCTCACTTCATCAAGATTGATCAAAGGTTAAACGAAATATTACTTACTTTTTGACATGATTCCTCTTTGTTTCATTTTCTCAAAATTTTATTTATAATATGACTTGTGACACTAAGAGCTAATTTAATTTTTAAACTATTCTTAACCCTAACAAACCCACAATAATGTACCATTTTTACTTTTTACCTAGATAAAAAGAACTTAACTAAATTGTATTAGCCTTTTTAATTTTTAGAATTATGTAGGTACCATTTATAAGAGTTTTGAATATTTATTCGTTACAATATAAAATTGAAAATTATGATAATATGTATCTAGGCAGGTATAAAAGCCATTTAATATACTAGCTACTAAGAACGTATCAGAAAAGCAAAATTTTGAACTTAATATGAGCAAATAATTATTCTAAAACACATATTTTATTCAAACCAGCTCAAAAGTATTGATTCTGACAATAGTCGTTTAAAATGTGACAATTACAGGCAAGTGCTGCCCCAAAACCATTGCGGAAGATCCTTGAACTAAATTAAGATCATTGTAATAGGCAACAAGGACGACAACATTTCTCAGAATAGCGAGCCTGTTCCTTTAGGTCTCAGGCCGCAGATTTGACATTTGATATGTATTGTTTCGGAATAAAGGGTTCTCTTAATTATTTATTTCGGGTTAAATAGGATTTCATTGAAGAAAATGTGCACCATTTATAGATGTATGAAGGGCATATTGTTAAAATTTCCACAATATTGACAAGTATGATAAACATGTTGTTATAAATTTATGCAAAGCATTTTTATAAACTTTTAAATTAATTATCGAGTATGGCTTCTATTGTGCAATTATCTGGTAGATATCCAGAAACAAACTTTGTTATTAGTATATATCCACTTCATATAATTTGTAAAAATACATATTTCAGGAGCTAGGTATTAACTCGATATAATAACTACAAATTTATTGCTCTTGATATATACATAAGCTCAGAAAATGTAAATTCAGCTAAACAAGATCCAATTTTCGAGAAATCCATCCTTTCCTTAATAAGCTATAAAAACACGGCAAAATTCATATCTGCATTTATTCATAGCAACATTCCAATTTTACCCGCGGCAATGTAATCCCGAATTTCCTTCGAAGAAAATAGAACTTTCATTCCAGAAATGCATAGAAACTGCTGCATTTGCATGAAAATATCGGTAAAACTATTCTGGGATTCAGCGCTGCTATCCACGACATGCCTTTAAAAGGCTTCGAGCTTCTTCGAGCGAGACGAGACGACCATCGGACGTCGTGTATTGAATCTAATATTAGATTGACGTGAAGCCATGATGGTAACAAGTCACCACGTGGTTGAGATTAGAGCTTTTACGCCAATCACGTGCGACGTACTGGTCGATACAGTCATGGCAACCGATTTGAGACCGCCTTTAAAAAGAGAACGTTAGTGTTTTGTTATATGAAACGAAGAAAGACGACGAATAATCGTAGAGAACCTGATTGGACAATAAATAATAAAAGTTTTATGATTTTTCATTATAAATGTTGGTTTTGAGTTTTGCTGATAGATGTAGGTAATGTCTCTGCTTCAAACTTTAAATTGGCCTGCGAATATTTCAGAAATAATCCAGTTATACAAATTACCTTAAGAAAGTTCCTAAAATTTCCACTTACCAAAAAGAAATGTGAAGCTCTTGAAATTATACTAGGTAGGTATGCATACCTATTTCTTCCAAGAAAAAATTACAATTGGTAACAGCTGATTTTTACTTACCTATATAATTTTTTTTTTACTAAATAATATAGGTACCAAACAATAACCTCACTTTTTGTGTCTTTTGATCAACTGAGTGCAACGCACAAATTTAAAACTCAATAGCTAATCGCCTTTAAACTCCTTCAGCATTTAAAAGGGAGTAAGATGTTTATATCAGAGAGGGCGCTGTAAGTATTCCAAGTTTTGCAGTCGATATGATATTCCTTTGGATATCACTGAGATCAGATAATTGAAGGCTTAATAAAAGACTGTTTTAACTAAGGTATTTATTAGAATGAGACTGAGAGTGTAATTTTTATTTTAATCGATTCGGAGGACTCCGATACAATACATTGTACCTATAGGACCTACTAACCAAGTTGCTTATCATTTAATAATTATTAACTCGAAAAGATTGCATAGTTGGATACACATTTTATGTCAAAGACATAATAAATACCTATATTTTATTTATCTACTCTTTAACAATAATTTAAGAAGTAAACTACAGAATGATCAAGATAACAGTCGTCTCTGTATATGGGATAAAATAGTGTAACCAGTAAGTGTATAAAAAATTTAAATATATTTTTATATGTAAATGCTATATCATTAATAGCATGAAAAAACTCGCGTTTATCGGTAATGCCTATTTAAGAGATTTTTCTTCCTTTTCTTTAAACTATCATTTTATAACAATAGTCCGCTCCATGAACTGTAGGTAACCTTTGAGTTAGGCACCTATAATCGTGCTTGATTTGAATAATATTTTATCATAGATAGTCTTTAAAAATAATTACAATATACTTATTTAGTGCATAAATATATAAGAACATACTATATAAAAGGATTCTGGCTGTTTCACCACGACTTTGCCTTTGTGTAAATATTTATGGCTTTAATCACTTTCAATTCGCTTCATAGATATAGTAAAATTGCAATTATTGTAAATATATATCTGTGAATATCGTCAACCCACCCAAAATATCAAAGCATTCCTTCTAGTAGGTATGCCGTAAGCCCTCGATGAGAGGAGATGTAATATTATCTTGTAAAATTTAGTTGTATGGTCAAAACATTCTTAAATTAAGGTACTTAAGTATTTTTATTATCATCATCTCAATGAGGAGTGTGTCTGACTTATTAAGTGATCAATTATTTTAAATATATGTTTCTTTTTTTAATAGACTGGATGGCTTCAATTTTCTATTCGATGGACGTTGCTTTCACATTTTTACATAAGATCGGAATTATTATTTTCAAATCGTGGCCGTTGTATTATATATAACGTAGATAATTCATCTTACAAAACGTGATATTAAATATTACTATTTAGACATAGATTCTGAAATTTTTTTCTTGTTATTTCTGATTTGATCCCGTAGTTATTATTTAATATCTCCGAAAGTACTTTAGATATTATTTTCAATTTTGGGATGTGTTAATAGGATATAGAACCACAAATTTTAGTTAGAAAAGTTATTCAATTGTTCCACCAGTGGCGTCCCTGCAAACATATCCTCTGATATTTTTTACAAAAAAGATGGTACGCCACTGACATTTTTCCATGTGGATATTTTTTCTGATTAGCCTGGTCAATTCTACATCAAAACGGTCTCTTGAATTTTTCTCGTCAGACGCACTGTTCTTGATTAAAACCACTAAATTTATATGGAACTCATTATTATTAACATTGATAAAATAATTAATGATACATTTTGTTTCATAAAAATTGTTGGAAATGGCCACCTTCACTTAAACGGTATGCTTTCGCCCGTCTTCGCATTGATTTGCCTACTCTAACAACACCCTGTAGCAAAAAATTTAAGCCTTTGTGGGCATATATTATGTTCATATGAACTTTTCTTTATAAAATGACCTAAGAAATCACACCCTGAAATATTAGCACGTCATTAAGGAACACCCTGTATATGTAGGTACATAAGTAGGTACTTACCTAAAAAACACCGTTTCCTGGTGAACGACCTAAAATTTCAGGTGGCCATTGTTGATACATTTCTGTACTTACATTTTTAATAGTACATTACGTAATAAGAGTTGCAGATAGCATATTGTAGTACAACTCGATTACGTACCCTAGGTACTTTACGTACGATCATATTTATTAATTTTAAAACAAAATTGGGGTTTAATATTTCCTTCAACAATATTTATTAGCAAACTGTCAAATTGTTATCGTAATTTTAATAAAGTGACGTTTGAAATCTATATCGAAAGCAGAACGTTGCTACACAACGTGTAGGTACTTTTGTTGAAAATAAACGAGGTGGCCTTGTTCATCCTGCCTAAAATTTAACTTACATTGATACTGGGTTCCTAGTAGGTTCTTGCTATTTATGGTAGTAGGCGTAGGTAAAGGTTATTGTGTACCTATATTCAAAATTATCCGAAAAATTCGACGTTTGGCAATAAGTGGCCTTTTAAAGATTTTGTAAATACTTCTATAAAATTATTGATATTCCATCCAACATCATTAAGTAGGTAGGTACTTAATTTAATTCATTGTTATGAAAATTAACGCAATGTGTAAAAGCCCTTCAATAAATTATCATTTTAATATGAGTTACGCCAGGCGTCGTTATATTGACGACGGATTATCCTCGTACAATAAAAAGTTAGTGAAGTCCCTACATATTGTTCATCAAGTAATTGCTACTTCAATCGAAGGCTATTATGATATGGAATTGTTGGACATTAGGTATTTACAATACTTACGCGAAACGAAAAACATTTTGAACGGCACATTTTGTCTAGATGCATATAGTACTTAGGTATGCCTATAACAAAAGAAACAGATATTATTATTTTAAAAATCGATGATAATCTCAAAATAATGATATCTAGATAGATATCTTGAATTCATTGTTAATAAGTGCAATAAAACTCAACGATCGAACAAGTATATTTTTGGTACCTATCTATATTTTTATGAACCTAAAAAATTGCACATCTTTCTCATTTTTATTTTTTAATCTTTATACCTACATTTTTAAATTACACTAAAAATGAACTATTTATATCCAAGTAACTATTAGCCAAATACAATTAAAATACTCCTCAAGATCATAAAGACCCTTTAGATCATAAAATAAAAAACTTTTATTAAAAGTAATATAATTTGATATATAATAAGATCTCGAATCAAATTTGGAGATTGGAGAGGTGAGAGGTAACGTCACAACTTCATTGAAAAACAGCAGGTGAAATGATCCATGCCATGTGTAGGGGAGAGACGTCGAAAATGGCGCAGCGGGAAATATTATGCGCCTCGATAACTCATCTGCTTAATGGTTTGAGAAGTTTATTTGGAATTTTACACTAATACTACGATGTATACAGATAGCTGGTAACACTGTATGCCGCGACCGCCATGTTTAGTTCGCCCAATAATGACAAACGTGTTTTCCGTTTTCGTCATCCTATTTTTACGTGTTAGCAATTAAGCAGAAAGTATTTTATTTTTCTAAATCAAAAATTGTCTCACTGGATGCATAATTATGTATCTATTACTTATCTCACAGGAACGTATTTATATAAAAAAATCATGTGCGCCTAAGATGACGCACTGTGCCATCTTGGCCACCTAAATAAATAAACTTATTTATTTTTTTTTTTTTTTTTTTTAGTTCTTTTAGATGGGAGAAAAAGAATTGAAGAAACCAACGAAAATTCAAAAAGTTAACTTAAAAGAAAAGTAAAAAAAAGTATTTATCGAAACCGATAGTGAAAGTGAAGGAAGCTTGAATTAAAAGAACCTATATATGTTTCAATAATTTGTTTAATCTTTTATTTGTTTATTACCTAAAACTTTTTAGTTCAAATTTTGTAGTTTATTTTCATCCTAAGTATTTTACGTTTTTAGAGGGCATTAGGGAAGTATTAAAACATACTACTATTCCTTCAAATTTACCATGCGTCATCTTTGACTACTTTCGTCATCTTTCCCGCGGGTTGGGCAAAGATGGCGCAAAGACACATATCTACATGAAATAATTGCAATACATTTTTTTTTTGTAAAGTAGTAGATTTATTTGATTATATCGTTAGTATGCATATAAAGTTAGAACTTGGCGCAATACAATTTTTCCTGGTTAATATATTCTATATGTAATATAGCATTTTGTTTAAATGGGCCATCTTCGACGTATCTCTCTACCTACTAATTTATTAACAATATTTTAACGGAGATTAGTTATTTTGTTTATTTTGAGTGTTTTATTAATTATTTCTAAGTAAGTTTAAATGATATAAAGTTATTAATATAAAAATATAATAAGCACTATATTCTTATAAGTAGAATAATAAGCTTGTAATGTAAATATAGCTCGATTGTTATTCTCTGATCAAAGAAGGCGCGTTACAATTATTTTAAGAGATTATATTTATTTTTATTGGAGTTAGGGTAGAGAAAAAAAATTGAACTAGGTATACTAACATTCTTTTTTACTCATTCCTACAAAGCTAATAAAGCAATTTGATTTACTGCTAGCAAAACTTATACTGTTACGTACAATCTTATAAATCTAATGACAACTCTCCTAAAAGGGTTTCAATGAGATTAATTTTTTTTAACCTTTTAACGGGCAAGATTATTTAAGAACCCGATGACCGTGAAATTTAAACATAGTACTTATAGGATGACTTTATCCAAAATATATTATTTTTTGATTGTCAAGGACATCATTTTAAAAAATTTAAACCCCTTTACCAAAGAGCATTAAGGTGAGTGCTATATTAAATATTTTCTGGTAGAAATGTTATACCACCTCTAGGTATACTCCTGATAAACTATTGTTTTTGTACCCCCAAAGATTCATCGTAATCAGATGACTGGTATAGAAACACATACCAAACAGACAAATAAATAAACAGTAATTTTTCTTTATCAATATATATTGACAACGATATTGAACATTTATTTTTAGATGAGTGTGACCCTGTATATTTTACCGGCTTGATTTATCCATATCTCAATATACTAACGTTTCGTATTTTATAAAAACGACTAAATTAAAGATCAAGTGAAAAATTATATAATATAGGTTTTATTTTGAAACAGTAGGTATATACATAATTTTACCACACAGTCATGTGGGCATTGAAAAATTTTCCGGGCGCTTTGCACTAAAGGCATAAAATCTAGTAGAACTAAAGACAACTCTTCGAAATATAGATTTTCATCAGAGATGAATCGAAAGAGTTAAATAATAAACAGATATGGCAAGTAAAATATATCCTTTTTAAAATTTTTTACAAACAAACTGTGAAATAAAAGAAAAACTATTTTAGTTGCCGACTATGTCTTCTACTAAACTACTTACGTATTATCTTTGGATAAACTCGCACCTTTTGCACAGAAATATATGACCTACACGAAAATAATTAAAAGTCTTGACCGCAATGCACTTTTGGTATGACTGTTATGCCACTAAACGCAAATTCCGGTTGATATTCAACTAGGGTATATCTGTGACCTTGAGTATGATAAGGGTATATTCAAGGAATGATATCTTGCATTTATTTGCTCTGTAGGTATCAATCACACTTCTACTTCTAGCTGATATGACTGTAATACCAGAAAGCATTAAAGGGTTAATTCCTTTTTTAATTAAAAATATTATTTTTATATCAGTTACTACGATTCAATTGTAAGGGAGTTACTCTCTTTATGAAGATTTTAGTGCCAATGAAGGAAGATAACAGCCATTCATTAAAATTATAATAATTCTTTTAGTCCATAAGAAACATTATTTATAAAAAATAATAGAAATAAAAATAAAAAAGCCTTCCACTTTTGTTAAAAAAAACTAAAATTAAGAAGCCCTTGTTTCTCCTATACTTACGAAATGTCGTAGAACTAGTAACGTTCTGCAGACAGGTATATATCTAGGATGTAAATAGAAAAACAACTGTAGAGAGAAAACCTACAGTATTAAAGACATATAAATGTACACATAAGACCAGAAAATATGTCTGCCAATGGTCAATCTTGCTTATCGCGACCGTTATGACCGCTGAAAGATAACATGGAAACATCACATACGGGGATTCAGTTCCATAGGCACAAAACTTAAGATTTTGGGCAAAGTGTTAAGCTAATAACCATAATAGCCATTGCAATGTAGACCTTATAGTTTCCAGCTATACGTAATATATTTTATTATTATTATTACTTATCCGATGTTAATTCCAGTTAGCGTAACTAAAAAACATATATTCGATGATAAACTTGGGATATTTTATTTGGAATGCCCTTTCATTCTGGAGAACAGCCTCACTGGAGAGCAATACTTAATTTTTTTACAAAATGAATTACAAAGACTACTAGAGGCTGTTCATGTAAACATTCGAATGCAGCAGCTATATTATCAGTACGATGCAGTTTCTGTCTACTTCGCTCTTCGGGTTAATCAATATTGAGATGAAAGTTTTCCAGACCATTGGATTGGTCGGGGAGGTCGTACTAGTTGGCCTCCAAGATCTCTAAATCTCAGCACTAGAGTTGTGTTAGTGTGGGCTGGTTCAATAATAAAGTTTACAAGGTAAAAGTCGACACTAATAATATATACTGCAGCCGATAGATTGAAGATAGATAGGAGTAAGACATGAAGCAATCAGTACAGCAACAGGTTGCCTTTGTAGATGAAGCAGAAAACATTTAATCAATTGCGACAGTCTGGTTATTTGAAATTACGCTAGGGCTTAAATAATGAATAAGAACATATTGGCGCTATATGGGAATCTTTTTTATTTTTAATTTTACGAAAAATAGTTATTCTTTATAAAAATTTCTGCATGGTCCAGAACCTACAACGCAGCCATCAGATATTAATTTTTTCAGTCGTATCAAAAAATATAAATTTGGCTCAAGAATAAAGTACTTTTATTTGAGACAATATATATCGAAAACCGTAATTATGAAAAGTTGATCGGTATGAAAAACTATATTAGTACGTTAATTATTACATCCTTCTACAATGCAATTTTTTTTTATTTTTTAGATTTCTCTCAAATTAAGTCATATATCTACGGTAATTGGAGAAGAATTTAAATTGCATATTTGAACATAGTTTTTCTTACCGAATAACTTTTCATAATTACAGTTTTCGATATTGTCACAAATAAAACTACTTTACTATGGAGCCAAATTTATATTTTTTGACAAACGTCGTATATTATCTGTTCTGATCTGATGGTTACATTTTAGGTTTTGGACCATGCAGAACTTCTTAATAACTTTAACTTTGAATAACGAATAATTTTTGTTCGTAAAATTAATAATGAAAAGCTTCCCATATCCATTAAGCAGACATACTGTATGGGTTTTTTATATTATTTTCACTTGTACAATAAACTCCTGGAGTTTGTTGGTTTCTCCCGAGTCACCCTGTATAGTACCATAAAAAGACTATTACGTTCTATTACTTATTACAACTAAAATTTGACAAAAAACCGTATTTTTGTGTTCTTGCAACAATCAATTAGATTATATGAAGCTGTTGTAAAACATTTTCTTACGGGATATTTTATGGATTTTATTATCAATAAATTATATTTGCATTTACATTGTGAAACTCAAAAAAAAAAACAATGCTAGTTAATAAAGATTTGAATAATAAGTGTTTTACGTATATTAACTCGAGTGTGTATATGTATATTGTAGGAACCAAAATGGCGATAACGAGTTGAATATGTGTAATATTGGTGATCGTAAATTCTAAGGTGAACATGCTTAAGCATAAATTTTGTTTTCAATTTTTATCCCCTGAATATTTTAATAATTATTATAATATAATTGCTTTCAAATATGTTGTTATTCCCTTGCGAAATTTATTTATTTCCTTTCAAATACAGGGTGGAAATGGTTTATTATTTTTAAATTAGTGACTATCTAGGTGTCCTAGAGAGAGCCCATATTCCTTCTTTTAAATCGACTATCCAAATGCTGAGGCAAAGGCCCCTGATATTATCCCTAGTACTTCCATGCCATATAAGTCTGATTTCTCTTCACAAGTGTATGTACGTCAGTAGATTAGCAGTAATGCCAAACCACACCGCGTGGCTCGACCTTGTTCGTTATTAACCGTATCGCGATTTAGGCGTTTTTGATGTGTGAGAGTAACGCACTTGGTTATATAATTATGAAGTATAAATGTTAAGGCATAAAGATGGAAATTTACCAGTTGTAGCGCTATCGCATTTCTGTTCTGTGAAATATCTTACTTCCATGTAGAGTTGTATTCATTGAAAATGGGGACACTAAATAATGTTATAATGTAAATCGGTCTTCATTGATTTTGACTTCCTCAAAAGTTTATGGTTGACAATGCTGTCACTGTCAGAATTCGCAAAATGCCTTCGTTGTTTACCGGAACTTACAAAAAGTTCAAATAGTAGCCAGAATTGAAGATGAATGGTCAATACGGGCATTACCAAATTTATACGGAAAAGGCACGAACACAATTTTAACAGTTAAGCAACTTTGGGGACAAGAGGGGTATTTCAAAAGAGAAACTAGTACTGGTCAGGCCCGCATTTCCGACCCAAAAGAATCGGAGCTAAAAAACTGGGTAGCTGCGTAAAAAAATAATGTTCACAGATGAACGTAGACAGTCTGGGATAGTTTTCGCCTTAAATTATATATTCCGGGACTGTCAGTTGTGGAATGCGGCAGTGTTTACTGACGAAAAGGTTTTTCAATCTAAATATAGGTAATAAATTCGGGTACCTATACGTTATTAGTTATGTTACGTTGAGTAAAAAATAAGTCTTATTACAGAAATACTCTTATACATTTATCACATTTAATTAGATTATTTTATTTTGTTTAGCGACACCAATGCTTATTGCTCATAACCGTAAAAACAATAAATCAATTCGGAAAGCCTATTTACGCAAATATGTCAAAAATACTCATAAGACTTGTCCTCATTTTCTATGAATACAACTGTACCTGTGATGTGATTTCAAATTTGTGTTATAGTGCTATTCTTTGGGTTGTAAAACATTTTTCGCCGTCATTCCTATGGAAATAGTTCCTCAGAAAGGTATGACGGAATGAAAAAGTGTTAAAATTTTAGTATTTTTGTCTAAATTCTTTGACGAGTAAATATGACAACACCGGGCAACATATGAACGTCCGCTGACATCTTTTGAGAGCATAACTGACCTATTGTTTGCATTTCTCGCCAGTGCCAGTTTTTTGGGTTTGCCGAAAGTGACTTATAATTAGTGTTGGGAAAAACCGATGATTTTAATAATCGAGTACTTGATACTCGAGCGATTTTAATAATCGAGTTAATCGCTCGAGTGAATCGCCTGAAATTCCAATTTACAAAGCGATGACGTCACCAACTGCTTAACGGGCTGCCTAGCCCTTTACATGTGATCAGGTAGGGTATTTAGCAGGCACGTAACTACGGGTGGGCACAGGTTTAGCTAAAAAATTATAGTGTCACCAAAAAATTCCAGAAATTTATTAATTTGTGAATAATGAATTTTTACCACGTGTCTCGATAGCAAACAAAAAAAATGCAAAAAATCACCCAAATATGTATTTATTGCTCGGGTTTATTCTTGAGCTTTTCTAAAACAAAAAGTGTTACCATCAAGAGTTATTTTTCTTCAAATCTTTCTCAATCTACGAGCATAAAATAAATAGATATTTAAAATGGCCGTCAAATTCTTCCACTTTAAATTATCAGGTGCCCACTGTGTGCTCTTCAAAAATTTAGGCTTAGTTACGCGTCTGGCAAAATAAGAAAGTAGGTGATTATTTTTTTTAATTCATGGATATAGTTACCTAAAACCCGATACCTATGTTTTGTTAACTATTTTGCTCGTTTTCTTATTTTCCATTAACATTTTCTATAATGTATGTTATTTTTAAGAAGTCTTCTTGAGTTTAATAATAAAAAGTTCCTGTTTCGATTTAAAAATGTTTACTATAACATAACCAACGAATTTTTCTATATATGTTGTTAACAATTTTGTTCGTTTTGTTATTTTTCATTAAGATTTTCTATTATTATGTTATTTTTGAGAAGTTTTCTCGAGTTTATAGTAAATAAAAATTTTCAAATTATATCCCTTAATTTTTTAATATTTACAATCGGAGACCTAAACTACGCCGCTGGCTAGCCAGCTTTCGGATCGCGCGGCTTGTAAAACGAAGGTCATTATAACAGTTGATATTTTTCGGGTTTTCGCCTGAATTTATAACTAGAGTATTTCCTATCGAGCGAAAAACTGTTGGAATATACGAGCAGTTTTTCAAATCGATCACGCTACAGCGGTACAATTCCGTCGGCGGCAAGCGAAGCGCGGGTATCGAGTGAAAGATAATAAGTTACGGGCGACGGTTTTCGCCTGAATAGATAATTCGAGCGGTTTTTTTAATATTCGAGCGATGTCGGTTATTTCAATAATCGAGTGATCAAGCGGTTTTTCGCTCGAGTGATCACAACACTACTTATAATAATTCATTTCCATAACACTGAGTATATACGCCGGAATAAAGTTATAATATTTTTATTCAATGAAAAATTACAAAAAAGTAACATAGGATATTATATGAAAAAAGTATTTTTAGTTAGATACCATTAAATACGAATAAATCGATTTTTAAAAATTATCTTGCCTGGAAAGAACATAATTTAAAAAAATATATTTTATTTAAAATCCTGTTTTTAAAGGTATTGGTTGGTGGTGTTGAGCAGAATTTCAATTAATAGAACGCCTTTAAAAAAATTAAACGAAATAAAAATAATAAATTGTTAATATGATACAAATTAAAATCCTGTTTTTAAAGGTATTGGTTGGTGGTGTTGAGCAGAATTTCAATTAATAGTACGCCTTTAAAAAATTAAACGAAATAAAAATAATAAATTGTTAATATGATTCAAATTGAACCAAATTATTCTAACAAGCTTTAAAAATGAAAGCACTATAACATTAACGAATAAATAACAAATGAATTGAATACATTTTCGTAATTTTTTAATTCAATTTAAAAGCATGTCTGTATTATTCCTTATTGATGAACAGTGGGCCATAAATATGTTTAACAATTCTTCTATTCTTAACACAAGGGTGAAATGGACGTAATAGTAAATTAAGCTTGAGCAAGAAAATATATATATTTTTTAAAATATGTTTTTCTTTTCATCCCATGCAAGGTAATTTTTAAATTGATTTATCGCGAAAACGATACATTAAATCTGATCTAATTAAGTATACCTTCTTTCGCAAGAATCATTGAATTCCTGTAGCTTAACATAAAGAAGTGCAAAATTTAATGTTACAAATAAGTTAGGTCTATTTTTACTTGACAACCCCATTATTTTGGGAATAAAAAATTTCCAAATTTTATATTTTTATGTTTGATAGTTTCGAAAATATTTAGTCAGAGCCGTCCTATCAGGTGGCTATAGCTCGCTGACGGGACAAAAGACAAAATTTTATTTGAAGTTCTATATACCCTTGTCTTGGCCCAACATATTTAATGCCTAATTATTGACCATACCTTTTGGAACATGCCCTACCGAGTGTCGCATGAATCAACACGAGTCAAACCTCCCTCAACCCCTTATTTTAGGATATTGACAAAAATGTCAAATTAATAATTTCTAGAGTGTCAATTGGAAAGTCTAAAACAGTTCCACGTGGCTTACCTTGATTTGATTTAGATTTAAAAATACGAAAACTATTTTTGTAACGAATTTTTTTTTCCTGAAAGCTGTAGGATAAATAGTTATCGAGATACAGCCGCTCGTCGACCTTAGCCGGAACACCCGGTATTTAACGAAGTTGGTCGATATAATTCAGGTGTCTCGGAAAGCCCAAGATGCGGGTTGGATTCCCGGCTAAAAAGTAACGGTTTATTTAATTTTATCAAACTTGTTTAATATAGTAACTAACCATATTTTCAGGAAACTAATTTAAACTTGCTATAAATTAATCAAAAAATCATATTTACCAGAACCAAAATACTTGTATACTTTTAAATAGCTTTTAGGACACTTGTCTTGATCATAAGCTGGAAATGATAATCTAGCGTGCCATCAAACCCTTTTTAGTTTTACGTTTTAGTGCTTGAAGGTTTTAGTACATACTTTATGGATAACAAGAGAGTGAGAGACGCATTTGTTCCTTCTAAAATTGCTTAAGCATTGATTATTTTAGATTCGTGAGTCTGCAGACGTCAACGTCAAAATGTTAAAGTATTTAAACATTATACTAATGTACATGACTTGATTGAAGCTAATAGCTTGAATCTGTTTGTAAATATTCAGATAAAAATATTAAAAATCAAGTAATTTCTTATTAAGATCATTACATTTCTAATTTATTATTCTTATTTATCAACAAAGGAATAGTATTCAGCTGCTGAATTATGGTGTACAATGCCCTAGAATGAAAGTAGTATAATTATTGTCGAATTACTGTGCAATAATTAGAATACGCTCAACAATCCTTCCTTATTTTTATGAATATTTATTCTTTGTATTTGCCATTTTGTGTGGGCACCTGGAAGGTGTATACTCTGTTTTGACATGTAATTTAATGCTAGGATAAAAAGGCCTAAACGTCTTACCTTACCACTTGAGTAAACTTAATAAATATGAGAACTTAAATCATCTCTTGAGTATAGTTTCTAGAAAATATTAATGTTGATTAGGAAGCCAATTGATTTTATTCCTGAACTATAAAGTCATTTAGTGAATGTCATTTTTGTGAGGAATGGCTAGAAATCAAATCAATGTACATTAACAAAAAACTCTTACCTGGGAAAATTAATTCAACTACCAGTTATTATTCAAATTTGTTTATGCGCAGTCACTACAACACGAACAATAAAACACAACCGTTTTGGACTCTCCGTGTCACTACACTATTTTGTTTTTACGTTCTACCACATACTGGTTCATAAAAGAAATTTCCACGTGGATTTTTTTCTAGAACTGCCATTTACATCCGTTTTTATTGTTTTGGCCATAAGCGTTACTCGTATACGACTACTGCCTAATAATAAGTTTTGTTAACAAAAGGTTCACGTTTATGCTTATTTTATTTCTTTATTTAACTAAACGTCAAGTCGTTGGCATGTCAGTTAGAAAGAGAAGGTGTTGCTATTTCGGGAATACCTGTTTTTAATTAAGTAAAAAATGATTTGAAAATTTAATTACTCAATAAATTCTTCTAACAAGTTCATAAGCATACTTAAATGATTTTCAAATTTTTTCAAGATAAATACAATAAACAGACGGAAGCGATCGCTCATTTCGAATAATATATATACACTCTGAAATTAAACCTATACTAAGGGATGAATGTCATCTTAAGGTACAGAATAACATAAGTCATCCTTAACACAACCTTGACAGCACATTAAATTTCTTCTTAACTCCTATCTAAAGGAATAGACCTTTAAAGACGTGGTGATCTTAGACTTAACGCGTCAATTGACAATCAAATTAATTTATTATTGAGGTTTATCTTAACAGGGCTACTGTCGCCTAATTTGAAATAAAAAATTGTAGAATTAACGTACGTAATTATGAGTGGATTACGTAGCCCGTAACGTCCGTCCTTTTTGCGCTTAATCAATAGTAGGAATGGCGCGTTTTACGTAAGACGTTTTTTTGATAACCCCTGTTCCTATAACCAATTTATCCCTTTTAATTTAATTCAATTAGAATTTAATTTGAACTGATTAATAGCTAGAAGGCAATTTATGAATTTTAATTTTGTCCCATTTTGGCTTCGTCCAGAAGGTGTATTCCCCCACCCAGGAATTATTTATTAAAGCCAATCTAACTTTTGAATCATTTAATTTTGAATATGTGAGAACTGGTCGACACTATCTATAATGTCGCCATTCTTAGTAATTAATGAGAAAGTTCATCGTAAACCGAAGACGTTCCTGCTAACTATTTTTTCGGATGCTAAATTTTCCGATTGCGATTTTTAGTGTCTCAGGGATGCCAGCCGAGGGACAACTACGTGTCCGTCGGTTTTTAAGTGGGCCCACCATCCTTTCCCCCTAGCTGGAAGCTGTCAGCAGTCCACCACAGCGATTAAGAAATGAGGGCACATTTTTTAGAAAATAAATGACTGAATTTTATTTAAAGTATAGTTATTGGAACGTAGGACGAGGCCTAACTTATGTTCGAACTATACTTTTGGTTGTATTGGCTCGGGCACATCCAATTTTAATATAACAATGCAAGTTTGTTATATTGAACACGAAGGCTAAGGAGAAAGTCTTTGAAAACAAAATTTACCGAGGGAGAGATCCGCAGTTGACTATTCTCGGAATTTTCGGTGATGAACACTCTAAAACCTGTAGCCGAAAATACGTACCCCCTTCTTAAGTAAAACAGGAAAAAAACGAAACCGCGTTTGAGTACGATTCTGGGAACCCCAATCGGCGGTCGACCGCGCAGAGATTCACCTCTTGAGGAACCCAAATATCGACTTACTGTACTGGACTTTTTTACATGTTAGTTTGCGTCATTCTAAACCATCTAATCTCCTGCTGACGATGCATGTTACGATAAAAGAGAGCAGGAACCAAACAGTTGACATTGCAAAATTATAAGAAGCCAGTCTGATTTTATATCAAAAACTCACATCCATTAAAAAATATTATTATTTCATGAAATATAAAAGTAATCCTTTTTGGCTAACATATAAAAAAATATGATCCTATGTACATGTTAAATTATTAAAAAATCATCTAACGTAAAAATCCTCATAATTTTCTTAAATTGGAAAAAGCCACTTTTACAACACTACCTTAGTTAAGGTCTAACAAGGTAACATTCAAATATCGGCCCTAAGAACATAGAAGTTTACCTGCTTATAGGTGGTAGTACATACATCATATAAATACGCAAAGAAGATAATTTCCTAACCACCTCAACATGCAATATGCACATAATATAATATGGAAGGAACAAATAATGTTAAATAGACATTCTCCTGGTCATACGTCCACTTAAATAACTCGAACACCGAATTGTTCTTAAAAAACCAATTTATTACTAAAATTGTGTAGTTTAAAGATATTGATTGTATTGAACATAATCTAGCCAAAGAGTAATTTTAATTGTTGTATCTGTTGACTCTTGCATGTCGAGGTTTCAAGGAATGATGAGCCTGGGAACTGATGCATGTCGGGAACCCGTACATGTAACTGTCCTGTCGAGAAAAAATTTCTCATTTTTTATCTAACACAGTTAAATGTCAAAATATTAATTCAGATTGAATGTTACTACTAAGAAATGGAAGCTCTCTCTATTAGTAAAATGCCACTACCACCTACATGCCTGTTTCGAACTATATCGTCTTATCAATATACGGTAAAAAATAAGTTAGGAAACTGGTATCTAGATGATTTAAAACGGCAATTTAATGCACGAACCTATTAGGACAAATTATTATGATCGAATCTATCGGATGCTTATATACTTCGCATCAGGCCGTAATGGCAAACATTATTACCAATGCTGAAAATTCAGAAAAGTCAAATCAAAACCTGTTAAATCAATATTCATAAAAATGATAAATTTTTAACAAAATAGGTATGGAGTCTCTATTTGATTATAGGGAGTTACAACATTTAAGTCTTCTAGGGAGCTTATGTTTGCTTTGCACTCTTCAGACACAGAGAACAGAAACCCTTTTTACCTTCATATCCCGTACTTTCAGAAAAAATATTAAAAAATTTAAAATACATCATATCGGTTTTAAATAAAAATAGGAAGTTCTTATCAAGAAAAAGTGTTACATTTTTGTTAATAAAATCCCGTATACTTAATAATAGTTAACAATAATATAATATCTGCTTTACAATCAACAATTTTATAATTTGGGAAATATCAGTAATAATTTGTTATGTATTGTTTACTTTAATAAATATATTCCCACGTTGATTAAATACGTTACACTTCATCAATATTTTTATAAAGATCATAAGTATATATCTAGTTCTCAACAATTACAATTCGATTGCATATATTTGTAGCGACTGCAATCTTCATAGAATGAATGCTTGAAAAATTTAACAATAACCGAAGCAATTTTGGCGTGATATTCCCAACTTTTTTCACCAGTCATTTTTCACCGATATCTTCTAGCAAAGCGTAAACACACAAAACATATTATATTATTTTGTTGACAGTCCTGCTGAATGAAATACATTTTTTGTTTCAACACGTTCACCTTATGTTGGGTAGGTATCCCACATAATTGTTTCCAGCACGTCAATCCTTTCACATCAGCTGTTTGCCTTCGTTTCGATTATTCCGATTTAATCGAATTTTTTTCATGTTGTTAAGGAATACGAGTCATCGAAGTACAAGTCGACCACGATGTCTTGGACAATTTGCGTCAAATCACTTTAATTTGTTGTTGGTGACACTTTTTAATATATTTATTCGATAGTCCTAATCGAAATATGCATGTACTGTTATATTATATTTATTTTTCAATCAAATTTATTTAAGTTCGACATTTTCTGTAGAGCGAGTCAAGTGTGTGTTAATGCTGCGCATGCCACGGTCTATTCTGATGTATGATTTATCATGCACATCTTCTCACACAATTGGGTATTGTAGGTGCCGGTATTTGAGATATGAACCAATATGATCTGAAGCAAACGTGCTGCAAGCGATTGAGACATTGAATAAATTTAACTCAAACAAATCTTCAAAATAATGACTAATGACATTATTCTTTTGTTGGTTGGCATGAATTCCAAGACCACAAATATATTTAATTTTTCAAAGATAATTAAGCGAGTGGATATTATAAATAGTTTTGATACCTTTCGCGACTGCAGTGATATAGGACCAGCAGCCAATATAATCAACAATTATGCAATTTTACAATTTTCAAAAATTTAATAAAGTTCCGGTCTACCCTTAATGTAACTCTACACAAACATTCTAACTTTTATAAGTTATGTAATATTGTTGTGACGCCCTCCATTTGCTCATTGGATATAGTATAGGCGACATTCATCATCAAAATATACCCTACTGAACTGCTATGAACTGATATTTCAGTTTCCATACGCCGTCAAATCTTGGATGTCAAAACTGTTGAGAAAGTTGCTTTCTCCTTATGGTTTAACAAATCCGAACAAACTTACATGGAGGAAAAAAAATTTCCCCACCAGGAGGAAAAGAGCCATCTAATTTATTAAATCTTTCATTATTTAATTATGGTAGCACAAACAAAAATGATTATACATATGGGGCATTCTGCGAGAGATTTATTTTCAAAATTAAAATTGACCTCCTGAGTAGCGCAAAATGTTCGTCTATGTGTCTCTAATGACCGTGAACTTTTTTAGATTTTTTTTCGCCCCCGTTCCCGAGATATCCACGCTTCAATAAAGCAAAATCATGGTTTTTGCCCATTTTTCTCGGTCATTCATCTGCAAATAACTTTTATCAGACGCGATTTAGGAGAAAATGTCAAATGGCAAAGTTGTTCGGCTTGAATAGGGAAATAAGATCCCGAGGTAGAATTTTTTTTTTGGACGGAAAACATAACCTAAAAATTGCATTTTTCCAGAAAAATAGGGAAAACCCTAATTTCGCCCATTTGAAAATCGCTCCACCTGGGCCGAAAACCTTGATAAATGTGTCGAGAATAAGCTGGTAAATTTTCAGAGTAGTTCTCGCCATAGAACAGCCGCAATCTCAAAAATGGTAAAAAAAAAAATGGCAAAAAATTTAAGAATTTGACACATGACGATGCAACATGTATCTCGATTGCTTCTAAGTTTCTTTACCTGGAAAAATATGCTCCAAGAGTAACACAGAGGACCCCGAGTACCCACTAAAACCATCCAGACATAGAAAATCTCTCAAGCAGCCCCTATTTCATCATACAACGTGTGAAAAACAGGTACACAAAAAACTGAAATTCTGGTTAGTTACACCATCTACTTGACTAGAAGCCAATTTCGGATCTGGCAAATTTAACAATGTTTAAAAAGATTAAATAACAATATTATAAATAGAACACTTCATTGATGTTCCATCTCTTTTAACAACAGCATTGAATGCTCAAGGAAATGTTGTTGAGGGTAGAACCTTATCTACTATTTTGGTATCAGTATATTCGGAACTGCGAGAATAGAATTTACTTCTTATTTGACCATTTAGATTGGTATTAGACAGTGAATTTTATGCCTGCGGCCGAGGTGGAGCGATTTTCAAATGGACGAAATTAGGGTTTTCCCTATTTTTCCGGAAAAACGCAATTTTTAGGTTATGTTTTCCGGCCAAAAAAAAATTTCCACCTCGGGATCTTATTCCTCTATTCAAGCCGAACAACTTTGCCATTTAACATTTTCTCTTAAAACGCGTCTATTAAAAGTTATTTGCAGATGAATGCCCGAGAAAAATGGGCTAAAACCCGGATTTTGCTTTATGAAGCGTTGATATCTCGGGAACAGGGGCAAAAAAAATCTAAAAAAATTCACGGTCATTAGGGACATATAGACGAACATTTTCGGCTACTCAGGAGGTCAACTTTAATTTTGAAAATAAATCTATCGTGGAATGCCCCATGTAGAAGCGTGATTTCTTTAAAGAGTCACATATCGATTCGGACTGACAAGGTAACTAGTGTTTTTATTGTTTTGCTGATACAACTAATCTGAAATCGTGGATGTGTTATGTGGTCCACCCGTCAAACTAAAAATCAATTTCAAAATATAATGAAATAGGATTATCTTCGAACAATATCGATGTCATTCGAGTTTTTTTCACTCCCAACAATACTCATTCTGTTCTTTTAAAATTAACTACACGTACCTAAAACATGATAATATGATCCTTACCTTCCTTTGAAAATTTAATAGGGTATGTAAACTTTAAATTATTACAAGACTATCCAGAAATCATAACTAAAATCCTACTACCAATACGATTTGTTCCCACTTTCATGATATTCCTTATAAGATCATGGTTAATCAAATGATGCACACTACTTATTTATATCCGTTACGACAACACAAGTAACAAATCTGCCTATCAGAACCGATATTTCGTCACAAACTGATTTGTAAAATATAACAACACTAAAAATATAATGTGAAAGAAACGATAAAAATCCAAATCCCTCCCACAGGTCCATATACATAAATTTTTAATTGTCCCTCCGCCACTAGTGAAAAGTGAAATAATAGCCCTCGTTCGACGAGGGTCGTTATGGAGCAGGAAGAATGGTATAGTCGGACTCGTCGATTTAAAATTAGTTTTTATTATAGTTTAAGGCCATTGACGAGTTATAATATCTTCATTATATCTAGCATATTTCATTAATAATTATTATTCATTATATAAAGAATTCATGATTCTATGGTAGTAGTTACTATATTTTGATAAATTTTGAATGCCTTATTTTATTATACAGCGTGTTGTAAACTTAATACTATATAACCATTTTACAGGGTGTTATGGAAATGACGTATTATATTTAAATGGGTGACTTCTGGGGTGTCCTAGAGAAGCGCTACATATTTTTTTTAAATCGAACCTTTAAAAAGTGGGGTAATTCACCCCTAAACCCACCGGTTACTCCTCGGCACATTCATATATGATCATATTACATTGCCAAGCTGTGTAATCAACAGATGTTCAGGCACAATGTTGCCAACTGTGTAAAAAATGTCAAACTTTAGATTCTTATAAAAATAATATTTAGTTTACCTAGTATCCAAATAGAAGTGAATCCAGGCCCCACTACACTAGCAAGTAATCCAAAGCACAGACATCTTCAGGTTTTTTTTTTTTCTATGGGAAAAGCTTTATGCTCATCACGTACCCTGATGATAATGTGGAACTGCATAATAAGCTTATACCAACTAAACCCCATTCGGCCTCTTATTTCCAATCTCTCGGAACATTTGCACTAAATCACTTAATGAAACACACAGACACCCACGAGTTTCAAATTAGTTTTTTTGAAGATATGCACTGATTATTAGATTACACAAAATCAATAAATACTAACGCATAATTACACTTAACAATAACCTACCGTACACAGAAAACAACAGCACTATAGGATACAAATTATTTCGCAATAGAAATTCAGAAATAATAAAAACGCTAATTTCTAATGTGCTAATCAAACTTATTAATCATTCAGTGAATGATGAATTAATTATGTTGATAGACAGGACAGCCCCTTCAAAATAAATAGTCTCGTCCAACTAGCGCGGTTGTCATTTTCGAGTCTATCATTATACAGAAAAGTATTTCAGATGGAAATTCTGCAATTTATGAATATAACCTTATAAAACATCGAAAGTGGCAACGCTGTATTTTTAAGTATTAACCCCAGCCGCTGCCGTCGCGTAAAGAATAGGAAACCCGCTCGATTTTCAAAAATCAGCTGTTTAAAGAAGCCGGCCGGTTTCCTACTGTTTTTTCAAGCAGTTTTGTGTTAAATTGTATGTTAATACTTAAACCCGAGTTTAAATTATTAAGTTATTTGTTCTTTTCGCGACGGCAGTGCCCCAGTCCAGCAGTTCAATATCGAGCGACGAAACCAACGTGTTATTTATTTTTAAAAT
This sequence comes from Barypeithes pellucidus, assembly GCA_963991005.1. NCBI lineage: Eukaryota > Metazoa > Arthropoda > Insecta > Coleoptera > Curculionidae > Barypeithes > Barypeithes pellucidus. Next base: position 39,195,097 of record OZ022559.1, read on the forward strand.
TTTTAGATGTTAAATACATTATTTCCCAGACCACTCAGATAATCAGGGCGTATTTTTGTCTACACAGTAGCACTTTTAAATACTAATTCAGATTGAATGGTACTTAGATGTGTTCATGAGACGCGATTTTGTGAGATTATTGTGCCGGTTTATTTTTGTTCGGGTTACCTAGGTACTTGGTGTTTTTTTATAAATTAAGTTGGTTCTAAATAAATCCGAAAAGCTAAATAAAATTGCATTTTTTTTAAAAGGGTAAGTTGCATTTATAAACTTTTAAGTTGTCCAGATCTGACGGGTGTCCTTGGAATTGAACAAATGAGAACATACCTGACCATTTATAAACTCCGCGGCGGTTCGTTCGAGTCAGTTCAAGTTTATAAATCAGAGATTGTTTCCAAGCGAACTGAACTGAACGTAAAAGTTCATAATAAAGTACCCTGAAAAATAAACAACTTACAATCTGTCAAACGGTTATTGACTTTCTAAAGAGTTTACCCTAAAGATATGACAACACTGTTCAAGATTCAGTTGTCATTTTTGGTTTGACATAAGGTCATGCACAGGGTATATTAAATTAAAGCGCCATTTTTGGATATTTTTCTTCAATTTGTTTTCTCAGGAATTGCCGATTTAAATATAATACGTCATTTCCATAACACCCTGTATAATATTCTTAGTTGTTTGTAGATTTAGAAGGATAGTTATTAGGAAAGTTTTAGATTTTAATATTTTCTTAACTTTCCTCATTAAATTTTGAAATATTTGGGAAAAATAGAATGATGATCGATTTCGTTTTTCGTTACAGATGTCAAACTGTCATATTATTATTTATTGATATACTTTATTATTAGTAATATCATTTTATCAATTGTTTTAATAGATATGTCTTATTTTTAGGTAAAATATTTAAAATAAATGTATAAATATTCTTTTCTTAATTCACAAATGAATATATTGGCAGTTATTACATTATAGTAACATAGTACATATAATTATAAAATTTCTAAATTATAAAGTATGCATATGCTCCCGTAAATAAATATACTGAGAAAGGCTCTAGTCAAAAAATCTTTACTACAACGTTATACGATGTGTCTTGCGTCCACACTTCCAAATAAAATATAACAAAACCCATGGCGTCGGTGACAGAGGAGGAAACACGGATTTCGTTCCATAGCGGCAGTTTACTAAAGGACTTGTTGTTTCTCTCTTCAGTTTTATATATCAAAAACAAACCTATTTTTTCGGTTGATATACCGTTTTAATTGAGTGATCTGTGTTGTGTGCTATTTTGAGAAACAGAACAAGAACTTTTAAAAAGTTACTACAAGTTCTATATTAATTTCGTGTTGGAATATCCGATGTTTGAGTTCGGTTTGATATGTGGTATATGAACTGTTAGAAGTATACTGCCGTCGTAACAAAGAGTACTGCAAAATTGTCATTTCGAGGAAACGATACAACAGTGTATTGATCTTTGTTGTTTTATATAATGTATTAAATAGTTCGAAAATAATTTATATTTATGGAATTTTACATTCAAAAAGCGATGGAAATAATTTTAAAACTCTAAATAATTTTTTTCGTTAATAGCGCACTTACGGCATTTAAGGCTACTATATAGCACAATTTGTAGAGTAACTCATACATTTGAAATAATCGTATCTGCAAAGAAAAACAGGTACAGTATTCTAAGTAGTTACGGTTTTTAAAGCTTGTATCTCGCGATACGTGCTTTTAAGCTACGAATTGCTTTAGAAAAATTTAATAAAACGTATAAAGTAAATTTCGGAAGATGGCAGATACGGTAATATAAGAAACATTTGTTAGTTAAGGATTTTTAGCTTAAAAACTTGAATATTACGTCATTTCGTAAAAAACGTATGTGGATTTCAGTATAGACTTAGGATCTAGATACGGCATTTTAACATAAAAAAATAGATTTAGGACACGCCTGGAACCCAGAAATTGAACTTTAAAAAATGCAGATACGTCACTCTTCATTACGACGACAGCATAACCAACCTATGATTTATATTGGTTGAATTATCACTTAATTTAAAATTCCTTCATATAATTTTCATTTTTATTGCTTAATTTATAATAAATTTATTTTTAAAGATGTAAATGTAAAGGTATAAATAACCCTAAAAAGGGTACCGGTATGAATTTTGTATATATTGTAGGACACATTTTGAATAAAACACTTAAGAAGTTACCAATTATAACCTGTCTTTTTTCTGGGCGAAGGAATATATCCTTATTGTCCCCACAAAGTATCTTTTCAATGGGTGGTAAGTGGCTTTATGAGCATACGAACTTTCCTTTGCTTTATAAAGCGGCTTTACTACTACAGCAATGATAGGTATATCCAGCAAAATGAATTTTATTGTCATAGCTATTTTTTTATTATCATCTATGTACCCGTAGGCATATTTTATTATCATCTATGTACTCGTAGTTAAAATGTTGATAAGATAGTAAATTTACACTTAGTGCAGCAATGCTCCTCTTCGCCAAGTTAAAAATCAAGACATTTCTATCTATTAACTATTTTTTATTATTATGAATAGGACCCAGTTACTTCTAAGTTAATGTTGCAACATCAAAAAAAAAAAACAAGGAAAGTGTTAGAAAAATAATAATTTAAGAAATTTTATGCTATTTTATAATTTAAAATCCGTTATTTTTGGAAAAATATCAAATATTTGTTCCTTAAAGGTATTAAGAACTATTACTTGGCAGTAGAGTTTTTAAAATAGAAAACAAAATACCACCTTGTATTTTTTGTTTTAAAATCGAAAAAAAAACAAGTTACTTAGTTATTTTTTCATTGTTATGAACTTGGCATTTTTTTTAATTTTTTGCACATTTAGTTAGTTGTAATTCTAATGCCGCGTTTACACCAAAGCAACAAAATATAAACACAACAAACTAGCCATTTTCTGGAAACAAAACAAAATGTCAACTTGCGTCCACACTGGTGACATAGTAACTATGTAGTTTTGGTTTTATTTCGTGTTTTATCAACAAAAAAAAAACAAGACTGCAACAAAATGATTTCCAATAATTTAACTACAAATCGGAAACATTTTATCAACTTTTATGTTTCACAAAACAGAACTAAAACTACATAGTTCGCCTTGTGACGTTTACCGCTCCGCGACGGGAAGACAATAAGTTGCTAACACCCAAAACGAAACATAAAAGCTAATAAAATGTTGAAGATTTGTTTCTAAGTTGTTGAAAAACATTGTATTATTGCTGTTTTGTTTTTGTTATGTTAGTTCGGCGTAGACCTGGCAGAAAACAGTAAGTTGCTAAAAATCAAAACAAAACATAAAAGTTGATAAAATGTTTCCGATTTGTTTCTAAATTATTGAAAAACATTATGTTGCTGTTTTGTTTTTGTTATGTTGGCTTGGCGTAGACCTCGCAGGTAAACTAAAAACCAATACAAAACATTGATGTTGGTAAAATGTTGCCGATTTGTTTCTAAGATGTTGACAAACATTGCGTTGCGGCTGTTTTGTTTTTGTTATGTAAATTTAGCGCAGACCTGGCAGAAATCAATAAGTTGCTAAAAACCAAAACAAAACATAAAAGTTGATAAAATGTTTCCGATTTGTTTCTAAATTATTGAAAAACATTGTGTTGCTGTTTTGTTTTTGTTATGTTGGTTTGGCGTCGTGGCCTCGCAGAAAATATTAAGTTACTAAAAACCAATACAAAACATAGATGTTGGTAAAATGTTGCCGATTTGTTTCGAAATTGTTGAAAAACATTATCTTGCTATTTTAGTTTTGTTGGTTTGGTGTGGAGCTACTATTCTATACTGACTCCGTAGAGTATGACAGATATTGATTAAACAAGCAAGAGACGGACAAAGAGGAAAACTATAACTTCTATATATCCCAAAACTATTTTTCTAATGTGAACATTTTGTTTAATTTTATTTTATTGGTTTCCTTCAACTATTCGTTTTTTTGCCTAATCGTATTCAGAATTATAACGAACTTATAAATTTGACACTTTAAATTTCCATTTTATTGCACATGTTTTCTGATACTAATAGAAATAAAGATATAAAATTTTGTTTCTTTAACTCACTGTGAGTTTATTCTTCAATTCATAGAAATTGTATGCAATTTTATCTACAACATCTTTGACATCATTATTAACATACTTTTCGTAAGTACAAATTTATATAATATTCTTGAATTTTGCCAAATGTAATGTTTGGTGGTATCCAAGAGATTCCATTTCCAATATGGATTTACATACTGAAGAAATTATTGGTTATTTATGGAATTATTTTATTTATTTTGTATCTAGCGGCGTAAAAAGAAACTATTGGTACTAATCGATTTACATATAAAACATATAATGGATGAAATGGCAATATTACGAAGAATATCTGTACTCAGACTTCCTTCTTACCACTACGAATTAATCCCTATCGAAGTTATAATGCTCAATATGGACATATAAAATGGTGCATTAAAAAAACTAATTAATGAATCTATAAGTAAAGTCATTATGGAATACTGGAAAATCTGTGTGGATCATATAATAAAAGAATAAGTCAAAATGTGGAAGTTAGATATAATAAGTGAAGGAATAGTTATTAGAAATGATATTAATAAAAGTTAATCTTCCTAATCAGACTATGAGTACATCAAAGAAATATTATTCCATTTTTGAAAAAGCTTTGTTGTAAGATTCTATTTAATATCTTGTTTTAGTAATATTATTTAAAATATAACTTACTATATTCAAATAAATTTCAATAGAACAATGACATATTTTTGACTTTTAATAAAAAAATTATCCACACGGAATTTTCCAATATTAATTGCAAATCCTCGAATTCAAGAATATGTAGCAATAAAAAACAGGGTGGAACTACCTAAAATAATGATTTACTTTGGTCATTTCATGTAAACACAATATGTTATAAAGTTGTAAGTAAGTGATACTGATGACATTGTTTTTGATTCCCCGGTATTATTTCGCGTCTTTTAAAAACATTCTATAGCGAATAAGGCGGTTAATACCATTTTATTTAAACCTAATTTACAGAACTTAAGAATCGCTATACAACAGTTTGATAGACTAGACTGTTTTATACAAATTTACTGGTTTTAACGAAAATTTGCCCAAAATTGATATTTGTTACCAACAAGCTTATACATGTTTCAAACGCATAAATCTCCGAAACGAACTCAAAAACTATTCTTTCCAGTGAATCGAAAATCTTCTACTTCTAGTTAAAATTTGTATGCTGGTTAATTACTTCTGAATCAGACTTTTCGATTAGGTAGCTGCAATTAATCAGTAATCATTAATTAGTCCAATTAAAATTTAATTCCAATCAAAAATTTACAGTAGTACCTATTCCTTATCTTCTATACTAACTTTTCGAACAAATATAACTCATTATCATTTGGAGTAGTATTAATGAATCCTTATTTTTTACATATATATTTTACTAAATAATTTATAATAATTAATTTTGAAATGCCTAATGCCTAGAATAACTTACATACCGAGGTGCGACGTATTTGATTACGCGGAGCGCCGAGGTGAACTAAAAATCTTGGATAAACCCGAGCAGCACCGAACAATTATTCATAAATAAGTCATAAACTTCGCGGACATCACAAGTTCTCAAATTTTGTGGTGAAAAACTAAAGAAAATATTTCTAGCGACAGTGAAGAAAACATGAATTGCACTCCATCCATGTTAGAGAAAAAGCTGGGAAAGCAGAGTAATGATAAATGTTTTAATGTAATTTAATTATGGTACATTATATAATTTTTTATTTTAAAACGTTTCTATTAATGAAGTCGTAATTTTATTAAAATAAAACTAATATGGATTTTATCGTCTAACTTTTCTGACGTAGGAGAAATGTAAGTTAAGAAAAATATATTTACCAACTTTTATAAAGTAAGAAATGGAAACATTCCATATATGATTGTAAATAAATAATATCGCATACAAATTATTCATTGAAAAACTCTTTAAAAAAATATAATGTTACTTCAATGTCATTGTGACCATATCTGTATAGCAGAAGAAAAACCACTCAAAATATAAATAAATATTCTTTAATAAGGAAAAAAAATGGCATAGAATTTTTAAATCAGACATCTCGACAAGTTTAGAGGCTATTTCTCAAATAGATAACTAATTAATATTTTATATCCAAAAAATGTTAATTTTTGACATAACTTTTCGATTAAGTCCCAAATGTCAAATATAATAAAATTGTAAAATAGAAATTAACTCGTTTTAAAATTAATTTCAAATATATATGTTACCAGTGATATTATTTTGTCTATACCTAATATAAATTTAAAATACATTAAGACTTTTATTAATAACAATAATAATAAAAGGTACATATTATTTTAAATAACATTTATATTGCCTAGTCTAATGAATGTACTGTAAAAAACTATATTTTATCAATTTGTCGATATATTTAGATACAATTAATTGTAGGTATTAGTAGATAAAAATTATTTGTAAATTAAAAACAAAAAAATTCGTTCGATTAGACATTCTCCTAATTACGTTGAACTAATAAATAAATACCTATCGTAAAAAAAATTGACGACGACCTTTTTTGTTCATTGAAGTCATCCATAATATCTTCATTTCATCCTTATAACCTAATAACCAAATATGTGAAAAGTAAATAAAAGTAAACAATATTGAATTTTTAGTGGAATAACTAAATTTAACGAATTTATTCATACTTTTGCGTCCACTTCACGACCAAAAATTGCATAATAACTTATGTTTCTCCTGGCAATAAATAACTCAAAATTCCCTGAAAACTATAAATTTTAAATTTATGTTGAATTTAAATATTGGCTTTACTTTGAGGCTTTGCCGGCCCGTAAATTTATGGCGGATCGGCCTCTTACCACCCTAAATCTAACTTTCCAAATATGCAAAGCAAAAAATGACCTACATTTCGAAATATTCATTTTCTATTTAAAATGGAAGCCGAACGTGTAACTTTCTAAACTATGTTGAATTTAGTGACGTTTTATACCTGCATCTGACCACAAGTTTATATTTCTTTTACTGTTAGTGACGATTGATGTTCCTGTTATTTTTATAGGGTATTTATTTAAATACTGTTTAACTATTTTACGTTGCTCAATGCAGTGAAAAAATAAAATCACCAAATTGTGAGAAAAGTGTAAAATATTTAAGCAAATTTTATTTGGAGATGCGTTATACTGGGAAGTGATTTTTTTGCAAAATGTAAATTGGTAAGTCATTATTACTATTTAATTTAGTGAAATAAAATTGATTGGTGTAAGGCATTTTGTAATAAAATATACATTAACGAATAAATTGATAATATATCTTCCATAATTAACATTAAGCTTGTTATGAAATGTTAAATATGTACACTGTACAGGGTTCCTATTGCAAAACAACATACTTGTACTAATAATTGTAAACCAAATTGATTTTAGAATAAAACAAGAACTTGAACATTATTGCGAAAAAATATAAAATTAAAAAAAAGAGGCCCATTTAAACAAAAAACTGTGCATCTCAGTATGGTAAAATTATTTTTTAATGCTACATTTTTATCTCTAAACAGAGAGTATTTTCCTTGCAAATTGTTGCGACTCAAGTGATGATATTAAAAACTTATTTTCAAAATTAGGAACATCCAGCATAATAGTGAAAACTGACGTAAATCCGTCGAGGAAATAAATAACTATACTCGCCGGCACAAAATTCCGCCACCAATTTTTGGTCAAGTTTGATATTTTACAACTTTGTTATTTTTGATGCGATTTTCATGATTTTGTTATTAGTTCTTAGATCTATTTATTGTGCCTTTTCCTTAATTATTTTATAAAGTAACATTTTTTTGATTAGGCTTATTATACAGGAGTAAATCAAACTGTTGTTTTTCGTCGTAATTTCAAAACACCATGTAGGAAAATTGAGGTGGATAATTTTTAAAACGAAAGCGTGACATACATTTTCTAAAAATAACATCGTTTCATTTAAAATTTTGCAGCTCGCAGCAGAACTGAGATAATGGGAATGAATCAAAAAAGGATATGTTTAGAATACATCAAAGATTATAAGAAACAGTATGTAAATAAAATTAGCTATCTCAATTTTTCCTACAGGAATACATAGATCTACAAACTGATAACAAAATTATAAAAATCGAATAAGAAAGAAAAAAGTTATAAAATATCAAACTTGTCGAAAATTTCAGGGTGGCGGAATTTTGTGCTTGCGAGTGTATATATATCGTCGTGTTCCGGAGAAAATTGCATAACTCGATGTAATGAACGTGGAGTTACGTAGTTTTTTCCGGAACAGGACGATATATACAGAGTGTTCATTTGAAAACTTCCCACCACGGATTTATCGAAAACCACTGATTAAAAGAAAAAACGCCGAGACACGTCAAAAGATTTGCCAAAGGGGACAACTTTTTAACCAAAAACTACTTAACCCCCTTTTACCCTCTGGCCCCCGGGGTCATCCCCTTAAAAATTTTAAATTACAAGGGGTAGCAAGTAATAGCTTGTTTGAGGTCTTTCAAAGTGACGTTTGATTTTTTAAAATCGGTCGATTCGTTTTCGAAAAAATTAGAAAAAATTTTACCGACTTCTTTTTATCAACACAGATAACATGGGCGAACTGTTTTTATTCTTATACCTGTTTAGTTTTTTATAGTTGCTAAGGGAAATAAACAATTTAATTTCCTGTCAGTTACCTTTTTGACAATCTTGGGATAGTGAAAATTAATTTATTGATTCAGATTTTACTTCCAAAATGGTTTACACACTAGCGGAAAGAGTGGAAATAATTCTAATTTATGGTGCCCAAAATCAATGGGCTCGGTAAACTGCCGTTACATTTAACGCCAGACATCCGGAAAAGACAATTTCGGTATGTTTTGGACCTTGTTACTAAATTTACTCAAACTGGATCTGTTGCAAATAAAAAACGTAATCATCGTAGAGTTTTGGATGAAGCCGCTCAAGTTGAAGTTTTGGGTCATCTTGCCATAAATCCTAATACTTCATTACTCAAAATTGTTGATGCGACTGGTATTTCATTAGGCTCTGTACACACAGTTACTAAATTAAATAAATTTCATCCATTCAAAATGAAAATGTTTCAAGAATTAACCGAAGATGATTTCGATAGGCGAGATGAGAGCATAACTGCAGGTATTGGAGCAATGAAAATCCGCATGTTTTTGTAGAAGGGCATACTCAGTACCCCCAAAAAAATTAACATATGGGCAGGCATTTTAGGAAACAGTGATTGGGCCATTGTTTATTAATGGGAATTTAAATGGAGGCATTTATTTAGATATGTTGGAAAATGCCATCAATCCGCTTATCACTGAAACCATTGAAAACCAAATCGAAGACGATGGAAACCCTATACTTGATGAGGCTGAAATATATTTTCAGCAAGACGGCGCTCCTCCTCACTATGTTCTTCCGGTTCGGCAATGGCTAGATGACGAGTTTCCAGATAAATGGATAGGGCGAAGAGGGCCTATAGAATGGCCCGCTAGATCTCCTGACTTGACGCCATTAGACTTTTATCTATGGGGTCATTTGAAAACTATTGTGTTCACTCTCCAACCTAATAGATTGGATGAACTTCGTCAACGCATCACAGAAAGCTGTCATGATTTTTCTATCTGAACAAATTAAGGGATTTTTCCAATTTTCTCGAAAATGAATCGACCGATTTAAAAAAATTAAACGTCAAAATAAAGCACTTTGAAAGACCTTTCAAACAAGCTATTACTTGCTACCCCTTGTCATTTAAAATTTTTAAGGGGATGACCCCGGGGGCCAGAGGGTAAAAGGAGGTGAAGTTTTGGTTAAAAAGTTGTGCCCTTTGGCAAATCTTTTGACGTGTCTCTGCGTTTTTTCTTTTAATCAATGGTTTTCGATAAATCCGTGGTGGCAAGTTTTCAAATGAACACCCTGTATATAAATGACATCATGCCTGACTTTGGAAGAGTAAGAACAAAAGTTTCATAGGTTGAAACAATTATTATAATCTAACGCTAATAACCTCATCGTGATTTAGATTTTATTGATCAGATGTTTCTAAATAAATTTATAAAAAAATAGTGATGGTTATTTATATAATTAAGAATATTATTTTAAATTTATCTAGTATTTATTACGGACAACTGCAATAATGTACTATTTTAATAAATTATGAAAAATAAAACAACCTTTTTAGGACCTATTTTCAATAAGTAACAGAATGATTAATATATGTAAGTATAATATATGGATATATAATAATATATTACATACTTCTCTATATAATATAATATATATAATATATGTTAATAATGTACCTATACATACAGGGTGTCCATTTAGTGTATAATTCTTCAATATCTCATATAACATAATCGATAGATGAGAACTTTAAATATAAAAATCACAAGACTATTGAAAATGTATACTTCTCAAATATTTTTAAATAAACAGTGTGTTTCATAAAAGCGAGATCACTAAAATTTAAATGTTTTTAACAACCTCTATTTTTAGTCCTATTTTTCCTATTTTTTTTTTTTTTGGTTCGCACCGTCCCAATAAATATATTACATTTTCTTATTGATTTTAATTTGATAATTTTTTAGGTTACGTAAATACTAGTTATAAGGTTTTACGAGATTTCTTTTATACATGGTCTTTTGTTTTCACTTGCAAAATTCCGGAAGTTTGGATTAAGTTTATTCAATATGTTCAAATGGACCATCCTGTATAGTTTATCAAAAATTAAAATTTGTCCCCTATAACTCAAAAATATTTTTATCTGCGGCGTTGCCAAATCGTCATTATTTTCTTATTTATTTTGTTATTTGTTACTTTTCTTATAGGTGCAAAAGGTCTAAATTATTGTAATACCCTGCATTTTGCGCTATTTATAACATCAGTCACTTAGTTTCGGTGATTTCCATTTAAAAATAATTTGAAAACTTTACGTCTAAGTTAGCCATGGAAGTAACAATTGACAAACATCATTTTTGATATTTTGTTGTTAAACTATTGTATGTACTTAATTACACTTAAATAAAAATAATTATTCGAAAGGCATTTCGATGCTTAACACCTCAGACGTTGTCTACTGTAAGAGACAATTTTCAATCTAATTCAAACTTGCATTAATCAAAATGGACGATCATTTTGTACATCTTATTTAGTAAATAAGTAAATAGTTTTTTGTATATTAATAATTATTATGACTGGAACGCCGCATAAATATTATGATACCGAAATAAATTAAGTTTATATTTTATTTTATTAATTTTTGACTTATTTGGACGTTATAAAATTTAGTATTTTGTTTAAGGGTATGAACGTTATAATGTAATAAAATACAAGATAACACAATAATCCAGACCATGTAAAAATAGCAAATACCGAAAAATTTTTGAAAATCATTACCGACGCTGACAACGCTGCAGACAATAATAAAAATATTTTGAAGTTATCACGAGACTAAGTAGTAATTTTATTTCTTGATGAAATATACAAGGTGTTCCATTTGGAAATAATCAGTAAATTTAATACAAACTTCCCGAAATTTGCAAGTAAAATCTAATTAAATTTTATAACCAGTACTCATATAACGGAGATGTAAAATTTTTTGATTAAATTAAAATCAATAAAGAATCTGTAGCATATTTATTGTGACCATGGAAAAGCAATAAATATAGGAAAACAATTAATATCTTGGCAACGCTAACACAAATTGAAAACAAAAATTGGAATTACATAACCAATAAAGAGGGGCCCTAATTCCGCTTTTATGAAACACGCTGTATATTTTAAAATATTTTTATATTATACATCTTTGTATATACAAATTGAAATCTTCAGCAAGTTCAAACCAACATATCCAGGACATTGATATTAATGGAGAGATTGCGAATTTCACCGAAAATAATTTTATTCTTAAATAGAATATTAAGAACTCAAGCCAATTGGAAATAGTGCTTCCTCAATCAATATATCAAATATGATATACTATTTCGGGGTAACTTAAATTTATTGGAATAGAATATTAGTTCGTCAAAACAAAATGTATTAGGATTATCTATAAAATGGGGTCCAAGGACCATTGTAGAAATATTTGGCAAACAAAAACTTCGAGACGACAGATCTGAGTATGCAAGTAATTTTGAATTATTTACCACAACAATCATTTAAAACTGATCTTATAGCTGAAAAATAAAACTTCGTCTATAAATATTCAAAAAATGCTAGATTTAATATAATAAATATGCTTCCAAACTAATTCAACAAACAATAATATTAAAAGAAATAATTTTAAAAATTTTACTGAGGAAATAATACTATTGGAGTTTCAATAACCTAAATATTTTATCCACAATTATAACAATCGGGTAAAAGAACGGCCGTTCTGTCAAAAATATTGTATACAAAGCTAAACCCCTGGATTTAGCTGACTAAGAAGACGAATAACGCTTCCAATTAGATCGGTCACGCCTGAGATGTTCAGTAACGTTAGAAGCAATTTCTATTTAAGATTAGGAAGTTGCCAAGACGTTCGCTGCGAGCAATTTCAACATTTCCTACATTAATGTTTTTTGTTTATTACATTATCAGGAAATAAACAGTATTACTTATCAGTTTTTGAGTGTGTTGTTAATTTTTGCAATAAATCCGAAAACACTTAATATTTCCAAAACAGTTGAAGATAGATATAGGATATTGTACATTAAATATGTTTAAAATTTTCTGTGGGATCCAAAAATTGAATAATATACTGGGTGTTGCATTTAAAATATGAAAGTTGGAATTGGATACTGTTACATGACACACCCTGCATGAAAAGTTCTTCGACCAATCGACGTATCCCAGCGTTTTTTCGCACAAGTCCCCTTTTATTTATTATAGAATTTATTGTATTTGGCTGATATATGCTGTATATGGTATTTTTCTTGTTAAATTGATAGTTTGGGAGAGGGGGTCATGACCCCCATGACCATATTCACAAATTTTCTGCCAGGTACTAGGTAAGGATCATGAAGTCTCGTGTTCCTATGCGCTATTTTTCTAAATCATTTTGTTGCCTCCGCTAAAAGAAAGCTGCCATAAGCCTGTAGTGTACACTATTATAAAATCCAACCTTTGCCAAAAATTAGTTATATCAATAACTACTTTTAACGAAATATTAAAGCCAACTATATTAAAAAGTAAGACCTGAATATTAAAATTTCACATATTCTTCACAATATTACCATTATTACTGGTAAATATAAAATATTATTATATAGATATGAGAAAATTAAAATCATTGATTTTCTGTGATGTAAAATGTAAAATAGTTATATAACAATCTAATTTGTATTGTTTAGAAACTTTGTAAATAATAATTAACATGTTATAACTTAAGATATATTTGTCATTTACTCTCGAAGATAACATGTATCCAATAGAAGATGGCCGTTTGATCGTCCATCAACGCAAACCGAACTGACAAGTGCAACGCAGCCGAAATGCAACAAAACGGAGAACGTATATTCGATCCACGGGGTGAACTGGAGAGAGACGCAAAGAGGGTGGTTAAACATCGATCTGTTTTCTTTTCACCCTAGTCATACAGACGTCTGGGCTGACTCTATCAGCACGTTCGTATCTATATGGCACATTCAATTACGGAATGTTATATGGAGTTGAGTGCAACATGTGGCTTAAATAATGTTGTTTTTGGGGATACGTAATTGAATTGTTGGGGTGGATATACAAAAATAACATGGGAATGCTTCTTTTTCTTAAGGTTCTATTTGGATTATTGACTTTCATAACCAGAATATATTGCTTGATCATACTGAATGAATTTAATTCTTTTGTGAAGAAGAATTTTCTTATACAGTATTAAAATGTATTTTAATAAACATACATAATATTGGAAAATCAATGTATGTGCTAAAATGTGCTTTAACCCATAAGTTAGGTAGTAATCGAGAAAAATAAAATTATTGTATAATGAGATACAGATAAACATAATTATATTTTTTTTTAACTAAGCAAACATAACAATAATAAAATAAATATATAGGAACATGAAACAACATTATGACTTTATAAGAATAATTCATAAAATCTATATAATTCCTTAAGATTCTGTAATAAAAGAATTTCAACTAATTTTTCATTTTCAATGTGATTTTTAATTAAGAACGCTCATAGCTAAATGTCACTTATCGATGCTTCCATAATCTAATTATTAATCATTTTGTAAACCGTTACAGAAAATGTATGAAAGGTATGAAAGTGACACTTTGGCGTTGGGCATACATGAGTTGTGAACAAAAATCATAAAAGATTTTCAGGTTGTGCAATATGTGTTAACGACCCATGAATTGAGGACCAATGACGAAAGGGCCATCTGAAAATTTTATTCTTACATAATTGATAAATATGCTAAATTATTGAATATTACGTTTAAACGTACTATTTATTGTTATATTCAGTTTTCTAATATTGATTCAGAAATCAAAATTTGAAAAAAAAAACAAACCAGGCGAAAACCAACTCTTATACACTATTTTATTAATTCTTACAACTTGGATTATAATTAAATCGACTAGTCCGCCTAGTCCGCAATTCATGGTTTATTGTTGGCTATATTTCTAAATGTCCATTTTGTCATATTCTGTATCATACTGATTTATAAAGACTTTTTTATTTTAAAATCGCCTGAAATTTACCTGGATCTGATTTTTTTGATAGTATGTATTTTTTGTTATGTACCTATTTAAGTAGTAAAGGTGCGACCAAGGAGGCGAGGGGATCGCCTCCGTTTGCCCCGTTGTGGCTACGCCACTGTTTATAAGTCAGTAAACTAACATTTTAACAGTGATTAATAAGTCCAAAATTTTTGAATGTTATTAAATATAGTAGAGCATATTTTTGTCTTATTTTAGTGGATGGTTTGTAGAAGGATCCTTTCACTACCACAATGTAGAACAAGCTAGAATACATTACATACCATTATAAAGAAACTCCTTATACTCAATGCAGTGTTCGGGTTTGTTCGTGTACAAATGTGTTGACGATCATGGTAAATTCAATTCGAGCAGATTATTATAATAGAATCAACAGGAATCTTCAATAATTCAATTCCTGAAAATACGAAATTGAGGGGTAAATAAACAAAAAATAGAAGGAAAATGCATATTTTCCACGAATCTATTTGAATTATTAGGGGGAAAATAGGCTTGCTATATTTTAGAAGAAATGTGGAAATTAATTTTATTGTTCTCTGTGCTGCTAATATGAATTTAATCGTGTTTGTTAAAGATCTTGAGAAAAATGAAGCCGTTAAGAAGTAGAAGTTGTTAATTAGTGAAAAATGTAATGATGCGAATCTTAAGTATTATCCGGTTACATTGCGGTAGAATCATCATGAAGCAGCGCGCAGTCACGTGAAGATTGTCAGGTGACTAAGCTGTCTACGATTTAAAAAAATGGAAATTGAAAGTTATATGATATTTAAATTTTAGATATTTCGGCTGAAATAAGATATCCATACTTTGATTTAAGACATAACATGATATTACATATTTTTATAACTAGGTAATAGATATATGTACTGGGTGGTCAACTAAGAATGACCGCCGGCCATATCTCAAAAACTGGTAATCATACATCAACCGGATAAATATATTTTTAGTAAAAGTGCCTAAAAGAAAATCCTGGAAATTATTTTCGAGTTTGTCAAATATCCACATGATGGAGTATCAGTCATGATTAGTGTTAAAATAAAAACTCTCTTTGTCTTCTGACTAATTGAGAGCAGTGGCGGCTCGTGACCTATGATAGAGGGGGTTCACAAGTATGGTGAAATTATTTTTAAAATTTTATTTTTGTGTAACGACCAAACAATTTCTAGGCGTTTTAAATGTAGAAAGAAAAGAGGTAATAAGAAAATGCGTTAGGTAAAACATATTTTTATTTATTTTTTAATTTTACACAAGGAAATACAACTTTTGGAAAATAAGGAAGGTTTTCTTAGTGTGTATAGTGCTTAAACGTAAAGTCCGTTCTTCGGTTCTTAATTGTAGAAAATTGATCATTAAAGTTTGGAATACCCTCAATACATTTTTTTTCATATATTTAATTTTTAAACTTTCTAATAAAGTCTCTAGATTTACCCTTTATGGTCTGCGGTAAATTAATTTCAGGTTTAGGTCTTCCCGCATTCTTCACATCAATTTTTTGCTCCAAACTCAAAGAGCTAAAGTTATTTTTTAAATAGTCCACCGTCAAACTATTCATTTTAACTTAATAAATATATAACATTAAAATATTAAAACGTACACGCTCTAATTTCTAACTAGATGCACAAACAGACAACGGCGCGGCGCACACTAAAATTGTGCGCCTTTCCCATGTTAAATCGCCATAGCCCCGCTATCCCCCGCTGACTGACGCCACCTGTTACTACAGAAAGACTGCATTATGCCCCGCCTACTTAATTGCACATGCGAGTAAGGCTCATCATAATCGTCATTAACCTCGACCGAGGCACGGATGCCGGATCGAAAGCCTATAATATACAGTTTGGTTGACGGTACGATAAAATATTAGGGGGGGGGGGGGTCGGACTTTATGCGATAATTGACGGTACGATAAAATATTAAGGACTTTATAAGATAAATAATATTCAATGCATATAAATTAATATTTTTTTCATTCGTTTTGGGGGTGCACGTGCGCATGTGCTCCTGTGGAAGAACCGCCACTGATTGAGAGGTATCGACAAGATCTGCATTTTAATACTTTTTATTCTACACAAATTTTCCAATTCCTATAGAAAAATAAATTGGTGGGGGTAATTCAATTGTATTTTTAAATAAACTATGATTACTTCGGTTGATAACCGATTTTAAAAAACTTGGTTTTGTTACGTTCACAAATTGCATATTAGAACACAATTTTTCATACCGAATAACTTTTCATAATTACAGTTTTCGATATTGTGACAAATACAAGTAGGTACGTTACTCTTTGTCAAATTTATGATTTTTGACAAATCTCGTATACGAACAACCTCGTATACGACTGCAAAAATTTATCATCTGATCACTAGATTTCAGGTTTTGGCCCATGCGGGACTTTTTATTAAGAAGAACTTTTTTTTCGTATAATGAATAATAAAAAAGTTTACAATATTGCGCCAACTTATGTAGACACACTATATTAGTGATATAGATGATTGCAAGTTATTGTGACTCATAACAAATAGTCGAAATCCAAAGAAATGATGTAGAACATGAATACTAAACATGAAAACTCCTTTTCGGAAAAATTTATTTGAACTCTATTTTTTTAAATCCCTAAGGACTAAGTCGCATCCTGAGATTACTTTATAAATTACAAATAAGTATTTGTAACCAGAGATTAGGTCGCATAAATAGCGAATTTAATTACTGAGGTAAAACCACAGCATAAAAATGAGAACGGCTAATATGCCGCCAACCTGTTTCACTATTAACATAATAATATTGAGAGGAATTCGCTGAAGGAGAGGTAGGTAGACCCGTATATAGGATTATAATTTCAAACTGGTTTTGAACTCCAAGAACCTTTCTGGTATCTTGATTCGCCAGTGGACTGGTTTGATGTGTCATTTACTTTTAAATATTTTTAATTTTATGCGTCCTATAATATCGCTTAATATGATGACTTCGGGAGACGGCTAAATTAGTAAGGTAAGTGTGGTACAGTTGTCGCACCTTTACAAATAAAATCGTAATATTGTTTGTTTCATATTATATTTCTTACAAGAATAGCAAAGTAACTTCTAAACCATCCATAACATACATAAATATAAAAAAATCGAACAGAAATTACTACAAGGTTACTAAGAAATATTCAAAAAATGGCATCTCACCTCGGGACTTGTAGAGTTTCCCAGAGTTGACCAGAGTTGTAGGGGGAGATGTCTAGTGCACTTCGCCATAAGCGGCAGATCCCTTATTGATTAATGTTCTTTTTTACAATTTTATTATTTCCGTTTGCATATATTGCATATGGTGAGGTACATGTGTCATGTAGCCATTTTGCACATCTGAGACAATAAATCGAATCCACTGTTTTAGTTGTGTAACTGTATAACTCGAAATATTCCACAGAGTAATATCGGTGAACGAAGTTTTTTGGAGATTGTAAACCTACAAATCATTATTATCTTTTTGTTTATTCTGCTAATAGCTATTACTTTCAGCTAAACACATAACTACAATGTGTGGCAACTGTCCCATTAAAATATGCAGAGTATATTCTTTTTCGTAGGGAGAGATGCCGCATCACTTCCCAAAGAACCCAAAATAAAAACTTAACTTAAAATGTGCATACTAATCTATAAAATCGCCTATCTAACTGGAATACTACAAATAAAACTATATTTTCTTGAAATTTAGTGTGCTACGAAAGTTAGAAAAGAGCCTTATAAAATATGGGCATTGAAAATGCTACTTACCGTTTTAATTATTAAATTACAAACTCGAAAGACACAGAAAAACACAAAGACTGCATACACAATTAATACTACCTGACAACTGACTTCAGATGTCGCTGTTGCCAATGTGTCATTCTATTACATGTGAGCACCACGTAAGGTGTGGCACGCGGCATCTCTTCCACACTTACCAAACTTCCAAAGACTTTTTTAAATATATGAAACATTGATATTTTTAGGGGGAGCTATATGAAATTGTAACATTTTTTGAGGAAAATTGATATACTATTAATTAATATAAAAATATAATTAATATAAACTTAATACTCATTAAGAAAAATTTACTTCTTTCTCCATGCCATGTATAAATAGGCCACAAGAATTTTAATAAATTATATATATGGACTGCATTAAACTACTTCTGTGGAAGACCTTTTTCCACATAATAAAAGATAAATCATGTACGCAGGATTGTATTAACAATAAATGCTGGGTATAATAATCTTCCTGGTATCTTATTTTACCTAAAACAATTTATTAGTTTCACGTGCTCGAATGTTTAAATTCATTGATGAGGTAATTTGCGTTTACAAGGAAAAAAAGCACTGCAAGCAGCATTAATTTTTTATTAACCTATAATTTTTTTATTTAAAAATATAAGTTGCCAAAAAGAACGATTTAGATTTCCTGCAACAAAATTCAGATTGTCTTCAATTTTTCAGTTAGATACCAAGATTCACTATTTCTTATACCATCTTGGATTGGTACACAAATTCAAATTCTCTTATGAATGAAGAACCATATGACCTTAGTTTTTAAAATATTGCAACTAATTGTAAGCTGAAAATAATTCTTTGAACAGTGACTGTAATACACTAATTTGTTTATAAATTCGTTCCTAAATTCAGCTCACTCAAATAATTATTAAAATAGCAAATTTCAGAAAATATTTTTAATGAATGAACTTTGCTAGTTCCTTCTTGGGGTAGGGTGGCAATTTGAGAGATTTAGCAGATTTTTAAAAGTTTTTATTAAGATTAAAGATACATACCAGACGCGTGTTGTTTGCTTCTATTAGGTATTTTTTCAATCGCGTTTTAAATTAGTTTTAATTATCATTTACTTAAGGCAAGTGGATAGCACTTTTCTAAGAAGCAGCACAACAGTCTCTGCATTTTAAATCGTGTTATCTATGTGAAACTAATTTTTAGGTTTTAGAGATATTCAATTTGGCTATAGCGAAGCATAATTCACGAATATGTTCTATTGAAACTGTTCAAAACACAAATCACTTTTTGGAGGTCTATTTCTATTATCCCCAAATATAGAAAAAAAGCTAAGCATATCGTTTTAGGAATGACGAGAAAGAATTATTTACTAACATGAGATCCCTGTTTATCTAAATAATATCAATATTTACATAACAATATACACTACGCGAAATTGAATATTCAAAAATTTACATCCTGATTAATAAGCTGTTATTTCGTTAATATAACCAATTTTAATGTTTTTTTTTCAAATGATAGCAAATAAATTCTAAAGTTTAGAGCAGTTTAAGCCCTGATACGTCTAATTGTACGGGGTAACACATAAAATCTAGATGCATGTAAATTTCCTAAAATTTAAATTTGACATATCTTACATAAAAATTGAATATATTAATTTATTTTTGAAACTGAACCAATTATACATACATATGGGTTAGACAATGGCCCAAAAGAATCACAATACAACTTGAGGAATCAAAAAAAATTACCATTTCTTCTAACCACAGTATATTGTCGTTTCGTTTCTGAACAATTATCAATTTGGGCTCAATTAAAAATAAAAATCATTTCAAGGAATAAAATCTATAATACAGAGTGCTATGCAATTGTCTATTCATTTAATTTACAAAATAAAAACTAGGTATGACCAATGTATCTAATGATTTTGTATTTGTAAAGTAACGTAAATTAATTAAATGAGAAGGTAATTGCGTAGAACTCGGTATTATACACTTTATTTGTTGAAATGATTTTTGTTTTCAATTTAGTAAAAGCCAAAGTGATAAAACGTCACAATGACTGTTTATGAAACGTTTTTTCGACGATATTACGTAGATATTTAAGAGAAATGGTAATTGCTTTGTTAGCTAGAGTTTCATGGCGATACTTTTCGGCCAGTATCGAACCCAGATATATCTCTAATTGGTTTAGTTTCAAATTAAAAGTTACATGTATCTAGTTTTACGCACTACCCTATACAATTCGACATATCAGAACGTAATCTACTCTGCCCTAAACTCTAGAATCTGTATTCTATTAGCTAATATAAAAATTATTACAAGTGGTTTATTATTAACGAAATAACACCTTATTAACTGAACGTGATCTTTTGAATATTCGATAATTAATTGGCATAGTGTATATCAAAGAGGTATTGTATCACAATATGATGACAAAGTAAAAATCCTACAAAATGGAGGCTAATAATGGTGTTAATGGTTGCTCAACACGCCACATTTATATTTGGCAAAAAGGTCTTCATTACCACATTATCCATTAAAATTCAAATTTTTTTGCCTTTATATTGTGGCATGTCGGTAATAAAAAGAATCTGTATATTTAGCAGCACGCAATTGGGGAAAATAGCTTTTTAATTAAATTGTTTAGTTTTCTTAGAGACTGCGGGAACTTCAATTAATTTAGTTTCCAAATATTTGTTCTTATTATCGGACTGAAATATAACTGAAAAATGTTTAGCGGTATACCGTCAGTGATTTAAAATTGAAAAAAGTATTCGTTTGGAATGGAACCCAGAACCTTTCCATTGCCGGTCGGCTCCTCTAACCAATTGCGCGGGCTTTAAATTCTTCTTAACCAATGTTAAATTAGTCGTACACAGTTTAGAATAATGAGTGATTTGAAACAGGGGAAGGTGTAATTGAGTTGAATTATTCATGATTATAGAACATTGAGATCTATGGCAAATAGAGTTTAACGGGACTGGAGATTCGTTGCTATTAAAATTGCCAACGTTTCGACCCTTAGGTTGGAAATTTTTTAATAGGTAACGAATTTCATTTCATTATTCCTACACCCGCAAAATTCTGCCTATGATCATTAAGTAAGGAACGTAATATCACAATATTCTATTTTGTCTTTCATTTAGATGCTTCATCTACATACAGTGAGTCCCAGAAGAAATGTCTAAATTCATTTAAAATTCAGCGGTAAGTTTTTCAAAAAACGCTCGTACCCGTCGATTTTGATTTTTTAATTTTCTTTTTGTGGTAATTTCATGTATACAGGGTAGCTCAAAAATAAGTTACGACCATCAACTTCATTTTTTCAAATGAAAACATATATTTTTTATTTCATTTTTGAATTTTGCATTGAATTCTAAGCATGTTTCATGTACCATGTCCTATACATAAACTCAACAGTTATTGAAAAAATTAGGATTGAACATATCTATAAGTAAGACCTGTTTATTAAAAAAAAAACACAACAAAATCAAATTAAATGTTGAAAATGTGCGCCATTTACGGCTTGGCAATATCCAAGACGATCAATAAACTCTCTTTGCACGTTTCCAACCATTTCCGGAGTTATGACACGCACTTCTCTTCGGAACCTTTCTTTCAACTCCTGCATATTGTTTGGCCTGTTAACAAATACTTTTAATTTGAGGTAACCCCACAAAAAAAAGTTCAGCGGAGTTAGGTCTGGCGACCTAGCAGGCCATTCGGTAGGTCCTCTCCTTCCAATCCACCGATTGGGAAAGGTTTCATCCAAAAATGTGCGCACAGTGGCCGCATAGTGCGGAGGAGCACCATCTTGTTGGAATATCAGTTCTTCGTCAGGGGAGTCTGGATCCAATGGATTCGGAAAAAAAGCCACTAATGCTGGAATTAATTCTAGTTGGAGAAATTCGAGATATACTTGTCCAGTTAAAGACTGTTCAAAGAAAAATGGACCAATTACTCTTTCGCGTACGATTCCACACCAAACATTTATTTTCTTAGGGTAACTGGCTTTGAACCTCTATCATCCAATGCGGATTTTCTGTTGCCCAATATCGACAATTTTGTCTGTTCACATTACCATTCAAATAGAACGTAGCTTCATCCGAAAAAATAATATTTTTAACTAAATTATTATCTAGATTGCACATATTTTGCATGCGTCCGCAAAACTCACTTCGCCTATCGAAATCATCTTCAAATAACTCATGCACTGGAATAACATTGTATGGGTGATATTTGTGCTTTTGAACTACTCGGTGAACAACAGATTTCGGCATGTGTAAATCGGCCCCAATGTGCGACAGGGGAGTACATGGATTTTCTTCCAAGGAAAGCAAAACGTCAAGTTGTTCATTTTCATCTCGAGTAGGACGACCAGATTTAGGCAAATCTCTAACATGACCGAATTCTCTAAACTTAGCCTCTATTCTACTCACCATCTTTTGACATATGGGAGGACGATCAGGATGGATTTCATTAAATAATTGGGCTGTTTCTATTTGAGTACGTGTTTTATCACCAAACCCAACCATGCATAGAATTTCAATTTTTTCCCGTTCCGTTAACTTAACCATTATTGTGAAAACCGCAACTTTGAAACTACGCTTGACAATAATTATACTTATTTGAAATAAAATTGCCATACAGTTTCTATGGAAATAAACGGTGACAGTGAGACAGTACACTCTTACTTATTATGGAGCCCAAAATGCCATATTGCCAGAAGATTTGATAGATCGTTGGATTCCCTAAATGATATGTTCAATCCTAATTTTTTCAATAACTGTTGAGTTTATGTATAGGACATGGTACATGAAACATGCTTAGAATTCAATGCAAAATTCAAAAATGAAATAAAAAATATATGTTTTCATTTGAAAAAATGAAGTTGATGGTCGTAACTTATTTTTGAGCTACCCTGTATACATGAAATTACCACAAAAAAAAAATTAAAAAATCAAAATCGATGGGTACGAGCGTTTTTTGAAAAAACTTACCGCTGAATTTTAAATGAATTTAGACATTTCTTCTGGGACTCACTGTATAGCAATATCTCCGGGAATTCAATAACATAATATTGAGCAATAATATATACAAATGTTAATTTTTGTTCTCTCTATTATGCGGCATATTATTACAGAAGTCAAAGGGTACGAGCGTTTTTTGAAAAAACTTACCGCTGAATTTTAAATGAATTTAGACATTTCTTCTGGGACTCACTGTATAGCAATATCTCCGGGAATTCAATAACATAATATTGAGCAATAATATATACAAATGTTAATTTTTGTTCTCTCTATTATGCGGCATATTATTACAGAAGTCAAAGATGCCCGAGCTTCTGGAGCGAAAATTTTTAGCCAATCCAAATATATTTCGGTCGTTCTCGGTATATTGTAATCACTAAAATTTATAACAAATTTAAACATATTTTTATATATAATTGGTATAACAATTTTTTTATTTTTTTTTTTTTTTTTAAATACCATTTTCTAACTCAAAACTCTGCTCTATAGACTGTAACCTTCTTGAGCTATGTATTATCGCGCTTGATTTTGATAATATATTTTGATCAGTATTTAAAAATAATTACAGCATATTTAGTGCACAAATATGCAAGAACACACTGTACAAAAGGATTCTGGGCTGTTTCTCCAAAATTCTGGTTATATGTCAGCATTTATCGCTGTAACCACTTTCAAAGTCCACTAAAAAGACATTGTGAAATTGCAATTTTAAATATATATCTGGTAATATCGTCAACTTTCTTGATGAGACGAAATTTGATGTTATATTATAAAATTTAGTTGTATGGTCAAAACATTCGTAAATTAAGGTAAGTAATTTAATTATCGTCCACTCCATATCAACAGAAAAACAGTACGAAAAAATAATATTTTAAGTTTTATTGTAGTATAGAAGAGATTATTTGACTTATAAGTGATAAATATTTCTAAGGAATAAACCGTATACAACTCTTGGCCCACTGAAGACATCAAGGCATATACAGGAGGGAGCTACAAAGGCACATCACACAAGTATACGCTACATACACTTTATCTTCAGGGCAAAATGTTTATATAATATCTTCATAGTCATGAACAAAATTGAAAAACTTGGTTTTTTTTTTTTTTTTTTTTTTATGATCAAACACAAGCACTATAGGAAAAATCCTTTAGGGTACTCTGGGAGTGGTGCGTGTGCGCAAAAAGCTTGTGCGCGAAGTCTGAACTTAATGTAATAATGCACAACATAGTATACGCCCAATGTCTATTACATTAATTAAACCTGAATACTTTAAAAAACTACAGAGAAATCAATCATTATGTCATTGTTTTGGATAGAATCGATAAATAATCCAGAAAACTAGTCTGGGGTCCGTAATGGATTTAGCTTCGTGTCTTCAATGTTATTATCAGGAATTGGTAAGGATATTAAGGTATTATTTTTGGTGTTGCTGAAACTTTCCAAAGCATTTGATACCATCAACCACCACGTCCTTTTTTTAAAGCTTCAGCATTAAGCATGTGTTTCCATTTCTAGCCAATCTAGTCGTCTTTTGTCAAGTAGGTCCCAAAGAGTTGTAGCATCAAGCATGTCATCCCGTGATATCACAAGTTCCTCACAAATCGAGTTTGAGTCATTCACAACATTATGTATATTCTTAATTGAGTATTAGAGGAATCAAATTTCCGTTACAAATCATCTAAATTAGTAGTGGATGTAGGTGGAGAGGGATGATTTCAAATTTGTGAAACCAGTGAAAAGTGTTATAAATAACATATTATTTAAAACTTTTATGCCAACAAAGAATCACTTCATCAATTGTTTGGAGGTAAATAGAATTCAGATATTACGAAGTTCATATTTGATCAAATTTGTCCTCAATTCGAAGAGTTAGGCTTGCTCCATATGAGCAGCAGACGCAAAAACAATGGCTAATTACACTTATGTTGAGTTGTAGAAACATTTGAATCAACAATTAGCTAAATATAATATATATTTGAGATATTTACTGGTTCTGCGCAGTATGATCTATAGGAAAGTTTATGAATAAGATGGTCACAGTATTAATTAAGAATCAATGAAACATCCCTGAAGAGATTACTATTGTCTTAGAGAATGTACGAAGAACTTCGAATCTATCAACAATAAAGAAAGAATAAGTACGACTTATGAAAGAAATTCCAAGGAAACTAAGTTTATGAAAAAAAAAAATATAACTCTATATATAAATCAAACTGATGTTTTTTGCCTTAATTTCAAAAAACTCTGTAAGAAAATTGAGATGGATAATTTTATTTACATACTGTTTTTTTTGTAATATTTGATATATCCTAAAGATTTCGTTCTTGATTCATTCCATTATCTCATTTCTGCTGCGAGCTGCAAAATTTTAAATAAAATGATGACAAATATAAATGATGACAGTGACAATATTATTATGTACTATTCACTGATGAATCAAAGGTTTGTTTAAGGTCGCCGGGTGGTCGTGAGCGGGTATACAGACATAGAACTGAAATATATGCATCATATCAGAACGAATCTCATATCATGGAGGTTCAGTCATGATTTGGGCGGGTATTTCTACCGAAGCACGCACCGATCTTGTATTTGTTGAAAATGGAGCTCTAACCGCCCACCGTTACATTGAGGAAATCCTCCAAGAAGTTGTTGTTCCATATGGTCATTTCATTGGGAATCAATTTAAATTAATACATGATGCCAGATCTCACGTTGCACATGTAGTGGGCGAATATCTGGATGAAGTTGGACATCCAATATTGGAATGGCCCGCATGTAGCCCGGATCTCAACCCAATCGAGCGGATCAACTTAAAAGGATTGTTCATCGTCGTCCTGTACAACCACAAACCTTGTAAGACGACTGGCGCTAACCGAAGAATATCAAGCTATCCCTCAAGAGAGGATAAGTAAATTTATTCATTCGATGCCACGAAGACTGCAAGCTGTCATTGCTGCGAGAGAAGGAAATACACGCTATTAAAATTGTTTCTGTTAATTAACTTTATGATATACCTAGTGTTTGTTTTTCTTAATAAAAATAAGCTTCAAATCAGCATTTCATTTAAAATTTTGCAGCTCGCAGCAGAAACGGGATAATGGAAGCAATTAAAAAACGAAATATTTAGAATACATCAAAGATTACAAGAAACAGTATGGAAATAAAATTATCCATCTCAATTTTCCTACATTGTGGTTTCAAATTAAGACAAAAAACAACAGCTTGATTTACTCCTGTATAGCCTAATCGAGAAATGTTACTTTATAAATTAATTAAGGAAAAACACAATAAATGGATCTACAAACTGATAATAAAATCATGAAAATCGCATAAAAAATAAAAAAGTTACTTGGCCAAAATTGCAGGGTGACGGAATTTTGTGCCAGGCGAGTGTATTTAACTACTAAGAGATTAACTGTAACAAATATTCTATTAATAATGATTTATCTATTCTTATTAATTTTCCTGTAACATTAAAATAAATTAAAATTAATTAAGTATGTCTTAAACGTTTCAAAGTTATTATGATTTATTGATTAATTGCATTAGTAGTGTCGGATCCCATAAGAGTAATGCTCACTAATGTTAGACCATAACCTCTCTTTTAGGAGTATACATTACGTTCATTAAGTACTTACATACGTCTAAACTTTTTCGAAAATATTTCAAAATTAAATTTGTAATTACTTTTACTTCTTTTATTACAACTGGTATATTATTCAAACCTACCGGAATGATTGCGCCTGCGCAAAAAGATTTATCATGTAATTTGAGCCTATTAATATAATTGTTAATCTTATGTTACGTATTTTAAATTTTCATCATAACGTACATTGCCATTGATACTGTCTGTATATATCCGAATACAGCTATACATAAATGATTGTACCTACAATTATAAATAATTAGATGCATACCCATGAATACAATCAATAATTTTAAAAATAAATCAAATGCAATCATTGAATAAGCGTAAGCTGTCACAAGAGAATGATAAACGGCTCTGCTCTACGAATTATCTTGATGACTCTCGACCAATGATCGTCGAGGTCGTGCCAACAATGAAAACGCATGCAAAACAACACATGGTCAGTGTAGAGCCGGCCGGCAAGAAGCAACAGCCTACTTCATTAGGTGAAAATGTGAAAGTGGGTTAGGTTGCTCACCTTTTGGAATAGCCCGCGGCTGTCGAACACGACTAATGACTGTCACACACACAACATCACCCTGCACTCTTTTCGTACCTTTAGGTATGTGGCATGCGGATTGCATATAGCATATATAGGAGGGGCCCAGCGCAGCCGTATACATCTTAGCGTTATGGCCGCCATCCACATTGGAAGATAGGCCATCAAGCAGCAGCACAACGCCGCACAGTCGGCGATTGTAAAACTTTTAGGACACACTTTGCGAAACCCTCAGATCGGCGACAGCGTTGCCAGTTCAATACTTTATGTAATGATTGCTAACCGGCAGAACTACTGGAGCTTTTAGAATCGGTCATTGCTTTAGATTGATTACAACCCATCATTTTTTTTGTAAATTTAATTCAGGATCATTTTACCAATTTAATATTATTATTTTATTACACAATTTATTTGTTATTTTCTTATATACGAAATATTAACAGCGCTTAATAGGCATAATTAATAATTAATTTTTCTATTTTGACGATTTAAATGCCAGCTGTGTCTTTTAAAGATATCCCTGAGGAGGAGGAGGAGGAGTATTATTGTAGACAATCTAATTATATAGTATTTTAAAGTAATACAGTTAATAATGATGTATTTATTGTTACAGTTCATTCATTGAGCATTACATAGTGACAGTTATCGAAAAAAAAAAGAAGAATAATTAATGCCTTTAGTTCGGCTAACCTCTAGACTCTAGACAATAATTTTTAAAAGGCAATTTAAATTATCTAATCATATCAATCTAAAATTATTGTAACTACTAATTCTGAGGTATTTAATACAATGATAATATTAATATTGCTTGTTGAGAGGAATTTGATGGAAAAAGTTTAAGAAGTAATGAACTAATAATATAATGATCGTCAAGTGGTAGATGCTGACTCACCCTGCGTCGGCCCGTGAGATCCCTTTGCAACGTTTTAAGCGGAGTGAAGTTCGTTGAGTTAACGTTTAGATATTTTCGATTTAGACGCAACTTCGGGGTATGTTTCTTCATCCTAGATAATCTCTGCTACTAATAGGAGCACACACTTGAACCGAAAGTTTTTGATGTAATGTGGGTTAAAGGATTAACGCAGAAAATCATCAAAATTTTCTTCTGCCTTTAATGGCATCCAAGCGACACACATATCTTCACTAACTCATCACTAACCAATTGCAATAATTGCAAACCATCCATCCAAATACTGAAGTTGCTATCTTCGGTGATTTTAACGTCCACAATGTCAACTGGCTCAAATACTCAAATAAGAACGATGAGCAAGGTCACGTGGAGGAGTCCTTTGCGACCAATTCTGGTCTAACTCTGCTCGTAGAAGACCCAGCTCGGATTCTTGATAGAGGTTGAGATTTTGATAGTCCTATGGACCTATTTTTCATATGAAACCCAGACCTATAATGTCACTGTACAGTTTCCGTTAGGAACTTCCGATTACAAATTTATTTCAACTATAAGCGAACTACCAATTAATTCTGAGCAACCTTAAACCTTCTGGCCTAGATGAAATTTCTATTATGGTTCTCAAGAGATGCACCGATGAACACAAACCCCAGAAAGCAGTCTTCTCTAAAAGGGTTAAGGAACTGGGCATAGTCATGGCAGTATAAGCAATTTCACTGGCTTCGTCTATTAATTTGCTGGGCATCAATCTAGGAGGAAATATATCTTGATATAAACATGGTGTGGCAATCGCAAAGGCAGCTTCACAGAAACTGTACTTTTCCTTACCAAAAAGTTTTATACACACCTCACTGCTCTCATGCCTGGAGGTCTGCATCCAAGTATACTCTTCGGCTACTAGATCCCATCGAAAGGAGAGCCATTCGTCTGATCGGAGACCATGGACTGATCCAGAACCTTTAGAACCTAGTATATCTAAGATAGGTAGGTTATTTGACTCTCTTTTACAAATATTTCTATGGCAAAGGTCATCTTTGTGGAACGACCTTTCTGAGGTCGTATTTCCCAACCTCCAATGATTTAAGGCGAACGTGAATCGTTCTATTCGCACACGTACCCATGGTGGGGGATTCTTCCTATAGTGCCAGTATTTGATTATAAAAAATAAAGATATTACGGGTAGATTACCATTAATAAGACAGAAAGATTTTTTCGAAACAAGTAGGTACTTGTAAACGATATTGACATAATAAACTCTATAGAGAACAAATTATGTAGTCCATTCATTCAGTATTGAAAATGGTTATATTTGGGACCATAATTCTTCTGAATATTCACATTAGTATTTGTGGTTTCTATATTGATATTAATAGTTAACTCATCAATGCAACAATAGCCAATATCACCAGAAACATTCTTGTTCTAAGACCACGAAATTTGAAGTTCTTTTCGACTAAGTGGTAATACGAAATTACAGTAGACAATCAAAGATCACCAATCATTTTACCAATTTAAACGCGTTAGAAGAATTGTAATTTTAACTTCAGTTACTGCTATAATATTGTAGATTCATTACGTTGAAATGAGGTATAATAAACTTGACAAAAAATATAGATTATCTAAATCCTCATTTTCTTTATATCCTGAATGCTGCAGGACCATGTCAGAATCTATTAAATTTAACGTTTTTCACCTTATATTTTATTATTTTTTTCCCAAATATGTACAAAAAACTCTTCCTAGTGATCATTCGGGGGATTTACTGAGAACGGACTTTTTGCAACAGGTTATCATAATAACAATAATATCTGTTTGCCAACATCTGGCCCAATGCATGCTAAATCATACAAGATAACCGTTTAAAAAACGATGCGAAAACTTATTTTAAAGCGAACCAGGGCACTGTCACTTAAGAAACACTAAGTATCGAACAAGCATAGGAAATGGATATGTTTCCCCTTTGGTAATACTATAAGCGATATTTCTTCAGTATAACTACTGACAGTATAAATGTTTTCCTTCCTCTTCATCCCTCAATGTTCATCCCGTGAAATAGTTGAAATTTTACAGGACCTCGGGCCAGGATAAAAATGGCGTAGAAAAAGAATAAAGCGGCATATGGATAACTTGTCAAAAAATGGAAGCACCCTTATTGTTTCGATATATGTATATATATTTGGTAGTAATCTTAATATGTTCTGTCCAATCTATATCAGAGTCAATATGCCATATTGTTTATGCCGTCTTTAGGATAACATTACATGCATTCTGACTAGTTGTTTCTTTTTCACGCGGTGTTAAGGCACCATCTCTACCACCCATAATGGGATCAATAAGTTTATATACTTTTTAGATTCTTTATGAAGTCGTACAATAGTATATTATTAACCAAGGTTTAGAAGAACGCTATATTATTGCCCGACCGTCGACTTTAAATCGCCGATGGATTAAAGACGTGAGGGCAATAACAGCTTTATAAACTGAGGTTAATATAATATTGTATCCCCTACTAAGCCATTTACAAGCTCTTACTGTACCTAGTTGTTAATTTACTCATTTTATTCACTTGCATTATCGGCTCTATTAATCATTTCAGTCAAGTTGCCTATTTGAAGTTTCACAGAATGTTTGTTGCCCCATTATTATAATTTGTATAATCAGGTTGCTTACTTCCAAAAATTTTTGTTGATCCAGAGCCAATATTATTGACCTTGGTAAATAATGGAGGTAATTAATAGATGCTTTCTGGTAGGAGTTTAAGAAAAATGATGAAATGACAATAACGAAATTTCTCTAGTTGAAAATCGGTTTAATAAGTGATTAAATGGTTAGTATTGGAAAATAGTATATTACATACCAAGAATGGTAAGAAAACTATTACACACGATTTCGAAACTTATGGTAGGAGCGATGCCAGTGCCGTACTTCGAAAGAGTGTGTATTAGGCTTCTCATTCGAGTTGAGAAGTTACTACTACTTCATATTTACTTTTATGGTAAATTAGAAATATGCTAATAAATAACTTTCTGAGTCGGTACTCACATGATTATCAGTACACCAGTCAATACATTTGTGATACAGTTTTTCATACCGCTTCCTGGACATTTCTAGTAAGAAATTATTTTCTGTGAAAGCAGCTTCTAATATAATTTCCCGTGGGGTTCCTTCAATTTAAATATCTATTTACTAATATACCCAAAAATAAAATCCAAATAAAAATATTGACGTTTACGTTGTCAAGGCGCCAGTCAGCTTTGCATAAAATCTATTGGAAACATTGACGGTTTTGGAAAATCACAGGTAATGTGATTTCTGGAACTGTTATATATATAACAGTAATTATCTAACAATAGACGTAGGTAAGTTCTTACTAATATAGGAGTAGAAAAATAATTATTACAGATTCTTTCTTCCTTTAAGGCTTCTTGATCAAAGTTAGTTAGTCTCTTAAAATGACGTAAACGATGTGATCAGAAAACGATATTAGTCTATAAACCCAATGTCCTAATTCTATAGAATATATACCATATGATGAAGTTTTAGCAAACGTCCCACAGTTATTTTGAAAATTCACCGCGGTGATCACCTTGCACATGGGTCACTTGGAAGAAACCTGATTCAATTCAATTAGCCAACTTTCGAATATAAAATCTTTCACGTAACCTGTTCTTATTAAAAACAAGATTTATGTATTTACTCCCGATAAAACCGACTGTACTGGCAACATCGTTTATTTCGGATTCGAACTCTTCTAATATCCGGATAGTTCGGCTATTCTCCATCTCTTTTTACTCCATTAGCGACAACGAAGGCAGGTCTCTCGCTCGTAAATCGTAAACATCCCCACGGATCGGTGGGACAGCCTCTCTCTCCCCGCGCTCAGTGCAGCTATCGTGCGAATTAACATGACATTTTTGTCTGCAGGGCGGGGAACTCCATTAAATGGGGTTAAACAGATTTAGAATATATTATTCTGTTATTGCGTTTGTTACTGGAGAATCAGAGATTAATTTGGGTTTTATTAAAATATATCAAGCTTTATTAATAAATGTGTTGATTTAATATTAATAAAATATGCTGTTAGTAGCTTGTTGAATGTTGGTGGAATATTAAACAACGAAAATTTATTTTACCTAAACTGAAATTAAGTCTGTTTCTAAAATAATTAGATTAGTTTCGATTTAACGATGTTGGGAGTGATAAATAATCATCAGAGCCATACTTACTATAACGTATAAATATGATAAATATTGTGGCTGTCAGGGATTCATGGATCTAATATTTAAAAAATTATTTTCTACAGATAGCTGATGTAAAATTGAAGATACAACATGTAAAATCTAAATAATAAGAAACAATGAGTCAATATTATTAATAACAGATTTATTTCAATACAGTGTTGTGTGTTAACTGGTGCTTGTACCAATTTACTGATCCATATTATCGTTTCCAATAAATTTAAACGGTTAATTAAAAACTGCCTTCTTATTTCTATACAGCCTAATTATGGAGGGAATAAATTTTCAAATATCGGACGTGCCAGTGTGATCTTCCGAACTGTCGATGACGGTATTTTGTTTCCTGAGTTACTGGGCATGGGACTGGGCATTATTTATTCGAACAATTCATCCCTATTTTTATTATTAACGGTACATTTTCTAAAGTTCTTTTTTTTACGAAGTATGGATAGGTATTAATATTAGTTCTCATTACTTAATAAAAATTATCTACTTTTATAATAATGAATTCATAATTTAAAAAAAAATTTGGAACAAATTTGCATCAACTGTACTTAAAAGACAACTACAAATCAATAGGAATTATTACAATAAAAAGTTGAAACCGATATTACTCAGGCACACAATAAAAGCAATACCTAATGAAATTTTTTTGGAAGGAAAACTTATACAGTGAGTCCCAGAAGAAATGTCTAAATTCATTTAAAATTCAGTGTGGTTGTGGTAATTTCATGTATACAGGGTAGCTCAAAAATAAGTTACGACCATCAACTTCATTTTTTCAAATGAAAACATATATTTTTTATTTCATTTTTGAATTTAGCATTGAATTCTAAGCATGTTTCATGTACCATGTCCTATATACATAAACTCAACAGTTATTGAAAAAATTAGGATTGAACATATCATTTAGGGAATCCAACGATCTATCAAATCTTCTGGCAATATGGCATTTTGGGCTCCATAATAAGTAAGAGTGTACTGTCTCACTGTCACCGTTTATTTCCATAGAAACTGTATGACAATTTTATTTCAAATAAGTATAATTATTGTCAAGCGTAGTTTCAAAGTTGCGGTTTTCACAATAATGGTGAAGTTAACGGAACGGGAAAAAATTGAAATTCTATGCATGGTTGGGTTTGGTGATAAAACACGTACTCAAATAGAAACAGCCCAATTATTTAATGAAATCCATCCTGATCGTCCTCCCATATGTCAAAAGATGGTGAGTAGAATAGAGGCTGTGTTTACAGAATTCGGTCATGTTAGAGATTTGCCTAAATCTGGTCGTCCTACTCGAGATGAAAATGAACAACTTGACGTTTTGCTTTCCTTGGAAGAAAATCCATGTACTCCCCTGTCGCACATTGGGGCCGATTTACACATGCCGAAATCTGTTGTTCACCGAGTAGTTCAAAAGCACAAATATCACCCATACAAAGTTATTCCAGTGCATGAGTTATTTGAAGATGATTTCGATAGGCGAAGTGAGTTTTGCGGACGAATTTAGTAAAAAATATTATTTTTTCGGATGATGCTACGTTCTATTTGAATGGTAATGTGAACAGACAAAATTGTCGATATTGGGCAACAGAAAATCCGCATTGGATGATAGAGGTTCACAGCCAGTACCCTAAGAAAATAAATGTTTGGTGTGGAATCGTACGCGAAAGAGCAATTGGTCCATTTTTCTTTGAACAGTCTTTAACTGGACAAGTATATCTCGAATTTCTCCAACTAGAATTAATTCCAGCATTACTTAGTGGCTTTATTTCCGAATCCATTGGATCCAGACTCCCCTGACGAAGAACTGATATTCCAACAAGATGGTGCTCCTCCGCACTACGCGGCCACTGTGTGCACATTTTTGGATGAAACCTTTCCCAATCTGTGGATTGGAAGGAGAGGACCTATCGAATGGCCTGCTAGGTCGCCAGACCTAACTCCGCTGGACTTTTTTTTGTGGGGTTACCTCAAATCAAAAGTATTTGTTAACAGGCCAAACAATATGCAGAAGTTGAAAGAAAGGATCCGAAGAGAAGTGCGTGTCTTAACTCCGGAAATGGTTGGAAACGTGCAAAGAGAGTTTATTGATCGTCTTGGATATTGTCAAGCCGTAAATGGCGCACATTTTCAACATTTAATTTGATTTTGTGTTTTTTTTAATAAACAGGTCTTACTTATAGATATGTTCAATCCTAATTTTTTCAATAACTGTTGAGTTTATGTATAGGACATGGTACATGAAACATGCTTAGAATTCAATGCAAAATTTAAAAATGAAATAAAAAATATATGTTTTCATTTGAAAAAATGAAGTTGATGGTCGTAACTTATTTTTGAGCTACCCTGTATACATGAAATTACCACAAAAAAAAAATTAAAAAATCAAAATCGACGGGTACGAGCGTTTTTTGAAAAACTTACCGCTGAATTTTAAATGAATTTAGACATTTCTTCTGGGACTCACTGTATACACGGCGTTGAAAAAAGGTCGGTACCCTGGAATAACTCCGGTGCATCGCATTGCAGCGGAAGAAGTCTGGGGGTTTTATTGGGGTATCGTGTTCTCCGACCAAAAATAAACATCTTTTGTTCGAAAAAATTTTTATATTCGGGCCCATCCTTCACCAATAATCTCAATGAGAAAGACTAATTCAGAACCGGGTACTCCACGAGCTTTTTTTAGTACAAGACAGAGAAAAAAGTCTTTCCAGGATAAAACTTGAAATCAGTGATTAGTTTTAATAAATGTAAACGATATAAATTTAAAACAATATGGTTATTTGGTTCCTGTACCTTTCTCAATAATAAAAAATCATTACAAAGAATTTTCAGTCAAGTTTACTTGTTAAAAAAATAAATTCGTAATTCCAAAAAAAATTCATTTTGCTTTCCATTGATATTCAAGTCATGAATAAACCAACAATATTCTTGGAACACTGGGGGAATTCTGCCAGCCAATAAAACGCCACGCTCAAATAAACGAATTAGACAAGAAAAATCAGGGGTAACGTCTTTATTTTCTTGATACATAATGCATATTGCGTTTCGTCTCCCCATGCACAAGACATAATATATTGTTTATTATTAGCTTTGTCTAAAGGCAATGTCCCTGAGTTAACAACTCTTTCCTTACCTTAGTAGTCGTGTCTAAAATAACCAACAAGGACTAATTTTAGTTCGGGTATATTTAATTTCTGTTATTAGCTTATTGTTAGTAAAGGAACGGGTGTGTTATGTTACAATTTATTTTTAGAATAAATTTTGAAAAATCTAAATCTGTTTAAATGTTTAAAAATCTATTGCATTTCCTGTACCGGCATATGTATTTAAATGGGTGACTTTTAAAGTTGGCATTTACTAGGTACTAGTTGTAGAATAATAGTATGACGGAATGTACGTATCCTGCAATGGTTTTCGGGTTCAAATGTGTAGTCTCCAAACTAGTGGTAGCTAATAATAGGTATATTCAACTAGTCGGGAATGGACAATTTCCTAGTCAGCGAAAGGTATTTTATTGTTATATTCATGAATACGCATATTAAAGGTTTCATTGTTAACTGAAGAGCGACAAATTACCCTTTAAGATGAAATGTATTTAAGGAGGTAAATAAACTCACAGTCTGCTCCACTAGTTTAATAGCAATTAATAAAACTAAAAACCATACATGTTTCGAAGGCTTAAGCCTTCATCTTCAGTGAAACGTAAAACATCAAAGGATACCTATGACATTGGGGTAACTAGCAAAGCAGGAAAAGAAAAACTTTTCGATTATGTAAAAAATTAAAGTATAGAAAATAAAAAGGTAAAAAACTAAAGGTTTCTTTTATTCTTAGGAAAACGAATGCATAATAAAAAAAATTTTTTTAATTTTTTTTTTTTAATAAAATTTTTTTTTTTAATTTTTTTTTTTTTTTTTTTTTTTTTTATTAAAAATTTTTTTATTATGCATTCGTTTTCCTAAGAATAAATGAAACCTTTAGTTTTTTATCTTTTTATTTTCTATACTTTAATTTTTTACATAATCAAAAGTTTTTCTTTTCCCGCTTTGCTAGTTATCCCAATGTCATAGGTATCCTTTGATGTTTTACGTTTCACTGAAGATGAAGGCTTAAGCCTTCGAAACATGTATGGTTTTTAGTTTTATTAATTGCTATTAAACTAGTGGAGCAGACTGTGAGTTTATTTACCTCCTTATAACTTCACTCCACTTTGAGATGGACTACTTCAAGAAAATTGAAATGTATTTGTTTACTTTATTTTTACATTATAACTGGTAATCGGATAAAAAATAACGATGTCATACCGACGAGAAATGGTTTTCAGCTTTTTCTGGTTATCTCGACTATGCCTCAGCCGATAATCTCCCGCATTACGTCCGAAATACTACATTATTCGTCCATCCAACATAATATACTATTTTTTTTCTTTTCATAAACTTTGACGAAGTAGTATAGAGGACGCCATCCTTATGAAGCGACTTTCCTGAGGTCGTGTTTCCTAATGAATATAACCTCCAACGATTCAAAGCCGACGTAGATCGCTTTATTCGCACACGCAGTAGTCCCAGCGTGCCTTACAGGATTTTTCCTTTAGTGCATGTGTTTGATCATGAAAAAGATACCGTCTCCTCCACGCTGCCTGAGGCTGCGTGGCCGCTTTACGATGTGAGGGCCGCAACTTGCTGTTGCTTACACAAGCACAATAGGAAAATCCTTTAGGGCACTCTGGGAGTGGTGCGTGTGCGCAAAAAGCGATTCACGTTGGTTTTGAATCGTTGGAGGTTATATTCGTTGGGAAAAACGACCTCGGGAAGGTCGTTCCATAAGGATGAAGTATTCCAGATGAAAGAATTCTTAAATAATAAAGTTCAAGGAGTACTAAGCTTAACCACATATGCATGGATGGGCGGCAGTGGTTCGTCGTGTATTTCTGCTATTCGCCGCTATGGGCGGAATTAAGAGGGCAAGGTCAGCTGAGCACTTTCCATGAAAATATCTGTAAAAGAGAGTCAAATCCCCAACCTGTCATCGATGTTCTAGGCTGTCGAGGTGCTTCGTCAGCTCGTGGTCTCCAATCAGACGAATGACCCTCCTTTTGATGGAATCCAGTAGCCGAAGAGTATGTTTGGGTGCAGAGCCCCAGACATGAGAGCAGTACTCTAGTGATGGTCGAATCTGGGCTTTGTATAGTGTCAAAAGATGTTGAGGTGTGTATATACAACTTTCTGGTTCGGAAGAGTACCCCAAGCTTCTGAGAAGCTATCTTGGCGATTGCCACAACGTGGTTATGCCAAGACTTATTTCCTGCCAGATTGACACCCAGCAAATTAATAGATGAAGCCAGTGGGATTGCGTGTCCGGCCATGATTATTTCCGGTTCTGTAATGTTAACCTTTTTAGAGAAAACTGCTGCCTGTTTTTTTTTAGCGTTAAACTCGACTTGGTTACTGTCACCCCAAGCCAAAATTTCTTCCAGGTCTTTGTAGAGGCGTGATACTTCATGCTGTCTGCGAAGATGATGTCAAGATGAGAAAGATGAGATAAGATAACTAAATATCGCATTTTTAGTTTTCACTAGATGGTCGTTAATGTAGAGTAAGAAGAGAGTGGGAAACAATATGGATCCTTGAGGAATACCGGCATTGATGGTGAAAATGTCTGAGAGAAATCCGTCAATCGCCACTTGTAGAGAGCGGTCCTTAAGAAAGCTAGACAACCATGCACCGAATCGACTGAGCGACCATAGGATCATAGTTTACTTAGAAGCCAAACACGATCAAAGGCTTTAGAAATATCCAGTGCAACAGCCCGAGACTCCCCATGATGTTCGATTGCATTGTTCCAAAGATGGGTGACATAGGCTAGAAGATCTCCAGTTGATCTGGACTTCCGAAAACCATATTGATGATCACTGAAGATATTGAAGCCTTCTAGCTAGGTACTTTAGAAGATGTTGGTTAATAGCTTTCTCCATTACTTTCGATATAACTGAAAGCAATGCGACTGGTCGATAGTTGCTAGGCAGGGTTCTCTTACCTTCCTTTGGTATAGGCTGGACCAGCGCCGTCTTCCAGCACGATGGAAATATTCCTTGTTTGTAGGAAAAGTCTACAAAATACTGGTGTTTCATTAAACACTCGTGTCTTTACGTATCCGTTTTCCTAAACGCGGCCGCCGTACGCGTCGGCTGTGCACGACTGCGAACCTTGATGATCGTCTGCTCTCGAAGCAGTCCAGTCGCAGCCGCAGCAGGTTTTGATGTCAGCATGTGTCATTTTGAAGGTTATTTTTATTTAGTGAGTGAAATGCAATGTAAAATGACGTTCAAGGACTACAAGGTATTTCTCTAGTTTATTAGACGATGAATTATTAGTCGAAATGTTTTCAAAACATCCATCTCTGTGTAACTAAAATGCACTTTACAATAATCAAGTCGTACCCCCGGCCGCCGCGTCGATTGCAGCAGCCGCGTGGAGGGAACCATACCTTAAGAGTATTAAACGTGTAATGAGCAAGAAATTATGTCTGATCCATTAAAGTATATTGAAAGAGAAGCTTTATATAAAAGCGTAAGTAAATCGGCGATTTCTAAATGACCTTACATTTCTAAATATATCCTTATTGTATATAAAACGCTAATTTTTTAATAATATTAATAAATATGGTCATTATAGAACAGTATCGTCTATTATTAAATATAAAGAATTAGGTACAATTTATTTGTTTGGATTTACATTCACCAGTTCATAATATAAGAGCAGGGTACGAGTAGATGCGCGTACCTTAGAATAAGCCAGGTTGTTATAATTTATGATGTTTTATCCTTGGCTGAATAAACTATCAGAGTTTTCGACCTCGCAGAACCTCCAGCTCTGCTCGAGCCGAAAAAGGGTAAGGAAACAGGTTTCCTTAAATAACTAATCACTGAGAGGTGCTACTGTAAAAATAGTAATTTAATTTTGTACATGAACTTAAATTTCTATAACTTTTGTAATTACCTACAATCTTAATATATCCTTAATAAATAGTGAGTTACAGCGACATAGATGAGGTAAGTTATTAAAAATTCACCACCTGAAATATCTCATGAATTTTTTATCCTTCATGACTGAGGGTATCTTTTTTACAGTTCTTTCTGGCTCCTTCAATTTAGCATCAGTTGCATTTGTAATTGATCACGTTTTAATTGACTTGGGAGCAGTGGCGTAGCGCTACTACCGCGAACCCCCGCAGTCGCGGGGGGGCCCGAAAGCTTGGGGGGCCCGAAAGCTTCGAGTGCCGATAGAGCCTATTGCTAATTAGCAAATCTTTCAAATAAATACCAGGTGGACATTGGTAATACCTGATCTAGATTTTGTCACACTGTGCCCGTAATTATATAAATTTGAAGAATGAAGCAATTGGTATATCAAGATCATGGAATATAAACCCGGAATTTGAAGATAAAAGACAATTAAAACCAAAAAAACATTTTGATGGAGCCAATACAAATTATCTATTTTCTAGTCGAGAAAACTATTTTAGGATAAATATATATTACAAAGTATTTGATATTGTAATTAACCAAATAGGTAATCGTTTTGAGGGAATGGAGTTATTTGTTAATAAATTTAGATTTCTATGTCCCCAAGTTCTAGTAACTTTGCCAGAAAAAGAATTATTTATGTCTGCAGCAAACATATTCCAGCGATCTGTCTGCGACTTTTCCTTTAGAGATAGTCGCGTTGTGTATGCCGTTAATGGAATAAATTGCTTCTCTTCAAAGTATTAAAGACTTTGCTGTATTTTTAATTGTGGAAAATAACACTTTATCATCAAATTTTCCAGAGGTAACAACAGCCTTATTATTATTTTTAACTCTTCCAGTAAGTGTTGCTACAGCTGAGAGATCCTTTTTCAAATTAAAAATCATTAAAAATTATTTACGAAATAGTTCCTCTCAGACAAGGTTAACCAACTTGGCTATCCTGTCTATAGAGGCACAAGAGGCGGCCAAAATGGATAATAACCATTTAATAAAAAATTTTGCGGAGGCAAAAGCTAGAAAAAAACAATTTACCTCCTGAAAGCAACAATATAAGAATAATTTTACAATATAATAATTAAAATAGGCAATTGGCCAATTGCCTCGCAATAACTATTGAGATACCTATAATATTATATTCAAGATTTTGTTGCTTAATTTTAAATACTTTTAGTTTTATCTCACTGTAACTTTCAAGTATCGCTACCTTAGCTCGGTACTCGGTAATTTTTTCGTGTTTGTTCCTTTTAGTTTTAAAGAATGTTTTTTGTTTTCTTCTTGTTGTTCAATAATTTTATTTTTTGTAACGTTCTCTACATATAGGTTTGTAGTTTATATAATAAACAGTATTATCTAATTTTTTTTGTTTATATGTTTATATATGTATATTCTTAATATAGGGTAGGGGGCCCTAACTCAATTTTCGCGGGGGGGGGGGGGCTATAATTTGTCGCTACGCCACTGCTTGGGAACCATTTACATTACCTTTATAAAACCTTTTCAACTAATTCGCCCTTAGACTTTCGAAAATACCCTCTTGAGATGTGTTCAAAAATTTAATATTTTGAAATTATCTTTTGCCAATGGGTCTCTCGGGAATGTATGATGACCTCACATCTCGACAATATCAAATTTCTTCCGATTATACTTCAATGAATGTTAACACACTTCCAAATCATATAATACATTGCAAAATCATCTTATCGAATGCATTTCGATAATGCGCAAAATATATGCTATATCACATATCAAAATGAACCTATAATGTTCAATGCCATTTAACGCTGTAGGCTTCATTTATGCTTAGGTATTGACGATTTTTACCAGGACACGTCACCGACACTTAAACAACCTTCACACATAAATCCTGAGATATAAACATATTGCAAAACAAACAAAAAAACTGCAAAAAATCATCCAAATATGTATTTATTGTTCGGGTTTATTATTGTGCTTTTTTAACCCGAACAGACAGTATTACCAAGAGTTATTTCTCTACACATCTTTCTCAATCTACGAGCATAAAATAAGTAGATATTTAAAATGGCTTGTCAAATTCTTCCACTTTAAATTATCAGGTGCCCACTGCGTGCCTGGCAAAATAAGAAAATTGGTTATTATTTTTTTAAATTCATGTTTATAGTTACATAAAAGTTCCTGTTTAAATTTAAGAATGTTTACTTTTGGTTACCAAAAAAATTTGTCGATGCCTATGTTTTGTTAACTATTTTGCTCGTTTTCTTATTTTCCATTAACATTTTCTATAATGTATGTTATTTTTTAGAAGTCTTCTTGGGTTTAATAATAAAAAGTTCCTGTTTAGAGTTAAAAATGTTTACTATAAGATTACCAACGATTTTTTCTATATATTTTGTTAACCATTTTGTTCGTTTTGTTTGTTTTGTTCGTTTTGTTATTTTTCATTAACAGTTCCTATTATTATGTTATTTTTGAGAAGTTTATAGTAAATAAAAATTTTAAAATTATATCCTTTAATTTTTTTATATTTACAATCGGAGACCTAAACTACGCCGCTGGCTACCCAGTTAAAACAAAACTTTACATAACCCATGTCGCGATGACTCCGCTAAGGGATTTGGCATACTTTTTTATATGCACCTTCTCGTTTATGTGCGTGTGTGTTTAAGAAAGACGTATGTCGTGTAACCTGCTCAACGTCAAACTCGAACGTCGCCAATCGGATGGCGCGGCGCGTAGGACGAAGGGCCGGTATCAAGTGACAGGCGATATGTTTCGGTTTTTCGCCCGAATTTATAACTAGAGTATTTCCTATCGAGCGAAAAACTGTGCGAATATACGAGCAGTTTTTTAACTTGATCACACAACAGCGGTACATTTCCGTCGGCGTCAAGCGAAGCGCGGGTATCGAGTGAAAGATAATAAGTGACGAGCGATGGTTTTCGCCTGAATAGATAACTCGAGCGGATTTTTTTAATAATCGAGCGATGTCGGTTATTTCAATAATCGAGTAATCCAGCGGTTTTTCGCTCGAGCGATCACAACACTAATATTGATCATGCAAAAGGGGTGTTGATTAATAAGCGATGTTTAAAGTGACGAAAAAGCAGAGGAGTTATCCAGAAAGGACAGTTTGCTGCATCAGGGAAGTAGCAGCCCCTTCTTCGCAGCCCCAAAAAGTTATTTCTAAAAGTTTTATTCTAAGTAATTTAGATGAAGGTCTCTACCGGCGCTGGTTGACTACAGGGGTAGGTAGACCGTAACCGCCAGTAACTACTTACGAATTCTGCACACAAGGTGCAGAAAACCCATGGTACAAATATATACCATGCAGAAAACCCGTTTCGCTCAGTGGCTCTTTAGGCAACATCGCTGTTGAATGTTTATGCGGTGCAAAAGGTGGTTTTTAATAATAATTAACCATGGTGAGTAATTAATTTTTTTGCATAAAATTTTCGTTCATATGCTTATGGTACTTTAAGTAAGAAAAATTTGTCATGTCTCTACTCACTAATCATAATATAGGAAACAGGCTTGATCTATAAAGTTACGCAGAATTTAACTTCAAAAATTAGTATTTTCCCAGACCACCCGATGATTCCTTATACCAGCGTTACTCAAAGTGTGCTCCGCGTAGCCCCGGGTCTCCGCAAAGCTTCCAGTAGGGCTCCGCCGACAGTCATAATAAAAGGAATACATGTATTAAAGTGGGACGTATAAGAATAAAGTTACCTATAAGATAAAGATAAACTACCAAAACGAAACGCCTACTTGTAGGTTTTACGGGTACATATAAGTAAATTTAATATATTGTTAAGTAAGCGCCCGACCCATTACATCGAAATGTTACTAGCTTAAGTTTAGGCCGCTTAAGGTTTAGGGCTCCGTTAAAAATTTAGTCTTTTAAAAGGGCTCCGTCACCAAAAAAGTTTGAGAACCGCTGCCTTATACAATAAGGGCGTATTTTAGTCTACATAGTAGCAGTTTAAAATACTAATTTAGATTGAATGATACCACCAACAGAAGGAATCCGTTTCCATTGATAAGATATCACCACCTGCACAGCGGTTTCGAGGTGCAGGTCTGCAGGTCGTGACATCTTATCAATGGAAAAGGCTTCCTTTTGTGTAAGGTATCATCCGGTGTTCTGGGCAAATAATTATTTTTTCATGCATTGATATTTGATATTAATACCACCTGAAGCATGAATAGACTTTCTACTTTTAGAATATAACATAGTGACGTCTGGGTCTGGCATCCCGTCCTTTGGGTAATTTAGTTTATAAATTATATTTTTATGGAGGATATCTGGAAATATGTGCACAATGTTGGATAATAGATATCTGACGTCAGTATACATCGATTTAAGCCATGTTAGTTATATCCAAAATTACCGTCAGATCATTTTTTTATAACAATTAATGCAGGTGATTGCTAAACCGGTCATCCAACCATAATTTTTTATGAAATGAACAA
This sequence comes from Barypeithes pellucidus, assembly GCA_963991005.1. Lineage (NCBI taxonomy): Eukaryota > Metazoa > Arthropoda > Insecta > Coleoptera > Curculionidae > Barypeithes > Barypeithes pellucidus. The sequence goes on from OZ022559.1 coordinate 39,239,499, forward strand.
GCTTCCAAATACATTAATTTACCTAACAAACCTAACTTTGATGATATAAAAAATAAGAAGTAATTGACTTAACATTTACATCACTTCTGCTTGTTTATAGCTCTGTCGCTAAAATCAATTGGCGTCTTGTTAAGAAATTTGGCAAAACTAGTATTTTAAAAATCTTATAGGACCTACCCGGCTAAACGTAGTATGTAAGTGATAATTAACTAACTCGATAACTGTTTCGGCTTAAATCAACCTATTTTGACGTTAGGACTGCCATCAAACCTTGCACGTGTATTTTCCGGACAATCTGTATAAAACGTTATTTATTTATTCTTACAGAACAATGAGGAATTATAAGAGAAAGGCGGAGCAAGGTAAAATACCCAAAGCCATAATTGAAATGGCATGCCAGGAGGTCTTATAAATGAAAAAAGTATTAATACATGCGGCTCGAGAACACCTTATACCTTATAAAACACTGCAGCTTCACGTTATTAAACTACGAGCCATATTTGAAAAAAAATTATACATGAGTGAGGTAGTGTTGGACTATGCTCGATAGCAAAGCAAATATTTAATTATGTTTAAGGAAGGCTCTTGCTAATTACTTACAAAATTCTACTGATATTTATTATGGGTTTGTTTGGGCTTGTTCGAATAACTGAAAATATTTTCCATAAATCGAAATTTTATGGAGCATTTGTGACTGATAGACCAGCTCAAACAATTGGCAACAGCACTTTTAACTCTTGAATCAGTTTCAATGACCAAAAAATGTGGTACAGGCCAATGGACTAGCCTGTTGAATCAATCAAATCTTGTCTCAGTAGATGAACTATAACATCACAACCAATAACCCCTGCTTCACCAGTAACTCATGCGGAACCAATAGAGTCCCAAACTTTCACACCAAAAACGATTGAAACTGTATCTCTAACTGATCCACCAACTTACCGTCAACTTCGTTTATCACACCCGTAGATATACGACCATATCCAAAAGCTGGAGCACCACAACAATATCCGAAATAGAACTAGTACCTACAATATATTCACAAACCTTATTTGTCTAATACTTGAACAATAACGTAAACAAACTGGCAAGAAGAAGAAATAGGATAAGAATTTGAAAGAAAAAAAATAGGAAGAAGAATAAAGAAAGGAGATATAACATGTAAGGGCAATGCTGGCGATAATATGAATTGCTCTATGAGACGGACGACGATGGCGGCACAATGTGCATGGAATGCACTGAACAATATTCTGCCAGTATTCCTGGTGAAAAATGAATTCAGTGCACTTCATGTAGAATCAGGGTTCATTCAAATTACGCCGAAAGAAATTTACTTTCCTATGAATGTAAAAATTGTACAGCTATTGATGACTATGCTAATTGATTTTCACTAAAAAACTACAACTTCCTCTCTTACTCTCGATTTACATATATTCCGCGTGAAATTTCAAGCATCCTACTTTTTGTGGACCGAAGCAACAAATAAGTGCGATACAATGACAGTGAAAACCGATGCAAGTATATAGCACAAAATTTGAGCAATATAGCTACTGACCATTCTTGATGAAGCGAAAATCCGGCATTGGGTTGACTGTTGACTTGTAAGGGAATAATATTTTACAAAATAGGGAAGAGTGAAAAAATTATCATCCACCATTGATACCGGTAACCAGGCGTAATGATACCGATGCATGAAGCAAAGTATTGATTCCCCCCCTTGAACGCGACGTTGTATCACTGGAGATCGTAGTTTGTAATCTACTTTAAGCTGTAGGAAGGTGGATTTTACATTACCTAAGCAGTGTGTCAGACAAGTCACATTCCGAACGAGATATATGGATTATAAGTTAAATGAGAAAAACCTTACAATAATATAAACAATATATGTTGATTAATGTTAACTAATCCGTAACATTCCGTAATTGTAAAATTAAATAATAACCTATATTATTGGCATCTCAGCTTATGTAATCTACACGACTATCACAAGAAAGATATTCATCTCCTACAGCCCGAAAAACCATGCATCTCTACTAATGTTGCAGATTATATTTGGCTTTAACTTGAAAAACATTAATTAACTAATTATTAAATTATAATTGTATCAATAGTTTAATTGATTTGCTAAGACCCTAGGCGCCGCGCCGGTTTTTGAATACATACCTTCTATTTTATTGTATTTAAATAATAACCTACCTTACTGCTAAATAGTTACTTCACGTCCATTCAACGACGAGACAAAATGTTACTATTTTAATACTATTTTAGTGTAAGTGAGTGAGAATTGTACAAGGTATGTCCATTCATTCATTCATATATTTTCTCATTTCATTCTAAACATAACTAATACTAACATAAAATAGGAAATTTGTTATTAACACCTTCAAAAAATATTGCTTCTTTCTATTTTATTTATATGCCTTTTTTTCTTTATCAAATAGTTCTGACGATGGTTTAATACAATAAACTGAAAGGTTAACGAAATATTGGAATTTCATTTCAAAGTGACCGAAACCCAAGAACAAACTACCTATAATTTGAAAAACGGTCAAAGAAACAAAACTATATTTATTAATATTATTAGTAATAAAAATGAATATATTTTTTAATGAAATCATTTACCTTTGCGTATGCTTCGTTTTTTTTCTTTGCTTTGGTTGTCATAAATTAGCATATTTATTTGTAATTGTCAAACATAGCTTTTAAAGATACACACATACTTGAGTTTATTGCAACTTCGTAACAAATAATACACATGATCATTGTGAGGTTTATATCAAACAATAGGTATTTACGTTATCTTGGAAATTGCATTTAAATAGTAATTTTGATTAAAATATGAACATCAATAACTGAGTATTCATGCATTCGGCGCCTATGGCTGAGACCACTATAGTTATATCATCAGCAAATAAGATGAAGAATCATCCAATAAATAATTAGGTATCTCATTACAACAAATTAATAGTTCTAAGCCTTAATATGATTATACCTGAAAGACTCATTGACCACCTAACTACAAATTTCCTAGAATAATTTTCTTCAGTTTCTGTATATGAGTACAGCAAACTCAATACAGGGTTATTCACGTTATTCGAGACGACATATTATAGCTAAGCTATTTGTTTTGGATAAAAACAAATATTCAGGGTAGATAGGGGCCTATTTGAGATACATTTTAAAATTATTTTCATAATGTACAGGTTGCCCCAAAAAACGAAACGTATCAAAGTTGCATTTTTTTTAAATGGAGTGCCCAGTATATTATTTCATTTTCGGTTCCTACGATCAAATTAAGTATTACTTTCATTAGGGTTTACCGTACTTAAACCTTACGGTTTGTGAAATATTTCATATTTTGTCAAAATGTAGTAACAATTTTAATGATTAAATTCTCAACATGTATTTTGTTTTTTAAACCCAATTTCTCAGTGGACTCTACTCACTGATTAAGTTTTGTGTATCAGTTATGAAAAATTCACTTATACACGGTGTCAAAAAAGTACTACTGCATAATTACAAGTTTGAAATGGTAATAACTTGCTTAATTAAAATATAGCACCCTGTATTTTATGTCACTAGCAGATGTAGAATTTAATTGTCTATAAGAAGTATTAACCTCTCCCATAGCTAATTACTCGCATTTTCATGAAAAATGCAAATATTCACAAAGCAGGCTAATGATAATCAATTTAATATTATCAAGTCGCCTATGACATTTTGACAGATCAGATCTAGATTCTAGAGAAACAGAGGGAAAATGCATTACTTAGTAGTGAAGGTAACGACAGAAAATATTGCTGGACATACCTACAACAAACAATTGGAGCTGCGTTATAAACGATTCCTTTTACATATCCACATAAAAAGAAATCAGGTGAAGTCAAGTCGGGCGATTTTGGGGGCCAATTCTGAGGTCCATTTCTTCCAATCCATCGATTTTGAAATTTGAAATTTAAAAATTCACGGACCCTAAGTCAGAAATGTGCCGGTGCTCCATTCATTTGAAGCCACATCATTTCTCTGATGGTGATGGGAATGTCTTGCAACAATATTGGCAATTGATTTATCAAAAAATCTAAAAACAATTCCCCATTTAAATTGTTTTCGAAAAAGTAAGGACCGATTAAATATCGACCCATTATTCCGCCCCAAACATTCACTGACCATCTGTGTTGATTATTTACTATTCTAAATTGATGTGGATTGGAATCAGAATAATAATGAAAATTATGTCTATTCGCAGATCCATTATTATGAAATGTACATTCATCACTAAACATAACAAAATTAAAAAAGTTTTCATTATCTGTCACTTTGTTTAACACCCACATACAAAATTCCACTCGTTTATCAAAATCGTTTGCAGAAAGTTCTTGGTGACGCTGAATTTTATAGGGATGGAAACTATGTTTCTGAAGAACCCTTGAGACACTTGCTTGGCTAATGTTGATATTTTACGAAATTTGGTTTTGACCGATATGAGGATTTTCGATTACAGAACCAATTACAGCAAATTCATTTTCTTCGTTTCCTGTCACAAGTTTCCTTTTAGTGGGTTTTTATACTGAACACTCCCAGTTTGTTTAAATTGAGTCAACAATCTTTCGAAAACCTCTCTATTTGGATGGTTTCTGTTAGGAAATTTTTGAGCCTAAACTCGGGAAGCAAGTAAGCAGTTTTCCAGACATTCTCCAAGAATAAAAATCATATCAATTCGTTCTTCTTGTGGATAATTTATCATTTTAAGTAACTAATAAAATAAAGAAACAGAAACTACCACTATATATTATAATATAACTAAATGACGATTTGCAGCGAAATACTTTTAGAAATAACTGACATTTACAATAAACCCTCTGTTTCTCTAGAATCTAGATCTGATCTGTCAAAATGTCACAGGCGACTTGATTAATATTAAATTGATTATAATTAGCCTGCTTTGTGAATATTTGCATTTTTCATGAAAATGCGAGTAATTAGCTATGGGAGAGATTAATCCTTTTTGATAGACAATTAAATTCTACATCTGCTAGTGACCTAAAATACGGGGCATTATATTTAAATTAAGCAAGTTATTACCATTTCAAACTTGTAATTATTTAGTAGTACTTTTTGGACACCGTGTATAAGTTAGTGAATTTTTCATAACCGATACACAAAACTTAATCAGTGAGTAGAGTCCAATGAGAAATTGGGTTTAAAAAACAAAATACATGTTGAGAATTTAATCATTAAAATTGCTACTACATTTTGACAAAATATGAAATATTTCACAAACCGTAAGGTTTCAGTACGGTAAACCTTAATGAAAGTAATATTTATTTTGATCGTAGGAACCGAAAATGAAATAATATACTGGGCATTCCATTTAAAAATGCAACTTTGATACGTTTAGTGTTTTTGGGACAACTTGTACATTATGAAAATAATTTTAAAATGTACCTCAAATAGGCCCCTATCCACCCTGAATATTTGTTTTTGTCCAAAACAAATAGCTTAGCTATAATATGTTGTCTCGAATAACGTGAATAACCCTCTATATTACCCAGAATAAAAAGTCAGAGTGACTTTTCCACCAAGTCGACCTGTCAAAGACCTATACGTTAATGCAGGAACTGGATGGCATATTTCACAAATCTAAAGCACCGTCCTTACGCTGGCCGAATTTATACAGGGTGTTTCTTAATAATATGCTTATATTTAAGGATTTCTGGGTCCATTTTCAGAAATAAACTTCATAGGAACATATTATGTCCTTAACGTCTTAACGTTTGAGATACATGGTGTTAAAGAGTTTCATGTTTTTCTAATAATTTGTTAATATTAATGACTTAATATGTGACAACTAGGCTAGGTAGACAACTGTCAAAACTGTTTATGTTTACACAACAAAATCTGCTTCTTATCTTCTAGATCCTTTTTAATTTTTGTTAATACTTAGTATCATAACAGAGTGCAAGTGAATTTCATTTTTTTATACGAGAACTGTATCTACGTCAAACGATAAAAAATTAACAGACATTTGCTCAACAAGGAATGGAAATTTCAAAAATAATTTTTATAAAACAAAAAGAAGTGGCGTGCCATTCTTTTCTTCAAAAAGGAGGGCAATTCCCACACGACCGCCACTAGCCCGAATTAAAAAAATATGTAATACATGATAAAATGCCTCTTGATGAATAGAAAGTGTGTACCAAAATTCACAAAAATATCTAACTCACAGATATTAATAAAAAAGGAGATTTTTTTTGAAAATCTTTAACACGCTGTATCTCAAAAGTTAAGACGTTTCTGACATATATGAAGTTTTTTTTCTGAAAATGGACCTATGAATAACCTTTTTAACTATTAAGCCCGAAGACCCTGTATATGTTGCGGGTCGGACTTGGCCGGCGAAATGGCGCGAGGAAACACAACAGCGACGAGACGGCACGGCAAAATGTTCCTTTCCCCCTTTCTACCTCTGTTGTAGGGAGATTTGACTATCAATCCCAACACAGTGTTCATTTTTATTTTGAAATTAAACCACAGTTTAACTTTTATTACGAACAACAAAGTAACGAAGAGAGGGTGTAATAATTAAAGCCAGTTCATAAACACTGTCCCTTTTACAAATTAAAGTTATTATTCAGTTTCACAACGAGATTACAAAGTAAAACAATTTTTCGGGTTCATAACGAGCACTATATACGGAAAGGACAATTTCTTTGCGCGTAATAGTTTTTTGGTTTCGAGAGCAATTTCCATACGGAGTCACAACGAGTTCTATTTCAGACTGCCGATGCCGGCCGAGCGCCGTGCTGAAGCGCGGCGCAGCGGAAACGGTACAGCAACTTTGACCTGTCCTCATCGGGTTTATTTGGAGTTCGTTCGGGGTGACGTGGAGACAAAGAGGCGCAGACGGTAACAAGTACCTGGCAAGAATGTGATGTAGCTGCCAGGCGTTTGTAAAGAATATCCTTTGGGGACCCTGGAGAGCGCAGGGTAGAGGGGGATGCAGCGGTCTGCATCAATGAATTAACCTTTTGTTGTCTGGTTTAAAATTATAAGTAATTTATTAGCACCAGTGGTTTATTTTTATATGTAATAATGGAGTTTTATTTTAATTGAGTAGTAATTGCTTTTATAATAGAGATACACTGAATAATGGTTGAGTGATTCTTAAACATATGTATTTAAAGTATTTATAGCAAAATGATCCCAAATATATATTTTTGGTTATGATATTTATTTCAGAATTAGGAGAGCCATATTTATTATTTCTCCATACGAATATATTAGTGGACGGGGCCGGGGTGACTCCCAGTAATTACAATTATACATTTACCGAAAAAGAAACAAACCCACAAATTACGTTATCTGAAAATTTTATAAGATTATAAACAGTGTTGTCAATTCTATTAATATTTAAATCACTCCGATAACTAAACTTAACAACTTAACAATAATTTCTTGCACTAGACACACACATATCTACTAGTTTTTTTTTTACAAAGGAAGATTGTCTATCAAAATGTGAATAAGCCAGTGGCGTACCTATTTTTTGTAAAAATTATTATAGCGCCTGATAGCAAGCACGCCCCTGGCATACCATGCTCTTTTGTTAGAATTTCTACTATTACACATGTTGTTATATATAGAAACTTTTTGGATAAGGAATTGCCACACGAGCGATGGCACAGGGTTTTTGAAACACCCTGTATATTCGAAATATATCGATTATATACAATTTATGTTTTATAAAGTAAAATTGATTGATTGAAACACGAATGATATTTTCTGAATATATTTGGAGAAGATAAATATTCAAACTTTCAGCACATTACCAATCTCAATATTTTATAGAAGCACATACTTCTTAAACACACACGTTCGCTCAAAAATCTTCTGCTCACCAAACCATGGGCCTCAAATCTACAACAGGTCTGTAACAGGGCATCAAAGGCCAACGTCTCATTCTCTTACCCTGTGACAGCACATTTTTGTCCTCCGGGCTCGAATTTTAACGAAGCGCATCCGAAGGCTTCCGATCTATCAGGAAAGCACGAGCAGCCAAAGTTGTATTAAAGTTCTTGTCATTTTAATGGCGTGGTCCTATTTCATCAGCACCAATGATATTTTTAAAGTAAGTTTACCCATTTTCACTTAATGTTATAGAAGGTGTATAGGTGGTTATACTCATGGAGTAAAAGGTAATTTTAATAAGTTGTTATTAGTCATAATTAATTCCCAACTTTTTAATGCAGATAGTTCGACGCTTCAAGCTCTTCCGTCTACCCTTCAAGCGGGAAGTGATTTTTCTATACAGGGTGGCCCATCGAAAATAGTCCAGCAAGGTTTACGGCTGTGTACGTGAAAATTTAAAAAAAAACCTCGGACCAGTAAACTTGTGTTTTCAGGGGGATGTGATACATCTTTTTAAAGGGCATTAAATTCTCTTTAAAATGGTGCTTTGTTTTGTAAATTTGAACTACGCGCCGCCGAGAAATTGCGTTTTAAAAAATGTAATTTTATTGAGTAATATTTACATGTTATCTTATTAAATGTTGAAAATGTCCGCCATTTACCTCCATACAATAGTACAACAACAAGTTAACTTGACCATTGATACTTATTACTTAAAAAAAAATTGTTTACACACAAGCATGTGTACTTGATAAGAGGTGCAGTGAAATGTTTCAAATTCCGTTGCTCGGCGGCGCGTAGCTCAAATTTACAAAACGAAGCGCCATTTTAAAGAGAATTTAATGCCCTTTAAAAAGATGTATCACAACATACCCATTCCATTTGGAAAAAACAAGGGCAGTAGCCTCCCCCGCTAGGCGGGTTGAGGTTACAGGGATGAAATTAATAGTGAAACGTGTCCCCCTGAAAACACAAGTTTACGGGTCCGAGTTTTTTCTTTAATTTTCACGTACACATCCGTAAACCTTGCTGGACTGTTTTCGATGGGCCACCCTGTATATGAAAAAGCGGTTAGTTTTTCCTAAGCTTGAGTTAATAGCTAGTGGGATCAAATGACGGGTGGTAGTGTCAAAGGAGATGAATTTGAAAAATTATAGTGACAATGTGTTTTCAAATTAAGCTAGTGATCATAAGAAAAATGTCATTAGGAAGGTGTTTTGCCAAATATTCATTGACAGGTAAGATAAAACATATCACTCATTTTTTAAGTATTCGTTCATCTCTGCTTACTAACTTTTGTAACTTGAAATGCTATAGTAGTTTGATATAAGAATATAAAATTACATAGTTGGAATGTACCATAGTCATTTTCATATTGATCAGAAATTATTATAAAAATTTGGTTTCATCTAACCGGAAGATTGATGCTGGTGGACTTCGGCCAAATATAAAACCCCATGACGCTAAATGTTTTCATCCTCTTTCCACTCTTCGTACCGTTTAGAATACATTTTATCCATAATAAAGTTGTATTTAGGAAGTCAAATTAGTACTTATTTTCCTAAATAGCATTCTATTTTTCTTTAAGTTTGAATGATGACCAATTTGTGAAGTGGGTAATAAATCACATAAGACATACTCTATAATTATTTATGTGTATACATTATACGTACATAAACACAACAATAGGTGTTTGAAGAAAACAAGGAAAATATAAAAGTATGGGAAAATGGGTACAATTTTTTCTTATAAATCAAACGGTAAAATTATGTACATTATTCACCAGAAGTTTCCACGACTCAGTAAGTATTGTTAAATTATATAAATATTAATTTAAGCCTATCTTTTATTCATTGTTCTAGTATTTCCGTCCCAAAGCTACAGGTAACTAATTCAACATTTAAGGCGATGGAACACGATTTTAACAAAGAAAAAAAGAAAATTCTTTCTAAAGTATTTTTTTACGAAGGAAATAGGAATGTTTTTAAACCTTCATTTTTAAAAAGGATAATTAATGTCAATCTATAATATTTTTATTAATTTATTATCTATTGGAAATTGTGATTATTTTATATTAAATACGTATATCTATATAATATTAAATGTTTTTTAGGAAAGTTATCTAAAGATAAAATTAGTTACCTTTGATCGTTCACATAAACAGTTAAACAAGAATAGTAGATATTTAACGTTAAAGGAAGGCATCAGGAGAAGTCAATATCGTGGATATCCCTGGACCTGAGCTGGACAATGGCGGAATCGTTCTGTCCTTTCTGGCAGTCCGTACAGTTCTACGGCAAAACTCTTTTATCATTGCCTAAATGGCAAGGATGCCCATTATTTTGGCCTTCCTGAGCATTGTATTGCAATTTAAGTATGCGATAGTCACTATATTTCTTTTTTGATTTTTTAAATATTTGAGTCCATATGAAATAAAATGTTTGTGCCTCTGTCGGGAATTGAAATACGATGTCACGCTTTCATTAGCGTACGGTCTAAAAATATTCCTTATCTTAAACTTCGTCCCTGTTTTCCCAAATAACCTATAAAGAGTTAGGACCCACATTCGCATGGTAATTTCATTAATATTTGAGTATTTGTTCGTTTTATCTTAGAAGCCGTCAAATATCAATATTTATATTGCTCAACTACCTAGAGTTTATTTGGGGTTGTTCATCAGAATGAGACGAAATTTGTACAAATTTCAACAATTTTTACATTAAAATATTTAGGTAGATACTCCAATAACTGGGTAATTGGGTGCTTGATGATAAAGCGAAATAGTTACGAGATATTGATAATAAATAAATGAAATGGCGAATGACCAGTCATCCTAACTCTTAATGAGAAAATTTTATTTAGGACAAATTATAAACGAAACCCTAAGAAATATTTTAAATCAATATACAGGGTGTTATGGAAATGACGTATTATATTTAAACAGGCAATTCCTGAGATAAAGACAAATTGAAGAATAATAGCCATAAATGGCGCTTTCAATTCATTCAGCGGTAAAAGTGACCTGACGTCAAACCAGAAAAACACCTGTGTGGCACTGCGATACATGTAAGCAATCAAGGAATTCTGGCCGGTGTTGTCATATGTACACCTTAAACTCTTTAGACAAAATAAAATACTTTAAACACTTTTCCATTGTGTTAAACCTATTTGTACAATTAATTGAAGAACATTTACGACGGACTATGTTTTAAACAACCCGAAAAAACATATGGAATAGTAATAGCCAATAGCTAGGTCAAATGCCAATGACCTCTTGACGCCTTACACCGGCTGAGCGAAGTAGTTTCATATAGCGCTGCACGCTTGCGTCTGTTAGTTCAAGACCAACCAGCGGCCGGATATGTTGTGTCTCGTCGATCACCAACACACTCTCAGCGATCCGCTCTGTTTTTTTCGGTTTACGCGTGTATCTTGCTCGCACATAAATAATCTTTGAATATTGTATTTATGGACGCGTTTCTTCTGGACGTCAAATTTCGTCGCGTGTTATAAAATCTGTGGTATAATCTGTATTATTGTATTGTCAAAAGCTAACTATCGGATCTGTTTCACTGTTACTGTGTGTACATAAAGTGTTTCCAGGAGTGTTCCCATGAAAAAGAAAAAAAACTGATTGTGTTTGTGCCTGGATTTCCTCGCTCTTTTGGTATAAGGATAAATACAAGTAGGTAGAAAATAATTTATTTTTATGGAATTGCAGTTTTACATTAAGTTTGGCAACATTGCCATTGGCTCTGGGTGAAATGTTGTACAGTAGCGTGGACTGACCCCACTTTTAAAACGGTCGATTTAAAAAAAATAAAATATGTAGCGCTTCTCTAGGACTCCCAAGGAGTCACCCATTTAAATATAATACGTCATTTCCATAACACCCTGTATTTTTAAATTAGGAACCTTGTTTTGGAAATCTATTCATTAAAGTAGTCATTCTACAGCACTTTTGAGTTAACTTAAAATCTGTACTAGATATTTATACAGATATAGGTATATTTTGCATAACTGTGTATTAATGGAAACTAAAAGTTGTATATTTTGTCTCAAACCCCAGTTTGATGATAATTGTTATTATTGACTAGGTTGTCATTTAGATTATAAAATTATTTCCATAAATATCTAAGAGAAAATGTTATACGATACTTAGGTATTATGTTAAAAGTATAGATTTTCTATTGTTGTAGATAGAAGTTCTTGGTTTATTCCAGGGGTTCCCAACCTGTGCGCAATAGACAGTCACCAGGGGTGCTGCAATCTGATGAGGGATTGAGAGAGTGGTCCCATGCAGCAAGCAATGACCTTTTCCTTTTTAGAACTCTTATTATTATACCATTGGCGACTATTTTTTTAGTTCTTTAATCAAAATACTAAATCCCTAAGTACGCCGCCAACTGAAAAAGGTTGGCAACCCCTGATTTATTCAGATAAATAATGAAAATCTTCTAGCAAATCCTGTATAAAACCCAGCAAGATTTGGTTCTTTACATATTATTATTGATAAAAATACCTTAATAAAATGATGTAGATAATATATAAAATATAGGTACTATTATATTTCTAAATTAACCATAGTTAATAAGAAACCTGACTCAAAATAACAAATATTTTATTTACTGAAATATAGTACAGTTTACTCCATCAACTAGAGATCGTTATGTTTGCAGTTATTTAATAATATAATCGATACTTTTCATATTGAAATGAAACCCCATAGTTACTACAAATGTTAGAATTACTTTAAATGCCAAATAGGTATATCGAAATTCTGCAATTTAATCATTTATTTATATACATTTTCAAGTATACCTAGTTATACAATTTGGAAAAAACTAGGCAAAGTAGGATCATAATTCATGAACCGAATAATTTAAAAATTGTGTATAATAGTTGCAAAAATGTCGACGTAATAAGTTCAATGTAGATAACTGAATATATTTTGAAAAATTATTGAAATAAATTTTAATTTATTTTATAATTTCGTGTGTGTAAATTTTAACTATATATTCAATAGATACTATAAAAAAATATAAGATTATAATATAATTTGCAGTTAAATATTTTTAATGGTCAGAAGCACAACTTGAAGAATGAGGCATAACGATAAGTTACTAGACTTGAAGCCAATTTTTAATATTTATAATTTCTGCACCATCTAGGACCAGAAACTGGTATTTTTAAGGTTACAATGGTTGCCAGAAATGTTACGCTGTGAAGCTCCATTTTCGGTAAAATAAATGTTACTCTATTTTGTTCTCTATATTAATAATTATTACCTCTACAAAATCAAATTTCTTGTTATAGTAGGTAATATTAACATTATTATTATTGCAGTAATTTCCATTACTGTGAAATTTAAGGAACAGACTAAGTCTAAATTGTCATCCTTTATCTGTACTCTCTTTTCCTTATTTTTAAATTGTCTTCAGAACAGAATATATGAAAATAATGGATTGGGTATACCTATGTATAGTTGGTCCATCCTTTGCTTAAATTTCTTTTTTATAAATCATAACTTCTGCAGTGTTCCCCCACTAGTTACACGCCTTACTCCAGATTACCCCAAGAACACATTAGGATCAAATTCGAGCTTGTAGATGATCCTATTAAAAATGATGAAACTCGTCTTAAGATGGGACCATAGATTATAAAAATAAAGCTTGGAAATCTTATACAGTAAAGATAGAAGGATGCTGTTTTTGCAGCACTGCACTGTGTTACTTTTTTTGTGGAGCAAAAGATGCCCCAATTGGAGTTCTTCTAGCCCTCCTCGTTTTGGAGAATTTTACATTTTGGGATACCCCATATTTCAGTTACCGTGTAACTTGATCAGAACGAAATAATATGTCCTCTTTGTAGTTTTTTACAGCGAATCCCGTGACGTACTCAGATTTTATCTACTAGTTTTCACGATAAAAAGAAATTCCCTTTTCTTTAAATTGGTCACTCTATTTTATAATGTAATTCAGTTTTTAACAAGTTTCTCAGAAATATATAATACTTTATTTTTAGTGTTCGAAATTTACGTTCTTTTCAAAATATTGATTTTTTTTTAGTAGGCCATGATGGGTATTGAAAAAAAACGAAAGAACACGTTCAGTTTGTCATAATTCTTCTGTTTTTGTCAAAATATTCAGGTTCTCTAAGTTGTTTTATAATTTCTAATTAATAGTAGAAAGTCAGTTGTTGGTCCTAATTGTTACAGCCAATGTAACAAATCTGTGTAACGAAAATGTAGATGGTTAAGTAATGTATTTCAATGGTAAATATAAGCCTTTTTGTACTACGTAATTGTATGAGATTTGTAAAATTTCTTAAATTACTTGTAGATATATCGAAAGACGGCAAACGGATAAAATAATTTTTCCAATAAAATAAATTTAATTGAACAACGTTAATTTTCTAAACCTCGGCCTAAAATTTACCATAAGAAAATTCGAGAGACTGATGATGAAATAAATTTGCCTCTGCTACAATTGAAACAAATCCTCATCATCATAATAACAAATAATGAGAAATTTATGTTATTTATATTTAATCGCACTAGTAATTATTGTTTTTTTTGTTTAAATATACGTCATGGCATACTAAAAAAGATTGTACATTTTTAAAAAACGTAAATTTCGGGTATAATATTAAAACTAACAAGAAACTATTTATATTTCGAGAAGCTTCTTAAAAACTGAACTAAATTATAAAAAAATATATCAACAATCTGAGTACGTCACTGGATTCCACATAAAAAACTACAAAGAGAACATATTACTCATTTGTGATTAGTTAAGGGCTAACCGAAATATGGTGGTGTCCCAAAATGTAAAATTTTCAACAACATATCAAAAACGAGGAGGCCTAGAAAAATTCTAATTGAAGCAATAGTAGCACTGTATTGCGAAAATCTAATCCTTCAAGCTTTACTAATAACGGAGATACCCCTTAAAACCATCGAAAAATGGATAATGACATAAAACTTAAATACATTTCCGCTGCCAGGAGAAAAAATTTTGGTTGGCACTTCTGAAGGCAAATAACTAGAACTGAAATCCAGATATTATATTAAAGTTAACTTGATTTGTAATTGGATCCTCGGGCCGCCTGAAAAATCGAGATAATCGACTAGAAGCTATAATAAAATTATAATTGCAAAATAGCTTTAACATAAATGTAAGTGTGGAGGTTAGTAATACTCGGTATCGTAACAGACCTGCCTATTTTAGTTTTAGTTTAACTAATTGTGCCTCAAAAGTATAATTTCTGACCATTTTATATTATCAATTTTCACAATTTAAAGATTAATGCTGCCCAAATTTTTTCCAAAAAAGTATTTACTCTTAATAATTTGACAAAAAAACTACATTAGGATCTGGTTAGTATATGAGTTTATAGTTACAATAAAATTCGGTTTTCTAGAGAAGTTTCCTCCGATATATTACAGTAAGTTTAGTGGCAATACACCAAGCGGTATAATTACTATACCAAATAAAATTGTTACAAAAAATGTGACCTATCAAAAAATTTACAAAAAAGACTTTAACAATAATTGGACATAATTATGCAAAAATCATAGGGTTAAAAGCTCATAGATTATGATATTTTCTTTATTCATCAAGTACCTACATTAGTAGAGTTCCGAAGTTTTCTGAAATATACATTAATAAAATTACATTTCCTTATTATTTTTTGTCAACAGGTGATGAATTTTTTTAAAATTTATAAGTCTGTTAGCGTCTTTAACTGAAATAAATAAATTATAATAAACATAACATGAATAACAAATAGCTTCCTAAAATTTTTAAAACATGTTTTAGAAGAATGGTCACCAAATTATTTTTTAGAAAAAATAAGTTTTTTGTTTGTAACATTGTCACCGTTGATTTAATAATAAAAATAACCGAAAACAATAACATTCAGGTTGACTAACAACAAATTAACTTTTCGCAGATAATAAGGATATAAATATTTATAAAATCTTTTATAAAAAATTGTGGTAAAGTAGTGAGTTTAAAAATCGTTAAAAAATTTTAATTATATATTTATATTCATGAAATAATGGCATTTACGTAACTAAATTGCAAGACTCGTTTACTTTAATATATTCAAAATCTTTTTTGTACATTGGTTGACAACCTCATTTTTTTACATGAACCGTATACAATAAGCTACAGATATACAGGTACCTAACAAGTAATAATATATACAAATATTTTAAGGAAAAAGACAGAAAAACTTAAGTAACACAGGAAATATGGCGAATATTATTTAAGCTTTCTATATCTTTAATAATTTACTATACATTTAGGCTAAATAGGCAACACTTATTACATTTCAAATATACCAATTAATTACCAACTAGTGACAAAAATGACAGTCGACGTATTTACAAAATCTTAAGTCTAAGTTTTTCTTCGATCATCACCATTTCAGAAATTATTTACATTATCGAGTGAGAATTTCCCGTAACTTCATATTACACGTGTAAATAAATATCTGGACTATTTGAAGGTGGTAGAAGCCAAGGGGGTTATGTCGAATATTGTAGAAACACATAATTTCCAAATTAAAAATTTCGTATAAATATTAAATTCCAAAATACTTTACAGCTAAAATTGCATAAAGGGGGACCAAACAAGAGCAAGTTTAAATAAACCAAGTATAGTTAACAAACGAATAAATATTAAATAAATTTCTAAATATTTAACTATTAAGCATGAAATTATCGGAGATTTCTTGCAGGAAAGTCAATTCGAATACGAAGTAAATTTTTATTTTTGTATTTAACTCAATTATAAAAATGCTACAGAAGCCCATGGGTTTCTAACCCTCCTAATTATCATTAATAGATTGTTGCTCATGTTAGTTTCATATAATTTATTATTATTTTTAGGTACTTTGTACAACCCCTTAACTTTTGTTAAATACCTCGTCATTTTTAATTAAAAATATTCCAAGTTATCATTGATATTTTCGAAAATTCTTCAATGCTTATATATACCGCAGCCAAATGAATAAAATCCATTTTGAGATACTTATTGAATTCATCATATATTTTATAAATAAAATAATCAAATAACGATTACGATTTAATATTGTGTAAAAAAAGTTTAGCTCTCAAAAATACTAATAGTAACAGTCTTCCTTTAATAATCTATTTAAATTGCTAAAAAGACGATATAGTAATTTGCAGAATAGCTAAATATGGTAAATTGTAATTTTTCGTCGTATAAAATTATCGTTTACTTAAAGATAATTTTAAATGAATTGGAAAAATATAGGGAATTGAAATAATGTAAAATATGTTAATATTGGTCACAGAAAATATAAAATTGAAAAGAAAATACAATTTGAAGACAAACATGTGACTGAGGACTGGATTTTTTAAAAGTGAAAACTCACGCCTTAACACAGATGAGTCATAACAAAAGAAAATATTTATAAAATAACAGTAAGGTTATATAGGAATACGTACTCATACAGAAAAATTATTCATAAATTACCAACAATGAAAAGAATAACGTAAAATGTTACTATATCATTCCGTAAAATATAGATACATAATTGCTAACAATATCTAAAAATAGTTGCTGGAATTTCTCACCGATATCGACAGCATCGACATACCTAGCAATATTTCTGGCAACAAAATTATGTTTAACAAAATTTAGAAAACAACTATAAAATTAATAATAAAACAGAGAGCATTGTAAAATTTAAGTACAAAAATAAAATTGCACTGTGATTTATTTTTAAAATAATATAACAATACAAGAGGCCATTTGTTAAGGAATGTCAAAATTTTAACTCATTATATGGATTATATTTAAAAATTATAACAAATCGATAAATACAGTTTTGATTGATTAAAATTTGGTATAAGGAAAATATTGATAGTTATAGTTTAAGTACAATGCAAATGAGCAAATTTAATAATTAAAATTTTGTCACGCCTTACTACTCGGCGAAAAAATCACAAACAATTTATGTAAAACATCAATTAGGCATCAAAACTTAATATAAGTTCATTTCATAATTTCGTACAAATTCGCATTCAAACACATGAATCGTCTATCTATAACCTAATTAAAATATTTAAAACTACATCAGAATGGAAATTTTTGGTGCTTTGCACACACAATATTCGATTTGCACAAGCCCTGTCAAAAGTCTTTTGTTTTATTCAGATTCAGTGCTTTCGTGGATACTTTGGTAACTTGAGGTGTTTTTTATTTTAGAATTTAAAAAATTATTGGTTAATGACTTAAGTGTAAAATCTCTTCAGGGTATGCTAAGCTCATATATTACAGGTTTGTTCTCGCTTAGGCTTGTCATCATTCACAAGTTATTTTGCATTTCATTTTATTTTAACTTTAATATTGATTATTTCATTTTAAATTTTAATTCTTAACGAATTTTGTTAAAAAGCAGTATTAGTATTTTTTGTAAATTAAGTAGTAACTTATACATATGTATTTGAATCACGAACAGGTAATCAACTCATGTGATTTAAATTTTATATATTTATTAAATTTAATTTGATTTGAAATATTTCATTCCAATATATTTGATATTACTTCCTTGAAATAAATAAAATAAATATAATATAAACATTTTTATTCGTATGAATGCGCCCTTCCTTCTGAAAGGTATTTAAATGTAGTACATACTATTTTTTACTATAAACTGACTCAAGACCGACATTTTTACTAAAATTTAAAACATTACGTATACAGTGACGGGCCATACATGGGAAACTTTTTCAATATTGAAATGTTAAAAAAACCTTTGATGCTGATTGCTTACTCCCCAGATAGCACACTACGTTTTAAAGACGTCCATATTATGAATATCTTTAGCCTGAACGTTTTTGGCGTACTTTGGACGCAAAAAACACATTTTAAAGATGCCACTACATCAGCGTATTTAATACGTCTTAGTTTAGACGTCTTTACTATGTCAAAAAGTGGACGACGATTGAACCTATGTTTTTTTCATAAAAATATAACTTTAATATGAAGCATTAAATTTAATATAATTTGTGTTTTTGCGAGGCCATCGTTTTGTACTTTTTTCTACATTATTAACTTGTGTTGCAATAAATATAAAAACGGGTTCATAAAAAATTTATTATACAATCCGCAACAAGAACCGGTATTGCCAGATGTACTAACTAGAGGTGGTTATATTATATATAAGGGAACAATACATTTTTTCTTTATATCAATTCTCTAAAAAATAAAATGCTTATTATTTATTTGAAACTAAAAAAATATTCAAATAACAGCGGTACACCGATGTTTATTTCCATAAAGAATTAAGTAAATGTGACAATGCTGGATTACGGTGCAGTGCTTATCCATTAAAATGGCGTGAACGTCATTAGCGAATTGGCGTTCGGCGAGATTTCTAAACTTCGCTTGTGATTGTGAATTGAGTTTATTATATTTTCTTTGGAGCTGATAATTCTGTTTGACAAAGATCCAGGTAAGTTAATTTTGATTAATTACTACACTTGCTATAGGAAACATGAGCGTAAGGGATATCCATAAATATTTTGTGCAGTATTGTTGGTAGTGATGTGATCGATATGATAGGTATATATATCAGGGAAATGAAAAACCAAAAGATGCTAATTTATTGGTTACTGATTTTTCTGATGCTATTAATGTAATAAATAATGGTTTTTATGTTAATCATTTGTATGATGTGAGAATTAAGGGTTTCATTTGTGATGTAGCAGCTAAATATTTTGTAAGATGTACGATTTATAGTAATATGTGAATATTTACTTTTAGGGTATGCTGAGGTAGCTAATATAGCGTCAAGCCAGAAGAAAACTGAGGTGTCCATGCAGGCATGGTTACGATGATCTCACGATAGGAAATAAAGCGGTTTAAATAATATACTCATGTAAACAAAAACTGGAATGAATAAAAATAAAGATATAGTGAGATCGCCACGAAATGCAATTTGCAGTTTCAGAGAAATTCACAACCTGAATACCATATCTATAATGCCGAAAACACGACGTAAGGGAACGTCTTTAAGATGTCGTGAAACGATGTTTTAAAGACGTACAATTTTGTAAAAATGTACGTCTTTAAGATACCTTTAACATGTTTTAAAGACGTCCTAAACATCTTTCGCCAATATCTTTAAGACGTCTTAGAGACGTGTTTGTGCTATTTGGGTCGTTTGGCAGGAAAATTGAAAAAAATATTTTGTCATGGGAAACTGGCAATAGATGACGAGATATCGAAAAGTTATTTGAAAAAATGTTTATGTTTTAATCTTATGCTCTTTTGAAAAGTTTGGAGCCAAAATTCCAAAAATAATATTTTGCAGAAAAATATCCAGTATTACGTAGTTTCATAAGTTCCATATTCCCAGGGATAGAATCAAAATGAGTTAAATGATCAAAAACCAAGGTATTAATGTATTATTTAAACATTTTTGCTGTTTTTAAAAAGTTTTGTTAAAATTTTGGCTTTTTACCATGTAACTGGGTGTGGCCAGGTTCTGTATCTGGGAACGATATATAGTTATTTCTGGAACAATGTGCTTACAAAAGGCCGTGGTTTCTAATTTTGAACAAGTTTAACGTGTCTGTCAAAGTTGCTCTTACGAAATAAGAAAGTAAAAACTGGATTCTCGGTAACCTATAGGAACTTAAATTGGAAAGTCGATATAATCAAATTTAGTTTAATGACATGCTGTTAAGAATTAGAAAAACGGCCGTTCCAGAAATAACTTTAAATGGAAAATATGGTTGCCGTATAAATGGCCTGGCCAGTTACATGATAAAAGCTAAATTTTAACAAATTTACACACATCTACACATTTTTTTTGAAAACAACAAAAATGTTTAAATAATAGAGTGTAACCTTGGTTTTCGATTATTTAACACATATTCATTATATTTCTGGGAATATGAAACTTATGAAACTAATATTTTATATTTTTCTAAAAAAAAATATAATTCCTATAATTTTGACTGCAAACAAACGCAGTAAATAGTTTTTTAATATTTTAATACAAAAAAAATTACCACATGTGGCCAACTTCTTGTAGGTCACTGTATAAGATAAGAAGAATTCAAAATCAGTTTGTTCAATTTGCAGTACTGATATTAACAAATTCATAAGGAAGTTTATTTTCTTCTAATTTTTTTAAATTCGTATCGTATGAAAGGAAACCTTAGAAATTTTTACCCATTTTAATAATTATTTTGCCTTTCCAAGAAGTATAACCTCATATATTTTGCCTTAATTTTTGAAATATCATGTTAAGAATATCACTTGAATTGACTTACGACTTACCCCGTGATTACCAATGTTTCCGCGAAAGATCAAAATAAGACTAATAAATTTAAAATTATTCCTATTAAACCGACTTCTTTGGCACAGCAAAGAAATAGAACATTTAAACTATGTTTTTCCGGGATTGTAAAAATTTCATTTCAGAAACACCCATTGAAAAGTTTATTTTGACACTTAACTGAAGTTAAACAGGGTGTTTAAGTTGCCAATCCATGTGGATGACCCAGCACGACCCCGGAAAACTCCATAGGTCACTGATGATGTTTTAAAGTCCCATTGGCCGCAACGTGGTGGTTCACTACGTGATGTTGCGAGTGCAAATGGCCCGGATGGTGGTGGTGATTTTGGTTGTTAGTTGTCGCGTTATTATTATTTTGTGTCTGCGACGCTTGTCGTTGCGTATTCTTTTTATTTTTCATTCGCCGATTTTGGAACCAAATTTTTACTTGCCTCTCGGTAAGGTTTAGGTTTCGCGCTAGTTCCCATCGTTTTTGTTTAGAAACGTAAGCGTTGAAAAGGAACTCTTTCTCCAGTTCCAAGGTTTGGAATTTTGAATACGGTTTACGCTTTTTGCGAACTGTTACTTGACCTGTCCATTCGAGAGGGTTGCTGGTGCCGCAAGGAACGCTAACTCCCATTGAACTTAGGGACCCTGAAACAGAAAAAAAAATAAATAAAAACAACAATCACAGGCTCATGAAATAATAATATTATTTTATAATAATAAGTTATTTATAGTTTATTTACCAATCGAACAAAAAAATAAGCCTATTTACTAATTATATACTCGTCCTCATGTACTAGTACTACTATCTTGTTGCATTGTACAATTTCTAACTGAAATGTTGATCAACCTGAACGAATGTAAGAAGCATTGTACTTGGTGGTAAGTTGTTGTTTTTAACGAAAAGTTTCCCAATTGAATCGACCATTTTACTTTAAACTATTTAAAATGATTTTCATTTCAGGTTAATTGTATTTTTTCTACGACTCTGTAATACAAGGGAGACAACAAGAATTAGTAACAAAACTAGCTCTAATTATTAATCACATACGTGCCTTATATAAAATAAGGTATTTGCTATATGGAAATGTTGAAAAAATTAAAATTTAAAAATTTAACACGTGTTTGTTAAATATTAAAAGTTTATAATTATAGATTTTAGTCCCTAACAATTTTTTTTTAGTTTTTTTCTGACGCTCTCTATATACATATACAGGGTAATTCAAGGTAAAAGGTATTAAATGATCTCAGGAACTAAAACAGATATTTGTTTGAAATATTGGTTGGTTGGTTAAAGGCGGGTGTCGGGTCTGTGGCCCGAACTTCTGTCATTGTAGCGCTCTGTGCAGCACCTCGATCTTGTTAGAGAATATTTGTTCCTTCTATGTGATCCAAATAGTCTTCTACCAAGTTTATCATGCAAGAGGTTGTCAGCACGTTGAATATTTCCGATGATCTTGAGTGCTCTGCGAGTTAGCAAGTGGATGTAATATGGGCGGCAGTTTTATTCTCTACGCTGCAGAATCTGCATTCAATGGGACCATTCTAGATACCTATATACAGGGTGTCCGCTAATTAATGGTACATAGAAAACCCACAGACTCTTTACGTAAAAATATTAGGATTTAATTATACTTTGGTACCTATATCCGAAAGTTGATATTAACTGAGATACAGGGTGTTAAAACCTCATTTTTGTGTTACTCTAATAACTTTGAGAGGAACCAACATTTTTTTACCAAATTTGGCAATTATGTTTCGTTAGAACGAGACATTTTTTTGTGAAATTTTAATGTCTGCGGCATTCTTTGCACTTTCATTAGGTCATAACTATTTTGTGCCTTAGTATATTTAAGTTTTTAATGAAATAATACTTTTCATATATATTTGCATTTAAATTGTTTAGTGCACCCTACTCTGCCCAATTACTAGTAATTTGCAAACAAAATTTTTTTCTTAAAGTAGCCTATGAGAAAAGGTTGTCTTCGATTTGGATAGAATTCCGAATATCGTCTATATGCACCTCGTCCATTAAAATTTTCCTGCGCGTATACACAAAACATATCCCGCATTTCTGCGTTTGAAAACAAATTGTGTCTCGGCATTGTTACTTAACTTACGATAAACTCAAAAATTGAACATTTCTCCCAAACCTATCTTACAATAATTAACAAACAAATAACAACATGGAGGTTTTATAACGACTGCATCACTAAATTTCATTTGTTTTCTCATAGGTTATTAAGAAAAAAATTTGTTTTGTAAATGTAGTAATTGGGCAGGGTGCACTAACCAAGTATACTTAGGTATATCTTTCTGGTGTAATTAAAATCAATATTACAAATAAGTCGATTACATATTCTTTATCTGATGGCTTAGTATCTACATACATGTTTCTATATAAAGTAGCTTTTATGTTAAAAAATTTAATATGAGTATTTACTACCTATATTACACGAGGAAAGTATAATTTTAAAAGTACCATGTATAAAAATATCTAGTGTTCTTATGAAATAACAAGACCCATATATTTTCGAAATTTTCTTTAATTTTTCTTTGCTATGTTTTCTATAAAAAGTTTCTTTAATGAATTTTATCTCAGCAACAATTGGAGACGGATACAGGAAATTGTTGATTTTAATTCCCGAGATCTTGTAGTAGGTCACTCACAATGACACAATGATTATTGAAACTTTATTATGTGACTGTTTGTCTATAGCTTTAATTGCAAGAATTAATATGATATAACTATGAATTAATTTTTGAAAAAAATTTTCGGGAGACCTTTTAACATAATCATAAATATCGGTATTTTTTAAAGCAATTTAATGCAAGTAGAAACAGATTTACGTAGATCGTTCTAAGATATAAGGAGGGCCAGTACAGGGATCTCGAAAACCGTAAGAGATACGAAGTCGGTTAAATGGAGGTAAAGTTGCGCATTTACGTGCCTAATAATATGCCGTTTAGAAAGTATTAAAATTCCGAGTAGTTCCGGAGATATCCGGAAAAAACGAAATTCTGAAAAATCGTTTTATTGTTTTTCTGGGTTTTTTTGAGATCGAATTTTAAAGTAAATTGCACTTTTGCATTGCCACTTTTTCCGCTCTATCTAACAGCGTTAATTGTTTTGTAATCGACGAGTCGTCTTCGAAGGGCCATTATCAACTTTTTTATCCCGAATGCAACGATATATGACACATTGTGGTTTAATGACGTTTCGAGGGCTTTTGAACAACATCAGGAAATTTTGGGCTACGGTCCTGTATTTCTCCTAATTTTATTAATAATATCTCATAACTTCATAAGTAAGCTCTAAATTTTTTACTTATGTTGGATTAGTTCAATAAATAACAAATAATTTAATAATAAACCACAAATAAGTGAACAAAAATCATTCCAAAACAGTAATAAAACGAACAACGAAAAAAGTAATAAAATAATCAGGTGTTCAAAAGGATTTCCGTTATTCTCTAAGCACAAATAACATCTTCTAACTGTCACATAACAGTTTTTTTGAGATAAAATAAAACATGCGATAGAATATCAAACTTTTCAGCATTTGTAAATTTATGTTCCATATTTTCTGGAAAACCTCTTAAAACGCTCTCAAACGATTACAATGGGAATGTCAAGTGAAACAAATCACACGTCACCATCTTCATTTTTTTGTTTCAAGCGCCTACTTTTCTTTTAAATCCCGAATCAACAGAAGTTTGAAATAATGTTTCTGTATTTTGTTCACTTATTTGTGGTTTATTATTAAATTATTTGTTATTTATTGAACTAGTCCAACATAAGTAAAAATTTAGAGCTTACTTATGAGATATCTATTATTTATAAAATTAGGAGAAATAGAGGACCGTATCTAAAAATCTCCTGATGTTGTTCAAAAAACCCTCGAAACGTCATTAAACCACAATGTGTCATACATCGTTGCATTCGGAAGGAAAAAAGCTCTCAAATTCCAATATCAGGAAAACAGGACCGTATTTAAAAAAAGAAAGTTGATAATGGCCCTTCGAAGACGACTCGTCAGATTACAAAACAATTAACGCTGTTAGATAGAGCGAAAAAAGTGGCAATGTAAAAGTGCAATTACAACGGCATATTACTAGGCACGTAAATGCGCAACTTTACCTCCATTTAACCGACTTCGTATCTCTTACGGTTTCCGAGATCCCTGTACTGGCCCTCAGTATCTTGGACACGGTGTATAGGTAGATCACCAATTTTCAAATGATATGAAATCTAGTTGCATCTTCAATGCTGAAAATGACACTCTTCTCATAAAGTATTCGATGATAATAATTTTGTCGGATTTTAAACTCTTTCTTTTTCGCATTAATATAGTTTCATTATTTAATGGTAAAAAATACATTTTTCATTAATTATATAAAGAAAATTGGTTTGTTAGGGATTTTATTGGCATCAGTACAAATTAGGTGACAGAAAACTGGTTTTTATACGATCCTTGGTTAATAGTTTTTAAAATCTCATCACTTCTATTCACAGAAATAATTGAAAAAGGTTTAAAACGTTAAGAAAATTCCCATTAAAATGCAAGTAATAATTTAATGGATAATAAGAATAGATCCAACGAATGGCAGACCTGCCAAAGCCAAAAAAAAAACAGAATAGATCTCTCTCTATTCAGTTATGACAAAAACAAATAAAAATCTTTCTAAATGTTTTGAATACTTAAATGAAAATTAAGTTGCCTAATATGATTCCATGCTTACTTAATCCGCATTAGAGAGACACATTGAATATCCTATTTAAAGGTGTATCATGTTAGTTTCCGTCATAAAGGACCCCGCAGAATCCTTATGGAAAATGGGTCCCACTCAAATTGGCCCAAACTTTCCTCACTGATAAGATTCGGTGAGGCAGATAAAAAGTGTCCATGAGCGCGCGTGAAGGAACTCCCTGTCGAGAGATATCTTCGTCCGAAACTAGGTTCTTTTTCGCTGCCTAGTGTCCTGCAATAGTGTGTCAGGCTTCCATAACTCCTATACGAAATAACTTAGGAGTTTCAGTTATATGCCGATTTTTACTGTATTATAGAGTGCATTTCAGGATTTTTTTTTAAATATACAGGGTGTCCCAAAAATGTGTGGTAACATAATGCTGTATTTTTTTAAATGGGACACACAGTATTTTATTTCATAATTAGGTTCGTATTAGTGTCTTTTAGAATTGCCTAAAGTTTTATTTCAGTTGATTATGTAGTTTAAGAGTAATAAATTTGGAAATTAAAAAAAATATTTTGGAATCTAGAAAAGAATTAAAAAAAAACTACCTAAAATAACTTCTTTAACCAAGGCATTGGGTGGAATTTAAGACAAGAGAAATACTGTGATTATAATAGCGTTTATCTATTTTATACATGGTGTTTATAATTAGGTTTTAAACACGACACATTTCAAAATAATTTTTCTTCAGATTTTCAAATGGAACACCCTGCATATTATTTGGCTATTGGATGTAGAATTCATAAGCATTCTTTTTTTGTAATGGAAGCATATAAGTTATTTCCAGCCGTTCTCGAAATAATTGCCATAAATTATGTTGTTTAAATACAGTTTTTATTATGAAAATTAAGCATAGGCGTCTAGATTAATAATTATATAGGTACTACAGAAAATGTTCAAAATGCCTACCATGTTGATCTGAACACCAGTTAATACACTCTTCAAATGATCTATTTACATTCCTCAACATTTGAGATGAAATACTAGCATGACGGCTTAAGACAAGAAAATAAGTATTTTTAAAAAAAATTTGAATTGAAAGCCGTGACTTGGTATGCGGACATAACTTTTAATTCTAACAACTTCTACAAATGAAAATTGTATCTAAAATGAAAAATAAAAGTACTCTTGAGCAACGTTAAAAAATTGAATCTCCCTCATAATTATGCACTACAGTTTCCTTATTTCTAAGACTCCTACTTCCTTTTTTCTAAGACTTCAAAACTTTTTTTAGTTTTTAATTAATTACTCTTAAACTACATCACCAACTGAAATAAAACTTTAGGCAATTAAAAAGGACACTAATACGAACCTAATTATGTAATAAAATACTGGGTGTCCCATTTAAAAAAGACAGCATTATGTTACCACACATTTCTGGGCCACCCTGAATATTTAAAAATATTTTCCTGAAATGCACCCTATAATACAGTATAAATCGGCATATGAATGAAATTCCTAAGTTAATTCGTATAGGAGCTATGGAAGCCTAACACATTATTGCAGGACACTAGGCAGCGAAAAAGAACCTAGTTTCGGACGAAGATCTCTCTCGACAGGGACGCTGGGCGCCCATGAACACTTTTATGTATTCACCGAATCCTATCAGTGAGGAAAGTTTAGGCCAATTTGACCGGGAACCATTTTCCATAACGATTCTGCGGGGTCCTTTAAAAACAAGGACGGTGTTTGTGGTACAGTGTATGAGGGATAATAGGAAAAACAAAAGAACATAAAATAATAATATTGAAAACTGGGGGGTTACAGTATCTAGCATACAAAAAATGCTATGAAAGACATCTTGAAATAATATTTTGGGTCAATAAAAGAGATTAAAAACGCACAAAGTTGCATTACCTGTTTGTTACCATGCATGTGACTCCTTAATATATTATTTGTCAACATCTACTTTAAAAAAGTATTATAATCACTGATATATATCAACAATAACACCCTAATGTAATCGCAAGGGGTTAAATTGATTTTTATCCACTTGTGAGCCTTACAAGAAATTACACTTCGTTTATCGAGCAACCGTAGAAATGACAGATGACCACATACAGAAATTAGTTATTCGGGCTGCGCTCTCATGTATACTAAACATTCTGCTTATGGATAAATTATGTCTTTAATCACTTATCTATAGCATAAATAACCATTACATATGAATAGTATTTAACTGGTGACTAAGGATTTACTACTATACAGTATGAAATAATAATAGTTATTTACGTTACAAGGTCGGACAGTAATATTTTAAATTACAAGAGGCCAATGCAGTCAGTTTTCAGGATAACCGCATGACTTAATTATTATGCCCACATGGAAAATTAGCCTAGTTTCTGAACGCCAACTGAAATTATTACTATCCGAACTAATTTTTGTATAGGTTTTGCTTTAAAAAAAATTATTAAAAAATTGAAATGTCGGTTAAAAAATACTCTAAAAGGTTTTCCGATAATAACAATATGATCTTTAAAATTAAAATTTTCAGATACAACCAAACTTTTTATACTTATTTTATTAATGTACAGCCGATATCATTTATGTTTTGAATAACACATCGTTTAAATGTCCACCCCGAGTTCGTCTATACGAGCGAATTCGACGAACCCAATTTTCGTTGGTTTTGTACAATAAATCGAGCGGGATCTGAAGAAAGCAGCGTTCAATGTTCAATCTTAATGTGTCAAGTGTGTCTGGTGTCTGTTTGCATAGACCTTAGATTTGAAATAGCCCCACAAGAAGTAATCTAAAGGAGTTAAATCACAGTTTCGTCCTTGATATTATCATTTCATCCTTGCAATACGTCGATAGTTTCATTAGCAGTGTGATATATGGCACCGTCTTGCTGGAACCACTTATCCTCCAAATCAAGTGCAACTAAATTTGGCCCCAAAAATTTCTTAACATCTGTCGGTATCGTTCAACATTCACTGTAACTGAATCTCCTACCTCATTTTAGGAAAACATTGGTCCGATGATACCACCATACCATAAACCACACCATACAGTTACTTTCAGCGGATACAAGAGCTTCTCGTGAATCTGTTGTGGATTGTTTTCGCACCAATAATGGCAATATTGCTTGTTGACATGTCCACTTGACCAAAAATGAGATTCATCTGAAAAGATCATTTTTTTACACAATTAGGATCCATTCCAAGTTGTTCTAAACTCCAAGCAGCCAATTCTCGGCGCCTACGATGGTCCAGTGGCTTAAGTTCTTGAGTCGAAAAAATTTCAAATCCGCCGAGTTGACGTCTGTTTAAGCATTAACTGTTGAGCCCGACGAGGAATTGACAAATTTGGATCCTCTGCAACAATTTCTCTTACAGCAGGAACATTTCTGGCATTCGACGTCTTGCTGGTGTTTTTACATCGTGAAGAGTAAAATTATGGTCAAATATCTCAACGATGCGACGAAAGGCAAGAAGGGCGATTATGTGGACCAAAGTTTTCGCGATGTGTGCGATAAGTGTTCACAAAAGAACGCCTAATTTCGTAAAATTTTTGGATAATAACCAAACGTTCTTGAAGTACGTATTTAGCCATAATAAATTATTATAGTATACTGAACATAAATGACAACTAATGACAGGTATAACTTTATTACCATGGTTGCCATATTCTTTCATAATCATAATTAAAGTACGAACAGGGGATCTTTACCCTGACGTCATCGCTAACAAATAGATATCCCGACATATTTCATATCTCTGCATCTTTGTTTGGTACAGACATAAAGGCGAATAAAAATTGTATATTATACGTCGTCCGGAATTAAACGTGTTAGACAGAGAAAGAATTATATAGAAGAGTTGCCAAATAATTATTTTGACTTACGCAGTACTACAAATTACAAAAACGTCATTGTGACAATTGATTCAAAATTTTTTCGTTTTTATACATTTTTGTGCATTAAAACTTCATTTACTCCTGCAAACAGTTCTTTTCAGAGCTTTTGGTATCGCTTTTTTGTGTTAGTGGTAAGTACATATTGATATTTATTGTTATTTATTTATTGTAATAAAGTATTCCTAACCCTAAAATTTGTGGATAAGTCTCCGCTCCGCTATTTTGCCATCCCAAAAACGTAAAAACACGTATTTTTAGTTTCGAAAAAAATAAGTAAAATCGCCAGAATTTCCAAACGCTCTGTATATGTATCGAAACTAGAAGGTTCACAGAACGTATTTCGGGCAAAATCAAATCTGAAATCGCCAAATTAAGTTCACAATCACGTCTCAAAATGTGGTAAAAATTGGTCGAAAAATACAAATATGACAGTTCAATAAAATAATTTATTTAAATTTCCAAGGCAATGCCTATTAGTTTGCATTTTTTCGTAAATAGATTTTTTTTTCATGTTTTACGACATAAATTACCATTTATCTTCAATTCTAATGAAAAAACTCTTGACTTTTTGGGGTGATTCCTGTAGGGGATGAATGGGCGGAGCACTTTATAATAAATGAATTCAAATGATCTCTGTTGGTCAAATCAAAAATTAAACTTTCTTTGATGTTTTTTTAATCTGTGTAATCAAAATGTCACATTCAAACCGAGTTTATCATTTTGTCAAATAAGAAGTAGGTACATAACTGCCAGTAAAAATTCAAGAATATCAGATTTATACCTACATATTCCTAACAATCTATTTTATGTAAGACCGACTCAAAATTTTGATTCGGAGTTTTAAAGAAATTTTTAAAAATCCGTATATGGGAACGTTATTTACGTCAATTAAAATGTTATGAAATTAGTTTTTGTTTTGACAACTTTTCTTCCACGTAATTTTGATTTGATTCATAAGATTTTTATGACGTGTAAGCGATGACGTCAGGGTAAAGATCCCCTGTGCGTACTGTATCGTTCTTATTGGAAAACCCTTTACGTTACCTATACATGTCTGAAAATTACCTTCACCGGATTCGCAGGTTTCCAGGACTCTCCTGGCCGCTCATCCTAAAATCTACCTGGTTCATCATATTATAAAAATATTAATTTCCGAACAAACCCGAACACACAATTTTTATAGAATTATAAAAAAAAATAATAAAATAATAAAAATTTGTATTTCATAAAATATTTACTTTAGTTATACATCATGATTCATTTTAATTCACGATTTAAAAAAAAATCAGTCCGAACGTTATTTACATTTTTTTACTAAGCTCAATATTATTATGCAGTTCCTGTAGCCGTCACTGAAATAGTCAAGTATGCTTTAAATCTGGCTATTAAGTGATAGTCAGCTGTGTTAGTCACGTGAGCACCAATAGATCTGACGTCATGCTGCATGGAGATGTTATGTTGGGTCGTTAAACGAACGCCCGTTCTCTTTTGTGTTTTAGGCCGTAAAATATACCAGAGGCAGTGTTGCGAATTATTTTAAATGTTCTTGATGTCAAGTTTTACTTGACAATGATTGTGATGGTATGCTTTGATTTAATAAAGAAAATTGGAAACTTAAAATGGTGAGGATAAAAAAGTTTAAAAATAAATACGAATAAAATGCAGGGACAGGGAAAATGCATTTTTGATATAATTACATAGATACTAACATAGTACATACTTACTTGACATAATTACATTTTTGTTAATTACGAAAGATTTTTATTAAAGGTGACGTAAAAATACATTGTTATTATTTTCTGTTAAATTATTTAGAACCAACATTAAAATTTAAAAATATATACCTACCTATGTAATATATACATTTATGTATAGTGCCACCCATTTATTCGAGAATCAACTTAAAAAACAATATAATTAATAAATTTATTATATATCCCCAACAATTGTTTAACCTACCAATGCATTTATTCTAATTTTGAATAAATAATTATTATTTATTTTAAACTCGTATATAGGTACTTTTTTATTCCAGTTAGTGCCGTTTGCAATGTAGGTTGGTACTAAGTATAGGTATTATACATAAGTAAATAGGTAGTTCTCCTATACACCCCTTTAAATATAAAGTGGAGAGGTATGCCTACCTACCCTAAACGTATCGACAGATCGGTGAGATTAATGTTGTTTTTAAAGTAAGTGACAAATAGACACCTAAATCTTTCTCAGTTTTATACCAAATTTCCGACCGACCGAAAGAAAATAACTATAATATTGATAAGTACTATGCAATAGAATAAATGAACTATTAAAGTAAAAAAGTAATATTAAAACAATAAAAATTAACGTTTTATTTTCAAAAAAAAAAAAAGTGAAAATAAAAACAGTGATGCAATATAATAAAAACATAAAATTTATGCCGTCCTAAAAGCGAGGCATTGGATATATAGTAAGTTAGCGTACTAGAGTTGTAGTAGTACGTCGGAGTTATAAAGCACTTTTACTATGTCATAAAACTGACCTAAGCTATAAAATGTGTTAAAAATCTTCAGTTGACTGAACCTAATTATGACAGTTTATCGTTAACATTATTTTTGTTTACTTATTCAACATTTCTTAGTGATTTATTGTCGAATATTTTTATAGGTTCATTTTATTACGTGCAATTATAAACAATACACTAATAAAAATGTTATAACAATCTAACTAGAAAGGAAAATATTTTATCATTGAATGCTTGTCGCTTGCATTCTTATTAATTATTATTTGTGAATTCACGAACGATAACAATTTAGAGAACCCTAATAAAAAAATAACATGCATTTTTTCCCAATACTCCACTACCCTTGGGCTGTATGTATATTTATGCAATATATTACGTAATAATAAGTTGGGCCTGGGCCTGTTTAATAATTTAACATTGATTCTAATACAGCCAACACAACGTGAGGTATATTGATTAAAGCGTCTCTACGGAGAAAACGAGCGCTACCAAAGCGATATAGACGGGGGCACTGCACTATCCTAACGCAGCGGACGGATGCATTTCACAATTTTGAATGACTTCTGCCATCTAGCGGCTATTCTTAAAACTATTTAATGAACATGCAGGAGTTATTCGTGCGTAGACAAATAAATGCATAAATTATGGAGTGACACTGAGTTTAATTGTCAATTTGTTTTTGCTTAATTGTTGTATGCAAAATGGCGTGTGATTTGTTTGATTAGAGAATATATAGTTTGTATTTGAATTTTAAATATGACGTTCGGGAAGTGAATCACAAAAGAATAGTTTTTGGAATGTTATGGCAGGAAATTAGGAAAGATAGTAAGTGGGAAGCGCTAATTTTTATTGATTTTGATAAGAATCTAAGGAACTTTAACGTTATCTAAAAAAAAGCATAATAAATAAAATAAGCCAATTTTTTCGAGAGATTTTTTTAAATAAATAGGAATTACCTTCATTATAATAACAAAATGACTTACCATGCGGTGCGTATGGGGTGGATGGAACCGGTTCTGGTGCGCCATAATTTCCAAGGCCGTAACCTCTGTCATGATGGGAAAAGCCGGTCTCGAGGGCCGCAACTCGCCCTCGGTCATCCGTAGGAGTCAGGTAAGGGCCATCAACGTGGTGTCGTGTTGCGGAGGGATATGGTGAGTTATACACACCGCACCACGAGCCTGTGCCAAACGATTGGTGGCAAGAGGATGGCACAGATGGGTCTGTACCAGCACTCCCTCTATTGTATTTGTACTCTGGGGTGCCTGTAGATGCTGTAGCTGCAGGTGACCAAAAAGGTAACGGGGGCTTATGGTCCCGGCTACCATTTGGATCTGTCGGTAAGTTGTAGTATGTGGGGTTGCTGTACTGATGGTTAAGTCCCATGGTCGGCTCAAAAGCTGTTCCTCCATGATGATTTTCTGACGGTGAGTAGGACCAATGGTTCTGTCCATGCCTGATTACGCTGCCATCCGTACATTCGCCGTAGCCCCCCGAGGTCAGTCTTTTAGCGGGAATGTGTAATGGTCCGGCTGAACCACTATTGCTAGTTACACTGGCTGGCGAAGAACTCGAAGTCGCCGATGTTGTAGCTGCAGGAGGTGCTGCAGCTGGAGGGCTCGTCATCCCGCTTGTACCACTTGGCGTAGCGGCACTTTGAGGTGCCGGAGGGGGACTTTCTTCGTACAGGCCTCCGTTCATCATGGACCACCAGGTCACCCCGGTGGAGGAGCCCGCGGCGGAGGCTGGAGACGGGCCAGGAGGGTGCACCACATGGTCGTACAGGGTGGGCGCGGCGCACGCCACGGGGTCCGCGATGGTGGCGACGATGGTGTCGATGGAGGGTCACAGCGTATAAAGTCCAGGCCACACAGAAAGGACGGCGGTGATGGAGGATCCAGGAAGACAGTCAGAAGAGTTATGAAAAAAACACAAAGAGCACACAAATTAGCGACAATGTCTTTAAATTCATTTATTGTCAACGACGACCTCCAGCAAAACTACTAAGTTTTATGTTTATATTGTCACTATTGGATCGCTAAAACACTTTGGCTCAAAGTGCACATAAATCAACTGATGATGCGGCACCTTGTATACAAAAAAAGTTTATGAGCCGTAAAATATTTTATTAGCAGTTGTAACAATTTACGCTCTTTTAACTCTGTCCGAACTTTTACGTTTTTCTTTAAGCGAAATAATTATTATTGTTTCCAGAAAACGTAAAATTAAATTTTTTTTTTAAATTTTCTCCGCGCTCGAACAACCGCGTAATGAAACCAGATCGCGAAGTGACATAAGCTCTACCGTATTCGTGTATCAACTGTCACGAGGCCCAAGTTGCGAACACACACTGAAGTCGTGTGGAGCCCGCGACGAACGAAAAACTCGACTGCGATGACGACGCGCGTGCGATCTAGCGAGCATAGTCGGAAACGTCGCGATATGAGCTTACGTACGTCAGATCGTCAAGCAGAGACCTACGCAAGCCTTGATTCAATCTGATGATATAAGTAGTGAGCTGAAGTTTTGAATCTGTGATTAGATCAGATGATTACCGTTCAACCCTTGTACAAAAATTTAATTCATTTTGAAAAATTTATTAATAAATTTACAATTTAATCTGAGTCAACATCGATCTAATGTTTTAGTAGGTAGTACCACCTTTTTCTACTTCAAATTTTTTCTTAGATTCTGTACACCTATCCTATCGTATATTTTTATGAAACCTAATACTTATTCTTATATAATTATTAATTTTTATGTATTATATTATATTAAATTATATTTATTTTATTATATTTTATCTTTATATACATAGTTGATGTTTAATGTTTTTATTGTTTTCGCCTCTTAATATACAGGGTTGCCCAGAAGTCCGGAATAAAATTAATATAGCCTTAACCTGTAACTTTTGGGGAAAACGCTCGAACACGTCAATTTAGTTTTACACATGCTCACATTTTGACGTTATTCGTTTGTTTTTTTTAATGACATTTGTCAAAGATATGACGACATCGATCTTTTTTTTAAATACAAACATATAGATTGTGATACATCATTTGAAAGCTAATATCTCGTACAGTATGCTCATAAACTTTGGCGCGATTTTGTCAAGCTATTTTAAAATGGCGACTGCTAAAAGTTCTAAAAGTCTATTTAAATAAGCGGAAATGATAAATCATTGATGGTTTTTTTTTACTTTTCAAGGTAAGAAATCTTCATTGTTTCACGTTCTGACATTTAGTGACAGGGTCGAGGACATTTCCAGCATTTGCCACGTTAAACCACCTTTTTGTGTTTTGTTTTGCTACGATACATTTTTATTTTTCCTTACAAAATAAATAACAAATAAACCATAACTATTGTTAAGTCACTAAATGTCAGAATGCGAAACAATGAAGATTTTTTTAACTTGAAAGTTAAAAAAACCATCAATGATTTATCAATTCCGCTTATTTAAATAAAGATTTTTAAAAATTTTTTAACAGTCGCCATTTTGAAATAGCTTGATAGAATCGCACTAAAATTTATGAGCATACTGTACGAGATACTAGCTTTCAAATGATGTATCACAAGCTGTATGTTCCTATTTAAAAAAAGATCGATGTCGTCATATCTTTGACAAATGTCTATAAAAATACAAACGAATAACGTCAAAATGTGAGCATATATAAAACTAAATTGACGTGTCCGAGCGTTTTCCCCAAAAGTTACAGGTTAAGGCTATATTCATTTTATTCCGGACTTCTGGGCAACCCTGTATAATAATTTAATATAGGTCGCAATATTTTTCTATCTACTGTTATATAAATTTATTATTGTTTATAATAAAACTTGATTTATGTGGAAAAAAGTCCTTCTCTAAATACTTTTATATAAAGAAAAGATAAATTATAATCTAAATTTTACTAAAGAGTATTGTATAGCTAGTTCTTCAGATCATCGTGCAAAATGATTTAGAGTCACATACTGAACAAAGAGGCAATAAATATACAAATTACACAATTTTTGTCAAATTCTGTCGACTTTTAGGAAGAGTTACAGGATTTCCGATATTTGGATATCGAAAGAATAAATTAATAGCATTTATTATTCGTTTATATCTCCTATATTATCAGCTGCAACTTAGCGTAATTTTTTCACATAATTTCATCCAAACATAACAACGTTCATTCATGTCTGATCCATAGAAATACCGCCATTATCAAAAAAAAACTACTTGTCTTAATAATAGTAAACTTATGGAAAATCCAGGTAGAAAATACAATAAATTTACAGGGTCATAATAAATTTGTCACGGTTCTTGTTGTTTGATGATAATTCGGAAGTGGCAGCTTGAACTTCAGAATGAAAGTTATTAGGGAAATAAAGCATAATCATAAAATTTTATGGCTTTGTTGAAAAATAGTACGCAAACCACAACAGGTGGAATGTTATTTCAGTTAACAATAATATTTAAGCTATACTGTAGTAATAAAAACTTTAAACCAGTTAAGATCAAATCGGACCTTGCACGGTTAAATGTCGGTCGGAATATTGATTGCTGTACTTAAGTATAGCTACTTATAAATTAATTATTTAAGTAGGCCATATTCTCATTGTATGGAGTCAAGTAGGTTATTAAGCAAAGACAAATTTTGTCATATTGAGTATTTTAAAACCGGCAATTACGTTGGGGTGCCAGAGGTCCGGCTTTAGCCGGACATGTCCTTCTTTTTTTGTAATTTGCTAACTCCGTCCGGCTTTTTCTTTCCGTCCGGCTTTTTCTAGCAACCTGCTCAATCGGTCAATCATAAAAATGAAGTATGCCTAGTCGAGATTATTAGGGTAGATTTTTATTTTTTTGGGAAAATAAATGTGTTATTTTTGTTCATTTTTGTCGTTGTATTAATAATTAGTGTTAATGCCGATTGGAGTCACCTTGGCAAAAATGAAAAAACACCAGAAGTTTATTTTAAATTTTTATATTTGTTTAAATGCATTTGTGAAAAAATATCCGGCTTTTCTATAAAAAATCAGGCTATTTTTATACAATTGTCCTTCTTTTATACATTGTCCATCTTGCAACCCTACATTTACAGGCTTGAGCTTTATTTTCCTTTGTAGTGTGTACTTTTTATGTATTAAAATTGTGAATTTGTGCCAGGCCAAGGGGGTCCCTTTGGCTATGCCACTGAATGACCTCAAGTATGTTAAATGGAGAAAAACTATATCTATCTATACACACATAAGTGAAATTATTTTCTGCATTATCATGAAAATTCTATTATATACAGAGTTATTCACGGCGAGGGGTCCATTAAAGGATCTCAGGACCTAAACGAGTTCTTTTTTTGAAATATTGGTACTCGTTATAAAAAGTGCCAACCTATTTAATCAAGATATTTTGACATATTTTTCTTTCACTTCCGGTTATACTGAAAGAAGCTTAACATTATAAAAGCAAGTCAAAGAGAATTTTACCTTACTTTGTACCTAACAATTTGAAAAAATTTATAAATGATATGGGTCATATTATTTCATAAAAATACTAGACATTTTTTATTCAAAGTATTTTATAGAATTTACGCTTCTGGTGTAATAATATAAATATTAATCCGTAAATTTTTTAACTTAAAACCACTTAAGATAAAATTATGCATATATCGAGCAATTGGAATAATTAGATAAAGAATGTATGGTAAATTAAAATACAGGGTGTTTCATTTAACAAAATTTATTTATGAATATTTATTTTATTATATTAAGTATGCCAGGAAGGGATAATATTTAAAACACACTTCATAAAAAAGTCTAGTATTGTTACGAAATAAGTCAACTTGTTAACTTATAAACATCTTAAGATAAACATGTATTATGCTGAACAATCAGATAGAAAATGTAATTCTACACTTAATGGTAAATAAAAATATGTGGAGGATGTTCATTTAAAAAAAAAATTGACTTATGAGTAGGTGCTATCGTTCGTATCATATCATACCAGAAACTGTAGTATTTAATGAAATAAAATTTTTCAAATTTTGAAATCTTTAATAACTGCATTATTAGTTACAAAGTAAAACCAAATTCCCTTTAACATGTTTTTTTATCAAAAAATTCCTTAAAATGAATGCGAGCCTAGAAACGGCTAAAGATGGATATAGGAAATTGTTTACAGAAGCTATTTGGAATTTTAAATATATCTTAATTAAAAAGAGTTTTATATATTTCAACCAAATATCTTTTTTAGTCCCGGAGTTCTTTTAATATGCCACTTAACGTGAATTACCCTGTCTATAGGTAGTTATAGATATTATTCCTTATTTTTGCTAATATTTCAGTGGCTTTTAGGCCAGGAAAGTACTTTAGATTTAGCATGCGTTTATATGATAACAAACCCACCCCTCCCCACCATGCGAACTCTTGACTGTCTAAATTTTTTTTACAAAATTTCAGTGCGTCCAATAGTGGAAGGTACACTATCTTCTGATATAAGAATGACAATTCTAATTGTCAAAATGGCGGATTGGCGCCATCTTGGTAAAGAAAACTGAATAGGAAAAGGGGTCTTGTGATACACCATTTTGAAGGTCATATCGGTTTTCCCAAACGCTAATTTTAAGATTTAGGCGTTCTGTATTATCTTGGAATTCTGACAATTATCACAAAAAAATTGTATTAAGTAAAATAAATAATAATATAAAATAATTCTTGGATATATGAATTTACTGGTCAATGTGCAAATTAAGTGTAACATTCATATACATTTTTTATGATTCTTTAAAATGTATCTATTAATGCTTTTATTATCCTTGCAGTAGATATCTACTGCATATATATTTCTAAGTACCTAGTGGTTGTATGTAGATAGTAAATAAATGGTGTTAACTATTTAACAATAAAAATAAGGGTAAGCTTTTGTATAAGGTGTCTATATGTGCCAATATAATGAAAAAGGTCGGTACCCCGGAATATCTCCGGTGCATCGCATTGCAGCGGAAATGTCGTGGAGTTTGTATTTCACGGGCATTTTTTAGTACAAGACAGAGAAAAAGAGTATTTCCGGGATCAACTTGATTTTAGCACGGTTCTGATTTTGTCCTTCTCATGGTGATTATTGGTGAAGGATGGGCCCTAATAAAAAAAAATTTTGAACAAAAGATGTTTATTTTTGGTCGGAGAACACGATACGATAATAAAAAATATGGGGTTCCATTGGAAAATCTTAACTTACCCACACCCGCGCCCGGGTGGTGAGGGGGTGGGGGGTGGTTTAAATTGCAAACTATTCCTCTTTCAAAACCAAACAACTTTTTCTCCAGACATTTTCCGCTGCACCGGAGTTATTCCGGGGTACGGACCTTTTTTCAACACCCTATATATCGTATCTATACTAAAACAGGTATATTTTCTCTGTTTAAGTTACCCAATTCTATTTAGTTTTTAGACAAATATCTCGTGCAACCCTCGTTAAGTCCTTTCATATCTGAAGTGTTTTTACGGAAGAGTTATGTTGTCAGGCAAGCCTAAAATAGAGTGGATTTCTGTTCCTACGCCATCTTATTAAGTCGCTTAAATGACTCGGTTTACTTAGGAAAATTGGATTTTAAAGTTTACTACACTGTGAATGTTACTTAATTATTTTAAGATGATAGAAAATAT
The DNA here is from genome assembly GCA_963991005.1 of Barypeithes pellucidus. Taxonomy (NCBI): domain Eukaryota; kingdom Metazoa; phylum Arthropoda; class Insecta; order Coleoptera; family Curculionidae; genus Barypeithes; species Barypeithes pellucidus. The sequence goes on from OZ022559.1 coordinate 39,279,489, forward strand.
GGTATTACGTACGTTACACGGTCAATTAAATTGACAATATTTTATTATATTGGCAAAAATATTGATCGTAAATGTTGATAGTTTGATGGATTAAATTGACGCGAATTCGAATTTCCGAATATCGGGCATCAACAGTTGGTGTGTAGAAGATATAGGTACTGTTCGTAATACTGATCATCCATCAATATTGGACTAATCCTATAATCAATCCTTTAGTGTAACTATACACTCTAAAAAATGCATTGGTATCTAAGAGTAATTTTATCTTGCTGTTAATATTTCAGCTTATGTGAAAATAATTTGTAGTTAGCAAAAGAAATTTTCATTTCAACTGAATTACGATGATCTTGTTAACAGAACTAACTCTTATTTTTAACTACTTCTTAGTTAACATAACTACATTATCACGTTGAAACCAACACTTTTCTATTAATTAGCTCCCGATACTAATTTATTTAGTTATTTGCCAGATATAGTTGTAATAAGTAGGTACGATGTGAGACCTGACGTCACACCAACTGCCGCCATTTGCTGCTAGGAGATGGCGCTGCGTGCTGTATTTTCTCGACTACCGTTGATAATACGGCGTGAACTATTAGATTACACCTTCTCTGTATGACGAAAACTTAAGAGTGTGATACCGGTCTGCAGGTGGTTACATCATATCAAGGGGAAAGGCTCCTTTTCTTGGTAGTACCATTCAATCTGAGAGAGAATCCCAGAAATACTCTTTTTCTCTGTCTTGTACTAGAAAATGCACGTAGAAAAAGTTGTTTGTATTCCAGGGGCATTTTTTAGTATAAGACAGAGAAAAATAGTATTTCCGGGATAAACCTTGATTTTCGCACGATTCTGATATTGTCTTTCTCATGGTGATTATTGGTGAAGGATGGGCCCGAATAAAAAAAATTTTCGGACAAAAGATGTTTATTTTTGGTCGGAGAACACGATACGCCAAAAAAAATATGGGGTTCCATTTGAGAATCTTGAGTTACCCCCACCCGCGCTCGGGGGTTGAGGGAGTGGGGGGTGGTTTAAATTGCAAACTATTCCTCCTTCAAAACCAAACAACTTTTTCCCTTGACATTTTCCGCTGCAATGCGATGCACCGGAGTTATTCCGGGGTACCATCCCTTCAACACCATATAAACCTATATTATATTAGAACATATAAGACATCTTATACAAAAACTTACCCTTATTTTTAATATTAAATAGTAAAAAATTACAAAATTTGAGGTTCCATTTAAAAATGTATATTTTTACAGTTCTCTCAATTTCATTTTTAATCTTATAAATATTTGAAATTAATTGTTATCGGAACATTATAAAATATGTATTAAAGCAGGTCTTTTCAACAAGGAGTCTAACCCAATATAAATAATAAACTTGCTTCCTTATAGGAAAAATTAAGACTTTTATTTTGAGTTCTGCTTAGACTTAGGTATCGGGCATGATATATTACTTCTACATACAATCTTGCGTATAATCAGAAAGTTAAATAATAAATAAAATGTTCTATTAAAAAAAAGCAAGTTGACACCGACTTCAGGTATGCCCGGAGGTACCCCGATATTGAAAATATTTTAACCTACTTATACCTGTCAACATTAGCATACAGTCCAATTGTAAAAATTTTCCTATGTATAGTTTGCCATACAGATCAAAGCGGTTCCCGCTGTGACACCATGCAGAATATTTTAATTATTCTGGTACCTTAGCCGAAATACACATTTTATTTAAATAATATTGGATTACCACACCGAAGTATTATGGTTTCTTCAATCTTATAGATAAATTTTCATTAGACATATTAAAGGATATATAGTACCTACAATTTTTTTCCTATCACCTATGTATGTAGATTAATGTAATAAGTTATACATTTTCAATTCTGTTGAATATTTGGAAATGTAGACTCGTGCGGATATAATTAATTAATTTCAAATTTTTCTCGAAAAAGGAAGTGTATAATGGATGCTATAATATATAGGTAAATTTAAACGGTCTCGGGTAAAGCTAATGAAGGCAAGATAATTGATGGTATACAAATTATTTGAAATAAAGCTATGAAGATACTTTAAATCAAGACAAATGTACGAGAATAAATACAACTTTAGGAAATTAAACTGGCTCAAAGTTAAAAATTTGATAACTTTTTATATTGTTTTAAGAAACTCAATTTAATGTACTACCTGGGTATTTAATAGAATTTAAAATATTAAACAATAACCATATCTGTTATTTGCAGTATCAGGAAACATCAAATTCTTAGCAAAGGTTCTGTCAAAAATATAGCCTATAAATAAATTTTCTATATTGATTGAGTGAACCAAATTAAATAATTTTATTATAGAAGCCAAACGTAATGTGATTATAATGTTATTTCATGAAGTTATGCAACTAATGATTTCAAATGTTGGTTCATGGCTTTTTAAACAATTGTTTAAAATTGTAATCAAGCGTAAATGTAATTAACTACAACTGCAGTATTATATAAAATGTTTTTCTTTTGACACAGTTAACTGCAGGAGTGTGAAATTACATATCAACTAAGTACAATTATTCTTATATGAATATAGATATGAAAATTTTTAAAGTAGTTTTTACTTATATGGATTTTTTTATCGGTGCCTGAAAACAATCGTTTAAGAGCACAATTTGTAAAACACCGATTGATACTGAACAGTTGCAAGGAAGGATAATGCAAGCATGTGGTAACATTTCACGAAAATGCTACTCAACCCTATTGATAATATGAAAAGACGCGTGAATTTATGCTCAGAGCATAATTGTGGTAAGTTTTAGCAATTTTTGTCATTAATTAATTATTTTGATGTAATTACGTTATTAATTTTGTCTAAATAAATTCTGTGTTTGTGCATTAATTTTAAAACATTATTGTGTATCATTATTTTAACCTAAATGTGTTTGGAACATTTCTTCCTCTATATTGACGAACTAAACCAAGCGCTATTATTTAAATCCTAAGCCCTCTCGATCATAATATTTTGATCGCACGATATATTTGTATTTGTAATCCTAGAAAATTGTTGAAATTGTTCAAAAATTAACTGTTCAGTTTATTCTCCTTCTTAAGAGGATGCGGGAGTCAGTAGAAATCTCCGATTTGACCCCTATTCCGTTTCACGCTTTGAAGGCACGAGGCGAATTTGATCTTCCCTTGCAGTTGGAAGAATACGTCGAGCGTCCGCCCGTAATCGGTACGCCGACAGAAACAACGATAATTGGCAGAAAGAGACTGCACGTGATCGGGGTCTATACTTAAATTTTTTACGCTGAAAAACGAAGTTTTCGTTTCCTATGAAAACGGTATATTAAAAAAAAAATTTAAGGAAAGAAATTTTGTTAACAACTCGAGGAAAGTCCATCATTTTTTTCTATATGTAGTAGTAAAAAAAATTAAATCTAAAAATCTTCCGAAATAAAAATATATAGACTTTCCGCGAGTTCCAGTTCTATTAAAGCGTTTTTTTTTTCTTTGACATTTTTTTCCTAAAACAGTAATAAACGCTTGAGAAGGAAACTCGTTTACAGGTACTCCGGAATCCTGTTAAATTGTTAGAGGCTGTCTTCTAAGAACTTCATCATAGGATTGTACAAATTTATATGACAGCAGATAATTTTGCGGAAAGCTAAATGCTATAGTACAGCTTGCAGACTATTGATGCTACGACAAAAATATCTATAATTTCTTTTATAGACAATTATCTGTAACTATATTTCCAAAACAATTTATATATGCCAGGTTATTCATAAATAATTGCTTATTAAAATTTGAGGAAGGTCAATGTTGTATATTTGTCGGAAGATCAGCGACGAGATATTTCACATGCATTTTTTCTCAAAGTTAGAGATATTTTATATTGAATTTATCGCGCTGCTGTCGCATGAAGTTTGATATCGCACCAATTTCATCGCAATCGCATCAATTGACCTAGTACTTAAATCATGTATTATTGGTTTAATTAATTTAGAGTTACATAAGAATCGGTGGTGTACTTTGAATACATTTTTCTATAGATGTATTCTTCTTTCTCTTCTAAAATTACCATTTACATATTATGTTGGTACACATGGTGCTAAATATAAACATAAAAATTAAATTTTGTTCTTCAAATATTGTCAAATATTTATTTATTATTTTTTGGTACTTTAAACCCCTGAAAAGAGATTGAAGGTAAGGTGGACAATCCACATCAACTACATCTGTCTCTTGGAAATCTTCATCTATCTGGCATTTGTAAAAAAGTTATGTTCTAGTCATTTGTAATATGTTAGTTATACATATCTTGTTCTAGTTATTTAACAAATCTATAATTATTAGCAATTATAATGTAGTTGTTCTTCTTAGGTACGTTCAACGTGCATGTCCTAAGTGGCGGAAAGTGCAGAACATACACAAAACCGAAGAATTAAAATTCAAAATTATTTTTAACAGCGTTCTTTACCTTTCATAAATTACCGTAAATACACAGTGTGTCCCCGAATCGACGCATGAAACGGTGAACTTTATATTTTGGGGTTCAGCTCTGCTTGGATAGGAACCAATTTGTGTCATAATGTTAATTTCGAAAAATCAAGTATGCCTCGGAAATTTACAAAAAGCTATTTTTCCTTATTAGTAAAGTGCCTTTTATCTAAGAGATACGACAAAATGTGTATCAGAAAAGACGTTCAGAAAGAAAGACTAAAGAGACTAAGAGTATGAGTCCAAAATTTTAAAGTTTAAAAAATTTTTAGTCTTTTTCATCGATTCATTCATCAAGCCGGGGACACACTGTACATATGTACAATATACAACATAATATACAATCCACGACGAGCTTGCATTAGAACTTTATGGAGAACTACTGAACATATGTTGCTGAAACTTTGGGGGTTTAGGTTTATCGATATGCTCTCTTTAACTAAAATATTGACATGTTTCTGTCATTTCCAGTTATACCGGAAGTAGCTGTCAACTTTCATTTTTTAAATACAACATGGTAATTTTTATTATATTTTTCGATTAACCATTAAATTCTAAGTAAATTTTATAAAACATCTTCTTGTCGAACTCTGGCAGTTTTTGACATATCTGGACTTTTTGCATTTGGCAAATTTCCGGTGATAAAATAATCCATATAATTTTTTTACCTTAGCTCTTGGACTAACAATTTTTTTTTAGCGAATAGCTAGAAGATCATTAAGTCTCAAAAATATTTTAAACTTGACAGAAAATGTACAGAGTGGTCACAATTCAAGGTTTAAAAACTTATTTTAAAGGGAACACCCCATCATCAATTGTTCTTTAAAATGAGTATTTACTAAAAATCAAATATATTCCGAAAATCCAATTTTTTCAAGCTTGCTATGAAAACGATTTTACATAGGTACTGTATACTGATGTGTGTACCGAGGAAAATTCATCGATTGTTTGAAAATACAACTTCTAAAGCGTTGTTTCCTTGAATTTATAAATAAAATGCAGTTCAGTATTTTTAAATTAATTGTTTTGAATTTAATGGTATAAATATTATTTTTCTAAAAGTAACAAGGAAACAAGTCTTTCCTGAAATTAGAAATGTTTTTGAAAATTATAATATTTTTCGATTATTTTTTTTTAATAAACATTCGAAGCGATGGCCATTTAGTTCCAAGCATTTATGTATTCTTTCATCATAATATTTCTTGTAGCGCTCCTTATTTCTTGTGCGGTGAGAGATTGAAATTGAACATTTATTAAAAAATTAATCAAGAAATATTATAATTTTGAATACATTTTTGATTTTACTAAAGTTTATAAACTTGTTTTCTTATTACTTAAAAAAAAAAATAACATTTAGACCATTAAATTTATAACAATTAAAAATAATCAACTGCATTTTATTTGTAAATTCAATGAAGAAACGCTTTAGAAAGTTGCTTCATATAACAATCAATCAATTTTCCTCCGCATAGAAATCAATAAACAATGCAATTGTTTCAATCGCACACTTTAAAAAATAGTATTTTCGGGATAAATTTGACTTTTTGAGGAAACGCTTTGATATAGGTATAGAACAGTAAATACTATTTCTAAAGAACAACGAATTTGTCATCTAATTTAATAAAAATATACAGGGTGTTCCATTTAATATAAGCGAGTTTTTAATTTGAATTATTTCACAATAATGTGACCACCCAGTACATTTTCTGCCAAGTTTGAAATATTTTTGAGACTTGATGATCATCTATAGCTATTCGTTAAGAAAAACTTTTAGGTCCAGAGCTAACTAAGGTAAACATATTATATGAATTATTTCATCACCATGCATGCATTGGCCAAATAAATACAAAAAGTGTAGATACCTCGAAAACTAACAGAGTCATAAATATGTTGAATAAAATTTGTTTAGAATTTAATGATTAATCAGAAAATATAATAGAAATTGTCATGTTGTATTTAAAAAACGAAAGTTGATAGCTACTTCCGGTATAATCGGTAATGACAGGACATGTGAATATTTTAGTTAAAGATAGACATAAATCCTAAAAGTTTCAAAAAGCTATGTTCAGTAGTTCTCCATATAGGTAATTCTAATGCAAGCTCCTCGTGCATCACTCTGTATAATATCGCCATGCTAATCTTAATCTGTTTAGATGCATAACTAAGGGACAAGATAATCATTGGTTAATCAATAAAGAACCTGTAAAGAAGGTATAAAATAATTCTTTTAAGAATGCATTTCCAATAGCACTCTTTTATAGTGCTAATAGTGCTCACGTTGCTGGTACCAGGATTATAATTGCAATTTGGTGTTAATTTTTTTTCCAATCATATTATTCTCTTTAAAACTGACTATAAACAATTACATTGTGTAAGATTTATTTATTAAAATAACGCCCATGCATTCCATTTACGGATTTAAATTTAAAATAAATTGCCTTAAGCTTAACAATACAACCCACACAATTTAGTGTTATTGGAAAAAAGGTAGGTACATACATACATATTATGTTGGAAATAGAATTTATATTAAAATTACAAAATCATTTTTCTTATTATATTTTAGCCAATTGAAAAACAGACGTCGTGTATTATAAATAAAGGAAAATCAACTAGCCTTATCAACATCTGTAGATAACAGCTTGTATGGTACCTAAACAGCAATATTATTGGCCCCGTATAACAATATAGTTTTAAGTTGACAAAGTTTATCATAAACTTTCAATAACATTAAATTTTACTGTGAAAGTTATTCCTTATCTTACTATGTAGTTTAGACTTTTTATTTTTATTATAGTTAAATTTTAAGAAATCTTGTGGTTAGCTCCATTTTTCTACATTTCAAAAGTTCTGGCAGACATTCTTATCAGTGCTAGTTTCGTAAGGTGGACAAGAAGCAGGCTTGCAGTTTCATCAAGAGAATATCAAAATTTTAAAAGCCGAACAAACCCGAACACATCTTATTACCCTTAGACAGAGAACTTTCATAGAATAACCGAAAATATGGAGCAAAAAGAAAATTCTCAAACTAGCCCCAGCCAAAAGAAGCTAATCGAACTCAATAGCATCTGTAGTCCAAAATAGCCAATCTTCAGACATATCCGATGCAAATATAATCGGAAGACGATTTCTGTTTTTTTTTTTCGCTAAGATAGTACGAAAGGGGTGAAAGTTAAAACAGAAATAGAATAAAATATACAGAGAAGTTGCATAAATGCGTCAAAGACCTAATGCGAGGTATTCGAACATAACTGAACTATTTAGGTGTAATTTGATGATTTTATTATGTATATAAATCAGTTAAATACTAGATAAAACTTTAGTTTTGTCTTGGTCAAGGAACTGGCTTATGAGGGTCCCTATAAATATCTGTAAATAAATTGATATTGCATAATATGACTTATGACTCAATATAATTATACTGATAGTCTAAAGGGATTGTCAAAAAAATACTAATGTATATTATTAAATATTCCAGAAAAGTATATTTTGAGAGACAGCTATTTTGTAGGTCGGGAATATTACTTCGATTAGAAATACGTTTCTCGATAATTTTTTTCTTTAGCAACATCCATCTGGAGGACCAAGCCGTTCATAAGGCCAAGGTCGGTCGGCGCCCAACGACGCAACGCTGCCAAGGGTACCGCAAGGCTCAATATTAACAGTTTTTTGCAAAATTTTGCAAAATTACAATATATGTAGTATAGACTTTATATACTTTTGAATTATAAATCATTGTGAGCGGAGGAGCATAATATTGACTTGCCCAAAGGCGCCAGAAAGGCTTGGCGCGGCTCTGTCCATCCGACCAAGAACTTTTTAGTAGTTGTTATGAACTTCTAAAAGCCCGAAAATGCACTTGTATCCTTTTACTCCAAGAAAAGTCACCACCCATCTAATAGACAAGTGCTAGTTTCAAGTCTTCATGTTACCTACATATTTTAATAGAAATCTTTATTAGTTATTAAACCTATAAATAGCAATAAAATCATTTCAATATTTTTTTTCCTGTGGATCCTGTTTAATTCAGTTTATAAGGTCTTTGCCCCGCAATATAACAATAATGATGACCTATAGCAATTCCTGCAGTGGTCAGAATAAAACTAAAAATATTATCAAGCTGTTCATGTTCCTGGTCAAAAGTACACAACTTGAAGAAATAATCACAAGTTTTTGGAATTTTCCTATCTATAGTTTTTCATATATAGATGAGGCGGTTCCCCGGTTCCCGGTAGGACACTCTGTATAAAAAAGAATCAGAAACATATTCTTTCCAATTCAAACCCTTCATGGTGGTTTTCTTTCTTATATAGGTGCAAATGTTCTTTCTTGGATAATGGTCGAACAAACCCGAACAAACTCAACGATTTACAGAAATGTTCTATTTCCTGCAAAATGTGTGTAAATATGTCCGTAAAAAAATGGATAAACCTGCAGTTTTTGATGGAGTATATACCGCCAATACATCATTAGTTTTTATAAAAGGTTTGACTATGGAAACAAAAAAAAAGCCCCAAGGAAACCAATACAAAGAAAATCCATCTTCCAAAGCGATTGCTACTACTTATATCAAAAGATGCAGCTGAATAATTTCCAATTGAACATGAAGGAAGATGTGGATATTCTCGAGTGGAATTATGAATGCAATGAATAGTGTAATTAATTTTCTTTCATACCCATTATATTTATATTGTAGAACACATAAATAAAACACTTAAAAAAGTTATCAAACATAACCTGGAGTAAAAAATATCTTTATTGTTCCAGGAAAGCATCTTTCAATCGGGGGTAAGAGGCTTTGCAGGCATAATAATTTTCCTTTGCTGTAACTGCAGGTTAATATTCATAAAACGACTTTACTAATACAGCAATAACATAGATAGAAAAATAAATTTTACTGTTTCAGCTATTTTTTATTGTCCCCTATGTAAGCATGATTTTTTTGCTACCGTAGTTAAAATAGTAGTGCGATAGTAAAAATCTTCTCCCAATGTAACTAACCTATTTCTTCGGATACCGATTTGTTTAACGTTAGGTGATAATCATTCGCAGAAACTCTACACATTATACCTCTCTATTTTCACAGAGGAGTTGATGGCTGCCAAGTCAGCCAGCGTCGCAAATGAAAACTCTATCCAATATGCAGTTAGTGACGGTCGGCGCACAATACTCCCGCTATTAGGGCGGAGGAAGCGAGTCAAGCTAGCGCCATCACACTCCCTCTCATAAAGAAAGTTTGTGTTATGGGGCTTTTGGCCTGATAGAGGAAATTGGATGTATTTTACCCTGTGTATTTAAATGTGTACCTACTTTACCAAATACTTGACTAGAATAAATTGGGGTCAGGTAGAACTACTAGTTTCGTTGTCTGACAGGAAGATATACCTAACTATTTAGTTAAAGTGTAGGTAAACTGTATGATGTAGGTACAAGTTTAATTTATTGGGGAACTTATATTTGTTTTTATATGAGTACTTCGTAAATGTACAATAATATTTGTGGTTATGAATTTAACATCATATATCGCGTTGTAGGAACCAAGAGACAATTTATTATCATCAGCCAGTTGTTTAAAAAATTCAGACTATTAACTAACTAAAATGTTCTACTTACTACTTACTTCGTAAATTTATATTTTGACATCTTGTATTTTCCACGCAATATTTTCTATTAAATTGAGTTATTTAAAAATCACAGCAGTAATTCAGTAGGTAGGTACTTGTTAACATCTTAAATTAACCTGAACAGTTGTCGGCCAAAACTTATCAAGAATCGTTGTCACTTCAATTTACGTGTAGCTCATGCCTATTTTCTTTATTTTGGACCTTAGTTTGAAAATACGGAAAAAATATTCCAGACAAAATAAGTAGGTATGTAAGCGGAAACGAACAAACACGAACAAACTACCTAATTATCACTTAAGTAAATGGGAAATTTTAAAGTCAATTTAGCAATATTGATTTTTTTGTTTATTTCAAAAAGTATGGTCCTATTTATAGCAGTTTCCGTTTAGAGACTAGGAATATTTTCTTCATATCGTATGATAATGAAAATGTTTAAGAATGAAATCTGTGGACTTATTCACTTGGTCCATAATATAGGCTGCACACCTGTTATTTTCAGGTATTCGTCATTTGATAGAGAATCTGTCAAATATACGTCAATTGTCGTCAATACAAAGTTTAGAGATTTTGATAAATTAAAAATTATACAGAACTTAGAAAATTGTTGGAGTGGGCAATTCGATGCGAAGACAGGTGGATGCATGCCTTTGAAGGTGAAGGTGGCCACTTCCAACAATTTTTATAAAACAAAATGTATCATTTTTATCAATGTTAATAATAATGAGTTTCAATATGAATTTAGTGGTTTTAATCAAGAACATGACGAGAAAAACTCGAGATACCGTTTTCATGTAGAATTGACCAGGATAATCATAAAATATCCACATGGAAAAATGTCAGTGGCATATTATCTTTTTTGTAACAAATATCAGTGGACATGTTTGCAGGGACGCCACTGGTGTAACAATTAAATAAGTTTTCTAACTAAAATTTGTGGTTCTATATCCTGTTAACACATACCGAAATTGAAAATAATATCTAAAGTACTTTCGGAGATATTAAAAAATAACCATTTAAAAAATTAGAAGTCAACACCCTGTAGCAAAAAATTTAAGCCTTTGCGGACCTATGTGCATATTAACTTTTCTTTATGAATGAATCACACCCTGAAATATTAGCACATCATTAAGGAACGATTATCCGCTATTTATGATAAAGATAATATTATATAAGTATTTGAAATATTTTTAAAAATGGCAATACGATCAATATATTTTTTAAAGTTATAGTTCTATAAAAGTGTTTTATTAGTCGAAAAAGGTACATTTTATAAAATTGTTTCCCTTAAAGATTTGAGAGAATAAAATGTATAAATAATAAGAGGTTAAATAAATGTATAACACACAAACGTGCTCCAAATATTGAGGATTGAGGATATTAAGTGCCTTGATAAATATCATAACATTCTTTAGACATGGAAATTTATTCATGAAAGAATACTTAAGTATATTTTGCCTTAATTTGAATTTAACATCTAGTGAATAACAATCATATTAACTATATTTAATGAGTGCAGTAAGCCCAAAATAGCTAATAAACTCTCCAGATACCTTTATTACTTTCTTAGAAGCATTTTATAGTTACCTAAGCAATAGTTGCTATGGTTTAATTCGCAATGTTTATTATAAAGATATTAAATGTTATGGCTTAATATAACCACGGATATTATGGGACAGGCTACAATGAAGAAGTGAAAGTGTTTATTCAATTTAATTGAAAGCAAATAAGAAAACATGTTATTAATAAGGTTCTATGGAATAGAAAAATTTGAAATAAAAGTTGATATAAGCCAAACAAATAATTGATATTTGCACATAATACTACTCCCGTTTTAAGTTAATCTTGTATTGTTGTTTGCTTGCTTTTAGGCAAGTTCGTGCCATCTGTCGTCCCCTCCCCCAAATGTTAAATTGTACTTTGTGATATTTATAGATAGTTTTTAGTTACTGTTCTTTAAATTAATTCAATCTTCCTAAATAGAAAACTGAACAACTCTATGTGGCAGATAAGATTGCGAAAAGTTCTATTTCTATTGCCAGCGTTCAAATGGGATTTTAAAGGCCATGCCATTTGCATTTTATCGTCCCTGGGAGGTTTATCATTTTGGTAATTTGCCTTTTTTGTAATTTTTATAATCCGACTCGGGAACAATACAAGCGCAAATGGAATGCCGCTTTCTTGGGGAAGGAAGCAATTTTCCACTTGAAATACTTTTTATAGTTGCAACTTTCCGACATTTTAAGACAGAAATTGAGGAAAGACATGAAAGAAGATTTGATTTAAATAAGTAGAGTGGCCCAAAAACAAGCTGTACTCTAGGGTATATCAAATAATTTATTTAAATATTTTATGTGGAGTGTTGTTATATGTGTACTATATTTTCTAATTTATAATATTTAGCTAAAAACGAATGCGAAAATGCAGTATCTTTATATTGTAGCTATTCAAATTGTAATTGCTAAGCTATTGCAAATGCAGCTATTCACCTTCCTTCATTCATTTATTTCCCTTCAATACCTCAAACTTTCTGTTTGATTTATTTATATATTTTAGTTCTCTATTCCTTTAGTTATAAATTTGAAAGGCCCTTAGTATACAGGGTGCCCCAAGTAAAGTGGCCTATTAGAAGTATCTCGAGAACTAAATGAGATTTTATTTTGAAAATTTGGCTGTGGCTATAAGAGATAGTTTTCTACGTTTCTAAAATATTTTGGATGATGCGGTGTTGCCGGATCATACCGAAAGTGGTAGCAACTTCGGAATTTTAAATGAATTACCCTATATATTATATTTTTTTTGGAATCTAGGTAAAAATCTAGAACAGTTTTCTGTATAATATCATATACCTATCTTTAAGACTTTTTGAATTATAAATAATTTTGTCATTTTTTAACGCCGTATCGTTACCTGAAAAGAAAATCGTATCTTTTTAGCGGTTACAGCTAGAAAGCTGAAAATTTTACAATAGTTTCACAAGACCATCGCAATTTTATAATTTTGAACAGTATTGAATTCGTTTTATACAGGGCGTCTCCATAACAATATTTCTGAGGCAGATGAATTATTGCTTTTTTTTAAATGGGACACCCTATATTTGATATGTTTTGCTAATAGAGAATCAAATTTTCTATCTAATGATATTATGTGTTCCTATACCTATCTTCACTAGTTTCGGACTTATAGCGAAATTTAAAAATTATCTTATAAAAATATATTTTTTGGTAGTTGGCTGTGGATTCATAGAAACAAAATAATGAAAAATCCATGTGACGTTGTCTGTATTGTTGTAAAAAAAAATAGTTAACCAATAAGGAATTTATTAATAAATAAATTAACAAAATGAAAATTACATCAATAAAATAACTAATAACTAAATTGTTTAAAATGCCCTCAGTTCGCTCTTAAACATTCATAAATTGTGGTTATAACATGTTCATTTGTCACCTCTTTCATTTATTTCTCTTCTAGAGACTCCAAAGCTGTTCGTACTCGATTTTCTAAATCTTCCCTTGTTGTGACGGGTGTCTTGTATACTATTTCTTTAATCCTATCTCATAGATATAATTCTAGGGGGTAAGATCCGGAGACCTTGGGGCCATTTCCGTGGACCGCCTCGGCCAATCAACTTTTAGGGAGTCATAGGAGCTGCATCAGGATGCAGTTCATTAAATTTTCTGCAAGTTCTAGATAAAACTCTACCACACTCCCCATGAATATAAAATAAACTTAAAATATCTAAGCTCGAATAATGTGAATTAGCCATTTTTATTACAATAACTCAGATATAACGTCAAATGGATTTTTCGTTATTTTGTTCCTATGAATCCATTCCACAGCCAACCACACTATCAAAAAATATATTTTTATAAGATAATTTTTAAATTTCGCTATAAGTCCGAAAATAGTGAAGATAGGTATAGGAATACATAATATCATCAGATAGAAAATTTGATCCTCTATTACATACAAAACATATCAAATACAGGGTGTCCCATTTAAAAAAAAGAAGATTTTTGCAATAATTCATGTGCCTCAGAAATATTGTTATGGAGACGCCCTGCATAAAACGAATTCAATACTGTTCAAAATTATAAAATTGCGATGGTCTTGTGAAACTATTGCAAAATTTTCGGCTTTCTAGCTGTAACCGCTAAAAAGATACGATTTTCTTTTCAGGTAACGATACGGCGTTAAAAAATCACAAAATTATTTATAATTCAAAAAGTCTTAAAGTTAGGTATATGATATTATACAGAAAACTGTTCTAGATTTTTACCTAGATTCCAAAAAAAATATAATATATAGGGTAATTCATTTAAAATTCCGAAGTTGCTACCACTTTCGGTATGATCCGGCAACACCGCATCATCCAAAATATTTTAGAAACGTAGAAAACCATCTCTTATAGCCACAGCCAAATTTTCAAAATAAAATCTCATTTAGTTCTCGAGATACTTCTAATAGGCCACTTTACTTGGGGCACCCTGTATAGCTGTTCTTTACGGCATTCCATACGAAATATTTTTCTTTAATATAGTTTTTACAAGCTCACCATCAGTATAATTCGTCTATAATCTGCTAATTCTTGAAAGAAAGATATTCTAATGAGATATTCTTGAGGTAAATATAAAAGAACGATTCGTATAAATGTCCGTAGATGCTTTCTTTCCTAGTTACAGGGTGTCAAAAAAGAGTAATATAATGGTTTCATTTATTAACGACTTCAAAATGCATTATGATCATTCACTGATTATGTGTATGCCCTATACTATTATGAAAATACGTTTTCTCGATATAAAAGGTTTGGAGCGTTTCACAAATGGCGCACATGACAATAAAAAATAAAATTATTTTGGTGAAAGTAATAGGGTGACACTGATATTTTTGAAAATATTTGGGTCTTGATTGAGAGTCATTTCTTAATAGGAAAAATCTCTTGAGTTTCTGGTAAGACACACCGTTTTCTAATAGGTAGGTACCTAATAAAATTACATATCATATCATTTTTGAGGAATTAGAGGACAAACAATATAAAAATATATTGTTTGACATCCTGTGTCTAGGAAATAAAGTATTATATGCTTTCTTTTTTTTATATCGATCTCTTGTTTTTTTTCTTTTTTTGTTTATGATCAAACACAAGCATATAGGAAAAATCCTTTAGGGTACTCTGGGAGTGGTGCGTGTGCGCAAAAAGCGATTCACGTTCGTTTTGAATCGTTGGGAAAACGACCTCGGGAAGGTCGTTCCATAAGGATAAGGTCCTCCAGATGAAAGAATTCTTAAATAATGAGGTTCGAGGAGTACTAAGCTTAACCACATATGGATGGGCGGTAGTAGTTCGTCGTGTATTTCTGCTATTCGCCGCTCTGGACGGAATTAAGAGGGCAAGGTCAGCCGAGCACTTTGCATGAAAATATCTGTAAAAGAGAGTCAAATCCCCAACGTGTTTTCGATATTCTAGGCTGTCGAGGTTCTTCGTCAGCTCATGGTCTCCAATCAAACCTCTAGAATGCCTCATAAAAATATTTTCCGTTCCTCTCTGAACACCTTATTTATCTGCCTATTTCTTTTTTGCCCGTTTGTTTATGCTGATTATTAATAAATAGTTGTTATTTCCAGCTAACTTGTCTATGATATCCTTCCCTTTGTCTTCTTAAGTCATGTATCCTTTAATTACCTTTTTTTATTATACATCGAAGTAGTAAAAATAGCGGATTTTTCTTATTTCATTCCTTGAATCCATTGTTCTCTCGTTCTCTGTTCTTACAAAATTAAATATCTTGATTTCCTTCTTGTCTAGCTTTATTCTTACTTCTTCCATTTGATTGTCTTATTTGTAAATTCCTTCCATTATTTTCAATAATTTAAAATTGCCCTATGATCTGAAAGCCAGTAATTAATGGATTTCTATCGTGTGATGTATTTTTTTACTATGCATGAATTTGAACATTATTGTTTTTTAAAGCATTATATGAATCTATTTGCAACTCTTTATCATTATTAGTATCTAGATAATGGTTATTATTTCACGATTGAAATATTATACTTACAAATAACTTGTTTCCACCTAAAATCTGGCTATATAATTACAAATTCAAGTTTGTGTCTTCGTTGATAACGCACGAAAACTAAAAATTCCAGAAACTGGAACTGCATAATATAGGTTTCAATTGATATCTACAGTTCGACAAGCAAGTCTATAGCTACGCGGTATCGGTAAGGGGGAAGCAATATCTTTTAAAACATGGCCGAGTCATGGGCGTGCTATTATTATCTTAATAATGTAATAATACAAATTTTTTCATAGCATGAATATATTTGTATCACCAGTGCAATATATTAGGCCTTTTCATTAATATTCCTCGCTTATTTTGGCATTTTCGCCAATAAAATCCATTTGATTTCAACATGCACCTCAAAGTTTCAAGGGAAAATGGAAAATTTATGTCACTTCTCAGCTGTTGTAGCAACTTTTTTAAAGTTGGAAATACTTTTAGTTCCAAATAAACCTTTTGTATTGTTCTCCTAACAATGCCAAAGTCGAAGCTTCCGATTTTTTCGACAGCAGAGAGACGGTCCCTTTTTTGACAGGAGATTACAACATTTGATTAGGGTTATTTTCTTCCTTTCAGTATCTTCTTTGTGCATGTTTTTACTGCACCCACGCTTACTCCCGTATACATTGCGAGCCTTTCTAGCTTTCGCTTAAGTGGCAATTTAAATGTATTAATTTGTGATTCCTCTTCACACATCCTGTACACATTGCCAATCACTTCGCGGGTTTGACTATGAAGGGTTTTACCAGAGTATATTCATTCATTATCACAGTTTTAAAACAAACCCTATCACTACGCAACTGGATGAAGCATATTGGACATCGCCGAAAAAGCACACTGGCACTATAGACGTGTCACCAGGCGCGTGACGTCATCCTCTGTCTGGGATATAACCTATCAAATTAGCTCTAGCCACCAGTTACCCATGGTTACCGTTGATATTGTACCATGTTGCCCTATTTTTAGATTAGAAGTAGGTACTTTAATGAAAAAATATTTTATTTTGCATTTAAATATTAAAATAAATAGTATGAAAAGAAAGTTTTAAGAACATTGAAACTATAATAGAATATTAGTTTCGTATATACTTATGACAATTTACTTTAAATGGGTAAATTTAATTTTAGGGTTTACTTGGTAACATGTTATTAAATTAAAATTTAATATATGTGACAACATTGTTATCCCAAGAAATTTTTTTGCCCGCATTCCTTTTGTAGCTACAGTTAAAGTTGTCGACCTGTATGTGAAATGAGAAAGCAAGATCAGATCAACGTTGTGACTGATAAAGGGAAGGACAATGCTTTTATTCCATATTTCTTCGTCTTTTTTTCATTAATTTTAGTACAAAAAATTTAAAAAGAATTTTTACTTCATATCGTAATCATTTTTACGCTATCGTAATTGCTATAATAAATGAAAGAATTCTAATTTTAATTCTAAAAAAAAGCGAAATTTATCTTTCACAGATCGTGATATAAGCTCAGATTTGCCAAAAGAGATTCGAATGTTCACAAAATAATATTTTTCGCAAAGATATATTTTAAAGTAAAATTAAGATCCATTTCTGGCTTTCAATATGTCTGAATTCCTTAAGGACAGAAGCAAAATAAGTCCATTGCAATATATTATTCTCATCCATCATAATTGTAATGTGGAAGCAAAAATTAAACTAATAATTTAAAAGTAAGATGTAAAATAGATATTATGACCATCTTAGGATCATTTCTGGAAATAAAAAAGTATCAAAGGTTTGTTTGTAATTTACAACTTAAAAATAAATATAAATAAGGCAAGGAATAATATAATAATAATTTTTTGAACAAAACTTTTTACTGCCTTAATATCGATACCATTAGATGTAACCACAAGTTGCATCCTGCTAGCTCTTTAAATACTTTTTACATTTAATACTTATTTAATATAAGAAAAGGAGTAGAAGAAAATTGGAACGACAAATTTTAACTGACAATAAGAATACAAGAAAAAATTATTAAGGAAGGTTACATATTATGTCATGAAATACACTACTCCAGTTCTATTCACACTGGATGACTGACAACTTATTAATAAAAACGATTCAAAACCTTGAAATGGATCTCAACTACGGGAGGAGGACTTTTATTCTAAATCATATTTTGCAACATTTACACAAAGTATGTCGAGCTAAAAAGAAGTTTAATTATATCGTAGATATAAATAGAAAGTTACCAACCAAAAATATTGTTCCTGTTAAATATAACTTAAAATTAAACAACACAAAGAAAATCAAAACCACATGTTAGCAGACTTGCGATCCAAAAATAAAATGGCTGGTTTGTATTTAAATCTGTTTGAAAAGTTAAAACCTAATACAAATATTTGTAAGCCTGCGATCCGTTCTCTGAGTATGTATTTATAGAACAAACATAGGGAAATGTTTTTCTTGTTCAATTGGTTGAAAGTGCGATCACATTTGTAAAGGAACACTGTATCTTTTAACAAGACCAAAACCAAAGTGTCCTTTTCATTGCCCCTTCGCCACAATTTTAGCACGGAACACTAGTAGCCATGGACGTCGTTAGAAAGTTTTGTAGGGGGGGGGGGGCAATGATAAAATGAGTAATTTTATAAAATTAAAAACCAGGACACCAGCGGTAGCAACAAGGGAAAAGAGCTCGCTGCGAGCGAAAGCGCCCCAGGCCAGAATATTTATGGACCACGCCCCACGAGCAAACCCAAAATACACATCTATATTTAGTCCATAATTTATAGTAAATACTAGAAAAATCGAGCGGTAAGTTTAGTAAGGTGTTCTCATTATACTCAATTTAAAAAGCGCGACATTTTTACTTAAGTTACAGCAGACAAACAAAAGTTTTCCTTTTTCTGAGGATTTTTCAGTATATTTAAAATTATCCCGATGTTACGAGCTATATACAAAAAGAGACAGCGGAAAACAAACGAAAAAATAACTCCATACCTATTTATTTTAAGTAACATTGATTGGTATGCTTATTCGTATTTTAATTTCTACGGTTGTTATGCCAAATATGCAATAATTTCATCGTAAAGGGCTTCAATGTCAAATAGTTCTTGCGGAAACAAATTTTAATGTGAATAGGATTAAAAATTATCTCTGGTCAATAAATCGAAAAAATTTAATCCACTGATGTCCAAAAATCTAGATTTAATTTAAATAATAACGGTGCCAAAAATGTATTTATAAATTTGTTTATACAGTGTGTCTACTTAAGTTGGAATCATATGGAAAACTTGTTTATTATTAGATTTTTGAAAAAAAGTTATTGTTCATTAAAAGTTCTGCATGGTCTGAAACTCGAAATGCAACCTTCAGTTATCAAGATTTCCCAGTCATATACGAGGTTTTTTAGAACTATGAATTATAAAAACTTTTAGGGACCCGTTTGGATGTACCAACAATCTTACAGCATACTATCATCGGATCATACTCTGATTGGCTAAGGCCGCACTGTAGGTAGAAAGTCAACACTTGTAGTGTTGATATCAAAGAATTTTAAACTCTTTGGCATTTATAATTTTACTGTGACCGTGACTATTAGTTTTTTCTGGTAAACACGGATCTGACTTTTGAATTACGAAATTACATTTTTCTAGTTATTTTGGATAATTTCTTCTGTTCTTGAATGAATTATACAATGTTTAGGTTAATTTACGAGCTTGAAGCTGTCACTATCAGGACACTTTTTTAATCGTTAAACTGGTTACACAACAGATTAAATAGATAATAGTATATTATTCACAACCGATAATGACGATAAATTTTTTCGAGTAAAGAATATAGCAGAATTTTCCTACCACTGTTTAAGGAAAAATTATATATATACAGTGTGTCTACGTAAGTTGGCGGCATATGGGAAACTTTTTCATTATTAATTTTACGAAAAAAACATGTCTGCATGGTCCAAAACCTAGAATGCATCCATCAGATGTTAAATTTTTTCAGTCGTATACGAGGTTTGTCAAAAAATGTGATTTTTTCTCTAGAGTAAAGTACCTTTATTTTTGACAATATCGTTATAAAGAAAATATGTTTAGATTTAAAAATAGCTTTCAAATATTCAACATTATTTATTTACATTAAAAAAATATTTTTCCCTACATTTTCTCTGCGATTACGTTGGAAATTTGCACATTAATGCATAATTAATCTAGGATGCACTGGCTTTATTTAGAATTGTTTGATCAAATTTATAATTATTAAATGTAATGCATTGATGTACAAACTTAAATTTCCAACGTAATCGCAGAGAAAATGTAGAAAAATATATTTTTTAATGTAAATAAAGAATGTTGATTATTTGAAAGCTATTTCTAAACATCTTTTTTTATAACAATTTTCGATATTGTCAAATATAAAGGTACTTTACTCTGGAGCAAAAATCACTTTTTCTTTTTTGACACACCTCGTATACGACTGAAAAAAATTAACATCTGATTCTAGGTTTTGGACCATGCAGAACTTTTTATGAAGAATAATTTTTTTTCGTAAAATTAATAATAAAAAATGTTTCCCATATGCCGCCAACTTACGTAGACACACTGTATATTTACTTTTATTTTGGCAGCTTTCTGAGAATTAGGTATTCTCTATTCGGTTTAATGATCAGTGGGTAATAATTTTTTAATTCGACACACTTGCAACCTGTGATTAATAAATCATTACCGATGGATTCGAACATGGATTCAAACTGCCGGTAAATATTTTTTAATGATATTTCCAAAATTACTCCCAATAAAAGTTGTCCCACTAGTAAACCAAGAATTAGGCTAATTGGACCTCTTTAATTTCGAAACAGTTGCGCCATTGATATCAAAGTTGACAAAGTATTTAATTTTTGTTGAAAATAAATCTCCAATACTATAATTTTTTTTAAAAACTTATTTACACTGTATGATTAAACAAAGAACATGCCTACTATAATATTTTCAAATTTTATCAATTGTAGATGTAGATTAACCACTAACACTACGAACAGCTTTATCCTTAGGTAAACTCTTTAATATGACGTACGATTGTGATGAACTATGATTAATTTATTACATTAAATTTCCCGTACCGATCTGATAATTTTATATAATCGTTAATCAGCTTAAAGTTTATATTTCCTTTCCACTTTAAATCAATAAATTATACGTCTTGCATCATCATCTGTTTTTCCTGATAGACCGTTATAATAAACATGACTGATTTGTTGCTGGAGATCGTCGAATATAGAGAAAGGGAAATAAGTATAAACAGACTTAAAAGTATATTTACTAAACGAAAATGCCCTGATAACCCTATATTTCTAATAAATATTTAGGAGAATTTCACATCCGCAGTAATAAATTAGAGAAATTGATAAGTTTCTAGCGGACCAGGGTAGGTATATCGGCTATTACATTAAAGTACTCAGGGAACCCTTTGCTTGGAAGCAAGAATTTGATACTTTTTGGCCTGGCTTTCCCTTCCGTCCCTGTTTCAGACTCCTGTGGCTTACTATATATTGGACCTTCCCTGAGCCAGGAACACCCTGACAATTATTGTTTCCTATCATTTTCTCTAATTAATAAATAATCTCTAATTATAAATTGGAAGAGCTTCTTTGTAAGAACAGCATAAATAAAATAAATTGGATTGCATCGATCTCTGAATACTTTAAATCTCTATAACGTCAGACATGAGTGAATCTAGACTATGGTGGTATTAACTAAAATTTGACAAAAAGTGGCATATGCTGTTTTCACTAGGAACTCCTACCTATATGCGGAATAATTGGAATCAGTCGCAGATTCCAAACCAAATATCAGAGCATTTTGTTCATAATTCACTCGAATTACGATTACAGTAAAATTTGCAGCGAGTTGCGAGTTTTCTCAGGGCATAAAACAGAAATTTGTGGTTATATTGATAGCTGTATTCACTAAAGAGTTATACATTTAATTTTTAGAGGTTCATCATAATGTATAAAAAGTATGCAATTATGTACCGTATGAATAGAGCTAAATTGAATTTATCATCTCGGTAAAAATTAATTTGGTTAAATTACTTTTATCGTAACGATTATTACAAAGTTAAAAAAATGACTCATTAGAACAACAAATGTTTTAAATTACAATTGCCATATTAACAGTATCTAAAGAAGATGCCACAATCAAATATGTTAGGGAACTAAATGTATAACCTTATGAGTAAAATTAGGTTCATCGGTAAAATTCCCTTAACTTGTTAGAGCAATTGAGTTTTTAAAACAAATAGTAACGTACAAAATTATGAACTCGAGTTACACCAAATATTACTGTAATCTTAAAACAAATAATATATGTTAAAACAATAAATAATAGAAATTACCTTGGAGGAAGCTTGCTGGTGTAGATCCGGGAAATACTCGCGAGAGTCTGGAAAAGAATATGTACGAGTTGTTAGTAAACCCAATGAAATAAAAGCAATCGAGTGGGTCTGCAGCGAATATGTCTAAATAGCAATGGTTTGCAGATCAAGTTAATTGCAAAAACAGAACAATATAATAGAACATATCAGTTGAAGATACATTTCATAATGATAATCTTAAGTTACAGTTCTATAAGATAGACAGAACCTTAACAAACCCGAGTTTATTATAATATGGGCACATAATCAGGATTAGAATAGTGTAGAATTTATTATATTTAAATCAATTTCAATTTGACATATCTCAAAAGGTATGAAGAGGTCCAAGAGACTTGGGCCCCTCGGCTTTTGACTTCCTTCTTAGTGGTGATGTGGCTACCTACAAGTACCACAAATGGACCTAATTTTTATTTTATCGACAAAAAGTCATTCTTTCAGTATAAAAATTTCGCATGTAAAAAAATTAAGATTTAGTTATTAGAAAATATAGTTTTGTCTATAGGGAGGTTAAAAAATATTGATTTTACCTACGAGTAAATTTGATTTTTGGTTTTTAAGAAAAATGATATCAGGAAAGGTTAATTAGTACCTTTTTCGTCATAATTCAAGATTAAAGAAAATTATTCTTGTGTACAGTGAAGTCAATATTATTTTTTATTTTTTTAAAACGTAAATTCTAATTTTATTTAAAAAGTTTTTACCCAACGTGAATGCTCCCAACTTCTACATACTTCAAAATGATATTGACCTCACTGTATACAAAAAGTACATTCAACAATTCTTTATGACATTTTTCTTGTAAACGAAATATTAAGGTAGTTTACTCCGACAAAAAAAAATTTTTACAAGCGACTTTTTTTTATAAAGAATGATTGTCGAGAAATTCAAAATTAGATCCACTTGTAGTATAGGTAATCTTATCCAGGGATACCCTGTATAGTATATATTACTTAAATAATTAATTGAACAAAGTATTCAATTTTTACAAAGGTATTGGATTGAATATGAAAAATAAAATAGTTCTCCTAATCACAATACCATTTAACTTAAATAATACTCTAGAGTTGGAAAATTTTTGATTTATGAGGACACATGGATTATGAGTGACCCCTATACTTGGAGATAGAACCTCTACTATAAAATACTAAGTTAACTATCACTTCAAGTATTTATAACTATCATATTTACCTATGAACTTTAAAAATATTAGACTTCCTAATAGGAAACTACATGTTTGGCAATGACATTTGTTAAGAAATATGCCAAGTGATGCTCTGGTATCTTAACATAGAGATGTTAGGGAAGAACGGACATTTTTAAACTTTATCATCTTAAGCCAAAATATACTCCTCAAATACTGGATCAGAAATGCAATTTAAAATAGAAACATTGTACTCCACATATTCGCGACGCAGTCCATTTAATTTTTTGATAATGTCAATTGATTTATACCGTTTTGTGTGTGATTACACAACAAATTTATTCAGGAATTAGTCAACCGAAGTGTTGGAATATGCGGAACGCATAAAATACATAAAAACATCCAAACGATAATTTATTAGCTAAAAGCATTTGCATGCAACATAATAATGAAAATGACAGTAAATAATCTTTATTAGACATCAAACTTTGAAAGATGAGAGAGTCAATTGTAAGATTTTTTTAATATAATTTTAAATAATTTATAAGTACCAAACCACATACACTCACTTATTTAGCTACTATATCTTCTTATAAAATTCCTAAAGACTCATACCTAATTACTTACATCCAGGGCCGGATTTAAGTATAGGCTACATAGGCTATAGCCTATGGGTTCGCATCAAACAAACGAACAAACACGCACTACAAAATGTTCCATTACAATCTCCACCCTTACTGTGTTATTGTTCAATTTTGTTGACATTTTCTTTTGGGGAAAATAAATCGAAGCCACACACATAATTCACTTCTGTTGACTTTTTTGCAAATCAAGGCCCAACAACACGTCCACCTACTCGTGTAATTCCATTATAGGGCACCATAGATTCAGCATAGGGGCCCACAGATCGGAAATCCGGCCCTGCTTATACCAGCGTTTAATGGCCATAACATTTGAGCATCAAACACATATTTTATGAATGTGGATTTGACATCACTTTCCAAACTAAATTTCTTTGGAGACGTGCGATTTACTGTACAGGTTTAGATGAAATTTGATATGCCTAATTGGTGAATACTATTATTTAGCTGAGTAAATTTTAAACAAATATATGACCATAAAATTTATTTTCGAATTTTTTGGTTCAACAGTAAATCTATTGGAGATCATAAGCAATTATTAGAGAGATAACAATAGAAAATCTACTCGCCGTTTTATTAGGAAAGTGTCGGCCAAATCTCTTGGTATTAAATCAGAATATTTTTTAGCAGATCGTGTAAGCTTTGGTGTATTAAAATACACAGCTGCCTTCGATAAGCGGCATTCTCCGAATTTCCCAGAAAACTTTGATACTTATAAATGTTATTTTTTTAACAATCCGCTCTGACTTGTACGAGGTTAAAAATAACTCCGTTTACAGTTCGTTAAGTCTTCGTACTTAAAGGCAAATAAATACATCATCCGGTGAAGAGTATTCCATTCCATCACTGAAAAATACCGAGCATGTTTTATGGCTTGTAGAGGTGTGTTTAAATCGTAATCTTGTTGATTTTTGGTTAAATGGAAAAGTATTTTTGTATGATTTAGAATATTGGCTCGAGTATTATTTCTGTCAAAATTATGAGATAACATTTTATATGCAATATAATTTTCTGATGCGCATCTAAATATTAAATGAAATGTTCCAAAAAATAGGATTACCAAGTGTTAAAATCAAAAATAAGCCTAAACCCAGTTAATATCAGACAAGAATTATTTCATTATTCAAATTGCCCAAACAATACATTATATGAAAGCGAATAAGTTAAAGCATATTAAAATTTTTAAAAGAAACAAATTTTATTTCATTCAATAACATTGTTTTTTAATAGGATTTTTAAATATAAAGTTACAACAACAAAGTTAACATACTCTAATTGAAATGCAACACTAAACGCCATACTAAATCCCATAAATTTTGGACCAAACGTGACAGGTTTGTTGTTTCTATAGGAAATGCATGTAATCTCGAGCGATAAAACCACGCCTTAGGTTGGGATAGG
Source organism: Barypeithes pellucidus (assembly GCA_963991005.1). Lineage (NCBI taxonomy): Eukaryota > Metazoa > Arthropoda > Insecta > Coleoptera > Curculionidae > Barypeithes > Barypeithes pellucidus. The sequence continues at coordinate 39,305,241 of OZ022559.1, forward strand.
AACGTGCGACTCCAACGCAAACAAAGATTAGATACCTTTGAAATGCTTTCAAATGGCGTGAATGATATTTATATTTTTTGTGAGTTATTTGCGGTATTAGGAACTTCGAAGGGTGTCAGAAGACATTTTGGTAACTCTTACTTAAGAAAATGATGATGAGAAAAACATACCCCGGACTGGTAATCCTCAACGTAGGTATTTACTTATAAATCGTATTAGTCGTATACTTACTTATGACTGTCGTACACGTCATAAATGTAAAGTCCATCACCACATTAGAATCTTCAATAATCAATTTCGATATTTTAGAATTTCTCACATTGCTTACTTGACTACCTCCATGAACACCCCCATAGACTGTTAGTCCAAATTTTAGATAGTACACATTGTCAAAATTTAAAAAAATAGTTAGCTGCTTTTGGACCCAATACGGAGAATTTCAAAAATTTAATTTGACACCACAGACCTGCGGAAGAGAGAAAGAGATCCGGGAAGATCTCGAGATGTAATTTATATCGATAACAATAGGTTTCATCTTGCGATTAAAAGCGCATAACTTGGACTATTATCACCCAAGGCCGAATTGCTAAATAAAAAAAAAAATGTTTTTTTTTTTATGATCAAACACAAGCACTATAGGAAAAATCCTTTAGGGCACTCTGGGAGTGATGCGTGTGCGCAAAAAGCGATTCACGTTGGTTTTGAATCGTTGGAGGTTATATTCGTTGGGAAAACGACATCGGGAAGGTCGTTCCACAAAGATGTAGTCCTCCAGATGAAAGAATTCTTAAGTAATGAAGTTCGAGGAGTACTAAGCTTAACCACATATGGATGGGCGGCAGTGGTTCGTCGTGTATTTCTGCTAATCGTCGCTCTGGGCGGAATTAAGAGGGCAAGGTCAGCCGAGCACCTTCCATGAAAATATCTGTAAAAGAGAGTCAAATCCCCAACCCGTCTTCGATGTTCTAGGCTGTCGAGGTTCTTCGTCAGCTCGTGGTCTCCGATCAGACGAATAGCCCTCCTTTCGATGGAATCCAGCAGCCGAAGAGTATGTTTGGGTGCAGAGCTCCAGACATGAGAGCAGTACTCTAGTGATGGTCGAATCTGGGCTTTCTATAGTATCAAAAGTTGTTGAGGTGTGTCGTGTGTACAACTTTCTGGTTTGTTCGGGTTTCACGATTAAAGGTGGATCCATATGGGGACAAATGTATTATTGGATTTGCGTAAAATTTTACATTTTCTCCATAAATTGTCGAAAAATGGCATTTATTGATTGAATTTAAAAAAAAATAATATGGAAAAGTTTTTTGTATTGTTATTTTATGTCCACATACCTTTTGAATTACTTATGATAATTATTGTTTTTGGCCAATATGTATTTTCATTAAAAAGGGAGAGCAGCCCTACCACCGTAAATTTATGTAGTTACTTAATTATAAACAAGGACACTTTTGTTCTAATATTTCTATTTTTTCAACGTATTTTTTACTTTAAAAACACGACTCTTCTCTTCGTTGTTTAAATCTTTAAAGTTTTGAGGGGTTTGCTCCACAGATGGTAACATTTTTAACTGCAATTTATTTTTTGAGGAAAATGAATATTTTGGTAGAATTTTTAACTAGTATAAAGAATGCATTTAGATGATAGGAATTGTATAAATAACAATTTTTAATAAAAATATATATAGACCAAAAATAGATAGGAAACATAAATTCTCTAACATCAGTCTGGCATAAAATTACAATACAAACAACTTTTCCAAATAATTTCTATTTAAATTCGATCAATACATTTTTCGACATTTATGGAGAAAGTGTCAAATTTTACAGTTAACAAAAGCGGCATGGTTCCATTTAATTATGTAATTTTTTGTCTTTATTGAAGCAAAGACTTATTATAAATTTAAAATTAACCTAAATCGAAAAATAAATATTTTCCCACACAAACAGAACAAACCTAACTTTACTGGTGTCAATGTATGTATAGTCATATGTTATAATGACATTATTGCGGAACGAAATAGTAATTATTGCTTCTTTTCGATAATTTTTCAAACAACTTTAAACGATGACAATAAAATACCATCTATTTAAAAATACGTACGAGTAATAATATTTTAAGATCTTAAAAGCAAATTCTGCTATTGTTACGGTACTTGTTTAATTTATTTTCCTATGTGACTTGCTGTAATAGATATTATGTAAATTATGATTTATGTCTCTCTACATCATAAATAATATTAACAAGCCAAGAAGTCAAAACAAGTAAATTTTGGCGTAGATCCAAAGAGAGTAAATATTCCTAATTTTTTAATCAAAAACGTTATTGGGTTTATGTTAGAAGGGATTAGAAGAAAATTTTTATAAATATGACGTTTGCTGATTCATTTTTGGAAACGTTAGCTTAAAAGCAAGAAATGTTAGTTTAAGTTCTGCTTACTTCAACAAAAAAAAACAATTAATTTTAGATTAAGTTTGAGGAAATTCGACATTTTTCTATTAATTTGTAATAAAGGAATGTAAGACATTGGATTTATTGTAACATGGATTCATGTGCAATATGAATTCCAATACCCATTTAGAGGAATTACAGCTTTGTATGAACATTAAAGTCAATATATTTATTGTCTGTCGTACTTGAGAAATTATTCGAAATATCACACTTTGAGTTCCAGGCGCTTTCTCACGCTTTGTCTAAATCAACTTCGTACTCGTTGTAACATTTTAGAAATTGTAGGTGCAATCGCCATTACTCTGTTCTCTATAAAACCCCATAAAATAGTCAAAGGAGGTCACCTCCGGAGACCTAGCGTCAGTTGGTCGGACTAGCTTGCTTCCAGTTACTTCATTCAAATGATTACGAGCCAGTATAGTATGTCAGGATTTATATTTTGGTTTAATAATTGGGTAATTTGTTTCTTAAAAATAATGTGTACATTTCCCTGTTTCAATGTTCTTCAAAGAAATGCAGACCAATAAATCTGGCCTTGATTATATCACATCAGATATTAATTGACCAAGGAAATTGATTTGGCCCAGAGTTCTCATCCAATGGAGACTTTCCTACGTCTAGTTGTGTATACTATTGTGTTCATATACCTTCAAGAAAAAACCCAACAGAAACATTATTTATAAGATAAATGACTGAAATCTACTTGCCCCGAATTACTTAAATGCTGGTCCCATAATTTAACAGAAAGAACAAATCAACCTTTCTTGTACACATACATACATAGTTTCTATGTAGATTCAAATTCTCTAAACACAACTATTTAATATCCCCCCCCCCCCTCAAAATAGAGAGAGGATAAAGGATAAGGAAGGATAAAATATTTTAAACCAATAATGAGGTAATTTGTAATACTCTAAGAAATTCTTTATAGAAACAAACCAACAAACCCGAACATACCCTTTATATACATCATAACCTCACAAAAGTAGATTTTCTCTTTCTTCCTGGTATATCAGAAATAAAATTATTAAAATCTGTTATTACATTAGTTAATAATTATTTATATTTCAGCGAACAGGAACATTTTTAAAATGAAAAATTTGCAGAGGTAGCGTTCCCTTTTTCATATTCTGAAGGGACAAGGTGACAACTACTAAAAATTTTCACCTACTAATATATATAGGTAAGGCCATATAAATGTCTTATAAGGTAATAATTTTTAAGTAGTCGTTTTATTAAGCATGTCGTAATAAACACTATAAATAGCAGGTTGCTTATTTGTTAATTACTTTTGTCTTATTTTTAGTTTCATTGGGGTTGGAAACGTAGCGTACCGAAACTACTAATACTTATAATTCATTTTAACTGAAAACTTTTTACATTTTTAGTTCTTATACTTACTAAGGTAACACTTTAGAGGAAAAAAAATGAGAACATGTAAGAAACAAAGGATTTGCATTGTAATATTTTACCAGTTTCATTTGAGTTTTATATAGACTACCACCACACGCTTAATATAACTAATAGGTAGTATATGAAAAGTATATATACAGGGTGTTATGGAAATGACGTATTATATTTAAATGGGGGACTCCTAGAGAAGCGCTACATATTTTTTTTTTAAATCGAACGTTTCAAATGTTGGGTAATTCACCCATAACTCCACAGGTCACTCCGCGGCAAAATCATATTACACTGCCCAGCTGTGTAAAAACACATGTTCTGGCGCAATGTTGCCAAACTGTGGAAAGTGTAAAACTTTAGATTCTTATAAAAATAAATATTTAGCTTACTTAGAAATTAAATCCAGGCCGCCGATACGAGTAAGGAATCCAGGGCACAGACACCTTCAGTTATTTTTTCTATGGGAAGAGGTTTATGCTCATCACGTGCCCTGATGATAAGGTGGGACTGCATAATAAGCTTATACCCACGAAACTCCATTCGGCCTCTTATTTCCAATCTCGGAACATAACCGGCATATCGAGGAGAGAAAAAATACATAGTGAAATAGAACAAATTACACTAAATCACTTAAAGAAACGCAGACACACACAAGTTTCAAATTAGTTTTGTTGAAGATATGCACCTATTATGAGATTACACAAAAGCACTAAACACTAACGCATAATTACACTATCGTACACATAGAACAACATCACACAGAAGATAGGATACAAATTATTTCGCAATAGAAAGAAATAATAAAAACGCTAGTTTCTAATTGGCCTAAAACAATTTTTAATCCTTTAATGAAGAATGATGAAATAATTATGTTGACAACAACAGGACCTCCCCTTAATTCTTAATATGGACGAGTCCAACCAAGGGTCGAGTGCTTCTTATATATTCCGAAAAATAGCGCGGTTGCAATTTCCGAGACAATAATTATACAGAAAAGTAATATTACAGAAGGAAATTCCGCAATTTATGAATATAATCTTATAAAACATCGAAAGTGGCAACGCTGTATTTTTAGATATTTCTAAATAAGACAATATCGATCGACCGAATAAACCTGAAACAGACTGAAACGTGTAGTTACTAGAAATTTTTAAATGTTAAATATACCACCGGATGAAACTTTATACAATAAGGGCGTATTTTTGTCTACACAGTAGCACTTTAAAATACTAATTCAGATTGAATGGTACTTAGATGTGTTCATGAGATGCATACAAATTTACGCGAAAACTAATGAGAATTTTTCCTTTTTTTTTGTGTTTTGTGAGTTTATTGTGCCGGTTTTTGTTTGGATTACCTACTTGGTGTTTTTTTATAAATTAAGTTGACTGACCATTTATAAACGCCGCAGCGGTTGGTTCGAGTCAGTTCAAGTTTATAAATCAGAGATTGTTTCCCAGCGAACTGAACTGAACGTAAAAGTTTATAATAATGTACCCTGAAAAATAAACAACTTCCAATCTGTCAAACGGTTATTGGCTTTCCAAACACTGCTCAAAATTCACTGACGTTTTCCGCCATATGTTGTTTTGTTGATCTTTCTCCTAGTGGCACCACGTGCTTAATTTTGGTTTGACGTCAGGTCAAATACAGGGTATATTAAATAAAAAGGCCATTTTTGGATATTTTTCTTCAATTTGTTTTCATCTCAGGAATTCCCGGTTTAAATATAATACGTCATATCCATACATATATATAATGGGTTTATTAATCCTATTAATAGTTATATAGATCCTATGTGATCCTATTGTGAACTAAAACTAGATCTGTTTATTATCAACTATATCGTATTTCAACGATTTAACAAATGGCAAGCAGACAATTTACGGAAATCACTATAACTTCGACAATAAGCCGTACAATAATATAGTATATTTTAAACAATTTTTATTTTGTAAAATTTTTCTTTCCTCTCTCATCTTGCTACAACAATAAGGCAAGACAAAAATCCCTTATGGAGGACTGGTCTTATAAAGCCTTAATTGGTAACTTTATGTTTGGTATTGGGTATATTTATGCAACAGTCTAGTTTACCTAACTAAAACAAAATAAAAATAAATACCTATTAGACAACTCGAAGGGATGGAGAACTCTTTCCACGTCCCCGAACAGCTTGAAGCATTGGATTTAACAGGTCACAGGAAAAATTCAGCCTGAAATGAAAATTGTCGATTATAATCGTGAAACAATTATACAGTGCGGCTCTTTAATGTCCCCCCACTCCTGCTAACTTCTGCCCTTTTTTACAAAATGTTGGGGGAACGACGCAAGAATGACAGTGTCTAATTGTCAAAATCTTGGCAAAGGAAACTTAAACAGGAAGAGGGGTCTTGCGATACATTATTTTGAGGGTAAGATGGAGTACTCTATGATGTCCGAATATTACTTCTCTATTTGCTCCCAAAACAAAATGGCGGTGTTTCAAAAATTGCATAGGTACTTTTATTTATATATACTTTTTATTAACCTTTATTTCATTTATCATCTTAGAAAAATAATGACCTATAACTTGGCCTAGGGTAATAGAAATCGAAGAGCTACATTCTCTTGCATGGTGCTCAAATTCAAAATGGCGGCTTAGTGCCATCTTGATAAACAAAATGATTAGGAAGTGGTGTCATTTTAAACCTATTGCGTACTTTACGATCTCGGAATATTGTTTTTCCATTCGTACCCAAAACAAAATGAGGGCTTTTTACATAATATCTAATATATCCTGGCATCGTAAAGTATTCGATAGGATCTTCAAAATGACGTAAGACCCCTCTTCCCAATGGGTTACGTCAAATGGTAGTTTAATTTCCCCCACCGACCCTACCCAAATTAAAAAAAAATAGCGGGTCACAAGTTTTTTTTTTTGGAAGGGGGGTGCATTAATGAACCGCACTGTATATAGACATATACACACATTCCTTTAATGTACGGAGTGAATAATATTTTTTCGAAACAAGAAACATTTTGGATATCCTTGATTTGTAGATATCGTGGGATAAATTTGCTTACATTTCTATATTACTTCATTTTCTATTGGAAAATCGTCCGTCTAACCGGAGCTGATACACAAGACTACTATGCAAGGTATACTAAGTAAAGTGGTCTATTAGAAGTATCTCAAGAACTAAATGAGATTTTATTTTGAAAATTTGGCTGTGGCTATAAGAGATTTTACGGTTCTAAAGTGTTTTGAATGATGTGGTGATGCCAGGTCATACCGAAAGTGGCAGCAACTTCGGAATTTTAAATGGATTACTATATATATTATATATATTTTTTGGAGTCTAGGTAAAAATCAAGAACAGTATTCTGCTGGAAATTTATTTTTATCGGTTTTTAAAAGAGGAATTAAAGATAATAAGTTAATCTTTAATAGTTTTCTAATTATAAATAATCTTATGATTTTTTTTAACTCCGTACGTCCGATACGAAAAGAAAATCATGTCTCTTCAGCGGCTACAGCTAGAAAAGTGAAATTTTGACACGAGAATTTCGAAAAAATTTTTATTAGTCTTACACAGGGCATCTCCAAAATAATTTTTTTCTCATGGAGATGAATTATGTATACCTATCTTCAATATTTTCGGAGTTATAGCGGAATTACGAATTATCTTATAAAAATATATTTTTAGGTAGTTGGCTGTGGAACGGATTTATGGAAACAATAAATATAGACATAACGTCAAATGCATTTTTCATTATTTTGTTTCCACGAATCCAAGCCGCAACTAACTACCAAAAAAACATCTTTACGAATTATTTTTAATTTAGCTAAGTCCGAAAATATTGAAGATATTATAGAAACACCTTATATCATTAGATGAAAAATTCGATCCTCCATTTATAAAACATATCAAATACAGGGTGTCCCGTTTAAGAAATAGAAGGTTTTTACAATAATTCATCTCCCTCAGAACTCAGAAATATTGTTTTGGAGACGCCTTGTATAACACTAAATACTTTCCGAAATTATGAAATATGTATTTTGTTAAACTATTTTCAAAATTTCAGCTTCCTAGCTGTAACCGCTAAAAAGATATTATCTTTTTCAGGTCTCGATACGGCGTTAAAAAATCACAAGACTATTTACTATTAAAAAAATATTATAGAGAAAACTGTTCTAGATTTTTACCTAGATTGAGAAAAAAATAATGTTAGGAATTCATTTAAAATTCCGTAGTTGCTGACACTTGCGGTATGATCCGGCAACACTGCGTCATCCAAGATATTTTTTAAACGTAGAAAATCATCTCTTATAGTCATTGCCACATCTTGAAATTTAAATTTCATTTAGTTCTCGAGATCCATCTAATAGGCCACTTTACTTGGTGTATCCTGTATTATATGACGCCATTAGAGGATGCCCCATCTTATGTAGACATAAGTAATATAACTAAGTTCACATACAAGTGTGTCCCCGTATCGATGCATGAATAGTTGTAAAGGAAAAGAGAAAAAATTTTTTTGTATTACAATGTAATGTATTTAACTATTTACCCTACCAATCGCATTGGTATTGGTTTATTTTAATTCGATATTCTATATACGTAATTTATTTCATATTATGTAAATAAACCAATTCCGAAAATGGACTTCCTCTGTAGAATTTGCAAAAACTTTTTCGTTAAATTAAATTGAGCAATTTCATCAAGAAAGGGCTTGCTATAAAACTAGTAAAGAAGAAGATATATTATATGGAACGAAGTTGAGCCCTCTATATAAGATACTCTAAACTGAGCGGGTCGAATCTCTTGGAAAACAAAGATAAGGAAAGATTTATTTAATCAAGTTAAAAGAAACAATTTTTTCGAGTACGCGAGCAGCATTCTTTTTTAGGGGGAGAGCTTTTCAAATAATTCTACGTTCTTAGAAAATATTTGCTTCCTGTTATAATAAGGAAAGGGATTCTCTGGTAGCCAGCATAATTGTTGTATATAGAAGGTTTTAAAAATTATTGGTGATTGGATTGGTCTTTGTAGAAAACATATAGAATGCCATACAGCATAACAGTAAAATAATCTTTACTTCTCTTTGATTTATTTTAATACGTTTTAATTTAGTTAGTAATAAGGTCATATTAGTTGTCGAAATCATTAATAAAGAAAATTTGTCATACTAATTAAAAAACGAGGTAGGTACCCTGATTTGACTTCCCGTACACGAGAAAACTTTCTACGTCTATTGGCTTATAAACAACACTCAAGCTATTTGATCTATTATTCTACCTTATAAATTATAAAAGCATTCAAGAGGCAAGTCGAGAATTTACTATCGAAAATTGAGACTCCATGCAAAGAAGGTAATGGATTTGTTTTCACGAAAATTTCTCGAAAACGGCTGGCTCCTGGAATAAGATATTTGGTTTGCAAGAAAGTATATAAAAAATATGTTTTGAAAAAATTTTGTTCATGATATCCGTCATAGTAAACAGTTTATGACAGAAGAAATATTAACCCTTAAAGTATTTGTTGATAGAATTTGCTCAACGTCAGAAACTTGTATCAGAATACTCTTATTTTTGGGTGCATCGCAGGCGTTTTTGTTTTTTCTTGCGCGCTGCTGTATTAACATGCTCCGATGTGGTTTCTTACTACGATATTTATTTGGTGAGATTTAAAATATACTTGATGAGGTTTATAATTTGTACGGTAAGATTAGGATATACATTATTGTCGCCGCATTGATCACCATATTCACAGCCATCCAAACAGTTGTATCACAAACTAAAGGAAATTGCCAATTTTTTATCTGATAAGAAAACTGCTATTTCCTCACAACTTCAGTTTTTTCCACAAAATTAAATTTTGCTGAAAAAGGACTAACCCATAAAAGAAATAAGGAAGGAAAAATACCGAATGCAATTGAGCCTTTTTATAAGTTTTCTCTGAACTGAACGGCGCTGATATCTGGGAAGCGAAAGATAAGAATAAAGAAAGATTTATTTAATCAAGTATTTTTCTCGCTGGCAAGCACCAAATTTATAAAGATAATTAAAAAGATATGGCAGTATATTGCTTCTAAGATAAGTTTTAAATTGGCAACATTATGGCGTAAAAGTTATTTTTTTACAAAATTGTGCAAGCGTTGTATAGCAGCCGATTAAAGTATGTCCAGGTTAAATTTTATTTTTCAGAACAAAAATTACTACTTTTTTCTTAATATCAAATCAGTTTTTTACTCTAAGATGTTTTAAAACTGTTAGATTTCCGGAATACTAAAATAAATATCAGGTATAATGGCAACAACATACCAATAATCAGCTGATAGTAAGTAGTATAGTTAATATTTCATTCTCTGATGGAATTCTAAAAAAATATATATAAAGAACTTACCGCCAGGGCGGCATCGGACGATTTAGACGGCGAGCCGGCGACGGCTTCTTTACAGTCCGATCAAGTCCGATACCGCCAGGGAGGTATCGGTCCAATTATTTTACGAATCGGCGGCGGCTCCTTTATATCTGCTCGCAAAAAATAATATATAATATTGAGAGAGGATTTTTATTTGTATTGGAATTCGATCAGAAAATAAAATATCAACTATACTAATATTCATATAGTAATTTTTTATAAAGCATTATGATTGCAGATATATTTTTTCAATGTTTACTACCAAATTTTAGTATTGCAAACAAATTGTGATTATCGGAATTCTTTTCAATCCATTTAACAGTGTATAGTGTAGAATTTGCTGGGAATAGATATGTACAGAAATAATAAAGTATACCAGTATAAAAATGTAACTACTTTTTTAAGATTGCTAATTAACTTTTCTCAAAAAAGTTTTAAAATAATTTTTCCTCTAAATTTTCTCAATTATAAAGGAGGGATATGTCCCAATCTATTCCATTAAAATGCAAGCGAGCCGTTTTCTTGCTTACGTAATTATTCTCTACCGAAGGGCATCTAAAAGGCTTTAATTAAGAAAATTATACAGAAGGCTATTCAGTCTGGAATGGCCGCTACACTTGAAGATAGAGACTGAGACGGAAAAAAGGAATGCGTTCCTAAATTTTAGATAGCGAAATAATATAATATGAAACAAAAAAAAAATATATTTAGATTTGTGCAATATAAATAAAATAATATTTCTAATTGGTTAAAATGTGAGTTAAGGTGATATCAGATTTAAGAATTTTTCTGTTTATTTATTACGATTCAGTGATTTATGATCAATTTTCAAAGTCTTGAGGTGTTGTGAAATGAAATAGAAATCATTTCTTTTAAATTTTGGTGTGATGGATCAAACCCTTAAAAGAGGCTAGTATAGTATGTTATTAGCTTACACAGCCTTGAATGTTAAAGGAAATTATTGATCAGTTCTGCAATACTTTTTGTCACGCTCATAACATTTTGACGATATCTGGTATATGCGACTTTTTCGGGATGAGGAATATAAATTTGTCCACCGTTTTTCGTATTTTGTAGAGGGCACCACATACGAACTTATACTTTAATTTGAATAGTACCAACTTTTCTGTTCCACACTGTATGCGCAGTGTGACTGAAGTAAATTTTTAATCTCCTTGTTTTGTGTCTTTGGCAAGCAATGGTTTTTTCATCGTTTTCCTCGAAAGCGGTTAGATTCATTGACCTAAAAGTAGTATACCTTTTTTATGTCAACAGATTAGGAGAATAAAAATACTCTGTCAAAATGTGCATACAGTTTAGCACAAAAAAGTTGGGACCATTCAAATTAAAGTATTCGTATATGACGTCCTCTACAAAATTCGAAAAAACGTTAGCAAATTTGTCTTGCTCATCCCGAAAAAGCCCTATATACGAGATTGCGTCAAAATATTATCAGCGTGGCACAAGGTATTGCAAAAAACTGTAAATAACATTTAACTTTAACACCCTGTAACTCCGTTAATAATCAATTTTCGAAAAAACGATATAGGAAGAGGTAGCATTTATTTTCGGTCTACAATTATCCCTTAAATTTTTTGCTCATTTATTTCCGGACACCCTGTATAGAGGGTGTCCCACTAAGCTCGGCGAGGTATGATATTATGGAACCCATAAACCAATGTCTTTAGGGAAAAGTTCATTGACTACCAAGAAAAATTGCAAAATGATCGCTAGGGGCGCAATTATTATGATATAGGTAATTAAAAATTCAAATTATTTCGAATAATCGTTATTTAATAACGGATATCGTTCTGCGATAGTTTGTTCATAAGAGTTTTTTCGTATCATCTATAATAAGGGTTGGGGAAGCTTGTAAAAAATATATTTTCGTAATTACTGTATTTTCCATATCAACCCACAAATAAAATTTGTGAAAAATATGAACATGGCCATATCACAATATATATATAATTAAGATTCATTCTGAAATGGTTATGATATAAAATCTAAATTATTATACTGTTTAAAATAAAATTTCGAAACAAATAATAATAATAGCAACCCGGTGGTTTTTTACTCAACGAGAGGTTATGACAGAACGTCAATATGTAATGATTTGAAACTAGTATAGCGAACATGGCTATCATTAACTCCAACTTAAATATGTTTAATTTATTTTGATTTAAATATTTTTTCCGCTAAGAGCTATTTACTAAAAATGAACATTTCAAACAATGTAAAAATAATATTTTAATATATACTTTATTTTTATTATATTTTACTAGTTTTAATTTTTAACTTTTTTAATTTCATTTAAATAAAATATGTTGTTTAAACTAACTCCAGTTCCCCTAATAAAATATAATTTTACGTTGATTTTAAATTTTACATAAAATTATTTTACCTCTGTAGTCTGTACTTTCATACCATCATATTTAGCTACATTTTAAAGAAATTTTCACATATTTATCTACTTGATCCACAAACTCTTTTTTTAAATTATTAAAAACATCGTCTATTAATTCATTTAAAACTCATACATACTGTAGCAGTGTAAAAATTCTCGAACGTACCCAATAATCCGAAAGACCATTGCCTTGCTATCGAAATGACAAAATTGTTTTCAAGAGAATTTCTTATCAACAAAAGGGAATTTTAAAGAATACAAAGCGAGATAAATGGTATTAAAAAGAAAGACCGGAAATTAGTTTTTTAAACAAAAGAACGTCATTAAATATTTTAATTGTGTTGCTTTTTATTTCAAACGAGACGAGATATTTTAAAATATTAATTAAAATGTATATATTATTCTAGCTGCGGTAAGGTTTGAAAAAATATCCGGTAAAAGAATTTTTGAACATGTCTATTGTACTTAACTTCGCAACTAAGAACCAATCAAGAGACAGAGACTGCATGGGACCGGTTCCGTTACACATAATTTTCTTAGATACTAATGTAAAGGGTCTTACCAGCTGGTATACATCATATAAAAATATTGAAATATACCTGGTTGTTCAATAATTATGTGTAGAAAACTTTATTCTATTAGAACTCTTTAGGAGCCCATATCTCCGAAGAGGAGGGGCCTATATGAAAAAAGTTTATATGAACTTGTAGTATACTTTCCACTTGTTTTCTTCATATCCGGGAGATTAGTCACATTTTCCCGGACTGGAATAACTTTTATTAAGAACTCCCATTAAATTATAGTAAAATTTTAAATTACATTTTAGTAAAAATTATAAAAATATTTGGTAAACCATTTATATGGAAAGTTTTTGTAAAATTTACTAAAATTTAATTAAACCTTTTGTAAAATTGACTAAAAATCTTTTGTAAAAATTTTCGCAAATGGGTCAAGGGGTCACCCATCTAAATATAAACCATGCCCAACATCGCTTGACTTCATCGATCTATGTTATGTTATAAGTTCTTCACCTATTATTTGTTACGAAACTCTAAATCCCAGTAATCCGATTCATCTTCATTTATGCCATTTATTCTTGAAAAAATATTTTTACTTCATTTAAACTTGGTCGTCTTTACAATAATAAATATTTAAATAATACACTTACTATTATACCATGCATTTTAAAATGTTTAACTATTGGAGTTATAAATAAATTATTTCCACTATAAATTCGTTGTAAGATTTACAATATCTTTTAGTATTTACTTGATTTTACTAAATCTATTAGAAATCCTAACTGGAGTTTTTTGTAAATTATGTTTACAATATTATTTTGTACGCATTACTAATGAAAAATGTAATTTTATACTATATTTTATTGAAAAATTTACAATAAAAACTGTAATCATTTTACTATAGTATTTTTTCGACGAAATCTAAAATTTGCAATGTTTATACGTTATTCTTAATATACACTACGTAGGTACTTTTTATAAACTGTACCTACTACGAAGCATTCATAAATTTCACAAAATATATTTTTAGCGTTGCGCTACCGACATTTGGAGCTTTTTTATTGAAGCATATTCCATATAAATTACTTATAATTATTCAGCTGCTATTAAGAGGAGAAGAACTAGTTATACCTTGTTAAAAGAGCCTACGCAATATAAAGAGAAAAATAATTATTTGTACTAATTTGTACGGTAAATCAAAAGAATAACACACCGGAAACAGCAACTAGTAACCATAGCCTATGTGAGATAAAATATAAACATTAAATTTATAATTGTTAACTTAATATTAGGTTGCAATCTATGCTGGTTCTTAGCGAACGGTTTGTATTTAGGCACTTGAGATTTTAGAGGTTTAACCAGTTAGACTAGGTTTGATTTTTGGATATTGAATTACAATTGAAATATGCAAGATTTGTACCTTAAAGATGATAAAGCGCATAGTGTAAATACAGTGAAACCTCTCATAACGGATACCTCTAGCGGACATCTCTATTAAGCGGACATTTTTTCATAGTCCGGAACTAGGTATATGAAATTCCATGAAAATTAACCTCTCTTGGGCGGACTCTCCTTTGGGCGGACGCGGACAGGCTGTTTTCATACGAAGAGTACAAAAACCCTCCTTTAAACGGACAAAAAAATGTCTAAAGTATTTGGGAGACGAATAAGTACGGTGCAGAAACTCTCTGAAGACAGACCGGCAACCAATCGCGTATGCAGAGCGAATGGACTTCGCCGAATGAGAGTATGTGTGATTCCCCGACAGCAGTCCGCCGTTTATTTGTGAGTTCTAAGGTTAAAATCGTAAACAATGGCACAAAAATGTCGCGTTTTAAGTCTGAATGAGAATATTGATGTTGTGGAAGTTTGTAATTTGATAACAAGTATTTGGGCGAGTTCATTAACATTGATAGCAGTGTGCTATTAGAAGATGATAGTGACCCCATCCCTATCGATTATGTAGTCCAAACTGAAACCACATCACTATCTGACGACTCTGATGAAGAAGTGGAATGCAGGAATCAAACAAATGTCACCAATTATCAGCAAGCCATTAGTATGGCAAAGGAATTATAAGAGTATGCAAAGAATAGAGGTGACTCTACAGCAATGGAATAATTATCGACCTGGAATTACATTCTAGATTGCAAGTATATAAAACCCAAATACGTCAAACTACGTTATTAGATTTTTTTAGTACTACATCCTAACTAAAACTAGTATATTATTGTTATGTTATTTTTATTTGTACATATATATACATAGTAATAATTTTGCATTTTCATATTACCTACTAGGCGGACAAATTTAGACGGTCCCGTAGGTGTCCGCCTAAGAGAGGTTTCACTGTATATAAGAAATTTAATTTGACTGCATTTTGTTCCTCGAATTCAAAAAATACTTTAATATAAAAAAACATTTTAAAATATTTATATTATTTTGTAATTTATAACTTTAACGTATTAGCTCAGAACAAGGAATTTTTAAAGGAAGATATTAAGATTAATAGTTAAGAAATAAAAACAATATTACTATTCCGGTTTGCCCTATTTTAGGTTTGCTTGCTAATAGGATTTAGTGAAAGGCTTAAAGGTGTATGGTGCGCCTGACGCGTACGACAGACGCTCTGCGTCTGACGCAAATCTGCATAAATAAATGAAAATTACAGGTCGGTAATCGTTTCCTTCCATGCGTCTGCCGCAGAGAGGGACCAGTGCCTGCGTCAGCACCTCTTTTCGACCAAGCTAGACGCAGCCGCAGCCGGGCAACATGGCTGTACAATCAAATATTAGCAATGCGGAACTGTTATTTTCGTTTGCAGATGAGAATATAGTGGGCTTGGTACCAAAGTAACATTGTTTTTATGACTTTATTGACAAATTTTCTATACAAAACCCTCCGTTTAGGTTGTGCATCAAGATTAATTCTTCTATTTCGTAGATTTCTTCTAATAAATGGTACAATAGGTGTACGTTTTCACCCATTATAAATTATGTTGTTCCTCAAGTATCTGCTAAAAATCTCGGATACGCGTATCTCGGATACAGTATCCTTGTCTGAAGGGTAACTTACATATTATTTCATATATTAATACAGTTTTGTTTGCATTCTAATTTGTAAATATCTAAATATTTTTGGCACTTTCACGACATGGTCTATCATTATCTATTTACACAAATCACTGATGACTTAATCTGGATATCACAATAATTGAAATTGATTATTATGCTATACACGATTAAAACTTTCATAGTTCTTGATGTACTTATTTTTTAATATGTTGTTTTTTAATGAGTCGAACAAACCCGAACAAAACAAGAAATGGATTTTCCGTGCTTCCATGACTTTCCGAGAATGCACATGGCATGCATATTCATTGTTTCTCCTAATGAAATACACAATCAATTATTGAAAAAAATAGTCAATCTTTGTGAAATGTCGTTTAATTTTTTTTTAAAACATATTTCAATTGAAATTAAATTTAATCATAGTAGATTTCAGAAACGACGATAAAGTCATGTATTGCTAAATAAACTAGAAAATATTTGATTCTCATGTTAGACAAAGCCGAAAATATAATAAAATGGCTCCGCTGAACTTAAGGAGGGTCTTTATTTGGCCCAACTCTAAATATTTACCGAAGGGGAAAAGGAAACTTATATTTTTCCCTTTTTTATATTCTCTTTAAAGATTTTTCGACGTTCATATATTTTTTATATTTTCAGATATTTTTCTAAATGACTGAACCTTTCTTTTTGTCCTAGTTTGGGGTCATAAATCATAGAAGCAGCCGATCCTTAACAAAAATAATATTTTTGTTATTCTCCTTATGTACCTATCTTCCCTATTGTTAGTTATATAGTAAAGTTAATCGTTTTGCTGAAATAGGTTGACGGCAATAAATCACCTGAAATAGTTGATATTATTGTCCAGTTTTTTTAAATATATAGATAGTCTGATGATATTTCAGGTCCAATATTTTATAATAACTCTACAATATTCGTGTCGCTTCCACCAAGGATCTATTTCATTTTTAGAAATGTAAAGTTATTGTCTTCCCCCCAGCAAAAGAAATCAAAATCACCGTATAATTCTAAAACCACTAAACCGCAGCTACATCCCCTAACACTTAAAATTAAGACAATTATCCTGCAAAACTCCTGCTTTTGTGTTCAAATATTTGGCAGAAATATGCCTGGGGTGAAAAAACTTTGGCTATTATTATCCGTCTATTTTTCCCTTCCCCAAACTGACGTTGACATTAAAAGTAATCAGAGTTTATGACCGAAAAAGTAAAATCAGAAATAAAAGCGCCCAACTATTTTTCTTCCCTTGGCTTTTATAGTAAATATTAATTAACGAGGATTGCAATAGCAGTCATATACAGGGTATTCGGAGTAGTGGCGGCTCGTGACCTATGATAGAGGGGGTTCAAAAGTATGGTGAAATTATTTTTAAAATTTTATTTTTGTGTAACGACCAAACAATTACTTTCTAGGCATTTTAAATGTAGAAAGAAAAGAAGTAAATACAAGTTTTGGAAAATAAGAAAGGTTTCCTTAGTGTGTATAGTACTTAAACGTAAAGTCCGTTCTTCGGTTCTTAGTTGTAGAAAATTGATCAATAACAGCCTCATTAAAGTTTGGAATACCCTCTATAAATTTTTTTTCATACATTTAATTTTTAAACTTTCTAATAAAGTCCCTAGATCTACCCTTTGTGGTCTGCGTTAAATTGATTTCGGTTAGGTCTTCCCGCATTCTTCACGCTCGAATTTCTAACTAGCTGCACGAACAGACAATGGCGCGGCGCACACTAAAATTGTGCTATCCCCCGCTGTTTCCCGTCACCTGTTACTACAGAGAAACTGCATTATACCCCGCCTACTTAAGCGCACATGCGAGCAACTCTCGTCATAATCATCATTAACCTCGACCGAGGCACGGTTGCCGGATCGAGAGCCTATAATATACAGTTTGGTTGACGGTACGATAAAATATTAGGGAGGGTCGGACTTTATACGATAATTGACTATTATATTCAATGAATGTAGATTAATATGTTTTTATTCGTTTTGGGGGTGCACGTGCACATGTGCTCCTGTGGAAGAACCGCCACTGATTCGGAGATAGATCAATGAAAGTCGTATTAGAGGTGGTTCATACATTTTTGAGTCTTATAAAATATAGTCTATGGAAAACAAATTAACGAGAATCCTTACAAATTTGTAACGCTGCAAGTAAATTAATGGGAATCATAATATGCCTGACTAACATATACAAGTCTTACACTTAATGGCTGTGGGCCCTCGATTAATTAAGACGATATACTGGATGATTTTAATTATAAAATAACATTTTATTTATGAATTAATTATGAATAAATAATCTTCGAAAATATCAGTTCCTTGAGCTTAGTGCGCACGTGCGCAGCCTACTATTGACGTCATATATTAATAAACTATATGTTTTAAAATGATATTTTTTAAAATACTAGAAACTAATATGTATACAAATTAATTAAGTAATTAATTGGTAATTCGGGTACCACTTGAGAAGGACACGCGCATGCATTTGAAATCCAATCTTTTCGAAGCCATTTATTTGAATTTACTTTTAATCATTAGTCATCAGTATATATGTTGTTCAAGTGCTAGTTATGTTTAATTTTACCTTTATTTTTCAACTTTTTACTATTTATTCTTATATTCTGACATAATTGTATTTCTAGAAAAACGTTTGTAGAATTTAGAGTCGTGTTTAAATTGCCTAACTTCTAAATTGAAGAATCAAACCGATTGTTCTATATCTATTCTATACCAATATATCGATACATGCATCAAATAACATTGTAAGTGACATTTTGACCAATTTCAGAGTTCAAAATAAATTTCAATGTTCAAACCTAAAATTTGGTTAAAGATTGTTTCAAGAAAAATGGATATAACTTAATTACTGTCGTAAAAGTACTTGGGTCATCCCATTATTTATGACCCGTTGTTATTATTATGTGGAAAGGACCGGATAGTAATAATTATAATTAAATATAGGCACATCAGGTAGGTTAGGTTGCTTAATTTATATTTAAATATCTTTTTGTGGTAAAATTTGTTAGTTTTTGAGGAATAGTTCAAGAATTGTATTTTACCAAACATTCCTCAGAATAGCGTGATAGTAATGGACAATGCGAGCTATCACAGTCGCCAATTACATAAAGCTCCAAGCTCAAATAATACAAAATTGGAGATTCAGAACTACATGGCGGCGAATGATATATATTTTGAAGAAAGTTATAAAAAAAGTGATCTTTTAGAAGTTTTAAAGACATTTTGTATAAAAAAAGTATATGTTTGTGACACATTGGCAGAAGAAATTGGACATACAGTGCTACGGCTCCCCGAACAAACCCGAACAAACCCTATTATTGCATTTTTAACCCCATAGAGCATATGTGGCACCAGTTAAAATCACTGGTTAGGTCTGAAAATATTTGTTGTAGAATCAATACGAAAATGCTTTAATGATATTCCCCCAGGTAGTTGGAAACATTCAGTCCGTCACGTAATAACTGTAGAAAATTCGTATATTAGTCTGGATCGTATAATTAATCCAATTATAATTAATTTTGATGAGGATAGCGATAGCGAAACAGAACTATCTATAGAATGACATTATAAATGTAAATAAATATGAGTAGTAATATTTAAAAAAAATGTTATTTCATTTGATTACATTAATATAATCATATCATTACTTGTTTTCCTTAGTCCGTCCCTTCATACTTCACTTGTTTATTGACAAGCTCTTGTCTACACAATGGGACCGACCCAGGAAATCATTAAGTCGTATATCCAATTTTCGTGAAACGTACTGTACTTAGATTATTTTTTTTAAATGCCTCTTTCATCCCATTTATATCTGATTATTTTGCTATTTTGCCTGTAGTATCATAGTAAAGTAATATACCCGAACCTGTTATGTCTTCTCCTGTAAGAACACGATTTGTCACTTACAATGTTATTCGATGCATGTATCGATATATATAGATATTCCTGGATCAGTTTGGTTGTGTGCTCGGACTACAATTTTAATATAACAAGATTTAAGTAAAACAAATTTTGCAAAAATCAAGTATTGCGATTTATTGTACATTGCGACCTAATTCTATGGTACTGTAATGTAATCGAAGATACAACTGCGTTAATTTCAATTATACTTCATCTAAAGGGCAAATATTTCGTCGCCTTGCATACGAAAGGACGTATCTCAAAATTGATAGTTTTGCAGGAGAGCGATTTTAAATTTTTGATACAATTAAAACTTCTGCCACAAGAATACTATAAGGTTTTTATGGCTGTAGTTCGGGGTTTTCAGTCACAAAAAGAATACGTATTCACTATATACATACACACTAAATATGTTTTAAATAAATATCTTTGAAATTGCAAAAAAAGAGAAAAAATTTTA
Organism: Barypeithes pellucidus; assembly: GCA_963991005.1. Classification (NCBI taxonomy): domain Eukaryota; kingdom Metazoa; phylum Arthropoda; class Insecta; order Coleoptera; family Curculionidae; genus Barypeithes; species Barypeithes pellucidus. Next base: position 39,325,894 of record OZ022559.1, read on the forward strand.
AACAAAATGAGGTACGCCCTTTTGTGTGCTGTTAATGTTTGGATTTATAGATTGCTAAAAAAAGATACGCCCCGTTATTTAAATGCAAAAATATATTTTTGGTACAAAAAAATTAACACAAACTTTGAAAAAACGTTAATAAGGAAACTAAACTTAAGCACAATGTTTATACAATAAACAATCAGCATTTTATTCGTGGGGAAGCGATCTGTAGAAGGCAACGTGGTCAAGAGATTTTACCACCGGGTCTTTTCCAGAGCACAGTGAAACCAAGTTGTCGTATTTAAGGGCTGTTACTTTAGGTCTTTCCTTATTGAGCTTTCCAACAGACAAATTTAAAATATTTTCCCGGCTTCTTTTTAGGGTAATGCTTCTGTAGGTTTCATCACAATGGGATAACTTGTAGAAAAATTTATTAGCCTCCTTCTTTTCAACTTTAAACTCTGAGATTTCTGTCCAGTTCACTTTGTTTTTGTTATCGTCTTCACGGATACTTAAAACTCGTAATTGTTTTGACAAATCTTTAAAATCTAAGAAGTCAGTATGTTCCATCTTATTTACAATGTATGGTTGTTTCCTTCTTGCAAGTTTGAAAATAGGCAGTAGTTGTGATGGAACAAACAAGTTCCCTGAATGAGACATTGCGGTAGAAATTGTGCTATGACAGGAGTCTCTTTGAATTCGTCCTCGTTTTCTGGTTGATCATTGTCTAATGGAACTGAATTAGCTGCACTGGTTTGGAGTAGATCGCACGCTGAATTTTCATTTTCTGTTAAAAGAACTGGATCATTAATTTTTGCTGCAGTTTTAGTTGATGTCATTTCTTGGCTAATTTTTGGTTTCTTATAAAAGTGAGAAAGGGGTAAATAGTCATCTGAAACCCAATCTGAATCTGAGTCGCTGCACTGTTCACACTGTAGTACTGTCCCGAAATACCATACTTATATAACATTTTTACTTTCACATCTTGTCTAAATTTGCGCTGTTTTTTGCTTACAAGAACAAGTCCATCAGAGCACACGACATTTCGCGTTTGATCGTCCCAAAGCACTAATACATCCATTTTGTATTCTGAAACAAAAGAGTAATTACTAAAGTTGCGGATATGTTATTATTATATCCCAGTATGAACCGCATAATTTTTCCCACTATTGACCTTGGTGCATCAAAATACAAATGACCGGTAATTTTATCAAAGTGGTAGAACTAGGTACCTATATGAAATTAAGCAACATTGAGGTTAGGTATATTTTAGATATCCCTACCTAGACATGAAAATAAAAATATTCAGCTGATCACTTACCTGTATTTTTAATATATCGAATCGCACCATAACAATCAAAAAAAACACCGGTGATTCGAAGGCGGCACTATCATCATGGATCTACCGCGATAACAAAATAGCCAGCAGAGCGAAATTCTCACTATGGATCAGTAAAAGGGCGTAACTCAATAACAATTAATAAAATATGGCAAACAAAAGGGCGTAATTGAGATTCGCCTTTTTGTCTGCTTCTATAATATGCTGTATTGAGTTTCGCCCAAACTACTTTTCTAAATAACTCCGCAGGGAATAAAGATAAAGGTACGCCCGTTTGACAGCAATAAAATATCGCCTAAAGACATAATATAAGGGCTTATCTAAAAAAATCGATTTTTTGAGATACGCCCTTTCGTATGCAAGGCGACGATTTATTGAAAAAATTAAAGTATAAACACATGCATCCCATAATTTAAACATAATAAACATAGCGACGTCATATGAATTACATTCCACCACCTATCCAAAATTAAATTTGGTCGTTTTAATACGATGCTCTAAACTTCAAAGGAAGGATCCGCCGAAGTAAGACGTCAAGTGTAAATTATGTGTCTACAATGTTGCCAACAGTATAAAGAGTTAATAATCATTTTTTATCGATTACTGCTAGAGTTTCGTCAGCTCAGTTTAAAAAATCTAATTATTTATATATTTTTCAAATTTTGCAAATAATAAGATTTATAAAAAAAAAATTATCTAAAATATACAGCTTAGGTTTGGGCACCAGGGCCTTCAATTTTGAACACAAAATTATTGCTGAATATGCGTACAGCAATGCTACTGTTGTAGACATGTATTGAGCAAGATCTAAATATTAGGTTTTACCATCCTTAATTAGTTTATTTTCTGCTTGGTCTACCTGTGCTCTGATTTTATTCAATGATACGATATTCTCATACCTACATCCGAATCCACCAAGGGGTTCCGGAACTGGTAAATATAATTATAGCTAACTTAAGTCAAAATCTCAATTAAGCTAGGCAGGTTGATATACAGGGTGGCCCATCGAAAACAGTCCAGCAAGGTTTTCAGGGGGACACGTTTCACTATTAATTTCATCCCTGTAACCTCGACCCCCCTAGCGGGGGCGGCTACTACCTTTGTTTTTTCAAATGGGAATGGGTATGTTGTGATACATCTTTTTAAAGGGCATTAAATTCTCTTTAAAATGGCGCTTCGTTTTGTAAATTTGAGCTACACGCCGCCGAGCAACGGAATTTGAAACATTTCACTGCATCTCTTATCAAGTACACAGGTTTGTAAACAATTTATTTTTAAGTAATAAGTATCAGTCAATTCAACTTTATCTTCAGTAAAGTGGTTGATCCAGATCTACATACGTTATTTCTGCGCTATTAATTTCTTTTGATTTGATCGTGACATAAAAAATAGTTTATTCTATTGAGGAGAGACTGGAAATTATTGAATTGTATTTTATAAACAATCAATGTGCAAGAGTAACGGCAACTTTGTTTAATGATAGACATCCAGATAGACAAGTACATCATTTTTATATTTTATAGAATTAGTGGCAAAATTTCGGCAAACTGGTTCAGTGGCAAATAAAAAAAGGATCATTGAAAATCCGGTAAGAGATGAAGCAGTAGAAGTAGCTGTTCTGGGTCAAGTTCGTATGAATCCAACATTAAGTACCAGAAAAATGTCTGATGTAACGGGAATTTCGCGGACCACTGTACAGAGAATTCTGAAACATTGTAAATGGCACCCATACAAAATTCAACTTCTCCAAGAATTGAATGAAGATGATAATGACTTTTGTGAAGAAATCTTAGAACATGTATTAAATTATCCGAACTACATTTTTAACGTTTGCTTCTTAGACGAATTTTCTTAATGGCACTGTCAATCGACATAACTGTCGTTACTGGTCCGACACGAATCCAAGGATTTACCACGAGGTTCATACTCAAAATCCTCAGAAATTAAACGTTTGGACTGGTATTTTCGGTGATCACATAACTGGACCATTTTCTTACCGGGAAATTTAAATGGAGATACTTATTTAGACTTGTTGGAGAATGTTGTCCACCCAGCGCTGATGGAAATTATGGAAAACGACCAACGTACCAGGAAGACAATCCAATATTTCAACAAGACGGGGCTCCCCCCCATTATACATTACTCGTACGCCACTTTCTGGATGAAACATTTCCTGGTAGATGGATATGGAGGAGGGGTGCTATTGAATGGCCCGCGAGATCGCCCGATTTATCTCCCCTTGATTTATTTTTGTGGGGACACCTAAAATCCAAAATTGATGCCACCCAACCCGAATCCTTAGAGGATTTATGGAACCGCATTACTAATGAATGTCAACAAATTACACCAGATGTTCTTCACAATGTCCGAGAACACTTTGAACAGTTGTTGTACTATTATATGGAGGTGAATGGCGTACATTTTCACCATTTAATAAGATAACATATAAGTATTACTCAATAAAATTACATTTTTTAAAACACTATTTCTCGGCGGCGCGTAGCTCAAATTTACAAAACAAAGCGCCATTTTAAAGAGAATTTAATGCCCTTTAAAAAGATGTATCACAACATACCCATTCCCATTTGAAAAAACAAGGGCAGTAGCCGCCCCCGCTATGGTGGTTGAGGTTACAGGGATGAAACTAATAGTGAAACGTGTCCCCCTGAAAACACAAGTTTACGGGTCCGAGTTTTTTTTTAAATTTTCACGTACACAGCCGTAAACCTTGCTGGACTGTTTTCGATGGGCCACCCTGTATTTAAAAAAATAAGATATAGTGCGCGTAATATATTTGTTATTTGAGGTATCGTAAAACGTGATAATTATGCGCGTCTCCACGTTATAACACAGAGAGTTTGATAAATAAGTAATAGTTCTTAAGATTACACATCTTTAATTTCGCTCGTGGTTTATTAATAAATAGACTTTTGACCACAAAATACAAATTGTTTTGTAGTTCTGTAACAGTACATGTGAATATGTTCTGCTAGAGTTAACAAGTGATAAACATTGTATTTATAAGTCTAAGAACCATTCGCCACACTTAGTAATTGTTTACCAAAATAACCTATATACAAGGTTCAGATTCCGGGCCCAATCTGAATGCAGCAAATTCATATTTGGTTAGTTAACACGTTTTACGATCGAGAGCCGCAATTGAACGTTCTAAAATTTGGCACTTAGTGTATTATATAAATAAAATAAATTCCACAATGAGAACAATACACATTTTGGAATTAAGATGTGAACCAATGAAGAACAGAAGTTTATTATCATTTTAAACATTTGCTTAAATCAAAATGAATCAATCCTGCAAATAAAATCCCAAATCAAGGATATTTAAATTTAAGATCAGATCAGTGTTTTACTGAATACTTACGAAATTAATTTATTTCCATATTTGCATTCAAATGGTTATATAATTATTAACTATATTATTCACCTAATGATGATTACCTATTGTACCATCATGATTGATCAACATGGTTTGCTTTTCAGATACATTATAAATCATTATAAAGTCAACTTCGACAATTAATCACGATACTGGGAGAAGTGCAGGAACTAATGTAATTCATTACTGTGTGAACAATTGATGCAAGCCAGTAGATACAACTTTCTTATAATTTTTTATATAAATCGCTTGTGTGTTCCAATTACAGGGAAATTGTTATACTTCGTAAACCATCCTGTATAAAATCAATATTACTAGCAGAGAGACCACAAAGCTCTTTATAAAAATATAAATAAATCTTACACTGTTGACAGTAAATCTTAATTTAATGAATCAAGAATAGAACAGCCAAATAAAATATAAAATCCGACTCTGTATCCTGGCAAAGTTTGAAACAGTCTCTGAATACAAAATGACTGGATCATACGAAAAAGGTCCCGAAGTGAGGATTTCGCTGGATTGCAGAGCGTTCCAGTTTACGACAGAGAGCTTCCGGGCAAAAACATTCAGCCCGCGCTTGCTGATAACTTTACCCCGGAAATGGAGCTTTCCTTTTTTGACTGTTATAAAGCTTTGCCAGGTATTTTGAGCCATTCTTACAATCTCATTTCCGTTTTGTATCTTGTTTTATGAAAAGGATATATTAAGGGAATGTAGATTGCTTGATTTACGAAACAAGATTGCAACTGAAGATTGTAAAGGTTTCTTCAACGAAGTATAACTGGAATGAAAATATTTTAAATACTAACAACTATGTTCGCAGAGTTTCAACTTTAAAACAGTGGCAATATTAAATTTCGGGGTTTGAAATGAAAACTCTAAAAATAAGTAAACCTAATTTTTTATTGTAATTGATATTTTCAGTTCTTCCTCAAATTTATGAGGAGAAAGTATTTCCGGACAGTTCTCATTAATAAAACTAGAACTAATTTGGCAAAATATTCCCGATGAAAAAATATATCGCAAATAAATGCTTAAAAATTTGTCAAAGTCATTTTATGTCAATGTTAACATTATTTTATGTTATAGATACTATTTGTGCCGTAGCATCATTGTAGCGTTTTCCTCAACTGAAACTCACTTGAAAACGCTGTCACATATTGACAAGTGTAAATGTAATTAGGAAGGTGATTACTGGTATTTTCATTTTAATCTGATAAAAAAAACCAGAATCGTAGTCCAGATTCAAGCCAGTTTGGAGACAGAATTTTCTTAGTATCTAAAAACAGTATGAGTATAAAGTTTCGTGAACTTTTTATTATTCCTTTTAAAAATTCTGAATAAAAGTTTTCTTTAAAATCAATACGGATGCGAATATTTGACCACCTCAAAATTTACATGATAAATCCCATGTGTCCTGTTCGGACGCACCCTGTATGTATAATATAGACATCGGAAACTTATCGTACATACGGATTACAGTATTATTGTTATGTCAATATCAGATTTGACTATTTCCTAGATATAATAAAAAAATATAGTGCTTTAATTGACTCGTGATACTAAAAAAATGGTAGCTGTCGAATTTACATGAACTAATCTTTAAATTATCTTCAGAAACGAAAATGCAGCAGTTCTGTAAAATTCTTAGGTTGTACTATTATCCTTAACGCCCTTATCTAGCGATTATAAGCGGGAGTCTGTTGTCCCCGTAAGGTTTCTTAGATTTATACTTAATTTCAAGCAATAATAAATCATTCCGACCATTGTTTAAAAATCAAAATAAATTTCCGCTACCTATTATTTAAATATAAATAAAAGTTTAGAGTCAGAGTATTCTAATAGAGCAACGCTGTAAAATAGCTTATGATCTTCTTAACAATGTTATTAAAGAAAACTATAGAGGAGATATTTTTGTATAGTTTAAACCATACCGGGACATTTATTTCATCATACTATTGGTTGAGACGCGTTAAAAAATCTCCTATTTGTCAGAAATTAAATTAAATTAAGGTCTTCGAGCTAGAGAAATATAATATGTTAATCTGTCAGGCCACTCCATTACAGCAATCCAGATGTAAGAAAACACGAGAAAGCTTTCGACTGCCATAGAGCTAGTGAGCGGAAATTGGACTTTTCCTTTATATAGCCGATTTCGCCATGTTTTGACGAAAAGAAATAAAAATAGAGAATGCATGGCTCCTAAGTACTGAGAGGTGTAGAGAGTTTTTGAACTATATAAGTCCAAAATTGTATACTATGTTTCCATGCTGTGATCCTTTGAATTTTTCATTTTTATTCATCTTTTCTACTTTAGCTTGGTGAATTGGATTTAGACTTTACTTCGCCCTCTCTTTAATTTAGGAGATCATGCATGATAACAGTTCGTTTAGGTTGTAAACAATTGTTACCATAATATGATATAAAATTGTACTTTTTAGAAGAATGTCAGACTCGATTATAATTTATTGTGGAGGGCCAAACAAGCGGCCGAGAAGAGTTTATTTCGGATTCCATTTTAGAGTTACTAGTACTATATACAGGGTGTTATGGAAATGACGTATTATATCTAAACCATCAATTCCTTAGATAAAGAGAAATTGAAGAAAAATACCCATAAATGGCGCTTTCAATTCATTCAGCGATAAAAGTGACCCGATGTCAAACCAGAAAAACACGTGTGGCACTGCGATACATGTAAGCAATGAAGGAATTCTGGCTGTTGTCATATTATGTACACCTTAAACTCTTTAGACAAAATGAAATAATTTAAACACTTTTCCATTCTGTAATGCCTATTTGAACAATTAATTGAATAACATTTACAACGGACTATGTTTTAAACAACCCGAAAAACACATGGAATAGTATTAAATAAGTTTTAAATAGGCACGTACGTCACTAGGTCAAATGCCAAGGACCTCTTGACGCCTTACATCGCCTGAGCGAAGTACATTCATATAGCTCCGCACGCTTGCGGTCTGTTAGTTAAATACCAACCAGCAGCCGGATACGTTGTGTCTCGTCGATCACCAACACACTCTCAGCAATCCGCTCTGTTTTTCGGTTTCCGCGTGCATCTTGCCCGTCCATAAATAATCTTTGAATAGTGTTTTTATTGACGCGTTTCTTCTGGACGTCAAATTTCGTCGCGTGTAATAAAATCTAATAATCTGTAGTATAATCTGTATTATTGTATTTTCAAAAGCATACTATCAGTTCTGTTTCACTATTACGGTGTGTACATAAAGTGTTTCCAGGAGTGTTCATATGAAAAAGAAAAAAACTGATTGTGTTTGTGCCTGGATTTCCTCGCTGTTTAGGTATAAAGATAAATACAAGTAGGTAGAAAATAATTAATTTTTATAATTATATATGGAATTTCAATTTTACATTAAGTTTGGCAACATTGCCAGTGGGTCTGGGTGAAATATTGTACACTAGCGCGGACTGACCTATGAGTAAGAGTGTTTGTTACCCCACTTTTAAAACGGTCGATTTAAAAAAAATAAAATAGTAGTCATCTTAGAATTTGAATTAAATACTTTCCATATTTTCAATTTTACAGGTAATACTCAACGTAAATGTCAATTATGTATCAAAATTATTTTTATACTTCGATACATTCCATAACATTTGAAGCAAGAGCAATACAAATATATTTTAAAATAGCATAGGAACTAATCTCTGCGTGAAATAGACTATTAGAAAATGCACAACGTAACGAGGGTAATGCATTTTAGTACTACAGCTTAGGAATTTAATATTCCCAGGAGCAGTTGAGCTTGTTAAGCTGCGCCTGGACCGTAATAAATAAATTTTATTTCATAAAGCAGAATAAAGAAATTTTTGACCTAGAGGTCATAAAATATCGACAATATAACATAAAATAGTATGTGGTCTATAAGATCTAAATGCCACTAAATGTTTTTACAAAAAATCATGACAAATAATGAAAATAACTATGTTTATATCGGACTATACTATCAAATCAACTGTTAATGGACATATATATCACTACCAAATGTTTAAAATAAGAGGAGATAGTAAATTTTAACAAATATGACTGTTATTTCAAATCTTTCGAAGGTAGAAATAATGCAATTCTTCTTCCAGTGTCGTGCACATTCCTGCTTAGGCGTTAATCCTCTCCTACTCCCATCATATATCTCTATTAGCTGCAGCATTCTGCAATGTTCGGAAGTCCTTTATCCCTGTCCATTGGCGTATATCCTGAGCCATGACAACTTCGTTCTGCCCATTCCTCTTCTTCCTCCCTCAATTTTACCCTTGAAGAATGAGGCGCTGAAAGCGGTAACGAAGTCCGCGCAGTATGTGTCCAAGATACCCTATTTTACGCTTTTTAATATTCTCGAAAAGTTCTCGGTCCGCTAGGCCAGCTCTTCGGAGAATGTCCTCATTCCGGACATGATCGACCCAAGGCACCCTCAACCTTCGTCGTAGGATCTACATTTCAAAGTCTTCTTTTTGTTAATGATTGCTCAATTTCTACTTCCGGTTTGTCTGCTGTTGGGGCATATAACTGGATAATATTAATGTTAATGGGGCTACCAAGCAGCTGAACCAGACCTACTCTTTCGGATAGGGAATCAAAATTTTTGACTGATTTTTGTGAGTTTTCGTCCATTAAGATACCAACACCATGTTCGTGATTTCGATCAGCATTTTTGCCAGAGTAATAGAGTACGTTACCATTTGATTTGACTATTCCGTTTCAGGCCATCGAACTTCGCTCACCCCAAGGATGTTTACCCTCATTCTGTTCATTTCCTGTATTAGATTATCGAGCTTTCCAGCCGCAAATAATGTTTTCACATCACACAAGTCGCGATTCTTGTTATGTTATCTAGTTGAAACCGGGGAATTCTTCGCACTTCGAACAAACCTGACCATTCAAGGTCTGCCCGGGACTACAGGCCATTTGTACTTGTGCTTCCAACATGATAAGATGATCGGATGAATATCCGGGGGATATCTAGAAGATCTTTAATGCAGTGGTTTCCCGTTGCCTTCTGCATCCCCATGCACTTAACTTTGTTGCAGGTTCATCCACCTTTAGGATCTCTTTCCTAGGGCAAGAAGGTGCCCTAACTCTTTTTGGCTCATCCACCCGAAGCTGTTGGCCGCCAAGAGGGGACTGCTTATTCCGGCAGTCGTTCGGTCAACAATACAATAATGCAATAGATATTAAAATGAGTGATAGACGTGTTTTGGACTTCCATTGTCTTTATTTCATTTAAATCACAACGTTTCAACTGGTAAGTATCTCCAGTCGTCTTCAGGTGAATACTGGAGATACTTACCAGTTGAAACGTTGTGATTTAAATGAAATAAAGGCAATGGAAGTCCAAAACACGTCTATCACTCATGATACAGTATTGTCTCTAACCTTCAAAGAAACACTAGATATTAAAATGTTAATATTATTAAATGGAAGAAAATCGTATTGGTAACCCGTAAAATATAAATGCAAGTTATATATTTTTAAATTGTATTAAATGATTCGTAGTATTATTTTATTTATGTTACTTTGTAGAACAAAACCTGGACCCAAAAATAAGACAATAGTTTGTTATAACCATAACCCTGATAATGCTTCGTAACAGCGCTAGAGTCTTTTAAAGGGGGCACCGTGAAGTTGGATTTATATCTGCAAAACCCCTCAATATAAAATTACGATAATTGGTAGGTCTTAGGTATATTATTTGAAATGGATGGTGTATTAATTTATTTCTTTAAACTTTTTTTTATCAAAGGCGACCCTATCACCGCCTTACCTAATTGCCACAATTTTTTAATTTTTAATTGTAACTACTATGAATTTAAATAATACTTTTTTCTATTTAGGTTTCATAATGGTTACTTTATGAAATGCAAAAAAATTGAATAACCTGCCACTTTATGAAACTGAAATTTTATTTTTTTTATGTTGGCAGCAGGTAGGGTTCGAATTTAGGCTTACTTCGATTTCGTTTAAATTAGTTTTGTAGGCATTATGGATTCGACAAAAATTTTTTATAGGAAACTTTACGGTGTCCGTCAACCAATTTCTAGTCACAACTATAAAACAACATAACCTAAAAATAATAGAAATATCTTCCAGTTTATGCTCTATTTCTAAAGTTTTATTCAATAAAGTACTATTTTTATTTTTAATTCAATATATTATTATACATATTACTTTATATATATACATATTTATAGTTAATGCTAGACATTTCCTGTTCATTAATTGTTATTCCTGTCAGATTCTGTGTCGACACAATATTTTGTTCAATAGTATTATTTATTATTTTGTTCAGTACTTTGAACTTTGTTCTGCTCACACCATAACTTAAAGTTTTGCATATTCTTTTTAAAAGTTCTTCTAGATTATTTTCTGCAACTTCTCGTATTTCTGACGGACTACAACTTTCTTCCTAACTCATTTTCATTAGCTTTAATAATATATTTATTTTTAATTATGACGGATGGGAAGAGGCTTTGTTGTGTTCAATTGTTTCTATCATGGCACATTTGATACTTATAACATTTTATTTAATTGTAAAGTATTGCCAAAACAAAAAGAAAATGTTAATTCAAATGGAAAAAATCTACTTTATTTTTTAAAGTTTTTCAGACTTTAAAGACCCAAATAGAAAAAGTATTATAAAATACACGGTTCATAAGACAATTAGAGCACTTGTACTTTAGAAAACTCCCCGCTTCGGGGGTCGTTTTCTAAATTAACCGCGTGCTCTAAGATAATGTTTTATGAAACTTGTATCTACTATTGTATTACTCGTAACATTTTTATGAAAAAGTACTCTTGTTATCCCTCGATAGAATTCATTGTTTTCGAATAAAATGAATTTAAAAATACATCATGTGAATGATAAATTCATACAAAACTATCAAGTTTATTTTATAACGGTAAAATGAAGATTTTTTAACGTTTTATATTTAGTAATTTTCAAATGTTAAAAATTATTTAAACAAATGTAGTATAATCGAAAACGGTGGATTCGATCGAAGGATGATGACACCTCTTATTTACACAGGAATGTATGGAAAGTAGAAAGTTCATATTTTAATCAAGTACAATTAAGAAATAATAAAGATGGAACAATAAGTAAAACAAGTAAATCACTAATCTAATCTAAATCTTCGTAATAATCGCGATATTAGGAAAATTTCATTTGAAGGCGTCACCTTTAAGGGGCTAGACATTTTCAGGGTCATGTTTATATGAACGTATTGTTTCATTTTTGGGTCTAGCTTACACTAGCATAATAATTGTACCATGTGTTTCAATAAAATCAAAAATTCCTGGCATTAAGATGCCAGAGTCGATTAAGTGTCGTTGGATTTGATTCATTCAAATTTGCATTTTTCAACTTTCGAATGACAAGTCCAATTACCCAATGACATTATTGTTGTTTGGTTTCAATATACTCCTTATACAGGTTGTTAAAGAAATCGTTTATAATAATTAAACTAAATTTAAAGTATTTATTGACTCGTCCGTTACTTTGTGACAATACATTTTAAATATATAAAATGAAACTAAAGTTTACTTTGTTATTTGTCATAAATTTTCACGTCAGTTTTAGAAGAAACCTTTATAAACTCACCAATTTCAAAAAATATTTTTTTCTGGTATACTTAGATATGTTGACTACAGTTTAGTGTGCTTCACAGGGACTGAGGAACATTAAACGTATTTTAAACCACCTTAACTCTATACATCCCAAAATTAAATTCACGCTAGAAATAGGAAACGACTCGATCAATTTTTTGAATCTCAGAATATCAAAAATCTCGAATAAAAAACTACAGTTTAACATTTACAGAAAACCTACATTTACAGATATTACAATACCGCATGACTCTGTACACCCAAAGCGCATAAATTTGCAGCATATACATCTCTACCACTCTCTAAAGAAAGTCTAAAGATTGAGTTCGATACCATCAGAGCTATTGCCGTCAATAATCGGTACATATTAAAAGAAATTACTTCACTTATCAATAAAAAACAACATACACTAGCTATAACACAAATATACCCCATAAAAAAAGAACGAAAACTCAAAAAATTTCATAGTCTTACATATTCAGGTCGTACCTCAGACAAAATTGCAAATCATCTGATCAGGTAACAATAGCATTCAAACCCTCAAATAGTTTATCCAAATTATTTTTTAATGCCAAAATGAGCGCGAAAAATATAAAAAATCAGGAATTTATAAATTAAAGTGTAATGAATGCAATAGTTGCTATATAGGACAAACGGGAAGAAATTTTGAAACGAGATTTAAAGAACACAATGCATGCTTTAGACTTAATAAAGGATCATCTTAGTTTGCGAATCACTTTTTAGATACAAACCACACATTTCCAGATATAAGTAACCTACAAATCTTACACACTGAACAAAAGGGCCATAAATTAAATTTACTAGAAAACATTGAAATTTATGAACATAAAAATGACGGTAATATTAACCTTTTAAACACACAATTATATCTCGGCAACTCCCCGCTATTGAAATTATTGTAAAAATCCCATCTGGCATGTGCATATTTAGATTCTCTGAATATTGACCCGTTTGTCCCTAATTTAAGTTTATTACACTATTGTGACAAAGATTATTTATTATATTAAATTAATATTTTTTATTTTTTTATTTTTAGTAGGTACTACCTATATTATACAGGGTGAGTCGGGAGGAACGGACCAAATTTCAGGAGTGTATTATACACGCGAAAACAATGTAAAAAAAACCATATATTCTTATCGGATATTTGGTCCGTTCCTCCCGACTCACCCTGTATACACTTAGTTTGGGTTCACTCTCGTGTGAGCGTCTTGAAGATGTAATTGTACTACTAAACGGCCGTAACGCCAAATCTCTTTTAATATAGTGACAAATAACAAAGTAAACTTTAGTTTCATTTTATATATTTAAATTTGAAGTAATCATACAGGGCGGTTTGCTTTTGTCAATTAATCACTTAGTTATTAATGGCGTTTGACATATGTACTCTGGGGGTTAAGGGGATTTTCAAAATAAAATAGAACAATAGTTCAAAACGTAACTCACTCCGGAATTGTCTTAAGTTATGTTATGTTCTTTCCTTCCTTTATTTCTTTATAATCCTTTAGAACTGAACCTAGATAATTTTTAACAGTATCAGTTTTTATTTTATTTAATTCCGTGCAAAATATTTCAAGATGCCAGGAAATTACCTTCCTTCAAACCATCGAATTTTCAATTAAGTCATGGATCCAGTAAGTTTCAACAGTGTTATGCAAATTTATTTATAGGCATTTTATTGTTCTGCTAATTTTTACAGAAGACATATCATACAGGGTGTTCTGGAAATGATTCTTTTGATTTGATTAGAGATAGCTGATTGGCTGATTAGAGATGGTTGACTCCTTGTAACCCACAGCAACACTTCATACTTCTTTTTAAATCAACGGTCTAAAAAATGGAATAAAAACCCCTTACATCCAACGAGTGAAAAATATACGTGGTGAATTTTCTCTATTGTTATCGCAGAGTACCATTTACGATCATCTTTCACCAAAGATATATTCCAAATACGGCATCATGTGTAGGCTTGATGTTTAATATCTTTCTTCTTCGTCCCCTGATCGTATGTGTCAATATATTTAACTGTGCCTTATCTTTATTTTGAAGAAATTCTAAACCTCAAAAGACACCATCAGAACTTTCTCTGGTACTGGCATTTTAATCCACTCTAACACACAGTCGCCTAGGTTATTTAGATTAAAATAAATTTATTTAATCGGTCGGAGACATGTCAAAGATACTTATCTTTTCGTTACTCTGTTCCGTTAGCACGTATCGTTGTTTTACTGGTCCTGCTTTATAACAGGTGAGACCAGTTCAGTAAAAGATAACGTTATAGTAATAGTGATAACGCTAAATATTTCTCTCTATGGCGGATAAAAAGGTTTTTCAGTTGAAAAAAATTATCTGTACAGGAACAATAGGTGATTATCGAATTTAGGAGTTTTTAGGAGAGCAGGTGAAAATATTTTAAGATAATTGGTATTTTAAGTAAGGAATAATCTTATTTAAATAACTCCAAACCTTTTACCATTAGAAAGTGTGCAGGCGTAACCAACATCAGTAGGTAGGTAGTAACTAAACCAATAAAAAAAGTCAATAGAATAGATAGTGGTAATTATTATTTTAGGAAATAGATAATACATTTAAAATTATATCAAACGTTGACAATAAATAGAAGAAAGTCCCAATTTCAAAAAAATCGCACCTGTCGAAACATATTTACCAAATATAGTTATAAATTAAACTATATTTTTTTGCCTGATCATCGTCCTCTATTTTAAATGATTAAAGTAGGTCTAATATCAGATATAAATAATATCAGCACAACTATCATTTAACATCACTCTGCTTACTGTCAAGTTTGAAGTTTCCTCGCCTACTATTTAAAACCTAGGCGAGGTGTTCGGGTTTTGTTTCTTACATATGTCGGTTAGGGAGGATGCCATTATACCCAGCTTGTATACCTATCCTAGGTGAAAAAGATAAATATTTCTTTCATTCGAAGATAGACCACGGTATGAAGTGATAACTTTATCAATATTCGAAAATTCATAAGCATTATTATTTTAGAAAATGTCTAGATTTGAATTGTTTATGAAAATTAAACTCTTATATCCAAAAAATAACTGTAGCCATTTGAATAAGTTACTATTAATAATTAATTCGTTTCCATAAATATATTATTTTTAACTTGATCTATAGGAAGATGGTAGGTAGGCTATATAGAACTAATAAAAAAGTGAACAAACTATGTATTCTAACTATGTAGTTGAAATTTTTTTGAGTGCCGATGCAATGCCAAATATGGTTTATTTACTATAACAGTTAAGTATATGCCAATAGAGAAAAACTTATGTAGTAACAATTATTCCTGTTAAATATTGCTTGTCCAGAATATTTAGGTTTTTTAATTAGCTCACATTTACTGACTGTTATTTTTAAAACATATTTTTGGTTACTCAACTCAGATCAGAACTGCTGGTATTAATGTATAATCGCAAGCAATTCTGTCATGGTGCTTATACTAAAATCTAATAAAAAATGACAGAATACATAATATTATTATGTTCTTATGAATAACACTTTAATACATAAGAAGTAAAAAGATATTAGATCTGAAAAATCATTACACATAACAGGTTCATAATTTATTTGTTCAGGCATCAAAAATATTACGGGAGACTTAGCGATAATTAATGAATTATTGTCACATATTTTTTTTTTCTAGCATCAACAATTTTACTAGCTATATCCATTTGAAGTAAAATTTTGAATGGCAATGATAATTTTAAGCTAACGTCGACTTTCAGTAATCTACTAGTTGGTAGCTAGACGAAGGGCAATCCACGATTAGGTACGTAATACGTAATCTCATTATATGTATACCGTATGTTCCAAATTCATCGGACATATTATGCGTCATCTTGACATATAATTATATATCATTTTTACTATAGAACATTGGCCCGTCATACAGCGGAGTAACTGCACCAGTGTAACGTATCATCTCCGCCAGCGTGCAGTGACCTTGAGATGTACTCCGACTGCAATACTACATGCACTAGAAAGTCGAGCCAGGGGGACTCGGCCATATGGCAACACCTTCATGCACCGCTGCACTCCTGATAGAAAATATATTTAGAATGCAATGTGTATTAGTTTAAATAAAACAAAAACAAACAGTTTTTTATTTCTCATCGTATAATATATATATATCTATCTCTTTTGTTCCTTCTGCTTTTTTAGGGAGGCGCTTCCACAGTCATTGGATAAAGTCTGTTAGTATGCGTATCAATATTTGTGATACTTCTAAGATACGATAATTTTTAACAAAAAAAGTTTGATTTATCGTAGATATAGAAAATAAAAATCTAAATTAATTTTCATTGAAAAGATCGGAAACGCCAAATGATTTAAAAATTATTGTTGATGAAACTGTGATATTATTGAGGGCGATCAATAAATAGTTTCTACAGAGGGGATCAAAAATAAAATATAATTTAATATAATTGCCCCCCCCCCCCAAATGATCTAAAATTTGGCTGCAATAGTTTATGACATTATGTAGGTATTAGTAAATGTATATTTGCATTTTGAAGATGAAAGTGCACTTTTCAAATGATCAGAGTATCTTAAAGATGATGCAAACAAAATATATTATATGAATATTTATGTTTTTAGTACCTAACTCATTTTTCCTTACAACCACATCTGATGAAAAGTGCAATGAAAACGGGAATTTTTCATATTATAAAATTTCGATCATGATATAATGTAGTTCTTATCGTAATTACCAAAAGTTATACATTGTACGAGTATGTATTACTCGTATAACAGTTGTGAAGTATTGTTATACCATTAGTTACTAAACTTATGTTACTATAGACTCATATTACCCAGATATTTATCGATAAGATGCATGTAAATCATGTTTATAAACAGTGCAAATAATCCATTTAAATTAAATGTGTAATAATTGTTGTTTGTAATTGTAAATTACAAAATATAAACTTGTATAGGTATAGGAACTTAGAAATTCCTAAACAAACACGTTCATAAGCTACTAAATATATTGATCTTTATGGATTAAATTAAAACTATCATATGTTTTAACCGAATCTACGTTATCACGATAAAAATTGATATTATTCCTATCAGCAACTAATTACAAAATCTTCCACTGATAGTACGATGCATAAAGTGCATTAAATGACGTCAGAGTAATTGCATTTGAGAGCAAGTGCATGACAGCGAACGGGTTAAAGTATGACTTGAAACTACATACTTGGTATCAGGAGACCAGCGCGCGCGAGCGGTGCTTTTTTCTGATGCATTTTATGCGTTGGTGCATGTGCATCGGCCGACGGATGCATGTATGCGTGCACGGCGGGGGCTTGGCTCACTCGATGGGCTGTGGTATTTTTATTGATATGTACAATGCCTACATTACGCTGGATATTTTTGTTGAAAACGACACAATTAATATTTTTTATTATTTTAATTACTTACTTTGTTGTTACATCTGTATATATATAACAATAAATAATTGAGAATAAATGTATGACTAAAAAAATACAATAACTTTTTGAACTAATATATATTTATGAGAATATCCAACATGCAGATCAGTGATTGAATTGGACCAATTTTATAGATGAGGTGAAGTTGACTAGGTGAAATGGAAACTATGCTCGGTTTTAGGAGTCATCTCCTTTTAACCCCAGAATCAAACCCAAAAACTCAATCCTATATAGGTAGGTAAAGAAACTCATAACTTCATTCCACTTCGAGATGGACTACTTCAAAAAAAAAATCCTATATATTTTATAAAATCAAATACAGTGAAATCTCTCATAACGGACACCTCTGACAGGCGGAGATCTCTATTAAACGGACATTTTTTCATAGTACTTAACTAAGTATATGAAATTCCATGAAAATCAACATCTCTTGTGCTTGAACTCTCCTTTGGGCGGACGCGGACAGGCTGTTTTCATACAAAGAGTGCGAAAACCCTCCTTTAAACGGACAAAAAAATTTTTAAGGATTAGGGAGATGAATAAGTACGGTGCAAAAACTCTCTGAAGATGACCGGCAACCAATCGCGTATGCGTGGCAGAGCGAAAGGACTTCGCCGAATGAAAGTATGTGTTATACTCCGACAGCAGTCCGCCGTTTATTTGTGAGTTGAAAATTGATGTTGTGGAAGTTCTTAATTTGATAACAATGATTTGGGCGAGTTCGTTAACATTGATAGCAATGTGCTATTCGAAGATGATCGTGACCCCCATTCCTACCGATTATGTAGCCCAAACTGGAACCACATCACTATCTGACGACTCTAATGAAGAAGTTGAATGCAGTAATCAAACAAATGTCACCAATTATCAACAAGCCATTAGTATGGTAAAGGAATTACAAGAGTATGCAAAGAATAGAGGTGACTCTACAGCAATGGAATTGTTATCAGACTTGGAATTACATTTTCTAAATCGAAAGTTTAAAACGGAAACAAACTAGTGTATTTTTGTAATGCTTAATAAATGTTTATTTGTACATACATAGTAATAACTTTGCATTTACATATTACCGAATAACACATTTCCAATGAGCGGACACCTCTCTTAGGCGGACACATTTAGACGATCCCGTAGGTGTCCACCTAAGAGAGGTTTCACTGTACAATAAGACGTTATCTTGAGAAGTTAAATAATATTTTTTTTCCGCCATAATAATTATAAAAATTATTTTATAAGTAACAAAATATTTCCTAATTTTTTTTCTACTACAATTATCAGAGATGAGGAAAAGTACACACACAAAAGTTGAAAAAGTAATTGACTTTACAGAATTCATATTCAGTCACCTTGCAGTCTTTTATATGTCGTAAACAGTGACAATAATAATTTTTTTGCTTAAAGATCAAAAAAGCGTTGAAAATAAAAAAAAATACGAATTATCAATATTTAGAAATATATACGAAGATATATTTTCAGTGGTCAAACCCGAACAGATATTTACTTAATTACCCTTAGTAAAAAGTTGAATACGCTATATTATGGCTAATATTTACTTGTAGGAGCAATTGCAAGGTTGTTTATGAAGTAACTTGCGATAATTAAATATGTACTTATAGTAAAAATCTAAGTTAACCGCAATCGATAATCGCATAAGTAATTATTATAAGTATTATAAGTACTCTGATACTTGTACTATCTTCAAATGCTGCCGTAATAAAATAGTCGATACGATATTTGTTACTAGCGTTAATTAGCACCAGTATTAACACCAGCAAGTATCTTAATAATATAGTTACTTTGTAAACGAGTTATAATTAATGATATGAATAAGTTAAATGATTTGTTGGTCAAATTTCATTTATACTATATAAATATTTATTTTAATTATCATTTTGCACCTCTGTGCTGACCGTTTCGTACGTTCCATATCTTTTTTTCTTAATATACGAAACAGTTCGATTACACTCTAAAAAATGGTCTAGTTTAGGATACCAAGATCTTAGTCTCAATAACAAGAACATTTAGTGAAAGTGGCGATAAGAGGAAATTTAGTATCGAAGGCCAAAATTTATTGCTACGATTATTCTAGTTGGAGTCACTAATAACTCTTTTTAAGTTAACCAAGTACTTCTATAGTACCCAAAACAATAAATATTTATGATTACCAATATAGTTAGTTATTAGGAGCAACATCATATTGTTGTTTCAACAATTGTGTTTGTTAATTATTACCTATTTTATTGTTAAAAAAAGAGCAAAGAAATATTAAATACCAATGTATGGAAAAATCATTATTTTTCCAGATCACCCAATGATACCTTACACAATAAGGGCGTATTTAGTCTACATAGTAGCACTTTAAAATATCATATCAGATTGAATGGTATTACCAAGAAAAGGAAGTCTTTTCCATTGATAGGATGTCACCACCTGCAGACCGGTATCGAACTCTTTAGTTTTCGTCAGTACAGTGAAGGTATACATCTAATACTTCACGCCGTATTATCAACAGTAGTCGCGAAAATACAGCGCGCAGCGCCATCTCCATGGCGGCAGTTGGTGTGACGTCAGGTCTCACATCATACCTACTTATTACTACTATATCTGACCAATAATTAAGTAAATTAGTATAGGGAGCTAATTAATAAAAAGTGTTGGTTTCAACATGATAATGTAGTTATGTTAACTAAGAAGTAGTTAAAAATAAGAGTTAGTTCTGTTAACTAGATCATCTTGTTCACCGTAATTCAGTTAAAACGAAAATTTGTTTTGCTAACTAAAAATTACTTTTACATAAGCTAAAACTTTAACAGCAAGATAAAATTAGTCTTAGATATTAATGTATTTTTTAGAGTGTAGTTATTATTAGGGATAGATTATAGCATATCGTAGCTATCAGCTACATATATCGGAGCGATTACTAGTATAATAAGGTTAGCTGAAAGAGAGGCTAACGCTGTACTTAATGACAAGCATTTGCAAATTCGTGGATGCTGTTTCCACCAGCCAATTATTGTTCCCATGCACAGTTCCGGAAACCGCCTTTCGATCAAAACAAACTGCTAACACTTCAGTTAGGATCTTGATACCTTAAAACGGTTAGATATGGTGTATTTGCAAAAAAATCAAAATGAAAACACATTCGACAAATCCAGAATTTGAACAAGTTGTTTTCGATCTGCTACAAGGACACTGTAGGTATATAGTTTAAAGCAGTAATTCTTCAGTATAAGATAAAACCTTGGCAACATCGTAATCCTTTGGGGTATTAAAGTTTCCACTTTATTATAATTGGCGGCCGACCGGTCTGCATGCTAATAATCTCAATAAAGTCCTTATTTAGTGGCAGCTGATGGCTTTTGGCTTTTTATTCTAAATCGAAAACCGCCAGAACAGGTCCACTGCCATGTCGAAATGGCAGATGGCGATTGCAACTTTGTTGTAAAAAGCAAAGTTTATTTGTCGCTGTAAGATAACTGTAAGTATATAAAATCTTCAACTTTATTGAAATTACTTTTGTACCTCTGGACTGCCATCGCCTTGCTTTACGATATTATATACTTTATGTTATTTCTTATTATTAAATATTATAATATTGGGAACTTTTTGATATAGTTATGTTAAATCAATTTAAATGCCAATGTGTATGCTTACTTGGAATCAACTACACATCTACATAATTTGATTCCCTTAAAATTCTTGCTACAGCCACATATCTGTAACTGGATATGATTTCAGGTTTCATGTATGTACGATGGAGTTATATAATAATGTGTACTTGGACTTGTTATTCTATTTTTTGGTTGGGTGAATAAATTAATGGTGGTTTAGTGCCTTTTAAACAGAGACATTAGTTTTTTTGTACCCTCGTACCATATATCAAATTTTTGGATTCGGAAAATTTATTACTCGCAATTCATCGGCAGCAATTTATCGTTAGCAATTGATCGCTAGCAGTTGACGCATTGACGGCAGAAGCAATTTATAGCCTAGAATTGATAGCTAGCGTATTTATCGCCAGACACGGTCGTCCACCGAATTACTTACATGAGGTGTGGACTGTGCATCAGCTTGTTCGGGTTTGTTCAAGGATTACCAAGGACGAATAATTCTATTGAAGAGTGGCATAGAGGTTTTGAGGAGGAACATGCGCTTGAGGTATGGCTATACATTCTGCACATTTAAAAAATTGTTTGAATTATACAGGGTTCGTGCAAAAAGTAGGGTTTGTTCGGTTCGTAGTGTGGCAGAAAGTTATATTTTTTTAAATGGGATGGTTACCCAGTATTTTATTGCATATTTAGGTTCATATTAGTATCCTCTATAAATATCTCAAATGTTATTTTATTTGCTTGAGTAGTATATTTAGTAGTTATTTTTTCACTCACTGGATTGAGTGAGTTTATAACGTTCATAACAAGGGGTCTAGAGATACCATGAATCCAATAGTGTTTATCTATTTATACAGGGTGTTCCTAATAAGGTTCCATAAACAACATATTTCAAAATAATTTTTCTCAAGATTTTCAAATGTATATTATTTGTTTATTGGATGTGGAATTCATACGCAATTTTTTTTTGCATAAAATAAGTTATTTCCAGCCATTCTCGAAATAGTTTATTTTTAAAATTATTTTTATAAATTATGTTGTTTAAATACTTTGCTTGCAAACTACAGTAAATGTTCAAAATGTCTTCTATTGTGATCTGTGCGTAAATAAATACTTCTTTCAAGGAAGATCTGTTTATATCCTTTCCATCCATTTCAGGTGAAAAACTAGCAAACCCATCTCTTATTCTTGTAGTTCGGGATAACGTGACCAAAAATGACTTTTTGCTAACAAACGACTTTTTTTGCTCCCACCAATACATAGATCATAATATCAACCAACCAATAAAATCCATTTTAATTTTTTATTATAATTTATTCGCTCTAAATAACATTTTTTAAAGTTAGTAAAGCATAGTAACCAGTAAAATTATAATGAACAAATGAATCTCTATTTTATTTGAAAGCCTGACATGGTTTTTAGGCTTAACCACTAATAATGAACCATGGTGCAAGTATTTAATTTCAAATGTTATGGGAAGTAAATAGATCTTTTCAAGAAGGGTACTTATACACAGGTCAAAAAGGAAGATAATTTAAATATTTATTGTAGTTTACAATAAATAACTGTGGTATTTAAATAACATAATTTATAAAGTTTGGAATTATTTCGAAAAGTGCTGAAAATAATTTATAAGTTTATGTTACAGATTATGAAATCTACATCCAATAAATAAATAATATACATGGTATTCCATTTGAAAATCCTGACAAAAATGATTTTGAAATGTGTCATTTTTGTAACCTTATTATGAACACCCTGTATAAAATGGATAAAAAGTATTGGATTCATATTATTTCTAGACTCTTGTTATAAAATTCGCATAATCCAGTTGTTAAGAAAATACTTTTAGAATGTTTTTTTTTTTGATTTTCCTCTACTGGACTTCTTTTTAGAGTTTTTAATTTATTTCTCTTAAACTACTCAAGCAAATTAAATAACATTTTCGATATTTACACTAATATAAACCTAAAAATGCAATAAAATACTATGTGCCCCATTTTAAAAAATATAACTTTCTGCCACTCAAGATTTTTCACTTATTTTGGCAATTTCGCCAATAATATCCATTTGATTTCAACATGCAACTTAAAGTTTCACGGGAAAACAGAAAGTTTATGTCACTTCTCAGCTGTTGTAGCAACTTTTTTAAGGTTGGAACCACTTTTAGTTCCAAATAAAACTTTTGTATTGCCAATGCCAAAGTTTTTTTGTGAATGTTTCTTACTGCACCCACGCTTACTCCCGTATACATTGCGACCCTTTCTAGCTTTCGCTTAAGTAGCAATTTAAATGTATTAATTTGTGATTCCTCTTCACACCCCTGTATACATTGGCAATCACGGGTTTGACTATTAAGGGTTTTACCAGGGTATATTCATTCATTAACACAGTTTTAAAACAAACCCTATCACTACGCAACTGGATGAAGCATATTGGGCATCGCCGAACAACCACGCCGGCACAATGGGCGTGTCACCAAACGCGTGTCGTCATCCTCTGTCTGGGATATAACCTATCAAATTAGCTCTAGCCACCGGTTACCGTTGATATTGCACCATGTTGCCCTATTTTTAGATTAGAAGTACTTTAATAAAAAAATATTGAAACTATAATAGAATATTAGTTTCTTATATACTTATGACAATTTACTTTAAATTGGTAAATTTAATTTTAGGGTTTACTTGGTAACATGGTATTAAATTAAAATTTATTATATGTGACAACATTGTTAACCCAAGATATTTTCTTGCCCGCATTCCTTTTGTAGCTACAGATAAAGTTGTCGACCTGTAACTTGCTGTTGTTCGGGTGATTTTTTTTATGTTTTTCTAATAAAATGTATAGTAATCTAAATATTCCATAAAACAATAAATCATAAAAGTTGCTTCTTCTGTGGAGCTATATAGAAAAAAATTTAATTCATTAAAAAAATACTAACAACTGTATATAAATAAAATTATTATATGAATTGTAAATTGTAGGCTATTAACAGCTTATGCGATCAATTGCAGACACCTTCACCATCAATGCAGGGTCCATATTATCTCCCACTCTCTTCTTACTCTACATTTACGACCTTCTAGTGAAAACGAAAAATCCGATATTTAGTTTTGCTGACGATAGCACACTTATCTCATCTTTCTCCTTGAATGCGCAAACATCGGCTGCCGACGCACATCTTCGGAGACAGCATGAAGTATCACGCCTCAACAAAGACCTGGAAGAAATTTTGGCTTGGGGTGACAGTAACCAAGTCGAATTTAACGCTAAAAAACCCAGGCAGCAGTTTTCTCTAAAAAGGTTAACATTACAGAACCCGAAATAGTCATGGCCGGACACGCAATCCCACTGGCTTCATCTATTAATTTTCTGGGCGTCAATCTGGGAGGAAACATGTCTTGGCATAACCACGTTGTGGCAATCGCCAAGATAGCTTCTCAGAAGCTTGGGGTACTCTTCCGAACCAGAAAGTTGTACACACCTCAACAACTTTTGACACTATACAAAGCCCAGATTCGACCATCACTGGAATACTGCTCTCATGTCTGGAGCTCTGCACCCAAACATACTCATCGCCTACTGGATTCTATCGAAAGAAGGGCCATTCATCTGATCGGAAACCACGAGCTGACGAAGAACCTCGACAGCCTAGAACATCGAAGACAGGTTGGGGATTTGACTCTCTTTTACAGATATTTTCATGGAAGGTGCTCGGCTGACCTTGCCCTCTTAATTCCGCCCAGAGCGACCAATAGCAGAAATACACGACGAACCACTACCGCCGTGGTTAAGCTTAGTACTCCTCGGACTTCATTATTTAAGAATTCTTTCATCTGGAGGACTACATCCTTGTGGAACGACCTACCCGAGGTCGTTTTTCCCAACGAATATCACCTCCAACGATTCAAAACCAACGTGAATCGCTTTTTGCGCACACGCACCACTCCCAGAGTGCCCTAAAGGATTTTTCCTATAGTGCTTGTGTTTGATCATAAAAAAAAAAAAAAAGAAAAAAAACTAACGGTAAAATTCTAGCGATTAATTGCTGACAACAAATTGTTGGAGGTGAATCGTGGGCGGTAAAATTTTTCTGGACTATATTATATTTTCAGTGATCGGAATATATTATATATTTATTAAACAAATAAAATTAAAGCTTTAAAATGATTGTTTCTATTAAATTTTAGATCTTGTTAATGGTACTTCCTACGAAATATTTAATTATTGATTCTCTATATTTCCTAATCTAATAAATTTTGGCAATTTTAGATTTACCATAACAAACAATAAGCCAGAACTCGAATTTTCGAATTTCGAAGCCAACGTCAACGCTTTTACACTGATTGAATTTTATTTGTATAGCATATGTGACTCGGCTGTATGGATCTTTATTACAAAAGTTTTTTCATCGGTGCGGATGAGCGTCATGACAATAATCGTTTATCGAACCCCATGTGTTTTTCGGGATAGATTAGCTTGTTTCGGTGGTACATGGGAGTAGGCAGTAAAGATATATTGTAATAGTCATAAATATTTGAACAAGTTTCAGGATTAGGTTATTTGGTTTAGAAAAAGATGCTTCTTTTTTTTTTTTTTTTTTTTTTTTTTTTTTTTTTTTTTTTGAATGATGAATATTACTATAAATCCAATTTTAAATCAATTATTTTAGGTGATATTGGTTGGGAAAAACGACCTCGGGAAGGTCATTCCACAAGGATGTAGTCCTCCAGATGAAAGAATCCTTAAATAATGAAGTTCGAGGAGTACTAAGCTTAACCACATATGGATGGGCGGCAGTGGTTCGTCGTGTATTTCTGCTATTCGTCGCTCTGGGCGGAATTAAGAGGGCAAGGTCAGCCGAGCACCTTCCATGAAAATATCTGTAAAAGAGAGTCAAATCCCCAACCTGTCTTCGATGTTCTAGGCTGTCGAGGTTCTTCGTCAGCTCGTGGTTTCCGATCAGATGAATGGCCCTTCTTTCGATGGAATCCAGTAGCCGAAGAGTATGTTTGGGTGCAGAGCTCCAGACATGAGAGCAGTATTCTAGTGATGGCCGAATCTGGGCTTTGTATAGTGTCAAAAGTTGTTGAGATATGTACAACTTTCTGGTTCGGAAGAGTACATCAAGTTTCTGAGAAGCTATTTTGGCGATTGCCACAACGTGGTTATGCCAAGACATATTTCCTCCCAGATTGACGCCCAGCAAATTAATAGATGAAGCCAGTGGGATTGCGTGTCCGGCCATGACTATTTCCGGTTCTGTAATGTTAACCTTTTTAGAGAAAACTGCTGCCTGGGTTATTTTAGCGTTAAATTCGACTTGGTTACTGTCACCCCAAGCCAAAATTTCTTCCAGGTCTTTGTTGAGGCGTGATACTTCATGATGTCTGCGAAGATGTCCGTCGGCAGCCGATGTTTGCGCATTCAAAGAGAAAGATGAGATAAGTGTGCTATCGTCAGCAAAACTAAATATCGGATTTTTAGTTTTCACTAGAAGGTCGTTAATGTAGAGTAAGAAGAGAGTGGAAGACAATATGGACCCTTGAGGAACACCGGCATTGATGGTGAAGTTGTCTGAGAGAAATCCGTCAATCGCCACTTGCAGAGAGCGGTCCTTAAGAAAGCTAGACAACCATGCACAGAATCGACTGGGCATACCATAGGATCGCAGTTTACTTAGAAGCCCCTCATGCCAAACACGATCAAAAGCTTTAGAAATATCCAGTGCAACAACCCGAGACTCCCCATGATGTTCGATTGCGTTATTCCAAATATGGGTGACCGTTTGTTTCGTTAATACAGTACAGTATTCTAGTATACCTAACTAGTGTATTAATGCTTTAAATTTGCATTCGTTCATTGAAAATGTCATGAAATGCATTTTATATCGAACTATTTAAACCTTATAAAACCTTACCGATAGAGACTTTTCTGTCAATAACCCTCGCACGATAGGTCTGAAGTTTCATAACTATTTACACCATTAAAGTATATTATCTACAAACACTATTAAACGTAGACTTTTTAACCCTTGTTCTCAGTGTCTAAAATGTAATTTTATAACACTAGTGTTAAAATTGGATTACGTTTAGCACTAGTGCTAAAAATAAACACAAGGATATTTTATTGAGTTATTGACAGATAGTTTTCCGTAATTAACAACAATAAGTACATATTGGTTTATATGTAACTAACAAGAAATAAATAAGGTAAGTCACTGATTTTTGATTTTTAGGCGTTGAATTTGTTTCAATAGATATTTTTTTTTGTTTATTTTAGTACCCATCTGGTTTAATAGTGTTTGTAAATGAAATATTGTATGAACACCCTTTGATTGAGTTATATTCTCTGACAAAAATTTAAACCCCATTTACTGTTAGATTCATAATAGTAGTATATCTTGGAGAACGGTTGAACTTGTAAACGAACGTAAATAAAATCTTTGTAAATATTGATATTCTAATAAATCTATCAGGTATGAAGATAATTTTAAAGAAATTGGAGTGTTTTTAAATTAGGATATTCATGGAACCAGAAAGCTGTTGTTGATTTTTCATTATCGAGCTTCTTCAATGAATAATTATTATAGTTGAAGATTGCCTAAATTTTTATTTTTAATAAATATTTTTATTTCAATACGTTCCTTGTAAGGAAACTAGTTTTCATTTCAGATGTACGAGAATCCTATTTGTACAAAATAAGAAGCTGAAAATATTTTTTGAAGAACATAAATCAGAATAAAATCAATAAATTACTAGATTGCGGTAAAATACCATAAAATTTGGGTCATCCATCAAATTTTACTACCAATTTCTATTTGCTACAAAAAAATTTGGTTTTACCCCTTTTAGGACCACAATAAGGTACCTGCTGGGCACCCTTTTTTTCTTACTCTTTTTGTATGCATACCTTCACTTCTTGTGCAAACTCTTTCGTTCGCTTAGCTTGAAAATTATTCAAATTTTTTCTGACGTCGAATTTTACAACAGGAATATCTTTCCAGACAAGCTAAATAAAACATTTAAATGCATGGAAGAATTTTACAGTTCCCCAGAAAGAAATTTTAAAAGAAAAAAAAGGAAGCATAAAGAGATTTTATATGGTTGTATTACATTATAAAAATAGAGGGCAAAAAATGTTGTTGTTGAAATTGGTATTGTTAGGTCTTTGATTTGGTTGCTTATTATTTTTGGTTTTAGTTCCTATGCGATATTTGCGGTTGGTGTTTCGTGTTCCTGTTGTTGTTGTGTTAATATTTAAAACCCTGAATTAACATTACAGAGTTATGCTATAATTTAAATACACCATTTAAATCAAAGTTATGCTATTCAGGTGAACTTGGGATATAATAAGTATGCAGTATTACCTTTTTAATTATGCATATTAAAATTATTTTTCTATAGTACAGCATACATTAACATATTTAGCAGGTGAGTAAGTTTACAATCTACATTAGTAATGTTGGTACATCGATCAATACAAATCGAGGCAGATTATAATATGTATTTGTTTATTATGATCATAGTATAATGATTAGTATGAAAAATTCCGTTATACGGTTAGTTGTGCTGCTTTAAGAATAGTTTTTATCCTAAAATTAAACGTATTAGTCAATATACAACGTGTCCAAGATAAGGAGGGCCAGTACAGGGATCTCGGAAACCGTAAGGAATACGAAGTCGGTTAAATGGAGGTAAAATTGCGCAATTACGTGCCTAATAATATGCCGTTTAGAAAGTTTTATTATTCCGAGTAGTTCCGGAGATATCCGGAAGAATCGTTTTACTGTTTTCCTGGGTTTCTGAGATCGAATTCTAAAGTAAATTGCACGTTTACATTGCCATTTTTTCCGCTCTATCTAACAGCGTTAATTGTTTTGTAATCCGACGAGTCGTCTTCGAAGGGCCATTATCAACTTTCTTATTTTAAATACGGACCTGTTTTCTTAATATTGGAATTTGATAGCTTTTTTCTTCCGAATGCAACGATGTATGACACATTGTGGTTCAATGACGTTTCGAGGGTTTTTTGAACAACATCAGGAAATTTCGGGATACGGTCCTGTATTTCTCCTAATTTTATAAATAATATCTCATTAAACCACAATGTGGCATACATCGTTGCATTCGGAAGAAAAAAGCTATCAAATTCCAATATCAGAGAAACAGGACCGTATTTAAAAAAATAAAGTTGATAATGGCCCTTCGAAGACGACTCGTCGGATTACAAAACAATTAGCGCTGTTAGATAGAGCGGAAAAAGTGGCAATGCAAAGGTGCAATTTACTTTAGAATTCGATCTCAAAAAAACCCAGAAAAACAATAAAATGATTTTTCAGAATTTCGTTTTTTTTCGCGATAACTCCGGAACTACTCGGTATTTTAAAACTTTCTAAACGGCATATTATTATGCACGTAAATGCGCAACTTTACCTATATTTAACCGACTTCGTATCTCTTACGGTTTCCGAGATCTTTGTACTGGTCCTCCTTATCTTGGACACATTGTATAGATACTTGGGTTCAAAAATCGACAAACTTGTTTTATGAACTGTTTATGCAAGTATATTGCAGATTCTTGCCAACTGATAGTAATCAATTTTTTTAATGCACATATTTTCGACAAAATATATGATAACGGTTATTGGACTTTTCATATCTGTACTATTTGTCCCCTCAGGTTGTGTCTCAGGACTTTCTGTTCTTAGACTATTCGTATCCAGAATATTTGTACAATTGACGTTTCGTGTTTTTCATTAAATATTAAGAAACAACTACTGGTTACTAGTCCTATAATTTTATTAGAAGGCATGCACCTAAAATACGTATTTTGGTAAATTTATGCTGGAATTACGTAAATAAAATAACAACGAAAATGGAAACGCATCCAATAGGACAAATTGTCGCTGACCTTATTTTTCCTTAAAAATTCCTGGGTACACGCCAACTTGCAACCTACCCCTTGCAGTAATAAAAGTAGACATGCGAATTTGCAACCGACCAGAGCAGGTTATTTTCAAAGCGACCCCAGGATATAGGCCAACGTGAAAATTTTCATTTGAAACTTATTTCCCAGATAATAATTATTAACATTAAATATTATTACTTGAACAGCACGAATGGCGATGAGTTTACTAGATGCAGGGGTTGTTGTTGGTTGCATTTTGGTATGAGTTTGTTAGTACGCATGCATATCATTCCATAGCTATTTATTTATAGTTAGTTGTTAAGTTTAGTTATCGCAGTGTTTTCTATATTTTAACCCTTATCGATGTGCGAGGCTTTATTGATTTTACCTAGTGGCAATAAAGTTACGAATTGGGTTTGCCTAAATTCCTTTATGTAATATCATATTTAAAGCTTGGAAAGCATTTCCAATAGAATATTTTGGAAAAATAGTCTTACATATTACGAGTACATAGTACGAAATGTTCGCCGCTAAATTTGATGCCTTCTAGTTTCAGACATGTACAGCTCGACAAACGAGTCTATAGCTACGCGGTATCGGTAAGGGGGAAGCAATATCTTTTAAAACATGGCCGAGTCATGGGCGTGCTATTATCATCTTAATAATGTAATAATATATATTTTTTCATGGCATGAATATATTTGTACCACCCGTGCAATATATTAGGCCTTTCCATTAATATTTTTCGCTTATTTTGGCATTTTCGCCTAAAACGGGGAGTTTATGTCACTTCTCAGCTGTTGTAGCAACTTTTTTAAAGTTGGAACCGCTTTTAGTTCCAAATAAAACTTTTGTATTGTTCTCCTAACAATGCCAAAGTCGAAGCCTTCGATTTTTCCGATAGCAGAGAGAGGGGCCCTTTTTTTGACAGGAGATGACAACAATTGATCCGGGTTATTTTCTTTCCTCTCAGTATCTTCTTGGTAAATGTTTTCTACTGCACCCACGCTTACTCCCGTATACATTGCGACCCTTTCTAGCTCTCGCTTAAGTGGCAATTTAAATGTATTAATTTGTGATTCCTCTTCACACACCCTGTACACATTGTCAATCACTTCACGGGTTTGACTATGAATGGTTTTACCAGGGTATATTCATTCATTACCACAGTTTTAAAACAAACCCTATCACTACGCAACTGGATGAAACATATTGGACATCGCCGAATAACCAAGCTGGCACAATAGGCGGGTCACCAGACGCGTGTCGTCATCCTCTGTCTGGGATATAACCTATCAAATAAGCTCTGACCACCGGTTACCCATGCATATTGCACCATGTTGTCCTATTTTTAGATTAGAAGTACCTACTAAAATATAATATTTATTTTACATTTAAATAAAATAAATAGTATGAAAAGAAAGTTTTAAGAACATTGACACTATAAGAGAATATTAGTTTCTTATATACTTATGACAATTTAATTTAAATGGGTAAATTTAATTTTAGGGCTTACTTGGTAACATGTTATTAAATCATATTAAATTAAAATTTAATATATGTGACAACTTTGTTACCCTAAGAAATTTTCTTGCCCGCATTCCTTTTGTAGCTACAGATAAAGTTGCCGACCTGTATGCGTATACGATCTACGGGTTTTCAGAAGCTCTCTATTGATTCACAAAGGTAAACTTTTAACGTCAACAAATATTTTAACAACTTTGTATAACAAATTCCCTAAATAAAAAACATGTTTTATTTGCTTCTAAATTGCTTACTTTTAAAATTTAATCATCTGAAATCGTGCAGATTTCGACTACAGCTGAATTTAATGTCGGTTTAACGTCAACTTGAATCAAATAAATAAAAGATTAGGTATTAACATTTTTTTCAATAAAGTTTTCCAAACGTGGTATGAATTTTTAGATCGGTATTCAATCTTATTTAGCCAGAGACGTAGTTCGTAATACACCTTAAAATATAACAAACCATAAGACGGAGACAATGGATATTATCCAAAAAGTTATATCAATTTTTCCATATTTTAATCAGTGAATTTGAATGCTCAATAATCAGCACCTGTTACTGGTGCGTCAAATTTGATTGTTGATAATTTTGACAAATATATTGTGTCATGAAAAATGCTATTAGATGTCGAGATCTTGAAAAAAGTTATTTGAAAACGTGTTTAGATTTTAATCTTATGCTCTTCTGCAGGTTTGTAGATAAAATTCCAAAAATTATGTTTTCAGAAAAATATCTAGTAGAGTTCGTTTCACGAAATTTGGATACGACTTAATGATTTCCTGGGTCGGCCCCATTGTGTCGACAAGAGCTTGGCAATAAACAAGTGAAGTATGAAGGGACGGACTAAGGAAAACAAGTAATGATTATATTAATGTAATCAAATGAAATAACATTTTTTTAAAATATTACTAGTCATATTTATTGACATTTATAATGTCATTCTATAGATAGTGTTGAGTAAAGAAGTATATACTCTTTTTCCAATTTCCCTAGCATCGAGAGATAAATTCATTTTCTTCACTGCAACACTCGAAGCACCATCAATGTTTTTCCATGGACGCCACATACTGTTTTTTTATACGTTTGGTAAAATAATATC
Organism: Barypeithes pellucidus; assembly: GCA_963991005.1. Taxonomy (NCBI): domain Eukaryota; kingdom Metazoa; phylum Arthropoda; class Insecta; order Coleoptera; family Curculionidae; genus Barypeithes; species Barypeithes pellucidus. The sequence goes on from OZ022559.1 coordinate 39,358,884, forward strand.
GGTATACAACTAAACTCTTCCAGCAAGAAATAAAAACTAACAAATTTTACCATAAAAAGATATTTAAATATAAATTAAGCAACCTAATCTACCTGATGTGTCTATATTTAATTATAATTATTACAATCCGGTCCTTTCCACATAATAATAACAAACGGTCATAAATAATGGGATCGCCACCGGTACAGTCATTAAGTTATATCCATTTTTCGTGAAACAATCTATACCTATTAGTTCCGGAAGTTTCAAATTCGCAGGAATAGTATTATGAAAATAATTTAAATGATCGAAAATCAAGATGACAATCTATTATTTAAACATTTTTGCTGTTTAAAAAAAAATTATTTGTAAAAATCTAAAATATTAACATGTAAATGGAATTTAAAACAAAGCTGTATTTCAGAGGTTGCTTTGGATTTGTATATTTATAATTTTACGGGTAATAAAATTGTGACAAGGAAAAGAATTCTACCATTTTTCTTTTAAAAATTGTCAGTGTTTATATATAGGTATATTTACATTTTTCTGATATAAAAATAATTCTAATGTACATATGTATGTAATGTATGAAATTTGAGGGCCGCGAATAAATAATGTTGTTGTGAGCATAGTACAACATTAGAACTCTAAAACGGATTTTATTAAAAATCTAAAAATACAGGGTATTTCCAAAGCATTTTTTTTTATGATCAAACACAAGCTCTAAGTATAGGAAAAATCCTTTACGGCACTCTGGGAGGGGTGCGTGAGCGCAAAAAGCGATTCACGTTGGTCTTGAATCGGTGGATATATTTGTTGGGAAAAACGACCTCGGGTAGGTCGTTCTATAAGGATTACCTCCAGCTGAAAGAATTCTTAAATAATGAAGTTCGAGGAGTACTAAGCTTAACCACATATGGATGGGCGGCAGTGGCTCGTCGTGTATTTCTGCTATTCGTCGCTCTGGGCGGAATTAAGAGGGCAAGGTCATCCGAGCACTTTCCATGAAAATATCTGTAAAAGAGAGTCAAATCCCCAACCTGTCTTCGATGTTCTACGCTGTCGAGGTTTTTCGTCAACTCGTGGTCCCCAATCAGACGAATGACGCTCCTTTCGATAGAATCCAGCAGCCGAAGAGTATGTTTGGGTGCAGAGCTCCAGACATGAGAGCAGTACTCTAGTGATGGTCGAATCTGGGCTTTGTATAGTGTCAAAAGATGTTGAGGTGTGTGCAACTTTCTGGTTCGGAAGAGTACACCAAGTTTCTAAGAAGCTATCTTGGCGATTGCCACAACGTGGTTATGCCAAGATATATTTCCTCCCAGATTGGCGCCCAGCAAATTAATAGATGAAGCCAGTGGGATTGCGTGTCCGTCCATGACTATATCCGGTTCTGTAATGTTAACCTTTTTAGAGAAAACTGCTGCCTGGGTTTTTTTAGCGTTAAATTCGACTTGGTTCCTGTCACCCCAAGCCAAAATTTCTTTCAGGTCTTTGTTGAGGCGTGATACTTCATGCTGTCTGCGAAGATGTGCGTCGGCAGTCGATGTTTGCGCATTCAAAGAGAAAGATGAGATAAGTGTGCTATCGTCAGCAAAACTAATGCCACCGCTCGCATGGTAATTTCGTAGAAATAAAAAGAATAGTTCCTTTCAACATGGGTCCGGAAATCATTTGTTTCAAAGATGCAGTGTGTTAAAATATTTAAATTTTTTAAGCATTTTCAAGATATATCCGTAACGGCTTGAATGCTTGTAATGAAGCTGATGATACCATTTTCAACATTTACTGTAATTTTATTTATGGAGATCTTTTCATAACACTAACTAGGTACCTAATTTGCTCCAATCATGTAAAATAGGTGCTATTTTAGGTTATTTTCATAACCCAAATTTTAATTAAATTATTGAAGCCGTTTCGGAAATATCTTGAAAACATCCAAAAAATTAGAAACTTTCAAAATCTTGTATTTCTAAAACAAAGCTTCTGCGGTCCCATTTGTAGTGTACTATTTTTGGATAAGAAACCACCACACGAGGATGGCACATGTTTTTAAAACACTCTGTATAATTTAAATTCATTTAAAAAAATTAGTATATAAAATTTAAAGTGTTTATTCAGTGTGCCTCAACTTTTTTAAGTCGAGTGTGACAGTTCAAGATAAAACTAATTTATCATCATAGTATTTAATAGACTTTAATTGAATAGCACCAGATCTTTATGGAGTCAAGTGTTTAGCGATTTATAACCACAATTTATTCTTTAGATATTATTACGTTAAGGTTAAACGACATAAATATACAGAGTGTCTGAGTATTATTATAATATTATTTATTTGCTAATTATGCAATCTGACATCTAAAGACAATATCCTCTAGAGTTTTGACGATCACTTACCAGTGGCGGCTCGTGACCTATGATAGACGACGTTCACAAGTATGGTGAAATTATTTTTAAAATTTTATTTTTGTGTGACTACCAAACAATTACTTCCTAGGCGTTTTAAATGTAGAAAGAAAAGAAGTAATAAGAAAATGCGTTAGGTAAAACATATTTTTATTTATTTTTTAATTTTACACAAGGAAATACAACGTTTGGAAAATAAGAAAGATTTTCTTAGTGTGTATAGTTCTTAAACGTAAAGTCCGTTCTTCGGTTCTTAATTGTAGAAAATTGAACAATAACAGCCTCATTAAAATTTGGAATACCTTCTATAAATTTTTTTTCATATACTTAATTTTTAAACTTTCTAATAAAGTCCCTAGATTTACCCTTTGTGGTCTGCGTTAAATTAATTTCGGGTTTAGGTCTTCCCGCATTCTTCACTTCAATTTTTTGCTACAAACTCAAAGATCTAAAGTTATTGTTGAAATAGTCCACAGTCAAACTATTCATTTTAACTTAATAAATATATAATATTAAAATATTAAAACATACACGCTCGAATTTCTAACTTTTTTAAGAAGACCCCATAAAAAGAAATCAAAACTATCAAGAACGGGGGATCGTGCTGGCCATTGCTGAAGTCCTAGGTGACCTATCCAGTGATTAGAATCAAAATCAAAACTATCGAGATCGGGGGATCGTGCTGGCCATTGCTGAAGTCCTAGACGACATATCCAATGTATGTGTATGTATCACATTTCATTCCTTAACGCAATTGCTACATCTTCAAGCAACATAGGGTTTCTTGGAGGAAATACAAATAAGACTGCAATCAAGGCGTTGAAGTGAAACTTACTTTCACGTAGATATATTCATTGAAAAAAAAATCCTAATTCTATACTTATTCAAAAAAAAGTAACATCAAACGATATTCTATTTCCTGACCGCAATTTACTATGCATTAACATAAAACTGTAACGGAACATATAGGAAGGTTATTTTTGATTACAGTGAGTCAGTTTGTTCTGGAGTTTTCATTAGAGCAACACACGCACACAATGTGAGGTTATATCGGTAGACATTTCGATTCATCGGTCTCAAAGTTGAACGTAAGCATCAGAGTACCATAGTAGTGAAAATCAATCATATAAGAAATGCAAATTGTACTTCTTAACACAATATGACGAAAAATTGTGTTTTTCAGTGCAATTATAATAATTATTCAACGATGATCACCCATCAGTTGAAAATCTACAGGAAGCTTCAAGAAACTGTCAGCGAATTCTCCCGCGAGGCTTCAACATAGATATTTTAATTATTATTACGGAAGCATCATCTATACAAGGTGATTCATTAAGGCCACCGGCCTCAATAACTACTGGGCATAGAAATTCAGGGAAAAAAAATCAATATTAACGTGGTTACGAGAAAATCCTGGAAATTATTTTTACATTCCGCTTCGGGGGCACAATTAAAATGTAAATATTAAAATTCTAAATTTATCCGAATAGTCTCATAGTAATCTTTGGTAACATCATCATCATCATCATCATCTTTAATCTTTGGTAACGTCATTTGAAAGTGCAACCATTTAAATCGATGTAACTTCTAAACGATATATCCAATTTTAGTAAACCTTAAATTGTTGGAAAGATAAATATACGTAAGTACTTTTAATTGTCTCATCTTCATTTGTTCCTGAGTTATTGCCACAAGAATTATTTTTTAATACTTTAATTGTTATTTTATTATTATGGCCTGTATATTTTGGAATTTTTCGTTTCTGTATAAATATGCAAGTAACTTTTGTTAACAATTTCACATAGGTACTCGTCTCCAGCCATGTCTGAGATAAAATTCATCAAAATAATTTTTTTATAAAAAAGTATGTTGAAGGTAGGTAATTCGGTAAATTGAGGAAACTTGAGGAAAGGCAATGTGAAAATCCTAGACATATGCATTTAACTTAAAAAGCCTGTATAAAAAATGTCTAGTAAAGAAACCAAAACAACCCATAAAAAAAAAATTAATATATATCTATTAATTTTTATTACAAGGTTTAGATTGGGTTGTGTTTAAAACCCCCTGAAAGACACGGATTTGTCACAAATCTTTAAGTCATATTTAAATAAAAGGAAAAACATAAATTTTATTTTCGCTTCATTTGAAATGCTCGACTCGCAAATATATTTACATGGAGGAAGGTACCGACCGTCCCGTCCGGTCGGCAATATAATAAAAGTACATCGGCCGATGCACTGCCGCCATATTCGTGTAGAATGCAATGGCGTTATAAATTGGCATTAGTGTCCACTAACTTTATGCTATTTGTGTCAAAATAAGCCCACAACCACTGGGTTGCGTCCGTAGAATATCCTTGTATAGCTGATTCAAATAATAAGGATTTAAACAGAGCCGTACTATCCAATCCATTATTATTATTTGGTTTTATCGATATATTTGGCAGAATTCATTGCGAGTGAAGTACGTACTTGCTATAGGATTTTATAATCTAATAGAAATAACAATAAAATTATTATTATTATATTAATTATAGCCACTTTAAATTTGGAATCAGCTCTATTATACAGTGTGTGTATGTAGTATGGAAACGATTTAATAATTTTTAACCCGCTATTTTTTTTTTTACAAAACTTTATTGTGGCTTATAGGGGGAGGTATCATCGTGCCGCAATAAAACTGGAACAACAAATTCTCGTTGTAGAGTCCTATACCAGGGGTCGGCAACCTGCGGCTCGCGAGCAGCATGCGGCTCTTTCGATGTCCAGTTGTGTCTCTTTCGATATCAATTTGCTGCCTTTAGTGGCTCTTTAAAAACTGAGAAATTGTGTAAATTATAACTTTTGGCTCTTCCGTCTCAAAAAGTTGCCGACCCCTATCCTAGGCTATAAGGAGTATGCAAAATCTATTGAGAATAGGCAATCATTATTATCATGGATTATTATTGTTGTGAAAAATACAAGGAGAAATCAAAATACTTATAGTTTATTGTTTTAAAAAGTAACAAAAATAAGAAAAACATTTTATTTCAATCATATTTAAACTTTAATATAACAAAAAATAACATATTTTTTAACATTTGATAGCTGCACCGTTATTATTGATTAAGGCTTGAAAATGTCGTGGCATACTTAACACTAGGTTTCTCATATACTCTTGGGTTGATATCGGGACTCTTCAATGGCCACGGCAGAACACGAATATGGTTTCTTCTGAATAATTTTGCCCTATGCGGACTTTATGAATCGTATGAAATATAAAATCGTGTTGAAATATAAAATCTTGGCCATGTCCTGCGCCGATTGCTGGTATCATATCTTGGTTTAGTATATTGCAATATAATGGTGCATTGAGCCTTCCCAGCACTATTTGACAATCTCCTGGGTCCGTTGCACTAATCCAGCCCCAAACGTTTATAGAAAAGCGTCCACTTTGATTGGTCTTATGTGTACATCTTTCATCGTATCTTGAACAAGAAAGCCTGTAAACGCGGATTCTCCCATTATTGCAGGATTGAAAGGTTTTTTCATCGGAAAATATTACGGTTTCCCACATGTTATCTCGATATTCATTAGCAAATTCTAATCTTCTCTGCTTGTTTGTTCGGTCAAATATATTTCATTTGTAGCACAACAAATTTTTATATCCGAATTACGAATTCTACTACGAACTGTATTAGAATAACCAAGAGAATGTGTCTCTTCTTCTTCTTAAAAAATTAATTAATTGTATATCTTGGCCTCCATTCGAAATTTTGGGGCGACCAGTACCGGCTTTTCTTACGATACTTCCATATTCTGCAATTTTGTGCTTAGCCAACAGTACGGTATTTTTGCTAATTCATCTGCGATGTCTCTTATTTGATGCCCATCGTCAGTCACAAAATCAAATCAAACTGACAACTTTGAAACAAACTAATAGTCTGCGACATTAAACTACATTGCTGTCCCAGTTTTATTTCGGCACGATGGTACACAATTTTTTGACGGAAGAATGATAGTACTAACTGTCAAAATGATCGATGGGCACCATCTTGGTAAAGAGAATTGAACAAGAAGAGAGGTCTTGCGATACATCATTATCAAGGTACTATCGAGTACTTTACGAAAACAAAATATCGGCGTTAATGACACGAATAAAAAATAACTCATAGCCTCAATAACTAGACTAGTCCTTATTATTGTCTGTAAATTATATGTTTTCTATTTATAACAGTCATGTTACTTTCTGATATAATTCAAAATTATTTAAATTTTTTGAAAATAATGAAATAATGTTCCTCTTTCCGGCTTATTCTTGAAAAGCATTATTTATTATAATATTATCTTAATTACAAAAGTCACAATATAAAATGTTTTAAATATATCTGAATTGATAACTTATATATATTATCGGTATATCCAGTAAATGAGGAAATAAATTTACATTAATTCCTATGCTTATTTATAAGATTATTTTATAGAAATATCCTTCTTTAAGCGACCTGTCAGTAATAAAGTGACACACGCATGGTAATGGGTAGGGGATTATGGAACAAGTTAGCACCATCAGAAAAAATTTATCGGATGAATGTACAGGGTGGCCTCGGCTGTAACTCCGAAAAAAAATATTTATAGGAAACGTTGCCAAGAGAAATTGCTGGAAATTATTTGAAAATTTGTAGGACGACCGCTAGGGGGTGTAACATTAATAGTAATCTGTTAACGGTCGATTTATCTACAATTTGTTTAGATAAGGTATATATTATATGAAAATACTTAATCTCTCATGTATCATGAACAACTTTGCTTACATATTTTTTTCTCTAGTCCTTCAAATAAAGAGGTGACGCAAACATTGATTTGGAAAAAATTCAAAATCTCACGAACGCAAAATATTAGAATTAGTGTCATTTGAAAGAGTTCTTCTTGCCGTACCAGCTTCACTACAAGCAATGTCAATGTCGTTTTTACTGTAGTCGCTAGATGGTGCTTTCTAAAGATGTAACATATTTTATATTTTTTTCCAAAAAAAAAAATCCGGGATAAATGCGATGGTAAAGATGTTTTGTGAACAAACCCGAACAAACCAAAGAGATTTCAATGGCATTTTTACTGTAATCGCTAGATGGCGCTGTAAAAAATAAGAAGGCTTTGGAAACAAAAAACATATATTTAATAATAATATTGGGATGAAACTTAAATTATTTATTTTGAGATCCACTGGAACCTCTCGTCCACTTGTTTTTCGTAGGCGCAGTACTGGTAGAATTGTATCAATGTTTTAGCGTATATAGAGTTTAATCCCCATGTTACTACTCGGACATTGTCTCTTGAGTTGAGAATATCACAAACTACGATTCAAAATATTTTAAAAGAGGCATAGGTAAATTTATTATATCATAAAATATAACATAATATGGTATGTAAGCGTTGTACTAAGCGCGGAAAAGGCATTTTGCCGTAATGACGGTGACTTGAATATCGCACCACATAGTCTTTTTCGATGATCGCTACATTTTGAAAGCGATCAAAATCATCAGTAAATTGCATTTTTAATATTCAAATTAAAATAAAATGAATAATTTGACGTTTCTTGCCAATATTATTTTTAAATATATGTCTTTTGTTTCCAAAGCCTTCTTATTTTTTACAATATATGTACGTAATTGGGGCGATCAATAAGTAGTAATTTTGTAAATTAGTGTTGCGCCCCCTAGCGGCCGTCCTACAAACTTACAAATTTCCAGTAATTTCTTTTGTTTATTTTTCCTATAATATTTGTTTCCGGAAGCTGTACAGTGAACGGTTTCCTAGCATACCTCACTTAGTTGGACGCCCTGTACATAATATTTATCCACTTATATCGTAATTATCCTACGATTATTAGTTACAACGACTGCTGTGAGAAAAAGTATTAAAGTAACTAGCTGGAATTGTGCAAATTAAAAATCAATCAAATATAATGAAAAATCTTTCATTAGTAGATTTTATATTAAAAAATATTATTATACTATTGAATTCTATAAGATCTTAATTTAATCATACTATCATCTTCAGTAATTTCACCTAATTTGCCCTCTTACTACGAATACAAAAACATTGGCAACTCAAAAGTAGGAACGGTCATTTATAGCTCTATTGTCTTAAACATATCTGAAAAATAGAATTACTAACGGTACATGCGACTACTATTTTTCGTGGAACTAATAGAAAAGAATATATATAATTTTATTTAGATGAGTTAATTAATTGCCTGTTAATTTTTTGTCATACCAAATTTATTTTCTTAAAAGTTTTAGGACGTACTGTTAATTTCTTGACTTACCTAACTAAGCTAATAAAATTAATTTAGAAATTAAAATATCTAATTGGAGATCTCCATAGATTAAATATTAGATTAAAGCCTAATTGTTTTTAATTAAAATACTAAGAATTGTTATAAAAAAGTGAATAAATAATTAGAGGGTATTTAGCAAGTCAAACCATAATTATTTACCTTTTAAAGTAATTATGCAATTTTCTCTAGTTGCATTGTGATCTAAATGACGGAGTATTAATAAGAGTGTAGCCAATGTAGGTATATAGTTCCGACGAATTAAACTAGAGTACCTTTCCTTGAAATTTGTTCAATACAAACGTGGTCATCTACCTGTCGCTACTGTGTACTCTAAAAAATGCATTGGTATCTAAGACTAATTTTAAAGTTTTATTGATGCATTAAACTATATACTAAATTATATTATGATGAGAGGAAATTTTCTTGATATTTAAATAGAAATAATTCTGCTCCTTACCTACTAATAGAAAATAATTTAAACTATAATTTTCATATTTTTTACCAAGCAAATCCAGAGATAAGTTATTTCTTGGACTTTCTGATATCATTATCGTCGAGTTCCTCGAAGCTACAATTTATTTTTTTGCAAATTTTACTACTTTATATGTCAAATCTTTATTTTGTATCTGCATCTGCATTTTTCAAAGCGGCAACAATTGTAATAAGGCTTATCTTAATCAGTACATGTTCCAGTTCAGTGCAATTTACGAAGACTGGTGGATTTTAAGTGCATTTTACCAAGCATCTGATTGGTCGTTTAAATGAAGTCATCGCTTGAAAATAACTTAAGTATTTAAGTGGATATACTTGAGTGGTCGACTAAGGTTAACCTTACGTGTGTTATTACTTTTTACCATTTATTTAATTATATATCTATATTTATACTTTATACAAGGTCGATTACTTATTATTTCCCTTAATAATTAAATGCTTGCATCTCACATTACTGCAATATCAATTATTTTAAACTGTAAGGAAAAACGTAAATTCAATTGTTGTTAAATGGAAGCAAACGATACTATACATATTTATTATAGTAAAAGTATAATGTAATTTTAGCAAAAAATAATTGTTGTTTTTCTATATATTCCTCTAAAAATATGAACTGCATATTAAAACATTTCAAAACACAAGAAATAAATTATAATAACATGATATGTTCTTTAACCAGACTTATGTATACTTGTAAATAACTACTTGGAAATTAAGGACGATATGAATACAACTTGTCAAGTAAAAAAAGATATCTGATTCTATTAATTACACGATAACATTAAAAATATGAAAACCGCAGCTCAAACTAGGAGATATATTTTAAAAAAATTATCTTATCTCAATCCCAGTGGCGGCTCGTGACCTATGATAGAGGAGGATCACAAGTATGGTGAAATTATTTTTAAAATTTTATTTTTGTGTAACGACCAAGCAATTACTTTCTAGGCATTTTAAATGTAGAAAGAAAAGACGTAATAAGAAATGCGTTAGGTAAAACATATTTTTATTTATTTTTTAATTTTACACAAGGAAATACAACTTTTGGAAAATAAGAAAGGTTTTCTTGGTGTGTATAGTGCTTAAACGTAAAGTTAATTGTAGAAAATTGATCAATAACAGCCTCATTAAAGTTTGGAATTCCCTCTATAAATTTTTGTTCATATATTTAATTTTTAAACTTTCTAGTCCCTAGATTTACCCTTTGATGGTCTGCGTTAAATTAATTTCGGGATTAGATCTTCCCGCATTCTTCACCTCAATTTTTTGCTCCAAACTCAACGAGCTAAAGTTATTTTTTAAATAGTCCACCGTCAAACTATTCATTTTAACTTAATAAATATATAATATTAAAAAATTTAAAACATGCACTCTCGAATTTCTAACTAGATGCATGAACAGACAACGGCGCGGCGCACACTAAAATTGTGCGCCTTTCCCATGTTAAATCGCGATAGCCCCGCTATCCCCGCTGTCTCCCGCCACCTGTAACTACAGACAAACTGCATTATGCCCAGCCTACTTAATCGCACATGCGAGCAAGTCTCGTCATAATCGTCATTAACCCCGAGGCACGGTTGCCGGATCGAGAGGCTATAATATACAGTTTGGTTGACGGTACGATACAATATTAGGGAGGGTCGGACTTTATACGATAATTGACGGTACGATAAAATATTAGGGAGGGTCGGACTTTATACGATAAATAATATTCAATGTATATAAATTAATATTTTTTTATTCGTTTTGGGGGTGCACGTGCGCATATGCTCCTGTGGAAGAACCGCCACTGCTCAATCCCTCTTACTACGAAGAATATTACCTGGTTTCATGTATACTTCGCCCATTTTTTACAGTTAACAAAAAGTTTACACTGTTTATATAAATGTTAGTAAAATTGACTATCAATATAAGATTTTAAACAACAAAATTTTGATCAACTACATTTTAATACTGACCTACTCCTAAGCACCACTATAACCCTAATTCATTTTAAAATCGTAACTTTTATGCGCCCTGTATAAAGTTAGAGTGTAGGTAAGTGGCTAGTAAGTGGCTTGAATGTAAATGTAAACTTTTTATCGAGCCGTTAAGCATCGACGAGACTTGTCCACCATTTGACATGGAAGCAGTTCATAAAACGATCGTAAAAGCTAATTTTATGATTTGTAGATTATATTTGTGAATTTACTTCGAAATTTCTATTGATGATTTATCGTGATAATTTAAATTTAAAATTAATGACCACGCATGCGTTGTATTATCTGGCCTTTCTTGTAAAATGTGGACGGACATAAGGTCATATATACGATGCACTAGTTTAGGAATTTCGGAAACTATTTTGCACATTTTTCCCTATAAGATTCTATTCCATCAAAATAATTTAAAATAAAATATAGTGCTTCTAAAAGAGACCAAATAATCGATATGTGAATTAAAATTAAACTCTGTCAAAGATTCTAAACAGCCTTATTATGGATTTTTCGGTCTGTGAGAGCTTCATCAGTCCAGAACATAAAATGCCAATTAGCATTATAAAAACAAGAGACATTATGCTGCATATCGAGATTTGCCACTCTGTGATTCTCTCATAGAGCGAAACATGTACCTGACCGAAACAGCGTAGGATTTCTTAAGACCGAGACGGTCGATTTAATTAATATAACTGATATATTTACATAATTAAAATTAATTACGGAGCTAACACGTTCAACACGTAATTTTAATTAGGATCCTTAGGATCCACATGGGACTATGGACGATACCAAAAATGTTCACTGTCCAAAATCAAGAAAGATTTCCCGCTGTGTTCATTTCAAAGTTTCACCCCCTTATTCACTTAAGAGATATTACAATAGATAAATAAATAAAAAAACATAAAATATGTTAAAATTTCATCGGTCAAATTTGACAATTAATCAGAAATTAGTAGAAATAAAAGTATGCTTGTACAACAAATACATTTAATAAAAGGTGGGGGGGGGGGTTAAGGGGATTTATACCTCAGTAAAAAAGACATGTTTCGACCTTAGTGAAGGTCTTCATCAGCAGTACTGCCGTAATAACAGGTGAAAAGAATAGCCTTAAAAGTCAAAAAATATGATAATAGAAATCATAAAAAAATTGTATTATAAAACAAGTACTCTTATGCAACTTGGCATAATCAAAACAAAAGCAAAATAATTAACTCAGTGGATTTTTTTTGATTGAAAGATTCGATTTGTTGAAAAATAAAATGATTGTAATAATTATAAAATTGTTAAAACGATGTCAATTAAGTCTTGTCCAACAAAATGGGACGTACATCATTTATGAGATGATCATCATTTAATTTATTTTTGTCCACACGCACCTAAAACTGTTTTCGTTGACTTTCATATTATTTATATATCTACGCATTCTAATTTAATGGCAAGAAATTATTCCCGATGATTGTTTACTTGCTGTTTCTTGCCACTAAGTGAAAGAATAAACTATGACTTAATTTAATCTCATAAGGAAATACGCCCCCCTTTCTTGGACAAGACTTAATTGATATGATTTTAACAATTTTATAACGATTACAATCTCTTTACTTTTTCCACAAATCGATTCTTTCCACTGAGATGATAATCTAAGAACTCTCGATGCTCTCAAGCTCTTTTAGCTTCTCAATCTGTTTTCTAATTCTTTTAGTTCATTGATTATGTCAAGAGTATTTGCCCTGTTCTATGATTACACTTTTTTATGATTTCTCTTATGATATTTTATGACTTTTAAGACTATTCTTGTTACCTGTTATTACATCATATTGATTATCCTCTGAACCTTCATTTCATCATTGCGTTGCTGATGATGACCTTCGCTAAGTTCCAAACATGCCATTTTTAGTGATGAAAAAATATAAATTTTCCCCAAATTTATTTGTGGTATAGACATACTTTTATTTCTGCTAATTGACACTGTAGCCCCTGAGAGATGGACTATACTTCTTGAATTATTTTGAGTTTAAAATAACAAGTATTATAATATTAGTCAATCAAGTTTTGATTGTAAGTGAATGTTTTAGCTCACTTTAGTTTAGAAACAAATCAGTATTTACATTAATATAGCTATTGCAATAATTAAAATGAAATCGTCTTATTATAGTATCATTTAAAAACAGCAAGATCTTCTTGCAACCTAATATTATTTTAATTAAAATTTATTTCATCAATTTTATATATATTTGCAGGAATATTGCAATTTTAAGCGGGGCTAATTTTAATTTATAGTTAAAGTTTTTAAATTTCCCGCTGTTTTAGGAACGACATGGCTTCGCGATCAAAAATTCAACATGGCCAACGAAGTGATCTAAGCCAGCTGGCGAGACTATCGAAAACGTTGAACGCCTTCCAAAACCAGCCTGCATGGTGTATGGCTTTTGACGCCATCATGTGTAAACAACTTGAAAGCTAGGGTTTGTCTGTCTGCTTTGTGTCTGGTGTATTTCAGCTTTGGGATAGTTTATTTTTTTATATAAAATGGTATGTAATTTAAGTTTTTTCTTAACTTTTAGTACTGATTAACTAATTTGTGTTAGTATTAGTTAATCTATAACTAAGTATATGATATTAGATCTTTGCATTACTAATGGCGTAGTACTATATTTGAGCATAATTGCTATAGTAGTAAAATAATTATATATTATATTGTGGGGCAGAGTAAAATGTTAATTTAAACTCCATGTATAATTTTTTGATAAATTCCCAAACTATAAGAATCAAATTAAATTAAAATGCTCTGATTCAGTCTGTCATATTAGTTCATTCATTAGAATAGCAGTTCAACTTTGAATAATTTTTAAAACAGTTAATTATATGATTATTTAAATAATAGGAGCAATTTATCTGCAACTGGTTGGACATGACCTTGAACATGATACCCTATGGGGTTTTTATATTACTAGTATATTCTATCTATTTTGTCTTAAATTTGACATGGTGTTATATATATTATGTACTTATGTTGTGGTGCTGAACGATATAAAATAGTTGGTTAACATTGTATCTATTGGAATAACTCATGCGCACAATATCCAGTACAGTGTCAGCTGTCACAGTAAATTGTACTTAGAACTTATTCTACAGTGAGGACGTAAAGTAAGGAATAAATTCATTATCTCGCAAACTACAATTTTTTAAAAAAATCGCTCGGACCCTTCGATTTTGTTTTTCGAACGCGCATATTCTGACATAAAATGTAGATATACAGGGTGTTGCAAATAAGAGTGACACAAAAAAATGTTTTTTCTTAAATAGAACCCACTGTATATTATTGCATGTACGGATTCTTCGGAAAATCCTAAACATTTTTCATGTAGCATGTGCTATACCTTAGCCCAAGCGTTTTGGAGTTATTCTCATTCAAAATTTGAAAATCAGATATTTCGCAATCAATCAAGACTTGCATTGATTCATGCACGCTGAGGAAAACCTGTAGTTAGCATGCGTGAAGTGCAAGAAAAGTCAAGTAGGCTTTGGAGTTATGATGCAAGAACCAAAAGAATTAATGTCAATAGTTACTGTTATTGTCAGTTTTATGTGTATTTTCCTAACGTTTTACTAGTTTTCAAAAGACTCATTTCGTTTTTTCATAACTAAATTAAATTAAAATGCGGCTCACTGAGAAACAGCGCATAGAGGTTTTGATGATGATGGGCTACGGTGATAGGGTTAGAACACAGCAAGAAACTTGTGAGTTATTTAATCAAAAATACTCCAATCGTCCGCCAATCAACAGTAAGCAAAATTGAGTACAAGTTTAGGCAATTCGGTCATGTAAGAGATGTCCCTAGATTTGGTCGTCCTCAAGTTGATGAAAATCAACAATTAGAAGTCTTACTGGCAGTTCAAGATAACCAGCATGTGGTGTCTAGGCAGGTAGCAAGTGACGTAGATATTGGAAAAACAACAGTTCTTAAAATACTGCATATAAATAAATACCATCAAATACAAATGCAAGTTCTCCAAGAACTATTGGAAAGGGACTTTGAGAGGCGCCTTGAATTTGGTGAGCGTTTACAGGATATGTGTTTCGTAAACAGAAATTTTGTAAAAAATATAATTTTTTCCGATGAGTCCACATTTTGCTTTAATGGTGACGTAAATACCCAAAATTTTCGATATTGGTCCGATGGAAATCCACACTGGATGAGGGAAGGACACACACAATTTAATCAAAAGATCAATGTGTGGGCTGGCGTTGTCGATGACATTGTTATAGGGCCTTTCTTTTTTGACGGAAATTTAACAGGCGAGAGATACTTGAGTTTTTTAGAACAAGAACTTGTTCCAGCCCTGGCCACCCTTTTTCCTGAGTTAGAACGTCCCGATTTGCCACATCATAATATCTGGTTGCAACAAGATGGTGCTCCCCCACATTTCGCTGTGGGAGTTCGTACATATTTGGACGATACTTTTCCAAACAGGTGGATTGGAAGAGGTGGTTTTATTGAGTGGCCGCCAAGGTCACCCGATTTAACACCACTCGACTTTTTTTTATGGGGATACCTTAAGGGAAAAGTATTCAAAAGCCAGCCTGCAAATTTAGATGATTTAAAAGATCGCATCCGGCAAGAAATTCGGCAAATTACACCCCAAATGGTTCGAAATGTTCAGCGAGAATTTGTAGATCGGTTAGGCTATTGTCAGTTGACCAACGGAAGACACTTCGAACATTTACTTTAGAAAAATTATTTTTAAGTTCACCTAACTGTTTTTTCGATAAATAAGACATTTTTAAAATAATTTTATTCTTTGTTTTCTCCATGACTTTTTCCACCACTTTTCAAATTTTGAATGAGAATAACTCCAAAACGCTTGGGCTAAGGTATAGCACATGCTACATGAAAAATGTTTAGGATTTTCCGAAGAATCCGTACATGCAATAATATACAGTGGGTTCTATTTAAGAAAAAACATTTTTTTGTGTCACTCTTATTTGCAACACCCTGTATATCTACATTTTATGTCAGAATATGCGCGTTCGAAAAACAAAATCGAAGGGTCCGAGCGATTTTTTTAAAAAATTGTTTGCGAGATAATGAATTTATTCCTTACTTTACGTCCTCACTGTATACAGCTATAAATTCCTAAACATTTATACAGCACATCTAGACTTACTACATGGCGAAAATGTAAACTTAAAATAGACGAATATTCGTTTTATTGTTTATTAATTTAAAAGTAAATAAAAATCCTACAAAATTGGAACGATACTGAAGGCTGCTTTTCACTAATATTATTTTGAGCTGTTCTTTAGGCTGGTGAAATATTGTCTTATACTTACCGGACATCATGTACACGATTGTGACATGCATTAAGATAGTCGACTGAAGATTCATCTTTCACATCAGAACATCATACTTCAGTACGATGAGAATTATTTATGTGTTATTTCAAACTAAAAAATAATCGACTTAAATTGCTGACATATGTTAAGTGTCAGATTAATAAATGTTGATTGATAATGCATGGCGCACCTTCTTCAACTTCAAAATACTTTACAAACAGTATAATTCATTAAAACAACGATAATTGTATATAAGCATATCTGTTAAGTAATTATCAATTCTTAATTAGTGTGACCAACTGAAATTAACAAAGCTCGTGTGAAGGTTATTTCAAATAGGATGATGTAGATGGTTATTTTTTAATATTGACTGTAATGTTATTAGTTAGAAAAAAGTATCAACACATTTATAATTTAACTTGGAAAAAATAAGATATCTTCCAAACAATATCGTATCAGAGCTACCTTAGATTATGATATAGCTATAAGGGTTTTCCAGTCAGGAATTGTATTTTCCTTTTAGCCAAAATTAAAATTTCCTGTGTGTAATTTTTTCAGCACAAACAAATATTTCTTTTAAAGAAGACAAATTAACACGACGTTCTTCAATGTCAATTTATACAAGGTGTCTGGTCAGTATATGGAAATATGTCGCCAGCATACAAGGGAGGTCAATGGAATACTAATCGCTGATAAAATTATTGTTTGTTCAAATATTAGTGACAATGCTAGACGTATCTTTGACTTCCATAGTCTTTATTTATTTATACCACAACATTTTAACTGATTAAAACGAAATTAGTTCTGAATGTTTTTCTCTAGCGTACCAAGTAAAGTGGTATGGGGGGTTTTAACCCCGGCTGGGGTTAATAAAATTAAATGAATTTAGCCTTGTGTAAAGATTTTTGGTTTATTACTTCTATTGTAGGTCACGTCGTTTGAGTTCTTACTAGAAATAGTGTCCAAAACAATAGAATTTAGTAGAATAGAAAACCGCAAGTTGTTTCTAGCCGAACATATTTACATAGTATGCAGGGTGTCCTAGAGAAGCGCTACATATATATTTTTTTTAAATCGAACGTTTAAAAAGTGGGGTAATTTACCCCTAAACCCACCGGTTACTCCTCGGCACATTCATATATGATCATATTACATTGCCAAGCTGTGTAATCAACAGATGTTCAGGCCAACTGTGTAAAAAATGTAAAACTTTAGATTCTTATAAAAATAATATTTAGTTTACCTAGTATCCAAATAGAAGTGAATCCAGGTGCCAGTACACTAGCAAGTAATCCAGGGCACTGACATCTTCAGGTTTTTTTGTTTTTTTATGGGAAAAGCTTTATGCTCATCACGTACCCTGATGATAATGTGGAACTGCATAATAAGCTATACCCACTTAACCCCATTCGGCCTCTTATTTCCAATCTCTCGGAACATTTGCACTAAATCACTTAAAGAAACACACTGACGCCCACGAGTTTCAAATTAGTTTTTTTGAAGATATGCACTTATTATTAGATTACACAAAAGCAATAAATACTAACGCATAATTACACTTTACACTAACCTACCGTACACATAAAACAACAGCACTATATGATACAAATTATTTCGCAATATAAATTCAGAAATAATAAAAACGCTAATTTCTAATGTGCTAATCAAACTTATTCCTTCAACTGAAGAAGAATGATGAAATAATTATGTTAATAGACAGGACAACCCTTTCAAAATAAATAGTCTCGTCCAACTAGCGCGGTTACCATTTCCGAGACTATCATAAAACAGGAAAGTATTACAGAAGGAAATTCTGCAATTTATGAATATAACCTTATAAAACATCGAAAGTGGCAACGCTGTATTTTTAAGTATTAACCCCAGCCGCTGCAGTCTCATAAAGAATTTGCAACCCGCTCGATTGTCCAAGATCAGCTGTTTAAAGAAGCCGGCCGGTTTCCTACTGTTTTTTAAGCAGATTTTCGACGGAACCAATGTGTTATTTATTTTTAAAATTTTTAGATGTTGAATACAAATGTGTTCATGAGATGCGATTTTGTGAGATTATTGTGCCGGTTTGTTTTTGTTCGGGTTACCTAGGTACTTGGTGTTTTTTTATAAATTAAGTTGGTTTTAAATAAGTCCGAAAAGCTAAAAGTTACGTTTTCCCACTTACAAACTTGACTTTTAGCCCTCCCATATAGCATTAGTTTTGTCAAAGTCCTAAATGGTAAAAATTTCCATAATTAAATTTTCTTGTATTTTTCCCTATTATTACTATTGAGGCCAGATACGCTTCACCCGGTATATTGATAATACAAAAAATAAATTTGAACTTTTTATCTTCTTGGTATTCTTAAGATATAATAATATCTCTGAAATGCCTGCATCATTCAACCGGTGCCGGTGGGAGAATATTAAATGGGTCTGGTTTTTGTCAAGACATAACAAGCGATACATAAGTACAGGCCGGTTTTAAGGTTGAAAACCACTTTTTTAAATGGGACTTAATACACTTGGCTTCAATGTATACCAGGTATAAACAACTGAGTGGGCTTAATATAACATTTATTGTAAACATGTATTAAGAAGGTGGATGACGATATAGTATTATCAAAGGACTGATTTTCTACGACTAACGGTTAAACTAAAAAGAATCGAGCCAATTATTGCAATTGTTGACAGTACTCGAATCGAAAATGAAAAACTTGTCGAGAAGTTATCAGAAATTGACAGTTCAATCTTTAGATCGTAGGTCGACAACCTTCCGTTGTTGTCGTTGTACCAAATACTTTACGTGGGGATTAATGCGGACCACACTTAGGCCCCCTTTCATTCCGCTGTGTTTGATATCCTAGAATATGAATACTCTAGATCAGCGTTTCTCAAACAGTTTTGACCGTGGACCCCTTTTGATCATAGAATTTTGTTGTGGACCCCCAGCCGCTCCCCAGAATTACTTCTAGGAGAGGACGTCATGCATATTTATTCGAATCTTATTTTTTTTAACAGATCAAAAAGCATTAATAAGCAATAATCTGAATAACATATCACTGGCTGTATCAAATGTTCTTAGTGAGATGGATGGTACTGTTTTCTACTTCCATACAGCTACTTCATGTTGGGCTTGATTTGAAGAAAGCTTGCAGAATTATATACCTGGTTCGGCATTAAGTCGATTTCGATATTTTGTTTTTGTGACATTTTATTTCCACTTAGTGGTTCGCGGAGCCCGAAGTCATTACTCGCGGACCCCCAAGGGGTCCGTGGATCCCAGTTTGAGAAACGCTGCTCTAGATCATCAACCACTTTCGTCGGTACCTATGTCGCTCAGGCTCTTTTACTCCATGCATCTGTCTCTAAAAATAGTTGTTAAAGAAGTAGCTAATAAATTTGTTCATAAGTACAATAACAGTTATTATTAGCAGTGCGCAGGTGTAGTGGTATAAAAACTGCACTCTTCTTATGTTATATAAATTTTAGAAATTTGATCATAAGATACTTTTTCAAACATGTATAGTATTGATTTTTTCAACGCAAAAATGTCCGAAATTTCAGATTTTGTCGCCACATGCTTCAGAGAGAATCATAGAGTCAGATTCAGAGAACAGGTTTTCGCTTACTTTGAGTTTAAATAATCGATGAAAATGTTTACAAAGAGTAATTTAAACATTTGAGATGTGACTATGATATCAATTTGTCTTCTCTAGGAAATTTTGAACATTTATATTGTATTTATAGCCAGATTACGAAAGATGCAGATAACAGCGCATTGCATATTTAAGGAATAGTATATTATAACGAATTAACATATAAATAGTCTATTGACGTATATGTCATAAACATCGATCTTCATATTAATAAAATTTAATACATTTTAAAATATTGCCCTAAAATCTATATTAAGCCAATGAAATAGTTCCTTAAATCCTGGTATTATTTCAAAACATAATTAAAAAGCGGGTAAGAGATCTTAACGAGTTAATGTGTCAGCCAACATGGGTGGTCGCTCTGTAGTAAACGGTATTTTTCTCGGAGAACAGCGCATATAATTATAAAATACCGGGAGATATTTTCTCTTAAGCAACAGACGTATATCGTACCTAAGCAATTTTCGCGGTTATGGTAATTAAGTTGGGATTAAAAAGAATCCGTTTTGTTATTAATATATGAAAGGAATTTTATTGCCTCTAAATTGTCACTTGTCACGAAATAATATGTTAGGTAAATTTATATATAGGAGTATCTAATTAATATAAAAATCACTTGGTAACAAAATACATTTTGGCACAGCATAGTGTAGGAAGACATCATTATTAGGAAACGAAGCTTTAAACACTTGTGTGGTAGCCAGGAAAGGCAAGTGAAAACATAGATATTAGAAATGGAATAGTCAGCAAGCAATCAATGCTTCTGTAGCTAAGCTTGCGAGATTTATAGACGAGTTTCAACTGGCTAAAGATCAATCAAGCATATTTAAAATGTTCAATGAAAAATGCTAGGCATTGGAGAAGACAAAATATTTCTAGATATTAGCGAATTGACTAACGAAGTACGACCTGCATCCAGCTAGAGAACAAAGAACAATTTACAAAACTTCCCAAAAATAGAGGCTACTGGATTCCATCGAAATTCATCTGATCGGAGACCACGGCCTGACCAAGACCTCGATAGCCTAGAACATTGAAGAAAAATTTTTAAGAACCGAGTAAGCTCGTCCTACAAATAAATAAAATAAACTATGATTTATTATGATATGTGAGGACTAAAAAATCCTACTAGCTAAAAGTAAAAAATGTCAGCCGTCACCGGTAGAGAATAAATAAAATTAGGAAGCAAAATCCGAAAATCATACATATTTTAGAATACAGTAATTTAAAGAAGATACGAAGGTAAGAAGAATGAGATATATGTTTCATAAATAGCTGTACGGACGTGAGTAACCATCCGGTAATAAATTAATTGAACAGGATTGCAAACTTATTTATAAAATAAATTTCGTATAAAGTAAGGGTTCCATGACTACGGAAATCGGTGGCATAATAATTAAGGAGTAAAGATAAATAATGGTGAGGGTATTAAATACCTGCGTACTAGACTAGTTTTAGACATAATATGTTTGAATTGGTGCCGTAAAAGAAGAATGCTAGAAAAGTTGCATGGAAGAAGTTATAGGTATATAATAAAATAATGGCATAGGAAATATCATAGTAAAGATAGGTAAGAATATATGCAATTGCGAGGATCTCTAGGATATAGTATTTAATGAAATATCGAAAGAAGAAAATGATGGGAGACAAGAAATAATAGTGCAGCGGCCAAATAATTAGCCTACTTATTAAATTTAAGATTTTTAGCTAACAATTGCAAAAACAACTGAGAACAATAAAAATATATTGGAAATATCTAAGAACTTACTATGAAAAGTCCACATTATCAAACAATGTCTCAATTCTAAAGAAATTATGCCGATTAAAATTTAGTTTATGGATTCTTATTTGGTTCGAATTGATGACTGGTTAATAAATTACACGCGATTGATGAAAAGTTGAGAGTCGCATTTATATTAAGTACTATTTCAAAAGCTAATCGGTTTGTTCCAACACCCAATTTTTCTAGAACCGTCAGGAAACTGTTGTGATCGATTTTATGCGCAGGCGTTAATTTTGCACTGTTTGTTGCCGATGCACAAGGGATGCAAGGTTGGTACGTTTTGGTGACCATTCTCTGTAAAAATCACAGCTGATCGCCTGTCTGATTAGTTCTTAGACTAGGAAAGAATAACATTCATAAATCACAAGCCTACTTTTGTTGCCTAATTTCTTCGTCTAAGCTTGAGTATTATCTTTTTTCGTTCCATTTTGTTGTATTTAATAATTATGGAAGAGAATAACGTTTATTGTTAAGAATATCATATAGGTTTGGGAACCGGATTATACAAATTTAATAAGAATAAATTAAATAATCAAAATATTAAGCAACAGCTCCTACAAAACAAGGCTAGAAGAACTGCATGAATGCCAGGAATACAAAAACAACTGTTAAAATTCTTACGGCGCAAGTCAGTACAAGCGGTTCCTGCTCTTGGCCATGTATCGTTTTTACCGTTCAGGAACTGGTTTGCAAACGATCGCAATTTGGTTGGAACACCAAAGATCGCCAGATACACCGTTTTGTGTCGGTTGGAACGCCTTCCGACTACTACGCATGTGCGTGACCGTACATTGTACGATTTTTAGGGTGGTGGGAACGAACCTATAATACCATAGTTGCCTACTGGCAACTAGATGACCTTACTATTCAATTTGCAAAGACAGATTGTTAATTATTAAAATCAACGATGATATAAACATATGTTTATTAAACAAAAACCGTGTTGATCACAGAAGTTGAGAAGTCAATAATAGGCAATAAAAGATTCCTCAATAGATACCGATGGTGAAACACAACATCGTGCTCAGGTCATGCTTATTTCGTCCTTAGTGATAAATTGTATATTAATTCTGGATTGTTCGAGAATGTAGAATACAAAATGCAAATGGAAAAGCTTTAGCAGAAGCTTATAAAAAATTAATCTATATGAATTAATGCTCTTAAATATATTATTAATTGTTCCAAACAAGTAATATCCGTTTATTAGAAGATGGAATTAAAAATTATAATTTTATTAATACAATAACTAGACATTTAATGTACCTAATACAGAAATGAGAAATTGTGAAGTTTGTATAAAAAGGAAGATCAACTTTTCCAAGGAAAAGTCAAACTAGTCGAAAGAAAATACTGTTTTGGCACTTCTGGTTTTTTAAACAAAATACTTTTATTTTCTCGTAGGCCATAATCAAGGAA
Source organism: Barypeithes pellucidus (assembly GCA_963991005.1). NCBI lineage: Eukaryota > Metazoa > Arthropoda > Insecta > Coleoptera > Curculionidae > Barypeithes > Barypeithes pellucidus. The sequence goes on from OZ022559.1 coordinate 39,382,239, forward strand.
AGCTGAAATGATATGGCGATTATTATTTTGCCCCAAACACAGATAAAAATTTAAATTGGAATATTCAGGATATTCATTGGAGATCAAATGGCTAAGTAGTGAGTTTTTAACCCGATTAGTGATTTACCATAAGGAATGTGACATCTGGTGTCAGCCAATAAGAAAACTTCTCTAAATTTCTGCCATTATCAGTAGGTGAGGTTAGAAAATGTTGTCGTTTACTCGTTATTTATATAACTGATATTACTACAAAATATTACTTGAGAGAGTAAATGGTTATCGGTTATGCTAGTAAAAGTGCAGTAACTCAGTAACTAAACAAAAACATCAATCATCATCAAGAAAATTTCATAAAGATATTTTTCGCGTAGAGCCAATAGCATATCTCGGAATGACCCCTATGCACCCCAATAGCGATAAGGTCGTTTGGTAAATTTCCAATTTGTGGGGCATGAAATGAATACGTTTACTGTCGTAAAAAATAAAAATTCATATATTGGTTAATTAGAATATATTTCTTATTTAATCTAAAACATGGTTGTCGTTACTTGAAGAAATTAAACTATCCTTTATATTTTAATGATTCTAATAATCCGGCTTAAGCTACAAAGTTATATCATTTAATTCTACGAATGGCAAGAAATGTATGTAAGTTGGAGCAGCCGGAAAATTTTCCTTGTGCCAGGAAAAGTTTCTGTTAAATTGCTCTCCTTTAATCAAAGGGTCTCGAATTAAACTTGCAAAGTTCTTACCCTGGTAATTTTAGTTAAAATACCTGAATTATCCAGTCTTGTTACAATTGCCTCTCAGTTTTATGTGTAGACGAAAGCAAGATTAAATACATTTAATTAGAAGTATATTTTTTTTTATAAATGAAATCAATTTTTTAATAAACTATTTCGGTTTGCTAAGAAACTAGTAGTGTTATTAGAAATAGTGCTTTGAAATTTATTTTGAATCATATCAGTCAATATAAATTTATTAAATGAGTGGAGAGCTAAATAATTTCTTTAATCGCATATTCGCTTCATTAATTTCAAAACCTCTATTAAATATTTTACAATATTCAATATTTGCCAAAGAACTAAGGGTAAGAAATTACTATTCTTAAACAACCCAGACTAAATTAGATATATTAGGTATCTTATTTTTTTTACTTACTAATCTATCTAGAAAATGCATTGGTATCTAATACTAATTTTATATTGCTGTTAAAGTTTTAGCTTATGCAAAAGTAATTTCTAGTTAGCAAAACAAATTTTCGATTTAACTGAATTACGATGAATAAGATGATGAATTAACTCTTATTTTTAACTACTTCTTAGTTAACATAACTACATTATCATGTTGAAACTAACATTTTTTATTACCTAGCTCTCTATACTAATTTACATAGTTATTGCTATTGGCCAGAGGTAGTAGTAATAAGTAGGTATGATGTGAGACCTGACGTCACACCAACTGCCGCCATTTGCCGATAGGAGATGGCGCTGCCCGCTGTATTTTCTCGACTACCATTGATAATACGGCGTGAAGTATTAGAGTCTTCTCTGGTGATGGGTTATAGGCTCAACAGGAACATCGCCCTCTTTGAAGAGTGGCTCTCAAAATGGAAGATCAAAATAAACCCGGACGAGACTCAGGCAATTTACTTTTCCAGGGCACGCCTCAAACTCCCAACGGGGAAACTCAAAGTGGGAAACCAGGATATCGACTGGAAACAGAGTGTTAAGTATCTTGGTTTATACTTCGATAAAAGGCTGACCTGGAGGGTAAACTCAGCCAACATCATGAAGAAGGCCAACCAACAACTTGGCGCTATATACTGTTTACTCAACAGAAGGAGTAAACTCAATCTAAGAACGAAGGTAAACCTCTACACGACATTCATCAGATCAGCGATGATGTATGGTGCCCCAGCCTGGTGCACCCTATGTAAGTCGAGCCTTCAACAAATACAGGTAATTCAAAACAAGGTACTAAAGATAATAGTTGACACTCCTCGATACACACGGAACGACATTATACACAGAGACCTCGAAATTGCTACAATTTCGGAGTTTCTAGACAAAACCATCACCAAATACCATACTAAGGTTAACATTGCCAACAATAGCACGATCGCTGCTTCACACATACATTCACGACCTAACGCTACATACAAATTACCGAAAGACTGGCTCACGCGCAACCGCGTCTGAGTCCAAAACAATCAAAATACAAAAAACAACAAAGATTGCCTTGCTTTGCACAACCTGCAAAAACCAGGTGTAACATGACGACTACGCCTACCCTACTACGCACTACCTTATACGTTCGGAGCTCTCGAAATTTGTTCACTCGATTAACTTCGAGTGAAAAAATCTCTAGAGCTGGCACCCAACATAAATGTATAGCATAGCTAAATCAAAATCAGAATATGCAGTTAACCAGTCATATAGCGAAATCGAGTTATAGGTATGATACCTAATTCAGACGGTGAGTTTTAGTCAGTCGGCTCGTCTACCTCGTAGGCGAAACTTACACTCTGTAAGTTGACATTGGTCTGGTCTTTCCCCGCAATGTTGCTAACCTGACACTACCTGGCCCCCGCGAGGGTCAGGTGTCTGTAAGCAGATTTCTCATCGTGTGTCCAAAAAAAAAAAAAAAAAAAAAAAAAAAAAATGGTGATGGGTAAGTACACCTACCCTGTACTGACGAGAACAAAAGAGTTCGATACCGGTCTGCAGGTGGTTACATCCTATCAATGGAAAAGGCTTCCTTTTCTCGGTAGTACCATTCAATCTGAAGTAATATTTTAAAGTGCTACTGTGTAGACTAAATACGCCCTTACTGTATAAGGTATCATCGGGTGGTCTGGAAATATAATAATTTTTCCATACATTGGTATTTAATATTTCTTTGCTCTTTTAACAATAAAATAGGTAATAATTCAACATCATATTGTTGAAACAACAATATGATGTTGCTCCTAACAACTAACTATATTGATTACTGTTATAAAATTTGGCATTCGATACTAAATTTCCTCATATCGCCATTTTCACTAAATTTTCTTGTTATTGAGACTAAGATCTTGGTATCCTAAACTAGATCATTTTTTAGAGTATAATAATATAATTAAGACCAATGTTATGAAAGTGATTGAATCAATAAGGATGGGTAAGTGAATAATAAAGTTTTTTTTATATTGCCATAAGGATGGAGAATTAACGCCAAAGAAGTTTTAGTAAATATTGAGACAAAAGAGGAAGATATTCTTTCTCTCAGATTTTATTTGGAGAAACTTAAGATTGAGAATGTATATTTTAAAATATGTTATTAATAGTGCTTTGCCTCGTACTTCAGGTTCAATTAAAATACGACAGAAAATGATCCTAGGCAACAAAATTACCTTATCGAACGTTGTTAAAATATTGACGAAATAATTCGAAAAAATAATATCACTCATTCTCATCGAGAAGTTTCATCTTCCCTAATAGTTTCTTTTACATATTCCCTCATTTTCCATTCTTCTTATTATAGTGATTCATTTAGGAATAATAAGATGAATAATCTGCCTTTTAAGGCTTTTCTATGCAGTGTTGGTCTCCATCTCTATTAAATTAGCCCAAAAAATTGTTATTACGGTCCTGTAAAAGAGGCTATTCGCAGCAGGTGACGTCATTTTGCAACTAAAATTATACTTGCTGATTAAATGCACTAACTGCAACATGGCCTGTAATAAGATTATAAAGATACGACTCATTTAAATTCTGAAATGGACACTGCTGCAAATAAAATGTCGAACAAATTGCTGCTTATACTGTTGCGTGGTACTTATTTTGAGCTGTTTTTCATTTTATTAAACCAAAAAGTCAAAAGGAAACGTCGTGTTCTGATATTTTGTTGGCAATGAAATGTAGTGTACAGGGTTGGGTTTTTAAAATGCCATTGTAAATGACTACTAAGAATTTCTTGATTAAAATATGGATGATGTGAGATAATACAAAATAGTTAATATACGGGAGGTACGTACTAGAAATTTACGAACCATGCAACAAAAGACTAACAATGTTCCTGATAAATTTATTTTACTCCCTTAACTTAAACGCACTTGTGACACCTATGCATTTATCAGAAAGAAATTATCGTTCTTGGCTTTGAAATAGTCATCAACCTCTTTCCATTTATTATCGTTAGCTGGATAGCTTATGTTATCCGTCACTTAAGATCAAGTAGCAGTTATTTTTGTTGAATAGATGCCAAAGGCACCACAATAACTACTAATAGTAAACATTGCGTTATTGGCTTCCGTGCGTAAACTGTAATATATAATCTGCCAGCCTGACCATAAAGATTTCGGATAATTTTCCGTCACCTGGAAGAGGATTCTTGATGAGTTCAGCATGCGTTATTAAATTTCTGTATGTTTCAATTAGGTGTAGAAATACCTTAATATATTAATTAAATTACGAACGGCGATTGACCAAAAACATTCAGATATCGTCACAAAGTCCTGCTTCTACACGTCAATGCGTAAGTTTAGAAAGCAATTCATTCCAATTCCATATATCTTTGAGCTAGTCCGCCCTTCTCAGTCCGAATGTGGCTTCGCCTGACTTTTCGCTCAGAGAAACTCATTGTTCAGACCACCACTAATTGATAAAGGGTACTAACGCATATTTTAAAGGACTAGATAAATCTTTTTTCTGATTAATGAAAGTCGTTGATTAAGTTGATTGCAGTATACCCTTCTGACATAATCTAAACTCTTCAATGTTCAATAGAGTTACAAAAAATGATGCGAAAACTAATTAATTATAGTATATACAGTAGTATATCAGATGCATATCAAATTTTTCTTCTAACTATGATTAATTTTGCTTCTTTTGATGAAGTTTGCAGTCCAAAAGTTTTTTCGGAGAAACTTTATCTGAGTTACTTGATTCAAAGATTTACCATTTTATGCGAGTATGCATCAGACTATGAAACCTAATCAAAATGAACACGAAAATTGAAATAATATAAATTAAATAAATTACCTTAGAAGTATTGAAACGGTCATAATTTAGAAAACAATAATACACAATATATGTATAGGGTGTTGACAAAAGGTCGGTACTCCGGAATAACTCCGGTGCATCGCATTGCAGCGGAAAATGTCTGGAGAAAAAGTTGTTTGGTTTTGAAGGAGGAATAGTTTACAATTTAAACCATCCCCCACCCCCTCAACCCCGGGCGCGGGTGGGGGTAAGTTAATATATTCAAATGGAACCCCATATTTTTTATTGGCGTATCGTGTTCTCCGACCAAAAATAAACACCTTTTGTCCGAAAAATTTCAAATGATGTATCACAAGCTGTATGTTTGTATTTCAAAAAAAGATCGATGTCGTCATATCTTTGACAAACGTCTATAAAAAATTAAACGTCAAAATGTGAGCATATATAAAACTAAATTGACGTGTCCGAGCGTTTTCCAAAAAAATTACAGGTTAAGGCTAAATTAATTTTATTCCGGACTTCTGGGCAACCCTGTATATATAAACGGTGACCATTTGAATTTTTTTGCAGTCAGTTATTTAATTTACATATTATTATATTTGTTTTGCGTGTATATTTTAATTAGATTTTATAGCTCTCTTTGACAAATATGGACATTTTTTTCAGTTTTTCGATAATATGTTAACTAGAAGAGATAAGTATTTTATGTAGTTCAGGTTGCGATCCTGTCGAATTCATCTAGCATGAGAGATTAATGCATTTATAATGCATAATAATATGTAATGCAAAAAGTAGGGACGATGATGATGTAATTGTGGAAGTGTAGTTGTAGTATTTACATAACACCTTATGTAATTATTCCGTAATTATACCATAGCGAATGACATCTTATGGCGTTTGTCATAAAATTAATGATTGAAAATTTCATTTTAAAAATATACATCATGAAATATGTATTTCGGTACCTTGTAGAAGTATGTAGATAGGTATTTACTATTTCACATACTTAAAAAAATACATAAAATGTTATGTAATATTAAAATTTTTGGATGTAAATTTATATTTTGACTTAATAATTGTAGATACTATAAAGTATTTAATAGTATAAAAAAATAATAACTAATATTTGTTATAAAATATTATGTAATAAAAAATTACACATAATACCTATATCTTTAATTTAAAAATACCCCTGCTCAGATATTTGCATCATTGCAATAAGGAATGTAATTAGAACCTTACTTATCGTACATTTTCACATATACTAACATCGCACGTTTAGTACGACACAAAAAGGAAGAAAATCAAATATGCTACGTGTCCAAGATAAGAAGGGCCAGTACAGGGATCTCGGAAACCGTAAGAGATATACGAAATCAGTTAAATGGAGCTAAAGTTGTGCATTTACGTGCCTAATAATATGCCGTTTAGAAAGTTTTAAAATTCCGAGTAGTTCCGGAGATATTCGGAAAAACCAAAAATTCTGAAAAATCGTTTTATTGTTTTCCTGGATTTTTTTGATATCGAATTCTAAGGTAAATTGCACTTTTGCATTGCCACTTTTTCCGCTTTATCTCACAATGTTAATTGTCTTGTAATCCGACGAGTTGTCTTGGAAGGGCCATTATCAACTTTCTTTTTTAAAATACGGTCCTGTTTTCCTGATATTGGAATTTGATAGCTTTTTTTGCAACGATGTATGACACATTGTGGTTTAATGACATTTCGAGGGTTTTCGAACAACATCAGGAAATTTTGGGATACGTTCCTGTATTTCTTCTAATTTTATAAATAATATCTCATAAGTAATCTCTAAATTTTTTACTTATGTTGGACTAGTTCAATAAATAACAAATAATTTAAATAATAAACCACAAATAAGTGAACAAAAATCATTTCAAAACAGTAATAAAACGATCAACGAAAAAAGTAAGGAACTCCATAATCAGGTATAAAATGATTTCCGTTATTCTCTAATCACAAATATCATCTTCTAACTGCCATATAACAGTTTTTTTGAGATAAAATGAAACATGCGATAGAATATCAAACTTTTCAGCATTTGTAAATTTATGTTCAATATTTTCTGGAAAAAAGCGCCTACTTTTCTTTTAAATCCCGAATCAACAGAAGTTTGAAATACTGTTTCTGTATTTTGTTCACTTATTTGTAGTTTATTATTAAATTATTTGTTATTTATTGAACTAGTCCAGCATAAGTAAAAATTTAGAGCTTACTTATGAGATATTATTTATAAAATTAGGAGAAATCCCAAAATTTCCTGATGTTGTTCAAAAAACCCTCGAAACCTCATTAAACCACAAGGTGCCATACATCGTTGCATTCGGAAGAAGAAAAGCTATCAAATTGCAATATCAGAAAAACAGGACCGTATTTAAAAAAATGATAGTTAATAATGGCCCTTCGAAGACGACTCGTCGGATTACAAAACAATTAACACTGTTAGATAGAGCGGAAAAAGTGGCAACGTAAAAGTGCAATTTACTTTAGAATTCGATCTCAAAAAACTCAGGAAAACAATAAAACAATTTTTCAGAATTTCGTTTTTTTCCGGATATCTCCGGAACCACTTGGAATTTTAAAACTGTCTAAACGGCATATTATTAGGCAAGTAAATGCTCAACTTTACCTCCATTTAACCGACTTCGTATCTCTTATGGTTTCCGAGATCCGTGTACTGGCCCTCCTTATCTTGGACACGTTCTATATAAACATAACCACTAATTTGTTTTGACAATATTATTATCTTATTAGCTTGCTATGGTTTTTCAAATTTTATTAACGAATAGCTTTAGAGGCCCGTAAAGAATAAAAATATGTTGATGCGATTGGTCACATCACATGAGTAATGAATCAAAACTTGGGGCGGCTGACTACTAGTGAGTAATAATTATTATAATGTCCCAAAAATGGAACGATATGAGTATAGTTTTAACAAAAATGATTTATTTGATACTTTATTATCATGGAAAAATACATTGGAAGACTGCTGCTGCTCAAAAGTTTTCAGATAAAATCAATGTCACATTTTTTTGAATAGAAATATTTATTTTGTCGTATAACTTACCAACACATTTTTTGGCAGTATCCGATAAAGAGTATCAGGGTAATTACTACTAGATGTCAGTTCGTAAAATATTTTACCTCAGCTATATCCAAACATGATTATAAATTATAACAGTGTAAATTTGCTTCGGGATAATGATTAGTATCCATTCGTAGCTTTTTTGATATGTAAAATAACTATAAATTCCTCATTATATATTATTAACTGTCTCTCACCAAAAACCATATACTTAACAGAATGTACATAATAATGTACAATATAGGAAATTATCATACACATATCAGATGTTTAGTTACTTAAGAAATTATTAGCTTCCAAATAATGTGTAAAGCAGGATACCTACTACCTAACCAAAGTAATATTTTACTGATTCAATATTCAACTCTAAATATTTTTTATTTGATTAATCATGGATTTGAAATGACCAGAGGCATTTGGTGTTTGCATATTCTTCAAAGTATAGTTCTATTCTCTGGTCGAATTCCAACAGAAATAAAAACTCTCTCTGAAAATAATTATTTTCTATATAGTATTACTTATTTTTTTTAACAGTGGCGTTGGGTTCTTCATATAAAAGAGATTTATTATTTCTATTGAAATTCGATCAGAGACTAAAAATCGAGCTATACCTACTATGCCTTGTCGCCATTAACAGAAATAAAACTCTTTTCGCCCTGTATTTATTAACATAAAAGCTAATTAGAAAAATAATGAAGTGAAACAGTAGCACAATGGAATTATAACGAATCAGCGTTAAAATTCAACTAATCTATAAGTTATATTTCTGATGATATATCAAATTTTAAACCCCTTTAGTGAAGATAATGCATTTTTTTAGATAGAAACCTTACTTTTTATATTTCCATTATTCTATTTTAGGACTGAATTCCACAGAGCAACACAAGTGCGTAAACATTATATAATTCAATGGACTAAATGACGTTAAGTAATATATTAAAGGGATAATAGTAGCACACACACAATAAATTACTGCTCTTAAAGAACAAATGCATAGATAAAAGCAGAAGGATCACAAATTAGGCAGTACAAGAAGGTAACAGAAATGAATAAACAAAAATAAATATAATCGAGAAATGAGTTACGAACATGGAAATATTATAAGCGCAAAATTGATTTAAATATTATGGAATAATTAATATTTATTTAATAAAAAATAATATAATATTACAATTTTGAAAAGTAAATAATTTGATAAATTTACAACGATTAAAAAAATGTATTCGTAATTTATGCTTTATTTTAGGATGCTAAGACCAAGAAGATCGACATTTTATCACATTAAATAGGGTTTAACAAGATATTTAGGATACAAGGGTGGCCAGTCACCAGTGACTATCTACTCATTAAGTTGTAAATTTGGCTTTCAGGGAACAAAGCCATTTTCTGACTTCGTAGATATTGTGTAAGTAAATAACGGTTTGTGGATAGTGCCACAAATTAAGTTGGTCTGAACAAAGAAAATTTAATTAAGTTGAGATAGAGATGACGTCGTCTCGTTTAGTAGACGGGTGTAATATCTTTGTTCTTCTTCGCGTTGTTTAAAACTTCAGAGGTACCAATTATTTTGAGATACATTAAAAATGTACATTAGACAATAGACAATAATAAAAATTTCCAATAAAAAATACCGACGAACCAATAGATTTTAGTCATTTTTAAGCCATTAAAAAATTGTTTATTTTAAAACAGCTGGCCCTGTAATTGCAACATAGATAAAAACATAAACACTTTTACAATAATTTGGAAAATGTATTATACATACTGAATGAAATACATTACTGAACCAATACATTTTAGTCATTTTTAAGCCATTAAAAAATTAGTTATTTAAAGCAGCTATGCCTGTAATTGCAATATAGATAAAAACACAAACACTTTTACGATAATTTGGAAAATGTATTATACATACTAGTGGCGTCTGTGAGTCGGAAAAAGCCCCGAAAAATCGAAATATTTTCAGCCGGAACAAGAGTACCCCCCCGTTCTCGAGGATGCTGAACACGATGGCGGCATCAGAATTTCTCTTTGGGGTTGCGCAATCCCTCAAAACGGCCAAAAATCATCCCCCAGAGGGGTTAAACGCGCTTCAAGAGGTTTCCCTGCAGAGAAACACACTTTCCTCCTGTTTTCGAGGATGCTGAGCACGTTGGTGGTGTTGGATATCGCATCCGGGTTTGTTCGAACAAACCTGATACTTGAAAAAAAAATTCACCCCTGTCAGGGGCGAATATTGGCCGGTGGAGGGGTTGGAAGGGATCGGACGCGATATCCAACACCACCACTATGCTCAGCATCCTCGAAAACGGGGGGGAGGTACTCTTGTTCCGGCTGAAAATATTTCGATGTTTGTCCGACTCAGAGACGCCACTATACTGAATGGGCTCAAAATGTATTTACAGTATTATGGCGACGATGGCAGGGTTATCAGCTTCTTTTATTAATTTTTCAATTTCTGGGTTTCGAGAATGATGCTTGCCGACTTATTGGCATTGGCTCCAAACTTTCGGACCGTATGGATGTTGTGTGTAGTGTGCCTCAAGGATCCATTCTTGGTCCTCTTACTCTTTACTTTATACACTTCACAATTAACTAATAATCTGAGATATACTGTCAGGCACATGTTTGCGGACGGTACCGATGTGTACCTATCGTTTGGCCCTGAAGATGTCTTAGAGGCTAATGATAAGCTAGCGACCTTGGCCAACTGCTTAGAGCCTCTACTATTCAGTTAAATCTGAAAAGTGCCAGGTACTTCTATTTGGACGTGGTCAGAGCAGGGAGCAATGTCAAAACTTACTTCGCGTTGATCTTGGTGGTCAAACCTTAAATTGTTCAGCCCTGGCAAGGAACCTCGGACTGTTGCTAGATGTCAACCTAAGGTTTTCCGAGCATATCAGTAACTGTATAAAGAAAGCATTTGCTGATCTAAAAGCTATATATAATGAAAGGCACCTTCTAAATGCATACCTTAAGAAATCGTTATGTGAGTTTAGTTTTGCCACAGTTCACATTCTGGGATATGTTATATGTCCCTTGTCTCCTAGAAAGGGGTGTAGGACGTATTCAAATGATTCCAAACTATTGTGTACGGCTGATAGGTGGAATAAGGAAATATGATAGAGGGGTGAGTGCAAAAATGAGTGATGAGTGAAAGTAGACTGTTACATAGCCTAATAATGTTCGATAAAATAATCTATAAAAAGCCCCATATTACATATATGAAAAAATAAAATTTAGAAATAATTCTTATGCTTTTGATCTCAGGCATAAATAAACAATCACTCCTCCGTCACATAAAACCATTTTATATGAAAGATCATTTAGCTATCAAGAATCGGAGCACTACAATAAAGTTCCAGTTAATCTAAAGACCGCTTCTCCTCAATCTTTCAAAATGCAATACATCTCCTGATAAAACAACTTTCTTCTGATGCAAAATAGATCAGTCTGCTGCCCTCAATGCATTCTACCATGGTGTAATTGAGTTTTAATTGAGTCTTAATTGAGTTTTGGTTGATTTTGATGAATTTTAAGTCTAATTATATTATTTCTTCTTACCAATTTTAACCAAAGCATGTAAAATGTTATATTATTATAATAATATTTATTTTTTTGTTATTTGTTTCTCAGCGTAATCATGTGCTCTGAATATTCACTTAGTAACCCTTGTTAATCAAGTATCACTACATTCTGTATTTTTACTCTCTGAAAATTAACTGTTATAATCTTCCTAGCTTCAACTTCGCCCTTTGTAATTTTTCTTTAATTACATTAAAGACATTGATTATTATTATTATATTAGCTTGATGATTAAATTTAATTAACTTACATGTTCAAACAAAATATTGCATTGAATATGAATCATCATAAGTCATTTAAAATTATGAAAAAATCCCCAAAATTCTATATAACCGAAAAATCTTACCAAATAACATAATTTCCCCTCACAAATTCAAATCTTTTTAGAAAAGTTGTAGTTGTGAATTCACAAGAAACAATAAGATTTTACGACACAATATCACAATTTATTTTTGATCTCGGTAAAAGAAGGTTGTATTCTTCTCCACAAACATGAAATTCTTAACCGGGATTAACCGATTTATATGTCTTGCAGTGACGTAGCCACAAGGGAGCGGAGGGGGGCAATTGCCATGGATCTATGGATTCGTAGAGCTTATGGGATGCGCAGTAAAAAGTTAAATTATATAAGTGAAAAAATGGGTTGATGCGCACGGTTTACGACTCATATTTTTAAAGGCTGGTCGTTCGTTGTCTTCAGCACAATGTTCTCGCTGTCATATGCTATTCCTTAGGCAACTCCGCCTGAGGCCATCCTAAAGGACTGAAATCAGTCGTAGTGATGTAACGATATTAAAAATCTATCGATATGTCAACAATGGATATGTGAAAATTAATTCGAAGTGGCTTTTCAGTGATGGCCACGAGGCCTTCTTTTATGCGATAAAATAGATTGTTTGTTTCCCAGGTCTTGATGTGTCAAACATGACATCCAACAAGCGGCTTTGTTTACATGCGCGAGGCCATTAATTTGCCACTTTGGCTATACATAGATACAGGTCAGTAATACAACTTTAATTTTCACATCACTCACTTCAATCTACAGGATTTGAACAATTGAAATTCTAGTTAGTAAAGGAACAATTTTATTAAGCAAGCGGTATCACTTTGATTGAGTGAAATTTGTTTCCGCCAATATCATTTATGTCACAGTTATATCTGATTAGGTAATTCTTGAATTAATTCTTTCTGTAACCTGACATTAGCCTTTCTAGTATAAATATAACTCCTGAATGTAATTCCTGAATTTGTTTCATGGACTGGCAATTAACATCAACTGACTCGCCGTTATTCAAGAATTTGAGAAACTGTAGCGATACTCCACCATCAGAAGCTACATTTATTTATAATCCGTGTAGGATTAGTGATTAATTAAAAACTTTTAAAAACAATTTATAAATTTTCTTATATTGTAGGTGTTGAAAACAATATTGTATATTAATTAAAGAATTTTTATCCATATGCAGAATTTAGTTAGCCAGTGGTAAAATAATAAAGTTGTGTGTTTAATCATTTATATTATAAAAATTATTCTCTGTTCCCAATTCTGTTATAAATGGTGATATAGCAAATTTCTTTTATCCCCACGAAACTTTTGTATATTCAGCTTGTATAATGTAAAATATAATTTTAGGACCGATGCAGAAAGAGTAAAGGAGGTCAAGCAGAATGAATATAACATACTGTCACACTATCTTCTAAAGAAACTAATAAAAGAAGAAAAATAGAAGAAAAAGAAAAGAAGAAAGAAGAAAAATTTATTGGAAACATATCACAGAAGGAAATTAAACCATAACGTAAATAATGTGTTAATTATAAGATATTCTTGTATTAAACAGTAGGTAGGCGCTATGTCGAGAGGTGCAGTCTCTTAGCATTGGGTTCAGCAATTATAGTTTGTAATTACTTTAGGTTTACATTTTTGCTCATTGGTTTGGACAGGAAATATCTCAATTGTGCAACGAAGTAATACTACTTTAGCCTAAATGTATGCAAATGTAAAAACCCCAAAACTCTAGGTATTTGGTATAGAAATGTTATGACAATTGAACTTATTTCGATCCCTTAATTTCTCATCAAAATAATATCAATTAGGTAGTCGACCATAAATTTTGAATACCTTGTATATTTTACAAAAGTTTTAGAACGTGTGATTTTACTATGAATACTGTGGATATTGTCCCAACTCTATTTATATACGTAATATCTTCTTATCTGTGCTTGATATAAAAAACTAAGTAACCCTTAGTTCTGTGTTAAGATAAGTACTTTTAGTGGGAGTACATTTAATCATATAATATGCATTTAATACAGGGTGCCTCGAAAGTATAATATTTAATATCAATTTTACTTTTTTAAATAGAACACCCTGTATTTTTTGTCAAGTATTGCTTCTTCATGAAATTCCATATCAAAAATGTATAGGATATTTTACGGTTATTGTAAATTTATTTTCGAAATAATAAATAAGTTAAAATAGTATTTTTTTTAAATTTTACTTACCATTTTTCACAAATTTAAGTATAAAACAACTATAATTTGTTGATAGATAATTTAATGAAGAAGTAATATTTGACAAACAGTATATAGTGCACTATTTAAAAAAGAAAATTTGATATTAAAAATTGCACTTTTTAGATCCTCTATACTCAATTGTGCCATTTAAAATAGTTTTTTAAACCAAGAATTATTTGTCGTAAAACTTCATTAATATCATGTGCAGGGTAGAAGATATTAAGTGTATCAATAGAGTTGGGTCACCCAGTATATATTTTTATCAGTTTGGCTACAGTAGAAATAGTAATACTTCTTGCACTATTTTGATATTCTTTGTTACAAAAATCTGAGTAGGTACTTAATCTTAATCTAGAAGATATTAAGTGTATCAATAGAGTTGGGTCACCCAGTATATATTTTTATCAGTTTGGCTACAGTAGAAATAGTAATACTTCTTGCACTATTTTGATATTCTTTGTTACAAAAATCTGAGTAGGTACTTAATCTTAATCTAGAAGATATTAAGTGTATCAATAGAGTTGGGTCACCCAGTATATATTTTTATCAGTTTGGCTACAGTAGAAATAGTAATACTTCTTGCACTATTTTGATATTCTTTGTTACAAAAATCTGAGTAGGTACTTAATCTTAATCTAGAAGATATTAAGTGTATCAATAGAGTTGGGTCACCCAGTATATATTTTTATCAGTTTGGCTACAGTAGAAATAGTAATACTTCTTGCACTATTTTGATATTCTTTGTTACAAAAATCTGAGTAGGTACTTAATCTTAATCTAGAAGATATTAAGTGTATCATACTTCTTGCACTATTTTGATATTCTTTGTTACAAAAATCTGAGTAGGTACTTAATCTTAATCTAGAAGATATTAAGTGTATCAATAGAGTTGGGTCATCCAGTATATATTTTTATCAGTTTGGCTACAGTAGAAATAGTAATACTTCTTGCACTATTTTGATATTCTTTGTTACAAAAATCTGAGTAGGTACTTAATCTTAATCTAGAAGATATTAAGTGTATCAATAGAGTTGGGTCACCCAGTATATATTTTTATCAGTTTGGCTACAGTAGAAATAGTAATACTTCTTGCACTATTTTGATATTCTTTGTTACAAAAATCTGAGTAGGTACTTAATCTTCTTGATCCACACAGCTGGAGTTAGTACATATGCATACAAATTTGCCAGTCGACAAAATGAACCCTAAGAAGGATTTGTATGGAATGTACCATAATATATAGGGTTTACAAAAGTTTATTTTATTCTAACAATTACAATAAAAATAATTATATTCTAACGGTATAACCGGAAAATAGAAAAACGACAATAGTTAAGTATTATTGAAAAATATAAATACGCTAGAGGCCATAAAAATATATTTAGTACCTACTTTAATAGTTTTCCAAAACGGATTTCTTTTTAAACCAACCAATCAACAAGATAAAAAATATTTTTGGGATTTTTCATTTGTTTTGTTGGTATCTGGTATCTATATATTATTTGCTGCGGGGCTTCAACTTGTATCTACCGGGTGTTTCAGGAGGACTGCTCACCACTGTAACTTTTTATTGTTTAAATTACAGAAATAAAATTTGATTTGTTTGTATATGATATTATTTTAAATTTTATGAGATGACGGAAAAACTGGCCGATGGCCGGAAGTAATTACTTCCTGTATAGGTGGAGATCCCTGCTATTCATCATATTTAAACTCCGTTTTGTTGCAGTTGATAGCTCATATCGAGGGTTGAAGCCATAAAACAACCGTAAACCATAGGCGTTGCCAATAGTAATTACCTTATTTAATAAGAAAATTGGCCTCTGTCCATTGTTAAGTAGGATTAGGGTTAAAGTAGGTATAACAGGGGTAATTAATTTACCTATTTTTGCCTGCTTTAGGATGTTATTACGCCATTTGATGTGCGTTTGTCAAACTATGTATTTAGTTGTATTTAGATACTGCATTATCTCAAAGTTGAATTATTTCCTATACTTGTAACAATGGCTTCAAGTTTTTCGCCAACGTGTCTTCGTCAAATTAGCAAGAGTGCATATTCTCTCCGAGAAAAGACATTAATATTAAACGTGCATGATGCTCTAGTGTATCAGAAACCTGCAAGTGATGTTCGTAGCATCATTGCAGAGTGTGCCAATATGGTAGGAGTTGGAGAGGCTACTATATATAGGTTCTTGCGTGAAAGAAAATCTAAGAACCTCAGTGAGCCAAAACCACTCCCAGGAAAGAAACCGTTAGAAATTGACAATTTCATTAAAAATGGTATTAGAAGAAAAGTACATAGTTTTTATTTTGCCAAGGAAATACCAACTATAGACAAAATTTTACAAGCCATTAACTACGACGAGGACTTACCACAGCTATCACGAACGAAACTATGGAAAATACTTCATGATATGAACTTTCGATGGGAGAAGCAAAACAGAAAATCTTTTCTTATTGATAGAGCAGATATTATTTGCTGGAGACGTCAATACTTAAGGTCCATCCGAAAATACCGCAGCGAAGGCAAAAACATTTTCTATTTGGATGAAACTTGGCTGAACGAAGGGCACACCGTATCTAAAGTTTGGCAAGATAAAAATGTCCTAAGTTCTCGACAAGCTGTCATGGAAGGCTGGTCAACAGACTTAGACCACCATCTGGAAAGGGACGCAGACTTATTATAACTCATATAGGAAGTTCAAATGGCTTTTTGGATCAAGGATTATTACAATTCCAGTCGAATTCTACTAAAGACTATCATGAAGAAATGACTGCTGATGTTTTCGAGGAATATTTTAAGCAAATGATAGAATACATTCCCGCTAATTCTGTAATAGTGATGGATAATGCCAGCTATCACTCTAGGCTAAAAGAGAATCTTCCCACAACTTCATGGAAAAAGGCGGAAATCGTAAACTGGTTACAACGAAAGGAATTGAGTTACGATAATGCCATGGTAAAAAAACAACTTTTGGATATTGTTAGGCTACATAAATCACAGTATAAAAAGTATGTTATTGACGAGATGGCAAGAGATCGAGGTATTATAGTGCTCCGTTTACCACCTTACCATTGTGAGCTAAATCCTATCGAATTAATATGGGCTCAAGTAAAAGGATATGTTGCTAGAAATAACAAAACTTTTAAAATGCAAGAAGTGCGACACCTCTTGCTTCATTCTTTAGCAAATGTGTCATCAGAAAATTGGCAAAACGCCATAAAACATGCTATAGTAGAGGAACAAAAAATGTGGGAACTTGACAACGTAATTGACACAACTATGGAAATTGAGCCTTTAGTAATAAGCGTAGGACATGATGACTCTTCAGATTCTTCTGAGGACCATTTTATCGAGTTATAATTATTGAAATTGTCAATATTTTTTGATCTGTAAATAAATTAGTTTTCTTGTAAATAAATTCATAAAATCATAAAATATATTACATTTAAATAAAATAATAAGCGGTTACATTAAAAACCCAACTCTCCGACCATGATGGGCCGTTTTAATCATTATCCTTTCATTTCATTTTATGGCTCTATTGTTACTTTATCTGTTACCCGGTGGAATAGGTCAAAATTTCTTCATCTTTATGCTAGATGTACGTAAAAAGACCATTTTATAGGTAAAATATTTTAGGCCACCGGGCCCTTGTTTTGAATCTTTAATGAGGGTATCGAGCTATCAACGGCAACGAAACAGACTTTAACCATCCTAATTGCCTCATGTCTTATCTCGAATATGGTTATAGTTTTGCTATTTTTATATATCTTTAAAGCGTGTATTTAAAAAAAAATATTTAACAATTCCAATTTATAAGCGGGTCAATAATTTACATTTTACGAAAATTTGAAACTTAATTTCAAGAAGAACAAAGATTGAGTGTCTCCAACTTAATTAACAAAATGTTAATAAGGCCGCCATCTCTTTAGCATTTGAATTGCTAAAGCACGCCTGGCGTTTGCAATAAGAGTCAGTTTAAATTTTATTCGCAATTTATTTCTCTGTCAAGAAAAATAAGCCTTTTAAAAATGGCAAAATGTAGATGCTAGAGTGACAGCTCTTTTTGTTTGCTAGGTTTTTAACAATTAATATTTTATATTCGGCAGTAAGAGCACTTGTGGATAATTGAATATTAATTGATAATAAATACCATGTAGTTTTATAACTATTATAATTTAATGAATTTTCTAATTTATAAATCATAGTACAATCTATATATTTCGAAGACAAAAATTCCAAGTTGACATGGTATATAATATGTTATTGTGAAATGGCGAATTCTGCCGAATATCGAAATTCTCCGGGAATGTCAGCATTCTCTGAGTTGTCAAGAATATTTGTCTACTATCATTATTTCTCACTTACAAACCCGAACAATTGTGTTCTCGTTTACTCCAAATTAAGGCGTGTAACTTTCCAAAAAAAATGATCACGGTTCACTGTGTCATTCATTGAATACAAATTAGAATATTTAATTAAAAGTTGAAATTATAAACGGTGCTGGAACTTGGAAGATGGCAGGTCTGTTAAAACCTGCCGTTTTCGACACTCGCCAGAGCTCATTTTTGTATTTGTCGACAGATACCGGCGAAAGTCCGAACGTATAATAAAATTAACCAATGTCCGATCCTTCACTGAGACATTTGGTATGTGTCAACATTCACTAGTTTCGGTCTTTCACAGTAACATATATTTGCTTTTACCCTACTTGTCCTGTCTATAAGACTATTTCTGTAGTCTTATATTTAAACTAATTAAAACCATTCATAATACAACCATTTAGCAATTTTACTTCAGTAAAATGCCTTTTAAATAAGACAACCTACATTAAATTTAAACGATGTTATAGAAATGGTTTATTATTAATTAACAAGCCGAACAATCATGGTACTAGAATTGTCGAGTGCAATGTGGTTGCCAATTCTGTACGGTGTAGGTATGGGGTCTAATTTCACAAACCTGGGTCACGATCTCGAAAATTTTTTTAACTGGTCGATTAAAAAAATATAGAATCTTCCTGTACGATAGCCAAGAAATCACAATGATTTCTTCCATAACACTTCCATGACACTCTGTATTCATCCATTTTATGTTACTTTCTTATGGAAGAAAGAGTGGTGGTATTATATTCGTTACACTTTAATTACTTAGTTTAGCTATCAGTTACACAAATAATGCATGTAATTTTATTTTAACTCCATGTAAAAATATGGTATTCTGGGAAGACAGTTAAAATAATTATATATTTTAATTACATTAGTTTACAAATATTTAAAATAATCTAACTTTAACTTAATCAAAAGTTGTATATTGTAGTAAATTGTATAAATTAGGTTTAAAAAATAAGCTTGCATTAAAAAAATATTAAAAGTTATTGGGTATGCACATGTCATAAGTGCTTAACAATTACCGAAGAACAAAAAAATTGTTTGAAAGTTTATTATCTTTGTTGTTTCAAAGCAAAAATGTTCCGACTTGAAGATTGTATTTGAATACGACGAAGAAAATAACAAAATGCGTCTTTTGCAACCACTTGATTTTGGTGAACTTTTATCTTGGAGTGGTATTTGATTAAGAATGCTCAGAATAGCATCATGAGGATATTTTTATTTATCTTCCATTTTTTATAATAAAATTATAATTTGTAATAAATTATAATTGCAATAAATTCTTTATAATAAATTTTTAGTTATTAATTCGGACATTTTTAAATATGACATGAATTCTCAATCATATTAAGAGACTTCTACTTACTTAATCTATTTCCAACACATGTGAGCGTATCGTACAATAATTTGAACATATTTAATTGTATTCGTTTTCAAGTGTATTATATTAAATAATCTGTTGCGTTTGTAGTTTTATTTCATTTACAGTACTCTACTAAAAATTTTCTATTCATATTTTATTGAAAAATCTAACTTAGCAAATGAGTTTTGATATGCCAGAATACAGTAGAATTTGGTAGGTTTCAATATTTAAAGAAATTTGTAAATTAAGTATTAGAATGAAGTACCAGTAAGGTACTAAATTTACGTTTCATCTGTATGTTTAAAAATGCTATCAAATGTTACGAAATCCATCCTGTCCATCTTCCACTAGCAACATTTGCTATAAAAACTCTAGAAGAAACAAGAGCGCACTTAAAGGGTTATAATTAAAGAAAATAAGTGAAATTTTAGTTATTTCGAGAGATGGAAGCTTAAAGTTTATTGGTTATAAAAACTAGGGAATAAAAAAAGATATATTTTACGAAAGTATAGAAGTTCACTTGCATTTCATTGCAGTTCCAAATTACCTGAAGATTCTAAATACGATAAGGAATCAACGAATAATCTAAAATAGCCATTTCCCGGGCTACAGGCCCCGTCGAGCACAAAACTACTGAGCAGAAATTTGCTGTATTTGGTCCAATGCAGGTAGATCAAAATATTAATTCAGATTAAATGTAACCAGTATGCAAATGGTGACATCCTACCTATAGAAAAAGCTTCCGTTTCCTGGTAGTAACATTCAATCTGAATTAGTATTTTTATAATCAGGGTGTTTCAAAAAACAAGTGCCACCGCTCGTGTGATGATTCCTTACCCGAAAATAAGACAAAAAGTTCCTGCAGATACTTTATTTGAACGATACAGGGTGAATTTTAATATTTTTTCGATATTTTCAAGATATTTCCGAACCGGCATTAGAAATTAAATTACTAAACAAAATATCGCTTCATATTTATTTGAAATCAGGTTAGTTTATAGGATAAATGAAATATTATCAACTTCTGTTAAATATAAAGCTTAATATAAATAATTAAGAAAATCTAGTATGCTCTGTCTGATTCCAAACTATTTTAACAATAAAAATATGTGAACAGGTTTTTTGGTCATTTAAATTGAGAAATTAGTGACGTAATATAAAATTTTTAAAGGGCTAAATCACCTGGTAAAACTGTTCCCCCATATGTATTGCCATACGTTTTTTTTAATCGGCTATAGCATACTATATTTGATTTTATTTATTTTAGCTTGAATATAAAATAGATATTGATAAAATTGCATTTATCTTATAAAATATCTTATAATCTTATAAAACTGATTTAACATCAATATTAAGAGATTTTTTTTAGTAATTTAATTTCTCTAACAAATTGGCTGGATATCAACATATGAAAAGGTCAGTGGTGTACCTACATATGTTTCGTTAAAAATTATCAGAGGACTTGATCGTATGCACGCTCATGGTAAACACATTTTTATGGCTAAAATTTGTGCTATTTTAGGTACCAACCCAAGTACCCAAATTTCACTAAAATTTCCGCCGTTTCGGAAATATCTTGAAAATACCGTATAAATTTAAAAAATTGAACACCTTGTACCTTTCAAACAAAGCATCTGTAGACTCATATTAGTAGGAACTTTGTATCTGATTCTTGGTTAAGGAATCACCACATGAGAAAGGGGACATGTTTCTTGAAACACATAACTATAGCAGAGGATATAGGACAAATTTGTGATTCAGCACCCGATGATTCAATTTGTTTACTTGACGACATTTTGAAAATTGTTAATAGTTTTTGAGATGTTGTTAAATCTAATCTTCGTATTTGCTATAGCCTTAACGTTGATTTAATTGGGAATAAAATCGAGATCAACATCATTCTTCAACAATTTGAAAAAAGATTATAAACTAAGCAAGGCATAGCTTTAAAATATTGTATTTGATATTAAAATATTATAATTGCCAGTCGGTTAGTTATTACAGAAAAAGTAGCACGGCGAGTCATTAAAAATTTTAAAAAATTAAATATTCTACAAAGTAAAATATTTTAATTGGTACCTTGTAATAAAATATGTAACTAATTTGAGCAATTAAATTTCTAATTGCCACAAATAACTAGATAGTAGGAACGAACTGCTGTAGATTTAATTTATTAGTATGGTAAATTAAAGCATTTCTCAGTGGTAATTATATTTTCATATATTAAATCTAAATAGCGATCTTTTAAGCTTAAAATAGATAAGGTGAATATAGTTTCGCCAATGTACCTGAAAGTGTAATCATTATGTAAAAGTATATTATAGTAAATTTTTTAATATATACAAATAATTTATTGCTATTGTCACAATTATTCGCTGAAACATATTAAAATAATGATTTTAAAATTTACTTAATCTACGAGAAAAACATTCAAATCTTAGGAGATTGGGTCCCGCGATTACATTACGGGTATATTTTTACGTATTAGTTGTCATTTATTAATATTCGGTACAGATTTATCCAATACATTTACATTTATAATTATTGTATACCTCATCATCATCAATCAGCCCTTTGCATCCACTGCTGGTTATAGGCCTCCCCGATTTCTGCCCACTGTCCTCTGTCTTGAGCGCTCTGCACCCAGTTTGTGGTCACTCTTTTGATATCGTTCGTCTATCTCGTGGGAGGTCTTCCCCTGTTTCTCCTGTCAGCCCTTGGTCTCCACACTAACAGCCTTCTTGTCCATCGTCCGTCTGTCATGCGGGCTACATGTCCCGCCCAGCTCTACTTGAGCTTTGTCACCTGGTAGTTAACATCCGTGACTCCTGTTCTCGCCCGTAAGTCCTCATTTCTAACATGGTCACGAAGCGACACACCGACCATCGATCTTTTCATCTTGCGTTGTATTATTCTAAGCTTCTTAGCAGATGTGACTGTCAGAGTTAAAGTTTCGGCGCCGTAGGTCATAACCGGTAGAATGCACTGACTAAAAACCTTCCGCTTCAGATAAATCGAGAGGTTACTCTTAAACACGTCCCCAAGTTTGCCATATGCAGCCCAAGAGAGCGTAATTCTTCTTTTTAATTCGCATGTTTGATTGTCTCTCGAGATTCTTATTTCGTGACCAAGATATATGTACCTATCCACCAGCTCTACCTCACAGCCGCCAATAGTAATATTTCCACTAGGGACTAGGTTCGTCATAATTTTCGTTTTTGATATATTTATTCTTAGCCCGACCTGAGCACATACTTCCTGTAGATCTTCCAGCATTTTCCTGATATCCTGTAGGTTGTCAGACAACAAAGCTATATCATCGGCGACGCGCAGATCTGTTAGGTTTAGGCTATCTATATTCAAACCTTTCCAGTTCCATTCAAGCATTCCAAATGCGTATTGCATAGTTGATAATGCATAATAAATAGATTTTTTTAATTCGTGGGAAATTCTGTTACACAATATAAAAGAACTGTTTAGATTACATATACGATATACTGTAAAAATAGAAACATCCATAACATAAGTTTACTAGTTTATTTTACCTTGAATTACCCTGCATGCTGGTTCTAGATATTTAATCTAAACACGCTTTCGTTCATACGTATGACTTTATATTTTTACTAACCAAACTAACGGCCGATTCGTGACAGCATGGTGAAGGTATTTTTAAGATTCAGGAATATTAACCCCTCAGAGAACGTTAATTTATTTTATTGTTTTACTCTAAGAATTTGTTATGTATGCTTGTATGAATTTGAATTTTTTTTTATTTGGTTCTCATGAGAATATTATGATTTATTAATTGTTCAGTTCTTTTTTTCGTTTCCCTAAATTATCTTCTAGTGAATTTTATTATTTCCTTTGCAATAGTATTTTCAGGTGCTGTCAGCTATTTTCTATTACACTACATACTTTGTGCAACATTCGTTGCATGATAGATTTTGTTAATAGTATTTTTTCTTCGTTGAATAATAAATTACATATTAAATAGAAACAAAAATATACCGGAACAATTGTTTTCTCGTTTACTCCCAATCAAGGCATATAATATTTTGAAAAAGGATGATCAAGGTTCGACTGCTGTAGCTATTAAACCTAAATTAGGATATCTAAAAAAAGTTCAAATTAGCACGTTATCAAACCTTGCGTATGACTAACGAAACCCGAACGTATCTCATGAAGGTGCTGGAAACTGGACACTCACCGAAGTGTTTCAAAGAAAAGGTCCATTTTCTCCAAGATACTTGTTTGGTGACTAACAAGGGGTGAACTCAAAATCACGATCTCATAAAAACTAATTTGTGAGACCGTGACTTTGAGTTAACCCCGTGTCAATGTGTGTGTGTGTCGACAGATACCGGCAAAAGTCCGAACGTATAATAAAATTAACAAATATTCGGACCTTCACCGACATTTTATATCTGTCGATATTCACCGGCGACCGGCAAATGTTGAGATTCACTAATTATAGTCTATTGCTGTAACAGATGCACTATTTCAATCAGTTTTATGATAACATTCACTGCCTACCTATTATTGCTTGGGACGGTGGCGGGTATAAGGGGACAAGATGTCGTACACAAAATTTATTCTCGTCCAAAATGTAGTATGCATTATGTTATTTTCAGGGTTATTGAGGTCACGGAAATCTTTTTGGCTTGACTGATTTAAAAAAAGTTAAGGAAAAGGGGTAAGAGATATGAAGTGTAGTGAAGTCTCCCTTAACCCACGTTCCGATGGTACAATAGCATCCATAGCCGGAGACGAATCAAACTTACTTGCTATTTTCTTCGCATTCAACTGTAGATTTCCAGGGAAGATCACCAGCCAACATTCCTGTAGTTCAATCCGAAATGACCGAAATCCGTATTCAGTATTTTGTAGTCTTTTCAACTTATTCTACAAAAAAGGAATATTTCCATCGTGCTGGAAGACGGCGCGAGTCCAGCCTATACCAAAGAAAGGTACGAGAGCCCTGGCTAACAACTATGGACCAGTTGCATTGCTTTCGGTTATATCAAAAGTAATGGAGAAAACTATTAATCAACAACTTCTAAAGTATACCTGGAAGGCTTCAACATTATCAGCGATCATTAATATGGTTTTCGAAAGTCCATATCAACGGGAGACCTTCTAGCCTATGTCACCCATCTTTGGAACAACGCAATCGAACATCATGGGGAGTTTCGGGCTATTCCACTGGATATTCCTAAAGCCTTTTATCGTGTAATAACAACATACTCTGAAAATAAACTGAATTAATTGTTATTGCCCAGCAACGACCACTAAGCGGACACTCCGTAAATCAAGTAAGGTTATAGATACCTATCACTTTGCTATTTCATACAATGTAACTCCGTTCAGTCGATTCCGCAACAAGCCACATATGGCCAAAATGGCGATTGAAAGAGAAAATAGCGATCCTTATCGCTCTCCAAGATACAGAGTGTCAGTCCAGGGAGCAAAAAAATGACAATTTTAACAATGAACAGCTATCGGGCGCATAAATCGCGAACTAATCGCGACAAAGGGTTCCCTTCTTCCCTATTTCCTTTCCAGTCCCATCCAATATAAAAATGGTAAACATTTCAGGAACCTGTCAAACGATAGCACAAATAAAGTATTTTAGGTATATAAATTTAATCAAAACTTTTGAAGCCGCATGTTTTGATCGATAGTATAAATTACTAATTTCTCCCTACGCCATTTCTAATCCCATTCTGTATAAGAATGCTACACCTCGAATATCAAAACTAAAATAAAAACCACACACGGCACTGGTAAAAATTAACTATTTTAAATAAAAATTATTTTATGTATTGGGACTAGATAACTGAGAAATATAAAATCTGATCGCTTGGATTATGGTAGTGAGCAATTCTGGTATTACGGTCCGAAAATATTGAAGATGGATATAGGAATACCTAATATCATTAGATAGAAAATTCAACCTTCGAACATATCAAATATAGGGATCCCATTTAAAAAAAGAAGGTTTTACAATAATTCCTCTCACTCTGGAATATTGCTTTGGAGACAAAAAGCGAGGAAACCCGAACAAACCCTGTATAAAACTAATAAAATACTTTTTAAAATTATAAATCTCTATTGTATTGTGTAACTATTTTCAAGATGTCAGCTTTCCAGCAGTAATCACAAAAAAGATTTGATTCTATTTTCAGGTCACAATACGGCGTAAAAAATCATAAAATTATTTATAATTAAGAAACTATTAAAGATAGATATGATATTATACAAGAAACTGTTCTAGATTTTTACCTTGATTACCAAACAATAGAATATATAAAGTAATTCATTAAAAATTGTTGCAGTTGCAGCCACTGGCCATTCGGCAACACCACATCATTTAAAATATTATACGTAGATAACCATCTCTTATAGCCACAGCAAAATTTTCAAAATAAAATCTAATTTAGTTAGGTACTTCTAATAGGCCACTTTACTTGGCGTATACCGTATACAAGGTGTTCCAATTAAAAAAATCTGTTTAAGTCAATGTTTCAAGTAACAAACATATTATATTTTTAAACTATACTGTATACATAAATCTAAGATCATACCAAATTTTATTCTCTTGGTAGGTACTTTAGATTTTAAAAATATTAATCGTGTCATGTTTCCGGGAAAAAAGTTGAGATATAAATACCTACAGGAATATGTTAGGGTATATTGTTATGAAATAAAATCGGTTTAAAATATTGAAGTTGTTACAACTTCCTAGTAGAAGCGACAACACAAAAATGTCGAAAATTTAAGCTTGGCAGAGCATGCCCGTTTATGCAACCGACCAATTATTCAGAGCGACTGATTCGCTAATAAACAATTCAACGCGAATCACCCTATACGTATAGCTATACTATAACTATTATTATACTGAATAAACTTAATTTAGTATAATAAATATAAAACTATTAAACACATTTTGCTGAAGTTTGGCAAAAACTAATCCCTAGTCTATTCCAAACATTCAGAGATATGCTGATACACATTAGCTACAAATGCCATCTGTAAATAAATGTCCTAAGTAAAAACCAGTGGATATAATCAATATGTCTACAAGGCAGGCAGAAACCTCAAATCTACATTTGGCTGCAGAGTTCTTGCCAAGAATAGCTATTTTTTATTGGATTAAGCTAAAAGATAAAATAGCTAGTTAGAATGGAAACAAACCCATCAACGAGTTTATTATATTTTATTTACCGACGTTCTCTATAGTTCCTCTCTGTTGTTCTGATAGTAAATAGATCGAAAAGAGATAGATAAAGTTGTGAGGTTATTGACCAATAAATTAATATATATAAGATATTAAATTTGTAATAAAAATTTAAATTAGTATGAAAATAAATATATTTGGTTTGTTCTAGCAGCGATTTCAAACTATATATCGTCGGGAGTCCGCATTATAGTCGTTCTAGCAGCAAGTTAAATCCGTGATTCCGACTACTGCTAAGATGTTCTAGTGCTAACAAATTGTAGTTTGTAAACTAGCTGAAAATCGTCGAAGGAGTCCAGAGGAATTGGCTAGGATTTTCGGTTTAGACATGCGCAAAAGTTTGTATAATGATGTTACCCCGCGACATGATCTGCAGTTGATTTGTTATGATTTTGGTTTATGTGGAAATTTTCGTATATTATGTTTGTATGCGAACAAACCTGAAATTAAGGAAATTCTTGTAGTATAATACACAAAAACTCATAAACTATATTAATTTTTAAAAATTTTAACCTCATATAACTTACCCAGGACTGTAGACTATACACTAGTGTATACTTGATAATTTTTAATTGCTGAATATTTGTTTTTGCTATGTAAATTTTAAGGTTAATATATAAAAAGAGCAAATTTGATAGTTGATGGATTGATATTCTGTGAAAAATTATACATCGTAGGAGCGTTCTAGCAGATAAATCTTTAACTTTTCGCAACCAGTTCTCGGAGCAAACATGCGTAGTTGGTCAATCTACTAAACCAGCTTCTCTTCTACATTACACTCTACCACGCCTTGGGCAAGACTATGACTACTGGCCACTTTCCATAATACCTAATTGTGAAGTAGAATTTTTATTTATCCCTTATTAGATGTTAAAATGTATTTTCTTCCTGGTTGGGTTGTTTCCTTGTTGGTCCCCATTTCTTGAAGAACATTTATTGGAGAAATATAGAGAAATAAACTTTTTAATGAGCAATTTACCAACGACAATCATTTTACAGACATATCAGGTCAACAGGCCTGCTAGGTCACCAGATTTAACCCATTGACTTCTTCTGGGATTCGATAAAGAATGGCGGTTGCATCTACAACTTTAGGTGATATGAAACACCAAATTCATTTTGCCTGCATGAATCCTGGAATGTTACAGTGGGTACAAATTTAAAAACGGAGAAAGAAGGTGTATTTGTAAGGTGGAGGGAGATATTTCAAACTACCTCTCAAATACGATGATACATATGTTATACAAATTAGATAATAAATACTTTTTGTTATTTCATATCCGAACCTTATAAATCTTAATTCCGTAACCGAAAGAGTAAATCGTTTTATACGTAGATGCGTATTCTAAAAACAAAAAATATCTTCCTATTTAAAATTTTATTATTTTATTAAGAATCTATTTAAGAAATAAAAAGTCTATGCTTGTCAGGTGGTATTAATCTCAAATACCAATATGGAAAATTATTATTTCCAGACCACCCGATGATTCTTATACAATAAGGGCGTATTTTTGTCTACACAGTAGCACCTTAAAATACTATTTCAGATTGAATGGTACTACCAAGAAAAGGAAGCCCCCTCCATTGATAGGATGCAACCACCTGTAGACCGGTTTCACTGGAACACGACATGCCTATGTGTGGTTGAGGATATTATTTATGTTTAAAGACTTAATTTTTCTGGTTTTGCAAGTATAAGCTATATTTCTGAGCTTATCTAAATATCTCTTCAAGTTGTTCCCATTACATATTAATATTTTACAATGTTTTTTTTATTATTCTAGCTCAAGGCAAGTTAGTAATAATAACCTTACACAAAAGATATTTAAATTCCTTGAAAGTAAAAGGGTTTATTCAAAGCAGGGCAATATTTTGAAAAAGCTGAAGCGTATATAAAGCGGCTCTTTTGTACAGCCTCGTGCACCCAGTTTTACGACAAGGGATTTATTTTATTCTCGAAGGTTACATTTAGACACAGTTAGAAGTACCAAAATTATGCAAAAGGGTGAGTATTTAAATTGCCCTCATAGATCTTTGAAGGTGTTTGTTTGCGTAACATGGGTGGTTGTTAAGCTGTAAATAATGAAGATAAACACAAATAGTTAGTTAAAAAAAAGTTATGACCAAATGCAACGCATCCTGTCTCATATCTTATTCAGAAAATCGTCGCCCATAAGTTTAACATACAGGGTCGGCAAATGAAGCGAGGACGGAAGATTAAATCGTTACCGAAGAACTTATCAATAATACAAAAACAGCTTGAGATATTGGAATAAATATATTTTTAAATGGGACACCCAGTATTTTCTTGCATATTTAGGTTTGTATTGGTGTCGTTTATAGGTACCTCAAATATTAATGTGGTTTTGTATTTTCGGAGAAATGAATTAAAAACTAAAAAAAAAGTTTTTCAGTCCAAAAAAAAGAAATCCAGAATTATTTTTTTAACCTCGGCATTGGGTAAAATTTATAACAAGAGGTCTAGAGATATTATGAATGTAATGGCGTTTATCTATTTTATACAGGGTGTTCATAATAAGCTTTCAAAAACGCCACATTTTAAAATAATTTTTCTCAGGTTTTTCAAATGGAACCGAGAGAAATAGAGTTTTTATTGTGAAAATTTGTTATAGGGGACTAGACTAATAATTGTAAACTAAAGTAAATGTTCAAAATAACTTCCTTTTACTCTTAGAGTTTATCTTATTTTAGTTATTTCGATATAAATTTTAAAAGCCTACATTTTTGCTACTTTTATTTATTTTATTTTATTTTTTATCCTTAATCGAGTTGCCATGATTTGTTTTTGTTTAGATTGTCACTATGGCAGCCAAATAAAATTATTTACATTTGTTCAGTGGTCGAAATTAAGTACTAACTTACACAAAATGTCGAATTTTACAACTTTAGAAATGGTGAATATGATTTTTATACTGGGTGAATGTTCAATTGTGTTGAAAAAATGCATTTCAACTCTAGAGTTGAAATATTACATTTCAATGCATATAATGCCCGATCAACCTCTCGGAGTAAATTGGGATGTTGGATGGGGTAAAGGGTACTACATCAAAAAGAAAATATATGTTGGTCTTCCTTTTTGTGGGGATCCTTATGATTCTTTTTATGATAAATATAAGAAAGGTAACAGAGAATTATCAGGTAACCAATTAAATATAATAAGTGCTTGGGAAAAGGAGTAATGGAATAAGTACCGAATTATTTTCGATTTAACAATTATCATGGATAGAATGTCCATACAGGGTACGTATAAACCTGATTTCTGTAATTATATTTGTAAGAATAACTTGAATATTATTTTAAGCAAAAATGTAAAACTTTTACAATTGACAAATTTACGACATTTAACTCAATCTCTATGCATTGAGGTTAGGTGAGTTATATGATTTTCTTGAAATTAAATGTATTTATTTAATGTTAAAATTAATTTAATTTTTTTGTTAAAGTCAAAAAATAAACGATTCTGTTCTTTGAACTTTAATAGTCTAGGATAGTTCTACAAGAACGGATGGTAACGCGCTTAGTGAAAAGGGAAAGAACCAAGATTCAGATCAGCGGAAAGACTTCATCCATTTGGTTTGCTTTAATTAATACCTAAATAAAAGTTTTTAAGTAGTTCTTATGATTAAACAATCCACTGCGTTGAAGACGTGAAACAACGCCTGAATAGTATTAATCTAATTAACAAATCGGAAACTATAAAAATGTATACACACAATACATAGTAATTAGCGTAAGCAAATAGGAGAATAGCAATTATTTT
The DNA here is from genome assembly GCA_963991005.1 of Barypeithes pellucidus. Lineage (NCBI taxonomy): Eukaryota > Metazoa > Arthropoda > Insecta > Coleoptera > Curculionidae > Barypeithes > Barypeithes pellucidus. The sequence goes on from OZ022559.1 coordinate 39,413,202, forward strand.
TATTTATAACCATCAGGTAAGTTAACATGTCCAAATAATTGGGCATTGTATTTGTGGTCGTAGGAAAAATTATGTACATTACTTGTGTGAACGTGACCTTGTCAAACTTGGCGGATTTCCGCACTCGGCTGATGCCTCGTGCTAAATACCTCCTCGTTTGGAATCTTCCACTTTCAACACTCGTTATGTAATTTCTTTGTGTAACGTACGAACCCAACACATGTTCGTACTGGGATCACGCCAACTGGCCGAAATCAATTAACCTAGCACGTCAACTAGCTTAAGGGCAATTTTTCTTATCGTATTCAACTTTACCCTGTGGAATTTAAAATTTACAGATATATAAATATTTTATACAACAAAATTGGCACGGGTAAAATAATTTTTTAATTATCAACCAATTCTTTATGAGTAAATTATTTATGCCAATGTCATGATGTTACAATTAAAGTTGTATATTTTGAAATCTTTCTGCAATCCAACTCGTACTAATAGATACTCTCTAAGAAAAAGGACTATATCCAATAGTCACATTAAACAATACGCTGTAGCCTCCCAGCAGTCACAGATATGACGACCTGACCTCCCCCCCCCCCCCATCACCATATTTAAAATATTTTTTTATATATATAATAAGGGGAACGCCCTGAATCAGATTTTCAAGAGAGGGGAAACTATTTCGCATTTTGAAATTATGTATAAATTCGCAGGAACAGAGAATACTAAGTTGCCTCGTGGTGATATATCGAATTGGTTATCTACCGTATTTATTGACCTCCCGACAGTGTTGCCATATTCGAGAGGTATATAGAGGAAATACCTACAGTACTCAAATATTGCCCTATATTTATAAATTTAATATTAATATGTAGGTTTTTAATGCACGGATAATAATTCTCATATTTTTATGACGTAGGCGATGACAAAATTTCCTAATACTAAGTACATATTATGTATGTACCTACAAGGTAGATAAAAAAAAATTGACAATTTAAAATTAAATAAAAAATAGCTACCTAAATTTTTTCTTGGTATTGTAGTAATTATTTAAGTGATTTCTGCAGTAATCACTTAAAATTTTAAATTAAAACCACGTCCATCACTAGTACAAGATTTGATCTTCAACGTATGTCTAACTAATCGACATCCACCATTCAGTAACTTTAAAAATATTCTGTGTTCAATAAATAACCTAATTAAAATTTCTTAATCGCCCAAGTTTTTATTAACATTTACTTATAAACTCACATTTGTTTTCGAACTAGTGGACCCGTTTTTCTTAATAAATTCCCTAATTATGTTAGAGGGAAGGATACATTCTTGATTTAATAAAGGAACTAAAATTTTTACTATTCATGGGATATTGCACTGGACATTTCTAAAACCTTTGATCGTGTTTGACATGAAGGGCTCCTAAGTAAAGTGCGATTCTAGGGTATGCCCAGTCGATTATGTGTATGTGTATGCTTACATTATTCTGTTTGGTAGAATTTCAGCACTTGTGGTTCTATCTTGGCAAATAATTTATTTCAATCTACCCCATAAATAATAGTCTAGGGGCGTTAAATCAGGTGATCCCGCTGGACAATTTATAAATTTTCTGTTTCTATGAGTAGTACCTCGTCCTATCCATCTGGTTGGGAAATCAGTTTTCAGCCAATAAGGAAAATGAATTAATAAAATAATAATAATGAAAATATAATTACCTAATTATTTTTAATGAGAGGGAAAATTATTCTAGAAAGAACTTCAAAACGACATTTTGATATATTTTTAGAAATAAAAGTATTTTATTCTTATATCAATTTCACATTTTTCTGCCACTCTATACAATATTTCTGATACTTGACTAGTGACTTTTTTCGATAAAATGAAGGATAAAAAAGTTTCCCATTTGTTACACTTTCTAAAACACACGCTATATATTTTGCCATCTATCTACCCCTGCGACAGTCCGGCATTGCAATCTTAACGTTTCAAGAAGGCATATAATAATAAATAACATTATCGAAACAGAACTGTGTGAACACTATGCTGTTTTATGTGATATGGCTCACATATTTTTCAAACGCAACCAATATGTACCTATACAATACTTTAATTATAGATAGTAATATATCGGCTCCTCTAAACAGATTCCGTGTCCTGTTAAAATTGAATAATGTCAAAGTACAGAAGACGATAATGTTCTTTCTACATGAAAATAACATTAAACTCTGGCTATTCTTTCTCATTAATGCTATGTGATTCCTGAGCTCTCTTGTTTGTTAATAAAATGCTCTGAACGGCCCAGAGCGAGAACAGTGTGACCTTTTGTTATTCCTTCCAGGGACTTGTTTTTAAATAGGTATCATAATAGTATAAAATACTAAAAATATTAGATACATAACCTTGATCTACTAAATCCTTAAAACAATGAGCCGCTGACCGAAGGATAAAGAAAGGGATATTGATTGCTAAGAAACGATCCAGGTAAAAGCGAAAAAACTGCGATGCATAGACATTTTGCAGTTAAAACACGTCATATCTATTTAGTTTAGCATACATTAATAAAATACTCATAAACGCAGGTGTGGGCTTTCCATGTCTCTTGCACAATAATTATAAAAAATATAAACTGCTATAATTACTGCTATAGCTCCTTTAACATTACTAGTCATTAATTAAAATGTTTCAGTTCAAAAGAATCCAGACGTGAGTTAAGAAAAAAATGTACCCGGTCCGCCTAAACGAAAAACACATTAGATATCGAACTTAATGATGGCGGCTTGACAGTTAAATGACTCTGAAACCAAAAACGTGTCTGATAAACCGGCTGGCCTGGCTTGGCTTGGCTTGCCTGTATCAGATAAACATGTCAACTCCGCCCTTGGTTAATGGCTGACGCCAGGAGCGGCGAAAAGGGTATAAAGTTGATAAAATATTAGATATGATTGATGCCATGATTTTAAAAAATGGAATTAAGAAGTTGGATTGTGTAAAGCCGGGTTCTGACGACTACCAATAGTTGGTACTGAAGCATACGTGCCACGTGATGTAAATCGTATACTTGTACAATAATTGACAATTCTACTATTCACACGACACTACGCCATAACTAAATATTTTTGCCAATTACGCCAGCAATCTGAGCCCCAGCTTAAAGTATTGTATGCTAATATATCCCAATAATCAGCAGTAACTGTAATGGCAACGAGCCTGGTTTCTTAAATAATCTTAGACTATAGGAACGGCGTGGTTTGTTCAAAGCAGAAATTCAATAACATTCTGTGCCTTCAGGACGTAATTTTGTCAAAATTCTTATTCCCTTTTATATAAATTCTTATTCCCTTTCGTATAAATCAGTACTAAAGGAATGTTAAGTACAAATATTTGTAGATTAGGTACCCATCCTTTTGCGCGTTTGTATATTTTGTTGAACCTGGATTTAAATTTGAAGATTTTCAATCCAATTAGCTAAGAGAAAATTAGTTAGTTAGTAACAACAGTTCATAGTGATAATGGACTGCAAATTGAAAATTATTTGGAAAAAAAAAATTATATTTATCATGGACAACTATACTAGTTAAAGTTTAGCTATTATATAAATGTAAGGTACATCTGATGAGGAAATAATTAATATATTCTCAAATTATTGAGAATAGAGCAATTAGACATGTTCTTAATATTGAAAATATACCAAAATAAATAAATTTAGAAAAAATTTAAAAATTTTAAACTAGATCTTAAAAATTTGATTATACAGGGTATAAGGTCCGCTAAGTAATGGGACATGGAAAAAACAGACTCCTTATGTAAAAATATTAATATTTAATTATACTTACCTATATCCGAAAGTTGAAATACAGGGTGTTAAAATTAAAACTTCATTTTTGTTTTTCTCTAATCACTTTTACAGAAACCAACGGCTTTTTACAAAATTTGGCAATTATGGTTTCTGCGGCATTTTTTGGATATTTATTAGGTCATAACTTTTTTGTGCCTCCGTGCATTTACGTTTTTAATGAAAATAATACTTTTCTCATATTTATTACGTAAAGAAGGTAGGTACACTAATTTCAGGTCGCCCAGAGTTACCGTTTCGGAGATATATGCATTTATGTTGTTTAGTGCCTATTATTAATTTGCAAACACTTTTTTTTAAAGTAACCTAGGAGAAAACAAATGAAATTTAGAGATGCAGTTGCTATTAAACCTCTATGTTGTAATTTGTTTGTTGATTATTGTGTTTCGGAATTGTTACTTAACTTAGGATAAACTCAAAAATGAAACTTTTTTTACACAGCTATTTTACAATAATCAACAAGCAAATAAAAACCTAGAGGTTTCATAGCAACTGCATCTCTAAATTCGATTTGTTTTCTCATAGGTTACTTTAAAAAAAACTTTTGTTTGCAAAAAATTAATAATAGACACTAAACAATATAAATGCATATATCTCCGAAACGGTATCTCTGGACGTAATAAATATGAGAAAAGTATTATTTTCATTAAAAACTTAAATACACGGAGGCACAAAAAAGTTATGACCTAATGAATGTGCGAAAAATGCCGCAGGCAGCGCCCCCTACATTTTACATTAAAATTTCACCAACAAATCAGTTCTTCATCCTAAAAAATCCATAATTGCCAAATTTTGTAAAAACCGTTGGTTTCTGTCAAAGTTATTAGAGCAAAACAAAAATGAAGTTTTAAATTTAACACCCTGTATCTCAGTTAATATCAACTTTCGGATACAGGGAAGTATAAATAAATCCTAATATTTGTACGTAAGGAGTCTGTGGTTTTTTCATGTTCCATTACTTAGCGGACACCCTGTATATATTTTTTAAAATTTAATATATTTTATATTTTTTTAGTTTTGAGAACATCTTGTAATTTATTAATTTAGGTTATTCATTTCCAAGTAATTTAAAGAATATTTTAATTTTAAAGATATATGAGTCGTTGATAATAATAAATAATAAAAGCTATTTGTATAGCCAGTAAATCAATTTTCTAAGCGAGTAAAAAATATTGAAAAAATAAAGATGAAGGCAATAAAATTAAAATTTACTTAATTTAAACATTTTAAAGCTTAAAAATAAAACTTTAAGAAAAAAAAAATTTTGTATCACACATAATTATGTCTTTATATTTATTTATATGTATTTATTATGGCTAGGTCAGATTTTGTAATGCTTGAATGAGTTATTAAAATTAAACCAAAAAGCTCAAAGAATATATATTATATAAAAACTCACCTGAAATGGCTATTTAATAAACTGGCGACTGAAGACTTTTTATTATTTAGACCATTGTTTCTATTTCTGAAACTTAAAATAAGTCAAATTAATATTCGATATAGGGTGTTACTTAATTATAATAATATGTACGTATTTTAACGAGTGATTCCTAGATTAATTTTAAGTTGAAAAGTTCATATACATGTATGCCCATGGCCTTTCCATCGATACTATAGAGCAAGTTAAAGTTTTTATTTTGTTTAGTTTTTATCAAAAATCTCAGTTTGAAATACTACATTAAAATTTTAACCCAATAAAAATTTTCAAGCCAATGGATTAGGTACAGCTACCTACGCATCAATAGAATTCTAACCAAAAAATAAGTTGTTATTATCATGATATTTTCTTCCAAGCGGTAAGTTTTAGGAGAAATGTGGCAACAAATCTTCTTTAAAGAATTGAATGATAAATAATAATATTCAATAAAATAATTGTTTCGAAAATATCTGTGGGGTAATATATTTTTTTGTTAAAAAGGTATTGAGATGTAACAGTACTTATCTACGCTACTGGCCAGCGAAAAACTTTTTAACGTAAAAATGCGTGGTTTAATCTCATAACAGCTTATACCAAAAGTTAGTGAACCTAATATCTAAAACTAGTTTCGAGATTTTTGATAAAAACCGAAAAAAATAAAAACTTGAACACTCTGTATATCGAAACCAAATGGTAGTAGCAGTATATGAATTTTTCAACATAAAACTTATCCAGTAATCACCGTTTAAAATAAGTACATGTCATTAAGTAACACTTTGTATACATGGTGGTCTAAAATGAATGCAGAAAATAGGTTGCTGTGCACAATTCTCAAGATTAGAGAAAATACTTCCTATATTTATGCAATAAGTGCAAAAAAATTTTAGTAGTCGAATATAGAAAGTATTTTTTCTATAATGAATGCGCCATAGAAGAATTGCAGATTTCTACACATAAAAATAATAGGTTTGATGATGGAAGTTTTTCACAGAAAAGAATTATTCAGTTTTAATAAAAAATTATATACACAATATATACAATGTGATGAAAATTATGAATTAACATCATATCAACAAATGGGAAAAATGTCCACAAGTTATTTGAAAAATAGGAATTGATTCATGATACTTACCCTCAAAACCACCAATTACGAATGTATCTCCTCATTACTTATATATTTTACTAAGGCATGGCTCAAATATTATTATTTTTATGTGTAGAGTATGTGGTTATTCATTGCGCATTCATTACAGACCATCCTATATAATATGTATACTCTCAGTATTAGTGTGTCCCTAAGTATAAATTTAAAGTTCTAATATACTAATGTAGTGTGCTAATAATTAAAAATTATAATATTGTTACATTATAATCAACTTTAATTATTTATAAATTAATTTTTTTAATGCCGTTTCAATTATTTTTATTTGTGAGATGAAAAAGTTTTATCTATTTGAACAAATGTTTTGAGAACAAATTCCATTAAATGCTATTTATTATGAATTTTGTTAATTTTGTTAATATACCAACTTTTTTGATATGACTGAAATTTCTATATGGTTATACATCGTTTTAAATTGTTCAATTTTAAAATTTATTACCATCGTTGGAAGTTAAAAATATTTTTGAAGTTTTTTGAGTTGTTAGTCCAAAATAAATAAATTCTTATGTTTTACAATTTTCTACTCAGCTAGTTAACACGTATGTTTTAGTCCTTTTGGGTTATTATCAAAGGAGTACTAAGCCTAGAGTGAATATTTTTACATATATACACGGTGTTGAAAGAAGGTCGGGACCCCGGAATAACTCCGGTGCACCGCATTGCAGCGGAAAATATCTGGGGATAAAGTTGTTTGGTTTTGAAGTAGGAATAGTTTGCAATTTAAACCACCCTCAACCCCCGGACGCGGGTGGGGGTAAGTTAAGATTTTCAAAGAGAACCCCATATTTTTTTATTGACGTATCGTGTTTTCCGACCAAAAATAAACATCTTTTGTCCGAAATTTCTTTTTATTCGGGCCCATCCTTCACCAGTAATCACCATGAGAAAGACAAAATCAGAACCGTGCGAAAATCAAATTTTATCCCGGAAATACTCGTTTTCTCTGTCTTGTACTAAAAATGCCCGTGGAATACAAACAAACCCATATGGAACCACTAAGTGCTTCCTAGGTCAATGTTACATCACATTTTTAGTTGAATTTATTTTCAATTATTTTAGAGGAATTACGTTGAAAGAGGCGTTTGATCTCTCTTATGAAGAAACTGAGAGTGATGTGGAATTCTCGGCTATTTATATTGAACCTCCAGAGAGCAATATATTAACCGATGAAGATTCAGCGGAAGAAGACGACGCAGGCTTAGTCGATAATCTAAATAGGCGTCAACTATGTTCAGGTGCAGAAATTGTGATGTCTGAACAAGAATTGGTAGTGAGGAAGTTCCAATTACTATAGTAGATAAACCTAGACAAGCGCAGTACCAACTTTTAATACGGTACCTACCACTAGCGCAGAGCTCACTAGTAGTACAGCGCCTCTAGCCAATTCGAGTCTAACAATCACAACGCGACCACAAAATTTAAATTTTCTCCAGTTAGGAGATTTGGAACCTGGCCATACCGAATTTCCAGAAGGAAACTATAGTAAATATGCTTTTTTAAGATGCGTGGATCTCTTTGAATTATTTTTCTCTGATGACCTGTTGCAAGAAATAATACGACAAACAAACAATTATGCGCTGTTTAAAAATAACGCATCTCCACAGGTATCAATCGAAGAACTGAAAGTTTTCCTTGGAATTCTTATTTTGAGTGGGTATAATAACTTACCGTCCAAGAGAAGCTATTTGGAAGCTGCGAATGATTTGCGAAATATCCTGGTCATAGAACCAATTATTAGAAACCAGCATATGTTAATAATTTTTATATCCAGACGTGTCTCACACGGTACAAGAATCCCCAAGAAGCTTATGGAAGACTTCCCAAAGCAGCAGCAAGCGATTTTCGCGGAAGCGACGATGCGCTGAAAGCAGATGTTCAAGTCAGGGGAGAGCAATTTGCAGCATTGGTGGGACTCTGTATTTAGTGTATTGTGTATTTGAATTATTTGAAATTTCTATCGAACCGAAAATTATGTAGGAAGCGCTTATAGTGGTTCCATATGGGAACAGCCTTTTGCGCAGTTATTTTTGGTTTTCCAACATAAATTTTCTAAGACATTTTCAAAGAAACTTTTCTTTCATGTTTTGTAATAAAATATATCAATATATAAAAATATTTATTATAGGCGTTAATGGGTTAACCCGATAAACTCAATAAATAGTGTAGCTAAATTAATTATACCCCATAAATATCAGATCTTAACACAATAGGTTAATAAACCATTTACAACCACAAAATGGAATCATTCTAAAATAATTTTATTAAAATATCGTATAATAATGACTCCTACCTGGGAATAGGAGCTATGCTCATTAATTAGTAAAGTAATTAAATTTATGTACAAATTTAAAGTTGTCAGTCCATAAAGATCACATAAACTCTAGACCTCACAAGTTCATTAAATTTGTCTCAGCTAAAAAATCGTAACTAGCAGATGACTTGGAAATAAGACATTAAAGAAATTTATTGGTCAATAATTTAGATCGGAATCATATACAAGTTGCCTCCTACTTTACATGTATAACTTAATAAAGCTTTTAAAATAAATCCGTAAAGAAACATACCTATAAACTTTAGTTATATATAAATTTATTCTAATGTTATTGTAGTCCTACTTCATTTCGCTGTAGAACCAGAACCAACGTACAGTTGTAGTAATTGAAAATGGGAACACTAAATTTCTTATAATGTAAATCGGTCTTAATTGATTTTGACTTCTTCAAAAGTTTATGGTTCACAAAACTGTCACTGTCAGAATTCTCTAAATGCCTCGCCATTTAACAGAAAGTTCATATGGTAGCCAGAATTGAAGATGGGTGGTCAATATAGATACGATCAAATTTATATGGAAAAGGCAAGAACAAATTGGTATTGGTCACCCAAAAGAATCGGAGCTAAAAACTGGGTAGCTGCTTAAAAAAATAATACTCACAGATGAACGTAGACAGTCTCTGACAGTTTTCACCTTTAATTATATATTCCGCGACTCAGTCGTGGAACGCGGCATTGTTCGTTCACTGGCGAAGAAGTTTTTCAATCTAAATATAGGTAATACATTATGGTATACTGTTATTAGTTATGTTACGTTGAGTAAAAAATATGTATTATTATAGAAATATTTTTATACATTTAACTCATTTATCGCATTTAATTAGATTATTTTGTTTTGTTTAGCAACGCCTATACTTTTTGCTCATAACCTTAAATACAATAAATCAATCACAGTAAAGTCTTATTTACGCAAATATGGCAAAACTAGTCATAAGACTTATCCCCATTTTCAATGAATACAACTGTACCTACCTACACTTTTATATTTTTATTTTAGAGCCAATAAAAAATTAATTCAAGAGTCAAGATAAATAACTATGGTAGGAACTACCAATGATTAGGTATACTTATGGCTCGGTGCTGGTTAATTTATACTAGACTAAATAAAAACCAAATCAAAAAGTTTCATTTCAAAAATCACCAAAACCACAAAGACAATCTTGTCAACACATATTTCTTATCCATTTACTTTTCTCGCATAAATTGCTTTTAAGAATCTGTTAAAGTGGTTGCAAACTGTTTATTGTTCAAACCCGTTATTCTGCCTAGATCCTGAAACAACATTTTTGGTTTACTGGAAAGAAAACCTGATACCGTCTCGATTTTTTAATGTAAATTACTTGGTGATGCTTAGAGCCTGAAACAACATTTTTGATTTGCTCAAAAGAAAGAAAAGTGGCAACCATTAACAGTGTAGTTATTTAAAAGAATTAAGATCGTTTTGATTTAAAGTTATAATGTTTGTTACGGAGCCAGGTACCACTATCGAATTCATCACTATCATGTGCGACATATTCAATGGGTTCTTCAGTCTCAGATGATACAAAATTTTTAATAATTTTTTTTTATGATCAAGCACAAGCACTATAGGAAAAATACTTTAGGGCACTCTGGGAGTGGTGCGTGTGCGCAAAAAGCGATTCACGTTGGTTTTGAATCGTTGGAGGTTATATTCGTTGGGAAAAACCGCCTCGGGAAGGTCGTTCCATAAGAATGAAGTCCTTCAGATGAAATAATTCTTAAATAACGAAGTTCGAGGAGTACTAAACATTATTAAATTAATTGATTCAGCCGATTCTTGGTGGAAATCCATAATTAATATTATGAGAAACAATAAAACTACGTTATATTTCTTTTCCACTATATTCTTAAAAATGACATGTTTTGCTATCACTATAGCTTCTTCAGATTGAGAATGAATGAATATTTTTCTATATCTAACAAAGTGTATAATCTTTAAATATTATTACAGGTATAAGGATGGTGTAAGACGTATGGTGTAGGGGATATAATAGTAACAGTGGGGTTTTCCAAATGGTCAGTAAAGTGATTAGATAAATTATTTTATACATTCATTTATACATGTAATAGCGGATTAGTGAAATAAATTTAACAAAGAAGCATTGTTAAGGTCTATTTGATCATTTAGTAAAACATCGGTATTTTTAAGTTTATTTATTTCCATGGATTCTAACAGATTAAGTTTTATGCCTTTATTTTCAGTATGTAAGATTTTAAAATTTGAATCAAAGCTATGTTGTTTTTCTTTTAAATGGTTGGAATAATTAGAATCTGTTATCTTAGTTAGTTAGTTACATAAAAGATAAAGTTAGTTAGTTAGTTAGTTACATAAGAGATAAAGCAACAAACAAAACCGCACGAGTCTTTGAGGCCATATAAATAAAGAAAATCTTCAGACATTTTTTTAAAACATCTTTGAAAAATTAATTGCCAATTTAATTTATATATAATCCGCTATTTATTATCGCTTGTAGTATGTCTCGGTGGGTAGAGTGTCCGCCTGGCGATCTGAGGGTCGCGGGTTCAAATCCCGCACCGACAATTCTGGTTTTATTTATTTATGAGCACATGGTGAGCGGGAAAAATCTTTCCCGCCCGCTCTCTTGGAAAACGCCACTTTCGGTGAAGAGAACATGTATGAAAAGAGGCACTTTCGGGGCAGTTGTAAAAAAAATGTTTACCTTATATGTCTTATTTTTTACATAACTATTCTTAGTCCTGCTAATTCTTGGAATTCAGGCATAAGAAAAAAATTAGTTAATAATAGTTATATCACGTGTCCTGTTAAGTCACTCAAGAAAAAACCCTGCTTACAGACCAGTCACGCCCAAATCTTCCATAAAAACCTACACTTACGGTCTAAGTAAGATAATCTGTATTCTTGACGAACATTTTACGCCTTTCCCTCCGCATATACAGAGAGATATTAGTTGCCAGGCTCATGGCAATAATATCGTTAAGTTTATGTGCCGTTTTCTCGTTTTCTTTTGATACCCGTGCCGCCCTCGCCTTTAACAGCTTTCAAGCTCATTTTTGTCCAAGTAACACTTGGGCCAAGGTGAAATGAAATGCCTATATCTTATCGTATAATGGTCATAAACAAAGTTGCCAGGGCATATTTCATAAATAAAATTGATTTTGATGTTTTAACACTTATTGGGGCCATCCCATTGTTAAATTTGTTATAGTAGGCGATTATTTATGCATCGAAGCCGTAGTATCAGTCGAAGGTAGACTGTTTAGCAACGACTATGTCATCAAATCCTATACCGGCCTCCATCCATAAGTTTCCACTAAGAAATATACGCACTCCCACATGTAACAGCTATAAGAGTAACACTTAATAATTACATGTTATAAAAATGGTCGAATCGGGGAAATATTATAATCAGTGAATATTTATTGTTAGAGGGACGGTGACAATAGGGGGTCCGTGAAGTGGAATATCAGTAATTTGGTTTTTCGTGGAGTTCAGATCACAATTATATAGGAAATTCCCAATAAATTCAAAATTATATCGAGCCATGTCTGAAAATGAATTTACAGCATCTGCGTGACCCCAAAGTCACGGGAAACACATTTTCTGACAAGTCAACCCTTAGATATACTTTTTTCTACTACTGTATAAATAAATCAATTTTCGGGCCGTAGCAACACGAAAGAAAACGAAAGTAAATTTTACAGTTACCTGAATATTATCCGTTGCTAGCTACGAAAGTAGGTTGCTAGCTACGAAAGTAATACTTTCGGTGCCAGGACAAAAAAACAAGAATAACATTTTTTATTGTATTTATTCAAGCGAATTTAAAAAAAATCTTACTTAATAAAAAGTTTATATTTATTGAAAAAACAAGTGGTATAATAACAATAATATAAAACTTAAATAACACTAATTTTTATTTATTGTCATTAAGGTTAATAGTGAAATTTGAACAGTTAGAAATATTAATTGATGGAATATTATTCAATTCAATACCTTCGCCGCTTCTTATTAGAGCCTCGTTATTATCCTGGACTTGGACCATACAACTATTTGTCACTCTCGCGTCGTTAGATGGAATAAAAGTAGGAGATCGATTTAAGATCTTTTTGGAAATTTCGATTTTATTTGTATACGAATCACCAATATATCCCTCCGCAACGGACGAAGATCTCCAACCGCCATATCTTTTTAAATCCAAAATATCGATACCTGGAGCATTTGCAAGAAAGGTAGTTGATGTTCTTCTAAACGAGTGACCAGTGTATTTATTTATATCTTGAAGTTTCAAAAATTTGGCAATTTCTTTGGGAACATTTGAAATAGTGTGTTTTCCAATCACCTGATTCACACACCTACCTCGTTCATAGCGATATAACAAGCGTTCGTCTTGTGCATTATTTGGCCTAAGTTTAATATAATCTTGAAGTAACCTCATAAAAGAAACTGGACCTCCATCATCGGCTATCACAAAACTTCTTTGAACCTTGTTTTTGCTCTGGAGGATTTTAACAATAGCTACATCATCCTTGATTTCGATGTCGTTCAATTTCATTTTATAGATCTCATCTGTCCGGCATGCTCCAGCTATCCCCATTACTGCTATCACTTTCATAGATAAATAGCTATGATTAGGAGCGTCAAGTAAAAACTTTATTATTTCTTCTTTTGTGAAAATTTTAGATTTTTTAGCTTCGTAACCATCATTTTTTCGTTTAATAAATGCAATAAGTTTCTTAAACTGCGAAATATCTATATTTTTGTTCACAGAAATAGTCAATTTAAGCATGGAATATTGTGACCATAAGGACGGAGGTGATAGGGCTTCAGATTTCTCTTGGAAGTACGCTAGCATTACATTTTCGTCAATTTGTGAAAGGTTTTTCTCCACGAACCATTCTAGAAACAGGTTGTACGTTTGACAGTACCTATCTTTCGACTTTACGGGTAAGAGTGAGGCACATGCCAACTCGGCCGCCTTCTATATAGCTTCGTTTTGGTCTTGAAACAACATTTTCGACAATCGAAATTAAAAAATTCGAACTGACAGACTTTGATAGTACTCAAATAACTAGTTGTCATGGATTATTTTACAGGTGTATTTTATTAGCTCGGAGTTTTTTAAATAGCCTCGGCTTCGCTACGCTTCGCCTCGCCTATTTAAACACACCTCGCACCAACAAGTAAACTTTCGCAGCTTGTAATGTAAATAACTATTCCGAGCGTGTCAAAAAAATGAAAATTAAAAAAAAAAGAAAAAAAGCGAATTTGAAACTTACTAGAATGGAACACATATGTTAAACATTATGTGAAAAACATTTTGTCGTTCCAGGTCATTATTGGAATTTTTTAAAAATCTCCTCGGAGGAAATTCGGAAAACGATCGTGACATGTCAGAAAATTATCACACTACATTCCTTGACACCCAAATATTGTGGAAAAATTGTTTTCAGAAGAATCGCACCTAGCTAGACGCAATTCTGACAATATTACGCAGAGATACTGGAAGGAAGGTATCGTTCAGTTGCATATATTCAATATTCAATCGCAATATTCTTTTTATCAGAAAAGTGTTTACGAGTCATCTCCATGTGGATACAAATCCATTAAGCCTACTTGGACCATGCCATTTGAGACTTTATAATTTTTTCATTCATTTTTTTTTGACACGCTCGGAAAAGTATATGCAAGGGTTGACTTATCAGAATATGTATTTCCTTGACTTTGGGGTCACCCAGATGCTGTAAATTAATTTTCAAACATGGCTCGATATAATTTTGAATTAATTGAGAATTTCCTATCTAAAGCGGTACAGCGCCTCTCAGCAACGCTCTATGGCATTTCATCAGATATAAAAGTTGTAGACAGGGACCTAAACTCCACGAAAAAACAAATTATTGATATTCCACTTCATGGACCCTCTATTGTGACCATCTCTCTAACTATTAGTTCACAGTTGTAAAAACGAATTATTGATCGGTCTTGTCGACTTTTCTAAAATTTGGTTTTCTTTATCCTTTTTTAAGAAATGGTAGCAATCATATTCTATTTGCTGTAATAATCACTTTTTTTGCTCAGATGATTTACTACACTCGTTTGAACCGAATGATACAAATTTCATCTAACTAATAGTAACTGTCATTACCGCTAATAATTAACATACTATATTTATGCAGAAATACATATTTTCTTCCATGTCTTTCGTTATCGGGCGTGAATTCAATTCAGACAAAATCTCAACTGTCTACCTCATGTCACTCGTACATTACTCTCATTGCTAGTTAAGGAAGAGCGCATGAATTACTTCTGGATGAGGTTTAAAATTTGTAATAAAATTATATAACGAGAGCTACTGGCATGCGATGCGATTAATCCAGTAAATAATTTGAACTAACGTGATATGGTTGGTTAATTTTTTGATTACAGGCGTGCGTCGGGTGTGTGACCCAAGCTTCTTACACTGCAGCCTTCTGGCTTATTGTGCATCCAGTATTCCTAGAGGAGATTTGTTCCTTCTATGAGGTCAAATTGTTTTCTACCAAGTTGGTCATGTGGTAAGTTGTCGCCGTCTTGAATATTCCCAAAGATTTTGATTCTTCTGCGGGTCAGCAACGCTTCGCAATTGAAAATGATATGTGAGGCAGTTTGATCCTCTTCGCCGCAAAGTCTACATTCAATAAGTCCATTATAGATTGATATTCGTTGAAGATGCCTTCCTACGTGACATCGGTTAGAAAGCCAGTTACTAGCTTCAACTAGGTTTGACTTAGGAATATCATTATTTGATGGTATTATCGAGGATTTTCCAATACGGCCCTTGCGTGTGTTTGATCAGGTATACTATTATATCGAGATATGTATTGTTTTATTCTGGTTGCATGTTCTGATACTTCAAGAGCGGGTTCAAGGTCCTTCAAATTTTGAGCAGATTCGGCTCTTGCTAGTTCGTCACTCTAAAGTGATTTTTCATGTAAACCGATTGGGTTTCGGAGTCTTAAGAGCAGCTTGGGTTTCGGAGTCTCAAGAGCAGCTTGGGTGTCTGATAAAGTGTATATTTGGTCGTGATAGTTCTTTTCAAGGTTATTTTGTATGCACGCTTGCTGCTTCCCCTTCCGCTTGGTGTACTCTGGTATATTTTACCAAGGGGGTGCTGACGTATATCCTGAGTTTTTCCCTATACATACCTGCGCCTACTCCGTTGGCAGTTTTAGATTCGTCGATATACCAAACTAGGCCTCTGTCAAATGACGGAGGTGTTTCTTCCAGACCTCATCGTTGATTATAACAACCATCATTCTTGTATGCTCAATATTCTCGGGGTAATGTTTCCATTCCAGATTTATTTTCATCCCAGAAGCACTGCAGTTAGCTTTCATTCTTATGTAAATATCTAGGGGTATTAGTCCTGTAGTATTGGAACTTCCATTGCTGTGGTGGCTGTGTTTCTCATTGCACCGCTGATACACAAGCAGACCATCCCCTGTAAACTGTTAAGTTTAGTGGATGTTGTTATTTGCTGTGTTTTTATCAACCGAACCACAAATCCGTATGATATCACTGGTCTGATATCTGTGACATACAGCCATGATATCACGGGTCTGATGACTATGACCACAATATCTGGCTGAATGGTAGGGTGGCAATCTTTGCGACGTTAACTTTAAGGCCCACCTTCTCGCACCAGCATGATATTCAGTGCTCCTTGCCCTCAGGTTTGAGATGTCAGTAACTCATCTATCAATTCCATTCCATATAAGTGTCAGGACAGTATATGAATATGATCCATATATTTCTAGTACAGTTTTATATTATAAATGTCAAAATACATTATATTTTATGATTCCTGTCATCGTACTCCTATTAAATCAACATTCATTAAAGATTGTATTTTAAAAATGAAACTGTTTTCATTTTAAGTATTTACGAATTTACTGATCTCATAAATTTACTTTTAAAGACAGTATCTATAGCAGACGAAATTATTTTTGTTTATATCAATAAAAGCAATAGCACGAGAGGTTCAACGATTTTTGATTGATAATTTACTTGATTGTTTGTGTCTGTAATCCAATGTCAATTCTCATATGATGTTGGTTTTTTAGTGTTTGCATTTACGATAATGGATCTTTGTTGATACAATTAATGTTAATAATCATAAAGTTGTCGCGCGTCATCCTAAATATAAATTTTATTTTAATAAATATTGTGTAATGATACAGGGTGTCCGGTACGTTTCTCGAGAGCATACAAAATTGTAACTTTTCATAAAGTACATTTCTCAAAATTTAAAAGTATTTTCTTTGAATTTGTAAATTTCTAGCTAATATTCTTTACAAACTTATACACATAATTATATTAAAAATACAGCTATTCTGTGAAAGTTGATTTTTTCACAGAAATTAATTTTTTTTCAATAAAAATATAAGTACATACACTATTTGAAAGGGAAGGAAGTTAGGAAATTTATGTTAGACATTTTCTTCAGCCGAAAGGGTTATAGATTTAACAATGGTAAGATCTTGAAATTTAAAAAATCAACAAGCCAACAGAAAGTTACTTTCTTCAAAAGCTTCATACAGTTTAAATTTTGGTAGTCGTTCCAAATTAATCTTTATAATTTTTTTCACTCATCGATTTTGAATAAAATATATATCGGTTCTATAAATATTAGATATCTATCAAAATTAAGCTCAATTAGTTACTGCCATCAAAAAAGTATACCGACAAATAAGACGCCAAAAAAATTATATAGTTCAAGAGTCTTATGCTTTTTAATCATAAATCATTTTAACATATTAAATTAAATAGAAATAAATGTTTAATTTTAGACGATTTTGTTGCGGAATGGAAACTTATGATAAATAAATTAAAACATTCGAAATATCTCAAATGCCTCAATATTCTCAAAATTTGTCTGTAAGGTAAATATTTCGTAGCTTCATTTTAAAAGAAAAATAATCTTAAATACCTTCATCTTACTACATTGGGACCTCCATGCATAATTTTATATAATATATATCTTATATAATATATATCTAATATATTATCTTTATTAATTATTATATTTAAGACTTCGACAAAACAATTCAATTAATGAGATTCATATTGTAATATTCTACATACCACATAATATTATTCTGAAATGGTATGCACCTTCACTGGCTGCCGCAACAATTTAGTTATACGTTTCTCGTGCGGGACGGTACTTTTACTGTCCCGCAAGTCTGCGCGAGATTGCCTAAAATACCTTCGGGTAATACCGCACAGTCTCAAATATCACCCGTTTTCAAATTACGTGCCTAATCTACTACTACTACTAGCAAGAGCAGAACCTAGTATAGCACCCTCAGTAACCAATCAAAGTTGCATGATAAAATCTGCATTGCAAACCAGTACATTTCACCCCTAACGGCGAAAGTGTAGAAGGTATTTATAAGAAAAATTGTTTCTTTAAATAACTTAGTGACATGAGGAAATGCATAAAATATAATGTATCGGGTACACGATCACTGTGTGGGGTACACGATCACTGTGTTGGGTACACGATCACTGTGTTGGACTCACAATAGATGAGTTAGAAGATCTTAAGTGCCCAGAATGTTCGCCGTATGGAATGGGATATATTTTAGACCTCGTGGGCGATAATGCAATGATGGACTGACATATCGCTAATTTCTCATATTTTTAAAAAGTCTGACTATTTCTCGTTAAGAATATGGTTTTTATATTTTTACAACGCTTGTTATTGAGAAATGTAGTTTTCTTTCGCAATCTGATGCATTTTTTCTACCTTGGTTCTAAAATTCGAACTTTTGAGAAGCCTAATGGCTTAGGTGGGCGGTATTACCCGAATGCACCTCAGGCATGAGTCCATACTTTCAAATTCAAAACTTTGCCCGTATATGAAATGCAAACCAACCGCTTAAAATAATTAAACAATGTAAAATAAATGGTTGCAATTACTTTACTTTATTAATAAATATATTGCTAGTCCTAAAATAATTTGGGCAGAATTATAGGGGAAGCATTGCTTCTTTTTGCTTCCATTCCATGCCCAATGATTAGTCAGTTAACAGTAATTTAATACACTTTAATAACAATTGCTTTAAACTTCGATTCTTCAATAATATATTAATCGTCCTACTATTTTCTTAAATAAATATGATGACTGTATAGATCACTATGACAAAAATAACGGTGTGTTGTACTGATCTGAATGACTCGAAATTGAGATTTTTTAAATATAAATTAAATTCTCCGTTCTAGAAATAACTGTGCTAATTTCTACTTATTCTTAAATGTTAATAGTTTTAACTTTATTCGGCCATAATTTCCCCAAATCTTGATCCAGGTCGGGTTCACCAAAGGGCCCAAAATTACACTTTCCACATTTTTAAATGGCCAGTACAGGTTTGTTCGGGTTTGTTCACTACACATACACAACATCAAATCTTGAGGTGAACATTAATATTCATATATTAGTTTCAACTTTTAAAGTTTAATTGCACGAGCCATGTGTAAAGAAATTGTTTGGTTCCACATTTAACTTAATTTCTTTCTGTCTGTTCTGAAGTTAACAAAAAAAAGCGGTTCTTCCTTTACCCGCCTGTCATACTTAATACACATGTTTGTGACAAATGTTCCCAAAACAACAAAATATGTTAAATTGCCGGATTGATGATTAATTTTGAGAATTGGAGAAATTAAATGAACCATTTTTGTCCGAATTGATTACCAGGTAATATCCTGATTTACGGAAGTTTTCAATACAATGAATATCTTATGGTAAGGTCTACAAAGACAATTTCTTGTCTGCAAAACTACTTTTCCTGTAATATTTATTTTAAAATACATATCATTATATTAGATTAAATAAACTTTTATAATACCTACCCCTATAAAGTAGGTAAAATAATGACCAAAAAAAATGTTATAATCACCGTTAAAAGTCAAATAAAGGACCAAAATATCTGAACCCAATTTAGGTCTAGAAAGTCAAAATATTGCTATTTAAGATTTAGTACTTCTTGAAAAGGGACACAATAGCAATTAAAAAGAAAGTTGGTCGTGAAAGCAGTAAGCGTGCCAGAAACACCTCTTTCTAGAAATGATTTAGGTATTTGTTTGATGTAGGTAGGTATAGCATCCTATCACTCAATTTTTAAATAGCAATGTCCAGTATATATTTATTTTAAGAACCTGAAGGATGGTATATTTATCTGTGAAAATGTGCAGTACATAATAATAAGATCTTAATTCTTCAAAGTTATTTTTTGGATTAAAAAATTTATATTAAAAATGTGTTTGTGTTAGTGGACGTGTAAGAAGAAAAATGATATTAACAGTGTTATGAGGGATATAAACTATTAAAATTCAAATAGATATCGATGAAGCTATGAGAGATTAAGAAATTGAATTGAATAGTAGTAAAGTTAATTATCTATTGCTATCGATTTTTTAAACTGACTTCTTCCGTTCGTAAATTTTACTCGGAGATGGTTATCATTATTAGGTCCATTTAATATATTTATATGTTGATACTATATATTTCAATTGTTTCCATAATAAATTATAGTACAAATAAACAAATATAGACATTCAAATAATTTTTTTAACATTAATTTCTCCTTACCTAATCTCTCATATATACATTTTTAATTAAATTTAAATGTTACCTATCACTGAATATAAATTAGATAGATTAGTGGATATATAGTTATCAAGAAGTAATTCGTAAATTATAGATATTTTGATGATAATTAGTTATGTACTTTTCTGAAATATAATATTCACTTTCTTTGCTTGGCGTTTTGTGCCAAAAACCTCGTTATTACTGAAATTCAATTTTGATATGAATTTATTAGAACTGTCACTAAAATATCCAAATAAAGTTAACAAAGAGCAGAAGCAGCCATCAGTAATAAGATTAAGATGGATAAGAATAAAATTTGAGCTTTTAAAGATACTATCAGTAACAAAACGTTAGTTTTAAATTATATAATAATAAAAATGTTTTATTAACATAGGTAGGCAAAGAATAATCACAATGCTAAGAATAGAAAAAAAAATGTTCTCTGTAGAAATAATAGGAGGACGATCCTGATACAGAGTGGCGGATCTTAACGAAGATTGGCGACTCATACTCAACAATAAAAATAATCTCTAAAAAATAATTTAAACCTACAGAATTTTAAAACAAAATAATTTAAACCAAATATTTTCCTCGAACCTTATATTCGGCAAAGTCGTTAATTATATGGTCATAGTCTAATGACATTGTTAGGTCTGGTTCTATATTTAAAAGTACCATAGACTACCTGAGACATAACCGAAAAATAATATCAATATTTGGATAGAAGGTTTTCAAATTCATTCTCGTAAACCATTTCAAAATTCTTTCATTTCCGTTTCCGATTTAGTTTTCAGTTAAGGGACAATGCTGTAGAATATGTGATGTTGATTTTAATAATTTTAATTATTTTATATTTTTAAATAATTATTGGCGACACGTAAGCTTTTGCCGCCCTAGGTTTCATCCTATACATCCTATGCCTAATTCCAGGCCTGTCTACTAGATATAACGGAACATATAAAAACCTAGCAGAAAACCCTTAAATTTTGTTAGACAAAGATGGCCAATATAATGCCAAGTTCATTCAGCAGGAATATATATATGTATGAAAGTTTTATAGAACGAACACCAGCCATAATAATTTAAACACTATTTTAATTTTAGGAACTCTTCTTGCTTCTGAGTTGTGAAATGGATTCTACAATTTCCGCAATACCCATATTAAATTGATTGAATTTTAAGAGCACTTATCATAAATAACCAGCTATAATGATTGTCAAGACAACTAAATTGACCAGAACGGAAAAAATTCCAATCAGAATTAATAAAAAAAGTAAAATGCTGGAAAATAAAATAAAATACCCGAGTATCGACTTCGACCGCGAATAACCTTGGGCGTGTGAAGGTCAACGCATGCGCGTATGGTTCAGACCCCGGCGAGTATTGAGCCGGTTTGCAGCCAAGCTCCAAGCTTCTATTTTACTCGGTTTGCCCCTCTCTTACCGACCCAACGTATTAAAAAGAGAGCAACTGATACGCTGTATTGATCCAATGTTTCCATGCAACGAACGAAGATGGCCGCTCTCGTCTGGCCGCACCACATAGGCAGGTCAATCTAGTCCCCTGCTGCTTCGAAGCGCAGCGGGATACTTTTGGAATTTCTCCGCCCGTTTTTGTACACTGTTGCCAGTTTTTGCATATTTTCAATTTTTATATATGAACCTACCTCTTAAGAAGTTATCTAGGAATATTCTATCAATAATAATGGGTAATGTGACCAAGAAAATTTTGTCTTCTTGCAAGAAATTTAACAGATTCTTTAAACGTAAATTACGCAGAAACGAATGCCTAAAAAGAAGAGCGTATGCTCCTGAATATTTTTGATATCCATTATAAAAAAAATTTAGCTTGTGGGGATTCTTGCATTTGAAAAATTGACTAACCTGTTTGCAGAAACTGCCTGATGACAAACTAACATTAACTTTAATATCAGATAATAACCGCAAAAAATAAGATCTAGTTAATATTTTATATTAATATGACATACCTATAAATAAGGTAGTAATTTTATAAAAATGTTTGTAGATAACTTATATTTTCAATATCGCAAGAACTCTTTTCCATATTATTTATTGGTCCAAACAAAAGTGCAAAATATGTAAAGTCCGTTTTGTTGCAGTTGATAGCTCATATCGAGGGTTGAAGCCATAAAACAACCGTAAACCATAGGCGTTGCCAATAGTAATTACCTTATTTAATAAGAAAATTGGCCTCTGTCCATTGTTAAGTAGGATTAGGGTTAAAATAGGTACAACAGGGGTAATTAATTTACCTATTTTTGCCTGCTTCAGGATGTTATTACGCCATTTGATGTGCGTTTGTCAAACTATGTATTTAGTTGTATTTAGATACTGCATTATCTCAAAGTTGAATTATTTCCTATACTTGTAACAATGGCTTCAAGTTTTTCGCCAACGTGTCTTCGTCAAATTAGCAAGAGTGCATATTCTCTCCGAGAAAAGACATTAATATTAAACGTGCATGATGCTCTAGTGTACCAGAAACCTGCAAGTGATGTTCGTAGCATCATTGCAGAGTGTGCCAATATGGTAGGAGTTGGAGAGGCTACTATATATAGGTTCTTGCGTGAAAGAAAATCTAAGAACCTCAGTGAGCCAAAACCACTCCCAGGAAAGAAACCGTTAGAAATTGACAATTTCATTAAAAATGGTATTAGAAGAAAAGTACATAGTTTTTATTTTGCCAAGGAAATACCAACTATAGACAAAATTTTACAAGCCATTAACTACGACGAGGACTTACCACAGCTATCACGAACGAAACTATGGAAAATACTTCATGATATGAACTTTCGATGGGAGAAGCAAAACAGAAAATCTTTTCTTATTGATAGAGCAGATATTATTTGCTGGAGACGTCAATACTTAAGGTCCATCCGAAAATACCGCAGCGAAGGCAAAAACATTTTCTATTTGGATGAAACTTGGCTGAACGAAGGGCACACCGTATCTAAAGTTTGGCAAGATAAAAATGTCCTAAGTTCTCGACAAGCTGTCATGGAAGGCTGGTCAACAGGACTTAGACCACCATCTGGAAAGGGACGCAGACTTATTATAACTCATATAGGAAGTTCAAATGGCTTTTTGGATCAAGGATTATTACAATTCCAGTCGAATTCTACTAAAGACTATCATGAAGAAATGACTGCTGATGTTTTCGAGGAATATTTTAAGCAAATGATAGAATACATTCCCGCTAATTCTGTAATAGTGATGGATAATGCCAGCTATCACTCTAGGCTAAAAGAGAATCTTCCCACAACTTCATGGAAAAAGGCGGAAATCATAAACTGGTTACAACGAAAGGAATTGAGTTACGATAATACCATGGTAAAAAAATAACTTTTGGATATTGTTAGGCTACATAAATCACAGTATAAAAAGTATGTTATTGACGAGATGGCAAGAGATCGAGGTATTATAGTGCTCCGTTTACCACCTTACCATTGTGAGCTAAATCCTATCGAATTAATATGGGCTCAAGTAAAAGGATATGTTGCTAGAAATAACAAAACTTTTAAAATGCAAGAAGTGCGACACCTCTTGCTTCATTCTTTAGCAAATGTGTCATCAGAAAATTGGCAAAACGCCATAAAACATGCTATAGTAGAGGAACAAAAAATGTGGGAACTTGACAACGTAATTGACACAACTATGGAAATTGAGCCTTTAGTAATAAGCGTAGGACATGATGACTCTTCAGATTCTTCTGAGGACCATTTTATCGAGTTATAATTATTGAAATTGTCAATATTTTTTGATCGTAAATAAATTAGTTTTCTTGTAAATAAATTCATAAAATCATAAAATCTATTACATTTAAATAAAATAATAAGCGGTTACATTAAAAACCCAACTCTCCGACCATGATGGGCCGTTTTAATCATTATCCTTTCATTTCATTTTATGGCTCTATTGTTACTTTATCTGTTACCCGGTGGAATAGGTCAAAATTTCTTCATCTTTATGCTAGATGTACGTAAAAAGACCATTTTATAGGTAAAATATTTTAGGCCACCGGGCCCTTGTTTTGAATCTTTAATGAGGGTATCGAGCTATCAACGGCAACGAAACAGACTTTTTTTTTTAATTTGATTCTTTCTAAATAATTTTACAATACATGGATGGGTGAAATATTCCACATTTCTTGAAACCATTTTTTTTAAAATATAGGTATATTATGACTGGGCATATTTCACAAAAGTTTTATATACTGGTTGACCGCGAAATCATTTTACATACAGTTATTAGGTACTGCTGGTAAAAAAGTTTTAAATTTGAATGAAATGAAAAAAAAAAACTTTTGTAGAAGGTAAAGTGGCAAATACTGATTATCTAAGTGGAACCTTCTCTTAAGAAATTAGAAATTTAGTACTTAATTACATACATAGGTAGGTACCTACTTCAAAATGGCAAAATACCGAAATTAAAAATACCTCCTGATCTGAGCGATCTGTCCATTGTGGAGCAAAAATTGTTTTCTTTTTAATAAATAATTTTAATTTTAATTTTAATTTTATAAAATAATTTTTTTCTTTTTAATAAAAAAATGGTTTTCACTTCTGGCAAAACCTAAGCGATAGGCAATTGTTTATATGCCAAAAAATTTGTTTTATCCTTCAAATTTTTACCAGCGGTATTAACTGAAATAGGTATTCATAATGATTTCATGGTCACCCTGTCTATAATCACCTATTTTCTATAAGATGTTACACCTTATACAAAGATTGTTTCAAATTTACTTACTCCTTAGATTTAAATTAACAATTTGTTGTTATGTCTAGACTTACTAGAATTAACTGATATGAATTAAAAAAACGTAATAGGTACCTAAAGTCAACGCCGTATTATTAGCTCATTGTGGACAAAATCAATTATATGGCTTGTCGCCCTGCCTAAAACGATTATGAATATTATGACAGCATATGCCAGTAGATCTTTGATGCGGCCCACCGGAGTAATTATTTTTTAAAGCACTTCAATTAGATTTGGAAACAATATACTTACGTACGGTGGCGCCTAATACAACGCTATTTTTATATTAAAAAACATCAAGAAATTCATGAACTAATATTTCGGATTAATGCGTGAAATAATCAGAATACCAAAATTAAATTATTATCTTGAATTTGGACAATTTTTATCGTCTTATGGTCTTAATTTCAAATGCTTTAACTTTTCATTTTAAAAGTACCTCGAACTGGGGAAAATCGCATGGGCAAGAAATACCAATATTTTCCTAGTTAGTCAAATGGGTTCATATTATGAAGTACCTACACACACATAATGTTACACACTACGAGAATGGTGGTAGTCTATGGATAAATATTTTATCTTACTTAACATTAATTTATAAACTTCAGTCTTTGAAATGTTTTGTCAGACATTGACTATATATAAAGTAACAACTGCCAAAACAAATTATAATCTCTTAATTTCTACCTATTTCTAAAAATATATAGATTTTAAACTTACTCAGTATTTAACGTTAAATATAACTTTAGAAAATAAATTTTTATGAGATGTGGTGATTTCATTATACTCTTAAAAATATTAATTAATAATACAACTATACCTACCTAAAATGAATGCAGCACAAAGAATATATTAACATAAAAATATAATGAAAATCGAGGTTCTGAAAGTTTGGAAACTTTAAGATAGCTAATTATAATTACAAAACTAAAAGAAATTAACTTTCTGATATTATGATGCTACTAAAGTTTTACCGATCAACTCTATATTTAATAGTAAAAAGTATATATAATTATAAAAATATTTGGTATACGTAAGTAACAGATATAATTAGTTTTATATTTAAATCAAAAATTTTTATATTTAAGTAAATAGGTTATATTAAGCAAAATACTTGAACATAAATCTGTAGACAAGGTAAATGTTCTGCTTTCGGCAAGTGTACCCTACGCAGCTCTAAAATTCCGTAAAATAATATATTTTTACAAAACCAGGGTATAATCCACTTCAATCCATATTTTAGAGGAAAAATATTTTCCAAAAATCGATATAAAATATTCACATTTTTGCAAAAAAAAAATTTACATTTACTTACACTTAGTCGTTGCCAGCAAACAAGATAACTGTTTGGTAATGTTTATTTTTGTACTGTGTGTGAAACACTATTTCCCTACAATTATTTGTAAACTAAAAAATGATAGAGAAGAAGTTTTTAACAACTAGATTGTAATAATTTATGCCCATTGAATAATTTTCGATTTTTGAAAAATAGTATGTATAGTATACAGGGTGGCCTATCGAAAACGTCCAGCAAGGTTTACGGCTGTGTACGTGAAAATTAACAAAAACCTCGGACCCGTAAACTTGTGTTTTCAGGTGGACACGTTTCACTATTAATTTCATTCCTGTAACCTCAACCCCCTCTAGCGGGGGCGGCCGCTGCCCTTGTTTTTTTTAAATGGGAATGGGTATGTTGTGATACATCTTTTTAAAGGGCATTAAATTCTCTTTAAAATGGCGCTTCGTTTTCGAAACATTTCACTGCACCTCCTATCAAGTACACAGGTTTGTGCGTAAACAATTTTTTTTTAAGTAATAAGTATCAGTCAATTCAACTTTATCTTCAGTAAAGTGGTTGATCCAGATCCAGATGTTGTACTATTGTATGGAGGTGAATGGCGGACATTTTCAACATTTAATAAGATATCATGTAAGTATTATTCAATAAAATTACATTTTTTACAACGCAATTTCTCGGCGGCGCGTAGCTCAAATTTACAAAACAAAGCGCCATTTTAAAGAGAATGTAATGCCCTTTAAAAAGATGTATCGCAACATACCCATTCCCATTTGAAAAAACAAGGACAACCCTCGCTAGGGGGGTTGAGTTTACAGGGATGAAATTAATAGTGAAACGTGTCCCCCTGAAAACACAAGTTTACGGGTCCGAGTTTTTTTTTTAAATTTTCACGTACACAGCCGTAAACCTTGCTGGATTGTTTTCGATGGGCCACCCTGTATATAGGAAAAGCCATATTCCCAGGTTCCATATTACCAGTCTCGGCTTGCGTCTCCAACAGGCATCCGGGAATGTTCAGCTTTTCCTACTAGTATACAATTATTAGGTTCTATAATAATAATACTATTATACTATTACTAATACATTATTGTAGCAAAAAAAATTATATAGTCGCCTAAGTCAACAAGATAGATTCCAGTGCAGCAACTAACACGGATAATTTAATGCAAAGCATAAAATATGTCAGAATAAACTCGGATGAAAAAGAAACAACTAAGTATTAGTTATAAAAGTAATCATAACGCTCTAACCGCGTATCATCATTCATGGCAATAATTTACAATGCAATAAAATGTAAATATAAAAATTGAAATTAATAAAGATAGTTATTGTCAATACAAGGTATGTTGGTGGTATATTTCATTAGAAATAATAAGTGCATTTTCTTCAACATGTCTGCTTTTAAACGATTTTCCGCTAAATAATTTTCTTAAGACTCAATGATCTTGATTTTAAAAAAATCTATGAACTAAAAATCCGACAACGGCGCATTCTTGCTCAAAGCCAGCTTGATCTCAGATATCTTGAGAGAATATTTACTGCCGCAAGCTATTCCAACCTTTATCTGAACGAAATTTACGGTTTACTCTCCGTTGTCGAGATAACTACGTGCTTACGGCTGGAATGGATTCCGGGAATAAAATAAATTGCAAGACATGCCTTGCTTGCATGGGCATGCTATCTCACGAATTTTTAGAAAAACCGCTTGAGTCGTATATTGGCGAAGATTTAGGGGCTTTCGAGATTAGGTTTTGCAATTTTGCAAAGTAATTTTAAATTCGAAGCAGGCTTATGGGACAAAGGAACAAGTATTCTCATTACTGTTTGTGAAGAATTTTTCTACTTATAAAAGTTCAGTTTTACGTTAACGGCTTATTTGTCATTATATCTACTGTTGATATTAATGTCTTTGTATCCCGGAAAGAATTTGCCTCATCATATTTTTGAAGTGGAAAGTGCCACTTGCTTCTGTGTAATGTACTTTCGTTACAGTTACCATAGCAGAACCGCTATGATTGTGACAATATCATTATTCCAATAGCAATTCTAAACATGTAAAGTTTAACGGCACAAGATTCCACCATTTGACTATACTATGATGGTTTCAAGTTTTTTATTTTTCATCAGATTTTCATTATTTTTAACCAGTTTGAAATTACATTTAATGGGATTATTCTGGTAGTTTTGTTAATATATAATATTTTGCTATAATCTTATCTTTTACATAAATTTTGTTTTTTGAAATTGTCTTGACAATGACAATCTAGACAATTTTAAATAAACACTGATTCTTGTTCTTGTTGTTGTAGGTACTGCAATACTTCAATTGGTTTTTATTTTTGTCAATAAAAATATTTTTCAAACCAGTGTTATGTTTATTTAAATTATGTGTTCCTGTTACAAGAACTCAGATAATTTAATAACAAAATATTTAGAATACATATACAGGGTAGTCTGGAATAAAATTAATATAGCCTTAACCTGTAACTTTTGGGGGAAACGCTCGGACACGTCAATTTAATTTTATGTATGTTCACATTTTGACGTTATTCGTTTGTTTTTTTATAGACATTTGTCAAAGATATGACGACATCGATATTTTGTTAAAATAGAAACATACCTACAGCTTGTGATACATCATTTGAAAACTAATATCTCGTACAGTATGCTCATAAATTTTAGCGCGATACTGTCAAGCTATTTCAAGACGAATTTAAAAAATCTCTATTTTAATAGTACTTCAGAAATACCATCAATGATTTATCATTTTCGCTTATTTAAATAGATATTTTTTAAAAACTTTCGCCATTTTGAAATAGCTTGACAGAATCGCGCTAAAATTTATGAGCATACTGTACGAGATATTAGCTTCCTAATGATGTATCACAAGCTGTATGTTTCTATTTTTTAAAAAAATATCGATATCGTCATATCTTTGACAAATGTCTATAAAAAAACAAACTAATAACGTCAAAATGTGAGCATAAGAGCATAATATATAAAGCTAAATTGACGTGTCCGAGCGTTTTCCCCAAGAGTTACAGGTTAAGGCTATATTAATTTTATTCCGGACTTCTGGGCTACCCTGTACCTATAATTATAAAAAATTGTATATAAACAAAATTATTCGCCAGAATTTCTCCACAGGGTGTTCTGAAACAGTGACACTAGCAACATTTTAAAATCATGACTAGTATTTAGTGTATGCGCGCTTCAATTTTTGTTTGTATATTTTTAAGAGTTGTAGGCAGATTTTTAGCAGTAAACAATGAATTAACATTGAGACTCGAATCAAAGTCTATATTATTTTTAATCAGCTTTCAATTAGAAAAATTAACTTTATTTAAATATTTTAAGTAGACTTGTAATAAATGTTATAAATATTTACAAATGTATTCAATTGGAAATCTTACACCCGAAATCTTCAATTAAACCGACGTAAACTAAACCTAGTCGAAACAACTTAAAATAATGATTATTATGTATTGAAAAATGTTTGCACCAGAAATTATAACTATTAACCAATGTCAATGGATAGAATCTAGCCGAGAAATTATTTATTCTAGAGTATCATCATAATAGTGTCTCATCATCCCGATATCTTGCTTCGCCGATTTGTTTCCCTTGTAAAAATTGTACCAAGATGTTCCGTCTTTAAGATTTTGTATAACAGACTATTTGCATTAATTATAATAATAAGAAAGTATCTACGTTTTAATTAAATTTAAAATTTAAAGCACTAGCTAAGGGTATACATTCTCAGGATTTATTTTATTACTGTAGTGTAATCTAGTTTTCGCCTTTTGTACTTATTTAATTAATATAATTCTTACTTATAACATAACCTAAATTTTATAATACACGGAAAAAGACTATAGTAAAATTATTATTGTAAAGATTTTATTTTAAAATTTCCTATAGAATAGGTATAGTATTAATAATTTTTTTTATTAGTAATTCGTATCAAAATAATATTGTAAACATAATTTACAAAACCATAGTGAGGATTTCTAATAAATTTCGTAAAATCAAGAAACTACTAAAATATATAATAAATTTACAATGAATGTATGTGCACTGAACAAACCCGAACAAACACTATATGTATGGTAAAAATGGTAAAATTATTAAATAGTTAAGTAAATATTTAATTGTACGATTTCCTATAAAATATTGTATTAATTGCAATTTTTAATTATTATGCAATTATTAATCCGTACCAAAATAATATTGTAGATATTATGTATAATTTCTAAGAAAGTACAATTAGAATATCTAATAATTTAGTAAAATCAATTAATTTCTAAAATAAGTTATAAATTTTACAATTATAATTTCTGTACGGTACATTTCCTGGCAACTATTAACGTACTTTACTACAGTGCTTGTGTTTCATCACAAAAAAAAAAGTATTTTTTATAGTAAAAATTAAAGTTTAAGTTTAAGTTAAGTATTATAGTGTAAAAGCTTTCTTGCAAGAATGAAATGCTTAAATAATATGAGGAGAACAACAGGTAAGATACCATCGATCACTAAAGTAAAGCAACGCTGAGCACGGTCAATACTTGGATGGGTAGCCACTTGGGAATACCATTTTTATAGTCGATTTTTAGTTAATTTTACAAAAGATTTTAGTAAATTTTCCAAAACTTTTTGTAATTTTCCTAAAAATTTACCTTAAAATTTTACTATAATTTAATGGAAGTTCTTAATAAAAATTATTCCCGAAATATAGAGGCTGGTTAATTTTACTATTCTTATAGTAAATTTAACTTAAGTTTTTCTTTCCGTATATTTATTACTATTTTTTTTTATTATTTTTTCTTTTTCTTTATTTTATCAAAAATGTTTGGCCTATTTTAAAATATAAATGCAGTTTTCAGGGTTGCACACAAAAAGTCCAGTAACAAAAGGCTCGGGGGAGAAATTCCCCCTGGGACAAAAGTGTTTTCCGTCCGACATATTAGGTAGGTACCTATAAATAATCGTGCCTAAAAAATGCATTCCTGTCATTGCACTGTACTAGTTGGTACTGAAATATTTTGTTAAACATATTATAACTAATAATAATTTTAATTCCAAATCTAATGACATAAGTACTACGAACAAACCCAATCAAATAAATCGTTTCATCATTCTGGCATAACTGTACTTACTTTGCGCTGCCTTGAAACAATTTTAAAATGTATTTATTAATAAAAAACGCGAGAGTGCATTCACTTTGGTAAAATTTATTAGTAGAAAAGGAAAACACGAACAAAGACAGCGAAAATAACTTTGCCGTGAGCGCAAAGTAGCTTTTGTAATTTATACTTTGCCGCAACCAGGCTGGGCGGTGTTTTATCTAGAGCCAGGTCTGCATCGTAAATTATTTTCAATAATATTTACGAGCGTGTCACTTCGGCTCTGATATATCTAAATAATATTCTGCCTTCGAGATACGTGTGCTGGAAAAATTGCAGCAGGAGTTTATGATCGCAGCCTGTAGCGATGCAGTATATACAGAGGGCCCGTCCCCATGGGCAAAGAGACAAGATTTTTTGCATTGTCAATGGAATCACTCAGTGCCGAATTCTACCATGCGGGAGCCCATAGGCGATTCAAATATTAAGAACCTCTATTTTAAATTGTCAATGAAACCATCTTAATAAACAAACTCAATTTTTATAACTAACATCCTTTAGAAATGTCCAGTCTGAATAAAGGTATTATGTAGACAGAAAAATAGTGCTGTATCGGTGAAAAAAGTATGTTAAGGGAAGCTGTAAAATTTAGAGGTAAACAGGAAGACTTTTTGTAAAATATGAGTTGCGAAACTCCACCAAAGTAAAGAATAAACTGGTAGGAAGAAATAAATATATTATTGACATTATTGACCATTAACTAATCTTTGACTAATCTTTCCCATAATAATTATTAATCAATCGTTTCGAGCAGTGGCGGGTCTTCCACAGGAGCACATGCGCTCGTGCACCCCCAAAATAAATCGAACAAAAAATATTAATTTATATTCTTTGAATATTATTTATCGTATAAAGTCCGACCCTTCCTAATATTTTATCGTACCGTCAAACTAAAAAAGTCCGACCCTCCCTAATATTTTATCATCCTGGCAAAGCAAACTATATAGATCCGGCAACCGTGCCTCGGTCGAGGTAAACGACGATTATGACGAGACTTGCTCGCACGTGCGATTAAGTAGTGCAGTTTCTCTGTAGTAACAGGTGACGGGTGGCAGCGGGGGATATGGCGATTTAAAATGGAAAAGGCGCACAGTTTTTGTGTGCACCGCGCTGTTGTCTGTTCGTGCATCTAATTAGAAAGCGTGTATGTTTTAATATTTTAATATTATATATTTATTAAGTTAAAATGAATAGTTGACGGTGGACTATTTAAGAAATAACTTCAGTTCTTTGAGTTTGGAGCAAAAAATTGAAGTGAAGAATGCGGGAATACCTAAACCCGAAATTAATTTAACGCAGACCACAAAGGGTAAATCTAGAGACTTTACTAGAAAGTTTAAAAATGAAATATATGAAAAAAAAAGTATAGAGGGTATTCCAAACTTAATGAGGCTGTTATTGCTGATTTGATTGAATTTTCCACAATTAAGAACCGAAGAATGGACTTTACGTTTAAGCACTATTGTGTAGGGTCGATAAATGTTGTGTATTTCGATAAATGATATACTCGATATTATTTTAAACCATTTTATTTAAGGATCTAAACTATAAAACACTGAAAATATGAAGAATGCCAACTTGTCAGTCTCGTGGCTCGATTCGTACTCGTCATAAAACAGTTAACTATTGTTCTCGTCTTGGTTGCGCCTAATGACGTAGCCGTAGATGGCGTAGTGGTATTAGACATCATTCGGTTTTCTTGATAGCTGGTAGATGGCTTTAGTAGTATTAGTACTGGACTTATTTTAAATAAAAAACGTAATTTTATGGATATATTAAAGGAACGTATTTAATACATTCCATTGTACAAATCATTTCAAGGAATTATTGATTTAAAAAATATATTGGTTTGTTGTTGGAAATTTTTACTACCCTATTTTTTGATTTGAATAACAATATTGACAGACGTAGATTGCTGAATTAGTGAAATCGGTTTGGTTTAAAGCTGGATTAAAATGACTTCAATATTACCTAATTCCAAACACAAAAAATTCTTAATATAATTTTCTATGAAAAAATTTATGATATTGTAGTACCAGGAGTATAAGGTAGTAAATAAAATTAAGTCCTTTATTATTTATTTTATATGTTTGTAACATTAATAATGTTTATAAAACTTCAAATATTTACATGTTTCCAAATGATACGAACTGACATACAATAATGACATAAGCAATTTTAAAAATTAACTTCGACTTAATAAGTAAGTATAGTTAACTGGTTGAAAAGAAAGTCTACTGTATTAACTTTAAGAAATCTTTTTGCAAATATTTATATTTAAAATTTTCGGGAGAAAAATTAGACAATGTACAACAAAATGTAGAATAGTAATTTTTTTTAAATATTATAGTTTTAGATTTAATATTTTCTTATTATTTGGACCAAATTATATTCAAAATATTTACCCATATAAATTTGTTATTAAATAGAATTAAGTATTCAAAAGTTACTCGTTTTATAAATTCATTTGTAATATAATGATTTTAACACTTTTTTGTATTGTTTGACATTTGCCAAAGAATATGTTGTTAATAAACTACGATTTTTATAAATTAAAGTGGTGAGAACAACTTTGAATTTAAATTATATACAAAAACTCCATTAGTGGAAAAATTCAAAATTATTAAATGGGTTTGTCTAATTTTTTTGATAATACACACAAAAAAAAAAATACTTAGTTTAAAATATAATACTCATAGAATAAACCTTAAGCAAAGAAATATATTTTCAGAACAAGTATTTTCAAGTATGAATTGTGCACTTAATCTTGTAGCAAGGAATTCATTTCAAAATAATAATTATAATAGATATCTATTTAAGTATTTAAATACTTGTTTTGAAAATATAGTTCATTGCCTAATTTTATTTGAGTATTATATCTTTAAACTAAGTTTTTTTTGTGTATTGTTTGACATTTGCCAAAGAATATGTTGTTAATAAACTACGATTTTTATAAATTAAAGTGGTGAGAACAACTTTGAATTTAAATTATATACAAAAACTCCATTAGTGGAAAAATTCAAAATTATTAAATGGGTTTGTCTAATTTTTTTGATAATACACACAAAAAAAATAAATACTTAGTTTAAAATATAATACTCATAGAATAAACCTTAAGCAAAGAAATATATTTTCAGAACAAGTATTTTCAAGTATGAATTGTGCACTTAATCTTGTAGCAAGGAATTCATTTCAAAATAATAATTATAATAGATATCTATTTAAGTATTTAAATACTTGTTTTGAAAATATAGTTCATTGCCTAATTTTATTTGAGTATTATATCTTTAAACTAAGTTTTTTTGTGTATTGTTGCATGTACCTGGCAAACTTTTTAGTTATGTACCAGAAACTTCATTATTTCTTATTGCGGACATCTTTGATTTTTGAATAATATTCTTCCTTTTCAAATATCTTTTAAAATGGAATACCTACCGCCATGTCATTGTTCATAGATATTTTAAAAACAATTTCAGTAAAATAAATATTTTATCAGAATTTAGCAACACCTCTATACTTAAACTATCAAGAATGTTGTAAACAAATTTTTTATCGTTACTCTGACTAAAATTATAATATACAAGTTAATATGTGTAGTGATTATATATAAAATCCTGCAAACAAAATAAAATTTCACGATAATACTTGGTAAAATATTTTACGATCTACAACAGAAATCTATCTATATGTTTCTAAAACCAGGTGAATGTTTGCCGAATCTCATCATATATTTTCAAACAGGAATCCATAAATTTAGTTGATTTTTGTGACGTGAACGAGGGACATACTCTATTTTTAAAATGTTATTGAATATTGACAAATGACAATGCTGATTATGTTAGAACAATGATGAAAATTTAAAGTGATTAACATAATTATAAACTAAAATATTTTTGCCTATACCAAAGTTCTTAATTTTTAGGAACTGTATAGTATAACGAAACGTAGCTATTTTTGTTCTGAAAATTATAATTAAACATAAATATGCAGAACCTATACAGGGTGTAACAAAAAACTGCAAGGGATGCGAACTCGTTTTTAGGACAATTAGGACAAAATTGCGTTATTATGGTTCCAATAATAGTAAAGTAAGTAAAGTTAAAAAATCAAAAATAATTACAGGGACTTACAGACAATATTTAGTTTTAATTAGTTCTAATTTTTTTCTGACTTTGTTCGAAGAGGGTTCAATACGACGTTTCGTCTTTAGGTCACCATCAACTTAATTTTTTAAATACGAGCCTTTTGTTTTTAAATTATGAAAGAGGAGCTGAATCTACGTTCAACTGTATACACCCCTATCGTTCCTGTAATTCACTTTCGTTTCACAGAAACTGAAGATCTTTAAATTATTATTGCTATTTCTATCCTTAATTATTATTATTACGTAGTACCAGTGTCTTTTTTATTTCAAGCTAATAGTTTTATCAAATTTCTACTTAGTGTAAGTATACCTACAAGTAATTTATTTTATTAATACAAATAAAATGTGACTCCTAAAGCCAGCACTTATTGAAAAAGAGAGAGTTTTACAGTTTCGAATTAAACAAAAAAATTTTAAACAAAAGTAAATTATAGAGACGGCGCTAGGGGTATTTTAATGAAGATGAACAATTTAAGGAACAAAACGTCGGTAAACCAGTAAGTGTTGTATACTTCTGAACGTAGATTTAGGTCCTCTTTCATAATTAAAAGAAAATAATTCAGGCTCGTATTTAAAAAAATTAAGTTGATGATGGTTACCGAAAGACGAAACGTGGGTCTAAAGATCAGACGATGCCAACTTGTGGAGAATAGAAAGTAGCAAAGAGAAAGTGAAATTTATTTTCGGATGGAAAAATTAAAAACCGAAATGGAAACTTATATATTTTTCTAAATATTTTGAAAGCCCCTTTATTTATTCTTGACTCTTTTGCAACATATTATTGTATTACGCAACTTTGCCTCAATTTAACTTAAGATAAGAATCAACGAGCTCAGTACAAGTTCTAGTTATTCAACATGTGGAATATGTAATTCTTGAAATTTTAATAATTCAAAAGAAACAAGTTTGAGGCAAACTTTAATGTAACTAGCCACCTTAATATTTTTCATAGAATATTTTTATGTAGCAGCATTTGATTTTCAGTCTCTTTCAATATTGGGATTGGGATATTGGGATCTGTAGCTCATAACAATAAAATTAACTGTTAGAATGGCTTCCTATATTGTCATTCAACGTGATTAATCAATATAAAGTTAATATAGCTTTCATCAATGCCAAAAATAGTATCTGGGAATTTAGAACTTAACATCTTAACCAAGACGTTAAATATTGCCATTAAGTAACTATGAGCTTCGACACAAAAATGTGTTTGGTTAATCGGTTGATGTCTAACGAATTAATAATTGATAAAATTTATAATTTAATGTTTAGTTTATCTTTTGGTCATAAATAACAATTTCATAATAATCATGTCAGAGAACATTCAACTTTAATGCTATAGATTAATAATATTTTGCGAACCTAGAAATGACAAGAAAGTAATATTTTGAACTAAAACGTAGCAAAATATTTTATGTCCCAACGAGCGGTGATCTATTTTCATCGAAAAGAGAGAATTTATTTTCCGTATCTGATGTATTTTCAAACAGGATGCATCTCGGGATTCTATAAATTCAGTTGTTTTTCTTGACGCAAATGGCACGGAAGTTACGGCCGTTTGTCTCCTCCGCTTTTCGTCCAAAATAATATTTACACTCCATGAATTTTATTCGTGAATATTTTCAAGAGAATTTTTTGGCAGGCGAAGTAAAAGCATTCCAAATGTATTTTTCTTGTAAAATTTTATGATACGTAAAATGTGAATAACATCAATTGCTTTTTTATGTCGGTAAATGTAAAAAAGAGATAGCGATAGAAATTCTGTCCTTGTATAAAATACATACATACAAAAATTAAGGTTGACAATTTTAAATTGTACCGCAAAATACAATATAAGTAGTTATATTAATTAAATTAATCGAGGTTAGCAGCTTGTTACCCAAGCACAAGAATATGATTTAGTTTTTCGAGGTTTGTTCAGATAATTACTTAGAAGTTATTGCTTGATTTAAATTTTTGCTATATAATTTTTATTATCTATCTATGCGCAATATAGAAAAACTATTTAACAAGATTTTTTTTTTCGATCGTTTTGGAGTAAATAAATAGACCATGTGGTGGACCATAAAAATATTATCAAGTCGAAACTAGTTGCTTTGTGTTTTCATTCATCGACTCATCGAAAAATTATGTTCTATTACGTTAACATAATTATTTCTAAAAAAAGTCAACATCACCAAAGGTGTGTTTCGGTTTGAGTATCCATAGATATTCACCACCACAACATTCTAGAAGATGTTGAGACATGTAAGGTGACATAATTGATAGAAGCAAAATCAGGAACTCAAATAAATTGTAATTTTGTTACAGTGTAGAAAAAAATTAGCATTTGTAATGCTCTTTTATTTCAAAACTAAAACTTTTATGGATATAAAATAAAAGTAAGATTGTTATAATAAAACTTTGATTACTCTTAATCATTTTTTGTTCTAGATCTATCAGATTTTCTTTATATGAAATAATTATCTTCACAGCATACCGGGGTTAATCTACTTGATCTATACTACAATCAGACGGCTAATGTCAAAGTGGACAATGAACTCTCAGAAGAAATAGAAATCCAACGGGGTGTAAGGCAAGGATGTGTACTATCGCCGCTATTGTTTAATCTTTAATCGGAAGAAATCATTCAGAGAGCACTGGAAGAAGCAACAACGGGAGTAAAGGTTAATGGAATACCCATTAATATCATCCGGTATGCAGACGACACCATACTTATTGCTGAAACAATAGAAGACTTACAGGGCCTGGTTGATCAAATAGTGACGAGCAGCGAGGAGAGCGGACTTACCTTAAATATCAAAAAGACCAAATTTATGACCATTACAAAATCAGTTCAACAACAGGAGAACTTATGGATCAACGGAGAACTAGTGGAAAAAGTCAGTAAATACAAATACTTAGGAACAACGGTCAATGAGGATAATTACTATACTGAAGAGATCAAATCAAGAATTGGACAAGCCAGAACCATATTTAACAGAATGAGAAATGTGTTATGCAATAGAGATCTTAATTTACGCCTCAGAGCCAGAATATTGAATTGCTATGTTTTCTCCGTGTTGTTATATGGGATCGAATCCTGGACGTAAAAGAAAAATATAAGTGATCGACTGGAAGCATTTGAGATGTGGTCATATAGAAGGATCTTAAGAATAAGTTGGGTAGACATGGTAACAAATGAGGAGGTGCTGGGAAGAATGAGAAAGGAAAAGGAAATATTAAACACAATTAAAATAAGAAAGTTGCAATACCTGGGCCACGTGATGAGGGGAGAAAAATATGTATTGTTGCAGAATATTATGCAGGGGAAGATACAGGGAAAAAGAAGTAGAGGAAGAAGACGCATTTCCTGGCTAAATAACCTAAGGGAATGGTACCACTGTAGTTCCGTTGAGTTGTTTAGACCTGCAGCATCAAAAGTTAGAATAGCTATGATGATAGCCAACCTTCTAAGAGGAGATGGTACTTGAAGAAGAAGAAAGATTCCTACTTGCCCTAACGTAGATGTAACTCTATGGAATAGAAATATTCTGGAATTTACTATAAGGAGGAAACAATAAATTTATAGAGCCAGATTGAATCCCCAACTTCGCATACTCGCGTGCTTTATAAAAACAAATTCTTAGGAGTCTTAATAAATCTACTAGTGTTTAATACTTTTTATTTTCCATAAACTTTATTATACTGCCCATAAATAACGCAATCATTTTTAATGCATACTAAAACTTCGTAACATTATATTTTCATTCATAAGTAAAATAGTTGTACAGATACAATGTTTAGTTCTTTAATAAAAGGTGTTTGTTTTTTGTGTTTAACGACCGTCGCATCGGTATTCAAACATAAATTTACACCATGCGATGTGTGTTTAGTGCTAAATATTGGTAAATAAATAAAAATATTTTATTGAGTTAATAAATCATTCTTATTAAATGGTAAACATTTAATAAAATATCGGTAATTTATATCAGCAAATACTTGATTTTTACAAGTACACCTATATGGTATTTTTTTCTTATTAAAAATTTTTATTTTAAAAATAAGGTAATACTGCACTTCTAATTTTAGGTAGCTGCTAATCATAGGTAGCCGACCTAACCGAATATTTGACTACCGATATTTCTTAATTTAGCAACTTCATTGCAACTTAATGTAGCAACTTCATCGCTCTTCATAGAGACTGTAGAACTGAACTCAAAAAACGAATAAAGTTGAGACATTAAAGCTAAAGTATTTGTCAGCGATCATTAAAAATAAATAACTTTAAGTGTTACTTATTGTATATTTTGGAAGGGCTTAACACAATTTTAGGAATATAAATAAAGGCAACTTAATATTCCATTGGATAAGAAAAGTCTCATTTCCATCTAATAATTTGTTAATTTATATAATTTTTAAGATCATTTTGCAAAATGAGGAAAAATTAATGACCCTAAAAGGGCTTGGGTTATCTATTGCAAATAATCCATTGTCCGAGGATAGAAAATACAGAAAAAATTAGAAAACCACTTAAAAATAGCAAAGTAGAAAATTTCAGATGCCAAGGCAGAAAGACATAAAGTTATCCTCGCAAATAGTGAATCGAAGTAGTGAACCCACATAGAAGATTTAGAGAAAATATAGAAGACTACTAAGCAGCATATATTTAATAGTTTTAATATTGAAGAGAGCTCAGAAGATGAATGACAAAGCACCAAAACAACAGAAGTAGTTATACCATTTACAAATAAAGAAAATATCTACCAACAAATAAAATTGCAATTAAACTAAGGTCTAGATAATACAAACCCAAAAATACTTAGAAGAGCAAGAAATAAAATTTATAATGAATTTTTTCCTTTTATTAACAGATAATCATAAAATATTGAAATTATTAAAAACGTGTTTAATTATTCACATAATGTATATTTATTTATTCTTAAGTAAATAATATAAATGACTATGTAAAATACTATGATATGGGAATTCTTTTTAGGAATGGAAATAGGAAATATCAAAGATGTAAGAAATCGGATAAGCATGAATAGTAAATTCTCCCACAAATATCCAAAGCATAAATAGGCATTTCATTAAGATTAAAGCACTTGATCGATAGCCTATTTCAATCAATTTAATGAAATTCCATTCTTTATTTTGTCTGTTTTGCTTTAGTCCTTAAAGAGTTTCTATTTTATTAATTTTTTTAACTTAATCTTAAAGAAATAAATCTTAAAACAGCAAAATAATTTAAATAGTAATGAAATATAAAATGTTTTTAGGAAAATCTATTTAATTATTTTTGTAATTAAAATATAACTGTAAAAATTGATAGAATGTGAGCTGCAAATAAAACTCAATATCTGTAGTAGATAAAAAAAATGTGGGTCATATTTCCCGAAGTGTTATTAAAAATTAGTGTTTGTGAATCGTACTTCATTTGATTGCTGTGAAGTAAGTTATTTTTGGGTCATATTATCTAAAATTATAAAGAAATTGTAACTGTGACCAAGTTAAAAATATTTTTCGTACTTTACGTACCTGTAATTAGAATGTACGCCCGTTTTATTAACAAATCTCTATTAAATCGCAATATGAGTAAATAAAAAAGTGGGTCATAGTCTAAGGCGATGAGATCAATCAGTATTTGCGAATCATATTTCATTCTATTGTTAATAGATATACTATCTTTAGAGGAAAATGGATTAATGTAAAGATTGTTCCACGAAAAATGGATATAACTTAATGACTGCAGTAAAAGTACCTGGGGCCATCCCATTATTTATGACCGTTTGTTATTATTATGTTGAAAGGACCGGATTGTAATAATTATAATTAAATATAGGCACATCAGGTAGGTTAGGTTGCTTAATTTATATTTAAATATCTTTTTGTGGTAAAATTTGTTAGTTTTTATTTCTTGCTGGAAGAGTTTAGTTGTATTACCGATATTATTTTACCAAACGTATAAAAAACAGTATGTGGCGTCCATGGAAAAATATTGATGGTGCTTCTTCTAGTGTTGTAGTGAAGAAAATTCATTTATCTCTTATTCAGACATACATGGCGGCAAATGATATATATTTTGAAGAAAGTTATAATAAAGTGATCTTTTAGAAGTTTTAAAGACTTTTGTATAAAAAAAAGTATATGTTTGTGACACATTGGCAGAAGAAATTGGACATACAGTGCTACGGCTCCCACCCTATTATTGCATTTTTAACTCCATAGAGCATATTATGTGGCACCAGTTAAAATCACTGGTTAGATCTGAAAATATTTCTCCTACTTTAAGTTCTAGTGTTGTAGAATTAATACGAAATTGCTTTAATGATATTCCCCCAGGTAGTTGGAAAAATTCAGTCCGTCACGTAATAACTGTAGAAAATTCGTATATTAGTCTGGATCGTATAATTAATCCAATTATAATTAATTTTGATGAGGATAGCGATAGCGAAACAGAACTATCTATAGATTGACATTATAAATGTAAATAAATATGACTAGTAATATTTAAAAAAAATGTTATATCATTTGATTACATTAATATAATCATATCATTACTTGTTTTCCTTAGTCCGTCCCTTCATACTTCACTTGTTTATTGCCAAGCTCTTGTCCACACAATGGGACCGACCCAGGAAATCATTAAGTCGTATCCAAATTTCGTAAAACGTACTTTACTTACCTTGATTTAGCTATCACTCATAATTATTATTATTATATAAAAAAATGTGGATATTTGTATATAAATCATTGCAATAGAAATGCCAACCAAACCAACAAAAAAAATAAACAATGATTTATTAACCTATAAATTAATTTATAATGACACTCAATAACCACTCTGCTAATTTATTTATAATTAAACAATAATCTTTCTTTGCAATTAATAAAAATTAAGATATAAAACCACTGTTATGGTAAATTTAAAATCAATAGAAGTTAACAATCAGTAAACTGTAATAATTTACTCAATCTTTGGGTAAGTCCATAAAAACTTTATTGCCATTTAAACTGCTAATTAAGAGAGGAAACTAAAACGTACGTCGGATATATAAAACAGTTATTAAAAAGACATTTCAGGTTTTGTGTACACAAATACACGACTACTGAAAACTACAATAGCGCATTTACAAATAGCCAATAATAAATCAAGTGTCTATGGAACAGAGCTATAACTTTCATTTTAATGGTACACATAACATATAGGTGAATGTTTTTATTATGCATTGGCTAAATAGTGCAGAAAATATATTACCGTCTGCTGATACGAAGTAATAGATAACAAATTCGAGTGATTATATATAGAGCTAAAATAAATCAGAATGAAAATTTAATAACTTGAGAACGTAGCAAAATGTTTTTAAACTATCGTTATTATAATAGTAGATGAGATGTGCCTTCATAGAATCAAGTTATTTTTTATAACATATTTCTAAACTATCTATATTTTACCAGTTAAATAAAGAATGCAATTTGTAAAGGAGCTGGTCTAAAAAAGAATCAATAAATTTGGCAGACTCACAGACAAAATATTTGAAATATGTCAAGTAGGAATAGGTTTTAATTTAATCTGTTTATAATTTAATATCCTCTTTCCTAGGCCATAACATTTTAAATTTGGTAACCATCAGAAGATTTTCGGTAAATAAAATATTTTTAATTAATAAATGCATGATGAAATCTATTATGCCTTTTCCATACTTCTGAATCTCCGTCGAAATGACAATTTAAATATTCTTATATCATTATTTTTATTAATTTAGCAGTCTAAACTTGAAATTAGTATTCTTCTGTTTAATTTAAACACTTTAACTATATAGGGTGTCCCAAAACTAAAAGTACACAAACAACATGCACATTCTTTGGGTTAAAATATTGATCTACCTTTTCTTAGTTCAAAAGTTGATAATAACCGAGAACCAAGTAAAAACTTTATTTTCTAAGTTCCTGATTAACTTACTTTTTAACCAATATTTTTGCATAAAATTTTATGATGGGGGATTCATTGTTATGATAAATTTTAATTTCTTAATAATTTTGATGTAGATTATCCCTGCGACACACCGGGTACATAGAAACAAGTGCAACTTTTTTGTGCTTTAGCGTATTTATGTTTTTAATAAAAATATCAATTTTCTCATTACATTAACTTAAAATGTGTGTAACTTGTCAAAGTCGTTCTGATCAACTGTTTTCCAGATTCGTGCATTTATAGTGCCCAGTGCGATTTTAGAAATATAGAAATAACACATTATTATGTTAAGTATGAATTACCACATTATATGTAATAATAGTTTATATTTATTGGTGTGAAAATAAAATGTTTATTTAACTTATAAATAATTTTATTAATAGTCTGGACTGTTCAGAATTTAAAAAAATATTAATAAATGAATAATACTTTAAAAAATATAGGTTATATTAGAACTTCTATTGTAATCTGTAGTTAACTTCTATTAGCTATTACGTATAATGTAATAATTAATATATTATGTGTTATGTTAATATTTTCAAAAGGGCACTGGCATATAAATAGAAAAATTTCGAAAACAGCTGCTTGGTATATGATATTTGGGTAAAAGAGAAAATTGACATTTTTAATTATACATAAATACACTACTGCTCAAAATGTTCCACTTGTTTCTTTGTACCCGAAATGCCGTATGTCAAAGTTATTAACAAATTGAAATTTCTCGTTACACGAACTCCCCAATCAGAAAATTATTTAATAAAAATATTGGTTAAATAGTTGGTTAATTGGAAGTTAGATAATTAAATTTTTACATGGACAGCTTGTATCTTGGAGGTTATAAGCTTTTGAACTAAGCTAAGTTTGACCAAATCGCAATATTTTTACCCAGAGAATCTGCAGTTTTCCTGTGTCCATTAGTTTTGGGACACCCTGTATAATAACAATATAATAAAACAAATTCAAAAACAATATTTCTTTAAATTCATTGATTATATAACTTTATTAATTAATTTTAACAATAATATCACATATTTTTCAATATTAATGTTTTTCAAAATTTTTGGTTGCGCCAAAAATAAAAACTATGAGGCTAAATAAATTAATTGATGGAAACAATGATCTATTCATTAGACACGTTTCACGA
Organism: Barypeithes pellucidus; assembly: GCA_963991005.1. Classification (NCBI taxonomy): domain Eukaryota; kingdom Metazoa; phylum Arthropoda; class Insecta; order Coleoptera; family Curculionidae; genus Barypeithes; species Barypeithes pellucidus. The sequence continues at coordinate 39,458,092 of OZ022559.1, forward strand.
TGGTGAATCCCAAACAAAAATTAAATTTTTATGGACATATAAAACTTGTGTCAAATGTTTAGATATGATAGATAGGTTTATTGATGTAACAATATCATTATGGGCCATTCATCCACGTGCTAATGCTGCAATAAAACTTTTTAATGACGTATACGTCACGAACACTTCACTTAAATGCCATTTGGGCTCCTTCCTTGCTGAAAACAATAACATTTACACGTTGTATCGTAAAAAGTTAAGGACAAATTAAGTACTTTATAAGCTTTCCTTCTTAAAATGAGAATGAGAAACAAATTTATTATTTACAGGAAAAATGGACGTGTAATTTTATTAAAATTTAGGACTTCTTATTTAAAATTTAGAACTTTGTACCATATCCATTATTTTCACTGCAATAGAGGTTAAAATGATTATAGCTAATAGGTCGATTTAATTGAACAAGAGTTAACATTAGGTAAATAATACCTTACAGGAAATATTGAAATTTTCACATCCTTAAATTCATGTAATTATGTTTTTTACGAGGAAATGTTATTCTCACAATTTTGTTCGGGGGTTGTTTATCAAGATCTAAAATATATTTATTGTATATTGATTATATTTTGCTCCCGAATCTTAAGAAAAAAAGTAGTCCTAATATCAAAATCCCTAATAAAAACGACTTATTACTTTCTGCCTATACCTTATCTATCTAAGAAATAAAAAGTTATCCTTATCTATCTAAGAAATAAAAAGTCTATGCTTGTCAGATGGTATTAATATCAAATACCAATATGGAAAATTATTATTTCCAGACCACCCGATGATCCTTATACAATAAGGGCGTATTTTTGTCTACACAGTAGCACTTTAAAGTACTATTTCAGATTGAATGGTACTAGTACCAAGAAAAGGAAGCCCTCTCCGTACTATCGACGGTAGTCGCTGCGCGCTGTATTTTGTCGACTACCGTCGATAGTACGGCGTTAAGTTAAAGTCCTCTCTGATCCTATACATCCTATACATGGAGAGGGCTTCCTTTCCTTGGTAGTACCATTCAATCTGAAATAGTATTTTAAAGTGCTACTGTATAGACAAAAATACGCCCTTATTGTATAAGGTTCATCGGGTGGTCTAGAAATAATAATATTCCTTATTGGTATTTGATATACCGTATCTATTCAATAGTTTTTCGGGTTTGTTCGTTTTCGTTCGATAGTAATGTGTAATGATAACTGTAAGGAAGACAACTAAACTTTGTATTGTTAATGGATTTTAAGTATTTCGTGACAAATTTGTTAAGAAAAAATAATTTTAGTACGTATTGTTTAGTATAGGTTAGGGTTAACAAATTGAATTAGACCAGTAAAAAATTAAACAGCAGTTGTATTTGAATTCCATGTCATATAAAATATGGCTATATGCTGTAAACCATATGGTGTGTTTATTTGACTTGTGTAATGCGATTATTATCGAAATAGGTTATTTGAATTAAAAAGTAAGTACAAATTTACAATTTTTAATGCATGCGAGAAAACTATTTGTAGGAAGACGCAATATATTATTTTGTTGATAGATTTGAACTATTCTAGTTCTGGACAAGTTTTTGATTTCAAATACATTTTCAGTTACGTTACCTTTATAGAATGAGATTAACTGATCCCCTAACCCCGACCCCAAACTATAAGAATAACGTAACCGAAAATTATTTCCATAACCCCGACCAGTTAATCCCTATTATTGTCATGAAAAACAAAATTTATTTTAAAAAACATGAAACAAGCTTACCTGCAAAGGGCTGCTTAAGATATTTGTAAATCACAGGATATCTGGAAAGTGTTTCCTGCAACAAAAGAAAAATTATTCCATGTAGGTTAAACCCGTTATAGATTGGCATACTGCTATAATTTTTTTGGATTACTATTGACTCGATGGTGCAACTCTTTATAATGTGCGACTGAACTAAAACATGTAAATTCAATTTATTAGACCTATTTTTCTTAGAAATAGTGATTGAGTGCGTAGTTCCAGAACCGTTCATTTTACAAACATCTTGAAATCGAAAAGAAAATCAGTATATATTGTAAAATATTCTTTTAAATGTTACTTGAAAATGGTTTGTCCTACCAGAAGAGCTCGTTTTCTTTAAGAAATGATTGTGGATTAAGAAATCAATCACCTATTTTGAAAAATACCACTAGCCTACTATTTTCTTAACCAAAATAATTTAAGTTTTAACGCACGTCATTGGTGGAAGGATCAAAATTTTTTAATTCGAGAAAACGTATTTTCATGCCATTATAGTGCATACCCATCAGTGTATCATATATATATATATATATATATATATATCATAAATCGTTTTCGAGCTATAATCTGAATAATAATAAGGCTAGATATTCGACAGTTGATGCCCAGACATAACAGGATGGAATATCTGATAAACAATTATCGAAATTCCCCAGGTTTGTAAAGAGACGAACTTTCTTTTATAGTTTTCAACTGTACCCTTAATTATTAATATTGAACTTTTATTGAATCTTTTGTTATGTTAGCCTACAAACTGACGGTAAGTAAAATTAATTTTCTCAAAATAGTTCAGATATAAAATTCTGTTATTCTATTTTTTAGGCTTTATTTGGATAATAATTATCGTTTGCCTAGTATTTCAGGTGAAACCAACACTCCAGTGTGGCAACAGTCACGGTATTATCTCACTAACACTGTTGTTGTCAGTACATTTGTTGAAGTTTGAAGAACATGTACTTATTTTATAATAATATGTATAGCTAAACTACGCATACTATGCAGTTACTTACCTAAACTTTTAATATGTAATATAATACTTTGTTTGTTTTAATATTTTACTTATGTAGCCTACGTAGGCCTGATAATTATGCATTTAGATTTTGTTCGCTATGATACTATTCGCTTATACGATTAGCTCTCTAACCAGGTTTGTTAGTTCATATAATGTTAAATAGCTACTTTATTCAGCCAGATATTTAATTTTGCTGTAGAAGAATGTCCATTTTATGTTTCTTGTTCTTATTTTTAGATATCCTATACTGTTTTGCTACTTTACATTACTTTAATGGGGACGTTTATATTATCAATGCCTATTTTTATGATCAAACACAAGCACTCTAGGAAAATCCTTTAATGCACTCTGAGAGTGGGGCGTGTACGCATAAAGCGATTCACGCTGGTTCTGAATCGTTGGAGTTTATACTCGTTGGGAAACAAGATCTCGGGATGGTCGTTCCATAAGGATGACGTCCTCCAGATGAAAGAATTCTTAAATAATGAAGTTCGAGGAGTACTAAGTTTAACCACATATGGATGGGCGTCATGTGTTTCTGCTATTCACCGATCTGGGCGGAATTAAGAGGGCAAGGTCAGCCGAGAATTTTCCATGGAAATATCTTTAAAAGAGAATCACATCACCAACCTATGTTCGATGCTCCAGGTTGTCGAGGCTCTTTGTCAGCTCGTGGTCTCCGATCAGGTGAACTGCTCTCCTTTCGACGGAATCCAGTAGCCGAAGAGTATGTTTGGGTGCAGAACTCCAGACATGAGAGCAGTACTCTAGTGATGGTCGAATTTGGGCTTTGTATAGTGTCAAAAGTTGTTGAGGTGTGTACAACTTTTTGGTCCGTAAGTTTCTGCGACGCTACCTTGGCGATTGCCACAAGGTGGCTATGCAAAGACATATTTCCTCCCAGATTGACTCCCAGCAAATTAATAGATGAAGCCAATGGAATTACGTGTCCTGTCATGACTATATCCGGTTCTGTAATATTAACCTTTTTAGAGAAACTACTGCCTGAGTGTTCTTAGCGTTAAATTTGACTTGGTTGCTGTTACCCCAAGCCGAAATTTCTTCCAGATCTTTGTTGAGCCGTGATACTTCATGCTGTCTGTGAAGATGTGCGTCGGCAACCGATGTTTGCTCATTCAAAGAGAAAGATGAGATAAGTGTGCTATCGTCAGAAAAACGAAATATCGAATTTTTAGTTTTCACTAGAAGGTCATTAATGTAGAGTAACAAGAGAGTGGGAGACAATATGGACCCTTGAGGAACACCTGCATTGATGGTAAGGTATCTGAGAGAAATTCGTCAATCGCAACTTGCAGAGGCCGGTCCTTAAAAAAGCTAGACAACCATACACAGAATCAACTGGGCATACCATAAGATTACTGTTTACTTAGAAGCCCCTAATGCCAAACACGATCAAAAGCTTTAGAAATATCCAATGCAAGAGCCCTAGACTCTCCATGATGTTTGAGTTGGTCCAAAGATGGGTGACATATGCTAGAAGGTCTCCCGTTGATCTGGTCTTCCGAAAACCACATTTATGATCGCTGATAAGTCCTACCAGGTACTTCAGAAGTTATTGGTTAATAGCTTTCTCCATTACTTTCGATATTACTGAATGTAATGCAACTGATCGATAATTGTTAGACAGGGTTCTCTTACTTTTCTTTGGTATAGGCTGAACTCACGCCATCTTCCATCTTCTCTTTTTTGTAAGATAAGTTGAAAAGTTTACAGAATACTGGTGTTAGTTCAACGGCGGATCTCTTGAGAATTATAACAGGAATTTTGTTTGGACTAGAAGCTTTTTTGACGTCGAGCCCTCTTAGGATTGGTTTGACGGGACGTTGACGGAATACGATTTCGGTCATTTCGGATTGAACTGCAGGAATGTCGGGTGGTATTCTTCCCTGAAAATCTACAGTGGAATGCGAAGAAAATAGTTCAGCAAGTAAGTTGGCTTGGTCTCCCGCTGTGGATGATATTGTACCATCGGGATGTGTTAGAGGTGGAATAGCTGATTTGGTGAAATGTTGACTGACGGCCGTTTGGAGCGTCAAGAAGTTTATTTTTGAGCCTCTCGTTATGAACTTCTTTGCTTTGATCTATTGTTAGCTTACACTGGTTTCGAGCGGTAACAAAGATGGTACGATTGTCAGTGATATGGTTATTATGTCACTGTCGGTAAACCAGATTTTTTGATCTGACAGCACGCACACAATCCTTGCTAAACCAAGGCTTACCGTTGGAAGGGCATTTTTTGGAGGAGGGAATAAATGCTTCCATGCTAATTAGAATAATGTCGGAAACCTCCCTAGCATGGACCGATGGATCATTAGAAGAGAAGCATACGCTCATCCAAGGAAAGGTGCGAAAATGGTCTTTCAGGTCTTCCCACTTGGCCGATGTGTATTGCCAAATCTTTGGAGGTTTAGGAGGTTGTTCAGAATCAATTCGTAATTCGCTTAAAGTTGAAATAAGTTTGTGATCGGAAGGTCCTAACGGAGGCTGTATGGTGGAATCCGCGTTGCTCTTCTATGAGTTGAGTTAGACCAGAACTGATCGCAATGGATTCGGCCTCACGGCCTTATTCATCTTTCGTATTTGAGTATTTAAGCATGTTGACGTTGTGGCAAATATATATAAACAATTTTAAGAGGCCGAAAGCGCTAGGTGATTAAAATTACGCTCAATACCAGTGAGACGTTCTGTCTTTATTTTTTAATCTAACAAAACAGCATACAACAAACCCGAGTTTCCCCTCTTATTTTAAATGAAGTACATAAGGAAGAATCTATGATACTCAATATTATTGCGAAAATATATTTTTAAAGTAAAGCAGAATTGGTTTCATGTTACAGACAGGAGCATTTTAGATTTAAATGTATATCCTCATAGAATTAAACTGAATTATTCAAGGTTTTTGTTCCCATATTTTCGTGACACGTGATTTAACTGGAATATTATAATTTATGTGGCCTTTGAAATGCAGCATGGCGTTTCGTGCCGGCCATTTACTTATTCTTGTTTCGTCGTAAATAGCAGGATGTAAAACCGCACACGCGTGTTGTTTTTAGAAATATTTTCAGTGCATAATCTTATTTATTTTTTGGTATGAACAATAGATATTGTTCATGTAAACAGTAAGAAAATTATACTTTGAGAGATTTGTTCAGTCTTGAACACTCATTACAAAAGACATTACTTTCTTCAATTGTTTCGAATTATTTCATTCAGTGCCGCACCCAAAGGAGCTTGGATTCCACCCCCACCTCCCCAGGTAATTATATAATACAATTTTGAATACTCCCCTGGGTGCGCCACTAAATTCATTACTTATTTAAAAAAATGAATTATTCATCATAGGCAAACTATTGTTAAAACTCACATTATGTCCACATTAATAATAATTAATTTATAATATTATGCCGTTTAAAAAAAATATTTAACTTAATAATACGTGTGTCTATCAGTATTTATACTAGGCTTGTCATAAACTTTTTCCTCATAGATCTTGCATAGAAATTTCTCATACCTAGTGATTCAATTAATTATAGTTTTTAAACCCATATATATACACGGTGTTCCTTAATGACATGCTAATATTTCAGGGTGTGATTCCTTAGATCATTTTATAAAGAAAAGTTCATATGAACGTATGTCCGCCACGGCTTAAATTTTTTGCGACAAGGTGTTGAATTTTTATTTTTTAAATGGTTATCTTTGAATATCTCCGAAAGTACTTTAGATATTATTTTCAATTCTGGTATGTGTTAATAGGATATAGAACCACAAATTTTTGGTTAGAAAAGTTATTCAATTGTTCAACCAGTGGTCCCGCAAACTTGTGCTCTGATATTTTTTGCAAAAAAGATGGTACGCCACTGATATTTTTCCATGTGAATTTCTGATTATCCTGGTCAATTCTATATGAAAACGGTCCCTTGAATTTTTCTCGTCAGATGAACCGTTCTTGATTAAAACCACTAAATTCATATTGAAACTCATTATTATTAACATTGATAAAATAATTAATGATAAATTTTGTTTAATAAAAATTGTTGGAGTGGGCAATTCGATGCGAAGTGAAGGTGGCCATTTCCAACAATTTAAAAAAAAAATTATCATTAATTATTTAATCAATGTTAATAATAATGAGTTTCAATATGAATTTAGTTGTTTTAATCAAGAACGGTGCATCTGACGAGAAAAACTCAAGGAGCCATTTTCATGTAGAATTAACCAGGCTAATCAGAAAAATATCAACATGAAAAAATGTCAGTGGCGTACCATCTTTCTTGTAAAAAATATCAGAGGACATGCGAGGCGGGGACGCCACTGTTGGAACAGTTGATCAACTTTTCTAACTAAAATTTGTGGTTCTATATTCTATTAACACATACCAAAATTGAAAATAATATCTAAAGTACTTTCGGATATATTAAAAAATAACCATTTAAAAAATAAAAATTCAACACCCTGTAGCAAAAAATGTAAGCCATTGCGGACATATGTTTATATGAACTTTTCTTTATAAAATGACCTAAGGAATCACATCCTGAAATATTTGCATGGCATTAAGGAACAGCCTGTATATATATATCAAAATGGTAATGAATTCATATTGTAATTTTGCATGTGTTCGTTGGAGGTCAAAAAAAAAAGTACAGTCAATTAATTGTGCGAACTCTGAAATAACCAATAGTTAATGTTGGCAAATCAAAAAACAATTCATTATCCCAGTTCTAGTATATAATGGCTAAAAATTTTTTTTAAATTTGAGATAAAGATCAGATTGTATTGAACATGTATCACTACAGCCCGACAACATTTAACAGCTATCTACCGCATCACTGACGATAATATTATTATCTTCTGTATAAATGTTTTTTTTTTCTTACATACTTATTGCGATTCTGTATTTTAACTGTGACATTTTAAAACAAGGAAAAACATATAAAATTCATAAAGTTAACTTTTTTGTCTGAAAATAGTAGAAAGTTCTGTATCAAATCTGGGAAAAAAATTGCATTAAGAACTAAAAAATTTGAAACCTTTCCGCTAAAACTATTTAATGAACAGGTTTAAATTATCTGTTCATTTTGAATTTTTTACTACATAAAGTAGGTTTTTCATTGAATGAACGAAATAATAATTGATCAGTTTTGATTCTTTTTTGCGCTTTCAAGTAATCAAAAAGCAAGAGAACTGCGATGAGTAGCAGGATGATCTTAATGATTTGTAAGATTTTGTAATAATCATAGTTTCCTTATCACTAGATAAGGGCATATTTATTACGTTTACCAGAAATAAAAATTATTATAATATTACGTTATTCAATTAATAATAGTGATCTGAAATTAATTAATGATTATTGATTTATATGTAATAGTACAGTAAGATGATTTTTAGTTCTCAAATAGAAATTGTTAAGCAGCTCGGAACCCTTAGTATGCGGTTTACCAGCAGAAGCTGGACAACATTAAAAATAAATTATTGCGATTTTTATCCCATCAGACATGAAGAGTGAAAAGCAACTCAAACTAATCATCGAAAGACTTTCAATAACTGGTGGCTTCCGATGTTATTACGATTTAAAAAAATGGTAAATTGTCTTATTGACTCGTCAACACTTAGATCTAAGTTAACTATTAACTATTTAGATACTTAAGGCTTCCACATACTTTAAGTATACCGTTAATGGTCGAAATACTTTGTAGAGTAACTCATTCCTATAATGAACTTTCTTGTTATAAGTATGGAAATCTTCGACGTGCCTATAATTTGATTAAATAAATATGTCAAATCATTGTAGGTTATTTTTAACACGTTAAAATTGAAGATATCTCGTAAAGCAAAACATACCGCATAATAAAGATAGATTCTCGCTTAGCTTACCTCTGAGTAGCTACATATTAATGAAAATGTTTACACGCACATTAGGTAGAAACACTTTCACTACTAAACTATTCCGAAAACTCTATACAAAAAATTAAAAATGTCCTTGACATCCCAAAAATACAACGAAATTAACAATGCATAATAATATAAGAGCCTTCCTCTATGAATCTCGGTCTAAATTAAGCGTGGCAATCGGTACGTTTTCAACCAACCAGAAACTGGGACTGTATAACTTGAGAAATATATGGGCCCGGGGGCTGGCGGACCCCTATCAAAGTTGTCTAGAACGGATGAAGGTCTCCGAGTTAAAAATATATATGTCTGTGTTAGTTAAAGGAGGGTTACCTACGAGATTTGATTTTTGGTTCATTCGTACAGTGATGTTAAAAGCCTGTAGCGGGTGAATTTACTCAGATACGGGAAAATACAGTTAAGAATTTCATATAGTTTTTTCCATTTTGCTCCCAAACTTAAATGATTTCGCATAACCGAGCTGGATCTGTTGGCAATGTTTGACAATGTTCAGAATATTATTTGAAATAATAATTACTGTTAATTCATATAATATTAATAACTTTGTACTAGAAAGAGTGACTCAAATAAGGGACCAGAAAGTCATTCTACATTGACTCTAAATGGTTATTTCAAGCTCATTCCAATAAAATTATTACTATCATGTTAGGATTTATTAGCAAAATCTTCAAATACTTTCACAACCCTCCAACGTTGATCTTTTGTAATCCTAAAGATGTCACATACATAAACATATTAGAATCTATACAAATCAGATTTCTTTAAAATATTGCATTCAAACCCACTCTTCAGTGGAACTTTCCAGAAGAAAGTATAATCTGCTCACTCTCTCAGATCGATGAAAAATCACAGCATGACTTTCCTTTACAAAATAATAAACTCCAGTCTGAATGTTCCCGAACTTTTCACAAATGAACATCAGCGTGCCGTGCCTTTCAAAGAATTAAGAAACGCGGCGTTATTTAATATACCCTATATGAGAACTAATCTACAGGTAATGCAGCCCCCCGTTACGCAATGCGAGGCCCTTCGCCACTTCAAAAAGTGTTTTTTTCTTACGCAACACTAAAATACTATCATCAAGAAAAGGAGTTCCTAGATCTGTCAATCGCCTTAGATTATAAGAATAATTTACTAGTAATATATTAATCTACAAAAAAATTAATTGAAAAGTTGTTCAATGGTTCAATGTAGGGAAAATACGTTTACAGAAATGCATTGAACAAACCAGAGGTCATATTGAACAATTTTTCAAATAATTTTTTTTGTAGATTATTATTATTAGTAAGCTAAAATACATTTCTTTCATTCAAATATCATTTATGTTTCATTTTATACAACAATTGTTTCCATGGCGAACTGATGACTAAACATTGTGATATTCAGTTATTAACAGAAAATTAGTTATAAATGGTTAATCGAGTGAAATATCAAAAAATCTCTTAACATGTTTTTTGTACAAAATATAAGAATATTTAACATGGAAGTCTAAATTATTTGAGGAAAAAAAGAACCTATTTTTGCGACTTGTTTAAAGTAACTTCTAATTTTAACCTGCCCTGTATGATATTAATTTTACGAGAACTTATACTTTTGTAAATATTTCCTGGAAATTTGGTTTAAAATTGATTTTAAACAATAAAGTTATTCAGAAAAGAATAGTGTGGTCACTGTTTATGGGTTCTGGAATAATATTATATAATAAATATGATTTTTAGTATAAACCTTAGTTTCTAAAGAGCATTAAAATTTTTTCTCTCATAGGAATCATCAGTTTTCTATTTTAAATTCTTATGTAGTAACATCTATATGTATAATTTACAAATTTACGTTATTCTAGCTTAACTAAATAAATTATTTTATAGAGCCTAATAAATAATTTTGCGGGTTGGCAGAAAGTTTGAAGTTCCGCCACTGCTAATCTAGGATTAAACTCACCATTGGTGAGACTTCAAGGAACCGTTAATTTATACTCGAACGTAGTGACATATTCCACGAATCTAATTATAGTTTTAAGGAACATTTGAAAACACGTTATACAACAAACATTTCCATAGTTAACGAATACTTAAGATGCCTTTATAATGTAATTGAAATTTTATAATTAATATAATCACAAAGATTGTTTAATATTGTATATTGTGGATGCTCTCGTGGAACATTAGTTCCCTTTGCACTCTAAATGTAATTAAATTAATAAATAATATTTGTGAGGATAATTAAACATTTTTAAAGTTTAGAAAATATATTCACGAAGTGAAGGAAAGGGAATATCTTTGTATCTTCCACATAGAAAGTGATATAACAATCACAAATTCATATTCCAGCACGGGTGCTAGAAATACCTTACGACCTCTAAAACTAAAATATACAATGCAGCATTGCTATTTAAATGAAGTTATGAGCACTAAAAAGTACCTACATTAACGGAACTTAAACGACTGCGCTGCTTTAAATAAAAAAGTTCTCGTTATTGTAGATTTCTTCTTCGGCTTCCCAAGTAAGGAAAAAATTATTGACAAAATTATCCAATATTTTTGACTAGATATCGAACGAGGATTAAAATTAAAACATAAGAACTAAACCCCAGAAAAATTATGAATCATTTGCATTTTTAAGAATTTGTTAAGGAAAATAAAGTGCTAAGGAAGTACAATATATTATTATGACAAAGCTTTAAATACTACATGGTCATTACCGTTAGCAGAATACCGGTCTTTTCTTGCCAATAATAAGTTTTATAATTGATCTAAATTATAATTATGTTTGCAATTACACAGCATTAGGTGCCTACAGTCTGTCATATCTAAATTTCAACACATTCAATCATATTTTTAAAATTTTCTACTGACCATGCCATGAAATAATATTGGCTATTTGTCATCAGAACGCTATATACTTGTGATGTGTAATTCAGTCATTTAGAGGCGATCGAAACAATCAGCATGATAGTCCCGCGTTATAAAAGTGTAACTCTTTCGATTTACTGAATCTTTCCGATTGATAGCGCCACCCAAATTTTAACGTTAATGAACTGGTCAAAATTACTCAATTACATGCATGCTCATGAGCAATTGTTATTTATTTTGTTGTAAATATTACTGGCTTCGATAATTTTAACGATATATCATTAGAGGCTGCCTATAACAAATTTTCATTGTCATTATATGAGTAAGTAACTGAAAGAATATTACAAGTAGGCACATAAATTTATTTATTAATTTTCTTCAAATTAAAGAAACACTAACTACCAGAAATATAAACTAAATTTTGGCTATTTTATGCTTACTGTCACTCTACCTATAGCTTATCTTATCTTGTCTTGTCTCTGTACGATAGACCTCAAAATTTGTAATAATATATACATTAATCTTAACTAATTTTTCATAAAATTCTGGTATTTCAAATTTAGATCGAGATTAATTTTGATAATATGACGTGACAATTGTATTTCTATGGTTTGCTGGAGCTTTTCTAAATTTTTTATACACTCTTCTTATTGGTCTACATATTAGTGCACTAATATACGAGAATTTCAGGAATTATGTTCTGAAACTAAGAAATAACTAAATACAGTTCGAGAATACTGGATTTAAAAAAATGCAGAATCGAAAATTAGATAAACATCACCAACTACCTTTAAACATATCACTACTCATAATAATGTAAAAAGTTAATTTAAATTACATTTCAGCCTGGACGGACATGTCCAGCTTATTAATGACATTTCTCATGATATCTTGATCTATCAATTTTTTTCTAAAGTAACGTGTTATTACATATTATTAATTTTCTAACAGAATATTATCGAATAAAATTTAAAAGTTTCATTTTAAAGTCAGAAATGCAAGATGCGAATGGAAACAGACCAAAGCAGTCATGGATTCTGAATACTATATATTTTAAACTTTGCTGTTACAGTCGGCATTTGACACTAGCGAGAGAGAGAGAGCATTATTTGCCTTGCTTGCTTATTAATTCAGTTTTAATTCAAATAATTTTTTAAAATAATAAAAAAAATATTATTAAAATATCTAGTATATAACCTTATACCTTTAACCTTTTATAGGTTAGCAATTTTTGAAATTTTAGAAAAATTTTGAAATATTATAATTTTTCCAAAATAAATCTATTTTTTTAGTCAATAAAGTCATTCGAATATTTTTATACGCGAGTCAATGTCTTGACAGATTTAGAAATAGACTCTTTGTATATTTTATTATGTCTACAAGTCTATGTAAATAATGTATTTTTAGACGGCAAATTACAGACTATCGTTGACAGATGTCTGTCTATTCCTTATTAGTCTTTGTAGAGGCTGTGATGAATAAATATATCATTGAGAATCGAAATAATTTGTAAACCTAAAAAATCGGAAACTAATTTAATTTAAATATTTTTAAAATATTGAACTACATAAATTCGAACAAACACAACGGCATAATATACCTACATGTTTTTAACTGATTCTGTATTGGTATTATTTTATTATAAAATATAGTATTTTATTATATTATGTATTTCGTCTACTCTAGAACACATGTTAATTTAAAGAATTTATGCGGGATCAATGTGTTTATCTTCTTTTAGAATACAGAACTGCATTCAGTATACATGGATGGAAAACTACATACTACATTATAAGGGCTAAATATATCACAAGCGTCAGTTTTCAGTGCTATTCAAAAAAATGGATGACCCATAAATATCAACTAACCAAGGTCTGACCAAATCAACAAAAATTGTCATGAACACTTTTAAAATAAATTGTATTATATATTTACTAATATACAGATGTACATGTAAACATATATATTTTTCTTAATTTGTATTTTTTAGGCCCAGTTGATCCAACGAAAATTGAGCTTAGCTGTGTCGATAACCGTGACATAGCTTTAATGACTGAGTAATTAAACCCTGGCTAAAGTAAACTCTAAGTCTATACCTAGACAGGTTTTGCAAATACTTTCGCCGATTATTTAACCACAAATTACCTAGAAACCTCTAGCTCCTGAAACAAACTTTTATTTTTGGTTTACTCCTGAATATAAGGTATGTGTTAACAAAATTGCATTTGTGATTTCAAATACTTTTGAGTTTGAAAATACTATAAACCTGACTGAAAAACGGTATAATGATAAATATGTTCCTGTTACAATATCGTAGAAGCGCTGTCAGAGTTTGTTTCGGTTTCAGAAGCGCTGTCAGAGTTAGCATAAGTTCAAATTATCAATATGTCTATTTATAAAACATCGCCTAGTATTTAAAAAAATCGAAAAAGTTAAAGGTTACAAGATATTTAAACATCAGATATATCAGGCAGAAATGAAATAAATTCAGTTACTAACGTAACATATATTACCATTTTTGAAAACTTGTAACGAGATAGATATCAATTACTATAATATTAATTTTTAATTAATACTATATTTTATAGCAAATCGTAAAATAAAAACTTTACTATATAAATTTTACTATACATACATTCGTTATAAAATTTAAAACATATATTAGTAAGTACTTGATTTTACTAAATTTCTAGAAAATCCTAACTATACCTAGTATTTTGTAAATTATGTTTCCCGATTATTAATAAAAAATGTAATTAATACTATATTTTATAGGAAATTTAACAATAAAATCTTTACAATACTACAAGGTAAAGATAGTTTCAAGAAAAATGGATATAATGATTGCCATAAAAGTACCTGGGCCATCCCATTATTTATGACCGTTTGTTATTATTATATGATAAAGGACCGGATTGTAATAATTATAATTAAATATAGGCACATCAGGTAGGTTAATTTATATTTAAATACCTTTTTGTGGTAAAATTTGTTAGTTTTTGAGGAATGGTTCAAGAATTGTCTTTTACCAAACATTCCTCAGAATAGCGTGATAGTAATGGACAATGCGAGCTATCACAGTCGCCAATTACATAAAGCTCCGAGCTCAAATAATACAAAATTGGAGATTCAGAACTACATGGCGGCGAATGAAATATATTTTGAAGAAAGTTATAAAAAAAGTGATCTTTTAGAAGTTTTAAAGACATTTTGTATATAGAAAGTATATAGAAGAAATTGGACATACAGTGCTACGGCTCCCGCCCTATTATTGCATTTTTAACCCCATAGAGCATATGTGGCACCAGTTAAAATTACTGGTTAGGTCTGAAAATATTTCTCCGACTTTAAGTTCTAGTGTTGTAGAATTAATACGAAAATGCTTTAATGATATTCCCCCAGGTAGTTGGAAAAATTCAGTCCGTCACGTAGTAACTGTAGAAAATTCGTATATTAGTCTGGATCGTATAATTAATCCAATTATAATTAATTTTTATGAGGATAACGATAGCGAAACAGAACTATCTATAGAATGAGATTATAAATGTAAATAATTATGACTAGTAATATTTTAAAAAAATGTTATTTCATTTGATTACATTAATATAATCATATCATTACTTGTTTTTCTTAGTCCGTCCCTTCATACTTCACTTGTTTATTCCCAAGCTCTTGTCGACACAATGGGACCGACCCAGGAAATTATTAAGTCGTATCCAATTTTCGTGAAACGTACTGTACATATTATCTTTTTCCGTATTTGATTACTATTTACAGTGGAATATTATTGATATGAGGTATTATATTCAGTTAGAGAAATTGATAATATTTTTTCCGCAATAGCAAAAAATTCCCAGGACGATTTTTGGCACGAACCCGAGAAAATCTGGATCCCCGCCGTCATGAAACTTTATCTTTGTATGTTATAATTTGATATCAACTTTTAATACTTAAATTTTTTAATATATAATTTCTACCCACTAGATTTAAAATAGTAAAACTCAATATAAATAAATAATAGAATGTATTTATATTAAAAGCCATCAGAAATATTTTGAAAGAACTTTCTACACAATGGAGCGTATTTATTATTTTTCATCAAGTTGTATTGCTACAAAGTCATAAAGCTTGACTTTGAATATTATGATAAAATCCCTGGGTTGTAATAATCAAGATAGCTATATTTTATATTCCTTTGTAAGATTTAGATTGTCAAGAAACGTTATTGATGAAAGAATGTTTCAGTTTTCGCCACAGAGCATTGGACGACAAAAGAAGTTAAGTTGGAAAGAGAATACATAGTGATCCATATGTATTTAACATAGTGAGAAATCTTATTAACAAATAAAAATATATGAACAAATTACAATTAATTTTCTTATTAATAAACTTTGTTTGCGCAGTCAATTTATTTAATATATGATCTATATATATTTTGATTATGAAAATAATTAGTAACATTTCAATGAACTAAATTACGATTATCAAAAACACATTAACATATCGTTGATATTTACAAATAACAAATGAGTAGATATACCGGGTGTTTCAGGAGGAACACATTCCAAATTCAGCGACACCACCAACATCACTTCTTTAAATAATTTTTTTTATATTTTTCATTTTTATTTAGATTGCTTTGAACAAAAATGGTTACTTCTATGCTAAATTATTTCGGATTTTAAATTTGTAATTATGTTCATTTGTTCGTTAGCATTATGGCGTTATGGGTACCTAGATAAATGCAAAGCTGTTTGCACTTCTCGTTGTATTTTTTGTCATAAATTGGTATTTTTAATAAATTATTAACTTGACATAAGGGTGTGTGTGTTATCAAATTATTGAAGAAAAAGTGGTCTTTGTTTTTGCCCCGAATGAGCCAAATGGAAACTCATTTGAAAAAAATTAAGTTGTCTGGGAAAATAGATTATTAACCTTTCAGTGGTCGCGCCCGGTTTCACAGACCGACCAAATGAATATTTAGGCTTAAAATTGGCTGTAGAGGCTATAGGGTTTAATCGTTTCGTCTATCTGCCTGTCTGCGCATCGTTATCTCGGTAGTGTGGCACGAGCCGGGGTACTTACTGTTTATTACAGTATATTTCGGTGTGTGAGACCGACGCGACTTTATATATTATGGTAAATGTACCAAGTGGTATTAAATTAAGACTTCAAACTATTTATGGAATTGAAAAAGATGTTCCACAAAATGTCGTCGCTGAGAGATGCACGTTCTGTACCTCAAAAAAAAAATAGAAAAACAAGATTTTCTTGTTTTAAGTGTAATATACATATCTATGTGCTTGGAACATATAATAGCCATATGTAATAGTTGCAAAGAAAATGCTTTAGATCAATAAAAATTATGAATTGATTTTTTAAAATATTAATAATAGCAATAAGTTACAAGAAAAAGTATGTTAGTTTCGTTTATTACTTGTAGAATTATTTTTTTATACGATAGAACTTGTTCAAACCTAAAAAAACACAAAAAATTTAAGTTGCTCTTGAAGTTGTAATTTTCTTTGTATACATAAGCAGAAGCTAAAATGTTCATTATTTTCGTATCGACTAGTACCTGTAAAACGTCCTGTAATTTTTTTTAATAATCACACGAATATATCGTCATTTTTCAAATCGGTCTCAAAGACCGACGCGACTAAATATTTGAAAATTTAATGCGCGATCACTGAAGGGTTAAAAGTTAAAAGTCAACCAGTGTGTCAAAAATAAAACTTGAAAGTATCATTTTGATCAAGAATTTGCCTTAAAAGTAAACCATTTTAGGGAGTTCATAGCAATTTATATGTAAAAATAAATAGAAGAATTATTTAAAGTGCCAAAAAGTGTCGTTGAATTTGGAATGGTATTCTGAATCGATATAGCCAAAATATACTTGGTGTTCCATTTAAAAATACAAAGTTGAGGTCATTTCCGGATAAATCGAAAGTGACAATATGGAGCTCGTCATGTCATAAAATGCAAAGTAATATACCCGAACAAACCCGAACAAACACACCCACCAAATTTTATTTCTGTAATTTAAAATAAAAAGTTATGGTGATCAGCGTTCCTCTTGAAACACTCGGTATAATATAAAATATTTGAGGACAAGATTCTCTTACTAGATTTTCAAAAATTGTTCCTAAATCCAAAGTTATATTTTAGACTTAACCATACACTTACACCTACACCATAACATATGAGTTATTCAAAAAATTGATTTTTTTTTTGTTTTTCAATATGTTCGCAATTTTCATATTCCATATGAATTCCATAAATATATATCAGACAAAACATCGACCGTACGCATTATTCTTAATTGACCTTAAATATTCAGGTTCACTTACAGGCCTGCTTCTATAAATAGGCCGGTAAAGTTTATATATATATATATATATTATTTATTTAAGTTATTTTTTATTCTGAGCGAAAAATACCTGTCATTACGCAAAAAACGTAAAGAATATCTGAAAGTTATATAGTCATTTCACTATATAACTTTCAGATATTCTTTCAAAAGTTCTTTCAGTATTCATAAGCGTAACGACCCACTATTTAGTAGCCAGGTGTTAAGTTCATCAAAAATCGAGTTAGCAAGTGCTCTTTTCTAATTTTTATGATATTATATATATATATATATTAATAGTATACTTCAGTCCAGGAATGGAATTCAAGTGTTAAATACATTCAGCTACGTTAATCTGGGAATGTAGCTCCTACGTCATCTTATACAAAAAAAATTTTGTTTTGACTCATAAATATCCTTCAATTATATGGTCCAATTTCCATACATTACCCAGAAACAAGTTGTATTTTCGTTTTCGAAGATTTACTTTTACTTTTGGAGGCACAGGCATAAAATTTTACTGTCACCATTTTAGAGTAGCAATAAAAATGTAGTGGGTACTATTTATATGTTCATAGGCAGCAGGCAATGCAGATAACAAAAGGAATAATCCTACTTTCGATTTCACTTTTCAGGTAATGTTGTGGTTTTGGATTTAACCACAAAATGAAATACACCCCTTTATTTAGTTTGCTGTTTGGTTTAGCAGAATGGGTATCGTTCCCATACTTGCGTAATATATTATATATTTTTTTAACAACAGTGACTATTATGGACAGTACCTTCATCTGCTAATAACTTCTGTGAAATATAACAATTGATCCAAAGGTAAGTGTTTTTAATTACTCATAGTTTGGTTTCATAAGTTGTTTATGATATGATATTACCTACATAACTATTATTTTAAATACTTAGAACCACAAAAAACTTTTGAATCGAGGATTTGTTATTAATAATCTATTAAATCATTTTGAAAGTTTTTTTTTCATCAGAGTTCCCGGAAGGCAAATAAAGTTCCGAAAATATGTTTTCCAAAATCAAATCCATAACGAATAAGTTTATATTCAGGTTTTAAACATAAACCTTCAGATTACAAATTTTTCAAATAATTAATTTTAATTATTAATAATTTTAAAATTATATGACTTTCAAATTAAACATTATTTCTCAAAATTTTCTATTGTAGAATTGTTCCTTGTGAAAAACTATATTTTAAAAATAAGTGATTGAATTGATATTAGATTGATATTAAATGGAGTTATTGTAAGTTGTAAGAAATTGGAATGAAAAGGCAAGAAAGTAATTTTATCTTAAACTATGTTAGGTAATGTTAATAAAAATTTAAAAGAATACTGTTGCATATATTTACAAATCCGGAATATAAATAATATTTCCAAATACAGGTTCATGGGAACACATGCAATAAAATACATGGCTCTCTGACATGAAACACAGTGCCAGAGCACTATAATAAAATATTTATTAAGTTGTTTGTCTTTAAATTATACCCGTATTGGCCAGGCTTTTAAAAACATCCTGGGTTTTTAGAAATTATGCAGTTATAATGACCGGCATTACGAAATTCTGAACGTTCGGTTCTTAGTTAACATCAGACAGCGCCGATATTTTTTCGAGTTAAAAAGGTGGAGATGAGAAAGCTTTCGAGAGGGCAATGCCATTGGGGAATTTCAAACCAGTTCTTTCGGTTTGAAGTAAGATGCTGCCTTCTATATTAATTTATAAATATATGTGAGAGGGAGAAGGCAAATTATATTTTTTAAATGTTCCTGTTGTTCTTAAATCATAAGGAAAAATCATAAATATCAAATATCAGCTCTTAAATGCGTTTGAAAATATTGTATACTCTGTCTCTGGTCGCCGAAAGATTATAATCAAGATTTAACTAACCAGATAACTTTGACTGTGACAAAATTAATTTCTCCAATCTCCAAGTCACAATAGGCAAGTTTGATTCATCCTGAAAAACTCATTTATGTAACAATTGACGTTGTTTGGTAGGTAAATTAAGAATTATCTTACCAGTGAATGTTGAGTCTTAGAAAATTTTATCTGCTAATGTCATTCATATAATAATAATTCAAATTGGCTCGGGTAGTTAATTATGAATTAGCTTATCGGCGAGAGAATTAGCAAGACTTTTCGATACTCCTAATGACTATAGTAGATAATCACACAGTTCTTCGGGTTGCTATTATACTATACAAGTGCCTATGAACCTGTTGTAAAAAATATATATATTTAATTTCATATCATTCAAGAAACATGGTTTAAACTAGTTTCTGAACTAAAATATTAGTTTAATATGTTGGAAGATTAAATCGTTATCGAAGAACTTATCAACAATTTTAAAACAGCATGAGGTCTTTGATTAAAAGCGGCATGTTTTAAAAATATTTTACATTATAATAATATAGGGTGGCCCAAAAAAGTGTGACAGCATATTTTTTTAAATGGGACACCCAGTATTTTATTGCATATTTAGGTTCATATTAGTATCGTTTATAAATACCTCAAATTTTACTTAATTTGGTTTTGTAGTTTCGGAGAAATAAATTAAAAACTAAAAAAAAGTTGTGCAGTCTTGAATAAAAAAGTCAAAAAAAACAATCCAGAACTATTTTTTTAACCTCGGCATTAGGTGAAATTTATATTAAGAGGTCTAAAGATACTATGAATCTGTGTTCATAATAAGCTTTCAAAAACGCCACATTTTAAAATAATTTTTCTCAAGCTTTTCAAATGGAACACCCTTTATATTATTTGGCTATTTGACGTTGAATTCATAAACAATTTTGTTTTTTTGTAATACAAGCATATAAGTTATATCCAGCCATTTTCGAAATAATTATAAATATCATAAATTCTGTTGTTTAAATAGAGTTTTTAGTTGGAAATATTGTTATAGGCGACTAAACTAATAATTGTAAATGATAGATATTTTTAGTAAAAGTAATCATTACTCATTACACACAAAAAAGAATTACTTAGTTTAAAAATATAATACTCAAATATAGAATAAATCTTATGCAAAGAAATATATTTTCAAAACAAATATTTCCCACTTAATTGTGGTCTCACTTAATCTCGTGGCGATTGCTTTCTCAAAATAATAATTAATAATATCTATTTATATACTTATTTTGAAAATATATTTCTTTGCGTAAGATGTATTCTATTTAAGTATCATATTTTTAAACTATAATTAGTACTACCTATTTCGTTTTTATGAGGACGAGTAAAGAATAGTCTACGGCTAAAAAGAAATAATAACCGACATTTCTATTTCTGTAATAGCTGTAATTTTCCAAATATTCTCGCAATATAATTATAAAATAACTTACTCTTACTCTATTCCATATTATATGGTACAGTAAGATTTGTAAGCTGGTGATTATGTATAAGTGCCGGTTATTATATACAGGGTGTCCGCTAATTTATGGGACATGGAAAAATAACAGACTCCCTACGTAAAAATATTGGAATTTAATTATACTTACCTATATCCAAAAGTTGATATTAGCTGAGATAAGTTAAAGTTAAAACTTCATTTTTGTTTTGCTCTAATAACTTTGACAGAAACCAACGGTTTTTTACAAAATATGGCAATTATGGCTTTTTTAGTTACCGTTTCGGAGATATTTACAATTAAATTGTTTAGTGCGTTATCTCAGGCAATCAAATGATATTTTGTTACTCCTTACCAATTAACCTTTACATGATAATTAATGTTCTAATAATGGTAATTGGGAATAATAAATACAACAATTGAATTGTTCTTTAACTTACTTTAATTAAAATAACTTTCACCCTAGAAAATATGGTGTCGAAAAAAACCAACAGCAATGAAAACACAAACTTACGATAAAATCAAAAATTAAACATTTTCTGTTCAATAGCAACTTCATCTCTAAATTTCATTTGTTTTCTCATAGGTTACTTTGAGAAAAAAGTTTGTTTGGTAGTAATTGGGCAGGGTGCACTGAATAATTTAAATGCAAATATCTTCGAAACGGTAACTCTGGGCGACCTGAAATTAGTATACCTTTTTTACGTAATAAATACGAAAAAAGTATTATTTTCATTAAAAACTTGAAACCCTGAGGCACAAAAAAGTTATGACCTCTTAAATGTGCAAAAAATGCCGCAGACAGCGCCCGCTATATTGTACATTAAAATTTCACCAAAAAATCAATTTCTCGTCCTAAGAAAACCATAATTGATAAATTTTCTAATAAAACTTTGGTTTCTCTCAAAGATATTAGAGAAAACCAAAAATCGAGTTTTAACTTTAACACCCTGTATCTCAGTTAATATCAACTTTCGGATATAGCCAAGTATAATTAAATCCTAATATATTTACGTAAGGAGTCTGTAGTTTATCCATGTCCCATTAATTAGCGGACACCCTGTATAAAGCCGGTAAATATGATAAATAATTAAAAATTCAACAAATTAACCTTAATTCCCAAACCAAAAGTGTGAACGATGGAAAATGAATACATCTTATCATTATAGAAAATCAAATCATGATTTATGGTTTCTCGTAAGATGAGTGGTGTTATGTTTTTGGGTAATATTTTACAGATAAAGTGGATGCATAAAGGGTATTTTTGGACGAGCAAAAAAAAATTACAAAACCTATTAAAACGCTGAAGGTTGTAATCTGTTTTACACTTGGTTATTGATATTAGTAGAGTCTGTGTCTAATGGAATTGTATCTTTTCGTATTAGATAGTAATTTACCTATTTTACCAGCCCTAAATAAAAATATATTTTCGTATGATGTTAAACCTAAAATTAGATTTATATTGAAATTAGTAAATAAATTAGTGGACTAATGGAACCAGAAAATAATTTTTTTTATGGTTTTTAATATGCATACTTTGTAATTTTAGTTTATTAGGAAAAAACATATAATTTGATTTTGTTCCTTTTTCATACAATTACTTTATTCTAATACCTCTTTAAATTAAAAGTTTACTTCCTACAAATTAAAAAACCTCATTGATTAATATTAATGAGCAAAGTTAAAAATGTCTTCTATCTCTTCTATACTTCTTCCCTACTAGGGAAGTTTTCAAATTGATATCTAATATATAGGTTAGGGGAGATTATGTTTCAAGAACAAAGTTAGAAATGATCAGGTCTTTTGTTTCATTGTTAAGAAGAAAACATTTCTTGTAACCCTCGAAATTATATTATAAAATACAAGAAAGCAAAGGACAAATTGTTATAATCTAGTTTTTCAAGCGCATAAACGTTATTTAGCTTATACAAAGTCCTTATTTATTTTTCCGGACGCTTACTCCCACGGGAGGAAGCTATACCTACCACTCATTATTAAACTAATTGCCGTAAATTTTGCTCGATCTACTAAGAAATCTTATCTGCGGCGCTATTATAGTAGTGCCTATAATTTGGGGTTATTTAATAAATGTTCACCGAATAATTTCTAGACAAAATTCCGAAATTGCTACTCATTTTCTCTTTAAAATGTTTTAATGGTAAATATACCGATTGGATAAATTTTTGACAAATAGCCATTATTGGTAAGATAGGCAAGTTTTTTTCATATGAAATTAATTGTTACTTATGCAGTTTAAATACTATAATAGTGGGTTTGTGGCCTTCTTGTTACTTATAAGATTATTTTTGTAGTTTGTTTCTAAACTCTTACCTTAAATTAGCTTCCTCGTTCATCAGAACATTGCGCTTGCGCGAGTAGGGGTGGTGGAAAAGCCACTTAAAAATGAACCTTTATTTCACTTTTATGGAATGTAAATATTTTCGTTGGCAAACAAAAGATATTGAGCAGAAGTTTTCAGAGCGTCTACACTCTAAAGTCTTTTTCGTAGTAATTTTTGCGAAAACATTAGACAGCGTCACCACCGTAAAAATCGTATTCAAAAACAAACACATCCAACTACACAATCGAGAAATAACCGCGAAACTGTTGGATTATGAAACACAAGTTTTATGGTAAATATAGCGGTGAACAGTGAACGTTCGTCAGTCGCCAAGATAACTTGGGGGGAAAGGCCTATGTTATTCTAGTAGGCCTGGCCTGGTACTGGGAGCCATTTTGTTCCGTCTTAATTGGGTTGCCAGTCCTTTTTTAATTTTAAAACAGGTTCATTAAAATTGATAAGATTTTGTACATTTTTTAATTTCTATAATTGACGATGGGTTGGGGATTTAAACGAATTTATTGCCACTGTCGAAATTCATGACTGGTTCTTTCAGACGCTGGTTTCGATTAGTTTTTTTTTCCTAATTAAGACATCACATTTATAAGAATTTAAAGATTATGTGTAATTATCTTTCTATGCGTTAACTCATTTGTGACTGATCAATAGTGTTGGGAAAAACCGATGATTTTAATAATCGAGTACTTGATACTCGACCGATTTTAAAAATCGAGAGAATCGCTCGAGTGAATCGCTTGAAATTACAATTCACCAAGCGATGACGTCACTGACTGCTCAACGGCAGCCTAGCCGTTTACATGTGATCAGGTAGGGTATTTAGCAGGCACGTAACTACGGGTGGGCACAGGTTTAGCTAAAAAATTGTAGTAGCCACCAAAAAAAATCCAGAAATTTGTTTATTTGTGAATAATGAATTTTTACCACGTGTCTCGATACCAAACAAAAAAACTGCAAAAAATCACCCAAATATGTATTTATTGTTCGGGATTATTATTGTGCGTTTTTAACCCGAATAAAAAGTATTACCAAGAGTTATTTTTCTTCACATCTTCCTCAATCTACGAGCATAAAATAAGTAAATATGTAAAATAGCTTGTCAAATGATTCCACTTTAAATTATCAGGTGCCCACTGTGTGCACTTCAAAAATTTAGGCTTAGTTACGCGACTGGTAAATGAAGAAAATTGGTTATTATTTTTTTAAATTCATGTACTCATGTATTCATAGTTACCTAAAAGTTCCTGTTTAAATTTAAGAATGCTTTTGGTTAGGTACCAAAAAATTTGTCGATACCTATGTTTTGTTAACTATTTTGCTCGTTTTCTTATTTTCCATTAACATTTTCTATAATGTATGTTAATTTTAAGAAGTCTTCTTGAGTTTAATAATAAAAAAATCCTGTTTAGATTTAAAAATGTTTACTATAAGCTTACCAACGAATTTACTTATATATTTTGTTAACCATTTTGTTCGCTTTGTACTTTTTCATTAACAATTTCTATTATTATGTTATTTTTGAGTTTTCTCGTGTTTATAGTAATTAAAAATTTTAAAATTATATCCTGTAATTTTTTAATATTTACAATCGGAGACCTAAACTACTCCGCTGGCTAGCCAGTTAAAACAAAACTTTACAAAATGCATATCGCGATGACTCCGCTAAGGGATTCGGCATACTTTTTTATAAGCACCTTCACGTTTATGTGCCTTTAAGAAAGACGTATGTCGTGTACTTGCTCAGTGTCAAACACGAACGTCGCCAATCGGATGGCGCGGCGCGTAGACCGAAGGTCGTCTATCAAGTCACCGGCGATATTTTCGGTTTATAACTAGAGTATTTCCTATCGAGCGAAAAACTGTTCGAATATACGAGCAGTTTTTTAACTCGATCACACTACAGCGGTATATTTCCGCCGGCGTCAAGCGAAGCTCGGGTATCGAGTGAAAGATAATAAGTGACGAGCGACGGTTTTCGCCAGAATAGATAACTCGAGCGGTTTTTTTAATAATCGAGCGATGTCGGTTATTTCAATAATCGAGTGATCAAGCGGTTTTTCGCTCGAGCGATCACAACACTACTGATCAACATTCACTAGGTGAACCAGGAAAGATACATTTTAATTGCAGCTGCTGCAGCGAATTTAATAATTGTATTCAAAAATGCAACAGCTGAAAATTCCAAAAACTTTAGAGTTTAGAGGTAATATGTGATGGGTTACCTAAAATTTATATCACAAGTCAAATATAGTTAGTGTTGTGATCGTTCGAGCGAAAAACCGCTTGATCACTCGATTATTGAAATAACCGCTCGAGTTATCTATTCAGGCGACAACCGTCGCACGTCACTTATTATCTTTTACTCGATACCCGCGCTTCGCTTGACGTCGACGGAAATATACCGCTGTAGTGTGATCGAGTTAAAAAACTGCTCGTATATTCGAACAGTGTTTCGCTCGATAGGAAATACTCTAGTTATAAATTCAGACGAAAAACCGAAAAATATCGCCGGTTATCTGATAGACGACCTCCGGTCTACGCGCCGCGCGATCCGATTGGCGACGTTCGAGATTGACGCTGAGCAAGTACACGACATAGGTACGTCTTTCTTAAAGGCACATAAACGAGAAGGTGCATATAAAAAAGTATGCCGAATCCCTTAGCGGAGTCATCGCGACATGATTTGGGAAAGTTTTGTTTTAACTGGCTAGCCAGCGGAGTAGTTTAGGTCTCCGATTGTAAATATTAAAAAATTCAAGGATATAATTTTAAAATTTTAAATTAGTATAAAGACGA
Source organism: Barypeithes pellucidus (assembly GCA_963991005.1). Taxonomy (NCBI): domain Eukaryota; kingdom Metazoa; phylum Arthropoda; class Insecta; order Coleoptera; family Curculionidae; genus Barypeithes; species Barypeithes pellucidus. The sequence goes on from OZ022559.1 coordinate 39,484,543, forward strand.
GAAAACTTCTCAAAAATAACATAATAATAGAAATTGTTAATGAATAAAACAAAATAGTTAACAAAATATATAGAAAAATTCGTTGGTAATCATATAGTAAACATTTTTAAATCTAAACAGGAACTTTTTATTATTCAACTCAAGAAGACTTCTTAAAAATAACATAAGTACATTATAGAAAATGTTAATGGAAAATAAGAAAACGAGCAAAATAGTTAACGAAACAAACGAAACGACAAATTTTTTGTTAATTAAAAGTAATCATTCTTAAATTTAAACAGAAACTTTTACTTAACTATGAATACATGAGTACATGAATTTAAAAAAATAATAACCAATTTTCCTATTTTGCCAGTCGCGTAAGTAAGCCTAAATTTTTGTGCACACAGTGGGCACCTGGTATTTAAAATTGGAAGAATTTGTACAAGCTATTTTAAATATCTACTTATTTTATGCTCGTAGATTGAGGAAGATGTGAAGAAAAATAACTCTTGGTAATACTTTTTATTCGGGTTAAAAACGCACAATAATAATCCCGAACAATAAATACATATTTGGGTGATTTTTTGCAGTTTTTTTGTTTGGTATCGAGACACGTGGTAAAAATTCATTATTCACAAATAAATAAATTTCTGGAATTTTTTTGATGGCTACTACAATTTTTTAGCTAAACCTGTGCCCGCCCGTAGTTACGTGCCTGCTAAATACCCTACCTGATCACATGTAAACGGCTAGGCTGCCGGTCATGCAGTCGATGACGTCATCGCTTGGCGAAGCGGAATTTCAGGCGATTCACTCGAGCGATTCACCCGATTATTACAATCGCTCGAGTATCAAGTACTCGATTATTAAAATCATCGGTTTTTTCCAACACTAGGTATAGTGTAAACTTACGTAAATACGGTACTAAGGAAGAATGCATAATTTTGGTAATTGTTAAGATTTCTATTTTCAAATAAATCTTTACCTAAGTAATACTTTAAATTTTAATAGAACCAAAAAAATGTACATCAAAGATATGATACAAAAAATTATGTTGTCTAGTGAAACGTGGATCTCTTCCTCACTCTCCCCGCATAGGAACGAAAGTTATGCAACGGTGTTGAAAATCTACATGTTAATTTTTTTCCTCAGATCGTTTCTCGTCTGTTTATTTCATCAGATTTAATTTTTCCGGATGCTTCGTGCAGTGGAGTTGCATTTATCGGAGGCCTTGTTTAAAAAAAAATATTCTTATTTAAAAAAAAGCATATGTGGTAGGATACTTCACTGCTAATAATATGACGCATGTCCTTGTTGATGACAAAGATGCCAACCTTAATATCGACGTCATCGGAATTCAATGAAAACTAACTATAAAACTTAAAATACGATACCATATTAAAGCTTTCAGATAAATTAGAAAACTACCAAGTTAAAAAAAAATACATTAATAAATCTATAGGTACGTAAAACTTCCGCTACAGAAATTAAGTTATTATCTTATAAATACTACGTTGACAGCCGCTGTTTTCCTGAAAAGCACTCTCATCATGTGTACTAAACCCGCTCTTAACAATGCGTTTAATATGGCATCTAAATCTGTTTTGTTTCCGACGAGGTACAATAAATGTGGCATTTTTTCTACCGCTGTATCTCTCCCGGAGTTACCAGATATATACGTATCACATTCCAGTGAAAATAACACCATAAATCCATATTTTTTTTCCTATGGGCTTGTTAGAGTTTTTTTAAAATGTTCGTTAATAACGACCTGTAAAAGACTTTATAGACATGTAAGTATTAAAAATCATTTGATAGAATTGGTCACAGCCTGTCAGAAATAATTCTCACACACCAGCACGTAGAAAATTAGTTTTTGGAACAAGAGCATAAGCCTCTCATATATTCAGGGTTGTTCGGGATTATCCTTCCGAAATAAACAGGTTAAATATAATAAATTAGGTTTTCATTGATCAACCATACCAACATTTATTTCCTAACATATTTTTTTTTTATTTCCAGAATTTAAAATTTTTTTCTCTTTGCAGACAACTGTAAAGCACAGTTGTTTCCATACGTCTTTTGATATTAAAAATACGAAAAATACCTTAATAATGAATGTATATGTTGTAGGATACATAAATATCTAAGTATTTAATATTTTTTTGTAAAAAGTGGAAAATCTCATAAGCAAAACTTTAGTTAATAAACACGAATTCTTAGAGGGTATAATGACACAATGTTTATACAAAAAAATAACATAATACCATTTAATGCAGGTATACAGGCAAGCGGGAATCATGATCCCCCTAGTCCCCCCCCCCCCCCCCCCAAACAATCAGTTTAACACGAAAAATAACATATATATACCGATTTGACTAACGCGGCAGGGTATTACTTCTCGTAACTTTTCCAAAACCCCCCAAAACGAAATTTGACCCCCCCCCCCCCAAACCGAAATTCTGGATCAGCCCTTGTATACAGGGTGTCTGTGATTAAGTCAACACTATTGCCAACTCCGTTATTATTAAAGCTTGATGTTGGTTAAATAAGTAAACTAGTGGCATTTTTTCCGGTGATTAAAATAGGTAGCCAAAACGGAAAAACAATTGAACATCTCGGTTCTGCATTATTTCAAAAAATGCACTTTTTATAAACGGGACATTCTCTATACCTCTCTATATGTCGGTCGCAAATAAATTTGTGAACAAAAATGTTCCCATGCATTATTGGCCTAAAGTTGAAAATAACGGTTAAAACGAGCTATTATCATATTTACAGATGTAGATGATTTGTATGTATCGGGTTAAGAGAGCGATTGCGCGAAGTCATTTTATGCCTTGAAGAGATTTGTCGATAATGAGCTTCTGTGTTGAGGTATGGTTATATTCTGAACATTTTAAAAATATTTTGAATTATACAGTTCAAAAAGTAGGGTGGCCGAAACTTATATTTTTTTAAATGGGACACCCAGTATTTTATTGCATATTTAGATTCGTAATAGTATCCTCAATAAACATCTAAAATGTTATATAATTTGCTTATGTAGTTAAGAGCAATAAATGAAAGCCCAAAAAAGTTGTGTAGTCCAGGAAAGGAAAATCAAAAAACAATCTAAAATTATTTTTTCAATCTCTGGATTGATAGACCCCGCATAGGAACGAAAACGAGATATTTTTAGTTGATGCAAGATTTTCAAATGGAACACCCTATATAATATTTATTTATTAAACTATTTTTTCTTGTAACAAAAACAGAAAATAAGTTATTTCCAGCTGTATTCCAAATAATTCAAACATTTATAAATTTTGTTGTTAAATACCATAGGCGACTTGACTAATAATTGTAAACTACAGTAAATGTTCAAAATATCCTCATTTTGATCTGTGCACCGGTAAACACCTCCTTGAAAATATCTGTTTACATCCCTTAACATTTGAAATGAAATACTATCACCACGGTTCATTATAAGTGTTAAGCCTTAAAACCATGTCAGTCTTTCCAATAAAATAGCAATTCTTCAACTTTAAAAAAATTGTATTTAGAGCGAATAAATTAGAATAAGAAAATAATTTGGTGGGAGCGAAAAACAAAGTTTGGTCGAAAGGAGTCATTTTGCTTCATGTTATCCCGAACTACAACTACTATTACACTAAACGTAATCGATAAATCTATATTTTGAGGAGTCCTCTGCACTCAAGTGCTCCTTAAGGTGATGTTGTCGGTTTGACAAAGTTAACTAAGGAATGGTTGTGGTCTGAGGACGCCTCAAGTGTCAACTATGAATACGGCACTAAAATCAGTTAAATGCAGTTAAAAAGATACTTGTTAGCGCAACAGGATAAATAAAAATGTTTTAAGTGATTCAAAATTTCGATTAAAAAATAAAATGAAATATAATACAATTAAAATATATCTATTAAGTAGTCATGCTATACTAAGTATATGATTTAGTCTGGCGATTATCCTAGATGAATATGATACGAGAAGTCTTACTTAAGTGATTATAATTATTAATGAGGACCAAACCCTAACCTAAATTAGCATATGTTAAGCTAGATTCTACCAATGCAAATTTCATAAATAATATATATATCTATTCATAATAAGTTAATTCAAAAACGCTAGAATACTATTTGAATTTGTATAAAAAACGTCTTAGATTCTAACTAAATTATTGCTATGAACATTGAACATTGAAAATTAATTAAATCAATCAATGGAAAGGGGCGCAATATCCATATTCTTAAGAAAAACAGTCATTCTCAAATTGATTGTTATCAGCTTGTAACTAAACTATGTTGCAATAACCTTCAATATATTATTGCCGTATTATCAAGAAAAACTAAGAATTTTTGGTAGATGGGGCAAGAATAATAAGTTACTTGATGCTTATGCGCATATCTTCGCAGACAGCATGAAGTATCAGGCCTCAACAAAGACCTGGAAGAAATTTTGGCTTGGGGTGACAGTAACCAAGTCGAATTTAACGCTAAGAAGACCCAGGCAGCAGTTTTCTCTAAAAAGGTTAACATTACAGAACTGGAAATAGTCATGGCCGGACACGCAATCCCACTGGCTTCATCTATTAATTTGCTGGGTGTCAATCTGGGAGGAAACATGTCTTGGCATAACCACGTTGTGGCAATCGCCAAGATAGCTTCTCAGAAGCTTGGCGTACTCTTCCGAACCAGGAAGTTGTACACACCTCAACAACTTTTGACACTATACAAAGCCCAGATTCGACCATCACTAGAATACTGCTCTCATGTCTGGAGCTCTGCACCCAAACATACTCTTCGGCTACTGGATTCCATCGAAAGGAGGACTATTCGTCTGATCGGAGACCACGAGCTGACGAAGAACCTCGACAGCCTAGAATATCGAAGACAGGTTGGGGATTTGACTCTCTTTTACAGATATTTTCATGGAAGGTGCTCGGCTGACCTTGCCCTCTTAATTCCGCCCAGAGCGACGAATAGCAGAAATACACGACGAACCACTGCCTCCCATCCATATGTGGTTAAGCTTAGTACTCCTCGAACTTCACTATTTAAGAACTCTTTCACCTGGAGGACTTCATCCTTGTGGAACGACCTTCCCGAGGTCGTTTTTCCCAACGAATATAACCTCCAACGATTCAAAACCAACGTGAATCGCTTTTTGCGCACACGCACCACTCCCAGAGTGCCCTAAAGGATTTTTCCTATAGTGCTTGTGTTTGATCATAAAAAAAAAAAATAAAAAAAAATAAAATTTTTTTTTAATTCTACGAGATAAGATGAAACGCCATACCCCAAAAATGTTTCCGGAAAAGAACATGTCCCCAATACTACAAACTCCACGTTATCCCTGATGACTTTTGACAGATAATGATCGAAGCAGCTTTTAAGGGTAAAAGTTCCCTTTTTAGAGAGAAGCAATCAACCCGTTGCGTGACATCGTAAAGGGGGTGAACACACCCCACCTACTCAAGGGAAAACGAGAATGTCACAGCATCTAAATGGTTTTTTCAAGTTACTGAAGCAAGCGAAGTTGCGACGATGGAAAGGTTTTAGGATAGAAGGAAAGAAATATATCTTTATAAAGGTTGTACAGGGTGTTCCCATATCTATGTTTTTATAGGCATAGCTTCTTTAATGATTAAAATAGAGACCTGCGGTTTCCGCGACACTTTATTATGTTTTAGAAAAGGTCGACTCGAAAAATAGTATTTATTTTTTACCACTGACGTTCTGACATAGTTTTCACATGGTTTTCATATAATTGCAATAAAAGTATGTAAAAATAATATTATTTCTACAGTTATCGTTTTGACATTTTTCGACGTCCATAATTATCATGTTCTTATAGTCACCACAAGGATCATAAACCATGGGGATACGGCTTTGGTTTATAGTGAAGAATACACAATTCACATTCTTAGCTAGATTATAAACAACTTTCCAGAGAAACAATCGGAGCATTCTGAAAATTATTATAGTTTTCCTTTGTCATTATGTTAATTAGACAAGGACATTAAGTCGCTTTCGAGCGTTCGGAACGCACTCTTTTATAAAATCCTTATTGGCATCGCCATAGATAAGGGGGGGTACTAGGGGGACAGTATGGCATTGCTTATTCGGATATTCTTTCCTAAATGTCTTGACGTTGGACAGTAAATACTGGATTAATCATTACTGTTGAATAAAGTTTCATGGGTTTTCAGTGTGTGTATTATTAAATTTAAATATTGTTTGTGGAAAAAGAATAATTCTTAAATCAATATGGCTATACACTGAGTAAAAATAAAAGCTTTCGAGTAACGTCCGCCGTTTTTTGTTTTGCTTAAAAACGAGACATCCAATCTATCAGATGTTAGAACGAAATCAGAAACAGATTCAAGATTAAAAGAAACGGAGTTTCTAGCTGCAGAACTTTGTTGTGTTTATTTTCTAAATAACAGGCGTGACGTAGAAGTGTACAAATTAGATAGAAATACCGCATCTATATTGGTTTCATTCATTCATTTTCCCCACCACGCACGTGCAAAAGCCTTTGAATTGATTTAGTTTAAGATTATTCGCCTTTGTGAATTTTACATTTTTGTTGCAAATTCTTGGAACTGAATCGATCGTGTAACAGAAATTTAATTAGTCATGAATTTCACTATTCTTTTCCAACGCCCATAAAAACTTTACTGCAGATTTGGGACATTTTCCACCTCGACTTTAAATTCCTATCTTAGAATTTAACAGAACCAAAGGATTGCAGCAGTTTGGACTGGAACTTTTAATAGGTCGCATATATATCTACACACTCGTAAAACTAAAGTCGAAGTTAAGGCCCAAAGCCCGTATCAAACCGTATAACTTAACGAGGCGTAGCACGACGGAACTTGCCGGTCGTGGTATTAGAGAAAAGCTGCATGTCGTTCTCACCGAAAGCTTTTAGGAATTATCCAGCGGCGGAAGAAAGGATTGGCTCATATTTTGAACATTTTATTATTAAAGGTTTTATATCTATATTGGTATATTACAATATCCACAGTTGTGAGTACTGCATTCGAAGGTCTCCGATTTGGCTGGAGATAGTCCATCTCGAAGTGGAGTCAAGTTACAGAGAGGCAAAGAAACTCATAATCTGATCCACTATTTCAATAATTCAATACAAAATCATAAACCAAACATGTTTCGAATTCGAAGTTTCAAACCTTCATCTTCAGTGGAAAATGCAAAACACAAGAAGAAACTAATGATATTGTTAAAACTGTAAGAAAGAAGATAAATTTTATAAGTTGAGTTTAAGTGAAGGAGTTTAAAGTAATGAAAAATGACTAACTTTAATGATTGGGAAAAAATATATAAAGTCTTCCTTACCTGGGCAAAGCAGGAAATAGTTTTCATCTTGGGGCCTCGTGCCAAGATGCACTATCGTTACATTTTAATTAAAATGGTTAAATTTTATATCAGATTCAAATTTAAATAATTTATTATTCTTTTGGAATGTTAATTTTATAATTAAAACTTTTTTCTTTTTCCTGCTTGCCCAGGTAAGGAAGAGTTTATATATTTTTTCCCAATCATTAAAATCATTAATCATTTTTCATTACTTTCAACTCCTTCACTTAAACTCAACTTATAAAATTTCTCTTCTTTCTTACAGTTTTAACAATATCATATGTTTCTTCTTGTGTTTTTGCATTTTCCACTGAAGATGAAGGTTTGAACCTTCAAAACATGTTTGGTTTATGATTTTGTACTGAATTAAACTAGTGGAGCAGATTATGAGTTTCTTTGCCTCTCTTTTATTTAATAGTTATACATTTTTCATAAAAAAATTTCTATTTTCTGCTGCAAAAGTTTTAATTTTGGCAATGTCATGATTTCTCTGTTCGAAAATTCAACTGAAGATGAAGGTTTATGCATTCGAAACATGTAAGGAATGACTTCTGAATATTGTTATTACACTAGTGTGCAGATTTTGAGCTTCTTTCCCCATTTATAATGGAATAGTTGAGAAATAAAACTAGTTAGACAAACAATTTATCACACTGACAAAAATTTTATTTGTTTCGCTTTTTCCTTCTTTCTCTTCTATACGAAAAATAACTATTAAAATCGAATACGCCAGAAAAAAGTTTTATGCCATCAAACATAAAAAAGTTCATTCTTGACAACTCATTATTTTAAGTCGATTAAAAATTCAATAATATTTACCTTATTCTATTTAAAAAATTATAGTTGCTACTAACTTGCGATATACTTTATCGGATGTATAGAGATAAGTATATTAGAGAGTTTCAAAAACATAACTGACCAGTTCCTTAAACCTTCTAGTAGGTCACTTACAATGACCCACCCTGTAAAACATTGATATTTTATTAGTGGCCAAAATAATTAGGTCTTATATAATAAGTGTACCTACATCTGTTATTTTTACTACAATAAAAACTCACTTCGTTTGGTGGAAGCTATACACAATAATACACATTTTGCGGAGACTATAATTTTGAACACAGCTAATAATTTATTGCGTTTTCCAGGGGTCAATAATTACAAAAATGGTCATAAGATCAACTTAGGTAAATGGGGGTCCGGAAATGCTTTCTTTCCAAAAGAATCAAAGAAAGTTATATCCTATTTTCCTTAAGTAACTCGAAAACAATTTATGATAATATTATACTGATAACTATTGGGACATGAAAGTTTTCTCGATTTAAAAACTTTTACCATTCCACCAGTGGCGTGCGCGACAGCAAAAAATAATTTTTTAAAAAAATTTTATTTTATTTTATTTTGCACCATTTTACAGTTACAAAATAACCAATTAACAAATGGATATCACAGATATACAATATAAAATAAATAATCACAACAAAAAAATATTTGACAGAAAGAAATATTAAAGGTATTATATTAATATATGTGTATATATTGAGCAGATTAATTAGAGTAATTAGAGGCCTAAAGAAAAACACTAATTTAATCTTATACTCGATAAGCCACAGCGGAAAATGTCAAATTTCTGTTGGTGCAGATTACAATCGATAAATGGGGGAATATTTACAGATATTGGTACGCGCCGTTGTTATATAAAAAGTCTGGGAATGACGTGTTCAAGGAAATTGGAGGTGTCTCAATATATCACTGCATTCCACTCTATTATGCAAGATGTAATGCAAATATTTAAGTTGAGCAATGGTATATCGATCCTCTAAGGATCAAAACGAATGCCTGCGCAGTAGAACATCATCTGGAATGCCTATCTCAGGATACTGACCCTCAATTTTAAAACTCAGGAACTTTAGGAAACGTCGTTAGACCTTTTCGATGCGATTTAGGTGCACCTGATAATATGGAAAGCATACAACCGAGGCGTACTCCAATTTGGATCTTACAAATGCATCATAAAAACGTATTTTTAGTGTATGACAATTTAAAAAAACCCCAGAATTTCTTATTGTGAAACCTAGGGACCTATAACAACTGCAATAAGCTCATTTATGTGAGGAACAAAAGATAGTTTACTGTAAAATAAAACACCCAAATTTCGAAAAGTCTCAGCTCTGTTCAGTGTTACGTTGTTAATTTTGTAATCGTACACAAGGGTATGTCGTTTTAAAGCGAGGTCATTACGTTACATTTACTTATATTTAACGGTAGTTTATTTTGAAGACACCAGCTAAATATCATGTCAATAGACACAAAATTGTAGTAATAGCATACCACTGGTATTTTTCAAAATTGTATTCCTGCATTTAACGAGAAAATTCAAAATTACATCAATAAATCACCCCACTGTGGTTCAATATAGTATAAATATTAAGTAATAAAATCATATTACATTAATAGAAAAGTCTGAAAGTTATCTGACCAATAAATTGCAACAATAACAAATTATTATTAATTTAACTGAAATTTAATTAATTTATTAAAGCAGTAAAATATAATTCTTAATTTCTCTGTAAAATATATGAAAATGTGATATTGCTGTTATTTATTGTCAGATAGTTTTTTGATATATTAATTATTAGGCCTTTAGTTAATATAAAACAAGATAAAATTATTTATTAATATATAATTGAAGATTTTATTTAATGGAAAATAAAGTTTGATGCTTAATTGGAACTAACGTATATAATATTGTTGATAAATTGTTGTTTGTTGTTGAAAATAAAGTTTGATGGGTATTTGTGACTAATGTATAATTTTTGTTGCGTTTTTTTATTGTCTGTGTAATTACACCTTCTACCTTATAATACATACTTTTGTTAATCAGTTAAAATTCATTTCTTGGTTCAATTATGCGGAACATCAGTTGTAGGTAAGCGCCATCTAGTAGGATTATAGAATCCGATGAACTTAGTTAGTCTGGAAAATCTTAACTTAATCTTTAACTGTTAACTTCTATGACAAAGTATTTTAAAAAATATTAACAACCTTGCTTTTACTTACACAGTATGTGGTTATGCCGTATCCAAAAATAAGACGAAGTTCCCATCAGCATGGGTCCCGTCTGCTGATGCTATGGTTGAAATATACAGAGTGTTGAAATGTTTAATTTTTGTCGGTGTTTTCGAGATATTTCCGAAACGGCTTAAGTAATTTTAGTAAAATTTGGGTTATGGTACACCCTGTATATCATACGTAAAATTACCCTTGAAATATTACAATCGTATTCTTTGAACACTATATATGAATAAAGGAAGATAATTAAAAAATTGGATTGGTTTTTACAGCTTCTGCTGTTTTCTATGGAATACCCAGGTGGAGTGAAAAGAAACACAGTATTGTACTATTCTGTTAAGAAGAAAATTTGATAAAGAAAAAAAGAAATGTAAAAAATATTTGATTTTAAAATAACAAAGTTAGAAACTGAAAAAATGTATAATGACAATATTTGCCTCTATTAAAGTTATTAAATATAACAGTGTGCACATGATTTTCATGGTGTTTCAATAAGAAAACTAACAAGAAAATTTTTTTTTCGTTATTCATGAAGAAACCATGGAATAGTATGTTTTATTAATAAAAAATACATTAATAAATACAAGAAATGCTTGTCGAATAATTTTTATTTTTTATTCAAAAACAACTCTATTTATGGTAGTATATAATATAAAAACACGTTTGTTCTATCAGCAATCGCTGTAATTGCTCGGATTTTATTTTTTTAAAGAATGAACTCCTTATTCTGTTTTTTCTTTTTTTCTGATCAATTCTAAAATTAGGTTCCGTTTAAACGGATTTGTTTGAGTTCTATAGGCGCTTGCTTGTACTAACTAAATATGGGTAGACATATTATTGTAAATTTCGATAAATATGTTGTATTGTAAATAGGAATATCTTCTTGTACTAATTATATTGTTCAGAAACTTAATGTTATGTTGTGGAACTTTATTTTACTGAAAGATTTAACTGGAAAATTCACGAGTGAATTTTATTTGACTGCTCGTATAAAACAATATATTTCTGCATCATAACAGTATAATGCGAATAGAAGGTAGCTGACGAAAAATGTGTTGTAAAGAAACGCACAACGGGCCATACTACGCCACTGGAATGAGTAGCAAAAGTTGGCAGAAGCAGGAGCCAACCAGGCGACCGGATCGTAAATCCCTAAGCAGAAGCAGCGGCTGCAGCAGGAGAAAAGAACCAACAAGACGTCGCCGCAGAAAATAACGGAACTTGAGCAACCTCAGCGAAAATATTTTCTTCCATAGAATATTAAGTTGAAAATATAGGAAGTATGAAGACAATGGATTATTAAAATGTTAAAATAGAAAACCGTATTATTAAAATGAGTAAAATAATTATTTTAATAATATAATTTGTAAATATGGTTTTATCGTGATAAGAAAATGTAATTTATTTGAGATTCTTTGTTAAATGGAAATACGATCGCTCATTGTGTTGCAATGAAAAATAATTGTTACTGTTATTTATTACCACACTTTAATATTCCATCACATAACCTCTTCTATAATTTCAAGCGAAATAAAATAATTCATACGTATTACACTAAATAAAATTTTGGAGATCACGATATGAAAAAAGGAAAGGAAATATATCCTCATAATCATCATAAATAACGTGAAATTTTTCAACAAATTCATTAAAATTCCATAGTTTAGAATGCTTTCGAATATGTCATATTATAATTTTTATTTATTTATCAGAATAATCATATACTTTCATTAAGTACCCCCAATTTTCAACTTTAAATGTATTTGTGAGATTTTCAAATTCTTCTAATTTTTTCATGGTACCTACCTACTTTAATATAATAGAATTTACAAAAAAAGGGATCCCTTTAAAATGTTTTCAATTAAATTTATTTTATTTTATTGTTTACACAATGTTATTGTCAATATAAAACATACTTAAAGTATATTCAAAACCCTTTTAAGATAGCGCTAAACTCTTTCAGATCTCCTCTTACAACCCTATCTCTTAAGACAATCCCTTCCAGAGCGATAAAAATAATGCGACACGACGGAGAGTTCTAGTGCCTGTAGACATAAATCTAAAGTTCCAAACATCCCTATAAACATAACTAACTTAATTTACTGCAAGACATAAAACTTCTGCACTGTAGAAAAGCGTCTTTCCAGACGCAGGACTCTTGTCGCTATGATGCTGAATTTAATTTCAGACACGATTTTTTTTATTTATTTTCAGCGGAAATTTTGTCTCAAGACGTTGTTAGCAGTAGTAAGTTTATTTTATTTACGTTTGACTTTTGTTGGAAAATGTTTTCAGATTTTTCATGGTAAACTTGTTAAACGAGTAAGCTGGTTTGTTCGAGTTTGTTCGATCCAATAATGTATACTTCTCAAGCGAGAAATAGAGAACTAGAGTAGGTAGGCGTAGAAAAATTTAAAAAAAAATATAACTTCGACTTCAAACTTGGAATTAAGAATAACTTGATAATTAATTATTTGAAGTGTCTTGAAGGGAAAAGTGGATGCCAGTTGGTTTACTATGAATCTATTCGTTACATAAATGTCATTGAAATTACCTATACCTACCCAATTATTGCGATTTTTTTAAGTATCTACCTAATATTCTTTATCTAGATTTATCTGCTGCGATACACTGAAGAATAATTTGTGCTGAAATATAATGATCTTCCATATTTAATTATTGCGAAAGCGTTAATTTCATGTTATTAAATGCATTGGGGTGGAAACTACTGAATTTCGTAGACGACTAGGGCGCTATGGCCGTTCATTTATGCTGAACTACTTTTATTAACATAAATACTATTACTTTAAAAAAAATACTTATAATGGAAACAAGCTTATATTTTCGTTATGTGTGAATGGATTGTTTTGAGTTTCGGTAAGGTTACGTATGGTCCGAAGGTGCACTTTTCTACTGCTTAAAATTTGACTCAATGGCATACGGAATTATAGGGTTTTTAAATATTACTTACAGGTCGACAACTTTAACTGTAGCTACAAAAGGAATGCGGGCAAAAAAATTTCTTGGGATAACAATGTTGTCACATATATTAAATTTTAATTTAATAACATATTACCAAGTAAACCCTAAAATTAAATTTATCCATTTAAAGTAAATTGTCATAAGTATATAAGTAACTAATATTCTATTATAGTTTCAATGTTCTTAAAACTTTCTTTTCATACTATTTATTTTAATATTTAAATGCAAATTAAAATATTTTTTCATCAAAGTACTTCTAATCAAAAAATAGGGCAACATGGTACAATATCAACGGTAACCATGGGTAACTGGTGGCTAGAGCTAATTTGATAGGTTATATCCCAGACAGAGGATGACGTCACGCGCCTGGTGACACGCCTATAGTGCCAGCGTGCGTGTTCGGCGATGTCCAATATGCTTCATCCAGTTGCGTAGTGATAGGGTTTGTTTTAAAACTGTGATAATGAATGAGAATACCCTGGTAAAACCCTTCATAGTCAAACCCGCGAAGTTATTGCCAATGTGTACAGGGTGTGTGAAGAGGAATGACAAATTAATACATTTAAATTGCCACTTAAGCGAAAGCTAGAATGTATACGGGAGTAAGCGTGGGCGCAGTAAAAAACATGCACAAAGAAGATACTGAAAGGAAGAAAATATCCCGAGTCAATTGTTGTCATCTCCTGTCAAAAAGGGACCGTCTCTCTGCTGTCGAAAAAATCGAAGGCTTCGATTTTGGCATTGTTAGGAGAACAATAAAAAAGTTTTATTTGGAACTAAATGTATTTCCAACCTTAAAAAAGTTGCTACAACAGCTGAGAAGTGACATAAACTTTCCATTTTCCCGTGAAATTTTGAGGTGCATGTTGAAATCAAATGGATTTTATTGGCGGAAATGCCAAAATAAGCGAGGAATATTAATGAAAAGGCCTAATATATTGCACTGGTGAAACAAATATATTGATGCTATGAAAAAATATATATTATTACATTATTAAGATAATAATAGCACGCCCATGACTCGGCCATGTTTTAAAAGATATTGCGTCCCCCTTACCGATACCGCGTAGCTATAGACTTGCTTGTCGAACTGTATAAGAGTACAGTACGTTTAGCGATTATTTTAATTTCAAAACTAATATCAGAAGTCGATGTTGCATTCTTGAAAATGACCAATTACAACAGTGGTAGCATATGACCAATTTTGTTCGTATTTATTTTTAGAAATATTTACATTTTGCAAGTTCATTACCAAAAATGTTGACTATTTTACTGCCTCATCTAAAAAAAATCAGTACGTTAAAAGCAGTTGCGCACTGTATGTTCTGCTATAAAATTAAATTTTGCCTACGGGACATGATAAATTAGAAAATAATTAAACAGGCATAAATAAGAAATTTTGAATCATGGTCATGTAAAAAAAATATTATTTACACGTCAACGAGAAAATTATTGTTATTGCAATAATAAATTATTAGATATCCTATATGTACAGGGTGTCCCATTTTCGACACTGTTATAAGGTATCTCCGTAATTGTTAGTGCTATCAAAAAAATAATGTAGGTGTCATGTGCTCTTTTTGGGTCAAACTTAAAATGCTAAAATCAAAATTTGAAAATTTTCGCTGGCTTAAGAGGGGAAAAATCAAAAAAATTGACAATTTCAAAATTATCCTACATTTCCTTAGTTAAAAGAGATACAGAAAAATGTTTTATACAGAAGTTTATTTTTTATTTATATTGATTGCTGAATAATTTGCCGATTTCAGAATAAGTATATGGGGTCAGGTAAAAAAGTTATCAGACCTAACCTCATTTTTTTAAATGGAACACCCTGTATATTTTACTCAAAAAAATATTATTTTAAATTCTCCTTTCAAATATATAACACACCATGGATGATATTGGTTTCCTAGGAGATTTATTAAACTTTATTACTTTAAACCACAGTAGACCATGAAACAAAAGCTAATATCCTAGAAACAACTATGTTGACTTAACATTTAACGTCAATTTCATTTTTACATATTCATTTGCGAAAATGACAAATCAACATTTTAAAAAATTTGATATGATATCAGTTCATATTGAAAGCGGAAAAAACGAAGAAATAGCGCAAAATGTATATTTTGCTCGCTATCCGGAAAGACGGTAACCATTTAAGGACATATTTCGAACATTTGCGATGATTCCCGTTATTTTTTACCTTAATCTGAATCTTTTATTTCGTTTCAAAGTAATAAAGTTTAAATAAATCGCCTAGGAAACCAATACCATCAGTGGTGTGTTATATATTTGAAAGGAAAATTTAAAATAATATATTTGTAGATTAAAATATACAGGGTGTTTCAGAATAAGATGCTGATCCTTAACGTTGTGAATCCTTAGGTGATTTTTAGAAGAAAAGTTCAAATTAACATATATCCTGAACCTATCAACTTTCGGAACTACAGGGCGTTAAAGTTTTAAGAAAAAAATCGTTTTTCTATCATAACTTTAACAACTTTCTAGCTATTTTTATGAATTTTTCACACATGCCCTCTAAGCATCAATAGCCTTTTTTTGGTGTAGAAAATTTTTAAAAAAATTTAACCAGGGCTGAAAGGGTTTGGACTAGACATTTTGGAAAAATATTATGTACGCCACTGCTTTTTCTCAAGATAAAAAATATTTTTAAAATACTCATTCATTTTAGGCCACATTTAATATCTAGCCTTTTTATCGTCCGACAAACAGTTTCTGGTAAAAAAATAAAAAGCATTAAATGCACATTCGCTATGTGCCTATGGTTTATTTTTAAAAATTAAATTAAAACAACTAACATTAAATAACGTGTGAGCAAAAACGAAAATAATTTAGATTAGCTGTTGAAAGTGGCCATCACCTGCAAGAATGCATGCTTCAGCTCTTCTCCTCATTGAGTCTCGTACCCTTTGAAAAATTCCTGGAGTATTCCTGATAGTGTCGAAACAAACTAGTATGCGGTTTCTCAACTCCTCTTCAGTATTTATTGGGATGCTGTAAACCAACGTTTTCAGATGTTCCCCACAGGAAAAAATCTAAACTGTTTAGATCAGGGGATCTAGGTGGCCACGATTGGGTTCCTCTGCGCCCTATCCATCGATTACGATAATGTTGATTTAAAAACTCTCGTGCTAAGAGACTGAAATAGGCAGGTGCACCATCGTGCATAAACCACATATGATGTCGGGTAAAAATAGGGACGTCGTCTAGCAAATTTGGTAAAGCGTGTTCAAGAAATTGGCGATACTTAATTGATTCCATTCAATCGGGCTGGTAAAAAATAAGGCCCAATTAAATAATCACCAATAATTCCAGTTGTGTGTGGGTTTATGGATGAATTACCCCACTTTTTAAACGTTCGATTTGAAAAAAAAATATTTAGCGCTTCTCTAGGACACCCCAGGAGTTACCCATTTAAATATAATACCATGTATATACGCCAATGAGTTCATTAAAATTTTAAGCAATATAAAAGTGCGCCTTAGGATCATACGAATCCTCATTCATATATTAAAACCCTTCTAAATAAGTCTCGATGCGTTGAAGACTCTGTATATTTTTAATTAATATTAATATAAGTCTAGAACTGACTCGGACTCGCCGTCTTTACCGAAGCGTCTTCGTATAATTAAAGCAATTTAACGCCAACCAACAGCGAATACAAACTTTAATTAAATTTCTAATTATTTTCGGAACCATAAAAGTTGAATACAAGAAAAATTGGCTGAAAAGAAACTTTGAGTTTTATTTCCCCTGAGGATGGGGTAAAAATTGAACGTGAATAGATGGCGAAGAAAGTTTGGAATTTGTTTCCCCGTCTTTATGGGGTAAAGGAGAAGGAGTCTTAGAGCTTGTTAAATTTAGATGAGGTAAAGGTTTTTTTACTATTTCTTGCGAGAAGGGTTTTAATATTTTACAGACAATTTGGAGTATTCTAAATTTGTACACTTCGATTTGTGTCTAAATTTTTTAACATATTTTGTTTTATTTGTAACGTAAATATCTTTACAAATAAAATACAATATTTTAAAAATTTCAATAAAACAAACCTAATTTAATTTAATGAACATAAATTACTGTCCGTATTCTTATGGGCATTGGACAAGTTGATTTCTATCCCTGGCAAAACAGTTCAAATGCGATGTATTCTAATGAAATGTAATTACGTTACGATAAAAATAATAATATTAAAATATAATACTTAGTATATTATGATACAAGTTTCATAAGACATTATCTTAGAGCACGCGTCTAATCCAGAAAACGACCCGCGAAGCGTGGAGTTTTCTAAAGTACAAGTGCTCTAATTGTCTTATGAACCGTGTATTTTGTAATACTTTTTCTATTTGGGTCTTTAAAGTCTGAAAAACTTTAAAAAATATACTAGATTTTTTCCATTTGAATTAATATTTTCTTTTTGGATTTGCAATACTTTTACAATTTAATAAAATGTTACAACTATCAAATATGCTTTGATAGAAACAATTGAACACAACAAACCTTCTTCCGATCCGTCATAATTAAAAATAAATATATTATTAAAGTTAATAAAAATGAGTCAGGAAGAAAGTTGTACTCTACTGCAGAAAATAATCTAGAAAAACTTTTAAAAAGAATATGCAAAACTTCGAGTTATGGTGCGAGCAGAACAAAGTTCAAAATATTGAACAAAATAATAAATATAAAACAAAATATTGTGTCCACACAGAATCTGACAGGAATAACAATTAATGCCCAGGAAATGTATACAGTAACTATAAATATGTATACAGGGTGTTCCTTAATGACGAGCTAATATTTTAGAGTATGATTCCTTAAGCCATTTTATAAAGAAAAGTTCCTATGAACATATGTCCGCAAAGGCTTAAATCTTTTGCTACAGGGTGTTGAATTTTTATTTTTTAAATCGTTATTTTTAATATCTCCGAAAGTACTTTAGACATTACTTTCAATTTTCGTATGTGTTAATAGGATAGAGAACTACACATTTTAGTTAGAAGAGCTATTCAATTGTTCCACCAGTGGCGTCCCTGCACACATGTCCTCTTATATTTTTTACAAGAAAGATGGTACGCCACTGATATTTTTCCATGTGGATACTTTTTCAGATTAGTCTGGTCAATTCTACATCAAAATGGTCTCTTGAGTTTTTCTCGTCGGACGCACCGTTCTTGATTAAAACCACTAAATTCATATTGAAACTCATTATTATTAACATTGATAAAATAATTAATGATAAATTTTGTTTCATAAAAATTGTTGGAAATGGCTACCTTCACTTAAAAGGCATGCTTCCGCCCATCTTCGCATCGAATTGCCCACTCCAAGAATTTTTATAAAACAAAATTTATCATTAATTATTTTATCAATGTTATTAATAGTGATGATATGGGTTTCAATATGAATTTAGTGATTTTAATCACCGTTTTCATGTAGAATTGACCAGGCTAATCAAAAAAAATATCCACATGGAAAAACGTCAGTGGCGTATCATCTTTTTTGTAAAAAATATCAGAGGACATGTTTGCAGGAACGCCACTGGTGGAACAATTGAATAACGTTTCTAACTGAAATGTGTGCTTCTATATCCTATTAACACATACCAAAATTGAAAATAATATCTAAAGTACTTTCGGAGATATTAAAAAATAACCATTTAAAAAATAAAAATTCAATACCCTGTAGCAAAAAATTTAAGCCGTTACGGACATATGTTCATATTAACTTTTCTTTATAAAATAACCTAAAGAAACACACCCTGAAATATTAGCACATCATTAAGGAACACCCTGTATATAAAGTACTATGTATAATAATGCTATATTGAATTAAAAATAAAAATAGTACTTTATTGAATAAATCTTTAGAAATAGAGCATAAAAGATATTCTATTCTTTTTAGGTTATGTTGTTTTATAGTTGCGACTAGAAAGTAGTTGATGGACACCGTCAGCATGTTATATATTTCCAAGTATCGGTATTTCAGATAAATATCTAGTAAAAATGATCTATTTGCAAGGTTAAAGGTTAGTATTTTAAAATTTTCTATAAAAAAAAATTTCTCGAATCCATAATGCCTAGAAACTAAATTCAACGAAATCGAAGTAAGCCTAAAATTCGAACCCTACTTGCTGCCAAAATAAAAAAATAAAAATTTCAGTTCCTTAAAGTGGCAGGTTGTTCAATTTTTTTGCATTCCATAATGTAGCCATTATGAAACCCAAATAGAAAAAGCATAATTATATACTTTAGAATAAAATAATAATGTAAAAAATAGTTTCATATATTTGTTGAACATTTCTGATTAGAAAATGGAATTTATTTGAAATAAAGGGAAATAGCTAGATAGCTTATTGTTTTGGAATGAAAAATCATATAATACATTACCGTTACAATAGTTTAATACGTGTATCATAACTTTATTTATAATGTCAACCAAAACATAAATAATTATAATTAACGATGTTAAAAAATAATATCAATAATTAAAATATAAATAAAAAATTACGTTAGTGCTTTTATTTCTAAAATAAATGTATATACTTAATAGCAAATTGTAGATTGCTAAACAAATCTTTGCTAATTTTAATAAAAAGTAGATGTAAAAACAACTAAATTATTAAGTCTATGAAGGAAATGAATTTCCTAGTTATATTTCTAAATTTAGTAATAAATATTTCGACCGTTAACACGGGACCGATGGGCTTCTTAATAAAATACCTAGTGAATTATTTCTTCAGGTTTGTTGGTTAAACTCATTCAAAAGACAAATGATATTTTTAAATAACCTCAACAATAATATAATATCATTATTAATTTTTATTTGTCCTAAATTTTGGTTATTAAAAGATATTGGCTAATTTTTACAGAATTAGTGAAGTTATAATTTACCTCTTGGAAAATACCATTGTTCCACTTATATGTAGACAGGCACGACATTTATATATTTTTATTTAAGAACAACAAAGATAAATCTTAATTATTCATTACCTTACTTTATTCCACCAATAATGATCATTTCCCCCACAAGTACAACTCGAGGCGATATTAAATTAATGTGCCACAATAAACAGGCAAGTTTATTATGTCATAATCCTGAAAATGCACATCGCGTTTTCTTAAATAGCTCACGTGATGTCAACACCATAAACCGAACATCATCATTGGTTTTCGAATAAAGTTAAGTGCTTAGGTCATCTGTCAAGTGTGCTGTGATTTTGGTATGTGGTATTTCCTTATGGACTTGGTTCCCATGTTCCTGGTTAAATTATCGTCCTTTGTTTTGTTTTGTTTATACCGAGTGTTTCAGGAGGAACGCTCACCCCTATAACTTTTTTATTGATTAATTTACAGAATTAAAATTTGGTGGCTTTGCATTTTATGACATGACGGACTCCATTTTTCACTTCCGGTTTAATCGGAAAAGACCTCAAGGCACGATTGGAGCCAACTCTATCGATAGATTACTGTGAAATTATAACACTGTTCCTACTGATAGCTCGTTATTATTATTAGTATTGTAGACGTTCTAAAAATAAGAATATCACCCTTGTTTTGAACCAAAATCTTAACACAAAGAACAATTTTCTTGAAATACAATTAACAAGAAAGCTTCAGCCGACGTTTTTTGTTTATATTCTCATAAAACTAATCAAATAACATTGCGAAGGAAGCAAATTTAATTTCCTGCTAAAGTAAACAGAAATCCTACTCTGAAATTAAATTCAGCGTCATAGCGACGAGAAACTTTCGTATGAAAGGACGGGTTTCCATAGTCCAGGACTTTTATGTCCTACAGTAAATTAAGTTTTGTTAGGTTTATAGGATTAGCGTTGCTATACAATTTGAAGAAAAAAAAAATGATTCTAGTGTCGCGTTAATAAAATTGATTTTTTCTTTACATTTACATTCTCAGTCAAAATTTCTAAATTACCTTATGATTGGAAGAAAAACATATCAATTATTCATTAATAAAGTTTTAAAAATCTACATCTACAAAACTGCGAAATTTTAAAAACCAATGAAATAACAGAGAATTTCGAGTAATTTAATACGAAGAAGAGACAAACTGAAAAAATTTGTAAATTTAAATGATATATGTCCATACATACTAATGTAGTTTTTACATTAGATGTTGCGTATTTTACATAATGTATGCACTAATGTAGATTTTACATTAGATATTGTGTATTTTACAAAAATAAATAGTTTAATGTAATTGTAATTTGTATCCGCTTAGTAATGGGACATGGAAAAACCATGGACTCCTTACGTAAAAATATTAGGATTTAATTACCTATATCCGAAAGTTGATATTAACTGAGATACAGGGTGTTAAAGTTAAAACTTCATTTTTGTTTTTCTCTAATAACTTTGACCGAAACAAACTGTTTTTTTACAAAATTTGGCAATTATGGTTTTTTTAGGATGAGGACTGATTTTTTTGTGACATTTTAATGTAGAATGTAGGGGGCGCTGCTTGCGGCATTTTTGCACATTTATTAGGTCATAACTTTTTGTGTCTCCGTGTATTTAAGTTTTTAATGAAAATAATACTTTCCTCATATTTATTACGTAAAAAAGGTACACTAATTTCAGGTCGCCCAGAGTTACCGTTTCGGAGATATATGCCTTCATATTGTTTAGTGCCTATTATTAATTTGCAAACAATTTTTTTTAAATAACCTATGAGAAAACAACTGAAATTTAGAGATGCAGTTGCTATGAAACCTCTATGTTGTTATTTGCTTGTTGATTATTGTAAAATAGCTGTGTAAAAAAATGTTTCATTTTTGAGTTTATCCTAAGTTAAATAACAATGCCGAAACACAATAATCAACAAACAAATAACAACATGGAGGTTTAATAGCAACTGTATCTTTAATTAGTTTTCACATAGGTTACTTTAAAAAACAAGTTTGCAAATTAAGAATAGGCACTAAACAATATAAATGTATACCTATATCTCCGTATTTATGTAATAAATATGAGAAAAATATTATTTTCATTAAAAACTTAAATACACGGAGGCACAAAAAAGTTATGACCTATTAAATGAGCAAAAAATGCCGCATGCGGCGCCCCCTATATTGTACATTAAAATTTCACCAAAAAATCAGTTCCTCATCCTAAAAAAACCATAATTGTCAAATTTTGTAAAAAACCGTTGGTTTCTGTCAAAGTTATTAGAGAAAAACAATAATGAAGTTATAACTTTAACACCCTGTATCTCAGTTAATATCAACTTTCGCATATATAGGTAAGTATAATTAAATCCTAATATTTTTACGTAAGGAGTCTGTGGTTTTTCCGTGTCCCATTACTTAGCGGACACCCTGTATATATGGTATAATTACAGAACAATGTAAATATGTAATGTATTATTAATATTGACTAATATTTTTCTCGTAAACATTTTTTAAATTAATTTATGGTATTTGCTTCTATTTTCTATTTAGGTAATCAAAATTATAAAACTTCATAATATACAGGGTATTTCATAATGATGTGCTAATATTTTAAACAGTCTCATTATTTTGGTCATTTTATGTAGAAAAGATTATAAACATATTCCGCAACGGCAACTTCTTGCTAGAGGGCATTATTTTTAAATTGTTATTTTTTAATATCTCCGAAAGTACTTATTTTATATATTATTTTTATTTCTGGTATTTCATTCTGTTAATATGTTATAAACCCATATTTAGAAAAGTTATTATATCGATTCAGTAATGTGATTCTGCAAATATAATATTTAAGTACTCTGATATTTTTTATCAAAAATTACATTTTTTCATGTGGATATTTTTTCTGACTGATTGACTGATTAGTAAGGTAGTTTTTCTCAGCAGGCGTACCGATCTTTAAACAATTAAATTCTAGTTGGAACTATTATAAATGTTAATAATAATGAAGGAACCCAAATTTAATAGTTTTAATCAAGAACGTCCTGACGAGACAACAGCGTCGTTTTAATATAGAATTGACCGTGCTAATCATAAAAAATAGTTATATGGGAAAATGTCACTGGCGTATTACTTTTCCTGGACGAAACATATCAGGAGACATGTTTGAAGGAACACCACTAGTGGGCCGATAGAAGGACTTTTCTAACTAAAATATATTGTTTTATATCCTATTAATAGACGCTAAAATTGAAAAAAAATCAAAAGTACCTATACGGAAATATTAAATATAAAAATTTCAACACCTATAGCAAAAAAAATAAGCTGTTGCGGACATATGTTCATCTTAAATTTTCTTCATAAAATAACCTGAAATATTAACACATCATTGCAGAACACCCTGTAATCATTAAGTAAACGTTATCTCTCCCTTTAGGATTTGAAAATTTATTATTTTTGCTTTGCCCTATGTTGAATAAAATCTTACAGCGTTAATCAATGAATTTACGGCTATATCTTGGAAACCGTTAATCGCAGAGCTTTGGGAAAACTTTTTTAAAGTGGCCAATAGCTGGAAATAATTTCTAAGTTGCTAGATTGGCCGCTAGAGGGCGTAACACAGATTATAAATTAGAAAAACAAAGTTTCTCCTTAATTTCTCTAATTAAGGCATATTTAAAATATTTCATTTGAAATCTTTAGAAAATTCTACATAATTTTAGTCTTAAGTACTTTTCCCCAGCTCAACAAATAAATAGGTGAGGGCAGGGCAAACATTAATTTTTTTAAATGTTGATAACTCCGGTGTGTGATAATAAAATTAACCGAATTTAGTCGGTTTGCAAAGAACTTTTTTGTTTTATTATTTGTAAGTCACGTCGTTTCAGATTTTACAATGGAAGGTAGGGGGTAAGTTAAAATGCCCACTTATTTTGCGTCTATTCTTAAAATTTTCAAATGACTGACATCGTGTATTTATTTTGACATGGTTAAAAAGGGTCAAAAATAAAAGAATTCAGTGGAACTAAATAAGTGTAAAACATTTAGGGGGTGATTCCTCATCGAAAAAAAGATAGGATCTTTCATATAAAGAAACTTCATTGGAGCATCCCTTGTTAAAATACAGCCCCTTAAAGGGGATACATAAAATTTATAAATAAACAAAACTAATTTATTAATAACAAAACATACAACATCTAGAAATCTAAAAAATTTACAAACTGACAGCTTGATACCATTTTAATTGTCACTATCGCTAATAGCGGCCTACTGGATAAATTAGTTTCGTATTTTCGTTTTATGGCGATATGTATCTTGTTCGTAAAATAATTTTTTGCTGCGAACTGGTTTACTTTGGGCAAAAAATTCAAGAGACATTTTTTGTTTAGAATGAAACAGGCTATCGGAAATACATTTTTAGATGGTAAACAAATAATAAGACAAAAACTTACATTGGAAATAAATTTTAGGGGTTGCGTTTTCCACTCCTTACAACCATGGGGTAAACCAAATAAATTACTGGCTAAGTGTCTTTTTGGTAGTAGAAAATGTCAGGTTAATTTCAATATTGTAACTTTTTTAGTGTTTGTGAAAAAAATTGTTAAACACATTTTATGTACCCCTTTAAGGGGCTGTATCTTAACAAGGGATGCTCCAATGAAGTTTCTTTATATGAAAGATCCTATCTTTTTTTCGATGAGGAATCACCCCCTTAAATGTTTACACTTATTTAGTTACCTATTTAAACAAAATATTTAGGATGCTAATAAGTTCGTACCCAATATTGATAGCACCCATCAATATTATTAACTAACCTGAACTAAATGAACTTTAAAACTTCAAAAATAATACAATGATCCGATTTATTTGCCATTTTCCTAATACAAATGACAACGGCGGAATTAAACTAAACAGATTACTAAGAATTATTCAATTTACAACAACGAAATCAGTAGGCTTATTATTGTTATCTAAATAAACTGAATAATTAAAAATATCGCATGTTTAGCTTCTTCTTGACGATAAATACTATACATTTTTGTAAAGCTCAAAGTATGGTCAATCAATAAAAAAATATAGAGGGAGTCCCATTTAAAAATGTTTACTTCTGTTAACATCTTAAAAAATAAACGGGCTACTCCACTGAACTTTACGTAAAAATCTCTAATAAGATCAGTGTTACCTTTTTGATAAGAAGGCATAACGGAGATACAAGGGGAATAAACCATTTTTTATGTCACGTCAAATCAAAAGAAAATAATAGCGCAGAAATAACGTATGTAGATCTGGATCAACCACTTTACTGAAGATAAAGTTGAATTGACTGATACTTATTACTTAAAAAAAAACATTGTTTTATGCATAAACCTGTGTACTTGATAAGAGGTGCAGTGAAATGTTTCAAATTCCGTTGCTCCGGCAGCGCGTAGCTCAAATTTACAAAACCAAGCGCCATTTTAAAGAGAATTCCATGCCCTTTAAAAAGATGTATCACAACATACCCATTCCCATTTGAAAAAACAAGGGCAGTAGCCGCCCCCGCTAGGGGGGTTGAGGTTACAGGGATGAAATTAATAGTGAAACGTGTCCCCCTGAAAACACAAGTTTACGGGTCCGAGGTTTTTTTTAATTTTCACGTACACAGCCGTAAACCTTGCTGGACTGTTTTCGATGGGCCACCCTGTATGTATGTTAGGTATTTTAGTGGGAAAATGACTGATGAATTAAAAATCTCCATATTTCAGATAGTCTTGAGATTATAATTACAATAGTCATTGCTTAAGGCATAACTTAATAAAGGAGACATAAGTCACTATGTACGGGTACGCCTCTGCCTTCATTTAGAAAGCAGAATGTTCAACCGGTGTAACGGTTTGCTGTCCTTAGGGCGTGAACTTAATTACATTTGCATTTACTTATTGCATTTGAAACAGTGGTGGCTCTTGTCCCCTATATTTCAAGAAAGGCACAAGTGCTTCAAATATATAGGATCAAAATTGAAGTATGATCATATAATTGCTACACAAACATGTCTACAGGATAAACTAAAAAAATAAACATTTGAAGGTGTAAAGTTTTATATTAAAATATTTTTTTTCTCATTTAAAATATTTTGTAGCAATTTTTCATTTCCTTTTCCTCTAATCACATGTAAGTTTAATTTCACTGTTTTTCCGATATGTATAAAATTTAATAAATTTAAAGGCCCGAAGAAGGACGAAAATATTTCTATAAGTTTTTGTCAATATGGCTATATATTTTATTAATGAATTAATACATCTATAAATAAATCAAGAACAATATTAAAATATAAACAACAGAACTACAGTACTTGGCTAGATAAAGGGCCATGGTAATAAAATTAAACCAACTGAATAATTATATCAAATACCAAATACACAGTAGCACTTAAAATACTATTTCAGATTGAATGGTACCTACTACCAAGAAAAGGAAGCCTTTTCCATTAATAGGATCGAATACTTCACGCTGTAGTATCTTCTCGACTAGTATCGATAACTATTAAACTTAAGTTTGTTCGGGTTTTGTTATGGCTACTTCTTAGTTTTAATATAATTTTCAAAAATATTCTTCGGTTAATAGCAGCGGGGGGCGACTATTCAGAGAAAATAGGGGAAGTGCCACGCCCTTGGCTCAGGGGATGAGTTATATTGACGAGTACCACAATCTGTGTGTTTAAGTGTATTTTTGCTTTATAGTGTATTATTTAACTATTTAGCTATTGGTTGTCTTAATTAATAATTTTATCTCGTGGAAAATTATTGGATGGGAACATTGGACAGTTTGACTCTTTCTCTATATTTTCGCCCACCGACCCGTGGTATTTAATAGTAAAAGTATGACAATATATCGATGGTGACATATGACATTTAAAAACAATAGAACACAACTCGGAGAACATAGAATGTAAATATTTTAGTGTTCTTAATTTAAACCCCGTTTAGCAAATACGGTGGTTATTTTTTGTTTAATGGCTTCTATGGGTACATCTTATTTATTTTCACTAACAAGATTTTAATATGTACGATTGCAATTCCAAATTGCTATTACGATTAAATAACAAATAATCGAGAATTGGAACTTGGCGCATGGAAATATTAAATTGCTAACCAGGTGGCAATGGATATTATTGTCATATGTTAAACAAATAAACGCGCCTGTCACAATCTTCCCTAAATTATTAAGCACTTAATTCGAGACAGACAATGAAATATAATTCATCAGGCTAAACCGACCCTGTAAAGAATACGAAAAGCCAAATAAAAGATAACCCCCAAAAATATGACCCCTAAAAGGTTATGAAACCCTGTTGATAAACATGTCAAGCTATAACCCTCGATGGGAAAGGAAAGTATCCAGTTTTATTATCCTTAATAAATATGTTTAGATCTCTTCAATTTATACTATTTGTTATTTATTTGGCAGAAAATTAGTCCAACAAGCGATAAAGTTTCCAAACCGGTACCAATATTCATTTTTTCTTTTGCAATTAAATTTTTATGAGGGTAGTAAAATACAACGGTTTTAAAGCGCGACAAATATACCTCTTACGAAGGTATGTAGTTGTATTATATAACTGTTTTATTAACACATTGTCACTCACTCATTTTTTTTAAATGAAAGGGCCAAATAAAATTATTTTGCGTGTACTATATTGACAAGTTACAGTTCGAGGCAGAATCGTTAATCGGTCGTTCTCTATATATGGGATAAAATGGTGTAACCATTAAAGTTTTTAACCAATTTAAACATATTCTTATATATTTGGCATGACAGAAATTAAAATAATCTCAACTTTATCAGCAATACCTATTCAAAGGTTTTTTCTTTTAGATTTTTTTTAAACTATCATTTTAAAACTCAAAAGTCAGTAGGTTGTAACTATCTTGAGTTAGGTATATTGCGCTTGATTTTGATGTTAGTATGCTTTTGCGTCAAAATTTATCGATATAACCACTTTCAAAGTCCAGTCCATAGACATCGTGAAAGTGCAATATTAAATATACAGTATGGACTAAATGGACTAAAAATTAAAAGATAGGAAAGAAAGTCACTCCTAATAAACGTTTTTGCTTGTCTAGAAAATAAGATTCATCATAAGAAACTGCAATTTTTTTATCCAGGGTGGGTAAAAACTGCAAAAATGTTATTTTGCTTAAGAGTAAACATACTTTATTTTGAAAGATACGAAAAAAAGTCAATTTTAATGAATGTGTTTTCTACACAACAAACCGAAGTAGAACAATTCATTAAAAGGTTTATTTCACAAAAAGTATTCTCTGGCACACCTCTGACTGGTGAACCTAGTTAAAATAATAATGACACTTAAGGTGATAGGTACTTTTTGTCAATGCCTTTATTTAATGATGTTATTATTTAAGTAGGAATGATATCTACTGAACAAAGAGTTTTTCTAATACAATGTTATGGGGATGGTCAAGTTTCATACCGCTACGTCATGGAACAATTTACCGAGAAATTTGTAGGAATCCTAATAACTAGGATGGCAATCTGCAAGTTAATAAAAAAGTTCAAGAGAACTGGTTCGGTTTTGGACCTCAAAAAAAAAAGAAGAAATAAGACCATGATGATGCTGCTACAGTCTTAGATCTTCATTGTGTTGAAGAAAATCCTATGACGTCATTTAGAAATCGTGTTACTCAGTTAGAAGTTGTGAAAAAAAGTCAAATTCAGAAGATCCTTAAAGCAAATAAATTGTATTCGTATAAACCGCACTTTAATCAAAGATTGGAAGAGGGAGACGACTCGAAACGACTTGATTTTTGCCTGTAGATAGAAGACAAAATTTTAAGTGGAAATGTTGATTTTTATAAATGTATAATGTTTTCTGATAAAAGAACATTTTCAACAAATGGAACCGTTGCAACCCAGCACGTTAGGTACTGGTCTTTAGAAAATCCCGAATTCAGAATTATGACAAGAAGATAATATTTCACAAAAGTGAACGTTTGGTGTGCGATATCCATCCATGGCATTATAGGGCTATATTTTTTTGATGACACGTGCAATAGATTATCATATTTAGAAATGCTGGATACATTTTTCAATGATGAACTCGAAAATCTACTATTAAATTTTCGACAAAATATGTATTTTCAGCAAGATGGTTGTCCAGCCCATTTCGCTCGTGAGGTTAGAGAATGGCTTGACCGCAGATTTGGTCCAAGGTGGATTGGCAGGAATGGCCCAGTTTTGTGGCCCCCAAGAAGTCCCGACTTAACCTTGGCCGATATGTTTTTATGGGGACGTTTAAAACAAATTGTTTTTGCAACCGCAATACCAAATGATATTGAAGGGCTGAAGGGCAGAATTATTCCTGCTGTCCAATCGATATCTCAGGAAGAAATCAGCAATTCTTTCACTTATTTGAGAAAGCAATTAGAAAAATGTGTCGAATATGGGGGTGGAGTTTTTGATTTATGAAAGCGTTATCGTATTCTTTTCATGTTAATAAAAATGTTCGTATTATTATTATTATTATCACTTTATTAAATAAAGACATTGACAACAAGTATCACCTATTCCCGTCGGCAATTATACATATAATATATATAATGATCAATTTTGGTTGGATGCCGGTTAGTTCATCTGAAATCTCTTGTTTCAGCTCGATTTGTTTATTTTCTAAGAAAGTTTTTTCCCTCCTTAACATTTATGATAAACTACGTTACACGAAATTTGGAAAAATGATTTCCTGGGTCGGTCCCATTATGTCGACAAGAGCTGGGCAATAAACAAGTGAAGTATGAAGGGACGGACTAAGGAAAACAAGTAATGATATGATTATATTAAAGTAATCAAATGAAATAACATTTTATTTTAATATTACTAGTCATATTTATTTACATTTATAATGTCATTCTATAGATAGTTAGTTCTGTTTCGCTATCGCTATCCTCATCAAAATTAATTGTAATTGTAATAATTATAGGACCCATACTAATATACGAATTTTCTACAGTTATTACGTGACGGACTGAGTTTTTCCAGACGTGTTACTTAATTCTGTATTACTCTATGGAGTATCTTATGAGATACAAGGTATTATTTGAATAACATTTCGATAAACTGATTGTTTTAGCTTCTCAGTTGGAATACAATAAATAATTTTTGTAAAAAACATTTGTCTCTAAAATTATTAAAAGGCTACAACAATTAAAAGTAGGCAATGACGATGGCCTTATGCTCTTAGCATAATAATTTTATGCCATCATCGCGTGGTTAACACAAAAAATTCTGGATAAAATAACTTTGCAATAAAAGTTGAAATAATTATAATTTCAAGAAATATATAAATTCAAAGAATTATATACTAACTTTTTATACTATTTACTACATAGCTACTTGTATGACATACATACTTCTAGCTATCTTAGTTTTGTATACGAAAACATACCTTTCGATTTTGTTGTTTGGCATAATGTGGCTAATGAATATTAAAAGTAATTATTTTTAATTATATTATTTCTTAACAGTCATTATGAGCGAGAACTTCTGAGGAATATTCGTAACATTCCTTTACTTATTTTTAGAACATTAGTATGATGGCATTAGTGTGAAATCAGACAAAAGATATTGTAATTAAGTTTTTACGTCAAATACAATATATTGCATTTTGATGTCACATAGGTGCTGGAAAACTAATCTAAAAATTCTACTATGTATTAATGAATAAAGGTAGGTACCAAATTATACAGTGATAAAAATTCAGTAAAGCAATATAGAAACGCAAGCATAAATCAAAATATTCATTGTATTACAATTTTCGGCGTGCACATGCAAAGGCAATTTCCATATTCATATATACGCTGAATGGTAAAGTTCGTTTTGTGATAAGGAAAATTGCTCGAATCTGGCCTAATTGAATAATGTTATCGATACCATTTTATCAAAAAACGTGATGGCGAGGTAAGTTTGTTATCATTGTTAATTTGAAAGCGATTATTTTAAATGAATAAAGTTAAATAACAAATTTCTGTCCCTTTCGGTGAAATGAATACGAATCTGAAAATTGAAATTTAAAAATTTTAAATAGTAATATTTGGAACATTTTGAATTTTATTTAATTTAACGGCTATTTGTATCATTAATAAAAAAAAAGCCTTCAAATATTTGGACCAGTCCTAGTGTGGAAAACCTATTTTTTACTGTACAACCAGAACAGAAGCATGTCTCAAAAACATATTTTTTCTATTTGGGTGTCATAATGGCTACATTATGAAATTCAAAAAAATTGAGTAACCTGCCATGAAACTGAAATTTAATTTTTTTTATGTTGGCAGCAAGTAGGGTTCGAATTTTAGGCTTACTTTGATTTCGTTGAAATTAGTTTTCTTGGCATTATGGATGCGACAACATTTTTTTATAGAAAACTTTAAAATACTAACCTTTAACCTTGCAAATAGATCATTTTTACTATATATTTATCTGAAATACCTATACTCGGAAATATCTAACATGACGGTGTCCGTCAACTAATTTCTAGTCACAACTGTAAAACAACATAACCTAAAAAGAATAAAAATATCTTCCAGTTTATGCTCTATTTCTAAAGTCTTATTCAATAAAGTAGTTACCATTTTATTTTTAATTTAATATAGTGTTATACATATTACTTTATATATACATATTTATAGTTACTCTAGACATTTCCTGGCCATTAATTGATATTCCTGTCAGATTCTGTGTCGACACAATATTTTGTTCAATAGTATTATTTATAATTTTGTTCAATATTTTGAACTTTGTTCTGCTCGCACCATAAGTCAAAGTTTTGTATATTCTTTTTAAAAGTTTTTCTAGATTATTTTCTGCAATTTCTCGTATTTCTGACGGAGTACAACTTTCTTCCTGACTCATTTTTATTAACTTTAACAATATATTTATTTTTGATTATGACGGATGGGAAGAAGCTGTGTTGTGTTCAATTGTTTCTATCATGGCATAATTAATACTTGTAACATTTTACTAAATTGTAAAAGTATTGCCAACCCAAAAAGAAAATATTAATTCAAATGGAAAAAATCTACTATATTTTTTAAAATTTTTCAGACTTTAAAGACTCAAATAGAAAAATTATAGTAAAATACACGGTTCATAAGACAATTAGAGCACTTGTACTTTAGAAAACTCCTCGCTTCGCGGGTCGTTTCCTAAATTAAACGCGTGCTCTAAGATAAAGTCTTATGAAACTTGTATCTTAATATACTATTATAGGTAGGGTAGGATGGGGTTAAGTGAACAGGCGGGTTAACTGAAAAGTGTGATGTAACTGCCATCTCTTAGTGAGGGTTACTAATCACTTTTGTCTTAAGACGCCTTACTAGACATTTATTTGTAGCATTTCGCACAGGTTTCTCTATTATCAACAGAAACGCATTTATTCAGTCTAAACATTTTTAATGGCGGCTGAGTAACCTTTTTGGCTCCTATTTCCTGTATCTTTGTCGAAATAATGTCGTGTTAAAAGAAGGGTGTCGTATGGTATATTTTCGTAAGTATTTCAGTGTTATTTGTAAACATTTAGGTTCCTCCTACAGCAATTATTTTTAAAAAATTTCATCGTTTTTGGGTTTGAAGATTGCACACCTATAGGGGATAAATGAACAGGTGTCCGGTTAACCTGCTTCGAAATTTTCTTATTTGTTTTAAATATATATTCTTGTTTGTAGACGATGCCGAGAAAAAGGTCTCGTACCACCATAATAGGTCATATAGTGTCCAAACACTTAAGAGGTTTGTCAGGAAGTCCTAATAAATGGTCGGGCAACTAGAAATATGGCAATTTGGTTTAACATTCCCCGAATTACACTAAAACGTTATGTGGAGGACGTGGAAATGATGAATTTTTGTCCTAATAATGAGCATCTAATGGTCTTTACCCAAGAAGAAGAATTATTAATTAAGGAATACCTGCAACAGGCATCAAATATTCATTATGGATATGGACCGCATCAAAGTTTAGACACGTGGCCAAAATCGAAGATATTCTTCTTAATGGTTATGACGTCATTTTTCTGGAACGTAACAATCAATCAAGTTTTCCTTAAGAAGTGAAAGCGGTTTTGTTCCAAAAGATGACATTGTTTATAAGTTACCCAGACCAATAAAAAGTAGTAGTGCTAGGTTTGAGAACATGTTTTCATTTAATGTAGATTTTAGTGAATTTAGTTTCACTGTATATTAATAATTATTTTATAATATTATGTTTGTATTTGGAAGTAAATATTTTATTTAAAATTATATAATATTATTATATAATATATAACTTTTTTGTTAATTACCTAGTTATGGCACTGTTCAGTTAACCTTACTGACTGGATCAGTCAACCTGCCTGGCAGGTTAAGTGAGCCATTTTACAGATCATTACAAAACGTTTTTTGCTAAATATACCTTTTTTTAATTTAATCATAAATATTATAATTTCATGTTGTTCTATCAATAATATTTATGATACGAAAAAATTGAAGGATTAAAGTTATATAAAACGCTGGAAACACAAGGTTGATCCTAAAGTGGATCAGTTAACCCCGCCCTACCCTACGCCAATATTGACAAATTTTAAAAATTCAGCTATTAAGAGACTTTCACAGATTCTTCAAATGAATATTACTCTACAATAGCGAGCCCCTGGTCATAAAAAGTGAATAGTGGATTCCATCGAAAGGAGGGATATTCGTCTGATTGGAGACCACGAGCTGACGAAGAACCTCGACAGCCTAGAACATCGAAGACAGGTTGGGGATTTAACTCTCTTTTACAGATAGATAGAAAGTGCTCGGCTGACCTTGCCCTCTTAATTCCGCCCAGAGCGGCGAATATCAGAAATACACGACGAACCACTGCCGCCCATCCATATGTGGTTAAGCTTAGTACTTCTCGAACTTCACTATTTCAGAATTCTTTCATCTGGAGGACTTCATCCTTATGGAACGATCTTCCCGAGGTCGTTTTCCCCAACGAATATAACCTCCAACGATTCAAAACCAACGTGACAACACGCACCATTCCCTGAGTGCCCTAAAGGTTTTTACCTATAGTGCTTGTGTTTGATCATAAAAAACAAAAAAAAATATATATATTTTATTAAAACACTCCTACGCCAAAAATAAAACGGGGGAAAAAAATTGAAAACTGCAGGTTTAATTATGTATAAATTAAACACACATGCATTACCGATTTATAGCGCATCGTAAATAATTAGTTATAGTTACGTTGTAATGTAATTTGTTGCAATTACGAGGAGCAATTTTATACGGTATAATTGGGAATGGTAATATTGTAAATAAAAAATAATTGCGGGAGTGGAAAACAATAATTACCTGATCAGCTGCAACCTTCCAGTCATAATTTCGTAGTAAAATTAGAAACACATTTAAATAAACAGACAGGGTCACATTGCGTAAAACCTTAGGTTTATTCATGGTAGGTACCTTGAGAAACGTTTCTAATCGTGTAAATAATAATTCGTTTTTCTCTATGGCGCTTTGTCGAATAACTCAAAAATACTGACCCTAATCCGATTATGGTAAAATTTGGAACGCAAGGCTGAAACAGTGGCGGTTCTTCCACAGGAGTACATACGCATGTGCACCCCCAAAACAAAACGAATAAAAAATATTAATTTATATTCATTGAATATTATTTATCGTAAAGTCAGGCCCTCCCTAATATTTTATCGTACCGTCAAACTAAAAAAGTCCGACCTTCCCTAATATTTTATCATCCCGTTAAATCAAACTGTATAGATTCGGCAACCGTGCCTAGGTCGAGCTAAATGACGATTATGACGAGACTTGCTCGCACGTGCGATTATGTAGTGCAGTTTTTCTATAGTAACAGGTGGCGGGTGGCAGCGGGTGATAGCTGGGCTATGGCGATTTAACATGGACAAGGCGCACAGTTTTTGTGTGCACCGGTTGTCTGTTCGTGCATCTAGTTAGAAAGTCGAGCGTGTATGTTTAAGTATTTTAATATTAATATTTACTAAGTTAAAATGAATGAGTTTGGAGCAAAAAATTGAAGTGAAGAATGTAGGAACATCTAAACCCGAAATTAATTTAACGCAGACCACAAAGGGTAAATCTAGGACTTTATTAGATAGTTTAAAAATGAAATATATGAAAAAAAAATTATAGAGGGTATTCCAAACTTAATGAAGCTGTTATTGATCAATTTTCTACAATTAAGAACCGAAAAATGGACTTTACGTTTAAGCACTATTGTGTAGGGTCCATAAATGTTGTGTATTTCGATAAATGATACTCGATAAGATTTTAAACCATTTTATTTAAGGATTTAAACTAAAAAACACTGAAAATATGAAGAATGCCAACTTGTCAGTTTCGTGGCTCGACTCGTTCTCATCATAAAATAGTTAACTATTGTTCTCGTCTTGGGTACGCCTCATGACGTAGCCGTAGATGGCGTAGTGGTATCAGACATCATTCAGTTTTCTTGATAACTAGTAGATGGCGGTAGTAGTATTGGACATCATTCGGTTTTCTTGATAGCTCGTAGATTGCTTTAGTAGTATTAGTAGTGGACTGTATAAATATTGTTACGAGGGTTGCATGCGACGACGTTAAGATCCGATAGCTATACACACTAAGAAAACCTTTCTTATTTTCCAAAAGTTGTATTTCCTTGTGTAAAATTAAAAAATAAATAAAAATATGTTTTACCTAACGCATTTTCTTATTACTTTTTTCTTTTTACATTTAAAACGCCTAGAAAGTAATTGTTTGGTCGTTACACAAAAATAAAATTTTAAAACTAATTTCACCATACTTGGGAACCCCCTCTATCATAGGTCACGAGCCGCCACTGGGCTGAAATCAGTTAAGAAATACCGGAAGAATCAATAACACTATAAAAATGTTATCATGAAACATTCCATTAAATATCGTTATTCCACCTTTCTGTTTGTAGAAATTGTTTAAGATAGATTAGAATAGGTATAAAAATTGTCGAAAAACTACGAAAATTATTTTCTCCAGTTTGTATAGGTACGAATATTCTCTTACATAATTAATTTAGTAAATGTAGTCACAGAGATTGACAACTTATATAGGTAATAGTAAATGGTAAATTCATTTAGTAATATTCTCTTTTGTTCGGGTTTAAATTTAATGAAATATGTTTAGTTATGATATTCAAAATATTAAAGTTAATTTAGTAGGAAGCATGTCATAATTTTTTTTAATATTTGCTGTAAAATTCTATGGCTTTTTTAGAGAACATAATTTGCTCTTTGGAGTAAAAAAAAACAATTGCTGTAAAGTTCCTGATGTGTTATCGGTGTCCGTAACTTAATCACCAGAACAATAGCAGAAAATTAAAATTTAATAACACTTAACGTTTTATAATTTACCGAACAACTGAACAAACCCGAATAAACACATGTATTCGTTGGTAGCTTCTAGTTAAACATTTAATAGATCATATGGACATGGGATATGATGACATGTGGGCTGACATGTCTTACGTTATAGTAGCTGATATTATTCTATTCTTTTAAATTTTATTTTAAAAAACGTTTACTTTAATATTCAAGTAAATTATTGTTGGACGTAAAATTATTTTGTTTTTCTATCACAGATCCATAGTCATCGCTTTTATGTGCAACTTCTGTTGCTCGCTTTACTAAGATGTAACCATTTATACAAATTTATTACTTAGATGCTATTAAATATTCAGATTATAATAATAATTGTTAGCATTTGATTTTTAATTTATATACCATATAGAGTTTAAGTTAACTTATGTTCACTATATTTATTTCACCTTGATGTTGTCACCATGGAAACAAAATTTTATTATGGCACTAAACTTAGATTTTGTAATACTAATTTTTAAACCCCTAATTATCAAGTTGAAAAGTAACAAAATTTATATCTTCCTGCTACATTAGGTCGTACATATATTCACAAAAGTGATTCTTTGTTTACATCTGATATTTTTCAGTAAATTCTTTTCTCTAGAAATATTTTTACCAAGATCTTGGTAAAATAATTTTAGGTCTATTAATGAAAACAGCGAATCTTTAAATACTTTTTCTGTGTAAATTTAAAGAAAATAAATGTAATTCCGTATAAACATTTTAAATTGACAGTTGGGAGTTTAACATGGCAACTGTAAGTTAACAAAGTTTTGTAATATACACTCCCTGACACAAAATTCTGTGTCTTTAAAATATGCCATAAATTTGATGTTTTATAACTTTTTTATCTTTGATTTTAACAGTTTGTAAATACATTTATTGGGATTATTCTATCTTCTCTAAATAATTCACATTTTTCACTTAGGGGTTGCTATACCGCAATAAATTAAAATGTTGGTCTTGTCACAATCTCAAAATAACCCTGTGGAAAAATCAACCTGGATAATTTTGTTACAATGAATTTCAGTTAATTATACCCTGAAGATAACTTACATGAAATTTCTAAAATATACTTATGATGTTTGTACATACACAAGAGGATATTTTTAAAAATTGCAGTAACTCTCTGTATGTATATTTTCTAACGAGTTTTATATACGATTTTTCTACCTCGTATAAGTAACAAAAAGTAAGACGTTTGAAAGCTTCAGATTGTATAAAAAAGTAGCAGTGTAAATGCAAAAATGAGAAGAATATTTTCTTTAAATTTTAAAGATGATTTGTTATATCTATAAATTTATTCACTAGGTACTTATTTACTTAGTAATATTGATTTATTGCTTAACATATTTAGCGAAGCTTAGGTATGTAATTCAGTGGCGTATATAGGGGGGGGGGCCAGGGGGCCCGGGCCCCCCCCGAAATATAATGTAATAAGTTCATAATATATTCAAAAATACTCAAACTGAAGCGAATTGTGTTGCCGACTAGGTGACTATGCGATTAATCTTAAAGAGACGAGTGCATCGCCTCTTGGTGCGTAGCTCGCCGCTCCACTATGTTGATACCCCTAAGCAGGGTTGCCACACGCTGTATTATTATAGGGGTAGATTTCTGGAAGGACTGGGGTAGAATTGGGCCGATACGGGGTAGAATTTATGCCCATATTAATATAGTGTTATATTAAAATCTTGTCATATTCCCTCGTTAAATTTTAACTTCCATACATGTTTCGAGGGTATCTTCAGTAGAAAACTTTTGACATTATCAGGGTGAACTGTAAGAAAGAAAAAACAATTTTTAAGTACTATGAAAAACTTTTTACTTTTGATGAAAATTTGAAATTAAGAAAAAAAAAATGAATTATATATTTTCTTATTCCGGTAGAAGAAAAAGAAAAAGTGAAAAAAATCAGTAATTCTGTTTCTTCTTTTTCTACATCCGGAACATTTTTTCTTCGTTTTTACAGTTCATCTTGACAATATCATAAGTTTTTACTCCTTATATATTATCAACTGAAGATGAGCGTATAAATCCTTCGGAACATATGGAAATTAAAATTTAAAGCATGTTTATTAAACTGTAGTGCCTCTTCATAATATAAAATTTTTTAAATAAATTAACAATTAACAGTTAAAAAAATGTATTAGTATTAATTTTGTTGTCAAAATATTTCTTTTTAATTTAGGGCCCCCCCCCCGAAACAAATTTCTATATACGCCACTGATGTAATTTATATGTCGGAGTACAAGTCATAGACTAAATGCCGATCAAATGGTTTTTTTTTTTACAAGCAGTACTGGAGAATACCCTTATCGAAAAAATTAACTTAAGGGCAAATACATTAAGACGTATGTCATGAGATTTGTTTAACTGAGGCCAAAGTTTCAAGGTTTAAGTCTAATTGAATACATTTCTTTACTTTTTACTATTGTCAGAATGCATAGCCCAAGGTCATCGATCATATGAATTAATGTTTCCTATATATTTATTGATGAATGAACCTTATTTTTGCTGTTGTCAGATTTATTTAAAAGATTTAATATCATCTCTTTAGATTACGGATGTAAAAACCCTGACAACTTTTATTTATTCTTCATTTTTGACAAGAGCAAAGGTAGCTTTTAAATGATTGAGAGTCACTGAAAATTATGACTAGACTGTATTGTACTGTACAAACAATATAAGTTTATTTTAAAAATGATTACATACTTCATATAAATACGTATAAATGAACTCTAAATAAATTTAACTGTAACTATAAATTAAACTAAACCAACTAATGTACTATACGTTAACTCCCTTATTCACTAAAGAGATTTAAATCTACTCCATCTCTATTGAAAATTTTTAAATTTATAGTCGCCCATGCAAGTGTGTTTTCAAAGTATATTTTTTCATATATCCTATAGACAATTTCGTTGTATTTTTTCAGATATAGATTTAGTTCCAAATATATTTTTACTTAATGTCGATGATAAAGCAAAGCAAAAATAATATGTTTGCTTCATAAATTTCACGAAAACCTTAAAAATTATAATAATATTACAAAAATTGGTTGACTTATTCTTACAGCTGTTATTTTTAATCTTCAACTCTCAATTTAGGATGTGTTTTAATCCTATGCAATCCCTTTAATAAATACGGCTATTATTAATTATAATAATATTTTATATGTATTATAATTCAATTTCTTGTTTTTCTTCAAAAAAAGTGTTATTATTAAATACGAGTTTTGAACGACCTAAAAATAATTCCCAGGCACACAACCATATTTAAAAAGATTTGGGCAGATTATCCTGATTTAGGTATCTTTCTTTTTATGGCTAGATAGTATTATTACTAACCAAACAAATTTACAAGGCGTGTCTTTTCACGGCTATAAATTCGAAAGCCTATGACATTTCAGGAGGGGTATAGGATTTCATCAGATTATATCTGACGATTTATCAGAATGCTTTGTTTTTCTTTTAACAAGTAATTTGTCTATATAGTCCTAAGAAATACTAATATAGATTTTTATATATTTCCTGTTCTTATCTGTATAGGTAATCAAGGACAAATTAATTATAACTTCTTAATTATTTACGGAAGGAACGGAATTAGACAAATACATTGACGAAACAAATAAATTATGCATAAAACTATGAGTTTTAAACTGTATTTTCTGTCAAATAACTCAATAGATTTATTTATAAAATATAATTATTTTGTTTAGATATTAATGAAACACGTCCAATTGAAAGACTAGACTCCAGAGAAATCTGATATTAACTTATATTATTAAACTTAATTAGCCTAAGATTACCCAACATCGTTCAATAGGTTCTAACGTATACTTTGTCTGTAATCATACGAGGAATGTCGCTTTATTTTGGTAACTCTCATAAAACTAAAAGTTAACGTTAACGTTACCTGGACTCTAGGGCTTTGTCAAGAAAGTTTAACTTCTCATGGTATCGATGTGTCTAACATTATCCAGAAATGTTGACATATTTCTCTCGATTTGGACATAATGAAACCCATTTAATAGTTCTTTTTCTATTTCATTTTTCTTTCTAGTTAAATATATTAATATTATGAGAAACAATGAAACTACGTTATATTTCTTTTCCACTATATTCTCAAAAATTACATGTTTCGCAATCACTGGAGCTTGTTCAGATTGAGAATGAATGAATATTTTTCTATATCTAACAAAGGGTGCAATCTTAAAATATTATTACAAGTATAAAAATGGTCTAGGGTGTAAGGGATATAATAGTAACAGTAAGATTTTCCAAATGGTCAGTAAAGTGATTAGATAAATTATTTTCTAAATTTATTTATACATGTAATAGCGGATTAGTGAAATAAATTTAACAAATGAGAATTGTTAAGGTCTATTTGATCATTCAGTAAAACATCGGAATTTTTAAGTTTATTTATTTTCATGGATTCTAACAGATTAAGTTTTATGCCTTTATTTTCAGTATGTAAGATTTTAAAATTTGAATCAAAGTTATGTTGTTTTTCTTTTAAACGGTTGGAATAATTAGAATCTTTTTTGTAACTATTATAATGTTCTTGTATTCTTTTCCAAAATTTCTCCCTGTTTGGCCAATGTATGTTTTCGAACAATCTTTACATTTTAGTTCATAAACCCCTGATTTTCTATATATATATATGATTTTTAGTTCTATTATTTTTTATATATTTCTCTAAAGTGTTGTTAGTTTGGTAAGCTACCCATAGGTTGAATTTATTAAGCACCTTACCCACATCTTTACTCGGTTTTCCAATGAAAGTATAACAACTTTAAATTTATCTGCTGACGTTTTAGTATTTGGGAAAAGATAAAAAACAGATTCTAATTATTACAACCATTTAAAAGAAAAACAACATAACTTTGATTCAAATTTTAAAATCTTACATACTGAAAATAAAGGCATAAAACTTAATCTGTTAGAATCCATGGAAATAAATAAACTTAAAAATACCGATGTTTTACTAAATGATCAAATAGACCTTAACAATTCTCCTTTGTTAAATTTATTTCACTAATCCGCTATTACATGTATAAATGAATCTATGAAATAATTTATCTAATCACTTTACTGACCATTTGGAAAATCCCACTGTTACTGTTATATCCCCTACACCCTACACCATATTTATACCTGTAATAATATTTTAAGATCGTACACTTTGTTAGATATAGAAAAATATTCATTCATTCTCAATCTGAAAAAGTTACAGTGATAGCGAAACATGTCATTTTTAAGAATATACTGGAAAAGAAATATAACGTAGTTTTATTGTTTCTCATAATATTAGTTATGGATTTCCACCAAGTATCGACTGAATCAATTAAATTAAATATATTATTTAAATTAAATCTAGTAACGTTTAAATACCACAAAGTCAACAGAATAATTATTTATAAATATTGATATTAAATTGTTGTCAATGATATGGAAACTTTTATACGTGTGATTATTTTTGTACTAAAAATCGTCAATAGTATATACATTTTCTTATTAATACTTCTTTTAATCTAGTTTAGTTCAAAGTTCTCCCCCTTTACTGGTGTCACCAGTAAATGGGGAGAACTATTTTGTCCAAGTTTTAAAACTAGAAATACAGACGCAATATACAATATTAATTATTTATTTATCTTAGCGCTACTATTTAGTTAAACTGAAGTTTAACTTATAGACTTACAGAAGAAATCATTGTAACTAATTGCACCGAGTATTTAAAAGTTAAAAAGGAAGATATTTGAATCAATTGGCATATTAGCGTATCTATTAAGAAGCAAATTCAAAGTCGCGGTCTCACGAATTCATGAGACCATGACTTTAAGTTTACTTCCTAATAGTTATTAAACAGGTCTCTTGAGGAAAATGGACTACTTCTTCGATTGACGTATTATTTAATTATCAAGCCTCTGGGAATTATTTTATTTTATCAAAATACGACCCTGGATAAAGACAACTTCCCAAAGAAGATGGCTGCAAATGAAAAGAATACTTTCCTCCTGTCGAGCCGGTACGATGGACGGATCAGCGTAAATTCTGCCGACCCGTGTCGTTGCTTGGAAATCGAATCGAGTGTTGAACTTCTTTGTAAAATTGTACAATATTAGTACAAATTATTTTATTATATTAATATAATCCATATTTAACTACTAAGCGTGCTTGTAAAAAAAACATGAATGAATGAAATCAATTTAAGAATAGGTAAATATTTAGATCCATATCCACGGAGTAATGAAATAGGTTTTCAGTTAGGCTGCACGCACAATACTTTATTATGTGGTAAATAATTAAATCTAAACCCACTTATATTCTTGAAAACGTCAACTTAATTAGTCATAGCCAATACAATGGACAGTTCAATGATACACCTAGAATTTCTAAATTTACCCGAGTTGACAACAATTCTTGATTTTATGAGACACACATGATTAAATCTAAACGTTGGTAAATCATATACGCGAATATTAAATTGTCCATTAAAAATAGATATATGTATAAAAATAAATCAATTTCTGCGAGTTATTTACGACGGATTACCCGTAGAGAGCGACAATATCAATTAATTTGTTACGTCTGTCAATCTGTTAAAAAAATACAGACATAATTTTCTTTTCAATTGAGAAAATGCATTTTGATGCTTGAGTTAAAATTATAGCAGTTTATCAGATAGTTATTCTTATTCGTATTTAACCGAGTAAATAATAGTTGAAGATTTTGTCTTAATACCTAAAATATGCCTAGAATATCACCACCAGGTACCAAAATATTTATATTAGAATTAGCTAATCGGACACTTTTCTTTACTCAAGAGAAACCAGGTAGTTCAGATTGCTAATTCTTGCTTAAAATTTAATTCAATTCTGATATAAGGTATGAAGTAGTAGGTGAGTTATTGTTCTACACAATCAATGCTTTTGATAAACCTGGAGATCAAAATTAAATAATGTAAATGAATTAAAAAGATAATTACTTATACAAATGTAATAATTGAATGGGAATGGGAATGCAATTGTAACCTAAAAAACTTCTGCAGGTAGCAGTAAATTTAGTATTGCACCGAAAACTAAAGTGATGTGGTGTGTTACTAAATAATTAAAATAAATTTAACCAAAAACTATTAATTTATGGTACCATAAATTGAACGGGTATTACAATATGACTGCTATAAATTTATTTGGTTGTATAGCAAGCCAAATATAAGTTTTAATTTAATAATAAATAAAATAATACTTTTAAATTATATATATTCTTTGAATTGAATCAGCGAATTTAAAAACATAAAATAATATAGTTCAGTTTCAAAAACATATCTAGTACAACTGGATATACATAATTAAGTACAACTTGAAACATATATTTAGTACAATTTAGATGGCTTAAAAAGACCTGGAGAGAATATATATTTTACCGTCAGAACCCTGTGTGCTAAAGGCCATTAACTTCTCCTTTGGGAGTCAATTAAGCCCTTTTGTGGCTCTAAAGCTTTAATCCACGTCTTTACCAAATGGGGCCTAAATGGAAGGCATATGACGGTGCCAAAGAATGTTTGATAAAGTCCAATAGATTGTAGCAAGATATCTATCTTTCTACGTGAGATCTACAGATAAATGTATTATTTTTTACATAAACAATTTCAGTGACGGATTCGCTTGATAGAAAATAACATATTTTCGTTGCAAAATGTATTACATAATAAAATAAATTTATTTAAACAGCGTGTGTGGTTCTTCTGCAAATACCTGGTTATGAAGCAGCAATCTTATATATTTTTGTAGTGTTCCGTACCAATTATAAAAGAACAGCTTTTGTAAGGAATAACTTTAGATACTGC
This sequence comes from Barypeithes pellucidus, assembly GCA_963991005.1. Classification (NCBI taxonomy): domain Eukaryota; kingdom Metazoa; phylum Arthropoda; class Insecta; order Coleoptera; family Curculionidae; genus Barypeithes; species Barypeithes pellucidus. The sequence continues at coordinate 39,529,158 of OZ022559.1, forward strand.
TTGTCCAGTATTTTTTTTTATGATCAAACACAAGCACTATAGGAAAATCCTTTAGGGCACTCTGGGAGTGGTGCGTGTGCGCAAAAAGCCATTCACGTTGGTTTTGAATCGTTGGAGGTTATATTTGTTGGGAAAAACGTTGAGAAAGTATATAATCTCATTTTAGAAAAATTAAAATTAAGAGAGAAAAGTGCATAAGAAAGAATTTTTTCAAAATACTCTTAGACAGTTACATCTTAATTTTATTAATTTAGGGAAATCACATTATAAACTTCGATATTTTAAAAATCGTTAACTGAAGATATATTCATTATTTCATTGGTACCTAACTTAATACTACTGATATTTTATTTTCGAAAAAAATGGCTTGATGATCAACTATTTTGTAATAAATTTTGTGTATTTTTCAAAAACACATAGACTGCAATTTGCTAAATTATGTAAAATTGCATAGATTATACCCATCAGGTCAATATGTATATCCCAAAAACAACTATTACGTAATATACAGGGTGTTTATTAATATCATACTAATATTTAAGGACGTTTTTCTTGTGTTCATTTTCAGAAATAAATCTTATTTGAACATATATCCTAAACGTCTTAACTTTTAAGATATAGGGTGTTAAAGATTTTCATAACATCTCCTTTTTTATTAATATCTGTTATACTGCTCTAGATATTTTTTGTGAAATTTGACACACTTTTTATTCGTCAAGAGGCAGTCTTTATGATCTCCTAACTATTCGGTAAGAATTAACTTAAAAAATTATATCTTCGTATATAAATATAATTTTGCCAAAAGTATCCTTATAGTCTCTACGTAATAATTTTATTATTAAACATTATTTAACCCATTTACCTAACAAATAATAAAATGAACTGTTATTATAAAAGTAGGATTATTCTTAATGATTTATACGATTCATAAAACGCTTAGGCCAGTAAACTTCTTCAATAACATGACAAGGGGATGGTGGTTTTCATTTTGGAAATGCAATGAAAACAAGTCACCAGTATCTTACAATGCGTGAAAGGCTTGGATAATTAAAAGGGGTCCTTATCTCGTTTCAATGGGGAGATGCTGAGCAAGTCACTGACATAGCAATAAAAAGGGTTACAGTCGATCGGATAGAATCATACATTCTATGAGATAGTCTTAGTTTCATATATTAAAAGCAGCATGAAGCAATGTTTTTGGAATGATTGTTTTACCTTTTGAATAATTTACCGGAAAAATTATAATTTGACGTCACATTACATTTTAGTCAAACAAATTTTATAAATTCTCCTTCTTATTTATGCTCCAATGACTTTTGGATATTTTGGGATCGATATTAAATATTCTTCTTTTCATACATTCAAAAAAGAAATAGTTACTTTGAAAATATAATACTCAAATATTATATATATTATAAATATTACGATAGAAATATATTTTTTCAACACAAGTATTTCCAATGATGAATTGAGCCCTTACTTTCGTAGCAAGGAATTTATTTCTGAAAATAATTATAATAAATATTTATGTAGTATTTAAATACTTGTTTGAGTATTATATTTTTAAACTAAGTATTTCATTTTTTTTTTCGTGTACAATCAATCTTACATTAAAGAAAATAGTATAACTCAAATCACTGACAATGTTAATAAATTTACACAGTTCGAAATATTATTAAATTGTACAAAACAACTATATCTGTGGCTCAAAAACCCAGAACGGGAAGTCGCCCGCGCTATTCCAATACCAACTTAAGAGCCTTAAAACCGATTATCAAGGAAAATCGGCGTGCTAATTATAACGAATTGAAAATATTATTGAATCAGGCAACCACAAAAAAGTTTTCAAGAGCAACAGATAGAGCTGCCCAAAAACAGGGATTTAAACTTACAAGTTAAGCTTAAATTATTTTATTATTATTCGTTTTTAACTCAATAATTCTAGGCAAAAGAAAAGCCTTTACTGATAAAGATTCAGAAGAAAAACAGACTAGTGTAGGCCAAAGGACACAAATTATGGTCTCCGAACTAATGGAACTCCATTATTTTGAGTGATGAAGCCAGATTTGAAGTATGCGTTGGTGATAGTAGGAGTCGTGTCATAAGAACTAAAGAAGAAGCATTTCAGAATGACTGTCTTACAAAAAAAGTTAAATTTTCGGCTTCTGTTATGATTTGGGGATCCATGTCAGCAAGTGGATTGGAAAACTTACACTTTGTTGAAGGTATTATGAATGCTGATAAGTATATTAATGTGCTTCGAAATAACTTAATTCCCCAAATTAAACAAATGCATTTAAACAATATTGAATGTATCTTCGAACAAGATGATGCCGCTTGCCATATGGCTAAAACACTAAAAGAGTGGATGTAAGGAAACAATGTTCCAGCTTTAAAATGGACGTCTAGTAGTCCAGATCTATCGCCGATTGAAACCTTTTGGCATATTATGAAGAAAAAGCTCCAATCAAATCCGGCAAGAACCGTTCCAGAATTGCGAACCCTTCTCCAAGAAATTTGGAACAGTTTTACATCAGATGACTGCCAAACATTAGTTGACACTATGCCAAGACGTGTCAAAGCAGTAATCAGTGGAAAAGGCGATGTAACGCAGTGGTTTTCGCTAATATAATGTAAATGTTAATAACAAGTTTATGTCTAGTTACTTGGCAGAAACTCATCGTTAGAAAATATGCACCTGGTGAGAGGATAGACTGGTGAAACTCTAAATCCATACTGAATAGTTTTCGGTGTTGCTGCTAATGGCAAAGCGTCTCGGATAATTCTTGGAATATCATATATTGACATCGTGTTCCAGGATTGTTCCTGAACTAAAACTCACATAAAACTTATTTTTTTAGTGGACTGTAGGCAAGCCTGTCCAGAGACTAAATGTTATGACATCAGGGCAGTGTGGCAGTAGAGATAAAATTACAGCTCTGCTACTCGGTAAAGATCTCGCCTTGAAGATAAAAATTGTTGGAAGTGATTATCTTAGAGAAAATGAATGGGCCGTATAATAGGAGTGTAACAACTAGCCCCGCTGATACTGTAACAATCTACCCCGAGCACGTTTTTTGAACCAAATGCGTCAAACCAACCTGTACCTTATATTTGTTTACAATGAGAAAGGATCAGAAATATTACTTATATAAGGGTGTACCTTGTGACTGTACTATAACGCTCTTGCAGTTGCACCCCGATGTTATATAACGAATTGTTAGGGCACAAATAATTACTAACACTGGTAAAAACACATGAACTAAACTTCGTGATCAAATACGATGCCAATTAAATCATAACCACACTGAACCATTCTGCAAAGTAGCCCGAACATGTGCCTATATGATACCAGGAGTGTATTGTTCCTGACGCGCATTTTCAACTAACTGTAACAATCTGCCCCTGTAAGAACCAACCCCAGTAAAGTGTATACTTCTTATTATTGTCGATATCCTGACTTCAAAAGTTCCACAAAATTATTATGACAATGTCAAAAACTAATCTTAGGAATTCAAAAAAGGATACATTACTGCTTCAAGTAACGATATACTATACTATATTCAGATGTATTTAAAGAGGAACAAGGCTCCAAGGTATAAGATAGCCCATAGAGAATTTAGTTCCTTTGAAAGCTTCAGAAACATATCGTTTCCAAAAATTAAACCACTCCGCTCAATAGCCTCAACTATGCAACTATTTTTTTGATTCCAAATTATGATCGAGTTTATTTAGATGTGAAATATATCAATATAATCTTTATATCTCCGGGTAATTTAGCGATAAATAAATTATCTCTTCTTAAAATATCATTATTATAAATTACGATTATATTAAGAACTAATACCTAGTAAGTTAATTCCACTCCAACTCTCTAATGCTTTTGGGCCTAACAATTTTGGAGTTATTGCTCCCTTTGTTATCTACCAAGTTCAGTTCACCTACTTCTGTTGTATGAAACGGGCTATATAGAGAAAAGACATTTTCAGAGGATGCCATATACGGGCAGTCGGATGCAATTAAGCGTATCCCCATAAAAGACGGTCCAATAGCCAAGTCACAGACCTGCAGCTCCACTCGGAATATTAAACAGTTTTATCTGAAGGGATTAGAAAGATATGGAGTTTAATTAAACATCCATAAAACCCTTTTCTCATGCTGGCGGCATAATTACCGTGCAGGGATTTTAGAAAACCCGCATAGCGAGTTTGATTTACTAAATAGATTTGAAAAATAAATATTGGGATTTGGAAAAAGACAGTCCTGATACTTAATCGGCTCGGTTTATGTTTAATATTAATTTATTTTATTACGGAGCGTTAACTCGAACATTAAAGTAAACGGGTAGGTCATTGCTGGTTTAAACATATATTTTTGAGAGAAAAATTTTAAAAGCTATTTTCTTTTATGTGTCAGACTGCGTAATATTCCCAAAAACAACAATTTACCCCCCTATGAGCTTAGGTAAAATTGGACCCGCCCGATGTGAGTTACCTATACCGTTTTGTTTTATAAACGCCTTGTTATTGGTTGCAACTTGTTCACACTTGAATGATAGTGATATCGCCTGAAAAAGGCGATCTGTATCACAAGCAATATTTAAGGGTTAAATTAAAAAAGTTAAATTGTTATAGTTATGAGTTTCTTTGAATGACCGACGCATGTATTTTTTTAATGGAAATTTTTAAATAATTCTTACAAGAAAACATGAATCTTAAAATTATACTTTTTCTTCCTAAAGAATTTGAAAAGCTGACAGTGCGGTCTTATTTACAAAAATTGGCAACCTTTTTGTTAGCATTTACAATTCCTTGTGTTGCAACATAACAGGCGCTGAAATCTTTTGAGACTTGACCTACGCCAATAAATTATTTATTGTGCACGTCGCAAGTGGCGTGAATTTTCAGATCTCACATAAAGTGTATATTTCGGTTATTAATTCAAAGCGCCATTTATGGTTATTTTTCTATTTGGTTTCATCTCAGGTGTCACCAATTTAAAAATAATAATTCATTTCCATAACACCCTGTAGCTATAGAACATAATCACTACATTAGACTTTGACATTTTAGACTTTGACATTTTAGATGTCTAATAAATATTTTATGGCGTTAATGTGAAAAGAAACGCGACGCGGTATTGCCTAATGTATAAAGTGATCCATAACAGACAGAGGACAACTATAAATATTATTTTTGAATAATATTCATGACTATTGTAGATATTAGGGGAATTATTTAACCCCATATATCGGGCGGAAAGTGTAGTATACAATGAATTCCCTGAAAATATTAAATCTGTTAACGAGACTTCAAAATTCAACAAATTATTGAGTGGATATATAAATTAAATTCCTAATGTATTTATTTGTGTATGTTTATGTTTGTCCTATTGTACAGGATGGTAAAAAAAAAATTAAGTTAATTATGCACTGTTGTGTAGTTTTAAGTGTTATCCTTGTTACCAGTGTCTTGAACACTGACTAAAGGACTTAGTTTAAGAATTTATTTTTTTGTTAAATAATTTTATGAATAATAATTTCGGTTACGGTAATACGGTTCGTAAAATTTAACTGACTTAAATAGTACGTGGTATGTTTTTAGCGACTTATGGTAGTGGTCGTAGGAAAAAAAATGGCCGGTATGCATTAGTCCTGTAACATAACCTTATGGATACCGTCTAGTTATATGACAATAGAGAGGAAGTTAAACTCAATATTTAACAATATTTTGTTCATATTTTATTGTATACTTATATACACATTTTTAAATAAATGTTTTTTTTAACATACTAGTGGTTACCTCTTGTTGTGATGTTACAAAAATACTAAATTATATCTCCTAACAATAAATTCAAAATTAATTTCCAAATAGCAAGTACCTATTCGAAAGCCATTAACAAACCATAATAACACACATAATAACTAAATTATTTGCCCGGTAGTATCCATTAAATTAACGACGTGGTTATGGCGGCATAATGCTTTTTTACTAAAGTGTTTTTGATAAGTGGTTTGTATAAAATTATTGATGGAAATAATAGTAAAAGCGAAGCAATACCAGAATTTAATGAGCGCGTATAAAATTCCCACTGTTTATTGATTGAGAAATCGTGTATTTTTGTTGCTTTATTTAGATCAATGATTCCATTAGATATATTCTATTCAGTGGTTTAGGAAGGGTCGCATATCTAAGACGTAGTAATAATTGTTAAAGGAAATATATTTTACAATGTACATATTTATGGTTAATTTTAATACTCATATTGGTAAAAGTAAACGCCATACCTGCATATTAAACAAATTTTATTTAAGTAAATAACTCTCTGGCATATAGTTAATTAGAGCGAAATAACAGGCATCCGTGTGAAGATGTAAGTAGGGGAGATCGAGGAGATTTGTGACAGAGTAGAGTTGTGACAAAGACGATATCTCGGAATCTATGGCGGTTAGCGAGCTGGCAACGGCGCACGTTTGTTTGTTTATAGATGCGCTACTTGACGCAGTACGCGCCAATGGCCCATGACAAGCGGTTGCGTGATTACGACGTCTGCATGAAAAAACAACCGAAAAGTAAATTTTTTATAAAATTTTTGATTCACTATTTTTCTTATATTGTGTGAGTTTGGAGTTTCAAAGCGTGGCATTATCTAGCTGTGTTTGCATCTTGTTTCGAAATTATGAATTATTATTCTGACCAGATCGCTATTTTTGGCACCTAGGAGAGTTGTGACAGCGTGTCACAACTCTCCTATTAAAGGCTATTTTCTGGTTAGCTTATTTTACACGCTTCTTGCAATGTTTTTTCTGTTTATTTCTGTTCCTGCTTGTTTGATTTGGTCAATTCTTACCACCTAAGTTGACATAGTTACTTATAAAAGATTTACTGTTATGGTAATGTTTCATGTTGTTGTAGTTCCTACAATTATGCCTAATGATAATTAAAGTAATTTTATACAAAGAACGTGTGTTGTGTTTATAATTCATATAAAACCAATCTTATCTATTAAGATTAGTCTAGATACACAGCTGTCACAACTTCCCTTGGTACCTGTCACAATTTACCTCGGTGTTAGGAGAGTTGTCACAAAGGGAGTAGTTTCAGCTTTCGTAAATTTTCTCAGAAACCTTATAACTTTTATTGACTTTGATGACTGTTTTGAAAAGAGCAAGGATTCAGCTTCATTGCGGCATACAATTCATAATGGTGTTATGTTTGTTTATTGACATATGTTCTTTTAAATAAAAAATTGTCGAACAAACTCTCCTCGGTATCCCCTATGGACTCTCAAAGATCTGTCGGATTTTTATCATGCAAGTTGCCTTGGAGAGTGGCCAAAGCAGCAATATCCATTAAATATTTTTGACAAGTAATATCTATGCTGTCTATAATAATTTCCTATGCTATCCATATCATATGGTCTGAAAACATACCTTAGTAGGGGGAAGAGGACGAATATCGATCACTTAAAATATGACATAAGACATAGGTATAAGTTCCACAAAATCGTGTTATTTTTTGTATTGAACGTATACTTTATTATCTTAAGAAAAAAATATATCAAACAAATTCTCTGTATCTTAATTAGAAATTTTGAAAAAAATATAAATATGAAAACTCTAACTTGATCATATTATCATCTATGGTCGGCTGATATCGATTATATAGGTGGTTAATATCGATCAATGTCGATTCACATGATTCAAACGAATCCAGGTTTTCTAGCCGAGATACCGAAGAACAGGCAGCATGGAGCCAAGAGTCACATGATTTACACCGTGAGTGCAGCTTATCTAATGTCCCAGTTTCCACGAAAAGTGGAGATAAGTGGTTCTCTAAGGATGTGCTCTTCAGTTGAACAATATTGTCTTCATCGTCAGTTCCGTTATCGTCGAAGACTTCTGTTATTGTTGATGATAAACTATCACTGGAAACTAAGTTTTCTTCTTGAAATTAAAAGTATGTCGTCAATTATTTGCAACGGCATATTCTAATGAAAATTGTTCGAGTTTACTTAATTGGTATCAACCCAAAACATGTTTGACAATTTTAAAATGTGATTGATCAGTTGTGTTTCTGGTCGTCAATTAAAACATTTACTTGGATATCTGTCTTTCAATCTATCGCTCAACGTAGACACTATGGGACTGCAGTCAATTTTGCGGTCTGGAGTGTGTACCTATGTTGTTTAAGCGCCTTGACAGCTCACTTCATGTCTTCCTTCCTCAGACCATGCAGGTTTGTTCGGGTTTATTCGGGTTTGTTCAATGCAATTAGTCTTACGGTTGCACATAAACAACTCTTAATTTCAAAGAATTCAAATTTTCGTAAACACTGTATGGAATTCCTTGTGGTACCATGCAACTATTAGTATTACATACCTTATCCAATGAACCGCAAATAAAAAAACAACAAGAAAACTTGACGAAACCTGTTTGTGACGTACACACTCGGCATTAGAATGAAACTATCCGTTGTTGATGTTGGTAGTTTGCATCTACCTTAAGAGATGGCAGCGCATATTGTATATCGTTTTATAGGTTGGTATAGGGTTGCGTGAAATGAAGATGATCGATATTCGACTCCTTTCCCCTACAGCATTTACATAAAATGCAAAATATGATTACAACCCCATTTGCTTCGAAGGTTAACTACAAACTACATAACATAAAACAACATGAATATTTACTTTACAAAGTTTTCTGCAAAATAAGATAGTTTCATCACCAGATAGAAGAACAGAGATCTAGGAGGTCGTAAAAATGTAATAAAAGTCGAATATTTTGATAGGAATTTTGGCTAACGTCTTCTGGAGTTCTGATTGTAAAAGATACAAATAATAGGATTACTATCTTTACTTAAAATCTAATTTCAAGAGACAGCATATACAAGAACAATAAAATAAGAAAGTAGGTATAGTCCAAGAGGAGATTGTAAATCTACTTAGATATGCTATATAAGACCAGATCCAAATAACGTCGTTACAAATCAATAAGGGAACCAAATTGGTTAATTTGATTAATGAAGCTTCGGTACCTACAACATGCTCTTTTATGAGATGCTGAAACTATACCGACAATGTATGTAAGCTTCTCAATAGATTATAATTTTTGAATTTATATAATCTGGACATATACAGGGTTGTGATTTAATAACGGATAAATTCAATATAAATTAAATGGGGCCGTTTTCGCAACAACGCTCGAACCCGTCGATTTTGTTTTTGGATTGCGCATATCTTGCCATAAAATGTAGGTATACAGGATGTCCCACAAAAGTGTGACAGAAAAAATATTTTTCCTTAAATGGAAACCCCTTTATATTATTGCATTTTCGGATTCTCCTGAAGATTCTACTCATGTTTTATGTACAATGTCCTAAACCTATATTCAACTGTTCACGAAACATTTACGTTCAAATATTGAAATATTACTTTATTGCAACATAAATTGATTCCTAAATTACATTTTTTAAGAACTAAAATTATTTTAGCAAACGCTGGAAGTATCCGCCATTAACAGCTCTGCAGTACTCCAGACGATCAATAAATTCCTGCTTTACTTTTTCTACGGTTTCTGGGGAAATATTCCTAATTACATTACGAATGCGCTCTTTGTTTGTCTGAACAGTTGAAGATAGGTTTAGGATATTATACATGAAACCAGAAGTAGCATTTTCCGTAGAATCCGAAAATTCAATAATATACTGGGGTTTCCATTTAAGGAAAAAATATTTTTTCTGTCACACTTTTGTGGAACATAATGTATACCTACATTTTATGTCAAGATATGAGCAATCCAAAAAAAAAATCGACGGGTTCGAGCGTTGTTCCGAAAACGCCCCCATTTAATTTATATTGAATTTATCCGTTATTAAATCACAACCCTGTATACAGTGTGTCTACTCTAAGTAACTTTTTTATTATTAATTTTACGAAAAAAAATTATTCTTCATAAAATGTTCTGCATGGTCTAAAACCTAAAATGCAACCATCAGATGTTAAATTTTTTCAGTCGTATACGAGGTTTGTCAAAAATGTGATTTTTGCTCTAGAGTAAAGTACCTTTATATTTGACAATATTATGGAAAATTGTTATAAAGAAAAGATGTTTAGAATTGAAAATATCTTCAACATTGTTTATTTACATTAAAAACATATTTTTTCCTACATTTTCTCTGCGATTACGTTGGAAATTTAAGTTTGCACATTAATGCATTACATTTAATAATTATAAATTTGATAAAACATTTCTAATACGGATCTCTAAAAACTTGAAAAAACACTGTTAGACTGCTTACTTTAAATATCAGTTTTAAAAAATGCCAGTGCATCCTAGATTTGCATTAATGTGCAAACTTAAATTTCTAGCGTGATCGCAGAGAAAATGTAGAAAAAAATATTTCTTTAATGTAAATAAACAAAGTAGATAACTTGAAAGCTATTTGTAATCCTAAACATATTTTCTTTATAACAATTTTCGATATTGTCAAAAATAAAGGTAGGTACTTTACTCTAGAGCAAAAATCACATTTTTTGACAAACCTCGTATACGACTGAACAAATTTAACTTTAACCTGATGGTTGCATTTTATGTTTTGGACCACGCAGAACTTTTTATGAAGAATAATTTTTTTTTGGTAAAATTAATAATAAAAAAGTTTCCCATATGGCGCCAACTTACGTAGACACACTGTATATATATGGTAGGTTAGATATAAGTATAAGGAAAACGAGTAACAGGATCGATCTAAAATATCTTCAGCCTTGTGGCGTTGCCACTTCTACCGAAAAATAGTAGCAATTTTAAGTTTCGAGATAAAAAAATTATTTCTGTCTTATATATTGCGCAAAACATGACCTTAATTAAACACTTGTAGATTTGTGGTCTGAATTCACTAAAAATTGAAATTTTGTTAGTAGATTAATGAAACCCAATGTATTCAATTCCCATAGAAAAATGGATTCAATATCATACAGGTTAATTTCAAATTACTTATGTTTATTACCGTTACTTCCAAAGAACGGTTAAGGGCTATTCAAATTCAATTAATTTAGTAGAACCGACAGCACTGCATGGTTGAAAATATTTACAAAAACGAGGTATGCCCACTTATACAAGCTAACAAATTTTCAGTTAATGAGTTCTTGATAAACGTTTAATAGCGATCCGACATCAATCACTCTGTATATAAGGCTCTCCTTACCGCACTTGATAAACTTCTTGTAGAATATTTTTACTGCTGTTATAAAAATTTAACTATACGGCAGCAAAAAAACTTATATAGGGGACAATAAAAAAAAAACTTTGACAGTAAAATTGATTTTGCTGTGTAGGTAGGTACATAATATATCATTGCTGTAATATTAAAGTCACCATCGAGTGAATAGTATGAGTCAAAGGCTAATTGCCTCACTCCGCGGTGAGTTTAGTCGGTCGGCCTGCCCTCGTTAACCTACGAGGATGTTCTTTTCCTTCAGAAAAGATGATGTTGAGAAGGCCATATAATTCCCCCAAGTTGCCAAACCCGACACTAGTCTGCAGCCGCGTCTGCAGGGTGTCTGTCTGCAGATTCTCATCGCCAGTTATCCAAAAAAAAAAAAAATTAAAATTAAAGTCGCTTTATAAATATTATTCTGCAGTTATCTACACCACAGGAAAATTCTTATGATTGTAAAGCCACTTACCACCGATTGAAAATATACTTTGCTGGTACAATAAATATATTTTTTTATACGCCCAGGAAAACGCCAGGTTATGTTTAGTAACTTTTTAAGTATTTTATTCAAAATGTGTTATACGGTATACACAATTCAGCCCTTATTGGAAATTAAGCAATAAAAACGGAAAATATAGGAACGAAGTTTAAATCCAGTGGTAAAAGCAACGAACTATAAATCGTAGGGTTGTTGATTATAATTCTTATTACAGTTCATATAGGTACCTGATACGTAGGATACCTACTATAAGTAACATAAAATTAATATAAATTAACTTTTTAAAAGTTTTTGTTCCATAAAATAGCGCAGAACAGAGCACACACAATTGAAACGATAGTTTGTTTTTGATGTGCAAACCGGAGGAGAAAACAATTAAAGTCCTTTAGCAAACTGCAGATATGAAAATGATGTCCGTGTCAGCTTTGCTCTGCATCCGATGCGATGGATACGGTATCGTTTGTGTTGGGAGGACTCACCGCATGACGATTGACCCCCCCCCCCCCCTCCTCCTCCCCACCCCCCCCTTAGAAATGTTTATATATGGCTTGCTATAATATATTACATTAGGTAAATAAATACCTACTAGGTATCTACTAGATAAATGCATTTTTAAGTATCGACCAACCAGTATTAGGTAGGCCTTAGTTTTTTTTTAGTTACTTATAAATTATTATGTATTTTGAATAATATCTAATATACCTGGATACCTATATAATTATATATTTTTGAAACGACGAAAAGTTACCCATTTTTGCCTATCCCTTCCTGGATTCTGTCTTAGACTTGTAAATTTAAAGATCTCAACAAAATAGGAAGCTTAATGAACATAGCTACTTAATATCGCCAGTTTTCTGTCTTCTAGAGAAATCATCTTATCATTAAACATTGCCCTTTTTATATTGCCACATAGTTTATTAATCTAAATATTTACATAGGTCCTATATAGATACCAGTTTTGCAAAAAGAAAAATTCAGTATTATATAGGTAGATCTATCCAAACATTCCAATAAAATTTATACTGACACCCCCTACCGTCAGCTTGCCGAACATTTCTCCACAAACTTACAGCTCTCTGTACTGCCCTCTGTGATCAAGACCTCCAAGCATCGGTCCCAATCAATAATTTCTTTAATCATGGCCGCCAACCCCAATTCAAAAGATTTCTTATATCCCCTGTTTCCAGTATCTAGTTTAACACACTGTCGTTTTATTGTAAGATAAGAAAGGAAAGGTATATACTCGAGCTGTTCTAAACCGTTCCGCATTTATAAACGAATACCATCCAAAAATATTTTATGGCTGTCTACTACAGGCGCGTCAGCCAAGCAGAATTTATGAGACTATAAATTATGACGTCACAGGCGCTTGCCAATAAGCATGAAGAAACTGGCACTTTGTTCTGACGTAAGCCCGCCTAAACTGCTGTCATTGGCCGCCGTGAGAGAAACCATCATAAAACTGCCGGAGCTAACGGAATGTAGCCACGCCAAGTATAGTTTCCATGACTATGGGAGTATAGTATGGGTATGACCGCGTTCGGTGTTTTTGTTCTGATCGTTTGTGAATAGGAACCACATACATAGGAATGGGATCAGTATCGATACACTCACACTTTATAGTTAATTAGATTCGTTTTAGCAAGTTCAGGTACATATAGGTTTTCTGCGAATTTATTGTTTCGATTTTAATTCGCCGAAATTTCGATGGCTGACATGAAAAATGGGCAATAAGAAATTGAGTAGGTATGGTGTTTGTTTCGAATTGTTGGTTGTGTATGGCATTAGAATGATAAGGAGACGCAGAAAATGCTCATTAAGGTCACGCCCACAATTCGTGAATAATTTACTTGATTTCATAAATTAAATGAATAAATTTCAGAGTTTAATCAGCAAAAGTTAAATTTTTTATTTCATACATGTTTCGAAGGCATATACATAGGTACCCTCATCTCATCAGTGAAAAAAAAATGAAGTACTAGGTATGCCGGAAAGACATTGTCAAGGTGAATTTTAAAAGAGAGAAACTTATCTATTCCTAAGGTTTTTTTTTAAAGATTAAATTATTATGTTAGTAACATTTCAAAAAAGTTAATGCAAGTTTGAAGAAATTAAGAGAGGAGAAAAATATGTAGATTATTTTATCTTCTCTAGCAGAAAAATTTTTGAAAGAAAATTCATTAATCAATAAGATAAACCTATAGAATAAAAGAAGAAAAAAAGGAAAACTCAACTGAGAGAACGAACAAACCCAAGAAAAAAACAAAGAACAATATTTTTTAAGGTACAGGGGGGTGGGCTTATTACCCCCTACCACTTCTAACCAACAAATGTATGTAGTAAATTGCCCTGTTATACTTTAATGGGGACGTTCATATTATCAATTCCCTGTATTGTTTTAAATAAACGTTAAACATTAAAAATGTGTAATTTCTAAGTGCGGTCCTGAAATGTACTAGGTATGTCAAACTCATGCCAACCTACAAACTTAAAATAAACAACGTACGTTCATTAAGTCAATATTGATTGGAGCGTACTGTATATAGTTTAATGATTTAATTAAGAATATTGGTTGGTTGGACAGTATCTATAGTATAGTTCACTAAGTAATGACCTTAATTAAACACTTGTAGATTTGTGGTCTGAATTCACTAAAAATTGAAATTTTGTTAGTAGTTTAAGAAAACCCATTGTATTCAATCCCCATAGAAAAATGGATTCAATGTCATACAGGTTAGGTTCAAACTATGTTTATTTCCGTTACTTCCAAAGAACGGTTAAGGGCTGTTCAAATTCAATTAATTTAGTAGAACCGACATCACTGCATGGCTGACATGAAAAAAAATATATTTAGTGGATAAAAATTCCTGGAGGGGCGAAATTCTAGAGTCCTCCCCACAAGCCGTCACTGGGTTTAAATGTATAGATATAAATAACTCTAAACAGGGAAAGGTATCTATATTATGCTAAATTTTGTATACAGGGTGTTATAGAAATGGCGTATTATATTTGAACCGGCAATTCCTGAGATAAAGACAAATTAAAGAAAAACACTCATAAATGGCGCTTTCAATTCATTCAGCGGTAAAAGTGACCTGACGTCAAACCAGAAAAACACCTGTGTGGCACTGCGATACATGTAAAGAATCAAGGAATTCTGGCCGGTGTTGTCATATTATGTACACCTTATAGACAAAATAAAATAATTTAAACACTTTTCCATTCTGTAATACCTTTTTTTACAATTAACTGAAGAACATTTACGACGGACTATGTTTTAAACAACCCGAAAAAACATATGGAATAGTATTAAATAAGTTTAAACAAACCCGTCCATAAATAATCTTTGAATATTGTTTTTATTGACGCATTTCTTTTGGATGTCAAATTTCGTAGCGTGTAATAAAATCTAATAATATGTAGTATAATCTGTATTATTGTATTTTCAAAACCTAACTATCGATTCTGTTCCACTATTACTGTGTATACATAAAGTGTTTCCAGGAGTGTTCAAAGGAAAAAACTGATTGTGTTTGTGCCTGGATTTCCTCGCTCCTTAGGTATAAAGATAAATACAAGTAGATAGAAAATAATTTATTTTTACAATTTTATATGGAATTTTAGTTTTATATTAAGTTTGGCAACATTGCCATTGGGTCTGGGTGAAATGTTGTACAGTAGCGCGGACTGACCTGTGAGTAAGAGTGTTTGTTACCCCACTTTTAAAACGGTCGATTTAAAAAAAATAAAATACGTAGCGCTTCTCTAGGACACCCATTTAAATATAATACGTCATTTCCATAACACCCTGTATAGATATTGAAGAGCACATTTTGAATAAAATACTTTTAAAAGTTAGGAAGAATAACTTGGCCTTTCTAAATAATTTTATTGTTTCAGCAAAGTATCTTTTCAATCGGTGGTAAGTGGCTATACCAGTCATGACTGATACCTAAAAATGCTTAAAAATGATCAGAGTCAGAAAAAATATTAAAAAATAGGGCTGTTTAAAAGACATGGATACGCAGCAAAAATTCACTAAAGAAATGGATACGCAGTAAAAAATCACTAAAAGATGCCTTGCTATTAACCCATACCAATATTGAATATAATATCTAAAGTACTTCCGGAGAAAAATTAACCATTTAAAAATAAAAATTCAACTCCCTGTAGCAAAAAACTTAAGCCGTTGCATCATTGTTCAAATGAACCTTTCTTTATAAAATGACCTATAAGGAATCACACCCTGAAATATTAGCACGTCAGTAAGGAACATCCTGTATAGTGAACCTTAGTTTTTTTTTCGATACGAAAGTACGAATTTCGGGTTTGTTCGCCTACCTAGTCCGCCTAAATAGTTAAACCGGCGCTACCTATGTAGGTACTCAACTTAATAATTCAAGTATCATATATTCTCCAAGAAAATTAGATCTTTATAGAGGAAGCAACCCATTTCTAAATTTACTATACTAAAAATATCCAATTTAAAAAAGAAATAAATATAATACTACTAAGGTACATGGAAATAAACATAAAGAATTCACAAAACATATCCATGCAAACACAACACATAAACCAATAGTTATTTAAGTAAATCCGGTTGAACATGGCCAAAACAATAAAATACATAAAATAAAAATACTTACATGATTTAATAAATATTTATGTAGTGGGTAAGAAAATATCATTACAGTCTTCCAAATCCAGATAAGCCATTTTAATAATTTTAATTAGGTAATTTTTTTTTAATGTATCTAATCCTTCCACGACGTCCATATTTCTATCTCTCATAAATTTTAGAATATCTTCTTTTTTAGGGTTGATGATAGGTATTTTATATAATATTCGCGAATGATAAAACGCATTGTGCTTAACAATTACCGCATTCAGCGGAAAAGCTGTTTGGTAAATCATTTTTCAAACAAATCTGTGGTCATTATGAGAAGAAGATTTATGAGATTTTCATCTATATTCAGGTGAAAATTGTGAAATTAATTTTTATAAATTCATGACTTTAAATAAATACAGTTGTTGAAATGTAACTTAGTGTAAATAAACGGTTATGTCGCTTTTATCTACACTAACAACAGTTTTAAAAATAAAATACTCAGCCAGAATAAATTTTAACTTTTTATATACGCAAAGAAAAATTATCTAAATGAGTATTTTAAATTATTACAGTGGGGGACCAAAAGAGTTCAATTAATCCATTAATTTTCAAAATAAAGAAATTATGTTTTTTGAGCGTGTACCTAATTGAACATTACAAATAAGCAAAAAAATAATTTCCTTTCGAGAATGAATGAAACATACTAAAATCAATATGCGTATTTCTGGCAACAAAAATTTTTTTCAGATTTTGAGAATATATTTGTTTTGATCCTATTGTCAATTACAATGAATTATTATTTTTGTATGGCAAGAGAGACATAATAAGGTGTTATCCTTTTAAAATTATGTAATATTAAAATAAGTATGTGGCTGTCATAACTTAAACAAACATATGTAGGTGTTTAAGTATAAGAATTCTTTGTTTGAGAGGAAGCATAGATATCTATTTTGATTAATATTTTTTATAGTTTTTTTTTTAAATCAAACTCACCTTGAAATATTTTAATCACATCTACAGTCATACCTTACGAATTTAAAATTTGTCTATGGCATTCATTTCCATATTCATCACCACTTCGAACAAACGATTGACGGATTTCTCTCAGACACCTTCACCATCAATCCCGGTATTGCTCAAGGGTCCATATTATCTCCCACCCTCTTCTTATTCTACATTAACGACCTTCTAGTGAAAACTAAAAATCCGGTATTTAGCTTTGCTGCCGATATCACACTTGTCTCATTATTCTTTTTGAATGAATAACCATCGGCTGCCGACGCACATCTTCACGGACAGCATGTAGCCTCAACAAAGGCGAAGACGAAGAAAATTTGGCTTGGGGTGATAGTAACCAAGTAGAATTTAACGCTAAGGAAACCCAAGCAGGCAGTTTTCTCTAACAAGGTTAACATTACAGGACGGGACATAATCATGGCAGGACAAGCAATTCCACTGGCTTAATCTTTTAATTTGCTGGACGACAATCTGGGAGGAAATATGTCTTGGCATAACCACATTGTGGCAATCGCCAAGATAGCTTCGCAGAAACTTGTTGTACTCTTCCGAACCAAAAAGTTGTACACACCTCAACAACTTTTGATACTATACCTACAAAGCCCAGATTCGACCATTACTGCTCTCATGTCTGGAGTTCTACACCCAAATATACTCTTCGGTTACTGGATACCATCGAAAGGAGGGTCATTCGTCCTGATCGGAGATCAGGACCTGACAGATAGCCTTGACAGCCTAGAACTTCGAAAACAGGTTAACGATTTACAGATATTTCTATGGAAAATACTCGGCTGATCTTGCCCTTTTAATTCCGCCCAGAGCGGCGAATAGTAGAAACGCACGAGGAACCACTGCCACCCATCCATATGTGGTTCAGCTTAGTACTTCTCGAACTTATTATTTAAGAATTCTTTCATCTGGAGGACTTCATCCTTATGGAACCTTAACGAGGTCGTGTTCCCAATGAATGTAACTTCCAACGATTCAACACTAACGATAATCGCTTTATTCGCACACTCACCACTCTCAGAGTGCTTAAAGGATTTTTCCTATAGTGCTTGTATTTGATCATAAAAAAAATCATAGATTGAGGAGGTAGTCAATTATAATACTTAGCGCAGCATCATATAATCCACCTTTAAAATACCTAACCAAAAAACGAATAATACGAAAGGCCTTTTTCATTGATTGGTACTAATAGTAGTTTTCAAACTCAGAGAAACTGAAGTAAATATAAACAAGAATCATAGCGGATGGATTTGAAATAGTTCTCCACTTCTCGTTGTCCTTAGATGATCTTCCAAAAGGAAATTACCACTAGGTGGCCACTCTTAGATAGTACTGGTACAGCAGTTATCTTAAAAGCTGCGTTTAATTAAAGGTTGCCAAGCAGGCACTATTTTATGTTAAGGTTTGGCCAAAAAATATACTTAATTTTTTTCTAATCTAAAATTGGATTCGTAAAGTTAAAGGAATGGAAATCGGTATGAGAAAATTGCGTTAAAAAATGTAATATAATAACAATAACAATTTCAAATATGACCAACTTTCTAATTTTTGTCACCGATATTCCAGAAACTTTCTTGATATCCTTATTATTACTATTATTATTATTATTAGTAGCGGCTAAAACTAAAATAAATATTGATCGGCTGATGACACTCTTCTCTTGCTTACCTGCCAAGAAGCGGCATATTTTTTAATTAAATTGTTGCAACTTATATGGCTCAGATTGCTAATTTATGATCCTCATCTTAATAAAGTGTTCTGCTGCAATACATTCACGTTCATCATCTAATCTCATTCGGCATTTTAATTTTACCCCAACCGCCAAAACCTATTGATGCAAAGAAACAAATGCATTGATTGAAGTCCAATAATCTCTTCTAGTATTTTTATGATGGCCATTTCGTGTTTTTATTTGTTTACCAGTTTATTTAAGTTAATTATATTGCCGCCTATTAGGTATTTACACAGTATGAAAGTGGAAGTACTAAAACTGACCTATAGAGTCTTTAAATTATGTCATAAACTTTTGTTTGTAGTATTGGTTAGTAGTCGTTTAAAACAGAGTAAAATATTAAACTTGTTTGCTTATGTGTTTATAGGATTTTATATTTTATTTGACTTCCACACATCAATCATTTATAGCTACATGAATGGAGACATCAGCCTTAAATTTAAATCTCGGCGCGAGTCATATTTTATAGTTTTCATTGATACTTATGACCAGAAAATAAAAGTTTAAATCAAATTAATATCATACAGGGTGTTATGGAAATGACGTATTATATTTAAACCGGCAATTCCTGAGATAAAGACCAATTGAAGAAAAATACCCATAAATGGCGCTTTCAATTCATTTAGCGGTAAAAGTGAACTGACGTCAAACCAGAAAAACACCTGTGTGGCACTGCGATACATGTAAGCAATCAAGGAATTCTGGCCGGTGTTGTCATATGTACACCTTAAACTGTTTAGACAAAATAAAATAAGTTAAACACTTTTCCATTCTGTAATACCTTTTTGTACAATTAATTGAAGAACATTTAAGACGGACTATGTTTTAAACAACCCGAAAAAACATATGGAATAGTATTAAATAAGTTTTAAATAGGCACGTACGTTTTTAGGTCAAATGCCAATGACCTCTTGACGCCTTACATCGGCTGAGCGAAGTAGTTTCATATTAGCGCCGCATGCTTGCGGTCTCGTCGATCACCAACACACTCTCAGCAATCCGCTCTGTTTTTTCGGTTTACGCGTGTATCTTGCCCGTCCATAAATAATCTTTGAATATTGTTTTTATTGACGCGTTTCTTCTAGACGTCAAATTTCGTCGCGTGTAATAAAATCTAATAATCTGTAGTATAATCTGTATTATTGTATTTTCAAAAACTAACTATCGGTTCTGTTTCACTATTACTGTGTGTACATAAAGTGTTTCCAGGAGTATTCTCATGAAAAAGAAAAAAAACTGATTGTGTTTGTGCCTGGATTTCCTCGCTCTTTAAAAATAATTTAATAAAGATAAATACAAGTAGGTAGAAATTAATTTATTTTATAATTTTATATGGAATTTCAGTTTTACATTAAGTTTGGCAATATTGCCATTAGGTCTGGGTGAAATGTTGTACAGTAGCGCGAACTGACCTGTGAGTAAGAGTGTTTGTTACCTCACTTTTAAAACGGTCTATTGGAAAAAAAAGTATGTAGCGCTTCTCTAGGACACCCAAGGAGTCACCCATTTAAATATATTAAGTAATTTCCATAACACCCTGTGCAATAATTAAGCTTGTGTAAATAATATTAAGTCTCATTTATCTTCACCGTTTGTTACAATATATTAGTTTGTGTCAGATTTCGGACAATTGTTTAAAAAAATGAGAATATTTCGGATTACTTTAAAAGACGATATTTTCACCGAAAGTACCCTAAAGCACTCTGAATGCGGTAAAGGTTACTTGATATGGATAATTACTTTCTAAGCAAGAAGTGACCCTGATGCTTTTTATAAAAACTTACATCGCGTGTTTGTACATCAGATAAAAGTACTAACAATTAAATGTAGTAAAAGTGAAGTTTTAATTTTAGATATACTTATCGATCTTCCGCTTTCAGCGCTTTCTTTGGAACGTTTGGTTCTGTTCGATATACCGGGGATAATTCGGAACAAGCACTGGGCTGGATTTCTTGATAAATATCTATTTTTATCATCGTATTGTTTACTAGTTGCTTGATACAAACTTAGGCATTGTAGGGTTGTTGTTAGGTTGATCGATTGCTACAAACTTTGAGATTATAGGGTTGTGAGAAATAGAGCCGATTTAGAAATAGGCATAAATGTCACAATTTGCTATATTTAACTAAAGAAGCTATTCGCGATACAACGTGGTCGAGTTTATTATAATAAAATATGTAGCAAGTATGATGTATACCATTAATAATATCTAAGTTTTCAGTTTATAAAAAAATTATTGTATTAGGTACTATATACAGTGAGTCCCAGAAGAAATGTCTAAATTCATTTAATATTCAGCGGTAAGTTTTTTCAAAAAACGCTCGTACCCGTCGATTTTGATTTTTTAATTTTTTTTTGTGGTAATTTCATGTATACAGGGTAGCTCAAAAATAAGTTACGACCATCAACTTCATTTTTTCAAATGAAAACATATATTTTTTATTTCATTTTTGAATTTTGCATTGAATTCTAAGCATGTTTCATGTACCATGTCCTATACATAAACTAAACAGTTATTGAAAAAATTAGGATTGAACATATCTATAAGTACTTAAGACCTGTTTATTAAAAAAAAACACAACAAAATCAAATTAAATATTGAAAATGTGCGCCATTTACGGCTTGACAATATCCAAGACGATCAATAAACTCTCTTTGCACGTTTCCAACCATTTCCGGAGTTATGACTCGCACTTCTCTTCGGATCCTTTCTTTCAACTCCTGCATATTGTTTGGCCTGTTAACAAATACTTTTGATTTGAGGTAACCCCACAAAAAAAGTCCAGCGGAGTTAGGTCTGGCGACCTAGCAGGCCATTCGATAGGTCCTCTCCTTCCAATCCACCGATTGGGAAAGGTTTCATCCAAAAATGTGTGCACAGTGGCCGCATAGTGCGGAGGAGCACCATCTTGTTGGAATATCAGTTCTTCATCAGGGGAGTCTGGATCCAATGGATTCGGAAATAAAGCCACTAATGCTGGAATTAATTCTAGTTGGAGAAATTCGAGATATACTTGTCCAGTTAAAGACTGTTCAAAGAAAAATGGACCAATTACTCTTTCGCGTACGATTCCACACCAAACATTTATTTTCTTAGGGTACTGACTGTGAACCTCTATCATCCAATGCGGATTTTCTATTGCCCAATATCGACATTTTTGTCTGTTCACATTACCATTCAAATAGAACGTAGCTTCATACGAAAAAATAATATTTTTTACTAAATTATTATCTAGATTGCACATATTTTGCATGCGTCCGCAAAACTCACTTCGCCTATCGAAATCATCTTCAAATAACTCATGCACTGGAATAACTTTGTATGGGTGATATTTGTGCTTTTGAACTACTCGGTGAACAACAGATTTCGGCATGTGTAAATCGGCCCCAATGTACGACAGGGGAGTACATGGATTTTCTTCCAAGGAAAGCAAAACGTCAAGTTGTTCATTTTCATCTCGAGTAGGACGACCAGATTTAGGCAAATCTCTAACATGACCGAATTCTCTAAACTTAGCCTCTATTCTGCTCACCATCTTTTGACATATGGGAGGACGATCAGGATGGATTTCATTAAATAATTGGGCTGTTTCTATTTGAGTACGTGTTTTATCACCAAACCCAACCATGCATAGAATTTCAATTTTTTTCCCGTTCCGTTAACTTCACCATTATTGTGAAAACCGCAACTTTGACAATAATTATACTTATTTGAAATAAAATTGTCATACAGTTTCTATGGAAATAAACGGTGACAGTGAGACAGTACACTCTTACTTATTATGGAGCCCAAAATGCCATATTGCCAGAAGATTTGATAGATCGTGGGATTCCCTAAATGATATGTTCAATCCTAATTTTTTCAATAACTGTTGAGTTTATGTATAGGACATGGTACATGAAACATGCTTAGAATTCAATGCAAAATTCAAAAATGAAATAAAAAATATATGTTTTCATTTGAAAAAATGAAGTTGATGGTCGTAACTTATTTTTGAGCTACCCTGTATACATGAAATTACCACAAAAAAAAAATTAAAAAATCAAAATCGACGGGTACGAGCGTTTTTTGAAAAAACTTACCACTGAATTTTAAATGAATTTAGACATTTCTTCTGGGACTCACTGTATGTTCAGAAGTCTGCATTTAGTTTTTTAAACATCTACGTATGAAACGTATGAACATGAACATTAAATGCTTGTTAATAAATTATTTGTTCTATTATTTTTTATTATTATTGAGATTAAATTAACTGCCAATGTAGACTTCCATCAAAAAAATATTTTCAGCGTTTAATTAGCGATAAGACACCTTTTAGTACATTTTTTTCAATAAATGTCAGTGCATCTACTATAGTTTTAGTGGTAATACTAATTCTACTGATCTTTCCAAGTACTAATGTACCTACTCTCAATGTTGAGACATAAGTACACAGCAGTCTATACTGCGCATAATTTGGCTCGTGACATGTTTATAGGTACAATTTAATTTATGAGATAAAAACGTCGAATGCAGTAATGAGTTTACATTTTTTATGCAAAAAAGTAGTTCTTTTATAAGGTATTAAACACAAATAATAATAACAAACCCGATTTTCTTTTATTTATTTTATTCTTTGATTTTTTTTATTTCTTAACGAATGTAGGTACACATTTAAATCAATAATACCTCTATATTTTAAATTCGTTTTTCGATGAACCTGACTCATAACATAACTTAAGAATTTATCGCAGAGCCTGTATCGAATCGGTAAATATTAACCAGCGATTAGTTGTAGTGTACAAAAGTACATTCCTATGCGTATAAGTACGCTACCAATTTAAGCAACAATTAATAAAAGAATAAATAAATAATAATTATAGGTATATACATTCTTATGACCTTTATTTCTGGAATTTGTCATGCATGAGATACAAAATAATAGTTTACTTCAGAAATTTACTTCGCGAGAATGAAGATTAAAGGCAACTATGAATAATCGTGTTAAATTAAAAATAAACAACGGTTACAAAAATAATTAATTAAATAAAAATTTCAGCTACGCTCATGCTTTAAACACTTTTTACGCTTTTAATCCGCCACGCATTATATTTTTGACAATAGGGAATAAGCTGTTAATGTCACACGATGAGTACTTATATATGAAATTGCTTGTAATGTATTTGTTTCCTTTGAAGTATCTACTGCCGAAGACATGAGGCATGTGCCAGTTGATATGGCTTTTAATCAGCTGACCGCTATGCGTTTTACAAATTCGTGATCAAAGTACCAATAATGAAATTTTAAAAAACTTCTGATATTGTATCAGAGAAAATTGAAATAAAATGAAAAATAAACAACTTGGTTATATAATCATAATATAAATCATTAGGTAAATTATTCAGGAAATAATGGAACCTCTCATTGTTGATATATTATCTTAAGAATGAGGATATATATCCATTGTTTTCCCAGTAACTGATCATGTCCCTTCTCGATAGTAGTTAAAACTTAATCAGAGGTGTAGCGGTTTATAGAAAGCACCAATGCAACTGTACTTCAACCAGCTTCATCGTACTATTACTAGGAAAACATCTATAATATTAGTTAGAACAGTTAATTATAATAATTTAGAATCCATTAATTTTTTTATTAATGTTCAAAGGTAAATCTTAAAAGACTGAAATTTTGTTAATCATTTTGTTCGTTTAATAGCAATTTAATTAGGTCTCGTACTGATTTTTGGCATATAGAGGACATATATTTTCTTTAACGCAGGAAGGGAAATATTAGTTTTCACTGTGTGTAATTTTGACTGTTCCATTATGACATAATTAAGTTCTATTTGTTTGTGTTCCCGGACCACATCGCTAACAGCTAATGATTCCGTAATTATTATTGACAATAAATAAAACTCACAAATTTCTCTTTTTCTTAGTTATCACCTGCTCTGAAATTCATTTAATTAATCTTATTTCTAATAATGACGATTATAAAAGGTTGATATTTAACGAAAAATGTATTCTCAATATTAGGATATACTGTTCTCCACCCCTGTACTTAATTCCAACTATATCCACCGAGTACCGAAAGAACAATAAAAGGATCCTTACTGAAATAAAAAAAAATAATGCCTCTAAAATATGTAAAATAAAAGTAATCAGATCAGCTGAACGATCCCTTGCGAAAGTTGTAGCCATAATGCATAGCGAACTCAAAGAACAATGATGTTAAAAACCTGATAGACATTCAACAATAGTACAAACTCCATCGGAATTTACACATATTTAGTATCGAGTTTGCAAAGGAAGACTATCTGTTTAACAGATATTTTTTTTAAATCAATCACGGTGAAGAAAATGCGGAGGCCGCTAATAAGTCATCGATAGACCCTAGTTTAGATTCAAGAGGTAGATCGGAGGTATTTGTCTTAAAAAGCGGAAAACCTTCAAGATTCTGGTATAGTTGTAAAAGGAGACCTAATGTAATTGAGTATTTTGAAAACATCACTTTACCAATTATCCTAAAAATCTGTTTGGTGTTCTGATTGGAATATTTACATTAAGTGTATAATATGTGGCTCGTTCGGTTCGGTTTAAGGTATAGACGATGAGGTAAACCTATATATTATGGTGTAGCAATATATTCGTTTCTTTTGGTACCTACTAAATCTAAGTATATTTGCTGTATTTGTTCTTACGTGGTATATGAATACTAACAGTAATGAAAGTATAAAACCAACTTGATGGCTTGGTATAAAACTGCTTGATGTTAATTTATTAAACTATTTTTAGGATTTTCCATATTTTTGTTGTTGTCCATTTTTATTCAGAAGAAGAATGACATCTTCTTATAAAATAATAACGTTTTTCTCTATATTATGTATTTAAAAATGTGTTCAATTTAAAGTCGAAAATGTTGGATAAGAGCCCCTAGGTAATTCTACTTAATTAATGTCATTGGCTAACGATTAGCGCTTCTGGTATTTAATAATGAGTAGTTTCTTCAACTCTCCTTTAATAACATCACACAAGTTCAGGTTTTTGTGAACTAACTAAAAAAAATACAATATAAATAAATTGGTTTCAATATTTATGATTGGAAGATTTATAGGTTAACAGTTCATAGCGCTTTATCTTTTCTGCAATCCACCTTTTTAAATCTATATAAATGTATGAATAATAGAAAAATTTTGGACTTTCATTGTCTTTATTTGTTATATATCACAACGTTTCAACTGGTAAGTATCTCCAGTCGTCTTCAGGTGAATACTTTTTTAGTATTCACGTGAATACTTTTTTAGTATTCACCTGAAGACGACTGGAGATACTTACCAGTTGAAACGTTGTGATATATAACAAATAAAGACAATGCAAGTCCAAAATTTTTCTATTATTCAAGAAACACCATTGTCTACGACCTCAAACAGACACTATATAAATGTATGTTTATAAATAATTTTTTTTGCGTAGCTTCGTTAAATTTTACTTTTTATACATATATGTTATATGGGTGCATCGTTATCTAGTTTTCCTAAGGACCGTTCTTAACAATTGCCGATTGACATGGTTCTTTCCGACACCTTCACCATCAATGCCGGTATTCCTCAAGGGTCCATATATTGTCTCCCACCAAAAATCCATTTCATTGCTGTACTGACTTTGACACTCATCTTTCACTCTGAATTTTAAACCATGGGCTACGCACATCTTCGCAGACAACGGAAGAAATTTTGTCTGGGGGTGACCGTAACAAAGTCGAATTCAAAGGTAAGGAAACCCATGCAGCAGAAAAGGTTAACTAACATTGCAGAACCAAAAAGTTCGACACTCTACAAAGCCCAGATTCGTCCATGACTAGAATACTGCTCTCATGTCTGAAACCCCGCATCCAAGCATATTATTCGACATTTGATTCTATCGAAAAGGGAGCCAGACCAATGGCTTGATTTATTATATAAAACACAAAGTCTTTTAATATGATTAAGAATTAAACGAGGTTATTGGCTTAAATCGTTTCTTAAATTTTGGCATTAGCTGAACATCTGTTTGGTGGAACCAGGTTTGGTGATGAGTAGCCAACATAAGAGGCCATGCCACGCTTTTGTTTCTCAGTGACACAGTTTGAAGGCGCAATATCATACGGGTACATATTGCTCCGTTGTCGAATCCCGTAAGAAATGGTACTAAACCTCCGCTGCTGACATTCCCTATAATTTATTTTGGTCTGGTAATCATATTTCTCGATTGTGTTTATTATCTTCTGAGTGGATTTTCGGAAGTGAAGAAATGTTCGATGTAAGTTTGTTGTTCCATGGAAATTTTTCGTACTCTCGTATCTAGCCTCATCTTTCTAACAAAGTGTCAGCTCGCGCACGCCTTTACAGAGCCGTGACAGCTGACTATATAAGCGATGATTTGAAATTTTTATCTCCCTTTCTGGTGTGAAGTGTTCTAGAAGTAATACCGAACAAAAAAAATCTGTATCATCGTACAGTATCTCAACCTTACTCAGCAATAAAGAAACCATGAGGCCACGCAAAACCCAAGTTATTAGAAAATTGATCTTCTTCTTTCATTACTTCCTGTTATGAATGTCCCAAGTTTTGTGAACATTAAGGAGTACAGGCACTAAGAATCGTTTTTTTCTCCCTTGCAGGCCTCACCTCTTCACCTCCTCACCGTCTCATCTTCTACAGACACTAGGTAGATGAATTACCATCTCCCCAATGTGCAAGGTCCGTTTAGTTAAGCTGTGTCAATGTACTAAAATGTATTCCTGTTGAGAATTAGCGAGCCTACAAGGACCAATTCCAAAGAAGGGTGTTCTGAACCCCAAAGTATAGCTGCTCCAGGGATGTGTGCTGTTCTAATGTGACGTCCGTCTCCTGACAAACTACTTTTGAATCCTACGTAGAAGCCCAGGACTGTATCCTGCAAGTTTGGCTGCAGCTCGTATGAGTATCAAGCACCATACTTGGCATGAGACAAGGAAGTCTCAGTGGTAACTAGAAATAGTTTTTTTATTGGTCTATTTTTCTTATACATTAGAATATGTTAATAATTATGATATGTTAATATATTAAATTCTATAATATTAAGTAATTTTACATAAATATCCCTTTTATATCCATTTCATATATATAACCATGTTATGGCACATCATGGCCTCGTGTAACGACTTTTCTTTTCAGAAGTCTGTTATTTTTTTACATATTATTGCGACATTTAAGGCTACTTATGTAACCCCCAACATATTGTAATTTAAACAACTTTAAATAATTTAATCGAACGTTAAAGTAATTAATTTTATTTTTCTTGAAGTAGTCCATCTCAAAGTGGAGTGAAGTTATAAGGAGATAAAGAAACTCACAGTCTGCTCCACTAGTTTAATAGCAATAAATAAAACTAAAAAATACATGTTTCGAAGGCTTAAGCCTTCATCTTCAGTGAAACGTAAAACATCAAAGGCTACCTATGACATTGAGGTAACTAGCAAGCAGGAAAATAAAAATTTTTTGATTATGTAAAAAATTAAAGTATAGAAAATAAAAAGGTAAAAACTAAAGGTTTCTTTCTTTTATTCTTAGGAAAGCGAATGCATAATAAAAAATATGAAAACATTTTTTTAATAAAAATTTTTTATAAAGTTTTTAATTTTGAATTTAATGTAGAACTCGTTCATTTTGAAAAATATGCTCATCTTAGAACCTCGTGTAGCGATGAACATATTTTTCAAAATGAACGAGTTCTACATTAAATTCAAAATTAAAAACTTAAAAAAAAAAAAAAAAAAAAAAAAAAAAAAAATTTATTAAAAAAAAATTTTTTATATTTTTTATTATGCATTCGCTTTCCTAAGAATAAAAGAAAGAAACCTTTAGTTTTTACCTTTTTATTTTCTATACTTTAATTTTTTTACATAATCAAAAAGTTTTTCTTTTCCTGCTTGCTAGTTACCTCAATGTCATAGGTATCCTTTGATGTTTTACGTTTCACTGAAGATGAAGGCTTAAGCCTTCGAAACATGTATGGTTTTTAGTTTTATTTATTGCTATTAAACTAGTGGAACAGACTGTGAGTTTCTTTACCTCCCAATTAATTTTATGATCAACAGGAGACTTTAGCTAATAAGATTATATGTGTTTAAAAAATACAACTTTTTCCTTTTTTTGAGTTAATAATGAAAAAAGATTTCGTGTTACATTTTATTTCGTTCAGTTTATCAAGTTTGCTGAAGACGACTTTATACCTTTTCATTTTAATAAATAAATTAATAAACAGGAAGATTTGTTTGGCGAACAAAATCATATATAGGTAAGAAAAAGTTATATCCACGACCCAAAGTCACCCTTTGCTTAGCCTGGCATTAACACACGTGTAACCTACCCCAATTTAGGTCATATTTTGAAACTATAGCGAAAAATAGCAAGATTTATGATCCAGTATGAACCTTAGTCGTTGAGTTAATCGTTATCCACGCCTGCGATTACAAATTATTTAAATCTTTTGAAGAAAACAATGAATATTATGATATTATAATATAGTCGGAATATTGGAGTCATAAATCAATTGAAGCGAGAAAATATCTTATGCTGTGACGTTAATGTTGTAACTATATAAATTAATTCATATTAAATGTGTTACTATGTTAAATATTGACTTGTTGTTCCCAATTGTTACATGGTCGGAAAAACTTATGGAATTTCAAATTTACACAATTAAATACCTATATAATATTATTTTTGATTTGGAAAGCATCTGAAGTTTTATCTTTATTGTTGTATATATTGTCATGCCGATACCCATTGGCTGATTTATAAATTCAATGTATGCAATGATTAAAAATTGTTTAACACATACATCATTTTACTAAGATTTTTTCATATTTATTTAAAATAATATCCAGTGTATTCCATCTCTATTCTTTCCAAATCTATTTTAAGTCAATTTTTCTAGTAACCAACATACCTATATTTTTAATTTAATAAGAAAATTTAATTTAAATAGGTATAACCTAACGCCCCACCAAATTTTATTGTCTATATTAGATTTAAAAAGGGTATCATTTAACTGGTTAGCAAAACATTCTTATTTTTGCGAACAGAAAAATGTAATCGGTCAGCCAAAATGGCTAGTTGGTCAGCAACTTATGGACAGCAAAGATTTCTGAATCAGGCAGTAAATTATTTTGGTACGCAAATTAAATATATGAGCTGCTATGTGCGATCCACTTTTAATCAGATTTTGGTAAGCAATCAGCGGGTAAGCAAAATATTTTATCTTGGTCATCAAAAAAAAAAAACCGATAAAACGTGAAATAGTGACAGTGTCCTGGGAAAATATGTGAAAACCCGCCCCCGCTACACCTTTCGTAGCCGATTTCCTTCTGTATTCGACAAAAGAAAACACAAGAAAGTTACATAAATTAACAGTGCTTTGGGAAAACAAGTGGAAACCCGCCCCCACTACCTTTTCAGCCTTGACTGCTACGCCGAATGAAAACACATGCACGCAATTAGCTACTCATATCACGCGACTGCTTTCGCTCCGCCCACAATAACGAACTTTGCCGATTATTCAAAACAAACGCAATCCAATGATTTATATTGATTAACCATTCTTTAAATATGCAAACCTCTGAAGTAAACTGCTTCTGTGTGTGTTTTTTTCTACTGACCAATTGTAAAATTTTGCTGACCAAGTAATCATTTCGCAGCTCGACTGTGTAAGCGAACACATGATATTAGAAGCGGACTGATATCGGTTAAATTTTTGACAGTTTGTAGCATTTTTTGCAGAACAAGCGTTGCAGCCCGATTTTTATTTATTGCAAGCAAAATCTTTTTATGCTGATTTAATGGCTATTTTTTACAGCGAACCAATTTTAATAACGGTAAACCATTTAATTACTTCTCATTTAAAAATAGCTATTAATATTTTTTGAAGATCATGTTTTCCGGAAAAAAAATGGATATTAATTATTATCTTGAAAAATGACAAGAATCTGTAAAAAACGTTATTACGAAATAGATAAGGATTGTAAAAATAAGATTATAGTATACTATAATATGTTTCATTTAAATATCAAAGTTGCTTCTACTTCTACTACTTTTTAATAGAAGCAGCAACACTGGAATGTCATAGTAGAGCATGCAAGGGCGGATCCAGAACTTCGATTGGGGGTGGTCAAATTTCGTTTTGGGGGGTCATGCATGGAAAAGTTACGAAAAGTAATACCCTGTCGTGTTAGTCAAACCGATATATATGGTATTTTTCGTGTTAAATTGTTGGATTCGCGCTTGAGGGCATGTCGGTTTCTAAAACTAAAATTAATTTTTAGACTCGTTAATGGAACATATTATACATTTTTACATTCTACAATCAATTCTATAAATTTTTTATAAATCATGCCCTATACCTATCTTCAACCATTCACGAAATATTAATATGTACCTTAATGCTGGTATGCACCATTGATATGTTTCTCAACATAGCATTTTTGCAAACTTGATTAACATTCACTTTCATTTTTTGACATCTCAAACTTAAATAGCAAATTGTTTGATACAAAATGAGTTTAGAAGGTTGCTATGTCGAGAAAATATCAATGGTGCATACTAGCATTAAAGTATTAATATTTCGTTGACATTTTCAGTTGAAGTATAGGGCATGATTTATGAAAAATTTATTATATAGAATGTAAAAATATACAATATGTTCCATTTGAATAATTGAAGTTGATACAAGTAGAATTTTTATGATAAACCCTGTATAATATTTATTTTCTAAAAAAAAATTATTTCAAAAAACTTAATTTGATGGTCAGAGCGATTTTTGATTAAGTTGACGATATTCTATAAAACAGCCTGATCCGTTTCTTTATCATCTTGTATCTTTAGGTATGCGATACAAGCAAACTAAACTGTTAAGCCTATTAAGTTTTAGTTACATTTATTCATGACAGGAAAGTATCTTTATTTTGGTTGTTTCTTTTTTCAATTATCAAACTCCTTAAATATTTAGTGTTTGGTTAAAGAGTGTGCGTTTAAATAATATATTCTTGTCACGTACTATAGAATTTCAATTACATCGCAGGAAACGTGGAAAGAAAGTTAAATAGCCATTTTTAAATTGTTGTGTTTATCTTGAGCCAATGAAGGATTTTCTAGACAAATATTGTAGTTACTTATTAAAAACCCTAATTAAAAGTTACGCTTATACATATGTTTCTTTTACATTAATTTATTGCTCAAATATGAGGAAAACAAATTATTCTATAGCAGAATAAACTATATTATATTGTTCGTCTTTGTAAACTACAAGAAGCAGAATTCTGTTATTAAAGAAGAATTATATTTAATTAAATTTTCGATTGTAATTTCGTTCCATACATAGAGGCATATTTATGCCAAATAAGAGATTTGTCTGATTAATATTTAATATTAAGTAGATAATAATATATAAATGAATTGAGTTTATTTGGTTTAACCTATTATTGCCTAGCGTGCCATATATGGAACGCGAATTTGATAGATACATATTTATTTCTTTTTTCTTTTAATATAAAGGAAAAACGAGATCACCCAATAATACTTGTTAATATATTTGCCTACCTTGCCTACCCGTTATTACTAAAATAAGCTGTCTATTTCATGTAAATCTTTATTTTTGATCCAAGATAAACTTGGTTTCACCTATTGTTTCTTTGCGAAATAACTCAGGGGTAAATCTTCTTCATCTGAATCATCTTTATCCAAACTCTGCGTCTCCACCATTCCTGTTGTTTCCTCTGCTGGCTATATTGTTTCCCTTTCAGATTGAATTCTTCTTTCGCTAAGAGTTACAGCCTCAGCAGGCAGTTGTTTACTAGATAAATGATCAACTAAGCCACCTCCGTGCTGTTCACCAGAGTCCTCATCGGAAAAACTATTTACTTCCGGAGGTGTGATAAAGATCTTATCCACTGGATCATCGTCCCATATTTATGGAACGCGAATTTTATAGATACATATTTATTTCTTTTTTCTTTTAATATAAAGGAAAAACGAGATCACCCAATAATACTTGTTAATATATTTGTTGCTTGCCTACCCGTTATTACTAAAATTGGCATAAAATACTAATATACGCACAGGCAGACTGTCCTCATTGTTAAACAGCTGTTTGAAACGGTGACTTGTAACAATGGGTGATCATAAAAAGTAAGTATTTTTTCCTAATATTTACTAAAATAAATCCCTTTAATAATTTATAAATACTACAGAGAACTTTAAAAAATATAGTTTTTATAAGTAATTATTCATTTGATGACTTTTTCAATTAGTTTGAAAGAGTTTTTGTTGGCCGTGCCATATTTGGAACGCTAGGCATATAGGGTCTGTTTTATTTTAGGTTGACTGTTCAGCAATTAGCTGATATTTTAGAAGCGGATGAGTTTTGGGACGATGATCCAGTGGATAAGATCTTTATCACACCTCCGGAAGTAAATAGTTTTTCCGATGAGGACTCTGGTGAACAGGACGGAGGTGGCTTAGCTGATCATTTATCTAGTAAACAACTGCCTGCTGAGGCTGTAACTCTTAGCGAAAGAAGAATTCAATCTGAGAGGGAAACAATAGAGTCAGCAGAGAAAACAACAGGAATGGTGGAGACGCAGAGTTTGGATAAAGATGATTTATATGAAGAAGATTTACCCCTGAGTTATTTCGCAAAGAAACAACAGGTGGAACCAAATTTATCTTGGTTCAAAAATAAAGGTTTAGATGAAATAGACAGCTTATTTCCTGAAAAAACTATTCGATTTATCGTGATCTAAATGCTGTTAGAATTGTTTTTAGTGAGTGTGATGCTGGTCTATCTTTACATGGATGATTAACGTTTGACCAAAATACATGGAATTTATGCAGAAAAACTGGACGGACTATGACACAAATTCAGTTTCGACGAGAAATTGTACAGTGCTAGTTAGGCTTCAAGCTTTACCAAAATCTGCTGGAAAATCCTCGGCTACAAGCAGCAGAATTCACGAATTTATTCAGTTTGACCTAATGGATCATTTTGTTGAATATTTACTAGATTCAAAAAGAAGTCGTTGTGCAGGACCAATGCATACAATAAGTTATTTTTTATTTAAAAAAATATGTTTTAATAAAAATAATAAGTAATGTATTTTTTAAATTTTAAGAATATTACAATTACACACTTTAAATGTCTATAGGGTGCCATAGTCATAGCCATATATGGTACGGCCTTTAAATAAGAAAACAACATACCACTAAGTCATCGTTTTATTACATCTACATATATCATCCTCCTTAATACATTTATGTTAAAGGAGTATCTTTTTTTGAGAAAAAAAATCCAGGCATTAATGGGTTAAACAAAGGTTAACGAATAATACAATACAATAATTATACATGATTATCTTGATGAAGTGTCTACCATTGGTAACTTTTTTATTATTTAAGATACAAAATTGCTTAAATCTACGAATAGTAGTATTTTTAATACGCTTTAAAAATTGAGCATCATATTTTTGAGTGTCGAAGTAAAATATAATTAAACGGCAACCACTTTCTGTTAGAACTTCAAATTTTAAAGTATAAAGAGCACAAGGGTTAACTCGATGGATACAGGTCCGTATAAACAAACTTATATCAAATTTTGTATTTTGGCATACATTTCCCTCTCTTTGAGGTCATCCTCAGGGCTCTAAAATTAAAAGCATCACTTAAAAAGAAAACCCATTTTAGAGCCCTGAGGATAACCTCATAGAGGTCGAAACGTAGACCAAAATATAAATTTTGATCTTCTAAGTTTGTTTCTATTGACCTAAATCCAACGAGTTAGCCTTTTTGGAAACTTATCAGTGTGGTCACTAATTACTTCAAGATAAAACGTAATAATTAATTTTCTTGTGAAGCTATTTGTTCTAAATATTAACAGTACTAGTAAAATAGTAGGGTGAGTTTTAAAATTACATAACCTTCATGATTCGATTGAATTAGGATAAGCGATAAATTACAGGAAACAGATCTACAGTATGTCCCTACCCAAGTAGCATTTTTAGACACAAATTTGACACATTGGTGTTGATGCGTAATTTTAATTTTGTTTATTTTTTTATTAATAAATTGCTCATTTGTTAACTATTTTTTTAAAACAACACAGACATAACGTCAAATTTCATTATTTGTTTCTATGAATCCATTCCACAGCCCACTACCAAAAAATATATTTCTTTAAGACAAGTTTTAAATTTCGCTATAAGTCCGAAAATATTGAAGATAGGTATAGGAATACTTAATATTATTAGATAAAAACTTCGATCCTCCATTAGCAAAACATATCAAATACTCTAATCTAATCTAATCTAATCTAGTCTAATTTAAAAAAAAAGAAGATTTTTGCAATAATTCATCTCCCTCAGAAATGTTGTTATGGAGACGCTCTGTATAAAACTAATTAAATACTGTTCAAAATAATAAAATTTTGATTGTCTTGTGAAACTATTGTCAAAATTTCAGCTTTCTAGCTGGAACCGCTAAAAAGATATGATTTTCTTTTCAGGTCCCCATACGGCGTTAAAAAATCACAAAATATTTATAATTCAAAAATTCTTAAAGATAGTTATATGATATTATACAGAAAACTGTTCTAGATTTTTACCTAGATTTAAAAAAAAATAATATATAGGGTAATTCATTTAAAATTCCGAAGTTGCTACCACTTTCGGTATGATCCGGCAACACTGCATCATCCAAAATATTTTAGAAACGTAGAAAACCATCTCTTATAGCTACAACCAAATTTTCATAATAAAATTTCATTCAGTTCTCGAGATACTTCTAATAGACCACTTTACTTGGTGCACCCTGTATATCAGTAAACGAAAGTAAATAGCTATTAAAAATTTTGATATGGAAAACATCATGAGTAACGCATTTTTTAACAACT
Organism: Barypeithes pellucidus; assembly: GCA_963991005.1. Taxonomy (NCBI): domain Eukaryota; kingdom Metazoa; phylum Arthropoda; class Insecta; order Coleoptera; family Curculionidae; genus Barypeithes; species Barypeithes pellucidus. The sequence goes on from OZ022559.1 coordinate 39,565,178, forward strand.
AATGAACGAAAAATTTCGTTTTCCACAGATTTGTCTGATCTTTATTTATAAGCACTATAAATATTTACTAAACTTTAGAGAATGTTTAAAATAAACTTGCTGATATTTTTAAGTCGAGCAACGTCTGGCTTCTACTAAATGGAATATTTATAGACTGACTTTATTTGCTTTTATATTTATAAAAAAGGTGACCTACAATTTAAATAAGATATTTCCCAAGATAATCAGTCATATTTCATATTATTCACTTATAGGGTAGGAACCTAAATGTGTGAGATTTTCAGCACTTTTTGAATTTTTGAAGTTATTTCGAAATAAATTACACATTGGTAATATTCGGAAGACATCACAAAAATAAACGTTAATAAATAAATAAATAATATTGGTTTAAAAAAAAATTATAATTAGACGAGGCCTATGTTTTTATTTTTCTTGGGATTGTTCGTGCCAAAGGTGGTTACAGAGATGCTTCAAATACTATTAAAGCGAAATCTTCCAAGTTTGCATAATAATTTATACATATAAATTTGCTCTTACCTCTATAACTACCGGCGATGGTAGCCATTAATTTTATAAAAATTACTCTCAGCTGTAGGTACTAAACTAGCACTCAGAAAATATGTTTTTGTTCTCGCAACGACTTACGAGGTCTATTAAGACGCAATTCCACCTAGGCAACAATGATAGACATGTAGCAAGCTATAAGTCGGCAGTTCCCTGATATGCGACCTTGCCGTAAACTGTTAACGATGTCGCTTCATGTTCCTTCGATTAAAGACTGTGTAGCATGCGTCATTGCCGCATGCTACATGCTACATGATGTCTAAATGTTGAATCAGTGTAAATCTGCCTTTATATTTTCGGAGAAATACAACAAATTCTGATTTTAGGTATTAGACGATATATATTTTTTCTAAAATAAAAATTTAAAACTTGTTCATCGTGTATAAAACGTAAAAAATATAAATTATGTCACTAATGTCATCTGTATTGTTAGTTTGTCAATATTAGGACTAATGCTAAAAACATTTTAATTTTAGAAAATAGATTAGATTTTTGTGACAAACCAAAGGTATATAATTTAAGATCCATGGTCCATTTTACTAAATCCAATCTGAACTAGGCTAAACAAAAATGGGTACAATAAGTCCTCATAATATATTGTGGTTATATTATTATCCATAGATTGTGTTGTGTCCGAGAAGACTTCTGATCATAATTAATAAATTAATTATTGACGTTTACAAGATCTGACGATTCTCTCAACGCGTGGGACATGTAACCACAAAACAATATAATTTGTTATAAATGGGAGATTCTTCCCAATGGAAATACTTGTCAATGATACTTTTTGGTCTAAGGATATACTATATATGTCGGTTTCAATTAGTTAAATCCGTCAATTCCAGAAATACCTAGTCATCTCACGTATTGCCGGCAAATAGTGTAACTCTACGTTTGGTACACCGTTTGCCTAAGAGTATCAGGCATTCCCTGCAATGACGGAATTCTTTCGGTCAAACGCTGTACTTAACTAAATGATTTAAGTTACCCTGTTTGCCGGTTTTAGTCGAACGCTGTAATTGTTGTTAACATCTGTGTAGTGATTTTTTTTTTGAAAATGAAGCATTCAGATTTACTTTATAAGAAGTTAGATGACTATTACTCCAATCAAAGTAAGAAAAAACCTTGGAATATTACGGAATTGACAGAGTTAAGAAATTTCTTTTCAATTTTAAGGAAATTCCTGATAATAATCAGTTATTTACGAACCTTTTAATGTAATTTACCTTATTTTCATGCACTCCTGGCGACACTGTCCTAATTACAATGATTGACTAAAACCGTCAAACAGGGTAACTTAAATCATTTAGTTAAGTACAGCGTTTGACTGAAAGAATTCCATCATTACAGGGAATGCCTGATACTCTTAGGCAAACGGTGAACCAAACGGAGAGTTACACTATTTGCCGGCAATAAGTGAAATTACTAGGCATTTCTGAGAATGACGGATTTCACTAATTGACGCCGACATAGGTATATAGATGATTAATTTTCCATTTCTTGACGTGAACATCTATCATTCCGCATTGTGGTAAATCTTGCACGTAGCTATAGTAGAGATTATTTAAAAAGACCATAACTGCAATAAAACATGCAGCAATGAAAGCTTTTAATGATCTTTCTATGTCCTGAACAAATCATATTCATGAAATCGAAGTTTTATTAAATATATTTGTCAGTTACAGGTAATTGAAGAGATATAAACCATTCATGTGAAATCTCAGCTGTGGACTATTTTCATACCATCGAACGGAGATTTTAGTGTATTAAATATACAAGTATAAAATTTGTTCATGTTATTTCACGATTTTTTAATTCTAAAACTAGAAAGAATAGCCCGGGCCTGAGAATAGCGTTGACCAAAGACCTCAAAGGCATCTCTCTCTTTCTCAGGTATGCGGTAAAAGCACAGTAAAATACAGAACACTATCTCATAGGTGATTTTTATAAATTTTATAATTTATGAGTATTATTGCTTCTGATTCGTACAAAGACGAAGAATACACTGCAACTTTTTTGTTGCACGTTTTATTGCACTTCTGGTATTTTTAAATAATATCTACTATACCAAATAACTATTTTAATTTTTGTTAACTAAAACATTACCATATTTTAGCTGCATATATTGAAAATAATAGAATCTATGGAATTCCACCTTAGTGCAGAAGTAATCTATTAACACAGCGTGATTTCCTATTGTTTGATCAACGTATTATTGAAAATATATCAAGATAGAAGCACTGCCCGTGTTCGTCCCTAACTTCTTCCATATGAAGATACGAATTTTAATAATAGATCCAGAATACGCATTTTCAAAGTTGTTTTGCCACTAAAGATTCATTCAGCAGATCACTAGCAGCAAGGACAATATATGAAGTACGGAGTACAAGATAAGGAGGGCCAGTACAGGGATCTCGGAAACCGTAAGAGATACGAAGTCGGTTAAATGGAGGTAAAGTTGCGCATTTACGTGCCTAATAATATGCCATTTAGAAAGTTTTAAAATTCCGAGTAGTTCCGGAGATATCCGGAAAAAAACGAAATTCTGAAAAATCGTTTTATTGTTTCCCTGGTTTTTTTTTAGATCGAATCGAAGTAAATTTCACTTTTGCATTGCCACTTTTTCCGCTCTATATAACATAGCGTTAATTGTTTTGTAACCGGACGAGTCGTCTTCGAAGGGCCATTATCAACTTTCTTTCCTTAAATACGGTCCTGTTTTCCTGATATTGGAATTTGAGAGCTTCTTTTCTCCCGAATGCAACATTGTGGTTTAATGACGTTCCAAGGGTTTTTTACAACATCAGGAGATTTTGGGATAGGGTCCTGTATTTCTCCTAATTTTATAAATAATATCTTATAAGTAAGCTTTGATATTTTTACTTTGGACTAGTTCAATAAATAACATATAATTTAATAATAAACCACAAATAAGTGAACAAAAATCATTCCAAAACAGTAATAAAACGAACAACGAAAAAAGTAAGGAACTATACATAATCAGCTGTTCAAAATGATTTCCATTATTCTCTAAGCACAAATAACATCTTCTAACTGCCACATAACATGAGATAAAATAAAACATGCGATAGAAAATCAAACTTTTCAGCATTTGTAAAATTATGTTCCATATTTTTGTGGAAAATAGAAAACCTCTTAAAACCCTCTCAAACAATCACAATGGAATGTCAAGTGAAACAAATCCCGCGTCACCATCTTAATTTTTTTATTTCAAACGCCTACTTTTCTTTTAAATCCCGAATCTACAGAAGTTTGAAATAATGCTTCTGTATTTTGTTCACTTATTTGTGGTTTATTATTAAATTATTTGTTACTTATTGAACTAGTCCAACATAAGTAAAAATTTAGAGGTTACTTATGAGATATTATCTATAAAATTAGGGGAAATACAGGACCTTATCCCAAAATTTCCTGATATTGTTCAAAAAACCCTCGAAACGTCATTAAACCACAATGTGCCATACATCGTTGCATTCGGAAGAAAAATGCCTCAAATTCCAATATCAGGAAAACAGGAGCGTATTTAAAAAAAGAAAGTTGATAATGGCCCTTCGAAGACGACTCGTCGGATTACAACACAATTAACGCTGTTAGATAGAGCGGAAAAAGTGGCAATGCAGAGGTGCAATTTACTTTAGAATTCGATCTCAAAAAAGCCCAGGAAAACAATAAAACGATTTTTCTTAATTTCGTTTTTTCCGGATATATCCGGAACTACTCGGAATTTTAAAACTTTCTAACGGCATATTATTAGGCACGTAAATCCGCAACTTTACCTCCATTTAACCGACTTCGTATCTCTTACGGTTTCCGAGATCCCTGTACTGGCCCTCCTTATCTTGGATACGTTATATTATATTTCTTATATACTTCTTATGTATACAAAACATTACGCATGGATTGTTAATCACTGATCGTCTGTTTTGGAAATTAATTAATGCAATGGTTTATTTAATAGTTATGCGGAGCCATAAAACATCTACTCTTGGTGGAACACCTTTTCTCTAAAATTTCATCAAGAAAATAGTATTATCATATCAACCATTTTTAAAACATAAATTTTAAAGGCCAGTTCCCAATTTAACGACCTTTTCTTATTTTATATACCTGTCACTGGGTCCCTGTCCAATAAATTTTGATCCTTATTTAAAACTGTCATGATAAATTACTTCAAGACCCGCCTTTATTCGAAATTTAAGTATGGAATAACCTGCTTTGATGCTATTGATATCAGGTAAAATGTTGGAGAATTTTGTGCTACGTTCTCGAGATTATGTTCTTCGTTTAGCAATGGCGCCCATAAAAACTTTTTCATGTATTAGTTACAGGCTAAGACTGGACAAGGCGACAGTTTTCTCCGGAAAAAGGTGCACTTCATAAAGAAAATATATTCTGCCCGGGCGGTTCCGTACTAACGTTGTCCAGTCACACGGCTTCTTTTTGTTTCTTACAATAACTGATATTTATTGTACTAAGCGGCGTCGGCGTCTTCATAGTTGTAGCTTGTAAAAAATAATATTTATATACAGGGTGTCCGGGAACATGTGGGAAATCTCCCGGATATGAAGAAAACACGTAAAAAGAATACTATAGGTTCATATAAACTTCTTTCGTATCGGCCTCCTCTTCGGAGATATGGGCTCCCAAAGAGCACCAATGGAATCAAGTTTTTTACACATAATTATTGAACCACCTGGTATATTTCAATTATTTTTTAATATGATGTATACCAGGTAAGACCCGTCAAATTACTATCCAAGAAACTGTTGTGAATTGAATAATTCATTTTATTAAATTATTTAGTCTACATAGTAGCACTTTAAAACACCATTTCAGATTGAATGGTACTACCAAGAAAAGGAAGCCTTTTCCATTGATAGGATGTAACCACCTCATAGCTGCAGGGACGGACTAGCTGTAACACTCATGGGCCCATTTTTTTTACGCCCTGTATGATGAGAACCTTGGACAATGTTTTTTACATACCTTTAACTATTGGCTAAAAATTAAGTACTCTTCATTCATGTCGCTAATCCTAACCGTTTTCGAAAAAACGGCATTTCATATACATCATGTATTTGGCGTATTTCAGTAAAAGATACATCTTTGTTCCGATCAAATGTTCAACCTTCAAAATTCCGCTTTTTCATATTTAACCCGTGAGAATTTAGGGGACTGGTGTAAATAAAATGACGTTTTTTGCGAAAACGGTTAGGATTAGCGACATGAATGAAGAGTACTTAATTTTTAGTAAATAGTTAAAGGTATGTAAAAAACATTGTCCAAAGTTCTCATCATACAGGGCGGAAAAAAAAATGGGCCCATGAGTGTTACAGCTAGTCCGTCCCTGCAGCTGTGAGTAATTCACAACAGTTTCTTGGATAGTAATTTAACGGGTCTTACCTGGTATACATCATATTAAAAAATAATTGAAATATACCAGGTGGTTCAATAATTATGTGTAAAAAACTTGATTCCATTGGTGCTCTTTGGGAGCCCATATCTCCGAAGAGGAGGCCGATACGAAAGAAGTTTATATGAACCTATAGTATTCTTTTCACGTGTTTTCTTCATATCCGGGAGATTTCCCACATGTTCCCGGACACCCTGTATAAAATCATATGAGAAAATTTTAATTGCTTTTAAAATTCGATCAAACAATGAAAATTGAACTTATATAAATATAGTTCGCGACCAAAACTGATGGCAGTGACATAGCAGTCGAAACCATGGAAACCAATGCAAACCACCAATGATAACACATCATTTTAACAGTTTCCATGATTAGAACTGTTATGTCACTGCCAATGGAAATTTAGTACCGAAGGCCCAATTTTATAGCTACGATTATTCTAGTTGAAGTCACTAATAACTCTTTTTAAGTCAATCAAGTAGCTCTAGTACCCAAAAGAATAAATACTTATGATAACCAATATAGTTAGTTATTAGGAGCAACATCATATTGTTGTTTCAACAATTGTGTTTGTTAGTTAATTATTACCTATTTTATTGTTAAAAAAGAGCAAAGAAATATTAAATACCAATGTATGGAACAATTACTATTTTTCCACCCAATGATACCTGATATCATAAGGGCGTATTTAGTCTACATAGTAGCACTTTAAAACACCATTTCAGATTGAATGGTACTACCAAGAAAAGGAAGCCTTTTCCATTGATAGGATGTAACCACCTACAGACCGGTATCGAACTCTTTAGTTCTCGTCAGTACAGTGAAGGTGTACATCTAATACTTCACGCCGTATTATCAACGGTAGTCGAGAAAATACAGCGCGCAGCGCCATCTCCTAGCAGCAAATGGCGGCAGTTGGTGTGACGTCAGGTCACACATCGTACCTACTTATTACTACTATATCTGGCCAATAACAATAACTAAGTAAATTAGTATAGGGAGCTAATTAATAAAAAAGTGTTGGTTTCAACATGATAATGTAGTTATGTTAACTAAGAAGTAGTTAAAAATAAGAGTTAGTTCTGTTAACTAGATCATCTTATTCATCGTAATTCAGTTAAAAGAGAAAATTTGTTTTGCTAACTAAAAATTACTTTTACATAAGCTAAAACTTTAACAGCAAGATAAAATTAATCTTAGATACCAATGCAGTTTTTAGAGTGTACAGTATAATTTAAAATTAAAAGCTCTAGTATCTAAGAAACAGAAACATACATTCTCATATAAGATCTATATACACTAGATATAGAAAAACCGTAAACATTTCGAAAAAATTAATTGTTATTTGTTATCTCTAGCGTACCTATATATATTTTTTTTAAATTTGTATTATGCGAGCTGTTGCGATCGCGGTCTCTATCTAATAATGACTGGTCCGTAATTTAATTTTTTGATTAATATTCCTTCGTCTCTCTTCCCAAAATATCCCAAGCAAACAAACCCGAACCCGGGGTCCGCGAGTTGGAAGTCCTTTTGAGGCGCCTATATTTTTAAATATAAATTTTGTCATATGAAGTATCATTTCAGTATTTAAAATTAACTTTTTTATTTTTAAATTGATATTTACAGACTTTGCGATTTGATTTTTTTAAGTACTCTGTGATTTTGGTGGATACTTAAGTAGCGAAAGAGCGCCAGGGTAAGGGGCGATTGGCCCCCTGTAACTACGCCACTGCTCGGGGTTTCGCCAAGACTACCAAGAAATTTGCCAATTTTTCGGATTTTTAGAAGGGGTGCAAGGAGAAAAAGGTTACGAACCGGTGCTCAATAGCATCCTCTTTTTTATTACATTACATATATTTTACTAGTTCTTTTTATAGATATAAGAAATTACCTATATAACAGATAAATAATTATAAGAGGTAAAACAAATGTATTATATATTAATTTTATATGGTAAATATTTAAAGAATAAAGAAATATTAATTAATACTGGAATAGCAAATTGTCAATCGTAATAATACTTTTCTTTGAATACCAGCTAGTATTTCATACTAATCGCAACTTCACCTGTTTAGCGACAACCAATAAAAATAAATTTACAAAAAAAAATTGTTTAATTATACGCTGGACTAGCTAGTGCGCGTGGTCATACTATCTTTATAATAACATAACACTATAATTATTTAAAATGCAATATTTTTTTAAATTATTGGTTGTTATCTTCTGTATTACCTAAATCAAATATCTGTATTAATGCCGTAATGATGTCCAGAGTCCATCTTGAAAAGAGGGCTTTACTGGAAACAATATAAATATGCAACAATACAAATAAGACGTAGTTGTTTTATTTTAAATGACATTGTATAATTGGTTCCACTGAATGAACTTAATGTCTTACGATTAGTACGCCATCTTTGAAGACTTAAACTGCCTCTGGTAATTCAAATTGTTGGAAATGGAAAAATGAGACTGGCTTGAACTTTACCTCTCTATCTGCTTATACAGCGAAATATTTATTACTTAAACAATAATTTAAATGTAAAATAAATACAGTGTCATTGACGGTGAGTAGCTTGTTAAGAGATATCGCACTAAATAGCATATTTGCTTTCAATATTGTTACTCGCATAAAAGATGCATATCTTTTCAATGAAGATATTTTGACGTCTCTATCACACTGTTTATACCGGAAGCCTTAAAATTGTTAGTTAAAAAGAATATTCTGTATATTTTGGCATTCATCTACGTTAGTGAAGTATATAAGCCAAGTAAGTTCTGTTTAGAATTCCAATATCAACCTCCGACCATTGAGAAAGTTTTGGAAATGGTCATTTTATTTCATAAAAGTACTTGACATATTTGGTACAGATTTTTTTTAAATTATACCTTCCTGATATAATAACTCCAAAAACTTTTTTTTATATAGGACACCCTGTATTTTAATTCAGCATTACATGTTGAATTATATTCTTTATCTAATTGCTCAGTAATGTGCCTAATGCGGTGCAGGAGCTTGGTTGGGAAAACCTGGGGACTCAAGCCCCATATCATGCAATGGCTCTATGTCACAGTCATCAGACCCTTGATATCATATGGGTCTGTAGTCTGGTGGACAAAAACACAGCAGATTACGACAGCAAACAAACTTAACAGTTTGCAGAGGCTGGCCTGCCTGTGTATCAGTGGGGCGATGAAAAGTACCCCCACTGCAGCAATGGAAGTCATACTGGGACTAATACCCCTAGACATCCACATCAGAATGGAGGCTATTTGCAGCGCCTCAAGGATTATCACAAATGGGGAATGGTCACAACACCCCGTAAAAATTGGACACACAAGAGCCACGGATCTAATCAATGATGAGATGAGCTCTTGGATATGCAATCTGATCGTATGAAAGCAACATACGATTTCACAAAGCCTTTCAAGTTTGACTGGAACTTTGATAAATGGACAAACAGTGGATCCCCGTCATTTGACAAGGGTCTAGTTTGGTACACCCATGGATCAAAAACCGCCAACGGTGTGGGCGCACGTATATTTGGGGAAAGGCCCAGGATGGACATAAGCATTCCTCTGGGGACCTACGCCATAGTATACCAAGCGGAAGTTCATGCCATACAAGCATGTGTAGGTACTACAAAATCTTGAAAAGGGCTACCACGACCAAAAGATCTACATCATATCGGACAGCCAAGCTGCTCTTAAGGCTCTGAACTCCAATCGGTTTACTTCAAAACTTACACTGGAGTGTCATACCAACCTAAAAGTACTGGCGGCCAGGGCGAACAAGGTGGAACTCTTGTGGGTCCCTGGTCACTCCGGGATATTAGGAAATGAAAAAGCCGATAAACTAGCGAGAGCCGGTTCTGCCCAAAGTCTCAGGGGCCCTGAACCGGCCTTTGGAATATCAAAACAGGCAACAAAAACAACATTAGATGGATGGTCGAAAAAACAACACCTATTTCGATGGAAAGAGTTACCTGGTCTAATACACGCACGGGCCATAATTGGAAAACCATCGAAAATACTATCGAATGGGATGCTAACCTTGACGCGGCCCCAGTTGAAACAAGTGATGGGTCTGCTAACAGGCCACTGCCACTTGCGAAAACACCTTCAACGGATAGGGATAAACAACGGATCCATTGAATGTAGATTCTGCGGCGAAGAGGATGAAACCGCCTCACAGATAATATACCGCTGCGTAGCGCTGTCCCGTAGAGGACAAAATATGTTCGGGAACATACAACGTGGTGACAACCTCCCACATGACAAGCTTGGTATAGAAGGTTACTGGACCTCATGGAAGGAACAAACATCTTCTAACAAGATCGGGGTACACAATAAGCCGAAAGGCCACAGTGATTTGAAGTTCGGGCCTTTAAACCGACCCCCGCCTTTAACCAACCAACCAACCAACCAATTGCTCAGTACATATATACCTCTTAAGTAGTTTTCAATTTAAAAAAAATTTAATATTTATTATATTATAACAGAAAGGTCTAATTTTTAAAATACCCTGTAGAAAAATCTAGTATTTCTATAAAAGAAAAAGTCCTATACCTTTCCTAAAAATTTGGATATGGGTATAATAAGTTACTTGGATCTTCACATATAAACGAAAAATGCCAAAAGATGCAGGGCATTCTATTTAAAATAACGATATTAAGCATAACCTCCGTTATAACCGGAAGTGATAGATATGTCAAAATATCTTAAAAGATCGGCATCTTTTTTCAACTGTTTAATTTAACTGGGAGGGAACCTTTGAACCTTTAAAAATAATGGTAGAAATTAAATTTTTGATAAATTCTTATTTCCGTTACTATAAAATTTTAAACATTATAATTCTAATCCCAGAAGTTCTGAAAAATATATAGGTACCTTTATTCTGATGTGAACAAGAAATACCGTTCTCCTTAATAAAATATGTTTTTACACAGCAGGAATAATAATCCCTCACAGGAAAAAATAAAGTAGAGTATCGATCGATCGATGTTATGTTTAGTTAAAATCACATTGAACAATAAGAAATAACAGTACATAAATAATTATTTGAATTAGGCTCTTATCACTCACAACTTAATATGAACGATTTTTTTTAGTGAGAAAAATATTTGGCACATAACAATAAGGCAACTATTAAAAGTATATTGTGCGAATGTGCTTTTTCAGTGCCTTTAAGATTATCAGAGATGATGATATTCTCTATTCTTAAAAAATTAAAATATTTGTTCTTGACTTACAGCAGGAATCGGAATCCGTCGCAGAAAAGAATGATGATGGAATATCGAAAGATGTCAAAGTTAGAGTCTTAATCACATCGATATTGAACAATAACAAATAGTAGCACGTTAATAATCGTGTAATCACTCACAGTAAAAGCTTTCGGAGCTTTTTTGAAAACCCGCTTTTCGTAAGCTTTAGCTATCACGGAATGGATTCCACCGCTAAAGGTTGTTAGTACGTGCTGCAAAAAGCGCTTGCGCCACACTAGCAGCAGACATAATCCAAAGAGGATAAGCACAAGCAAATGCTGAAACAGGCCGAAGGCATGCGCTCGCATTTATGTTCCTATTCTTTTCAACTCCTGTTAATACTTTGTTGTCCTTCTCTACAATAAGATCGGCCATTAAAAATGTGTTACACACGTGTGTGAGGACGTAATACTGTATCAGAATTTTAATACCCACTTGGTGAAAAGTATATTTCCCAAATGAAAATAAAAATGTTGGCTTGGTCCTCATCTAGTCGGCATTATGATTTTTTGCTTGTCCCTGTCTCTAGAAATTCAAATTAGTGGATACAGAAATCATGGCTAATACATAAGATCAATAATTCTTATTTAATGACAGTAAAACAGTAAAATTTTAACGGTTTGTTCGGATAAGTATCTACCTGTATTTTGATGATAGACAAAATAAATAGACATAGAGTTGGTTCACTAAGAATATTTTATAATATTCTGCACCAGGCGCCGTTCAAAGGGCGAGCTCATAGGCGCAACGCTGTCAAGAGCGCTGTAAGGCCTTACACCCCCATAATATTCCTATAAAATAACATTTTGGTTACCTCTTAGTTATTTATTGTTAAAGAACGAATGTCATAAGCCTTCGTTTATTGCACGAGTGGAAGTTTAGAACTAGAGCTTTGCTGAAAATTTTTGAATAATTATAATAATACAGGTATACTTCTGAGTTGTAAATCATTGTGTGTGGGGCGAGGCGCATAGAGCTGGGTACTGACTTGAGCAAATTTACTCACACGAACGGTTTGCGCGTAAAGATGAGCAGATGAGTACGGCGCGACCTGCCACGAATGTATGGGCGCGTAAATTTTTTACCCTCACAAACAGGTTCCGGCGGCTGTCGGTCTTCTGCAAAGATCAAAGAGTTTTCGTATACATAAAATGTTTAAAAAAGTCTGAACAACAATTTGCGCGCACGAATTTAATGAAGCAAATTATTTTCGCGAACAAACATATTTACGCGTACATCTTTTTTTCTGGGTACGCAATTCGCAGCTTAAGAGTGACTTGCTCGAGGGTGCCAGAAAGGCTTGGCGCGGCCTGTTCTACTCCGAAATTGTAAATAAAAGTTCAAATTTATCCATATTAAATAAAAAAATGGTTATTCGTAAATATAGATTAAGACATAATGTAGCCAAGAGGCCTTTCTTTCGTTTAAATTTAAATGTAACAAGGTAAAGAATCGTTTTCATAGCAGAATTTGCCGTATCCGAAATAAAATATAGGTTTTTGAAAATAAAAGATTTTTTTATTAAATTAAACATTAAGAATGTATCTTTTAGTCCTATTAACTAAAATTAGAAAATTGTATTTCAATAACTTTTATTAATGTTTAGGGATATCTATCATTTTCCCACATATCATTTAAGATGGACAAAGTGCTTTAAATATTTAAATTGGCGAATTAATATCTCAAATTTTACAATTCTATAAAAAAAATTTTTGCATTATAAAATATGACATGAATTATAGACATAGTTTTACTATAATGTCTATTTTATTTTAAACTCTTGCACCGTAACTTTTTTAGAACCGATTCACTTAACTTATTTAATTAACATTACTAAGTTTTTATACTTTCTCTAGTATTCAACTTTATTATACACAATCGTTAGAAAATGTTTCTAGGAGGCAAATATTATAGAATATTCATTCGAATTTAACAAAATGGACAAAAATGTATATGTTAGTAATTTTAGGAAAAGCTAATTGGGTTATTGTTAAAAATTAATTTTGATTATAAAATAAGAAAGAAGCATAATTTATTGTCATGTCATTAAAAGGAATTTTAAGAGCAAATTATGCAGAAATATGTATCCCGTGAACAAACTTCTTGTTTAGTTCGAAGTAGTAGTATTCACCCCTTAACAGAAGTACTATGTATCGTCAAAATTGTGTTTGTGGTTTTGTAGATTTTTGCATTGGACAATCAATAATCCAACAACTGTATAATACACAAGAATTAAGTGAGAAGTAGGCAAGTAAAAAACCTAAAAGCTTACGGGAAAATATTATGATACTTAATTAATTACATTAAATAAGAATTATTGAAATTTGAATTAACTAAACTTATTGTGTGTTTAACTTATACATATTAGATATCAATTTGAATAACAAAAACACTTCCAACAAAGTATGATAAAAAGATCATCTTGCCCTGACCTGTAGGATATATTAGACTAAGTAAACAATACCGCAATGTGTAGAAATCTTAACCAAATTTTTATTGTACCATAACAATTGTTTCGATATTCCGTAACTAAAAGAACCAAACAAAATTTGAAATAGCAAATTCATCCTATTTAAAATTCCAAAGTTATTCCGCTCAAAATAGATTGACGGAGAAAGGATCAATAGTATCAACCATGTGTTTCTCCATGTAGGTACCTCACCATAATTTTTTCACAAACAGTGGCGTAGCCAGGGTTTGGGATCAGAGGGCGGTGTGAAGTCCTTCAGGGGAGCTTCTATTTTCAAATACACATTTTGTCATATTAAGTAACATTTAAGGATTTAAATAGAACTTTTTTATTTTACAACTGAAGTCTTTGTGATTTGATTTTTTGGTAGTATGTCCTTTTTAGTAGTGAAGGGACGCCAAGCCAAGGGGGTGGGGGACGAAAGCCCTCCCTTGCCCCCGTGTGGCTACACCATTGTCTTTGCATTTTAAAATTAATTTAAGTTGTCTGAGTTGGTAAATTTGTATGATTTTAATAATTTTAAATGCATTTATTTGTTGCACAACAGTAGAAAAACAAGGTACCGACTTAAAATATATCATTAAAACATTTATTCAGATTATATTATTGATAATACATGTGAACAAAATAAATTACCGCTACATAACTATATTAATGTTTCGATGTTAGTCCATTCATAGATTTTAAATTATTTAGGTTTTTTTTTGTGCACCACCAAAGCACACATAAGATATTGACATAACTATGTGTAAATTTATCGATATATATATATATGTAACTTTGTTTAATACATCTTAGTGTAGTGCAATATGAGAACATTTCAAAACTGATATGATATTTTTTATTATATCGTATTCTAAATAATTGGATTCCATCGAAAGGAGGGCTATTCGTCTGATCGGAGACCATGAGCTGACGAAGAACCTCGACAGCCTAGAACATCGAAGACAGGTTTGACTCTCTTTTACAGATATTCTCATGGAAGGTACTCGGCTGACCTTGCCCTCTTAATTCCGCCCAGAGCGACGAATAGCAGAAATACACGACGAAGCACTGCCGCCCATCCATATGTGGTTAAGCTTAGTACTCCTCGAACTTCATTATTTAAGAATTCTTTCATCTGGAGGACTACATCCTTGTGGAACGACCTTCCCGAGGTCGTTTTTCCCAACGATTATAACCTCCAACGATTCAAAACCAACGAGAATCGCATTTTGCGCACACACACTACTCCCAGAGTGCCCTAAAGGATTTTTCCTACAGTGCTTGTGTTTGATCATAAAAAAAAAAAAAAAAAAATATAATATCTCATAAAGAATATAATTATTATACAGGGTCCGCAAACGAAGCGTGGACGGAAGATTAAATCGTCATCGAGGAACTTATCAACAATACTGAAACAGCTTGAGATATTGGATTAAAAGCGGCATGTTTTAAAAATATTTTACATTATACAGGTTGGCCCAAAAAAGTGTGACAGCATAAAGTTATATTTTTTTAAATGGGACGCCCAGTATTTTATTGCATATTTAGGTTCGTATTACTATCGTTTATAAGTGTCTCAAATTTTATTTAATTTGGTTTTATAGTTTCGGAGAAATAAATTAAAAACTAAAAAAAAAAGTTTTGCAGTCCTGAATAAAAAAATCAAAAAAAAACAATCCAGAACTTTTTTTTTTAACCTGGCATTGAGTGAAATTTATGACAAAAGGTCTAGAGATACTATGAATGTAATTGCGTTTATTTATTTTATACAGGGTGTTCATAATAAGCTTTCAAAAACCCCATATTTTAAAATAATTTTTCTCAAGTTTTTCAAATGGAACACCCTGTATATTATTTGGCTATTTGACGTAGAATTCGTAGACAATTTTTTATTGTAATACAAGCATATAAGTTATATCCAGCCGTTTTCGAAATAATTATAAATATCATAAATTATGTTGTTTAAATAGAGTTTTTATTGGGAAATTTTGTTATAGGCGACTAGACTAATAATTGTAAACTAAAGTAAATGTTCAAAATAGCATCATTTTACTTAATTTAATGATTTTCCTCTACTGCCAACAGAACTCTTAATTCATTTTCTTCATTAATAACGGGTTTATTGATTATTATCCTTTTTGTGTACGCAGTGCTTCCTGTTGCTACAAATTTTTGCAACAACTTCTCGAAGGTTTTTGCTATCGGCTTTCTCTCAATATCTGGATATCTTTCAGCATACACTCGGCTCGCGAGAAGGCAATTTCTTGCACATTCATCCAGTATAAAAATCATATTTACCATTTCTAAAATTCGACATTTTGTGTAAGTTAGTACTTAATTTCGACGACTGAACAAATGTAAATAATTTTATTTAACTGTCATAGTGACAATCTAAACAAAAAGAAATTATGGCAACTCGATTAAGAATAAAAAATAAAATTAAATAATAAAAGTAGCAAAAATGTATGCTTTTAGAATTTATATCGAAATAACTAAAATACGGTAAACTCTAAGAGTAAAAGGAAGCTATTTTGAACTTTTACTTTAGTTTACAATTATTAGTCTAGTCGCCTATAACAAAATTTCCCAATAAAAACTCTATTTAAACAACATAATTTATGATATTTATAATTATTTCGAAAACGGCTGGATATAACTTATATGCTTGTATTGTCTATGAATTCTACGTCAAATAGCCAAATAATATACAGGGTGTTCCATTTGAAAAACTTGAGAAAAATTATTTTAAAATGTGGTGTTTTTGAAAGCTTATTATGAACACCCTGTATAAAATAAATAAACGCAATTACATTCATGTATCTCTAGACCTCTTGTCATAAATTTCACTCAATGCCGAGGTTAAAAAAATAGTTCTGGATTGTTTTTTTTGATTTTTTTATTCAGGACTGCAAAACTTTTTTTTTTAGTTTTTAATTTATTTCTCCGAAACTACAAAACCAAATTAAATAAAATTTGAGGCACTTATAAACGATAGTAATACGAACCTAAATATGCAATAAAATACTGGGTGTCCCATTTAAAAAAATATAATTTTATGCTGTCACACTTTTTTGGGCCACCCTGTATAATCTAACATATTTTTAAAACATGCCGCTTTTAATCCAATATCTCAAGCTGTTCCAGTATTGTTGATAAGTTCTTCGATAACGATTTAATCTTCCGTCCACGCTTCGTTTGCGGACCCTGTATATCTTAATCGTTCTAAAGTAGTGGGAATACACATTTCTTTCTTACTTCATTTGGGTCAAGTTAGAGCCAATTGGTAAATTTCGCTAGTGGTACTGGCGGTAATGTCATAAAATTGAGTTTTTACTTATTAAAAAATACGATTATTATACCTGAATCCTGCTGTTGTAACTATAATGTCGACAAACTCATCTGTATAAAATAATAACTTGACTTTAATTATCAAATGTCAGAGCGAGTTCTTTTCTTTTGAAACATCCCCTCCGGTTTGGAATCACGGAATATTTCAAAATTATCCAAAACTTATAAAACATTACTACTAACATAACACTAAATAAGTTATATATCGAAATCGGCTGAGAAAAATCATATATTGCACGCGATAAAGATACTTCTAGAAATTGTTCGGCAGTAGAGTTCGTTTCATGAAATTTGGATACGACTTAATGATTTCCTGGGTCGGTCCCATTGTGTCGACAATAGCTTGGCAATAAACAAGTGAAGTATGAAGGGACGGACTAAGGAAAACAAGTAATGATATGATTATATTAATGTAATCAAATGAAATAACATTTTTTTTAAATATTACTAGTCATATTTATTTACATTTATAATTTCATTCTATAGATAGTGTTGAGTAAAGAAGTATATACTCTTTTTACAATTTCCCTAGCATCGAGAGATAAATGTATTTTCTTCACTGCAACACTAGAAGAAGCACCATCGATGTTTTTCCATGGACGCCACATACTGTTTTTTATACGTTTGGTAAAATAATATCGGTAATACAACTAAACTCTTGCAGCAAGAAATAAAAACTAACAAGTTTTACCACAAAAAGATATTTAAATATAAATTAAGCAACCTACCTGATGTGCCTATATTTAATTATAATTATAACAATCCGGCCCTTTCCACATAATAATAACAAACGGTCATAAATAATGGGATCGCCACAGGTACTTTTACTACAGTCATTAAGTTATATCCATTTTTCGTGAAACAATCTTTACAACAGAACGTTGTAGGTATAGTGAGCTCAATTATTGTGTTTTACCTACTATTGCTCTTGCTCTTGCTCTTGCTCTTTATATCGATTTTCAAATAATGCGACCAGTAAGATTACTCTACTAATTTTACATAGTAGAACAATTAAATCACAAAATGCTCATTTTAAAATTCACTCAAAAATACATGGTGTCCAAATCCTGAGATCGGCTACGAAATTATAAGTTTTTATTGACACTATATTTTATGCCATTATTACCATATTATTATGTTAAATTGCTGGAATCTTTTCTATGTCTAAAACAGATTTCGATACGAAAAAACCCGAGTCAGCCCGTGGTAATTCTTGGGTAAATAATTTGAAATTAAAGAAAGAATCTGAAGTTGCTTTACTTCAAGATGTAGTTAGTATGATCAATACTTCGATATATTATTTTGCAAATATACCTAAATATCTTAACAATGGTATAGGTTTTATGACAAAAAATACTTTAACTATTTAATTATTTATTGGATGTGTGAATTAAAATGCAACTTTGTAGTAGTTCTTCATTCTTGGACATTTTCCATATATTGCATTAACACAAGAAATTTTACTTTACACAGTATTGATTATAGGTTAAAATGGTCTAATGGTCACAAGAGACATGTGACCGATCGAATGTAAAAAAAACTAGTCAGACTGGCGATTAGTCGTGGATGAAACGGTTGTTATGATGAAATACAATAATTCTGCTTTTCTATAACCAGAACGGAATTATTTTACTATTTTCCCAGTATAAAGGCATATTTCAAGCTTAACCCGTACTTTTGCTGCCACAACATATTATTTAATATACAAATTTAAACCCGCGAAGATATATCAACTTACACGGAAAGAAAAGCTTAGTTAAATTTACTATAAAAATAATAAAACGCACCATAATTTATGGGTCTAGAATTACTTTTATTAGAACTGTCATAAAATGATAGCAAAATTTTTAAAAATTTTTTAGTAAAAATGACAAAAATATAGTAAACTATTTATATTTTTGTAAAATTTACTAAAATATTTTGTAAAATTTACTAAAATCTTTAGCAAAAATCTCGATACATTGTTTTCCCAAGCGGGCACCCATCCAAGTATTAACCGTGTTCAATGTTACTTATCGATCGATTTCCTCGCTTCCTCTTAACCTCACCTGTTCTCCTAACGAAAAGCGAGTTCTGATGGATCCGTTGAATCTGATTTTAGCTCTTCATCTTGTAAAAAATCTTTTTAACACTTCGTTATTTTCACAATAAAAAATACTTAATAAAGAACAATAATGGTCGTCAGTAAAATGTACCATACATTTAAAAATATTTAACTACCTACTGGAGTTATAAATAAACTCTTTTCACTTAGGTACATTCGTTTTAAAATTTAATATATTTTACTTGATTTTACTAAATTTATTTATAAATTATGTTTACAATATTATTTTGTACGGATTAATAATTAAAATTGTAATTATTACTATATTTTATAGGAAATCGTAGAATAAAATCTTTACTAAAATAATTTTACTATAGTGTTTGTTAATATTTAGTATACATTTGAGTGTTCACTTGATTTTACTAAATTTATTAGAAACTTTACCTATAGTTTCTTAGAAATTTTGTTTATATACAATATTATTTTGGTACAGATTACTATTAAAAAATGTAATTAATACTATATTTTATAGGAAATTTTACAATAAAATTTTTACTATAATAATTTTACTATAGTCTCTTTCCGTGTAGAAGAAACGATTATTATTAGAATTATTTTGACCTCCCATGTACACTCGCGAACTATTACCCTAAATTTACCGGACACCATGTATACAAAAAAGTTATATTTTTTGTATGATACACCATGTAGTTTATGTTATTTCGCCGCTGTAGCGCTCTATGAAAAATCTGCTGTTTTTGATATAAATACTAATGGGTGTCCCAAATTTATTTATACACATAATATCTCACCGTCTAAAAAAAAAGTGGGCAAAAAAAAGAAGGCACAACTTAAATATCTTGTTTTAGTGGAAATACATTTACATATATAGGGTGTATGACTCCATATGTAGTTGGAATAACTTTTAATAAGAATGCCATTAAATTACAGCAAAATTTTAATCTAAATTTGGATAAACTAAAAATAAACTTTAGTAAAGTTAAAACAAATAATTTTGCTTCTACAAAAAGTTTTAGTGAACGTTGCAATAAATTATAGTATTTTCTACAACAAATATTAGTAAACGTTGCAATAAATTATAGTATTTTTGACAAGAAGTTTCGGTAAACGTTGCAATAAATTATGGTATTTTTTACAAAAAGTTTTAGTAAACGTTGCATTAAATTATAGTATTTTTTACAAAAAGTTTCAGTAAACGTTGCACTAAACTATATTATTTTTCAAAAAGATTTAGTTAGCTTTGGAATAAATTATAGTATTTTTACAAAAAAATTTAGTAGAAGTTGCACTAAATTATATTATTTTTTACAAAAAGTTTTTGTAAACGTTGCATTAAATTATAGTATTTTTTACAAGAAGTTTCACTAAACGTTGCATTAAATTATATTATTTTTTACAAAAAGTTTTAGTAAACGTTGCATTAAATTATAGTATTTTTTACAAAAAGTTTCAGTAAACGTTGCACTAAACTATATTATTTTTCAAAAAGATTTAGTTAGCTTTGGAATAAATTATAATATCTTTTACAAAAAATTTTAGTAAACGTTGCATTAAATTATAATATTTTTTACAAAAAGTTTCGATAAACGTTTCAATAAAATATGGTATTTTTTACACAAAGTTTTGGTTAGCTTGCAATAAATTCTAGTATTTTTTACAAAAAATTTTAGTAAAAGTTGCACTAAATTATATTATTTTTTACAAAAAGTTTTTGTAAACGTTGCATTAAATTATAGTATTTTTTACAAGAAGTTTCACTAAACGTTGCATTAAATTATATTATTTTTTACAAAAAGTTTTAGTAAACGTTGCATTAAATTATAGTATTTTTTACAAAAAGTTTCAGTAAACGTTGCACTAAACTATATAATTTTTCAAAAAGATTTAGTTAGCTTTGGAATAAATTATAATATCTTTTACAAAAAATTTTAGTAAACGTTGCATTAAATTATAATATTTTTTACAAAAAGTTTCGATAAACGTTTCAATAAAATATGGTATTTTCTACACAAAGTTTTGGTTAGCTTGCAATATATTCTAGTATTTTTTACAAAAAATTTTAGTAAAAGTTGCACTAAATTATAGTATTTTTTACAAAAAGTTTTAGTAAACGTTGCATTAAATTATAGTATTTTTTACAAAAAGTTACAATAAACGTTGCATTAAATTATATTATTTTTTTACAAAAAGTTTTAGTAAATGTTGCATTAAATTATAGTATTGTTTACAAAAGTCTCAGTAAACGTTGAACTAAATTATATTATATTTTACACAAAGTTTTAGTAAACGTTGCATTAAATTATAGTATTTTTTACAAAAAGTTTAAGTAAACGTTGCACTAAATTATATTATTTTTTACAAAAAGTTTTAGTAAACGTTGCATTAAATTATAGTATTTTTTACAAACAGTTTCAGTTAACGTTGCAATAAATTATGATAGTTTTTACAAAACGTTTTGGTTAGCTTTGGATAAAATAATATTATCTTTTACAAAAGATTTTAATTGCACTAAATTCAAATAGAAACCTGTCCCAATTGCGCATGTTCAGTACCATCCATCGAAGACTGGGAGAATTTGGATCGTTCATAACTAGAATTTTGATTGATATAGGCCGACAACGGAATACGAGAACAGCAGAAGCAGAAGCTCATATTTTGAATTTGATAAGGAATAATACCAATGTAATTGTAAGAAAAATTGCTATCCAGGAGGACATTCCAAAGTGCTCCATAGATGAAACAATACACGAAGAAAACCTTTATCGGTACCACGGTACCACTACTAAAAGGTACACGATCAGTACCCTATCTGCCGAGGATCCTGCTGATCGTGTGAATTTCTACAATACACTTAGAATACTTCATAATGGTGACCAAAATTTTGTTCGTAATATCCCTTTTCACGGACAAAGTTGGATTTCTGTGAATGTGTGATATTGTAGGGTACTACTTAATTGGGCCACATTTCTTTCCAGAAATAGTCAATGGTGAAGCGGATTTTTTTAAGGAACCACTTACCTATTCTATTAGAAGATGTATCCATCGGATTAAGAAATGCAATGTCGCTGCTTCAATATGGCACCCCACCGCCTTTCAGTTTAGCGGTCAGACAATTCTTAACTGAAACTTTTCCTGAAAGGCGGATAGGACGCGATGGTTTTGTACAGTGTGCCCCTAGATCCCCTTATTTAAACCCAATGGATTTATTTTTTTGAGCTATCTGAAGACGCTTGTATACAGGACATCTGTCAATTGTGTCGAAGAGCTGAGAGAAAGAATTGTTGCTAATTGTGAGGTAATTAAGCAGAAGAAAAGAAAATTCCATAGAGTTCGTCGAAATTTTTTAAGAAGAATTAATCTGCATTGAAGATCAAATACGTCATTTTGAACCTTTGATTTGAATGTTAAATTTATTGTAACTTATGTACTTTAACCTTATGATTTTGTTTGTAAATCAAAAATAAATAAATAAAATAAATTAAAATGATTTCGTATTCATCACACCTAATCACAAGTAATGTTATTTTAGCGTTTTTCTCGAAAACGGTTAGCTTTATCGAAACAAAAGTAGTATGTATACCTTTTTCATACCAAAGGGTTGGAAGAATAAAAATATTCAGTCAAAATGCGCATACAGTGTAGCACAAAAAAGTTGATACCATTCAAATTAATGTACGGGTTCGTATGTGGCGCCCTCTACAAAATGTGAAAAAACCGAAATTTGTATCCCTCATCCCGAAAAACCCTATATTAGAGAATTCGTCAAAATATTATGAGCGTGGCAAAAGGTATTGCAAAAAAAACTGCAAATAAAATTTAACTTTAACTCCCTGTAACTCCGTTAATCATCAAGTTTCGAACAAATGTTATAGGAAGAGGTAGCATTTATTTTCGGTTTACAATTATCCCCTAAATTTTTTGCTCATAATTTCCGGACCCCCTGTATAACAAGCACTAACGCAAACATTTAATACCTTACTACTTGAACACATACAGAAAATATCGGGAGCGACGAAACTACAAACTGTTAACAATAGATTCCATAATCAACTAGTTTAGCGGGTGAAGTATGTTCTACCAATATTTTTTAGTAAATGAGCGTTTTTGTACAAATGATATATTATTAAAAGTGTGTAACTTTATTGCTATTTTTTAAATAATTTATTTTAAAAACTACTATCATTTATTTCATAACTCATTTTTACCCCTCTAAATATTTGTAAAATTGATCAAATATTTTGTTAAAATAATATAGTTATTTTAACAAATTTGCTATTTTTTACTTTACAAAACGAAAAAAATCTGTTTACTTTTCAGGTGGTATTAATATCACAATAAAATAATTTTTCGTCACATTAGTGTTTGTTACTCTAGGAGTTTTATTTAAACTTGTAGTAATTTTTACAATAGAAAAATACGTAATTTACAATAATAGTTAGTAAAATATACCATACATTTTAAACTTACATCGTTGCAAATGTACTATATATTTTAATAATTACCTAATTTTACTAAATTGCTAGAAATACTAACTATACGTTTTTGTAAATTCATGTTTACAATATTATTTTGGTGCGGATTATTAATAAAAATTGTTATAACAATAAAATATTTACTATAATAATTATTCTACTATAGTTTTTTTTCATGTTATACAAAAATTATAACACTTCAAGGAATATCAAACTTTAATGTTACTCATGTGTTCCATAATATTAGATAACAATTATTGTTCACCTAATAATAATATTTTTGGTCTTCTTTCTTTTCTTCTCTTTTAATAGCATATTTTATTTTATCATTATTTCCAAAATAGTTTACAATAAGCATAGAACATAGGTAATAAACATCTTTGATAGAGAAATTAATGGAGAAGCAATATTTGAGAAATAATACAGGGTGTTCTATTTAAAAAGGTAAAGTTGATATTAAACATTGTACTTTTGAGACACCCTGTATACTTAAATATACTGCTACTAGTAGTAATTTAGATTTGAGATTTTTAAACCAAGATCTATTTTTCTTAAAAAATTTTTTATATCATGTACAGTTACAGGATAGAAGATATTACGTGTATAAATAGAGCTGGGACATCCATTATTAACTTTTTAGAACTGTTTTTTACTTTACCTTGACAGGCCACATAGTCCTTTTGTCATAACTTATAGAAAATTGATTGCATATTATCATCTTAATGTTTCATTCTCTACCAAAAATATAAAATATCGATTAAGTTAGTATTCCGTTCTCTACCAATAATGCTACCTGTTTATCTATTGTACCTGTGAGAGGCTTTCACAGGTATAATCAGCACTTTTGATTCAGAACGGAAAATTAAGATCTAAAAGTTTCTTGTATTATTTGTTGTGGCCTATCACAGCAGAGAAAATGTAATTTTTCACGTGAATGTCCCAGAAATTACATGATTTAGCACCCGAAAACACAACATCAAAAACAAAGTTGATTTTCACAATGAAATGCCATTTTTCCATTTTAATACAGTAGGAGTCGTCAGTATGAACTAAGAAGTTTCTGACACAATTAGTGTTATCCCTACAACTAAATACAGTCAAAAGTTTAAAATCATTTATGCTACGATTTTCAAGCAACTAAATATAGGAACGGTGTTCATCAGAAAATTATTTTAAGCCTTTGTTTTGGAATGAATAATCTCTAATTGCCCCTACATTTTATTTAGTCTAAGAAATTAGCGCTCATTCGGTTGAATGCGAATATATTTATAAGGAAATGGTATGAAAACATAATAATATAAAATACTTTATGTCATTATCTATTCCTTTACCTATAAATAAATGTATCTCCAGTTCTGGGATTCATCGTTTATCCCAATGCCATCAAATCGAGAAAGTCATGCGGTACTGTTAATATTTAGAATTTGTAATATTCACGTTATTTCTGACAAAGTTCATTATAAGCTTTCATATTTAAGAATTGATGTTTTAAATGAGAAAATAGAATTTAAAAATATTATTTCACTTGTAAATTCAAAAATACAATAATGCCCAATGTTATTTTGCATCTTAGAAATACCTACCAATTTGATATTTTTTTAAATTTATTTATTCCCAACTATAAAGTTTATTACATTAAAAATAACAAAGATCTAATATAATTATTAAAAATTAAAAAAATATTAAATGCAATAAAATAATTTGGGTATATTATTAATTTCCCAGAAAATAATTTTTGAAAAATTTCAATTCATTTGATTTCCATGATTTTATTTGTCAATTTATTGTATATTATTATTCCATTATCTAAAATTAATATTTTTCCAAAATTACGTTTACAGTAGTTGTCAAGGTCTTCATGTTTATGAGTGTTATGTTCATGTGATGAATTAATTAGTTTGCAAAATAATGTTTCCATTTTTCGCCCGAATGTGTATTAATGTACCTACATATTTTAATTTATAAAGGTATATTTTTAATTCTTGGTTACTGAATCAGTCACTAACTTTATTTTATATGTTAAAGACAGTTTTGTTTCAATTATTGTGTGCTGTGAGGGTAAGTTAAAGTGTCGGAGATTTTTGCGTTCAAAAAATTGATAATTGTACAATCAAGAGTTTTTAAAAATGACGTTTTGTAAGGAAGTTTATGATCTTGTTTCACCATAATACGGCCAACGGGTTATTTATAACATTAAATTAATTAAAATTATTCATTCATTATATACAGGATGCCAGACACCTTACTGACACACCCTGTATATCAGTAATATCATGATGTAAATTAGTAAAATCATGAAGTCCTTGAAGTAAAAGTACTTAATCTACTTAATGAATGTGACGCATCGTGCTATAATATTTTAAACCTTTCTTCTCATCTCTTCCTTCAACCCAAGGCAATGGTGTTTGTTTATGTATTTAGTAAAGGAGAAGGTACAAATTTTAAGGCAATTTACACTTCTGACATGCATAATTGTGTTCAGGTTATAAGAAAAGATAACTGTTAAGTGTTAAAATAAATAAAAAGTGAGAAAATTAAATCAAGTTAAAACGTCAAAATAATTTTAAAATAACCTTATAAAAATATTTCGTACTTCCTGTAATTATACATTGAGATGCCACTTGAAGATCCTTAACTATTGTGTTTGGTAGAGAGAAGACAAGGAAAAATTATTTTTTAAATCGGTTGGTGCCGATTTAAATATCGATAAAATCTGCCAATTAGTTTGAACTTTTTTAGGTGACTAAAAGAATACTTAGAGTGGGGAAAGCGATTCTTATTAAATGTAGGAAGCACTAATTTTGTTTTAGAAATATGTGAACTTCTTTCATTTGCGAATACGCTTTAAGAAACATTTATAATAAAATATGGTTTTTATTTGTAAACTATATATCTACTTCCCATTGGTTGCATTTTCTCTGATTAGATATTTGCCCTGAATAGCTAGTTTGAATTTAATTGTAATTAAAATTCTGGCATTATGGATCTTGATACCAGAGTTGATCTGATATAGCCATCTCTATTCCCCATACACCCTGCCTTTGCGACATGCTTCATACATCGCTCAACAGCTCGTATGTATCAGACATGTTCCAATTTGGGGCAGTCTCACAGTGTATTAGTGATCAAATAGTATCACCGCCAATATTGTGCAAAATATGTGGGTGTCTGTTAATGATTCGATCAATTTTTTCTCCAAAACTAAATTTTGATGTTGAAAACTACTTTGATAGCCCTCCCTGTACTTCCTATAAGTTATTCTCCATCTATTTTCTACAATATTGACTATGTTACTATTTAATCATTCATACAGTGTGAGACTTCTCCAAATTGGAACATAAGAAGCTTTCTCTGTCACACACAAGCTGTGGAGCGACGTGTGTCGGTTTCAATTGTTAAGCTGGTTAAATCACTGTATGTCAAACTAGAGAAACCACGTGTGTGACACTGGTGGAAAATGTAAACAAACAACAACAACAACAACAACATTGGGATAGGTTATGTCAAAAAAAAGTCAGTGAATTCTAACCGGTGTTGTTATATTTACACGTTAAACTCTTTAGAAGGTCAATAACCGTTTGTCGGATTCGAAGTTGGATATTTTTCACTCTTTAGAAGAAATAATGCAATTTTATTTAAGCCACATGCTCTCTTGCCTTTTTGGGTCTTATTTAAAACCAACTTAATTTATAAAAAATTACACATCAACTACGTTTTAGTAGAAAACAGGCACAAAACCTTACAAGGATACATAACATCGTTTTAATTAATTCTCCCGTAGATTTGTATGCACTTTTGTCTTTAACTGATTAGAATATCAAAAGTCAATGACCTTTCGATTGATTCTGCTTCGTTTAGAAAAAAAAATGTAATTTTCTTTAAAACACTCTTACCTTGATATTTAAAAACTAGTTCCATAATTTATATAAAAAATTATTTTGTATAAAAAATTCTACTCTTTATAGGTGTATAGTATTGTAATTACTTTGATTTAGTTTGAGAGTTGAAGATTGTAATTATTTTATGTAAATTATAATTTACTTTCTATTTTTTAATAAAACTATTTACAGGCTTATCTCTGAAATTTAATTTTTCATTTCCAGTTACGTTACTAGTTCTATAAATAATATAAAAGTATGTATTATGTATGGATTATGTTAACGTGATGAGCTCTTTGTCATCTGGATGCCATGCATAATGGATGCCGTTATAATGCCTGCTTCGATTTTTTAACACGCCTGCTTGTCTTCTTCCTGTTTATAAGTATTCGTTGGTGCTGCATACCGCATCGCCGTCGCTAGTTGCCTTCAAAATCCCTATGTCATGGCGGACAAGGCAGCAAGATATTTAACGTTTTGCGTATTTTAGGTTTCCACTTTTCTGCTAACTGCGCTGGTGGCTCCGTGGTAGTCATTGGGAACTCCAGGATGAGAGTTCGCAGATTCAGTGGACGGTAAACCGATTAGCATTCGGTGGATTTTAGTGGTATAAGTAATTGCGTTGCTGTCCGGCGTCATGCAAAGTGAAACATACATCATCCCCATCTCTACCTCATTCACGCCGGTAACCAGGCCGAATAAAATCTGATATCTCGTGGGGTACGAGGGACGGTACGCACTCCCCAATCGGTAGGTCATACTTCAATGCGAGAAACTAAGGGTTGATTGCTCTTAGGGGCACAGCGTATGACCGATTATCGTGGTTCGGATCCCACGTTCTCCCAACGATCGCAGAAAAAAAAATTGAGTAAAAAAACACAAACGAAATTTTAAAGGTTCCTTTGCTCATACGGTAAAAATCCATGAAATTTAACAGGATCATTTTCAACTCCTATGACACTGTAACTATTTCCCAAATTTAGTTACCCCAAACTTTTCGCTATGGGTTTTTACGCTTTTTTATGAGCAAGTATTTTCATCTGACGAGGACGACATCTTGTTCACGTCTAACAAGAAACTTCAAAACAGTTGATTCCAGTAAGAACACAAGAGCAACTCAGCTGAAGTTACGGTAGCATTGCAGTTGTGTTGTGGTCGCTTTGGTGAGAACTAATTGGTAGATTTGATCGATTCCTTATTTTTTGAGAGACATTCCAGAACGGAAGATACCAACCGATTTGTTGTGATGATGTCAAAGTTAAGGCACCTATGATATACGCAAGAAACAGACATTCAACGGAGTGATTCAATAAGATAAAATTAGTTTAATATTGAAAATTAAAATGGCGCAGAACGCCTATGCTGACAAGTGCTTTATACTAAAATATTATTTTACTTCAGTGGGCAACCACAATGACCGGTCCATACTCATATGTCTATACTGCCGTAGCGATACACCGGAGGTCCCAATAATCCGAGAAAGTTTACTCTTAAAGTTATAATGAATTATATACCTACACAAAAGCACTGAATCGAACCATCTGGTGAATGTTTTCATATTTTCTAAGATAGAAAATTTGTCCAAAGATCTGTGACAGAAGTAGAGTTTTTTTAAATGCATATTATGTGGTGGTATGAGCAACTATGTTGGATACCGCCACCCGATATTTATTTTTTTATAATGAATTTTATGATCCAAATAAATGCATTTTTGATTTGATTTGATATTATGGAATTTTTAAATTTTGGGGACCAGTTTCACCAGTATGACCTAAATATCTAAACCACTAAATGGTGACATCCTGACTTGAAGTTAGTTTCCTTTATATTTATTAAATAGGTCTTGGAGAAAATTTGATTTTTTTCCAAATCCATAATATACCTACTAGACAATAAAAAAAAATTACCATAATTCATACACGCAAAGAAGACTGCAGTAAAATTATTATAGTAAATATTGTATTTTAAAATTTCCTATAAAATATCTTTATTTTCATTTTTTTATTAACAAAATAACATATTTTTATTAAGAAAATAAACAAGTATTGTCATTGCTACATAATTAGGTATTATATATGAACGAAAAAAAAATATTGCAAAACAAATTCAGGTGAATCATTAAAAAATACTATTGGATTGGGAGCCTTCTTTATTGCTAAGGCGCCGTCCTCTCTTCCTTTTTTGGTGGAGAGGTACACTTTTCGCTTCGATGGGCACCTTTGCTTGTTTCATAGTGACCGAACCGGAACAAACCTAGAGAATGTTTGCATACATACTGTTTCAAAAAAACTTGAGCAAGTGCAGAATACAACGTTATTTTCACTATCTTCTGAGATTTACGAAAAGTATCAAAACATTTCCATTTCAAATGGGTATTTTTCCAGAATTGTACATCATCTTGGGTCAAGACTTCTTTAGCATTTCTTGATTTTGTATAAAAAATTGTGTTTTTATCTCCTTTTTCCCCCGAACTGCAAACATCGTCGATACGTCGTATTTCGCTCACGTTCGGCTGTATTACTCATTGCACATACTTACGTCTCAAGTGCTATGTATCGGTTTATTGTGCAAGCCGCATTTAAAGAGCATGATACAATATTTTAAAGCGGATTAAGTCTCTTTAAAGTCGAAAATTATTACAATAACTTATCTCTATTATTTTCATGTTGTAGCAGATTTGATTTGAAGTTTATAGTTATTTTCTCAAAGTGCATTTTGTCTATCAAATGTGGCATATATCATTTTTTGTGCATCACCTTTGATGAAAGTTTGAAGTATTTTTTTAATGTTTATTCATTCATTTTTAAAGCGATTTTACTCTTTTTTAAAGTGGGTTTAATTCTAACCATATTTCAATCGACGAAGTCAAGCAACGTCGTTCACGGTTAGTACTTGGACAGTCAATTTTACAAAAGATTTTAGTAATTTTAGAAAACTTTTTCATACCTATAAATGGTGAACTAAATATTTTTGCAATTTTTACTAAAAATGTAGGTTAAAATTTTGCTATAATTCTTAATAAAAAGTTATTTCAAGTCACATATAGAGCCATAAATTATGGTTAGTTTCAATATTTTTATAGTAAATTTAAGTTAAGTTTCAAGTTTTACTTCCTATATAATATGTATCGTTCAAAAGAACACGATCTTAAAACAAGTTTAATTTCTGGTTACTATAACGGTTCATTAATATTTTTTAGTTTACCATATTTTTTTGTATAAGACAAATATGCATTTCAAATATATATTATCTATCTTTATATAAGGAAATATTTCTAAAATCTCCAGAAATAATCAATAGAGAAATAGTTGTCTTCTTAACAGGTAGCAACTATCGGCGACAATTATATTTATTTATTGAGAATTCTGACCAGTGCTAATAGACAGAGCAACAGATCAACGGAAATGGGAAGCTTTTTGATGATCTAACGTGCTTAGAATGGCAAAATCTGATAATCTCGAAAAGCCATTAGAATAATTTCATTCATGCGACGAAAGTAAAAATGCATGGATTAATGTCAATATACCCCGCTTATTTAGAATTATAGTATGGTAACGACTATACTAAAATGTTTAAGTGTTCTGATAGAATATCCCTCAAATATATCATAATTATTTTTACAGAAAAAATATCACATTACTAATACGTATACATTTAAAAAGAAAAATAAACAAAGAGAACAAATAAGGAAAGCAGGCGTGTAAACCATACCCAAAATGTGTTGAGCCTCTATTTACATTGGCATCGGATGGTTTAAACAGAATCGAGAAAATCAACAGAAAAGTGAAAAGCAAATAAACGGATCTTATACATAACGAATAGGTGTTAATTTTTAAAATTTAGATTGAAATAGATACAAAAAACGATAGTTCTTCCGTCTGGTCCATTAATCTTATTAAAAAAATTATTACGATCAAAAATTAATTAGTAGTTACCTTGTATGTGTGTATGATGGTGTGTATACATTAGGGTGGAACTTAACTATAAGGAGAAAATAAAACTTTGTTGTTTTGATGTCTAATAGTGATTTTTTTTTCCTTTTTGGAGGCCTAAACTATTAGTAAAAAACTTTTTTGGCTATTCATTTGTTTTCCGGTGCCGCACGGGCGTCAAAGTTTTAGAAAATAAATATAAAGAATTAAAAAGTAAAAACGCAGCTCTTAGCTCAAATCTGCTGCATTTAAAGCAAATTCTACCCAGAAGTCACCACGAGGAGGTGGCTACGTATCGACTTCCGCCCTCCCTCCCACCCTTTGTTATAATAACTATTTAATCTACGGGCTTATATTCCTTTTTAGTGTTAAACTTTGGCATTAGAGTGCGAGATTTCAACTTTCCCAAAATGAAACCGTCTCTAGCTTCAAATCCACACACAACAGACGCAGCTTCCGTGACAATCTTGACGCACCTTTCCACTGCTTGAGTGTGACACGGAAAGCGTGGAAAATCGGGTATTTCCCCGGTTTGTACCATTTTTTTCAAATCTTCGTCAGATAAGTCTGACAAGACAGGAGGTTCCGTCAGTTTACAGTCATTCCAATTTATTAAATCTTCATACTTAGGAGCTTCAAAGTTAAGAGTAGGCACTTCAAAACACCTAAAATGTTTATTAGGCTTGGATCTAGCCGCAGTTATCCTTCTAAGCCCAAGTTCTCTAATATGTCGCCGGGAATCAGTTATCATTGCCAAAAGAATATTTTCATGATTTCCAAAAAAGGCATTCCTTTGAATCACTGGATCAATGATGTCTTTGTACTTTTTTTTGAGGTATCAGGAACATTTAATCATTTCCCACAAATGAATAGATCCATCCTTGCAAGCAGGTTTTAATTTAATTTTGAACCACATATGACTATAAACTTTAATAATATATTCGGCAAGAACCTCTAAATTTTCAGAAGGAGCCTTACAGGATACATATAAACGCAAAACCCTGTTCGCTGTTGTTAACCAACGAGAGTGGGCAATTTTTCCTGGGTTCCTTTTCGCTAAATCTTGAGGAAATATACCTTTTGATACCGCCTGACAAATTTCGAACAAGTACTTCTGGTCCGTACTTAAATCCTCGAAATTAACTTGTGGCAGCTGCGATTCAATTCTTTTATAAGGTATGATTTTCATACCTTCGTATTTTTCAAGTTGTTTTCCTATCGGCCCAGAAAATCCTTTAGGACCCGTTGTTGGTCCATCAAGTTGTTGAAATAAGTGCCTGAAAGGCAGCTCATTTGCATGGAGTAAGCAAATTATCCATTGTAAGGGTATTTTAAGTCTTGTTTCCAATATTTTAATAACTCCAGCTTTACGTCCCGTATTGACGACGGTACCGTCGCACCCAATTAGTTTCAAATTTGAACTATCAATATCATTATTTTGAAAATACGCCAAAATCCCATTGGCTATATCATTAGCACAGGAAGATGTTGGTGAAATATGACCGATATATTTTGATCCTGGCTCTTGCAATAATACCACATGTTCTGCCTTAATAATTTTTCGATATACTTTTTTCCCCCTTGCTTCGGTTACCATAGTGTTATCTTTTCTGCCATCAAAATACAGACCTTCCAAAATTAACTCATGTCGTCTTTCTTGCTGTATCAAATTCTTTCTTTTCTTTTCTCTTTGTCTTCTTAAAGTCATTCTGTCAATTACCTTTTCTTTATTGTCAACTGTAATAAGACCCATGTCTTCTAAAGTGGCATTTGCAATAATAGTTGCCGCCCTGTCTGATATTCCTGTTCTTTCAACTGCCAAGGCAAGTACAGGTAGATTATATTTTTTTACTCGTTTATTTCCAGTTCCACTGTTAGCTGAGGTAGATGGTTGATTGTCCAATTCCGGTTCGGTAGAATTACCGATTGCACTGATATCTTTCGGGCTATTATCTTCAGCTGGCAAATCATCCTTAGAAATGTCACTGCTTGGTTTTAAAATACTCTTTTCTTTCCTTTCTAATTCTTTTGCTCTTCTTGCGACGCTGCGCATCATTGTCTTTGTAGTATTTATATCTATCGATCCTATTGCCATCATTCTTTTACCCCTTTGGTCTATTAAAAAGTTTCGTTCTCGTTCTGGGACACGAAAACCTTTGGTGCATTTACACAAAGAAAAGTCTTGGCACTTACAAGAGCTTATATCAAACAGTTTTTTTGCCGATTGCCTAAAATTTTGTAATTTCATATTGAATGTAGAATTATTCTTCCTACTCTTAATACTTTTCTTTAAATTTCTACATTTGTCATGATAGTCTCTAATCATTTTTACGATTCGCGTATCAGTAACCACTGGAATTGAAGCTCTAAGCCATATATTTTTTATTACATCAGCAACAACCTGAGATATTTCAGAAACAGTAGGTTCCCGATTCCAGTTCTCTGATTTTAAGTTGAACTGCACACATATATGTAATGTTTCATCATGTCCTCGTATGTTGGCAAAACACGATAGTCTAAAGTTAATTGTTTTGGTTCACCAAACAAAGGACACTTCAACAAATTTCTAGTTTTAGGCACGTTAGCAGACATTGCCATATTTATCGCCAACTATTTATTGAAAATAACCGAAAAAACTAATAAATAGACAAACACAACACTGTATTAACTTAAATCTCCAACCAAAACTAGCCTGTTGTGACACGCATTCAAGTAAAACAGACACAATTATACATCCAATACCCGCTACGCCGACTGACATCAAATATCTCTACAGTCTACACTACAGTAAAGAAGTGGTGCCATCTTTTGCACAAGATCCAAAGTATACTTCTCTCAATAATTAGGGAGTTCTCTCAATAATTAGGGAGTTCTTACACTTCCTTAATTTATGTTTTGCATAATATAGGCTTTTTGATATTAATATATAAAATACCTTTACTGTTTTTTTTTTGTTGGAAAACAAATGTCGTTTGCGGCACCGGTAAACATCATTTGGCATTTAAAAACAAAATATTTTTGTTTTATGTAGTTACAAAGGAAAAGAATTTTCACTATTACGAAATAAAATTTAGAACTTCGTTTTTAAGTTCCACCCTAGTATACATACCTTTACTAAGTTGAGATTATTAAAATATACAGAAATATTTTAATAGTTTTGGCATTTTCAGATTGTTTATTCGTCGCTCGTTTTTATTATATAGTAAAATTTGTATTCGTATAATATCATACTCGTGACACTCACACTCCCATAAATCATTGAATTACGTGAAGTTAGGAATTAATTGTTAATTTAATTACATTAAATCCTCTATAATAAGTTTGTCTCTCTAAAAATGATTTGTGTACTTTTGATTATTGATTTAACATGTCATAGTATGACACAATACTACTCATGTTAGCAAAAATTAGCGATAATTATTTATTAAAATTACTCTCAATACGGAGAGGTACTTATATCAATACAACATATTTTGATTATTAAGATTCTAGTGAACGCAATTATAAATTTTACAGTATATGGCTTTTATAGTAACCATGAGAATAAGTTACGACATTTTGAATTAAAATAAAATTTGTTTATAATTGTGGAAATTGGTTACTATTATTTTGTAGGTAGCAAAATTATTATTAAAACGATGGTCTTCTTCATCTTAACGATCAGTAACTTTACTTCATGACTCAACAGATTTTTAATTATTATTTCTAACAGTATTAAATTACAAATATTATGCTGTATATCCTGTATTAAAAGTATGTTTGGCAATTCTAGGATGTCATAGCAATATTATATACTCAAACTTTTATATCTATTTCTTACTTCTATAATTTAAGCGTTGTCCTTTGAGCCGTAGTAGCAATCTTATTGGAAATGAGCCATAAAAATAATTCCCACCATACTATTTCTTGATTTTTTAAAATTATTAAACATATATTTATTTCGCAATTAAGTATTAATTGAGCTAAACAATTACTTTGGATTTTCTAGTCAAACCACTATACTATCATCTAAATAAATTAGAAGTGTTCTCATCAATTATTTTTGCTATAAATTTGATCATTCGGGTACACGCTCCTAAACTTTCTGTGACATAAACGACTTAACGATACAATAACACCTGCAATTAACAACTGTGCATCAGGAGTAATCATATTGACTATAATGTGTTATTTCCAGTTACTATTACCCGGTTTTAATGATAATATGATGCCGGTGTGTTTTACATCTACATATATAGGTATATTTTCTCCATATACACTTTTTCATTATTGACTTCACATTTTTCTCTGGTATTTTACTATTAAAGTTTGGCGCAGTTTTAAACGGGCATAAAAAAGATTTTGGTTTACGCTTTTACCGAAATTATGTTTTAATGCGATATGGCTGTCATGAATTTCTGTTATGGTTACTTAAAAGGCCGTAATATATATTTTACTGCCACTTCCTTTTAACCTTAAATATGTAGACCATCGTTACGCACAGGGTGCGAACGGAGCCCTTAAAGTGAAGTCTATAAATAAATTTCTATTTAAGTGTTTAATCCACTTAGGACCATATGTACCAAACTGATACCAACAACATGAGGACAGATAATTTGGTGTTGACGTTTCCTCTGAAGACCGATGGAGACATTGACATTAGAACAATTTTAGAGGCATGAGACTTTGGCTCATTATTTTTTGGTTCCAATCAAATTTTAAAAAATATTGCATTTAATACAATTGTTACGTAACAAATGAAACCCTTTTCTAAACTAACTTGGAAATACAGAACACACCCGAGCAAACCTGACAATTGTAAAACATCAATTCTCTTTTTGAATGAGAAAGTAAATAAAGTCAATATTAGAAAAAATGCAGCAATATCTCCTATATGCCGCCATTTTTGCTAGAAAATATATTAACTGTACTCCCAGCATCTCTCTGTAATTTCACCTATGTGTTCAATAACTTTTAGTTAGGAAATTATATTTCCTTACAGTTGTTAGTGTTCTACATAAATGATTGAAAGCACGTTGTTCATAAGGAATTAATTTATATTTTGAAAACCTCAATGCATTGCTGAATACATTTTGAAATTAGTTTGTTATCTTCACAGTTATTTGACAGTTAGTACAATTATTGAAGGAATTATTGGAGGAACATTAATAGAACTATTATTTTGGACAACATGCAACATAGTAGGGTTATTTTGTTGAATATTTTGTACTGTGAAAATTTTATTTGCCACCTCAACCTTATTGTTAAGAGATTCTTCAATAGATCCTTCAGCAACGTTTGATGACTTCCATCTTCTATACCTCTTTATACTAGTTATGTTGGCATCAGAGTCAACCAATATTGTTGCAGAAGACCGACGAAAGCAGTGACC
Organism: Barypeithes pellucidus; assembly: GCA_963991005.1. Classification (NCBI taxonomy): domain Eukaryota; kingdom Metazoa; phylum Arthropoda; class Insecta; order Coleoptera; family Curculionidae; genus Barypeithes; species Barypeithes pellucidus. The sequence goes on from OZ022559.1 coordinate 39,601,961, forward strand.
AGTATATTCTGTCGGATTTACCAAGTTCAAATAAAGTATATTCTGTCGGGTTTACCAAGTTCAAATAAGTAGCAACTATTTTAGGCATTTTCCTAAATTGATGTATTCTACCACTTGTCTACAACCCTTTCCGCTTTGATATTTAAAAAAAAAAACGGTCATTGTTCATATGTTCTGGTCTTAACGAAACATACTTTCCATAAACATTCAAGTACATCTGATTAACTATAAATGATCTTGGTTTGCTGGTCTTCAAAACAGGTATGCTAATTAAAAGCTTAGATTCTAGGTCTTCTACATCGTGTAGAGTTATTCGGACTAACTCATCGATTCTACAGTACAGGCCCCAGAAATACCAAATATTAAAGCCACCTAAAAAATAAATAAATGTGTAATCTAAACCTTGTAAATTACCTTAATCATTAAATTTTCTTTATCTGGAGCTTCCTGGATAAATTTGTCGATTATTTCCTTGGTTAAAATTTTAGATTTCTTTGCCCTATAACCTTGAGCTTGCCGTTTCAATAAAGAACGAAGTTTTGAATATGTAGATATATCTATATTGTGTTTAATTGCAAGGGTTGACTTCAACATTGAATAATTTCCCCATAATGTTGAAGATTTCATCTTTAAACAAAGGTCTATGAAGTATGCCATTACAACATTTTCCGAGAAAGAACTCGTGTTTTTACTCTTGCGATAGCCCATAAAACGTTTATATGCATATTCATACTTTTCTCTTGATTTATTTGGCAATAATTCTAATGAGGCAGTATTCACTGCCTCAACCAGCTCTAGAGGAGTCCCAGAAATGGAAAATTCATCATCACTTATCATTTTATACTGTTTTGCTTTCAGAAACACCAACAATTAAATATATATGCGTCAAGAGTGACAATTCAACATTAATACGTTTCCATAGTAGCGCAACCAATTTTATTACGAATTTCAAAGCACAATTTATTTGTGAATAAAATTATTCGCGATTCGTAGGAAAAGCCACATTCCTGGACTATGTGTCGCTTGCGCCTCGATCTTCACAGTCATCCAGGAATGTTAGGCATTTCCTACTCGGTAAACAATGTACTATTATTCAAATTTTCTATTGTCTAAGACTTAAGTAGATTACTAGATAAATTATTACAATGTCGTTCCCTTGGGAGGGGCACATTCAACCATTTACATGGTTGCCGGAAAATATTTTTTTTATATAGTTCCAGTATTTTAAACCAATTAATACTATAACAGTTTCTTAACTTAAAGCTTCAAGTTTGTAACATGCTATATTTTGAAACGTTTTGTATACTTATACAGTAGTTATCCACTATTTTGTGTAAAATGGTGGAATGTGCCCCTCTCTCCCCTATAGAAGTACGCTATTATTGCCCGAACGTTGATATTAAATCATGAGGCGCGAAGAGCAATAAAAGCTTTCTAAATTGCTATTAATATATTATTTTTTCCACTACTAATACAATTACAAAATCTTACTGTAGTTATTAATTCATTAATTTTACTCCTTGCATTAACGGCTCAACAAGTTAACTATTATTTGACATTTCACCGAATTTTCACTTTATTATAATTTGCAGTAATCGGGTTGCCTGCTTTCAAGAGTTTGACAGTTTGTTTTGCCAGATGCCTCTATTATTGACCCAAGTCAATAATCGAGGTAAATAATAATGATTTCTGGCAGGAGATGAAGAATGTGATTTCACAAGCTGAAAATCGGTTAATAATATGTGATTATCTATTGTACTGATTTACCTAGTTTATATTGATCTGATTATTAAAATTTTGTTGTATGTACAATAGAGAGAGCGGTTTACATATCGTCATACACCATCGAAAGTACGCTAATATGGAAAGAAAAATGCGAATGGATTTTTCCCTAGGGCGGAGGGCTCATGACATGCTCCGTAAGTGACGAAACTAACACAATAAATGTCCTGGCGCTCGCAGCAATAAACCCTCATGTGTCAGTTCGAGGTATCTGAGAAGGAACGGGTATTAGCAAGACGTCAGTGCAGCGAATTATAATTAACAACGGATTCCATCCTTTTAAAATTCATATGGTACAAGGTCTACGGCCTAATGATTATGAAAGACGATTGGAATTCGAGTCAATCGTGAATCGTCATAACATTCATTATTGGTCGGTGGAAAATTCACATTAGGTTCAGGAAACTCACTTCCAGAATGTCTGGGGGATAAATATGTGGTGTGGTCTCTATCATGGATGCTTAATTGGACCATACTTTTATGAAGGGATATTAAACGGGCAAAGGTATTTAATGTTTTTATGAGGTCTTACCTACACTGTTATTAAGAAGTTCCCATATGTCTTCAACAAGATGATGCTCCGCCATAACTCCTACATTGTATCAGATGTTTTAGATAATAATTAAATTATGGAAGAAATTAGACTGATAATTGAGGACCTGTTAAGTGGTCAGCACGGTCGCAGGATTTAAGGACTCTGGATTTTTATTTGTGGGGATATTTAAAGCAGGTAGTTTTTACTGAAAACCCAAACAATATGGAGTATTTAAAAAATTAAATTTTCTCCGCTTGTCGAGCTGGGACTTTTCGGCGCGGCTGATTCGTCATCGGGCAACGAACAAACCCGAGCAAATCCAGAAAGGGACTGGGACTTTTCGGCGCGGCTAATTCGGCACCGGACAAGTTCGGCGCTGGCTAGTTCGGATGGAGTTAAGGATGGCTTGCACTACTTAACTCCTCAGAAGAACAAGACAATTTATAATAGGCATAGAACATAATATAGAATTTTATGAGGAAGCAGTATTTGATAAAAATACATGCTGTTCTATTTAAAAAAACTAAAGTTGATATTAAAAATTGCACTTTCTAGACACCCTGTATGTTTAAATGTACTCCCACTAAATGTAGTTTTTTAAACCAAGAACTATTTGTCTTAAAGCTTCTTTATATTATTTGCCAGGGTAGAAGATATTACGTGTACAGATAGATGATGGGATACCCGCTACAGGTGTATTTAGCTAATATCTTGAAGATGTACAACATAATAATCGGCACCCATCATTTAATTTTATTATTATTTAAACGATGTAGTCTATTTGGTTTAGGGCCGTATTCATAGTCGACACTTGAGGCATCCTCCGCACTCAAGTGCTCCTTAAGGCGACATTGTCAGTTTGACAAAGTAGACTAAGGAATGCTCAATGCCTGAGGACGCCCCAAGTGTTGACTATGAATACGATCCTTAGTTTATCTTAGAATTAGAAGATATCGTATGATACTGTAAACTACAGATCCCAAATCCATTCATAAAACTCTTGGAAAATGAAGCTGTGATTATTTGAAATGTTATTGAAAATTAGTAATGCGTGGAAGAGAGACTTGCATGTTTGTTGGGTGAATGGCAAGAATGTTGAAGTCTGGTTATACCAGATGGTTAAATATTAAAACATAAACATACTACATAAATGATCCATTCTTTTACAAACTACACATGAATGATTGTTTATAATAAAAACAATTTTTCGCCAATAATCACAAAAATACACAAATCAATCAAAATATATAACAATCCGTTAGATGAATGGACAAACATCGCAATGTTTACGAGATTAGTATTCCTTCATCTTTTGCTTATTTTTGGGGTTCGAATCGTATCGCCTTTGTAAAATAGAAATAGATGTTGCCAGAGTGCAGTTGGATTAGTTCAAGATTCGTTTGATATTTTTAAGTATAATAATATTTTTTTAAAGAATCTCTACTCGCCTTTTCCCAGTTTATAGTAAAATTATTTGAAAATAAATAAAACAAATCAGTTTCCAAATTAACAAATTTTTAATTGGGATTTTGCCAGATACCTTTGCGATAAGTATTTCATTTATATATCGGGTTCCCGGTAGAACACCCGGTATATATTTTTAATTGAAACGACAAGATTAAAAGAAATATAAAAACAATTTTACACAAGAGTACCATATTCACTATTATAGGCGATGAAAAGAAAAATTTATATACACGACCAGTTAATTGTTCTTTCCCACAGTTGAAAGTAAATAGAACAAAATTACTACATGACATGTAATCTACTACTTTTTAAATACTTTTTATTTACGATCCATTTTATAATCTTTGCTTCAAAGGTAGTAAATTCTCGTTTGTTAACGCCCTTCAATTCAATTGTAAATCACTAGTCTTGCACGGTATACATTTACCTGATTTCTCTTTGTTTAAAATGTATAACATGTATGTATGAGCTGCTTTCACGTTTTATAAATCAAGTTTTTCCGTTCCCTATTTTCGTTCTTTATTTAATGGATGACGGTAAAAATGAACACATCATAGCCCCCTACTCCTACCGACATAAATATTAAATTTAAAGTGCAATGACAGGAAGATGATTTGCATTATTTGGTACCTAGTGTGAACAGTTTAGAATAGGAAATAAAATATACCAACAAATAGCTTAAATTACATTCAGGTAACAAAAATGATTAGTAGATGGGTTCTCGTGTGACTTCTATATTATTTTTTAATTGCATAAATCACTACGTTTGGCTACATAGTATTTCGGTTTAATATTCAATATTATATTCACCTTGTTTAGACAGTTTCATTGCTTCAATGGAAACTGAGCAAGAAAACACTGTCTTGATATATGTAAATTAATACAGTGAAACCTCTCTTAGGCGGACACCTACGGGACCGTCTAAATGTGTCCGCCTACTAGAGGTGTACGCCCATGGAAATATGTATGTATAAATAAACATAACATAACAAAAATACACTAGTTTTAGTTAGGACGTAGTACTAAAAAAATCTAATAACGTAGTTTGACGTGTTTGCCTTTTATACTTGCAATCTAGAAAATGTAATTCCAAGTCTGAAAACAATTCCATTGCTGTAGAGTCACCTCTATTCTTTGCATACTCTTATAATTCCTTTACCATACTAATGGCTTGTTGATAATTAGTGACATTTGTTTGATTACTGCATTCAACTTCTTCATCAGAGTCGTCAGATAGTGATGTGGTTTCAGAGTGGACTACATAATCGGTAGGAAAGGGGTCACTATCATTATCTAATAGCACATTGCTATCAATGTTAATGAACTCGCCCAAATCATTGTTATCAAATTACATACTTCCACAATATCAATATTCTCTTTCAGACCCATAACGCGACATTTAATTTTGTGTGCCATTGTTTACGATTTTAACCTTACAATTCACAGATAAACGGCGGACTGCTGGAATCACACATACTTTCAGTCGGCGAAGTCCTTTCGCTCGGCCACGCATAGGCGATTGGTTGCCGGTCTGTCTTCAGAGAGTTTTTGCACCGTACTTATTCGTCTCTCAAATACTTTTAAAAATTTTTTGTCCGTTTAAAGGAGGGTTTTTGCACTCTTTTTATGAAAACAGCCTGTCCGCGTCCGCCCAAAGGAGAGTCCGTAGAAGAGCGGTAGATTTTCATGGAATTTCATATACTTAGTTCCGTACTATGAAAAAATGTCCGTTTAATAGAGGTGTCCGCTTATTGGAGGTGTCCGAAATGAGAGGTTCCACTGTATTTAAATTGGGTCCTAATCAATCATAATGAAATACATTTTTTCACTCATATTATGTTCAGCTGGTAGTAAATATGGAAACAAGACAGGTTATGCTTCAATATACTCATAAGTTGGCAATTAGATAATATAGAATGAAAAAATTTTTAAAAATAGTTGGTGACTGATAACTATGTGCCGAAATTTGATAGGAATAAGCAGTTGCGTAACAACGCAGCCACTGGCCTCTGTGCGAAAATTTCGCCCGATCCGAAATGAAATAAAATATTAATAGGAAAATAAACTTGTCTGCTTCACTAGCTTAATAAAAGTTCAGTTTTTAATTTGCATGCATGTTTCGAATATCGTCCTCAGTTTTCAAAATTATACATAAGCAGAAACTCTTTCCATTGTTAAAGTAAACTGTAAAAGAGAAAAAACATATTTAAGTATTTTTATGTAAGGAGAAAATATGATTTTGTAAACTAGAAAGGTTTACTGAAAGTCCAGAAAATTAAGGTAGAAGAGGAAAGTGTAAAATATATTATCGATTGCAGCAGAAAAAGAAGAAAAAATTTTATATATCAAAGTTACATTAACGAATTAAATAAGTTCCTGGTGAAAAAACCTGAAAAAAGAGAAAAACATCATGGTTATTAGTTTGATTTTTGGAAAATGCCCAAAAATAATTTTCAAAAAGAGCAAAATTAATCGGACAAGATGGGTCCGCATGGCGAACCGAACTCGTCTCTTTAATTTTTGGAACATTTTTCCTCTTTTACAGTTTGCCTTAATACCTAATGTCAAAAGTCTGCTTATGTATACTATTTTCACTGAAGATGAGGGTGTGTGCCTTTGAAACATGCACGGAAGTTAAAAATTAAACTTTCCTTAAACCAGAGGAGCAGGCTATGAGTTACTTTTCCTCTTCATAATTTCCGTCTACTGAGAGATGGACTATTTCAAAAAAATAAATAAATATAATATTGTTTTTGCACCGACTCCGGGCTCCTTTCGGGTCCGGTATCTCGGTAGATACGCCACTGGTAATAAGTTGCTATTATTCCCCTTATGTAATTTTTAACTAACCAGTGGTTCGAGCAGATAATCTAAATTTTTCATAAAGGATATCACAAAAACATTATTTATTTATTAAATAGCAATTCTCAATAAATATACCAAATTGAAGAAAAATCCCTTATATTAGACAATAAAATATCTCAATGATTAACCTTCGGTACTGGCCTTGGCATGGCGAACGAATGGAACCAATTTTAGTTAAATTGTGCTATATTGAATTCATAAGAAATCAAAAAACGAATCTATTAAGATCAAAATTAAAATTTAAAAAGTATACTTTACACAATATTCAAAAGTAAAGGATAAAATTCTTCCATAAAATCCTTTCTAATATCGTTAAGTTTTAAACTTTTAAAACAACCTGCATAATGAAAAATCTAATTAAAACTTTTTTATTTTTCAGGCAGCGTGTTTCAAATAAAGCCCAAAAAGAACCGGCTAAAGCGGTTGCCTTGGAGATATCGGAGCGCAGTCAGTTGTTTTGTCAGCAGGGAGTCTGGCTGAAACACGGATCAATAAGCAGCTCGGTTTTCCATTGGCTATTGCCCCAGGCAGCTGTCAACGTGATGTATGGGCTTGATATTTTGTATAGCAGAGTGACTTGCATGGCAAACTAGTAAGAGCCATAAAAGAAAATAAAAGATGAAGCTTGTACGAAGAGGCACTTGATGTTTATGTGTAAGAAACAGAGCAATTCTATTAAATAAGTTTTACAAAATATTTACCCAGTATATTTTTTCTATTTAGTGTAATAAAATCTAATTTATGCCGCAGAATTTAGTAATATTACGTTCATATTCAAGCTATACTTCGATTCGCGACTCTTTTCTAAATGCGATTAAAATAATAACATTTTTTTAAACTTCTAGCTTATTCATAGAAAAATGCATATTATACATTAGACATACATTTGGGGCATTCCGCGAGAGATTTATTTTCAAAATTAAAGTTCTTCCTGAGTAGCCCAAAATGTTCGTCTATATTGTGTCCCTAATGAGCGTGATTTTTTTTTGTTTTTTTTTGCCATTTTCTCGGGCATTCATCTGCAAATAACTTTTAACAGGCGCGTTTTCGGAGAAAATGTTAAATGGCAAAGTTGCTTGAATAGAGGAATAAGATATCGAGTTAGAAATTTCTATTGGCCAGAAAACATAACCTAAAAATTGAGTTTTCCGGAAAAATAGGGAAAACCCTAATTTCGCCCATTTGAAAACCGCTCCACCTGGGCCGAAAACCTTGATAAATGTGTTGAGAATAAGCTTGTAAATTTTTAGAGTGGTTCTCGCCATAGAACAGCCGCAATCTTAAAAATTGTAAAAAAAAAATATGGCAAAAAATTTAAGAATTTGAAAAAGCAACATGTATCTCGATTGCTTCCAAGTTTCTTTCTCGGACCAGACCTACAAAATCTCTCAAACAGCCTCTTTTTCATCTCGAGAGACAGGTGATTCCAACGCTCAATTTCGTGGACATATTTTGCTCCCAAAGATCATTTGATTTATACCTTCATTTGTAAAGACCTAAATCTAAACCAGGAGAATAGTGTTTGATGGTTGATTTTGCCGAAAACTATAGTTTCGTGATTCAAAATGCGGCACCCGGTTTCCAGTGGAGCAACAATCAGGGAACAATCTATAACGTCGTGATTTATTACAATGACGCAGGGCAAACTTACACCGGTATCTTGTCATAATTTCAGATTCTCTTGCACATGACACAGTAGCCGTCTGGATATTTAATGATCAAATTGTTAAATTTCTATTAGAAGAATTCAGGCAGGTTTCGAAAATCCATTACATTTCTGACGGAGCTCGTCAGCAGTATACAAATTTTAAAAACTTAATTAATTTGTACTATCATGCACAAGATTTTAATGTAGAGGCTACTTGGCATTTCCATCCCACTTTTCACGGCAAAGGGCCATGTGATGGCACTAGAGCAACTGTTAAACGCGCTGCCTCAAAAAAATCTTGCATAGTACGGGACAAACTATTCAAACCCCTGAACAGTTATATAATTTCTTATCTTCCACTTCGCGGATTAAAACTATCACTTTTAGATACTGTTTGTCGATATCAAAGACCTTTTTGACCGTCCATTAGCAACTATTACACCTGAGAAGAGTAAAAAATGTACCTATTAGTGCAACAAAAAGTAGGAACCAGAATGTGGGAACTCGATAATATTATCGAGATACAAGTTGAACGACTAATTAGGTATTACTGTAGACTAAACGACGATGACAGCGATAACTCCTCAAACTTTCAGAATAATTTCATCACAATAGGATCAATAAGATATACAAGTTGGTGAATTCGGATCTTGTACTGCACGCTTCATCAGTAAACAGAATTTTTTTAATGACAATTTGGATCACGGATTCTTTCGTTTCGAATAAATTGACAATTCTGACAAAATGTACATCGACACGTTTTTTCCGGAAACCCTGTATTTATTAAGTTATTTTATATTTTACCATGAATACTTATTTACATTCCGATATTTCCAAATTGTATTCAACAATATTGCGATCATAATTTTTTATAATTATAATATTATAAGCACGTTAGTTTCACCGATCACGTGCGTTTGTTGTGGTCGGTCTATCTTGGAAATGAATATACTATAGGGATCTTATTCCTCTTACCAAGCCGAACAACTTTGCCGTTTAATATTTTCTCGTAAAACGCGTCTGTTAAAAGTTATTTGCAGATGAATGCCCGAGGAAAATGGGCAAAAACCCGGATTTTGCATTATTGAAGCGTGGATATCTCGGGAACGGGGGCGAAAAAAAATCTAAAAAAATTTACGGTCATTAGGGACACATAGACGAACATTTTTGGCTACTCAGGAGGTCAACTTTAATTTTGAAAATAAATCTCTCGCGGAATGCCCCATTTATATATTTTTATACCTATATATAAGAGATTATTGAATTTGTAATTTGATAAAGCCATAATAATATACAACATGGAATTAAGTAAAATGTGGAAAACTTGATTTGGAGACAAAAGTGAACCAAAAAACAATGAATCCAAAAATGTGCAACTTACCTATTATACTTTGATATATAACTAATTGATTAGTTATTTTAGTATGTTAATAAGTTACTTATTACTTACTAAAAGTGTCCCGGACCAGGGCGTATGACGGTGTGGTGTGTGATGGTGTGTGTGTGTGTCCCTTAACCCATTTCATCTCAGTGGTGCAAAAACGCACCATACTAATAATATATTTTTTTCATTATTATAGAACAAAGATCTGCAATTATTAATTTTATTCAAAACAATATTCTGACATGATAGCATAGAAGTAAAAATTATACTACACCTTAATTGTTTTTTAAATAATTTTAATATGCACCGTAAATATATGAAATATTTGTTAGAATAGAATAGAATATTCAGTCTTGGTGCTTCGTTAGAAAAAAATGGTTTTAAATTACTATATAGAAGATAAACGTATTGCACTTATCAAAGCTTAAATATATATGTATATATATAGCTTTAAAAGTAATTAATTATTATTTTGAATGGAAATTAAATAGAAAACTTTTCTCGGTGAAAGAAACAGTGGTGCGAGAACGCACCACTGGTAGAATACGTAATGTGTAGCGAAGATTTATTTGCAAGTTTTACAGTGGAGTATTTTTCCTATAACTTATCCATAGATGAGCCAATGGTTCCATATTTTGGTAGACTTTCATGCAAAATGTTTATCAAAGGAAAACCGGTACGTTTTTGCTTCAATATTGGGTGCCTTTGTCCTGCGGATGGGTACTTATTTTATAGTATTCCATATGCAGGAGCTCAAAATACACGCCATTCGCCACCTCGGGCTTGTTGGTGGTGACGTTGTGATGAGTTTGTTGTCCGTAGTAGAAAGACCTTTCTCTCATCAATTTTTTTTGATAATTACTTCTCGTCCTACAAACTTTTTGTTCATTTAAAAAATGCAGGTTTTTCTTCCACGGGAACTATAAGGGAAAACAGAACAAATAACAACCCACTTGAAGGTACAAAAACAATTTCTAAAAAAGAACGGTGTTCATTTGATTGTGCATATGATAATGAATCTAAGGTTGCCATTGTACCTTAGAACGACAATTCAACAGTCACAGCTTGCAGTAGTGTTCATAACGTGAAACCAATAACCAGAGTAAAGCGTTATGATAGGAATCAAGAAAAGAGATATTTGTTACTCAACCCCAACGTCATCGCCCAATATAATAAATTTATGGGAGGAGTAAACCTCCACGATAATGGGATTGCTAACTACAGATGTAGAGTTATGGGGAAAAAAAGGTGGTGGTCTCTATTTTGTAATTCTATAGATAGTAGATGCTGGGAAATTGTATAACATTGTTTACGATAAAAAATGTCCCATTTTGAATTTAAGTCATATATAGCCTTACGCCTAATAAAAACTGAAAAATTACAAAATATTAGAAATGCTCGTCCTCCTTTGGAAGAGATACGATTTAATAATCAATTTCATAACCTTATTTCTCATGCAGCTAGGACACGAAGGAGATGCAGGGTGTGTCATAGCCATATGATTTATATTTGTGGAAGATGCAACGTACATTTACATGTGTCATGTTTTAAAAATTATCATCAAAGTCCTATGGTGTTTCTTAACAGTGTTTCGTTAATGCACCAAAAAAAAGTTTCATACACTATAGATTGTTATGCATACAATGTGCACATAAAGTAAGGAACAAATTCATTATCTAGGAATCTAAAAATATTTCGGAAAAATCCTCGTACACGTGTATAATAATTTTTTATGGCGCATTTTTTTCCATACAAACTTAATATGCAAGGTGGCTCATGTAGTAGATATGACATTATCGACGATTTTTTTAAATGGGAACCCCTATATTTTAGTTCAGATCTGTAATCTCCAAGAACAGCTGATTTCAAAAACATAACACACTTAGGGCCTAAAATTCATAGTTTCGTTACTACAGGGTAAAACAAATAATTTCATTTAAGATATTTTTTTTTGGCTTGGGAGGCATCAATTAATTACGTGAGGCGTTTTTAGCGATTTTTCAACCCCCCTTCCCCCAATAAAAGATTTCGTGACATTTGGCTCAATCCCTTCCGCCATCACCCAATTTTACCTGAAAGCCTTACGTAATTAATGGACGCACCATCATTTGCTGTTACTTATGTTTTTTCTCAAGTAGGCTTATTTGCTGTTATGCAACTATGGTATTTAGATAATGTCATTGTCATTACATTGTATTTTTCTAGTAAGTTTATTAGAAGTAATAAATTTTATTTTAAAACATATTGAGCATAGCAAGCGTTTATCTTTAACACAAAGAATAGAAATTCTCATGATGATTGGATATGGTGATAGGATCCGTACTCAACAAGAAGTTTACATTTTGTTTAACACTAACTATCCATCAAGACCAATTACTAGATCAACTGTGAGTAAACTTGAAATACAATTTCGGGAAACGGGTTCAGTGGAAGATATTCCCAGAAAAGGCTGTCCAACTATTCCGGATGATAAGAAATTAGATATTTTATTGGCTATGGAAGAAGATCCCCACAACAGCGTCCGCCAGATTAGCATTGATCATGGGGCGGCTGCTATGACCGTTCATAACCTATTGACGGTAGAAAAATGGCACCCGTTTAAAATCCGATTGGTTCATGAGTTGAATGAAGATGATCCAGATCGTAGGATGGAGTTTTGTCAAATATTAATGGAAAGATGTAACTTAGATCCTTTGTTTGTTGAAAATATCCTATTTTCGGATGAATCTACCTTTAAATTAAATGGAGAAGTGAACCGGCAAAACTGTAGATACTGGGCAAAAGAAAATCCCAGGTGGATGCGTGAGCACCATACTCAATATCCTCAAAAAATTAATGTTTGGGCTGGTATTGTGAAAAACAAAATTATTGGGCCATATTTTTTTGACAACAATGTAAACGGGCTAAATTATCTTCATTTTCTTCAGAACTTTCTTATCCCTACGCTAGTTAACTTATACCCTAGTAGAAATAATCCAGGAATTCTAGATGAAAATTTGTGGTACCAACAAGACGGCGCACCTCCACATTATGCAGCAGTAGTGCGCCATTACATAAACCAAGTTTTTCCGAACAAACCCGAACAGCCTAGGTCTCCAGACCTTACACCACTGGACTTTTTCTTGTGGGGTCACCTGAAAAATGTTGTTTATAAAGTCAGACCTGCCAATATTGAAGATTTAAAAAATCGAATAACAACAGAATGCAGGAACATTTCAGAAGAAACCATAAGAAAAGTCCAACGAGAATTTATTGATCGCTTGGGGTACTGTCAGGCAGCAGAAGGAGGACAATTTCAACACTTAATTAAATAGCTTATTTAATTTTTTTACATTTTTTTAAATTAAAAATATCTTAAATAAAATTATTTGTTTTACCCTGTAGTAACGAAACTATGAATTTTAGGCCCTAAGTGTGTTATGTTTTTGAAATCAGCTGTCCCATTTAAAAAAATCGTCCATAATGTCATATCTACTACATGAGCCACCTTGTATATTAAGTTTGTATGGGAAAAAAATGCGCCATTAAAAATTATTATACACGTGTCCGAGGATTTTTCCGAAATATTTTTAGATTCCTAGATAATGAATTTGTTCCTTACCTTATGTACACACTGTATAATATTATTTGTATTGCCGTATTTTTACTTATTTATAATGTAAATTATTTTTTGTTTACGGTTATAGTAGGATTATGTTCATTTAAGTCTGTTAAAAAACATTTTGTTTTACTGTTCTTACCAGTGGTTAGTTAACGCACCACTATTTTTTTTTGTAAAGTGAAAATTTTTTTTTAATAAAATTAGAAGGAACGTTCTTTCTTGTAGAGGCTTAAACATAAAGGGTATTTAGAAACAGTTACGTTTTCTTAATTATTTTTACCCTTGGGATGAAATGGGTTAATTTATTTAAAACTTGCGCTACAGCTGTTTATTCCTATATCTGCAGGCCATAAAACCGAAGGTATCTTAACATACCAAGATTCTTACATTTTTCCCTATATTCCATATAATAATATAGACTCATAGAAGAAAAAGGCAACTAGTTTTACCAGAGAGGAAAATATCGAAATCAAAAAAGTACAAACAATTTGAACCAAACGTAGAAGTGGAAAAAAATCGGTACAATGATGAGTATACAGTAAGAAATATAACTGCTCTAACCTTGCCTTATTTATAGAAAGTTTGCATTTTGATTCCAATTAAATTAAGGAATAATTGTATCCTAATTTAACAGGTACGTTTTGTAAACTCCCTGAGGTAATCCCACTACAAATTTATGTATTATTTATTTTGATTGATTCTCCTTAGTTCTACGTTCATATTTTATTAATTATATTCTTTTATAGGTTGTTACTTAATAAGTCAAAATATATAGGTTATATATCGTTCCCAGAAAGTATCACAAAAGTAATTATTTTCGTATCTGATTCCTAATCTGATATTTGTTACAAAATAAATAATCTTTGTCTTTTTTTCTATAATTTGGGCATTATTTGTAGTAATTTTACTTTTTGATACAAATTAATCTTGCGGATGATTTTAATGTACAGGTATTATCTTGCTTATGTATCGGGGTTATAATCGTTAAATTATTCTTTTGCATATACAGTGTGTCCCAGGATAATCAAACCTATGTACAGGGTGTCCCATTTTCGAAACTTTTATAGGCCGGGTATCTCCGTTATTGTTAGTGCTGTCAAAAAAGTAATGTAGGTGTCATGTGCTCTTTTTGGGTCAAACATAAAATAGTAAAATCAAAATTTGAAAATTTTTGCTCGCTTAAGAGATACGGGGGTTAATCAACAAATTGACAATTCCTAAATTACCCTATATTTTCCGAGTTGAAAGAGATACAGAAAAATGTTTAATACATAAGTTTATTTATAATGATTGTTGAATAATCTACCGTTTTCAGAATAAGTATACGGCGTCAGGTAAGAAAGTTATCGGACCTAACCTCATTTTTTTAAATGGAACACCATGTATATTTTAATTTAAAAAGATAACATTTTAAACTCTCTTTTCAAATTTATTACACAATATGGATGATAGATATCATTAAATTTTTCAAAATGTTGATAAATATTTTTCACAAATGAATATGTAAAAAATGAAATTGACGTTAAATGTTAATAACAACTAGAATGTCAACATAGTTGTCTCTAAGATGTTAGTTTTTGTTTCATGGCCTACTTTGGTTTAAACTAATAAAGTTTAATAAATCGCCTAGGAAACCAATATCATCCATGGTGTGTTATATATTTGTCAGCAGAATTTAAAATAGTATATTTTTAGATTAAAATATACAGGGAGTTCCATTTAAAAAAATGAGGATATGTCCGATAACTTTTTACCTGGCCCCGTATACTTATTCTGAAAACGACAGATTATTCAACAATCAATATAAAGAAACTTCTGTATAAAACATTTTCCATATCTCCTTTAACTAAGAAAATATAGGGTAATTTTGAAATTGTCAAATTTTTGATTTTTCCCCGTATCTCTTAAACGAGCGAAAATTTTCAAATTTTGATTCTATCATTTTAAGTTTGTCCCAAAAAGAGTATATAACACCTACATTACTTTTTTGATAGCACTAACAGTTACGGAGATATCCTATAAAATTATCGAAAATGGTACATGACAAAAAAATTTCAAATTAAAGTTTAACCATTTTAGATCTAGGCCTGCTTGCTTAGAAAAAAAATATTTTGATTTTTATGAAATGAAGCAGGCCTTGACCTGAGCATTATTTTTATTTTCTGTCTAGGTAAAGTGCCTCTTTTCCACAAAATATCGAAAAAGAGAATTCAAAATCATACAGATGTACCGAATTTACTAACCATTAACCAACTTTTTTTTTCAATTTATCAATTTTTTCAGTAGTTAGAAATTTTTTATTTCTTCATCGTTTGCCATATTAGCCTAGGAATGAACAATTTGGCCATCAAATGTTATTTCCGAATTAGATGTTTTAAACAAATTATTAATTTCGGTATGCTTTCATGATTTTGTCTGACCAACTTTTCATAATGAAATTTTCGATATTTTGCGAAGAGGATGCCTATCTTAGACAGAAAATAAAAGTCAAAGCATGTTTCATTTCATAAAAATCAATCAAATTATGTTAAATTTTATTTTCTCATCAAGCATACGTAAATCCCAAATGTTCAAATTTCAATTCGAAAAGTTTTTCATATTTATACCAATAGGTTCGCTTATCCTGGAATACATTGAAATTTTTTAACACATACTTAATTGTGTTTTATTACTAAATAAATCATGCCTCAATCTGGAAGCATTGGAGAATCTAATAAAAATGATTTAAAACAGAGTATTCAATAAACTCACCATTCTTTCGGCAAAACTTTTATTAGTTCACAATGTTTCAGCGACAGACCCTCCACATGGGGGCACACCAAACATAGCATCATGTTGTCTAATGTAAATAGTTTAATAGTTAATATAAACAACACATTTAAAAGCCTAAGCCATCATAATACGCTCCATTTTGTTTAAAGTTTTGAATAAAATGAACCAATGTATTGATGATTCCTCTAGTTTATATTGTATAAACTGTTAAAAACACTACTGTAAACAATTGTTGTCATCACGTAATCACTTTTATTATAAACATCATGCACTTTTGGTTTAGAGAAATTGGGCAGGGCACTGTTTGAAATGATATGTTTAAATTACGGCGTCTAGTGTGGTGTAAGTTTAACATATCAGATGTAAATCTTCTGTATTAAAAATTCGTCAAACGAAAAGATAAAAAAGAAGTCTTTATTGTTAAGCTCGCCAGTTTTAACTGAATATAAGTTTAAAATTAAAAACAGACACTGATGTGTTTACCGAGTATATACGAGGGTAGAATAAAATATATTGTGGATTATTTTAGGTGTATTGTGTTAGGTTATTTAACATATTTATCTTTTAACGAATTTGGTGAAAAACATTTTGAATACACGACTTTGACAAATGAAGTGGTTTTGCAAATATACAATTTATTATTAATATACATGCGACATGGAAAAATATTAGGATTTAATTATACTTACCTATATCAGAAAGTTGATATTAACTGAGATACAGGGTGTTAAAATTAAACGTTATCCAATAACTTTGACATAAAATAGCTGTGTAAAAAAACGTTTTATTTTTGAGTGTATCCTAAGTTAAGTAACAATGCCGAAATACAATAATCAACAAACAAATAACATGGAGGTTTCATAGCAACTATTTTTCTAAATTTCATTTGTTTTCTCATAGGTTACTTTAAAAAAAAAAATGTTGTTTTCAAATTAATAATAGGCACTAAACAATATAAATGCATATATCTCCGAAACGGTAACTCTGGGCGACCTGAAATTAGTGTACCTTTTTTTATGTAATAAATATGAGAAAAGTATTATTTTCATTAAAAACTTAAATACACGGAGGCACAAAAAAGTTATGACCTAATAAATGTGCATGAAGTGCCGCAGGCAGCGCCCCCTACATTGTACATTAAAATTTCACCAAAAAATCAGTTTTTCATCCTAAAAAAACCATAATTGCCAAATTTTGTAAAAAACCGTTGGTTTCTATAAAAGTTATTGGAGAAAAACAAAAATGAAGTTTTCACTCTAACACCCTGTATCTCAATTAATATCAACTTTCGGATATAGGTAAGTATAATTAATCCTAATATTTTTACGTAAGGAGTCTGTGGTTGTTCCATGTCCTATTACTTAGCGGACACCCTGTATACAGAGTAATTCCTAAATTTTATATCACGAATCCTGTACTTGTACTTGTGCTACTTATCTTACCCTTAACAAAAATAGTTTCTATTAGTCTTTTTAATATTAACTTAAATCGTGATTGCAATTGCACAAATGATATTTTACAACTGCGTAAGGTATTTGATGGATACATTTTTATACCTATGAGATTATTTGTTATCGGAAAGTTGCAGAATTTTAATTACTCTCGTTGGATGTTCCTGGATTAGTTCTGCTCTTTTAAACATACTATATCTGATCCAGGCTTTATTGTCTATGCTTGCCTGGTGCATATATATTAGTTGACTTACTATAATCTATAATCAATTTGATTTTACTTAATCCAAGCCCATGGACTTACTCGAAATTAAGCGGCTCGAGAGTTTCTTGTCTACGACAATTAAAAAATGAAAGTACAAGTAATATTAAGGAATATAGATCAAATGTTTAATGTCATAAACTTTCATATTAATAAACCGTCATTATTGCATGTATATGTACTTAATATTTATAATTTATCTATATGGTATGCAAAAAACTAAATACCTAAGTTACCAAAGTTATTATTATTTACTATTGATAAATTCTTCATTTAAATCATTTCGCTGAATGGTATCAAAAAACCACTAAATATCACAATCATTGAGACACATATTTTATGAAAATATATTACATGTTTTATAAAAAGCAAATTACTTACCCACAGCACCTGGTAACTTTGGTAATATGCTTCGCCTTTACAAAGAACGTTTTCACATAGGGAATTTCGTAAGCAAGTGTTAATTTCTTCAGTAAACCGCTCGGGTCTTTTTCGGCGAAACCTTTTTTGTAAAGGATTTGTGTTATTCATACATCCGTCGTGTACATTTGGAAAGGTCAAAGAAGACACCTTTTAAAAAATAACACGTTTTTGTGAATGGAATATAAGAAGAACCCTTTATATTATAGGCGAGTTACTCTTACGTTAAATATAAATGATGATTGTGTCATCATTAGTACGTGTTCTTGCATAGCTCCTTAAGAAAATTTAATTATATGTCATTGAATTGAAGAAGTTGCAGCCTCGACTATGATCGAGATGCGCACACAGTCATAACTGTTATTAACAAGGAACATTGAGAGTAGCAATTATAGTCAAATAATAATAAAAGTATGTCTAAACCACAAATAATCCTTTATGTAAGGAAATATCTCTACATTAAAGTATAAGATCGAAAAATTTACTATTTAAGGAATATGTTTCGACCTTGAAGAAGGTCATCATCAGCAAATTAACTAAGATAATGAAAAATAAAGCTCTATGACATAATAAATAAATAATTCGATGGACAGAAAAAACATATGAAGATAGGATATATGTATACAACGAGTTATGAGTAGTTGTGAGTACGGAAACATTAATACAGTGAACTAACTTTGGGCACCCAACAGTGTCGAAACTTCTATAAGGGAATATCTCTACATTAAAGTATAAGATCGAAAAATTGATTATTTAAGGGATATGTTTATGAATATGAATGTATACGAAACGCCTGTAGCATAGTTAGACCGTTGTAGGTTTAAAAGTGTGGTGGGGGAAATTTAGAGACTATCCTACCCATAAAGTCTTCCACAAAATGTTTTTAAAGGTAAAACTTTGGTCTGTAGAGTGTCCCAGGGGGGAAAGAGAGAGATGTATAACGTGATCTAGGATTGTTTAAATGGCACACTGTGAAATGGAATATTGTGTAAATTTTCTATGATAAATACTTAAAACTTTTTGTATAACTAACCATACAGCTGGAAATAGCATTTAATTACACAATGTTAATATTTTTTGTTGTGTTGAGTTCCTATGTTTCAATCCAGTTTTCCTTCGTTTTAATGTAATTAAAAATCAGCATCTTTGCAATCACCTAACGATGATGATGATGATCTTTGCAATTATTAATAAACTAATTGTTGCAACAACTTCAAACTAAATATTTAATATTTACAGAATTCGAAATTTACATAATATACTGAGTGTTGCATTTTAAAAAATCTTAGATAATGTCATACCTGCCACCTGGGACACCCGATATAAATATATAAACGTCTTACATAAAGAAACAAATCTTTGAATTTTAATTCAATTTGTATAAAAGTTGTATACACTGTACGTAGTCTATGGGGATTATTTATAAAGCATTATTTATGGTTTTTCTCTATTTTGTTTCGTGTGTCAAATAGAAAATATTTTCAGTTGTTTAAAATTTAAAAAATGAAAAATACGACTCTTCATTTTAAAACATAATTATTATATACGAGTGTGGGTCTGTGTAGTTAAAATTATTTTTGCGAAATTTTCAGAAGATATTTTTTTAAACCCGTGGATCGTTATGTTGAAGTAAGTTCAGTTTTCCTTCGGGTAAAATAACAACCTAAGGGTAAAATAGCGGATAAGCAGTACCCCGGGTCAGCATAGATAAAGATTGTTTCACGAAAAATGGATATAACTTAATGACTGCAGTAAAAGTACCTGGGGCCATCCCATTATTTATGACCCTTTGTTATTATTATGTGGAAAGGACCGGATTGTAATAATTATATTTAAATATAGGCACATCAGGTAGGTTAGGTTGCTTAATTTATATTTAAATATCTATTTGTGGTAAAATTTGTTAGTTTTTGAGGAATAGTTCAAGAATTGTCTTTTACCAAACATTCCTCAGAGTAGCGTGATAGTAATGGACAATGCGAGCTATCACAGTCGCCAATTACATACAGTTCGACAAGCAAGTCTATAGCTACGCGGTATCGGTAAGGGGAAGCAATATCTTTTAAAACATGGCCGAGTCATGGGAGTGCTATTGATTTCAACATGCACCTCAAAGTTTCACGGGAAAATGGAAAGTTTATGTCACTTCTCAGCTGTTGTAGCAACTTCTTTAAGGTTGGAAATACTTTTAGTTCCAAATAAAACTTTTGTATTGTTCTCCTAACAATGCCAAAGTCGAAGCCTTCGATTTTTTCGACAGCAGAGAGACGGTCTCTTTTTTGACAGGAGATTACAACAATTGATTCGGGTTATTTTCTTCCTTTCAGTATCTTCTTTGTGCATGTTTTTTACTGCACACACGCTTACTCCCGTATACATTGCTAGCTTTCGCTTAAGTGACAATTTAAATGTATTAATTTGTGATTCCTCTTCACACACCCTGTACACATTGGCAATCACTTCGCGGGTTTGACTATGAAGGGTTTTACCAGGGTATATTCATTCATTATCACAGTTTTAAAACAAACCCTATCACTACGCAACTGGATGAAGCATATTGGACTACGCTGAACAAGCACGCTGGCACTATAGGCGTGTCACCAGGCGCGTGACGTCATCCTCTGTCTGGGATATAACCTATCAAATTAGCTCTAGCCACCGGTTACCCATGGTTACCGTTGATATTGTACCATGTTGCCCTATTTTTAGATTAGAAGTACTTTAATGAAAAAATATTTTATTTTGCATTTAAATATTAAACTAAATAGTATGAAAAGAAAGTTTTAAGAACATTGAAACTATAATAGAATATTAGTTTCTTATATACTTATGACAATTTACTTTAAATGGGTAAATTTAATTTTAGGGTTTACTTGGTAACATGTTATTAAATTAAAATTTAATATATGTGACAACATTGTTATCCCAAGAAATTTTTTTGCCCGCATTCCTTTTGTAGCTACAGTTAAAGTTGTCGACCTGTAAAGCTCCAAGCTCAAATAATACAAAATTGGAGATTCAGAACTCCATGGCGGCGAATGATATATATTTTGAAGAAAGTTATAAAAAAAGTGATCTTTTAGAAGTTTTGTATAAAAAAAGTATATGTTTGTGACACATTGGCAGAAGAAATTGGACATACAGTGCTACGGCTCCCACCCTATTATTGCATTTTTAACCCCATAGAGCATATGTGGCACCAGTTAAAATCACTGGTTAGGTCTGAAAATATTTCTGCGACTTTAAGTTCTAGTGTTGTAGAATTAATACGAAAATGCTTTAATCATATTCCCCCAAGTAGTTGGAAAAATTCAGTCCGTCACGTAATAACTGTAGAAAATTGGTATATTAGTCTGGATCGTATAATTAATCCAATTATAATTAATTTTGATGAGGATAGCGATAGCGAAACAGAACTATCTATAGAATGATATAATCATATCATTACTTGTTTTCCTTAGTCCGTCCCTTCATCCTTCACTTGTTTATTGCCAAGCTCTTGTCGACACAATGGGACCGACCCAGGAAATCATTAAGTCGTATCCATTTTTCGTGAAACAATCTTTACAACATTTAACCCTACACACGTCTGTAATTGGTTATAAATATCATTTCACATAGTTTGTATTGTTTTAGTTTTATAATGAATATTGCCGTTGGTAGGTATGTCTCGTTTATGTTAATAATTGTGTTTCAGATATAAATACTTGATGATAATCTTCTGTTGCCAAAACGCGTAGACTCTAATTAAATAAAAAAAATTATGAAGGCTATTAGGACAAACCCAAACAAACCTCAAGATTGTATAATTTTTCTAATTCTTAGCTCTCTCTAATTTTGTTCAACAAATATTAATTTTTCTATTAAAACTACAATAGTAAATACCTAATAAATAAATTATTTGGTGTGATTTTAAAACAATATATACCATACATAAATAAAGAAAAATATGATTAGCTAAGAATAATTAAGAGACGGTGAAACGCTAAAAAACTCTAAAATCCTAACATTTTTCGCAAAAGCTAAATATTTTATTAAATGTTGCCTTATTAGTACTAACATTTTATGACATTCTGTATAAATTATTTTTAATCATTAACTATTATATTATTTTTAAAAATGAAACCGTCAATATACAGTGTGTACATAAAGTAAGGAACAAATTCATTATCTAGGAATCTAAAAATATTTCGGAAAAATCCTCGGACACGTGTATAATAATTTTTAATGGCGCATTTTTTCCCATACAAACTTAATATACAAGGTGGCTCATGTAGTAGATATGACATTATCGATGATTTTTTTAAATGGGAACCCCTATATTTTAGTTCAGATCTGTAATCTCCAAGAACAGCTTATTTCAAAAACATAAAACACTTAGGGCCTAAAATTCATAGTTTCGTTACTACAGGGTAAAACAAATAATTTTATGTAAGATATTTTTAATTTAAAAAAATTTAAAAAAATTAAATAAGCTATTTAATTAAGTGTTGAAATTGTCCTCCTTCTGCTGCCTGACAGTACCCCAAGCGATCAATAAATTCTTGTTGGACTTTTCTTATGGTTTCTTCTGAAATGTTCCTGCATTCTGTTGTTATTCGATTTTTTAAATCTTCAATATTGGCAGGTCTGACTTTATAAACAACATTTTTCAGGTGACCCCACAAGAAAAAGTCCAGTGGTGTAAGGTCTGGAGACCTAGGCGGCCATTCAACAGGCCCACGTCTTCCAATCCACTTGTTCGGAAAAACTTGGTTTATGTAATGGCGCACTACTGCTGCATAATGTGGAGGTGCGCCGTCTTGTTGGTACCACAAATTTTCATCTAGAATTCCTGGATTATTTCTACTAGGGTATAAGTTAACTAGCGTAGGGATAAGAAAGTTCTGAAGAAAATGAAGATAATTTAGCCCGTTTACATTGTTGTCAAAAGAATATGGCCCAATAATTTTGTTTTTCACAATACCAGCCCAAACATTAATTTTTTGAGGATATTGAGTATGGTGCTCACGCATCCACCTGGGATTTTCTTTTGCCCAGTATCTACAGTTTTGCCGGTTCACTTCTCCATTTAATTTAAAGGTAGATTCATCCGAAAATAGGATATTTTCAACAAACAAAGGATCTAAGTTACATCTTTCCATTAATATTTGACAAAACTCCATCCTACGATCTGGATCATCTTCATTCAACTCATGAACCAATCGGATTTTAAACGGGTGCCATTTTTCTACCGTCAATAGGTTATGAACGGTCATAGCAGCCGCCCCATGATCAATGCTAATCTGGCGGACGCTGTTGTGGGGATCTTCTTCTATAGCCAATAAAATATCTAATTTCTTATCATCCGGAATAGTTGGACAGCCTTTTCTGGGAATATCTTCCACTGAACCCGTTTCCCGAAATTGTATTTCAAGTTTACTCACAGTTGATCTAGTAATTGGTCTTGATGGATAGTTAGTGTTAAACAAAATGTAAACTTCTTGTTGAGTACGGATCCTATCACCATATCCAATCATCATGAGAATTTCTATTCTTTGTGTTAAAGATAAACGCTTGCTATGCTCAAAACGCATAGTAACTCAATATGTTTTAAAATAAAATTTATTACTTCTAATAAACTTACTAGAAAAATACAATGTAATGACAATGACATTATCTAAATACCATAGTTACATAACAGCAAATAAGCCTACTTGAGAAAAAACATAAGTAACAGCAATTGATGGTGCGTCCATTAATTACGTAAGGCTTTCAGGTAAAATTGGGTGATGGCGGAAGGGATTGAGCCAAATGTCACGAAATCTTTTATTGGGGGAAGGGGGGTTGAAAAATCGCTAAAAACGCCTCACGTAATTAATTGATGCCTCCCAAGCCAAAAAAAAATATCTTAAATAAAATTATTTGTTTTACCCTGTAGTAACGAAACTATGAATTTTAGGCCCTAAGTGTGTTATGTTTTTGAAATCAGCTGTTCTTGCAGATTACAGATCTGAACTAAAATATAGGGGTTCCCATTTAAAAAAATCGTCGATAATGTCATATCTACTACATGAGCCACCTTGTATATTAAGTTTGTATGGAAAAAAATGCGCCATTAAAAATGATTATACACGCGTCAGAGGATTTTTCCGAAATATTTTTAGATTCCTAGATAATGAATTTGTTCCTTACTTTATGTACACACTGTATTTAAGAATTCCTATTTTGTTTTATGACACGTCGCTTAAACAACATGAACTTATTTTTTAAGTTTGAAATTTAATAAAAAAAACATGCTTTTGTACTCCGTAACTTCGTTTTTCTTTTGAAAATGGTACATGACCCATGAGCAACATTATAGTTATTTACTGAGAAAAGCTACACCCGCATGCACGAGATCTCCTGCATGTCTTATGAAGTGTTCATATAGGAAAGTTTTGTCAGACACCTTACTCAAGAACCAAATAATAGATTGGATGGAAGTCGGACTGTGGTGATGTGGATAACCATTTAAGTAAAATTTGATGTTGACAAAAGTTTTGCCTTATTTATACAGGGTGTCCATTTAGTGTGTAATTCTTCGATATCCCCCTTTGGCTTGGGGTGACAGTAACCAAGTCGAATTTAACGCTAAAAAACCCAGGCAGCAGTTTTCTTTAAAAAGGTTAACATTACAGAACCGGATATAGTCATGGACGGACACGCAATCCCACTGGCTTCATCTATTAGTTTGCTGGGCGTCAATCTGGGAGGAAATATGTCTTGGCATATAAGATAGCCTCTCAGAAGCTTGGTGTACTCTTCCGAACCAGAAAGTTGTACACACCTCAACAACTTTTGACACTATACAAAGCCCAGATTCGACCATCACTAGAGTACTGCTCTCATGTCTGGAGCTCTGCACCCAAACATACTCTTCGGCTACTGGATTCCATCGAAAGGAGGGCCATTCGTCTGATTGGAGACCACGAGCTGACGAAGAACCTCGACAGCCTAGAACATCGAAGGCAAGTTGGTGATTTGACTTTCTTTTACAGATATTTTCATGGAAAGAGCTCGGCTGACCTTGCCCTCTTAATTCCGCCCAGAGCGGCGAATATCAGAAATACACGACGAACCACTGCCGCCCATCCATATGTGGTTAAGCTTAGTACTCCTCGAACTTTATTATTTTCATCTGGAGGACTTCATCATTGTGGAACGATCTTCCCGAGGTCGTTTTTCCCAACGAATATAACCTCCAACGATTCAAAACCAACGTGAATCGCTTTTTGCGCACACGCACCACTCCCAGAGTGCCCTAAAGGATTTTTCCTATAGTGCTTGTGTTTGACCATAAAAAAAAAAAAAAAAAAAAAAAAATATAATGGATAGGGGGAAATTTTAAATATTAGTGACCTGTTGAAGATGTATATTTTAAAAATATTTTTAAATATACAATGTGTTTCATAACACTGTATATATTTTACTCGGAATTAGTGCCCCTTCTTATTAGTTATGTAATTCCTTTCTTTTTAATCTGTTGTGCAGTCTTGCCAAGATATTAATTATTTTTCTATTTTTATTGATTTTGTAAGGTCGCAATAAATATGTTACAGGTTTTTGTAAAATTTAACAACATTTTCTTATACAAAGTGCTTTAATTTTACTTTCGAATTTCGGGAAGTTTGGATTAAATTTATTCAATATTTTGAAATAGAATATCCTGTATATTTTATCAAGAATTGAAACTTCTACTAAGTCTCCTTATAATTTCAAAATATTTTTATTATTGTCAGCAGCTTTACTAAATCGTAATGACTTTCTCAATATTTTCGGTAATTGTTATTTTTATTTTAAGGTGTAGATGGTCTGAATTATTGTATTACAGTACAGTGTGCAGTGGCATACACAGACTACGTTTATAGAGGGGGTTATTCCTTTATTGAGAGAGGGGGGTAATATTTCGGAAAACAAATAATGATGCGTAAAATATGATTGTGTAGCAACCATACCTGAAAAAAATCTTCGTTATCAGCCAATCAGCCGCAGATAATATCTAATAAAAATATTTTGGAGTGATAAGGGAACTTAGTAGAAATTTTATTTCTTGATAAAATATACAGGGTATGCCATTTGAAAATATTGAGTATATTTGTTCCAAACATCCCGAAATTTGGAAATAAAATTAAAGTAAAAATTTTAACACAGATGTAAATTTTTTTGATGAAATTAAAATCAATAAAGAATGTGTAGCATATTTATTGCGACCGTACGAAAGCAATAAAACTAGGAAGATAATTAATAACTTGGCAACACTGCAACAGACTGGAAAAAATAATTGGAATTTCATAAGCAATACGGAGGGACACTAATATCGAGTAAAAATTATAAGGTGGTCCCTTTAAAAATATGTTAAATTGTTGAAATATTTTTAAAATATACATCTTCAATAGTAACCTAATTTTTATAAGTTTTCCTATGTCGATTATATTATATGAAATATCGAAGAATCACATACAAATGGACACCCTGAACAAGCATGAAGAATGACGTATACAGGGTGTTATGGAAATGACGTATTATATTTAAATGGGTGACTCCTGGGGTGTCCTAGAGAAGCGCTACATATTTTTTTTTACATCGAACATTTAAAATGTGGGGTAATTCACCCCTAAACCCACACACAACTCCTCAGCACATTCATATATGAACATGTTACATTGCTCAGCTGGGTAATCAACAGATGTTCTGGCACAATGTTGCCAAACTGTTTAAAGGTGTAAAACTTTAGTTCCTTATGAAAATAAATATTTAGCTTACTTAGAAAGTAAATCCAGGGCGCGATTAAGGAATCAAGGGCACAGACACCTTCAGTTCTTTTTTCTATGGGAAAAACTTTATGCTCATCACGTGTCCTGATGATAATGTGGGGGTGCATAATAAGCTTATCACTAAACCCCATTCGGCCTCTTATTTCCAATCTTTTAACATAATCGGCATATCCTCCAAAGAAAAAAACACAATGAAACAGAACAAATTGCAACAAATCACTTAAAGAAACACACAGATACCCACGAGTTTCAAATTAGTTTTTTGAAGATATGCACCTATTATCAGATTATAATAAAGCACTAAACACTAACGCATAATTACACTTTACAATAACACACATAGAACAAGAGCACTTAATCATTTCGCAATGGAAATAACGCTAATTTCTATGGGCCATTAACCCTTTACTAAAGATAAAATGAAACAAATATGTTAACAATTGACAGGAATTACCCTTTCAAATAATAATCGGCCAGTTCAAGAAGATGCTTCCTTTCTCCGAAAACTGGTAGTTGCGCGGTTGCCATTTCCGAGACTATAATTATACAGGAAAGTAATATTATAGAAGGAAATTCGGCAATTTATGATAGTCGCTTATAAAACATCGAATGTGGCAACGCTGTATTTCGAAATATTAATCGATTGTCCAAAATCAGCTGTTTAATGATGCCGGCCGATATCGATCAACAGAACCAACGTGTTATTTATTTTTAAAATTTTTAGATGTTAAATACATTATTTCCCAGACCATAAGGGCGTATTTTTGTCTACACAGTAGCACTTTAAAATACTAATTCAGATTGAACGGTACTTAGATGTGTTGTAAGTACTTGTGTTTTTTATAACTTAAGTGGTTTTAAATAAGTCCGAAAAGGTAAATAAAATTACATTTTTTTTCCTAAAGGGTAAGTGGCATTTATAAACTTTTAAGTTGTCCAAATCTGACGGGTGTCGTTCGAATTGAACAAATGAGAACATACCTGATCATTTATGAACTCCGCAGCGGTTCGTTCGAGTCAGTTCAAGTTTATAAATCAGAGATTGTTTCCCAGCGAACTGAACGTAAAAGTTTATAATAATGTACCCTGAAAAATATACAACTTGAAATCTGTTCCTGTTATTGACTTTCTAAAGAGTTTACCCTAAAGACATGACAACACTGTTCAAAATTGCCATATGTTGCTGTGTTTACCTTCCGGACAGGGGCACCACGTGGTAATTTTTGGTTTGACATAAGATCATGTATTATAAAAGTCTTCTAATTATCTTGGATATTCCTTTGACATATGGAATTAGAAGACTAGGACAACGATACAACATCAGAACCGTATTCAGCTCGAGAGACACCTTAAGAAGCCATCTAACGAAGACGAAACCAAGACCAAGATAGAAAAAACTGTGTCTACCAGATCACCTGCGAATGTGGCCGATCGTATATTGGGGAAACACTACGGCCACTGGAAACAAGGATTAAAGAATACAGAAACAACACTCAAAAAGGAGAAACGGAAAAATCAGGTGCAGCTGACCATGCCTGGACACACGGCCATCACATGAGGTGGACAGAAGCCGAAATCCTGCTCAAAGAACCACACTGGAGGAAGAGGAAGTTCAAGGAAGCTGCTACCATACACCAGAACCCAGCTGTTTTAGTAAACCTTCATTAGATTGAAGAAATATTTGGAAACCTTTGTTAAGTAGATGTAAGCTTAGAATTACTAATATCGCGCAAAACTGAACGCACGACTGCACCTCAATTATGCTTCAGTGCACATAGCTAGTATAAGTAGAGCTGTAGTTACTTCTCGTATTTAGTATTCACCTGAAGACGACTGGAGATACTTATCAGTTGATACGTTGTGATTAATAACAAATAAAGACAATGCAAGTCCAAAACGTTTCTATCATTCAAGAAACACCATTGTCTACAACGTTCAAACAGAGAGTTGTTACTAATAGTACCTTGACCCCTCAAAGGCATTGGTATCTAACAAAACATTTTTTGAACAATGTGCAGTTTTTTTACCTAGAAATTTACTTAACTGACCATAAAGTCATTTACACCACAAATCAAAGGACCAAAAAAATTCTGAAACGAAACAGAAAGTTTCGCACAGTCATAAAACCTTCCGAAACCCAGAAGGATTGTATAAAATTTGAATACGCGAAGGGTTGTAAAAATAAATTATCTCGAAATCTGACTGACTAACAAAGGGTTGTTTGCCGCAAAAAGGTTGGATACTACTGTTCCAGGGCTTTATAACTTATAAAGAATTTTGTCATTAAATGGTGTTTAGAGAATTGTGGAAATATTTAGATTTTAAGTAAGATATCTTTAAGACTCATTTCAATATATTTATTAATTTTATTAGGTTTAAAACTTCTTAAAATGTGATGATTTTTTGAAAGCACATTAATGGCAAATTCATTATTAGAGTACATTACTTAATTGAGTTATTTTTAAACTTTATCTTTTCAGCTTAAAACAACTTATTAATTTAAAAACATTTTTGAGTATAAGGCTATCATTATTTTATAAAACTAAACCAATGTCGGATCAGAAATATTGAGCAGTACCTATCGATTAAAGAGTCTAAGTCTAATTTGCCAATTATGTGTTTATAAAGACAAGTAATCAGTGATTAGGATCACTTCAAATTCCATTTTATATATATAGGGTTTTCATTAACAGAACTAATATTTAACTTAATTTAATAAAATTTAAAAAAGCTAGAGCGATAGCTCGAAGAACAATACTAAAAAACAAAAGAGAGACCTGGAATCAGTACACAACAACTATTACACCAAATACAGAAATAAAAACGGTATGGAAAAAAGTGAACACAGTGTCAGGTATTAACACAGGAAACACAATTACCTAAATACAAACAGAAACAGGAACCATAACTGAAGATCCTATAGAAATAGCAAACACAATAGCCACTCATTTTGAAAAAGTCAGCAACAATGATAACTACGATCTAAACTTCCTACAAACAATAAATAACATGGAATTAAATATAGATTTTACAACGGAAAACGAGTTAGAATATAACTTACCTTTTAGTTTAAAAGAACTAAATGATGCACTTCAGCAATCTAAAGTAGGAGCCCCAGGCACAAATACAATCTCAAATGATATGCTTAAAAACTTAACAGACGAAATGAAAGAAACGCTTTTAAAACAATATAACAAACTGTGGAATGAAAATACTTACCCTGAATCCTGGAAAGAAGCAATGATAGTTCCTATACCTAAACCTAACAAAAATAGACTATCACCATCGGGGTTTCATCCTATTAGTCTCACCTGCTGCATGGGAAAACTCTTCGAAAGGATGGTAAATAATAGGCTTCAAGAGACTGGAAACCGCAAAAGCATGTAGACTTCATACAGGACATACAAGTTTTACTCATACACATCTTCTTAAAGGCGAACCAGCACCAATGTGTGATCAGTGTAATGTAGCTCTGTCAGTAGTACATATTATCAGTGAATGTCCAGTGTATAATGCACAAAGATAGCAATATAGCTTGAAAGAGAATACTGCACAAAATTTGCAAACACAAAACCTAAAAAATACTTTAGAGTATATGAAATGTATAGAGTTATTTGACAAAATTTAAAAATAAGTAGTCATACTTACCCTCTATGATACCTACCTTCTGTGATACTTACCAACTGTGATATTTACATTATGTTATGGAAAACATTAAACACACTTAACTAAAAAGCGCCCACGAGCATTTACTATGTGATACTTACCATCTGTGATATTTAATTTAAACTATACTTACCTAAAGGAGACTAGAATTATTTTCTTAAGAATATCCAGGTAAGAATATTCATGGGTAAAACGAGTAAATTGAAAGTATCGAAATCGAGCAAACGGATCTATGATAGATATGCTCCAGTTACAGGAGCAGCGCTATTAAAGTTAGCATAACTCACATCAAGGATGTGAACTTTGCCAATTATGTTGAAAAAGCCGGTCATTCAAATTATGGTTAAGGCTATAAGGAATTTGAATTTAAGATATTCGAGTTGAAATAAAATACAAATGAAAAATATTCTGCCGCGTGTAGACAAAGTATTTATGATTCGGCTGGGAATGGAACAAAGAACTAGTGTTGTGATCGCTCGAGCGAAAAACCGCTTGATTACTCGATTATTGAAATAACCGACAACGCTCGAGTTATCTATTCAGGCGAAAACCGTCGCTCGTCACTTATTATCTTTCACTCGACGGAAATGTACCGCTGTAGTGTGATCGAGTTAAAAAACTGCTCGTATATTCGAACAGTTTTTCGCGCGATAAGAAATACTCTAGTTATAAATTCAGGCGAATAACCGAAAAATATCGCCTGTCACTTGATACCCGGGACCTTCGTTCTACGCGCCGCGCGATCCGATATATGCCGATTAGCGATGTTCCAGTTTGATGCTGAGCAGGTAACACGACATACGTCTTTCTTAAAGGCACATAAACGAGAAGGTGCATATAAAAAAGTATGCCAAATCCCTTAGCGGAGTTATGGCGACATGGGTTTTGTAAAGTTTTGTTTTAACTGGCTAGCCAGCTGCGTAGTTTAGGTCTCCGAGTGTAAATATTAAAAAATGAAAGAATATCATTTAAAATTTGTATTTACAATAAACTCGAGAAAACTTCTCAAAAAAACATAATAATAGAAATTGTTAATGAGAAATAACAAAACGAACAAAATGGTTAACAAAATATATAGAAAAATTCGTTGGTAATCTTATAGTAAACATTTTTAAATCTAAACAGGAACTTTTTATTATTAAACTCAAGAAGACTTCTTAAAAATAACATACATTATAGAAAATGTTAATGGAAAATAATAAAACGAGCAAAATAGTTAACAAAACATAGGTATCGACAAATTTTTTTGAATCCAAAAGTAATCGTTCTTAAATTTAAACAAGAACTTTTAGGTAACTATAAAGAGGAAATAATCACCTATTTTCTTATTTTGCCAACGCGTAACTAAGCCTACATTTTTGACGGGCACACAGTGGTCACCTGATAATTTAAAGTGGAATAATTTGACAAGCCATTTTAAATATCTACTTATTTTATGCTCGTAGATTGAGAAAGATGTGAAGAAAAAAACTCTTGGTAATACTTTTTGTTTTAAAGAATAAACCCGAACAATAAATACATGTTACGTGGAAAAAATTCATTATTCACAAATAAATAAATTTCTGGAATATTTTTGGTGGTTACTACAATTTTTTAGCTAAACCTGTGCTCACCTGTAGTTACGTGCCTGCTAAAACCCTACCTGATCACATGTAAACGGATAGGCCGCCGGTCGAGCAGTCGGTGACGTCATCGTTTGGTGAATTGGAATTTCAAGCGATTCACTCGATTATTAAAATCGATCGAGTATCAAGTACTCGATTATTAAAATCTTCGGGTTTGTCGGGTACAAGAGAACTTTTCTCAAGACGGCCGCTCTATTAATTGCGCCATAAACTATTCTGCCGTGTTAAGGTAATTAAACGGCAGTTATTGTTAAAAATAGGATATTCAAGCATACTTAAGTAGTAACTGTCCTAGCTCCACAGGGGTTTTGATGCAGGTAGTAACTGATTTAAATAACTAACTATTGTTGTTTGCCTACACAATTACTTAAAATGTAAATTTAAATGTGAATGTAAACAGCAATTTCTTACTCCTTCCTTAATTAAAGTATACGACAATAACCACTGTCGCGTATTATTGAGTTATCAGTTCCTTGAAGTGCTATTTGTGTTACAAAAATAAAATATGTAGTGCACGGTTAAATATTTTTAGGCCAAACATTCAACTTATAAAGTCCCTTCTTGGAAACTAATCAGTGAGGTCGCTAAATACTTCAGAATATTAAACAGTTATAGTATCAATTAAAAATGGTCATCGAGCATGTAGACAAACTTTTTAACAACAAATACCAATGTATGGGAAGATTATTATTTCCCAGACCACCCGATGATACCTTATACAATAAGGGCGTATTTCTGTCTATACAGTAGCACTTTAAAAAAATTCTATTTCAGATTGAATGGTACTACCAAGAAAAGGTAGCATCTTTCATTGATAGGATGTAACCACCTGCAGACCGGTTTCGAACTCGTTTGTTCTCGTCAGTACAGGGTAGGTGTACATACCTATCATCGGAGAGGACTCTAATACAATAAAAATAATTTGATTTATATTTACTTTTTATTTTTAAATTTTTTAAATTAAAAAATTTTATGGCGCTGGGAATCAATCATAAAATGCAAGAATATTTTCAAATTTTGATCTGGTAGTAGGGAGATAAAAATACATCTTTCACATTCACCCCTCTCTCTATTTTCAGGGGTTGGGGATAAATTTGGAATTTTAAATTGGATGATGTATTTTTATCAATAAAATTCGAATCTATGTGACAAACTACGTATTTTTTATTATTAATAGAATTTATTTGCTCTTTCGGTTCACTAAATTTGAAATGAATTTAAAAAGTAAATAAGTTTTACCAAGAAATCACTTATTTCAAAATTATTATTTTTATTTAAGTATATAATTTATGTTTTAGATTTAGATTCTATTAAATAATTATTTTATTTCATTTTGGCATAAATAATAGTTCATTATTAATATTATTATTATTAATTGTTAAATTAAGAAATTCAATGTAATTTTTTAGCTGGCTGGATATTGGCTCCCCTGTACATTTTATAGAAAAGTTGTGTGTTGAAGAGGCCGAGATGGTAAACCCATGTACCGAGTTTGAATACAATCTGATCAGCCAATCCTAAGCCATTCAATTAAACGTGATGGCAAACACGGAACTCTCATAGTTCAGGTGATACAGCAAACACCAGAAAATACATTTTTGACATTGACGATACGAAAATAAAATTAGTGTCAGTGACAATATTTTCATTTATTAATTGTTAATCAATTGTTAATAATAATTATCTGGGGTGGTGCCTAGTTCAGTACTTGATGCACAGTACTTAATGCTCTTTTAACAGGAAATATAGCAGGTACAGTTATATCTTATGCTGACGACACGGCTATAATATTTACTGATAAAGATTGGGAAGAAGTTAAAAATATGACAATAGAAGGTTTTTAATTGATTAAGAGTTGATTGGAAACTTAAATTATTAATTCATCTAAATAAAACAAATTATATAGCTTCTCATTAACAAGGGCTGGTCATCCCAATTTTACAGATATTATACTATCGGTAATAATAGAATTGCTGAGGTAACCCACACAAAATATCTTGGAGTGCTGGTTGCCAATTTATGAAGTGGAATCCACATATTGACTATGTTTCTAATAAAATACGTAGACTCATACACAAATTTTATATATTAAGGGAATTTCTAAATGAGAAAACATTGGTGATGGTTTATAAAGCATTTGTGGAGTCGCTAATACGATACGGAATAATTGTCTGGGGTAGTGCCTATGGCACAGTACTTAATAAGTTAAATATAACGCAAAAATATATTCTTAAAATTATATTCAAAAAAAAAATATATTTCCAACAAATTTATTGTTTTCGGAAGATACTGTAAATATCAGAACTTTATATATTAGCAGTATATGTAATTTTGTTTATCGGTGTAAGACCAAGTTAAACTATGTAGATCACTCTACCGAAACAAGGACTAAATCTAATATCAAATTTAAATTACCAAAAAATTTAACAACCGCCAATAAAATGTTTATGGATTACTTAGCACCAAAATCATTAAATTTACTCCCAGATAATATAAAATCAATTAAAAATATAAAAAAAATTAGTAAAAAGTGTAGTCAGTATGTTTATCGGAATACAGAAAAGTTTTCAATACTTTCTCACTAAATCAATAAGGATTGTGGGTATGTTTCAGTAACGTGTGTCACATAGAATTATAATACAGATAATATAAATAAAAATAGAAAATAATAATATACATATGTCTAATTTTAGATTTCGACATCTACGGGTGTTTTGCATCTAGGTGTCTATTATTGGTTTTTGCTATTCATTATACTGGGTGGCCCAGAAGTCCGGAATAAAATTAATATAGCCTTAACCTGTAACTTTTGGGGAAAACGCTCGGACACGTCAATTTAATTTTATATATTCTCACATTTTGACGTTATTCGTTTGTTTTTTTTATAGACATTTGTCAAAGATATGACGACATCTATTTTTTTTTTAAATAGAAACATATAGCTTGTGATTGTCGCGTTCAGAAGATTTCTTACCTTGAAAGGTAAAAAAACATCAACGATTTATAATTTCCGCTTATTCAAATAGAGATTTTTTAAAAACTTTTAACAGTCGCCATTTTGAAATAGCTTGACAGAATCGTGCTAAAATTTATGAGCATACTGTATGAGATATTAGCTTTCAAATGATGTATCACAAGCTGTATGTTCCTATTTAAAAAAAAGATCAATGCCGTCATATCTTTGACAAATATCTATAAAAAAACAAACGAATAACGTCAAAATGTGAGCATATATAAAACTAAATTGACGTGTCCGAGCGTTTTCCCAAAAGGTACAGGTTAAGGCTATATTAATTTTATTCCGGACTTCTGGGCAACCCTGTATTATATTATACAGGGTGGCCCATCGAAACCAGTCCAACAAGGTTTACGGCTGTGTAACGTGAAAATTAAAAAAAAACATCGGACCCGTAAACTTGTGTTTTCAGGTGGACACGTTTCACTATTAATTTCATCCCTGTAACCTCAACCGCGATACTGCCCTTATTTTTTCAAATAGGAATGGGTACTATGTTGTGATACATCTTTTTAAAGGGCATTAAATTCTCTTTAAAATGGCGCTTTGTTTTGTAAATTTGAGCTACACGACGCCGAGAAATTGTGTTTTAAAAAATATAATTTTATTGAGTAATACTTACATGTTATCTTATTAAATGTTGAAAATGCCCGCCATTCTTCTCCATGCAATAGTACAACAACTGTTCAAAGTGTTCTCCGACATTGTGAAGAACATCTGGTGTAATTTGTTGACATTCATTAGTATTACTCAATAAAATTACATTTTTTAATTAATACGCAATTTCTCGGCGGCGCCTAGCTCAAATTCACAAAACAAAGCGCCATTTTAAAGAGAATTTAATGCCGTTTAAAAAGATGTATCACAACATACCCATTCCCATTTGAAAAAACAAGGGCAGTAGCCGCCCCCGCTAGGGGGGTTGAGGTTACAGAGGTGAAATTAATAGTGAAACGTGTCCCAGTGAAAACATAAGCATACGGGTCCGAGTTTTTTTTTTAATTTTCACGTACACAGCCGTAAACCTTGCTGGACTGTTTTCGATGGGCCACCATCTATATTAGAAATGTTAAAATGTTAAAAAATAAATGTAGATAGGTATGGTATTTCAAATTAAAGGCTTAGTAAGAAAAACATAATGGTGCCGTTTATTTTGGATGTGTGATTGTCGGATTCGTAATACGAAAATGGCTATAATGTGAAAGAATATTTATTCGTTATGTTCACCTTTACGTCAATTTTTGGTAATAGCGTCATATAAATTATTTGCTTGTGTTGGCTGTATTACCCGAACTATGAGAGTTTCGCGGTTGTGCCACCACGTTTAATTGACTATCTTAAGATTGGCTCACCAAAATCTATTGTAACTGGGCACATGGGTTAACCATGTCGGCCTCTTCAAGAAGTTATGATGCAGTTCTTCTATAAAATGCACAGGAGAAGAAATATCCCGCCAGCTCAAAAATTCGATGGGATTTTCTACATTCAACTTAATGATGCATCACCGGGTATAAAGATTTTTTAGACCAATCTATCGACAAATTAAATAATACAATAGATGTCAGATCAAAAATATATCATAACTATTGACGGAGGTGGAGCGGGACCCCCTGCACGCTAAGATTGGTTTAATCACCATATCAGCAGGAAGCATGGATATTTCATTCAATCTGACATTTTACTCAGCATTTCACTGAAATATAATGGGGGAAAAACCGAATGACATTTACGAGTCTACCCGATTTAATATGCCTTGAGATTTATTATATAGCAGGTTTTATAGAAAAGGAAAAAGGGCCCGCCCTTATGGTCTATAAATTCCAGAGTCATTAGACGTGTTTTTGGTAATCTGAAACTATGGTTATTGATTTGTTATCGGATTTCTTTTGTAAAAGAGGTATGGATTCACTATTGTTTTACTCAAATATTATTAACTATGGATTTCACACAAATGATTCTGTTCCTACAATTTTCACAGATTTCCAACGGTTCCCTTTTAAATTTAAGCGGCATTACTTTATTTTGAACAAGAAGTCATATCGATTGGGGGAAAAAATAGCCCTGCGTCATAACTTTGTGGTAATATCAATGATCTGTTGCAATGTAATGTTTTTTATTGTTTCATAAGTTAATGAAAAATGATTAAACAGAAACCGTTTTTCTTTGGGAATGAAATACAATTCCAGTGTATATTAGTCAGAAATGTAGTAAAGTACCTTTGATCGTGTTTGGCATGAGGGACTTCTAAGTAAACTGCGATCCTATGGTATGTCCAGTCGATTCTGTGCATTGTTGTCTAGCTTCCTTAAGGACCGCTCTCTGCAAGTTGCGATTGACGGATTTCTCTCAGACACCTTCACCACCAATGTCGGTGTTCCTCAAGGGTCCATATTTTCTCCCACTCTCTTCTTACTCTACTACATTAACGACCTTCTAGTGGAAACGAAAAATCCGATATTTAGTTTTGCTGACGATAGCACACTTATCTCATCTTTCTCTTTGAATGGACAAACATCGGCTGCCGACGCACATCTTCGCAGACAGCATGAAGTATCACGCCTCAACAAAGTCCTGAAAGAAATTTTGGCTTGAGGTGACAGTAACCAAGTCGAATTTAACGCTAAAAAAACCCAGGCAGCAGTTTTCTCTAAAAAGATTAACATTACAGAACCGGATATACTTAGTCATGGACGGACACGCAATCCCACTGGCTTCATCTATTAATTTGCTGGGCGTCAATCTGAGAGGAAATCTATCTTGGCATAACCACGTTGTGGCAATCGCCAAGATAGCTTATCAGAAACTTGGTGTACTCTTCCGAACTAGAAAGTTGTACACTCCTCATCAACTTTTGACACTATACAAAACCCAAATTCGACCATCACTAGAGTACTGCTCTCATGTCTGGAGCTCTGCACCCAAACATACTCTTCGGCTACTGGATTCCATCGAAAGGAGGGCACCTCGTCTGATTGAGACCACGAGCTGACGAAGATCCTCGATAGCCGAGAAAATCGAAGACAGGTTGGGAATTTGACTCTCTTGTACAGATATATGGAAAGTGCTCTGCTGACCTTGCCCTCTTAATTCCGCCCAGAGCGGCGAATAGATGAAATACCCGACGAACCATTGCCCCCATCCATATGTGGTTAAGCTTAGTACTCCTCGAACTTCACTATTTAAGAATTCTTTCATCTGGAGGACTTCATTCTTATGGAACGACCTTCCCGAGGTCGTTTTTCCCAGCGAATATAACCTTCAACGAGTCAAAATCAACGGGAATCGCTTTTGTGTAAATAAAAAAAAATATAAACAGATATAATAATCATTATTTTGAGAAATGAATTCCTTGCTACGAGATAAAGCGCTCAATTTATACTTGAAAATACTTGTTTTCAAAACATGTTCCTTTGCATAAGATTTATTCTATTTGAATATTATATTTTTAAACTAGGTATCTTTTGTGTGTATAGTGCTTTCTTGTTACGGTCAACATTTAGGTATTATTAAAAAACTAGAGCCAATGAAATCGTATTCAGCAGATTAAAATTACCATAAATTCCATCTTTCGAATTTTTTTTTTATGAAGACTAAATATAACTGTAATTCAATGTTGTTCTATATCAACATAATCCTTATAATATAAATTGAGGAGGAATATAGAATTAAATATTATATCTTTTAAAAATAAAATACCTCTATCCCCGATTATGTAAGTCTCAATGAATTTTTCTTAAATTAGTCTGTATGTACAATATTGTAATTTCTAATTAAATCGGTGGGCTAGAAACTATCTCTAATCATGTTTAATGCATGTTTTACAGGTGTAATTTTCAGAGAATATGCACTAACATACAAGATACAGACCCTGTGGTAAAATTAATCGAGAAATATTGAAGCTTTCGATTATTATAAAGCAAAAGATCGAAAGTTCTTTCCACACCATACTGAAGTATAATTATGTATTATATTAGATTGGAACTTATCATATAATTATATAACCGTGTAACGATTACTTACTACTTGAGTGAATTGCCTAACTTTATATTATTTACTAAGGTTTATTTACAGTATCTACTACCAACAAATCTTTATACGAGCTCCAGACTTTAGAGATCAGCTTTTAGATAAACTATATTTTTCCCGTCCACCTAAATGGGATTTGTAGATAAATGGAAGAAAACTTTACGAGAGTCGTAAAAAATTGATTACTAATAAAATATAAAATATAGGTTTATATCAGCAATTTTAAATTTTCTCCATAAGAACAATAGTGGATACAGCTGTAAAAACACACTCAACATGTGCTTACTCGAAAAATATTTTACCTTTTTTAAATGAAATAATAAAAAGTTCGAAAAAAAGCTTTTAACGAGAATTTTTATGAATAAAAAATCCGGCTTATTCGTTTTATTATATTTTTTATTTCACAAATCTGAAGTAAAAATATTTTAGGAATATTATATGGATATAACAATTTTTACATTAAAATTTTTGTATATTATTATAACATTACTGCCCAAACTTATAATTAACTTAGATATGGTAATTAGATATATATCTACACTGAGCGAAATCTCGAGTTGATATAACTCAAATATGAGTTGTCCTAGACTGAAGCGTGTTGCTCACAGGGGACAGCCCAGACCTCTGAATTACGGCAGCCAAATCGAAGAAATTTCATCAACTCACTATTCATAAGTTATGATAGCATAGAAGATAGGTTATTTTATACGTAGGAATAGCTCACGCCCCACCGTCTTAAATTATTGATAGGCTACCGTAGCTACCAGTATGTGAATTGTGATGCGTTACTAGTCGGGCTAGATTCATTCATGATTCGAGCTATCAAAACTTTTAAGTTGTTCTAGCTTACGATGGCGGGTGGAATAACTCACTCTTTGGGCTACCAGTGTCCAAATTTTGGACTATCAGTACCTAAATAATTGTGGACTATCGGAACTCAAAATATTTCTTTGATTTAACGCCTGCATATTGTGGACTTCAATTGCCTTTTGCTTTTTCAAGATACGATATTTTTGTTGTATATTTAAAAAAAAAATAATCAAATAAATTATAGACAGGAGAGTATACTACGGCTAAGAAACCATGCGGACGAAATGATGACGATTGCTTCAAAAGGCAACTTGATTTAATATCGTAGTATAATACTCGTGTTTGTGTATATCATTGGGAATTAAATTGTTAATTTTGTAAAATTTGTCAGGTTTTTTTGTGATTTTGTCGATGATGCCGCTATTGTTGTTCTTTTTTCTTAACATACACTAGTGGTTCTGAACAAAATATAAGTATGGTAATATGGTTTAAAAATACTATTTTTTCTAAAGATTATAAGATGGATTTTGAAAACTTATTACTTTAGGTAGATAAGTTTATTAATAAAATTTAAAAAAAACATTTTGTAAGGGTCAAAAAGACTCTACTTTAAGAATATACTTAAAAACGAATAATATCATTTCATGTGTAACACATGTACAAATCTTGAGTAAATACGCATTAATAATATTATAATATTAATATTATACTTATAAGTAATAAGGCTCCATTTCAATAATAACAGTTTATATGCATCTCCCTCCTGTCCCTCCATTTTCGCCAACTGACCAAAATTATGCAAACCAACAATTTTCACGTACAGAGAACAAAGATGGAAGATTCCGCAAACGGCGCAACGGAGGAAAATGGACTAATAACAATGGAATGAACCGCGCCAAATCTGTACGAGCACGAATTCGGAACTTTCCGTGACCTTACGATAGGTGATTTACCCTCGATATGGGGTTTTGTAGTTTTGTTTCCTGGGTTATCTTAAATAATAAATCCAGAATTATTCCTCAAAATAATTTACACATGGCAATGAGTTAAAATGACACTTTATAGTCAATTAGTAAGTTTCCCAACCCAAAAACTGAGTTCAGATAACTCATAAAATAGTTACAAGATGAGGGATTGTGGTAATCCCAAATTGGTTTAAAATGTTGATAAAAAATCTCTTGCTGGGTTGAGGCGAACCAAAAGAACCCGAATTGCTGTAGCGTTTTTAAATAATTTGTGATAATTCATAGACTCAGTTAGAACAATATACAGAGGTGCGTTAAAGTAGCTACAATTTTGTAACCCACGACATTGGTAAATGCATTTTTGTCAGTGTACTCAATTGTGAAAAAATGTACTTTACAATTTAATACCTACGATATTATTTTAATTTAGCGTAGACACAATTTAAATAATTATAAACAGGAAGTCTCAAAAAATCGTCGCACAACAACATAAAATCGGGTTAGTTTTTGAAAGTGTTGAAAAAGGCGATATCTCGTGAACGATTTGAAATATTTTGCTTAACTGAGAAAATAGGGAAATGTGGGGGACATATTTAAATATTTTTTTATGTTGATCCCTTTATCTATTTTGTGGGGGGGGGGGGGGGGGGGGTTAACTTTAGAATTTTAAGTAAACACTTCTATTAAAAATTTTCGAATTTACGTAAAAAATACGTTTGTTAAAAAACATGTTGATTTGCTCGTTCGGTTACGGAATTATGATTAGTTAAAAAAACATTTTCCAATAAATTTAAATTTATTTATCATCTGTTATGTCTGGGACGTTACTTGTAATGTATTGCTTCAACTTCTAAATGCGCTTCCTAAAATTTCAGGTGTCACTATAGTAAGCAGGGAAGCGAAGTCGGTTTTTCATATCATCTAAAGTTCTAAATGCAGTCGCCATAATTTAATTGTTGGTAAAATCCCAGAGGAAAGGTGAAAGGGGATCAAATCCAGGGAGCCAATAGGCCTACTGAACAGACGAGCTCTATCAGTGTCTAGCTATCTGGTACATATATGCTTACCGATCCTAGCATACAATAACAACATGACAACATATAACTTTGCACATTAAAATTCGCTTCCATGTTTAATTGGACAATAAACTGAGAAATAACCGTTGGAACGTCAAAATTCTCAAATGACTTAATTAAAAATATCCTAATAAAGTGAAACCTCTCTTAGGCGGACACCTACGGGACCGTCTAAATGTGTCCGCCTAATTGAGGTATGTAAATGCAAAATTATTGCTATGTATATGTATGTACAAATAAACAGTACATAACAAAAATACACTAGTTTTAGTTAGGATGTAGTACTAAAAAATCTAATAACGTAGTTTGACGTGTTTGCGTTGTATACTTGCAATCTAGAAAATGTAATTCCAAGTATGATAACAATTCCATTGCTGTAGAGTAACCTCTATTCTTTGCATACTCTTATAATTCCTTTACCATAATAATGGCTTGTTGATAATTGGTGACATTTGTTGTGAGTTCAACTTCTTCATCAGAGTCGTCAGATGGTGATGTGGTTTCAGGTTGGACTACATAATCGGTAGGAATGGGGTAACTATTATGTTCTAATAGCACATTACTATCAATGTTAATGAACTCGTCCAAATCATTGTTATGAAATTAAAAACTTCCACAACATCAATATTCTCTTTCAGACTCAAAGCACGACATTTTTGTGCCATTGTTTACGATTTTAACCTTACAACTCACAAATAAACGGCGGACTGCTGTCGGGGAATCACACATACTTTCATTCGGTGAATTCCTTTTGCTCTGCCACGCATACGCGATTGTTTGCGTCTTCAGAGAGTTTTTGCACCGTACTTAATCGTCTACCAAATACTTTTTAAAATTTTTTGTCAGTTTAAAGGAGGGTTTTCGCAGTCTCGCAGTTTTTGAAATTTAGATGTAAATTTATTCTTGTTTCATTTCTTTAGATGTTGTTTCCATAGATGTTTTTTTTATATGTATTTAATTTATCTTAAGTTCAATTAATATGATGTGAAATGTGAAGATATCTTTTGTCCTGCCTTGTAGTTGGGAAATGTACCTGTAAGGCAGGTAAAGTAAATAAATAAAATGAAAAAATATAA
Source organism: Barypeithes pellucidus (assembly GCA_963991005.1). Lineage (NCBI taxonomy): Eukaryota > Metazoa > Arthropoda > Insecta > Coleoptera > Curculionidae > Barypeithes > Barypeithes pellucidus. Next base: position 39,645,203 of record OZ022559.1, read on the forward strand.
AAATAGCCTGTCCGCGTCCGCCCAAATTAGAGTCCGCTCAAGAGAAGTTGATTTTCATGGAATTTCATATACCTAGTTCCGGACTATGAAAAAATATCCGCTTAATAGAGATGTCAGCTTATTAGAGGTGTCCGTTATTAGAGGTTTCACTGTAATTGATTGGCTCGTCCGTTACTTTGTGACAATACAGTTTCAATATATAAAATGAAACTAAAGTTTACTTTGTTATTTGTCACTATATTAAAAGGGTTTGGCGTTACGGCCGTTTCGTAGTACAACTACATCTTCAAGACGCTCACACGAGAGTGAACCCAAACTAAGTTTGATACTACTGTTTAAGTGTCGACATTTTTAAGATAGTAGGTAGAACGTCAGCGTGCAAACATTTTTAAATTTCATATTTTTATCTTTGATAGTTCCGAAAATATTTAGTGAGTCCCCTCTTTCAGGGTGGTGTAACTCGATACTGAGAGGACCAAATAGAAAATTGTATATGAAGTTCTAACAATGTTTTGGCCCAATATACTTATTGCCTAATTGTTGACAATACCTTCTAGGACACCTTGATATTATTTTTTTGCTAACGGATATAATAATGGTCCCATGCCGCCCAGTATCAGCTTCTGCGTCGGCTTCTTTATAGCTACTGGCAAAAAAAAATATATATTAAAAATAATTATTTTAAGAGATATTTTTTTATACATCATATACAGGGTGAGTCGGGAGGAACGGACCAAATTTCAGGAGTGTATTATACACGCGAAAACAATGTAAAAACCCCATATGTTCTTATCGGATATTCATTTGTTTTCAAGTTATAGCGCAATACCAAATAAAGAAAAGTTCATATATTAACGGTTTTATAATCATAGCGTTCTTTTAATAAATGTTCAAAAATACCGCCATTGACTTCTAAACATTTTCTGCTTCTAATTGCTTCATTTCTTTCTTCTTTAAAATTGGCTGCAGTATTTCTAATACGTCGAATTAGTGCATCCCGAGTGTCCACTTTTACTTTGTACACTTCATTTTTAAACCAACCCCATAAACAATAGTCTAGTGCTGTGAGGTCTGGAGATCTTGGAGGCCAATTAATAGGACCACCGCGACCAATCCAACGCCCTGGAAATGTTTCGTCTAAATGTTGCTTGACCTGACGAGCAAAATGTGCAGGAGCTCCATCGTGCTGGTAATACATTCGCCTTCTGATATTTACAGGAACATCCTTTAGTAGTCCTTGTAACTCATGTTGTAAAAAATGTAGGTAGTTGTCTCCTGTGAGGCGATTCTCCAAAATGAAAGGGCCAATTAAATAGCTATCGAGCATACCACACCACACATTAACCGAAAACTCATGAGAGTTACGAGTATTATTAATACCGTCACGGGTGAATGTTGCTTCATCTGTAAAAAGTATATGCGATACAACACGATGATTATTATTTATCCACCGACAAAATTCAATACGATTAGCATAATCTTCCGGTTCTAGGTGCTGTACTCTCTGTACATGGTATGGATATAAGCCTTGCTCGTGGAGTGTGTTTAATACTCTTTTTTGTGAAATGCCCAATTGAGTACCAATTCTTCTTGAGCTGGTCGTTGCATCTTCTTCTACTAAATCCAGAATATTTTCTACTTCTCCTAAACCTTGTCGAGTAGCTCGTTCAGATGTAATGTTGGCACTGGGAAGATTACCATTCTCGCACAATTTACTAAACACTCTGATAAACACGTTTCTAGTCGGATGTCTGTGATGTGGATACCGTTGACGATATTCTTCAACAGCAGCTGTAGCACTGCCATTACAGAAACCATAAATAAACACCATATTTGCATATTCTAAATTTGAATAAATATTTGGCATTTTGTATCACTTTAATCACTCAAACTTGAAAATAAACGTATAATTACTGCCACAATAGACTGATACATTGTCAAGACAACATCGGTGTCAAATAGTTTAGAATCCTGCATACTCTAGTTATGTGAAAATTTTGATAAAAGTGGAACGTAGAAAAAATATTGGATATTGCGCTATTATAACTTGAAAACAAATGAATATCCGATAAGAACATATGGGTTTTTTTACATTGTTTTCGCGTGTATAATACACTCCTGAAATTTGGTCCGTTCCTCCCGACTCACCCTGTATAAACCATTTTTTAAAACTTCGTAAATTCTCTTGATAACTTAAATTGCCTTCCAAAATCTATATTTCAAAATCAACAACTTCGTATTTGAAATGACTTGTTAAAAATACATAAATCTAAATGTGACAAACTAATTTTAAATATTATACCTACGTGTTAGTCTGTAAATTTACTCTGGCTCACAAATTTATTTTTAAAATATGTTTACATTTCAATTTTCAGGACGTATTTGCACCAAGCGTTTTGTTAAAACAAACCGAGCCGTTAAAAGTAAACATGAAATTCGTCGGCTTTCTTCTAAGAAATACGCAGCACGGTAGGTAGTTTGAATTGTATGTAATGTGTATACCCATTGTTTTTGGTATGTTTAAAATTACACTGATGGGTCATCAGTAAGTATGAATCCATGTTTTGTTCAAAAATCTTTTTTCAACTATAAAATAAATTAAGAAAAAACAGAAATAAATTTGATCAATACAGGGTGTAACATAAAGGTTGGGAATAAATTAAACGGTGGATTTCTTAGTCAAAAATAATAAAAGAATTTTCATATAAGGATATGCTCTACGGGATTTCGTTTCCAAGTTACAGGGTGTTGAATTTTTCTTAAAAATTTAGTTTTTGTTTAATATCTTTTGAACGCTGACAGATAACAAAACGAAATGTTAGCAGTAACTTCACTTGATAATGCCCTAGGAGAAGTAAAAAAATTGTCTTTCTGAGATACTCAGTGGCGTGCATACGGATATTGCCGTAGGGTTTTTTAATGAAAAATGTGGTACGCCACTGGTAGAATTATTTTTTGTTAAAATTTATGAATTTTCCTTTTATTCTAAACAAAATTCCCCTCTTGCGTTTTCTTTGTATCTCTTGCCATTTTCCCGTAATTAAACATTTTGCAAATATCAGTTTTCAGCAATTTCAGTAAATAACAGTAATAAAATAACACTTAGAAATTGAAAACAATTATTTTAATAAAGCATACAAACAAAACACAAACAAACAAAATTACAAAATGTTTTGAAAATGTTGCCCCTCAACTTCAATACATTTTTCAATGCGTTTTCTCATGGATTGTCTTACTCGTCCAAAAATTCCAGGCATCTCTCGAATTTGCTGACAACCCATTTCAACTCTTTGACGAAGTATCTGTACGTTAGAAATGGGAACGGAATATACCATGTTTTTTAAGTGCCCCCATAAATAATAATCCAATGGATTAAGGTCGGGTGAACGAGGAGGCCACGCTCTTGGCCCTCCACGTCCTATCCATTTATTGTGGTACGTTTCTTTGAGGTATTCTCTAACTTCTCGCCTAGAGTGAGCTGGAGCGCAATCATGCATAAACCACATTTGCTGTCGCGTTTCAATTGGAACTTCTTCTAATAAAGGTGATAATCCATTTTGAAGGAAATCCAGATATGATAATCCGTCTAATCTATTTGGTAGTACTACAGGATCAATCAAATAATCGCCAATTATTCCTGCCCAAACATTAATAGAAAATCGTTGCTGGTGCCGGGATTGTATGATTCCATGAGGATTTTCATCAGCCCATAGATGGTTATTATGAAAATTAATTATGCCATCCCTTGTAAATCCAGCTTCGTCGGTAAATAAAACGGATGAGTGAAATGAATGGTTTAAATTGCATTTATTTAAGAACCATGTACAAAATCTAAGACGTGGTGCATAATCCTCGACAGAAAGAGCCTGCACTCGTTGTAGATGGTATGGGTACAATAAATTATCATGTAGGATTCGTTGGACTGTCATATGGCTTACTCTTTCCATTCTTCCAATTCTTCTAGTACTAGATTCAGGATTCGCCTCGACAATCTGAAGGATTCGTTCCTCACGCTGTACTGTTCTTACATATTGCGATCTTCCACTGGAGGTGCAAGGCTTTAATGATCCGGCTTCACGTAAGCGAGCTTGAATCCTTGAAAAAGTCTTCCTATTCGGAATACGTCGATTTGGAAAACGTTCAACATACAGACGTACAGCTAACACAGTATTCCCGTTGGCACGGCCATAAATAAAATGCATATCTGCTAATTCTTCAACTGAGTAATCCATTTTTTAATAGGTTTATTACTAAAATTAAAAAGCCTAAGCAAAATTAAATAACTTAACTGACAATGACATTATCAGAAAATATCGTGGTCCAAGGCATGCTCGATTTTGTTCCTATTACCCTCAATTTCCTCTGTAACCTGTGGAAAAACTGATATTTGCAAAATGTTTAATTACGGGAAAATGGCAAGAGATACAAAGAAAACGCAAGAGGGGAATTTTGTTTAGAATAAAAGGAAAATTCATAAATTAAAAAAAAAATTCTACCAGTGGCGTACCATATTTTTGATTAAAAAACCCTACGGCAATATCCGTATGAACGCCACTGAGTATCCCAGGAAGACAATTTTTTTACTTCTTCTAGGGCATTATCTAGTGAAGTTACTGCTAATATTTTGTTTCGTTATTTGCCAGCGTTCAAAAGATATCAAAACAAAAACTAAATGTTTAAGAAAAATTCAACACCCTTTAACTTGGAAACGAACTCCCGTAGAGCATATCCTTATATGAAAAATTTTTATTATCTTTGACTAAGAAATCCACCGTTTAATTTATTCCCAACCTTTATGTTACACCCTGTATATACATACAGGGTGTGATGGAAATGACTTATTATATTTAAATGGGTAACTTCTTTGGGGTCCTAGAGAAGCGCTATATCGTCAGCTTAATTAGTAAATCACATCACCGTCTACTACTACCCCACATCTACTTAGTAGATACAAAAAAATTTACAAATAATAAAAACGCTGATTTCTGTACAATAGGCATCACAGCAAATTTGTTGATTCCAAACCATTATTCCTTCTTCCCTTTTCTTCTAGAATGGAAGATATTGAAAATATTCTTCACTGGTAGTGAAGTGGGCGCCTCGAACTCAATATATTCAGCAATTATTTTATCTGCTGCATCCAATATCTTATTTCGCAAACTGATTTATATCTTCGATTGACTCTTTATAAACTATTTCTTTCATAGAAAAAAACTGCACCGTTTAAGATCCGGTGACCTTGCCGAACATTTTCTAATATGCCTTCGACTTTTTTCTGTATGTACTAAACATTTTCACAGTTTCTAACACGTTCTTATAATTGATTAATATCCCGGAAAAACGCTTTTAAATTCGAAATAATGCCGAGGAATTCTCTGTTCTCTTCCTGTCATATTTTTGTTAATCCAATCGTCAACTCCAACCTTCCTTTTTCCTTCGATATCGAGTAGAGATGGGCTAAAATCACGCTGTGAACTGATCAATTTAATTTTTTAAGCTTCTCGAATGAAAAAGAGCAGCAGAGCAGCGATTAAAATGTTTTTTAAAGTTTTTATTAAACTACTCCTGCAGCAGTGAAAGAAAACACTAAATAATGAGTTGTGTTCGTGCTGTAGATTTTTATTTAAACCTTTTGGTTAATGTGCGGGAATCTATAGGTTGTTCTTTCATTATGGAAAAATTACCGACTGTGAAATATTGCTCATCTCGAGTTCCAGGTTTTGACAACTCGTTTTGAACGTTTTCGTTTGATTAAATCTCATTTCATTCTTAAATTGAAGAAATCCTATTTAAAATGTGTTTTTTCAATCAGTTGAAACCAAAACAGCATACACATGTACGCCAGAAAAAAAGAGACTAGTTAATATTAATAAAAACGACGTCGCCATGTGAATTTTTGCAGTGCGGACAGTGTTCATGAGAATTTTTGCGATTATGTATAGTTATATGCCGGTTTTTTACTAAAACGTATTTTTATTGTGTAATATTTATGGAAATTGTGACACTAATTTGACCGAAAAGATAAGGGAGCATGTGGCTTAAATAAAATTGCATTTTTTTTTCTAGAATAAAAAATAAACAATGAGGAATCACTCAAAAGGTCATTGGCATTTGATCTAGTTACGTACGTGCGTATTTCAAACTTGTTTAATTCTATTTCTTGTGTCGAAAACATTTTCGGTCGTCATTTTTCTTAAATTAATCGTTGAAAAATGACAGAATGGAAACGTGTTTAAATTATTGTATTTTGTCTAAAGAGTTTAAGGTGTAAATATGACAACACCGTTCAGAATTCGTTGATTGTTTACATGGGTCGCAGTGCCCCACAGGTGTTTTTCTGGTATGACATCATATCACTTTTACCGCTGAAGCGCAATTTATGGATATTTTTCTTCAATTTGTCTTCATCTCAGGAATTGCCGGTTTAATTATAATAAGTCATTTCCATAACACCCTGTAAATCGATTAGACTAGATCAAAATTATAAAAAAAATTATTTTAACCATAGTAGTTACTATCTCTATAAAGAGATTATGGAATGTTGACTACTTCAGCTTGAACACTCCATACGGAGCTTAGACAGAGCTTGCTCGGCACTTTAGAATTATAGCTGGTTTAATTTTAAGAGTTAAGATCAGAGCAATAAAAACAGCCCTTTATGGCATTGAGGACGTGATTACTCTCATATTTCGTGAGATCGTAATTGTCACAAAGTTGCAAGTTAGTTACTTACTTCAAGATTTGTATGCTAGTGTGATAGACCAGGCGCCAAATATTTCGCAATAGTGCACTGAGGAAAGCTCTAGCGAAAAAATCTTTCCTACGATTATTTTAACTGGGATAATATTATTTTTACCTATAACAGCAAAATTGATTTCTTGTGACAGTAGGAATGGATATTATCAATTCTTGTTAGAGGAACTTTGCTGTTTCAGAAATATTTACTTGATACTGACAGTTAAATAGATCTTTAGAAAAATTATTTTGTCTAATTATCTTCATATTACACCGTCCCACTAAGGTCGGTGAAGTACAATATTATGGAAGCCATGATTGTCTTTGAGAAAAAAAATTCATTGACTAAATCGACCAAGAAAAATTGATGGAAATGTTTTCACTTTTCCAAAATGACCGCTAGGGGGCGCAATTACTGTATACAGGGTGTCCGCTAAGTAATGGGACATGGAAAAACCACAAACCCCTTACGGAAAAATATTAGGATTACATATATTCGAAAGTTGATATTAACTGAGATACAGGGTGTTAAAGTTAAAACTTAATTTTTGTTTTTCTCTAATAACTTTGACAGAAACCATCGGTTTTTTACAAAATTTGGCAATTATTATTTTTTTACGATGAGAAACTGATTTTTTGGAAATTTTAATGTACATTTTTTGCACGTTTATTAGGTCATAAGTTTTTTGTGCCTCCGTGTATTTAAGTTTTTAATGAAAATAATACTTTTCTCATATTTATTACGTAAATAGGTACACTAATTTCAGGTCGCCAAGAATTACCGTTTCGGAGTTACATATATGCATTTATATTGTTTAGTGTATTATTAATTTGAAAACCAATTTCTTTTTAAAGTAACCTATGAGAAAACAAATTAAATTTAGAGATGCAGTTGCTATGAACCCTCTATGTTGTTATTTGCTTGTTGATTATTGTAAAATAGCTGCGTAAAAAATGTTTCATTTTTGAGTTTTTATATAGTTAAGTAACAATGCCAAACACTGACAAATTATTTAAAAAAATAAAAGTCAATACTTTTATTTTTGAAATTAATAGACTTTCTATTTATTAGTGTAAATACTGTGGTATATAGACATAAATAAATAAAATAAATAAATAATTTGATATTTGATTTATTCAAATAACGTTTGTTCAGATTGCGTGGGGCTGCTGGGAGATGGCGCTGCGCGTTGTATTTTCTCGACTACCGTTGATAATACAGTGTGAAGTATAAAGTCTTCTCTGATGATAGGTGTATACACCTATCCTGTACTGACGAAAACAAAAAAGCTCGAAACCGGTCTGCAGGTGGTGACATCCTATCAATGGAGAAGGCTTCATTTTCTTGGTAGTACCATTCAATCTGGAATAGTAAAAATACTACTGTGAAGACAGAAAAATACGCGCTTATTGTATAAGGTATCATCGGGTGGTCTGGAAAATAATAATTGTTCCATATATTGGTATTTGATATATATATTCAAGAATATTCATTAGTTAAAGGAGTGGCATATTATACAACAATGATGCGGTAAAAACGTAACGGAGACTATCCAACTTAAACTTTTTATATTGGGCCCAATTAAATATGTCTTTTCATCGAAAACTTAACTTACCTACCTATGTTATTACTTTTTAAATTATGGTACCGTATATCATGGAAAGATATGTTAGTTTAATTGGAATAATTATTGTTGCTATAGAAGTCAATAGCATTGAAGATATGAGAAAGATAAGTAGCTATGAATCAATTTTGATAAATTTGAGACTATTGCATCTTCTTATAATTTACAGAAGACCAGAGCATCGATTAAAATGATCACATGTATAGTTTTTGCAGAATTATATCGTTGATCTCTTGACTGCAATAAAACCTCATTATCTATTCGACCATAAAATACATAAGGAAATCCCAAATTTTCAAACCTTTTCGAGCAGAGCCGGACCAGGTATACAAATTCAATTGATACCTATGCCTGATGCATATATAAATACAAAGTGATTTTTAATAATTTTAATCTTTAGTGGTTTTCCGGCGAGTAATTTTTAGTTAGGCTTATTAGTGGTAGAATGTGGCGTCTTTGGAATTGTGCTGACAGGGGGGCATCTTCAAATGTCGGGAATGGAGACTTAAATATTTAACAGCTCTTAAACAATTTAGAGAAGAAAAAAGCGTGCAATTATTTACCTTGACGAAACATGGTTCGATACCCATGACACTCTAAGAAAAGGTTGGGATGATTCTTCCAAAAAATGTCAAACCAAGGCACCATCAAATAAAGGCAAAAGAATCACAATATTACATGCTGGTTCAGAGAACTGGTTTATTCCAAATTGTCTGTTGCTTTCAGCTAAAAACATAGCAGATTCTTCTTTAGATTACCATCAAGATACCGACGCACAACTTTTTGAAGATTGGTTTAAACATAAACTCCTTAAAACTATACCTGAAAATAGCGTCATTGTAATGGATAATGCTAGTTATCATAGTCGGCAAGCAAAAATCATTCCCAATTCTAATAATACAAAAGCAGAAATTCAAAATTTTATGATTGAAAATGATTTATATTTTGAAGAAACTTACAAAAAACGAGAACTGCTAGAAGTATTAAAAGCTTTTAAAATAAATAAGGAATACGAGTGTGACAAACTTGCAGCAGAAAATGGACGTACAGTGTTGCGTCTTCCTCCGTACTATTGTATATTCAATCCTATTGAGCTATAATATGGCACCAATTAAAATCCAATATTAGGAGATATAATATTTCTCCTATATTAAATGCATCTGTAGTAGAATTAATTAACAACGAAGTAAGAAAAATTTCTGCAGACAGCTGGAAAAACGGTGTACAGCATGTACTTAGGTGGAAAATTCTTACAATTGTATGACTAAAAATGTTCAACCCTTAATTATAAGTTTAGGCTTAGATGAAGATAGTGATAGTGATACAGAGTTTGAATAAATTTTCAATAGTTTCTTAGAATTTAATTAATTTTTATTGTACTTGTTATCCTAATAGTTATACTTTTAAATTATATTATTTTCAATTATCATTAATTGTTATCATTATTTTACATTTATTATAGGTACCTAAAACTAAAAATACCTATCTATTTATTTTAAATTATAAAAATAAATCATGTGGTGTGGTATAAATTTATTGAGCTTTGAAGAGGTTCAGGCGTATACAATAGGGTTTAATCAGGTAGTTTATTTATGGCAGTAAAAATCAACGGTATAATTCTGCAACAACTATGCCTATCCTCATATTATTAGGTCTGAAACAATATTTCATTTACGAAATAATGTCATGTAAAGTTTGTTTTTTGGTCTGTTATGATTTTCACTTAATTTTAGAATCAACTAATTATAATTAATCACTAAAGTATTAAACATTACCAGCACGATAGCCTGGTTTACAATTACACCTAACCGCCTACGTATCGTATGAATAATAATATATTATCGGTAAAAATAATTAAATTTCAATGCAGATTTGTACAAAATATAAATATGTAGACCTTGGTGTATTTTTAAGTTTAATCTAAATATTCCTACTCCTAATAGGATGTATTCTTTTAGAATATTGAATGTTTTGTATGAATGTATTGAAGTTTGAATGTCCTGTTTTGTGTGTTTATTCGATTCTGTCCGGTGCAGGGATTGAAAATATTTTAAAAATTATTTGAAATTGTTCTTTTACTATAAAAATGTATAATTTCGTCTCTTTTTTAGTTTTTAATTCTTTTAGATTTAAAAAATTTTGTTCTTTACACTGACAAAAATGCATTTACCAATGTCGTGTGTTACAAAATTGGAGCTACCTCAAACCATCTCTCTATGTACTCTAACTGAGCCTACGAATTATCACAAATTATTTAAAAACGCTACAGCAATTCGGGTTCTTTTGGTTCGCCTCAACCCAGAAAGAGATTTTTTATCAACATTTTAAACATATTTGGGATCACCACAATTCCTCATTTTGTAACTATTTTATGAGTTACTTGAACTCAGTTTTTGAGTTGGGAAAACTTACTAATTGATTATAAAGTGTCGTTGTAACTCCGACGTACATTATTTTAACTCAATACCATGTGTAAATTATTTTGAGTTGGAATAATTCAGCTCCAAAACCCCCATATTGAGGGTAAATCACAAGATCGTAAGGTCACGGAAAGTTCCGAATTCATGCTAGTGGAGGTTCGGCGCGGTTCATTCCATTGTTATTCGTCAATTCTCCTTCGATCGCGTCTATAGACACCTGTTGGCCGTTGCGCCGTTTGCGGAATTTTCCATCTTTGTTCTCTGTGCGTGAAAATTTGTGTTTTGCATAATTTTGGTCAGTTGGCGTAAAATGGAGGGACAGGAGGGACAGGAGGGAGATGCATACAAATTGTTATTATTAGACTGGAGCCTTATTATTTATAAGTATATATTAATAATATAATATTATTAATGCGTATTTACTCAACATTTGTATATGAAATGTTATTTTTCGTTAAAAGTGTATTCTTAAAGTAGAGCCTTTGGGAGCTTTTACAAAATGTTTTTTATATTATTTTATTAATAAACTTATCTACCTAAACTAATAATAGGGTTTGAATTAAGTTTCCTTTTTAAGCAATCGTCATTACTTCGTCCGCATGGTTTCTCTCCTGTCTAGAATTCATTTGATTATTTTTTTTTTAAATATACAACAAAAATGTCATATCTTGAAAAACAAAAGGCAATTGAAGTCCACAATATGCAGGCGTTAAATCAAAGAAATAGAGTTCCGATAGTCCACAATTTAGGTACTGGCAGTCCAAAATTTGGAGTCTGGTAGCCCAAGGAGCGAGATATTCCTGTCACCATCGTAAGCTAGAACAACTTAAATGTCAAGTTTTGATAGCCCGAATCATGAATTAATCTAGCCCGACTAGTAACGCATCACAATTCATATACTGTAGCCTATCAATAATTTAAGACGGTGGAGCGTGAGCTATTCCAACGCATAAAATAACCCATCTTCTATGCTATCATAACTTGTGTGAGTTGATGCAATTTCTTCGATTTGGTTGCCGTAATTCAGAGGTCTGGGCTGTCCCCTATTAGCAAAACGCTTCGGTCTAGGACAACTCATATTTGAGTTATATCAACTCGAAATTTCGCTCAGTGTAGGATATTATCATTACTTTTTAAAGTAACTTCCTCCAAACACAACAGAATTATTTATAGCGATATTCAAAAAATTCGCAGCCAGCAACCTCTTATCTCGATCTAAACTGGGGCGTCTTCCATCCTTTTTAGGAAAAACGTCAGGAGGGGCCCGATGAAATATAGTGACAGCTAAAAACGCCAGGCAGGCCCGATCCGAATTGGCGGGTCCCAGTTTCCGTCTGTAAACTGGCGGCCATGATAAATGAAAAGATGGAAGCAAGAAGGGCCAAATGGGAATAGGATCAGAGGCGTAGATTAATTGAATTTAATAAGAACAATTTACAATGTATTAGAAAAATATTATTATAAATACTATATGGTGAATTTATAATTTTTAGTTATTACTTTCGTCATAATAAAAATTAAATTTTCGTCATAATTAAAACTTCTACACATTACATTGTCATATTTTTGTCCGTTACCAGATAAAGATTTGCACTATAATAGGATAACTCTTGGATTATCTTTCCTTCTTCTGATGTATATATTCAGCTAAAAAGAAGCTTTTCAGATCCTTTCTAACTATCAAACAATATTTTATTTCAATTGATGGAAATGGCATAATCACTGTCTCATTTTAGTAAAATTCGAAAATATTTTTACCTATATTAATTTTCAGAAACGGGGATGGAGATTTAAAAAATATATATTAATAATTTTATAACTCTTAAGAAGATGTTAAATGCAAGAGATACATAACAAAGTATGTCTCGTTCGTATACAGGGTGTCCGCTAAGTAATGGGACATGGAAAAACCGGCGACTCCTTACTGGAAAATAGTAGGATTTAATTATACTTACCTATATCCGAAAGTTGATATTAACTAAGATAATGGGTGTTAAAGTTAAATCTTCATTTTTGTTTCTCTCTAATAACTTTCAGAGAATCCAACGGGTTTTTACAAAAATTTGGCAATGATGGTTTTTTTGGATGAGGAACTGATTTTTTGGTGAAATTTTAAGCACATTTTTTGCACATTTATTAAGTCATAACTTTTTTGTGCCTCCGTGTATTTAAGTTCTTAAGGAAAATAATACTTTTCTCATATTTATTACGTAAAAAAGGTACACTAATTTCAGGTCGCCCAGAGTTACCGTTTCGGAGATATATGCATTTATGTTGTTTAGTGCCTATTATTAATTTGCAAACAAAATTTTTTTTGTACAGTAACCTGTGAGAAAACAAATGAAATTTAGAGATACAGTTGCTATGAAACTTCCATGTTGTTATTTGTTTCTTGATTATTGTAAAATAGCTGGGTAAAAAAATGTTTATTTTTTGAGTTTATCCTAAGTTAAGTAACAATTCCGAAAGACAATAATCAACAAACAAATAACAACATGGAGGTTTCATAGCCACTGTATCTCTAAATTTCATTTGTTTTCTCATAGGTTTTGTTTGCAAATTAATAATATGCACTAAACAATATAAATGCATATATCTCCGAAACGGTAACTCTGGGCGACCTAAAATTAGTGTACCTTTTTTACGTAATAAATATGAAAAAAATATTATTTTCATTTAAAACTTAAATACACGGAGGCGCAAAAAACTTATGACTCAATAAATGTGGAAAAAATGCTGCACGCAGCGCAGCGTCCCCTACATTGTACATTAAAACTTCACCAAAAAATCAGTTTCTCATCCTAAAAAACCATAATTGCCAAATTTTGTAAAAAACCGTTGGTGTCTTGCAAAGTTATTAGAGAAAAACAAAAATGAAGTTATAACTTTAACACCCTGTATCTCAGTTAATATCAACTTTCGGATATAGGTAAGTATAATTAAATCCTAATATTTTTACGTAAGGAGTCTGTGGTTTTTCCATATCCCATTACTTAGCGGACACTCTGTATATGTACTATATATTTTTAATATAACAAATTTTAAAAATTTAGATTATTCTGTTACCTCAAAGTTATACCGAGGTACTATGTCTATGTGTTATAGTTTTGCTCACAATATACCGCTGATCTTTTGACTATTACAAATTCTCAATTTCCCTTGTAACCATAAAATACTATATATAATATATAATCTTTTCAGGCAGAGACGGAGTACAAATTTTATTTACCTGCATCCCTAATTGTTATATTATTTCTAAGTATATAGTATCTAATAATATATAGCAAACTGATTTTTATTAATTTTAGTTCCAATTGAATTTCTGATGACTGAATTTCGTTATATTAGTATTTGGTTTACCGGCGCGTAATAGTTTTTGTTATATTATTGTGAGAATGTGGCGTCCATGGGCTTGTGCTGTGAGTGTGACATCTTGTAGTGTCACTTTCAGAAATCTTCCGATTCTAATGAAATAATTATGAATGTAGCTTTGCTGAAATGTTTTAGCCGATATGGAGTACTAATGTTCAACCCATAATAAAAAATTTAGATGAAGATAGTGATAGTGATATTGAACTAAATTTAGAGTAGAATTAAGTTGACAAAATTGATTATTGTAAAACTTTTCTGTGCACACCCATTGTACTCTATTAAAATCTTAAACTTAATTTTAATCCTGTATTAATCTGTAGTCTAAATTGTAGCATTGTAAATTTTAATAACGATTATATATAAAAACTTAAGTTTTATTGAAACGAATGAATCTGTATTTCATTAATTTTAATTTTTATTATAGTTACTATGTATCAAAATATTATTATTATAATTGGTCTTACTTTTATTTGCTTTAAAATGTCCCTTTAATTGAAAATAAAAATAAATCAGTATATAGGTACTATATTTTCAAGGCGAATCTGCACCCATTATTTCGGTTTAAAGATTTAGGCGTATGCACAATGGGGATTAATCAGGTTGTTAATTTATTGCAGTAAAGGTCAACGGTATTTCTTGCACTACACTATACATACTTTTAATTTGATGCCTTTTATTATTAATTTTTCAAGAAAATCACAATTGCTTGAGTAAAATATGATTTAGGCTAATACATGATGCAATTTTTTTTGTACCTAAGTATACTGCTTTCATTGTACAAGCTACATAACATTATAAATTGAACAGATACTGACGGATAATTTTCTTTCAGTATTTGGTTGGATAATTATTTCCAGTTTTTACCCCAACAAATTTATTTTCATATAACATGAAATAAAGTTCTTTTTCTATTTTGTTTTCATATGAAAGCTCTTTCGATATCGTTTTCAGTATCATAATAAGCTTGTTTCGATACCGTTTTTTTCATTTTAAACGGTTGGTGGTACTGCTGTGTATGTTTGGTTGCATAAGAAACAATTCGTAAACCTCACAATCACAAGTTTAGATAGATGAACAAGTAATATATTCTCTTACCAAGATATCAATTTAAAGCTAATAAATACATTGTACACTAATTATACTTATTTATTATTAAAAGTGCAGTTCTTATAAACATTTATTGTGACCGTACTTGTGTCTGCAGCGTTAATTTTAAAATCGGACATAGTTTCTGTGTTTGAAACGTTTTGTTCATGATTAATCCTTATTTGTGGATCCAATAATCCACTTTTATTAAGAACTGGTTGCAAAAAATTAATGTACTTATAGGTAGGTACTGTACAATTTTCTTACCATTAAACCTAAGTAAAAGCTATTTTTAACCTCAGTTATAAACGTATTGATATCCTCTAAATCTAAAATGGAATATTTTTTGGGCTTGTAGCCAGGCCCGTAGCCAGGGGGGGGGGGGGGGGGCAGAGTGGGCAATGCCCACTCTAGCACAACCATGATAGTTGTATATTTATGTAATTTCTTGGGATTCAGTCTCAGCAGAGAATGGCCAATCTGATATATTTAGCGTTTGAGAGTAAACAAACAAATAACATAAACTTTGAGGTGTTTTTACAAAAATTTAACGAAAGGAAGAACAGAAAACTTCAATTATATTAAAGGTATTTATCTACGTTGCGTTTTTTGGTTTTGTTTAAGTTTTATTTTTTGTAATTATATAGGTAGTTAATTCAATGTTGAAATCAACGATGTTTTTTTTTTCTCTTGATCTTACGTGATCTGATCACAAAAATTATTTTCAAGTTTGCCCCCTCTAAAACTTTGACTGCCCACTCTAAAATCTAATCCTGACTACGGGCCTGCTTGTAGCTCTCAGATTGCCTTCTTAAAAAGGCTTGAAGACTTACATAATTTCTTATAGGTATCTGTGTTTTCATAAATGTTAATGCAAGCTCTTAATTTTGAGTGAGTATAAGGACCACAGTCGACGACTTCTTAGTTTTACTTTCCTTCTCAAAATAAGCGATTAGAACATTTTCACTACTTCTAGAAACACCCTTCGCAATACACCAGGTTGTGAAGGTCTTGTAGTCTTTTTCGTATACTTTCTTGGACTTTTTTGGTAAAAGTTGATCCAATGTATTATTTGCAATTTCCCTTAACTCAGGAGGAGTTAAATTAATAATATCTTCTTAATCCATTATTGATTAATTTTAATTTTAATTTTATCAACGCTTACTTGATAAATAGTTTGACTATTGCCAACATAAAATTTAAACATACAAATTTACAAAATTTTTATGGCGTTTATTAATTTTAATTATATGTTTTTTTTATTAAAAAATACACAAAATAGAAAAAGTAGTATAAAGTACATGTTTTATAAAGCTATTATAGCACTTGTCCACTTAGAAAACTCGCCGCAAGCGGCTCGTTTCCTAACATGGACGCGTGTTAAATAACAAATCAAAGGCAGCTATGGGTTAGCTTTAACCTTCATTGACTTAAGCGTAGAACACATATACGCGAACGCGCCACGACCGCGATGGCGATCGCGATTGCGATACAGTCCCATCAGAGAATTAAATATGCAGTGCAGATTGATGATTTTGCGATATTATTGGATGAAGGAAACCACAATGATAAAATGCGAAGGAAAGTAGAGCCATTATTAATTATTATATTTTATGAATAACCGTTCCTATAATTTATTAATCATATTTTTTATATTATTGAAAAAGGAAGAAGGAATAATTGGTACATAAAATTAACAAAAACGGGCGAATTTCATGCCTCATATTATTATATACAGTGATGGGCTAAAATATGGAACAAATTCATTTAAAAATCAGGTATTAATTTTTTGTAAAAACGCTCGGACACGTCGATTATAATTTTTTCTTCCGGATTTTTTTGCCTCAAAAAGAAATTATACTGGGTATGTCAAAAAGTAGATGTAGGTATAATTTTGAAAAATTATTTTATTAAGTGTTGAAAATGCAAACCATTAACTTCTTGACAATATGACAATCTACTTAAAAACCCTTCTAAAACATTATTTACAGTATTTTCATTAATTTGCCTAATTTCATATCTAATTTTAAATTTTCAGTCTTCCAAATTTTGTGGTTTATCCTTATAAACTTTTGATTTCAAATAACCCCAAAGAAAGAAATCCATTGGTGTAAGATCGGGAGATCTTGCAGGCCATTCTATGGGTCCTCTTCTACCTATCCATCGTTCGGGAAAAATAGTATTCAAATACTCTCGTACTTGTCGAGCAAAATGAGGCGGAGCACCATCCTGCTGAAACCAAATAGACGCTTCTGGTAGATTAGGCTGATTCGGATTTGGAAAATCCGCTGCTACTGTGGGAAGTAATTCATTTTGAAGAAATTGTAAATACCGGTCTCCTGTAAGATTTCCATCGAAGAAAAAAGGTCCAATAATTCTATCATTTAATATCCCTGCAAAAACATTTACTTTTTGTGAGTATTGCGTATGCTGTTCTCTCATCCAACGGGGATTATTTGTAATCCAATACCGTAAATTTTGTCTGTTTACCGAACCATTCAAACAAAACGTGGCTTCATCGCTAAAAAGTACGCTGCGATGGAAAAATAGATTTAAGTTGCAAATTTCCATCATAGTTTCACAAAACTGTAGTCGGCGGTCGGGATCATCTTCGTTTAGCTCGTGCAGCAACCTAATTTTATACGGATGGTACTTTTCTTGTTTCAATACCCGCAAAACAGATCGTCGGCTAACATCATTATTAAGGGCTACTTCAGTGGATGCACTATGGGGATTATCTTCAACTTCTAACAAAATGTTCAATTTTGTGTTTTCACTAATTTTTGGACGACCTGGCCGTAGACGATCCTTTACATTCCCTGTTTCCCTGAATTTTTTCTCAATTTTACTCACTGTAGATCTTATAATCCGTCGTTCTTCTTGACTTCTTGTTTTGTCTCCACATCCAATTAAAATTAAAATTTCGATTCTTTGAGTTTCATTTAAATGCACCATGATCACCGTTTTTTCAAAATTATACTTAAAATTCTTTTTGATTGACACATGACTTGCTATCGTAGTAACAATTAATTTAAATTTACCTGTTTACCTTTAAGTAGGTACATGTACCTTTTTTTAAAGAAATTTCTTTTTTAAGATGTAATTTTTCTCTAAAACCGTTAGAGATAAGGATAGAGTATGCTACATGAATTACGCTCAGAATTTGACGTAGAATTTATGTGATAAGTAAAAATAGGGTGGTTCTATTTAAAATACAAAAAAAATTTACAACATCTACTTTTTGACACACCCAGTATAATTTCTTTTTGAGGCAAAAAATCCGGAAGAAAAAATTATAATCGACGTGTCCGAGCGTTTTTACAAAATAATAAAACCTGATTTTTAAATGAATTTGTTAAATATTTTAGCCCATCACTGTATATATATAATGTTGTTTTTAATACTTTGAATGAAATTTTCTATAAATTTTGACATTTCGACTATATCGCCGACAGGTCGCAACAACTGTATCCGACAGTGTTGCTAATTAGCGTGTAATTATACGATTTGGGTGTATTTTCATTGCTTCATTGTGTTTAGTACAACGAGTGTGTAATTTGCTTGTAATTTAGAAATCCACCAACTAAGTGTTTCTTTCAGGTTTGTTGACCATTTTTTGGGATAACCACAAGTCAATAGTTTCGTTCGGAGAGCAGTCAAAAACCGTCAGCAAACTGACAACGCATGCACATTTAATTAAAAGCGTTCACACACGACTGATAGGAAATCCGACGTTCGCAGAGGCCAAACTATTGGTTACAGATCTAACTCTAACCATCAGAATAATCCCCTTACTGGAAGCCAATTGTTAATTGGAGACTTGCGCAGTTTGTTATTACAATATGACGTTTTGTTTGTTGTTGTATGATAAATGAACCTTAAAACTTTAGATTTCAGGAAAGAAAGTCCTTTCTTGAGCATACTTTTTACTACCAAAGTGGGTGAAATGAAAATTATTGATACTTTGCATTGCATTATGTTATTATTAGTAAATATCATTTAAGAAATAATGTTAAACCTACCTTGTCCAACTTGCTTGATTTCATACGCATATTTTCACAAAACTTAAATATTTTAATTAAGCTAATCTTAATCATGCTAACAATATTTTTTTTTAGGTTAGGTTTCACTTATCTGATCTTTCAGTTGGGGATGTGTTCGCAAAGCAGCAAATCTCCAACCAGTTACAAACCACGTATGCGCAGAGAAAAATTGGCAGTCGGTTGGCAATTTGCTTGTGCGAAAGAGCTATATACTGTTGTTTGACCTTTTTTCCCTTTTGGGGACTAGTCAGAGCCGGAAGAAATTTCAAGTGTTTACCTATGTTATTGTGTGTAAAACTCGTGTATTTCTGTGACTGAAAGTGTGCAAAAGCGCGTAATTTTTTCAGCCCATTGTGTAATTTCACCAATTCAGATTGGCAACACGGGTGTCCGACTGAATGTGTTTACAAGAGACACGTCTGATCGTCATCGCGATCACCATCGCGATCATATTCCACGCATTAATTGTTATTTGCTGAGTAAACCTAACAGCGTTAAAAGCTCTTATTTATTTATGAATTCAGCTGTCACTGGTACAACTAAATTGCCATATCTGGCTCTAAATCCGCAAGATAAATTTCCATCGATATATGTTATATATTCTTAGCACATCATTAAACCCACCCAAATGGTAAACCGGAGACAAACTCTCTTCTATAAATCACTTTTATTGCTGCAATTTCAGACAAAGTATTTCTTTATATTTTTAGGGGTGGATTTTATAATCCGATTTTAACTTCTTATATTATTGGTATTACAGTAGGAATGTGAACGAATAAAGAAATATCCATAAATTTTACACACTTTTACTAGTAAATGCTAATAAAAATGTCAAATTTTCACTAATTATTGATGACTTCATTTTTGTTCGGATTCGTTTGTAAGGTAGGTAGGTATAATACATATGTTTTTGCTTGTAAACGTAATATATTACATACCAAGAGTGGTAAGAAGCATATTACACATGATTTCGAAACTTACGGTACGAGCATAGGGAGTACCGTACTTGGGAAAAGTGTGTAATAAGCTTACCACTCGAGTTGTGTACGACTTTTACATACCGGGTGGTGGTTTTGTTTAAACCTTAAGGAAGAAAAAAAAAACGAAGGTAATTAACGTACTACTATCGTTTTATTTTCAACAACAACAAACTAAACCTAAGAAAATATAAATTTATACTATATAGTATACAAATGATGAATTTAAGAAAATAAATTTTTATGTAACTAAATAATGAATTATTAATTATTATTATTATTAGTGTGCTATTAAAGTTAATAGCAACATTTTTACAGTTTTTTTATTAAAATGGGAGCATTTGACTTTTCCGATAACTTATTTATTGTTAAAACATTAGATGAAATATCAATATCATTATTTAAAGTCGACGTGGATGGTAAATTATAATTGATGGATTGCAATATTTTTTCAGAAGTTACTGTTTTGTTTACAGTGGATTCGTCTACGTACCCTTCTGCTACCGTAGAAGACTTCCTTCCACCCACCGAGTCGTTTCAGCGTCATTAAAGCATCCCCTTCATCGAACAAAATGGGTTTGTTCCGACAAACCCGAAGTCCTCCTGAAGCAATGATCGGTGTATGAAGCGGCATCGGGCAATTTGAATTATTCTGCAATTTTTTTCGGAACTGCTAATAATTTACATAAATGCTAATAAGTAGTTTATTAATCGAGCTACGAAGGTAAAGGAGTTTTTGTCAAAGTAGACGTCTCTGCTAAAGAATCCATCGAATTAAAATTTCTACTCAACAACGATTGATAGACATTTTTAATTATTAGTTTGGCATCGGTAGATAAATGCTTTCTTTTAAAATTGACAGTTGAAGATGCCCCCATATCAGCACAATTCCAAGGACGCGACATTCTACCACTAATAAGCCTAACTAAAAATTACTCGCCGGAAAACCACTAAAAGATTAAAATTATTAAAAATCACTTTGTATTTATATATGCATCAGGCATAGGTATAAATTGAATTTGAATACCTGGTCCGGCTCTACTCGAAAAGGTTTTAAAATTTGGGATTTCCTTATTTATTTTATGGTCGAAGGGATGATGATGAGGTTTTATTTCAGTCAAAAGATCAACGGTATAATTCTGCAAATACTATACTAGCCGCACGAAACATATAAGAATTACCCAAGAAAGATCGAGTAAGGAAATCAGATTCAGAACAGGCTTATTATTCTGACAACCCACGGAACAGAGCAATAATTTATGCGAAAAGGGTGTTATTTTCTCTGGCAGCCACTTCGTAATTTCGGGCTATTAAAATGTTCGGATTGGTCATTCGTGGCACATGCGAAGCGGCGACGGCCTACGAGCACACTTTGTGGTTTCGGATTTATGTTTTCTTTATGATTCCGCGGGTGCATTAAAATTCGAGTTACGAGTGCTCCAGTACAATGTAGAAACGATATTGTAGCGATATATGGGTCTCTTGCGGTCTTGTTTAAATAGGGTATTGTGCAAGTTATTTCATTGTTGCTACTCCGCTTTTCTTTTCGAGTTTGGAAACTTTACAACAAATGATAGTACGAATTAACTAACTCGAAACTGTTAGAAAATGGTGACTAAGAAATATTACAAATTAAATCTTTTTATGGTTTTGCATGTTAGGTAACTCGAAAATTAATATCAATATTTCTTACGTGACTAGTTAAAATAATTTATGTTATGGAAAGCTGTAGTCAGGCGCGGAACTACTGTGTAGCAAGACCATGCAACGCAGGGGGCCCAGGCGTCCATGGAGCCCTCTGCCCAAAGTAGACTCCAGTTACGGAATGCGAGGCCCTTCGCCACTTCAAAAAGTGTCTTTTTCTTACGCAACACTAATTTATTATGATTTTATACTATCATCAAGAAAAGGAGTTCCTACACATCTGTCGATCGCCTTAGATTTTAAGAACCATTACAATTTCTTTTAGTAATAAAAAAGCATACCTATTCGTTTTGCAAATAAGGTAAGTTTTTGTCAGGCCCAGACCCACCGGGCCTAGCAGAAAAATAGGTCCTGGATAATGTTTATAGTAATAAGGAATTAATAAGTACAACGTTTTAAAGTTTTTATGACACCGTAGGTATTTTTAATTGAATACAAACTTCCTATTCCTAAACAAATAATTTAAGGAAATTAAATTTAAAATATAAAATATCCCTAGCGCAACGAAATAGGTGCTCCGGAGCGACAGCAAACTGGTCTAAATACAGCACTTGTTATTTATAAATAATATTTTTTATACTCATTTGGCGGTATGGCGGTGCTAAGTCTTCAAAGAATTATTTCTTACTGAGAATTATTAACATCAAAAAAATAACTTACTAGTAATATACAAATCTACAAACAAAATTAATTGAAAAGTTGGTTAATGGTTCAATTTAGGGAAAATACATTTACAGAAATGCATTGAAAAATTTTTAAAATAATTTTTTTTGTGGATCATTAATATTAGTAAGCTAAAAATACATTCCTTTTATTCAAATATCATTTATGTTTCATTTTATATAATAATTGTTTCCATGGCTGATGACTAAACATTGTGATATTCAGTTATTAACTGCTTAGAAACATTTGTTCAGAAAATTAGTTATAAATGGTTAATCGAGTGAAATATCAAAACATCTCTTAACATATTTTTTGGTCAGAATATAAGAAGATTTAACACAAGGGTGGATCCAGAACTTCGGTTTAGGGGGTCAAACTTCGTTTTGGGGGGTTATACAAGGAATGGTTACGAAAAGTAATACCCTGTCGTGTTAGTCAAACCGGTATTTATGGTATTTTTCGTGTTATTAAATTGATGCTTGTGGGGGGGGGGGGGGGGGGTTTAAAGTAATTTCTAGTTTTAACCTGCCCTGTATGATATTCTAATTATTCGATCTTATTATGTATTTTTAAATTAATTTTACGAGAACTTATATTTTTGTAAATATTTCCTGAAAATTTGGTTTAAAAGTACTTTTAAACAATAGAGTTATTCAGAAAAGAATAGTGTGGTCACTTTTTAAATCATTTTATAGGGGGCCCAATAAATAATTTTGCGGGGGGCCCAAATTATGAAGTTCCGCCACTGGCTGTAGTGGATGAAAAGATGTAAAAAAGTGGTTGAAAATTATTTAAATTGAATTTAATTATGCATGATCCTAGATCCTAGATCTCTACACACAAGCATACGACATCCTAGAACATCGTGATTAGACACTCTGTTACAGATATTTCAATGGCAAATGTTCGAAGACATTGCCCGCTTAATTTCACCTAGAGCGACGAATAGCAGAACTACACGACGAACCATTGCCGCCATTTTCCTATAATGCTAGTGTTGGGTCATACAAATGCTCAGCAGTCAGCAATAAGCAGATAAGTATCAAGTTGACTGCCTGGAAATACACACAGTCTATTATTACAGTATTATATAGATATAGATACAATAATTGTATAGGTATACCTATACCCTACCTTAGAAAAGTATATACAGGATGGCCCATTAGTGCCAGGAAGTTCAATATCTTAGTTGTCAACAGAAATACAAATAAATATTACATATAAAAGTTAGAGCAACCATAGAGATGCATATTTTTAAAATATTTTCTAGTATACAGACATAAGCAGAGCGGAAAAAGTATGTTTTTTTAGGTAGCATCCCTAATTTTTTATTACTGAATTGAATTCAACATAAAATTCTACATATAAGTATTTGGCATAACTTATACAGAGTGTTTTTAAGGTGGTACCAATATTGCTCTCTTTAAAGTCACAAATCTTCATTTCTTCAAATGGAACACTCTGTATATTAATGCGCTATGTTGCGAACTATTTTATGCTTCATAAATTCACAGTATAAATAATATCCTAAAATCGACCGTTTTGCCATAATTTTAGGTTTCAATAGAAAATGCCAAAATATCTCTATTTTTTTTTTTGTGTTAAGTCATAAACAAAAGCGACTATTATCAGAAGCAAAAAGATTATACCGAACAGTCAGTCGATCTTTTAAAGAACCGTGGAACATTAATTATAGTTATTTAAATATCTACTTGTATGTTTATTTATTTATTCCTCTGATCCTTACTATTCTTTCCTGATTTATTTTTAGTTGTTTTAAAAATATACTAAAATGTTTTAGTTCAAAATAAAATCAAGATAAGTTAATAAATTATTAAAAATATTATAGAATATATATTTCCTAATTTTGAAACTGAAAACTATACATAGTATTTAATTTATTAAGTGTTAAAAATTAATTAACAAAATATTTTGACGTCTTTTGTTTAAGTCATGACCTACCAAGAAAAATATATGAACATTAAATAGCAATATTTTGGTATTTAACATAACATACTTAACAACATAACGCATTAATATGTGTTCCATTTGTAAAAATGAAGATTTGTTACTTTAAAAGGAACAATATTGGCACCGCCGTAAAAAACACTCTGTATAAGTTACGATCAGTTTTATCTATTAAGATTATTCTGATATCCCTTGGGAATATGCATCTCTACGGATCCTATAGCTTTTGTATACATGGTGTTATGGAAATGACGTATTATATTTAAATGGGTGACTTCTTGGGTGTCATAGAGAAGCACTACATAATTTATTGTTTTAAATCGACCTTTTAAAAGTAGGGCAATAAACACTCTTACTCACAGGTCAGTCCGCGCTACTGTACAATATTTCACTCAGAGCCAATGGCAATGTGTCCAAACTTAATGTAAAACTGAAATTCCATATAAAATTATAAAAATAAATTATTTTCTACCTACTTGTATTTATCCTTATACCTAGAGAGCGAGAAAATCTAGGCACAAACACAAACAGTTTTTTTCTTTTTCATGGGAACACTCCTGGAAACATTTTATGTACACACAGTACTATAGTGAAACAGAACCGATAGTTAGCTTTTGAAAATACAATAATACAGATTATACTACAGATTATTAGATTTTATTATACACGCGACGAAATTTGACGTCCAGAAGAAACGCGTCAATAAAAACAATATTCAAAGATTATTTATGGACGTGCAAGATATACGCGTAAACCGAAAAAACAGAGTGGATTGCTGAGAGTGTGGGTTTGTTCGGCGCTATATGAAATTACTTCGCTCATCCGATGTAAGGCGTCAAGAGGTCATTTGCATTTGACCTAGTGACGTACGTGGCTATTACTATTCCATTTGTTTTTTCGGATTGTTTAAAACATAGTCCGTCGTAAATGTTCTTCAATTAATTGTACAAAAAGGTATTGAAGAATGGAAAAGTGTTTAAATTATTTTATTTTGTCTAAAGAGTTTAAGGTGTAAATATAACAACACCGGCCAGAACTCCTTGATTGCTTACATGTATCGCAGTGCCACACAGGTGTTTTTCTGGTTTGACGCCAGGTCACTTTTACCGCTGAATGAATTGAAAGCGCCATTTATTGCTATTTTTCTTCAATTTGTCGTTATCTCAGGAATTGCCGGTTTAAATATAATACGTCATTTCCATAACACCCTGTATAATATTTCTTTTTATTTCTATTGACAACTGAGATATTGGACTTCCACGCACTAATGGGCCACCCTGTATAAGTAAGTCATTTTCAATTTTCAACCAAGAGGACAAGACATTTCAGAAAGCCAAGACACATCGTTAATAAATAACAGATTAACATTATTTATATCAATAATAAAAAGTTCTTCTTGTCGAGCAATCACGACATAGTGCGTAGGTATGCAAAGCAGGATTTTTATTACCAGTCTTGTCAGGTTATAAAAGTATCACCTTATATAAGTGCCTGTCAAAAAGTCATCGGTGGGTTACAAATTTCCTAAATTTATGCGTTTTAATAATGAACCTTTTCTTATACCAAATAAGTAACTGTAATATTTCATCCTTTATAACGTAGCACCCAACCATATTACTGGTCACCTACTAATTTTACGTTTTTATAAATCTACCTTTGGCATGACCGCTTTGGGTCATTTTGTATTCCGAATAGGTTCGGAATAAATACAATATTTTAATAACGATAAGGTTCAAATGGGAAATAATGCATTATGGCTATTGATGACGTTCATCTTATGATGATCAAATACTTGTTTTTGGGGCTCAATTACTTGGTGTTTAAAAGTTAAAAATTTTATTAATATACAGGGTGTCCGTTAATTAATGGGACATGGAAAAACTACACACTTTTTACGTAAAAATATTAAGATTTAATTATACTTAGCTATATCGGAACGTTGATATTAACTGAGATGTAGTATTTGCAGAATTATACCGTTAATCTTTTGACTGCAATAAAACCTCATTATCCCTTGGACCATAAAATAAATAAGGAAATCCCAAATTTTAAAACCTTTTCGAGCAGAGCCGGACCAGGTATACAAATTCAATTTATACCTATGCCCGATGCATATATAAATACAAAGTGATTTTTAATAATTTTAATCTTTTAGTGGTTTTCCGGCGAGTAATTTTTAGTTAGGCTTATTAGTGGTAGAATGTGGCGTCCTTGGAATTGTGCTGATATGGGGGCATCTTCAAGTGTAATTTTTAAAAGAAAGCATTTATCTACCGATGCCAAACTAATAATTAAAAATGTGTATCAATCGTTGTTGAGTAGAAATTTTAATTCGATGGATGCTTTAGCAGAGACGTCTACTTTGACAAAAACTCCTTTATCTTCGGTAACATACATTGAACTTAAACCTGTTAATCCTAGAAAAAATCGGAGTGATTCTGGCACATTTAGAAGCATTGACGAAAATGACATGGATTTATTAAGAAGAAAGATTTACCAAATGTATGAGGCACACCACTTTGATTTCCCTCAAAGAGCGGCTGATTAAAGACGAATCAAATATCTCTTGTAACCTTTCAAGCCTTAGGAAAATATGGCGTAAAATGGGTTTTAAATACCGAAGCATTGATAAAAGACAAACATTAATGGAATCTCAACGTTTACGGGAATGGAGACTTAAATATTTAACAGCTGTTAAACAATTTAGAGAAGAAAATCATCCAATTATTTACCTTGACGAAACATGGTTCGATACCCATGACACTTCAAGAAAAGGTTGGGATGATTCTTCCAAAAAATGTTAAACCAAGGCACCATCAAATAAAGGCAAAAAAATCACAATATTACATGCTGGTTCAGAGAACGGGTTTGTTCCAAATTGTCTGTTGCTTTCAGCTAAAAACATAGCAGAGTCTTCTTTATATGACCATCAAGATACCGACGCACAACTTTTTGAAGATTGGTTTAAACATAAACTCCTTAAAAATATACCTGAAAATAGCGTCATTGTAATGGACAATGCTAGTTATAGTCGGCAAGCAAAAATCATTCCCAATTCTAATAATACAAAAGCAGAAATTCATAATTTTATGATTGAAAATGATTTATATTTTGAAGAAACTTACAAAAAACTAGAACTGCTAGAAGTATTAAAAGCTTTTAAAATAAATAAGGAATACGAGTGTGACAAACTTGCAGCAGAAAATGGACATACAGTGTTGCGTCTTCCTCCGTACTATTGTATGTTCAATCCTATTGAGCTAATATGGCACCAATTAAAATCCAATATTAGGAAAAATAATATTTCTCCTACATTAAATGCATCTGTAGTAGAATTAATTAAAAACGAAGTAAGAAAAATTTCTGCAGACAGCTGGAAAAACTGTGTACAGCATGTACTTAAGGTGGAAAATTCTTACAATTGTATGATTACAAATGTTCAACCCTTAATTATAAGTTTAGGCTTAGATTTAGATAGTGATAGTGATATAGAGTTAAATTTTGAATAAATTATCAATAGGTTCTTAGAATTTAATTAATTTTTATTGTACTTGTTATCCTAATAGTTATACTTTTAAATTATATTATTTTCAATTATAATTAATTGTTATCATTATTTTACATTTATTATAGGTAGGTAGTTTATTTATGGTAGTAAAAGTAAACGGTATAATTCTGCAACAACTATACAGGGTGTTAAAGTTAAAACTTAATTTTTGTCTTTCTCTAATAACTTTGACGGAAACCAACGGGTTTTTACAAAAGTTGGTACTTGTGGTTTTTTAGGACGAGAAACCGATTTTATTGGTGAAATTTTAATGTACAATATAGGGGGCGCTGACTGTTGCATTTCTTGGACATTTATTAGGTTATAACTTTTTTGTGCTTCAGTGTATTTAAGTTTTTAATGAAAATAATACTTCTCTCATATTTATTACGTAAAAAAGGTATACTAATTTCAGGTCGCCCAGAGTTACTGTTTCGGAGATATTTGCATTTAAATTGTTTAGTGCCTTAGCTCAGGCAAGAAAATAATATTTTGTTATTTCTTACCAATTAACTTTTACATCATAATTAATGTTCTAGTAATGGTAATTGTGAATAATAAATACAACAATTGGATTATTCTTTAACTTACTTTAATTAAAATAACTTTGAAACGAGAAAATATCGTGTCGAAAGAAACCAACAGCAATGAAAACACAAACTTACGATAAACTCAAAAATGAAACATTTTCTGTTCCCTAGTAACTCCACCTCTAAATTTCATTTGTTTTCTTATAGGTTACTTTGAGAAAAAATTTTTTTTGCAAATTAATAGTAATTGGGAAGGGTGCACTAAACAATTTAAATACAAATATCTCCGAAACGGTAACTTTGGGTGACCTGAAATTAGTATACCTGTTTTACGTAATAAATATGAGAAAAGTATTATTTTCATTAAAAACTTAAATACACTGAGGCACAAAAAAGGTATGACCTAATAAATGTGCAAAAAAATCCGCAGACAGCAGTACATTAAAATTTCACCAAAAAACTAGTTTCTGGTCCTAAAAAAACCATAACCAACTATTGTAAAAAACCGTTGGTTTCTGTGAAAGTTATTAAAGAAAAACAAAACTGAAGTTTTAACTTTAACACCCTTTATCTCAGTTAATATCAACTTTCGGATATAGCTAAGTATAATTAAATTCTAATATTTTTACGTAAGGAGAATGTGGTTTCTCCATCTCCCATTAATTAGCGGACACCCTGTATAAAAAGAAATAAACAACGAAATCTTGTCCAATTTACTAAAATTTCATTTTCTCCTTTTTATAACTTTGGATCAAGAGCACGCGCTTTCGAGAATTTACGACAAAATATAATAGACAAATAAAATAAAATTAATGTTTGTAACCGATATATAGGTTTTACACACGGTACAGTAAGTAACTTTATAATTACATTAAAAATACTTAAAGAAAGTGCAATAAAATGATGAATATAACAGCTAATAACACATTGATAAATATTAACAAAAATACGATAACTCATCCAAAATATAGCATGCACCATCCAGCAAAATTTGCTCAATTGTATTTTTAAACATATGTACAGGAAATATTGTTTGGGACACAAATGTATATGGTCAGCGATTTATACAATATTTAAACAAGCGGGCGGTTTTGTTTAAATGTAGGAAGAAATGGAAGGTGCTCGGCTGACCTTGCCCTCTTAATTCCGCCCAGAGCGACGAATAGCAGAAATACACGACGAACCACTGCCGCTCATCCGTATGTGGTTAAGCTTAGTACTCCTCGAACTTCATTATTTAAAAATTCTTTCATCTGGAGGACTTCATCCTTGTGGAACGACCTTCCCGAGGTCGTTTTTCCCAACGAATATAACCTCCAACGATTCAAATCCAACGTGAATCGCTTTCTGCGCACACGCACCACTCCCAGAGTGCCCTAAAGGATTTTTCCTATAGTGCTTGTGTTCGATCATAAAAAAAAATAAAAAAAATGGAGTATAGGAGTAGGTGTTGCGACTTGCTTCTTAAAATTTATAATTTGTCATAAAAAGTTTAAAAATATAACATTTTTAATATATAATATAATCAATGTCAAAAACCAATAATAGATGCC
Source organism: Barypeithes pellucidus (assembly GCA_963991005.1). Classification (NCBI taxonomy): domain Eukaryota; kingdom Metazoa; phylum Arthropoda; class Insecta; order Coleoptera; family Curculionidae; genus Barypeithes; species Barypeithes pellucidus. Next base: position 39,675,426 of record OZ022559.1, read on the forward strand.
TAGGTGCAAAACACCCGTAAGTGTTGAAATCTAAAATTAGACATATGCATATTATTATTTTGTATTTTTATTTATATTGCCTACATTATACTTCTATGTGACAGACATTACTGAAACATGCCCACAATTCTTAATGATTTAGTGAGTTACTGAAAAATTATTGAAAACTTTTCGGTACTCCGGTAAACATACTGATTACACTTTTTACTAAAGCTTGTCTATTTTTTTTCATCTTGTATTATCTGGGAGTAAATTAAATGATTTTAGTGCTAAGTAATCCATAAACTTTTTATTTTTTGGTAATTTAAATTTGTTATTAGATTTAGTTCTTGTTTCGATAGTTGATCTATATAGTTTAGCTTGGATTTAAATTGTTGCTTACTAACCTACATAATTTATTACGGATTAATAAAGTAATACCTTCTAAATTAAGAGTCGCGACTATTGACGCTGTCGCCAATTCTTACATCAATAATTTCATATTTGTTCATTTTACCCTAAAAGCATATACATACCAATATTTGGACCCCAATTATCTAGAGTTCAGGGTTCAAAATTTTAAACTAAATGAATTAAGGGGAATAAAGGGAAGCAAGTATCGAAATTTTGTGAATTTTTCAAAATTTTGTTTTCAGCTTTCATTAATTCTATAATAAATTTGTAATTTTGAAACACGGGTACTTGGACGTTTTTTGGATAAAACTAAAAAGCAACAAAATATTGTCCACAAAACGAAATGGCGAGACCGTCGCTCGGTATCTTAAAGTAGGAAACGCTTGATCATATTTGAATATTCTACGAAGATTCATTTTTGGCCACAACACTGACTTGGTCTTTCAACAACAATTCTGTTCAATATATTATTTATATTTTTTTTTTCTTGAAGTAGTCCATCTCAAAGTGGAGTGAAGTTATAAGGAGGTAAAGAAACTCACAGTCTGCTCCACTAGTTTAATAACAATTAATAAAAACATACATGTTTCGAAGGCTTAAGCCTTCATCCTCGGTGAAAAATACAGCATCAAAGAGAACCTATGACATTGTTAAACTGTAAATAAGAAAAAAGAAGTTTAAATAAGTTAAGTTTAAGCAAAAATGATTGAAAGAAATGGAATTGACTCAATGGAGTAGTATAATTAAAGGGGAGTAAAAAGTATGAAAACTCTTTCTTACCTAACAAAGCAGGAAAAGAAAAACTTTTGTGATTATGCAAAAATAAAGAATAAAAGTAACAAGTAAAAACTAAAGGTTTCTTCTTAAAAAATCGGATTCATGATACTGGAATCTGGGAAATAATGTAACATCTAGAAATTTTAAAAATAAATAACACGTTGGTTCCGTCGATCGATATTGAACTGCTGGGCTGGGGGACTGCCGTCGCGAAAAGAACAAATAACTTAATAATTTAAACTCGGGTTTAAGTATTAACACACAAACCTATTTGAAAATTGGTAAAAACAGTAGGAAACCGATAACGCGAGTGAAAGTCGGCCGGCTTCTTTAAACACTTTGATTTTTTTTCCAGTCTAAGTTGATTATGGACAATAACGGGTTGCCTGTTCTTTCGCCGACTGTGGTTAATATTTAAAAATACAGCGTTGCCACTTTCGATGTTTTATAAACAAATTGCGGAAATTTCTTCTAGTCTCGGAAATGGCAACCGCGCTAGCTCAAGTTAGTTCTCTGAATGTCCACAAAGAAAGCATCATGGACGAGCCCATTTATTTCAAAGGGTAGTTCCTGTCAACATAATTGCTTTATTTTATCTTTAGTAAAGGGTTAATGGCCCATAGAAATTAGCTTTTTTTATTATTTCTATTGCGAAATAATTAAGTGCTGTATAGTGTTTGCGTGTAATCTGATAACAATATAAAAAACTAAATTGAAACTCGTGGGTGTCTGTGTGTTTCTTTACGTGATTTAGTGCAAATGTTCCGAGAGATTGGAAATAAGAGGCCGAATGGGATTTAGTTGGTATAAGCTTATTATGCAGTTCCACATTATCATCAGGGTACGTGATGAGCATAAAGCTTTTCCCATAGAAAAAAAACTTGACGATGTGCCCTGGATTACTTGCTAGTGTACAGGCACCTGGATTCACTTCTATTTGGATACTAGGTAAACTAAATATTATTTTTATAAGAATCTAAAGTTTTACATTTTTTACACAGTTGGAAACATTGTTCCCGAACATATGTTGATTATACAGCTTGGCAATGTAATATGATCATATATGAATGTGCCGAGTAGTAACCGGCGGGTTTAGGGGTGAATTACCCCACTTTTTAAACGTTCGATTTAAAAAAAAAATATACAGTGCGCGTCTAAAGTCACTTCCCCCCCTGTTAACAACGTTGTTACCATGCTGCTGAGCGCATTTTTAATGAACGTTATCCCGATCGCCCAATTTCAAGGCAATATTTGCTGCAATTAATTCAAAAGTTTCAAACAACAGGAAGTGTTGGAAATGCTAGAAGAAGTGGATAGCCCTCATTACCAGAGGATAAACAGATTGAGATAGTGGCTCAATTGATTATCAACCCGATGCAGCCGACATCCCGTGTAGCTGCTGAATGCGAAGTAAGTCCTAAAAGTGTTCAGAGAGTTTTGAAACGTTCTAAATTTCATCCCTACTGCTGTAAGGTTGAACCGGAACCGAAATTACCATAAATGGATATGTTTTAGTGATGAGTGTACTTTCTTTCTAAACGGTAAAGTTAACCGTCAAAATGTTCGGTATTGGAGCGATGTAAATCCTCATGTTTATAGGGAATGCAATACGCAGTTCCCTCAGAAACTTAACGTTTGGGCAGGTATTTTGGGAAACCATATTATAGGACCACTTTTTATACAGCGAAATTTAAGTGGACCGCTGTATCTTGATATGCTAGAAAATACCGTCGAACATTTGATTCTGGAGTGTATTGGGGAAAATCCTGACGAATTTGGTAATATGCCTATAGCATTTCAGCAAGACGGAGCTCCGCCGCATTATAGTAGAGATGTTAGGAACTACCTTGATGAACACTATCCCGGGCGCTGTGGTGCTATCGAATGGCCAGCTCGCTCACCGAACCTAACTCCTATTGACTTTTTTTGTGGGGATTCGTTAAGTCTAAAGTGTTCATAACTCAACCGCAGTCATTAGAGGATTTGGGCCAAAGAATACAAGTGCGCGCATCAATTAGTCATGAAATGTTTCATAATGTTCGCGAAGAATTTCACGATAGGCTATACATCTGCCAAGAAGTGAATGGTGGATATTTTGAGCATCTGATTAAGTAATTGCCAACTTTTGAGCATTATAAAGTACTAAAATTAGCCATACTACTAAAAATGTAATTATATTAAGAAAAGTGGTCGCCATTTTGAAATGAATCGTTAAAATGTTCTGAAACTTGGGGACTGTTTGTAGATTGAAAATACCTTTCGAATGAGGTGTCACACGACCCCACCTGCCATTTAAAAATCTTATTCAAAATGGCGCCCAGCAGCCATCTTTTAAGAATAAGTAAAGAATTTATGCCAAAAAATAGTATTTCAGTAATTATTGAACGCGCCAAAATCTCATTATTCTCACATTTGTTAATCAAAAGTTAACAGGGGGGAAGTGACTTTAGACGCGCACTGTATGTAGCGCTTCTTTATGACACCCCATACGTCATTTCCATAACACCCTGTATATGTAAAAAATGTGAAAATTTTATAGATAATTTACCGTGTTAATATTTATGTAGCATGTATGGACGCTTTTTATATAATACCATGGATACCCTGTTGTTTATCGAATTATACGCAGGTCTGCCATGCCATGTTTATCCACAAGATTTAACAAGAAGATAAATTGAATTTATTGAATGGTAAAGGTATTTTAATTGGTTCAGATCCGTTTCGTTCTTTGGACAACCATGAATAGGTACTCATTAATTCTTATCTTTAAATTTATAGGACATTTTTTATGAACCGAAGCCCAGTTGATCTGCCTGATAGCTACAAACAACTTTGAAAATGAAACGAAACAAACAGGCGAGAGACTAGCGTCAATTATTAACCCTTACCTAGTTAGATGTTTAAAAATACTCTCTTAGGCACTTTTATCATTAAATTAAAAAAATAATAATATACAGGGTGGCCAATTAGTGCGACAAAGCTCAATATCTCTTTTACCGCTAGGGATAGCGCAAAACTTTTTTCACGAAAGTTATTAAGCGTTAAGAGGTGCAGCTTCTAAAATTATTTTCGACCATGCAGGGTGCTCCAAATGGGCGGTGTGATAAAAATTTCATATTTTTTAAATGGGACACCATATATATTATTACATATTTGAATTCACCGTAAAATTCTGTACATAGCACCGTAATTATTTGTACACATTTTTGCAACAACGTTGCCAAATAGATTGGAAAATTCCTAAAATTTGTGCAAAAACATGGTTCAATGAACTGTGTAATATTTCGTAACTTAACTTATAATAATTTGAAATAAAATATTTTTATGTCGGAAAGAGAAATGTTGACAGAAGTCCCCTATGATAACACATATCAATATTTTTATACATGGTATTTTCTATGGATATGCCAACATTACGAACTTGAAACCTGAGTTTCGTAAGTTTTTTAAATGAAACACCCTGTATATGATTACTTTATCTTGTAGATATTTTAATTCTCCCTAATTTTTATTAAGGTCTTTCTATGCCTATCTCTACCAATCTTGGTGGTATTTCAATTTTTATTTAAACTCGAGCAAAAAAAAGTTGTTGTATTTTACCATTGTCCTTTTTCTAGTCACCTATGACAAAATAAAAACAAAATGTTGTAATTTAAAAAAAATATTTATTCATACGGGAGCATACGACACAAAAATATTTTAGCGAGTCAAGCTTGTGGACAATTTCTAAAGTAAATTATTAGCTAATTATTTGTTCATATAGTGATCCCCACTAACTTGAACACATAATTCAATACGTTTTTCAAAAGAATGAGTCATGTTTCTACACATTTTCAACTGTTTTCAAAGTGTTACTCGGCAAATGTCTAGAAACATTCTTTTGAAAAACGTATTGAATATGTGTTAAAATTAATATGAACAAATAATTAGGCAATACTTTGAAAACAGTTCCAAATGTGCAGAAACATGACTCATTCTTTTGAAAAAGTATTGAATTATGTGTTCAAGTTAGTGGGGGCCACTATATGAACAAATAATTTGGTAATAATTTACTTTAGAAATTGTCCACAAGCTAGAAAAAGGACAATGGTAAAATACAACAACAAAATTGAAATACCACCACCAAGGATTAAAATATCTACAAGATAAAGTAATCATATACATGGTGTTTCATTTAAAAAATTTACGAAACTCAGGTTTCAAGTTCGTAATGTTGGCATATCCATAGAAAATACCCTGTATAAAAATATTGACATGTGTTATCATATGGGACTTCTGTCAATATTCCTCTTTCCGACATAAAAATATTTTATTTCAAATTATTATAAGTTAAGAAATATTACACATTTCATTGAACCATTTTTTTGCACAAATTTTAGGAATTTTCCAATCTATTTGGCAACGTTGCAAAAATGTGTACAAATTATTACGGTGCTATGTACAGAATTTTACGGTGAATTCAAATATGTAAAAATATGCATGGTGTCCCATTTAAAAAATATGAAATTTTTATCACACCGCCCTTTTGGAGCACCCTGTACGGTCGAAAATAATTTTGGAAGCTGCACCTCTTAACGCTTAATAACTTTCGTGAAAAAAGTTTTCCGCTATCCCTAGCGGTAAAAGAGATATTGAGCTTTGTCGCACTAATTGGCCACCCTGTATAAGAAACTCGTTTTAGATTTTCATTAAATAAACCATTCACCTTAATTAGCTTTCGGGAAAAAATATTTATAGAAAAAGTCGCCTAGAGAAAAGGGGTGGAAATTATTTGGAAACTTGAAGAACGGCCGCTAGGGGCATAACACATGGTAATTTGTTAACAGTATGTTTCTCTACAACTTGCGTAGATAATATATATTAAAAATACTTACAAATATATATATATCACATGCGGCGTGAACAACTTTGCTTACATGTTTTTCCTCTAACCCTTTAGACGAAGTAGTGGGGCTAAGACAACAATTGATTTGGAAAAAATGCAATATCTCAGGAACGCCATAATGGAAAATATTCAAAGTAGTGTCATTTAAAACAGTTTTTGTTGCTCCATCAGCTACACCATACGCGCTGTCTATGCCATTTTTACTGTGGTCGCTAAATGGCGCTTTGTACAGATTTAATATGCAATTACATAATTATAATTATAATAAAATTAATAAGCTGTTATTTCGTTAATAATAAACCAATTTAAGATATTTTATATTTTTAGCTGATAGAAAATAGATTTTAGAGTTTAGGGAGAGCACTTTACGTCCTGATATCTAATTTTATGGGATAAGGACATACGTACGTATCTTACTTAAAAATGGAATTTAATTATTTTTTTAAATTGCACCAATTATAGATATATTTGGGTTAGACAGTAACCCAAAAGAACCATCATGCCACTCGAGGTAACAAAAAAATTAAAATTTCTTCTAAACAAGTTATATATATATGTATTGTCGAAAAACGTTTCGTAAATTATCAATGCGACATATTATCACTTTTTGCTCTTGCTAAAATAATACTCAAAATCATATCAATAAATAAAGTATATAATACAGAGTGCTACGCGATTATCTCTTCATTTCATTCATTAAATGAAAATGAAAAGATATATCTCTATCTGCTTTACTTTAAAAAATTAATTATTACCAATAATTTAGGAATATATTTGTAATATTAATATTAATATCAGCGCACACATAGTCGATCTCTATATAGAATTACTTTTATTTTAATGGAGATTTTTAGTCAAAATTAAATTATTTGACCTTACTAATCCTAAAAATCTTCGTCTCAAACGCCTTAAACATTTGTTTATATAACATTTTAGGGCAAAAAGACTTAATATACAAATAGTATGGGTTAAAAGAAAAATTATTCCAATAGGAACTCTTTAAAATAGTAGTAAGAAAGTATCAAATGACCTACGCGAAGGTCCCGATTCTAAATTTTGTTACTTTCAGTTTTACTATATTTGCGATAACTTTTTATTTATGTATAATAAACAGTGTGTCCAGAAACTTTTTTATTCTTAACTGAAAAATAGGTGTTCTTCACAAAAAGTTATGCTTATTGGGAAGGAACAAAACAATTTTGAGCCAGCATAATGGACGGGGTATGTCGAAAAGTAAAAATATAATAAATGCGATTGATGGAAAACTACATTATTATATTCAATTTTAATTTTTTTTTTAGGAATAATAGTAATTTACATCAGCTTTCAGAACTGATATGAAAAAATATTTTACTCTAGTTTTTATTCTTTATATTTGGTAGCAAAGATTAAAGTGTAAAAGATGCTATATTATCTTTACAGTTTTGTACCAGTAGAGATATTTAAGAAATATATTTGTACTTCAGAAACAATATCCCCTATATTGAAAAATAAGAAGTTAAACTTAAAACTTAAAATTATGAAAATTTTGCTATCTTGGTTTATAGAATGAGAGTGGAAAATGCTTGATCTCTAGAGAATTAATAATACTAATAATAATAGTAAATAATTGAATATTTATCATTATGTAAATCATTCTTCATGACCGTAATATTATATTCTCGTGTAAGCAGAGTGTAAATACACATTCTAGTGAATAACTAAACTCTAGTGAATAACTAAACGCACATTTCTGAGGAATACGGTTTAGACTATAAGAAAGAAAAGGGACTGCTTTCGCAGATTCTAACACACTTTATCCAATCGTAAAAAGTAATTGAAAAACTTTTTTATTAAAACTTTTAGAACGCCCCTTCCCTTTTTCTATTTTATGTTGTATACCATGTTGCGAAAATTCAGCACACGCTTTTATAGCGAAAGTTTGTTTGAATTAAGGGTGGAAGATCCACGACGATGCAAACGTGACTGCAAAGAGCAGAACGTGATCTCATTAGCAAATGTACGGGGAGGATAAGAGGGTGAAATTGGGAGCAAACAAAGGGTGAGGTCGATAATTAAATTAAATGTCACTAAAGGGAGAAGACGTATCTTTGCCATTTTTGGAAAAATCGCGTAGACTTATACTACATAATATTAATTCAATTAGTTGACATACAGTCTAATCGACCATGCAACTGGACTTTTTCCTAGATCCTAATGTTAATAACATTTAATTTTCACATTTTTTCACAATTTAACATTTCTCTAAAAAGGTTAACACTACAGAACCGGATATAGTCATAGACGGCCACACAATCCCACTGGCTTCATCTATTAATTTGCTGGGCGTCAATCTAGGAGGAAATATGTCCTGGCATAACCACGTTGTGGCAATCGCCAAGATAGCTTCTCAGAAACTTAGTGTACTCTTCCGAACCAGAAAGTTGTACACACCTCAACAACTTTTATCACTATGCAAAGCCCAGATTCGACCATCACTAGAGTATTGCTCTCATGTCTGGAGCTCTGCACCCAAACATACACTTCTGCTACTGGATTCCATCGAAAGGAGGGTCATTCGTTTGGAATTCAACGCTAAGAAAACCCAGGCAGTAGTCTTCTCTCAACAAAAAGCTACTTTTGATACTGTAGAAAGCCTAGATTCAACTATCACTAGAGTACTGATCTGATGTATAGAGCAAACATACTCTTCGGCTACTGGATTCCATCGAAATGAGGGCCATTCGTCTGATCGAAGACCACGAGCTGACGAAAAACCTCTCGACAGCCTAGAACATCGAAGACAGGTTGGAGATTCGACTCTCTTTTACAGATATTTTCATTGAAAGTGCTCGGCTGACCTTGCCCTCTTAATTCCGCCCAGAGCGGCGACTAGCAGAAATACACAACAAACCACTGCCGCCCATCGGTATGTGGTTAAGCTTAGTACTTCCTCGAACTTCATTATTTAAGAATTCTTTCATCTGTCGGACTTCAACCTTATGGAACGACCTTCCCGAGGTCGTTTTTCCCAACAAATATAACCTCCAATGTGAATCACTTTTTACGCACACGCACCACTCCCACAGTGCCCTAAAAGATTTTTCCTATAGTGCTTGGGTTTGATCATAAAAAAAAAAAAAACATTAGAATTTTATAGGAACTTTGATATTCTACAACCGTGTAATGGTTATTAATATAATTACCATGGGTTTGCAAGAGTAATTTTTCAATTCTTAAAAATTATTATTATTTTCATTCATGATCACGTCCATAAGCAGCGTTGAAAAGCACAACCATTTCAACTTTGACATTTAAAATTTTTAACGAAACACATTTGACAATTAACGATATTTTCCCTAATTTTCTATAAGTGTACAAATTTTCAATGTTCTGTTCTTATTAACTAAAAGAGGTATTTTATTTGTACTATAACTTAAATCTTATAAAGAAAATAAAAGTTATTATTTCGTTCAAACCATTTAATTATAGGTTAAACTGCAACACATGGAATAAAAAAATTTAACAGGAAAAAATACGTTCCACCTCTTTACACAAAAAACTAATATTCGTTTACACTATTTGGTCTTCATTAAGTTCATCTATATCGGGCAGTATTTCTCGTATATATTTCTGCATAGGAAGGTTTTAATAGAAATTTATTCGGTTCTTCTTTTTTCCCACTAAGATAGGATTTGGAAAAAAGTCCGTGGGAATTTCTGTAATTGATACTGTTTTGTTTGACCACGCTTGAAAAGTTATCTTCACAGAATGATGCATCTTAACTTTTAAATTACCTATTTAAACTAGAGCCAACCTCTTCGAATGACGGAATGGTCTGAATTCCATATGTCCTGGAACGAGGAATCGTTACTAGCATTAGTACTAGAAACATTGTCTTGATATTTTACATGTCTCATTTCAGGAGATAAAGACATTAGTTCTTTAAGTATAGAAGAGGATATCTGGTTTGCACTTCTTTCAGAAACTGACACGTACCACATGGGACAAATTGTATTTTTTATTACATTTTTTATGCATAGTGAAATTTTCTTTTATAAAATGTAACAGAGGCAGTTAAATCTGGAGGTGAAGATCAGGAACGATCGTTTCATTGTTTTTTGCAATTCTATCTTCTCGTTATAGACCTCCTCAGCTTTTTCCAAATTTGACTGTAGATAGGTCTTTAGATTATTTAAGGCTTCACTGGGTTTTTATTGCTAATAAATGTTCAACTTTCATATGTTGAGTATGTATTTTTCTGAAATTTTTTAATCTTAATTTCCATCTGAAAAATCCATTCACATAATGCTTAGACATTAGGGGTTTTCCGATGCCTCTGATAACCATATACCTGTTTTTTTTATGATCAAATACACGCACTATAGGAAAACTCCGTTAAGACACTCTGGGAGTGGTGTGTGTGTGTGAATAAAGCGATTCACGTTGGCTTTGAATCGTTGGAGGTTATATTCGTTAAGAAAAACGACCTCGGGAAGGTCGTTCCATAAAAATGAAGTCCTCCAGATGAAAGAATCCTTAAATAATGAAGTTCGACGAGTACTAAGCTTAACCACATATGGATGGACGGCAGTGGATCGTCATGTATTTCTGCCATTCGCCGCTCTGGGCGGAATTAACAGGGCTAAGTCAGCCGAGCACTTTCCATGGAAATATCTGTAAAAGAGAGTCAAACCCCAACCTGTCTTCGATGTTCTAGCTGTCGAGGCTCTTCGTCAGCTTGTGGTCTTCGATCAAACGAATGGCCCTCCTTTCGATGGAATCCAGTAGTCGAAGAGTATGTTTGCTCTAGACATCAGAGCAGTACTCTATTGATCGAGTCTAGGCTTTCTATAGTATCAAAAGTTGTTGAGGTATGTACAATTTTTTGGTTCGGAAGAGTACACCAACTTTCTGAGACGCTATCTTGACGATTACCACAACGTGGTTATGACAAGACATGTTTACTTCCAGATGAAGCCGGTGGAATTACGTGTCCTGCCATGACTATATCCGGTTCTGTGATGTTAACCTTCTTAGAGAAGACTGCTGCCTGGGTTTTCTTAGCATTAAATTCGTCTTGGTTACTGTCACCCCAAGCCAAAATTTCTTCCATGTCTTTGTTGACGCGTGATACTTCATGCTGTCTGCGAAGATGTGCGTCGGCAGCCGATGTTCGTGCATTCAAAGAGAAATATGGGACTTGGTCTTGGACTGGTCTTGTCATAAATTTATCAGACATACCAAAGCATTTCTGAAATCAGCTTTTGCAAACTTCAATTAATTCTCCATGAACCTTTAACTGATAAATATTAACACAACCTCGCTTCTTATTTCTTTCTGATATTATAGCTGATTTTTTTTTCCTTCGTTTTCATCTTCGCCGAGAGACCAAAAAGCAAGTTCAACGTTTCATCATTTATCTTGCTGTAACATATTTTCCTGCAAGTAACTAAATGGTTACATTCTCTACTCTTTATGTCTCTCCGTGTTGGTAATATTCTCCTTAGTTAAATTTCGGTTGAGCTTGATTTCAAGTTTATATTGCTTAACTCGCGCAAAAAAGGATTATTACCAAATTATTAAAAAATATAAGATTATCCATGCAACCTTTACTGATATCAAAAAACTTGGTGTACGAAACTAGTTAGTTTAATATGTAGTATTTAGGTATTCCAGTGTATCGAAACATTTTTTGAGGTCACTTGGTTCTTGTATAAAAAATTATTCGAAATTAACATTAACATCATTTCAAAATTTGCATAGTTAACACTCAACGTTTACATGTCAAATTATAAAATAATTTGTCATTAATATGTATGTCGATCAAAAAAACGATTTATAAGCTTGAGAGCCTGCAGGTATTTACGATTCATGGGGCCTGGGCGGTGTCCTCATTTGATAAGATTAGGGAATGGTTTGTATCGTCCCAAAATCCAATAATCGTAAAACAGGGCTAAACTCTGTTGAAACTAAAAGCATCCCACCCAAAAACGTGCGGCCATTAAATGATAAGCCACTCGTCTGCCTAATGCAATGTTTAATCAAGGCGGCCTGCGTGCTGAAACGGCCATAACATCAAGCTGGGGATTTTAATTGAATTTAAGTACGGTTAGCTCTAAAAGCTAATATCCATGAAAGTGGAGGAGTTTCAGATATTCAAATAAAATGGAAAATGACTGAGATGCTCCAATACACGCAGATTGTTTAAAAATGTGTCCTGTTAAATAGTTTTCTATTAAAGTTTAATCTTTAGTCTCATTAATATTATAATTATAAAGTTTAATATTAAATAAAATATAACTCGGCATAAGTGTTAGCAGACAAATGACGATAAACTGTTTTAAAGTAAAGATTAAAGGATGATCATCCGCTAGGAAGATTACACCAGCTAGCAATTAACGTTTGGTTAGGTATCGTAGTCCAAGGAATTCTAGACGAGTAGATGATTTATCTAGCGTATGATTCCTCTTACCTTATTGTGAAATAGAAAAAATCAGAACGATTTTTTAGATTTTCCACCTCTTTGTTAGATATAGCTATGAACGAAATTAAACATAAATAAATTTTATAAAAGAAGCAAAGAACCAGATTACACAACAATGAATTTATTTATTATTGAGAGTGTTAATGGTGGCGCCCTTTATTTTATCGAAAACTACTGACCTTTTCGAGACCGTTACACAATGCCAGTTCAATAGTAATGCATATTTGATACTGTAAACAAATTATAAAAGTTATAACGTGTTATTATTATTTGTTATTTCAAAAATCGAACCAAGATTTATGACCTAGACCTAGAAAGTACACAATTTTAAAAAGTGATATTTTATGTCGGTGGATCAATGCAAGCCGATAAATCGAGACCCATCGGCATACTGAAAAGTAAAACATTATAACTAAGAAGAAATCAAAAGAATCATGGAAATTATTTCATACTTCTGAAAAATATTGATGATTACACTTTGTCAAAGCTTAAACCTTTAAATTATGACGTTTTGAAAATTTTTGTTCATTTTTATTGAACTCAGAATAATAATTTTTCTTCGACCATACATGAAAAAATATTTCGGTGATAGTAATAACCCTAATGAAAACATTGATTTCATCTCTAATAACGAAAGTAAATAGTTAAAATTTCAGATAAGTTCTCATATAATACACTATAGTGACAATTATTTAAATAAAATAGGGATAACAATATTCTGTAGAACTAGAATGTACTTTTTCTATGACCGTGCCTGAAATACACTTTCACTCTACGAACTGACATCTTTCTTACCTGCTCTCACGTTTGACTCTACCAGATTAACAACTGTCATATCTGTCGTTATTGTTAAATAAAATTCTTTGTAATTTTTCAGTGTTTATGTGTTAAATTTAAGTATTCTTTGTGGAAAAGGTAACTCCATATGATAAGACTATGCCAAGTATACCGTAAACTGGATACAAATATAGACGTCCGTCCATGGTATGTTTTTCCTAACAGAGACATATCAAACCGGTTACCTGTTAGAATGAAAACAGAAATAGACAGAAGATAAAAGATATGGGGATTCTATAGATAGTCTCTTTTCTGTTGTGGTTATTTTCATAATAACAGGCCTTACATTGACGTATACAAAGCAGATGAAAATACTGGGTCTATGTTTGTTTCAAGTCGGTGGTTATAATATTGTCATTCCACGTTACCCGAATTATTGTAAATTATTTTCATTCACTATGAGATCAGATATAAACAAAACTATTTACAATGTGCAGGATTCATAATATATATATTTTTTTTATTTAGAGACGTTTCCGTCAAATCCAGAGGAGACAATAAAGCAGCCATACCCAGCAAAAGCAATTTTATTCTGAATTGGATCGTGAAACAGAATTAAGTGGAACGTGCTCTTATAGTCTGCAGAAAATGCAACGGGTGGACAAATTATATATAGAAACTGATGATGATATCCATAAATATTGATATACTATTGATTTTCCAGAAAGTGTGAAATTTAGTATTTATTTATTCAACATAGATTATTTATATTTCTTTTGACAAGTAATTATATTTAGTATTCCCCGATTGTAAACAATACTTAACTTAATTAATACTTATTAATACTCAATACTTATATTTCATCTTTCCGATATAACTGTACGTACTAAAAATAGGTACTTAATAAGAACCTGTATATAAAATTAAAATATTATTGATTTTGAACAGAAGTAGATAAGAATTATTATGGATATAAATATATATAAGATAACGACAATATTATAGACATTTGCAGTTTCATAAATAAATAAACATATTATATGCCATGATTAAATTTGTTTCCTGTTTCACTATTTTTTCTTACACACCCCCCACGCACAAGGGAAATTATCAAAATCAGTTTATAAGAACTGCAATCTTCCTTCTTTACAAGTAGTGTTAAGTAACAACCAGTGCTGGAAACCGGAAGTGTCTAATGTCACATCGGGAAGGCAAACATTTTATCTCTAATAACTTGGTTCGTACGAAATTTTTTTCAAAATCACAATAGCAGATAAAATGTGGATTCAGTAGTAATAAAAGATCTTCATGGCATCTTTTTTAAGCAATTGGTGACCTTTGTCAAGAGTTACTACCATATTTTAATAAGTAAATCCTATTTACGTATTATATAGATAATATCAAGTGCAAGAGTTAATAGATTGTCATGTGTAAAACTAATTTTTTTTAGTTGAAGAAGTCAGTGATATAAATTATATTGTTTTATTTTTCCATATGCTATTGATGTAATTTCAGGAAGCTAAGAACCGCCATGCAGTTCGGTGTATTGTGGATCCCTGTTACCACACGAAACAACAGAAAGGTGATACCAGAGTTATTCGAGAACAATATCAGACGTAACAGGTTCTCCGAATACTGAGGAAACCGTATTTTATACATAATAAAAATAAATTGGAGTTTCAGTTTCTATTGAAAGGACGTATTCTAACTCATGCTTAACTACGTCACTCGTGACAGATAAAAAAGTACTTTACAGTATGAATGCTTCAATTTACTAACGTAAAGTAACCAATAAATAAGGTTTTGTTGGGCTTGATGATATATTTTTGACCCTCAGTAATTCAGAAAAGAATAGGTTGTGCTTACCCAAATAACTTTTATATTTAAAAATGTTTCGAATATATTATAGTTTACGATTATGGAAGATATACGTTATTGTCTGATATCCTCATTAAGGGTAATCTGCCGACTCCCTTGCTTGTGTTTGATCATAAAAAATATTATAGACATTTGCAGTTTCATAAAAAATAAACATATTATATTGAAGACAGCTTAAATTATTTTTCTGTTTCACTAGTTTCCCTTACACACCCCCCACGCATAAGGGTTAATGTCTTTCTGTTTTGTCAGTTAATGTGTTTGATCATCACTTTTAAGCCCGTTTATTAAATTCTATGTGAATATTCATATACATTATAGCAATAATAAAATTTCGATTGAAATCAATATTAGAGGAACATATAAGAACAATTTAAGAGGTTGCCATAATCAATTGATTTATATTATTTAGCGGTAACGGTATTCTAATTTGTGAATAATATAATTTTATTTGCAAATCTATTAATTTATTAGAAAGCGTTATTACAATTTACAAACTTATTATATGCCTTTTTTGAAGCAGTTACAATTTATTAATTTGTGATGTGCATATACTTACAGTGATCATAATTTATTAGTACATTATCGACAATTTTTGGATAAATAACGATGATAATCTCGACGTCATCTAATAAAAATTATTTTTGGCAAATTTCTTAAATTTAATAAAAGCTTTATTTATTCATAGTCGATATAATTTATGAATGTAGCATATGCCTATTGTTACAAATATTGAATTTATAATTAATATAATTGAAACCTATTATAAGTACATAAACTGCCGAGCATTAAATTAGGGTCACTCCGTAATTTCAAATTATTTCAGACATTTTTAGTTTATTGGTTTGTTTTCCGCTTGTAACAAAGTTTACTAACGTCATGCGATGATTTTGTCATTATTGCTTGTAAAAAAAAATGTCTGTTTTGTTTTTATTAGTAATGAAGTAATGAAAATGAAAATATTAATTTGATAGTTCAGGCAAAAGAAATTTTAAGGACTTGAGTAGCGAGTATTCCTTCCTCTGGCAGTGATAATGGCTTGCAAACGACGAGGCATGCTTCGAATCAGATTATCGATCATATCCTGTGGAAGATTGTCCCATTCCTACACCAGTATGTCGCGAAGCTCTCTAGAATTTGTGGGGGCCTCACATGTTTCCGTAAGCGTTTCCCCATCTCATCCCAAACATGTTCAATAGGATTTAAGTCTGGACTGCGAGCAGGCCAAACAAATCGCATGATTTGAACCTCGTCAAGATAAGCAGAAACAAACCGAGCAGTGTGGGGCCGTGCATTATCATGCATAAAGGTTGCGTCTTCTCCAAGAATAACCATGAACGGTACAACATGGTCTTCTAGAACCTCTGTCAGCGTATTCAACCTCCCATTCTGGATAAAGACTAACTCCGTGCAAGCTTCGCGATTCATCGGAAAACAAAACGCGACTCCAATCCTCTATTATCCAAGCCAAGTGTGCTCGTGAAAAATTCAACTTTGCAATCCGGTGGTCATGGGATAGCGGCGGCCCAGTAGCTCTAGTTCGGGAAGATAATCCGACAGCATGAAGTCGCCTCCTAACTGTCCACTCACTTATGTTTATATTTCTCACTTCTTGCAGACGATTCCGAAGGGAAACTGCCGTGACCGCACGGTTTCTCAAAGCACTATAAACGGGAAAGCATTTATCTCTAGCTGTTGTAGTTTTCCCTCGTCCTGAACCAGGCCCTCGAGTGAGCAGGCCAGTCTCTTCGTAACGGTGAAATACTCGTTGCACACTGGGGAGACTTACACCAACGTTCCTCGCAATTTCGCGCTGACTCGTGCCTCAACAACAGGATTTATGGATATTTCAATACACTTCACAATGCCAACAGTACACAAACAATTTGCAATAGACAGACAAAAGTACAGAATCCAAAACTACGCTGATAATGGTTTTTACGAATTTAGGTGAGGGACACTGTTTTCGTTAAACGCTTATCGAAACAACAACCTTTTTTTTAATACAAGCCATCACGAACAAATCATCGAATAAAGATAGTAAACTTTGTTGCAACCGGAAAACAGACCAATAAACTGAAAATGTCTGAAATAATTTGAAATTACTGGGTGACCCTAATTTAATGCTCGGCAGTGTATTTCAGAAAGAACTTTTATTAACTGAATTGTAATTAAAAATTTTTTTGTCGTTTGCTAGTGGAGTATATAAATAATTGTACAAATTGTTTTAAGAAATAAAAGATAGGAGTATATTACCTGTACTAACAAGTGACTGTACTATGTAGTTTGCAAAAATAATGCTGATTTATTTAAGATTTGTAATTAAAGTAATTTTTAAAAACAGAATAATATTTTGATATGGTGCTCATACAAAATACAGTTTTTTTGTTGTAGGAAAAGTTAGCCACTTCCTTATATCCTTATTGCACAGCTGGAAAACTAAATCGGTTTGTGGTATACGAATTTACCTCATTCTAGAGCTTCGAGCGACTACCGTCTTAACCATGGAGGAACTACAGCCGTTGTTGTATTTAAGGAGGACAGCAAATAATTTCAAGTGAATGTAATATATTATATAGCCAGTTTAGCCAGTGATTTTGTGCATTCCAGACATAACAATTATACTGTTCCAAATAATCTTTAAGTTTTTTAATACAGCAATATTTTTGAATTTTGGGCATTTAATGTTATTCCCTGAAACCACAATTGGAACGTTACTTAGTTTAAATTATATGACTACTAGGTTGATTATTTTCAACTAGTTCACTTCAACCCCAGGTTCGGGTGGGTTAACCCCTAAAATTTGTAAGTTTGTCGTATTGGATCGAATAGAATATCATTTAAAAGCTACTTTATTTATTATCTATGAATGTAGTTCCATACATTAATACAGGTTATGTTTAAAATACTCTCGCGTATGCATTTTAGCTAATTCCAAAATATTAAAAACGGGATATTGCTTGAACAGTTTGATATTTAAAATTGTAGTGGTTAAACTACTCCTGTCCATGGAGTTTCTTTAGTTTGAAATAAAAATTGGTTTGAAAAAAAATTATCTGTAAACATGATAGTAAATGCCCATGGGCTACTTATAACTTTATTATAAAAATTACAATAATTAAGTAATCTTCAGATGTAGGTCACGTGTTGGTATTGTTATTACCTCACATCTATTTAAACATAAAAAATACCTCGCATATATGCCGACCGACGGAATCTCAAGATACAAATACAAATACAAACACTCATTAAGCGAAATAAAAATATGGTTTCCTAAAAGCAAGTTAATTTTTATTTCAGCTAAATAAATAAAAATCAAACAAAATTTACAAAACACATTTCATCGAAAATTATATTTTTTAATAAATCACAATTTTACACAGCTTATACATAATATTTGTAGTTCATAAAACACACAAAAATGGATTTAAATGAAATATGAAACCTTAAAATTATAAGTTGAAAATGCAGCAGATGTATTGAAATTTCTTTGTTCAATAATTTTAATTAGTCAAAAAATCTACCTCTGAACTCTAAACTTAACCGTTTCTGATATTTCAGTAGTCAGGAAATATTTTAAAATGTTAGATATACAAACCTCTCATCCATCTCACCTGAGCACAGATTGTGTTATGCAGGAATAGGATTATTCCACCTCCCCTTGAAATAATAGGTGGGAATTTTACGTGTATTAAACGAAGATAATTCGGAAAGTTAATGGACTGCCAAATATTTAAGCCCTACTTACCTATCGCGAGGAATAGCGAATTTACTACTCTATTCGATTCAAAACAAAGCAGCAGTAAATGCAAATAGCGATCATAACTTGGTTTATGCTATCATTTAGCGTTTTAATACGGTACCTATGAAGTTTATGACGTCATAACTAACGTTTTAGCTAGACGTGGCGTTGGCTGTCCTGATATATCAGCAGGTGAAGGTTTAGTAAAATTTTAAATATTTATTATGTAATTAAAGGGTTTATGTCTTATGAAAACTAATACGTATACTCAAATATACAAAAAAAAACAGAAAAGGAAGACCTATCTATACAGGGTGTTTCCTAATGACGTTCTAATATTTCAGAATGTAATTCAATAGGTTATTAAGGTTACTAACAACTTTTATAAATTTCTAAAGGTATTATAATAAAAGCGGTGGATGGAGGAATATTTTTTTAGAAATAAATTATTATAAATTGAAAGAATATTTAAGAAACTGATTAAAAATATTCATATGATTTTTTAATATATTTTTATAAATATTGTTGAATCATTTTACGTGCTAAAATAAATTTTATTACTATTACTACTCTAGATTACCTTAACAGAATCGAGCAAATTATGGCTCATTTAAAACTGGTTTAAATTTGGTATACGATTTTGTTTCGTACTTCGTATTACAAGAAATAAAGGATAATTTTATAACCATTCATGCGATTTCTCTAAAATTTCAAATTTCCTTGTTCTAATTATAACGAAATTTTTAATACTCTACGTGAGAATAATGCCTAAAAGCTAACTTACTAAGATTAATTTGCCTTTAAAACTATGCTTATTAATCAACAAACAGGAAAGCTGACAATTTAATCTTCTCATCATTTTAAATGGTATGTACATCTTTTCCAGGTTAAACTTTTAAAAATATATACCTTATTTCGAAGCTATATTTGCTTTCGATTACTATGCATAATTATTATTAGTATATGACCCAAGTAAGTTCTTAGCTGCCGCTGCATGCCTGCTATATAAAATATAATCAGGAATTATAATCGGCAATCCATGCAAGCAATTTCAACATATTTAATATTAATAACTCTTTTTTTAAGCCTTAGAAAAAATATTCTGATCTGCCAGTCCTTCTACAGTAAGTTTAAAACCTTTAAACAACTGGAGATATGCAATATGCCTCAGTATCGTATTTGTTATTAGGCTTTAATTCAATCAAAAAATAATACATTGAAAATAATTCTAAAGTTACAGTTGTTAAGTTACTTTAAATTTGCCCATTACATATATTTTGTTTGTTTCCAGACATGGCTTGTAAGAAATATACGTTAATATACCGGCTGTTTTAGGGAACTCTTTTATTGTTTAAATTACAGAAATAAAACTTGTTGGGTTTATATGTGATATTATTTTCTATTTTATGAGATGACTGACTTCATTTTGGCACTTCCGGTTTAACCGGAAATTACCTTAACTTGGGATTTTTAAATAGAATACCCAGAATAATTTTAGCTATATCGATTCAGAATGGGATTTCAAATTCAACGACACCCCATACGTCACTTTTTGACACTTTAAAATAGTTATTATTTTTATATTTCCATCTAGATTGCAATGAACTCCCTGAAATCGTTTACTTCTAAGTCAAATTTCTGATAAAAATGCAATTTTCAAGTTTTATTGTGTTTCAAATTTTTTACAAATTTTTTAACTGTTTCCAGAAAACTCAATTTTTTCAAACGGAGACATATTGGCTCACTTGGGCAAAAAGCACTTTTTTTCCAATAATTTGCTATCACACACCCTTATGTCAAGTTAGAATAGGAGACATAATCGATTAAAAATAACAATTCATGACAAAAAATACAACAAGAATCGCAAAAGTCTTTGCATTTATCTAGGTACCCATGACGCCATAATTTGGCTTAGAAGTAAACCATTTTATGGAGTTCATAGCAATCGAGATGAAAAAATAAGAAGGAAAATGATTTAAAATGTCAAAAAGTGACTTATGGTGTGTAGTATTCTATTTAAAAATTCAGAAGTGAAGTCATTTCCGATTAAACTGGAAGTGACAAAATGGAGTCCGTCATGTCATAAAATGTAAAATAATATTACATACGAACTAACCAAATTTTATTTCTTTAATTTAAACAATAAAACGTTATATTGGTGAGCGGGTTATAAAAATACTTAAAAAAAAGTTTCAAGATTTACACAAGTACAGGAATGATCAAATAATTTTTTTACATATATTCATAACATGACCAGATAACTTACATCTATTTATAACATTGCTTATCTATAAACTATAGGTGTGGGTATAATATATGCTGTTGTCAGCTATTTAGGAGATTATAACTAGCGTTCCTCCTGAAACACTCGGTATATCAGTCCCTTTAAATGCAATTTTTTCCATAGCTTGTTTATCACAACTAAAACTATGGAAGAAAATTACATTAATTCACTATGCTTTTGTTATTGTAGGGGTCGTATAATATTATTATTTTATGGTTATAGAGAATAAATACAGTTTTAAGATTAGGGTTAAAGTTTAATCACTTTCCCCCTTTTCTTGTTAAATAGCATGATTTAGGTTGGTAAGCTCTTTGGCGATACTCAAAATGAGTTTTAAAAATAAAGAAACGTAAAAATTATAGATGGTAGGATAGGAATCAAAAATATGGTTTACATTTAAATCACAAGTACAAGTCTGTTTGCTTATCAGGTAGTGGTAATATCATATTAAAATATAATATACAAAAAAGAGGAAGGGTAGTATTGACTGATTAGTCTAATACTGGATTTACACTTTAAATACTACATTATGTTTCATTAAAATTTTAAAATATTTCTGCTTATTTGATCAAAAACGCGAAGAGAAATTTTTTTTAGAATTTTTCATGTTTTTTATACATTTTTAGTATGAAGCTAGGTTTATATAATTAATATACTCGGATAAGAAGGCATTCTACAGAGATCTCGTTAACCAGAAGACATACAGAAATTACCAAATTAGATAAAAGTTGCACATTAGCAAGTTCTGCAAAGTCATGTTTTCAAATTTAAAAATTCCGACCATGTTTGAAGTTATTTGGTTTTGCTCGGGTTTGTCCGCAAAATTTTTATGTTTTCGTTTATCTTTTGCTTACTGATTCTATTTGAAGAGATGTGGAAATACATTGTACACTCTGATTGCCACTCCTCTATACGATATTCTAATTACATTTTTAATTCGACGTTTCGCTTTTTCGTATCCATCATCAACTTTATCTTATGATGATGAACTTCCCTTTGTTATTCTGAATCAAACGATATATCACAGCTATTATTTATTAGGCGTTTTGAACTAAAAAACTTATCTTCAATGCAAATAAGCGCGTTGTTCACAATAATTTTATCTTTATTATTCTATTATACTCTATTTTTTATTTGGCATTATTTACAATAATAATAATATTTATAATATTATTTACAATAATAATATTTATAATATAGTAATGTAACATAAATATATTTCTTATTTTAAAAAACGCATCATTGTCGAACACAGAAATAATAATAATAAATAAGAGGTGTAAAATATGGTTGGATTCAGAATATAAGGTTCATAAGGCATAAAATAAAATATTATTACTATTTAAAAACAAAGTTGATGACGATTGCGAAAAAACACCGAATTGAAAATTCAATTAATTTATCTTATAAAGGCGAAAAGTGGCAATGAGAATATAAACATTTTTTTTACATTTCGCTTCAAATAGAATCAGAAAACAAAGAACGAAATAATAAAAACTTAGTTTTGTAAATATCTTCGAAAATATCAGGATTTTTTAATTTGAGGATGTTGACCTGAGCAAGTTACACAAATATATTCTTTTGTGGGCGCCAGTTGGGTTGGTAAGTCTGCCAGTTAAAAGGAATTTTTACAATGTCTATTCTGCATTTACTTGAGAGAGCTTATCGGGAATTATTAAAGTGAAATTTTATACCAAGAATGTAAGCAGTACAAAAATATGTGAATAGATTAACAGCATGAGGAGAAGGAGGCGACATTAAAGGACTTTTTTCTGTACCCTATGCATTTTTTAGAATTAATAAGTATTACCGAAGATAAGCAAATTCTATAGTTACAAGTGCGATCGAGGTTTATATATGTAATATACTATGACCAATTTATTAAAGAAATTAGAGTTACCGAATAAGAAGATAAATATTTAATGAGAAAATAGCGTAGAGGTCTCGAACTACCAAGTAAGTTTAATTAATTCCTATAAATTTATTATTTTGATTCAAACTAGTTACAATTATTCAAAAATTCATGAAACATAAATCATAGTTTTAAACTACTCGATACGAAATGCAGAAAATAATAATTCTTTAACATCCAAGAACTGAGATGTGTATATCTATTTTTTATTATGATCAAATACAAGCACTATAGGAAAATCCTTTAAGGCACTCTGGGAGAGGTGCGTGTGCGCAAAAAGCCATTCACGTTGGTTTTGAATCGTTGGACGTTATACTCTATGGGAAACACGACCTCGGGAACGTCGTTCCATAAGGATGACGTCCTCCAGATGAAATAATTCTTAAATAATGAAGTTCGAGGAGTATTAAGCTTAACCACATATGGATGGGCGGCAGTGGTTCGTCGTGTATTTCTGGTATTCACCACTCTGGGCGAAGTTAAAAGGGAAGGTAAGTCAATTTACTTCCTCCATTACTCATTTTTTAAATGTCCGGCATATTCTGTTATTGTAGTTATTGTTTTTTATTTATTTACTTTTTGACTTGACTTTAATGAATTGATATCTTCTTGCACTTCTGGTTGCTGAAAAGTGCACCGATAATATGAAATATCAAATTGTCTTTCATTATAACCCTCGTGTTGCATTCCAAAGGCTAAGCAAGCGCTTTGGCTATTTCAGCTAGGTCGAATATGTCATTCGAAATAAACCAGAGAACGGTTGTTCTCTAACTAATATGTTAAACGAATCCAAATCCTCAAGTCATTAAAAATCGAATGTAGGATTGGTTTCCACCAAAACTAAATCAATTTTTAAAAAGATTTGAATCAAATGACCAATTCGTAATTACCGAAGCATCGATATGGAATAATAACAATTTTATTAAATAATAGTGCGTAAACTGCACGCTGTTAATAATGCATTTGCCAAGTGGGGCGTTAAATTAATGGAAAATTATAATAAATTATTGATCTTGTTTATTTTCTAATTTTCTCAAAAATAGTAGATTTTACGCAAAATGGTGATATAACATGTATAATAAACTGTACAAAAACATAATATTTTTGATAATTTCAATCTTTTGCATTGTACAGGAATGAAGATTTTGTGTTACGAAAGCTTATTCACCTTAAATTATTCTATAACATATCCTTGAATAGCTGCATAAAACGTTCCGTAGGAGCAGGCTTACTTTTAAAAATTGCACTTTTTTATAATGAATTAAAAAATTATACTTCAGAAAAAATAAATAACTGCACAAACTATGCACATTCAGATACAAATAAAATAAAAGTCGGGCGAATCTCCTGTGCAATTTCCCGGTATTTGTTTTAGCTGGAAAATAGAGCAATTTGACGGAAAAACAATTCCGTTTGAAAATGCGTCATAAAGTTTCGCAGAGGGTTGTCCAATCGTCATCAAATTTTTAATGGGCAATAGTCATTCCTCGATGTTTTACTGCTCACTATAGCCCAAGAGGAGTATCTGTATTTTCTTAAGTATTTTCAGCTAAATGCACACTGATTATTTTTCTTCTGTTTTTATTGCTTTGGTTTCATTGCCAAATTTTCTTTTTTAGGGTTCACTCATGCGGTTTTTCTAGGCTGTTAAACAAAATATAAAGAAATAAAGCGATTAATTGTATTTACTGTTCTGTTCGACAGGCTTTATATAAAAAAGGTTTACCTATTAAATACTATTTTTATATTTCTTTTAAAACTGAAGAAACATTTACCACTACGATCGATACCAAAAAATAATGCTTCAAAAACGTAACCCATGTTATAACATTCTACCACATAATATAGATTAGAGCAACGAATTTTCTGAGAATATAGAATTGTCTGATGAAAAATCGAAAATTTAATTTATAGATTCCATTTATCTTTTTATAGTTAAAGAGACGGTGACAATAGGAGGTCCGTGAAGTGGAATATCAGTACTTAATTTGTTTTTTCGTGGAGTTTAGGTCCCCTCTATAACTTTTTTTATCTAATGAAATGCCGTAGAGCGTTGCTGAGAGGCGCTGTACCGCTTTAGATAGGAAATTCTCAATAAATTCAAAATTATATCGAGCCATGTCTGAAAATGAATTTACAGCATCTGCGTGACCCCCAAAGTCACAGGAAACACATTTTCTGACAAGTCAACCCTTGCATATACTTTTCCGAGCGTGTCAAAAGAAATTAATCGAAAAATTATAAAGTCTCAAGTGACATGGGTCCAAGTGGGCTTAATCGATTTGTATTCCCATGGAGATGAGTCGTAAACAATTTTCTGATGAAGGAATATTGCAAAAGTGCGGTATTTTTTCTCAAAATTTTTTTTATTAAAAGTATGGTTTATTCTGTTATATTTTCTAAAATATTCCCCTTGGAGAATTATTTCTGGTTTATCTGATTCCCTCATCTTTTCCGAACATTTTGATATATATAAAGTTACCAGAAACATGTTCTATCTTGGAGAAAACTAAGAGAATTCGTAACGGTGATAGCAAAATTTCTAAAATTCGCTCGAAATGCATGAAAGGCGTGGCATTTACTGTAATTAGTGGAAAGTAGACAAGGGCAAATGTTTAAATTCATCAGATTTGAATACATCATACACACCTTATGGAAAAATAGGCTTAATTTGGTAATATTGCGAATATAATATCCCGTCATACAACTGAACGATACCTGCCTTCCGGTATCTCTGCGTAATATTCCGCCTAGCTAGGTCCGATTCATCTGAAATTTTTTTTTCCACAATATTTGGGTGTCAAGGAATGTAGTGTGACAATTTTCTGATATGTCACGATCGTTTTCCGAATTTCCTCCGAGGAGGTATTAAAAAATTCTTAAAAATAATGAAATGGCGAGACCTTGATCGATAAAATGTTTTTCACATAATCTTTAACTAATGGGGTTTACTAGGGTTAACTATAATGTTCCATTCTAGAAACTTCAAATTCGCATTTTTTTTTTTTTTTTTTTTTAACACGCTCGGAAAAGTATATGAAAAGGTTGACTTGTCAGAAAATGTGTTTCCCGTGACTTTGGGGTCACGCAGATGCTGTAAATTTTTTTTCAGAGATGGCTCGATATAATTTTGAATTTACTGAGAATTTCCTATCTAAAGCGGTACAGCGCCTCTCAGCAACGCTCTACGCCATTTCATCAAATAAAAAAGTTGTAGAGGGGGACCTAAACTCCACGAAGAACCAAATTACTCATATTCCACTTCACGGACCCCCTATTGTCACCGTCTCTCTAACAGAAATGCATTAATTTATTTTAAAAAATTAAATGCTGTTTAAATTATAAAGAATTATAAAACTGAAAATATTTTTAAATTTTTGTTTACACAGAAAATGTAAAAACGATTAGAAAGTGTTGATTGCAAGAAAAATAGAAAATATCGTAAATTAAGTTACTTGCAATAAGGATTACAAGAAACTGTGTGTTGAATATTGTTTAAATATCGATGGTAACTTGCTTTGGAAAATTAGTTATAATATATCGATTGTTCGGGTGTTACATTTGCCATGCAATCGATTTTTCAATCGTATCAATATATAGTAGTCCCTGATTTATTCTGGTTACCTCTGCTTTAGTGAAATTGATGACAAGAAGAACTACCAATAGATTTAAAATATTCATTATTTAAAAATCTTACTAAGATTTTAATTTATTTATATTTCGCCTGCTAGTAACCAACTAATGAATTTTTACTATCTAACTACGACACGATGTATTGGTTTTAAATAAATTAACACATAGACAAATCTGAAATTTTTATTTTAGTATAAAAATATAGTCACGAGAGGTCATTTTATCCATTGAAAATCCAATGTTATCCTGACCTAATGATGAACGCGCTTATTAAAATCTATTTTGTTGATTTGATCAATTCTCCATTCATAGTTCGACAAGCGCCATCTACAAGGAGGAAGCTGAACAAATTCACAATGTTAGATCTAAACTAAAAGGATCCTAAATGTTAACTGTGTTAGGTAAAGAATGGATATTGTACAACGAACGAGAAAAATTACATATTGCTTCCAAGCGCAAATCAAGCGAGGGACAAATATGTCATATTCTCACGTGTCGTACACAGTACTTTTCCCAGGATACGTTCTTTTTATGTGTTTAAAACGAGGTTCAGAATTAAAATAAATAATACATATTACATTAACTTTAACCTTTACCAGCAAATACTTTTCATAAGGTGCATTTTTTAAAAATTGTTGCATTTTTTCAGGAGTTAAGGTTTTTGACTGTTTTGGAACATATCTTACCGATTTTCGTTTCAAAAATGCGCGTAGTTTTACGTATTTTGATATATCAATATATCAGTATTAAATAATTATGGTACCCTTCAGCATCGAGTACTGGGACCATAATGTGGATTGTTTTAATTTTCTTGATAATTCTTCAAAATAAACTAACAGAGTATTTTCAGAAAAAGAATTCTCCTTGGCTTGCTCAGTCCATAAAGTTACTATAAGCGATTTCATATTTTTGTCTTGATGTGCTTGGTAGCAATAAATTATTACAAACATCGGATGCTTTTCGAACAATAGCTGGAGGTGTACTTTCAAACTCTAAATCTTCTTATTCCATTATAATCAATATTTAACAAATCTGACCTGTTTTAGCATAAAAATCAACAATATAGTATATTGTCCAACAAGTACAACACCAGTTTGGCAAGTTGACAGCATTAATAATTGTGCAGTGTTTCGGTTGTGTTGTTATGGAAACGCCGGCAAATGTTTTTATGTCCTAAGGAGATATTGCGCGCTAATCGTCGATATTGCGTCGTCAACATGGAAAACGTGCGGTTTCAAATTGCCATTGGGTTATCATAATAACAGTGAGAAATTATTTCTCGCTATAATGGCGGATATTTCTCACTGCGTGAGAAATTCTCCGTTTGGAACGTATGGAAGCGATGATAGAAGTGGAACATTCAATAGCATCCGTCGAAAAATGATTTTTTAAACATTTTTCTGGCCGTAATTTCAAATAAAACAGAATAACTGCACTGTCAATTTTTGAGAACTTTATAAGTAACATGTTTTAGTGAAACTTTCACAATAGAAAAAATAACTTTCAGAGAATAAAATTGGTACTTTCCGGCTAGCGATTGACAATGAGACTTATTTGTGCAGGGGGGCGAATCTAGTATATGTAGTAGGGGGTGGCCAATAATAGCCCACCGCAGGCGTAATCGCGGGAAGCGATACATTTTTCCAGCACTGAGCGAAATCTAGAGTTGATATAACTCAAATATGAGTTGTCCTAGACCGAAGCGTGTTGCTAATAGGGGACAGCCCAGACCTCTGAATTACGGCAACCAAATCGAAGGAATTGCATCAACTCACTTGTCCTAGACCGAAGCGTGTTGCTAATAGGGGACAGCCCAGACCTCTGAATTACGGCAACCAAATCGAAGGAATTGCATCAACTCACTTGTCCTAGACCGAAGCGTGTTGCTAATAGGGGACAGCCCAGACCTCTGAATTACGGCAACCAAATCGAAGGAATTGCATCAACTCACTTGTCCTAGACCGAAGCGTGTTGCTAATAGGGGACAGCCCAGACCTCTGAATTACGGCAACCAAATCGAAGGAATTGCATCAACTCACTTGTCCTAGACCGAAGCGTGTTGCTAATAGGGGACAGCCTAGACCTCTGAATTACGGCAACCAAATCGAAGGAATTGCATCAACTCACTTGTCCTAGACCGAAGCGTGTTGCTAATAGGGGACAGCCCAGACCTCTGAATTACGGCAACCAAATCGAAGGAATTGCATCAACTCACTTGTCCTAGACCGAAGCGTGTTGCTAATAGGGGACAGCCTAGACCTCTGAATTACGGCAACCAAATCGAAGGAATTGCATCAACTCACTTGTCCTAGACCGAAGCGTGTTGCTAATAGGGGACAGCCTAGACCTCTGAATTACGGCAACCAAATCGAAGGAATTGCATCAACTCACTTGTCCTAGACCGAAGCGTGTTGCTAATAGGGGACAGCCCAGACCTCTGAATTACGGCAACAAAATCGAAGAAATTGCATCAACTCACTATTCATAAGTTATGATAGCTCACGCCCCACCGTCTTAAATTATTGATGTTACCGTACCAGAGTCCAAATTTTGGACTACCAAGACCTAAATTGTGGACTATCGGAACTCAAAATATTTCTTTGATTTAACGCCTGCATATTGTGGACTTCAATTGCCCTTTGTTTTTTCAAGATATGACATTTTTGTTGTATATTTAAAAAAATAATAATCAAATGAATTATAGACAGGAGAGCATACTACGGCTATAAGAAACCATGCGGACAAAGTGATGACGATTGCTTATAAATAATAAGGCTCCATTCCAATAATAACAATTTATATGCATCTCCCTCCTGTCCCTCCATTTTACGCCAACTGACTAAAATGATGCAAATTTAATTAAAAAAATTTTCACGCACAGAGAAAAAAGATGAATAATCCCGCAAACGGCGCTACGGCCAACAGGTGTCTATACGCGCGATCGGAGGAGAATTGACGAATAACAATGGAATGAACCGCGCCATACCTGCACGAGCACTAATTCGGAACTTTCCGTGACCTTACGATCTTGCGATTTACCCTCGATATGGGCTTTTGGAGCACGTTTCCTGAATTATTCCAAGTCAAAATAATTTACACATGGTAATGAGTTAAAATAATGCCCGTCCGGGTTAAAGCGACACTTTATAATCAATTAGTAAGTTTTCCCAACCCAGAAACTGAGTTCAGGTAACTCATAAAATAGTTACAAGATGAGGAATTGTGGTGATCCCAAATATGTTTAAAATGTTGTTGAAAAATCTCTTTCTGGGTTGAGGCGAACCAAAAGAACCTCAATTACTGTAGCGTTTTAAAATAATTTGTGATGATTCGTAGGCTCAGTTAAAACAACATAGAGAGGTGGGTTGAGGTAGCTCCAATTTTGCAACCCACGACATTGGTAAATACATTTTTGTCAGTATGACTACTCCCAAAAATGGCTTAAAGTTATAAATGATTTATCGTAAATACCTAGTACTAGAAAAACTGATACCCATTCAGCCCCCCCCCTAGGTCCACCACTGATCGTGGGTGACAAGTAGGTATGGTGAAATTATTTTGAAAAATTTATTTTTGAGTAATGACCAATTACTTTCGAGGCTTATGTAAAACATATTTTTATTTATTTTTTTCCATATTAAACTTTCTAATAAAGTCCCTAGATTTACCCTTTGTGGTCTGTATTAAATTAATTTCGGGTTTAGGTCTTCGCGCATTCTTCACTCCAATTTCTTGCTCCAAACTCAAAGAGCTAATGGTTTTTTTTAAATAGTCCACCGTCAAACTATTCATTTTAACTTAATAAATATATATATATATTAAAATATTAAAACATACACGCTCGAATTTCTAACTAGATGCACGAACAGACAACGGCGCGGCGCACACTAAAATTGTGCGCCTTTCCCATGTTAAATCGCCATAGCCCCGCTATCTCCCGCCACCTGTTACTACAGAGAAACTGCATGTGAAAAGGAGTTAAACGAGTCTTATACCTGACTCACGCAGTGAGTTTAGTCGATCGGCCCGTCCTCATTCTGAGGTGGATCTTTTCCCTCAGAAAAGATGCTTGGTATAATCACCACAAGTTGCTAATCCCGACACTACTTTGCACCCCTAGTGCATCGTGTATGTGTGATGTTCAAAAAAAAAAATGTATTATGCCCTACCTACTTAATCGCACATGCGAGCAAGTCTCGTCATAATCGTAATTAACCTCGACCGAGGCACGGTTGCCGTATCGAGAGCCTATAATATACAATTTGGTTGACGGCACGATAAAATATTATGGAGTGTCTGACTTTATACGATAAATAATATTCAATGAATATAAATTATTATTTTTTTATTCGTTTTGGGTGTGCACGTGCGCATGTGCTCCTATGGAAGAACTGCCACTGGGCTTCTTATAAATCAAATAATTGTTTTCCAGCCTATCTGCTTTACTTTATAAAAGAGCATGGAAGACTAGGCTAGGACAAGGACCTTTGTCGCACTTTAATAAAATGAAGGGCAAACGCACATTTTTAGCAGTTTTATTTGTATTGGTTAATTTCGTTCCTCAAACCTTCACAAAGAGGCTGTATTTTTACGATGCAAACGACCTTAACTTTTTATAGAAAATAGGCAATCAAATTTAACTGTATAAGCACAAAATAGTCGTGATTTTTTTATGATTATTTTAGATGATTGTAAAAAGGATTATACGTATTTTATAATGCCATTTGGTTAAGTTTATTGTAAAGAGTTCTTCGTTTTTGAGGCCGGTTATTCAGTTGGTGTTGGTGACGTGAGAAGTAAAGACAAAACATGTAACTAAAATTCAAAACAAATATCCAATTTTTTATTCGAATGTTTTTCATATGGGATATTTAGGTGAGATTAACATAATTGTGACGTGTTTTGTGAAATAATACGGAATATGGGATTTATTATTTAAGGTATGTTTTATATACTGAATTCCTACTATAGAAAGTATGTTGACCAAATATAAACATATAAAACATTCCCGCATATTCCTGAAAATATGAATAGGATTCTCTTTAAACTGCCAAAAATTAACCACGACAAATAGCTGTTTACTGTGTACGGGTGTGTTAACACAATCTTTCAAATTCATAAAAAAGATGAAGATACTATTATTATTGCACGATATTTTTAACTGTAATATAAGGTCACAGTTATAGGTCTGAGACCTTTCCTCGGGATCTTTCTAAATTTTTTCTTGCTTTATCTCCAAAACTGTCGAAATTATGAATACTTATTTGCAAAGCTTGCTGTCCACTAAAACTGACTTTTGAAATTTCATTCCTTTAGTAAATTGTTGTAAATGTAATTCTTCCTTTGATTCTGATTTAACTACAATTTAGACTTTATTATTAGTAATGCCACCGGATCAGGAACTGGTGCCCGTCGAATCCTGCCTTTTTTTTTAATAACCAGTTCGGTCAGATCCGGCTGGAACTGAATTTAAAAAAATGTGTTGTAGAAATTATGAACAGAACCACAGCGACACAATAGAGCTGATTTATTTAACGACACTACGATAAGAGCAAAACATGACCTCTGGAATAAATAATATAATTAATAAACAATATGTGACACATTAAAATTAATAATGGCCACATTATGGTGAAGAGAAATTAATTTTTCCAGTTACTTGCAGAGAGTATGTTTATTTTTTTTTGTTTTATAAGTAGATATAGCCGGCCTCAGAGAAAAGTCTTTCACTATAAATAACACTTAATATAGGCGCAGATAAGTATTTTTTGCATTTTTTGGTAAAAATAGAAAATTTTCTTCGTATTTTATCCACCAGCCAAATGGATTTTGATCTGTTTTTAGAATGTTTTATTGTAAATACAGTATCCGGTTTCGGTTCGGACAAAACTGTTGGCGTTCATTCCGGTATTTTCAAAAAGTGAAACCGGTGGCATTATCATTTTTACCAATAATAAGGTTATACTCAATTTACTTTCAGAATTACTTTATGTGTTGAAAATTAAACAAAACTTGAAAGTGTTACTCTTCTTACCGCTATACAACGTGTCCAAGATAAAGATTGCCAGTACAGGGATCTCGGAAACCGTAAGAGATACGAAGTCGGTTAAATGGAAGTAAAGCTGCGCATTTACCTGCCTAATAATATGCCGTTTAGAAAGTTTCAAAATTCCGAATAGTTCCGGAGATATCCGAAAAAAAATCGTTTTATTGTTTTCCTGGTTTTTTTTTTGAGATCGAATTCTAACGTAAATTGCGCTTTTGCATTGCCACTTTTTCAGCTCTATCTAACAGCGTTAATTGTTTTGTAATCCGACGAGTCGTCTTCGAAGGGCCATTATCAACTTTCTTTTTACTTATGTTGGACTAGTTCAATAAATAACAAATAATTTAATAATAAACTACAAATAAGTGACCAAAAATCATTCCAAATCAGTAATAAAACGAACAACGAAAAAAGTAAGGAACTACATAATCAGGTGTTCAAAATGATTTCCGTTATTCTCTAAGCACAAATAACATCTTCTAACTGCCACATAACAGTTTTTTTGAGATAAAATAAAACATGCGATAGAATATGAAACTTTTCAGCATTTGTAAATTTATGTTCCATATTTTCTAGAAAATAGAAAACCTCTTAAAACGCTCTCAAACGATCACAATGGGAATGTCAACTGAAACAAATCACGCGTCACCATCTTAATTTTTTTGTTCAAGTGCCTACTTTTCTTTTAAATCTCGAATCAACAGAAGTTTGAAATAATGTTTCTGTATTTTGTTCACTTATTTGTGGTTTATTATTAAATTATTTGTTATTTATTGAACTAGTCCAACATAAGTAAAAATTTAGAGCTTACTTATGAGATATTATTTATAAAAATAGGAGAAATACAGGACCGTTTCCCAAAATTTCCTGATGTTGTTCAAAAAACCCTCGAAACGTCATTAAACCACAATGTGTCATACATCGTTGCATTCGGAAGAAAAAAACTATCAAATTCCCATATCAGAAAAACAGGACCGTATTTAAAAAAAGAAAGTTGATAATGGCCCTTCGAAGACGACTCGTCGGATTACAAAACAATTAACGCTGTTAGATAGAGCGGAAAAAGTGGCAATGCAAAAGTGCAATTTACTTTAGAATTCGATCCCAAAAAAAAACCCACAAAAACAATAAAACGATTTTTCAGAATTTCGTTTTCTTCCGGATATCTCCGGAACTACTCGGAATTTTAAAACTTTCTAAACGGCATATTATATGGCACGGAAATGCGCAACTTTACCTCCATTTAACCGACTTCGTTTCTCTTACGGTTTCTGAGATCCCTGTACTGGCCCTCCTTATCTTGGACACGTTGTATAGGTACCACTGATAAAAGAAAAGTGGATTCATCGACATTTGACTAATTAAGGTAATTTGTTGCACTTTCTAAAGGAAAAATTTATTTTTTTTAGATTTGTATTAAACTATAAAACAAAATTGGTAATTATTTTATATTATCTTAAATACGATTACTATAGCACATAAATAATACCCGCATAATATCTGCCAAAATCTGGAAAAATATCCAGGAAGTTTATGATTGATCAGCTAGCAAGTTTTGGAACAAAATTCAATGTATACTTATTGTAAATTTATTAGGCCATAACTTTTTTGTGCCTCCGTGTATTTAAGTTTTTAATGAAAATAATATTTTTTCATATTTATTACGTAAAAAAGGTACACTAATTTCAGGTCGCCCAGAGTTACCGTTTCGGAGATATATGCATTTATATTGTTTAGTGCCTATTATTTTATTTGCAAACCAAATTTTTTTTAAAGTAACCTATGAGGAAACAAATGAAATTTAGAGATACAGTTGCTATGAAACCTCCATGTTATTATTTGTTTGTTGTTTATTGTGTTTCGGCATTGTTACTTAACTTAGGATAAACTTAAAAATGAAACATTTTTTTACACAGCTTTTTTACAATAATCAACAAACAACAAATAACAACATGGAAGTTTCATAGCAACTGTATCTCTAAATTTCATTTGTTTTCTCATAGGTTACTTTAAAAAAAAATTTTGTTTGCAAATTAATAATAGGCACTAAACAATATAAAGGCATATATCTTCGAAACGGTAACTCTGGGCGACCTGAAATTAGTGTACCCTTTTTACGTAATAAATATGAGAAAGTATTAATTTCATTAAAAACTTAAATACACGGAGGCACAAAAAACTTATGACCTAATAAATATGGAAAAAATGCCGCAGGCATGTACAGTGTACATTAAAATTTCACCAAAAAATCAGTTCCTCATCCAAAAAAACATTATTGCCAAATTTTGTAAAAAACCGTTGGTTTCTGTCAAAGTTATTAGAGAAAAACAAAAATTAAGTTTTAACTTTAACACCCTGTATCTCAATTAATATCAACTTTCGGATGTAGGTAAGTATAATTAAATCCTAATATTTTTACGTTAGGAGTCTGTGGTTTTTCCATGTCCCATTACTTAACGGAAATTATGAAAAACTATACAAAATGAAAATTTTAGAAATTGGACAACATGCTAATGTTGATGGGGGCAACTTGGTTAAAATATTTTCAGTATGATGCAACTTCCAGTTATGCCAATTTGCTTATTTTAAATGGAAACGTATACGTTTGTAACCTTAAAGTAATTATTAATTTTGCCTATAAGGAAACCTTTATTGTTTAATTTTGGTTGGATTTCCTGTTGAAAAAGACCTGCTTTAATAAATTTTTTATAATACTATGATGGCGTGTTCAAAAGTTTGAATATGGTTTTCTATTCCGGATATTTGTATTTTCGGAAATATTGCCAATTTAATATTTTTATATGGCGGCTTTGCTGCTGATTTTCAGTTCAGTTACTCCTAATTGGCTATGACAGCATTGAAATACAATCAAATGCTAAAGAAATGTATTAAGCTGTCACCATTTGAAAATTAATAATAATCATGCTGGGGCGCTTAAATTATACAAACGAAGATTACTTAAACTAATTTATTATTTATGGAGAATATGATAAAATAATATCAAGAACATTTATTTCTTTAACATTTGACTGTTTTTTCACCCCCCGTCATTGGCAACTAGGAGTAACGCATAATCCCCAACAAAATCGGCATATAAAAATATTAAAGTGGCAATGTTTCGAAAACTGCAAATTTTCGAAATAAACAGCCTTATTATATACCTAAACTAATTTTTAATGCTAAATAGAAAATAATTATAAAATTTGGTGGTTTCCTATTTCATAATATAGATTTCTTGCAGTTTTCGCGCATATTCTGACATAAAATGTAGATATACAGGGTGTTGCAAATAAGAGTGCCACAAAATAATTTTTTTTCTTAAATAGAACCCACTGTATATTATTGCATGTACGGATTCTTCGGAAAATCCTAAACATTTTTCATGTAGCATGTGCTATACCTTAGCCCAAGCGTTTTGAATGAGAATAACTCCAAAACGCTTGGGCTAAGGTATAGCACATGCTACATGAAAAATGTTTAGGATTTTACGAAGAATCCGTACATGCAATAATATACAGTGGGTTCTATTTAAGAAAAAAAATTATTTTGTGTCACTCTTATTTGCAACACCCTGTATATCTACATTTTATGTCAGAATATGCGCGTTCGAAAAACAAAATCGAAGGGTCCGAGCGATTTTTTAAAAAAATTGTAGTTTGCGAGATAATGAATTTATTCCTTACTTTACGTCCTCACTGTATATATTTTTTTTTCATTACAGTAGATATAGTACAAAAAACAATAATAAAGTCAATAATTACCGAATTATAGAAGCTCACCCAAATGAGCATTTATTTGTCTTTAACTGCAATTATTGCGCATAGCTTTAGAAATACTTTCTTTCTTATCGCGAGTAGTTAAACGACAAAAGGCATTAAACATTTAAGAAGTTAGAAAAATAAATTTGAAATGTATAGGTTTAGGTATGGCATAAAGAAATATGATGAATGAAACCTAGCAACTAATTAATATTGTAGTATGATGTATAAAAACATCTATTTTAAATGATTTTTAATGAAATCATATCACAAATCTTATCAGAATAAGGCAGGGTTATTTTTTTTTAAAGCGTTGCAAGGTGAAAAGCGAAAATGTTTTAATAGTTATTTATGATGTTAGTGTTAAAAGTGATGCTGTTTTGTGAGAAGGAAAATTAGATAACGAGCGTAGTAACCCGAACAAAGCCAGACACGAGAATGAATAAAAAATTTAATACCTATTCTACCAAATTCAAAATGAAAATCCGAAATAAAGTAACTGACCTTATTTTTTGTTGTTAATTAAATGGCAACCAATGGTATTATTGTTAGTTACGGAAAAAGTCGATATCAACAACACTAGTGTTAAAAGGAATCTACTTGTAACAATAGTGTCATATATTTACATTTTAGACACACACAACAAGCTTTAAACGCCTACTTTTAATAGTGTTTATATATTATATATTTCTTAGATGAAATTTGCGGGTATAGCGACATAGGGGACACATTTTGACTCTTACCAGCTCTTTCTATTTTGGGCGTAAATTTTAAATAGTTTATTTTTTGTATCTCGAACTCAAATTAATGCTGTAAAATTCCAATTAGTAAGTATGAAATGTTTTAACGGTTTAGTTATCATAATCATCCATTCTTCTTATAAGAAAAATTTGTTTTATTTGGTTGGATACAAGTAGCTTTAAGTGTGCAAAAATGTGTGCATTAGAACCAAATGTAGAGTAAAGTGTCCTAATATCGAATACCTTTTTATTAACATTAATATTAATTTCAATATGTCAATAAAACTAGGATTTTTTAGAGCAAAACAAAGGATAGGCTACGCACAACCATATATTAAACCAAAATAAATCATTGCCAGCTCTTAAAAAGTAAAATCCAAATTCTACGAAAAATTGTCAATTCTCGTTGACAAAAAAAAAATAATGTTCCTAATACCGAATAGGGTATCCGATATTTTGTAAATAATATGAAATTAGCCATTGAGATAGAAATCACAAATATATGCGTCTGTTTTGAGCACTGAATCCATTGTTCACCCGCCCTATGTTCAGAGACGACTCCAGAACAAAACATACATTCTGCTTCTTCTTCCCCAATGTCACAATCCATGTCAGAATCATAATCTAAACATAGTTCTTCATCTTCTTCAGATGAACTACTAGATTCCTGGTTCTTAACACTCTTCTTCTTAGCCATGATTGGTATTTTCTTCTTAGCAATATATTTTCATTCCTCTTTATTTATTCTCTTAGAAGGCAGACATTTGTCTAGTTTCAATTTCGGAATGCCCTTTGAGAAACTTTTCTTCCTCTTTTGCTCTGACGAACTACTTTCTAAGGCATGGGGTAATCAAGGCAGCAGATCGTTTTCTGGACTTTTTTCTTTATCGCCAGGCTTGTAAAGCGAAGTGCTCGGTAAAGGGCTAGTATTGGTCCCGCACTTTTGGATCTTTGGAATTAGAAATTCTTAGATGCATCTTCTACACATTTGGTCTTGCCAATAATTCTTGGAGGATACTCTTATCCATTTCTGCACAATGATCAACCAAATCCGCTTCAATTTCTTTAGGCAATACTGGTGGGCGTCCTAGATTTATTTGTATACGTGTTTCAGGTGACTTAATTTTATTTTTCACGTAGTCTTCCAACGTGGTTTTAGGAACTCTAAAAGTTTTCGAAGCTTGCAGGTATCCCATTTCTTTATTTCTGACTATAGTAACAGCTGCAAGCATGGATTTGCTATCCCACTTCTTTCGCTTTTGTTTGTGTTTCGATAACGACATTTTAATTCTGAAATTAAGAAAAAGATAATAAGATGTAAGATATAGGTACAGTAAAATTAATACTACGAATGTAGTTGTTAAAAAGGCCTTAGCTATCCAAAGATTCTATAAAGTATACTATATAGTCAAATACGAAATATTTTTCCCTAATAGTTGCCTGTCTTAATATCGGATATCCGATATTAAGACTGCAAAGATCCGATATTAGGCAAACTGTCTCATATTTAAGGTCCATGTTATCAAACAAAGAAAAGGAATAGTGTTCCATTATCCACATGCACTAAATTAAAGTAAACATATTACAAACTAACTTAAACTACAGGGTCAAATTCAATAACTTACCTGAATGTTTAAAAATCACTTTACTGATTAGCACGTGCAAAAACTGGACACAGTTCGGGATAAATGACTTTCGAGCATTCTATGTCTTGCCAGTGGCACTAAAATATTATTCCGTGGCTTGGGTATAGCTTCATGGTGAACTGTGGACAGGTTTCTTATTTATCAGATTACAGATTTCCTTAAAACAGACCTATCCGATATTAGGCAACTATCCGATATTACGACACTTTACTCTAATTGCTGTAAAAGAATATTCATTTATTTCATGAGATACATCCTTAGACGCCTTTTGTCATATAATAAAATAACCTTCATAAGATATTTTGCTTAAAATTAGATTTCTACCACCGACACTATTGAATTTACAAACGTCCTTATTAGATACAGATAACGCCGTGAAATTTTCTATACAAAATGAATTTATTACAATGAATAAGCTTCTGAAATTTTTGAAAGATATTAAGATTAACATATTACAATCCTGGAATTTCAAAAATATTCTTAATATCGCCCCACGACAATTCCTCATCAGAATCTTGCAGCACCTCCCATTTTATTATAGCCCTCGGCTGTTTCAGCCAACCGAAACTTTATGGGTCCTAAAATTACCCATAAAAGAAATACAGAACTGTATTTTGAAAATCATTTTAAATTGAATAGAACTTATAATTTTACAGTGTTTGGAAAATTTAGGATCGACGTATAGATATAGGTACCTACTTATGTTCACTTAACGGGCTGCTAAAAATGTTCAAAAATTTGATTCTCTCACTATTTAAAATAATATTTGGGATATTTGTTCCTTCAATTATTGGCAGGGAAGCTCTGTCTACAGGAGAAAATAGATCTCTATTTATTTTAATATCTGCAAACTTACTAGCTTGATTAAGTTAATATTCTGTACGTCATATTATGTAATTTATAAACTAGGTAATGTTTTTCAGGGAAAACTGAAAAATATTTTGATTTTAGTATTATATATAGGGTGTTGAAAAAAGTCGGTACCCCGGAATAACTCCGGTGCATCGCATTGCAGTGGAAAATGTCTGGGGAAAAAGTTGTTTGGTTTTAAAGGAGGAATAGTTTGCAAACTATTAGGGGGCACGCCCCGTAAATCTAACCTACAAAGGGAAATTGAAAATAACTCAGTCGGTTTTGATCCTAAAAAAAAAATGTGAGAAGCAAAATTGAAGAGCTTGACGGAGCGCGTAAGCTCGAACAAACCTGATCCCGATATCTCAATGAGTTAGCGAATTAACGAGATTTTCAACTGCAACAACAATAAAATTTAATTAATCATATCTCGAGAAGGGGCGGAGTTGGGGTATCATTTTTTCGCGAATTAACGGGTGATACCGAGTACTTTGATGGGCCGGAGGCTGAGGTTGGTGGGGGCAATTAGGAGGGGAGTAAGGGGGATTGGAATTTTTTTACATAAATGCTAATAAGTAGTTTATTAATCGAGCTACGGGGATCAGGCCGGATTCAATTTGTTCATTTTTTTATCAGCTACGAGGTGGGATTGGCAAAAAATTTTTATTTTCCCAAATGCGCGCTGGGCGCGGCATACAAGAAATGACCATCTCCGAAAATACTTATATTATGTTTAATTTTGGTATGTGTTAATAGGATATAGAACCTTAAATTTTAGTTAGAAAAATTATTCAATTGTTCCACCAGTGGCATCGCTGCAAACATGTCCATTGATATCTTTTACAAAAAAGATGGTACGCCACTGATATTTTTCCATGAGTGATGTCGGTTATTTCAATAATCGAGTGATCAAGCGGTTTTTCGCTCGAGCGATCACAACACTAATATTTTACGTAAAATTATTTTCTAAATGATGTAAATCTGTCATTTTTGTAACGAGAGTTATATTTTCAAAATAACTGTTGTTCAAGAATGTTGTTTAAATTTCCAAAATATTTTATGAATTGATTCATACTCATTAATAATTTTTATTTTCTGAGGGCACCCGAATTGAAGAAAAGCATATTACACGTTGATGGAACACTCACAGTATATAAAATGTAATCAGATGTGGGTAGTTATTCAAATAAGGTGCTTTACCTGGATCGAAATATAATACAGGTGTTTTTCGAATGACAAATTACAATAAATATCTTAAAAAATTAACTGTACAAAATAATAATAGAGGAACAGTCATTTAAAAACTTACTTTTCTAATGAAAATTATGTGAAATCTTAAGTTGTAGATTTTAAGGTATTTTACAGGGAAGCATGTACAGGGTGTCCCATTTTCGACACTTTTATAATGTATCTCCGTAATTGTTAGTGCTATCAAAAAAGTAAGGTAGGTGTCATGTACTCTTTTTCGGTCAAACTTAAAATGGTAAAATCAAAATTAAAAAATTTTCGCTCGCTTAAGAGATACGGGGGAAAATCAAAAAATTGACAATTTCTAAATTACCCTATGTTTTCTTAGTTCAAGGAGATACAGAAAAATATTTTATATAGAAGTTTCTTTATATTGATTGTTGAATAATCTGCCGTTTTCAGAATATGTATACGGGGCCAGGTAAAAAATTAATTGAACATAACCTCATTTTTTAAAATGGAATCCCTGTATATTTCAATCTAAAAAGATACTATTTTAAATTTTCCTTTCAAATATACAGGGTGGCCCATCGAAAACGAAACAGAGACATTTACTGGCAGCTCAGTTCTTTTTTGGAAAAACGCTCAGACCCGTCGATTTTGTTTTCGAGGGGGACACAAAATCGGAACAAAATCACGTCAACAAGTGCAGCCCCCTAAGCGGGGGTGGCACCACCCCTAAAATCTTAAATGGAAAGGGGGGTCGAGTGATACCTTATTTTAAAGGTCTTTCAATTCACTTTATAATGATCTAAAATTCATAATACTTCAGTTCAGTAGTTTTGGAGATTTATTGCTTTTAAACTTAAATAAAACTTTAATACATCATTAGTGGAAATCAATACATTTGGTAGCAAAGTACTTTAAAAATTAAGAATGAACTGACCCGTCAGCCAAGTAAATGTTGGAAATGACCACCATGACTCTCCATGCAGTAATAAAGATTTTGCTCAAAACGTTGCAGCACATTTTGCAATATTTGAGGAGTAATTTGAAGGCACTCATTCACAATTCTTTGTCGCAAATCTTCTAACGATGTTGGTTGAGTAGCATAGATTTTGCTTTTTAAGTGACCCCACAGAAAGAAATCCAAAGGTGATAAGTCTGGCGATCTTGGGGGCCATTCGATGGCACCTCTTCTACCAATCCATCGACCTGGAAACGTCTGATCTAAATATTGTCGAACACGTAATGCGTAATGTGGTGGGGCACCATCCTGTTCGCAATGTACCGCCGATCATTCCCATTTTCAATTATGGCTGTTAATGCAGGATCTATGGCGTCTTGCAGTAATTCCAAATACATTTCACCGGTTAAATTTCCAGGCAAGAAAAAAGGACCAACTAAATGATCGCCAAAAATACCAGCCCAAACATTTAATTTTTGTGGCTGCTGTGTGTGTACCTCATGATAAACTCTGGGATTAGAATCTGACCAATATCGGCAGTTATGACGGTTTACTAGGCCATGTAAGAAAAAGGAACATTCGTCGGAAAAGCAAGTGTTGAATAGAAAATGTTCATCGTTTATAATTCGTTCACTCATATCTTCAGAAAATTGTAATCGCCGATCAAAATCGTCTTCATTAAGTTCTTGTACAAGGTGAATTTTATACGGATGAAAACTATGGGCCTTCAGAATCCGTTGGATACTACATCGACTAACACCACACACAGTATCCAATTTGCGGGTACTTAACGTAGGATCTACATAAACTTGCCCTAAAACCCCCACTTCTATTGCTTCGTTCCTTATGGGATTTTCAATGTTGCGTTTTTTATTGGCGACTGATCCAGTGTCCCGAAATTTAGCTATAAGTTCTAGGACATATTTTCGATGCACGTTACTGTTCTCATGTCGCTCATTAAATATGTGTGCTGTTCTATTAGCGCACTGATTATTTCCGAGAAATATTTCGATAATTTCAATCCTTTCCGCCGTGGAATATACCATGGTTAATTTATGAATAAAGCGGAAAAAGGTATTTTAACAACAAAGTTTGGTCGAATCAATCGCAAACTATGTACAAATTCCTATTTAAAATAAGTACGAGACATTCCCTGCTTATCTTTCTTTAATAAACCACTTTTTTCGCGACAAAAACCGCTCCAATCGCTATTTTGAACACCAAAATGAAAACAAACCATGGGCGTAGTGAAGAAAAGCATTAAATTAATAAGTAACTGCCTTTACTCAAATTTCTTCTGAAACTAATCAGATGTACCTATTAAAGTGTACTGTAAGCTTAAAATCAATAAATCTCCAAAACTACTGAACTGCAGTATTGTGAATTTTACATCATTATAAAGGGAATTGAAAGACCTTTAAAATAAGGTATCACTCGACCCCCCTTTCCATTTAAGATTTTAGGGGTGGTGCCACCCCCGTCCAGGGGGCTGCACTTGTTGACGTGATTTTTTTCCAATTTTGTGTCCCCCTCGAAAACAAAATCGACGGGTCTGATCGTTTTTCCAAAAATGAACTGAGCTGCCAGTAAATGTATCTGTTTCGTTTTCGATGGGCCACCCTGTATAACATACCATGGATTAGATTGGTTTCCTACGCGATTTATTTAAACTTTATTACTTTGAAACGAAAGATTCAGATTAAGTTAAAAAAATAACGCGAATCATCGCAAATGTTCGGAATATTATGCCCTTAAATGGTTTCCGTCTTTCTGGATAGCGAACAAAATATACATGTCTTCGTTTTCTCCATTTTGAATATAAACTGATATCATATCAAATTTTTTAAAATGTTGATAGGTAATTTTCGGAAATAAATATGTAAAAATGAAATTGACGTTAAATGTTAATAGTCAACATAGTTGTTTCTAGGATATTAGCTTTTGTTTCATGGTCTACTGTGGTTTAAGGTAATAAAGTTTAAAGAAACCCAA
Organism: Barypeithes pellucidus; assembly: GCA_963991005.1. Taxonomy (NCBI): domain Eukaryota; kingdom Metazoa; phylum Arthropoda; class Insecta; order Coleoptera; family Curculionidae; genus Barypeithes; species Barypeithes pellucidus. The sequence goes on from OZ022559.1 coordinate 39,719,362, forward strand.
TATCATCTACGGTGTGTTATATATTTGAAAGGATAATTAAAAATAGTATCTTTTTAGATTAAAATATACAGGGTGTTTCATTTAGAAAAATAAGTTTAGGTCCGATAACTTTTTTACCTGACCCCGTATACTTATTCTGAAAACGGTAGATTATTCGACAATCAATATAAAGAATCTTCTATATAAAACATTTTTCTGTATCTCTTTTAACTAAGAAAATATAGGGTAATTTCGATATTATCAATTTTTCGATTTTCCCCCGTATCTCTTAAGCGAGAGAAAATTTTCTAATTTTGATTTTACATTTTAAGTTTGAGCCAAAAAGAGCACATGACACCTACATCACTACCCTGAAAAGTAATATTACTTTAAAATGAAACAACCTGAATTAAATGCGTTTTCGAATTGCGAGGATCGAATCAAATGATTCTAATATTATTTGAAACCGGACTTGATATTTTTCGTGTCTTACAAAATCCTACATTAATTTTTTATTCTCTATCCAGAGATCTCTGGTTAAACTATTAAAGCCGTAAAACCGGTAATTTCGCCGGTTTAACAGTTGACCTGAAAGTTGGCGTACTATTCGGATGGAGAATTAAAAATAAGCACGCAAGATCTTTAGAATTTTGAAACGTATAAACAATAATGAAAAATACAGGGTGACAATTTAAAAACTTGAAATGGCCATATATTAGAAACGAAAAACTGAAGAAAAAAACGCAAAAAACAGTTTCTATAAAACGAAGGGGGAACAAAAACAAGCGTATTAGCCTACCCCTATCTGCAACCCCTTGGACAGGGTGAGATAAACCCTTAAAATCTTAAATAGGAAGGGGGTCGAGTGATACATCATTTTGAAGCTCTTGAAAAATGCTTTCCAACGGTTCATAGGAGAATAGAAAGGTACATTTCAGGAAATTCTTCTCTGTTTATTAAGGAAAACAATAAATGAAAAGACAATTTTGAAATTTTTTATTATTAGTTAATTAAATGTTCAAAATGATTGCTACCAATATCCTGGCATATTAAGAGATATCTCTTAAGAATTCTAAACAGTTTAAGCCTCGGTATTTCGTATTGGTTTATTTGCTATTTTTTTTTGTCGAAAAAAAAAATTTGTATAAATATTCGCATTTTATTATCACAGAATTTACCTTAAAGGTAACTTCTACTAGTATTATTATTTTAAGAACAGTTAACTTTCGGTTCAGTTTAAACGAAAATCAGCACTTCTTATCTTTAACAATGGTGTACAGCACAGCTGAACGGGTAGAAATTATTTTCATTTATGGTTCCCAGGATCAATGTTTTTTAAGAACAGCTCAACGTTTTAACGAAAGGCATCCAGGTCAAAATGTAAGCCCGGAGTATGTTCGCCAAATTTAAAGAAACTGGTTCTGTCGCGAATATAAAGAGAAATCAACCGAGACTAGCCGACGAAGCAGCGCAAATTGAAATTCTGGGGCAGTTTGCAATGAATTCAACTTTATCAACTCGTCAAGCAGCTGTAGCAACTGGATTATCTCGTGAATCAATAACAAAGGTGCTTAAAATTCATAAGTTGTATCCCTATAAACTGCACATACTGCAAGAACTTGGTGACGACGACCCTGACAGAAGAATACAGTTTTGTGAAATAATGACAGATAGAATTACGGAAGAACCTCGACTAGTTAAAAATATTTGCTTCAGTGATGAGTATACCTTTTATTTAAATGGGCATATTAATAAGCAAAACTGTCGTTACTGGAATGACGAGAACCCCCACGTATTTAAGGGCATACCCAGTACCCCCAGAAAATTAATGTTTGGGCTGGTATATTGGGAGATGGTATTATCGGCCCAATATTTATACAAGGAAATTTAAATGGCGACAGGTATACTGAAATGCTACAGAGGTCTATCGAACCACTAATAGTGCGAGAATTAGAAAATCAGAGGGACATACTCGGAAATTTATCTTTAGAAGAACGCTTACTACATTTCCAACAGGATGGAGCACCTCCGCATTATGTAGTTCCCGTTAGGCAGTGATTGGATGATAATTATACCAACCAGTGGATTGGAAGAAGAGGTCCTGTTGAATGGCCACCTAGATCCCCGGACCTAACACCTCTTGACTTCTTTTTGTGGGGTCACCTAAAATCTGTGGTTTTTAAAACGCAACCTGAGTCACTAGAGCAACTTCAGCATAGAATAGTTCAGGAATGCCGTGCTATATCCAGAGAAACCTTTGCAAATGTACGTGAAGAATTTGAAAGTAGGCTTTATTATTGTCTTCAAAACAACGGAAATCATTTTGAACATTTAATTAACTAATAATAAAGAAATTCAAAATTGTCTTTTCATTTATTGTTTTCCTTAATAAACAGAGAAGAATTTCCTGAAATGTACCTTTCTATGGTACCATTGGAAAGCATTTTTCAAGAGCTTCAAAATGATGTATCACTCGACCCCCTTTCTATTTAAGATTTTAAGGGTTTATCTCACCCTGTCCAAGGGGTTGCAGATAGGGGTGGGCTAATACGCTTGTTTTTGTTCCCCCTTCGTTTTATAGAAACTGTTTTTTGCGCTTTTTCTTCAGTTTTTCGTTTCTAATATATGGCCATTTCAAGTTTTTAAATTGTCACCCTGTATATTAAAACATATTTAAAAAAAAATTGCATTTGTCACTGACCTTAATTATTGTATTCCCTTAATATTTCATAACAGTAAAAAATTTTATTAATACATTTCATAACAAAAATTTTAAAATGTACAAAGTAGAAATCAAAACAATTTACAGAGTAGTTATTTACTTTTCCGCACTTCTGATGGGTATGTAATAATAGAGAACTTATTACGTTATTTTCGCCTGCACTGGATAATTTTCTTTCTCAGAGATTATTTTTACAGTGAATCCCATTGACAAGATTTACCAACGCTAAAAAATCTCTCACGCACATTTCTATTCAAAAAAGGCCATTAAACATTCCGAATATAAAAGGCCGATAATCCCAGGCAAACTAGATTGTATTTTATTCTATAATTTACGACTGACAACAAGAAACACTATATGGATTCATGTATCACCTTAACATAAAAAAGCTATAAAATGTTTTTATATTTACCCGAAAAGTTCCATCCTATTACATCGCATGTTATCTAAAGCCTTACATTTTACAACTCTGGTTTAATCAAAATGAAGGTCATATAGGCAAAAGCTATGTCTGGTATAAGCCGTTAAGATCACATCATAGTTAATATGAGATCCGGTATTAGAATTAGTTCATAAAATTGAAATGAATTGCACGAAATTTTAAGAATAAAATAAAATTATTAAAAAAATAAGTTATTCATGTACGAAATGAGAAGTCGAGGCGATATCATTCGTATTCAAATTCAAAATTCAAAAAATCAATCGCACGAGTTTTAACTAAAAATGTTTTTCCTTAATATTCTAACAAAAAATAGCAGTTGTAAACTGTAAAATATAAACAACAGTATGAAACAATGATAAACTAAAAACTTTGTAAGATGGTTATCAATGTATTATTTACTAGGAAGTATTTTCTGTAAATGGACCTAACTATACTTGTAAACTTCCTTATGTTACATTTTCTCTGAGAAACAAATTTTTAATAAGAAGTTTTGCCAATTTTTCAAAGTATCGACTGTAAATAAGCAAAGTATAAAATTAAAAATGTTTAAATAATAGAAATGGTTAAAACACAAATACTAAAAATTAGGTATAGTACTTGGTACTTAAAAGAGAAATCGATATGCTTAAGAAAGAGTCAATTCTAGTCAATAAAAGCTCAGATAGAACACTCTCTCGAACACTCGAACGAATTTTTTTAAATTTCTTTACGATTAAAGTAATAATATAAGTTTTGCCATTATTAAAGTAATCGCTAACAACAACAAAAACAGACACCCAAATTAGGTTTTTGTAACCAACGAATCTTTACTTAGTATCAAATATATACATTCTGTCCCCAGATCTACGCATGAATAGGTGAAACAAAAGATGTATAAATTTTATTAATAATTGAAGGAAAGTCAATAAGTTCTTCTTACATGGAACAGTAAATAAAATTACATTTAAAAATCTTCCGAAACAAAAAAATATATACTTATATTTATATATATAATTTTAGTTGCATTACAAAGTTTTTTTCCTTGATAATTTTTTTCCTAAAACAGAACTAAAGGCTTGAGAGAAAACCAGTTTAGAGGTACTCCGAAATCCACTTAATATATATAATATTAGGTACTTTAATCTAAATAAAGCAAAATAGAATCTAATCTACTTTGAGGTGCAATACTCACTTTTGATATAGTTTTTATTGACAGTAAGAACATATTTTTACTGCAACATTTAATTTTTTTTTAATTACGAGTATTTAACTTATATGATATTATCATTCAACCTGCATATATGTATATTATTATAATATATGTATGCTATTTAGAAATATTGACCATGAACTTTCCGAAACGATCCAATATTCTCACAATATGACATTATGTTTGAAGAAAAAAAATATATAACTTTTTTGACATCGTCTATGCCAGGAAGAAATGTGACCTTTTTTATTATATAATACCTCAATAAAATATTACTCTTTCATCCCGAAACACCTTGTATAAGAGATTGATATTATAAGGGAAAGAGATAAAAACAGTAAGCTCGAGAGACTAATATTAAGATTAAATGACTATGCATTAAGAGGCATTATTTAATATAGTTATTATGTATTATCAATAAATAAATATATTCTCCTTCAAACGCAATAATGTTGAATTGATTGGCGATTCACGCTCTGGTACTACTAATAAAAATTGTCCTCGAAGTTTCTTTACATTAATACTTGATTAATACAAATATTATACTTAGAAATACGACCCACACCACCTAATATTTATTTGGAAGAATACAAACATACCTTATAATATGTAATATATTAATATCACAATAAACAAAGACAATCAAATGAAATATTTTTATTTGTTCACATGATCTATCTTAAACCTTAATTACTGTGAGCCAGTTAAAACGTAAAGCCCTATCCCGTAGACCCGGGTGTTGCAATCCTTCAACGCGCTTCGGTTTATTCTCTTGTTACTCAGTTGTACTCGAGTTACTAATAAGAGTGGTGCGCTGAGTGATCTTTTCTCAGATTTATAGCTGAATCTGGGTCGCACAGATCCAACTTCTTTCTAGTCAAATCCGAAACATCGCCGCTAAAATATTTTACAGGGTAGCCCATCGAAAACAGGTTTACGGCTGTGTACGTGAGAATTTAAAAAAAACTCGGACCCGTAAACTTGTGTTTTCAGGGGGACACGTTTCACTATTAATTTCATCCCTGTAACCTCAACCCCCTAGCGGGGGCGGCTACTGCCCTTGTTTTTTCAAATGGGAATGGGTATGTTGTGATACATCTATTTAAAGGGCATTAAATTCTCTTTAAAATGGCTCTTCGTTTTGTAAATTTGAGCTACGCGCCTCCGAGCAACGGAATTTGAAACATTTCACTGCATCTCTTATCAAGTACACAGGTTTGTGCGTAAACAATTTTTTTTAAAGTAATAAGTATCAGTCAATTCAACTTTATCTTCAGTAAAGTGGTTGATCCAGATCTACATACGTTATTTCTGAGCTATTATTTTCTTTTGATTTGATCGTGACATAAAAAATGGTTTATTCTATTGAGGAGAGAGTGGCAATTATTGAATTGTATTTTATAAACAATCAATGTGCAAGAGTAACGGCAACTTTGTTTAATGACAGTCATCCAGATAGACACGTACATCATGGATATATCCTAGAATTAGTGGCATATTTTCGGCAAACTGGTTCAGTGGCAAATAAAAAAAGGATCATTCAAAATCCGGTACGAAATGAAGCAGTAGAAGTAGCTGTTCCGGGTTAAGTTAGTATGAATCCAACATTAAGTATCAGAAAAATGTCTGATGTAACGGGAATTTCGCGGACCACTGTACAGAGAACTCTGAAACATTATAACTGGCACCCATACAAAATTCAACTTCTCCAAAAATTGAATGAATGATAATGACTGCCGATTACAGTTTTGTGAAGTAATGTCAGAACAAGTATTAAATTATCCGAACTACCTTTTTAATGTTTGATTCTCAGACGAATGTTATTTTTTTCTGAATGGCACTGTCAATCGACATAACTCTCGTTACTGGTCCGACACGAATCCAAGGATTTAGCACGAGGTTCATACTCAAAATCCTCAGAAATTAAACGTTTGGGCTGGTATTTTCGGTGATCACATAATTGGACCATTTTTCTTACCGGGAAATTTAAATGGAGATACTTATTTAGACTTGTTGGAGAATGTTGTCAACTCAGCGCTGATGGAAATTATGGAAAACGACCAACGTTACCACGAACAAACCCAATTATGCATTACCCGTACGCCACTTTCTGGATGAAACGTTTCCTGGTAGATGGATTGGGAGGAGGGGTGCTATTGAATAGCCCGCGAGATCGCCCGATTTATCTCCCCTTGATTTCCTTTGTGGAGACATCTAAAATCCAAAATTTTTGCCACCAACCCGAATACTTAGAAGATTTACGGAATCGCATTACTAATGAATGTCAACAAATTACACCAGATGTTTTTCACAATGTCCGAGAACACTTTGAACAGTGGTTGTACTATTGTATGGAGTTGAATGGCGGACATTTTTAACATTTAATAAGATAACATGTAAGTATTACTCAATTAAATTAAATTTTTTAAAACGCAATTTCTCGGTGGCGCGTAGCTCAAATTTACAAAACAAAGCGTCATTTTAAAGAGAATATTACAACATACCCATTCCCATTTGAAAAAACAAGGGCAGTAGCCGCCCCCGCTAGGGGGGGTTGAGGTTACAGGGATGAAATTAATAGTGAAACGTGTCCCCCTGAAAACACAAGTTTACGGGTCCGAGGTTTTTTTTTAATTTTCACGTACACAGCCGTAAACCTTGCTGGACTGTTTTCGATGGGCCACCCTGTATATCCAGATTTTAGTCAGACTAAAAATACAACTCAAATAATTTATTCATCAACAGTATTTTACATTTTGTAGAATTTTGTACTTATCACTATTTATAACAAAATATCAAGAAGAAATTTATGCAGCGATTTAAAAGCAAAATACATGATTAAATACTTTTAGAATATCCTTTATTTATTTTTTTACTAATTCAAGCCTATTAAATACAACAGGAACAAGTTTAAAAAATGAAATATGGGGATCTTGTTTCAGCTTTATTTTTTTAATCATGATAAAACCAACTATTTGGAAAAATCGCTTATTTTAGTGGGATCGTCTTCCTCCTATTCTTAATTTATTTCCGAATACAATAAATATATAGAATAAGGAAAATTAAAGTTTTATGTTGTATGGTTTTTGGATTTTATTTATTGTCGTATATATTTTATCATGAAATAACCAGCCAAATTAATTTTTCAATCCCCTTATTCTGCGTATATCATAAATTATTTTGACTCAAATTTATAACTTTAATCAAAATTCTTAAGATAGCGACTTCTACCCTCTTGCAAAAATTACGACCCATTTCTTTCTCTAATAACCAAGGGAATCGTTAATTTACCATAGATATTTGCCATAAACTTCGGCCGTGTATAATATTCTTTCGCATCTTACCCTAAAAATTTAATATCAGACCATGTGTACTTTCGCCATAAAAGTTTATGTCAAATGAAAGTTTTCTATTGGGCGACGAGCGAGATGAGAAGATAAAATCCAAGATGGGATCTAAAAATGGCCGTTTATATGAAAGTGCACATTTCACCCTGCGGTCGGAGTTGTTAATAGGGGTTGAGATGTCGTTTTAAACACGAAATGGCGGAGGGTCAGAATCGGTCGACAGATGGTAGGATAAAGGTTTTATAAACCCTAGGGGATGGTTACTTACACTGGTTGTTCAAAATAAGGTTCTAACTATTGTTAACTTCCTGAGAATTTTATAGATAATCAATTAGTGAAATAGTCGAATAATTTTTTTAATAGAATTTTTAAATGTATGATCAGAATTAAACACTTCATCATGAAAGAGGTATTAATAATTTTCCCTTGTTTAAATGATGCTCCGTTATAAGCTAATTGAAAGAGACTATATTTTCTCACGTCTTTTACTATTACCACGAACGTAAAATTATTTTTTTCCATTTTTTAAAGTTATCCAGTAGTTTGAAGCCAATTTTACTTGAGAAGAAGTGCGCAAAATGATCCCAGCGGGTTTGTTCACGTTTATTATTACAGTTCTCTTATAAATTATTTTAAAATAATTTTGTCTTTGCTACTTGTGTTTTAAAATATAAAAGAAGTTTCTATCAATAGCAATACATTTAATAAAATTAATTTCCTTCCTTCCTTGCCATTTTATTATTTAACACATAGTATTCAAATTATCTATTACATATGTGAAACGAACCATTGCTTTGGCATATTCGTAGAGTTTATATACAAGTAAATATTTCTTTGTTTTAAATATTATATTTAAACCCTTACCCTTAGTTGCAGTATTTTTATATTGAAAGTTTACAATTTTAATTAGATTTCATAATCAATTAAGTCAAATCTCGGTTAACCCTACTTTTCACTGCGTTTTTTAAACCCGACAGAGTCACAACTTTATTTAATTTGGCATCCTGACTTAAATCGTCAGGCTTTGAAATCTTCCTGTTAAACTTTTTGTATTTTTCGCTATAATATATTTTTTTCTCTTGAATAATATTTTAATTTTTTGCCTTAATAAAGAAATATTTGAAAATATATCAACATAATTGGAGGTTTGAGAGCATGCATAAACTTTTATCAAAACTAAAAATATCTGAGAAATCAATAATGAAAAACTTTTCCATTTGTTGCAAATTTTCTTAATCATCTTGTAAATGTATTACGGTTATTTTTTTTTAACGTAAATTAGCTTATATTAATTTAATATGAATAAATATTTCGGTGAATTGTTATTACGCTGAAAAATATTTTCGGTGAATTTTTTATCAGTGAATTATTTTTGATAAACGGTTTTCGGTTTTCGGCGAATGGATCTATATCCATGTTGAACTAGTATGGACTAATAATTATTAATACTTAAATTTATTCGTACTTAAATCGAAGCTATTTTACTAATTTATATTTACAAAGTCGCATTTAAGGTGATTTTGATAGATTTTAATAAACACTTCAGCATGTCAATTTAAGATTTTCACTAAATCATACATTGTCCTGTTTAACTTTTTGATTAGATATCGACATGACGTCTTAATTTAAATTTAAAATTATGCATTGTTCTCGTAAATCTATTTTTACTTTAATTTATCTTACGGACCTGCAATGCTATTTCAAGATAATAATTAAATTAATCATAATCCACAACAGAATGTTATTATTTAAATACAACAACAACATGGAGGTGGTATATGGATTTCTCGTCAGGATAGAATTTTTTAACTTCTTAACTTTCGATACTGTTAAATGAAGTTATTAAAATGTGTTACTGTGAAAAATAAGCAGGTTTAAGTTGTCTAATGTTTAATCCATGTAGAAAATACTAACTTATCCCCACAGAGACTGACATTTAAAGGTCTCGTGGTACAAAGCTTTGGCCTGGTATTGGTGGCTGTAGAAACACATATAAAGTGTAATTCTGATATGTTATTGCGAAGCAAACTAAAACTGTATCTTACAAATATTATCTACATATTGGGTTTCTTTATAATACGATAGTTATGTTGTTAGTTATGATGTTACTATGTAAAAATATATAAAATTTTTATTATAATTAGGTATATGCAATTCGAATACATTCAAAAAAGCCCGAACAAACACAAAATTAATAATTATAAAGTCTACTTTACAATAATATACATTTTTACGTGTAAAATACGGAGCCGAATACATATTTGAGGTCGGTGTCACGTAATAGATACACGTAGTATGGATTTTGTACAAATGTATAGTTTTTTAATTAGATTGTCGGGAAAATATGGTTATACTACTTCTGACCAAAGGTTTAAGGGAATATCATCTGTACCTACTGAGAATAATTTAAACTTCAACCATAATTATTTCGCTTTATTCCCACTAATGTTTAATAATAAGGATTTAATTTGCTTTTAGTTTGCATTTGGGTAACTTGCTTTTATTTTCCATTTGGATAATTTATATGATAAATCATAACATATTTCCTAGGTAAATTTAGAATAAGTACTGGAAATCTGTGTACTAAATGTAAAAGTGACGATAATCCTTAAAAAGTTCCTAGTAAATATATAATTGATATTGTTGAATACCCAACAGAATTTGCTCGGAACAAACCCCAATCTCTAAAATTTCGAATTGAATTTAAAAAAAATTTGTTTTGAGTTTGTTCGGGTTTGTTTGTTAATTAAAATCAAATTGGAACAATAATAAAAAAAATATATATTAATAGTCATTCAAACTAAACTCCTGGACAAAATTAACGCAACATCATAAATTTGTTATATTTATGATGCTATTTTTTTTTTGAATTTATGATCCGATTTGAATGATTTTTTTTTGCATTGTAGGTTGATTCCTTGACAATGTCATAGTTTTCGCTGTTTATCATAAGAATTCAATTTTCGATTTATACTGGGTGTACTAAAAATGCTATGTTTTTTTCCGAAAATTCGCATCACCCTGTGGAGTATATTAGCAACTGAAACATATTGCAGTTGACATTAAACGGTAGGTCCATCTTTCCCCAACATTTTCTTTTTGGTTTACTTCATTATCTCTGTTATTAAAGGAGATACACCGTTTTATAGCGTAACATGTTTTTATAGACTTTAATATTCAACACATTCAATGTTTTCAAGTAGGTTTCAAGATTAAAATACTCGTCGGGCAACTAGGCATACGAAACGAATGTTTAATAAGCAGTTTCCGAACAGTTTTTATCAGTATGGCGAATTTTATTTGACCTTTGTAACTTTAAAACACAACATCTGCTGACACATCGCTTGCAATGTCAGAAAAAGTCCCTATTCTACTTGAAAACATTTAACAATGAATGTGTTGAATATTAAAGTCTATAAAAACATGTTACGCTATAAAACGGTGTATCTCCTTTAATAACAGAGATAATGAAGTAAACCAAAAAAGAAAATGTTGGGGAAAGATGGACATACCGTTTAATGTCAACTGCAATATGTTTTGGTTGCTAATATACTCCACAGGGTGATGCGAATGTTCGGAAAAAAACATAGCATTTTTAGTACAGCCAGTATAAATCGAAAATTGAATTTTTATCATAAACAGCAAAAACTATGACATTGTCAAGGAACCAACCTACAATGCAAAAAAAATCATTCAAATCGGATCATAAATTCAGAAAAAAAAATAGCATCAAAAATATGGCAAATTTATGATGTTGTGTTAATTTTTGCCAGGAGTTTATAAACAACCTCTCGTTCGTTTATTATCACGTTACATTTTTAAACTTCTCTTCACCTAGGCACGTAAATAATTTATCTGAGTAGTTGTAAATATAAAAGGTGTCAATCAGGTTATATCAGTGATATTAACGATCGAAAAAATCATTATACATGTAAGTGTCGTAGAATACGTTGATCAAAATGCGGAATGTTATTTCCATAGTGTGTCTTCTAGTAATAAGCGAGGGTGAGTCTATAATAGACAGAATGTTTAAACAAAGAACGTGCATTTAATTAGTATCTAATAAGCGATATAAGAAATATATTTATAAACGGCAGATTTTATCACCAACTTCAGAAAAAGATTTTCTTTAAACAATTTCACCGGTTCTTGAAAAACATATTAATCGAGTGCGGCTGTAGCACAGAAAATTCGGTTCGCTGAACTTAAGAGTTTTTACTCCTGCATAAAAACTACATAATGACAAAATTGCTACTATGATTTTGGAGATTTTTGAGGTTGAAAAATGTTTGCATAAACTCTGTATTAAATATCTGGATACTAAGTATTTATTATTTTTAGAACTTAAACATAATTAGTAAGACTATAAAAAATTGACTTATTTATTACATCTAAGTAGTAAAAAAATATAAGTTACTACTGAAAAATACTGAAAACTTTTTGCAAAAACACACTAATCGATTCTTTACAGGTAAATTTCGAGGACACGGTTGGCTGCTGATCATGATTTTCGGTTCGCTAAAAAAAAAGTATCATCTGAATATGAAATGTTTATTGACAAAATTGCATGTGATTTCTAAGATTAATATAGTTTTAAACATTTGATTAGCAAAAACTGATATAGTATTTACCATACGCGGTTTGCTAAACATGACTTTGTTATTTAGTTTCAGCTAGATCTGGATTTGGTCCTAATAATCAAGACTGGGGATATGTTAATGTTAGGGATAAAGCGCATATGTTCTGGTGGTTACATTACACCACAGCTACAGATGACTATACAGAAAGGCCTTTGGTTATTTGGCTACAAGGTAAAGTTTCCAATAAATGTATTTTTAATATCTTTAAATTTTTATAAATGTATATGGCGACTCTTTATTTAGATAACAAACAAAAATCTCGGCTATACCTATAATATTCAGGAGAAGAGAGGGAGAGAGAAATATTTTTAAATAACTATTTCATTAAATATCTAATGGCACACTTTTTTAAAGTTGTATTTCAAATTCTTAATTAAGTTTTCACTACGTGTAAAAGCACTTTCAGATTTTTGTTCATTTTTGTACTTCTTAATCTTCCGAATATCGAGTACATAATTATTCAACTGCAACATTTTCCCAACAGTTACTTGAAAAATATTATTACCACATCAAAAATGTAGCCAACTTGCACTAGAGTACCAACTTGCACACAGAGGATAAATACATTTTTCTATGAATGCTTCCATACGTTCAAAACGGAGAATTTCTCACGCAGTGAGAAATATCCGCCATTATAGTAAGAAAAAATTTCTCACTGTTATTATGATAGCCCAAGGCAGCCATGAACAGTGTACATGGCAAATTGATACGGCACGTTTTCCATGTTGACGACGCAACATCGACGATTAGCGCGCAATATCTCCTTAGGCCGGCGTTTCCATAACAACACAACCGAAACACTGCACAATTATTATTACTGTCAACTTGCCAAAGGGGTGTTGTACTTGTTGGACAATATACTATTAATTCTGATCCTCGTTTTAAACACGTAAGGAAGCCTTTTCCATTGATAGGATGTAACCGCCTGCAGACCGGTTTCGAACTCTTTTGGTCTCGTCAGTGCAGGGTAGGTGTACAAGTACATACCTATCATCAGAAAAGACTCTAATACTTCACCCTGTATTATCATCGGTAGTCGAGAAAATACAGCGCACAGCGCCATCTCTTAGCAGTCCCACACAATCTGAACAGACATTATTTGAATAAATCAAGATTTTAAAATTCTATTTAAAAAATAAGAAGTATATACTTCTCAGGTGGTATTAATATCAAATTGCAATGTACGGAAAAATAATTATATCTCGACTACCGATGATAAAACAGCATATTAGAGTCTTCTCTGATGATAGGTATACCATGCACTGACAAGAACAAAAGAGTTCGAAACCGGTCTGCAGATCGTTACATCCTATCAATTAAAAAGGCCTCCTTTTCTTGGTAGTACCATTCAATCTGAAATAGTATTTTAAAAATGCTACTGTGTAGACTAAATACGCCCTTATTGTATAAGGTATCATCGGGTGGTCTAGAAAAATAACAATTTTTCCATACATTGGTAATTGATATCTGTTTTTCCTTTAAATTCTGAATAATTAATTAAATGTTTGTGAAGTGATTAGTTTAAATTAATATTAATAGGTTTTGTCGTAATAATGCTCGTGTAGATAGAAACATGTAACTAAAAGACAAGAAATAATTTTGAGTTAGAGACTTGTCTCATTGTCAGTGACTGAATGACATTTTGTTAATTTATCACGCATATTTGAGAAAAATGGATGATATTCTAAAAATAAATATAAATATATGAACTTTTATATTTGTAGATGTCATGCATAGTTAAATTCAACAACATGTATTTTAACTTATATTTCCATGGTAAACTTGTCTGTATTCTCACTTTTGTCCAATATATACTGTTACTATTAAAAGCGAAAATTACCTATAATAATTGTTATAAATGTTCCTCAACAAAACGGAGCAATTATAGATTATTGATAATTCTATTTATCTTTATTTAGGTGGTCCTGGGGCTTCATCAACAGGCATTGGAAATTTTCATGAAATTGGACCGTGGGATATGAACCAGGAAGATAGAAATATCAGTTGGGTTAAATATCTTAATGTTCTTTTTGTGGACAATCCCGTCGGAACTGGGTGAGTTAATTAAAATTTTCTTAAAATTAAATTATGGCAACCTATTTTTTTTAATAAATCCCACAGATTCTCTATTATTATATTATATTGCGTTGGAGCCTAATATGGAGCCAAGTATTTACTATAATAAACACTATCGCACGCGTCAATAAAAATGTATTAGCTAATTTTTCAACTACATACATAATTTGACGTTGGGTATTTTTTTAATAATTTCACACACTATTTTACATATTTCATACTTATAGAAATAAATTAGAAGAAAAAAAAAACTTTATTCCTTATTAATCTTATTCTTATTCCAATAAATTCAAGAAAATATTTATTAAAATAGAAGAAGAAAAATGTTCATTATTGTTTATGGCCAACTATCTATAAATATATCTTAGTGGCTAATCCAATCCGGGCTTTTGTCACAGAAGACAAAAATTCGAAAAAGTAGTTATTTCTCTAAAGGACCTGATTTTAGAACAAAAAATCAAATTGCACGGTGGCATAAAATAAGTTTCGTCCTTATACGGGCATCACCAGCAAAAAACAAATGTTATTTGATGATACACCGACATTGTGTAATTTGATTTTTTTCTTAACGACAAGATGTATTTAGCTAGCAGTATTATTATTATTAATTCTATTAACTTTCATACATTTTATAACAATTTTTTGGGATGAATTTACAAAGATTATTACACAAAAATAACCTGGAATGTGTATCAATTTCTATATATTTAATTACAAATTTCTTTCTCCTCGCCTCCTTCCAAATATCGTTCTAAAAAGTTTTACCCTCGAAGATTTGCACTATTTTGAAATCATTTAATTCCCTCCCCCTCATTGCCGAAATGCTAAATCTTACATTTCAAAGGTTTTTATCAAATATATAAAATGTAAACAAATATTGTTTGTATTTAATAAGGAGGTGTGGCGGAGGGGCCCAAAAGTTGGCATGTTACTGTGAAAGACTGCGAATTAAATGTGAGAAGGATATATTGTTTTCTATTGGAAATTTGAAGATATTTTTAAATGTAAATTACCAAGAAAATCTGTATAATACTTGTAATATTTTTCAAAATACATATTTTTCAGCCGCTCATTCTTCTATTAATACAATAATAAAACTAAATGGTATCCAATTTCCAGTTTACGTCAAATTCCTTATCGTAACGGAAGTTGGTATGTATGTATATATTTAAAATAGTAAAACAGATAGTTGCTGTATAATGGGAAAATACTCGGAATATCACATCTGATATCATTGTAATTCATGTTACTAACATTATCTTCAATATCAATAAGTAATAAATAGTAAGTCTCTTATATCATAAATCTAATAAATTCGGCTATCAATATAGTCAATATCAATCTATGTAGTAGTGAGATAATATACTAATAACGAGAAATAGTTTACACATGTCACACAAGTTTTCGGAAATTAGTAAGCTGCTTTCCGCACGAAAATAATTTTTATAGATAGAAGCAATCGTTAAGTTATCGTCCTTAATTGTATTTAATAGATTGTGTAAATCGAAGAAATCAGCCGTTCTCAAAGATACGGAGATAGATAATAGATTATTTCCCAGACCTAAACCTTACAAGGAAAACGATTTTTATTAAATTTCGTTCATAAGGAACAAAAAAGATCTCTCCATATTCGCATTAAGTGATAAAAATAGAAAATATATCAAATTTTTGTATACAGGGTGTCCGGGAACATGTGGGAAATCTCCCGGATATGAAGAAAACACGTGAAAAGAATACTATAGGTTCATATAAACTTCTTTCGTATCGGCCTCCTCTTCGGAGATATGGGCTCCCAAAGAGCACCAATGGAATCAATTTTTTTACACATAATTATTGAACCACCTGGTATATTTCAATTATTTTTTAATATGATGTATACCAGGTAAGACCCGTCAAATTACTACCCAAGAAACTGTTGTGAATTATTCACAGATACAGGGACGGACTAGCTGTAACACTCATGGGCCCATTTTTTTTACGCCCTGTATGATGAGAACTTTGGACAATGTTTTTTACATACCTTTAATTATTGGCTAAAAATTAAGTACTCTTCATTCATGTCGCTAATCCTAACCGTTTTCGAAAAAACGACATTTCATATACATCATGTGCTTCGGGTATTTCAATAAAAGATACATCTTGTTCCGATCCAATGTTCAACCTTCAAGATTCCGCTTTTTCATATTTAGCCCATGAGCAGTTAGGGCACTGAGTGTAAATAAAATGACGTTTTCTCGAAAACGGTTAGGATTAGCGACATGAATGAAGAGTACTTAATTTTTAGCCAATAGTTAAAGGTATGTAAAACACATTGTCCAAAGTTCTCATCATACAGGGCGTAAAAAAAATGGGCCCATGAGTGTTACAGCTAGTCCGTCCCTGCAGCTGTGAGTAATTCACAACAGTTTCTTGGGTAGTAATTTGATGGGTCTTACCTGGTATACATCATATTAAAAAATAATTGAAATATACCAGGTGGTTCAATAATTATGTGTAAAAAACTTGATGGTGCTCTTTGGGAGCCCATATCTCCGAAGAGGAGGCCGATACGAAAGAAGTTTATATGAACCTATAGTATTCTTTTCACGTGTTTTCTTCATATCCGGGAGATTTCCCACATGTTCCCGGACACCATGTATATCAGAGACGAACATCGGAATAAAAAATAATGAAGTATATTTTATAATTACAATTATTTTGCAAGGAAGATCGGGTAATTTGACAAATGAGAGAGTTACATTTTTTAAAAGGTGCCCACTTAATAACAGTATTTGAGAAACTAACTTTTATTTAGTAATTCACACAGTGCACGAGATAATCTGGCAAAGCTTATTTTTTATTATATGTTTCAATCAATAATTCACTGTAATATTATGGGAAGAAGTAAAACAAAGTTGAACTTGTAAATTTCCACTATATTATAAAAAAGAACATAACATGTTTCGCTATACTATAGTTTCGTCAGATGAAAGATCTAATGAAAAAATGTACAATAAATTCACATTATTAAAATTATAAAGAAGGAAAGAGGGAAAAACCAAAATTATGGCTACTGTAATTGAATAGAGTACCTGATGGGATTTTACAATGTGTAGGTCAACAAAATAAATTTAATAAAGGAGAACTATTTAAATCTAACTGATCATTAAGTAACAGGTGCGTATTTTTAAGTTTATTAATTTCCATAGACTCCAACAGATTGAGTTTAAATCCTTTATTTTCAATATGTAAAATTTTAAAAGATGGATCAAAATTATGTTTGTTATCAAGTAAATGAATAGCATAGTTTCAGTCGGTTTTGTTTTTGATGAAACTATTATAATGTTCTTGTATTCTTCTAGTGAACTGTCTACCTGTTTGGCCTATGTATGTTTTCGGACAATCTTTGCATTTTAATTTATAGACACCAAAATGTTTGTTATTGTCATTTTTGGTTTTATTATTTTTCATAAATTTGCTTAAAGAGTTATTAGTTTTGTAAGCAACATTAATATCAAGATTGTTTAGAAAATTACCTATTGTCTTGCTAGGTTGTCCAATGAAAGAGATTAGTTTACATTTATTTGAGGAAGGTTTGATATTTGGATAAACTAGGGTCAATAGTTTTTTGTAAGTTTTCTTTTTTAAAATATGGTCGATAAGATTTGAGTTATAAGCGTTATTTACTGTTATTCGTTTGATGATGTTGAGTTCTTTTTGAAAGTTGATTTTGTTTAGAGGGAGAGTTACTAATCTGTGAATCATATTATGAAAAGATGCTAATTTTTGTTGTATCGGGTGGCAAGAAGAGTTGTGTATGACAGTATTAGTATGAGAAGGTTTATGGTAAACGGAGAAAACATGACTATCATTCTCTCTTGTAATATTTAAATCAATCAAAATAATTCACTATTAAATTAATTAAAATATCTAAAAAAAAATTGTTATACCGCGAAATCTCTATTTGTATCCAAGTGTTAATGTTTTTCACAAGTATGGCCCATCTGATTGTAAGATATTTTTTACTAGAATATGAATAATCTTGTTTTATTTGAAATCAGTTTAATTCTATTTTTACCCTATGTGAGAAAATAATAAGAACATTAACGTTCTACTAAACGGTTCTTACTGAGGGTTTACTCCCTTGCCTCTATAATGCTAATTTGCAAATAAACTTATCGGCACTAATATAAAATAAATATAAATTATTAATTCGTATCTTAATGGTAATTTGCTCCCCCTTAGCGTGAATATTAGCATCTAGAAAAAATACGTGTATATTATTTTCTGATGATTTACTTACATTTATTTCAAATGTTATAGAAATTGAGGAGGATTAGTTCTTCTGATATACTCTTTAGTTTAAAAATTTGCAGAGAATGGAAATATGCTATATCAACTTCGCTTCGTCACCATTAGCCGTTTCAAATTTAGAGAAATTGGTAGAAAATTTACCGACAATAATTTTTACTATACTCTAACAAAGAATTCTTCTATGTATCGATTTTAGGGGTAGTTTTGGGGTTCATATCGCAGAAATAATAGTACTGCCGATCAGATTAATCGAAATATATCATTTCATATTATCATTTTAAATATTTTTTTGATAATAATTCTTAATATTGACAGTTTTAAGCATCATCAGTATCATCATATTGAATTTCTCATAGGAACAGTTTATAGGAAAAAAAATGTTTAACGAGAAGTGCAAAAAATTATTGGAACCCACTTTAAAAAATGATAATTTTACGCATGAATGATTGATTCTATAATAATGTATCAATATAAAAAAATTGTTATTAACTTTTATCTAACAAATAAGTACCTCCTCACTGTGCTCCTATTTTAATCCCTTGTTAGCAGCGATTCATATAAATATTAGGAAATTAAATTAATCGCGACAACATTGTTAATGTATTAGAGAACTATCAAGTACTGCTATTTATGTTGAAAAGGCAATTTGCTGGAAACTATTAGCTTCAATAATACTAGGGAATTCAAGAATTTTGTTATCAGGTCCGAATCCAAAAAATACACGTAACAAAAATTAGCTCTATAGGGAATCATGAATCTAATAACTAATTTATACTCTCAATTAATTATCATTATTCAAAGGATGCTAAGAATTCTTGTAAGATACTAAGATAAGGCAATTTTTTTAACTACTTTTAAAAAAGTACTTCTACTAATTTTTTTATCCAGAAAGAAGGACATTTTTACTGTTATTATTAATTTCAATTTTCATTGGTTCAAATAGCAACTAAATAAAAAGTCCAGGGACGAATATCCACGAACTTGCATCAAAATGTTACTAAACAGGGTGGTATAAAATTGCGTTATCAGTTTTTTTTCTTACTAACTTAGATATCATGGTCAACTTCAATTTTCTAAATACAGACCTTGATTTTTTTAGAGTATTTTTAACCCATATATAATGATCAATTTTATGACCTTAGTTTCGGCACAAAATACATCATCAGGAAAATTATCAGAGTTTTCTCAGTACGGCCCTGATTTTTTAAAATAATATATACATGATATTTTCATTCGATTTACCTGTAGTTGAGCTAAAATGAAAGGAACATATTCAATTTAAACGTATTATTTGCCAGATCTCACCAGAACAACAAAATACAAAAAAATATTTACAAATTCAAAGTTTCAACCGCGTATAAAAAATGGTAATTGAGGTAGCCACGGAACAGGTCTGTCTTCATCTGCTGGACTATTGTTTGTGAGGAAATCTCCAGAATAATAGTACATTACGTATCAAGGGCCGAAAAGAGGCTTCTACGGACGAGATGCGGAGATGCGCACGCCTAGTGGTATAGCGTACGCCTTGTGATCCGAGAGTCGCGGGTTCAAATCCCGCTATCGGCAGCTCTGGTTTTATTTATTTTTTTACAAGTGCCCGAGTCTTTGAAGCCATATAAATAAAGAAATTCTTCAGACATTTTTCTAAAACATCTTTGAAAAATTAACTGCCAATTTAATTTATATATAATCCGCTATTTATTATCGCTTGTAGTATTTCTCGGTGGGTAGAGTGTCCGCCTGGCGATCTGAGGGTCGCGGGTTCAAATCCCGCACCGACAATTCTGGTTTTATTTATTTATGAGCACACGGTGACTCGAAGCGGGCGGGAAAAATCTTTCGCGCCCGCTCTCTTGGAAAAAGCCACTTTCGGTGAAGAGAACATGCATGAAAAGAGGCACTTTCGGGGCACATGTAAAAAAAATATATTACACCCCATGCAATAATACCCGGGAACGTCAACGACGTATAATCGATGCCTTCCAACCAGTTATATACAACATATGGTGAGGCACGCAATTGAACATAAATGGAAAAAGATCCAACCGTTATATTAAAAATCAAGGTAGCTATTTCGAACGAATACGGAGTTGAATGTTTAAATTTGTACCTTTTTTTTAAATTTGTTGGTCTCAGCTGAAATCTGGTTAATATTACTTCTTAAAAATGAAACATGTTATAATATAAATATAGGAAACGAACAATGGAAAATAGAGAAAAATATTAAAATAAACATATGATATATTAAATAAAAGTTAAAGAGAATTACGTAAAAGAAATAAAATATACAGGGTGTACGTAAAAAAAACGAGATTTTTTTGTTTAAAGTTACTGAAATTCTAAAATTTATTTTGAACACCCTGTAAAAAGTGAGGTAAATTTGTTTCCATAATTTATTTGCCTTAACTCCATATAATATCAATTCCAAATGTGAACTTTTAATTTGCAAAGATAGTGTAGGTATAACAATTAAATCCAACGCTGAAAACTGACATTTTTCTGAAAAAATGGTAATATTGGAATAACTATAAGATTTAGATATATAACATTATATATAAAAAATATTCAGAATGATGTAGAATTGACCAGACTAATCAGAAAAAAATTACATGGAAAAATGTCAGTGGCGTACCATCTTTTTTGTAAAAAAATATCAGAGGACGTGTTTGCAGGGACGCCGCTGGTGAAACAATTGAATAACTTTTCTAACTAAAATTTGTGGTTCTATATCCTATTAACAAATACCAAAATTGAAAATAATATCTAAAGTACTTTCGGAGATATTAAAAATAACCATTTAAAAAATAAAAATTCAACACCCTGTAGCAAAAAATTTAAGCCGTTGCGGCCATGTGTTCATATGAACTTTTCATTATAAAATAACCTAAGGAATCACACCCTGAAATATCGTCATTAAGACAGATATATAAACGGTTAAATTTTTAAAGTGAACTCTCCAGACTAGTTCATCATAACCATTTAATAGTCCATCCACCGTGAATCACCCTGTATAACTTTACTTATTCTGATATTCCTGTTATTTTTGCTTCTATTCCTGTTAGCTTCTTAGGAAATACATTTTATATATTTTTATGTAATTCAATAATTTATATTATTTTATCTATCAATACACCAGAATAGGCTTCTGGTCTAGAGGATGGAAGGGTTAGAGTTGGATATTATTACAATGGTGGAAAAGTAAGATTCTTCAATGTTCGCAATAGATCTTAACTCCCTCAAATTTTTAGATTCAGCTATGTTGAAGACTCAAATGATCTTTCCCTTTTTGCTGCCAATAATACGATCATAGCAACAGACTTTCTCGTCATGCTTGATAATTTCCTAAACGAACGATCAGAATTTAGAACAGTTCCCTTATATATTTTTGGTCAGTCGTATGGAGGGAAAATGGCTGCAGATATTGCACTATTACTGGATCAGGTAAGTAAAGGGTATATATTTTAAATATCATGAAATTAAGTTAAACTTTTATTTAATCACTTGTACTAAAGCTGTAAGTATAAATACAATTCAAATTTCAACATAAATAATTTGGTAGCAATCATGTACCTATGCGGATTTTGAAAATTGCAGTTCCTAAACTGCACTTGAGTAAAGGCGCGATTTCCTCCGGGCGATCGTCGCTCGGCGATGATTGTGAATTACTGCTCAATAGGGATGTGCGCTACGATGGAAGCTTGTTTCCATCATCCACAAATTTAAACAAATGCACAAAAATACTACCGTACGTTATTTTAGACGACGAAGCTTTCAGACTAGATACACATATTATGAAACCCTTTTCACGTCCTGCAGCACAAGCTGATAAAGAAGAGCAATTTTTAACTACAAACTTTCGAGGCGGCTATCAGAAAATGCATTTGCTTTGCTAGGACAGGTAGGTATTCAGAACTTTTTACACTTAAATTGTTTTGACGCCAGACGCCACCGAAAATCTTATGTCTGTGATAAAGAGATACGGGTAGATATAAGCGTTTGATCTTCGAAAGTAATTTTTCTTGTAAGTTTAATACAAACTTGGAAATATCTACAAATAAAACGCTCTTGCCCACAGCAGCTGCGATTGTACTGCTCTCCAGAGCAGTCGACGCGCGATGATCACTAAAAGCATGTGCAGTCGATCAACAAAGCCGCGTTAGGGCATACGAGTTTGTAAGATCTTTGGGGCATACAGTTAAATTAATTTGGCCTTGAGCACTAGGGATGTGCATACTCCCAAAATTACCGATATTTGTAGTTCGATATGTATCGACTTCGAAGTATCGGTCTTTTACAATATCGATAAGTACAAGTGTCAGTCCCGATATATTCATTTATATTAAAAATATAAGATATCAAAAATGAAGAAAGATATTTTTTGAAATTACCAAATTCAATACAACAAATATAAATCATTTTTATTTTAAATATACATCATAAACGATTTGTGTATATAATTATTTTGTTAGGTTTCTGACAAACCTATCACAAGACATGTAAATTTAGTCAATTAAACTATCCAACATATTTGAGCATGATTTTGCTTGGAAAATTATTTAATGCACAGTAAGCTGCTAAAAACTTAATGTACCGTAAAATACCGGTACAAAATATCAAGTATCCTTAAAAAAAATATAAGATATCAAAACTTAATAAAAATATTTTTTGAAATTACCAAATTCAATACAACAAATAGAAATCGTTTTTATTTTAAATGTACATCATAAACGATTTGTGTATATAAATATTTTGTTAAGTTTTTGACAAACCTATCACAAGACATGTAAATTTAGTCAATTAAACTATCCAACATATTTGAGCATGATTTTCCTTGCAAAATTATTTAAGATTTAGCGTCAACACATCGCGATACAATACATCGAACGACAATTCATCGCCGACAATTTATCGCAGAAACAATTCATCGCTACGACAATTCATCGTGCGACAATTTATCGTTGCAATTTATTACAATAATACAAATAAATGGAACAAAAATAGACGTTTAATAGCGATTAAATAATCATAATCATCATAAGCATCAATCATAATAATAACCAAGTAGTTGAAATAATAATATATGCATATGGAAATGCATACAATAACTTAATTAACATTTCCGATTTCCTTCTGTATTCGGCAAAACAAAAAAAACATAAAGTGTTACATAAATTGACAGTGCCCTGGGAAAACAAGTGAGAACCCGCCCCCGCTACACCTTTTGTAGCCGATTTCCTGTTCGGAAACAGGAAACATAAGAAAGTTATATAAATTGACAGTGCCCGAACAAACCCATTAGTTTTACAAATTTACATTCCCCTTATTCAAGAAAAACACTAATTACTTTATTATTAAATAAGATAATGGTCATCCATTATATCTAGGAAAATACAAACCCGAACAAACCCCTTAAGATGATTAGGTAATTATAGTATTAACTAATTATAGTATTAAGTAATTATAGTACTCAACCTAACCCAAAATGAATATATAATTTTGGTATTTCAAGGAAGAGGATTAAGTCATGAAAAATATAGAAGAATTTTCGACGAATTGACGCACGATGAATTATTGTCGTAGCGATGAATTGTCGCACGCTGAATTGTCGCACGCTGAATTGTCGGCGATGAAAAGTCGTGCGGTGAAATGTCGTACGATGAATTGACGGGACACCATTATTTAATGCACAGTAATGTGCTAAAAACTTAGTGTACAGTAAAATACCGGTACAAAATATCAAGTATCCTTAAAAAAAGTAGGGGTACAGAAATATATCGTATCGTACCGCACATCCCTATTGAGCAGTAGTTCACAATAATAATCGCCGAGCGACGATCGCCAGGCGAAAGCCACACCTTACTAAATTGAATACTTTCTAGGCGTCAAAAAATGTCCTTACAGTTCTTTTTTAATACGGCAATTGGTTAATGTAGAAGGGCTATCTTATTTCCAGAAATAGCTATTTACACACCAAGGGAGGAAAATAGTGCTTTTCCTCCTGAGGAGAGTTTGATGCCCGACGCGATTAATTGAAAGTTTTGAGAATCCTAGAGAGGGGAAAATGTTTTCCTACTTGGAAGTAAAATAATTATTTTCCTCTGTGTGTCGGGGCCGAAAGAAAATGACGTTTTATAGTAAGGTAGTAGAAAAAATATATTCCATTGCAATATTTTTTCTTAATAATTATAACTTAGATATAATAAGGTATTTATAATTCCAGGGTGCCCATTTAGTGTGTAATTCTTCGATGTCTACTATAATATCATGGCTAGAGGATACCTTTAAACATAAATATTAGGGGACTGTTGAGGATGTATATTTTAAAAATATTTATAAATATAGATACAGTATGTTTAAAAAATTGTATGCTTTCTCTATTTTATATTTTAGGAAATTAAAGCTGGTAATATGCATTGCAATTTCAAAGGTATTGGACTCGGAAATGCTTGGATATCCCCAATTGACTCCCTTACAAGTTGGGCATCGTATTTGCTAAATCTTGTAAGTATGAGGTAAGATTTAATAGACTGTGACTTGCAGGAAAAGATTATTTTTTTATGAAATTCTTGACCGGAATTTATAGAGACCCAGATTTTTTTTAAAATGACGAGAAAGTGTAGAGGAAAATGGGATTTTGTTCCTTAGAGTATTTTTGATTATTTCCTAATGTTATGCGACGTATAATAGTAATTCTATAGTATTCTACCTCTTGTCATTAATGTATATTCATACATAACCGCCGAACAAATTTTTATTAAATTTAGGCTAAGGTTTGTGTCTAACAAGTAGATAACCCCATTTCAAAATTATTAAAATCGCATACAGTAGACCAAGCTAAGGTGAGTATAAATATGGCGAGACGAACTGGAAACGCGCCTGAGCAGCTGGTCGGGACTTTTTTTTGAAGAACGAACACGATAGTTCTATCGCTCTCTCACTCAATCAGACAAAGACGATGATGGCGAATCACCCAAACCGGATGAAGCTCTTAAGTAGTAATAATACTACTGCAATATCTAATGCCACAATAGAAGATAAATCTACTTATACAGAATATAGAATATCGAAAAGAGCACATCAACCTAGGCACTATGTATGCGAAGAGGAATCTTCCAAGGTGATGCTTTAAGTGTGCACGTAACACTTGCACCACTCTCAAGAATGTTAAATAAGAGAAATAAGGATTTCAACCAAAATGATCAACATATCGACCATTTGTCATACATGGACGATATTAAAATTATAGCCGCAACGAAAGAGGGTCTAAATACGCTGCTAAAAATAATACAAAAATACAGCGAGGATACTAGTATGGAATTCGGTTTGGACAAGTGTAAAATAGCCGGCAAAGAGGGGCAACTGGAGGGAACATGCAGGGTTCCAGCTCGATCCCGAAGAACTAATACCTAGTATGGCTAAGGAAGTAAGCTATCAATATCTGGGACTGGACCAAGCAAGAGGTATTAAATATAAAAAGATGAAAGAGATACCAAAGAATAAATTGCTGACCAGGGCTAAAGCTATAAAGAAGACCCAGCTCTCAGCAATAATATAATACGATGGAAGCAATTAATACCTATGCGATGCCAGTTGTCACATATAGCTTCGGAATAATCAAGTGGTGATACACCGACATTCAGGGATTAAATAGATCAGTTAGGGTTTTATTTGCAGAAGACCGAGCGAGACATCCTAGAAGCTCTGTAGACCGACTCTATCTACCAAGGGACAAAAGTGGACGAGGTCTAGTAGACTTAAAAGAGGCACATCAGAAACAAATAAAAATAAGGGTGACACATCACCTAAACCTCTCGAACGCAGATAGGCGGTACACCCCTTTAAACCGCTAACAGAGATAACTAACACTCAACAAAGGATTCAATAATGAAAGGGTAGATACCCAGATCAACTCAACACGGACCACGTGGATACAGAAGCCTCAAATGCGTGGCTAGAAAATAGTAATATATTTGTTGAGACAGAGTTCATGATGGCCATTCAGGACCGAGTGATAGCAACCATCAATTACCGCATATATATCATCAAAGATACATCCATTAATGCAGATAAATGTCGACTATGCCATAATAAATCGGAAATCATAGACCATATAGTGTCAGGGTACACAATACTAGCCCCGACAGACTATCTGCAGAGACACGACAACGTGGCAAGACTGGTAAACAAGATGAGACTCCTCAGTATTACCAGTATCGACCGGAGTCAGTAATAGAGACGGAAGCACATAAAATATATTGGAACAGACCAATCCAGACACATCATACTATCGAAAACAACAAACCAGATATTGTTTGGCAAGACAAAACAAACAAAACTACTTACCTTATTGACATCGACATACCAGTAGAACATAATCTCGCTGACTAGCAAACGGAGAAGGTACGCAAATATGAATCTATTTGCTGCCGAGATAAAGACGCTATGGAAACAAGAGAAAGTTGTTGTTATACCGACAGATATTGGTGCTATTGCACTGAGCGAAATTTGAGTTAATATAACTCAAATATGAGTTGTCCTAGACCGAAGAGTGTTGCTAATAGGGGACAGCCCATACCTGTGAATTACGGCAACCGAATTGAAAAAAGAAATTGCATCAACTCACTATTCATAAATTATGATCGCACAGAAGATGGATTATTTTATGCGTAGCTCACGCCCCACCTTCTTCCCATCATTATTGATGGATTACCGTAGCTACCAGTATGTGAATTGTGATGCGTTACTAGTCGGGCTAGATTAATTTATGATTCGACCTATCAAAACTTGACATTTAAGTTGTTCTAGCTTACGATGGTGGCTGGAATAACTCACTCTTTGGGATACCAGACTCCAAATTCTGGACTACCAGTACCTAAATTGTGGACTATCGGAACTCAAAATATTTCTTTGATTTAACGCCTGCATATTGTGGAATTCAATTGCCTTTTGTTTTTTCAAGATATGACATTTTTGTTGTATATTTAAAAAAAAATAATAAAATGAATTATAGACAGGAGAGCAAACCCGAACAAACCCTACGGCTAAGAAACCATGCGGATGAAGTGATGACGATTGCTTATAAATAATAAGGCTCCATTCCAATAATAACAATTAGTATACATCTCCCTCCTGTCCCTCCAATTTACGCCAACTGACCAAAATTATGCAAAACACAAATTTTCACGCACAGGGAACAAAGATGAAAAATCCCGCAAACGGCGCAACGGCCAACAGGTGTCTATACGCGCGGTCGAAGGAGAATTGACGAATAACAATGGAATGAACCGCGCCAAACCTGCACGAGCACGAATTCGGAACTTTCAGTGACCTTACAATCTTGCGTTTTACCCTCGATATGGGGTTTTGGAGCACGTTTCCTGAATTATTCCAACTCAAAATAATTTACACATGGTATTGAGTTAAAATAATGCACGTCCGGGTTAAAATTACACTTTATAATCAATTAGTAAGTTTTCCCAACCCAGAAACTCATAAAATAGTTACAAGATGAGGAATTGGTGTGATCCCAAATATGTTTAAAATGTTGATAAAAAATCTCTTTCTGGGTTGAGGCGAACCAAAAGAACGTGAATTACTGTAGAATTTTTAAATAATTTGTGATAATTCGTAGGCTCAGTTAGAACAACATAGAGAGGTGGGTTGAGGTAGCTCCAATTTTGTAACCCACGATATTGGTAAATGCATTTTTGTCAGTGTGGAGAGATATCAGTTAAATTACATTACATTAATACAATTTTGGATTTTACACAAGATTGTAGGCAGATTTTGTATATCAAATCCTATACCTAAGTTTAATATTTTAGGTTTTATGTCTAAAATGAAGCACACACACCTTAAAATAATTATTAATATTTCCTATCAGGAAAGAAGGAATTTGGTATAACTATTAATACGAGCAGGGTTTTCAGAAAATAAGATTAAAAACTGACAAAAACAACTACATTTTCAAATAGAAACCCCAAATTTTATAATTTTGCAGCAATTTGTTTTCATCTCAAGATTTTCGGGTTTGAATAATAATGTAATTACACCCTGTATACACAGTTCTTGCTTATGTCAACAAGATTGTTCATTGGATATACCAAAATTATTCATTGAAAAATTTTTAAATTCCTATTCATTGTTCCAATGCATGTATTTTGTTTATATCTTATCTCATTTTTCGTTCGATGTAAGTACATTGGAAATCAAAAAATATGTTTAAATTCTCTTAATATATTCGTCTAAATTGGCAATTTAGTTATTCGATATTCTAGGGATTTATAGACACAGAAGGATATAATATGCTAAAAATCGTAACAGATGTTGCAAGAGACATAATCAATGCAGGCAAGTTTGCAGAGGCTACAAGATATTTTCAGGCGACTCAAGTAGTCATTAATAGATTGACTACAGTTGATTTTTACAATATTTTAGAGAAACAACGAGTGAAGTATACTTTGAAGAATAGTGATTGTAAGTTAATGAGTCATATCACATAACCACAAATTGTAGGTAGTGCCTACATACAATTATCTGCTTAACAAATAAAAATATCAATGTTAAATTTGTAATTAACTTTCCTAAAAATATTTCTTGTCTTATACAAGAGGTCCACTTGAATCTCACAAAAGAGATACAGCAAATGCTGGGGTGAAGATGCTTAATTGAGAACTGATCATTATGCATTATATTATAAAAGTATACCTATTCTATTTAATTTAACAAATTTAATATTTTAGGGATTCAGCCATCAAACTCTCAAGACATTAAAGATTTACTTAAAAACTTACAAATTGATCTAGACAATATGAGTATCCATCCAGGTAGGTAAAACTAGTTTTTTTCTGGTCCCAATTAAGATTTTTTTAATAAAATTAAGGAAGATTTAAAAATCAATATGGTGGACAGGTGTGTGTACTGATAGGTAGATAATAACGTAACCATTTCATCCTCTAGGGACTGTTGCAACTCCGGCACTGTAAGTACTGGAAAAGTAAAACAAATCGTTAATAAAAAAGGCTTAAGTCAAGTATAGAAAACAATCCGCAGTTTTCCAGGTTTAGAAATAGATCGCACCGAAATTCCCTCAATCAGAGTCCGTACTAATCTGTTTTAAAAGCCGTGATGTAAATATAGAAAACTTAACGTCCTTAACAGATGAGTGTTTATTATTTTATTAAGTCGTCAACATTGTCTCGGTTATAGTGACACAATTTCAAGAAACTATACATGGCTTAGAATTGCGAAGCTACGCTTTTGGATTCCACAATACTTGATATTGTTCGTTCATGTCGATAAGTTCTAAAATTTCTCTCTGCTTCATTCCATTTTAAAACTCAATAATAAAGAAAATTATTCAAGAAAATTGGCGTGATGAATCTTCGTATCCACTGAACTGCAACTAATAATTAAATCGCTTTGACAAAACAGATTTAATTGCACAGGACCAATAAAGTTTGGCGCGCTCGGCTAGACTCGGTGGAGGCGAGGGTGTTTTCTTATTTCATACACTCGCGTTTTGTATACTTCAAAAATTTACCTGAAATATTCTCTTTTAGTACACCGAACAACAGAGCACTGGGCACTATACATGCAAAAATCTCAGTTGCGCGACATTGACAAGGTACACCATTTTGGGGTAAAAGTTGTGAGGAAATTGATATTTTTAATAGGAACATAAATACACTAAAGCGCAAAAAGTTGCACTTGGTTCGATGTACCCGGATTGCCACAGCGAGCGCCCCTGCAGTCTACATTTAAATTGTTAACAAATTCAAATTTTTCACAACATTGGTTAAAGAGTAAGTTAATCAGGATATTAGAAAATCAAATTTTCACTTGGACTCTTATTGTATCTCGGTTATTATCAACCTTTCAACTAAGCTATGTTTAACCAAATCGAAATATTTTTACTAAAAGAACCTGCCGTTTTACTATGTGACTACTATTAGGCCAAACTGGTCGAAACGCGCGGGAGAACGTGCTAGATTTTTTTTAATATAACTTGACAGAGAAATTTAAAGGGATGGAGGATATACGAGGACGGCAGTTTTAAGCTTTGTCCCGCCTCGAAAAAAAAAAAAAGATTCGGGACTGTATTTAGTTATAAAATTGCCTACCTACCTATATAGGTTCCAGATAATCAGACCATCGCAATGTTCAGTGTACGAAACGAGAAGCCAAAAATAGGTTCATTAATTCAGTGTACGAAACAAGAATATTTGAAGTAAATTTTGGACGTGTACGAAACGCGAGTGTGCAAACGAGAATGAATAGGAAGCGAGGAGGAGGAAGGTAGAATTTCTTGAATTTTTTATTTTTTTAATTTTTATTTCATAGGTAAAGGGGGTAGTCGTTGGTCCCCCACATAGTGATTGGCCGTCAAACATAAAACGCGTCATACTAAGAATCATATATTTCTAAATCATTACTACTATGCACTAGCCAGTAGCGCCAAGTTTTGTTTTTAACCTACCAAAGTCACAATATCGTAAATATTCAGCTTATAATTGTGCCCACACGGGTCTCAGCACTTGTTCGTGCTAGTGTAAATTTCGTAGTTTTTAAACCGATTCAGGTAAGGCATTGTGTAGTTTAGAGCATATTTTTCCATTTTCCATTGATTGTACTTATTTCTATATATTTTCTAGATAAAGGTGATCCTTAAGTTAAGTTTTGCATTAATAAAACCTCAAGGAAAATTGCGGAAGATTGTTTTTCTCGCCGGCCCATAACTAAACCTCTGAAACGTACTTCAAGATAGTAATTGACCTAGGGCCAATCACTATGTTTTAAGAGATTAACACTTTTTTTTTTTAAATCATACTTTATACGCTTGTTTTTGTATGCTTTTATCTTAATTTGGTACCATAAATGTTAAAACATCACTGTAAATAGTTCTTTGGCCGTGGCCAATCACTATCAAAAGAGTGCGGCCAATAACTGTCTGATACTATAACGAACCTGGATAATAGAGTTTTCATTAATAGATACATAGGTAGTATCTAATTAAAATAGGTACCGTTATTTTAGAATGCCGAAAGCTGTGGAAAAAATAGATTAAAATGTATAATGTCAACAGCTCTACATCCGCATATAATAATTAATGGGTTTAGGACCTGCGGCCTTTGTTCCTGGGATCCAACTTCAATACAATTTGAGTCTTGGGAAACTACATCAAAAAATCGATAAAAAACCGATAATTTCATCGTTTTAAAATTTGAAAGATTCAAAGAAACTGTAGGCAAAGATAGACTAAACTTATTTTAAAATTACGACATCAATCAAGGAAACGATGATTTAAATACACTTTACAGTCTGTGGGAAGCTTTTCAAAAGCAACCTAACGAAATGAACAAATTATGATAGAAGGTATAATCGAGATAAAGGACAACAAGAAATGTTCACCATAAATGCTTTCTTTGGAGCATATTACTAGTAGTAAGACTAAGACTAGTTGAAAATCTGAAGGAAATATTTCTGTTGATAATCAGATCACAGATATTTATAATGCAAATTTGAATAATATGCAAGAAGATGTAGATATTGCCAATTTACCTATCATACTATACACGAATGGCGTATGAACGAAATTCCTCGGAAATTCCTTTGTTTATAGATGAAACGACTAGGAGTATGAAAGAAATTCCCTCAGAAATTGCTTTATTTAAAGAAGAAATTACTGGGATTATAAAAGAAATTTCCTCAGATATTCCTTTTTCTATCTACAAAACAAATCAAGATATTAAAGGAAACTTCTCGGAAAACTATTTAACGATCGAATAATCAGTACAGTTTAATAATGGCTTTATGGAGTTACCAACTAATCACTTTGAACGCGAATCTTTTCAGCTAGTTGATGAAAGTAACCCATCATAACCCAGACAAGAGTTCCACTGACAAATATCTAGTTTATTATGACACACCTGAGAGAAAAGGTACAAAAAATATAGAAAGAGTGCCATATATTATCACTTCTACTACATGGAAAGAAATTAAGGACAACAAAGAAGCAGAGAAACAAAACAAAATGGAAGAACAAAAAATAAGAAAAATAGAATGAGAAGCTAAAAAGATTAGAAGAGAACACGAAATTGCCGAAAAAAAAGAAAATTGGAAGAAAAAAATTAAAAATAAAGTTCTCCCTAAAAAAGAATCTAAAAAGAGCACGATTATAAAAAATGAAACACTGGTTACTAATAATGCCGAGACTGAAACTATAATTATAAATAAAATGAATATTATCTCTAATATCACTATAAAACCGGAGCAAAAGGAAAATGATGACAATTTGAAAAGCTAGGACGAAAATTCTAATAATGTAGTACACCAAAAAGTTTTTTCTGCAAAACTAGCAATAATGACAAGGAAGACTTTTGCATCTGAAGAAAATAATTTACCAACTTCTCTAGATAGTTGCACCAACGTTAAATCGTTCTTTCCTTTTGAAAATACAGCTCTCTGTTCAGGTATTTGCTTTACTTGCACAATGCACATAACGAGGGAAAGCCATGGCATTAAATGTAAGCAGGACATATCATCTCAAATGTATACATAAACATATACCTATATATATATAAATCGGTTTTAGAACGTTCTTCGACGTCTTCCGATTCCCAACCTCCATTCATCTCTGTTCTCCCAGAGATCCTCTCCCAAACCTCTCTCTCTTATTTCACTATCTATCCCCTCTCTCCAACTTTTCCTAGGTCTTCCTCTCTTCCTCCTTCCTTGGGGGTTCCAGTTTATGACTTGTTTTGGTAGCCCGTCTTCGTTCATTCTTTGTACATGCCCATAACACGTAAGTTGTTTTATTCTCACATCGTCCAATATGCCATGCTTGACTCCCATAATCTCTCGAATCCTGTCATTCCTGATTCGCTCCAGTCTGGATATTCCTGCAGCACGTCTCCAGAAGTCCATTTCTGTTGCTTCCAAAGCTTTTTCAGACCTGTGTTTCAACTGCCACACCTCGCTCCCGTATGTTACTATGCTCCTGACAATGGTATTGTAAATTCGGTGTTTATTATCTTTTGAAATATGCTTATCCCATAATACACTTTTTAGTAAACTGATGGCTTTCCTTCCTTGTATATTTCTCTCCCTTATGGCTTCGTCCGTCGTTCCTTCATGTGTAATATACATGCCAAGGTATTTGTATTTTTCGCATTTTTTAATTATATTTTGGTTGTCCTCGAGGACTAGATTTTGCTGCGGTCCACCCATGCACATATATTCTGTTTTATCAATATTTACTTCTAGTCCCCACTTTTTGTATTCTTCGATTAGCTTCCTCGTCATGTATTCCAGATCCTCGTAGTCTTGGGCTAATATTATTTGATCATCGGCGAAGCATAGGGTATACATGGTCGTATTTTGTAGTGGAACTCCCATGTTCTTGCATTTGCGTTTCCAGATTTTCAGCGCCTGTTCTAAATATATTTTAAATGGCGTGGGTGACAAACAACATCCCTGTTTAAGTCCCTTATTTACCTTGAATCCCTGTGATATTTTTTTTCCTATCCTTATTTTTGTTGTGTTGTCCTTATAGAGTTTTTGTATGGCCTTAATTAAATTTACATTGATATTAGTTTGTTCTAATTCTTCCCATAGTTTCTCTTGGGGGATGTTGTCGTATGCTTGCTTTAGGTCTATATACAGTAAGTGCAATTCGTGATTAAAGGTTGTTTTTTTCTCCATTATTTGTGTAATACAAAACAAATGATCCACCGTAGATCTCCCTGCCCATAAACATAATTTACATAATTTTAATTCAAATATTTTAAATTTGTTATTTATATTTTGACTGTATTTCCAATTTAGTGTTAGTTATAAATACGCAGATAGGACCTATAGGTACTCTTTCTCTTCGAAAATGTGGGTGGCCAATAAATGTATATTTTATAGGCCAATATCTGTGAAAAAGAGGCCAATGACTATATTTTGCGCCGTTGTAATTAAATATAATTTTTATATGTATATTGTTTTAATTCTCATATTTTTTTTCATAAAAAAAAAACCCTATAAATGTTTAAATAAATATAGATTCTTTTACTTACTACAAATTTAATTTGTTGTCTGATGATAAACCTAAAAAAATCCTTAAGGGGGCCAATCACTATATAGTTTACCTAACCCCTGAAAAATGATTTATTGTCAAGACCCAAGAACGTATTGTTGTTGGGTCTGGTATGTTATCATTGTTCCAACGTTTTGTTTTACTATTTGAAAAGACAATCAGTTATTTTTTATTTTATCGAAAATAAAGTTAAACTCCTAGTGGGGTAAATTTCATTATGCTACTTATTTTTATCTTTTCTGAAATGTTACCCCATTATAAGTATGAATTAAAGACAAAAAATACTTAAAATAATGCTCTGCTGCTTTAGTACAGGCCTTAATATTAAATTCACCATTCACTAGGAGGATTCGTTGAGCACTCTCGAGAAAAAGTTCTAAGATTACTGAATCTTTCCACATGTTTTAGCAAATATATTGAACGACCATGAAGATGTTGATGCCTACCTTCTGGCCCTGATGAACGGACCTGTTTTCACTTCACTTAATCTAAGCAGTATTCCAATAGCTTGGGGAGACCAAAGCGAACAGGTCTTTAAGGCGGTAGATTTGGATTTTATGAAGCCTGTAACTGAAGTTATAGAAACCATTTTGAATACCACGGATATTGAAGTAACGGTATATAATGGGCAGCTTGACCTTATTGTGGATACACCAGGTAATACAACATTGTTGGAAGTTTATATACATAGATTCAAAAGTTTTGCATCACTGTGATTTTGGCATCTTAAGATAATTTCAGGAACGCATTTTTTTTCTAAATGTTTATTTATGTTTATCAGTTAAGACGATACCATTTTTTGTAGCAAAAAAAATATTATCAATACATTTGTTTAAGATAACATTTTCAGTGTTGTATTTTGTTGGCGCTGGCCAGTTAAATTTTTCGGTCCGGTGTGTAAAAATGAATCGCCGAGTAATATCTGAAATTGATCGTGCAATAATAGTAGCTGTAGTGGAGGAAGGTCATTCCCAAAGATTTGTTGCTGATAGAATAGGGGTTTTTCAAAGTGATTTATCTCGCATATGGAATCGCTATCTAGCTAGAGACAACTTCTGTGCGAGACAGACTACGAAGTGGTCGAAGGCGTGTTACTAACAAGCAGCAGAACCGCTATGTTACGTTAACAATTCGGAGAAATCGTACTATGTACAACTTCACAGAGATGTTACGCATGCAATTGGTAGTATCCGTCTCTACACTAAGAAGACGAATTCTTGAATCCGGTATAAGATGTCGGCGGCCAGTAAGAGTTCCCCAACTACAATATGATCACCGAGTTCGTCGACTCCAATGGGCTGAAACGCAAGTTCGTTTACCCGAATTTTGTAATTCTGTCCTATTTTCCGACGAGACCAGGATTTGTCTGGTAAACAATAGGCGCCGGATTCGTGTTTGGAGAGAACCAACAAGAGCTGCCCAACTTGCACATGCTTGCTCCTTGCCTCCATTCGCGGGAGGAAGCGCCATGTTTTGGGCAGGTATTATGTCTGACGGGCGTACTGAGTTAGTCCACGTTCAAGGCACAATGACTGGCGACAGGTACATTAGGAATATTCTACATCCTTATGTTAGGACGTGGAGAGGGGCTGTTGGTAACAATTTTGTGTTTATGGACGACAATGCCCGGCCCCATCGTACTAGAGCTGTGGATGAATACCTAGAAAGTGAGGAGTGCTTGGAGTGGCCTGCTCTGTCCCCTCAGATGAACCCGATAGAACATGCTTGGGATATGCTCTCTAGGGCAGTTCGCGTTAGAAGAAATTCCCCTAGAACTCTCCAGGAGCTTATCGTCGCTGCTACCGAAGAATGGCAAGCTATTCCACAAGAACGGATTGCTAACCTTATGCACAGCATAAGGCGTCGTCTTCAAGCTTGCATTGAGGCCAGAGGAGGAAATACACTTTATTAGAAGCTATATTTTTTTAAATTTTACAAGTTATACAATATAAATAAATTTTACTTTTGTTAATTTTTTTTTTGGAAGGTTTAAAATGTTGTGGTAAAATAAATCTCATTGATTTTTTATCTTAAACTTATCAATGAACTAACATTTAGTCTATTTTCGCGATGACGTAATTACTTATTCGAGAATCAGAGTGATATGCAAAACTTTTGAATCTATGTGTATTTTGTTCGTTTCGTGTGAAAACGAATTCATACAAACCTAAGGTGCTGTGATCAAAGTTTTTTGATATTTACTTACTATAGTTTTTCGACCTACTTGCTACAAATATTTTCCCACCATTGCAATTGCATTTTATTTTGAGACACTATTAACAGTTGCCATAATTGTTTTTGGATTTTTTTCCCAACTCTGCAAGACTTTTTTTAGTTCAATTTCTGCTCTCAAACTACCAATGTAAATTAATTAAAATTTTAGGCAATTTTAAAGGACACTAATATGAACCTAAATATTTAATAAGATACTGGGTATCCTATTTAAAAAAAATACGTTATCTTATAATATGTTATCACACTTTGTTGGGCCACCCTGTATGGACCAATATTTTTAAAATATGCGGCTTTAATTCCAGACCTCATGCTGTTATAGTATTCTTGATAAGTTCTTCGATAAAGTTCAAACAAACCAGGTATAATCAGATACTAAGCACTTTAGCTTCAATTCAACTCCCAACGGTATCGTTTCTAATATTACTAATAAGGCAATGGCGCCTATTCAGAGGAAGTAAGGAAACTGCCACTTCCTCGCCTGTGGTATAAATAACCACACGCTTGCTTTGCTAGGTCTTTTTCGCTAACAGTAGAACTACATTTGTCTCTAATTGGGTTTGTTCTGATGGCCATGGTTTGGGATCCATATTAACTTGTTCAATTCTGGAGCGGAAATTGAAAGACCTTTACGCCACAGTATTTATGTAGATCATTTACCTCGTTACCATTACGTTCATTTGGTTTTCTAAATAGTTCATCGTTGGGTTCCTTTTAACTCAGATTTTTATGTTTTTAGGAACAGTCATGTGGGTAAATAATCTTAAATGGCATGCAGCTGAACAGTGGCGTCAAGCCAATAGGACTACTATTGTAGTCGATAACGTTTATGAAGGTTTTGTAAAAAGTTATGGGAATTTCAATTTTTATTGGATAAGCAGAGCAGGGCATGCGGTAAGAGATTTGCTCAAATGTTTGTTGACAATGTTCCGCTAGTATTAGGGGTTTTTGGTACAGAATTTAATCACTTAATCAAGATCAATATTGAAACCCAAAAAAAATTCTGCGAATCTGAATATGAAGCAGTGAAATAATCTTTATATTTTAGATCATTGTGTTTTCAATATGAATAAAGATTAACTTGCCTGAAAAATAAACGCAAACCTTCCATAAAAGAACAAACCACGTTCATGTCAAATATCACTTTATTCATGATAATGTTAAAGCTAATAGTACATTACGTAATATATGAGTTGTAAATAGCGTATTACGCAGGAATGGAAAAGTTAAGCACGGGCCGCGTAGAGGCACTCCACCAGTGCTTACTTGCATTACAACTCGAATTACGTCATTTTAAAAAACAATTCGGCTTTAATATTTCGTTTAACAATATTTGTCAGGGTGGAAATTATTCATTTCTATGCTTTATTTGCAACTATGACAATTATTGCTTTAGCACACAATGCGTTCATCAGATGGTCTTTACAAATCGGCCCATTTTGAATGTGAGAACATTCAAAGTAGGCCAGTTCAAAGTTGTCTGTTTAGTTAATTATCTTTAAAATCTATCTGCAACTCGATATATTATTATGTAAGTCGTTGCAAATAAAATTCTATTTTTTAGGTCCCTACAGATAACCCACATACGATGGAATATGTTTTACGACAAGCCACTCATAATTATAATGGAAAGTAATTACTTAGTCCTATTATTTATTGTGAAACTTCCTATTCAAGAAATAAAATTATCGTTAAAAATAGTGTACATAAATGAACATATCAGCTACAAAAATATGAAAAAAAAATCAAAGGATTCTAGTGATAAGCGGAAAAACAACGTGAATAGGTTATGTAAAAAAAGTTAATTTAAGGAAATTTTTTCTTTAAATGGCATTACAGCTTAAACTAAACTTTAAGTTAGTTTCATTCACGACCAGCAAGGAAAGCCAATCCATCAAAGGTTTCCAGAAATCCGCTAAAATGCTTCCCTCACGATCCAGACGCAACGGTCGATCGAAGGCACCCCAACATAAAAAGGGCATTCGGGTAAATCGGCCATTATCGGAAACCACATAACAGCTCTGTTTCCCTGATACTTCCAATCGCTATCTATGATATATTGTGCGGAAATGAAAATCAATAAGCCGATGAGGCAATTTACGTAGTAAATATCTAGATTTTAAAGAATTGATTGACTCCCTCTGTCCATTTTTTCTGATATTCTTATTTTAGTGTAGCGAGTAAATGGTAGAAGGGATGCAAATAAAAACTTAAGAGTTAAATGAAAAATGCAAAATGCGCGTTCTATATTATTTTCCAGAAGGCTGTATTGTCAATTAATTATGGCATTTTTGTTTTCAACCTCTATTCTCCCAACTACTAAATTCCAAAACATAAATAACATATAAAATAAAGTTTTCAGAATAAATCAAATCAAGGTTTTTATGGTAAATTCCATTAATGTATTTTTTAGAGCGGTATAGATACTTTAAATTCTCAATTTAAATTATTAAATATTAAATATACAACGTGTCCAAGATAAGCCAGTACATGGATCTCGGAAACCGTAAGAGATGCGAAGTCGGTTAAATGGAGGTAAAGTTGCGCATTTAC
Organism: Barypeithes pellucidus; assembly: GCA_963991005.1. Taxonomy (NCBI): domain Eukaryota; kingdom Metazoa; phylum Arthropoda; class Insecta; order Coleoptera; family Curculionidae; genus Barypeithes; species Barypeithes pellucidus. Next base: position 39,758,916 of record OZ022559.1, read on the forward strand.
GTGCCTAATAATATGCCGTTGAGAAAGTTTTTAAAATCCGAGTAGTTCCGGAGATATCCGGAAAAAACGAAATTCTGAAAAATCGTTTTGTTTTCCTGTTTTTTTTTTTAGATCGAATTCTAAAGTAAATTGCACTTTTGCATTGCCACTTTTTTCGCTCTAACAGCGTTAATTGTTTTGTAATCCGATGAGTCGTATTCGAATGGCCATTATCAACTTTCTATTTTTAAATACGGTCCTGTTTTCCTGATATTGGAATTTGAGAGCTTTTTTTCTCCCGAATGCAACGATGTATGACACATTGTGGTTTAATGACATTTCGAGGGTTTTTTGAACAACAACAGGAAAATCTGTATTTCTCCTAATTTTATAAATATTATCTCATAAGTAGCTTTAAATTGTTACTTATGTTGGACTAGTTCAATAAATAACAAATAATTTAATAATAAACCACAATTAAGTGAACAAAATACAGAAACATTATTTAACTTCTGCTGATTCGGGATTTAAAAGAAAAGTAGACGCTTGAAACCAAAAAATTAAGATGGTGACGGGTGATTTGTTTCACTCGACATTCCCATTGTGATCATTTGAGAGCGTTTTAAGAGGTTTTCTATTTTCCAGAAAATATGGAACATAAATTTACAAATGCTTAAAACTGTGATATTCTATCGCATGTTTTATTTTATCTCAAAAAACTGTTATGTGGCAGTTAGAAGATGTTATTTGTGCTTAGAGAATAACGGAAATCATTTTGAACACCTGATTATGTAGTTCCTTAATTTTTTCGTTGTTCGTTTTATTACTGTTTTGCAATGATTTTTGTTCACTTATTTGTGGTTTATTATTAAATTATTTGTTATTTATTGAACTAGTCCAACATAAGTAAAAAATTGCAATAAAAAATGTGTCTTAACAATAACGATTTGGGACATTCATCATTAAAATATGCACATATTATACTAGTCTTTCCGTATCGACTTTTAGATACTGAATGGAACTAAATACTGCGCACTGGGATGAGTGAATAATATACAAGGTCCTGCACATTGGCGTAACTAGAATGATTTTGTAGGGGCCTGGCCCCTAATCTAGTAGGATTTTAATGGCAAGTGTCACTATGACGTATGTATGGCTTCGAACTTCAGAAATTCTGGGGTGGGCCCACCTGACCCCCCCCCCCCCCTAGTTACGTCTATGGTCCTGCATCTCAACTCTCGTCTTCTATAGCTCAGTAATTAATTAACTGCACTAATGTCAGTAACAATATTTTCATTACTATTCGTTATGGTCGCTTTAAGACATAGCATTAATTAACTATGAGGCTTTCGTGGTTTTGCCATCACGTTTAATGGAATAGCTTAGGATTGGCTAACCAAAATGTATTCAAATTCGGCACCTGTGTTCACCATATTGGCCTCTTCTGGAAGTTATAATGCAGTTTTTCTATAAAATATAGGGGGGAGCCAATATTCAGCCACCTCAAAAATTACATTGGATTCCCTGTATATACGACTACAGAAACATATACTTAAATTTTTATTGCAATCGGTTTGGTGATATCAGCGAAAAAAAATTTGTTTGCACCACTTGTTTTAAAACTAATGAAAAATAAAAATAAAGCCTGATGAATAAAATAATACAAGATTCTTAATAACTAAGATCTAACAGTCTTTTTAACCAAGTTTTATTGATACAAATTGTAACACTTGTCCAAAATTTAGTGTCAAACTTGTTGAATTTTAAAGCACTCTATTTTTAATATTTTAAATTGGAGCCCCTGTATATTTTTATATCATTCGATGTGGAATTAAAACTCAAACATTTTCCTTCCACATCAGCTCCTATACGAATTAAGTTAGGAATTTTATTCATATGCTGATTTATACTGTATCATACGGTGTATTTCAGGAAAATATTTTCCCATATATAGGGGACCATAAAAGATTGAAAACAAAGGATTTTTTTAAATGGTTCACCCTGTATTTTATTGCATAGTTAGGTTCGTATTTATGCATATGGGTTCATATAATTGCCTAAAATGTTACTTAATTTGCTTTGGTAGTTTAATAGCAATAAATTAAAAACTGAAAAAACTTTTGGAGTCTTGGAAAAAAAAATCCTAAAAATATTTTTTTTAACTAAGAGATTAGGTGAGATTTATAACAAGGGTTCTATAGATACTATAATAATGTTTATCTATTTCATACTGGATGTTCATAATAAGGTTTCAAAAACGACATACATATTTCAAAATAATTTTTCTTATAATTTTCTCTAGGCTATTTGATGTAGAATTCATAAGCATTTTTTTTTTAAATACAAGTATATGTCACGTCCAGCCGTTGTCGAAATAATCCCAAATTTCATAAATTATTAAATAGCTTAGCATAGGCTAATATGTAATTGTAAACTACAGTAAATGTTCTAAATGTCTCCCATTTTGATCTGTGCACAAATAAATACGTTCTTGAAAAGATCTGTTTGCATCTTTCAACATTTCAGGTGAAAAACTAGCAAACACGTATATTATTCTTTGTTGCATATTAATAGCAGTTGTAGGCGGATCCTTATAAACAATTTGATTTCGTGTTCCCATAAAAATGGCAAGGTTTGGATTATTGCAAAATTACTCCTTTCCAGGACGCAACAATTTTTTATTCCTCTTAAATTTAGGAAACCAAGAGGACACTAATGCGAACCTAAATATGCAATAAAATATTGGGTGTCCCATTTAACAAAATATAACTTTATGTTACCACACTTTCTTGGGCCACCCTGTATATGGAAAAATATTTTTCTGCAATACACCGTATGATACAGTATACCTAAGTCAGAATATGAATGCAATTTTTAACTTAATTCTTATCGGAGCTATGGAAGCCTGACGCACTATTGCAAAACCCTTATACATGAATGAATAATAGTATATCATGTTACAAGGACGAAAAACCCAGTATTTCGGGCGTAATGCGGTAACCAGCATAGTCCGAAAAGCCTTTTTCGGCCGTGTGACATACGTTCCCAAACAGCACAAACACGTCTCTAAGTCGTCTTAAAGATATTGGCGAAAGATGTTTAGGACGTCTTTAAAACATCGGCTAATATCCTAAATACATCTTAAAGGTGTCTTAAAGACGTACATTGTTACAAAATTGTACGTCTTTAAAACATCGTTTTAACTTCTTAAAGACGTTCCCTTACGTCGTGTTTTCGACATTATAGGTATGCAGGTTGTGAATTTCTCTGAAACTAAAAAAAATTGCAGTTCTTGGCGATCTCACTATATCTTTATTTTCATTCATTCCATTTTTTGTTTACATGAGTATATTAATTAAATCGCTTTTTCCTATCGTTAGCCCGTCGTAACCATGCCTGAATGGACATCTCAGTTTCCTTCTGGCTTGACGTTATATTAGCTTATTAGCTACCTCAGCAGACCCTAAAAGTAAATGTTCACATTATTATCAATCGTACATCTTACCAAAGATTTAGCTGGTACATCACAAATGAAACCCTTAATTCTTACATCATACAAATGATTAACATAAAAACCATTATTCATTACACTAATAGCATCAGAAACAAAATCAGTGGCATGTTATGGTTTTTCATTTCCCTATCATATCGATCACCAACAAATACTGCACAAAATATTTATGGATGTCCCTTACACTCATGTTTACTATTGCAAGTGTAGTAATTAATAAAAATTTACTTACCTGGATCTTTGTCAAACAGAATTATAAGCTCCAATTTCCAGTTTACGACAGACTTGGCACAGTCTTACCATATTGAGTTAAGAATAACTATTGTTTCAACAAACAATACGTAAATTTAACACATAAACACTGAAAAACAACAAAGAATTGTATTTAACAATGACAAATATAACGGTTGTTAATCCGGTGTGTCAAACGATCAATATCCAATAAAGGCTTTATGAAAAGTACGTTCCGGATGATCGAAGACGACGTAATGTCTTTGTCCAATTAACAGAAAACGACGCAGAAAGATTATACTAATTTTAAGAGCTCCCCGATTGTCTTTCTGGAAAGTGACCTAAACAATGTGAATTGTTTATACTTCAAGGATTGTGAACTAAAGCCGTATCCTCCTTGAATTCAGATCTTTGGTCCCAGCCCAAAAAAAGTTTCTTGGACGCTAACCATATTATTAATTTAATTATTTATTATATCCACGAATAAGCATATTACAGGTTTCATTGTTAACTGACAAACAGAGCGACATAATGTTCTTTAAGATGAGGATCCCAAACAATAACAAATTAGCAATCAGAGCCATCTAAGTTGCATCAATTCAATTAAAAAATATGCCGCTTTTTGGTAGAGTAGAAAGAGACGACAGTCATCAGCTTTCAATATTTATTTTCGTGAAGTTTTAGCCTTTAATAATAAAGTTTTTTAGTTAATTTATTGATATTTAGATTGTCAGACATGTTGATTGGGGTATCAACAAGTTTCAGGAAGATCTGTAGCAAGAATTTAAAAATTGTTCATATTTTAAATCGTTATTATTATTCTTATAACATTATATTTTTAACACAATTTTTTCATATCATTTTCCAATCTTTTAACGTTACGAATCCAGTTTTAGATTAGAAGAAAATTAAGTATATTTGGCTAAACGTTCACATAAAATATTGCCTGTTTGGCAACCTGTGATTCATTTGGAGTTCAGGTTTATTCATAACTATTGGCCGTATTTGTGTATCCGGAAATTATGACTTGAAGCAAATATTGACCATACTGGCTTAATTAAAAAATTGATTAAATTAATCTGATGCGGATTAACTGATTTACCTCTTATGAGTCTTATACAGGGCACGCAAACGAAGCGTGGACAGAAGATTAAATCGTAATCGAAGAACTTATCAATAATACTAAAACAGCTTGAGATATTGGATTAAAAGCGGCATGTTTTAAAAATATTTTATATTATACAGGGTGGCCCAAAAAAGTGTGACAGCATAAAGTTATATTTTTTTAAATGGGACACCCAGTATTTTATTGCATATTTAGGTTCGCATTACTATCGTTTCTAAGTGCCTCAAATTTTATTTAATTTGTTTTGTAGTTTCGGAGAAATAAATTAAAAATTAAAAAAAAAGTTTTGCAGTCCTGAATAAAAATATTAAAAAAACAATCCAGAACTATTTTTTTAACCTCGGCATTGACTGAAATTTATGACAAGAGGTCTAGAGATACTATGAATGTAATTGCGTTTATTTATTTTATACAGGGTGTTCATAATAAGCTTTCAAAAACCCCACATTTTAAAATAATTTTTCTCAAGTGTTTCAAATGGAACACCCTGTATATTATTTGGCTATTTGACGTAGAATTCATAGACAATTTTTTTGTAATACAAGCATATAAGTTATATCCAGCCGTTTTCGATATAATTATAAATATCATAAATTATGTTGTTTAAATAGAGTTTTTATTGGGAAATTTTGTTATAGGCGACTAGACTAATAATTGTAAACTAAAGTAAATGTTCAAAATAGCTTCCTTTTAATCTTAGAGTTTACCGTATTTTAGTTATTTCTATATAAATTTTAAAAGCCTACATTTTTGTACTTTTATTTATTTAATTTTATTTTTTATTCTTAATCGAGTTGCCATGATTTCTTTATTGTTTAGATTGTCACTATGACAGCCACTTGCACATTCACCCAGTATAAAGATCATATTTACCATTTCTAAAGTTGTAAAATTCGACATTTTGTGTAATTTAGTACTTAATTGCGACGACTGAACAAATGTAAATAATTTTATTTGGCTGTCATAGTGACAATCTAAACAAAAAAAATCATGGCAACTCGATTAAGAATAAAAAATAAAATTAAATAAATAAAAGTACAAAAATGTAGGCTTTTAAAATTTATATAGAAATAACTAAAATACGGTAAACTCTAAGAGTAAAAGGAAGCTGTTTTGAACATTTACTTTAGTTTACAATTATTAGTCTAGTCGCCTATAACAAAATTTCCCAATAAAAACTCTATTTAAACAACATAATTTATGATATTTATAATTATATCGAAAACGGCTGGATATAACTTATATGCTTGTATTACAAAAAAAATTGTCTATGAATTCTACGTCAAATAACCAAATAATATACAGGGTGTTCCATTTGAAAAACTTGAGAAAAATTATTTTAAAATGTGGGGTTTTTGAAAGCTTATTATGAACACCCTGTATAAAATAAATAAACGCAATTACATTCATAGTATCTCCACACCTGTCATAAATTTCACTCAATGCCGAGGTTAAAAAAATAGTTCTGGATTGTTTTTTTTGATTTTTTTTGATTTTTTTATTCAGGACTGCAAAACTTTTTTTAAGGTTAGAATTTATTTCTCCGAAACTACAAAACCAAATTAAATAAAATTTGAGGCAATTATAAACGATAGTAATGCGAACCTAAATATGCAATAAAATACTGGGTGTCCCATTTAAAAAAATATAACTGCATGCTGTCACACTTTTTTGGGCCACCCTGTATAATGTAAAATATTTTTAAAACATGCCGCTTTTAATCCAATATTTCAAGCTGTTTTAGTGTTGTTGATAAGTTCTTCGATAACGATTTAATCTTCCGTCCACGCTTCGTTTGCGGACCCTGTATAGGGATACTAGTATTAATCCAAGTAAAGAGAAAAATAATTCTTATCATAAGTGTTAGGAAGGACTGGCGCCCCAGTCTTAATAAGTACAGTCACATACGCCTCTTCGCAATCTTGAAGGTGTTTTCTTCTAGATTTCCTTACTAATTTCAGCAAACAATTGGTATATGTATCTCGGAAACCGTTCACCGTACAGCTTCCAGAAAAAATATTTTTTGCGAAAAGTTGGCAAGAGCAATTGCTGGAAATTATTTGTACGTTTGTAGGAGGGTCGCTTAGGGGATGTAATACTGTAATTTGTCAAGTCGATTTCTCTACAATTTGCTTCGATAAGGTATATTGAACATTAAATATAAATCTATCATGTATCATCATGAACAACTTTGCTTACATACTTTTTTCTCACACCCTTTAAATACAAAAATTGGTGTTGGTAACGCAAACATTGATTTGGAAACAATGCAATATCTCAGGAACGCCTTATCGGAATATATATAACTATAAAATTGGTGTCATTTAAAAGAGTTACTTTTCTCTTGCTCTATTAGCAGCTACACTACAAGCGATGTCTAGGCATTTTTACTGTAGTCTACAGATTTAACATATTTTGTTTTTTCTCAAACAACTTAAATACGATGGTACACCGTTACAAAGAGGAATAAAGGACAGAGAAAGCGGTAAAAACCGCAAAGTCCTATCTTTTTCTAACCGGAGATATGGATGAAAAATTAATTTACTAATTACTACTTATTAATCGCCCCGGTAATTACCTACATATATTGTCAAAAATAAGAAGGATTTGGAAACAAAATACGTTTCCGCTATTCTAGTACGTTCCGAATAGCTTTAGAAATTTAATGAATTTTTCCTGTTATAGGATTATGACCGTTAAACATTTCTACCCTTTAACATGTTTTTATTAAAAATTGCACTTAATGACTTTTACCTTTAAACCGACGATATATACAAGGGAAACGCTGTACGTATAATACAAAAAAGTGTATTCTTAACTATTTTACACATACTTATTATATACAATCACAAAAATGAAATGAACCTATAACTATTTAAATGACTTTTTAGCCCTCCAATCTAAAAATTCATCGAAGTCCACCTCCTCCTCTTCTTCATCTTCAGCAAAATTTTCATTTTTAACTTCATTTAATACTGTAACGATTTCTTCTTTTTTCTTTTCCAAGTCTAGTACTCTGCAAGTATAAAAATTCGCGAGTATATAAAATAGTAGTATACCTCAAAACTCATTATCACATTTATTTATTTATTTTATTCACTACAGATCATAAATGATATCAGGTTCGTCATCTTATAAAGTAATACAAAATATAAAGTGTTATAAAAATAAAATATAAACTACATAAAACTAAAACGTACACACACCGATAAACAATATAACAACCAATTAGCACAGAGCAGAACAGCAATAACAAGAGAACTCAGTTCGTGAAGGATTATTGAAGGGAATAATAGCACATTTCAATTAAAAACCTTTTACATTCGTTTTTAAACTTTGGGATGGTTTTAATTTCTTTTAAAAAAATTAGGCAAATGATTGCGCACCTTGCCACAGAAATAAAGAGGACTTTTACGAAACATTGACAGTCGACATCCAGGAAGCACAACATAATACATGCTACTCCTCGTACAACGTGAATGAGACTGACAGACCACTCGGAATTTCTTGGGATTACATCTCACAAACATAACAGCTTCAAGAAGAAGCACACATGGAACCGAGAGAATTCTCTGCTTTATAAAGGTTGGTCTACAAGACTCCAAAGGCAGCAATCCAAATATTTTACGAATAATCCTCTTCTGTGCAACAAACACTCGCTGAAGTTCGACAGACTGACCCCAGAACAGAATCATGAAATGAAGGTGTGAGTATGCCAAGGCATAATAGACCGATAACAGTTGAGAAACTGTCAATAGGTTTCTTAAGTTGACAATGGCAAAGAGCGCAGGGTTAAGCTTTGCAGTAACATGGTCCACGTGAAAGCTCCAGGTCAATCGCTCATCAATAAACAATCCAAGAAATTTACACCTGTTTACCCGCTGTATCACTTGACCATCCAGACGAAGTTCAATGTCCGGAACAATGCGCCTTTATAAAATGCAAGATAATAAGTTTTGGCTGGATTAGCCAATAGCTTATTAGTAGAATACCATGCAAAGAATGCATTAATAAGGATTTATGCCTTCAGTTTGAGAACACTTAGAGAATCTGCAGACAAACAGATGGTCGTATCATCGGCATAAGTAGTTTCACAATTTGATCAAATGAAAGGAATTCCTCCATGTCATTAATGAAAATCAAAAATAGAAGCGGCGAAAGCACACTTCCCTGAGGAACGCAGTGACAGGCCCTATATTATTTTAAACATACCGTAATGCAAATTATTCTTAGGCATATTTTTATTGATTGAGGGCCAACGAGTTCTACTGGCGGAAATCGCTAATAAATCGATGATTAACTTATTTCAAAATCGGTGTAAGCTTGGTGGATTTTTGAATTACGCGCACCATGTTACTTTAAATTAGGAGTCTTCAAACTTTTTGATACGAGGGCCAGGCCAGCTTTTCCAAGTCGAACGGGCCAAGACCTTATCGCTAATAGAGAAACTGAAAGGTATAGGTGACAAATTAATTTGCGTCTCCACGCAATTGATTGCGAGCAGGACCTAACCCGAAGTCACTAGTTTGGAAACCCCTGCTTAAACTTAAAATCAAACTCTGGATACCATTCAAGGAAAACATATGCAAATCGGCTGGTATTTAATAGTTAAAACAAATTTTGTTACTGCGACAAAGCCGCGGATACTAGGAATTTTCTCCCTATTTTTCCCGGATCCAAAAATATTTTATATACTTATTTATGTACATCAAATGTACACTAAGTAGGTTAATCAGTTTCGAGCTATCTTACGGACTAAAGGATTTGTGTTCCTACTTCCCTTTTATAAATTCCTGATGCTCAAGCTCGTTTTCTCCACTGTAATCACTTCCTGCTGCCTCGAGGAGAAAAATTTCCGAAAATTTTCTTAGTTGCCATGGTAATGGAACAAAAAGCAAGCTCCTGATTGGCTGAAGAATGTTAGTGCGAAATTTTCAGTAAAATATTTCTAGATATTGTTAAAAATAAGCTCAGAATTGTTCCGTTATCTTGGCCTCCTCTGCACATTTTATTGCAAAAGGCACGCACATTCCTGTTCCGCTATATTTTTTTTTATAAATACTTACTTGTTTAGTTTCTTAATTTGCTCATCGATCTCGTCTATTTGTCTTTCTGTTGTCGCTTCTTCCTGGTCCTCTGCAATAATCGCAGCACTTTTATTATCCGCATCCTTTATTTCTTTTATGAACTTTTCCCACTCCTCTTCTACTGGATCTTTGTACTCTTGGTTTCTAGCCTAAAAGCAAAAAGCCTGTAAAGTGTACATGATACACAACATGTTGATTTGAATTTTTTATTGTATCATGCCTTAGTGGGACCCAATGTATTCTTGTCGTCATATTATATTTTAATAGAAATATGTTACTAATAATATTTTTCGGTTATAGGTAGGTAAAGATATTTATAATATTAATAAGTACGAATGTTTATTGAATCTACGATTTGTTTAAGTCGTGTGACAGATTACTAACGTTGAGATTCTGCTGCATTATTTTTAGAATCAAACCATGTAACCGGATTTAGAAACCATATTAGCGCATTTTTAGTCTGCAAGTAAAAAAATAACAGTAGCTAGGCCCATACATTCAAACCGAATGATAAATTGAGATAAAAGTAAAACTCTTCTTTTAACAACGTTTTATCTCTATAAAGTAGAAAAATGGTAAAAAATCTAAACGATATGATAGTTAAAGAGGTGTGAAATATAAAGCAGATCCAGGCTGGAGTTTTACTTTAGCATACACTTTATTTCCAAGGAACTGAAGTTTATAACGAAACCTATTTCGCTCATATATTAGGAAGAAAAGAACTAAAATAAACAAAATGTTAAGTAATAAATTGTTTCAATATCTGATATTTGATTGCGTAGCATATCTTTCAAAACTTTGTCATAATAATAAAATTAAACATTGGAAAGAACACATTTTATTTACGTATACCCCAGGTGTCAGATATTAGTGACACTCTTAATGCAGCTGTCAGTCTAGAGAGAAACAAAGAGCACAAACCCAACGCGGATAGAATGACGTATATCTAGTTAGGTACTTCAAATTTACTACTTATACTTTTTGTTAGATTTTGTACTTATGTTTAATAATATTAACGCCGCCTAAACCGATGAAATGCTACGTCACCGGGCGATGCCGGCTAGGCCCACATCTTCCTTTTGTATATATAAATACATACATAGGAAGGGTAGTCGTTGCTGACTAGTTAGGGAAAACGATTTGGGTAATATTGGGCTTTGCAGCAAATGAAAGTGTACTCTTTAAAGTTGGTCCAAGCTTTCGGAAATCTTTATTTCCATCATCAGGGATACTACAATATAAGAAAAATTGACTGAAATCAGAGTTAAGCTCTTAATCCAACAAGACAACTATAGTTACTTACAACTTTGTTGAGGATGTTCATATAATTGTAGATAATTACTAGTAGTAACACAGTAAAGTTAGGAAGCAGTTCATAAAATACGCCAAGTTCATAAAATAATACCGGTACAAAATGGCCGTTTTCCGTAAGCATGGTCTAAAAAAATTTTTAAAAATTTTTTTTTTTTTTTTTTAAATTGTTTTAAACTGTGCTGTCTTTTTAAGTAATGAATTATGGTGTGTTGTGTATGGTTTTACCAACCACAAGAGATTTTGTCTTGTTGCTGTTTCACTGCTTCCTAACTTTACTGTGTTACTACTAGTAATTATCTACAATTATATGAACATCCTCAACAAAGTTGTAAGTAACTATAGTTGTCTTGTTGGATTAAGAGCTTAGCTCTGATTTCAGTCAATTTTTCTTATATCGTAGTATCCCTGATGATGGAAATAAAGATTTCCGAAAGCTTGGACCAACTTTAAAGAGTACACTTTCATTTGCTGCAAAGCCCAATATTACCCAAATCGTTTTCCCTAAATACACAAAATTAATTTTGTAACATGGCTAGATTAAGCACCGATCTCTATCCGATGAGGAATCCTGGCAACTAGATATCAAAAAGTTATTTAAAATACAGGGTCATGTCCTTATATTAGGTGTTTATGTCTTATTTACCTATTATTTCCTCACATTTTCATATATGGTTTGAATTTGGTCTGTAATAAAATTGATTTTATTGTGTGTTGTTTGTTTTGCTTTTTACTGTTTATTTCATGGTTTGTCTTTAAATAAATATTAGTTAAAGTGGTTGATATTTCAAATTAATATACCTATTATAAGTTCATTCACTAAAAGGGTTTCCACTTTAATAAATAATGCTTATTTGCTATTCAATAAGAAACATGGAGGAGGGAATCCCGGCGGCTCATCTGAAAACTGCGTTCGTTCAAGATCGATGTTTTCCGTCATATCGATCCTATTGTCTTGAGAACCAGAGTTATGTTATGACATCATTAGGACCTTGCCTTACCAACTACATTTTGTTGCGATGATTTCATAGAGTATAATCTAACAAGCTGCTATTCATGTGATCAATTTTTAATACCATTCAAATACGAAAGATCCGATTATTAAAAAACATGACACAATTTATAATAAATTACATAAATATGTATACATTTTTTAATGTGGGATAATGTATGGTGGCAATAACCATAGCCTTTTTAAAATAAGTTTTGAATTTCGCGGTGCCGATTGGCATATTTCTATGGTAATATGTAGATTTTAGTAGCCTTTTTGTGTGAATGGACAAACCCCATATGTATAAATAAATAAAAAGTTAAAAATTGAATCAATCTTACCTTAGCATCTAGCTTTGGATCATCAAAAAAGCCTTCTGGAGGAACATCTTTATTCTCTTCTTCTATGTTGGTTCCTTTACTATCTTCTTTTTTCTCTTCTAACTCTTCTGTCATTGTAGCCAGTCTGTCATTACGCCCTAATTTTAAAGTTGATTTATTTGTTGAACTATCAAAAAAGTCACTAGGTAAAGTTTGTCCGTTCTCCTTATTATTGGTTTCTGCTGCTTCTGAGGCTTGTGTACTTGATGGTAGAGGTTGCGCATTTTTTAAAATTCCTATAAATAATCATAAAATAATTCAGACAGGGTAAATAAATTTAAATTTCAAGATGATGAAAGAATACACCACTTTTCTCACAAACATATACAGCATCGTTAAGTTGAACATGGGAAATCCTATTTAATTTTTGAGGTGGGTTCACTGTATATTTTATAGAAGAAGAGGCCGACATGACAAACATATGTGTCGAGTGTAAACACATTTTGGTGAGCCAATCCTATTCAATTAAACGTGATGGCAAAAACCACGAAACTTTTGTAGCTCAGGTAATACAGCAAGCAAAAAATTGATGTGCAGTGCAATATGAATTCAGTATTTTCTTTGACAAGGAGGAGGTTTCGTGATGGTATGAACCAACGTGTACCGGTACTAATTAGGGCTAGAGGAGGCAATACAAAGTTTTGCGGTATATTTAAGTTAAAATGTTTGTTTTAAATAATATAGCATATTTAATTTAAAAGTTATATTTTAAGCAAAAATTGGTAGTTAAGTTTGTTCCAAAATAAGTTTGTAATTAAATCTTGATTATAACAATAATTTCTTCTGGGTCCTGATAAGGTTCCGTTTATATATCAAAAATGTTATTCTCATTCCAACAATAACGAAATTATGTAAAATTTGAATAACCAAGATCATTTTGCATTTGTGTGAGAAACAATCCATGTATTGACATGAACCAAAAAATAAAATGCAAAGAATAAATGACTCCAAATTGAAACTAGTATTTTGAAATAGTTTTGCTACTTGACTATTCCACAGGATATTTTGAAATTAGAAAAAAAACCAACATTTCATTTATTCTTGTATAATATGTTGAATAACCAATCTTAGTTAAAATTTGTAAAAGACAAGTTAAAACTGATGTTTGCACCTATAGTTGCTCAAAAAAATCACAATATCAAACCAAAACTAAAAAAGTCATTAAGCCTAAAACTAAATCAAAATTTTGTAATGAACATCTTCTTTGTACATGAGTCTATATTTTTAGTTTGAGTTGCTCTCTCAAAACCACTCTCTTAAATAAGGAATATTCCCGAAATTTAAAGATTGCTATTATAAAGCCGATTTATAAAAAAAGCGACTAAACGAATATGGACAGCCGGACCAATGAATGTTTTAGGTACCTGTTTTTTCAAATTATTTGAACTTGAGAGAAAGCATATTGAACTTTATGAATGAGAGCTACTCGTTGTTATAGTCAGCATGGGCTTTTGAAGGGTCTATCAACTAAAACAGCAATATTTCAATTTGATTATAAAACTTATTCATTGGAGGTAGTTAACTAAACAATATTTCAATTAAACAAATCCAAATGTTATTCTTTCTAAAACTGAGCACTCAAAAGTAGACACTACTGTTTTTTGAAAATAAGAACGATTACATAACTTTCCCATAAGAAACTAAATTCTTAGGCCTTTATATCAATGGATTGGTCATACAATATAAAACATCTCGGAAAAAAAAAATAGGTTCAATCTCCTATGGTCACTAGTAAATATATACAACGTGTCCAAGATAAGGAGGGCCAGTACAGGGATCTCGGAAACCGTAAGAGATACGAAGTCGGTTAAATGGAGGTAAAGTTGCGCATTTACGTGCCTAATAACATGCCGTTTAGAAAGTTTTAAAATTCCTAGTAGTTCCGGAGATATCCGGAAAAAGACGAACTTCTTAAAAATCATTTAATGTTTTTCTTTCTGGGTTTTTTTGAGATCGAAATCTAAAGTAAATTGCACCTTTGCGTTGCCATTTTTTCCGCTCTATCTACAGCATTAATTGTGTTATAATCCGACGAGTCGTCTTCGAAGGGCCATTATCAACCTTCTTTTTTTTAAATACGGTCCTGTTTTTCTGATATTGGAATTTTATAGCTTTTTTCCTGAATGAAATGATGTATGACACATTGTGGTTTAATGACGTTTCGAGAGATTTGTGAACAACATCAGGAAATTTTGGGATACGGTCCTGTATTTCTCCTAATTTTATAAATAATATCTCATAAGTAAGCCCTAATTTTTTACTTATGTTGGACTAGTTCAATAAATAACAAATAATTTAATAATAAACCACAAATAAGTGAACAAAATACAGAAACATTATTTCAAACTTCTGTTGATTCGGGATTTAAAAGAAAAGTAGGCGCTTGAAACAAAAAATTAAGATGGTGACGCGTGATTTGTTTCACTTTACATTCCCATTGTGATCGTTTGAGAGCGTTTTAAGAGGTTTTCTATTTTCCAGAAAACATGGAACATTATTTTACAATTTCTGAAAAGTTTGATATTCTATCGCCTGTTTTATTTTATCTCAAAAAAACTGTTATGTGGCAGTTAGAAGATGTCATTTGTACTTAGATAATAACGGAAATCATTTTGAACACTTGATTATGTAGTTCCTTACTTTTTTCGTTGTTCGTTTTATTACTGTTTTGGAATGATTCTTCTTCACTTATTTGTGGTTTATTATTAAATTATTTGTTATTTATTGAATTAGTCCAACATAAGTAAAAAATGTAGAGCTTACTTATGAGATATTATTTATAAAATTAGGAGAAATACAGGACCTATCCCAAAATTTCCTGATGTTGTTCAAAAAACTCTCGGAATGTCATTAAACCACAATGTGTCATACATCGTTGGATTCAAGAGAAAAAGGCTCTCAATTTCCAATATCAGGAAAACAGGACCATATTTAAAAAAATAAAGTTGATAATGACCCTTCAAAGACGACTCGTCGGATTACAAAACAATTAACGCTGTTAGATAGCGGAAAAAGTGCAATTTACTTTAGAATTCGATCTCAAAAAAACCGAGGAAAACAATAAACCGATTTTTCAGAATTTTGTTTTTTTCCAGATATCTCCGGAACTATTCGAAATTTTAAAACTTTCTAAACGGCATATTACACTGGGAAACAAATTTCAACTTTTTTTTTGTTTCCTGAACAAAACCTATTTTCTTGGATTCAACTGTACCCAAGTAACTAAAAAATACCTATTAAAGATTTTAGTTGGCTCGCAAAAAAAAAAATCTCAATTATTTGTTACAAAATTTTAAATCATAGGCATATACAATGGACATACAAAATACAGATAACAATATATTGTTGGTTCAACAAAAGCAACTAAATAGCACATTTTTATCATTGAATCCAAAGTTTAGACACTCATTTTGCGCTTCTTAGCTTGCCTTTTGAAAGCAGCCTCTGGGGCATCTCTCGTAATAGTCCAGCAGTAGTCGGCTAACATCTCACAGTTCCATTTTCCCTGATATCTTCTTTCCATGTTCGAAATATCCTGGTGGAACCTCTCACCGTGTTCGTCACTTACAGCACCACAATTTTCCGGAAAGTAATCCAGATGAGAATCCAGGAAATGAATTTTCAACGACATATTACACCCTAGGTTTTGGTAACACAAAAGAAGTTGGGCAACCAGGTCTTTATAATTTTCTGCTTTTATGTTTCCCAAGAAATTTTTTGCAACCATTTTAAAGGCATCCCAAGCGTCTTTTTCCTTGCCTTCAAGTATGGAATCGAATTGCGCATCTCCGAAAAGTTTCCTAATCTGGGGACCCACAAATATTCCCTCTTTAATTTTAGCGTCACTGATTCTAGGGAACTTTTCTTTTAAATAACTAAAAGCACGGCCTTCTTTGTCCATTGCCTTCACAAAATTTTTCATAAGTCCCAATTTTATATGAAGTGGCGGTAGTAAAATCTTTTCTGGGGCAACTAATGGCGCGCTGGTCACATTTTTCTTTCCTGGCTCAAAAGACTCTCTCGGTGGCCAAATTTTCTTTCTGTAGTGATCCGATCGTGCTCGACTGTCCCATTCGCAGAGGAAGCAGCAGTATTTGGTATAACCTAGCTGCATTCCAAGCAAGATCGCCACAACTTTTAAATCCCCACAAATTTGCCATTTATATCTTTCATATTGTATGGTCTCAAGTAACAATTTCAAATTGCTATATGTTTCTTTCATATGGACTGCATGACCAATTGGGACTGAAGGCAATTTGTTTCCATTATGGAGTAACACAGCTTTAAGACTTACTTTTGAGGAATCAATGAAAAGTCTCCAGTCTCTTGGATCATAGTCCAGATTTAAAGCTGCCATTAATCCCTCAATGTCCCTACAGGCTACCAAATTGTTATCCATGTTAAAAAATGGTGTTAGGTTTTTCTGACGGCTTCGGTACACAGAAACTTTTACTTCATCTTCAAGTAAATTCCATTGTTGCAATCGAGAGGCCAATAGTTCTGCTTTTGTCTTGGGCAGTTCCAAATCCCTTATAAGGTCACTTAATTCACTTTGACTTATTTTGTGAGGCTTTTTACTTGGAAGTTCACAGACAAAATCGGAGTCTTGCGAGGTTGATGGGCCGGCGACATTTTCCGGTACACTACCGTTTGAATCCTCTTGATCATCATCAGAATGAAGGGTATATTCCTGAGGTGGATTAGGTATAGGCAACTCGTCACTATGAGGCACCGGGCGTATGGCGGATTGTAAATTTGGATACTGTATCGCAGACCTTTTTTTCTCTGAAAAGCCTTTTTTGATGGGAGGTGTCAAACAAAAGTAACAGTCAGTAACGTGGTCTTTCGGTTCTCGCCAGATCATAGGAACAGCGAAGGGCATCTTACGGTTTTTTCCACTTAGCCAGCCGCGAATGTTGGACGCACATTTGTAGCAGCAGATATGGGGAGCCCAATTTTTATCCTGGTCTCCAACTTTGCAGCCAAAATACAAGTGGTAAGCCTTTTTTATTAAAGGGCTAAGCGTACGTTTTTGTTTCACAAAAGTCATTTCACCACATATATAACAAAAATGATCCGGCTTATTTACACAAACTCGCGACATGTTGCTCAAAACTCTCTAATTTCTCAAATACGAACAGCTCTCGATCAACTGGTGGTTGAAATACAACTAACTAACAATTTAGGATTTATATTATATGTATTTAAACTTAAACTTTAAACCCCTTATAAAGTACACCTGTTATAATAAATCCAGGTATTTCTCATTTAATGGTGAAATTTTCCCATATATTAAGGGCAGGTAGGTAAATTATCATAATTGGGATGGATCTATAAAACCGGAGCCAACTGAGCCTTTTGCAAGACAGATTGTTAATTAGTATAATAAAATAAGTAAGATTTTGCTATTTTGGTCTCGGAAACATTTTTGCTGTTCCCCAGTGTTATTAGGCACGTAAATGCGCAACTTTACCTCCATTTAACCGACTTCGTATCTCTTACGGTTTCCGAGATCCCTGTACTGGCCCTCCTTATCTTGGACACGTTGTAAATGAGAAAACTTTAAAGATAATGTTATATGCAAATTTTCAATCAACAATGAAGCATTATTTTCGGGGGAATACATAGCCGGGCGAACAACATTTTTGCGAATCAAAAACGGTTGTTACAAATAATCAAAAAAAATATGAAAAACTATGAATCTTGCAGAATAATATTTAGGAAAGCAGAAATATCTATTAGTTGAAGATATGTATTATGTTGAGATATGTAGGAGGCAGTAACTCCTGAAATCAGTAGGTATCTAGTAATAGGTATATGTATATAAAAAAAAATAATATACTATATTTAAATCACTTGCTGAAAGAAAAATTTTTATAGGTACCTTTAATTTTCTTCTCTGGAACTTCAGGTAATGGTGGAGTTATGGAACGCTTTAAAGGTGTTGTAAAATTTTTAGTCCTCTCCTTAAGTTTCTTTGCTAACTCAACATTTTGTTTGTGTTGCTTAGCATTTACATGAATACTCCACACAGCTTCAGACCTTACTATTGATTTGCATAAGACACAAGTTAATTGACCTTGTTCATTATATGTAAGTAAATAGTTAAGGAAAATATCAGAATAGGTTAACAGGTGCTTAGAAAAAAAAGTTTATAAGCAAAAATTATACAATGAATCCCTTTTTGACACATTTAGGTTTACGTAGAATGCATTGCTAGTGGTGTCTATGCTGCCAGATTGGCAATTCTGACACAGCTGTTAGGAACTTTTGACATGTGCATTTGACACTCTGACTAGTATTCAAAGGGTTCATCTTAAAGAATGGTATTACATCTTAGTTATTATTCCCATACAAAAAATAAACAAACCCCTAAAAGTCTTAACTGCTCATTCAAGCCTATCCTAATCAAGTACATTATGTTATTTTTAATTATAATGTGCCTAGAAGAATGGTTTAGTTAAGCAGAACGGTTTAAGGCAAGGTCACTTCTGCATAGTTGTATTTAATTAAACAATCTACGAGTGTATTGTTTAGCTATTTGTAATGTAAAAGGATTCTCAAATACTATATACCTGTTAGATGGAGTTTACTCGAGTATATAAGGACTTTTTGGAAATTTCAATTTAATTAATCGAATCAACCAAAATGTCTGTTGGCAATTTATTTCTGTAAATTGTTAATAAGAAAGACAACCTATAAGTATCAGCAGAACAACATCAGTTTTTGCAAAAGCCTATATGGGGCTATATACTTACTTAAATAATTAAATTATTACTATAAATAAGGTGATGATAATTCAAAAACATGACTATGTAGATAGTTTCAAAAAGGATATTTTGCCAGTGGTGAATCTATTTTTTTTATGACTTTTGATATCTTCTGATGTTCCTTCATCATTTTCCGGAGCTGTTCCTGACTAAGTTTCTTCTTCGCATTTTTAAATGTCGCGGACATGATTTCTTACAATTTGCAACTATATAGGCGCTGGAAGTGCTGGAACACAAAACAATTAAATTGTTTAAATCTTTGAATATAAATACAGAATATAACAAACACACATAACCTCAATATAGCAACGAATACATAATAAACAGGCTCAGTTAGGCTTCTTTCACACGATACGGATTTCGACTGGTTCGGATTAATGGATTTCCCGTGCAGCTGCAGAATACATAGAGGTAAACGGTAACTTTCACATGACACGGCACGGAAAAAATCCGTATACGGATGCCGTTCTGATTCGACTGAGACTTCACGGCACCGTGTCGTGTAAAAACGGATAGCAAATCCAGCGGACTGATGTGATTAATCTAACCTTACATACGACTCATACGAACCGGATTTTTCGTACGATTGAGCATTCGTGCGTATTCAGGAAGATTTTGGAGTGTGTTCTTGTTTAGTTGTGACATCCGTGCAGTGCATTTTATCGTAAAATATAGTAAATTAACTTTTGTTGTTGAAAATACCTTATCGATGCAATGCATTTTTTAATTTATTATGTACTTAACTCATCGAATGTTGAAATTGACATTCGAAAATAATTTAAACATTTACTGTCATTGTGTGGAAGTTCCCTCTATAATGTTTGATATACTTCAAACATTCCTCTTTTTGCAGCAGCGAATGAACCCAATATGCTCTTTTAATTCTATTTTTCATGTGTGACCCAAATACAATAAAACTAAAATACCTTGTCTGTGATCCATGATGCACTCGCGATACGAGGAGGATACGAACAAACCTGATATTCTCCGTGCCGTCTAGAGGATGCTTCATGTGTGAAAGGTACTAAAGAACGTGTACGGAAAAATTAAAAAAACCGTACCGGCCCAAATCCGTATCGTGTGAAAGAAGCCTTAGGAAATCCAAACCAAAAAAAATGTGACTTTTCATCTGTCAATATGGGCTTTGATGGCAAACAAACCGGTGTGAAGTTGGCAGCCAAAAGTTACCAGCCAAAATGCCGAAGATGACCAAACATCCATAGGCGGAAATATATTTTTAAAATTTGTAATAAATATGAACCTATTATAAAATGTTGTTTGGGTTTTGAAAATAAGTCTCGAATGGTGTCGTTAGGATTAAAATTTATATAATTAGTGTACTTATATTTTTAAATATGACCACGTAGATTTTGCATGAAAGTCATTCAGGGGGATGAACAATTAATTTGAGGACCGTACACTCTGGTTTTAGTTGGGAAGTATTCAAGGGGATCCCACTTAACTATCAAATCCTTCAAAATGACTTGCACTCCCTTAAGGAAGCGGTTATTTAATTAAACATGTAAAATTTTAAATAATTACTGAATAATTAATTTGAGGATTGTACACCCTGGTTTTAGATGGGAAGTATTCAAGGGGGATGCCATTTAACTATCGAATCCGTCAAAATGACATGCACTCCCTTAAGGAAGTGGTTTTTGAATTAAACGTGTTACTGTCATATTTGTCATTATTGTCAAATAAAATTCCTTGTTGTTTTTTTCGTTATAACAGGCGTCACATTGACTTGTATAAAGCAGATAGAAATACCGGGTAAATGTTTCTTTCAAGTCAACGGTTTATGTCTACAAATCGATATTCATAAATATAATATGCATATACATAATCTAAAGACGCAGAATATCAGAAGTCCAATGGGAAACCCCATTTCTAGAAGTGTATCGTCGTTCGTCAATCATCATTCCTCTGTGATACAAGTTCAATCACACACATCCTATTTTGTGTAATCTGTGGTAAGTTTAACCCCAAAGATAGCGGTGGTTTGTTTGTTTACAATTTGTTACAATTTATTTTTGCAGCTTTTATAGCATTTCTTCAAATAAAATGGTGAGTAGTAAATACGAATACAAAATATTAAGGAACAACTTACTTAGTAAGTTTTTAGTACTCTGTTTTGCATAAGAAAGACAATGCTCATGATGAAAGCATCTGGAGTTGCGCTTGGGGCCGGTATACTCCTGAAAAAAAGAAAAAAGATGAAGAGCCTGAGCCCGAAGGTGGGGATGATGAAAAATCTAGGTATGTATCTTATAAAAACATGTTTGTATTTACAGGAAATTCGTGAATAATTACAGATTTAAGAATTAAGGTGCCCTTTACTTTTAAATTTTAATCTAAATATTAAATCGTAATTAACCTCCGAATTTTAAATGTAGAGTTCACTCGAGACCGCACAACTTATATTCTTTTAAGGTTTTGAGGAAAGTACTTTTTTTGCTTTTAAAAGTTTAGGTCAGGTTTTTGTCGAGTTATTTTGACAGTAATAGTTACCTATACCTACACTTTATTAGTAAATAAAACTGAAAGTACCATCTTACCTATGCTTAATTTAAGCTTTTCTGTGAAAGGGTGCTGTGCTCATAGTTTAGTATATTGTAACAGAATTATATTGCAAAGTGGGAGAGTGACATTTGAGGAAAAATTTGTATAAGTTTTATGAGGTGTGATGGACAATTAAGTAGATGTGGCTCAAACAAAGAAATATAATGATGTAAGTATGATGTGTTTGATGTAAGTAAGGTGGTTGGATGAGTCATAGAACATTTGTATTTGAAGCCAAATTGGTACAGTGGTATATTTTCTTGGACTTGTTCTTCAATAGTATTTCAAACATTTTTCCAAGGACTGGTAGAAGCGTTAGGTGTCTGTAATTATAGGTTTGGAAAGATTTGTATTTTACTTATTTGAGCTTTGAATCCACAATATTGGTAGATTCTAATGATGTATTTATGGGCTGAGATTGCATATTATAGTATGCACGGTTATGTTATCTTTGCCTGTTGCTGTATTTTTTACCTTTATTTATTTTACCTTTATTTATTTATGATATTATAATAATCTATTTCTGCTATGTTATAATTACTAATAATCTATTTCTACTATAATTAGTGTTCTATGTTTTGTGAGAAGAAATGAGTGAACATTTTGATTGACATTTTGATTTTGTACTGTGGAGCTTATGAACTTGCTGCCAGTCGTTACAATATTGTTGTTGTTCTGTTTTAACCATAACCATAACATTAGTTTCTGGATGTTTTTTTTTTGGTTATACTTAATCATTAATTTTTCTTCCTATCTTTGTTAATTTTTCGCTAATTATGAGTTTCTACGGTAAGGAAAAGTTTTTATGAATAATTGTTTTTCCTACAATCACAGACAAAAAAAGTTTTCCCATGGTGCCAATATTTTCATACACACTGTATAAAATACCAATCATTGGCGAGATTAATTTCTTAAATAAATTAAAAAAATTCATCTAAATATAATTGTAAAACTTTAATGTAATATTTTATAGTTTATTCCTATCAAATCCATTACATAAATCTAGATATAATAAACAACATTTTTTATTGTTATCAACATTGTACTGAATATTTGTAATAACATCACCCCCGGCAATTTCTGTGTTTAGATTTACGGAAACCATACTGACCTGTAAATGTAAATTCTTTGATTCGAAAAAATGTTATATTTTACAGTTTTCATGATTTTTTCTAAAATTTGTTAAAATACCAGTAAAACAATATGTGGCTGTAGTTATTACAACTTGAATGATCATCACTTTTGTTTGGGTTGGTCCAGATTTAAGCTAGTTTGACCACAGAATTTTCCTAATATCATAAAAAAGGTATGTGTCAAAAAGTTCAAACTTGGCTGACATTTTATTCTGTTTAAAAGATCTTAATAAAAGTTTTCTGTGATATCATACAGCAGCGAATATTTGACCACCTCAAAATTTACATGTATATTCTCATGTGTCCTGTTCGGATGCAGCACCCGGTATATCCAATAGACTTTTAGAATATTTATCATGTTTTAAAATGTCATTTATTATCACCCAGCAAAAAACGCTTTAAATTGCTTAAATTTTCTAATTGGACGGCCAAAAAAGTTTAACAACATCTATTCCAACCCAGAGAAATTTCTTAAATTCTCTCTTTGTTATTGTTATGAAGCCCTATAATTTGATTAGTTCAGATTCTTCATATTCTTGTGTACTTCGTATTATAACTAATTCTGGTGATTTTAATTTTCTCGACAACATCATTTTCTTTCAGTTTTTCTTCACATGAAATCTTCAATTTTGCAATATCGTCACGAGACTAGGAGTTTATTATTATTATTGTTGGCGTTTACTGGGTTGTTTCGGGATTTATTAAAATTAATTTATTGGGTTCTGGGTGGTGTGGCCATACTTATTCTAATTAAAGTATAATATGTTGTGTTATATTATATTTAAATAACTTGCTAGTAAATAGCTTATGTTTTTATTTTTGTATTCTAATTAACTACACTTGTTTAGTAACATCAATGACAAGTTTTTGCTTTGACGAATGAAATGCAAATTTATATTTTTAGGGATTCCATTATGTCTGATGAAGCACCCATTGATTACATCATTACTGGGGCACTTGATGACTTAGTAAAGGTTTGGGAGTTGCAAGATGACAAGCTGGAGCTGAAACATAATTTAGAAGGCCATTCATTAGGTGTAGTGTCTGTTGCTGTTAGTAATAATGGGAAATGTAAGTAGGTACAGTTATCAGCATAGTTATTGTATTATGTAATGCCTCCAACAAGCAAGTCTTTAGTCGGTATAAATAGTTTATTTAACAATATTATGAATGTATACCTATATTGGAAATTATTATTAATTGTGAGGTACACATTTTGTCATTTACACTTTTCATATCAGTTCATATCATATCATTTATTCATTTTGGATATTAATACAATTATATTTTACAATATACAATAATTGTTGTCATATCTATAACTAATTGTATTTTGACACCTAGGTACACTTTTATACCTGTATGTGTCACATAAATTACTATATTTATGTTATCTTCTAAAACTATTCTGAAATTAGTACTTATTACATGTTGCATTACTTACTAACCTATGGAAAAAAAACAAAAAAACAAAAGAGAACAATCGAAAAGAAAAGAACAAAGGAAACAGTAAAAAGGAAAAAAAATCACCTATACAATATTTTCAAAGATAATATAGTTTTGAAATATAAAACTTTTACAGTGTCTGTAGAATTGTTTTGGTTGTCTTATATTTTTAATTGCGACAGGCAACATGTTATAAAACTTAGAGGCAAGGTTATGTAGAGATTTTAAACTGAGGGTTTTTTGATTGATAGGTTCGCTTATCCTGGGACACACTGTATATATTAATATGATTATTTATTTTCAGTCAAATATGCTCAGTGACAACTTTCCGTATATACCTAAGCTTTCATTTGATACTGAACTTGTAGCACTTGATAAAGATCGATTATAAGACTGAGGAAAAACCCGAACAAATTTACAAAATTTATTATTAGTTTTGTATGCATCTTTTAAAATTTCGTTCATAGGTCATTTCTTAAATTTCCTCTGGAAGTTTTCCAGTGCATGTGAGGGTTTTACAACTAAGGTGATTGCTTTATTAAATTGTCTTTTATTGACTATTTGGTCTCATATTGGGATGATAACAATTATCTGCTGCTACTTCTTTGATTATTTTTAGAACGTTCTAGTGTTTACCCTTAAAATATCATTGTGTTATACATAATTTATCGTATAAACATTATTAAATACAATTTATGTAAAGAGTTTTAAAGGAAGTTATA
Organism: Barypeithes pellucidus; assembly: GCA_963991005.1. NCBI lineage: Eukaryota > Metazoa > Arthropoda > Insecta > Coleoptera > Curculionidae > Barypeithes > Barypeithes pellucidus. The sequence goes on from OZ022559.1 coordinate 39,784,165, forward strand.
CGTTAAATAAAAACTGTTTCGATTTGAACCAGCTCGTTTTTACGATCTGAAGAAGACACGGTGTTATCGAAACAATTGTCATGGTTCAATAATAATTTAGTGAAGATCTCTACTCATTGTGGTATTTATTAAACTAAGGCATTATTAAAAAAGGCACATTTGCATGGAAGTGCCGCCTAAGCAGGTAAAAACAAAGCAAGCTCCCTAATAATCATAATTATCTCAAAAAGTATAATTCATCCAAATGCCATTATATTTTAATTTTTAGAGTAGTATAATCTCTCCTACTTGCTAAATTGAATTTTAGGTTTGTCCGGGTTTAAACAGAATTTTACTTAATTAAAACCAAATAATTTAACTAGCAATATCGAAATTTTCTTCAGTTTTCTTTGTAAAAATGGACGTTTTTAATTTTAACTTTTCAAAAGTGATAATGATTTATTTTTCCAAATACACACCCACCATTTTTACACAGTGTTAATAATTGAAATTTCTGGATTCATTTTATGTTACGTAATTCATTAAAAAAAAATGATATGCATTCTTAATTTTTAGCGGATTATTTTTAGAACCTAACGTGAAATGAAAAAAACGTTATTTTTAGAGTACTTATAGCATTTCATACTTCAGTAAAATTACCTGTTTACATAACGGAAACAGATTTGATTCGTTTAACATTTAAAACGTTTCGTTTGTAGAGCTAAGAGAATAAAATAAAATACTCATCTTTCGTTCGTTCTTTCATGTTATTTCATGTATTATTGAGTTATGTGACATGAGAAATGTGCCTATTATCTTTGAGGACAGCCTCGTCATCAGCGATAAAGACAGATTATTGCCGGTTGCAGAAAATTTTCAATACACATACCAAAGTTTTACAATACCGTTAGCTGTAGATAAAGAATCGTTGTAAACTAGCTTAGAGTAAGACATTTATAATAGCAATTACACCAACGTTAATACCTCAAAGGAAATGTCCAACATTATTATTGAAAAATTCCAAATTCCAATTCCAAAAGATAGGGCTTCATTTTATTCGTTAAAGTTCTAATTATTTTTTAAATGTTAAATAAATAAATAGTTTGGATATAAAATTTGTTTCAATAGTCATCAGTGTCCTTTTAAAGGTCTTACCACTATAGTGTTTGTGTCAGAAACATAAAAAATTATGTAGCATTTATCTTATTTGAAAAATTTATCAAAGCAAATTGTCCTATATCATTTTTTAAAACTTAATTAGATAAATGTATAAATGTTATTCCCTTTACCAACAAAATAATAAATTAATAAATATTCACCCTAAAGAATTTTTACTGATCCTTAGCATCGTTTATGAAAATAGTTTTATGTTGTCCCTGTAAAATTGTCCCAGTTTGACTTAGGAGCTATGGATCGGTCGCTACCAAACTGTTGAAGCTACACACAACATTTATGATCCTGCAGAAAAATTTTTTAGGGCTATATGTTCATATTCCTAATTTACATTCTTATAACTCACATTTTGAAAAGTGAATCAATTTTTTATTATTTTTTTTTCGTGTTACTATGCTATATAATATTAAGTAAATACATGAAATCAATATTTTTTTAGTATGCGCATCAAGTTCCTTAGATTCTTCCATGAGAATATGGGATTTAGAGAAAGGAGAAAAAATTGCCAATGTTGATGTTGGTCCTGTAGACCTTTGGACTGTAGCATTTAGCCCGGATGACAAATATATTATTTCTGGAAGTCATTCAGGGAAGATTACACAGTACAATGTTGAAAATGCCAATGCTGAACAGTCGTTTGATACTAGAGGAAAGTTCACACTTAGTATAGCATATGTAAGTAGGGCCTATTTTGACCTTTTTTCTCTGTTCTTATTTGCCTAAGATATATAAATAAAAAAAATGTTTTACGTTATAATGAGAAAACCTAAGATGGAGCCATTCGCCACACATACCATGGTTTTAAGGATTTTACTGAACATGCTCTTGTCAGAGACCTACCTTTGCACAACATATACAGACTTAAACGATGTTAACTCAAAAGTGAATTTTGTAAATCATTTTTTACTATAGCTTGTAGAAATCACACATTCCTTAAAAACTTCTAAAATATCAAAGCCAATAGTACCTTGGCTTGCTGCTAATGATGACATTGCGAGATAAGACCAAAACTGGGTTAAAAAAATTATAACTTTTTTGATCAATCATAGCAGTACTTACGGAAAAAGAATTATTTCGAACATATTTCGCATGCTATAATACAAGACTTCGTTAGAAGGAATAAATATCTTTAAATATAACAAAATCCTAATACCGCCGAAGAAATAAATGATTATTTTAGTAGTACCATTCAGCTTTAAGAGACGAAATAATACATTATTACAAAAGATAGTCTTATTACATTCGAGCAAATGTGAAAAAATATTGGTTAAATATTTCGCTTGCAAACAAAAAAAAACAATATGTCAATTAAACTCCTGGATAAAATTAACGCAACATAATAATTTCTTGCTATTTTTTTTCTGAATTTATGATCCGATTTGAATGATTTTTTTGCATTGTAGGTTGGTCCCTTTACAATGTCATAGTTTTCGTTGTTTATGATAAAAAGTTAATTTTCAATTTATACTGGGTGTAGTAAAAATGCTATGTTTTTTTTCTGAAAATTCGCATCACCCTGTGGAGTATATTAGCAACCGAAACATATTGCAGTTGACATTAAACGGTAGGTCCATCTTTCCCCAGCATTTTCTTTTTTGGTTTACTTCATTATCTCTGTTATTAAAGGAGACACCGTTTTATAGCGTAACATGTTTTTATAGACTTTAATATTCAACACATTCATTGTTACATGTTTTCAAGTAGACTATGGATTTTTTTTGATATTGCAAGCGATGTGTCAGCAGATGTTGTGTTTTAAAATTACAAAGGCAAAATAAAATTCGCCATACTGTTCAGAAACTGGTTATTAAACGTTCGTTTCGTATGCCCAACTGCCCGACGAGTGTTTTAATCTTGAAACCCACTTGAAAACATTTAACAATGAATGTGTTGAATATTAAAGTCTATAAAAATACGTTACGCTATAAAACGGTGTATCTCCTTTAATAACAGAGATAATGAAGTAAACCAAAAGCGAAAATGTTGGGGAAAGATGGACCTACCGTTTAGTGTCAACTGCAATATGCTTCGGTTGCTAATATACTCCACAGGGTGATACGAATTTTCGGAAAAAGACATAGCATTTTTAGTAAACACAGTATAAATCGAAAATTGAATTTTTATCATAAACAGGCTTAAACAGCGAAAACTATGACATTGTCAAGGAACCAACCTACTATACAAAAAAAAAATCATTCAAATCGGATCATAAATTCAGAAAAAAATAGCATAAAAAGCATGGCAAATTTATGATGTTGCGTTAATTTTGTCCAGGAGTTTATATTTGTTTATACCTATAGTTTCAATAATTAAAATTTGTTATTATTTTTATGTTATTTATAGTTTAGACGTAACAACGACAAACCCAAACAACTATTAACTTATTTTTTATTATATAAAGTAAATTTAGTAACTTTTTTGGGCATATCTTAGTCGCGGCAGTAGGTACATAAAACGTATAGCTTGTCGTTTGGATCTGCGGCTACGCATTATCCGTAAGGGGGAAGGAAGTCAACAGGTCATAGGGACATTCCATGGGCGTGCTACCATTATTTTAAAATTAAATATAAAAAATACTAAAATCTATAAAAAAAAGTTGTTTATAAACTAACATAAAGTCTAATCAAGCAGAACTTTTTATAAAGAATGCGTTTTGGTCGTAAAATCAATAATAAAAATGTTTTACTTTGAGACACTGTATACTATATATTTGACGATAGGCCTTAAGAAATTTTTAATTCGGTATTTAATTTGATAATCGTAATCGTAACTGTTATTATTTTTGCAAGCAGTTACAAAGTATTTTATTATATATATTAATTAAATTTACATACTTGTTTTAAACTATAGATAGAACTTTTCGAGGATGCGTCTTATTATACTAAAGTCAAATTTTAATTTGTCTATAACTGATATAACGAGGCCGTTTCTTGTCGGGAGACGATAACAACTTTCAGGATTATTTGCTTTCCGGTCCTCATCTTCCTTGTGAATTTTTTTAATCACGCGAATACCGAGCTCCTGTATACATCGAAACCATGCCCAATTTTCGTTTGAACGGCAAATTAAATGCATTATTTCTGACTTCCTCATCACAAACATTATAAAAATTAGCAATAATTTCCTGAGATTGGGCATGCAAAGTTTTACCACGAATATATGCCATTGCAATAGTTTTAATTACAAAGAAAAACGCAAAAAAGTTTTTTTTACTATTTGCGCTATTAATTATAGTGTGGATCTTAAAATAATTATTAATTTTTCCTATAAGGAAGCCTTTATTATTTCATTTGGGTCAGATTGTCGATCTTGTTAAAATGGACCTGCTTTAATAGATTTTTTATCATATTTTTAAACTATTAATATAGGGTGTTCAAAAAATAAGATTAAAAATGAAATTGAGAATACATACTGCCAAAAATCTGCTTCTTGGGAACCCCCAAATTTTATAATTATTTTCTATTTAGCATTAAAAATTGAGGTAAGTTAGTGTAAGGTTGTTCCGAAACTTTTTAGTTTTCGAAATATTGGCCATTTAATAATTTTATAAGCAAGTTGACACCGATTAACCGGAAGTGATAGATATATCAAAATATTTTCATTCAAAAGATCAGATCTTCTATCGCGAATACCAATATTTTACTCAAATATCTTTTTTAGTTCCCGAGATCTTTTAATAGGACACTCACCGTGAATGACCCTGTATAATATTGACATGTTCTGAATTTTCGAAATTAACACCTCAAGAGCGTTGGATAAAATTTGTACAAATGCCTTCTTCAAATCCAAAGCCAAGTCATAACTTACGACACGTTATACATACCAAAGATTTCCAATACCAATACGACAGGGTGACTCATCAACCCAAACTTTTTTACCGAACGATCAAAATGAACAAATTATTTCTCAAATATTTGTTAACAAATCTCAGGTTCTTTCAATGAAGGATACAAGCAAAGTGTTGTGGTTTGACGCTTTACCCGAACTGTTCGCAGTCAAATGCTATTACTTAAGAAGTTTTTAAAAAACTCAAAATAAAATTTCTCACTCGATGATGATTTTGAAAATAATTTAACTAATATTTTTAAAAGCACTCATATAAATATAAATTTTCCTGTCAAGTCATTTTCTCTATCAAGAATTTTGAGTTAAAACTCAGTATAATACATTTATGTTAGAGTATGAAAAATTGGAACTTAAATCGAATCGCCGCTTAAACCAGGAGAATTAAGTTACATACTTTTATGTTCCACATCACGGTGTAGAAAGGTGATTTAAATTTTAATTTTTGCATTCTTAATGCATAATATGGTACCTCTAGTGCCGCTTTTTTAGCTGGGTGGTGTATAGAGCAGGTAGCTGTAGAAAATAAGGATACATCTCCTAATGACTTTAATGTCTTCTAATTTTTTTTTCTGTAGATGTTTACTCTCAGGTTCTAAGCCCGTTAAAAAGGGTTAACAACTTATTGCAGAAATGACACAAGTTGTACTTTAGTACTTACTTTTTCTTAGTATTTTTAGAATCTTCCTGTCCAGCACTAATATAACAACAATCAATTAATCAATAAAAAGTGTTGCAGGTCTGCATAACTTATTCAATATTCAACAAACCCGAACAATTTAAAAAGCTGAAGCCATTGGAAAATCCCAGTTCCCCAATAATCGGTGCTTAGTTAGGTAGACTGTCGCAAGATGGCGTAACCATGCATTTAGCATCGATTGCTACCAGTAATGTGCGTAAAATTCGTTTTACGTTTCCAAAGTAAACGCAAAATATCCGCTTGCTCAGTAGCATTAGTAACTATATTAAGTAATTCACTCGCTCAGCTTTTCGTTCTGCTTGACTTTTCTCTTGTAGCACTAAAAATTAGTTTGCCTTCTGATTACATAAATTATTATCCAAAAGCAAATTCATGTTAACATTAAATATTGCATGAGGCACTGGGATTTAAGAAATTACGTTTACTGCGCTGGACAAGTAGGAGCATTCGTATTATATATCTCGTATATGTTTATATATTATTTCTAATTTTCGCATCATTTCCATGTAAAATTGCTCAAAATGAATCTTTACGTATTTGTTAGGTCTGCCATCTTTTGAAAATGTATGATACTTGAAAGGTTTATGTACATACATTATTACTTTGTTTATATTGATTTATAGCATTTAAGCACGCAAAGGGTCGGGAATTACAGTTGTATGTATGAATAACTGAGTTTGTTTGTCTCTACCAATAGGTGGCGGGATAAGTACTGTTTTATAAAAAAAATATATTTTTTGATTGTTTTATGGTTTCTTACAATTATTACCAAAAAAAATGAATATCTAAGGTTGTACTTATAGAGAAAAAGTCTTACATCGTTACAACCGCTCAAAATAATTTCCAGTCAATTACAGCTCTAGAGGCTCATAATATTTTTTCTTGTCAAATTTTTTGGGATTGGTTCCAAATTCGTAACAATTTAATTTAAATCATCTCCAGGGCTCGTTAAAAACATTGATTGTATACATAGCACACACATAGGACACGCGATAAAATATATTCATAAAGCATTAAAATACATTTAAGTATATTTTATCGTTTTATAGATACAACAAAAAAAAAGTTTTTAAAAACACCATTTTTTTACTATTTATTTTATTATTATTTTATATTTATTATTGTATACCTATTTAATTAATTTCCTTTTATATTATTATGGCTTTTGGATAGTAATTAAAATAATTCACTGTAAAACTATAAAATATGAATTATGTTGCTTTATACAAAATAATTTAGAGTAAAACAAATATGAATTTTACTGCTTTATGCATAATATTTTTCTGTATTGTTGCTATGTACACTCAATCATTTTGTTTGACGGAACCCTAAAGAAAATTTAAACTAAATCGAAACGTTGGCGAAAACGGAACTGATTACGAGTTTGGTCCCAATCTCAACAAAATTAACAACAAAACTAATTTTTGGATCACTAGCAGTAGTTTATAGAAAGTAGTGACCTTTGCTATGGCAATAAGGTCGCGACACCAAATCCATTGTCATGGAACTTCTACAGCTGTATCTCAGAAGTCTATTGGAAGTGAATGCGTTTTTCAGATTTTCCTTAAATTAAATAATATAAGTGTCTTTTGAGTATAGTCAGGCCACTATAATATAAGCAAATATATTATTATGTTCGCCACCACATCCCGGTACAAGAACTTATTTGCAATAAATTATATACCTAATAGAAGATATGTTAAAGAACAATGCCATGAACATAATTGACGCGGGCTACCAACAGTGACTAAATATTAAACTTTAGTAAATACAGGATATATGAGGACTCCTTATAGTCATTATAACAAACCCGAATAATCCCGAAATATTCTATGGAACTTCTGAATGGTTTTTTTTAATAATACTACTTGGGCCCAGTTTTCCACTGTGCCTGGTAAATAGGATGGGCCAGAAGGCACTAACTAATCTATTAATGTTCGTTTAACATACAAGTATCAGTAATCACTAGTTTAACAGCACTTAGAAAAACGGGGTCTTACTTAATTTAATGGCGTTGATTTTGCATACATATGTATGTGTCGGAATAAAGGGTATAACAAGTTGCAAATCCCTCAGCAAACCCGAATAATGCCTAGGTATTTATTTAATAAATAAGGAATCAAAGAAATATTTAACATCTTTATACAGGGTTATTTTTTTAAACTTGACATAGGCTATCTTTTTTTATGAAAAGATAGACCTATAGTTCCTTAAGCAAAGTTTTAGGAATTAGTTCAACTAAGTAAAATGTGTGGTAAAAATAAACGCTTCATTGCCAGATTGGGCGCTATTTAAAAAAACTTATTTTCTATCCGCATTTTTTTAACAAATTTTGATACATAACGTATCATGTACGCGAAAACATTGTAGAGGCTTCGTGGTAACCAACTATCTCAGTTAACTCCAAGCTTCTTACTTAATAAAGATTTCCCACTTCATACACCGTATAATTTAAGTTGTTGGTAGTTTTCTACTCCACTTAGTTATTCCTCAGCGGTTTCGTTACATCGCAGTTGGTTTGACGTCTGCGTAAGAAAATACACATGGTTATAATAATATTTAATAGTATTTGTTTAAAAATAATTGTTATTACGAAAAAATAATTTGTTAATTAACGAAACTAAAGTCAACTATCGTAATATATGCTTGCTTGTCAAGTGGTAATGACATACAATTTATGCCAGGAAAATTATTTCCTAATCACTTAAAGAGCCACTAAGAGATGGGACCATTAAGAAATGTTAGTGATAGGTACACCTAACCTGTACTGATGAGAGCAAATAATTCAGAACCGGTATGTAGGTAGTAATAGCCTATCAATAGTTTCCATTTCTTTATCTGAATTAGTATTTTAATATCAAACAGTGCTACGGAAAAATTATGCTGTGTAGTTCAGCGCTCGACTTTACCTATAGCCCAGAAAAGAACTATTTTAGCATTATTTGTTGTCTCTACAGGGTGTTATGGAAATGACGTATTATATTTAAATGGGTGACCTCCTGGGGTGTCCTAGAGAAGCGCTACATATTTTTTTTTAAATCGAACATTTAAAAAGTGGGGTAATTCACCCCTAAACCCACACACTCCTCGCCACATTCATATATGAACATATTACATTACCCAGCTGGGTAATCAACAGATGTTCTGGCACAATGTTGCCAAACTGTTTAAAGGTGTAAAACTTTAGTTTCTTATAAAAATAAATATTTAGCTTACTTAGAAAGTAAATCCAGGACGCCATTAAGGAATCCAGGGTACAGACACCTTCAGTTATTTTTTCTATGGGAAAAACTTTATGCTCGTCACTTGTCCTGATGATAGTGTGGGGGTGCATAATAAGCTTATCACTAAACCCCATTCGGCCTCTTATTTCCAATCTCTTAACATAATCGGCATATCGTCGAAAGAAAAAAACAAATTAAACAGAACAAATTGCACTAAATCACTTAAAGAAACACACAGATACCCACGAGTTTCAAATTAGTTTTTTGAAGATATGCACCTATTATCAGATTACAATAAAGCATTAAACACTAACGCATAATTACACTTTACAATAACACACATAGAACAAGAGCACTTAATCATTTCGCAATAGAAATAATAAAAACGCTAATTTCTATGAAAAGATAAAATGAAACAATTATGTTCACAAAGGCACTACCCTTTCAAATAATAATCGGGCAGTCCAAAAAGATGCTTCCTTTCTCCGAAAACTGGTAGTAGCGCGGTTGCCATTTCCGAGACTATAATTATACAGGAAACTAATGTTATAGAAGGAAATTCGGCAATTTATGATAGTCGCTTATAAAACATCGAAAGTCGCAACGCTATATTTTTAAATATTAGCCGATTGTCGAAAATCAGCTGTTTAAAGAAGCCGGCCGATATTTTTGTCTACACAGTAGCACTTTAAAATACTAATTCAGATTGAACGGCACTTAGATGTGTTGTGACGCGAAAACTAATGTGATTTTGTGATGTGAGTACTTGGTGTTTTTTATAAATTAAGTTGGTTTTAAATAAGTCCGAAAAGGTAAATAAAACTGCATTTTTTTTCTAAAGGGTAAGTGGCATTTATAAACTTTTAAGTTGTCCAGATCTGACGGGTGTCGTTCGAATTGAACATACCTGACCATTTATAAACTCCGCGGCGGTTCGTTCGAATCAGTTCAAGTTTATAAATCAGAGATTGTTTCCCAGCGAACTGAACGTAAAAGTTTATAATAATATACCCTGAAAAATAAACAACTTGAAATCTGTCAAACGGTTATTAACTTTCTAAAGAGTTTACCCTGAAGATATGACAACACTGTTCAAGATTCACTGCCATATGTTGCTGTGTTTACCTTCCGGACAGGGGCACCACGTGGTAATTTTTGGTTTGACATAAGGTCATGTACAGGGCATATTAAATTAAAGCACCTTTTTGAATATTTTTCTTCAATTTGTTTTCATCTCAGGAATTGCCGGTTTAAATATAATACGTCATTTCCATAACACCCTGTATATTTATGAGGAAATAATTTTGCGAATTTCAAACATTTTTTCGTCATCTGTAAGTAGAGTCCGATAGAGTGACGCACTGTCAACAGAACAACTATTGATATCATTATCACACATTTATTTGACTTAACTTTACAGGACTGAGCTCTGTAAAAGTAAAGTAAGGCCAACCCATACAAATTTTTACGTTCAAGTCTGGAAAGTTTCGAACATCTATTCATCCAGTAAAATATCAGGTTTCAGACTAGTAACTTAACATACCGTTCATAATTTCACTCTCAAAATTTTGTTTACGGGGCAAAATAATATATTTTCTTCCTATATAGGATGTGGCATCCAGTTTTCTAGGTTGTGCATTACTATATTATTCCTGAAAAGTTAGGAAGGTTATTGCAAAATTTTATGATATAACGGCCCAGCAGGATAGTGTTTGCGTAATCAAGGCTCATAAAAGTCAAAGGATATTCATTTTTACTAGCTCTAAAATTTAATTAAAATTATATCAATGATATACATTGGACTTCGGCTATAACGTACATGGGATGTAACCGAGGATTTAACGTTGGTCCCGGTGAAAATACTCCTGGATTTTTTTTTATAACGTACCTACCCATTTTTTGTCTCCAGAGGGCACTTTATAATCGAAGTCCACTGTTATCAAAATGGCGATGTATAAAAGGACAATATAACAAAATAATTACCTACAAAAAGCGATCTATTATAATAGTGATGTATCGAAATTACAATCAAATAAAAATAGAGATATACAAAATTACTGTGTGATATAATAGCTACAATCAAATTGGCAATATCTTGAAAATCATAAATATCATTATAACATTACTGACATTAAAAATCAAACATATCCTAAATGAAAAACATATTAGATACAACACTATTTTCTTAATAATCCAGATGTGTGTTATTTTTTTAAGGTCACGGCGATAACATACTGAGTTTTATGAAAATGGCTTACTATATTTGAACGGGCGACTCCTTAGGTATCCTAGAGTAGACTTCCTCCCAGTTTTTTTTTAATTGGTCTTGGTCTCTATAAATTTAGATAAAGATCCCTAAAATCATCCAGGTGCGGCGTCGCATAGACACATGTGTCCATTTGCGTAATATAGGTTAATCATACAATGTATTGCGATGTTGCCAAACCACTGCGGGTGCACCAAAAAGCCGTCGTTCGCTACTCCGATAGCGCGATGTATGTTCCCCTACGACAGTGCCGCTTTAACGGCATGAATTCCGCTCTCTCCGATTTCGTCTCACACGTTATCTTTCTTCTTAATATTTTTGTAATCAGGGTATTTTAAATCATATAACACTGGATGCATTTTTACTTTGTCGAACGATTTGTCAGACGGGGTCTCCCGCACAGCTGTTTCTCGTTTGTCGCGCAGGCATGCACACTGCACAGTCCTATAAGAAAGTATATGCGGCGTCAGCCATGCGGGAGACGCTTTACTGACGCTGCCGCACTCAGCACAGACGGATGGATCATTCGAAGCATACGCTCATCCAAGGAAAGATGCGAAAATGGTCTTTCAGGTCTTCCGACTTGGCCGATGTTTAATGCCAAATCTTGCGGGGTTTAGGAGGTTGTTCAGAATTAATTCGTAGTTCGCTTAGGGTTGAAATAAGTTTGTGATCGGAAGATCCTAACGAAGTCTGTACGGTGACTGTATATAGATCTGGGTTTGACGTCAAGAAAGAATCCAAAGTACTAGCAAAATCTCCATCTCGGTCGGGAATTCGCGTTGGTTCTTCTACGAGTTGAGTTAGACCAGCTGATCGCAAAGGATTCGGCCTCACGACTCGTCAGTATTTGAATATTTAAGCCAGTTGACATTGTGGACGTTAAAGTCGCTAAAGATAGCAATCTCGGAATTCGGATGGTTGGTTTGTAAGGAGTCGACTATGTTGATTAGTGATGAGAAAAGGGCTCTATAACGGATATCACTTGGAGGACGGTAAAGGCAGTAGATAAACTTGGTGATTTTCTGCGTTGATATTTTAAACCACATTATATCAAAGACTTTCTGTTCAAGTGTGAGTTCTCGCTGGCAGCAGAGATCATCTCGAACAAAAAGACATACCCCCAAAGTTGCGTCGAAATCGGAAATGAAAATCGTATCCAGTGTATAAATAGCTGACGGTATTTCTTGACGATCTGACCTGTGTCTCGGTCAGTCCAAGCACGTGAGGATTGGAAGATTGTAAGTGCTTTGGCGGTGTGGTGCGGTGGACTGAATTGATATTCGTGTTAAGCCCTCAACAAACAAATATTTTTTTGCAATTCTTAAAACAAAAAAAAATATGCACATGGAAAAATCTCAGCGGCGTACTATCTTATATCAGAGGACATGTTTGCAGGAACGCCACTGGTGGAACAATTGAATAACTTTTCTAACTAAAATTTTTAGTTTTATATCCTATTAACACATACCAAAATTGAAAATAGTATCTAAAGTACTTTCGGAGATATTAAAAAACAACCATTTAAAAAATAAAAATTCAACACCCTGTAGCAAAAAATTTAAGCCGTTGCGGACATATGTTCATATGAACTTTTCTTTATAAAATGACCTAAGGAATCACATCCTGAAATATTAGCACGTCATTAAGGAACACCCTGTATAACTAAAAATTCGAATTTCTTCGAATTATTACTGTTAACGTTTTCATTTAATACCGGATATAAAAAGATCATTAATTTTTGCGAAAATATGTTCGTAAAACTTTTTTCGTTTCGCCGATAATAAGGGTGGGGGAAGCACAAAATAATGCTGTATCTTCCATACCTGTATCCAAATTTTAATCAACTTAGGTACGTTTTAAATATAAATTTACTCTTATTAAACATCCGACAATGTACGTGATCGCTAGTTCACATTGCATCTTCCAGAGGGCACTGTATACTCATGATTCTGTTTTTTTACATTTTCTTAATAATAATTAAACAGCATGATATATTATTTTATTACTGTGCTTAAAGAGCACAAAATAGCTACATTTTGGCGCAAACCGTAATTTGATATTTTTATTCCTTCTCAAGTTATTTACAAATAACAATTTTATTTAAAAAAAATTATTGTTAGGTAGCAGTTATCATGATATCCACTAAAACAAAATGTCAACAATCTCAACAATATTCATTAAGTTCTCACATTCTCTCACAAGCATGTCCGAAATAAACTGACCAAAATATCCTTTTTGTTTCAGAGTCCCGATGGAAAATACATTGCCAGCGGTGCCATCGATGGTATTATAAACATTTTCGACGTGGCATCCAATAAATTGTGGCATACCTTGGAGGGTCATGCCATGCCAATCAGATCTTTGTGTTTTTCTCCTGATAGTCAGTTATTATTGACGGCTTCTGATGACGGACATATGAAATTATATGACGTGTGAGTAACTAATTTGGAGATTTTTTTATTGACAAGAAAGCAATTTTTGAAAATAAAAAATTGGGAAACGATTTTACTCTTATTTTTGTGTGTTCAGAAGTCCAGAGCCATTGAAATTTATTTATTAAAACATCTTGCATAAATCATAGTCATAATGGTAGAAATGTGTTCAATGATATTCATATTAAAGGGAAGTTGAAATTAATTGCCAAATACTTCTCTTTTTAGGAATTATATAGCTAATACGATCATTTTTATAATACTTATAAGAGTGTGGTAGAATTACTTATTTTTCTTTTTAATCTCAAATTCGTATGTTACTCTTACAACAGTGCAAATAAATAACCAATTTTATTAGCGATGAAAAATGTAAAATATGAATAAATGTTCTCGATAATAAAAAAAGTATTCCGTTTATTTCAAATTTTCAAGTTCGGTTTGGTGAAAAATACCATTTTCTCATTTCTCCTTTTGATTCATACAGAACTGTTATTGTTAGTATTATTTTACTGTCTTATTAAATATATTTTCGTGATTTTGACTTTTGGGAATTCAACTTACGTGAACTTTTCACGGAAAATTTATTTTTAGGACTTAATGATTTTTATTATTATTTTAGGCAGCATACGCATGTGGTTGGTACAATGTCTGGGCATGGCTCTTGGGTGTTGAGTGTAGCATTTTCTCCAGATGGTAAAAATTTTGTGTCGGGAAGTTCGGATAAAACCGTAAAGGTTTGGGAGGTTCATAGTCGACAATGTATTCATACTTTTAGTGATCACGCAGATCAGGTAAGTCAAGTCGAGAGATTTTCCGATAAATCAAATATTTTTATAATATAATAGTTTTTATTACTTATATGCTATTATTTATGCACAACACTGTCTACCATTACAATTTGTTAACAAATATGTTAACATATTTAAATATTTGACGTTACAAAATAAATCAAGAAATAGGTTATGTCGTTCTTGTTATGAAATTTCTTGAAATTTTTCGATCAAATTGAGCGGTAAAAGTGTAAATGTTTAAAATATTTCCTGGTAAAGTTCAATGTCATTCAACCATTTCGGTTAACAAACCCGAACAAACACGAAAAATTTCAAGTAGGTAATTTAATTGTCTAATCTCTGCCTCTAAGTAAATAACCATATTGTTTTCAAGTTGATAAGTAACATATTATTGCAGTGGTGAGTTAATGTAGGCTTTTTGGTAATATAGACAATATCTACATTACTACACCAGTGGTGTTCACTCAGTTACTAAAAAGATATGCTTAAAAGTACATATTACCACAGGTTAGAATAAATCCGTTATTGATAAATAACGTCCGGTTTGAAAACCTTTTTTACCGAACTATCACATAATTTATTATGCTAACTAAATAAAGCTACATTTCGCATTTCCAAATAGAGTTTGTTTCAGGTTTGGGGCGTAAAATATAATCCCGATAACAATAAAATACTCTCCGTTTCAGAAGATAGAAGCATTATTGTTTATGGCTGTCCCAAATAAATAAAATACGACTTTTGCATTTACAATGATTTTTTGTTCCCTTCCCAAGAAAAAAACGGTCGTGATAAAATGTCCCTTTTTAAAAATTACGAGTTTCAATAAAATAATAGGTAAAATACAGTATCCAGAATCGTGAGGTTATTTCCAATTCTCTCAACAATCTCTTTCATCCTCTTCCCTCGTTTACAATTATTACATTACAAAGAGGTTAAAAATTATTTTCTGTTTTAACATATTATGCATGAAGCACATGCAACAGAATTAAATAGACCTTCTAGTAAAGATTGTTTCACGAAAAATGGATATAACTTAATGACTGCAGTAAAAGTACCTGGGCCATCCCATTATTTATGACCTTTTGTTATTATTATGTGGAAAGGACTGGATTTTAATAATTATAATTAAATATAGGCACATCAGGTAGGTTAGGTTGCTTAATTTATATTTAAATATCTTTTTGTGGTAAAATTTGTTAGTTTTTGAGGAATGGTTCAAGAATTGTCTTTTACCAAACATTCCTCAGAATAGCGTGATAGTAATGGACAATGCGAGCTATCACAGTCGCCAATTACTTAAAGCTCCAAGCTCAAATAATACAAAATTGGAGAGTCAGAACTACATGGCGGCGAATGATATATATTTTGAAGAAAGTTATAAAAAAGTGATCTTTTAGAAGTTTTAAAGACATTTTGTATAAAAAAAGTATATGTTTGTGACACATTGGCAGAAGAAATTGGACATACAGTGCTACGTCTCCCACCCTATTATTGCATTTTTAACCCCATAGAGCATATGTGGCACCAGTTAAAATCACTGGGTAGGTCTGAAAATATTTCTCCGACTATAAGTTCTAGTGTTGTAGAATTAATAAGAAAATGCTTTAATGATATTCCCCCAGGTAGTTGGAAAATTCAGTCCGTCACGTAATAACTGTAGAAAATTCGTATATTAGTCTGGATCGTATAATTAATCCAATTATAATTAATTATGATGAGGATAGCGATAGCTAAACAGAACTATCTATAGAATGACATTATAAATGTAAATAAATATGACTAGTAATATTTAAAAAAAATGTTATTTCATTTGATTACATTAATATAATCATATCATTACTTGTTTCCCTTAGTCCGTCCCTTCATACTTCAGTTGTTTATTGTTATTGCCAAGCTCTTGTCGACACAATGGGACCGACCCAGGAAATCATTAAGTCGTATCCAATTTTCGTGAAACGTACTGTACAGTGTTCTTCAACCGCCCGTCCGCGGTCCAGTACCGGGCCGTAGAAATTTCCTGCCGGTCCGCGAAAAATTGCGGTAAAATCGTAAATCATCGTGGCGTACTATGTATAAAACTATACAAATACAATGTATAATAACAATATAATATCAAAAATTAATGTATTACTTACCAAATATTTATAAAACTATGAATTATAAAAATACTGTTGAAAGAAGTTATTTTCTAACAAAACACAGCAGGAACTATGGACGCCGCTACTAAAATGGCCGCTAAGCAACGACCGCTCGTCTACAAAAATAGGTTACGCCGAATTATGACGGCCTGTTCTTCTCTAATGAAACTAAGTCTAGCTCTTTGGAATAGTCGCTTACAAGAGGAAGATGTAGAAATGTTTTCTCTTTTGGATGAATTTTTGATTGCTGCTGATGTGAACACGAAAGTCATATTTAACATAATAAAGCAACATTTAAGAGCATTAGCTGAAAATTTGAATAAGTATTTCCCAGAAAATGAAGATCCTCGTAAAGGTAACCTCTGGATTAATAATCCGTTCTTGGAAGATATAAACTCATGTGCACTTCATCTTCATGAAGAAGAAAAGCTGACCGAGTTGTGTTCTGATGTCACTCTGGTCTCCAGACATAAAATGCATTCATTGCCTCAATTTTGATCAATTATACGCTAGAAAAAGAATATCCAACTTTGAGTTATAAAGCTATCAAAATATTAGTAAATTTTTCGACTTCCTATTTATGTGAAAAAACTTTTTCACCCATGTCTGTAATAAAAACCAAACAGAGAAACAGAATAGATGTTAATGCAGCGCTTCGTCTCCTCAGAAACAACGCTGCAGCCTCGAATATCAACTCTTGTATCAAAGAAGCAGCAGCAGGTATCGCACTAAAAAATGTAATTGCATAATATATTCTATAATAAAAAATAATATCTGCCAGTATATTGGTTTTTATTTGTCTTAGCTTTCAGTTGGTCCGCGAAATATTTATCCTATTTTCACCGGTCCGCAGGTGCAAAAAGGTTGAAGAACACTGTTCTAGTTCTAGACTTCTTAAAGTAGGAAAACATTCCATCTAAGTGTGCGGCCTTCATTACGCGTAACACTTAACCTTGTACCATAGTATCGCCCCCGCTTCGCACAAACCATTGCCGTACCATACCTAACATGTTTTCATTGCTGATTGATTGAACCGCTTAGCAAAAATTATCTGTTCTTTCTCATCTTTGTCGGAAGATGATGATATTGTTTAATTGTAGTTTAAAGAACTAGTACTTTATTAAAAATAGAAAGAAGCCAATATATCCTTTAAATAAAAGTGAAGTCAGTTTGGTAAATTCCATCACCCTTTGAATGATCTTAATTCCATAATTTGTCATAATTACTATGGTGAATTTTGCTTCTTAACCCATATAGCCGTTCTTGTAAAGACACTAGTTGTTAATTATTCTTTATCCAATCTACACTGCGATGGGTGAGGATCTCAAAAATACTAAGCCCGATTTCGCAGTATAATACGATGTAACGAATATACGAATACAAAATTCTAAAGATAAACCTACACGCCGATATCGACCGTCGCTGACGTTACGTTGAGACGTAATGTTATAGATAGGCTGTTATGGAAATGGCCTATTATATTTAAATAGGTGACTCTTTGGGTGTCCTCGAGGAAGTCTACATACTTTTTTTTTTTGTAAATCGATTGTCTCTATACTTGGGTAAAAACCACTCGCATTACCTGTCGTGCTTTCAGGTGCAACGCAATACACATCTTTCTCAGTTAACAAGTGTATCAATAGGTAGCAGTGATCACAACGCGTATTTTGACCTTGTTCGATAGAAATCTTTGCTCAAACGCCTCTCGCGTTTGAATTTGAAATGCGCCTTTTAACATTTTTTATTTCGCGAAACGCGGACGTCTAGCATATATACGCATTTCAAATATTAAGGTATTTCTGGCTTAATAATAAATAAGGTGCTAAATTTACCAGTTGTAGCATTACCGCGATTTTTTGTGAAATAATTTATAATAATAAATGTTGTGATGTGATTTCAAATTTATTATATTTAGGTATTGGTTGTGTTGTAGAACATACTTTGTGCCGTTCATTTTTTATTCAAACGTTGTGACGTATATACGTTATATTGAAATAAGACTGAAGGTAAGAGAGCAAGGTGTAAGAGATCAATGTGTCTTAAATTTGCAGTTGTCTTTTCATAATTAGTTTTTTCACGCATTTTACTTCCAAATTCAAAATCAATTAGTAACTTCAAAATTGATTTCTGCAATATTAGAGGGCTTAACACGAACATTAATTCAGTCCACCAGCATTTACAATCTTCCAAGTCTCACCGAGACAAAGGTCAGATCATCAACAAACACCGTCAGCTATTTATACCCTGGATATGATTTTCATTTCCGATTTCGACGCAACTTCGGAGTATGTCTTTTTATTCGAGATAATCTCTGCTGCCAACTCACAATTGGATCGAAAGACTTTGATGTAATGTGGTTTAAAATATCAACGCAGAAAATCATCAAGTTTATCTGCTGCCTTTACCTGCCTCCAAGTGATACCCATAACATAGCCCTTTTCTCATCACTAGCCAATACAATCGGATTCTTGCAAATCAACCATCCGAATGCCGAGATTGCTATTTTTGGCGACTTTAACGTCCACAATGTCAACTGGCATACTTAAATACCGCCGATGAGCAAGGCCGTGCGGCCGAATCTTTTGCGCTCAGTTCTGGTCTAACTCAACTCGTAATTCCAGACCGAGATGGAGATTTTGCTGGTCTTTTGGATCTTTTCTTGACGTCAAACCCAGATCTATATACAGCCTCCGTTAGAATTTTCCGATCATAAATTTATTTCAACTCTAAGGCAACCAATTAATTCTGAACAACCTCCTGAATCTCGCAAGATATGGCATTATCGGCCAAGTGGGAAAACCTGAGAGAACATTTTCGCACTTTTCTTTAGATGAGCGATTGCTTCTCTTCTGAAGATCTATACGTCTATGCTGGGGAGGTCTCCGACGTCATTCTTACTAGCATGGAAGCATTTATCCCCTCATGCCAAAACGCCCTTCCAACATGCACCTCTCACAGAGTGCCTCGTGTTTGATCATAATGCGTTGAATAAAATGCGTCACTACTAATGCGTGAAGTACAACGTATAAAAGTATAGTGTGCAACACTTGTGTAAAGCCAACTTTGATACATTCGTTCGGTTTGTAACACTCGCCAACAGCTCGTGTTGTAAACTCTTCATTCGTATATAAAACCTGTCTTCACACACTTTTTACACAATGTACTATTCTTTAAATTTTATAAATTTTTTAAAATTTGAGTAATAGTTTTTTCAGTTGTTCGTTTCCTAAACTGATGAGATTATGTGTCAGACAGAGATAAAACTATCTATGATGTCTCGAGATGACATAATGCGCGACAAAATCTGTGAACGACCTGGGTTTATTTTGAGAGTAATAGTATCATGTTTAAGAATTCATTCCTCTGGAGGACGTGGAATTTGTGGAACGACCTTCCTGAGGTCGCGTTTCCCGACGAATATAACCTCCAACAACTCAAAACCAACGTGAATCGCTTTATTCATACAGGCACCACTACCAGGGCGGTTTAAAGGATTTTTCGTATAGTGGTGCTAGGCTTGGTGCGATGCAAGAGGCGGCATGCCATTGTCATACAATTGATTAAATATTTAAAAATTATTTAAGTTAGAACATCAAAATATTATTTCGCCGACTTTACTTTTGTTAAAGTTTCGATTAATATAGCTAACCATTTCAATACACTCCAAAAAAGCTATTGATAATTCTGCCCTATTTACTTTACCAATCAATTATTTCATGCTTTAAATATCCGTCATACAAATAATTATATACATTTATCAAAATATATATAAATTCTATATTATGCACATTTTGGCTTCAGCCAATGTTTCCACTCAAATCATGAAATGTGGTAAATATAATGTAATATTCAGTAAAGTGTGAAAGTCAAATAGAAAAGGTGGCGGCATACAAATCAATTTCTATTGTGGCGTATAAAATAAATAAACATATCTATATGGACACAAAAGTTGAAAATTTCAGCCAAATGCAAATTCCACTGAAAATCCTGCTTATTCTAGGGAGAGAGAGACCGTTATCATTGGAAAGCAGTGGCGGAGCTTGATCACATGGCATGAACCGGAACCAATTTTTTTTTCACTTCTGATAGATAAACGGATTTATAAGGTTAAAGCCGGTATTTTATTTAAGTTGGTGTTCTGCCGGCTTTTTTTTAAATAAGGAAGTGGCAAATATAAAAATAAATTATATTTTGAAACACGTATAGCATACGCTTCAGGTCGAGCTTCAATTATAGTATATTTTAGATATTGTATGGGAAAATATGATTTCTGGATTTATTTACTTGGAAGACGTGGTATAAAGGAAACAAATTGTTCCTTTGGCGAATAAGTAAAAAAGTAACAAAAATAAATCATCTCGTGTGACCTCCTAAAAATATAAAATAACTCCAGAGTTGTTAAATTTTCTACTTTGTTTTTATTATTGGTTTTACACGTTTTGCAGCATCTCATTTTGGTTACTGCAAAACTATATTGAGTTATAACATAAGTATACCAGTGGAAACTGTATATACCTAATCTAATATGAATTTATAGGAATGAATAAAAATTCTCCTTCCGACCAATGCTGTACAGGGGGGTCAGTTTAGCGAGGTAGGCGGCTGAATCTCGGAAACCGTTCACCGTACAGCTTTCGGAAAAAAATATTTATAGGAAAAGTTGCCAAGAGAAATAGCTGGAAATTAATTGCAAGTTGGTAGGACGTAACTCTAATAGTAATTTGTTAACATTACCTATGTTTCTCTACAATTTGCTTAGATAAGGTATATTGAAAATATTTAAATTTAAATTTAAAATATTTAAATGCGATGGTAAAGATGTTATTACACAGTTACAAAGACGAATAAAAACGGAAGCAAATGGTGAAAACCGAAAGTTTCTATCTTATTTCCAAGTGGAGATATCCAGGAAAAATGAATTCACATAATTACAACTTATTGACAAACCCGAACAAACCCGGTAATTACTTATATAGTAAAAAATAAGAAGGCTCATATTAATATTGGGAAGAAAGGTGAAATTATTCATTCTGAAATCAGTTTTCTTCTAGTTTGAATATTAAAAATGTCGTTTACTAAATAATTGTTGTTTACTTTGAACGCTTTCTCAATGCAGCAATTGCTAAAGAAGAGTATATTCAAATATTCGTCATCACGGCAAAAGAGCTTTTCTGCGCTTGGTGCAACGCTTAATGGTAGTTCGTGATATTCAAAATCAAAATAGTAACATGGGGATTAAATTCTTTATACACCTTAAACATTGATTCAGTTCTACCAGTACGGTGTCTCCGAAAAATAAGTGGACGAACGCTTCCAGTGTTTAGACGTTTTTTCCTAATATTATTATTAAATATGTGCTTTTGTTTCCAACGCCTTCTTATTTTTTACAATATATGTAATTACCGGGGCGATTAATAAGTGGTAATTATCTAAATTAATTTTTCATCGATATCTCCAGTTGGAAAAAAGATAGAAACTTCGGTTTTCACCGTTTGCTCTGGCCTTTATTCCTCTTCTCCGGTCTAATAATATAGTTACCATCGTGTTAAAATTTTTCAAGAGAAACACAAAATATGTTAAATCTGTAGTGCTTGTAATGTAGCTGATAGAGCAATTACACTAAGTTTAATATTTTCCGATAAAGGGTTCCTAAGATATTGAATTTTTTCCAAATCAATCTTTGCGTTACCACACCACTTTATTTGAAGGGTTAGAGACAAAAGTATATAAGCAAAGTTGATCATGATACATGGGAGATTTATTTGTAAATATTTTCAATATACCTTATTGTAGAGAAATCGACTATTCACAAAGTACTATTAGTGTTACGCCCAGTTTCTCTTGAGAACTTTTCTTATAAATATTTCTTTCCAGAAGCTGTATGGTGAACGGTTTCCAAGATACATGTGCGTACCTAGCTTAGTTGACTACCCTCTATTACCTGCAACAACATCCCTTAAATATAAATATTAGTCAGTTAGTACTGGTAGGTTGCGATTAAACGGTTACATTGGTCTTATTTTATACGGCTCTAGTGAAATTCAAATTGCCACATCGTTGTATAATAGCACTTACATTGTGGAATAAGTGCGTTAGGACGGGAGCAGTTTACAATACGAGCTGTATGCCAGTGTCATCAGCCTACGGTGCAGTTACATCAGAATCAGGCGATGTGTGCCGGTAAAAAATATTTGTGTTGTTTCACGTCATACCATCATTAATTAGTACTTTTCCACAGAAAGGTTGTCATTGGTTCAAAGTTTGGGTGTAGTTTTTTACCTATACCTATGTATTTTAAAAGTTATAATTTTTGAACTAAATCAAAATTAAACTAGCATTAAAAAATACTAAATGCCGAAAACACCTTAAAACACTAGCCGAGTTGATGCATTATTTAACTGTCTGCGATGTTCTCCTTGTTTAAGATTTATCACTGAACTGCTATTTTCAGGAATTTTTGTGTTGCTATTAAATGTAATGACCGTAAACCAAATTGAGCTGAAGTAAAATTAATTAGAATTAAATTTCATACAAAAAACTGAGAGTTCCTTTAAAATAATCCAAACCTTGCCAAAAATGATCCTATTTTATATATAGCATGAAAATGCACAAGGTGCGCAATTACGTTTACGTATTCATTATTTCACTATGCTCAAAGCCTGACTTTAAAAAAATAAAAATCCGATACTACTACATACTTAATACAACTATTTCCTGTTTTATGTTAATAATAGCCAACTTGACAACGTCCCATTGCTTACGTATTGGAAGTTGCTAACTTAATTATTTGTTACTTTACCATCATATGAAAAAAATAACTTTGGCTGATTTAACATTTAGGAAGAATTTTCATTTGGATTATATAAATTTTCTTAAAATTAGTACTTGTCTATTTTCGTTCCTTTCTTTTGAGAGCTCTCTGATATGAGAGCTTTAGCCCGAGCTAGCTTAAACTTAATTGTAAGGAAAAATGCCATGGAGAGAAAAATTCTTTCTTATGAATTCAGTTTCCTAACAAAAAGTGAAAATGAAATATATGAAGATGATACGCCTACTGTAGTTGTATTTTGTTGGATAATTTACCGAATAGATACAAAATAGGGATAAAAGGCAAAAAATTGGAATAGCACCATTACGAGGGTGGTTACTAGGCATTGAACGTATTTGTTGTTGTGGTGACTATGTGATGTAAATTATCTACGGCATCTTTTGTCGTTTGAGAATCATAATTTTATTACATGTATGTGAATTAGAATTACATATTTAAATTTCATATTTACTGCTTACAATTGCTTGTAGGAAAATAAAATTCTACCGTCTTTAGTACAATAAATGTTATTAAGGATAATAATAGTAATTAATTAATTTCTTGAATACCTACAGGAAAATAAACTATAATTTCTTTTTCCCGCCGGCTCTCCATAGAGAGCATATATTTTATGCAATATACCGCGACATAGTTAAAAAGAATAAAAGCAGCGACTGGCTGGTTAAGCCTGGATACACGGCGGAATATACACAAAGCAGGGACACACACAGAATATCTAGATCCACGTATCTCTCTGTGTAAATACAGCCATATGCGCTGTATTTGAATAGTGTTGACAATGACACAAGCGTCCCGTCACCCCTACACTATTAAACTAACTAAAAACCTGCTAGTCCGGAATTTCCAGAGTTACCGATTTATGATGAATGTAGCTTGACATAGAAAATATTCAATATTTAAAAATTAGGGTCGTTAAAAATCTATTTGCATAAAATTTAACCGACATCGATAGAATAAGGGTCAAATAGGGTTTCGCGTTAATTTTGCCCGTGACCTCCAATTGATTAAAATTTTGTTCGAATAGTCTAATTTGTCCGGAATTGTAATTATGCCTCCAAAGGAGGCAATATTGCACTCTAATCAGGCGTATATTGTTGATTTGTAAACTAGAGGAACCAAGATTTGGATACTTGTGACACCGTTGTAGATATAAGGTTTTATAATGCGCTGTGTGAATCTTATAGTAAAAATATACAGATTGTTGTGGAATTGCCTGATTATATTTAAACAATCGTGAAATGAATACAACTAAAAAATAACCATAAATAACGACGTTTTGAGTAAACAAGCGAGGACCTTATGTAATTTTCATAGAAAGCCGCTTGCACCACTCCTGACTTGTCAGTAATCTCATATGGTAGGTCAGTTACGCTGTCAAGAGAGACGTCAGTAACCCTTTTAGCTTCCCCCTCTAAGTAATTAGGTTTTTACAATCGACCTTGACAGCACGAGGTTTCCATTAAAAATTATTGGTGAAATATTGCTCCCAATTGCACATTTAGAAATAAACGTGAAAAATGACTTTTGAAAGTTTAAAGAAAGTTTATAGGATTGCAGGCATGAAAGTATAATTTTCAAATCATTAGTAATATCAGTTTGAATGGAAAAAGACTCGCCAAAATATAAAATTGTAGTATCATCCGCAATGGTGGACTGGAGCTCCATCATGCAAATACCACATTCTCTCTTTTACAAAATTTGGCAGATTATTTAACAATCGTGGTAACTCATTTTGCAAAAAATCCAAATAGACCTGTCCAGTTACTCGTGTTTCAAGAAAATAAGGAGCAATGACATAATTTCCAACTATTCCACCCCACGCATTTAGTGACCATCTAGTTTGAGTGTGAGTTCTAATAAAATGTGGGTTGGTGGTTGCATAATAATGGAAATTATGCCTATTAACATTTCCATTTTTACGAAATGTAGCTTCGTCAACGAACAATACATAATTAAAAAGATACCTGTCTTGGTGTATTTTTTGTTGAGCCCATTCACAGAAAGTAACTTTGGTTCCATAGTCCTGATCGTTCAGCTCTTGCATCAGTTCATTGTGATATGGGTGCATTTTATTTTTAGTCAAAATATTTTGGGCAGCCCATCTGTTTCATTGGAAATAGTTCTTTGGAAGATATGGGGATTTTCAGTTACTTTCAGCAGCAAGGTTAAATTATTTTCTTCTGTATTAACACTTTTCGTTCTCAGTTCTTCATAGTCTACTTTTCCCGTCCATTAATTTATTAATTTATCAAATGCTTCTTTTCTTGGTTGCCTTCTATCAGGATAAGTTTCCCGATAAAGCCTTGTAGCAAGTAGACAGACGAATTGTTGAGTGCCGATATTATTACATTGTTTAAATAAAACATAAAATATTAAAAGAACGTTACGTTTTAGAGCATTTATTATAATTGCATATTTAAAGAGGTTGAAATTATCTGTCAACAACTGACATAATAATATACGGGGGGGGGGGGTCCATTTGAAAAAATCGAGTAATATTTATCTAAAGATTGCTACATTTGTACCGATGTAAAAAACACCCTGTATACGATATTGATGCTTTTTTTTTAGTAAAATTATTCGGACACCTCTAAGGTTTATAAAAATATATTTCTCTTTAGTTTAAATTAGAAATATTTTTAATTTATTTTTTTTGATATGATGTTTTTCGAGAAAATTTTAGGAAAAATTGAATAATCTGGCAACGTCGTATAAGTCACCAAAATAAAGTAGCATATCTTATGTAAAATTTTATGACGAATTCGATGAGATAAAAAGAAATGGGGGGTACTATTTAAAAAAAATACTTACATGATGCCCCGTATTTTTGGAGCATCCTGTATATCCAAAAAAAAATTTAAAATGCACGCTTTTATTTATCCTAGAACCTTTGTATTTAATAAATTTCGATATTTTTAAGAACAACGGAGATA
The DNA here is from genome assembly GCA_963991005.1 of Barypeithes pellucidus. Lineage (NCBI taxonomy): Eukaryota > Metazoa > Arthropoda > Insecta > Coleoptera > Curculionidae > Barypeithes > Barypeithes pellucidus. The sequence continues at coordinate 39,810,476 of OZ022559.1, forward strand.
TTTGACTTCCTCGCACTAATCAACCACCCTGTATGTAATAAGTAACCTTTCGTTTTCTAACTCATAATATAAAATTCAATTTTTTTTTCATCTATTGGTGAAGCAACTACACAACAGCACAAACTACAAATTAAATAAAATATATATTCAAAACTAATTACTAATTTTACATGAACTAATAATATTACTTTCTTGTACATTAAGTAGGTATTTTTTATTTCATATTTAATCTTATTGGTATTACAGCGTTTAAAATGCCCAGGCAAATTAGTGTATTCTTTTATCAAAAAACTTGGTCAAGAAACGTAGCACTTGAAAAAATGTAATATTTTATGTTTACTGAATATGCCCACGAGTTTAATCAAAAGTCAAAAACCTTTGAATAATTTTTACCACTTTAATTTACAAAGTTTTCTAACACAACATCAATATCTATTGTTAGCTCAAAGAGAAACTTTTATTGGAACCCCCCTTAGATGAAAGCCATATTACCTTTTCTCAGTATTTACTTTCCTCAAGTCTAATTCCATCAAACAACTTTGATAGTTACACAGGTCTTTGTTTTCTTTAAACATCTTTTACTGGAGGTATATTGGAGCAATGCTACGTAGAAGTTTGTCTTTTTCTCTTAACTTATTGGTATTGTTTCCGTACACACAGCGCTGTTCCATTTGTTCCAGTTTTGAAAGTCGATTTTATTTCACGTTACTACACAAAAGGAAAAACCTAGTTTTAGCTACGTTTTTTTTAGGGAAAGTATTTCTCTTTCCATATCGTATGTATGGACGTATTGTTTTGGAAATACATTGTGTTATATATTCGGAGCTTGTATTTTTATAGTTTCAAATCAACATCTCTAAACTGATATATGAAAAGTGTAATTGTAGGAATTTTATCCGCGTATCACAGGATGAGTCACTACATTTTGATAGAACTTTAACAACTCGTTTGGAATGTATCTACTCTTTATCACTCACGAACAAAAATAGCGCACGTTTCTATTGAGTGTATGGAAAAAAAATCGTATCGTTACCTCTAAGGATTCTTTAAAGGTATTGTCATTAAAATATGTATATTTTATTAATTTTTTGTTGTATTTATTTGGATTTGTATTGGAACCGATCAAGCTCTATCGTAGCTTCATCTGACCAAAAATGCTGTTAAATAAATGCTAACTGGTGCCTATTCAACAGTTCTGGCTCGGTTATATCCTTATCCAGGTGTACCTAGCATTCTACCACGAAGTGGCCAGCACCCCTACTGCATAATATAATATCACATGTTGCAATTTTTAGATGTTATAGGCGTTTTCGACAGTTGACACCAGCAATATATCATCGACCAGCTACTTGGGACATTCAGTTATTGATTGGCCGCATTAAGGTGGTTTTAAAAGTATATAGGGTGTTGAAAAAAGGACGTTACCCCGGAATAACACCGGTGCATCGCATTGCAGCGGAAAATGTCTGGGGAAAAAGTTGTTTCAAAACCAAACAACTTTTTCCCTAGATATTTTCCGCTGCAATTATTTCAGTTAAATATCAGGTAGTACTTTTGTGTGGCGAGTTGAATGTTGATAGTTTCGTTGACTGGAACAATAAGAAATATCTGCATGATATTTTTAATAGCTTTGGTTTAAAATCGCTCTTGAACCAAATTAACCTACAAGAGATGTACTTGGTCTGAATCCAAGTCCAATTGATTAAGTAATGTGTAAAAAAATTTGAGCACTTCCTATCTTTCTGTTAAGATAGGTATCTACGAGACATGTAATTATTATAGATAATGACTATTTTATATATTTGCATAAATAAATAACAAAAAAATACAATATTTTTTTGTATGTTTTGTTCTCTATAATAATAATAACTAATAATAAAAAAATCCATTACAAAATATAAATAGACTCGTTTCATTTTAAAATAAACTTTACATAATAAACAGACCTACTATTTTAGTACGGTCCTGGAATTTCAAACAACAATAAAATTACAACAATGGAGATTTTGTTAGTCTTTTGGATATTTTCTTGACGTCAAACCCAGATCTATACAGGGTGCTGATAAAGTCTGGAATAATCGATTTTTCTTGAAAACGCAAAACTTTTTCGAAAAACGCTCGTACCCGTCGATTTTATTTTATTCTTTGAAATTTTTTGGCGTTCTTCAATATTATACCGGATGCGCCAAAAACGCTAGGCAAGTGTCAACTTCACTTTTTCAAATAGAACACCCCTTTTTTTCTCCAATATTCAGATTCCTCTCTAAACTCTAGACAAGTTTCATATAACATATTGTATGGCTAAAGTCAACAATAATTGAAATACAGGGCCCACAATAAAAATCAAGGTATAATTTTAAGGTCTAGGTATTTACCTTCTTACCGGTTTCTACATAATAACTTAGTTACGTAAATGTCAAAACATTTAATATTTACTCCAAAGTTGTCACTTTTACTCATAAAAATGTTTCTAACGGAAGCTGAGAGAATCGAAATATTAATAATAGTAGGATGTGGAGATCGAAAGAGAACACAAATAGAAGTTTGTGAGTATTTTAATGATAAATATCCAAATAGAGAACACATAAATCAGGCAACTGTTTCCAAAATTGTTAAGAAGTATAATGAAGTTGGTCACGTTAAGGATAAACCTAGAAGTGGACGACCTAAAATTTCCCACGATGTCAAACTTGATATTCTAGTTTCGTTGGAAGAGAGACCACATTCGAGCACAAGAAGCATTTCTCAAAATGTTCAAAATATCCACGATTCAACGGTGGCAAAGTTCCTGAAAAAGGAAAAATGGCATGCATATAAATGTCAAGGAGTACTTTTGGAAGGCGACCCTGACAGAAGGAATGAGTTCTGCGAAATTCTCATGGATAATTACTTGATTAACGATGCATTATTTCCGAGTAACATAATTTTTTCCGATGAGGCTACTTTTTTCTTAGATGGCATGGTAAATCGTCAAAATTGCCGGTATTGGTCCAGGGAAAATCCCCATTGGTTCCGAGAAATTCATACCCAGCGGCCGAGAAAAATTAATGTATGGGCAGGAATAATTCGGGATACTGTTATAGGACCCTATTTTTTTGAGGAAAATTTGACTGGCCAAAGATATTTGCAGTTTCTTGAAGAAGACCTCGCTCCAGCGTTGATTGCCCTATTTCCCGATCGGAACATTCCTGACTCACATGATACAACTATGTGGTTTCAACAGGATGGTGCACCAGCCCACTATTCGGTCGAAGTCCGTAGATACCTGAATGAGTTATTTCATCATCATTGGATAGGTCGACGGGGTGAAATAGAGTGGCCTGCGAGGTCCCCCGACTTAACGCCATTGGACTTCTTTCTGTGGGGCTATATTAAGGAAAGGGTTTACAAAAATGAACCAGAAGATATTGATGTTCTCAAAAGGCGTATAACAACAACCATAAGACAAATTACCCCAGAAATTGTACATAATGTACAGTTAGAATTTGTTGAGAGATTGGGACATTGTAGAGCCGTAAATGGACACCATTTTCAACACTTACTCAAATAATTTTTTAGATTGTTCACTGTATTACCAATTTCCTGTTAGAATTTTTTTTCTAGCCTAAGTATTTGTCATGGAAAACAAGCTTTAAAATTATACCTTGATTTTTATTGTGGGCCCTGTATTTCAATTACTGTTGACTTTAGCCATACAATATGTTATATGAAACTTGTCTAGAGTTTAGAGAGGAATCTGAATATTGGAGAAAAAAAGGGGTGTTCTATTTGAAAAAGTGAAGTTGACACTTGCCTAGCGTTTTTGGCGCATCCGGTATAATATTGAAGAACGCCAAAAAATTTCAAAGAATAAAATAAAATCGACGGGTACGAGCGTTTTTCGAAAAAGTTTTGCGTTTTCAAGAAAAATCGATTATTCCAGACTTTATCAGCACCCTGTATACAGTCACCGTACAGCCTCCGTTAGGATCTTCCGATCACAAACTTAGTTCAGCTCTAAACGAACTACCAATTAATTCTGAACAACCTCCTAAACCTCGCAAGATTTGGCATTACACATCGGCCAAGTGGAAGACCAGTTTTGCACCTTTCCATGGATGAGCGTATGCTTCTCTTCTAATGATCCATCCGTCTGTGCTGGGGAGGTCTCCGACGTTATTCTAACTGGCATGGAAGCATTTATTCCCTCCTCCAAAAAACGCCCTTCCAACGGCAAGCCCCCGTTTAGCAAGGATTGTGAGCGTGCTCTCAGATCAAAAAATCTGGCTTACCGACAGTGGCGTAATAACCCTACCACTGAGAATCGTACCATCATTGTTACCGCTCAAAACCAGTGTAAGCTAACAATAGATTAAAGCAAAGAAGCTCATAGCGATAGGATCGAAAACAAACTTCTTGACCAGTCCAAACGGATCAAGGTCCTTTTGGTCAGTCGCTAAGGCCGGCAGCCACAATTTTACCAAATCAACTATTCCGCCTCTAACACGTCCCGATGGTACAATAGCATCCACAGCCGGAGACAAAGCAAACTTACTTGCTGCACTATTTTCTTCGCATTTCATTGTAGAGTTCCAGGGAAGAATACCACCCAACATTCCTGCAGTTCAATCGGAAATGACCGATTCCGTCAACGTCCCGTCAAACGAATCCTAAAAGGGCTCGACGTCAAAAAAGCTTCTGGTCCAGATGAAATTCCTGTTATAGTTCTCAAGAGATGCGCCGATCAGTATTTTGTAGACTTTTCAACGTATCCTACAAAAAAGGAATATATCCATCGTGCTGGAAGACGGTGCGAGTCCAGCCTATACCAAAGATATAGATAAGAGAACCCTGCCTAACAACTATCGATCGATATCGATATTTTGTACAAGGATCAAGAGACATCCTATAAAGCTTCCAGTGGTACCCAAACCTAAAGCTTGCCTATCACCAAAAGCTTGTCCATTAGGGACCGTCGATAACATTTTTAAATATTGTGACAAATCCATGTTATTCCCAGCTAAGAGAATGGCGTTAGGTAATAAACGCGACACTAAAGTCAGTTACAACTTTTTTGAAACACGGTCATTCATTGCTATTTGTCAAATCAAAACTTTGAAGCTAAACAACCAGGCCGCGATGGATCCAGCGTAATAATAAACTCTTTTACTTTCCTTACATGGCTTTTTTATTGTGCGGCCTGTCACATCCGGTGTTCCATTTAAAATAAGGAAGTTGACACCGACTTCCGATATAACCGGAAGTGTCACCATATTAAAAATATTTAAGCCGAGTTGTTCCCATCAATTTTAACATAGTCCAATTTTCAAAATTTTTCTATGTACAGGGTGTAACAGTTAATAATAATAATAAAAGTCGATTAAATTAGAGCATAGTTGTGTACAATGAGCCCAATAATATGCCGCAAAAAGTCAAAAATAAATACAGGGACTTTCAAAATATTTGGGAAACCCTAAAATTTTGCGTTTAGGTTTTTATTTTTTGCTTACTTTGTTCGAAAGATCTCCAAAAATAAATTTCCCTTTCGGATTGCTACTTTTCATTCTCCATAAGATGACATCATGAGATCTTTAAGGCGACGTCTCGTCTTTGGCTTACCATCATCAACTTATTTTTTTTAAATACGGGCCTGGATTTTTTGTTTAAATTATAAAATTAAATTTTTAATGAACTACATCTACGTTCAGCGGTATACAACATTTACTGGTTTTCCGACGTATTGTTCCTTAAATTGACCATCTTCTGCTGAACGTAGATTTTGTTCCTCTTTCATAATAAACAAAAAAATCAAGGCACGCATTCAAAAAAATTTAGTTGATGATAGTGACCCAAAGACGAAATGTCGCAAAGATCTGTAGAAAGTAGAAACGAGAAGATGATATATTTTTGGACATTTCTTCGAACAAAGTCAGGAAAAAATGAAAACCGAACCGAAAATTTTTAGGGTTTTCGTTTTCCAAATATTTTGAAAGCTCTTGTATTTTTTTGCGGCATATTGGGCCCATAATTAGGCAACTTTGCCCCAATTTAACCGACTTCGTATCTCTTACCGTTTCCGAAATCCTAATGGGGAAGGACAAAGTTGTTACTCCTTGGATAGATCGAGGCGGTTTCCGGTGGGACACCCTATATGTGCTATTTTACTGAGATGATTATTAGGTTATTTAATACGTTCTTTTAGTGCATATGCTAAAGTGAATTTCATGTTTTTTAAATAATTCTTGCTTGGGTAGGCTTTTGGTTTGGGTACCACTGGAAGCTTTCTAGAATGTCTCTTAATACTTGTACAAAATATCATTTTGGCATATCAATGAATAAAGGGTCCAGAAGGACACAATTAAGAATAAATTGGAATAAAATATGAAAAAGTTACATATTATTATTTAATTTTAGGAATTATCCCTAAAGGGCAGGCTTTTGGTGCTGGTATACCACCCAAGGCATCTTGGGATATTCCTTGATACCTCTACAAACTAAATAACTTATATCCAAGCATAACCTGTTATAAAAATTTAATATATTATTAATTTTATAAAATATATCCTATACCGGGTGTTTCATTAAGGCCGGCTATCGGCCTTATCTCCAAAATTACTATAGATTGTTTAATTTGGCTAAGAGGAAAAAACACATCATATGTAATTTGATTTGATTTTTTAACTAATGCGGTTAAAGATTTAAAAATTTGAAAAATGTTGGTATTTATTTTTTTATACAGTGTATTTTGTAAGTTATAGGCATTTGACGTATTTATTATGTTATATCAGGAAGGTATAATTTTTAAAATACGCTGTATAAAAAATATTTATTTTTATAAAATTGAAAGACACATACATTTTCTAAACTTTCTACAATTTTGAAATCTTTAACTGCATACCTTGATGTGGAAATAGTGGCAGTAATTTAGAATTGTAATATTTAATATTCAATTGTGCCCTTGCGGCGAAATGCGGAATTTAAAAACAATTTCCAGAATTTTCTCATAGTTACTTTAATGATTTTTTCCCCTTAAATTCTATGCCCAGTATTTACCGAGACATAACCAATGACCGGCCTTAATGCACCCTGTATAAATGCGAAAAAAGCGTTGTCGATAGGAATTCAAACAATATCTACATTTTTTTCACTAAATAAAATTTTACCTTCGGAAATTCCCTTTCTCCCTCAGTTTGTCATTGACTTAATTAGGGTATCGTAGGTTAAATTCCCTAAGAAAATTGAGAACATAAAGGAAAGATGCATGGCAATTGTTATGTTAGGTTAACCTAGGTTAGATACGTGTAATTTTGATATTTAATAAAATTGCAAAAATGTATAAAGCGATAGCAATAACATAGTAAACAAAAGGTTCAAGCACATTGGAAGCATATCGGGATCTGGAAAGTTAGGTAGTTTTGTTAGGATAGATTTAAGATAGTTATGTAGTAAAATTAGGTTCTTAATAAATTAAAGTATTGTAAACTTTATAAAATCTAAAATCTTTAGGACATAATAGGTAAATGCGGTAGCGAAAATATGAATTCATACTTCGTACCTCTCCTCCTTAAGAAAACTTTATAACTTCCCTTAGTTTGTTCATCGAATTAATTGCAAGACAAAGTAAGCAAAAGCTCTGAGGAAATTGAGAACATATCGGGAGTAAACGTTTTTAATGGAAAGTTACTTTTCTTAAAGAAGCTTGATTACGTTCTGATAAATTTGTCTTATTGTTGCCCGTCGTGCTTCGAGAAAGCTATCAGAGAAATAAGAGGGTATTGTAGTGGGTAATGGAAAGATGTTTTACACTCGATAACTTCTTAAGTGTTATTGGTAACTTAGAACTATATTGAATAAAAATAATTATCTATGTTTACAATCTACGTTATTTAAAGGTTAGTGCTGAAGTATTTTAATCCTCTCGAGAGGTAATTGTTTTTGCTTATTAATTGAATTTTTGGGCCAGGATAGAATACTTCGTCAGCTCTCGAAGCAGTTCAGTCGCAGCCGCAGCAGGTGTTAATGTTTACATGTGTCATTTTGAAGGTTATTTTTTTATTTCAATAGCAAAAGGTAATGTAAAATCCAAGGACCACAAGGTATCATTTACTATATCAGACGATGATCATCAACCTAATTTTTTCTAATATGGCCTTAATTTTATAAGGTCTAATTTTATGGGCTTTTTCTATTCTTTATTCAATGACGTACTGCACAATATCATTTAATTACGTTTCGAGCCTTGTGAAATTTTCGGGATACGGACTTGTATTTCCCTTAATAATCATGAAACAAGATAATTTATTAACAATATCAAAATAGTAAGTTGGGAAAAATAAACAACAAATAGGTACATGAAAGAGGGAAGGCGGTTGTATACTGTTTTGTCAGATAAAACAATAAAAACAAAACGTCGCAGTTGTATTCAGCGTAATTTTAATTTTAATCCTTACTTTCTACAAACGTTTTTGCATACAATTATGTGATTGGAGGTTTTTAGAGGCCAGAAATTTGAATTTGTTAATTATTTTATTTTTATGTAGATTGTATAGGGCGCTCGCTGTGGCACTCTGGGTACATAGAACCAAGTGCAATTTTCTTGCGTTTTAGTGTATTTATGTTCCTATTAAAAATATCAATTTTCTCATCACTTGTACCCAAAAATGGTATGTGTACCTTGTCAATATCGCTCCTAGCAACTGCTTTTGAGATTTTTGCATTTATAGTGTTCAGTGGGCTTGTGAAAATATTGAAATAACACATTATTATGTTAGATATTAATAATTATTACATTTTAGGTAATAGAATTTAGCTACAATTAGTTCAGATTACAACAGGAGTTCTAACTTAACCTATATTTTTTAAAGTATTAGTATTTATTAATATTTAAAATATTCTAAAAAGGGCAGACTATAAAGAAATTAAAAGACCAGGAATGAAAATATTTATCAGTTAAATAAAAATTTTATTGTTACATAAATAAACTATCAAGAAAAAATCGGTTGACAGTAATTGTTGTAATATTTTTAAAAGAGCATCGGGCACTATAAATGCAAAAATATCGAAATCAATTGCTCGGAGCGACATACGTACCATTTTTGGGTGATGAGAAAATTGATTGGTACTCTACAGGACATTTTTGTTATATTAAAATAATGATTAACCAGATAAACTCATATAATTTATCTTTAGGAATACTAACCCTCTAGGTTTCGATACACCCACATACTGCACAGGATGTCCATTTTTGGATAGTTTTACGGGGTATCTCTGGTATTAGTAAAGATATAAGGATGCGGTTTTCGCAGCACTGTGCTACTTTTTTATCAAACAGAAGATGCCGTAATCAGAATTTTTCTAGGCCGCCTTGTTTTTGATATACGGGATGTTTTTGAGAATTGTGCATTTTTGGACGCCCTCATAGTTTTCAAGGAAAATAAACACATTTGCTTTTTTTAAATGGGTCACCCTATATATTTTTTAATAATATAATTTAGTAGGTAACAAGCTTCTCAAAAATATATAACACTTTATTTTTAGTCTTAGTATTAGGCCCGAAATATACGTTTTTCAAAAATATACCATTTTTTTTTTTTTAGTACGCTATGACGGATATTAAAAACAAACAAAAGGACACAGTCCTATGTGTCATAAAAATAAAATATTCTAATTCTGTCAGAGCATTCAGGTTCTCTAAGTTGTTTTAAAATTTCTAATAGTGAAAAATCAGTTTGTCCTAATTATGGCAGAGCATGTAAACGTTGTTATATCCAGTGTAATGAAAATGCAGATGGAGCATTAGATGTGTATTTGAATAGGTAAATATAAGCCCTTATGTAGTAATTCTTTGAAATTTATAAATTTTCTTAAATTTCTTGTAGATATCCCGAAAGACGACAACCGTATAAACGAATTTTTTCAAGAATAAAATCAAATTTATTTGAACACGGTTCATTTTCTAAACCTCCCCCTAAAATCTACCACAAGGATAATCGCAAGACTGATGAAATATATTAATGTGTTAGTGAAACAAGTTCAAATAGTTCTTGCAGAAAAATTGAAGGTTCGGTCGGAATAATTAAATCAAGAGTGCAAACAATCCTAAAATAAACACAATTTTAAGCCATATAAATTCCACCGTGTACAAAACTTACATCCTGGTGATACACAGCGCCGTATAGAGTTTTGCAATTGGTATTTACAAAATCTGAACAGGGAAAACAATTTTGAAAAAACCGTTATATGGTCTGATGAGGCTCATTTTACCAGTGCTGGCAAGTTTAATCGACAGAATACGAGGTTTTGGTCTCAGGAAAATCAGCATGTAATATTTCCAATCGAATGGCAAGACAGTTTTATGCTTTATACTGAATAGCAAAATAGTTTATAGTATATTTGAAGGAAGACTTAATGCAAATAAATATTTGGAAATAATGGAAAACGTTGTGCCAGAAATAATAGAAGATGTGCCCTTAGCTGGTCTCAATAACTTGCATCTTCAACAGGATGGAGCGCCCGCTCACAATGTCCAAATTGTAAGGGCCTACCTAGATAATAACTTCCCAGGTCGCTGGATTGGAACTAATGGACCTGTAAGATAGCCACCAATGTTGCCCGACTTATCGGTTTTGGATTTCTTCTTATGGGGATACCTTCAAAATAAAATTTATTCCATTCAGTACCAAACAATGGCAGATTTAAGAATTACCATTGACAGAGTTTTTAGGGAGTTACCAACGCGGCCGTTTATTATTTTTAATTCATTAAGGCGAATAGGAACTATGTGTGAAACATGTCTAAGGCATAATGGAGAACAATTTCAGCAATATTTATGAGGGAGTTCAATAAATTTTCAATTTTTGTGTCTAATATTTAATCACACCAGTATTTTTTTTAATATCCGCCTACTAAAAAAAAATTATACATTTTTGAAAAACGTATATTTCGGGCCTATACTAAGACTAAAAATAAAGTGTTATATATTTTATATTTTTGAGAAGCTTGTTACAAACTAAATTAAAAAATATATAGGGTGACCCATTTAAAAAAAAGCAAATTTGTTTATTTTCCTTGAAAACTCTTGAATGTAGGAAAAATCTGAGTACGTCACTGGATTTTGCGTAAAAAACTACAAAAAGAACATTTTATTTCTACGTTACGGGGTAACCGAGATATGGGGAGTGTCCCAAAATGTACAATTCTCAAAAACATCCCGTATATCAAAAACAAGGTGACAAAAAGGTAGTAAAGTGTTGCGAAAACCGCATCCTTCTATCTTTACTAATAACGGAGATACCCCGTAAAACTACCCAAAAATGGACAACCTGTACAGTGGTGTACACTGCAGATTTCACATTGAAGTTCATGCCATTAGCTCTATCTGGAATCTACAAGTGTCTAGAGGGTAAGTGTAGTGAATCCACCCCAAAGCAAAATCGACCTACGCAGCCCCGACGAAGGCCAAGCTGCATCCCAAACAGGGTAAAATGAGGGATTATAAGATATATCCAGCCCCGTGGAAAACCATCCTAAATTAGAAATCGTCATAGTTCATAATCGACTTTGTTTTTTTAGAGCGTGGGATTTTCGTCCTCAGAGTGTACCTATATTAAAATTAATTATAGTCACACAAATTTCTTTCATTATAAAGAACAAGGGCAAGTACCAGCCAGGCGACATACTAACGGGTGGGCCATATATATGTTGAATTATAAATTAGCAATGAGAATAAGAAAAATTAAATTTGTTATTATTATTTTTATTTTATGTGATACAATGTTTATTCCGATTAAGTATGGAAAATGATTTCATTCAAGTGGCCACCTCGGCTAGCTCGGCAGTAGCCCATCCTGGAACACCAATTTTCGAGCACATTATTAACAGTTTGCAGCTCTATTTGAGCGATTTGAGCTTGAATATTTTGTTTTAAGCGGTCAATTGTTTGAGGATTGTCCGCATAAACTTTAGCCTTCAATGCGCCCCAAAGAAAGTAGTCGAGTGGTGTTATATCGCAGCTCCGAGGTGGCCAATTGACATCTCCAAAACGACTGATTACACGATTGTTAAATTTTGTGCGCAAAAGGTTGATGGTGAGCGCGGCGGTGTGGCAAGTTGCCCCGTCCTGTTGAAACCAGACTTCATCGAGATTGATATCTTCCAATTCGTGCCATAAGAAGTCATTTATCATATCTCGATAGCGGTCGCCATTAACCGTAACGGCGCGACCAGCCTCATTTTGAAAAAAAAGGGTCCAATCACGCCACCACTCCAAAATCCACACCACACAGTGACTCGATCTGGATGCATGGGCTTCTCTATAACGGCGTGTGGATTTTCCGTGCCCCAAATCCTACAGTTTTGCTTGTTGACGTACCCGCCAAGGTGAAAATGCGCCTCATCCGAAAAGATTATTTTTCTAACAAAATCAGGATCATCGTTCAACTTGTTTAAAGTCCATTCAGCGAAGCGAAAACGTTGTTGATGGTCAACTTGCTTCAACTCCTGAACATGCTGGACTTTGTACGCATACATACCAAGATCTTTGTGCAGAATCCTCCGCAAAGTGGTTCGACGAATGTTGAGTTGTTGACTTCTGCGCCGAGTTGATGTAGACGCGTTAAGACTCACACTCTCGGCCACAGCAGCGATTGCTTCAGGTGTACGCCTAGGATGAGCATGCGAAACATGTTTCACGTCCACCAGCATTCCAGTTCTGAACACTTTATCGATAAAATTCTTAATTCCTTGGTTTGACGGCGCCTCATTTCTTCCAAACTTTCTACGCAAATTTCGTGCTGTCTCGGCAACCACAGAGCCACACTCAAAGTAAGTTTTCAGTATTTCTAAACGTTGATCCAAATTAAAGCGATACATATTCTGTCAGCGGAAATTTCAAACTAAACAACTGTCTACAATTCATGGCACTATCTAGTCGACAGCGCCATTAATAGCACGTAGTTTAAAATTCAACATATAGATGGCCCACCCTTTATAACAAATCAGAGAAGTTTAACATTTTAAATAAAACTTATCTTCACTCTTAAGAAGAATGGAGCCTCACATTTTTTTCAATTATGAAAAAACACTTTATTCGTCTACAAGACCATTTTTGCTAGAACCGTTAAATAAATATTTTTATCTTTCGCTCCATAAATCTCTCTGAAATAAAACAAATAAAAAAGAAACACCTGACCTAATTCATCTAATGGATAAATTCTCCATGGGCTCCAATTTAACGGACGTATAATACCTCCGAGAACTTTGGAAAGAGGATTTCTATTCCCTATCTGGCTTCGTGCTTCTTGCTTGACTTATGTACTCGATTTAAACGTTTTGTTCTTTATTCTTCGATATACTTGCCGCTTATAATGATTTTACGCTTTGTTAGAGTACAATTGATAATTTTATAAAATTCTATATGTGATAATAAATTTATAAATTTTAAATTTTTAATGTATACCTTGTTGTAATACTGGTGGAATTTTGCCCATTGCTACTTAATTATGAAAGTATTACGAAACAAAAAATGGCATGGTGGTAAAATATGAGGTAAAAAAAATAAATTTTCTTAACATGACTGCAAGAAATGGGCCAATAACCACCTACTACCGCTCTCCAAAGTAAAAACTGAAATTATTTAAAAAATCTTAAGTATTTAATTTTAATGAAAACCATCGAGTTCGAAAATAGTGAATTTTAAAAACCTACACTGTTCAATATGTCAAGGCTATTTTGTGATTTATATTTTAAATAATATTTCAAAACGTATATTAAAGCGTTTTGTATGTTTACAAATAAATATGTAGTAGCTGCAAATATAAAGAAATTCAATATTCAAATTAAAATAGAGGCGATAGGTAAATTTTATACTTTATTATCACATTTTAAAAACTTTTTCTTTCTATCAAGACATAATCCTTTTGTTCATTCATGCACTTTTATAAGCGTAAATGACTGTCAAAACCCGTGAGAACTATCACAGACAGGCATTCAATTAAAAACGCCCAAACCGAGCACTGTATATATAAGTCTGGAAACGCGATGGCTCTTTCAATAATTACTGTGTGAAAAAACTGATGATTTTCTTTCCTTGGGGTTTTTGTGAAGTAAAAATATAAAAAGATCTTAAGAGGATTTATTTTGGAAAAGTTTATAAGTATAAAAACGATCAGTTTCCTATTATAATTTATATATTAATGTCCGCTAATTAATGGGACATCGAAAAACCACAGACTCCTTACGTAAAAATATTAGGATTTAATTATACTTACCTATATCCGAAAGTTGATATTATCTGAGATACAGGGTGCTTAAGTTAAAACTTTATTTTTGTTTTTCTCTAATAACTTTGACAGAAACCAACGGTTTTTTACAAAATTTGACAATTATGGTTTCTTTAGGACGATAAACTGATTTTCTGGTGAAATTTTAATTGTCTGTGGCATTTTTTGAATATTTATTAGGTTATAACTTTTTTGTGCCTCAGTGTATTGAAAATGAAATGAAAATAATACTTTTCTCATATTTGGTACGTAAAAAAGCTATACAAAGTTCAGGTCGCCCAGAGTTACCGTTTCCGAGATATTTGCTTTTAAATTGTTTAGTGCGTTATCTCAGGCAAGCAAATAATATATAATATAATAATCCTACAAATTAACTTTTAGATTATAATTAATGTTCTAGAAAATATCGTGTCGAAAGAAAAAAACATCAATGAAAACCCAAACTTACGATAAACTTGAAAATGAAACATTTTCTGTTTCATAGCGACTTCATCTCTCATTTGTTTTCTCATAGGTTACTTTGAGAAAAAAATTTTGTTTGCAAATTAATAGTAATTGGGCAAGGTGCACTAAACAATTTAGAGTCTTATATCTCCGAAACGGTAACTTTGGGCGACCTGAAATTAGTATACCTTTTTTACGCAATAAATTTGAGAAAAGTATTATTTTCATTAAAAACTTAAATACACTGAGGCACAAAAAAGTTATGACCTAATAAATGTGCAAAAAATGCCGCATAAGTACATTAAAATATCACCAAAAAATCAGTTTCTCGTCCTAAAAAAAAACTATAATTACCAAATTTTGTAAAAACCCGTTGGTTTCTGTCAAAGTTATTAGAGAAAAACAAAAATGAAGTTTCAACTTTAACACCCTGTATCTCAGTTAATAGCCACTTTCGGTTATAGGTAAGTATAATTAAATCCTAATATTTTTACGTGAGGAGTTTGTGGTTTTTCCATGTCCCATTAATTAGCGGACACCCTGTATGTATGTATAGTGTGTTGAAGAAAGTATGCATTATAATTGGAATTTTTTTATTACCAACTTTTCAGAAAATTTTATTCTAGATAAGAATTAGCGCAAACGTTAAAACCATAAACGCATATTACCTCAAGAGTAAAATACCTACGTTAGTTATTAAAAATACAGCAACATTTCATAGAGAAATGTTGCAAATTAGAAACTTAGTCCAAGTATGAATTTTGAGTTATGTATCTCAATTTTTTATTTTTTTTTAACCCTATTTTTCCCGGTATAACGGTCTGGTCGGTAATTTGAAAAGCAAGCTGACATAACAAGCCGTATGTATACAATTTTCCTCTTATTTATTTGTAATTCAGTTGTTTTCACGGTCTACTCTTTAAAATAGCAAAATACCTATTTTATATGAATTTTTTAAACTACGTGTTGGACTTGAGCGTACTGGGTGAAAATGACAAAGAAATTATTAGTTATTTCCCGTAGTGTTGATAGAGTTGGATTCTAGTTTATAATTTTGACTAGAGCACAAATTGGGTCAAATGTGTTAAAATTTGTATGCAACACTTTAATACCTACACCAACTAGTATAGTTCAAAAATTTTAAAAAGTTTGTAATTACTTAGTACATTTTTTTGTTGTGATCAAACACAAGCACTATAAGAAAAATCGTTGAGGGCACTCTGGAAGTGGTGCTTATGCGAAAAAAGCGATTTACGTGGGTTTTGAATCGTTGAAGGTTATATTCTTTGGGAAAAACGACCTCGGGAAGGTCTTTCCATAAGGATGAAGTTCTTCAGATGAACGAATTCGTAAATAATGAAGTTCGAGGAGTACTAAGCTTAACTACATATGGATGGGCGGCAGTGGTTCGTCTTGTATTTCTGCTATTCGCCGCTCTGGGCGGAATTTAGAGGGCAAGGTCAGCCGAGCACTTTCCATGAAATATCATTAAAAGAGGGTCAAATCCCCAACCTGTTTTCGATGTTCTAGGCTGTCGAGGTTCTTCGTCAGCTCGTGGTCTCCAATCAGACGAATAGCCTTCCTTTGACGCCCAGCAAATTAATAGATGAAGCCAGTGGGATTGCGTGTCCGTCCATTTAGAGAAATATGCCGCCTTTTTTTTAGGGTTAAATTCGACTTGGTTACTGTCACCCCAAGCCACAATTTAGCAGGTCTTTGTTGAGGCGTGATACTTCATGCTGTCTGCGAAGATGTGCGCCGACAGTCGATGTTTGTGCATTCAAGGAGAAAGATGAGATCAGTATGCTATCGTCAGCAAAACTAAATATCGGATTTTTCGTTTTCACTAGAAGGTCGGTAATGTAGAGTAAGAAGAGGGTGGGAGACTATATAGACCCTTGAGGTCAATCGCCACTTGCAGAGAGTGGTCCTTAAGAAAGCTAGACAACCATGCACAAAATCGACTGGGCATACCAGGATCGCTCATGCCAAACACGACCAAAGGCTTTAGACATATCCAGTGCAACAGCCCGAGATTCCCCATGATGTCCGATTGCGTTATTCCAAGGATTGGTGACATAGGCTAGAAGATCTCCAGTTGATCTGGACTTCCGAAAACCATATTGATGATCGCTGATAATGTTGAAGCCTTTAGAAGATGTTTGTTAATAGTTTTCTTCATTACTTTTGATATAACTAAAAGCAATGTGACTGGTCGATAGTTGTTAGGCAGGGTTCACTTACCTTTCTTTGGTATAGGCGTGACTCGGGCCGTCTTCCAGCACGATGGAAATATTCCTTGTTTGGAGGATAAATTAAAAAGTATACATAATACTGGTGTTAGTTCATCGGCGCATCTCTTGAGAACTATAACAGGAATTTCGTCTGGACCAGAAGCTTTCTTGACGTCGAGCCCTTTCAGGATTCGTTTGACGAGACGCTGACGGAACACAATTTCGGTCCTTCGGATTGAACTGCAGGAATGTTCGATGGTTCCCTTTAGGGAAAAATAGAGTTTAAGAAAAAAAAATAAAAAAATTGAGATACATAACTCAAATTCTGTATTTGTATATGTGTGTAAGTTCTTAATTTGCAACAGCATTTCCATATAGTATTTTGCAGTATTTTTAATAATTAAGCTACTTCTGTAGGCAATTTCGAAAAAATGACATTTGTTCCCTTGTTATTAGCCGTAGGTGAAAGACAAAATATGTGTTTATAGTTTTCAGACATGCACCAAAAAAAAAAAATTCCCATATGTTGCATATTTTTTTTGACACACTGTACATAGATTTGGCTACAAGTTATGCTGGCTATACTGGACATGCTGGCTTTGTAAACGATGTTCACCTACACATTGAATGACTGCCCTTGCACTGGTATAAATTCTCAGATGGCATTGCTTCGTATTTCCACTGCTTGTTTGCGTCATTCAGTGTTAATAGTGTGGCATTGCCGTCTGTAGAATTGTACAGGATGCATGACTGTCTGATGAGCCCAAAAAAGAACGAAATAGTTTTCGCAGTCTTCCTGATCCAAAGATACCAATTTTTTGGACTTATCTGTATTTTAATACAAACAGCTAATCATACCAGTATATAAAGCAACGAATTTTATTTTTGTTTTTGTTATTGTACGGACAATATTGTTCTCTCTATATTATAATATACAAATATAGATCCTAACTCTATTTTTACATAAATATATTTTACCCTGAAAAAAGTTTTAATATAAGTAGTCCTTGGTACCACTAAAAACTGTGGAGATTACAGACTTATAAGCCTTAATGTTCTTAAGGTCTTCCTGCGAGTAATACACGCTCGAATTTATGCCAAATGCGAAGGAACGAGCAGAGAAACCGAGTTCGGTTTTATCAAGGGCCTGGATACACGAGAGGCTCTTTTTTCGATGAAACTGCTTATGCAGAAGTCAACGACGAAAAGTATATATGTATGTTTTATAGATTATCAGAAGGCTTTTGATAATATTAAGCACGACCTTCTTCTGTAACAATTGTGATTGACGAACAAGATCTGGAACAGGTGGCGCGTTTTGTGTATCTGGGTGCCAATCTCAATAAAAAATGGGACTACGACAAGGAGGTACAAATTCGGGTTGGACGCGCAAAGACCACGTTTCTTAAATTAAATAAGTTTATCCTTGCACACACTCTTCCACTGTCTCTCCGGCTTCGAGTAATTAAGTGGTACGTGTGGCATGTCCTGCTGTATGGGGCCGAAACGTGGTCTCTGAAGGTCAGAACATTGAACCGCATAGAAGCTTTTGAGATGTGGACTCTGCGTAGGCTGCTGCGGATTCCCTGGAACGCACATACATCCAACGAGGAAGAGTTGAGAATCGCCGGTGTGCAGAGGGAGTTTCTTGACATCGTGAAGGAACGAAAGATATCTTATCTGATCATATCCTGAGGGGTGACAAGTACTCAATTCCAAAGTTGATTTTGCAGGGTAAGATAGAAGGTCGAAGAGGACCGGGGAGAAAGCAACATTCTTGGCTTCGAAACATAAGGGATTGGTTTGGAATAAGAGACGCCGCCACAATATTTCAATAAGCAGAGAACGGTACCCTGCATGATTTGAGAGAGGTACAAAGGATCGCCAACGTGGGTTTCAGCACAGGGCACGAGAAGAAGAAGACCTATTTTGTTTAAAAAACTACTTTAAATGTGAGAACATTTATAGGATGTCTCAAAAGTAAATTTCTAATATAAACTTTAGTTTTTTCAAATATTGATTCTCCGTTCTATCAAAAATGTATCCTTAATGTAAACTATAAACAAAATTTTTTATATGTTTATTAATTACAATATCATTGAAATTAATATAATGAACATAAAAAATAACAATGATCTTATAATTACGATCATTTTTCGTTAGACATATCTCGTATCTTCTGAGGAGTTCCGTAGTACAGGCGATCCTTATAAGTTCTGCCCGAATCGTTCGAGAGGCCCGGGAAATTTTAGTTCTTAAATCCTCCAAATTATTTTGTTTTTCAGTATAAACAACCTGGTTTAATTTAAGTTTATCCCAATAAATTTATAAAAAAATACTCTATCTTGACTTCCGATCTTGTACAGGCAAATAAAAACTTAGTTAAATTTACTATAACTAATAACTATAGTAAAACTAATCATATTTATGGTTTCATATATGACTGAAATAACTTTTATTAAGAAATGCCATTAAATTTCTTTAATTAATAATTAAGCAAAATTTTAAGATGGAATTGGATAAACTGAAAATAAATTTTAGTAATGATTAAAAAAATTATTTTCCTTCTGCCAAAAATTTTTTAATAAACGTTGCAATAAATTATAGTATTTTTTACAAAAAAAATTAGTAAACGTTGCAATAAATATAGTATTTTTTACAACAAAATCTGATAGCCTTACGAGGACTTGAGCTCAATGATTTTCTTATATGTTAAACAGTAATAACTTTTTGTTTGTTAAAACCAAAAAGGCTTTGTAAAAATGTGCGGAAATTGTAAATGGAAACTTTGTGTTTCTATTTATTTCTTAATTGTAGAAGGGGTAAATTTATCCCAGAGAAATCATGCAAAATATTATAGGTATTTTCTATTTGCGAGCAAAATTTCGATTTTTTGACATAGACAGTTAAAAAACAAATGTGCTTTTAAAAACATGAAGTGCGGTTTTCTTTTTACTATGGTATATCATAATACATGGTGTTATGGAAATGACGTATTATATTTAAATGGGCGACTCCTTGGGTGTCCTAGAGAAGCGCTACATATTTTATTTTTTTTAAATCGACCGTTTTAAAAGTGGGGTAACAAACACTCTTACTCAGAGGTCAGTCCGCGCTAGTGTACAACATTTCACCCAGACCTAATGGCAATGTTGCCAAACTTAATGTAAAACTGAAATTGCATATAAATTATACAAATTAATTACTTATTTGTAACTAAAGAGCGGGACATCCAGGCACATACATAATCAATTTTTTTCTTTTTTATGGGAACACTCCTGTAAACACTTTATGCTCGAAGATTAGATTTTCACAGCAAGACAGAACACAATAACAGTGAAACAGAACCGATAGTTAGTTTTTTGAAAATACACAATAATAATACATAATCTGATTATTAGACTTTATTACACGCGAAGCGAATTGGACTTTAAATAAAAATTTTTACAACACTAAAAAGGACCACTTGCAAAATCCAGCGAATTGTTGGGCATGTATTGGTTTTATCGACGAAATCAACCGTACCGCCGCGCTCTCGATCTTACACTGACAAGTCCGCAAGCGTGCGGCGACGTATAGGAACACGAACTACGTCAGCTCAATATCGTTGGAAGCCGAGTATGTGTCGTCATTTTAACTTTTGTACCGAATTCGGTACAAAATATTGTCTGCATTCAGCAGCAATATTTTCATCAAATTTTATATTTTATTCTGTGCGAAATGGATTATTTTATTTTTAATGCTCCTTTTCACTAACGGAGATCGTGTTTATAATTCTAATTCACTTCTTTCGTATTTTTTTAAAATTTAACCCCTCAACCTGAAAAACAAAACTGACATAAATCGCTGTCAAATAACAAATCGCTTTTTAATTTCGATGGAAAAAATGGCGTCCGATTTCCCATCGATTTGTGAAATCAATTTTTTTTTAGTGCATTCAGCAGATTATTACTAATCGCTTACAAATCCATGGGGTCTGCAAGTTCACTTTCTTTGTGAAGGTAACGACCTTTTTTTTCTTAGAAAGAAGTTTTTTTAAGTGTCCAGTGAGGTAGCGTCCTTTTCTTGTACGTTTATTTTTGTACAATTTTGCCGATTCAGCTGGTACAATAATTTAAAGCTTGGAAAAACGTTGTTTGAAGTAGTTTGAAGGTTTCCTTCAGTTCGTTCGTCCTGTGTGTCATTTTTAAATTGAAGGAATCGTATTTGTTCTTAATTAATTTTTAGTTTAGTTTCATTCAGTCGGTTAAAAGGAACTCTAAATGAGCTGACTTGTCGTGTGTTATAGGTATGAACATCACTGTTAATGGCAAATCGACCTTTATTTTTAAAAATATATATACATAGTTCAAATAAGTATACACAAATTATGGTCAAAATCTTGTATTTCTTAAAGAGCCCTCTGCACGAGTAACTCCTCGACACACCCACCAAAGTCCTCAATATGACAACACCGACCGAAATACGCTGAGGTCTTTTCACACTGCAGACCTTTTATTTTATTGATTGCGGCCGTCGTCAGTAGCGGCCATGTAAATTTTCAGATTTCATATAAAGTGTATAATTTCGATTAATAATTCAAACCGCCATTTATGGTTATTTTTCTTCAATTTATTTTAATCTCAAGATTTGCCGGTTTAAATAAAATACGTCATTCCATAACACCCTGTATTTAGAAAGCCTTTTTGGGTTTAGAAAGAAATTTACTAGAATTTATTTAACATTTTGGAAAATCTTTGAGCTCCCACTTAAGATACCAGATTTTGTTGTAAAAAATACTATAATATATTCTACCTTCACAAATTTTTCCATCCATAAAATTAACGAGAAAATATACAGTATTTTCTTATAACTTCGTCTAAACCTACTAAAGGCGGGGTTACACGAAACTAGTAATTTGTTCTAGTCACTAAAACCCAGCGCTTTTAGATAAGTTGTAATTTACACGGTTCCAGTAACTTATTTATAATTTCATGGCTTTCTAGGCAATGTTTAGTTCTCGAGAGATATATAATTGTTCTTGAAATGATTGATCTAGAGCAGGAATGTGTTCTACTTATGAAAAGCGCATTGTATCGTGCGTTAAAATATTGATAGAAGAGTTAATTGACAGTTTACAGCATGCTCCCTACATAATTCTACAAATTTAATTGTGATATCCTCCGTTCTGCGCATATTTTAAACTACAATTATGCCTAAAACCTCTCCGCACTGTACCGAAATTAAATTTCAACTGTTAACTAAAACCTAATGCTGAACTAAACTGCTAAAAAGCATGTCTACACACGTTTAGTTGGCAGGATAGGGGAGTTGGAGTAGCCACTTACGCCAGTAAATAGAAGTGGTTTCTATATACTAGACTGGAATCATTACTAAAGCCAGTGCTGGATTTTAGTACTAAAATGTCTATATATACCAAGAAACTACTAAAATCCAGAACTGGATTTTAGTAACTTATACAAGTTACTGGCATCGTGTAACCCCGCATTTAAGGAGTATAAGGGAGTTTAGTAAAATAAACTGGTAGCTTTTTATTATTTACGAACATCCATCATACAAAAGGCATAATCATTGTATATACTATACGAGTAGGTACAATGTGTATGCCTAGGTTCGTTACAAAAAATCCTTTGTCAAAATCTACACTTGCTTGCTTGTATGATCTTTAAATTATCAAGACCGATTAGTCCGTCAAAAACATCATGAAATTTTAAACAAGTGGAATTTTAAATTAGTTCACTGAGTTTTGAAGAACAGTGGATTTAATAAATGGGTCATTTTTTATAAAGCTGAATCTTACTGGAAGATCGGTTCGGTTACTGCGTTTCTAATCCAAACATGTTTCTGCCATGTATTTATATTTTTCACTGTTCATCACGCCTTCGATGGGTATAAGTTTTCCTATATATGAAAAACACCCCCAAAACATCTTTTTGACCGGATCTTTCAATGCCTGGACAAAGTGAGGTGCAGTTAACTTTTCGCACGAATTTTGATCGGTATCCCTGCACCAAAAAGTGTGTCTCGTCAGAGAACAAAAATTTCTCCAGTATTCTTCTCCAATGGGCATATTTCTTGGCCCAAATCAGTCTTTTCTTCATCATAGCCTCCGTCAGATTCTGTTCCTTTTGAGGTTTCACTGCTTTTCTTCCTCATTCCAAAAGGCGTCTGCGAACTGTAGAGTCGTAAATTTTTACTCCAGTCAGATCATAGTTTGTATTTCTGGGGATCAGTTTGCTACTTCTTAAAAGAAAAGATTACATTTTTTATGATTAAAGATCACATTTATTTGCATTGTATATTTTAGATAAATAAATTGTGTTTGAATTTTAATTTTATGTGTTTATCTTCCCTTTTCTCCCACATTTTCCCTTTCCGCTGAACTTCAAATGACCCCGTCTCCCTTTCTTCCTTGTTTATCTTATTTACACCTCCCGAGCTCACAGATCATGAACTAGCAATGTGTGTCTTGATTTCATGAATGTGTGCTCAGTAAGTGTAATTATCCTTTCGCTTTTCCTTGGCATAATATTCATGATGCTAAAAACACGAAAAACGAACTAAAACGTACTATTTCTCCCAAAATCACAAAAACAACAGTAACTTAGTCACAATATCCGGAAAAACGACTGACAATAACTTAATGCGGAATGATAGAAATTGTTTCAGGTACTGTCAAGATTATCACAGCCGTGTTGACACGTTGTAATTTTACTTAAACCCTCCATGTTCATATTAATTTGCAAAATACTGAATTGATCCGACCCTACTGTGCTAGTTAAATAATTGAAATTGATCTGTTCTTTTTTAAAAACAAATTTTAATTTATAAGCTTTAAAATATATATCGACTTTAAAAGAATGTTTGCTCTAGCAATCTTAATAAATGACGTATGACTTCTAACTGACATGTGAGGCACGATTGCAATAATAGAAAGAGAAAATGTTGCTGATCTGATATTGTGATTAGTTGGCATATTTGCTGGTTAGGGGGTGACATAACTCGTGTAATAGATGAATTAACAGTCCCGAACAAAATCATGAATTTCGATATTAAGGAATCCATAATCACTTCTCCTCCTTTTTAACTGAACTAACACAAATTCACTATTTCTTTTAATGTCACTGGTTATTTTCATTCTAAGCAATAATTAACTTTGTTGTTATTTTTCTACTATTTTATAGTATTATTTACACAGGTTTCATTTTCTCCCTTTAAAAATGTTCTTGAAAAAACAAAGTGCTAACTTAATTTTCGCAACGGTAAAGACCACACTGAGCGAAATTTCGAGTTGATATAACTCAAATATGAGTTGTCCTAGACCGAAGCGTGTTGCTAATAGGGGACAGCCCAGACCTCTGAATTACGGCAACCAAATCGAAGAACTTGCATCAACTCACTATTCATAAATTGTGATAGCACAGTTATTTTATGCGTTGGAATAGCTCACGCCCCACCGTCTTAAATTATTGATAGGCTACCGTACCTATCAGTATGTGAATTGTGATGCGTTACTAGTCGGGTTAGATTAATTCATGATTCGAGCTATCAAAACTTGACATTTAAGTTGTTCTAGCTTACGATGGTGGCTGGAATAACTCACTCTTTAGGCTACCAGACTCCAAATTTTGGACTACCAGTACCTAAATTGCGGACTATCGGAACTCAAAATATTTCTTTGATTTAACGCCTGCATATCGTGGACTTCAATTGCCTTTTGTTTTTTCAAGATATGACATGTTTGTTGTATATTTAAAAAAAAACTAATCAAATGAATTATAGATAGGAGAGCATACTACGGCTAAGAAACCATGCGGACGAAGTCATGACGATTGCTTCAAAAGGAAACTTTATTATTAGTTTAGCTAGATAAGTTTATTAATAAAATAAAATAAAAACATTTTGTAAGGGCTCTCAAAGGCTCTACTTTAAGAATACCCTTAAAACGAAAAATAACATTTCATGTGTAACACATGTACAAATCTTGAGTAAATACGTATTAATAATATTATATTATTAATATATACTTATAAATAATAAGGCTCCATTCTAATAATAACAATTTGTATGCATCTCCCTCCTGTCCCTCCATTTTACACCAACTGACCAAAATTATGCAAAACACACATTCTCACGGACAGAGTACAAAGCTGAAAAATCCCGCAAACGGCGCAACGGCCAACAGGTGTCTATAGGCGCGATCGAAGGAGAATTGACGAATAATAATGGAATGAACCGCGCCAAACCTGCATTAGCACGAATTCGTAACTTTCCGCGACCTTACGATCTTGTGATTTACCCTCGATATGGGGTTTTGGAGCACGTTTCCTGAATTATTCCAACTCAAAATAATTTGCACATGGTAATGAGTTAAAATAATGTCGGGGTTAAAACAACACTTTATAATCAATTAGTAAGTTTTCCCAACCCAAAAACTGAGTTCAGGAACTCATTAAAATAGTTACAAGATGAGGAATTGTGGTGATCCCAAATACGTTTAAAATGTTTATAAAAAAATCTCTTTCTGGCTTGAGGCGAACCAAAAGAACCTGAATTACATAGCATTTTAAAATAATTTGTGATAATTCGTAGACTCAGTTAGAACAACATAGAGAGGTGGGTTGAGGTAGCTCCAATTGGTATATTCATTTTTGTCAGTGCACTTATTAAATAATACTAATGCTCTTTTCTAACCTTTATAATTTACTTATTTCATTTCAACTTAGACGTTAATATTTATACATACTACAACTATGTTCACATAAATTAATTAACACCAACCCCTATAACAGCGCGTTAAAAATGCATCATATCAGCACAAAATTAAATTATAATTTACTACTCGCTTCGGCTAAACATTGTGTAGTAAACCCTTAACGACCGACAGGGTGATAAATTTATTAAGTGTGAGTTTCCTGTAGAACGCTCAAAATTTCCGTTAATTTTTTATGGCTTTTATGTGAAAAGAACTGTTAGTCACGTAACTAGTGCAGTTTGTGTTCCAGAAAACATGCAAATTTTGTGGTAGATAGTAGGTAGCGTATTTTACATACTAAAGACATGAAATTTAACAATATACAAAGTAATACTATTAAGGATGTTGGCAATTGTTTAGTAAAATCTACTATAAATAAATGTAAATTTAAAAACTAAGTCAACATTAAAAATTCAGACGTTAAATTTTTTATTCTGATTTGTATGTCTTAATTGTTTAACTAGTATGACAAATAATGAAATTCTTTTTTTGTGTGTAAAATCTTCTAGTGTTGACGCGGATGATGACGAAAATACGAAAATTAGCCCGAAATGCAAGATATTTTATTAATGTTATCAGTCCATCGGCCAGGTCAAATAAAAATGTCAACGAAAATTAACTCGTAAAGTTTTCATATTTGATATAATGCTAGACTTAGGTATCTAGTAGTAAGATTCACATTTTTTACAAAGGAAGCGCTATCGCTAGTATCGCCTTGGCGCCGAAATGACCGCCAACAACAGTTTTCTTTAAATGTCCCCTTTACCTTCCGTCTTAGAGTTAAAACACACATTACAAAAATGAAAATTACATATAAACACTTTCTTTGTAAAATTAATGATTTGAACTCAAAAGCCGATGAAAAGTAACTTACTTTCCCCAATGGTATATATATATATAATGGTAATATTGTTGTACTGTTATATTGTTTAGCAGTAAGCGAAAAAAAAAAAAGAAACAACGTGTTGATGTTTTAAATGTTTACTCTGAACTTAAAACGAAACTAGTTTTACCAACACAATAAATAATAGGAACGGTGTTGCCAATAGTACTAAACTAACTTTCTTACACATCTACATAGTCATGTACCTATCAACCATACAACTTATAAGTGTAGACAATAGGTGGCGCTACTATTTTAATTTTATGCGCTTAAAAATAACACTCCTAGTTTAAAAATAGAAAATAAACAAATTACATTTCAAATTTTGTCATACCCGAAGAATTTAAAAATTTAAAATACTTTGGAGAGCATAAGCCTTTAGTTAGCAAATCAGCGGGCATATCAACTACCTGTAAATATTTTAAATTTTCTTATTAGTTACTGTCTCCCTGACGAAATGGTCACGAACATTTATATGCTTAGATCGTTTATGAAACACAGGGTCTACAGTCTGTTTTTGAGTGCTTTGATTATCATTAAATAATACAATGTTTTCGGAAACAGAGGTTTTCTCTTTAAATAAAACGATCATGATAGCATTTGGCTCTACCTTCGGGTTTGAAACTTTACCCAATACGATCCAGCCAATATTATGTTCCGACCGCCACCAATCCACACTGCAATAAAGGGAGCGTCCCTGCAATGTTTGAAGAAAAACGTGTATACTTGGGGCCTCCTCAAGGAAAGTTCATCAAACAACAACCTTTTCCGACAATTCCTCCAACAACACTTAACGAAGAAATGGTGTGGCACCTGCAGTTGCTAACCAATCTAGAATTAGCAGGGTCAAAATTGATTTCTGCAACAATGGAGGACTTCTCACGTGCTCGCACTGACTGAGACGAAGGTCAGATCATCAACAAACAACGTCAGTTATGTATACCCTGGAAACGATTTCCATTTCCGATTTCAACGCAACTTCGGGGTATGTCTTTTTATTCGAGATAATATCTGCTGCCAACGCGAACTCACACTTGCACCAAAAGACCTTGCACTTGTGGCTTAAAATATCAACGAAGAAAATCATTAAGTTTATCTGCTGCCTTTACAGTCCTCCAAGTAAGCTATTTTCTCATCACTAGCTTAAATACTCAAATATAGGCGATGAGCAATGCCGCGAGGCTGAACCCTGTGCGATCAGTTCTGGTCTAACTCAACGCGGATTCCAGACCGAGATGGAGACTTTGCTAGTCTTTTGGATCTTTTCTTGACGTCAAACACAGATCTATATACAGTCACCGTACACCCTCCGTTAGGATCTTCTGATAACAAACTTATTTTAACTCTAAGCGAACTACCAATTAATTCTGAACAACCTCCTAAACCTTGCAAGATATGGCATTACACAGCGGCCAAGTGGGACGACCTGAAAGACCATTTTCGCACTTTTCCTTGGATGCTTCTCTTCTGATGATCCATCCCCCTGTGCTGGGGAGGTCTCCGTCGTCATTCTAACTAGCATGGAAGCATTTATCCCATCCAAAAAACGCTCTTCCAATGGTAAGCACTGGTTTGGCAAGGATTGTGAGCTTACTGTCAGATCAAAAAAATCTGGTTTACCGACAGTGGCGTAAAAACCCTACCGCTGAGAATCGAACCATCTTTGTTAGCGCGCGAAACTAATGTCAGCAATAGATCGAAGCACAGAAGCTCATAACTTGATGATCAGAAACAAACTTCTTAACAGTCCAAATGGATTAAGGTCCTTTTGGTTAGTCACTAAGGCCGTCAGCCAAAATTTTATCAAATCAACTATTCCACCTCTAATACGTTCCGATGGTACATGAATGAATGAAGAATAGAGATAGGGGTTATAACGCCAGATGCCTTAATGAAGAATACGTGATTCCTAGGCTGCATGAGGAAGTTGCTGATATATATGAACAAATATGATATTATTTAAAAACGGGATTTTGTATCTAATCTCGTACAGTGTATTTTTAATTCAACTATTTTATCATCTTGCGGCTCTATTTAAATAAAAAACTTCAAGTTGTAACCTGGGCATAGTTTTCACTGTTGGTTCATCTTCGCCGTTCTAAATACAGAGGAAGACAATTTGATTTAAACTGATGTTTCATACAATCAAGGACAGATTAGTTTCATTTCTGGGGGAAGGGGTACCTCGTTTTACGTAAATATTAAAACGTGGACATATTCCGTCCATCGATCTTATACTTCATTTTAATATACGCGCGTAAGTGATAAAACTAAAAATATTTGGTGAAAAATCTGTCCGGTTGTGATATCGACTTTAACTATTAGGTGAAATTTAAACCACACTATTAAAAAATCTACGGGATTGATTCAAAACATAAGATTTTTGTCCAGTTAATGCAAAACCGAGGTTGCCCGGTGATATAGTCCCATTCATCCAATCATAGTTTCCCCGCTAATGTTTTGTTGACTAAGTTGTAAGTTTGTGTCGCATGGTAGCACAATTACCTATATTAGATTTTTAAACATTTCTTAAATTAGGAATGAAAAAGAAATCTTGTAAGGCCATAATTTAATACTTACTCATGGGGAGGGTGGGAAGTAATTACCCTTCTGCCCTCTGTCAATTCGTCTTTGCATTAAACTAGTCAAGATATATGAATGGTCTAATATTAGTCTAAATGCTGGAGACATATTTTTAATGGAAAAGCAAGTCAATAAATATTTAGATGGTCAGGAGCTTAGGAGTCCAAGTGGAAATGAAATTCGAGCTGTGAGTTTGGACTAGTTAGTAGACCTCGACAATACCAATTTAGAAATCGCATAAATGGAGAGTAAAGATAAATATATCCTAGTGAACCAAATTACCCTTAAAAGAGCTATGAAGTTTACATTAATTTTATTAGAGGGTAGCAATGGGAATTGAATTTATCTGATTTCTTGGTGATATAGATTTTTATAATCTGTATTTAACTAAATGTACATTTTTCAGCTCCCATCAATTATTACAGTAATAAAATATAAATCTCGTTCTGAGAACTTTCAGTATGTCACTTGTAGCGAATAACCCTGTACGAGTCAGGTCAAGGCCATAAATAAAACCCCCGAAAACTAAAGCCGTCTAGTTTAAATTTAAAATCCCACACAATAAAATATACTGGAAATTTTCTGGTGAAAACCCGCTAATACCCTTACAATGGCCGGAAAATTGGAGTTAAAAGGAACACGAGGGTAATAAATAATAATAGAAATGGCGCCGGTCTAAAATACAAATGGAATAATAGCTTAAAACTGGCCGTTAACAAGCAGGTGGTATGAAATTTGGATGAAAAATGGATGTACAAGAAATACTATATGGGCAGAAAGGTATTATGTTAAAATTCGTATATATATATATAATACAAGAATGGGATAAAAATGCATAATGGTCCACCTTAGCAGAATGTATTTTATTTAGCTCAGATAGGTATGATAAAATAGAACATGCTTAAAAACCACTTACGTAATTAAAACTTTTTCACTTTAAAATATTTTTCTGCACAATTAAGTATTTATAAGGAATTCTTTAAAATATAGTCTTCTTTTTCGAGTAGATGTAGATGTAGATGTTGGCTATCACGTTGGTCCAAATTACTGTATTCACTGCCGCTCTGAATAGAGCCGTTGATGTCATTCCGGTCCATGTTCGTAAATTTCGCAGCCACGATATTCGTCTGCGTCCTACTGATCTTCGACCCTCTATTTTCCCGTGTAGGATGAGTTGAAGAAGGTGGTACTTTTCACCTCGCATGGTAAGTCCGAAGTATTCCAATTTTCTACCATTGACACTTGGTAGGTATTCCAGTTGTCCACCGATGCGTTGCAATACGGCATCGTTTGAGACGTGGTGTATCAATGGGATTCTGAGTATGCAGCGATAGCACCACATCTCAAATGCATCTATGCGCCTACATGAGGCATCGGTAAGGGTCCACGCTTCTGTCCCATATAAGAGAGTTGAGAGTACACAGCATTTTAAAATTATTATTCTGTTATGGATGTTGAGAGATAGGTTGCATAGTATGCTACGCATCTTGTTAATTGTACCTCTTGCTTTTTCGATTCGGCATCTTAATTCTCGAGAGTGATCCCAGTCCATATTCAAGGTACAGCCCAGATATGTAACTGTCTCGGCTATTGTGAGAGCTATATGGTTAGCGGTAAGTAGGAAGATAAAAACTTATTCCTTATCAAGCATTTTTATAAAATAAAATGGTCGGGTGTCAATGACATGCAAATTTTGTTCGGGTTTGCTCGTACTATAGTGTTTTTGTTTTGAATACACAAACTGTATATTCCTCGATATTGATTTCCATTTGATACCTGCACAATATGCTCAGAAACAGAAATAAATTGGTCACTCGGTTAATCCTCCAACGAATACCATTAAAATTTCAAATTAATTTTCAAACTTTCGTTTCGTGTTAGAATCACAAGTTACAATGCCCAATTTTCTGGCTCTAAAAAAAGAGAGTCGGGCTGATAGACTGACATCGAGTAATTTTATCAGAAATACTAATGTATGGAGAAATCATTTCCTACCCACCCGAATAGATTTATACTATACGGGAATATTTTTGTCTGACACTGTAGTCCTGAAAATACTAATTCAGATTAAATGGTATTACCAAGAATGAGAAGCCCTCTACCTTGGTAGGATGTTAGCCAGAAGGCCGGTCATCAGAGAAGACTGTACTACTTCAAGCTGTAATAGAAATCGTAGTCGAGAAAATAGCGCAGCAACAAAATCTCATAGTACTTCTATACAATCTCGACTAAGGTTGAAGTCGTAGAGTCTTCTCTGATAATAGGTATTGATACCTACTCTGTACTGTACGCTTCTTTTTGTTAGTAGTACCATTAATCTGAATAGTGTTTTAAGTGCAGCAGTAAGGTTCTTCGGGTGGTTAGGAAATAGGTTGTCCACACATTAGTATTTATGATATTAATACCACCAGAAAAGAAAGCAGACGTGTTCTTTTCAGTAATTTTATGTTTCGTTCCTCCAATTTTAACACTTTCCCTTTTGCATCTACTTATAATCTTAAATCTTAATTTTTTGTTTTTAATTAATAAAAGAGCCATTATAAAATTACGTTTTCATATTTTCTACGTTGTTCCGATCGCGTGTACTCGTCTCAGCGCCTTAAAAAGTTTCCACTGTTTTTCCATTGTTTTGAACGAAACTTTTTTCTTAGATAATCAGGAACAAGTGTTTTTGTAGCTGACGCCAAGGTTTCGAAAGAAAAATGGTTTGTTATTTTACTGAAAATCCAACAAAAGAAGTGGCTTCTTAATAAGGAAAGAGAAAATTAAAAACTTAAGGGTTTCGGGGAAAGCCGAAATAATATTTATGATCTAATGTAGTATGATTAATCGTTCAAAATATAAAGCAGTTTTAAAAGCTCAATCATGTCATAATATGCGGTTATGAGAATACTTTTGTGTTCCCATCATATGCAACATGTGCCTATCCCATAATTCATGTCGCCCTAGGAAAGGACCAGACATTTTCTTCAGAAAACCAAAATTTGATATAATTTCTGATGTTACAATTTAAAATGAAATACAAAAATATATTCTTTAAACAAAATGGTTGATAAAATTTTCTTGCTGTTACATGTCTGAATTAAATGTTTCCTCCCTCCACGTTGCATTTTCTGTATTCAGTTGCTATATTAAATCATAAATTTTAGGTTGTAGGGTTTGTTCATACTGGTTTCTGAATAATAAGGATGTGAAGAGAAGAGTGGATGAGGAAAGATGGCGCGAATCTCGCTTGATAAATGTTTCCTGTCAGGCGATCTTGGTATTTTTTATGTTGATGTGATTATACATACTTGATTAAGATGTTCTTTATTTTTAACTTATTGAAAATTTGAAAAGATCACATGAACGTTTAAAACGTTCTGGGTTGATGATTGTAACCAGTGGAAACGATCTGATTGGAACAAATAAATACATACGTTTAACAAACACCTTTCTAACTCACATTTTCATCTAAATAATGGTGTATTAAAAAATCATCAATTTTCTTCTCCAAAATTAATTAAATAAATAGTCGTCGCAACATCACGTTCCTGTTCTTTCTGTGCCATTCGCGTGTTTTCATTTCTCCGCCTCGAAAATTTCCCACGGTTTTTGTTAAAAACTTTCCTGTTGGAAGAATCGAAACGAGCGAGATTGTTTTCGTAGCCGAGGCCAAGTTTTTCACCAAACAAAAAGGTAATTCTTCATTGTTTTACTGAAAGTATAAATAAAGAGAAAAAGTGTATTTTGTTAGGAGGAAAAACATAATGATAAAAAATAATAAATAACATTTAATTACCTGTTATTTATGGAGTTTAAAAATACGACCTGGGTCGCAGATGAGTATAGTACATGTGTTCTTAAAAAATTCCATCTAACTCACAGCCTGAGAGACATTACTAAATATCGATCGCTAAATTGGTATTTAGGCTATATTAAACTTGTTTTTTTTTTAAACTACGGGATACCTATATTATCCGACCTAATTCTTCCTATTGTAATAATCATAACCAACGAGTTGGCAACATAACGGAGAATACTGTATTCACTTGGAGACGACTGGAGATGTTTACCTACCTAATTGAAACTTTGTGATATAAATTTCTAATGTCATATTTGTTGTATGTTATCGTTTAATTACGTTTTGAGTCTTTTGAATCATCTTTGTGAAGTTTTCAGGACACGGACGTGTATTTTCCATAATTTTGTAAAAACTGTTCACTGTTTAATGCAGTAGGTACTAAAATGAATATTTTTAAAATTCCTTTATCATAATGCAATAACTAAATAATCATGAAACAAAATAATTTATTAACAATATCAAAACAGTAATTATTAAAAAATAAACATATTAGGATAGAGCATTATATTTATATCAAAATTTTGAAACCGAAAAAGAACTTAGACGACTAGTTTTGCAGCCTTTCAAAGCGTAGGAAACGTTACAAATGCTAATGAATGTTTAAATTCTACAGTTGTAAGACAATTTATGTTTACGAACACCTTTTGGATAATAGTTTCTAATAGTTTAGTGTTAGTTTTAATTTATTCCCAGTATGTTGTTTTGGCGCTATACTTATTTGTTGTTTATTTTTCCATACTTACAATATCGATATTGTTAAGAAATTATCTTGTTTTTTGATTATTATATTATGCATTATTTATTATATTAAAATATTCATTTTAGTACCTACTGCATTGAATAGTTTTTACGAAGTTATGAGAAATACATGTCAGTATCCTGAAAATTTCACAATGATGATTAAAAAGGCTCAAAACGTAGTTAAACGATAATGTGTAGTAAATCGTCGAATTTAGAATAAAAAAGGCTCTTAAAATTATCACTACCATATTTATGTTGATGATGATTCCTTGAAATCGAAACTACGTTGCATAAAAAAAGTTTTGTAAGCTTTGAGTTCATTACAAATTGCTGTGGGAATGTTCTGATAATTTTGCACTTTAATATTAACTTTGAGTTTTTTTTTTAATTAACTCAAACCTTAAACATCTTACCAAAACTTTTTGTATGCTATAATATTAGTGCTTTTATTGCGATAATTTTCCACCATTTAATCGATGTTGTATTGTTGTATCTGTTAACATTAACGAAGTCCCCATATACGTCTTCATTATCTTGGATACCCTCTATTAGTTACAACAAAAGTAGGAAACATTTTGTTTTATAGAGGATTAGGAATCTTCATAACACTTTCAGACGGTGTGATCTTATGTACCTGCAGTGTGTTGAATTCTTACTGACTAAACCCTTCCCTCCTTGGCATCGTAGTGAAAAGATCTTCCTGGCATTACTTCAAGAAGATTCGCCATAAGCTGGTGCTGGTGCGTTCCTCTTCACCCTGTTTTGTTAGTATTCCCTTTGCCATTTTGCATACTTCCTTCCAGATCTGTTCCGAGGGAAGCGTCGTATCCACCATGTTATTTGGATTTATTTCGCCTCTTAATTGTTCTGTCCTTTCTCGTTGTTCAATCCATCTTATATACCTAATGGATAAAGGTATGTTCTGCGCTATCTTCTCCTTCACAGTATAGGTAAACGTCCGTCTATCCCAGTTTAAATCGATGTAGATAGACTTAAAAAGCTCTATGCCCTGTCAGTATCTGGGTGATGTAGAACTCAACTTCTCCATTCTACCTTTCAAACCACTGCCTTATGTTTGGTATCAGCTTCTTTGTCCGGCATTTATTGAGCATGTTACCAATGGACCTTCCTTTGGGAGCATTGTTTCGATATCTGTCCTGTGTCTTTTTAATAAATCTATCGGCGGTATTCGAGAGATGACTAACAACGCTTTAGTTGAAGTATGCATTTATGATTCGGATGCTGAATTTTAAGCAGTATATTTCTTTCCCCTTTCGTCATCGCCCTTTCCCATACTAAGGCACCGTACAGAAGAATTGACTGGACTATAGAGCACAACATCCTTCTCTTTCCCTCCCTCAGGCCATCTATATTTGGCATGAGTCGGCTCACATTGTTAAGGACCTTGTTTGCTTTCGCGCGATTTTACGGATGTGTATTCCCATATTTCTATCCAGGTGGACTCTCAGATATCTTATAGCCTCTTGGCTACCTCCCTTATATCATCTACGTTGACGTTTTTGTTTTCCTTCCCTCAACAATATCGTCTCCAAGAAATCTGGTTCTCTTCTTTCCACTATTACTCCTGTTATCTGCGTAGGCAATTAGCGTAACCCCTTCAGGCATTGCTATTCTTGGAACGCTATCGTAATAAATGGTCCAAAGTGTAGGGCCAATCCCTCGGGTGACCTCTAGTTTCTTTCCTTGACTAACATTGAGCATTCGATTTTCAAAGTAGCTGGCAATCATGTTATATAAGTACTGAGCAATATTTTTTCTCTCTAGTTACTTTAGGAACTTGTTCCATGGTGCTGAGTTAAAAGCATTCTCAACGTCCACCATTATTAAGACACATAGTTTCCTTCTGTACTGTAGGTTTGTTCGGATTTGTTTTATATTATCATCCTTTTCGCATACCGAAGTGGAATAAATGTGGAAATCTTCTCCCGGCATAACAAGTTTCTACGTTTTTTATTTTACCTCCGATTATCGATCTTAATTGTTCAGCCTTTTCCTTTTTCTTTAATCGTAAGTAACAGTCACTCTCCTTTCTTATATCCAGATTTAGTTTTCAACCTGTTCCTTAAGTTCTCTTAGAATGCCAGTATATCTCCTTTTTAACTATTAGTGCTTCCGTGTCTCTAGTGTTATTGGAAATATCTGCTTCCTTTGTTGTCCGGGTCCTCTCGTTCTGAGGTGCCATATTCCTAGGAACGTGCAGAGTAACCTTTACGCTTGATTACATGAAGGCCAGTTCCAGCAGCTTCCTTCGTTCCATAGTCATCTGGTATAGGCATCATCATTCTAGTTCTGACAAGTTTTTTTGGTTCGTCTCATAGTTTTTCAAAATTTGCAATATTTCTTCTGTTTTATTTGAAACTTGCTCTTTACTTCCAGGCCATATTTTAAATACGATGCGTTCGCAGACCACCCAACTTCTGTCTGCAAATGGGACTTTAACCACGGATATTAAGGCAAGACAACGAGACAAGATAATGTTTCTTTGTTCGATTGTTCTATGCGTGCCAGTTCCCGATATCTCCAATTAAGGATTCTTCCGATCCCGGTCACCTTTACTACCACTTTTGGACAGCGGGTTGCCCACTTCTACGTTAACGTTTCCGAAGGTAAATTCAGACCATGTTCTGTCCATAATTGCTTTTATGTTATTAACGTCCTTTCTCGGCATCTTTTCCTGAGGTGTATATGTTTGCGTCAAGGAATCTTTCATCGCGGGTCCGGTAGTCTTCCCTCCTTGCTCCTGATGGCATGCCTCTGGATCTTCTGAATTGTGTAGCCATTTTTGTAATCTGTTATCTTTTAGGTGATTGGCTATTCCATCCAGTGTTGTTATGGGGTCTTTAATTTCCTTCTTTGTATTTATGTTTACCTGAATTGTTGCTTTCAATTTTTGTATTTCGTTTTGCATCTCATTTATAAGGTTCTTTATTATATATTCTTCTCTTGGTTTACTAAGTATATTTTCTTTAGGTGCTGCATGTTCTCTGGATCTCTTGGGACTTGGATCTGTTGGCCCTTCTGGAAAGGAATACGTCCTCTGCGGTGATCTGCTGATCGAGCTTCTCCTGGCAAATGGATCACATTTTTCATCGGATTTTGTCCCTTTTTCTTTATTCTTTGGTAATTTATTTTCGTTCACATTCATCTTTCCCACGAGTCGAGATGTCTTACAGGTCTGGCACGGTAGTGCGCTCTTACCATACTAGGGCATATATTTTCCCCTCCGGTTAGCTTGGTCCTTTGGGCATCCCTCGGGACACACTTGTTCCCCTGTGCAATGCAGCCCATTGGCGTGAGGGTATTACACCGTGGGCTTAGGGATGTCTCCGGCAGCCGCCCTCTCCGTAGCCAGTTTTGATCCACCCCGACTATTTGATTTCATTGGCACCACCCATGTCTGGGAACAATTACTAGTCAATGGACAATTACTCACTCTACTCAATTGCCTTATTTTACTAGTATTTATTAGCAATCGCTAGTGACAGCAACATTCACTAGAAAATGTCAGTAAAAGTTGTTGTCTGTGCGCAGGTGAGTGCAACAAAATAGCAAAACCTTTAAGATGATTTAATCGTCTCAATATTTAACTTTTAATCTCATCATCATCTTAAAATTGCATTTTTATTTCGATAATATATTTATCAGTAAATAATTGTGAACATAGTATACAAAAACATAATTTGGAAACTCTAAAATAGAACCACAAATTATAACGTTTTAAGGAATATTAAAAAACATGAAATAATTTACTAAGTTATTGTTTTAAAAAGACACAGGATTTATACATTTATAAGATTATTCACAACAAACATTCACATTTCGTATTCCTTTATATTTCCGGCTGTGCTCCAGTACTCCTAGTAAAAGTTGAAATATGGTTATTTAGCTTTTACTTGTCTAGTGCTCGCAAATGAGAGAATGTATACTTTTAGTAATAATTGTTAACATTTACTGACTTCTCAACATTGAATAAAAAAGAAATACAACAATTATATTGGGTATTTGTCCAGAAATTTGAAATATCTATTTCATAAGATTAGATGTTTTTGAATAATAAAATTGGCAGCATAACCGCAGATATTCTCAATTATTCCCCATCACATACTAATCCTATAGGTGTATTTCGTATACAAAAAAATTGTTGTCTGCTGTTTGTCAGCGGTGAATCAAAAAATAAATAAATAATACCCTCATTACTTTCACAAGTATTATCATAAATCAGTGAACCTGAGCTGTAGCCACGTAATATCCATTTTGAAATGGTTTTCTGATATTCTGCCTGTATTTATTATTAAAGAAAATGTCTGAATTTTACGTCTAAACACCTTCTATGCATTCTCCGCTTCGTTTGCGTGTTTCCATTTCGACGCTTGGAAAGGTTCCCACGATTTGTGACAAAAGTTTCCTTGTTAAAAACGCCGGAATAAGAGGGATTGTTTCCTGTAAACTTGGCTAAGTTTGCAGAAGAACAAAAGATAATTTTTCTTATGTTTAAAGATTATTTTCTTCAGGTTAAGCTTCCAATTTTTTTTAAGGTAAAGGAATAATACTTGGGAAGATGTGGCAAATAAAAAATAATTTCTTAGAACCCACTTCCCAAATCACAAAGATTATTGACATTAGTTGAATCTAAATATTTAAGGGCAGTAGACAGATGGCCCTAATACTTAATAGAAAATGTGAGAATTAAAAAAAATATGAATGAAATGTATTATTTTCAGCTACAGAATCGCCTAAAATGATTAATACTATACATGTCAGTGTGTAAATTGAACAAACCTGAACATGTATGGGAATTGAAACAACGAGTAGAAATTTTCAAATGTTGTGATCAAAACAAATTAAACCCAATATATCCCAATATATCATGAAACATACTTTCATATAAATATGAATGTAAAAATTATTTCCTAACCACATTTACAATAAGGAATAAACAAATAGTACTAAAGAGTTAGATATCAAAATACAAATTCAGATACGAATAAAAAGATAGTTTTTGATTATAATTCAGGGCCCTTAAAGCATTATGTGTTTATTCATTCCTTATTGTATGTATTCGGGTGGTTAGAAAAATTATTTTTTTCTACATATTTATGTGATATAACTACCACCTGACACGACAAGTAGACTTCTGTATTATTATGAAACATAATTGTTTCCAATCTTAAAACTAAACTCATTTTCCTGAAAACTTAGGTGAGGTTTCCCTTTTAAAATTACATTTAATGGTTAAAAAATGGCAGCATAGCCGCAATGTTATAATTGTTAAACCCAAAAAAAGGTTCAAACTTTAAGTACCTATTTGCCACAGAGTTTAAATTTGATATGGGTTTTGTAATAATGAAACTTTTAGTTCGACATTCGTATTATTTGAAACGTACATTATAAAACAAATATTTATTTTTGTGAAAATGCTCCATCTCGCAGTGACATTAAATGGAAAATTTAGGTTTAATCAAAACTCTACATGTTTATCTCTTCAGCAGTCAAGAATAAACTTAATAAGGGTGAAAATATTACTTAATAAAATACCAATTGAGACACCGAAGACCTCTGGGATCAGAAAATTAGTAAAGTTAAAATTTTAGTAAAGAGTAATCGAGATTAATTATAAACTGTATTTGGATTTGCATAAGATTTATTTGAATTTTTAATAAGAATTGGTACACTTATAATTAATAAAAGCTAATTCACCATGGGGTAGAGGAAAGTAACGAAAACTTTTGAATTAGTTAAATTATACATCAGTGAAGGAAAATTTCATTTAATTTTAGCAAATTTATTTTATTTCTTTTTCACATCGATTGACCTAAAGAGGAAGGAAAAGGAAAGTTACGTAACATATAATTCAAATGAAGAGATAAAAATGATATCTCAAAGAACAAAATATAAAATAGTGTTCAAATTTGTGAGTCAAAATATGCATTCTTAAATTAATTTTTAATTTTCTTCGAAAATGTTTACCCGCTTTTCAAAAAAGTCCATTTTGTTTACATAAAAATTACGTAGAATCAAAAATCAATCTAGAATAATTTAAACAAGATTTATTTAAAAAAGTTTAATTTTTACTAAGTACAATAATACGTTTAATACTTAATGGCTTCAAACTGACTGACGGCTTCTCGCTGGGCTGCGCTCTATAATATCCTGAGAGATGGCTGCATGGTCAGCAATTTCTAGGCTAGACAGTGATATAACTTATGTTAAAAATATTTAGGGAGGTTTCTTAATGGACAGTATATTCAATAAGAACAAAAATATCAAAATTCTTGGAATCGATCTATTATTTTACATTTTTCTTTAGGTAATTTTTTTTATTTATCTTAACATATTATTAAGTCTATAACTCAAACTATAATTCAACGAATCAAAAAATCGGAGGTCCAATCCATTATAATCACTTAACTAGCTGATTTTATATAAAGGTTTACTCTCTGTAAAGCCTTAACAAGTTTGCAAACGTTGTACATTAACATCGTTATTTATAATAAAGGAAAAATTGTGATGGAAATTTTTTCGCTTCGATAGCAAAATTTAACAATGTACAAATGACAATGAAACAGTTTGGCGAAGGAAGAAAAATTATTAATTCATCTTATTATCATTAAATTTTCCTACTGTTCGTTATTTTAAAATTTATTTATAGCTATATAAAAAATTACCAAACTACGTCTAAGTTATTCTGTCCTGAGTTACACGGGGTTTGTTCGATTGATTAATGATATGTACTTGTTTCCATGGGTGATTCTAGAACTAAGTCGAAAAGTTCATATACATATTTGTCCTATAATGCTTTTTTTTCGATATAGATTTCGATATACAATGTGTACATAAAGTAAGGAACAAATTCATTATCTAGGAATCTAAAAATATTTCGGAAAAATCCTCGGACACGTGTATAATAATTTTTAATGGCGCATTTTTTCCCATACAAACTTAATATACAAGGTGGCTCATGTAGTAGATATGACATTATCGACGATTTTTTTAAATGGGAACCCCTATATTTTAGTTCAGAT
Source organism: Barypeithes pellucidus (assembly GCA_963991005.1). Taxonomy (NCBI): domain Eukaryota; kingdom Metazoa; phylum Arthropoda; class Insecta; order Coleoptera; family Curculionidae; genus Barypeithes; species Barypeithes pellucidus. The sequence continues at coordinate 39,851,261 of OZ022559.1, forward strand.
CTGTAATCTCCAAGAATAGCTGATTTCAAAAACATAACACACTTAGGGCCTAAAATTCATAGTTTCGTTACTACAGGGTAAAACAAATAATTTTATTTAAGATATTTTTTTTTGGCTTGGGATGCATCAATTGATTACGTGAGACGTTTTTAGCGATTTTTCAACCCCCCTTCCCCCAATAAAAGATTTCGTGACATTTGGCTCAATCCCTTCCACCATCACCCAATTTTACCTGAAAGCCTTACGTAATTAATGGACGCACCATCATTTGCTGTTACTTATGTTTTTTCTCAAGTAGGCTTATTTGCTGTTATGTAATTATGGTATTTAGATAATGTCATTGTCATTACATTGTATTTTTCTAGTAAGTTTATTAGAAGTAATAAATTTTATTTTAAAACATATTGAGTTACTATGCGTTTATCTTAAACACAAAGAATAGAAATTCTTATGATGATTGGATATGGTGATAGGATCCGTACTCAACAAGAGGTTTGCATTTTATTTAACACTAAGTATCCAGCAAGACCAATTACTTGATCAACTGTGAGTAAACTTGAAATACAATTTCGGGAAACGGGTTCAGTGGAAGATATTCCCAGAAAAGGCCGTCCAACTATTCCGGATGATAAGAAATTAGATATTTAATTGGCTATGGAAGAAGATCCCCACAACAGCGTCCGCCAGATTAGCATTGATCATGGGGCGGCTGCTATGACCGTTCATAACCTATTGACGGTAGAAAAATGGCACCCGTTTAAAATCCGATTGGTTCATGAGTTGAATGAAGATGATCCAGATCGTAGGATGGAGTTTTGTCAAATATTAATGGAAAGATGTAACTTAGATCCTTTGTTTGTTGAAAATATCCTATTTTCGGATGAATCTACCTTTAAATTAAATGGAGAAGTGAACCGGCAAAACTGTAGATACTGGGCAAAAGAAAATCCCAGGTGGATGCGTGAGCACCATACTCAATATCCTCAAAAAATTAATGTTTGGACTGGTATTGTAAAAACAAAATTATTGGGCCATATTTTTTTGACAACAATGTAAACGGGCTAAATTATCTTCATTTTCTTCAGAACTTTCTTATCCCTACGCTAGTTAACTTATACCCTAGTAGAAATAATCCAGGAATTCTAGATGAAAATTTGTGGTACCAACAAGACCTCCACATTATGCAGCAGTAGTGCGCCATTACCATAAACCAAGTTTTTCCGAACAAGTGGATTGGAAGACATGGGCCTGTTGAATGGCCGCCTAGGTCTCCAGACCTTACACCACTGGACTTTTTCTTGTGGGGTCACCTGAAAAATGTTGTTTATAAAGTCAGACCTGCCAATATTGAAGATTTAAAAAATCGAATAACAACAGAATGCAGGAACATTTCAGAAGAAACCATAAGAAAAGTCCAACAAGAATTTATTGATCGCTTGGGGTACTGTCAGGCAGCAGAAGGAGGACAATTTCAACACTTAATTAAATAGCTTATTTAATTTTTTACATTTTTTTAAATTAAAAATATCTTAAATAAAATTATTTGTTTTACCCTGTAGTAACGAAACTATGAATTTTAGGCCCTAAGTGTGTTATGTTTTTGAAATCAGCTGTACTTGGAGATTACAGATCTGAACTAAAATATAGGGGTTCCCATTTAAAAAAATCGTCGATAATGTCATATCAACTACATGAGCCACCTTGTATATTAAGTTTGTATGGGAAAAAAATGCGCCATTAAAAATTATTATAAACGTGTCCGAGCATTTTTCCGAAATATTTTTAGATTCCTAGATAATGAATTTGTTCCTTACTTTATGTATACACTGTATATACAGTGATGGGCTAAAATATGGAACAAATTCATTTAAAAATCAGGTTTTATTTTTTTGTAAAAACGCTCGGACACGTCGATTATAATTTTTTCTTCCGGATTTTTTGCCTCAAAAAGAAATTATACTGGGTGTGTCAAAAAGTAGATGTTGTAAAATTTTTTTGTATTTTAAATAGAACCACCCTATTTTTACTTATCACATAAATTCTACGTCAAATTCTGAGCATAATTCATGTAGCATACTCTATCCTTATCTCTAACGGTTTTAGAGAAAAATTACATCTTAAAATAGAAATTTCTTTAAAAAAAAGGCACATGTACCTACTTAAAGGTAAACAGGTAAATTTAAATTAATTGTTACTACGATAGCAAGTCATGTGTCAATCAAAAAGAATTTTAAGTATAATTTTGAAAAAATGGTGATCATGGTGCATTTAAATGAAACTCAAAGAATCGAAATTTTAATTATAATGTGGAGACAAAACAAGAAGTCAAGAAGAAGTTTGTAACTTGTTTAGCGCTAAGTATCCAGAACGACGGATTACAAGATCTACAGTGAGTAAAATTGAGAAAAAATTCAGGGAAACAGGGAATGTAAAGGATCGTCTACGGCCAGGTCGTCCAAAAATTAGTGAAAACACAAAATTGAACATTTTGTTAGAAGTTGAAGATAATCCCCATAGTGCATCCACTGAAGTAGCCCTTAATATTGATGTTAGCCGACGATCTGTTTTGCGGGTATTGAAACAAGAAAAGTACCATCCGTACCGCCGACTACAGTTTTGTGAAACTATGATGGAAATTTGCAACTTAAATCTATTTTTCCATCGCAGCGTACTTTTTAGCGATGAAGCCACGTTTTGTTTGAATGGTTCGATGAACAGACAAAATTTTCGGTATTGGAGTACAAATAATCCCCGTTGGATGAGAGAACAGCATACGCAATACTCACAAAAAGTAAATGTTTGGGCAGGGATATTAAATGATAGAATTATTTGACCTTTTTTCTTCGATGGAAATCTTACAGGAGACCGGTATTTACAATTTCTTCAAAATTAATTAATTCCCACACTATCAGCGGATTTTCCAAATCCGAATCAGCCTAATCTACCTGAAGCGTCTATTTGGGTTCAGCAGGATGGTGCTCCGCCTCATTTTGCTCGACAAGTACAAGAGTATTTGAATACTATTTTTCCCGAACGATGGATAGGTAGAAGAGGACCCATAAAATGGCCTGCAAGATCTCCCGATCTTACACCAATGGATTTCTTTCTTTGGGGTTATTTGAAATCAAAAGTGTATAAGGATAAACCACAAAATTTGGAAGACTTAAAATTTAAAATTAGATATGAAATTAGGCAAATTAATGAAAATACTGTAAATAATGTTTTAGAAGGGTTTTTAAGTAGATTGGCATATTGTCAAGAAGTTAATGGTTTGCATTTTCAACACTTAATAAAATAATTTTTCAAAATTATACCTACATCTAATTTTTGAGACACCCAGTATAATTTTTTTTGGAGGCAAAAAATCCGGAAGAAAAAATTATAATCGACGTGTCCGAGCGTTTTTACAAAAAATTAATGCCTGATTTTTAAATGAATTTGTTCCATATTTTAGCCCATCACTGTATACTATATTCTTTGATCAAAAATCTAGGAAAACAAAGTTAGGAAAAAAAAGTGAAAAACATTTTAAAATAATATTTATGACCTGGCGGTCTAGAAATACCATGAAACTAATATCATTTTTTATAAAGAGTGTTCATAATAAGGTTTCAATGTTTGCTTTGATCAAAAATCTAGGAAAACAAAGTTAGGAAAAAAAAGTGAAAAACATTTTAAAATAATATTTATGACCTGGCGGTCTAGAAATACCATGAAACTAATATCATTTTTTATAAAGAGTGTTCATAATAAGGTTTCAAAAACTACACATTTCACAATAATTTTTCTCAAGATTTCCAAATGTATAATGTGTACCTTGTATATTATTTAACTATCAGATGTAGAATTTTTTGAAGTAATTTTTTTGTAATTCAAACAGATAAGTTATTTCCAGCAATCTTTGAAATACAGTGAAATCCCTCTGGACACCTACGGGACCGTCTAAATGTGTCCGCCTAATAGAGGTGTCCGCCCATGGGAAATTTATTATTAGGTACTAATATGTAAATGCAAAATTATTACTATATATATATATGTATGTACACATAAACATAACATAACAAAAATATACTAGTTTTAGTTAGGATGTAGTACTAAAAAAATCTAATAACGTAGTTTGACGTGTTTGCGTTTTATACTTGCAATCTAGAAAATGTAATTCTAAGTCTGATAACAATTCCATTGTTGTACAGTCACCTCTATCCTTGCATACTCTTATAATTCTTTTTCCATACTAATGGCTTGTTGATACTTAGTGACATTTGATTGATTACTGCATTCAACTTCTTCAACAGAGTCGTCAGATGGTGATGTAGTTTCAGGAGAGTCCGCCCAAGAGAGGTTGATTTTCATGGAATTTCATATACCTAGTTCCGGACTATGAAAAAATATCCGCTTAATAGAGATGTCCGCTTATTAGAGGTGTCCGTTATGAGAGGTTTAACTGTAATTTCAAATTTCTAAATTATCTGGTTTAAATAGTTAGCATAAAACTGTAAACTACATTAAATGTTCAAAATGTTTTCCATTGTGATCTGTGTACAAGTCAACACGTTCATGAAAAGATCTGTTTACGTCCATTAACATTTAGGGCCGGTGGTATAAACACTTTGAACTGTAGTTCAGTCCTGAACTCTAGTTCAAGGTAAAAAAATTGTTGTGCGAACGATATTCTACGCTGATCTAAGTTCAATCAGGAGTTTGGCGGTTCAGAAGTTCAACTGTCGATCCAAGTCACTCTCTAACCTTAAATATATTTTTTCTGTGTCAGGCCAGTGTCATATTAAACAATACAGTAAATTATTTTTATTTTATTATTTATAAAAATGTAGGAATTTAATGAAATTACGACGATTTTTGGGTCTTGTGGATACTGCAGTCAATGCTGTGAACAGGGACATACTGGAGAAATCCTGATCAATTTACTAAATGAACAGACAATGAATATTTGCAAAGATTACGCTAAACAAGAAACATAGCTGTTTGTTTTTATTTAATATAATGTAACTAATAATATATATTTTTTTTATGGAATCAATAAGCTCTATCCGCTTTAGAAATGTATCACCAGTCTGCAAATAAAATTGAAATATTTTAGTTTTTATTTTTAACAATATTTTATAAGTACACAGAGTAGAAAGAACAGCCTGGAAAGCAAGCCCGCCAAACGCCAAATCAAATAAAAGGTTATATTTTATGTCAAAATCGGCGTTCCGTTGAACCTAAGTTTAGAATTATTTTATACAACCGGCCCTTAAGGTGAAAAACTAACCACCTCTTTTATTCTTTGCTGCATATCAATAATAGTTATAAGCAATTTGATTACGTGTTCCCATAAAATGAAAGTCAAGTTTTAAATAACATGATGCAAAATGACTCCATAGTAACAAACAACTTTTTTCGCTTCCACCAAGTACAAAGATCGTATCAACTAACCAATAAAATCCATTTTAATTTCTTATTATAATTTATTCGTCCTAAATAACAATTTTTTTAAGTTGAAAAGCTAGTCATATTATAATAAACAAATCCATCCCTATATTATTTCATACTTAACCACGCTGGGCTAGTATCTCGCCTCATATGTAAGATGAAAACAGACCTTAAACACGTGCTTGAATATGCACAGATCAAAATGGAAAACATTTTGAATATTTGCTAGTAGTTTACAGGAGAATGTTGTAAACCAGTAATTTAGGATAGGTAAATAAAAAAGTCAATGTCAATCAATAAAAATTTTAGAACGGATATTCATTTTAAGTTTTTCCCTAAAATAAAAAAAGAAGAATAAAATACCCGAAGTTGCCAGAGTTCGAATCTAGTCTAGGCCGGGAAAGCGGGTAGCGGACCAGCGGCGAGACAAAACATTTGATTATTAGTTTAGATGCCTATGCTATTTAACCAATCATTTATGAAGTTTTGAATTATTTCGGAAATGGCTGGAAATAGCGTATATGCTTGTATTTAAAATAAAATTGCTTATGAATTCTACATCATATAGCTAAATACTTTCCATTCCATTTGAAAATCATGAGAAAAATTATTTTGACATGGGTCGTTTTTGAAACTTTACTATGAACATCCTGTATAAAATAGATGAACGCTATTAAATTCATAGTATCTTTAGACCTCTTGTTATATATAAAACTCACCTTGCCGTGGTTAAGAAAATATCTTTAGAATGATTTCTTTGATTTTTTTGCCAGGACTCCAAAACTTTTTTTTTTATTTTTAATTTATTGCTCTTCAACTGCCAAAACAAATTAAATAATATTTTAGATAATTATAGAGGACACTAATGCGAACCTAAATCTGCAATAAAAAAAGAGTTTCCCGTTTAAAGAAATATAACTTCATGGCAATTATTTCGTCTGTAAAAGTTATTTTCCTATGCGTATGGTTTGAAATAATTACATTTATCAACTAGTTCAGAGTCAACCTGTAATTTTTTCTTCTAAATAGTTTTATTTTAGTTTGTTAGTTAGCATATAATTCACATTTTTGACTAAATATTTTTTAACTTTAAATTTTAAGACTCTAACACGAATATGGCATCAAAGTATTTTCGGAAAACGAAATACTGCAAATATTAACAAGGAAAGTTACAGATGTTGTAATAGCCAATTATAATTGTCTCTTTTAATTAACAAGTTTACATTAGAAACAATTTTCCAAACGAAATGTTTTTTAACGTCCAACGATGTATTCGGGTTCAGAAACCATTGTCAATATTTATTTTGCTTATCTGGTTGAGTTTGGGTACTTGCATAGTGAAAACATTTCTACTCAATCTTGATTTTTGAACAGAAAGTTCTCAATTACTATTAGTTATCCAAGGGGGTAATTTATCTTAAAAAATAGCGTTTTTGCATCTTTTTAAACCACAATCATTTGTTTAAATGTTAATGTAACTTGTACACAATCTTAAATTTTATTCCTACAAACAATAATATGTAATAAATATAAGGGCTATGTTAATAACAGTATGAGGAGTCATAACCCGCTGTATTTGTATCAATGGCAGTGAGTTCGCAGGAAAGTTTGTTTGTATTGTTAGCAAAATCTACTAATTCATAAGGAAAAAAAGTTGAATAAGGTACTCAAATAAAAGCTTCCTTGGTTCTCCCACTTTTTAGGCAAAGTAATGCATATTGTAGTTTGCAGTTTATTATTTTCTTTAGATTGTTGTTTCAAAGTAGTTTTCAATTCAAGTCCGAAAAAATTTCATTTAATAAATGAACTACCATTTCATAAATCCTCGCTTAAAAAATAATAACTGAAATATTAAAAAAAAAAAATTAACAAAATTATTAATTAAATTTATACTGATATAATTTAATACTTTGGATTAACCATTATTCTTCAACTGGTCCTATAAGAAAATTATGTGGAATCAAAGGATTATAGTATTTTCTCTAAAAATTCTCAATTCGACCTGTATTAGTATATTACGTACCGAGGTGGAAAGTGTTTCATTCCTGTCGAGAGAGTCGGTAGTTAATCGAGGCGGGAAGCGGCGATTTTAACTAAATCTCGAGACGGTAATGAAACTTTTTACCGAGGTTTGTATACTATTTTATTTACAACCACATCTAACATCCACTTCTTATTAATTTGAATTAAAATTATTAATAAAAGATAAATGCCATTTTGACTTTTCCATTGAAAAATTAGACAGAAATTTCAAATAACCGCAGGTGATAAAATAACGTAGGTACACACACAGATACACATCAATATGGCAAATATTATTTTTTGAATATGGTTTCCATGTCACTAAACAATATATTATTTTTACAACAGAATAATGCTATCAAAGGAGTAATTTGATTTTGCTGCTACTCCACCACAAATTCGAGAAGCAGCAAAAATAGTAAATGCCGCCCGAGATATGACAAGGCATATAACTGTTTCAAAGAATGGTGTATATAAAAATATTACTAAAAGTCGGTACGGTGTATGAAGTCCGCTAAGAAATAAAACCTCTCGAGCCGGGTAATCGGTGGCTCTCAAACAATAAATATATTTTAGGTATTTTCTAAATAAAATAATTTAAAGTAAATAAAAAATTAGTTTAGGCAAAGAAAAATTATTATTTTTTAGCTTTTATAGTATTTAGGCAAATTAGTTGTACGAATTCTTTTTTTTATAAAGGTTCTAAAAAGAACCGATGTCGCAATCTTTTTGGAACATTAGTGGATAGCTCGCAAAGCACTTTTCTGTTGTTCGTTTTCTTGTATTTGAAGCCCAGCTCTTCTAAAATGATGGACAAACTGGTAGTTCCAATATCGCAAAGTTCTTTCTTCTTTATCTTTTCAAGAATAGCTTTGAGGGTGACATATTCCTTGGCTTTACACATATCATAAACAATATTCTTAATCGATAGTTTTATCCCATGGGATAAATCAAAGGTTTTAGAATGGAGTCAAACCCTTTTATATGATCTGTTCAATTCCTCTTCACTCTTTTTTCGAAGTCTTCTTAATGCCGCAAGCATCAGACGTTCGCTTTTACGCTGCCAAAACAGATACTAACGGGTCCGAGTTATCTTTTTCTAAGTAAAATAACGTTGTACTTGTAATACCAAACGGCGCTCACCTGAAGATAAACACCTTCTAGGCGTTGTGACCATTTTCCATAACTTTGCTTTATAACTGTTTTTAATTCACACACAATGAGGAACAAATTAAAAGCAAAGAGCATAAGTACTTATTTAAAATAGAACATACCACCCTGCACTTGAGCAACTTTTAATTATTTCTTGGAAAATAGTGATTCTTAATAGATTTAACTATAATGATTCCAAAATAACTAAATTCTAGGAAAAAGTACCTGATTACATCTTTAACTTATTCACGCAAAATGTTTTTCATTTGATAAATAAAAAAAACTATTAGTGAAAAATAAACAAGATAAAAATATTTATCGCGGTACTTAATTCTAAGATAATTTTGTTTTGGAACCGCTGATTTTGCACGGCCGACTACAGTGAACCAGTGGAATGTTCGGTACGATCAAGTATAGCGAACGTATTGTTAACTTAACCGTCTTACTGTTTAACAACCTTTAATGATTTAATCCGATATCGGACTTCATAAAACGAACCGACTTTAGTTTCCTAATTTTGTACTTATATCTTCAATAATAACAAAGTTACCAACGGATAACACATAAATTTAATTTGAAACGAACAAAGAAGCAGAAGCAGTTTTGATTAGTATATTCTTTTTTAGTCTATAGGGAACTTTGAAATATAAACAAAATAGTCCACTACTTCCGTAAAGAGTTCCTACTAGCTACACCAACCTTTAAAAAATCAATTTGGTAGTTTCTTATGATTGAAATCTGTTATACCCATGTCCGTTGTCTTTTTTTTGAAAGACTTTTTATTATTTGTTAATGTTTGATTCTGTGATAAATGTGGATATGAATAGTGAAATCTAACCTTCTACTTTCATTTTCCAGTTCTTCTTCAAACACATTAAACTTTGAAAACACCATTTGTAACAAAGAAAAAGGAGCGCTGGCAAATTTTTCGCTTCGATAGAAAAATATAACAATGTGTAAGGGAAAGAATAAAATGCTACAGTTTAACAAAGGAAATAAAATGGGCGGCAAATTATTAATGCACCTTGTTATCCTTACTTTCCCCTTTGTTTTATTAAATTAAACCATTTTATAAGAAACGGCTTTCTCGCTCAATTTTTATATAGCGGGCTTTATGGAAGCCAGGAAAGTAGGTCCTAAAAGTGTTTACGTTTCATTCAAACATTTTTATATAGAAGTATATAACCTAAATATTATTTTATTTATCAAGGCGCATGATTTTAATGTTAACATTGGATCGCGTAGCTTGGTGATTACTGCTACCAAGTAAACATTTCTATGTTAAATTACTATAATCTTTATGATAATATAATTTTTCTATTTTGGTTACATATGAAAAACTTTTTCGATACCGTTTTCAGTATCGTAATAAGCTTGTTTCGATACCGTTTTTTTCATTTTAAACGGTTTGGTTGCACAAGAAACAATTCCTAAACTAACCTCACAATCACAAGTTTAGATGAACACGTAATATATTCTCTTACAAAGATATCAATTTAAAGCTAATAAATACACTGTACACTAATTATACTTATTTATTATTAAAAGTGCAGTTGTTATAAACATTTATTGTGACCGTACTTGTGTCTGCAGCGTTAATTTTAAAATCGGGCATAGTTTGTGTGTTTGAAACGTTTTGTTCATGATTAATCCTTATTTGCGGATCCAATAATCCACTTTTATTAAGAACTGGTTGTAAAATAGTATTTTCGTTTGTTGCTGTTCCAGCAGAAAATGCACTTTCATTATTTTACATTGTCGATGTGAAGCCAGAAGATAGTAGTTGTTCTACATCTTTTTTTGTCTTAAGTGAACTCTCAATGTACCCTTCGGCAACGGCTGAAGACTTCCATCCCCCATGTTTTTTTATTGTGACTAAATCGCTTCCTTTGTTAGCAAGCTCGATCACACTGGAACATCTAAAACAGTGACCAGTAAACATTCTGGACTTTGCTTATGAAGATACTTGGAAATTTTCCGATCGTATTTATGCCTACTGGTGAGTTTTTACAATGGCCATTTCTATAGGTAAGAAAGAATCGGGATATTGTTACACTTTTTGGACGTAATTGAACATATTGTTTAATCAATTTAATCCATGATGTGTCCATTATAATAAATATTCTTGAAATATTTGTTTTTGTTTTAGGAATATTTACTATTATGGAATCCTCTTTAAACTGAATATCTTTCACATCCATATTGGTGAGTTCTTCTCTTCGGCATGCTCCATTGTACCCCATAAGTAAAGAAACCTAAAATATTATATGATAGCTCTGTAGGTTGTACACACATTACACTAGAAATGTGTGATTTCTCCACCTTCGTTGGGTAAAATCAAGTAAGCAGGAAACGAGTATATAAAAATTAATGTATAGGTAGGTACTGTACAATTTTCTTACCTTTAATCCTAAGTAAATGCTATTTTCAGCCTCAGTTATAAACTTATTGATATCCTCTAAATCTAAAATGGAAGATTTTTTGGGCTTGTAGCTCTCAGATTGCCTTTTTAAAAAGGCTTGAAGTCTTGCATAATTTCTTATATCTGTGTTTTCATAAATGTTAATGCAAGCTCTGAATTTTGAGTAAAATAAGCGATTAGAACATTTTCACTACTTCTAGAAACACCCTTCGCAGTACACCAGGTTGTGAAGATCTTGTAGTCTTTTTCGTATACTTTCTTGGACTTTTTTGGTAAAAGTTGATCCATTGTATTATTTGCAATTTCCTTTAACTCCGGAGGAGTTAAATTAATAATATCTTCTTGATCCATTATTGATAAATTTTAAGAAAGCTTTCAATATTCGCGACAAAATGGCGGACACATATAATTTATCAAAGTTCACTTGATAAATAATTTGACTATTGCCAACATAAAATTTAAACATACAAATTTACAAGATATTTATGGCATTTATTAGTTTTAATTATGTGTTTTTTATTAAAAAATACACAAAATAGAAAAAGTAGTATAAAGTACATGTTTTATAAAGCTATTATAGCACTTGTCCCCTTAGAAAACTCGCCGCAAGCGGCTCGTTTCCTAACATGGACGCGTGCTAAAATATCATGCTTTATAAAACTTGTAGGTACTTTAATATACTAGTCTGGTATCTTGTCGTAAATAAATAATATTAATCACAATTAATTTAAATATATTATCTCGTATTATATATTTTTCATGTTATTCTATGTAGATCCTATAATAGAATTTAAAGAGTATCAATAAAACATGGTACTTTTTTAAAACTTTAATATAAACACAGTTTTAAGTCGCAACTGTCTTCTATCATTTTTGTTTCAGTAGCGTTTCATGGGTTTCCTAACAGTAACTAATATTTATGTAACTTTAGATTCACTGAATAAAATTGTTAAACACGTATCACTAGAAACAGCTAAATACGAGCCAATCGAACATAAATATTTGCAATATCTTCTAACATCGAACATAATAGTCGGCTACATCAGGCATATTATTTCACATAAATTTAAATTATGTTACCTCGATCGAAAAAAAATTACGCGGTTCTATGTAATTATTGTAAAAATATATATGTATGTATGTAATACATGATAAATATACATTTTTGAATATTATTTACCTGGTGACATTAGGTATGGCGGAAAAAAAGACATCTAGTCATATAGCTAATATTTAATATCAGTGAAGGTTGGGTTTAGCAATGGTAAGTTTCAGCTCAATCATATAGATAGTTTATTATCACGTTTAAAATAAATTAAAAAAATTAATAAAATCCATGCAATCACTGACATGCCAAGACATATTTTCTCCCAGATAGAGGTCCAGCACATTAATAAATAAAGGCAGTGGAATTGTGTGTCCTGCCATGACTATATCCGGTTCTATAATGTTAACCTTTTTAGAGAAAACTGCCGCCTGGGATTTCCTAACGTTACATTAAACGTGGTTACTGTTAATCCAAGCCTAATTTTCTTCCACGTCTTTGTTGAGGAGTGATACTTCATGCTGTACGTCGGCAGCCGATGTTTGTGCATTTAAAGAGAAAGATGAGACAAGTGTGTTATCGTCAGCAAAGCTAAATATGAGATTTTTAGTTTTCAAGGTTGTTAATGTAGAGTAAGAAGAGGGTGGGAGACAGTATGGACCCTTGAGAAACACTGGTGATGGTGTCTGGGAAAAATCCATCGATCGTCACTTGCAGAGAACTGTCCTTAAGAAAGATAGACAACCATTCACGGAATCGACTGGACATATCATTGGATCGTGTATCCTTAGATGCCTCATGCCAAACACGATCAAAGGCTTTAGACATATCGAGTGCAGCATGTAATAGATGTTGATGGTTCGAAATAAAACATCAGCGGACATTAGCCATGCTAAAGGTATATTTTAAAAGAACTACATTTTAGCTCAGTCTCAATATCAATAACCTACTCGAAAAAAGGGTTGATTATTAATTATCTCTCTCCTCTGACAATCATACTTATATTATCCTATCATAACCTTAATTACTTAACCTTAACCCAAGGTTCATGTCATTGTTATTGTTATATTATTATACCTGTAATTACAACATAAGCACGTCTGACCATCGATCGTGATATTGAAATTATAACCAATGTCAAATAATACTATAACAATAATAAACATAACTGTTTTACAAGAAATGAGTAAAAATAGAATATGCCTCCATTTTTACCTCACAAGCAGCCCGAAACATGATATTCGATTGCCTTGTTCCAAAAATTGATGACATGTTCTAGACGACTAAGAATGAAACACTTTACTGCCCTCTAATGTCGAGAAGAGCGCGACTACATAAGAAATAAAATTAAACTACATAATGAAGTTTTTGTTTTAGTGTAGCATGTCAAATTTAACAAAACACATTTACTAATTTTATGATACCTATAAAGAGTCGATATAACAAATTTTGTTGAATTTGTTTACATTCCAGTCAATTTACATCTAATTATTTGCTGTTAGCTGAATCAATGGGTATGAAAAAATTTTTTTATGGTTTCGCCTCTTAGCAAAAAATAGACCGCGGCTTCAGAATTGCCATATATCTAAAAATATTTAATAGAGATTGATTTTATTCATTTAAATATTGGAAGATAGATAATTTTTACACATATTTACGATTGTCTAGGGTGATTTGATAACGCTATGCATAACATGATTATTTTCTGTTAACGATTTCTACAACACAACAACGAACAAACCCGAACTAACTGCAGCATAGCCTAATATATTTTGTTTTTCCAAGGTCTATTTGACTTTTGAAAAAACCTGTACCGTTGAAACTTAAATATAATCATATTTTTCCGTGTTTATTTTTGTTATTGTTAATATCTCCGGTTTGACAAAAGATATCAAGTTGTGGTTTCCGCCAGTTTTTTAGGCTTTTATTAATCTTTGTGATGAACTAAAATTAAATGTACTGTTGTATTTAAAATTTTTGAAAAAATGCGCAATGATTGTTAAGTTGTAAAATAGCTCCCTCTAGCGCCTACATTAAAAGTCATATTGTCATAGTTTATAGAGTAAAGTATAGAGTAAGGGAACATCTTTTTAACAAAACAAAGTTCACTAAATTCTGTTGAGCCAACCCGGAGTTTTAGGCATTTATTTAAAATAATGTTCAACCTTCCCCCACCACTTTATTTTAAAAGTGACAAAAATATGTCATAAGTAAATTTTCTTCATAAAACCTTAAAGTATACGAGAATGCTATTTTCAATAAACCTTAACGCGGCAACTTTTGAAAAAACTGAGCTTCACGGATTTACTTTACGGTTGCGCCCTTTAGCGCTCGACTGAGAAACTTCAAAATAATTTCCAGCAATTTCTTATGATCACTTTTCCTATTAAACATTTTTTCCGCAAGCCATACGACTAACACTTTCAGAGATACGGCCGAGAGCCATTCTTAGTGGGACACCCGGTACAATACCTTTACTTGCACTAATTTCTGTATCCCATAATTTTATCTCAATAAAAAAATATCGCTGCTATGAATGCTTAAAAAGGTTAATATTGTTTAACAATATGATAACCAAAAACACAATAATGAAGCAATAGAATAATAACTAACTTTTTTTGTTTCTTCACGCCTACAAATATCAAACCCAATTTACTTTTTTAGCAATATATAAAACCTTTATTTTTATACTTGTTTTATGTGCAACCTCCGATTTTTTATTCAAATGGTTTCCGTATTCAGGCAATAAATTTGACCCCAATGTCATTAAATATTAACATAGGAAAACTTGAATAGCATTATTCTTTTTTCCGTATCCTGTTTTTTTTTTTGGAAAACAATAATAGTGCTCGTACACAATCGGCCGTCAATGATCTTCATTCCGCAACAACACAACTTTATCGCCCTAAGGTGTTAATAGTTATTTAACAAAGTATTACATTAATAAAGATTACTAATAAATCGCTTCTTAATATACGAGCTATTATTTTTTTGGTGAATATATTTTTATAAAATAAGGACAATTTGGTTTAAACTTTTATTTAACAACTAAACTATAGAAGATACAAATTCCAATATACACAGACAAATATTGATGACAATACGTGACGGTCTCATTTGGGTACCAATTTCATTTTAAGTTAAATGTTGTTAAATCAGTTATTTGACGTGCTAATATTTCAGGGTGTGATTCCTTAGGTCATTTTATAAAGAAACGCAACGGCTTAAATTTTTTTTCTACAAGGTGTTGAATTTTTATTTCTTAAATGGTTATTTTTATTATCTCGGAAAGTACTTTAGATATTATTTTCGATTTTGGTATGTGTTAATAGGGTATAGAACCATAACTTTTAGTTAGAAAAGTTATTCAATCGTTTCACCAGTGGCGTCCCTGCAAACATGTCCTCTGATATTTTTTACAAAAAGGATGGTACGCCACTGACATTTTTCCATTTGGATATTTTTTGTGATTAGCCTGATCAATTCTACATACAAACGGTCTCTTGAGTTTTTCTCGTCAGACGCACCGTTCTTAATTAAAACCACTAAATTCATATTGAAACTAATTATTATTAACATTGATAAAATAATTAATGATAAATTTTGTTTTATAAAAATTGTAGGAAATGGCCACCTTCACTTAAAAGTGCTTCCCCCCGTCTTCGCATCGCATTACCCACTCCAACAATTTTACATTAATTATTTTATCAATGCTAATAATAAGGAGTTTCAGTATGAATTTAGTGGTTTTAATCAAGAACGGTGCGCGTCCGACGAGAAAAACTCAAGATACCGTTTTCATGTAGAATTGACCAGGCTAGTCGGAGAAAATATCCACATGGAAAAATGTCAGTGGCGTACCATCTTTTTTGTAAAAATCAAAGGGCATGTATGCAGAGACGCCACTGGTGCAACAATTGAATAACTTTTCTAACTAAAATTTGTGGCTCCATATCCTATTAACACAAACCAAGATTGGAAATAATATCTATGGTTCTTTCCTGTTAACTTCTATAGAATAATATGAAATAATATGCTATATAGTGTAGAAATGAATTTAGAGAAGTATGTATAAATGACCACTGACATATATTTTAAGAAATTCATACCAAAAAGTTAGTACATTTTTATTTTAACCAACAAAACCAGCAAAACTATTGGTTTAGCACACTTAGCAGGTTTGAACAGTGGCGGTTCTTCCACAGGAGCACATGCGCACGTGCACCCTCAAAACAAAACGAATAAAAAATATTAATTATATTCATTGAATATTATTTATCGTCCGTCAAACCAGACGAGACTTGCTCGCACGTGCGATTAAGTAGTGCAGTTTCTCTGTAGTAACAGGTGGCGGGTGGCAGCGGGGGATAGCGGGGCTATGGCGATTTAACATGGAAAAGGCGCATAGTTTTTGTGTCCACCGCGCTGTTGTCTATTCGTGCAACTAGTTAGAAATTCGAGCGTGTATGTTTTAATATTATATATTTATTAAGTTAAAATGAATAGTTTACGGTGAACTATTTAGGAAATAACTTTAGCTCTTTGAGTTTGGAGCAAAAAATTGAAGTGAAGAATGCGGGAACACCTAAACCCGAAATTAATTTAACGCAGGTCACAAAGGGTAAATCAAGGGATTTTATTAGAAAGTTTAAAAATGAAATAGATGAAAAAAAATTTATAGAGGGTATTGCAAACTTAATGAGGCTGTTATTGATCAATTTTCTACAATTAAGAACCGAAGAATGGGCTTTACGTTTAAGCACTATTGTGTAGGGTCGATAAATGTTGTGTATTTCGATAAATTATACTCGGTATGATTTTAAACCATTTTATTTAATGATTTAAACTAAAAAACACTGAAAATATGAAGTCAGTCTTGTCAGTCTTGTTGCTCGATTCGTTCTCGTCATAAAACAGTTAAGTATTGTTCTCGTCTTGGTTGCGCCTAATGACATAGCCGTAGATGGCGTAGTGGTATTAGACATCATTCGGTTTACTTGATAACTCGTAGATGGCGGTAGTAGTATTGGACATCATTCGGTTTTCTTGATAGCTCGTAGATGGCTTTAGTAGTATTAGTAGTGGACTATATAAATATTGTTACGAGGGTTGCATGCGACGACGTTAAGATCCGCCAGCTATACACACTAAGAAAACCTTTCTTATTTTCCAAAAGTTGTATTTCCTTGTGTAAAATTAAAAAATAAATAAAAATATGTTTTACCTAACGCATTTTCTTATTACTTTTTTTCTTTCTACATTTAAAACGCCTAGAAAGTAATTGTTTGGTCCTTACACAAAAATACTTGTGAACTCCCTCTATCATAGGTCACGAGCCGCCACTGGGTTTGAAGTAGAATAATATTTTAATCCCATTAATAATCCCTCATGTCTCAAGAAGAAAGTGTCCACCCGGTACAAATTTAAACGTATTTACCTCCCGTACAGGTAATTTATCTGCATATCAGTCCAAAACAGGCCGATGTCAGTATGTCAGTACACAGGAGACTTTAGGAAGCCTTGAACCGTTCAATTTGCATAGGCGTGTTCTAGGTAGAAATTAGCAAAGTTTGTATGATGCGCCCTACTAGTCTGATAATTACTAACTCCTATACAAGACAAACGACGTGGTTAAACATAGGGGATTTTAGGACTTATTATAATTAAATTGTGTTGAACAGTAAATATGTTTTAGCGACCTTTGTTTAATACTATTTAGAAAAATTGTATGGTCAAATCCATTAACTACAGATATATCTACAAGGTGTCAATTTGAAAACTTTCCACCCTTAATATCTCGCTTCCAGTTAATAGTATTGAAAATCGGATTGATAAGAATTTTATTATGAAGTGAGAAGCTTTATCTATTTAAGAAATAAAAAGTCTGTGCTTTTCAGGTGGTATTAATATCAAATACCAATATGGAAAATTATCATTTCCCAGTGCTACAGTGTAGACAAAAATACGCCCTTATTGTATAAGGATCATTCTTTAACTTTTTGAAAGAACAACCCTTTCCTTGTTTAAAACCAAAAAAAAACATTTTTTTTAGGATAATGAATTTTTTAGTTTTAGTACATTATTATAGACCTGTACATTATTATATACTGTTTTTTATTTTTGCATGATACATTTTTATGTTAAACTTTTGCAGTCAGCTATTTATTTAAAAAATGTTCTTATATAAGGACTTAATAATAAATACCTACATAAAAACTTCAATTTGATTTAGTATTTTTTTATATACTTTAATAAAATGTCGGGTCAAAATTGACCCGATGATACCAGTTACGAGTATTAAAATTACAATACCAGTTGAGTTAAAAGTTAAATGACCACTCTGTAGAATATCACTTACGTGTATTTAAATTTAAATTTAATAAGCTTATTTATTAATCCATGTTCAAAAGAGGAAATAGGTACCTCTAAGTTTATAAACTACACAGATTTGCGAAAGACTTATATTACTCAATTCGCATAAGCTTGTCCAAGTTAGGAATTAGTTAGTTTTATTTGATAAGCTAGACAGGTTATTATGACCTCACCGTCAGCTGATGACTTAATATTGGCCCCAAATACATAATACAGATGCTTTAATTCAAGATATAACATAATTGGGGCTTAAAGCACTTTAAACAATTTAAATTAGTTTCTCAAAAATGTAGCTTGTTGGCAGTATCTAAAATATCATTTTCTATTTGGGTTTCATATTGGCTACATTATGAAATGCAAAAAATTTAATAACCTGCCACTTTATGAAACTGACTTTATTTTTTTATGTTGGCAGCAAGTAGGGTTCGAGTTTTAGGCTTACTTCGATTTCGTTGAAATTAGTTTTCTATGCATTATGGATTCGACAAATAATTTTTATAGGAAACTTTAAAATTCTAACCTTTAACCTTGCAAATAGATCATTTTTACTAGATATTTATCTGAAATACCTATACTCGGATATATATGACATGCTGATGGTATCCGTCAACTAATTTCTAGTCACAACTATAAAACAACATAACCTAAAAATAATAGAAGTATCTTCTAGTTTATGCTCTATTTCTAAAGTTTTAATCAACAAAGTACTTTTTGTATTTTTAATTCAGTATAGTATTATACATATTACTTTATATATACATATTTATAGCTACTGTAGACATTTTCCGGGCATTAATTGTTATTCCTGTCAGATTCTGTGTCGACACAATATTTTGTTCAATAGTATTATTTATTATTTTGTTCAATATTTTGAACTTTGTTCTGCTCGCACCATAACTCAAAGTTTTGCATAATTCTTTTTAAAAGTGTTTCTAGATTATTTTCTGCAATTTCTTGTATTTCTGGCGGAGTACAACTTTCTTCCTGACTCAATTTTATATCACGTTTAATGTATTTATTTTTCAGACCTGTTTCAGATTTACCGATTATACCGATTTAGATTCTACAGTTGCCCATCACCTGATGTAATTTCAACAATAGCAGAATTGCATATTTATCAGAAATTATCGTGTCCCTTAACCCGTTTGGAAAATTACTTCATTAAATAAGGCAATACATTCGAATGGTGAACACAAAACACGTTTTAAGCAGAGTAACCAATAATTACAATCAACAACAAAGTGCAGGGGGCACAAAATTTTTCGCTTACTACAATCCTCTACAATTTGAAAATAGATCCCATCGAGGTCTCATCACAGTGCGTGATAATCCGTTATGCAAAACCGTAAATAAATTTTAAAAAAATTTATCATTCGTAATCCGAACCCGAAACACTGGCTTGTCGAGTAAACACAAAACACATGGTTATAAAAGGCGTGCAACGCATAGGGTCTGATTTAGGGTTAATAATCAATTTCCGGCCGATGTACAAAAATTTATGCTAGAGCACCCAAACAGTCACCCATTTAAATATACGCATAAATAAACACTCTACAGATTTCGATAGATAATCATACTCAAAAATGATAATCTATCATCTATTCCTCACACACACAGGGTGTGTCAGTAAAGTGTCTGACTTCGATAGCACCTAAACTTAAAGAAGGCTAGCTTGACTAAGTTCTATAATCAGAACTTCCAATTTTTATCTGAATTAAGACCAATGATTTCAGAAATTATAAGATTTAGGTATAGGACATATTTAACAAAAAATAACGGTATTCGCAAAATAAATCCATATGCCTAAATATATACTTATAGGGTGTCCTATTTAAAAAAATTAAATTAAAGCATATTTAAAATCTCTAATTTGTCCAAGATATAACGAACACTTTGTATAAGAGAATTAAAACTTACTAACATAAATCGATATAAAGCACTTTAGGGTACCCACAATGTAAATCGAATTTGTCCAGGTTGTACCAATGGGTTGCTATGATTTTTATATCGTTCCATTAAAAAGTACTAAAATTTTAGAAAAAAATTAATTACTTGACAACGCTCCATTTCAGTTCAAAAAATTAAATACGGTTGTAATGCTCTTGGCCTACTAAATTAAAATGTGGAAAAAGATACTTAGTGTCTCATTTAAAAAAATTATAAAATATTCCGTGCCACTTTTTGGGGCCACCCTGCAGATTGCAAAATATTTTCAGGTTATGCATCTTAGTAAATCATTTATTTTTGTATGGAACGTTTTTATCTATCTTCAAGAGTTTAGGCGCTATCGAAGCCAGATACCTTACTGACACACCCTGTATATTAAGATCCTAAATAAATTGTTTCAATGAAAGGATCAATTTTCCTTGACTGTAGAGATAAATTTATCTACAATATTTTGTTACATATCTTAGCTTGGATGGATGATGGATAATTATGCAAATTAAATAGTTTATAATATGCTTACATTATTCCGTTTAGATATACAAAACTAATTAAAGGAAGGTGCGTATAAATGGTGCAATAAGAATGCTAATAAGGCCACCAAAGCAGCTTAAACAAATTAAACGTTTAATCCTATAGAAAGCTTCTTGTTTTCCAGATGAAATAGAAAAACCGAGAACAAATTCAATTAAAGTAATTAACTTCTTAAAGTTGTCTGCAACGGAATTGGGTGTGAAAGTACGTGTGCTGTGCTGCCGCTTGCTAATTAGACCAGACTCACGAATAATTTGAATACATTTTCAATTATTATCGTTTTATTTTTTTGTCCCTGTTATTATAACTTAAGTACGACTCTTTATCAGAAAATTCCTTACTAGTATTTTTTAGAAAACATATCAATATTAGCATAATAGATACTTCATTATTGATAGGTAAGTACCAACATAAAGGAAAATCTTCTTAATTAATGGGATCGCAGATCAATCAGAAGGCTTTATTGAGAGAATTTATTCCCCACAATGCCTTGTCAAAATTAGCCGCATCATAAATTAAACAATATATTCTAGTGTTGTGATCGCTCGAGCGAAAAACCGCTTGATCACTCGATTATTGAAATAACCGACATCGCCCGATTATTAAAAAAAACGCTCGAGTTATCTATTCAGTCGCTCGTCACTTATTATCTTTCACTCGATACCCGAGCTTCGCTTCACACCGGCGGAAATGTACCGCTGTAGTATGATCGAGTTAAAAAACTGTTCGTATATTCGATCAGTTTTTCGCTCGATAGGAAATACTCTAGTTATAAATTCAGGCGAAAAACCGAAATATATCGCCTGTACGACCTTCGGTCTACGCACCGCACATAAACGAGAAGGTGCATATAAAAAAGTATGCCAAATCCCTTAGCGGACTCATCGCGACATGGGGTTTAAAAAGTTTTGTTTTAGCTGGCTAGCGAGCGGCGTAGTTTAGGTCTCCGATTGTAAATATTAAAAAATTAAAGGATACAATTTTTAAATTTTTATTTACTATAACCTCAAGAACACTTCTCAAAAATAACATAATAATAGAAATTGTAATAAAAATAACAAAACGAACAAAATATATATAAAAATTCGTGGGTAATCTTATAGTAAACATTTTTAAATCTAAACAGGAACTTTTTATTATTAAACTCAAGAAGACTTCTTAAAAATAACATACATTATAGAAATGTTATTGGAAAATAAGAAAACGAGCAAAATAGTTAACAAAACATAGGTATCGACAAATTTTTTGGTAACCAAAAGTAAACATTCTTAAAAATTTAAGAATTTGAATTTGAATTTTGAATCCTGTTTAAATAAACAGGAACTTTTAGGTAATTATATAATTATAAAAAAAATAATCACCTATTTTCTTATGTTGCCAGTCGCGTAACTAAGCCTACATTTTTGAAGGGCACACAGTGGGCACCTGACAATTTAAAGTGGAAGAATTTGACAAGCCATTTTAAATATCTACTTATTTTATGCTCGTAGATTGAGAAAGATGTGAAGAAAAATAACTCTTGGTAATACTTTTTGTTTTAAAAAAGCACAAGAATAAACCCAAACAATAAATACATATTTGGGTGATTTTTTGCAGTTTTTTTGTTTGGTATCGAGACGGTAAAAATTCATTATACACAAATAAATAAAGTTCTGGAATTTTTTTGGTGGCTACTACAATTTTTTAGCTAAACCTGTGCCCACCCGTAGTTACGTGCCTCTGCTAAATACCGTACCTGATCACATCTAAACGGCTAGGCTGCCTTTCGAGCAGTCGGTGACGTCATAGCTTGGTGAATTGGAATTTCAAGCGATTCACTCGAGCGATTCACTCGATTATTAAAATCGCTCGAGTATCAAGTACTCGATTATTAAGATCATCGGTTTTCCCCAACATTAATCTATTCAGCTATATGGTGCTTCCCCACCTGTTACGGTAATGGACTCGATTTGATATGATGCTTCCAGTTTTAACAACCCACTTAATAAGATCTCAGTTTTACACCGTTTATTTAATCTTTGAATCTGGTGGGTGGGTATCCTCTCATCCCAGATAAGATAAATCGTGTGACGTCCTTTCTTGGTAGATGGATTTTAAATATGTATAAGTACCTACCAGACGGCAGCGTGTTTACATTTTGTGATATTTTGAGGTTTTAATATAATAATAATAAATAAAGTTATTTACAAAAAGCAAGATTTTCTACATGTACCTGTGAAAAAAAAATAAATATAGTGTTTCTACTTGCCCCTGGAAAATAATATTTCAACTCTCCTTGTATATTTTTGTTCTTATAGATATTCAAGATGAATTTATAAAATATTTAATATTTGTTAGGGTGATACAATGATGATATCAGAAGGCAAACGAAGAATGTGTCACACGCGATATTACTCTGCGATGCTGCTTTCAATGTTTTTTGTATTTTAAATCAGAATTAAATTTTAATCTGTAATTATACAACAAAATGTTATAAGTACTACCTTATTCCAATCTGTGTAAGTAAGTGCCATTTTCATCAGAAAAAATCCTTAAATCGATCTAATACTTTCCTATTTGCAGATAAACTTTTGTTGATCCATTATTAACCCTTAAGTACTGACGTACAAGTTCTAGGACGTAGTCACTGACATGTCGTCTGTGAGACGACGCCATTAACTGGGAAGTTTTTTAGCAAAATACATAAAAAAAATATATTTTATTCATTATAGATGTTGAGATTGAAAAAATCTTCTGAACGAAATAAAATTTAAAATACATTAGAACAAATCACAGTTTTATTAGGTACCTATATAGCTAAAAAAACAAAAAATAATATTATCAAATTTAGCAAATCTGAAACACAACTAATAGTATTATATACAGGGTGTTATGGAAATGACGTATTATATTTAAATCGGCAATTCCTGAGAAGAAAACAAATTGAAGAAAAATATCCAAAAATGGCGCTTTAATTTAATATGCCCTGTACATGACCTTATGTCAAACCCAAAATGACCATGTGATGCCCCTGTCAGGAAGGTAAACAAAGCACCATATGTCAACAGTGTTGTCATATCATCAGGGTAAACTCTCTAGAAAGTCAATTACCGTTTGACAGATTGCAAGTTGTTTATTTTTCAGGGTACATTATTATAAACTTTTACGTTCAGTTCAGTTCGCTAGGAAACAATCTCCGATTTATAAACTTGGACTGACTCGAACGAACCGCCGCGGAGTTTTTAAATGGTCAGGTATGTTCTCATTTGTTCAATTCGAAAGACACTCGTCAGATCTGGACAACTTAAAAGTTTATAAATGCCACTTACCCTTTAGAAAAAAAAAATGCAATTTTATTTACCTTTTCGGACTTATTTAAAACCAAGTACTCACATCACAAAATCATATAGTTTTCGCGTTACAACCCATCTAAGTACCGTTCAATCTGAATTAGTATTTTAAAGTGCTACTGTGTAGACAAAAGAACGCCCTTATTGTCTAAATAACACGTTGGTTCCGTCGATCAATATTGAACTGCTGGACTGGGCACTACCGTCGCGAAAAAAACAAATAACTTAATAATTTAAACTCGGGTTTAAGTATTAACATACAATTTAACACACAAATATGCTTGAAACAGCAGTATGAAATCGTCCGGCTAATTTTGGAGGAACAGCTAATCAGCAGAAACGGTTGCATATTCTTTTTTACTCGACTGGGGTTTATACTTAAAAATACAGAGTTGCCACACTTTCGATGTTTTATAAGGTTATATTTATAAAATGAAGACTTTCCTTCTGTAATACTTTTCTTTATAATGATAGTCTCGGAAATGGCAACCGCGCTGGTTGGACGAGACTATTTATTTTAAAGGGATGGAAGGGTCTATCAACATAATTATTTCATCATTCTTCTTCAGTAAAGGATTAATAAATTTGATTAGGCCATTAGAAATTAGCGTTTTTATTATTTGTTGGGGTAGGTTATTGTAAAGTATAATTATGCATTAGTATTTATTGATTTGTGTAATCTAATAAGTGCATATCTTCAAAAAAAATATTTGGAAACTCGTGGGTGTCTGTGTGTTTCTTTAAGTGATTCAGTGCAAATGTTCCGAGAGATTGGAAATAAGAGGCCGAATGGGGTTTAGTGGGTATAAGCTTATTATGCAGTTCCACATTATCATCAGGGTACGTGATGAGCATAAAGCTTTTCCCATAGAAAAGGAAACAAAAACCTGAAGATGTCTCTGTACCCTGGATTACTTGCTAGTGTACTGGCACCTGGATTCACTTCTATTTGGATACTAGGTAAACTAAATATTATTTTTATAAGAATCTAAAGTTATTTTCTACACAGTTGGCAACATTCGGCTTGAACATCTGTTGATTACACAGCTTGGCAATGTAATATGATCATATATGAATGTGCCGAGGAGTAACCGGGTGGGTTTAGGGGTGAATTACCCCATTTAAATATAATCCGTCATTTCCATAACACCCTGTATATTAATCATCCTTTAAATGGCTACAAAGGCTCTACTCCAACTGCAAAAAACATATAAAATTATAAAAAAAGAAGCTATTACCATAGCGAAAAATTCGAAGTTTTCACAGGTTTTCGGCACACCGAAGACATATTTTCTTCACACACTGGAGACAAATTGGCTTATTGCATCTTTTCAGGAGCAGGATCCAAAATAGTTTCCTCTTCAATGCCAAGATACTGACGCCGCATTTTCTAAGTCGGAAAATTTCGGTTACACTCGACCTAGGCTGCTCTTGCCTAGGCAGCATACTTGACTAACCTCTACTTGAGAGTGCACTGACAGAAAATTATTAAACGTAATAAATAACGGAAATATTCTGATTTTAAACTTACAAGTAGTCTGCTGGACGACACGTCAGTACTTAAAGGTTAAGAACATTACTAAGATCACATACTTTAAATGTTTGTATCTAATGTGTGTAATTATAAACAGGCAAGTATTTCAGATGGAGGCATGGAAATACTTTTTTAATATGAAATTATTTTAAAAAAAAATTTTGTTTCGTTTTTGTAAAAAGTACATGCTGATTTCTCGTTTACCTTATCTAATATTAGTCATTTAAGATACTTTATTTAACCAAATTAATAACATACTATCTAGTGATGCACTATTAAAAGTACTACTATACAGGATGTTATGGAAATGACGTATTATATTTAAACCGGCAATTCCTGAGATGAATAAAAATTGAAGAAAAATATCCTTAAATGGCGCTTTCAATTCATTCAGCAGTAAAAATTACCTGACCTCAAACCAGGAATACATCTGTGCGGCACTGCGACACATACGAATTCTTACCAGTGTTGTCAGAATTACACCTTACACTCTTTAAGTTTGAAATACGTAACTAGGTCAAATGTCAATGACCTTTTGACTTTTAGTGATTGGCTGACTGATTTTTTAATGTAATTTTATTTAGGCCACACACATACACTTACCTTGTCGGTCTTATTTAAAAATTAGTGTCAATTTCTATAAAAACTTATATAGCGTTTTAGTAAAGAAAACGGCACATCACATGACCCATAACCATAATCGCAAAACTTCACATGAACAATGGCCGCCATAATGCATTAAATTCACTTGGAGACATCGTTTTTATTAACATTGTAAAATGTAAATAACATTTCTTCGAATTAAAAATGACATCTGACCTGAAACATTTAAAACACGAGCTGTCATAAAGTAGAGATGTACTATAATGCAATGCCTGTTTTTTCCGGTAGATTCCAGCGCATTCACCAAAAAAGGTTGAAATAAATAATTATAATTATCTACAGCACTTATTTATTGTTTTCCTTCACTGCTATAGATAACAATA
The DNA here is from genome assembly GCA_963991005.1 of Barypeithes pellucidus. Taxonomy (NCBI): domain Eukaryota; kingdom Metazoa; phylum Arthropoda; class Insecta; order Coleoptera; family Curculionidae; genus Barypeithes; species Barypeithes pellucidus. The sequence goes on from OZ022559.1 coordinate 39,878,034, forward strand.
AAGATTAAAAAACCTCTGCTCTTTTTCATTCGAAAAGCTTAAAAAATTAAATCGATCGTTTCACAGCGGGATTTTAAAACCAACGATTAGCCATCTCTATTAAAATCGACAGAAGGTTAGAAGTTGACATTTGCTTGACAACAAGATATTCCTCCGCGGCCTCGCGCGAAAGAGTTTTTTCAGGATATTTAATCAACTGTAACAGTGAGAATAAGTGTGAAAATGTTTAGTATATACAGAAAAATCAAGTGGAAGGCATATTAGAAAATGTTCCTTTAGTAAGAGACTGGAAATCGCAAGGTCACCGGATCTTACCCCATGCAATTTTTTTCTATGGGGTACGATGAATAAAGAAATAGTTTATAAAGTCGAAGATATGGATCAGTTGCGATATAAGATATTGGATAAAATAATTGCTGGACGTTTTAAAGAATGCATTAGTGTGTAGCGATTTCGGTGTGACAAGGGCCTATCTTCAAAAAACTAATTTGAAACATGTGTGTGTTTCTTCAAGTGATTTATGGGAATTTATTCAGTGTTTCACTATGTGTTCTGTGTCTCTGACGATATACAGGGTCATGTTCTGAGATTGGAAGAAAAACGCCGAAGGTGTTTTAGTGGGGTATAAGCTTTACACACTAAAACCAAAAAAACTGAAGATGTAGCTAGGTATGTGCCCTGGATTACTTGCTAGTGTACTGGTACCTGATTTCACTTCTATTTGGATACTAGGTAGCTAAATATTTATTTTTATAAGAATCTAAAGTTTTACACTAACAGTTTGGCAACATTGCGCCAGAACATCTGTTTATTACACAGCTGCTCAGTGTCATATGACTGTGCCGAGGAGTTAGGAGTTAAAGTTCGATTTGGAAAAAAAAAATATGTAGAGCTTCTCTAGGATACCCCAGGAGTCACCCATTTAAATATAATACGGCATTTCCATAACACCCTGCTTCTTTATTATCTGGGAAGTATTTGAAATCTTGGCTCATATTTTGCAGAAGTCTATTACTTGCTAATATTATGTACTTGAAAAAAACTAATCACTTTAAAAGAACTTATTAGTGACCTCCATTAAGGTGCGACAAACTACAAGAAAACTATTGTATAGAGTTTGCTAAAATTTAATATTACATGAATTGCATTTTTCGACAAAGAATTTTATATGGTGGTATTTGTGATTAATTTTGAAATAATTTCCTCCACTTTCTATAATTTCTATTAATTTGACAGATTTGTTTCAATGTAAAATATACTGCTCATTCCTAACAAATATAACAGCATAATAATCTACTTCTGCCAGAACATAAAACATAACACACACAAATAACAGTTTAATAAATGAAATTCTACGACTGAAGTCCTCAGCTATAACAAAAGTTTTATCATCAAAACAATATTTCTGGTTTATTTGTTCTTTATGACACCCTGGAAAATAATATTTTTGCTCGGACCATATATAAATATGACATTGTTATAGTTGTATGAAATATAAATGGACAGAGAAAATAACAATTTCTTTGTTTTAAATTACTAGAGCTCCTTTGTAACCTATTTGTAGCCGCACGGAAACGTATTAATATCTTTTAGCTATACAGTATGTCCACGGATGGGGTTTACAAGAGGACAAATGGACTAAAAATTGGAAGGTACGAAAAAAAGTCACTCTTAATAAACGTTTCTGCTTGTCTAGAAAATACGATTCATCATAATAAACTTCAATTTTTTTTACAGGGTGGGTAAAAACTGCAAAAATGTTATTTTGCTTAAGAGTAAACATACTTTATTTTGAAAGATACGAAAAAAAGTCACTCTTAATAAAAGTTTTTACTTGAATCATGAATAGGTGATACTTATTGTCAATGTCTATATTTAATGAAGTAATTATAATAATAATACGAACATTTTTATTAACATGAAAAGAATACGATAACGATTTCATAATTCAAAAACTCCACCCCCATACTCGACACATTTTTCTAATTGCTTTCTCAAATAAGTGAAAGAATTTCTGATTTCTTCTTAAGATATCGATTGGACAGCCTGGATAATTCTGCCCTTCAGCACTTCAATATCATTTGGTATTGCTGTAGCAAAAACAATTTGTTTTAAACGGCCCCATAAAAACATATCGGTCAAGGTTAAGTCGGGACTTCTTGGGGGCCACAAAACTGGGCCATTCCTGCCAATTCACCTTGGACCAAATCTGCGGTCAAGCCATTTTCTTAACTCACGAGCGAAATGGGCTGGACAACCATCTTGCTGAAAATACATATTTTGTCGAAGATTTTCGAGTTCAATATTGAAAAATGTATCCAGCATTTCTAAATATGATATCTATTGCACGTGTTATCAAAAAAATATGGCCCTATAATGCCATGGATGGATATCGCACACCACACGTTCACTTTTGTTAAATATTGTCTTCTCGTCATAATTCTGAATTCGGGATTTTCTAAACCCCAGTACCTAACGTGCTGGGTTGCAACGGTTCCATTTGTTGAAAATGTACTTTCATCAGAAAACATGATACATATATAAAAATCAACATTTCCACTTAAAATTTTGTCTCTCCTACAGGCAAAAATCAAGTGATTCGTGTCGTCTCCCTCTTCCAATCTTTGATTAAAGTGCGGTTTATACGGATACAATTTATTTGCTTTAAGGATCTTCTGAATTTGACTTTTTTTCACAACTTCCAACTGAGTAACACGATTTCTAAGGGACGTCATAGGATTTTCTTCAACAGAATGAAGAACTAAGACTGTAGCAGCATCATCATGTTTTTTTTTTTTGAAGTCCAAAACCGAACCAGTTCTCTTGAACTTTTTTTATTAACTTACAGATTGCCATCCTACTTATTGGGATTCCTACAAATTTCTGGGTATATTGTTCCATGACGTAGCGGTATGAAACTTGACCATCCCCATAACATTGTATTATAAATACTCTCTATAGTAGATAGCATTTCTACTTAAATAATAACTTCATTAAATAAAGACATTGACAACAAGTACCTATCACCTTAAGTGTCATTAGTATTTTAACTAGGTTCACCAGTCAGAGGTGTGCCAGAGAATACTTTTTGGGAAATAATTTTTACATAGGTAAACCTTTTAATGAATTGTTCTACTTCGGTTTGTTGTGTAGAAAACACATTCATTAAGAGTGACTTTTTTTCGTATCTTTCAATTTTTAGTCCATTTGTCCTCTTGTAAACCCCATCGGTGGACATACTGTATATATTTTTGGATTGTTTCTCTATTTTATTTTAACTCTATAAAACAAAAATTATTGTAAAAATTTTTTTAGGAAAACTAAATAAATATTATTTTTAATTTTTAAGTAGAAGCAAAATAAGAGATATAGTTATAAATATTATTCTAAATATTATTAAAACATACAGGATTTAGTCAAATTATTAAAGTGTGTGTGTCTTTGGTTTGGTCAATTACACAATAATAAATTTTCAATAATGTTTTGAAACGCTCCCAGGTCTATATGAAAATACAATTAAATATAGAACAGGATTGATATTATGCAATGTTAATTAACATAAAAAATATAATAAAAGGTATACAAATTCATATTTATAATGGTTTGAATATGAAGTATATATTTTACATGATTTTCTGTAAATCATAATTGTAGGATAATAATGACAATCAAATATATTGTAAAATTTACCTACTAGCACTACCGTAATAGTACATTACTTAATAAGAGTTGTAAATAGCATATTACGCAGGAATGGAAAAGTTACGCATGCAGCCGCGTAGCGTCAAGTAAGTATTCAATGACTGCGTAATTGCATTACAAGTCGACTTACGTATCGTATTCTACCTACGATCATATTTATTAATTTTAAGTTAATATTTCTTTCAACAATATTTATCAGCAAACTGTCAAATTGTAATCGTAGTTTTAATAAAGTCACGTTAAAAAAGTCTATATGAAAGATATGATCAAACACAAGTACTATAGGAAAAATCCTTTAGGGGCACTCTGGGAGTGGTGCGTGTGCGCAAAAGCGATTCACGTTCGTTTTGAATCGTTGGAGGTAATATTCGTTGGAAAAAACGACCTCGGGAAGGTGATGATGAAAGAATTCTTAAATAATGAAGCTCGAAAAGTACTAAGCTTAAGCACATATGGACGGGCGATAGTCGCCGCTCTGGGCGGAATTAAGAGGGCAAGGTCAGCCGAGCACTTACCATGAAGGTATCTGTAAAAGAGAGTCAAATCCCCAACCTGTCTTCAATGTTCTAGACTGTCGAGGTTCTTCGTCAGCTCGTGGTCTCCAATCAGACGAATGGTCCTCCATTCGATGGAATCCAGTAGCCGAAGAGTATGTTTGGGTGCAGAGCTCCAGACATGAGAGCAGTACTCTAGTGATGGTCGAATCTGGGCTTTGTATAGTGTCAAAAGTTGTTGAGGTGTGTACAACTTTCTGGTTCGGAAGAGTACACCCAGTTTCTGAGAAGCTATCTTGGCGATTGCCATAACGTGGTTATACCAAGACATATTTCCTCTCAGATTGACGCCCAGCAAATTAATAGATGAAGCCAGTGTGATTGCGTGTCAGTCCATGACTATATCCGGTTTTGTAATCTTAACTATTTTAGAGAAAACTGCTGCCTGGGTTTTTTGAGCGTTAAATTCGACTTGGATACTGTCACCCATGCCAAAATTTATTCCAGGTCTTTGTTGAGGCGTGATACTTCATGCTGTCTGCGAAGATGTGCGTCGGCAGCCGATGTTTGTGCATTCAAAGAGAAAGATGAGATAAGTGTGCTATCGTCAGCAAAACTAAATATCGGATTTTTCGTTTTCACTAGAAGGTCGTTAATGTAGAGTAAGAAGAGAGTAGGAGGCAATATGGACCTTTGAGGAACACCGGCATTGATGGCGAAGGAGTCTGATAGAATTCCGTTAATCGCCACTTGCAGAGAGCGGTCCTTAAGAAAGCTAGACACCCATGCACAGAATAGACTGGGCATACCATAGGATCGGAGTTTACTTAGAAGTCCCTCATGCCAAACACGATCAAAGGCTTTAGAAATATCTAGTGCAACAGACCGATACTCCCCATGATGTTCGATTGCGTTTTTCCAAAGATGGGTGGCATAGGCTAGAAGATCTCCAGTTGATTTGGACTTCCGAAAACCATATTGATGATCGCTGATAATGTTCCTTCCAGGTACTTTAGAAGGTGTTGGTTAATAGCTTTCTTCATTACTTTGGATATAACTGAAAGCAATGCGACTGGTCGATAGTTGCTAGGCAGAGTTCTCTTGCCTTTCTTTGGTATAGGCTGGACTCGCACCGTCTTCCAGCATGATGGAAATATTCCTTGTTTGTAGGATAAGTTAAAAAGTCTACAAAATACTGGTGTTAGTTCATTGGCGCATCTCATGAGAACTATAACAGGAATTTCGTCTGGACCAGAAGCTTTTTTGACGTCGAGCCCTTTCAGGGTTCGTTTGACGGGACGCTGACGGAACACGATTTCGGTCATTTCGGATTGAACTGCAGGAATGTTGGATGGTGTTCTTCCCTGGAAATCTACAGTGGAATGTGAAGAAAATAGTTTAGCAAGTTTGCTTTTTCTCCGGCTGTGGATGCTATTGTACCATCGGAACGTGTTAGAGGTGGTTTGTTCATGGGTGCTTCGATTTTTTAACACGGCTGCTTGTCTTCCTGTTTATAAGTATTCGTTGGTAGGTAGTATGTTTTTTGCTATTCACGGTAGTGGTCGTAGTTAAATAGCAAGAAATATACTACCTAGTGTCAATGTAAGTTAAACTTACAGCACGGTAAACAAGGCTTTTATTTTCAACAGAAGTACATAGATTTTTTTCAAACGCCACTTTATTAAAATTACGATAACAATTTGACAGTTTGCTGACAAATATTGTTGAAAAAATATTAAACCCAAATTGTGTTTTAAAATTAATAAATATGATCGTAGGTAAAGTACGGTACGTAATTTGAGTTGTAATGCAATGTAATGTAATGTAACTACGTACTCATGGGATATACACTCGTCACTACGCGGCTGCGTGCGTGATTGTTTCATTCATGCATAATATGCTATTTACAACTCTTAGTACGTATTATACTATCAAATACTATAAATACTACACAGTACAGTAATATATTGCCTTAGATCTTCAAGAAAACATAGAATATTGTCGACTGCATATTTTTAAAATACCGGTCATACAAGGCTGAAAATATATAATTAGTACAGAGTTGTTAAAATCTTTTAACGAAATATATGCCGAAGAATGATTTTTGAATAAATTAAATTATCGGTTACAAGAAAGACATATTTCATTTTCTATTCTGTGATACGTACTATTATGTTATTATTATTATCTGATTTCATTTTATGGAGAGGATGAACTAAATGTTTGCGATGGTTCTCATAGATATCACATAATTAATTTATAACTGAATATGAAAATAATAATTTGAAATGTAGCGTTGAATATACAGCATCCTCGTGTGAGGAGATGATTTAAGGTCGATTCAAACACATCAGCCCCGTCAAAGTTCCGGCGCCGAACCGGACTATCCTCAAAAATAATATTCTCTAATTAAAATGTGATGACGGTCCACATTCGTCCGGTGCCGAATAGTTACCAAGCAGACAGGCCTCGAACCATATTCGATGCGGCCTATTTTAAATTCTCCACGAAGATATTATTCAGTTTTGACTGAAACATCTCGAAAGTTACAACAAAAAAACAAAAAATGAACGACGAAAAATTGGTAGAATTTGCTAGCAAATATAATTTTTTATTTAAAAACAATATTTGGAAGGAGATCGGAGAAGAAATGGAAACAGAAGCTAATAAACTTTTCTTTATTTCAATACATATACCGATAATTGCTACTTATTCATCCGAGAAGCTCGTCATCTTTTTAACAGAATGTTCAACCACTACAACGGAGAAAAATACGTACACTACACAATGAAACAATATAGATGCTTGACGTATCCGGTTTCGGGTTTGTATGAACCAACATGACGAATCAGTCAAAAAAGTTCGGTGATGGAACTGAATCGGTACGACGTAAGAACTGCAACGTGTTGTGTTCGAATTGACCTTTAGGCTGCGACTATAAGATGAGTTTCAACCACGATGAAACGGACTGCGATGGACTACCTGTATATAAGCTAGGGCAGTATAGCTTATTTCTTTCTTGTTTCATTAAATTATAATTCAAACAAGAAATAATAATATATTCAAAAAAATATTGCACAAATTTGTACGCTTGAGGTAAACCTTTTTTTAAATGTAATAATCCTGTTATTTGAACGATCGTCCTAAAATGCTTAATAATGACTATATAATAAAATATTCTTAAATTACGTGCAATTAGTTAAATTACATGATACAATGCCTACGCCGACGTAAATCCATTTGTATATCTGTATAATCCATATGGAATAATCTAGCTATTTTGAATATTATCCGGCAGGTGTACATAATATATAGACTATTATCTACACTAACAGAAAACCATTAATGTAAAGTTATCTTAATAAAATGAATTTAAGTATATTTATTAAACCCACTTTAATTAAAGCATATAATTATGTCGCTTTGAACTTCCATCTCTTTAAATATTAAAATGAAACTAAAAATATACACGGGGACAAGTGTACTATATAATAAGCTATTCTTATAGTAAAAGTATAAAGTTCAAGCCATTGGAGATTGTTCATCTTTCAGGTTCAGCTTGTAAACGGCAGATATTTAAAAAAATTAGTTCTGAAAAATTGGTTGGCGATCACAAAGTATAAGTGATAAACATTTTTTACACTATGGAAGCTAGGAACTATATGAACTAACTAAACTATGAACCAAAAGAGGATTCGTCGAATATACAGCATGTCAATTTGATAACTTCCCAACATTAATATCTCGATTCCAGTAAATATTAAGAATCGGAAAGACACATCCGTTTTATTATGATGGGGATGCCTTTAAAGAATATTTGCGGCCTTCGTGGTTTAGCCCCCTGGGAGGACACGATACTCGTTTTAAATTAAAAGGGAGTCAAGTGGAGCATAATTTTGAATCGTTTAAATTTCTTTGCAATAATATCATACTTTATTACTTTTTAAGTATTAGCTTCTAAGAAATCGCGTTCCAAAAGTGTACTTATTCATGAAAATTCTTAGTCGATGACTTTGCTCCTGCTAAAGAATTGGAATGGCACCCGGAGTAACTACTTACGGACCCCTAATCATTCTACTAAGAGAGGAGTCAACACAATAATGTTTTCTTGTAAAACGATTTCTTGGAAACTTCTACTCAAAATATAATAAAGTATGGTATTATTGGAAAGGGATTTAAACGACTTTTAAAATGAACCGACACCTGACCTCCGTGAAAATTTAAGATCTTAAGAGTAACTCTGATTTTTTAATATTATTTACTGCGAGGGAGATATTAAGAGTTGGAAAGTTTTCAAATTGACACGTATGCCGCATAATGTCGTAAATTTTTATTTTTTTCTCGCCAAATAATTTCAGAAAACCGCACGATTTCGCGCGTTCAGGTGTTTGTTATTCGAATCGTCTACCCCCGTCCAAGTGAACATACAGCTTAAAGGGGACAAACTATCATTTGAAATTCGCCCTTGATTGACAGTAGTGCAAATTTGTGGTGTGTTTTCCGCGACGCGCTCTATCATGTATTACTTTTTTTTATTGGTATTTGGTAATTTTAGCATAATGAGTAGACCTATATAAGTTTAATATACATGGTATACATATAAGTGTAGTATAAATGTTTACATGTGGAAGTATATTGTGGTTTATTTTTTTTAGATAAAATAAATCTGAAGTAAATTGTTCGTGTTTTTTTCAGGTCACGAAAGCTACTGACTCAAAGTGAATTGGAAAATGCTGTAAATGAAGTTGTGAGAGAACTAGAAGATGAAAAGAATGAAGGCGAGTGGGAACAAGATGATAGGCAGATTGATAGTGACACAGATCAGGAGGGAGAAGTTGTCAGCGGTTGTATTGAATCCGAACAATCAGACGAATTGGACATCGGTGCACAGGCCGACCAAGAAAGTCAACAGGAAGATGATTACCGGTTTCTTATTCGACGATGTTCCTTGGTCCAATACATTCCTAACAAACCTGCCAAATATGGCATCCAGAATAATCAGAAGATGCCCCCCCCCCCCCGCAATGTTTTTTAGACAGTTGGACATAAGTGGAATAAATTGGAATGTGATTTTCACGTTTAGTAACATTAACAACAAAGACAGAAGACGAGTTTTTTTTTAAAGAACGGGCTTTACATCTCATGGGGGACCATTTGAAAGTAAGATCGCTAATATAATGTCTCCCTAAAGACCTCCAGGCCTATTTGTCAAAATGCAAAAACGATCAGACAACTCCTATATAAACTGCAAAACCGGTGATATGTTACATCTGTGGTAAACATAAAAATAGTGAAACCAAGTCTGTCTGTCAACAGTGCGGAAACAATGTTTGCAAGAAACATAGTAATATAAATATTATATGCTTCGAGTGTAACGGGAAAATGGAAATGGAATAACCCTTTTTTTTACGACAAAATGTACTTTTATACCTTACTTGTCATTAATAAAATATTGAAAGGCACAACAGTTTTATATTTTACCAATTCCCCCCGCTGTTTGGATTTAAAACTGAAAAAATGAAATGCGGTGTAAATGCCGCGACGCGCCCGCTTACGGAAAATTATTAGAGGTGCCCTCCGGAGGGTTAATTATGTAAAATTTGTTAGGATACAAGTTCTTATAAATAATAAACTACATTTTTGAGAAGCTAGCTCATGAACGTTATTGCCAAGGAAACTGTATTTCTGAAATGACCTGAACATATTAATCAATACCAAAGTAAGCATTAAATTGGTGTAAAAATTTCGAACATTCATATCAATTTAACAACAATTTAAATCGACGAGATTCTGTTCCGCCATTCCATTTTACAACTGAGTAATTTCAGCCCGAATAGATCTATAGTGATTTATAATAATTTATTAGAATATAATAGATCAGATAATAAGAAATTTTGCCTACGAGATACTATCTGAACCACTAGGTTGGCTCAAGAAATTAAATTTAAAAGTACATATTCTTCCCTTTTCTTAGGTGACTGTTCCCAACATAAGATTGATGAAATACGATTTCAATGACGGCATACCTTTGCCGCTTACAAGGCTTATTTAAGGTGCTCCTATAGAAAATATATCTACACTAAAACATAGCATTTAGGCCAAGCCATACCGACTTTAACAACAAGTGGAAAATTATATGAAAATAGAAGAATCTCATCGAAAGCAGTTAACTTTTCAATATAAAATAATAACAATTTATTTTGAATCAGCAAAAAATTTGTATCAAAATATATTATTTTATCGAAACAAGCAAACAATTTATTTATTTATTAATTACAAAAAATCCCCGGATTTTGTTAGCCGAAAAGCATATTACATTTTAAAACGAATATTTAAACACCAGTAATTTAAATCGCTTTATCATTCGCTTTGCAACAAACAAATAATTTAAGCGGAATTTTTTTGTATAAAACAATTCCAGTAATTTATTTATCGAAAATATCGTTTTAACGGCTCTGAAAATATCAGTTTTAATAAATCGGAGGTTATAAAGTTACGTTTTTTGAGTTTACAAAAATGTTAACAATATCAAAAGATAATTTTCATTTGAAATTAATTTTAAAATATACTATATAGATAGAATTCTTAATAACCAATAAAAATTCTACTATCAAGAAAATCTGAGTTTGACGAATTATTAATTACTAGCACTACACTTAATGCCATTATTATTATAAGATTAAAGCCAGTGTACGAACTTAAATTAGTTACCATCACACTACTCGGCATAGTGGAGAACTGCACTTATTCGTCTCATAATATGCTAAATCTGATATACCGTTTGTAATCATGGTGCCACAATTCACCGATACATGATTCATATTTTAGTAATATATGAATTAGGTCCGTCCCCAGCGGCGCGGCGTAGTTATATTGTATTAATTAATTTTCAGGCAATTTTTTTATATTTAAGAACGTTCTCTTTGGTATTTTTGACATGTATACCATGTATCTGTATTATGATGAACAACCATATTTGTAAACATTCATCTTTCATAATATAAAAATATATTATAAATATCGTTCCTAAAAAGAATGACATTCGCTACTAGTTCATAAAAGCTACTTGAATGTCCATTATCACGTGTGAGTCAATCACACTTACGATTTGAGAGTAAAATGATCGAGTCATCTGCAAATAGGATAAGAGTTTCTATCTGAACCAAGGTGTAGATCGTTAAGGAACGCAGGTCGAATATCTCGATTAAATCTAACAACGCTGAGAAATAATATTTAATTAGAAATTCATCATTAACAATATCGATAAGTTTATTTATAGCGAAACTTGAAAGATTTGACGTAAAAGCGAATTGGGCAGGATTAAAAATATTTAAAAAATATCAAAACTGTAACTGAAATTTTTTTTAGCAAAAGTTGAAATTGGTCCGATTTCTTTTTGCACTAATGTAAATATATATACTCCTGCATCTCACCTCCCATCTTCTATACTTCGATTATTAATTAAATTAAGTTTCACTTTAATTTTAATATACAGGGAGTCCTCAAATAGGGTGACGTAACGTAATTTCTTAGATTACATGTCATGTATTTTGTTACTTATGAGGGTTACTTATATACTCTTAAAATATATACTCCTAATATTGTATTGCAGTCGGTTCTGTGATATCAGCGAGAAAAAATATTAAAAAATTAGTTTTGCACCACTGACTGGTTTTAAAAATTAATGAAACATAGAAATATAAAATTATACAAAATATTTAATAAATAAGGTCTAACAGTCTTCTTAACCAAGATTGATTGAAGCGAATTGAACAGGGTATCCAAAATTTAGTGTAATAATAAAAAATTAGTTTTACACCACTGACTGGTTTTAAAATTAATGAAACATAGAAATATAAAATTATACAAGATATTTAATAAATAAGGTCTAACAGTCTTCTTAACCAAGATTGATTGAAGCGAATTGAACAGGGTGTCCAAAATTTAGTGTAATAATAAAAAATTAGTTTTGCACCACTGACTGGTTTTAAAATTAATGAAACATAGAAATATAAAATTATACAAGATATTTAATAAATAAGGTCTAACAGTCTTCTTAACCAAGATTGATTGAAGCGAATTGAACAGGGTATCCAAAATTTTTCGAATTTTAAAGCACTTTATTAATTTAATTTCCAATTGGAGCCACATTATTCTATCATTCGATGCGCAATTAAAAAAGTACTTTCCTAATTATATCCTGTATAATACTAACGAAAATAATTTTTGTTTTGATTGGATTGATTTGATTCCTATCGCAATTTAATTTCATTAAAAGTTATTTTCAGAAAACTAAAATTTAATCAACTGTTCCAATGGTCATTTTAATAAATAAAAATCGATGGTGGCTTTCACAACACACTTAGAGTCTGACTAATGAGAGGGATAGATTTTCGACAGTTGACGCCCGGACATGTCAGATCGAACAGCTGATCAACAATTTCCGAAATTCCCCAGGTTTGGAAAAAAGCGGACTCAGCCGCTTTTGTTTATAGTTTTCAACTGTTCCTCGGACGTTTATAGTGCTGTGCTAACCTTTAATTTTTAATTTGGAATATTTGGTTATGATATTATTACTGAATTGACGGTAAGTAAAATTTATTTTTCCAAAAATATTTGGGGGTATAATTATTATAATAATTATTATTTGTTCAATATTTCAGCTGAAACCAGTACTTTAGTGTAGCAACAGTCACGTCATTGGCACACAGCTCTTCTCATTATATTTGTTCAAGTTTGAAGAATATCTATACTATAATACTATAGCTAAACTAGGCATATTATGGAGTTGCCTACCTAAACCTGTAATATGGACTGTTTTTATCAGGTTGTTTATACTTACGACGTACACCCAAAGATGGTGTACAGCTTGTCGTTTCGTTCTGCGGCTACCAAAACTATTTAAAGAACGCAGACGAAATATTATCGATGTTGTCAAATTAAAATCTAATAAGTTTTATAAAATTTATTATTTACACCTCCTATGAATACAGAACTTAACCTAATCGTTAAAAAGTTAGAAAATATTATTAGTCAGACTGAAAAACTGAGAGGTATTTTGAGTTTTAATTAATATGTTCACACCTCATTAATTTTAATTACCGCACGAAATTAAAATATTAATTGAATTATCTATTTACTAGCAAATCTGACAACATGTGAATACGCATTTACTCCAAACATTTAGTCGATTAATAGGATCACTTCCACCTCTATTTTGTTTCACAGCATTAAACAGAGACAAAAATATAATATGCGAATGATTTGGACACGCCTCCGCAGACATACGCCAGACACATGGCACTGCTATGCGCAGACGCGCTATAATTTTTGACCAGCGGCAGCGAGTGGTGAAGGTTACGTGTATCGTGTATTATATATATAATAGCGCAAATAGTAAAAAAACTTCATTTCGTTTCTCTTTGTATTGCAATGGCATATATTCGTGGAAAAACAGTGCATGGCGAATCTCGGGAAATTATTGCTAATTTTTATATTGCTTGTGATGAGGAAGCCAGAAATAATGCATTTAATTTGCCGTTAAAACGAAATTTGGACAGGGTCTCGATGTATACAGGGGCTGGTATCAGCGTGATTAAAAAAATTCATAAGGAAGATGAAGCAAAGTAAATAATCCTGAAAAGTTGTTATCGTCTACCGACAAGAAAAGGCCTAGTTTATCAGTTACAGACAAATTAAAATTTTACTTTAGTGTAATGATTATCGAAACGTTATATCTAGAGTTTAAAACAGGTATGTAAAGTTAATTAATATATATAATAAAATACTTTGTACTGCTTGCAAAAATAATAACAGTTACGATTACGATTATCAAATTAAATACCGAATTAAGAAGAAAACATGAATTTATTAAGGCCTATCGTCAAATATATATACAGTGTGCCAAGGGGAAAAATTTTTTATGATTGATTTTACGACCAAAACCCATTCTTTATAAAAAAATTCTGTTTGTTTAGACTTTCAGTTTATAAACAACATTGTTTCATAGATTTTAGTATTTTTATATTTAATTTTAAAATAATAGTAGCACGCTCATGGATTGTCCCTATGACCTGTTGGCTTCCTTCCCCCTTACGGATACCGCGTAGCCACAGATCCAAACGACAAGCTATATATAAAATTTGTTCACTATGATATGCTATACACTTATACTGTTATTTCTCTATCCAGGTTTGATTTGGTTCACATAATGTTTATCGTAGAAGAAATATCCATCTAATCAGTTTCCTGCTGATTTGACTTCCGTAGCATACATTGACTCAAAAATGGCACGTATATAATTTGTTTGCTATAATACTATACACTTATATGGTTACTTCTCTAACTAAGTTTGTAGGTTCACATAATGTTAAATACTTTAATTTAGCCAGATATTAAATTTTACTGTAGAGGAAACATCCAGTTTATCAGTTTTTTGTTAATTTCTTTAGGCTCCTATACTATTTTGCTACTTTACCTTACCTATTATAATGGGGACGTTTATATTATTAATGCCATAAAGTATATTGTTTAAAATATAAGTTACAAATAAAAAAAATAACCATACATGTCAAATGACTAGATCGCGATCTTATGATTTCTCTCAAAATTCATTCTCTATTTATTGAAATGGCTGTTACAACAGTTGAAAAAATGAGTTTTTTGTAAATAATTTTTAATGTGTTAGGAATTGCCATATGGTTATAATAAGGAAAAAAAAAGATTTCTAATTCTGCATCGAGTGACATAAAAATACGCAAGGAGCTTACTGGCGCTCATCTTGCAGAGATAACCGTTGTACGAAAATTCGTTTTTCACTGTAGCGATTACGTAAATAATTATTTATTAATCCATGCAAATTATAATTATAGATCTGTATAATATAAAATGTAATGTAAAATAATATTAGTATAATTCTTGACCCATAACTGTAAGGGGTCGTAATAACAACATTTTCTAAACGATAACTTCCGTCAAAGCAAACACTTGCCACCCGATAAGAGATCCTCAAGAAGTTAAAACCTTTTAAATGATGGCAATAACCATTAAATTGTCCGCAACTGTTTTATCTGTCCCGAGCTGACCAGTTTCGTTATAAAGCTTCCTTATTTTTGCTGAAATTAGTTGTTGTGTTATCCACTTGTACTACTACATAATTATCTTCCCTAAACAAAAGTCTGTCTGCGCAATTAATTATTATATTATTTAGCTTTGTTTTGATAGTAAATTACACATTGTGTGTACGGATGGAGCTGATAACAGGTAAAAAAAATTATTCTATAATAAAACTTTGTTTGTTGAAAAAATTAGTTAAAAATTTGAGATCAGATGTATGTACAAGATGTGAATAAATTAAAAAAATACTTTAAAAGTTTAGATTTTTATTATTATTTATTATTTTAGACCATTTGGTCAACATTTTTTTGAACGAAATTATTTCTAATCTAATAAAATAATATATTAATTAAAATGACACAACTCTGATCTCAAATAAAATAACGTATTGATGCAAGAATTAAATTGAAGTTTATATTAAACTGTAATTTATTTTTAAAAACACCTAATACATCTCATTTAGATTTTTATATGGTGGTTTCATTTTTTCAACAAACAAAATGTTTTGTAATGAGTGAATTTTCATTGTAAAATCAATAATCGTTCGTTATCCGTGGTTACACTTGTTTAACATATTGGAGATTATGTGTTATTGCTTTCTTTTGAAATAATATTTCCATAAATAATTGTTCGGAAGTTATTTCTTAAATCAATTGATAAATCACAGCAACTTGTCTTTACTCACGAAAAGCTCAAATTTCTTGCTAAATAATAAGGTTCACTATATACATATTCTAAGTAAGCTTCTGATTGGACAAACAAAATATACGCAAAGAATCAATATATTTGGTGCCGAAAAGTTTACTAAAAAAGGATAATAACTTAAACGGTTTATCTACTGCCTCGCTTAAAGTCGGAATGGATTAACACGTTAATCCCCGACAAATGATATTTTTTTTGTTGTTGAATTCTCAAATATCGGCTGTCGACGCACATCTTCACAGGTCGCATGAAGTATCACGCCTCAACAAAAACCTGAAAGAAATTTTGTCTTGGTGCGACAGGAACCATCGAATTTAATGCTAAGAAAACCTAGGCAACAGCTTACTCTAAAAAGGTTAAGATTGGAGAACCGGATATAGTCATGGCAGGACATCCAATTTCACTACCTTCGACTACTAATTTGATGGCGTCAATTTGGGAGCAAACATAATCTTGGCATAACCACGTCGTGGCAATTGCAAAGGCAAATTCGCAGAAATTTGGTATACTTTTCGAGATGAAAAGTTGTATACACCTCAACAACTCGAACCTCATTTCTTAAGAATTTCTGCATGACGTGAGCCTTGTGAAACGGCTTTCCGTAGGTCGTGTTCCCCATAATCTCTCAGAGAGCCTTAAGGATGTTTCCTAATGGAGCTAATATTTCATAAAAATATATAAACAGTGTGTCCCAGGATCAGCGAACTTATAGATCTAAATAACCAAAATACTCGAATTGAAATTTTACTATTTGGAATCTAGGCCTGCTTGATTAGATAATAAAATTTAACATATTTTCATTTTTAATAAATCAAGCAAAATTTTTATTTTCTATCTTCTATCTGTTCTTCACAAAATATCAATATATTTTATTAAGGAAAGTTGCTCAGAATTAAAAATCTATGATTTTGTGGGTCTTCATATTTGAACATCCTGTATAGTTAGTTAGTTAGCTAGTTGGCATAAATTATTTTAAAATATGCGAATTTCAGTTGACTCTAATCAATATTTTAATAATATTTAGTGAATTAATTTATGATGAACTCGCGCTAACATCAGGAAGCTTAAAGTAAAACCCTAGAGAGTTAATAATTCTTATTGCAAGTAGGTATATCATTAATATTGTCACACAATTCCCAGATACATTTTAAAACTAGTTAAGAGCTCCGATAAGAATGCACTCTACATGGAACTCGATAATAATAGGACATACAGAAATTATGAAATTGAACAAAAGTTGCGCATTAGTGAGTTTTTTCAACATCATGTTTTCAAATTTACAACTATTTCCGAAGATATTTGTGCAAAACCGAATGTTTACGATTTAATTCTTTTTGTTTCCTGACTATATTTGAAGAGATATGTCAAACTAAATTTTACACTCGCATTGACACTTTTTCCCCTGTATAAGATTTTAATTAGTTCTCAAGAGATGCGCCGATGAACTAACACCAGTATTTTGTAGACTTTTTAACTTATCCTACAAACAAGGAATATTTCCACCGTGCTGGAAGACTTCGCGAGTCCAGCCTATACCACAGAAAGGTAATAGAACACTGCCTAGCAACTATCGACCAGTCGCATTGCTTTAAGTTATATCAAAAGTAATGGAGAAAGCTATTAAACAACATCTTCTAAAGTACCTGGAAGGCTTCAACATTGTCAGCGATTATCAATATGGTTTTCGGAAGTCCAGAAATCTTCTAGCCTATGTCACCCCTCTTGGCGAGTCCCGGGCTGTTGCACTGGATATTTCTAAAGCCTTTGATCGTGTTTGGCATGAGGGACTTCTAAGTAAACTGCGATCCAATGGCATGTCCAATCGATTCTGTGCATGGTTGTCTAGCTTTCTTAAGGACCGCTCTCTGCAACTGGCGATTGACGGATTTCTCTCAGACACCTTCACTATCACTATCACTATCATTGCCGGTATTCCTCAAGGGTCCATATTGTCTCCCACTATCTTCTTACTCTACATTATCGACCTTTATATTTAATTTTGCTGACGATAGCACACTTATCTCATCTTCCTCTTTGAATGCACAAACATCGGTTGCCGACGCACATCTTCGCAGACAGCATGAAGTATCACGCCTCCATAAAGACCAGGAGGACATTTTGGCTTGGGTTGACAGTAACCAAGTCGAATTTAACGCTAAAAACCCACGCAGCCGTTTTCTCTAAAAAGATTAACATTACAGAACCGGATATAGTCATGGACGGACACGCAATCACACTGGCTTCATCTATTAATTTGCTGGGCGTCAATCTGGGAGGAAATATGTCTTGGCATAACCACGTTCTGGCAATCGCCAAGTTGTACACACCTCAACAACTTTTGACACTATACAAAGCCCAGATTCGACCATCACTAGAGTACTGCTCTCATGTCTGGAGCTCTGCCCCCAAACATACTCTTCGGCTACTGGATGCCATCAAAAGGAGGGCCATTCGTCTGATTGGAGACCACGAGATGACGAAGAACCTCGACAGCCTAGATCTTCGAAGACAGGTTGGAGATTTGCTCGGGTTTGTTCTCTCTTACAGATATTTTCATGGAAAGTGCTCGGCTGACCTTACCCTCTTAATTTCGCCCAGAGCGGCGAATAGCAGAAATACACGACGAACCACTGCCGCCCATCCACATGTGGTTAAGCTTAGTACTCCTCGAACTTCATTATTGAAGAATTCTTTCATCTGGAGGACTTCATCCTTATGAACGACCTTCCCGAGGTCATTTTTCCCCACGAATATATCCTCCAACGATTCAAAACCAACGTGAATTGCTTTTTGCGCACACGCACCACTCCCAGAGTGCCCTAAAGGATTTTTCCTATAGTGCTTGTATTTGATCATAAAAAAAAAGAAAAAATTAAATATATTATCACATATCTTTTCAAATAGAATCACAAAATGAAAATGACGAAATTGTAAAACTCAGTTTTACCAAATATTCGGAATTTTTGAAATTTGAAAACATGACGTTACATAATTTACTAATACGCAACTTTTGTTCAATTTGGTCGTTTGTATATCACATGGTTAACGAGATTCCTCAAAATCTGGGACCACTATGGTCACATTTTTTCTTATGATCAAATACACACCTAGGGAAATGAACCACGAAGGCTGTATTATTTTCTGGAAACGGGATTTTCAGTTTTTAAATTGACACTTGTATAGTTTATAATTGTTTCTCATTATATGACGAATAAGTTAATTTTACTGTAATTACTAAATTGTTGAACTTTTTTGGACTAAAAACAGTTCTGCCTTTTAAGCGTAAGAATCTTACTTAACTTTGTAAGAACAATGCTGCTGCATCCATTAAAACTAGAACAGATAAAAGTTTTAATTATAGTTAGAAAAGTTTTATTTAATCAGTGCTTTTACGTTGCAATTAAAAACCCAACAGCAGCTTCAAAGAGAAAAATACATTTTCGTTTTATGAAGAATTTTAAAATTATTATTATAACGCAGAGACCATGTGAGCCCATTTTACTTATATTTTGTTTTATTTATAATTTTTATGTTAAAAAATGCTCGATTACTGTTATTAACTTCAACCATATTAATTAAATATATTATATATACACATATATATATATATATATATATTTAAATCCCAATATCAATAGAGCGTCTTTTCATGAAACGTGAGTACGGCGTCCTTAGGAGAATATATGGTTACTGTTTTCACTTTAACCTTAATTGGGCGTCCGTTCATTTTCTGGTGTATAGAGCGTCCGCTATATGCGGGTTCTTCCACACCAAGATGTTTTTAGCGTCCGGTTATCAAATAACTGTTTCACTTATACATCAATTTAGCGTCCCACAGCGTTGCCACGTTTAAGACTTGTGAGATTCCGTATATATTAATGTTTCCACCTACTATACCTGTACCAAGCGTCCTTAAACAAAGCACTATAATAAAGTTTACATTATATCGTTGATCTTTTGACTGCCATAAAAAAAACTAATTATTCCTTATATAATAGTAATAATAATTTATTGTTAATAGCAATTGCTAACAATCTTACAAAAAAAATCATTAATAATATACATATCACATAAAAAATTATATATCACACAAAAACTTAACTGTAGTTCGTTCCCCCTATACATTTTCCCTAGAATAATGTTTGCATTTCCTTACAAATATTTTAAATTTAGCTTAGTAAGTCTATGACATCACAAAATATATCGCATAGCTTGATTTTGCTTCCGCTGTAGTGTATCCTTTTCATTGATATTAAATAAAAATAAAATTGAGGTGTAATAATTGAAATGCGGCTGCAATATTGCTTTATAAATTATTTGTTTTATCCATTGGCTTAAATAAGAACTCCTTCTTCCGAGAAGCAATATTTTTTTGACACTTTTTTAGTTATGTAGTATGTAGTAACGTCAAATTCTCGTCCACCATGACGCCCAAATATTTGTATTATTCTACTTGTTGTATCTGTACATTATTTACATAAATTCCACCATGAGTCTTTGTTGAAATATCATTAAACCTACTTTTTATGAGCATACATTTTGTCTTGTCATAAATGTACATCTTTTCGAGCAGAGCCAAAGTGAAAATTTTATTTACTTGCTCCCTAATTATTATACCATTTTTATTTGAATTAAACTCTTAAATAAATTAATATGTAGGTATTCGGTTTAGGGCACATTCCATTCCTTGAAAAGAAAGTTAATAAATCGATTTTCTCGACATTAACTCTACGATATTTTTTTAATTTTCCGCATTATTAGTACCTTATAAGTCGAATTATATGCCATAACTCGATTTTCCAGGAAAATTCGGTTTAGGATACATTCCTTGGAAATAAACTTAATAAATCGATTTTCTCGACATTGGCTCATACGATATTTTTTTAACTTTTCGCATAATTGGTTCTTTATAAGTCTAATTATATGCCATAACTCGTTTTCCACGGAAAATTCGGTTTAGGGCACATTCCATTCCTTGAAAGGAAAGTTAATAAATCGATTTTCTCGACATTGGCTTATACAATATTTTTTTAACTATTCGCATAGTTAGTACTTTATAAGTCTAATTATATGCCATAACTCGTTTTCCCAGGAAAATACGGGTTAATAAATCGATTTTCTCGACATTGGCTCATACGATATTTTTTTAAACTATTCGCATACTTAGTACTTTATAAGTCTAATTATATGCCATAACTCGTTTTCCCAGGAAAATACGGTTTAGGACACATTCCATTCCTTGAAAGGAAAGTTAATAAATCGATTTTCTCGACATTGGCTCATACGATATTTTTTTAACTATTCGCATAGTTAGTACTTTATAAGTCTAATTATATCCCATAACTCGTTTTCCCAGGAAAATACGGTTTAGGACACATTCCATTCCTTGAAAGGAAAGTTAATAAATCGATTTTCTCGACATTGGCTCATACGATATTTTTTTAACTATTCGCATAGTTAGTACTTTATAAGTCTAATTATATGCCATAACTCGTTTTCCCAGGAAAATACGGTTTAGGGCACATTCCTTGAAAAGAAAGTTAATAAATCGATTTTCTCGACATTGGCTCATACGATATTTTTTTAACTATTCGCATAGTTAGTACTTTATAAGTCTAATTATATGCCATAACTCGTTTTCTCAGGAAAATACGGTTTAGGGCACATTCCATTCCTTGAAAGGAAAGTTAATAAATCCCACGGAATACGGTTTAGGGCACATTCCTTGAAAAGAAAGTTAATAAATCGATTTTCTCGACATTGGCTAATACGATATTTTTTTAACTATTCGCATAGTTAGTACTTTATAAGGCTAATTATATGCCATAACTCGTTTTCCCAGGAAAATACGGTTTAGGGCACATTCCTTGAAAAGAAAGTTAATAAATCGATTTTCTCGACATTGGCTCATGCGATATTTTTTTAACTATTCGCATAGTTAGTACTTTATAAATCTAATTATATGCCATAACTCGTTTTCCACGGAAAATTCGGTTTAGGGCACATTCCATTCCTTGAAAGGAAAGTTAATAAATCGATTTTCTCGACATTGGCTCATACGATATTTTTTTAACTATTCGCATAGTTAGTACTTTATAAGTTTAATTATATGCCATAACTCGTTTTCCCACGAAAATACGGTTTAGGGCACATTCCTTGAAAAGAAAGTTAATAAATCGATTTTCTCGACATTGGCTCATACGATATTTTTTTTAACTATTCGCATAGTTAGTACTTTATGAGTCTAATTATATGCCATAACTCGTTTTCCCAGGAAAATACGGTTTAGGGCACATTCCATTCCTTGAAAGGAAAGTTAATAAATCGATTTTCTCGACATTGGCTCATACGATATTTTTTTAACTATTCGCATAGTTAGTACTTTATAAGTCTAATTATATGCCATAACTCGTTTTCACAGGAAATTACGGTTTAGGGCACATTCCTTGAAAAGAAAGTTAATAAATCGATTTTCTCGACATTGGCTCCTACGATAATTTGTTTAACTTTCAGCATAATTAGTGCTTTATAAGTCTAATTATATGCCATAACTCGTTTTCCCAGGAAAATTCGGTTTAGGCACATTTCTTGAAAATAAAGTTAATAAATCGATTTTCTCGACATTGGCTCCTACGTTATTTTTTATCACTAAATGTAGTCAAAAGTCAAGTAAGAGAATATATTTTTCTAAAATATCTTTATTTGAACATCAAATTTGTAATTATTTTTTAAACTATATACCGGAACATTATTTTAAGTCTCTCATCCGATTAGAAACTTTACGACTAACAATAGTAAGAAGCAAATAGCATAATTCTATATAATTTTTCGTACAGAATCCAAATTTTATTGAATATTTTTTATTGGAAACCGCCAATTTGACCAGACCAGATACAGAACATAGTTGGCATCACTTATTTCCAGTTTCGGAGATAAGAGTTCAAAAGTTGCCTTCTATGATTATGTGTTTCAAGTGTCTCACCAATTTAAAAAATAAATATTGTAATATTTCAAAGCCGATTTCTTGCACAAAGACATTTTTTAAAAGAATTTCGAGAAAAAAATAAATATCGAGTAATGTACCAACTTTCGAACACTAACTCGAAACTGTTAAAAAAGTGACAATTCTATGTTTTTAAAATCGGTCCGACCAGTCAATCTATTGGTCTGATGGAAATTGGCGGTTTTCATTTGAAAATATTCAAGATGGCGTCATATCTATTAAATTTTACAGGCAAAATTTTTTTTGATATAAAATTTGAATTCTGTACGAAAAGGTAACACTATTTCTTCTTTACTATTGCCTGTAGTAAAGTTGCTAATCCGGTGAGACAAGATGCTAATTAATCCTTAGATTTTGACTTTTTTCTGTTTGTATACTCGTTTTTCTCATCACTCTGTAAAATAAAACGAATATAATTATATTTTTACAATACGAAGTAAGTATTTTAGCCATTGTGGATACTGGATGTTCAAGTCCTATTTATACACATAATATCTTCTACCCTTTACATGGTATAAACAAGATTTTAAAACAAATGATTCTTGGTCTAAAAAACAATTTTTCGAGGGAGTGCATTTAAGTATACAGGGTGTCGACATACAATTTTTAATATCAACTTTACGATTGCAAACGGAACATCCTATATTTTTTGTCAAATATTGCTTCTTAATTCAATTATTTATCAAAAACTTTACGATACAGTAAACTATTAATGAGAAATAAAATTTATCAAAAAATACTATTTCTTCTAGTTAATCAATTGTAACACTATCAGACATGTCAAATTTCAGATTACAGGTAATAATTATTGTTCACCTAATAATATTTAAGATATACATCCTCTATTAATACTAATTTTATTTTACCGTTATTTGAAAAATAGTTTACAATAAGCATAGAACAGAATATATTTTTGATAGAGAATTTAATGAAGAGCAATATTTAACAAAAAATATAAGGTGTTCCATTTAAAGAAGTGAAGTTGATATCGAGACACCCTGTATACTTAAAATTACTCCCACTAAAAACAGTTTTTTAATCCACGAACTATATGTCTTAAAAATTTTTTATATCATGTAGAAGATATTACTTGTATAAATAGACACCCAGTATATGATAACAGGCGTGAGAATCAAAATATATGATTATGAAATGATTAGAGACACATAATATTATAGTTAGAGGGGTTTCATTCATGCAAGCAGCTATAACTGCATAGAATGGCTGGAAGAAAAAAAATTAAACTTATAAACGAACAACTTTTTCAACAATTTAACAAAAATGTAGTTTAAATTGCGCTTTTGATACAATATTTAAATTTCAAAAATTTAAATATTTAATAATATTCGTTTTTTCTCTAACAGGTTACTATCAATTTCGGTCCATTCCTATATCTACAACCCCCTCCTAACGTTGTTTTAAGTGACACTTTACCCTTTTTTTTTGTAAGAAATATGCCAGGTAGTAGAAAACAGATGCCTGGTAATCAAATATAGGTATAGATAAATTGAGTCAATTATTACTACTAGGGCTTCCTTGAAAGTATTTCTCTTCCAATTCTGGATGAGTATGATTTTTTTCCAAATGTATAAGAGTAAAGCATTATCTACAATGACTCTAGTGCTAGCAAAAATATTTAGTTTTTGTACCAAATATAAATTATCTATACTAAGGATGTTTACAAAAAGGGACAAAGCTCCTTTAATGCCTATTTAACAAAAACAAACAACGTAATATTTATATTTAAAATTCTTTACCCTTAGACCAACGAGTGTGTTATAAGGGCAAAAATACAGACAGGCAGAGAAACCCACTTTTTAATAAGATAAATCAAGATGTCTTTTAAAGGTTAAAACTGTTATTTTTACTCCAACACATGGTAAAGAGCCCTCCCATATTGTACCAAATTAAAAAAAATTATGGTTCAGGACTAGTTGTATACTTGCCACTGCGCTGTATTTAAAATTTCAATAAAATTGAGCTACCAACATTTTTTTTTTAAATCATATAAAAATTACAGTATGGAATAACGGAACTCTGAGGATAATTTTGACTAAAACATATCTAGATTTTTGAGAAATCCAAGTGACACACAAAAAACAACTTCAAAAACAAACTTCTAACTATAATAATATAAGTAAGTACCTACAATCAAATTTAGAGAGAGAGAGAGAGATCTTAAAAACATATTATATTGATTGAGAACGTAATTATAAACTTACCATTTCACATTTTTGGCCAGTTCCCGGACCGGAACCGGATCTTGAATTTACAACAAAACGTTCTAAAAAAAAAGATCAAAATCCATTTGACTGGTGGAAAAACACGATTATTCATTTTTATTTATTTATTAAAAAAGGCAAAAAATACCTATCTGCTCCTGTATAGTATAAAGTGGTTATAGTACACTTTTTTTTTCGGAGGCCGGCGATGTCTACGAAAAAAAAGAAATTGACTCTCTGCAAGCAACGGCGAAGAATTAATTTTTCTGCACCATGTTCTGCCTATTATTAATTACAAATATTAATCTGTTACATACCTATTGATAATTAATTATCATTTATTCCAGAGTTTGGGTTTTGTTTTTATCTTAGTTTCGGTGGCATCACTACATATTACTTATATATTAGAAGAATAAAAATGTTAAATGAGTAAAAATAATTGTACTTACGTATTCTGACGGGTAAAACCGTCCTTTCATTTTGACTTCTACAATAGGTCCTTCTTTAAAAAAAATCGGGTCACAGATAAAATACGGCAGACGCTTTATCGATAGCAAACTAAAAGCTATCTGCTTCGCGTATATCGCTAAACCAATTTTAATCTTAGTAACGTGCCTAAAAACCATCAATACAAGGTTGCCAGATTATAAGGACGCTTGGTACGCGAAAGAGTGAAAAAAAACGTATACTGAGGTATACATGGCGCCAGTCTAGGCGACCCCTCGTGTTAAAAGCGTTGAACTATACATATACGATTTTCGAAATTTCACGTTTATTCCGTCAACAAATTGGCGTCCAGCGAAATTTTGCCGAAGGGTACAGGGGGATATTTAGACGTCATCACAGAAATTTTACATGGGATGTGCATAGAGCGTCCGTATACGGACGCTTTATGCACCTGGACGCTCTATTGAATGTAATTTCGCAATGTATGGGCGCTCTAATGATAGGAAGTTATATATATATATATATATAACATCGGTTTACAACGTTCTACGTCTTCCGATTCCCAATCTCCATCCTTCTCTATCTCTCCATGCACCTTCTTCCAGTCGGAGCTTTTGCACCTCTTCGTCTACTCCCTCTCTCCAGCTTCTTCTTGGTCTTCCGCGTTTCCTCCTTCCGCCTGGTTTCCACTGCATCACTTGTTTAGGTATTCTTGTCTCTGGCATTCGTTGTACATGCCCAAACCATATTAGTTGTTTATCCTGAATGTCGTCCACTATTGTATGCTTGACTTTCATTACCTCTCTGATTCTCTCATTTGGTATCCTTTCCATCCTTGACCTGCCCGCCGCTCTCCTCCAGTAGTCCATTTCTGTTGCTTTCAGCATTTTCTTTGTTGTCTCTTTTAGTGGCCATACCTCCGAGGAGTAGGTGGTTATTGCCTTTACGATTGTGTTGTAAATTCTTGTTTTGTTTTCCTTGCTAATATTTTTGTCCCAGAGCACGCTATTAAGTAATGCTATTGCCTTTCTTCCCTGTGTATTTCAGTCTTTTATCGCTTCTGTTAAATCTCCGTTGTTTGTTAGTCTCATACCCAGATATTTATACTCTGTACATTGTTTTATTGTTTTTCCACTGTTTAGTATAAGGTCCCGTTGTTCTCCTCCTATACTCATATATTCTGTTTTGGATAAGTTGACTTCCAATCCCCATTTGGTGTACTCCTCTATCAGCTTTCGGGTCATATATTCAAGGTCTTCATAATCTTGTGCGATTACTACTTGGTCATCCGCGAAGCTCAACGTGTATAGTATATAGTCTTCAAGGGGCAGACCCATTCCTCTGCTGTTTCTCTTCCATGTTTTTATTGCCTGCTCTACGTATATTTTGAACAGGGTTGGTGACAGACAACATCCCTGCTTAAGTCCTTTATCTGTTTTAAATCCTTTACTGATGTTCTTTCCCTGTTTTATTTTTGTTTTTATGTCTTCGTATAATGATCTTACCGCTTTAATCAATTCTGTATTTATATTGCTTGTTTCCAGAGCATGCCACAATTTACTGAGGGGTATGCTGTCGTATGCCTTCTTTAAGTCGACGAACAATAAGTGTAGCTCTTGGTTGTAACCTAGTTTTTTCTCCATTACTTGGGTTATCGTGAATAAGTGGTCCACCGTCGACCTTCCTGCTCTGAAACCTGCTTGTTCTTCTGCTTCGCTATCTGTGTATTCGTTTTCGATTTTGGCTTTTAATATTTTTCCATAAATTCTACTCAATGTACTTGTCACTGCTATACCTCGATAGTTTTCACATTTGTTCCTGTCCCCTTTTTTAAATATTGTTGTTAAATAGCTGGTTTTCCACTCCATTGGTACCTCCTTCTTATTTATGCACGTCTGAAACAGTTTTGTTAAGTGATCAGTCAATTTGCTGCTTCCGTTTTTGATTAGTTCCCCATATTATATCTCTCCCGGTCCCGGTGATCTTCCATTTTTTAGGAATCCACATTGTTTTTTTACTTCTTCTTTTGTTATCCGTACTAGTGATCCCATTGTTTTTATGTTCTGCGTTTCCTCTTCTTTGAATTCTATCCGTTGTTCCGTTAATAGCTCTTGAAAGTATGTTTCACATTGTTGTGATGTTATCGGGGTTACTATTTCTTTTGATCTATTAGTTCTTAGGTTTCTTAGTGTTCTCCAACTTTCCGTATTCCTTTTTCCTCCCAAGTAGGTATTTAGCCGTATACATTTTTTCTCCCATGATTCGTTTTTCTTCTGGCTGATTTTTCTTCTAACTTTTGTTTGGGCCTTTTTATATGTTTCCTTATCTTCAGTTTTTTTTTAACTTAGGTATATCTGATATTTCTTCCTTTTTTCCTCTATATCCTTCTCTATTTCCTCGTCCCACCAATATGGTTTGTTGTGGGTGGCGATATTTTCGTATCTCCCTAGGGCTTCTAATGCTGCGTTGTGTATACTTTCTTTAATATGTAGGTAGTGCTCTTCCAAGTTCGTGAATGTCATATTGTTACTTAGTTTTTGATCCAGTCGGTTTCTATATAGCCACCTGGCAGTTTCATCCTCCAATGATGCCAGGTTGTACTTTTTTGTGTCTTCGGTTTCTTCTGAAGCTAGTTTGCCCTTAGATTCGTTTTGATTATTTTGTTTACCTCCCGGGAACCAGATTTTCGTTTTAAGTAGATAATGGTCGCTGCCGCATGTTGGTCCTCGACATATTTTTACGTCTCGTATTTCTAGGTTTGATTTTTGCTTTGCTATAGTATAGTCGATAATTAATTTTTGTCCCCGTGTCTCGTTTGTCCATGTAAATTTGTGGATTTCTTTATGTTGGTAGAAGCCGTTCATAATTTTGAGGTTGTTTTGTTCACACAGTGCTATTAGTCTTTCCCCGTTGTTGTTCCTTCTGTCTTCTCCATACTTTCCAATCACTGGATCATTTTGCTTCCTCCCAACTCTTCCGTTTAGATCTCCCAGTATCAATAGTTCTCGTGTGTTTCCTAATTTCGTGATTTCCTCACTCATTTTTTGGTAGAACTCCTCTTTAGTTGTCCACGGATCTCCCTCATCTACTCCGTAAACTCCTAGCACTGTTATTTTTTCTCCAAACATTTGTAAATTCAGCTTTATTATTCTTTCGTTCACTGCTTCCCATGACTTTATACACCTTCTCCATTTTCGGTGTATTATACCTTTTCCTACTTCTTTCTTTGCGCGTTCTTCTTTTGGTAGCCCACTGTAAAAGTGGTCGTATTCTCCTAAACCTTCCGATCCTTGTCCCTTCTTTTTTGTCTCGGTTACGACGGTCAGGTCTATCTTGAGGTTTTTAAGTTCCACTATTACTTCATTCAGTTTCCTTGCGATGCCTTGTACATTCCATGTAGCCAAAATCATTGTCCTTTTCCGTTGCTTGGGTCGACTTAAATGTTCCTTTTTCTTCCGAGGCTTTTGATTGGGTCTTTTAACATTTCTATTTTTTCCGAGTACTAGGGAGTTAGCCTAGTGCCTCAACCTCCAACCTGTAGGGCTAGGTAATTTTTACTCAGGGTTTTCTTCCCCTAGCCTTTGACGAGCCACCATCCATCTACAAGGCAGCAGCTTCTTCACCTGTAATCCTAGGCAGGAGCCCTCACAAGGTACTACCATCCGGGCCAGATGGACCCTGGTTTTTTTCCGAGGTGTTACTCCTCGATCCCTCCTCCTTTCCCGTAATACTATGGGACCCCGGGCTTGGGACCGGCATGGCGGAGTTTTTCCTAAAAGTAAAATCGTTAATTAAAACCTAAAAAAAATGTATAAAATTAATATAAACCGGTGGTTTTATATATCAACATTTGAAAATAGTGGACAAAACCTTTCCTAAAACTAAAATCGTTAATTAAAACCTAAAAAAAATGTATAAAATTAATATAAACCGGTGGTTTTATATATCAACATTTGAAAATAGTGGACAAAACCTTTCCTAAAAGTAAAATCGTTAATTAAAACCTAAAAAAAATGTATAAAATTAATATAAACCGGTGGTTTTATGCATCAACATTTGAAGATGTTGGACAAAACCTGAGCTAAAAATAAAAGGTTATTAGTAAAGGATAATGACGGTTATGCATCAAAATTAATTCGATTCCATTTCTTCCTTTTTCTGGCTTTTATTGGCCATGGATTATAGATTCCCCATCGGTTCCATATTGGCTAGTATAATGAATAGTGTGGCTAAAACAAATGTATTAGTAGACGGCCGATTTATCTTAAATTAATTTAGGTATCTATATTTAAATAGTTCACCAAATATTGTACATTTATACCATACCAGAAAGCCGTCCTCCATAATTTAATAGGCTTGTTTCTTCAGTTGCAGCTTCTTATTTTCACTCACTTCACTAACTTACCAGAATCGGCAACGTGTCCCATCTTTAAGAGCAATAACAAAGCTCCTTCACCATATTTTAGTGATTATAAAGAGATGCGCACAGCCCGATTTTTAAAAACGATTATAAATATCTTAATAGTGTCCAAAATTTAATGAATGAGAAAGAAGAAACAAAATGGTGCGGACCTATATATTGCTATTGCTCTTAACCCTTCATTCTTTCACCTGTAGCAACAGAAAAGGAAAGAAAACTATCTTACCTTTCAATCATGATAGAAGCGAAGGTGATGGTATTAACAACGGTGCCAATTGCAGCAAGACGGATCAATCCACATTCAAGCAAGCACTTGAGTGAGGAATGACCCGTAAAACACTAAAGGTAGTAGATAAGCTACAAGAGTTCGGGGCCAAATACCACCACTTTTACATGTTATTTCTTATGGGAAAATTTAAGGTTCGATCTGCATTTTTTTGTACCGACGCCCAGCGAGAATGAGAAGAACGTGAGGAGTGTGGAGATGAATGGAGAGCAAATATCGTCATTTTTACATGTATTTTCCCATAAGGAAATTTAAGGTTCGATCTGCATTTTAAATCTAACGACGCTTAGCGTCGCGACGCCCAGAATGAGAAGAATGTGGGAAGTGTGGAGATGAATGAAGAGCAATATCATCATTTTTACAGGTATTTTCCATAAGGAAATTTAGGGTTCGATTTGCATTTTTTTTACCGACGCCTACCGTCGCGACGCTTAGAATGAGAAGAACGTGACGCAATTTACCAGTGGCTGTTAGCGTCTCCACCATAACCATCAAACTTTAATATTTGATTTAAATTTTACTTTTTGTGTGTGTGTGTGATTATCGCAACCATTTCAGGATGGCTGATAAATTTTCTATTTCATTATAAGTAATTACTGATTAAATACAGTTTTTTTTACTTCTAAATTATCCAAAAAATAGTTGAAAAATCATCTCTTAATTCTTACATATCAGTTTTTAACGTTTGTTGCTTTTAAATTTAAACCCCTAATTAAAAAAAAATATTGAAGGAAAGACACATACAAATTTAGAAAATTATAATTTCCCATCATAACCCTTTAGAGATGGCCGATAGATGATTTCTTTAATAGCCAACAGGCAACAATTTTCCCTGATCGTGTCTATAAGACATATGGAAAACACTGTATATACCTAACTCTTTAAAAGTGTCAACCTCTTTTGTAGGGAGGGATTATCGATCACCAGAGTCGGTACGTCTCCCCTCGGAAGGGTACCTGTCGTGTTTCCATGCGGAAAAAAGTCGATCATCCCTTTATATCACAGAAGCCAAATCGTATATAAAATATTTAAGTTTTAACTCTATTATTTATCGCAACCCTCTCAGGATGATTTAATAAATTTTCTATTTCATTACAAGTAATGACTGAAAATTTATCAGCCATCCTCAAATGGTTGCGATAAACACACACACACACACACACAAAAAGTAAAATTTAAATCAAATATTAAAGTTTGATGGTTATGGTGGAGACGCTAACAGCCACTGGTAAATTGCGTCACATTCTTCTCATTCTAAGCGTCGCGACGGTAGGCGTCGGTAAAAAAAAATGCAAATCGAACCCTAAATTTCCTTATGGGAAAATACCTGTAAAAATGAGGATATTGCTCTTCATTCATCTCCACACTTCCCACATTCTTCTCATTGTGGGCGTAGTGGACAAAACCTTTCCTAAAAGTAAAATCGTTAATTAAAACCTAAAAAAAATGTATAAAATTAATATAAACCGGTGGTTTTATATATCAACATTTGAAAATAGTGGATAAAACCTTTCCTAAACCTAACATCGGTTTACAACGTTCTACGTCTTCCGATTCCCAATCTCCATCCTTCTCTATCTCTCCATGCACCTTCTTCCAGTCGGAGCTTTTAGACCTCTTCGTCTACTCCCTCTCTTCAGCTTCTTCTTGGTCTTCCGCGTTTCCTCCTTCCGCCTGGTTTCCACTGCATCACTTGTTTAGGTATTCTTGTCTCTGGCATTCGTTGTACATGCCCAAACCATATTAGTTGTTTATCCTGAATGTCGTCCACTATTGTATGCTTGACTTTCATTACCTCTCTGATTCTCTCATTTGGTATCCTTTCCATCATTGACCTGCCCGCCGCTCTCCTCCAGTAGTCCATTTCTGTTGCTTTCAGCATTTTCTTTGTTGTCTCTTTTAGTGGCCATACCTCCGAGGAGTAGGTGGTTATTGCCTTTACGATTGTGTTGTAAATTCTTGTTTTGTTTTCCTTACTAATATTTTTGTCCCAGAGCACGCTATTAAGTAATGCTATTGCCTTTCTTCCCTGTGTATTTCGGTCTTTTATCGCTTCTGTTAAATCTCCGTTGTTTGTTAGTCTCATACCCAGATATTTATACTCTGTACATTGTTTTATTGTTTTTCCACTGTTTAGTATAAGGTCCCGTTGTTCTCCTCCTATACACATATATTCTGTTTTGGATAAGTTGACTTCCAATCCCCATTTGGTGTACTCCTCTATCAGCTTTCGGGTCATATATTCAAGGTCTTCATAATCTTGTGCGATTACTACTTGGTCATCCGCGAAGCTCAACGTGTATAGTATATAGTCTTCAAGGGGCAGACCCATTCCTCTGCTGTTTCTCTTCCATGTTTTTATTGCCTGCTCTACGTATATTTTGAACAGGGTTGGTGACAGACAACATCCCTGCTTAAGTCCTTTATCTGTTTTAAATCCTTTACTGATGTTCTTTCCCTGTTTTATTTTTGTTTTTATGTCTTCGTATAATGATCTTACCGCTTTAATCAATTCTGTATTTATATTGCTTGTTTCCAGAGCATGCCACAATTTACTGAGGGGTATGCTGTCGTATGCCTTCTTTAAGTCGACGAACAATAAGTGTAGCTCTTGGTTGTAACCTAGTTTTTTTCTCCATTACTTGGGTTATCGTGAATAAGTGGTCCACCGTCGACCTTCCTGCTCTGAAACCTGCTTGTTCTTCTGCTTCGCTATCTGTGTATTCGTTTTCGATTTTGGCTTTTAATATTTTTCCATAAATTCTACTCAATGTACTTGTCACTGCTATACCTCGATAGTTTTCACATTTGTTCCTGTCCCCTTTTTTAAATATTGTTGTTAAATAGCTGGTTTTCCACTCCATTGGTACCTCCTTCTTATTTATGCACGTCTGAAACAGTTTTGTTAAGTGATCAGTCAATTTGCTGCTTCCGTTTTTGACTAGTTCCCCATATATCTCTCCCGGTCCCGGTGATCTTCCATTTTTTAGGAATCCACATTGTTTTTTTACTTCTTCTTTTGTTATCCGTACTGGTGATCCCATTGTTTTTATGTTCTGCGTTTCCTCTTCTTTGAATTCTATCCGTTGTTCCGTTAATAGCTCTTGAAAGTATGTTTCCCATTGTTGTGATGTTATCGGGGTTACTATTTCTTTTTATCTATTACTTCTTAGGTTTCTTAGTGTTCTCCAACTTTCCGTATTCCTTTTTCCTCCCAAGTAGGTATTTAGCCGTATACATTTTTTCTCCCATGATTCGTTTTTCTTCTGGCTGATTTTTCTTCTAACTTTTGTTTGGGCCTTTTTATATGTTTCCTTATCTTCAGTTTTTTTTGAACTTAGGTATATCTGATATTTCTTCCTTTTTTCCTCTATATCCTTCTCTATTTCCTCGTCCCACCAATATGGTTTGTTGTGGGTGGCGATATTTTCGTATCTCCCTAGGGCTTCTAATGCTGCGTTGTGTATACTTTCTTTAATATGTAGGTAGTGCTCTTCCAAGTTCGTGAATGTCATATTGTTACTTAGTTTTTGATCCAGTCGGTTTCTATATAGCCACCTGGCAGTTTCATCCTCCAATGATGCCAGGTTGTACTTTTTTGTGTCTTCGGTTTCTTCTGAAGCTAGTTTGCCATTAGATTCGTTTTGATTATTTTGTTTACCTCCCGGGAACCAGATTTTCGTTTTAAGTAGATAATGGTCGCTGCCGCATGTTGGTCCTCGACATATTTTTACGTCTCGTATTTCTAGGTTTGATTTTTGCTTTGCTATAGTATAGTCGATAATTGATTTTTGTCCCCGTGTCTCGTTTGTCCATGTAAATTTGTGGATTTCTTTATGTTGGTAGAAGCCGTTCATAATTTTGAGGTTGTTTTGTTCACACAGTGCTATTAGTCTTTCCCCGTTGTTGTTCCTTCTGTCTTCTCCATACTTTCCAATCACTGGATCATTTTGCTTCCTCCCAACTCTTCCGTTTAGATCTCCCAGTATCAATAGTTCTCGTGTGTTTCCTAATTTCGTGATTTCCTCACTCATTTTTGGTAGAACTCCTCTTTAGTTGTCCACGGATCTCCCTCATCTACTCCGTAAACTCCTAGCACTGTTATTTTTTCTCCAAACATTTGTAAATTCAGCTTTATTATTCTTTCGTTCACTGCTTCCCATGACTTTATACACCTTCTCCATTTTCGGTGTATTATAATTCCTACTCCTCTCTTTGCGCGTTCTTCTTTTGGTACCCCACTGTAAAAGTGGTCGTATTCTCCTAAACCTTCCGATCCTTGTCCCTTCTTTTTTGTCTCGGTTACGACGGTCAGGTCTATCTTGAGGTTTTTAAGTTCCACTATTACTTCATTCAGTTTCCTTGCGATGCCTTGTACATTCCATGTAGCCAAAATCATTGTCCTTTTCCGTTGCTTGGGTCGACTTAAATGTTCCTTTTTCTTCCGAGGCTTTTGATTGGGTCTTTTAACATTTCTATTTTTTCCGAGTACTAGGGAGTTAGCTTAGTGCCTCAACCTCCAACCTGTAGGGCTAGGTAATTTTTACTCAGGGTTTTCTTCCCCTAGCCTTTGACGAGCCACCATCCATCTACAAGGCAGCAGCTTCTTCACCTGTAATCCTAGGCAGGAGCCCTCACAGGGTACTACCATCCGGGCCAGATGGACCCTGGTTTTTTTCCGAGGTGTTACTCCTCGATCCCTCCTCCTTTCCCATAATACTATGGGACCCCGGGCTTGGGACCGGCATGGCGGAGTTTTTCCTAAAAGTAAAATCGTTAATTAAAACCTAAAAAAAATGTATAAAATTAATATAAACCGGTGGTTTTATATATCAACATTTGAAAATAGTGGACAAAACCTTTCCTAAAAGTAAAATCGTTAATTAAAACCTAAAAAAAATGTATAAAATTAATATAAACCGGTGGTTTTATATATCAACATTTGAAAATAGTGGACAAAACCTTTCCTAAAAGTAAAATCGTTAATTAAAACCTAAAAAATGTATAAAATTAATATAAACCGGTGGTTTTATGCATCAACATTTGAAGATGTTGGACAAAACCTGAGCTAAAAATAAAAGGTTATTAGTAAAGGATAATGACGGTTATGCATCAAAATTAATTCGATTCCATTTCTTCCTTTTTCTGGCTTTTATTGGCCATGGATTATAGATTCCCCATCGGTTCCATGTTGGCTAGTATAATGAATAGTGTGGCTAAAACAAATGTATTAGTAGACGGCCGATTTATCTTAAATTAATTTTTTTTTTTTTTTTTTTTTTTTTTTTTTTTTGGCATTTGACTAATTAGTCATGCAGCCAGTCGCAAAGTAAAAAAATAACAAAAAAGTACGAATTTAAAACATATAAAACAGGGTCACACGCTTCACGCCTCTGGGGTCTGTCAGGGCGACTTTATCTTATGACACACAAGGAATGAAGACCACTTCAAAAAGGGAATACATATAAGGATAGACTAGGATAAAATATTTTACGCGTATTGAAAGGCTCAGAGTTTTAAATTGATGTTGTATAAGTATCTCATAAGTACATTATAAATTTTAATATTTTCCAATGATAAGAGGTTTAGGATATTATAGGGACATTCGATTTTACACTCTTGAATTAATTGTTGAATTAATGAGTTAATGTGATTGTTGTATTTTTTGCACTCAAAGAATATGTGGTCCAAATCACATTTGACGCGACAGTAATCACACTTGTCAGAGGGTACAATATGAATTTTATTCAGATGTACTGGATAACAGGCATGTCCTAACTTAAGTCGAATAATAGTTGTAATAAAACGTCTTGGAACTATTATATCTTTATGCCAGTAGTTTTTAGGTATATTTTTAACAAGAAATGAATATCTTGTTGAGGAAGTGCTGCAATAGGTCTTCCATCTTACATTCCATTTATTCAAGATTGCTGATTTAAGGACAACAGCCGCATCACTGAGAGTAAGGCTAGAGCTGATATGCGATCCATTAAAAATGCTGTCCTTGGCTAAGGTATCTACGTATTCATTATCCGCCAGGCCAGTATGAGCCTTAACCCAAATAAATTTTATTTGTTTTTTTTTGTAGCGTAATCTGTCGTAATAATTTTCGAATGTGCCATAATATAGGATTAATTCTGTATGACCAAGGTTCGATATTTAGGTTATCGAATTTAGGTATCTATATTTAAATAGTTCAAAAAATATTGTACATTTATACCATACCAGAAAGCCGTCCTCCATAATTTAATAGGCTTGTTTCTTCAGTTGCAGCTTCTTATTTTCACTCACTTCACTAACTTACCAGAATGGGCAACGTGTCCCATCTTTAAGAGCAATAACAAAGCTCTTTCACCATATTTTAGTGATTACAAAGAGATGCGCACATCCCGATTTTTAAGAACTATTATAAATATCTTAATAGTGTCCAAAATTTAATGAATGAGAAAGAAGAAACAAAATGGTGCGGACCTATATATTGCTATTGCTCTTAACCCTTCATTCTTTCACCTGTAGCAACAGAAAAGGAAAGAAAACTATCTTACCTTTCAATCATGATAGAAGCGAAGGTGATGGTATTAACAACGGTGCCAATTGCAGCAAGACGGATCAATCCACATTCAAGCAAGCACTTGAGTGAGGAATGACCCGTAAAACACTAAAGGTAGTAGATAAGCTACAAGAGTTCGGGGCCAAATACCACCACTTTTACATGTTATTTCTTATGGGAAAATTTAAGGTTCGATCTGCATTTTTTTGTACCGACGCCCAGCGAGAATGAGAAGAACGTGAGGAGTGTGGAGATGAATGGAGAGCAAATATCGTCATTTTTACATGTATTTTCCCATAAGGAAATTTAAGGTTCGATCTGCATTTTAAATCTAACGACGCTTAGCGTCGCGACGCCCAGAATGAGAAGAATGTGGGAAGTGTGGAGATGAATGAAGAGCAATATCATCATTTTTACAGGTATTTTCCATAAGGAAATTTAGGGTTCGATTTGCATTTTTTTTACCGACGCCTACCGTCGCGACGCTTAGAATGAGAAGAACGTGACGCAATTTACCAGTGGCTGTTAGCGTCTCCACCATAACCATCAAACTTTAATATTTGATTTAAATTTTACTTTTTGTATGTGTGTGTGTTTATCGCAACCATTTCAGGATGGCTGATAAATTTTCTATTTCATTATAAGTAATTACTGATTAAATACAGTTCTTTTTACTTCTAAATTATCCAAAAAATAGTTGAAAAATCACATTCAAAGTAAAAAAAAACTCTTAATTCTTACATATCAGTTTTTAACGTTTGTTGCTTTTAAATTTAAACCCCTAATTAAAAAAAAATATTGAAGGAAAGACACATACAAATTTAGAAAATTATAATTTCCCATCATAACCCTTTAGAGATGGCCGATAGATGATTTCTTTAATAGCCAACAGGCAACAATTTTCCCTGATCGTGTCTATAAGACATATGGAAAACACTGTATATACCTAACTCTTTAAAAGTGTCAACCTCTTTTGTAGGGAGGGATTATCGATCACCAGAGTCGGTACGTCTCCCCTCGGAAGGGTACCTGTCGTGTTTCCATGCGGAAAAAAGTCGATCATCCCTTTATATCACAGAAGCCAAATCGTATATAAAATATTTAAGTTTTAACTCTATTATTTATCGCAACCCTCTCAGGATGATTTAATAAATTTTCTATTTCATTATAAGTAATGACTGAAAATTTATCAGCCATCCTCAAATGGTTGCGATAAACACACACACACAAAAAGTAAAATTTAAATCAAATATTAAAGTTTGATGGTTATGGTGGAGACGCTAACAGCCACTGGTAAATTGCGTCACGTTCTTCTCATTCTAAGCGTCGCGACGGTAGGCGTCGGCAAAAAAAAATGCAAATCGAACCCTAAATTTCCTTATGGGAAAATACCTGTAAAAATGAGGATATTGCTCTTCATTCATCTCCACACTTCCCACATTCTTCTCATTGTGGGCGTAGTGGACAAAACCTTTCCTAAAAGTAAAATCGTTAATTAAAACCTAAAAAAAATGTATAAAATTAATATAAACCGGTGGTTTTATATATCAACATTTGAAAATAGTGGATAAAACCTTTCCTAAACCTAACATCGGTTTACAACGTTCTACGTCTTCCGATTCCCAATCTCCATCCTTCTCTATCTCTCCATGCACCTTCTTCCAGTCGGAGCTTTTAGACCTCTTCGTCTACTCCCTCTCTCCAGCTTCTTCTTGGTCTTCCG
This sequence comes from Barypeithes pellucidus, assembly GCA_963991005.1. Lineage (NCBI taxonomy): Eukaryota > Metazoa > Arthropoda > Insecta > Coleoptera > Curculionidae > Barypeithes > Barypeithes pellucidus. Next base: position 39,916,698 of record OZ022559.1, read on the forward strand.
CGTTTCCTCCTTCCGCCTGGTTTCCACTGCATCACTTGTTTAGGTATTCTTGTCTCTGGCATTCGTTGTACATGCCCAAACCATATTAGTTGTTTATCCTGAATGTCGTCCACTATTGTATGCTTGACTTTCATTACCTCTCTGATTCTCTCATTTGGTATCCTTTCCATCCTTGACCTGCCCGCCGCTCTCCTCCAGTAGTCCATTTCTGTTGCTTTCAGCATTTTCTTTGTTGTCTCTTTTAGTGGCCATACCTCCGAGGATTAGGTGGTTATTGCCTTTACGATTGTGTTGTAAATTCTTGTTTTGTTTTCCTTACTAATATTTTTGTCCCAGAGCACGCTATTAAGTAATGCTATTGCCTTTCTTCCCTGTGTATTTCGGTCTTTTATCGCTTCTGTTAAATCTCCGTTATTTGTTAGTCTCATACCCAGATATTTATACTCTGTACATTGTTTTATTGTTTTTCCACTGTTTAGTATAAGGTCCCGTTGTTCTCCTCCTATACACATATATTCTGTTTTGGATAAGTTGACTTCCAATCCCCATTTGGTGTACTCCTCTATCAGCTTTCGGGTCATATATTCAAGGTCTTCATAATCTTGTGCGATTACTACTTGGTCATCCGCGAAGCTCAACGTGTATAGTATATAGTCTTCAAGGGGCAGACCCATTCCTCTGCTGTTTCTCTTCCATGTTTTTATTGCCTGCTCTAGGTATATTTTGAACAGGGTTGGTGACAGACAACATCCCTGCTTAAGTCCTTTATCTGTTTTAAATCCTTTACTGATGTTCTTTCCCTGTTTTATTTTTGTTTTTATGTCTTCGTATAATGATCTTACCGCTTTAATCAATTCTGTATTTATATTGCTTGTTTCCAGAGCATGCCACAATTTACTGAGGGGTATGCTGTCGTATGCCTTCTTTAAGTCGACGAACAATAAGTGTAGCTCTTGGTTGTAACCTAGTTTTTCTCCATTACTTGGGTTATCGTGAATAAGTGGTCCACCGTCGACCTTCCTGCTCTGAAACCTGCTTGTTCTTCTGCTTCGCTATCTGTGTATTCGTTTTCGATTTTGGCTTTTAATATTTTTCCATAAATTCTACTCAATGTACTTGTCACTGCTATACCTCGATAGTTTTCACATTTGTTCCTGTCCCCTTTTTTAAATATTGTTGTTAAATAGCTGGTTTTCCACTCCATAGGTACCTCCTTCTTATTTATGCACGTCTGAAACAGTTTTGTTAAGTGATCAGTCAATTTGCTGCTTCCGTTTTTGACTAGTTCCCCATATATCTCTCCCGGTCCCGGTGATCTTCCATTTTTTAGGAATCCACATTGTTTTTTTACTTCTTCTTTTGTTATCCGTACTGGTGATCCCATTGTTTTTATGTTCTGCGTTTCCTCTTCTTTGAATTCTATCCGTTGTTCCGTTAATAGCTCTTGAAAGTATGTTTCCCATTGTTGTGATGTTATCGGGGTTACTATTTCTTTTTATCTATTACTTCTTAGGTTTCTTAGTGTTCTCCAACTTTCCGTATTCCTTTTTCCTCCCAAGTAGGTATTTAGCCGTATACATTTTTTCTCCCATGATTCGTTTTTCTTCTGGCTGATTTTTCTTCTAACTTTTGTTTGGGCCTTTTTATATGTTTCCTTATCTTCAGTTTTTTTTGAACTTAGGTATATCTGATATTTCTTCCTTTTTTCCTCTATATCCTTCTCTATTTCCTCGTCCCACCAATATGGTTTGTTGTGGGTGGCGATATTTTCGTATATCCCTAGGGCTTCTAATGCTGCGTTGTGTATACTTTCTTTAATATGTAGGTAGTGCTCTTCCAAGTTCGTGAATGTCATATTGTTACTTAGTTTTTGATCCAGTCGGTTTCTATATAGCCACCTGGCAGTTTCATCCTCCAATGATGCCAGGTTGTACTTTTTTGTGTCTTCGGTTTCTTCTGAAGCTAGTTTGCCATTAGATTCGTTTTGATTATTTTGTTTACCTCCCGGGAACCAGATTTTCGTTTTAAGTAGATAATGGTCGCTGCCGCATGTTGGTCCTCGACATATTTTTACGTCTCGTATTTCTAGGTTTGATTTTTGCTTTGCTATAGTATAGTCGATAATTGATTTTTGTCCCCGTGTCTCGTTTGTCCATGTAAATTTGTGGATTTCTTTATGTTGGTAGAAGCCGTTCATAATTTTGAGGTTGTTTTGTTCACACAGTGCTATTAGTCTTTCCCCGTTGTTGTTCCTTCTGTCTTCTCCATACTTTCCAATCACTGGATCATTTTGCTTCCTCCCAACTCTTCCGTTTAGATCTCCCAGTATCAATAGTTCTCGTGTGTTTCCTAATTTCGTGATTTCCTCACTCATTTTTGGTAGAACTCCTCTTTAGTTGTCCACGGATCTCCCTCATCTACTCCGTAAACTCCTAGCACTGTTATTTTTTCTCCAAACATTTGTAAATTCAGCTTTATTATTCTTTCGTTCACTGCTTCCCATGACTTTATACACCTTCTCCATTTTCGGTGTATTATAATTCCTACTCCTCTCTTTGCGCGTTCTTCTTTTGGTACCCCACTGTAAAAGTGGTCGTATTCTCCTAAACCTTCCGATCCTTGTCCCTTCTTTTTTGTCTCGGTTACGACGGTCAGGTCTATCTTGAGGTTTTTAAGTTCCACTATTACTTCATTCAGTTTCCTTGCGATGCCTTGTACATTCCATGTAGCCAAAATCATTGTCCTTTTCCGTTGCTTGGGTCGACTTAAATGTTCCTTTTTCTTCCGAGGCTTTTGATTGGGTCTTTTAACATTTCTATTTTTTCCGAGTACTAGGGAGTTAGCCTAGTGCCTCAACCTCCAACCTGTAGGGCTAGGTAATTTTTACTCAGGGTTTTCTTCCCCTAGCCTTTGACGAGCCACCATCCATCTACAAGGCAGCAGCTTCTTCACCTGTAATCCTAGGCAGGAGCCCTCACAAGGTACTACCATCCGGGCCAGATGGACCCTGGTTTTTTTCCGAGGTGTTACTCCTCGATCCCTCCTCCTTTCCCGTAATACTATGGGACCCCGGGCTTGGGACCGGCATGGCGGAGTTTTTCCTAAAAGTAAAATCGTTAATTAAAACCTAAAAAAAATGTATAAAATTAATATAAACCGGTGGTTTTATATATCAACATTTGAAAATAGTGGACAAAACCTTTCCTAAAAGTAAAATCGTTAATTAAAACCTAAAAAAAATGTATAAAATTAATATAAACCGGTGGTTTTATATATCAACATTTGAATTCAGTGGACAAAACCTTTCCTAAAAGTAAAATCGTTAATTAAAACCTAAAAAAAATGTATAAAATTAATATAAACCGGTGGTTTTATGCATCAACATTTGAAGATGTTGGACAAAACCTGAGCTAAAAATAAAAGGTTATTAGTAAAGGATAATGACGGTTATGCATCAAAATTAATTCGATTCCATTTCTTCCTTTTTCTGGCTTTTATTGGCCATGGATTATAGATTCCCCATCGGTTCCATATTGGCTAGTATAATGAATAGTGTGGCTAAAACAAATGTATTAGTAGACGGCCGATTTATCTTAAATTAATTTAGGTATCTATATTTAAATAGTTCACCAAATATTGTACATTTATACCATACCAGAAAGCCGTCCTCCATAATTTAATAGGCTTGTTTCTTCAGTTGCAGCTTCTTATTTTCACTCACTTCACTAACTTACCAGAATCGGCAACGTGTCCCATCTTTAAGAGCAATAACAAAGCTCCTTCACCATATTTTAGTGATTATAAAGAGATGCGCACAGCCCGATTTTTAAAAACGATTATAAATATCTTAATAGTGTCCAAAATTTAATGAATGAGAAAGAAGAAACAAAATGGTGCGGACCTATATATTGCTATTGCTCTTAACCCTTCATTCTTTCACCTGTAGCAACAGAAAAGGAAAGAAAACTGTCTTACCTTTCAATCATGATAGAAGCGAAGGTGATGGTATTAACAACGGTGCCAATTGCAGCAAGACGGATCAATCCACATTCAAGCAAGCACTTGAGTGAGGAATGACCCGTAAAACACTAAAGGTAGTAGATAAGCTACAAGAGTTCGGGGCCAAATACCACCACTTTTACATGTTATTTCTTATGGGAAAATTTAAGGTTCGATCTGCATTTTTTTGTACCGACGCCCAGCGAGAATGAGAAGAACGTGAGGAGTGTGGAGATGAATGGAGAGCAAATATCGTCATTTTTACATGTATTTTCCCATAAGGAAATTTAAGGTTCGATCTGCATTTTAAATCTAACGACGCTTAGCGTCGCGACGCCCAGAATGAGAAGAATGTGGGAAGTGTGGAGATGAATGAAGAGCAATATCATCATTTTTACAGGTATTTTCCATAAGGAAATTTAGGGTTCGATTTGCATTTTTTTTACCGACGCCTACCGTCGCGACGCTTAGAATGAGAAGAACGTGACGCAATTTACCAGTGGCTGTTAGCGTCTCCACCATAACCATCAAACTTTAATATTTGATTTAAATTTTACTTTTTGTGTGTGTGTGTGTTTATCGCAACCATTTCAGGATGGCTGATAAATTTTCTATTTCATTATAAGTAATTACTGATTAAATACAGTTTTTTTTACTTCTAAATTATCCAAAAAATAGTTGAAAAATCACATTCAAAGTAAAAAAAAACTCTTAATTCTTACATATCAGTTTTTAACGTTTGTTGCTTTTAAATTTAAACCCATAATTAAAAAAAAATATTGAAGGAAAGACACATACAAATTTATAAAATTATAATTTCCCATCATAACCCTTTAGAGATGGCCGATAGATGATTTCTTTAATAGCCAACAGGCAACAATTTTCCCTGATCGTGTCTATAAGACATATGGAAAACACTGTATATACCTAACTCTTTAAAAGTGTCAACCTCTTTTGTAGGGAGGGATTATCGATCACCAGAGTCGGTACGTCTCCCCTCGGAAGGGTACCTGTCGTGTTTCCATGCGGAAAAAAGTCGATCATCCCTTTATATCACAGAAGCCAAATCGTATATAAAATATTTAAGTTTTAACTCTATTATTTATCGCAACCCTCTCAGGATGATTTAATAAATTTTCTATTTCATTACAAGTAATGACTGAAAATTTATCAGCCATCCTCAAATGGTTGCGATAAACACACACACACACACACACAAAAAGTAAAATTTAAATCAAATATTAAAGTTTGATGGTTATGGTGGAGACGCTAACAGCCACTGGTAAATTGCGTCACATTCTTCTCATTCTAAGCGTCGCGACGGTAGGCGTCGGTAAAAAAAAATGCAAATCGAACCCTAAATTTCCTTATGCGAAAATACCTGTAAAAATGAGGATATTGCTCTTCATTCATCTCCACACTTCCCACATTCTTCTCATTGTGGGCGTAGTGGACAAAACCTTTCCTAAAAGTAAAATCGTTAATTAAAACCTAAAAAAAATGTATAAAATTAATATAAACCGGTGGTTTTATATATCAACATTTGAAAATAGTGGATAAAACCTTTCCTAAACCTAACATCGGTTTACAACGTTCTACGTCTTCCGATTCCCAATCTCCATCCTTCTCTATCTCTCCATGCACCTTCTTCCAGTCGGAGCTTTTAGACCTCTTCGTCTACTCCCTCTCTCCAGCTTCTTCTTGGTCTTCCGCGTTTCCTCCTTCCGCCTGGTTTCCACTGCATCACTTGTTAAGGTATTCTTGTCTCTGGCATTCGTTGTACATGCCCAAACCATATTAGTTGTTTATCCTGAATGTCGTCCACTATTGTATGCTTGACTTTCATTACCTCTCTGATTCTCTCATTTGGTATCCTTTCCATCATTGACCTGCCCGCCGCTCTCCTCCAGTAGTCCATTTCTGTTGCTTTCAGCATTTTCTTTGTTGTCTCTTTTAGTGGCCATACCTCCGAGGAGTAGGTGGTTATTGCCTTTACGATTGTGTTGTAAATTCTTGTTTTGTTTTCCTTACTAATATTTTTGTCCCAGAGCACGCTATTAAGTAATGCTATTGCCGTTCTTCCCTGTGTATTTCGGTCTTTTATCGCTTCTGTTAAATCTCCGTTGTTTGTTAGTCTCATACCCAGATATTTATACTCTGTACATTGTTTTATTGTTTTTCCACTGTTTAGTATAAGGTCCCGTTGTTCTCCTCCTATACACATATATTCTGTTTTGGATAAGTTGACTTCCAATCCCCATTTGGTGTACTCCTCTATCAGCTTTCGGGTCATATATTCAAGGTCTTCATAATCTTGTGCGATTACTACTTGGTCATCCGCGAAGCTCAACGTGTATAGTATATAGTCTTCAAGGGGCAGACCCATTCCTCTGCTGTTTCTCTTCCATGTTTTTATTGCCTGCTCTACGTATATTTTGAACAGGGTTGGTGACAGACAACATCCCTGCTTAAGTCCTTTATCTGTTTTAAATCCTTTACTGATGTTCTTTCCCTGTTTTATTTTTGTTTTTATGTCTTCGTATAATGATCTTACCGCTTTAATCAATTCTGTATTTATATTGCTTGTTTCCAGAGCATGCCACAATTTACTGAGGGGTATGCTGTCGTATGCCTTCTTTAAGTCGACGAACAATAAGTGTAGCTCTTGGTTGTAACCTAGTTTTTTTCTCCATTACTTGGGTTATCGTGAATAAGTGGTCCACCGTCGACCTTCCTGCTCTGAAACCTGCTTGTTCTTCTGCTTCGCTATCTGTGTATTCGTTTTCGATTTTGGCTTTTAATATTTTTCCATAAATTCTACTCAATGTACTTGTCACTGCTATACCTCGATAGTTTTCACATTTGTTCCTGTCCCCTTTTTTAAATATTGTTGTTAAATAGCTGGTTTTCCACTCCATTGGTACCTCCTTCTTATTTATGCACGTCTGAAACAGTTTTGTTAAGTGATCAGTCAATTTGCTGCTTCCGTTTTTGACTAGTTCCCCATATATCTCTCCCGGTCCCGGTGATCTTCCATTTTTTAGGAATCCACATTGTTTTTTTACTTCTTCTTCTGTTATCCGTACTGGTGATCCCATTGTTTTTATGTTCTGCGTTTCCTCTTCTTTGAATTCTATCCGTTGTTCCGTTAATAGCTCTTGAAAGTATGTTTCCCATTGTTGTGATGTTATCGGGGTTACTATTTCTTTTTATCTATTACTTCTTAGGTTTCTTAGTGTTCTCCAACTTTCCGTATTCCTTTTTCCTCCCAAGTAGGTATTTAGCCGTATACATTTTTTCTCCCATGATTCGTTTTTCTTCTGGCTGATTTTTCTTCTAACTTTTGTTTGGGCCTTTTTATATGTTTCCTTATCTTCAGTTTTTTTTGAACTTAGGTATATCTGATATTTCTTCCTTTTTTCCTCTATATCCTTCTCTATTTCCTCGTCCCACCAATATGGTTTGTTGTGGGTGGCGATATTTTCGTATCTCCCTAGGGCTTCTAATGCTGCGTTGTGTATACTTTCTTTAATATGTAGGTAGTGCTCTTCCAAGTTCGTGAATGTCATATTGTTACTTAGTTTTTGATCCAGTCGGTTTCTATATAGCCACCTGGCAGTTTCATCCTCCAATGATGCCAGGTTGTACTTTTTTGTGTCTTCGGTTTCTTCTGAAGCTAGTTTGCCATTAGATTCGTTTTGATTACTTTGTTTACCTCCCGGGAACCAGATTTTCGTTTTAAGTAGATAATGGTCGCTGCCGCATGTTGGTCCTCGACATATTTTTACGTCTCGTATTTCTAGGTTTGATTTTTGCTTTGCTATAGTATAGTCGATAATTGATTTTTGTCCCCGTGTCTCGTTTGTCCATGTAAATTTGTGGATTTCTTTATGTTGGTAGAAGCCGTTCATAATTTTGAGGTTGTTTTGTTCACACAGTGCTATTAGTCTTTCCCCGTTGTTGTTCCTTCTGTCTTCTCCATACTTTCCAATCACTGGATCATTTTGCTTCCTCCCAACTCTTCCGTTTAGATCTCCCAGTATCAATAGTTCTCGTGTGTTTCCTAATTTCGTGATTTCCTCACTCATTTTTGGTAGAACTCCTCTTTAGTTGTCCACGGATCTCCCTCATCTACTCCGTAAACTCCTAGCACTGTTATTTTTTCTCCAAACATTTGTAAATTCAGCTTTATTATTCTTTCGTTCACTGCTTCCCATGACTTTATACACCTTCTCCATTTTCGGTGTATTATAATTCCTACTCCTCTCTTTGCGCGTTCTTCTTTTGGTACCCCACTGTAAAAGTGGTCGTATTCTCCTAAACCTTCCGATCCTTGTCCCTTCTTTTTTGTCTCGGTTACGACGGTCAGGTCTATCTTGAGGTTTTTAAGTTCCACTATTACTTCATTCAGTTTCCTTGCGATGCCTTGTACATTCCATGTAGCCAAAATCATTGTCCTTTTCCGTTGCTTGGGTCGACTTAAATGTTCCTTTTTCTTCCGAGGCTTTTGATTGGGTCTTTTAACATTTCTATTTTTTCCGAGTACTAGGGAGTTAGCCTAGTGCCTCAACCTCCAACCTGTAGGGCTAGGTAATTTTTACTCAGGGTTTTCTTCCCCTAGCCTTTGACGAGCCACCATCCATCTACAAGGCAGCAGCTTCTTCACCTGTAATCCTAGGCAGGAGCCCTCACAGGGTACTACCATCCGGGCCAGATGGACCCTGGTTTTTTTCCGAGGTGTTACTCCTCGATCCCTCCTCCTTTCCCGTAATACTATGGGACCCCGGGCTTGGGACCGGCATGGCGGAGTTTTTCCTAAAAGTAAAATCGTTAATTAAAACCTAAAAAAAATGTATAAAATTAATATAAACCGGTGGTTTTATATATCAACATTTGAAAATAGTGGACAAAACCTTTCCTAAAAGTAAAATCGTTAATTAAAACCTAAAAAAAATGTATAAAATTAATATAAACCGGTGGTTTTATATATCAACATTTGAAAATAGTGGACAAAACCTTTCCTAAAAGTAAAATCGTTAATTAAAACCTAAAAAAAATGTATAAAATTAATATAAACCGGTGGTTTTATGCATCAACATTTGAAGATGTTGGACAAAACCTGAGCTAAAAATAAAAGGTTATTAGTAAAGGATAATGACGGTTATGCATCAAAATTAATTCGATTCCATTTCTTCCTTTTTCTGGCTTTTATTGGCCATGGATTATAGATTCCCCATCGGTTCCATATTGGCTAGTATAATGAATAGTGTGGCTAAAACAAATGTATTAGTAGACGGCCGATTTATCTTAAATTAATTTAGGTATCTATATTTAAATAGTTCACCAAATATTGTACATTTATACCATACCAGAAAGCCGTCCTCCATAATTTAATAGGCTTGTTTCTTCAGTTGCAGCTTCTTATTTTCACTCACTTCACTAACTTACCAGAATCGGCAACGTGTCCCATCTTTAAGAGCAATAACAAAGCTCCTTCACCATATTTTAGTGATTATAAAGAGATGCGCACAGCCCGATTTTTAAAAACGATTATAAATATCTTAATAGTGTCCAAAATTTAATGAATGAGAAAGAAGAAACAAAATGGTGCGGACCTATATATTGCTATTGCTCTTAACCCTTCATTCTTTCACCTGTAGCAACAGAAAAGGAAAGAAAACTATCTTACCTTTCAATCATGATAGAAGCGAAGGTGATGGTATTAACAACGGTGCCAATTGCAGCAAGACGGATCAATCCACATTCAAGCAAGCACTTGAGTGAGGAATGACCCGTAAAACACTAAAGGTAGTAGATAAGCTACAAGAGTTCGGGGCCAAATACCACCACTTTTACATGTTATTTCTTATGGGAAAATTTAAGGTTCGATCTGCATTTTTTTGTACCGACGCCCAGCGAGAATGAGAAGAACGTGAGGAGTGTGGAGATGAATGGAGAGCAAATATCGTCATTTTTACATGTATTTTCCCATAAGGAAATTTAAGGTTCGATCTGCATTTTAAATCTAACGACGCTTAGCGTCGCGACGCCCAGAATGAGAAGAATGTGGGAAGTGTGGAGATGAATGAAGAGCAATATCATCATTTTTACAGGTATTTTCCATAAGGAAATTTAGGGTTCGATTTGCATTTTTTTTACCGACGCCTACCGTCGCGACGCTTAGAATGAGAAGAACGTGACGCAATTTACCAGTGGCTGTTAGCGTCTCCACCATAACCATCAAACTTTAATATTTGATTTAAATTTTACTTTTTGTGTGTGTGTGTGTGATTATCGCAACCATTTCAGGATGGCTGATAAATTTTCTATTTCATTATAAGTAATTACTGATTAAATACAGTTTTTTTTACTTCTAAATTATCCAAAAAATAGTTGAAAAATCATCTCTTAATTCTTACATATCAGTTTTTAACGTTTGTTGCTTTTAAATTTAAACCCCTAATTACAAAAAAATATTGAAGGAAAGACACATACAAATTTAGAAAATTATAATTTCCCATCATAACCCTTTAGAGATGGCCGATAGATGATTTCTTTAATAGCCAACAGGCAACAATTTTCCCTGATCGTGTCTATAAGACATATGGAAAACACTGTATATACCTAACTCTTTAAAAGTGTCAACCTCTTTTGTAGGGAGGGATTATCGATCACCAGAGTCGGTACGTCTCCCCTCGGAAGGGTACCTGTCGTGTTTCCATGCGGAAAAAAGTCGATCATCCCTTTATATCACAGAAGCCAAATCGTATATAAAATATTTAAGTTTTAACTCTATTATTTATCGCAACCCTCTCAGGATGATTTAATAAATTTTCTATTTCATTACAAGTAATGACTGAAAATTTATCAGCCATCCTCAAATGGTTGCGATAAACACACACACACACACACACAAAAAGTAAAATTTAAATCAAATATTAAAGTTTGATGGTTATGGTGGAGACGCTAACAGCCACTGGTAAATTGCGTCACATTCTTCTCATTCTAAGCGTCGCGACGGTAGGCGTCGGTAAAAAAAAATGCAAATCGAACCCTAAATTTCCTTATGCGAAAATACCTGTAAAAATGAGGATATTGCTCTTCATTCATCTCCACACTTCCCACATTCTTCTCATTGTGGGCGTAGTGGACAAAACCTTTCCTAAAAGTAAAATCGTTAATTAAAACCTAAAAAAAATGTATAAAATTAATATAAACCGGTGGTTTTATATATCAACATTTGAAAATAGTGGATAAAACCTTTCCTAAACCTAACATCGGTTTACAACGTTCTACGTCTTCCGATTCCCAATCTCCATCCTTCTCTATCTCTCCATGCACCTTCTTCCAGTCGGAGCTTTTAGACCTCTTCGTCTACTCCCTCTCTCCAGCTTCTTCTTGGTCTTCCGCGTTTCCTCCTTCCGCCTGGTTTCCACTGCATCACTTGTTAAGGTATTCTTGTCTCTGGCATTCGTTGTACATGCCCAAACCATATTAGTTGTTTATCCTGAATGTCGTCCACTATTGTATGCTTGACTTTCATTACCTCTCTGATTCTCTCATTTGGTATCCTTTCCATCATTGACCTGCCCGCCGCTCTCCTCCAGTAGTCCATTTCTGTTGCTTTCAGCATTTTCTTTGTTGTCTCTTTTAGTGGCCATACCTCCGAGGAGTAGGTGGTTATTGCCTTTACGATTGTGTTGTAAATTCTTGTTTTGTTTTCCTTACTAATATTTTTGTCCCAGAGCACGCTATTAAGTAATGCTATTGCCTTTCTTCCCTGTGTATTTCGGTCTTTTATCGCTTCTGTTAAATCTCCGTCGTTTGTTAGTCTCATACCCAGATATTTATACTCTGTACATTGTTTTATTGTTTTTCCACTGTTTAGTATAAGGTCCCGTTGTTCTCCTCCTATACACATATATTCTGTTTTGGATAAGTTGACTTCCAATCCCCATTTGGTGTACTCCTCTATCAGCTTTCGGGTCATATATTCAAGGTCTTCATAATCTTGTGCGATTACTACTTGGTCATCCGCGAAGCTCAACGTGTATAGTATATAGTCTTCAAGGGGCAGACCCATTCCTCTGCTGTTTCTCTTCCATGTTTTTATTGCCTGCTCTACGTATATTTTGAACAGGGTTGGTGACAGACAACATCCCTGCTTAAGTCCTTTATCTGTTTTAAATCCTTTACTGATGTTCTTTCCCTGTTTTATTTTTGTTTTTATGTCTTCGTATAATGATCTTACCGCTTTAATCAATTCTGTATTTATATTGCTTGTTTCCAGAGCATGCCACAATTTACTGAGGGGTATGCTGTCGTATGCCTTCTTTAAGTCGACGAACAATAAGTGTAGCTCTTGGTTGTAACCTAGTTTTTTTCTCCATTACTTGGGTTATCGTGAATAAGTGGTCCACCGTCGACCTTCCTGCTCTGAAACCTGCTTGTTCTTCTGCTTCGCTATCTGTGTATTCGTTTTCGATTTTGGCTTTTAATATTTTTCCATAAATTCTACTCAATGTACTTGTCACTGCTATACCTCGATAGTTTTCACATTTGTTCCTGTCCCCTTTTTTAAATATTGTTGTTAAATAGCTGGTTTTCCACTCCATTGGTACCTCCTTCTTATTTATGCACGTCTGAAACAGTTTTGTTAAGTGATCAGTCAATTTGCTGCTTCCGTTTTTGACTAGTTCCCCATATATCTCTCCCGGTCCCGGTGATCTTCCATTTTTTAGGAATCCACATTGTTTTTTTACTTCTTCTTTTGTTATCCGTACTGGGGATCCCATTGTTTTTATGTTCTGCGTTTCCTCTTCTTTGAATTCTATCCGTTGTTCCGTTAATAGCTCTTGAAAGTATGTTTCCCATTGTTGTGATGTTATCGGGGTTACTATTTCTTTTTATCTATTACTTCTTAGGTTTCTTAGTGTTCTCCAACTTTCCGTATTCCTTTTTCCTCCCAAGTAGGTATTTAGCCGTATACATTTTTTCTCCCATGATTCGTTTTTCTTCTGGCTGATTTTTCTTCTAACTTTTGTTTGGGCCTTTTTATATGTTTCCTTATCTTCAGTTTTTTTTGAACTTAGGTATATCTGATATTTCTTCCTTTTTTCCTCTATATCCTTCTCTATTTCCTCGTCCCACCAATATGGTTTGTTGTGGGTGGCGATATTTTCGTATCTCCCTAGGGCTTCTAATGCTGCGTTGTGTATACTTTCTTTAATATGTAGGTAGTGCTCTTCCAAGTTCGTGAATGTCATATTGTTACTTAGTTTTTGATCCAGTCGGTTTCTATATAGCCACCTGGCAGTTTCATCCTCCAATGATGCCAGGTTGTACTTTTTTGTGTCTTCGGTTTCTTCTGAAGCTAGTTTGCCATTAGATTCGTTTTGATTATTTTGTTTACCTCCCGGGAACCAGATTTTCGTTTTAAGTAGATAATGGTCGCTGCCGCATGTTGGTCCTCGACATATTTTTACGTCTCGTATTTCTAGGTTTGATTTTTGCTTTGCTATAGTATAGTCGATAATTGATTTTTGTCCCCGTGTCTCGTTTGTCCATGTAAATTTGTGGATTTCTTTATGTTGGTAGAAGCCGTTCATAATTTTGAGGTTGTTTTGTTCACACAGTGCTATTAGTCTTTCCCCGTTGTTGTTCCTTCTGTCTTCTCCATACTTTCCAATCACTGGATCATTTTGCTTCCTCCCAACTCTTCCGTTTAGATCTCCCAGTATCTATAGTTCTCGTGTGTTTCCTAATTTCGTGATTTCCTCACTCATTTTTGGTAGAACTCCTCTTTAGTTGTCCACGGATCTCCCTCATCTACTCCGTAAACTCCTAGCACTGTTATTTTTTCTCCAAACATTTGTAAATTCAGCTTTATTATTCTTTCGTTCACTGCTTCCCATGACTTTATACACCTTCTCCATTTTCGGTGTATTATAATTCCTACTCCTCTCTTTGCGCGTTCTTCTTTTGGTACCCCACTGTAAAAGTGGTCGTATTCTCCTAAACCTTCCGATCCTTGTCCCTTCTTTTTTGTCTCGGTTACGACGGTCAGGTCTATCTTGAGGTTTTTAAGTTCCACTATTACTTCATTCAGTTTCCTTGCGATGCCTTGTACATTCCATGTAGCCAAAATCATTGTCCTTTTCCGTTGCTTGGGTCGACTTAAATGTTCCTTTTTCTTCCGAGGCTTTTGATTGGGTCTTTTAACATTTCTATTTTTTCCGAGTACTAGGGAGTTAGCCTAGTGCCTCAACCTCCAACCTGTAGGGCTAGGTAATTTTTACTCAGGGTTTTCTTCCCCTAGCCTTTGACGAGCCACCATCCATCTACAAGGCAGCAGCTTCTTCACCTGTAATCCTAGGCAGGAGCCCTCACAGGGTACTACCATCCGGGCCAGATGGACCCTGGTTTTTTTCCGAGGTGTTACTCCTCGATCCCTCCTCCTTTCCCGTAATACTATGGGACCCCGGGCTTGGGACCGGCATGGCGGAGTTTTTCCTAAAAGTAAAATCGTTAATTAAAACCTAAAAAAAATGTATAAAATTAATATAAACCGGTGGTTTTATATATCAACATTTGAAAATAGTGGACAAAACCTTTCCTAAAAGTAAAATCGTTAATTAAAACCTAAAAAAAATGTATAAAATTAATATAAACCGGTGGTTTTATATATCAACATTTGAAAATAGTGGACAAAACCTTTCCTAAAAGTAAAATCGTTAATTAAAACCTAAAAAAAATGTATAAAATTAATATAAACCGGTGGTTTTATGCATCAACATTTGAAGATGTTGGACAAAACCTGAGCTAAAAATAAAAGGTTATTAGTAAAGGATAATGACGGTTATGCATCAAAATTAATTCGATTCCATTTCTTCCTTTTTCTGGCTTTTATTGGCCATGGATTATAGATTCCCCATCGGTTCCATGTTGGCTAGTATAATGAATAGTGTGGCTAAAACAAATGTATTAGTAGACGGCCGATTTATCTTAAATTAATTTAGGTATCTATATTTAAATAGTTCACCAAATATTGTACATTTATACCATACCAGAAAGCCGTCCTCCATAATTTAATAGGCTTGTTTCTTCAGTTGCAGCTTCTTATTTTCACTCACTTCACTAACTTACCAGAATGGGCAACGTGTCCCATCTTTAAGAGCAATAACAAAGCTCTTTCACCATATTTTAGTGATTACAAAGAGATGCGCACATCCCGATTTTTAAAAACTATTATAAATATCTTAATAGTGTCCAAAATTTAATGAATGAGAAAGAAGAAACAAAATGGTGCGGACCTATATATTGCTATTGCTCTTAACCCTTCATTCTTTCACCTGTAGCAACAGAAAAGGAAAGAAAACTATCTTACCTTTCAATCATGATAGAAGCGAAGGTGATGGTATTAACAACGGTGCCAATTGCAGCAAGACGGATCAATCCACATTCAAGCAAGCACTTGAGTGAGGAATGACCCGTAAAACACTAAAGGTAGTAGATAAGCTACAAGAGTTCGGGGCCAAATACCACCACTTTTACATGTTATTTCTTATGGGAAAATTTAAGGTTCGATCTGCATTTTTTTGTACCGACGCCCAGCGAGAATGAGAAGAACGTGAGGAGTGTGGAGATGAATGGAGAGCAAATATCGTCATTTTTACATGTATTTTCCCATAAGGAAATTTAAGGTTCGATCTGCATTTTAAATCTAACGACGCTTAGCGTCGCGACGCCCAGAATGAGAAGAATGTGGGAAGTGTGGAGATGAATGAAGAGCAATATCATCATTTTTACAGGTATTTTCCATAAGGAAATTTAGGGTTCGATTTGCATTTTTTTTACCGACGCCTACCGTCGCGACGCTTAGAATGAGAAGAACGTGACGCAATTTACCAGTGGCTGTTAGCGTCTCCACCATAACCATCAAACTTTAATATTTGATTTAAATTTTACTTTTTGTGTGTGTGTGTGTTTATCGCAACCATTTCAGGATGGCTGATAAATTTTCTATTTCATTATAAGTAATTACTGATTAAATACAGTTCTTTTTACTTCTAAATTATCCAAAAAATAGTTGAAAAATCACATTCAAAGTAAAAAAAAACTCTTAATTCTTACATATCAGTTTTTAACGTTTGTTGCTTTTAAATTTAAACCCCTAATTAAAAAAAAATATTGAAGGAAAGACACATACAAATTTAGAAAATTATAATTTCCCATCATAACCCTTTAGAGATGGCCGATAGATGATTTCTTTAATAGCCAACAGGCAACAATTTTCCCTGATCGTGTCTATAAGACATATGGAAAACACTGTATATACCTAACTCTTTAAAAGTGTCAACCTCTTTTGTAGGGAGGGATTATCGATCACCAGAGTCGGTACGTCTCCCCTCGGAAGGGTACCTGTCGTGTTTCCATGCGGAAAAAAGTCGATCATCCCTTTATATCACAGAAGCCAAATCGTATATAAAATATTTAAGTTTTAACTCTATTATTTATCGCAACCCTCTCAGGATGATTTAATAAATTTTCTATTTCATTATAAGTAATGACTGAAAATTTATCAGCCATCCTCAAATGGTTGCGATAAACACACACACACACACACACACACACACACACACAAAAAGTAAAATTTAAATCAAATATTAAAGTTTGATGGTTATGGTGGAGACGCTAACAGCCACTGGTAAATTGCGTCACGTTCTTCTCATTCTAAGCGTCGCGACGGTAGGCGTCGGTAAAAAAAAATGCAAATCGAACCCTAATTTCCTTATGGGAAAATACCTGTAAAAATGAGGATATTGCTCTTCATTCATCTCCACACTTCCCACATTCTTCTCATTGTGGGCGTAGTGGACAAAACCTGTCCTAAAAGTAAAATCGTTAATTAAAACCTAAAAAAAATGTATAAAATTAATATAAACCGGTGGTTTTATATATCAACATTTGAAAATAGTGGATAAAACCTTTCCTAAACCTAACATCGGCTTACAACGTTCTACGTCTTCCGATTCCCAATCTCCATCCTTCTCTATCTCTCCATGCACCTTCTTCCAGTCGGAGCTTTTAGACCTCTTCGTCTACTCCCTCTCTCCAGCTTCTTCTTGGTCTTCCGCGTTTCCTCCTTCCGCCTGGTTTCCACTGCATCACTTGTTTAGGTATTCTTGTCTCTGGCATTCGTTGTACATACCCAAACCATATTAGTTGTTTATCCTGAATGTCGTCCACTATTGTATGCTTGACTTTCATTACCTCTCTGATTCTCTTATTTGGTATCCTTTCCATCCTTGACCTGCCCGCCGCTCTCCTCCAGTAGTCCATTTCTGTTGCTTTCAGCATTTTCTTTGTTGTCTCTTTTAGTGGCCATACCTCCGAGGATTAGGTGGTTATTGCCTTTACGATTGTGTTGTAAATTCTTGTTTTGTTTTCCTTACTAATATTTTTGTCCCAGAGCACGCTATTAAGTAATGCTATTGCCTTTCTTCCCTGTGTATTTCGGTCTTTTATCGCTTCTGTTAAATCTCCGTTGTTTGTTAGTCTCATACCCAGATATTTATACTCTGTACATTGTTTTATTGTTTTTCCACTGTTTAGTATAAGGTCCCGTTGTTCTCCTCCTATACACATATATTCTGTTTTGGATAAGTTGACTTCCAATCCCCATTTGGTGTACTCCTCTATCAGCTTTCGGGTCATATATTCAAGGTCTTCATAATCTTGTGCGATTACTACTTGGTCATCCGCGAAGCTCAACGTGTATAGTATATAGTCTTCAAGGGGCAGACCCATTCCTCTGCTGTTTCTCTTCCATGTTTTTATTGCCTGCTCTAGGTATATTTTGAACAGGGTTGGTGACAGACAACATCCCTGCTTAAGTCCTTTATCTGTTTTAAATCCTTTACTGATGTTCTTTCCCTGTTTTATTTTTGTTTTTATGTCTTCGTATAATGATCTTACCGCTTTAATCAATTCTGTATTTATATTGCTTGTTTCCAGAGCATGCCACAATTTACTGAGGGGTATGCTGTCGTATGCCTTCTTTAAGTCGACGAACAATAAGTGTAGCTCTTGGTTGTAACCTAGTTTTTCTCCATTACTTGGGTTATCGTGAATAAGTGGTCCACCGTCGACCTTCCTGCTCTGAAACCTGCTTGTTCTTCTGCTTCGCTATCTGTGTATTCGTTTTCGATTTTGGCTTTTAATATTTTTCCATAAATTCTACTCAATGTACTTGTCACTGCTATACCTCGATAGTTTTCACATTTGTTCCTGTCCCCTTTTTTAAATATTGTTGTTAAATAGCTGGTTTTCCACTCCATAGGTACCTCCTTCTTATTTATGCACGTCTGAAACCGTTTTGTTAAGTGATCAGTCAATTTGCTGCTTCCGTTTTTGACTAGTTCCCCATATATCTCTCCCGGTCCCGGTGATCTTCCATTTTTTAGGAATCCACATTGTTTTTTTACTTCTTCTTTTGTTATCCGTACTGGTGATCCCATTGTTTTTATGTTCTGCGTTTCCTCTTCTTTGAATTCTATCCGTTGTTCCGTTAATAGCTCTTGAAAGTATGTTTCCCATTGTTGTGATGTTATCGGGGTTACTATTTCTTTTGATCTATTACTTCTTAGGTTTCTTAGTGTTCTCCAACTTTCCGTATTCCTTTTTCCTCCCAAGTAGGTATTTAGCCGTATACATTTTTTCTCCCATGATTCGTTTTTCTTCTGGCTGATTTTTCTTCTAACTTTTGTTTGGGCCTTTTTATATGTTTCCTTATCTTCAGTTTTTTTTGAACTTAGGTATATCTGATATTTCTTCCTTTTTTCCTCTATATCCTTCTCTATTTCCTCGTCCCACCAATATGGTTTGTTGTGGGTGGCGATATTTTCGTATCTCCCTAGGGCTTCTAATGCTGCGTTGTGTATACTTTCTTTAATATGTAGGTAGTGCTCTTCCAAGTTCGTGAATGTCATATTGTTACTTAGTTTTTGATCCAGTCGGTTTCTATATAGCCACCTGGCAGTTTCATCCTCCAATGATGCCAGGTTGTACTTTTTTGTGTCTTCGGTTTCTTCTGAAGCTAGTTTGCCATTAGATTCGTTTTGATTATTTTGTTTACCTCCCGGGAACCAGATTTTTGTTTTAAGTAGATAATGGTCGCTGCCGCATGTTGGTCCTCGACATATTTTTACGTCTCGTATTTCTATGTTTGATTTTTGCTTTGCTATAGTATAGTCGATAATTGATTTTTGTCCCCGTGTCTCGTTTGTCCATGTAAATTTGTGGATTTCTTTATGTTGGTAGAAGCCGTTCATAATTTTGAGGTTGTTTTGTTCACACAGTGCTATTAGTCTTTCCCCGTTGTTGTTCCTTCTGTCTTCTCCATACTTTCCAATCACTGGATCATTTTGCTTCCTCCCAACTCTTCCGTTTAGATCTCCCAGTATCAATAGTTCTCGTGTGTTTCCTAATTTCGTGATTTCCTCACTCATTTTTTGGTAGAACTCCTCTTTAGTTGTCCACGGATCTCCCTCATCTACTACGTAAACTCCTAGCACTGTTATTTTTTCTCCAAACATTTGTAAATTCAGCTTTATTATTCTTTCGTTCACTGCTTCCCATGACTTTATACACCTTCTCCATTTTCGGTGTATTATAATTCCTACTCCTTTCTTTGCGCGTTCTTCTTTTGGTAGCCCACTGTAAAAGTGGTCGTATTCTCCTAAACCTTCCGATCCTTGTCCCTTCTTTTTTGTCTCGGTTACGACGGTCAGGTCTATCTTGAGGTTTTTAAGTTCCACTATTACTTCATTCAGTTTCCTTGCGATGCCTTGTACATTCCATGTAGCCAAAATCATTGTCCTTTTCCGTTGCTTGGGTCGACTTAAATGTTCCTTTTTCTTCCGAGGCTTTTGATTGGGTCTTTTAACATTTCTATTTTTTCCGAGTACTAGGGAGTTAGCCTAGTGCCTCAACCTCCAACCTGTAGGGCTAGGTAATTTTTACTCAGGGTTTTCTTCCCCTAGCCTTTGACGGGCCACCATCCATCTACAAGGCAGCAGCTTCTTCACCTGTAATCCTAGGCAGGAGCCCTCACAGGGTACTACCATCCGGGCCAGATGGACCCTGGTTTTTTTCCGAGGTGTTACTCCTCGATCCCTCCTCCTTTCCCGTAATACTATGGGACCCCGGGCTTGGGACCGGCATGGCGGAGTTTTTCCTAAAAGTAAAATCGTTAATTAAAACCTAAAAAAAATGTATAAAATTAATATAAACCGGTGGTTTTATATATCAACATTTGAAAATAGTGGACAAAACCTTTCCTAAAAGTAAAATCGTTAATTAAAACCTAAAAAAAATGTATAAAATTAATATAAACCGGTGGTTTTATATATCAACATTTGAATTCAGTGGACAAAACCTTTCCTAAAAGTAAAATCGTTAATTAAAACCTAAAAAAAATGTATAAAATTAATATAAACCGGTGGTTTTATGCATCAACATTTGAAGATGTTGGACAAAACCTGAGCTAAAAATAAAAGGTTATTAGTAAAGGATAATGACGGTTATGCATCAAAATTAATTCGATTCCATTTCTTCCTTTTTCTGGCTTTTATTGGCCATGGATTATAGATTCCCCATCGGTTCCATATTGGCTAGTATAATGAATAGTGTGGCTAAAACAAATGTATTAGTAGACGGCCGATTTATCTTAAATTAATTTAGGTATCTATATTTAAATAGTTCACCAAATATTGTACATTTATACCATACCAGAAAGCCGTCCTCCATAATTTAATAGGCTTGTTTCTTCAGTTGCAGCTTCTTATTTTCACTCACTTCACTAACTTACCAGAATCGGCAACGTGTCCCATCTTTAAGAGCAATAACAAAGCTCCTTCACCATATTTTAGTGATTATAAAGAGATGCGCACAGCCCGATTTTTAAAAACGATTATAAATATCTTAATAGTGTCCAAAATTTAATGAATGAGAAAGAAGAAACAAAATGGTGCGGACCTATATATTGCTATTGCTCTTAACCCTTCATTCTTTCACCTGTAGCAACAGAAAAGGAAAGAAAACTATCTTACCTTTCAATCATGATAGAAGCGAAGGTGATGGTATTAACAACGGTGCCAATTGCAGCAAGACGGATCAATCCACATTCAAGCAAGCACTTGAGTGAGGAATGACCCGTAAAACACTAAAGGTAGTAGATAAGCTACAAGAGTTCGGGGCCAAATACCACCACTTTTACATGTTATTTCTTATGGGAAAATTTAAGGTTCGATCTGCATTTTTTTGTACCGACGCCCAGCGAGAATGAGAAGAACGTGAGGAGTGTGGAGATGAATGGAGAGCAAATATCGTCATTTTTACATGTATTTTCCCATAAGGAAATTTAAGGTTCGATCTGCATTTTAAATCTAACGACGCTTAGCGTCGCGACGCCCAGAATGAAAAGAATGTGGGAAGTGTGGAGATGAATGAAGAGCAATATCATCATTTTTACAGGTATTTTCCATAAGGAAATTTAGGGTTCGATTTGCATTTTTTTTACCGACGCCTACCGTCGCGACGCTTAGAATGAGAAGAACGTGACGCAATTTACCAGTGGCTGTTAGCGTCTCCACCATAACCATCAAACTTTAATATTTGATTTAAATTTTACTTTTTGTGTGTGTGTGTGATTATCGCAACCATTTCAGGATGGCTGATAAATTTTCTATTTCATTATAAGTAATTACTGATTAAATACAGTTTTTTTTACTTCTAAATTATCCAAAAAATAGTTGAAAAATCATCTCTTAATTCTTACATATCAGTTTTTAACGTTTGTTGCTTTTAAATTTAAACCCCTAATTAAAAAAAAATATTGAAGGAAAGACACATACAAATTTAGAAAATTATAATTTCCCATCATAACCCTTTAGAGATGGCCGATAGATGATTTCTTTAATAGCCAACAGGCAACAATTTTCCCTGATCGTGTCTATAAGACATATGGAAAACACTGTATATACCTAACTCTTTAAAAGTGTCAACCTCTTTTGTAGGGAGGGATTATCGATCACCAGAGTCGGTACGTCTCCCCTCGGAAGGGTACCTGTCGTGTTTCCATGCGGAAAAAAGTCGATCATCCCTTTATATCACAGAAGCCAAATCGTATATAAAATATTTAAGTTTTAACTCTATTATTTATCGCAACCCTCTCAGGATGATTTAATAAATTTTCTATTTCATTACAAGTAATGACTGAAAATTTATCAGCCATCCTCAAATGGTTGCGATAAACACACACACACACACACACACAAAAAGTAAAATTTAAATCAAATATTAAAGTTTGATGGTTATGGTGGAGACGCTAACAGCCACTGGTAAATTGCGTCACATTCTTCTCATTCTAAGCGTCGCGACGGTAGGCGTCGGTAAAAAAAAATGCAAATCGAACCCTAAATTTCCTTATGGGAAAATACCTGTAAAAATGAGGATATTGCTCTTCATTCATCTCCACACTTCCCACATTCTTCTCATTGTGGGCGTAGTGGACAAAACCTTTCCTAAAAGTAAAATCGTTAATTAAAACCTAAAAAAAATGTATAAAATTAATATAAACCGGTGGTTTTATATATCAACATTTGAAAATAGTGGATAAAACCTTTCCTAAACCTAACATCGGTTTACAACGTTCTACGTCTTCCGATTCCCAATCTCCATCCTTCTCTATCTCTCCATGCACCTTCTTCCAGTCGGAGCTTTTAGACCTCTTCGTCTACTCCCTCTCTCCAGCTTCTTCTTGGTCTTCCGCGTTTCCTCCTTCCGCCTGGTTTCCACTGCATCACTTGTTTAGGTATTCTTGTCTCTGGCATTCGTTGTACATGCCCAAACCATATTAGTTGTTTATCCTGAATGTCGTCCACTATTGTATGCTTGACTTTCATTACCTCTCTGATTCTCTCATTTGGTATCCTTTCCATCATTGACCTGCCCGCCGCTCTCCTCCAGTAGTCCATTTCTGTTGCTTTCAGCATTTTCTTTGTTGTCTCTTTTAGTGGCCATACCTCCGAGGAGTAGGTGGTTATTGCCTTTACGATTGTGTTGTAAATTCTTGTTTTGTTTTCCTTACTAATATTTTTGTCCCAGAGCACGCTATTAAGTAATGCTATTGCCTTTCTTCCCTGTGTATTTCGGTCTTTTATCGCTTCTGTTAAATCTCCGTTGTTTGTTAGTCTCATACCCAGATATTTATACTCTGTACATTGTTTTATTCTTTTTCCACTGTTTAGTATAAGGTCCCGTTGTTCTCCTCCTATACACATATATTCTGTTTTGGATAAGTTGACTTCCAATCCCCATTTGGTGTACTCCTCTATCAGCTTTCGGGTCATATATTCAAGGTCTTCATAATCTTGTGCGATTACTACTTGGTCATCCGCGAAGCTCAACGTGTATAGTATATAGTCTTCAAGGGGCAGACCCATTCCTCTGCTGTTTCTCTTCCATGTTTTTATTGCCTGCTCTACGTATATTTTGAACAGGGTTGGTGACAGACAACATCCCTGCTTAAGTCCTTTATCTGTTTTAAATCCTTTACTGATGTTCTTTCCCTGTTTTATTTTTGTTTTTATGTCTTCGTATAATGATCTTACCGCTTTAATCAATTCTGTATTTATATTGCTTGTTTCCAGAGCATGCCACAATTTACTGAGGGGTATGCTGTCGTATGCCTTCTTTAAGTCGACGAACAATAAGTGTAGCTCTTGGTTGTAACCTAGTTTTTTTCTCCATTACTTGGGTTATCGTGAATAAGTGGTCCACCGTCGACCTTCCTGCTCTGAAACCTGCTTGTTCTTCTGCTTCGCTATCTGTGTATTCGTTTTCGATTTTGGCTTTTAATATTTTTCCATAAATTCTACTCAATGTACTTGTCACTGCTATACCTCGATAGTTTTCACATTTGTTCCTGTCCCCTTTTTTAAATATTGTTGTTAAATAGCTGGTTTTCCACTCCATTGGTACCTCCTTCTTATTTATGCACGTCTGAAACAGTTTTCTTAAGTGATCAGTCAATTTGCTGCTTCCGTTTTTGACTAGTTCCCCATATATCTCTCCCGGTCCCGGTGATCTTCCATTTTTTAGGAATCCACATTGTTTTTTTACTTCTTCTTTTGTTATCCGTACTGGTGATCCCATTGTTTTTATGTTCTGCGTTTCCTCTTCTTTGAATTCTATCCGTTGTTCCGTTAATAGCTCTTGAAAGTATGTTTCCCATTGTTGTGATGTTATCGGGGTTACTATTTCTTTTTATCTATTACTTCTTAGGTTTCTTAGTGTTCTCCAACTTTCCGTATTCCTTTTTCCTCCCAAGTAGGTATTTAGCCGTATACATTTTTTCTCCCATGATTCGTTTTTCTTCTGGCTGATTTTTCTTCTAACTTTTGTTTGGGCCTTTTTATATGTTTCCTTATCTTCAGTTTTTTTTGAACTTAGGTATATCTGATATTTCTTCCTTTTTTCCTCTATATCCTTCTCTATTTCCTCGTCCCACCAATATGGTTTGTTGTGGGTGGCGATATTTTCGTATCTCCCTAGGGCTTCTAATGCTGCGTTGTGTATACTTTCTTTAATATGTAGGTAGTGCTCTTCCAAGTTCGTGAATGTCATATTGTTACTTAGTTTTTGATCCAGTCGGTTTCTATATAGCCACCTGGCAGTTTCATCCTCCAATGATGCCAGGTTGTACTTTTTTGTGTCTTCGGTTTCTTCTGAAGCTAGTTTGCCATTAGATTCGTTTTGATTATTTTGTTTACCTCCCGGGAACCAGATTTTCGTTTTAAGTAGATAATGGTCGCTGCCGCATGTTGGTCCTCGACATATTTTTACGTCTCGTATTTCTAGGTTTGATTTTTGCTTTGCTATAGTATAGTCGATAATTGATTTTTGTCCCCGTGTCTCGTTTGTCCATGTAAATTTGTGGATTTCTTTATGTTGGTAGAAGCCGTTCATAATTTTGAGGTTGTTTTGTTCACACAGTGCTATTAGTCTTTCCCCGTTGTTGTTCCTTCTGTCTTCTCCATACTTTCCAATCACTGGATCATTTTGCTTCCTCCCAACTCTTCCGTTTAGATCTCCCAGTATCAATAGTTCTCGTGTGTTTCCTAATTTCGTGATTTCCTCACTCATTTTTGGTAGAACTCCTCTTTAGTTGTCCACGGATCTCCCTCATCTACTCCGTAAACTCCTAGCACTGTTATTTTTTCTCCAAACATTTGTAAATTCAGCTTTATTATACTTTCGTTCACTGCTTCCCATGACTTTATACACCTTCTCCATTTTCGGTGTATTATAATTCCTACTCCTCTCTTTGCGCGTTCTTCTTTTGGTACCGCACTGTAAAAGTGGTCGTATTCTCCTAAACCTTCCGATCCTTGTCCCTTCTTTTTTGTCTCGGTTACGACGGTCAGGTCTATCTTGAGGTTTTTAAGTTCCACTATTACTTCATTCAGTTTCCTTGCGATGCCTTGTACATTCCATGTAGCCAAAATCATTGTCCTTTTCCGTTGCTTGGGTCGACTTAAATGTTCCTTTTTCTTCCGAGGCTTTTGATTGGGTCTTTTAACATTTCTATTTTTTCCGAGTACTAGGGAGTTAGCCTAGTGCCTCAACCTCCAACCTGTAGGGCTAGGTAATTTTTACTCAGGGTTTTCTTCCCCTAGCCTTTGACGAGCCACCATCCATCTACAAGGCAGCAGCTTCTTCACCTGTAATCCTAGGCAGGAGCCCTCACAGGGTACTACCATCCGGGCCAGATGGACCCTGGTTTTTTTCCGAGGTGTTACTCCTCGATCCCTCCTCCTTTCCCGTAATACTATGGGACCCCGGGCTTGGGACCGGCATGGCGGAGTTTTTCCTAAAAGTAAAATCGTTAATTAAAACCTAAAAAAAATGTATAAAATTAATATAAACCGGTGGTTTTATATATCAACATTTGAAAATAGTGGACAAAACCTTTCCTAAAAGTAAAATCGTTAATTAAAACCTAAAAAAAATGTATAAAATTAATATAAACCGGTGGTTTTATATATCAACATTTGAAAATAGTGGACAAAACCTTTCCTAAAAGTAAAATCGTTAATTAAAACCTAAAAAATGTATAAAATTAATATAAACCGGTGGTTTTATGCATCAATATTTGAAGATGTTGGACAAAACCTGAGCTAAAAATAAAAGGTTATTAGTAAAGGATAATGACGGTTATGCATCAAAATTAATTCGATTCCATTTCTTCCTTTTTCTGGCTTTTATTGGCCATGGATTATAGATTCCCCATCGGTTCCATGTTGGCTAGTATAATGAATAGTGTGGCTAAAACAAATGTATTAGTAGACGGCCGATTTATCTTAAATTAATTTAGGTATCTATATTTAAATAGTTCACCAAATATTGTACATTTATACCATACCAGAAAGCCGTCCTCCATAATTTAATAGGCTTGTTTCTTCAGTTGCAGCTTCTTATTTTCACTCACTTCACTAACTTACCAGAATGGGCAACGTGTCCCATCTTTAAGAGCAATAACAAAGCTCTTTCACCATATTTTAGTGATTACAAAGAGATGCGCACATCCCGATTTTTAAAAACTATTATAAATATCTTAATAGTGTCCAAAATTTAATGAATGAGAAAGAAGAAACAAAATGGTGCGGACCTATATATTGCTATTGCTCTTAACCCTTCATTCTTTCACCTGTAGCAACAGAAAAGGAAAGAAAACTATCTTACCTTTCAATCATGATAGAAGCGAAGGTGATGGTATTAACAACGGTGCCAATTGCAGCAAGACGGATCAATCCACATTCAAGCAAGCACTTGAGTGAGGAATGACCCGTAAAACACTAAAGGTAGTAGATAAGCTACAAGAGTTCGGGGCCAAATACCACCACTTTTACATGTTATTTCTTATGGGAAAATTTAAGGTTCGATCTGCATTTTTTTGTACCGACGCCCAGCGAGAATGAGAAGAACGTGAGGAGTGTGGAGATGAATGGAGAGCAAATATCGTCATTTTTACATGTATTTTCCCATAAGGAAATTTAAGGTTCGATCTGCATTTTAAATCTAACGACGCTTAGCGTCGCGACGCCCAGAATGAGAAGAATGTGGGAAGTGTGGAGATGAATGAAGAGCAATATCATCATTTTTACAGGTATTTTCCATAAGGAAATTTAGGGTTCGATTTGCATTTTTTTTACCGACGCCTACCGTCGCGACGCTTAGAATGAGAAGAACGTGACGCAATTTACCAGTGGCTGTTAGCGTCTCCACCATAACCATCAAACTTTAATATTTGATTTAAATTTTACTTTTTGTGTGTGTGTGTGTTTATCGCAACCATTTCAGGATGGCTGATAAATTTTCTATTTCATTATAAGTAATTACTGATTAAATACAGTTCTTTTTACTTCTAAATTATCCAAAAAATAGTTGAAAAATCACATTCAAAGTAAAAAAAAATCTCTTAATTCTTACATATCAGTTTTTAACGTTTGTTGCTTTTAAATTTAAACCCCTAATTAAAAAAAAATATTGAAGGAAAGACACATACAAATTTAGAAAATTATAATTTCCCATCATAACCCTTTAGAGATGGCCGATAGATGATTTCTTTAATAGCCAACAGGCAACAATTTTCCCTGATCGTGTCTATAAGACATATGGAAAACACTGTATATACCTAACTCTTTAAAAGTGTCAACCTCTTTTGTAGGGAGGGATTATCGATCACCAGAGTCGGTACGTCTCCCCTCGGAAGGGTACCTGTTGTGTTTCCATGCGGAAAAAAGTCGATCATCCCTTTATATCACAGAAGCCAAATCGTATATAAAATATTTAAGTTTTAACTCTATTATTTATCGCAACCCTCTCAGGATGATTTAATAAATTTTCTATTTCATTATAAGTAATGACTGAAAATTTATCAGCCATCCTCAAATGGTTGCGATAAACACACACACACACACACACACACACACACACACACACACACAAAGTAAAATTTAAATCAAATATTAAAGTTTGATGGTTATGGTGGAGACGCTAACAGCCACTGGTAAATTGCGTCACGTTCTTCTCATTCTAAGCGTCGCGACGGTAGGCGTCGGTAAAAAAAAATGCAAATCGAACCCTAATTTCCTTATGGGAAAATACCTGTAAAAATGAGGATATTGCTCTTCATTCATCTCCACACTTCCCACATTCTTCTCATTGTGGGCGTAGTGGACAAAACCTGTCCTAAAAGTAAAATCGTTAATTAAAACCTAAAAAAAATGTATAAAATTAATATAAACCGGTGGTTTTATATATCAACATTTGAAAATAGTGGATAAAACCTTTCCTAAACCTAACATCGGTTTACAACGTTCTACGTCTTCCGATTCCCAATCTCCATCCTTCTCTATCTCTCCATGCACCTTCTTCCAGTCGGAGCTTTTAGACCTCTTCGTCTACTCCCTCTCTTCAGCTTCTTCTTGGTCTTCCGCGTTTCCTCCTTCCGCCTGGTTTCCACTGCATCACTTGTTTAGGTATTCTTGCCTCTGGCATTCGTTGTACATGCCCAAACCATATTAGTTGTTTATCCTGAATGTCGTCCACTATTGTATGCTTGACTTTCATTACCTCTCTGATTCTCTTATTTGGTATCCTTTCCATCCTTGACCTGCCCGCCGCTCTCCTCCAGTAGTCCATTTCTGTTGCTTTCAGCATTTTCTTTGTTGTCTCTTTTAGTGGCCATACCTCCGAGGATTAGGTGGTTATTGCCTTTACGATTGTGTTGTAAATTCTTGTTTTGTTTTCCTTACTAATATTTTTGTCCCAGAGCACGCTATTAAGTAATGCTATTGCCTTTCTTCCCTGTGTATTTCGGTCTTTTATCGCTTCTGTTAAATCTCCGTTGTTTGTTAGTCTCATACCCAGATATTTATACTCTGTACATTGTTTTATTGTTTTTCCACTGTTTAGTATAAGGTCCCGTTGTTCTCCTCCTATACACATATATTCTGTTTTGGATAAGTTGACTTCCAATCCCCATTTGGTGTACTCCTCTATCAGCTTTCGGGTCATATATTCAAGGTCTTCATAATCTTGTGCGATTACTACTTGGTCATCCGCGAAGCTCAACGTGTATAGTATATAGTCTTCAAGGGGCAGACCCATTCCTCTGCTGTTTCTCTTCCATGTTTTTATTGCCTGCTCTAGGTATATTTTGAACAGGGTTGGTGACGGACAACATCCCTGCTTAAGTCCTTTATCTGTTTTAAATCCTTTACTGATGTTCTTTCCCTGTTTTATTTTTGTTTTTATGTCTTCGTATAATGATCTTACCGCTTTAATCAATTCTGTATTTATATTGCTTGTTTCCAGAGCATGCCACAATTTACTGAGGGGTATGCTGTCGTATGCCTTCTTTAAGTCGACGAACAATAAGTGTAGCTCTTGGTTGTAACCTAGTTTTTCTCCATTACTTGGGTTATCGTGAATAAGTGGTCCACCGTCGACCTTCCTGCTCTGAAACCTGCTTGTTCTTCTGCTTCGCTATCTGTGTATTCGTTTTCGATTTTGGCTTTTAATATTTTTCCATAAATTCTACTCAATGTACTTGTCACTGCTATACCTCGATAGTTTTCACATTTGTTCCTGTCCCCTTTTTTAAATATTGTTGTTAAATAGCTGGTTTTCCACTCCATAGGTACCTCCTTCTTATTTATGCACGTCTGAAACAGTTTTGTTAAGTGATCAGTCAATTTGCTGCTTCCGTTTTTGACTAGTTCCCCATATATCTCTCCCGGTCCCGGTGATCTTCCATTTTTTAGGAATCCACATTGTTTTTTTACTTCTTCTTTTGTTATCCGTACTGGTGATCCCATTGTTTTTATGTTCTGCGTTTCCTCTTCTTTGAATTCTATCCGTTGTTCCGTTAATAGCTCTTGAAAGTATGTTTCCCATTGTTGTGATGTTATCGGGGTTACTATTTCTTTTGATCTATTACTTCTTAGGTTTCTTAGTGTTCTCCAACTTTCCGTATTCCTTTTTCCTCCCAAGTAGGTATTTAGCCGTATACATTTCTTCTCCCATGATTCGTTTTTCTTCTGGCTGATTTTTCTTCTAACTTTTGTTTGGGCCTTTTTATATGTTTCCTTATCTTCAGTTTTTTTTGAACTTAGGTATATCTGATATTTCTTCCTTTTTTCCTCTATATCCTTCTCTATTTCCTCGTCCCACCAATATGGTTTGTTGTGGGTGGCGATATTTTCGTATCTCCCTAGGGCTTCTAATGCTGCGTTGTGTATACTTTCTTTAATATGTAGGTAGTGCTCTTCCAAGTTCGTGAATGTCATATTGTTACTTAGTTTTTGATCCAGTCGGTTTCTATATAGCCACCTGGCAGTTTCATCCTCCAATGATGCCAGGTTGTACTTTTTTGTGTCTTCGGTTTCTTCTGAAGCTAGTTTGCCATTAGATTCGTTTTGATTATTTTGTTTACCTCCCGGGAACCAGATTTTCGTTTTAAGTAGATAATGGTCGCTGCCGCATGTTGGTCCTCGACATATTTTTACGTCTCGTATTTCTAGGTCTGATTTTTGCTTTGCTATAGTATAGTCGATAATTGATTTTTGTCCCCGTGTCTCGTTTGTCCATGTAAATTTGTGGATTTCTTTATGTTGGTAGAAGCCGTTCATAATTTTGAGGTTGTTTTGTTCACACAGTGCTATTAGTCTTTCCCCGTTGTTGTTCCTTCTGTCTTCTCCATACTTTCCAATCACTGGATCATTTTGCTTCCTCCCAACTCTTCCGTTTAGATCTCCCAGTATCAATAGTTCTCGTGTGTTTCCTAATTTCGTGATTTCCTCACTCATTTTTTGGTAGAACTCCTCTTTAGTTGTCCACGGATCTCCCTCATCTACTCCGTAAACTCCTAGCACTGTTATTTTTTCTCCAAACATTTGTAAATTCAGCTTTATTATTCTTTCGTTCACTGCTTCCCATGACTTTATACACCTTCTCCATTTTCGGTGTATTATAATTCCTACTCCTCTCTTTGCGCGTTCTTCTTTTGGTACCCCACTGTAAAAGTGGTCGTATTCTCCTAAACCTTCCGATCCTTGTCCCTTCTTTTTTGTCTCGGTTACGACGGTCAGGTCTATCTTGAGGTTTTTAAGTTCCACTATTACTTCATTCAGTTTCCTTGCGATGCCTTGTACATTCCATGTAGCCAAAATCATTGTCCTTTTCCGTTGCTTGGGTCGACTTAAATGTTCCTTTTTCTTCCGAGGCTTTTGATTGGGTCTTTTAACATTTCTATTTTTTCCGAGTACTAGGGAGTTAGCCTAGTGCCTCAACCTCCAACCTGTAGGGCTAGGTAATTTTTACTCAGGGTTTTCTTTCCCTAGCCTTTGACGAGCCACCATCCATCTACAAGGCAGCAGCTTCTTCACCTGTAATCCTAGGCAGGAGCCCTCACAGGGTACTACCATCCGGGCCAGATGGACCCTGGTTTTTTTCCGAGGTGTTACTCCTCGATCCCTCCTCCTTTCCCGTAATACTATGGGACCCCGGGCTTGGGACCGGCATGGCGGAGTTTTTCCTAAAAGTAAAATCGTTAATTAAAACCTAAAAAAAATGTATAAAATTAATATAAACCGGTGGTTTTATATATCAACATTTGAAAATAGTGGACAAAACCTTTCCTAAAAGTAAAATCGTTAATTAAAACCTAAAAAAAATGTATAAAATTAATATAAACCGGTGGTTTTATATATCAACATTTGAAAATAGTGGACAAAACCTTTCCTAAAAGTAAAATCGTTAATTAAAACCTAAAAAAAATGTATAAAATTAATATAAACCGGTGGTTTTATGCATCAACATTTGAAGATGTTGGACAAAACCTGAGCTAAAAATAAAAGGTTATTAGTAAAGGATAATGACGGTTATGCATCAAAATTAATTCGATTCCATTTCTTCCTTTTTCTGGCTTTTATTGGCCATGGATTATAGATTCCCCATCGGTTCCATGTTGGCTAGTATAATGAATAGTGTGGCTAAAACAAATGTATTAGTAGACGGCCGATTTATCTTAAATTAATTTAGGTATCTATATTTAAATAGTTCACCAAATATTGTACATTTATACCATACCAGAAAGCCGTCCTCCATAATTTAATAGGCTTGTTTCTTCAGTTGCAGCTTCTTATTTTCACTCACTTCACTAACTTACCAGAATGGGCAACGTGTCCCATCTTTAAGAGCAATAACAAAGCTCCTTCACCATATTTTAGTGATTATAAAGAGATGCGCACAGCCCGATTTTTAAAAACTATTATAAATATCTTAATAGTGTCCAAAATTTAATGAATGAGAAAGAAGAAACAAAATGGTGCGGACCTATATATTGCTATTGCTCTTAACCCTTCATTCTTTCACCTGTAGCAACAGAAAAGGAAAGAAAACTATCTTACCTTTCAATCATGATAGAAGCGAAGGTGATGGTATTAACAACGGTGCCAATTGCAGCAAGACGGATCAATCCACATTCAAGCAAGCACTTGAGTGAGGAATGACCCGTAAAACACTAAAGGTAGTAGATAAGCTACAAGAGTTCGGGGCCAAATACCACCACTTTTACATGTTATTTCTTATGGGAAAATTTAAGGTTCGATCTGCATTTTTTTGTACCGACGCCCAGCGAGAATGAGAAGAACGTGAGGAGTGTGGAGATGAATGGAGAGCAAATATCGTCATTTTTACATGTATTTTCCCATAAGGAAATTTAAGGTTCGATCTGCATTTTAAATCTAACGACGCTTAGCGTCGCGACGCCCAGAATGAGAAGAATGTGGGAAGTGTGGAGATGAATGAAGAGCAATATCATCATTTTTACAGGTATTTTCCATAAGGAAATTTAGGGTTCGATTTGCATTTTTTTTACCGACGCCTACCGTCGCGACGCTTAGAATGAGAAGAACGTGACGCAATTTACCAGTGGCTGTTAGCGTCTCCACCATAACCATCAAACTTTAATATTTGATTTAAATTTTACTTTTTGTGTGTGTGTGTGTTTATCGCAACCATTTCAGGATGGCTGATAAATTTTCTATTTCATTATAAGTAATTACTGATTAAATACAGTTCTTTTTACTTCTAAATTATCCAAAAAATAGTTGAAAAATCACATTCAAAGTAAAAAAAAATCTCTTAATTCTTACATATCAGTTTTTAACGTTTGTTGCTTTTAAATTTAAACCCCTAATTAAAAAAAAATATTGAAGGAAAGACACATACAAATTTAGAAAATTATAATTTCCCATCATAACCCTTTAGAGATGGCCGATAGATGATTTCTTTAATAGCCAACAGGCAACAATTTTCCCTGATCGTGTCTATAAGACATATGGAAAACACTGTATATACCTAACTCTTTAAAAGTGTCAACCTCTTTTGTAGGGAGGGATTATCGATCACCAGAGTCGGTACGTCTCCCCTCGGAAGGGTACCTGTCGTGTTTCCATGCGGAAAAAAGTCGATCATCCCTTTATATCACAGAAGCCAAATCGTATATAAAATATTTAAGTTTTAACTCTATTATTTATCGCAACCCTCTCAGGATGATTTAATAAATTTTCTATTTCATTATAAGTAATGACTGAAAATTTATCAGCCATCCTCAAATGGTTGCGATAAACACACACACACACACACACAAAAAGTAAAATTTAAATCAAATATTAAAGTTTGATGGTTATGGTGGAGACGCTAACAGCCACTGGTAAATTGCGTCACGTTCTTCTCATTCTAAGCGTCGCGACGGTAGGCGTCGGTAAAAAAAATGCAAATCGAACCCTAAATTTCCTTATTGGAAAATACCTGTAAAAATGATGATATTGCTCTTCATTCATCTCCACACTTCCCACATTCTTCTCATTGTGGGCGTAGTGGACAAAACCTTTCCTAAAAGTAAAATCGTTAATTAAAACCTAAAAAATGTATAAAATTAATATAAACCGGTGGTTTTATATATCAACATTTGAAAATAGTGGACAAAACCTTTCCTAAAAGTAAAATCGTTAATTAAAACCTAAAAAAATGTATAAAATTAATATAAACCGGTGGTTTTATATATCAACATTTGAAAATAGTGGATAAAACCTTTCCTAAAAGTAAAATCGTTAATTAAAACCAAAAAAAAATGTATAAAATTAATATAAACCGGTGGTTTTATATATCAACATTTGAAAATAGTGGACAAAACCTTTCCTAAAAGTAAAATCGTTAATTAAAACCTAAAAAAAATGTATAAAATTAATATAAACCGGTAGTTTTATATATCAACATTTGAAAATAGTGGACAAAACCTTTCCTAAAAGTAAAATCGTTAATTAAAACCTAAAAAAAATGTATAAACCGGTGGTTTTATATATCAACATTTGAAAATAGTGGACAAAACCTTTCCTAAAAGTAAAATCGTTAATTAAAACCTAAAAAAATGTATAAAATTAATATAAACCGGTGGTTTTATATATCAACATTTGAAAATAGTGGACAAAACCTTTCCTAAAAGTAAAATCGTTAATTAAAACCTAAAAAATGTATAAAATTAATATAAACCGGTGGTTTTATATATCAACATTTGAAAATAGTGGACAAAACCTTTCCTAAAAGTAAAATCGTTAATTAAAACCTAAAAAAAATGTATAAAATTAATATAAACCGGTGGTTTTATGCATCAACATTTGAAGATGTTGGACAAAACCTGAGCTAAAAATAAAAGGTTATTAGTAAAGGATAATGACGGTTATGCATCAAAATTAATTCGATTCCATTTCTTCCTTTTTCTGGCTTTTATTGGCCATGGATTATAGATTCCCCATCGGTTCCATGTTGGCTAGTATAATGAATAGTGTGGCTAAAACAAATGTATTAGTAGACGGCCGATTTATCTTAAATTAATTTAGGTATCTATATTTAAATAGTTCACCAAATATTGTACATTTATACCATACCAGAAAGCCGTCCTCCATAATTTAATAGGCTTGTTTCTTCAGTTGCAGCTTCTTATTTTCACTCACTTCACTAACTTACCAGAATGGGCAACGTGTCCCATCTTTAAGAGCAATAACAAAGCTCCTTCATCATTATATAGAGATGCGCACAGCCCGATTTTTAAAAACTATTATAAATATCTTAATAGTGTCCAAAATTTAATGAATAAGAGAGAAGAAACAAAATGGTGCGGACCTATATATTGCTATTGCTCTTAACCCTTCATTCTTTCACCTGTAGCAACAGAAAAGGAAAGAAAACTATCTTACCTTTCAATCATGATAGAAGCGAAGGTGATGGTATTAACAACGGTGCCAATTGCAGCAAGACGGATCAATCCACATTCAAGCAAGCACTTGAGTGAGGAATGACCCGTAAAACACTAAAGGTAGTAGATAAGCTACAAGAGTTCGGGGCCAAATACCACCACTTTTACATGTTATTTCTTATGGGAAAATTTAAGGTTCGATCTGCATTTTTTTGTACCGACGCCCAGCGAGAATGAGAAGAACGTGAGGAGTGTGGAGATGAATGGAGAGCAAATATCGTCATTTTTACATGTATTTTCCCATAAGGAAATTTAAGGTTCGATCTGCATTTTAAATCTAACGACGCTTAGCGTCGCGACGCCCAGAATGAGAAGAATGTGGGAAGTGTGGAGATGAATGAAGAGCAATATCATTTTTACAGGTATTTTCCATAAGGAAATTTAGGGTTCGATTTGCATTTTTTTTACCGACGCCTACCGTCGCGACGCTTAGAATGAGAAGAACGTGACGCAATTTACCAGTGGCTGTTAGCGTCTCCACCATAACCATCAAACTTTAATATTTGATTTAAATTTTACTTTTTGTGTGTGTGTGTGTTTATCGCAACCATTTCAGGATGGCTGATAAATTTTCTATTTCATTATAAGTAATTACTGATTAAATACAGTTCTTTTTACTTCTAAATTATCCAAAAAATAGTTGAAAAATCACATTCAAAGTAAAAAAAAATCTCTTTATTCTTACATATCAGTTTTTAACGTTTGTTGCTTTTAAATTTAAACCCCTAATTAAAAAAAAATATTGAAGGAAAGACACATACAAATTTAGAAAATTATAATTTCCCATCATAACCCTTTAGAGATGGCCGATAGATGATTTCTTTAATAGCCAACAGCCAACAATTTTCCCTGATCGTGTCTATAAGACATATGGAAAACACTGTATATACCTAACTCTTTAAAAGTGTCAACCTCTTTTGTAGGGAGGGATTATCGATCACCAGAGTCGGTACGTCTCCCCTCGGAAGGGTACCTGTCGTGTTTCCATGCGGAAAAAAGTCGATCATCCCTTTATATCACAGAAGCCAAATCGTATATAAAATATTTAAGTTTTAACTCTATTATTTATCGCAACCCTCTCAGGATGATTTAATAAATTTTCTATTTCATTATAAGTAATGACTGAAAATTTATCAGCCATCCTCAAATGGTTGCGATAAACACACACACACACACACACACAAAAAGTAAAATTTAAATCAAATATTAAAGTTTGATGGTTATGGTGGAGACGCTAACAGCCACTGGTAAATTGCGTCACGTTCTTCTCATTCTAAGCGTCGCGACGGTAGGCGTCGGTAAAAAAAAAATGCAAATCGAACCCTAAATTTCCTTATGGGAAAATACCTGTAAAAATGAGGATATTGCTCTTCATTCATCTCCACACTTCCCACATTCTTCTCATTGTGGGCGTAGTGGACAAAACCTTTCCTAAAAGTAAAATCGTTAATTAAAACCTAAAAAAAATGTATAAAATTAATATAAACCGGTGGTTTTATATATCAACATTTGAAAATAGTGGATAAAACCTTTCCTAAACCTAACATCGGTTTACAACGTTCTACGTCTTCCGATTCCCAATCTCCATCCTTCTCTATCTCTCCATGCACCTTCTTCCAGTCGGAGCTTTTGCACCTCTTCGTCTACTCCCTCTCTCCAGCTTCTTCTTGGTCTTCCGCGTTTCCTCCTTCCGCCTGGTTTCCACTGCATCACTTGTTTAGGTATTCTTGTCTCTGGCATTCGTTGTACATGCCCAAACCATATTAGTTGTTTATCCTGAATGTCGTCCACTATTGTATGCTTGACTTTCATTACCTCTCTGATTCTCTCATTTGGTATCCTTTCCATCCTTGACCTGCCCGCCGCTCTCCTCCAGTAGTCCATTTCTGTTGCTTTCAGCATTTTCTTTGTTGTCTCTTTTAGTGGCCATACCTCCGAGGAGTAGGTGGTTATTGCCTTTACGATTGTGTTGTAAATTCTTGTTTTGTTTTCCTTGCTAATATTTTTGTCCCAGAGCACGCTATTAAGTAATGCTATTGCCTTTCTTCCCTGTGTATTTCGGTCTTTTATCGCTTCTGTTAAATCTCCGTTGTTTGTTAGTCTCATACCCAGATATTTATACTCTGTACATTGTTTTATTGTTTTTCCACTGTTTAGTATAAGGTCCCGTTGTTCTCCTCCTATACACATATATTCTGTTTTGGATAAGTTGACTTCCAATCCCCATTTGGTGTACTCCTCTATCAGCTTTCGGGTCATATATTCAAGGTCTTCATAATCTTGTGCGATTACTACTTGGTCATCCGCGAAGCCAACGTATATAGTATATAGTCTTCAAGGGGCAGACCCATTCCTCTGCTGTTTCTCTTCCATGTTTTTATTGCCTGCTCTAGGTATATTTTGAACAGGGTTGGTGACAGACAACATCCCTGCTTAAGTCCTTTATCTGTTTTAAATCCTTTACTGATGTTCTTTCCCTGTTTTATTTTTGTTTTTATGTCTTCGTATAATGATCTTACCGCTTTAATCAATTCTGTATTTATATTGCTTGTTTCCAGAGCATGCCACAATTTACTGAGGGGTATGCTGTCGTATGCCTTCTTTAAGTCGACGAACAATAAGTGTAGCTCTTGGTTGTAACTTAGTTTTTTCTCCATTACTTGGGTTATCGTGAATAAGTGGTCCACCGTCGACCTTCCTGCTCTGAAACCTGCTTGTTCTTCTGCTTCGCTATCTGTGTATTCGTTTTCGATTTTGGCTTTTAATATTTTTCCATAAATTCTACTCAATGTACTTGTCACTGCTATACCTCGATAGTTTTCACATTTGTTCCTGTCCCCTTTTTTAAATATTGTTGTTAAATAGCTGGTTTTCCACTCCATAGGTACCTCCTTCTTATTTATGCACGTCTGAAACAGTTTTGTTAAGTGATCAGTCAATTTGCTGCTTCCGTTTTTGACTAGTTCCCCATATATCTCTCCCGGTCCCGGTGATCTTCCATTTTTTAGGAATCCACATTGTTTTTTTACTTCTTCTTTTGTTATCCGTACTGGTGATCCCATTGTTTTTATGTTCTGCGTTTCCTCTTCTTTGAATTCTATCCGTTGTTCCGTTAATAGCTCTTGAAAGTATGTTTCCCATTGTTGTGATGTTATCGGGGTTACTATTTCTTTTGATCTATTACTTCTTAGGTTTCTTAGTGTTCTCCAACTTTCCGTATTCCTTTTTCCTCCCAAGTAGGTATTTAGCCGTATACATTTTTTCTCCCATGATTCGTTTTTCTTCTGGCTGATTTTTCTTCTAACTTTTGTTTGGGCCTTTTTATATGTTTCCTTATCTTCAGTTTTTTTTGAACTTAGGTATATCTGATATTTCTTCCTTTTTTCCTCTATATCCTTCTCTATTTCCTCGTCCCACCAATATGGTTTGTTGTGGGTGGCGATATTTTCGTATCTCCCTAGGGCTT
This sequence comes from Barypeithes pellucidus, assembly GCA_963991005.1. Classification (NCBI taxonomy): domain Eukaryota; kingdom Metazoa; phylum Arthropoda; class Insecta; order Coleoptera; family Curculionidae; genus Barypeithes; species Barypeithes pellucidus. The sequence goes on from OZ022559.1 coordinate 39,955,610, forward strand.
CTAATGCTGCGTTGTGTATACTTTCTTTAATATGTAGGTAGTGCTCTTCCAAGTTCGTGAATGTCATATTGTTACTTAGTTTTTGATCCAGTCGGTTTCTATATAGCCACCTGGCAGTTTCATCCTCCAATGATGCCAGGTTGTACTTTTTTGTGTCTTCGGTTTCTTCTGAAGCTAGTTTGCCATTAGATTCGTTTTGATTATTTTGTTTACCTCCCGGGAACCAGATTTTCGTTTTAAGTAGATAATGGTCGCTGCCGCATGTTGGTCCTCGACATATTTTTACGTCTCGTATTTCTAGGTCTGATTTTTGCTTTGCTATAGTATAGTCGATAATTGATTTTTGTCCCCGTGTCTCGTTTGTCCATGTAAATTTGTGGATTTCTTTATGTTGGTAGAAGCCGTTCATAATTTTGAGGTTGTTTTGTTCACACAGTGCTATTAGTCTTTCCCCGTTGTTGTTCCTTCTGTCTTCTCCATACTTTCCAATCACTGGATCATTTTGCTTCCTCCCAACTCTTCCGTTTAGATCTCCCAGTATCAATAGTTCTCGTGTGTTTCCTAATTTCGTGATTTCCTCACTCATTTTTTGGTAGAACTCCTCTTTAGTTGTCCACGGATCTCCCTCATCTACTCCGTAAACTCCTAGCACTGTTATTTTTTCTCCAAACATTTGTAAATTCAGCTTTATTATTCTTTCGTTCACTGCTTCCCATGACTTTATACACCTTCTCCATTTTCGGTGTATTATAATTCCTACTCCTCTCTTTGCGCGTTCTTCTTTTGGTACCCCACTGTAAAAGTGGTCGTATTCTCCTAAACCTTCCGATCCTTGTCCCTTCTTTTTTGTCTCGGTTACGACGGTCAGGTCTATCTTGAGGTTTTTAAGTTCCACTATTACTTCATTCAGTTTCCTTGCGATGCCTTGTACATTCCATGTAGCCAAAATCATTGTCCTTTTCCGTTGCTTGGGTCGACTTAAATGTTCCTTTTTCTTCCGAGGCTTTTGATTGGGTCTTTTAACATTTCTATTTTTTCCGAGTACTAGGGAGTTAGCCTAGTGCCTCAACCTCCAACCTGTAGGGCTAGGTAATTTTTACTCAGGGTTTTCTTCCCCTAGCCTTTGACGAGCCACCATCCATCTACAAGGCAGCAGCTTCTTCACCTGTAATCCTAGGCAGGAGCCCTCACAGGGTACTACCATCCGGGCCAGATGGACCCTGGTTTTTTTCCGAGGTGTTACTCCTCGATCCCTCCTCCTTTCCCGTAATACTATGGGACCCCGGGCTTGGGACCGGCATGGCGGAGTTTTTCCTAAAAGTAAAATCGTTAATTAAAACCTAAAAAAAATGTATAAAATTAATATAAACCGGTGGTTTTATATATCAACATTTGAAAATAGTGGACAAAACCTTTCCTAAAAGTAAAATCAACATTTGAAGATGTTGGACAAAACCTGAGCTAAAAATAAAAGGTTATTAGTAAAGGATAATGACGGTTATGCATCAAAATTAATTCGATTCCATTTCTTCCCTTTTCTGGCTTTTATTGGCCATGGATTATAGATTCCCCATCGGTTCCATGTTGGCTAGTATAATGAATAGTGTGGCTAAAACAAATGTATTAGTAGACGGCCGATTTATCTTAAATTAATTTAGGTATCTATATTTAAATAGTTCACCAAATATTGTACATTTATACCATACCAGAAAGCCGTCCTCCATAATTTAATAGGCTTGTTTCTTCAGTTGCAGCTTCTTATTTTCACTCACTTCACTAACTTACCAGAATGGGCAACGTGTCCCATCTTTAAGAGCAATAACAAAGCTCCTTCACCATATTTTAGTGATTATAAAGAGATGCGCACAGCCCGATTTTTAAAAACTATTATAAATATCTTAATAGTGTCCAAAATTTAATGAATGAGAAAGAAGAAACAAAATGGTGCGGACCTATATATTGCTATTGCTCTTAACCCTTCATTCTTTCACCTGTAGCAACAGAAAAGGAAAGAAAACTATCTTACCTTTCAATCATGATAGAAGCGAAGGTGATGGTATTAACAACGGTGCCAATTGCAGCAAGACGGATCAATCCACATTCAAGCAAGCACTTGAGTGAGGAATGACCCGTAAAACACTAAAGGTAGTAGATAAGCTACAAGAGTTCGGGGCCAAATACCACCACTTTTACATGTTATTTCTTATGGGAAAATTTAAGGTTCGATCTGCATTTTTTTGTACCGACGCCCAGCGAGAATGAGAAGAACGTGAGGAGTGTGGAGATGAATGGAGAGCAAATATCGTCATTTTTACATGTATTTTTTTTCGATTTGCATTTTTTTTACCGACGCCTACCGTCGCGACGCTTAGAATGAGAAGAACGTGACGCAATTTACCAGTGGCTGTTAGCGTCTCCACCATAACCATCAAACTTTAATATTTGATTTAAATTTTACTTTTTGTGTGTGTGTGTGTTTATCGCAACCATTTCAGGATGGCTGATAAATTTTCTATTTCATTATAAGTAATTACTGATTAAATACAGTTCTTTTTACTTCTAAATTATCCAAAAAATAGTTGAAAAATCACATTCAAAGTAAAAAAAAATCTCTTAATTCTTACATATCAGTTTTTAACGTTTGTTGCTTTTAAATTTAAACCCCTAATTAAAAAAAAATATTGAAGGAAAGACACATACAAATTTAGAAAATTATAATTTCCCATCATAACCCTTTAGAGATGGCCGATAGATGATTTCTTTAATAGCCAACAGGCAACAATTTTCCCTGATCGTGTCTATAAGACATATGGAAAACACTGTATATACCTAACTCTTTAAAAGTGTCAACCTCTTTTGTAGGGAGGGATTATCGATCACCAGAGTCGGTACGTCTCCCCTCGGAAGGGTACCTGTCGTGTTTCCATGCGGAAAAAAGTCGATCATCCCTTTATATCACAGAAGCCAAATCGTATATAAAATATTTAAGTTTTAACTCTATTATTTATCGCAACCCTCTCAGGATGATTTAATAAATTTTCTATTTCATTATAAGTAATGACTGAAAATTTATCAGCCATCCTCAAATGGTTGCGATAAACACACACACACACACACACAAAAAGTAAAATTTAAATCAAATATTAAAGTTTGATGGTTATGGTGGAGACGCTAACAGCCACTGGTAAATTGCGTCACGTTCTTCTCATTCTAAGCGTCGCGACGGTAGGCGTCGGTAAAAAAAATGCAAATCGAACCCTAAATTTCCTTATTGGAAAATACCTGTAAAAATGATGATATTGCTCTTCATTCATCTCCACACTTCCCACATTCTTCTCATTGTGGGCGTAGTGGACAAAACCTTTCCTAAAAGTAAAATCGTTAATTAAAACCTAAAAAATGTATAAAATTAATATAAACCGGTGGTTTTATATATCAACATTTGAAAATAGTGGACAAAACCTTTCCTAAAAGTAAAATCGTTAATTAAAACCTAAAAAAATGTATAAAATTAATATAAACCGGTGGTTTTATATATCAACATTTGAAAATAGTGGATAAAACCTTTCCTAAAAGTAAAATCGTTAATTAAAACCTAAAAAAAATGTATAAAATTAATATAAACCGGTGGTTTTATATATCAACATTTGAAAATAGTGGACAAAACCTTTCCTAAAAGTAAAATCGTTAATTAAAACCTAAAAAAAATGTATAAAATTAATATAAACCGGTAGTTTTATATATCAACATTTGAAAATAGTGGACAAAACCTTTCCTAAAAGTAAAATCGTTAATTAAAACCTAAAAAAAATGTATAAACCGGTGGTTTTATATATCAACATTTGAAAATAGTGGACAAAACCTTTCCTAAAAGTAAAATCGTTAATTAAAACCTAAAAAAATGTATAAAATTAATATAAACCGGTGGTTTTATATATCAACATTTGAAAATAGTGGACAAAACCTTTCCTAAAAGTAAAATCGTTAATTAAAACCTAAAAAATGTATAAAATTAATATAAACCGGTGGTTTTATATATCAACATTTGAAAATAGTGGACAAAACCTTTCCTAAAAGTAAAATCGTTAATTAAAACCTAAAAAAAATGTATAAAATTAATATAAACCGGTGGTTTTATGCATCAACATTTGAAGATGTTGGACAAAACCTGAGCTAAAAATAAAAGGTTATTAGTAAAGGATAATGACGGTTATGCATCAAAATTAATTCGATTCCATTTCTTCCTTTTTCTGGCTTTTATTGGCCATGGATTATAGATTCCCCATCGGTTCCATGTTGGCTAGTATAATGAATAGTGTGGCTAAAACAAATGTATTAGTAGACGGCCGATTTATCTTAAATTAATTTAGGTATCTATATTTAAATAGTTCACCAAATATTGTACATTTATACCATACCAGAAAGCCGTCCTCCATAATTTAATAGGCTTGTTTCTTCAGTTGCAGCTTCTTATTTTCACTCACTTCACTAACTTACCAGAATGGGCAACGTGTCCCATCTTTAAGAGCAATAACAAAGCTCCTTCATCATTATATAGAGATGCGCACAGCCCGATTTTTAAAAACTATTATAAATATCTTAATAGTGTCCAAAATTTAATGAATAAGAGAGAAGAAACAAAATGGTGCGGACCTATATATTGCTATTGCTCTTAACCCTTCATTCTTTCACCTGTAGCAACAGAAAAGGAAAGAAAACTATCTTACCTTTCAATCATGATAGAAGCGAAGGTGATGGTATTAACAACGGTGCCAATTGCAGCAAGACGGATCAATCCACATTCAAGCAAGCACTTGAGTGAGGAATGACCCGTAAAACACTAAAGGTAGTAGATAAGCTACAAGAGTTCGGGGCCAAATACCACCACTTTTACATGTTATTTCTTATGGGAAAATTTAAGGTTCGATCTGCATTTTTTTGTACCGACGCCCAGCGAGAATGAGAAGAACGTGAGGAGTGTGGAGATGAATGGAGAGCAAATATCGTCATTTTTACATGTATTTTCCCATAAGGAAATTTAAGGTTCGATCTGCATTTTAAATCTAACGACGCTTAGCGTCGCGACGCCCAGAATGAGAAGAATGTGGGAAGTGTGGAGATGAATGAAGAGCAATATCATTTTTACAGGTATTTTCCATAAGGAAATTTAGGGTTCGATTTGCATTTTTTTTACCGACGCCTACCGTCGCGACGCTTAGAATGAGAAGAACGTGACGCAATTTACCAGTGGCTGTTAGCGTCTCCACCATAACCATCAAACTTTAATATTTGATTTAAATTTTACTTTTTGTGTGTGTGTGTGTTTATCGCAACCATTTCAGGATGGCTGATAAATTTTCTATTTCATTATAAGTAATTACTGATTAAATACAGTTCTTTTTACTTCTAAATTATCCAAAAAATAGTTGAAAAATCACATTCAAAGTAAAAAAAAATCTCTTTATTCTTACATATCAGTTTTTAACGTTTGTTGCTTTTAAATTTAAACCCCTAATTAAAAAAAAATATTGAAGGAAAGACACATACAAATTTAGAAAATTATAATTTCCCATCATAACCCTTTAGAGATGGCCGATAGATGATTTCTTTAATAGCCAACAGCCAACAATTTTCCCTGATCGTGTCTATAAGACATATGGAAAACACTGTATATACCTAACTCTTTAAAAGTGTCAACCTCTTTTGTAGGGAGGGATTATCGATCACCAGAGTCGGTACGTCTCCCCTCGGAAGGGTACCTGTCGTGTTTCCATGCGGAAAAAAGTCGATCATCCCTTTATATCACAGAAGCCAAATCGTATATAAAATATTTAAGTTTTAACTCTATTATTTATCGCAACCCTCTCAGGATGATTTAATAAATTTTCTATTTCATTATAAGTAATGACTGAAAATTTATCAGCCATCCTCAAATGGTTGCGATAAACACACACACACACACACACACAAAAAGTAAAATTTAAATCAAATATTAAAGTTTGATGGTTATGGTGGAGACGCTAACAGCCACTGGTAAATTGCGTCACGTTCTTCTCATTCTAAGCGTCGCGACGGTAGGCGTCGGTAAAAAAAAAATGCAAATCGAACCCTAAATTTCCTTATGGGAAAATACCTGTAAAAATGAGGATATTGCTCTTCATTCATCTCCACACTTCCCACATTCTTCTCATTGTGGGCGTAGTGGACAAAACCTTTCCTAAAAGTAAAATCGTTAATTAAAACCTAAAAAAAATGTATAAAATTAATATAAACCGGTGGTTTTATATATCAACATTTGAAAATAGTGGATAAAACCTTTCCTAAACCTAACATCGGTTTACAACGTTCTACGTCTTCCGATTCCCAATCTCCATCCTTCTCTATCTCTCCATGCACCTTCTTCCAGTCGGAGCTTTTGCACCTCTTCGTCTACTCCCTCTCTCCAGCTTCTTCTTGGTCTTCCGCGTTTCCTCCTTCCGCCTGGTTTCCACTGCATCACTTGTTTAGGTATTCTTGTCTCTGGCATTCGTTGTACATGCCCAAACCATATTAGTTGTTTATCCTGAATGTCGTCCACTATTGTATGCTTGACTTTCATTACCTCTCTGATTCTCTCATTTGGTATCCTTTCCATCCTTGACCTGCCCGCCGCTCTCCTCCAGTAGTCCATTTCTGTTGCTTTCAGCATTTTCTTTGTTGTCTCTTTTAGTGGCCATACCTCCGAGGAGTAGGTGGTTATTGCCTTTACGATTGTGTTGTAAATTCTTGTTTTGTTTTCCTTGCTAATATTTTTGTCCCAGAGCACGCTATTAAGTAATGCTATTGCCTTTCTTCCCTGTGTATTTCGGTCTTTTATCGCTTCTGTTAAATCTCCGTTGTTTGTTAGTCTCATACCCAGATATTTATACTCTGTACATTGTTTTATTGTTTTTCCACTGTTTAGTATAAGGTCCCGTTGTTCTCCTCCTATACACATATATTCTGTTTTGGATAAGTTGACTTCCAATCCCCATTTGGTGTACTCCTCTATCAGCTTTCGGGTCATATATTCAAGGTCTTCATAATCTTGTGCGATTACTACTTGGTCATCCGCGAAGCCAACGTATATAGTATATAGTCTTCAAGGGGCAGACCCATTCCTCTGCTGTTTCTCTTCCATGTTTTTATTGCCTGCTCTAGGTATATTTTGAACAGGGTTGGTGACAGACAACATCCCTGCTTAAGTCCTTTATCTGTTTTAAATCCTTTACTGATGTTCTTTCCCTGTTTTATTTTTGTTTTTATGTCTTCGTATAATGATCTTACCGCTTTAATCAATTCTGTATTTATATTGCTTGTTTCCAGAGCATGCCACAATTTACTGAGGGGTATGCTGTCGTATGCCTTCTTTAAGTCGACGAACAATAAGTGTAGCTCTTGGTTGTAACCTAGTTTTTTCTCCATTACTTGGGTTATCGTGAATAAGTGGTCCACCGTCGACCTTCCTGCTCTGAAACCTGCTTGTTCTTCTGCTTCGCTATCTGTGTATTCGTTTTCGATTTTGGCTTTTAATATTTTTCCATAAATTCTACTCAATGTACTTGTCACTGCTATACCTCGATAGTTTTCACATTTGTTCCTGTCCCCTTTTTTAAATATTGTTGTTAAATAGCTGGTTTTCCACTCCATAGGTACCTCCTTCTTATTTATGCACGTCTGAAACAGTTTTGTTAAGTGATCAGTCAATTTGCTGCTTCCGTTTTTGACTAGTTCCCCATATATCTCTCCCGGTCCCGGTGATCTTCCATTTTTTAGGAATCCACATTGTTTTTTTACTTCTTCTTTTGTTATCCGTACTGGTGATCCCATTGTTTTTATGTTCTGCGTTTCCTCTTCTTTGAATTCTATCCGTTGTTCCGTTAATAGCTCTTGAAAGTATGTTTCCCATTGTTGTGATGTTATCGGGGTTACTATTTCTTTTGATCTATTACTTCTTAGGTTTCTTAGTGTTCTCCAACTTTCCGTATTCCTTTTTCCTCCCAAGTAGGTATTTAGCCGTATACATTTTTTCTCCCATGATTCGTTTTTCTTCTGGCTGATTTTTCTTCTAACTTTTGTTTGGGCCTTTTTATATGTTTCCTTATCTTCAGTTTTTTTTGAACTTAGGTATATCTGATATTTCTTCCTTTTTTCCTCTATATCCTTCTCTATTTCCTCGTCCCACCAATATGGTTTGTTGTGGGTGGCGATATTTTCGTATCTCCCTAGGGCTTCTAATGCTGCGTTGTGTATACTTTCTTTAATATGTAGGTAGTGCTCTTCCAAGTTCGTGAATGTCATATTGTTACTTAGTTTTTGATCCAGTCGGTTTCTATATAGCCACCTGGCAGTTTCATCCTCCAATGATGCCAGGTTGTACTTTTTTGTGTCTTCGGTTTCTTCTGAAGCTAGTTTGCCATTAGATTCGTTTTGATTATTTTGTTTACCTCCCGGGAACCAGATTTTCGTTTTAAGTAGATAATGGTCGCTGCCGCATGTTGGTCCTCGACATATTTTTACGTCTCGTATTTCTAGGTCTGATTTTTGCTTTGCTATAGTATAGTCGATAATTGATTTTTGTCCCCGTGTCTCGTTTGTCCATGTAAATTTGTGGATTTCTTTATGTTGGTAGAAGCCGTTCATAATTTTGAGGTTGTTTTGTTCACACAGTGCTATTAGTCTTTCCCCGTTGTTGTTCCTTCTGTCTTCTCCATACTTTCCAATCACTGGATCATTTTGCTTCCTCCCAACTCTTCCGTTTAGATCTCCCAGTATCAATAGTTCTCGTGTGTTTCCTAATTTCGTGATTTCCTCACTCATTTTTTGGTAGAACTCCTCTTTAGTTGTCCACGGATCTCCCTCATCTACTCCGTAAACTCCTAGCACTGTTATTTTTTCTCCAAACATTTGTAAATTCAGCTTTATTATTCTTTCGTTCACTGCTTCCCATGACTTTATACACCTTCTCCATTTTCGGTGTATTATAATTCCTACTCCTCTCTTTGCGCGTTCTTCTTTTGGTACCCCACTGTAAAAGTGGTCGTATTCTCCTAAACCTTCCGATCCTTGTCCCTTCTTTTTTGTCTCGGTTACGACGGTCAGGTCTATCTTGAGGTTTTTAAGTTCCACTATTACTTCATTCAGTTTCCTTGCGATGCCTTGTACATTCCATGTAGCCAAAATCATTGTCCTTTTCCGTTGCTTGGGTCGACTTAAATGTTCCTTTTTCTTCCGAGGCTTTTGATTGGGTCTTTTAACATTTCTATTTTTTCCGAGTACTAGGGAGTTAGCCTAGTGCCTCAACCTCCAACCTGTAGGGCTAGGTAATTTTTACTCAGGGTTTTCTTCCCCTAGCCTTTGACGAGCCACCATCCATCTACAAGGCAGCAGCTTCTTCACCTGTAATCCTAGGCAGGAGCCCTCACAGGGTACTACCATCCGGGCCAGATGGACCCTGGTTTTTTTCCGAGGTGTTACTCCTCGATCCCTCCTCCTTTCCCGTAATACTATGGGACCCCGGGCTTGGGACCGGCATGGCGGAGTTTTTCCTAAAAGTAAAATCGTTAATTAAAACCTAAAAAAAATGTATAAAATTAATATAAACCGGTGGTTTTATATATCAACATTTGAAAATAGTGGACAAAACCTTTCCTAAAAGTAAAATCGTTAATTAAAACCTAAAAAAAATGTATAAAATTAATATAAACCGGTGGTTTTATATATCAACATTTGAAAATAGTGGACAAAACCTTTCCTAAAAGTAAAATCGTTAATTAAAACCTAAAAAAAATGTATAAAATTAATATAAACCGGTGGTTTTATGCATCAACATTTGAAGATGTTGGACAAAACCTGAGCTAAAAATAAAAGGTTATTAGTAAAGGATAATGACGGTTATGCATCAAAATTAATTCGATTCCATTTCTTCCTTTTTCTGGCTTTTATTGGCCATGGATTATAGATTCCCCATCGGTTCCATGTTGGCTAGTATAATGAATAGTGTGGCTAAAACAAATGTATTAGTAGACGGCCGATTTATCTTAAATTAATTTAGGTATCCATATTTAAATAGTTCACCAAATATTGTACATTTATACCATACCAGAAAGCCGTCCTCCATAATTTAATAGGCTTGTTTCTTCAGTTGCAGCTTCTTATTTTCACTCACTTCACTAACTTACCAGAATGGGCAACGTGTCCCATCTTTAAGAGCAATAACAAAGCTCCTTCACCATATTTTAGTGATTATAAAGAGATGCGCACAGCCCGATTTTTAAAAACTATTATAAATATCTTAATAGTGTCCAAAATTTAATGAATGAGAAAGAAGAAACAAAATGGTGCGGACCTATATATTGCTATTGCTCTTAACCCTTCATTCTTTCACCTGTAGCAACAGAAAAGGAAAGAAAACTATCTTACCTTTCAATCATGATAGAAGCGAAGGTGATGGTATTAACAACGGTGCCAATTGCAGCAAGACGGATCAATCCACATTCAAGCAAGCACTTGAGTGAGGAATGACCCGTAAAACACTAAAGGTAGTAGATAAGCTACAAGAGTTCGGGGCCAAATACCACCACTTTTACATGTTATTTCTTATGGGAAAATTTAAGGTTCGATCTGCATTTTTTTGTACCGACGCCCAGCGAGAATGAGAAGAACGCGAGGAGTGTGGAGATGAATGGAGATCAAATATCGTCATTTTTACATGTATTTTCCCATAAGGAAATTTAAGGTTCGATCTGCATTTTAAATCTAACGACGCTTAGCGTCGCGACGCCCAGAATGAGAAGAATGTGGGAAGTGTGGAGATGAATGAAGAGCAATATCATCATTTTTACAGGTATTTTCCATAAGGAAATTTAGGGTTCGATTTGCATTTTACCAGTGGCTGTTAGCGTCTCCACCATAACCATCAAACTTTAATATTTGATTTAAATTTTACTTTTTGTGTGTGTGTGTGTGTTTATCGCAACCATTTCAGGATGGCTGATAAATTTTCTATTTCATTATAAGTAATTACTGATTAAATACAGTTTTTTTTACTTCTAAATTATCCAAAAAATAGTTGAAAAATCACATTCAAAGTAAAAAAAAATCTCTTAATTCTTACATATCAGTTTTTAACGTTTGTTGCTTTTAAATTTAAACCCCTAATTAAAAAAAAATATTGAAGGAAAGACACATACAAATTTAGAAAATTATAATTTCCCATCATAACCCTTTAGAGATGGCCGATAGATGATTTCTTTAATAGCCAACAGGCAACAATTTTCCCTGATCGTGTCTATAAGACATATGGAAAACACTGTATATACCTAACTCTTTAAAAGTGTCAACCTCTTTTGTAGGGAGGGATTATCGATCACCAGAGTCGGTACGTCTCCCCTCGGAAGGGTACCTGTCGTGTTTCCATGCGGAAAAAAGTCGATCATCCCTTTATATCACAGAAGCCAAATCGTATATAAAATATTTAAGTTTTAACTCTATTATTTATCGCAACCCTCTCAGGATGATTTAATAAATTTTCTATTTCATTATAAGTAATGACTGAAAATTTATCAGCCATCCTCAAATGGTTGCGATAAACACACACACACAAAAAGTAAAATTTAAATCAAATATTAAAGTTTGATGGTTATGGTGGAGACGCTAACAGCCACTGGTAAATTGCGTCACGTTCTTCTCATTCTAAGCGTCGCGACGGTAGGCGTCGGTAAAAAAAATGCAAATCGAACCCTAAATTTTCTTATGGGAAAATATCTGTAAAAATGAGGATATTGCTCTTCATTCATCTCCACACTTCCCACATTCTTCTCATTGTGGGCGTAGTGGACAAAACCTTTCCTAAAAGTAAAATCGTTAATTAAAACCTAAAAAAAATGTATAAAATTAATATAAACTGGTGGTTTTATATATCAACATTTGAAAATAGTGGATAAAACCTTTCCTAAAAGTATATATATATATATATATATATAACATCGGTTTACAACGTTCTACGTCTTCCGATGCCCAATCTCCATCCTTCTCTATCTCTCCATGCACCTTCTTCCAGTCGGAGCTTTTGGACCTCTTCGTCTACTCCCTCTCTCCAGCTTCTTCTTGGTCTTCCGCGTTTCCTCCTTCCGCCTGGTTTCCACTGCATCACTTGTTTAGGTATTCTTGTCTCTGGCATTCGTTGTACATGCCCAAACCATATTAGTTGTTTATCCTGAATGTCGTCCACTATTGTATGCTTGACTTTCATTACCTCTCTGATTCTCTCATTTGGTATCCTTTCCATCCTTGACCTGCCCGCCGCTCTCCTCCAGTAGTCCATTTCTGTTGCTTTCAGCATTTTCTTTGTTGTCTCTTTTAGTGGCCATACCTCCGAGGAGTAGGTGGTTATTGCCTTTACGATTGTGTTGTAAATTCTTGTTTTGTTTTCCTTGCTAATATTTTTGTCCCAGAGCACGCTATTAAGTAATGCTATTGCCTTTCTTCCCTGTGTATTTCGGTCTTTTATTGCTTCTGTTAAATCTCCGTTGTTTGTTAGTCTCATACCCAGATATTTATACTCTGTACATTGTTTTATTGTTTTTCCACTGTTTAGTATAAGGTCCCGTTGTTCTCCTCCTATACACATATATTCTGTTTTGGATAAGTTGACTTCCAATCCCCATTTGGTGTACTCCTCTATCAGCTTTCGGGTCATATATTCAAGGTCTTCATAATCTTGTGCGATTACTACTTGGTCATCCGCGAAGCTCAACGTGTATAGTATATAGTCTTCAAGGCTCAGACCCATTCCTCTGCTGTTTCTCTTCCATGTTTTTATTGCCTGCTCTAGGTATATTTTGAACAGGGTTGGTGACAGACAACATCCCTGCTTAAGTCCTTTATCTGTTTTAAATCCTTTACTGATGTTCTTTCCCTGTTTTATTTTTGTTTTTATGTCTTCGTATAATGATCTTACCGCTTTAATCAATTCTGTATTCATATTGCTTGTTTCCAGAGCATGCCACAATTTACTGAGGGGTATGCTGTCGTATGCCTTCTTTAAGTCGACGAACAATAAGTGTAGCTCTTGGTTGTAACCTAGTTTTTTCTCTATTACTTGGGTTATCGTGAATAAGTGGTCCACCGTCGACCTTCCTGCTCTGAAACCTGCTTGTTCTTCTGCTTCGCTATCTGTGTATTCGTTTTCGATTTTGGCTTTTAATATTTTTCCATAAATTCTACTCAATGTACTTGTCACTGCTATACCTCGATAGTTTTCACATTTGTTCCTGTCCCCTTTTTTAAATATTGTTGTTAAATAGCTGGTTTTCCACTCCATTGGTACCTCCGTCTTATTTATGCACGTCTGAAACAGTTTTGTTAAGTGATCAGTCAATTTGCTGCTTCCGTTTTTGATTAGTTCCCCATATATCTCTCCCGGTCCCGGTGATCTTCCATTTTTTAGGAATCCACATTGTTTTTTTACTTCTTCTTTTGTTATCCGTACTGGTGATCCCATTGTTTTTATGTTCTGCGTTTCCTCTTCTTTGAATTCTATCCGTTGTTCCGTTAATAGCTCTTGAAAGTATGTTTCCCATTGTTGTGATGTTATCGGGGTTACTATTTCTTTTGATCTATTACTTCTTAGGTATCTTAGTGTTCTCCAACTTTCCGTACCCCTTTTTCCTCCCAAGTAGGTATTTAGCCGTATACATTTTTTCTCCCATGATTCGTTTTTCTTCTGGCTGATTTTTCTTCTAACTTTTGTTTGGGCCTTTTTATATGTTTCCTTATCTTCAGTTTTTTTTGAACTTAGGTATATCTGATATTTCTTCCTTTTTTCCTCTATATCCTTCTCTATTTCCTCGTCCCACCAATATGGTTTGTTGTGGGTGGCGATATTTTCGTATCTCCCTAGGGCTTCTAATGCTGCGTTGTGTATACTTTCTTTAATATGTAGGTAGTGCTCTTCCAAGTTCGTGAATGTCATATTGTTACTTAGTTTTTGATCCAGTCGGTTTCTATATAGCCACCTGGCAGTTTCATCCTCCAATGATGCCAGGTTGTACTTTTTTGTGTCTTCGGTTTCTTCTGAAGCTAGTTTGCCCTTAGATTCGTTTTGATTATTTTGTTTACCTCCCGGGAACCAGATTTTCGTTTTAAGTAGATAATGGTCGCTGCCGCATGTTGGTCCTCGACATATTTTTACGTCTCGTATTTCTAGGTTTGATTTTTGCTTTGCTATAGTATAGTCGATAATTGATTTTTGTCCCCGTGTCTCGTTTGTCCATGTAAATTTGTGGATTTCTTTATGTTGGTAGAAGCCGTTCATAATTTTGAGGTTGTTTTGTTCACACAGTGCTATTAGTCTTTCCCCGTTGTTGTTCCTTCTGTCTTCTCCATACTTTCCAATCACTGGATCATTTTGCTTCATCCCAACTCTTCCGTTTAGATCTCCCAGTATCAATAGTTCTCGTGTGTTTCCTAATTTCGTGATTTCCTCACTCATTTTTTGGTAGAACTCCTCTTGAGTTGTCCACGGATCTCCCTCATCTACTCCGTAAACTCCTAGCACTGTTATTTTTTCTCCAAACATTTGTAAATTCAGCTTTATTATTCTTTCGTTCACTGCTTCCCATGACTTTATACACCTTCTCCATTTTCGGTGTATTATAATTCCTACTCCTCTCTTTGCGCGTTCTTCTTTTGGTACCCCACTGTAAAAGTGGTCGTATTCTCCTAAACCTTCCGATCCTTGTCCCTTCTTTTTTGTCTCGGTTACGACGGTCAGGTCTATCTTGAGGTTTTTAAGTTCCACTATTACTTCATTCAGTTTCCTTGCGATGCCTTGTACATTCCATGTAGCCAAAATCATTGTCCTTTTCCGTTGCTTGGGTCGACTTAAATGTTCCTTTTTCTTCCGAGGCTTTTGATTGGGTCTTTTAACATTTCTATTTTTTCCGAGTACTAGGGAGTACCTGTAATCCTAGGCAGGAGCCCTCACAGGGTACTACCATCCGGGCCAGATGGACCCTGGTTTTTTTCCGAGGTGTTACTCCTCGATCCCTCCTCCTTTCCCGTAATACTATGGGACCCCGCTCTTGGGACCGGCATGGCGGAGTTTTTCCTAAAAGTAAAATCGTTAATTAAAACCTAAAAAAAAATGTATAAAATTAATATAAACCGGTGGTTTTATATATCAACATTTGAAAATAGTGGACAAAACCTTTCCTAAAAGTAAAATCGTTAATTAAAACCTAAAAAAAATGTATAAAATTAATATAAACCGGTGGTTTTATATATCAACATTTGAAAATAGTGGACAAAACCTTTCCTAAAAGTAAAATCGTTAATTAAAACCTAAAAAATGTATAAAATTAATATAAACCGGTGGTTTTATATATCAACATTTGAAAATAGTGGACAAAACCTTTCCTAAAAGTAAAATCGTTAATTAAAACCTAAAAAAAATGTATAAAATTAATATAAACCGGTGGTTTTATATATCAACATTTGAAAATAGTGGACAAAACCTTTCCTAAAAGTAAAATCGTTAATTAAAACCTAAAAAAAATGTATAAAATTAATATAAACCGGTGGTTTTATATATCAACATTTGAAAATAGTGGACAAAACCTTTCCTAAAAGTAAAATCGTTAATTAAAACCTAAAAAAAATGTATAAAATTAATATAAACCGGTGGTTTTATATATCAACATTTGAAAATAGTGGACAAAACCTTTCCTAAAAGTAAAATCGTTAATTAAAACCTAAAAAATGTATACAATTAATATAAACCGGTGGTTTTATATATCAACATTTGAAAATAGTGGACAAAACCTTTCCTAAAAGTAAAATCGTTAATTAAAACCTAAAAAAAATGTATAAAATTAATATAAACCGGTGGTTTTATGCATCAACATTTGAAGATGTTGGACAAAACCTGAGCTAAAAATAAAAGGTTATTAGTAAAGGATAATGACGGTTATGCATCAAAATTAATTCGATTCCATTTCTTCCTTTTTCTGGCTTTTATTGGCCATGGATTATAGATTCCCCATCGGTTCCATGTTGGCTAGTATAATGAATAGTGTGGCTAAAACAAATGTATTAGTAGACGGCCGATTTATTTTAAATTAATTTAGGTATCTATATTTAAATAGTTCACCAAATATTGTACATTTATACCATACCAGAAAGCCGTCCTCCATAATTTAATAGGCTTGTTTCTTCAGTTGCAGCTTCTTATTTTCACTCACTTCACTAACTTACCAGAATGGGCAACGTGTCCCATCTTTAAGAGCAATAACAAAGCTCCTTAACCATATTTTAGTGATTATAAAGAGATGCGCACAGCCCGATTTTTAAAAACTATTATAAATATCTTAATAGTGTCCAAAATTTAATGAATGAGAAAGAAGAAACAAAATGGTGCGGACCTATATATTGCTATTGCTCTTAACCCTTCATTCTTTCACCTGTAGCAACAGAAAAGGAAAGAAAACTATCTTACCTTTCAATCATGATAGAAGCGAAGGTGATGGTATTAACAACGGTGCCAATTGCAGCAAGACGGATCAATCCACATTCAAGCAAGCACTTGAGTGAGGAATGACCCGTAAAACACTAAAGGTAGTAGATAAGCTACAAGAGTTCGGGGCCAAATACCACCACTTTTACATGTTATTTCTTATGGGAAAATTTAAGGTTCGATCTGCATTTTTTTGTACCGACGCCCAGCGAGAATGAGAAGAACGTGAGGAGTGTGGAGATGAATGGAGAGCAAATATCGTCATTTTTACATGTATTTTCCCATAAGGAAATTTAAGGTTCGATCTGCATTTTAAATCTAACGACGCTTAGCGTCGCGACGCCCAGAATGAGAAGAATGTGGGAAGTGTGGAGATGAATGAAGAGCAATATCATCATTTTTACAGGTATTTTCCATAAGGAAATTTAGGGTTCGATTTGCATTTTTTTTACCGACGCCTACCGTCGCGACGCTTAGAATGAGAAGAACGTGACGCAATTTACCAGTGGCTGTTAGCGTCTCCACCATAACCATCAAACTTTAATATTTGATTTAAATTTTACTTTTTGTGTGTGTGTGTGTTTATCGCAACCATTTCAGGATGGCTGATAAATTTTCTATTTCATTATAAGTAATTACTGATTAAATACAGTTTTTTTTACTTCTAAATTATCCAAAAAATAGTTGAAAAATCACATTCAAAGTAAAAAAAAACTCTTAATTCTTACATATCAGTTTTTAACGTTTGTTGCTTTTAAATTTAAACCCATAATTAAAAAAAAATATTGAAGGAAAGACACATACAAATTTAGAAAATTATAATTTCCCATCATAACCCTTTAGAGATGGCCGATAGATGATTTCTTTAATAGCCAACAGGCAACAATTTTCCCTGATCGTGTCTATAAGACATATGGAAAACACTGTATATACCTAACTCTTTAAAAGTGTCAACCTCTTTTGTAGGGAGGGATTATCGATCACCAGAGTCGGTACGTCTCCCCTCGGAAGGGTACCTGTCGTGTTTCCATGCGGAAAAAAGTCGATCATCCCTTTATATCACAGAAGCCAAATCGTATATAAAATATTTAAGTTTTAACTCTATTATTTATCGCAACCCTCTCAGGATGATTTAATAAATTTTCTATTTCATTATAAGTAATGACTGAAAATTTATCAGCCATCCTCAAATGGTTGCGATAAACACACACACACAAAAAGTAAAATTTAAATCAAATATTAAAGTTTGATGGTTATGGTGGAGACGCTAACAGCCACTGGTAAATTGCGTCACGTTCTTCTCATTCTAAGCGTCGCGACGGTAGGCGTCGGTAAAAAAAATGCAAATCGAACCCTAAATTTCCTTATGGGAAAATACCTGTAAAAATGAGGATATTGCTCTTCATTCATCTCCACACTTCCCACATTCTTCTCATTGTGGGCGTAGTGGACAAAACCTTTCCTAAAAGTAAAATCGTTAATTAAAACCTAAAAGAAATGTATAAAATTAATATAAACCGGTGGTTTTATATATCAACATTTGAAAATAGTGGATAAAACCTTTCCTAAAAGTATATATATATATATATATATAACATCGGTTTACAACGTTCTACGTCTTCCGATGCCCAATCTCCATCCTTCTCTATCTCTCCATGCACCTTCTTCCAGTCGGAGCTTTTGGACCTCTTCGTCTACTCCCTCTCTCCAGCTTCTTCTTGGTCTTCCGCGTTTCCTCCTTCCGCCTGGTTTCCACTGCATCACTTGTTTAGGTATTCTTGTCTCTGGCATTCGTTGTACATGCCCAAACCATATTAGTTGTTTATCCTGAATGTCGTCCACTATTGTATGCTTGACTTTCATTACCTCTCTGATTCTCTCATTTGGTATCCTTTCCATCCTTGACCTGCCCGCCGCTCTCCTCCAGTAGTCCATTTCTGTTGCTTTCAGCATTTTCTTTGTTGTCTCTTTTAGTGGCCATACCTCCGAGGAGTAGGTGGTTATTGCCTTTACGATTGTGTTGTAAATTCTTGTTTTGTTTTCCTTGCTAATATTTTTGTCCCAGAGCACGCTATTAAGTAATGCTATTGCCTTTCTTCCCTGTGTATTTCGGTCTTTTATTGCTTCTGTTAAATCTCCGTTGTTTGTTAGTCTCATACCCAGATATTTATACTCTGTACATTGTTTTATTCTTTTTCCACTGTTTAGTATAAGGTCCCGTTGTTCTCCTCCTATACACATATATTCTGTTTTGGATAAGTTGACTTCCAATCCCCATTTGGTGTACTCCTCTATCAGCTTTCGGGTCATATATTCAAGGTCTTCATAATCTTGTGCGATTACTACTTGGTCATCCGCGAAGCTCAACGTGTATAGTATATAGTCTTCAAGGGGCAGACCCATTCCTCTGCTGTTTCTCTTCCATGTTTTTATTGCCTGCTCTAGGTATATTTTGAACAGGGTTGGTGACAGACAACATCCCTGCTTAAGTCCTTTATCTGTTTTAAATCCTTTACTGATGTTCTTTCCCTGTTTTATTTTTGTTTTTATGTCTTCGTATAATGATCTTACCGCTTTAATCAATTCTGTATTCATATTGCTTGTTTCCAGAGCATGCCACAATTTACTGAGGGGTATGCTGTCGTATGCCTTCTTTAAGTCGACGAACAATAAGTGTAGCTCTTGGTTGTAACCTAGTTTTTTCTCTATTACTTGGGTTATCGTGAATAAGTGGTTCACCGTCGACCTTCCTGCTCTGAAACCTGCTTGTTCTTCTGCTTCGCTATCTGTGTATTCGTTTTCGATTTTGGCTTTTAATATTTTTCCATAAATTCTACTCAATGTACTTGTCACTGCTATACCTCGATAGTTTTCACATTTGTTCCTGTCCCCTTTTTTAAATATTGTTGTTAAATAGCTGGTTTTCCACTCCATTGGTACCTCCTTCTTATTTATGCACGTCTGAAACAGTTTTGTTAAGTGATCAGTCAATTTGCTGCTTCCGTTTTTGATTAGTTCCCCATATATCTCTCCCGGTCCCGGTGATCTTCCATTTTTTAGGAATCCACATTGTTTTTTTACTTCTTTTGTTATCCGTACTGGTGATCCTATTGTTTTTATGTTCTGCGTTTCCTCTTCTTTGAATTCTATCCGTTGTTCCGTTAATAGCTCTTGAAAGTATGTTTCCCATTGTTGTGATGTTATCGGGGTTACTATTTCTTTTGATCTATTACTTCTTAGGTTTCTTAGTGTTCTCCAACTTTCCGTATTCCTTTTTCCTCCCAAGTAGGTATTTAGCCGTATACATTTTTTCTCCCATGATTCGTTTTTCTTCTGGCTGATTTTTCTTCTAACTTTTGTTTGGGCCTTTTTATATGTTTCCTTATCTTCAGTTTTTTTTGAACTTAGGTATATCTGATATTTCTTCCTTTTTTCCTCTATATCCTTCTCTATTTCCTCGTCCCACCAATATGGTTTGTTGTGGGTGGCGATATTTTCGTATCTCCCTAGGGCTTCTAATGCTGCGTTGTGTATACTTTCTTTAATATGTAGGTAGTGCTCTTCCAAGTTCGTGAATGTCATATTGTTACTTAGTTTTTGATCCAGTCGGTTTCTATATAGCCACCTGGCAGTTTCATCCTCCAATGATGCCAGGTTGTACTTTTTTGTGTCTTCGGTTTCTTCTGAAGCTAGTTTGCCCTTAGATTCGTTTTGATTATTTTGTTTACCTCCCGGGAACCAGATTTTCGTTTTAAGTAGATAATGGTCGCTGCCGCATGTTGGTCCTCGACATATTTTTACGTCTCGTATTTCTAGGTTTGATTTTTGCTTTGCTATAGTATAGTCGATAATTGATTTTTGTCCCCGTGTCTCGTTTGTCCATGTAAATTTGTGGATTTCTTTATGTTGGTAGAAGCCGTTCATAATTTTGAGGTTGTTTTGTTCACACAGTGCTATTAGTCTTTCCCCGTTGTTGTTCCTTCTGTCTTCTCCATACTTTCCAATCACTGGATCATTTTGCTTCATCCCAACTCTTCCGTTTAGATCTCCCAGTATCAATAGTTCTCGTGTGTTTCCTAATTTCGTGATTTCCTCACTCATTTTTTGGTAGAACTCCTCTTTAGTTGTCCACGGATCTCCCTCATCTACTCCGTAAACTCCTAGCACTGTTATTTTTTCTCCAAACATTTGTAAATTCAGCTTTATTATTCTTTCGTTCACTGCTTCCCATGACTTTATACACCTTCTCCATTTTCGGTGTATTATAATTCCTACTCCTCTCTTTGCGCGTTCTTCTTTTGGTACCCCACTGTAAAAGTGGTCGTATTCTCCTAAACCTTCCGATCCTTGTCCCTTCTTTTTTGTCTCGGTTACGACGGTCAGGTCTATCTTGAGGTTTTTAAGTTTCACTATTACTTCATTCAGTTTCCTTGCGATGCCTTGTACATTCCATGTAGCCAAAATCATTGTCCTTTTCCGTTGCTTGGGTCGACTTAAATGTTCCTTTTTCTTCCGAGGCTTTTGATTGGGTCTTTTAACATTTCTATTTTTTCCGAGTACTAGGGAGTTAGCCTAGTGCCTCAACCTCCAACCTGTAGGGCTAGGTAATTTTTGCTCAGGGTTTTCTTCCCCTAGCCTTTGACGAGCCACCATTCATCTACAAGGCAGCAGCTTCTTCACCTGTAATCCTAGGCAGGAGCCCTCACAGGGTACTACCATCCGGGCCAGATGGACCCTGGTTTTTTTCCGAGGTGTTACTCCTCGATCCCTCCTCCTTTCCCGTAATACTATGGGACCCCGGGCTTGGGACCGGCATGGCGGAGTTTTTCCTAAAAGTAAAATCGGTAATTAAAACCTAAAAAAAATGTATAAAATTAATATAAACCGGTGGTTTTATATATCAACATTTGAAAATAGTGGACAAAACCTTTCCTAAAAGTAAAATCGTTAATTAAAACCTAAAAAAAATGTATAAAATTAATATAAACCGGTGGTTTTATATATCAACATTTGAAAATAGTGGACAAAACCTTTCCTAAAAGTAAAATCGTTAATTAAAACCTAAAAAATGTATAAAATTAATATAAACCGGTGGTTTTATATATCAACATTTGAAAATAGTGGACAAAACCTTTCCTAAAAGTAAAATCGTTAATTAAAACCTAAAAAAAATGTATAAAATTAATATAAACCGGTGGTTTTATGCATCAACATTTGAAGATGTTGGACAAAACCTGAGCTAAAAATAAAAGGTTATTAGTAAAGGATAATGACGGTTATGCATCAAAATTAATTCGATTCCATTTCTTCCTTTTTCTGGCTTTTATTGGCCATGGATTATAGATTCCCCATCGGTTCCATGTTGGCTAGTATAATGAATAGTGTGGCTAAAACAAATGTATTAGTAGACGGCCGATTTATCTTAAATTAATTTAGGTATCTATATTTAAATAGTT
The DNA here is from genome assembly GCA_963991005.1 of Barypeithes pellucidus. Lineage (NCBI taxonomy): Eukaryota > Metazoa > Arthropoda > Insecta > Coleoptera > Curculionidae > Barypeithes > Barypeithes pellucidus. The sequence continues at coordinate 39,977,600 of OZ022559.1, forward strand.
CACCAAATATTGTACATTTATACCATACCAGAAAGCCGTCCTCAATAATTTAATAGGCTTGTTTCTTCAGTTGCAGCTTCTTATTTTCACTCACTTCACTAACTTACCAGAATCGGCAACGTGTCCCATCTTTAAGAGCAATAACAAAGCTCCTTCACCATATTTTAGTGATTATAAAGAGATGCGCACAGCCCGATTTTTAAAAACTATTATAAATATCTTAATAGTGTCCAAAATTTAATGAATGAGAAAGAAGAAACAAAATGGTGCGGACCTATATATTGCTATTGCTCTTAATCCTTCATTCTTTCACCTGTAGCAACAGAAAAGGAAAGAAAACTATCTTACCTTTCAATCATGATAGAAGCGAAGGTGATGGTATTAACAACGGTGCCAATTGCAGCAAGACGGATCAATCCACATTCAAGCAAGCACTTGAGTGAGGAATGACCCGTAAAACACTAAAGGTAGTAGATAAGCTACAAGAGTTCGGGGCCAAATACCACCACTTTTACATGTTATTTCTTATGGGAAAATTTAAGGTTCGATCTGCATTTTTTTGTACCGACGCCCAGCGAGAATGAGAAGAACGTGAGGAGTGTGGAGATGAATGGAGAGCAAATATCGTCATTTTTACATGTATTTTCCCATAAGGAAATTTAAGGTTCGATCTGCATTTTAAATCTAACGACGCTTAGCGTCGCGTCGCCCAGAATGAGAAGAATGTGGGAAGTGTGGAGATGAATGAAGAGCAATATCATCATTTTTATAGGTATTTTCCATAAGGAAATTTAGGGTTCGATTTGCATTTTTTTTACCGACGCCTACCGGCGCGACGCTTAGAATGAGAAGAACGTGACACAATTTACCAGTGGCTGTTAGCGTCTCCACCATAACCATCAAACTTTAATATTTGATTTAAATTTTACTTTTTGTGTGTGTGTGTGTTTATCGCAACCATTTCAGGATGGCTGATAAATTTTCTATTTCATTATAAGTAATTACTGATTAAATACAGTTTTTTTTACTTCTAAATTATCCAAAAAATAGTTGAAAAATCACATTCAAAGTAAAAAAAAATCTCTTAATTCTTACATATCAGTTTTTAACGTTTGTTGCTTTTAAATTTAAACCCCTAATTAAAAAAAAATATTGAAGGAAAGACACATACAAATTTAGAAAATTATAATTTCCCATCATAGCCCTTTAGAGATGGCCGATAGATGATTTCTTTAATAGCCAACAGGCAACAATTTTCCCTGATCGTGTCTATAAGACATATGGAAAACACTGTATATACCTAACTCTTTAAAAGTGTCAACCTCTTTTGTAGGGAGGGATTATCGATCACCAGAGTCGGTACGTCTCCCCTCGGAAGGGTACCTGTCGTGTTTCCATGCGGAAAAAAGTCGATCATCCCTTTATATCACAGAAGCCAAATCGTATATAAAATATTTAAGTTTTAACTCTATTATTTATCGCAACCCTCTCAGGATGATTTAATAAATTTTCTATTTCATTATAAGTAATGACTGAAAATTTATCAGCCATCCTCAAATGGTTGCGATAAACACACACACACACACACACAAAAAGTAAAATTTAAATCAAATATTAAAGTTTGATGGTTATGGTGGAGACGCTAACAGCCACTGGTAAATTGCGTCACGTTCTTCTCATTCTAAGCGTCGCGACGGTAGGCGTCGGTAAAAAAAAATGCAAATCGAACCCTAAATTTCCTTATGGGAAAATACCTGTAAAAATGAGGATATTGCTCTTCATTCATCTCCACACTTCCCACATTCTTCTCATTGTGGGCGTAGTGGACAAAACCTTTCCTAAAAGTAAAATCGTTAATTAAAACCTAAAAAAAATGTATAAAATTAATATAAACCGGTGGTTTTATATATCAACATTTGAAAATAGTGGATAAAACCTTTCCTAAAAGTATATATATATATATATATAGGAAGGGTAGTCGTTGCTGACTAGTTAGGGATAACTATTTAGGAAATATTGGGCTTTGCAGCAAATTTGCTGCAAAGCCCAATATTTCCTAAATAGTTATATATATATATATATATATATATATTATAATATAATATATCATTATACAGGGTGTTATGGAAATGACGTATTATATTTAAATGGGTGACTCCTGTGGTGTTCTAGAGAAGCGCTACATATATTTTTTTTAAATATGAAAAATCGGAAAGACACGTCAATTTTATTAGTAAGGGGGACACTTGAAATGAATATTTTTAGCCTTGTTGTTTCAAGCCCCTAGGAGGGGTATGATGGGAGATGTCACCCTTAGAATCTGAAATGGGAATGGGGGTCAAGTGGCACATCGTTTGAAAGGGCGTTCAATTCTCGTTTCAATGGTGTTGCGTTTTGTCCACAGGTTTCCGAATAATCGCGTTTCAAAGTTGCAGAAACAATTAAACTTGCCTGCATTGAGATTTTGGTTTTCAGGTTAGTGTTTACAAAAAAATTACTGCATTGGGTCTCCTTGTAGTACAAATGATTAGAAGATTAGATGGAACCGTTAAAATCGTTGAATGACCGGAAGAAAATGTAGTCTCCACAATTGATTTCTTATTTATTGATTATTTTTACTTCGACATAAATAACTTTTTATTGGCGGAAGAGAAATTTCCACAATAAAACATGGGATCTACTTACGCACTATCTTATAAGTTGTTCAAAATGTTGTCCATTTTCTTGTAAACAATAATAAAGTCTATTCTCGAACTCCTCCCTAACATTTCGGAAAACTTCACCGGGAATTGACCGGCATTCTGCTGCAATTCGCCTTTTAAGATCATCAATATCAGCAGGTTGTGTTTTATAAACAATGGATTTGAGATGTCCCCAAAGAAAGAAGTCTAAGGGTGTTAAATCCGGTGATCTTGGTCCCCTTCTGCCAATCCATCTATCCGGGAATCTCTCGTTTAACCACTGTCGGACCGGAAGAAAATAATGAGGTGGAGCACCGTCCTACTGGAATGTTAACAAATCCTCCTGTAAAACTGAATTACCCTCTGCATCAATTTGAGTTTCTAGCTCATGGGTGATAAGACGATCAATAGTCTCTTCAAGCATATTAAGGTACAGATCACCTGTCAAGTTTCCATCAATAAATAAAGGACCAATAATGATATTGTGTATGTCCTTCTCGAAAAATATGCGGGTTTTGGTCACTCCAATATCGTCAATTTTGTTTATTAACATTTCCATTTAGAAAAAATGAACATTCATCGCTGAAACAGATATTCGGCAGAATACTAGGGATGGCGTTGACTTGACGACTCATGAATTCACAAAACTCTATTCTTCTATCAAAATCATCGTCATACAGTTCTTGAAGTATCTGCATTTTGTATGGATGGAGTTTATGCATTTTCAGTGCTTTTCTTACAGTCTCGTGTGATATTCCTGTCTCTTCTGCTACTGTCCGCAAGGTCCTGCTGGGCTCTGCAGCAAATAATCCCAAAACCTCAATTTGAGCTCCCTCATTTATCACTCGTAGGTTATTCCTTTTTCTATTACTCACCGAACCAGTTTCGGAGAACTTTGCCACCAAATCCAGCACATATCTGTGACTTACATCACGATTTCGATTTCTTTCATTGAAAACCAATGCCGTCCTTCGTGCGCACTTTCCAACCTCTCCATAAATGAAAATAATTGCAGTTCTTTCTTGAAGCTTGAAACCATTCTCACACTCTATGCACTTAATAAAAGCTATCAGTGAACAGCCCAACAAGCAAAAGCGAATTAACAAGAATATTCATGTGTTGGCTACATCCATTGAATTTGTTGACCATTTTTTTTGGGTTAAAAAACAACGTATTTTAAGAATGTGTTGATGGAATAGCAAGGCCTTTTGTGGCATTTCAGTGATAAGGAATCGAATGAACCCAAATTAACTAGGCAGGTACTCGTAGTGCCATCGAAATTTTATTACATTACTTTTGATGTAAATTTGTCGAAGTTACTTTGCCAATCTCCACATAAAGTTTAAAACCGTGCTACCCAGGGGCGTAGCGTGGGGGAGGCAGGGGAGGGTCATGCTCCCTCTGGAAGTTGCCACTTATTGGAATTTGATAAAAAAACATTAATGTTTACGATGTTTTGTGGTTATTAGTATTTCGCCCTCCCCTAGGAAAATGTCTGGCTTCGCCCATGGTGCCACCTAATCTTCTAATCATTTGTACTACAAGGAGACCCAATGCAGTAATTTTTTTGTAAACACTTACCTGAAAACCAAAATCTTAATGCAGGCAAGTTTAATTGTTTCTGCAACTTTGAAACGCGATTATTCGGAAACCTGTGGACAAAACGCAACAAAGTAGGATACCACTGAAACGAGAATTGAACGCCCTTTCAAACGATGTGCCACTTGATCCCCATTCCCATTTCAGATTCTAAGGGTGACTACTGATCTACCCCTCCTAGGGGCTTGAAACAACAAGGCTAAAAATATTCATTTCAAGTGTCCCCTTACAAATAATATTGACGTGGCTTTCCGATTTTTCATATTTTTAACTGCAAGAAAGATATTAAGGGTGGGAAGTTTTCAAATTGACACCCGGTATGATCATATTACATTGCCAAGCTCTGTAATCAACAGATATCCAGGAACAATGTTGCCAACTGCGTAAATAATGTAAAACTTTAGATTCTTATAAAAATAATATTTAGATTACCTAGTATCCAAATAGAAGTGAATCCAGGTGCCAGTACACTAGCAAGTAATCCAGGGTACAGACATATTCAGGTTTTTTTTTCTATGGGAAAAGCTTTATGCTCATCACGTATCCTGATGATAATGTGGAACTGCATAATAAGCTTATACCCACTAAACCCCATTCAACCCCAATCTCTCGGAACATTTGCACTAAATCACTTAAAGAAACACACAGACACCTACGAGTTTCAAATTAGTTTTTTATATTATTATCAGATTACACGCAAACACTAAACAGCACTTAATTATTTCGCAATAGAAATAATAAAAACGCTAATATCTATGGGCCATTAACCCTTTGCTAAAGATAAAATGAAGCAATTATGTTGACAGGAACTACCCCTTAAAATAAATGGTCTCGTCCAAGGTGCTTTCTTTGTGCACATTCAGAGAACTAACTTGAGCTAGCGCGGTTGCCATTTCCGAGATTATAATTATATAGGAAAGTAATATTATAGAAGTAAATGCCGCAATTTATTTATAAAAGATTGAAAGTGACAACGCCGTATTCTTAAATATTAACCCCAGCCCGCGAAACGAACAGGTATTGTCCATAATCAACTGTTTAAAGAAGCCGGCCGTTATTCACACGCGTTATCGGTTTCGTACTGTTTTTACCAAGTTTCAAGCAGATTTGTGTGTTAATACTTAAACCCGAGTTTAAATTATTAAGTTATTTGTTCTTTTTGCAACGGCAGTGCCCCAGCCCAGCAGTTCAATATCGATCGACGGAACCAACGTGTTATTTATTTTTAAATTTTTTAGATGTTAAATACATTATTTCCCAGACCACTCAGACAATAAGGGCGCATTTTTGTCTACACAGTAGTACTTTAAAATATTAATTCAGATTGAATGGTACTTAGATGTGTTATGCGATTTTATTGTGCCGGTTTGTTTTTGTTCGTTACCTAGGTACTTGGTGTTTTTTTATAAATTAAGTTGGTTTTAAATAAGTCCGAAAAGCTAAATAAAATTGCATTTTTTTTTCTAAATGGTAAGTGGCATTTATAAACTTTTAAGTTGTCCAGATCTGACGGGTGTCATTCGAATTGAACAAATGAGAACATACCTGACCATTTAAAAACTCCGCGGCGGTTCGTTCGAGTCAGTTCAAGTTTATAAATCAGAGATTGTTTCCTAGCGAACTGAACTGAACGTAAAAGTTTATATTAATGTACCCTGAAAAATAAACAACTTGCAATCTGTCAAACGGTTATTGACTTTCTAAAGAGATTACCCTGAAGATATGACAACACTGTTCAAGATTCAGTGGCGTTTTGCGCCATATGTTGCTTTGTTTACCTTCCTGACAGAGGCACCACGTGGTCAATTTTGGTTTGACATAAGGTCATGTACAGGGCATATTAAATTAAAGCGCCATTTTTGGATATTTTTCTTCAATTCGTTTTCATCTCATGAATTGTCGGTTTAAATATAATACGTCGTTTTCATACCACCCTGTATAACCAATTATAATGATCAATTCCCTGAGCAAAAAATTAGGTTTTTATCAATTTTTATCTCTTTGATCGCTTCCAGGGCCTTTCCCGAGGGGACCTACAGCTCGACGTGGGATTCGAACCAGGATCATCAGTCATACGCTGCGCCCCCAAGGGCTATCAACCCTTGGCTCCTCGCATTGCGGTATGACCTACCGATTGGGAAGTGCGTACTGTACCCCAGAGATATCCGGTCTGGTTACAGGCATAAATGGGATAGAGATGATACATTTTTTACTCTCCCCTATTTTTGCATGACGCCGGACAGCAACTTATACCATTAAAATCCACCGAGTGCGTATCGGTTTATCGGCCGCGGGGTTTGAATCTACCAACTCTCGTCCTGGAGTTCCTAGCGAGAGCCGTTCAGAAACTATTTATGATCAATTATATCCAACTCAATTAAGAAGTTAAGAATCACTTCTGCCATTTTATAAGCTATATTTTGCCAGTTAGAATAATGTCATGGTTTTATAAATTTCATCAATAACGCAAATTTGTTGCCCTTCTAAAACTTCCAAAAATATATACATATGTAATAATACTTTTTTCCATCACACGCCGACGTTTTGCAACCGCACTGTGTGGGTATCCGACCATAAATGTTAAAATATGCCCTATTTCAAACGAAAGCCAAGCCAAGTACCTCTTTATTTAGTCCCTGCATTTTCCCGAAATACATAGTGGTGTTGTTAGGGGTTGTTTTGGACGTGTTCAGTAGGTTTCATTCCTTATTTAAGGTCGGAAAATAACGGTCTGAGCGTGCTAAAGGGTATTTTAAATGGCGTGGTATTGCATTTGTGACACGGAATGGTCGAATCGAGTTTATTAAAAAGCTATACGAACAAAATGACAAAGAAAAGGGTACACATTTAGGTCTAATTTTCAGAAAGTAATGGGCAAGATATAAAATTAAGTTTTTTCAAAAATAGTCACGTTTATTAAGTGTACAGTTTTGTGTTAGCCACTCGAAGTTCCAACATGTTAGGAAATTTGTTTTTCAAATATACGCTAGCTCAAATGAAAAACATATACAGGGTGGCCCATCGAAAACAGTCCAGCAAGGTTTACGGCTGTGCACGTGAAAATTTAAAAAAACCTCGGACCCGTAAACTTCTGTTTTCGGGGGGACACGTTTCACTATTAATTTCATCCCTGTAACCTCAACCCCCCTAGCGGGGGCAGCTACTGCCCTTGTTTTTTTAAATGGGAATGGGTATGTTGTGATACATCTTCTTAAAGGGCATTAAATTCTCTTTACAATATCGCTTTGTTTTGTAAATTTGAGCTACGCGCCGCCGAGAAATTGCGTTTTAAAAAATGTAATTATATTGAGTAATACTTACATGTTATCTTTTTAAATGTTGAAAATGTCCGCCATTCACCTCCATACAATAGTACAACAACTGTTCAAAGTGTTCTCGGACATTGTGAATAATATCTGGTGTAATTTGTTGACATTCATCGTAAATCTTCTAAGGATTCGGGTTGGGTGGCATAAATTTTGAATTTTAGATGTCCCCACAAAAAGAAATCATCCCGAAAGTGGCGTCTTTAAGTCTTAGATATTGGAATTTCTTCCTGGTAACGTTGGTCGTTTTCCATAATTTCCATCAGCGCTGGGTTGACAGCATTCTGCAACAAGTCAAAATAAGTATCTCCATTTAAATTTCCCGGTAAGAAAAATGGTCCCATTATGTGATCACCGAAAATACCACCCCAAACGTTTAATTTCTGAGGATTTTGAGTATGAACCTCGTCGTAAATCCTTGGATTCGTGTCGGACCAGGAACGACAGTTATGTCGATTGACAGTGCCATTAAGAAAAAAAGAACATTCGTCTGAGAAGCAAACGTTAAAAAGGTAGTTCGGATAATTTAATACTTGTTCTGACATTACTTCACAAAAGTGTAAACGGTGGTCATTTCATCTGCATTCAATTCTTGGAGAAGTTGAATTTTATATGGGTGCCATTTATAATGTTTCAGAATTCTCTGTACAGTGGTCCGCGAAATTCCCGTTACATCAGACATTTTTCTGGTACTTAATGTTGGATTCATACTAACTTGACCCAGAACAGCTACTTCTACTGCTTCATTTTTTACCGGATTTTCAATGATCCTTTTTTATTTGCCACTGAATCAGTTTGCCGAAATTTTGCTACTAATTCTAGGATATAACCATGATGTACGTGTCTATCATAATGTCTATCATTAAATAAAGTTGAAGTTACTCTTGCACATTGATTGTTTATAAAATACAATTCAATAATTTCCACTCTCTCCTCAATAGAATAAACCATTTTTTATGTCACGATCAAATCAAAAGAAAATAATAGCGCAGAAATAACGTATGTAGATCTGGATCAACCACTTTACGGAAGATAAAGTTGAATTGACTGATACTTATTACTTTAAAAAAAATTGTTTACGCAAACTGTGTACTTGATAAGAGGTGCAGTGAAATGTTTCAAATTCCGTTGCTCGGCGGCGCGTTTCTCACATTTACAAAACGAAGCGCCATTTTAAAGAGAATTTAATGCCCTTTAAAAAGATGTATCACAACATACCCATTTGAAAAAATAAGGGCGGTAGCCGCCCCCGCTAGGTGGGTTGAGGTTACAGGGATGAAATTAATAGTGAAACGTGTCCTCCTGAAAACAGAAGTTTACGGGTCCGCTGGACTGTTTTCGATGGGCCACTCTGTATAAATAAATACAAATGTACTGAATGTATGATTTTTCATAATTCCTATTATTATATTTTTAAGGTTTTGTTTTGTTTATTTGTATTTTTTAATGTTAGTTTATTATTAATCCGCGTTTATAAATAATAGTTGACAAAGGGCTAGTTACTTTTAAGTCGTATTCTGCGTAATATTTCCTTATAAAGATCAATTTTATTAGAGCGATATTACCATAGAATAATAAAGCAAATATCTTAATCCTTCAATGAATAAAAATAAATTTTTAAAAGAACTAAGGTACAGATTTGAAGGAAATTTGGAGCAACAAAGTTTTACAGGTTTCGAATTAATAATATTCAGTTAATCTGTAGCTGTGTCACAGATGAATGGTGAGTCGTCGCCGGGTGGTAACCGACAGAAATTTGATTTTTCTAAAAAAAACAACATTTTTCTTAGAGATATACTTCATCGGCAACAAAAATGATCTCTTACATAACAGGTAAAAATAGGAGAAATCTGTCGTCTCGTTGAATTATGCCCTTGCTTTGATTGATTAGTGTTTAGGAGAATAGATGTTTTAAGGTGGCCACTGGGGTGCAATAGAATGGGGAAATCAAAAGGTAAGGAGAGTGATTGAGGGCACACACATAATTCATGTTGTCACATCAAAATTTGACGTATCGTTTTTATTTTATACAAATACAACATGTGGAGTACACATAAATGCAAAGATTGAGTTTGCCACTCCACGATTGGTAACCACGAAGATGAGTAATCGGAAAAAAAATTAAATATTCGGATATAATACATAAGACAGAAAATTGTGTCGGCAAAGTTTTCGCCTAATATGCAAGTTTGTTGCTTGGCAGTTTCGCGAATGACATTTTTGACGTGAACCCACGAGTCTTCACGAGAGTGATTTTTCTAAAAAAATTCATTAGCGAAATTACCAAAAAGCAACAAACTTGAATAAAGCCAAGAGAAAATTTTGTATCGACAAAATTGATATTCGACAAGACTATTTAATAATAAAAATTGATCATTTCTTCTTTTTGAAACCAGGATGACATTTCTCAAGGCCTGCACCCACAGAGTACGGCACGGCGCGGTGCGCGCTTGTTCGGGTTTGTTCCCTACATCTATCTTCATAGTATAGTTTTTACTGTTCTGTTAAACGGAAACAATTGTAAATAAAGGCTTGTTTGGTTAAGAAAAAATGTTTATTTGAAATCAAGCACAAAAACCCACGATATCGTACTGCAAAGAAGCCGTCTCCAGCTAAAAATAAAAATTAAAATAAATAATTTAAAAGATAAATTTATTTCTATGTGAATTCGATCAGAGAATGAAATATGAACTATACCAATAGCTGCATTCAGCGGAGCCTATCGATTTGCATGTAAGTTTGCATTAAATGTAAATATTTAAAAATTTTGCGTATTTTTATCGCCTTATGCCAAAAGATTTATATAAAAATCCGATCGGAAATGAAGTATTTATTGATAAAAATCAGTTTTAGGGCATTTAACTGTTGCCAAGAATTATAAGAAGTAGTGATAAATCACAGAAAGAAGAACTAATATGGGGGACAAATTTAACCGCGGTTGAACGGGTCTTCCGATTTAATCATTTATCTAAACAAAATTTATCAAAAAAATGGTGGTGTCGGAAGGTATATTTCATAATGAAGGAAATAATCATATTGTTGGATTTTGGTCCATCGGAGAGATACTTAATAGGTAGTCTTGGAAGCTTATCGAAAGGTGATATTTTACCGTTACGCCTATAACGGGTATTTTTAATTCAAAAGAGGGGTGTCAAAAAATAAAAAAGGTAATGTCAGTAGGTTTTTGTATAACGTCAAGAAATATAGTATTTTTATCCGAATTGGAAATTGTCTTAGTACCAACCAGCGACCTAAATTTAGGAAGGATAGGGCCATACGGCACACATATATTACATCACAAGACCTATAAGTTTATGAGATGTAATTAAATGGTTTGCCGTTATTAAAATTGGTTCGCAGCAAAAAATATCCATTAAATCATTTGATCAGAATAAAAAGATTTTGCTTGCAATAAATAAAAATCGGGCTGCAACACTTGTTCTGCAAAAATGCTACAAACTGTCAACAATTTAACCGATATCAGTCCTCTTGTAATATCATGTGTTCGCTTAATTAACAGTCGAGCTACGAAATGATTACTTGATCAGCAAGATTTTACAATTGGTCAGTAGAAAAAAACATGTCTAGAAGCAGTTTACTTCAGAGGTTTGCATATTAAAAGAATGGTTATCAATATAAATCATTGGATTGTGTTTGTTTTGAATAATCGGTAAAGTTCGTTATTGTGAGCGGAGCGAAAGCTGTCGCGTGATACGAGTAGCTAATTGCGTGCGTGTGTTTTCATTCGGTATAGCCGTCAAGGCCCAAAAGGTGGCGGGGGCGGGTTGTCACTTGTTTTCCTAGGGCACTGTCAATTTATGTAACTTTCTTGTGTTTTCTTTTGCCGAATACAGAAGGAAATCGGCTACAAAAGGTGTAGCGGGGGCGGGTTTTCACTTGTTTTCCCAGGGCACTGTCACTATTTCCTGCTGATTGCTTACCAATATCTGATTAAAAGTGGATCGCTCATAGCAGCTTATATATTTAATTTGCGTACCAAAAGAATTTAGAGAACTCTAGTATGACATTAATTACTGATCGATTCAGAAATATTTGCTGTCCATAAGTTGCTGACCAACTGGCCATTTTGGCTGACCGATTACATTTTTTTGTTCGCAAAAATAAGAATATTTTGCTAACCAAAATTTAATCGATTAACTATACTACCCTATATTACAGCTATCTCCATCCTACTACAAATTTTTACTTAATGTCTGGCTTTTATATTTAATACCTTGGAAGCAATGTCTAATTTTCTGACCCTCGATCACCCTTTTGAGTAACTTCCATTTATTTGAACTTGAGATGATCAATGCAGCGGTACTAGTTCTTCTAGTATTTTCATTTCAAGTCACAATTAGAAACGAGGAATACACGATTTACTGATTACGCATCTCTGACTCCTAGGACGACTGGTCACTTTATGCAGTTTGTCACTCTATTTTCCACATTCTCTGTTCAAGAGGGCTTGTGCAGAAACCACATCGTTTATTCTAGCTTGGTTGTCAGAATGATAGCTATACTTTGTTCTCAACATAAACAAACACTTGAAATTTTCAAGTAAAAATAAGGCGTATACAGGACTCCTCCGAACCACTAAACATTAATTTTAAATGTTTAAAAGCTTATGTCGTACTATCATATACGAGGTCTGTCCCAAAAGTATCCGACCTGCATTCATATCTTCGCGCCACAACACTCAGCCGACCTCTTTTGGGTACGAACATCACCGGTAACTCCTAACCTTCTCCCCCAGATGCCTTAGTTACCCATAAGACGCCTTAGTTTTCGCGCAGCGTCTGTTTCTTTACTACATCTTTTTTTGCGGTCATCGGATTTTGTTACTCGTAAAAATGACGGAAAGAACGGAGCCCGAACAAACCCGAATTTGCATCAAATTTTGCTTTAATCTCGGTAAAAACTGTGCGGAAACGATTGAAATGTTACAAAAGTCATTCGGGGATGAGTATATGGGCAAATCACAAATAAAAGAGTGGTAAGAAAGCACGTCAAAGTCGAAGCAACGTCAAGTTGATTGTTTTTTCGATCATGGAGGCGTTGTGCAGTACGAATATGCTCCTGCAGGTCAGACGATTAACAAAGAGTACTACGTTGAAGTTTTGAAAAGATTGCGCGATGCAAACTGAAGAAAACGGCCCCACTTTTGGCAAACCGGTGACTGGCTCCTTCACAACGACAATGCTCCAGCGCACGCATCAAACCTTGTACAGTAGTATTTGTCAAAACATAATGTTACACAGCTTCGCCAGCCTCCACACAGTCCCGACAGACTGTTGAAGCTAATGCGACGAATGCACTAAAGGCGATTTTCCAAAAGCCGACTTTGAAGAGTACTTTAAAAAGTGGACACATCGATATGAGCATGTTATTCAATCAAATGGGGAGTACTTCGAAGGATGCCACTCACCGGATGACGAAGGACAAATCAAGTGCCGAGGAATCGAGATAGGTCGGATACTTTTGGGAAAGACCTCTTACATATGTATATTGCAAAGAAAATATATTTTTTCTACGAAATAAATATTCCGTGTAGAAATAATTGATCTATACCTCATGTCTCTAATTATGCTAAGACGACATTGCATAATAGTGAATTTCCTGCAATTAAGATTGACTTTCAAGCCAGAAGCCAATACCATTATTCTAACCTATTGAGTGCGTCATTGATGTATTTACTACGGTATAATTTTGGACAAAAGGACCTGCATTTCCTTGATTGCAAAGCGGAAGTGATTTATTATCGGGTTATTATACTCTATAGAACAGATTGAATGGACGGAATGGATGTTTTAAGATAACCGTCGAGGGTAGAAAAATATATTTTTTTGTCCGACGGGCTTAAAATTACATTTAGCATTTTTTCTTTTAGTTGTTATATACCAATTATAGGTCGTGGCCGTAAACTTTCAAATAAGTAATGTTAGCAAAATATTTTAATTTTTTAGGCTCCAACTCGATATTGATTTTTTAGAGAGGACCTATGGAATGTTCTATTTTTTCAACAGTTTGAGAGTGTATTCAATACATTATTTTGATGAAAAATATATATACTCCAATTAAAATGTAGCAGCAAAATTTCCTGATGTTGTTCAAAAAACCTTCGAAACGTCATTAAACCACAATGTTTCATACATCGTTCCATTCGGAAGAAAAAGTGCTCTCAAATTCCAATATAGAAATACAGGATCGTATTTAAAAAAAGAAAGTTGATAATGGCCCTTCGAAGACGACTCGTCGGATTACGAAACAATTAACGCTGTTAGATAGAGAGGAACAAGTGGCAATGTAAAAGTGCAATTTACTTTAGAATTCGATCTAAAAAAAAAAACCAGAAAAACATAAAACGATTTTTCAGAATTTCGGTTTTTTCGGGATATCTCCGGAACTACTCTGAATTTTAAAACGGAATATTATTAGGCACGTAAATGCGCAACTTTACCTCCATTTAACCGACTTCGTATCTCTTACGGTTTCCGAGATCCCTGTACTGGCCCTTCTTATCTTGGACACGTTGAATTTAGTGTTACTTGGGTAATCTATGCGGAATAACAATTCAGCAAAGTTAACCTCATACGCTGCTTCTCGTGATATACTGACTAAAATCAATAAAATCTTATCATTCTACATTCTATCTACATAAAATTTTACCGAAATGCATTTAGTATCTGCATACCAGCAGTTGTACATTTAAATCCAACTCGACATTTATCAAAGAACGCCAACGACGTTATTCAATTACGTTTTTCAATTTTCAACAATATAATATTGTTGTGAGTCTGCCTATTCAACGTGCTGGCACATTTAAGATGGATTTATTTCTTTAAATGGAATGTTCGGATAAGAGCTAATATATCCTGTATTGTGATAATCGCTTTAAAGAGGAATCTTTAAATCTGTATTACTATGTGCATTATTTATAACTTGTAACTATAGCTGCATATGTGGTAGCGGTTGATGCTGCGTGGTTAACGTGCCAGACTATGGACAGAAAGTTTGTTTATTCAATAGCAGTTCAATACCGATCCGCAACTATTAATTTAATTTTTTTTTATTGTACCACCCGTTTGTATCTAACGATAAATGGTAGATTGTATATACCAGTGAAACCTGTGTAATAATACCCCTGAGCACAGACAAATTATAGAGGCAATCGACACTTAGATGCTTATACCATTTGTAGAGTACCATCGGGTTTCAGGCCCGAACTTAGAAGATGTCTGTTCCTTCTATGAGGTCCAGTAACCTTCTACTAAGCCTGTCATGTGGGAGGTTGTCTCCACGTTGTATGTTCCCGAAGATATTTTGTCTTCTGCGAACAAACCCGTAGCGGTATATTATATGTGAGGCAGTTTCATCCTCTTCGCCACAGAGTCTGTATTCAATGAATCCGTTGTTTATACATATCCGTTGAAGGTGTTTTCGCAAGTGACACTAGTCTGTTAGCAGACCCATCACCTGTTTCAACTGGGGCCGTGTCAGGGTTAGCATCTCATTCGATAATATTTTCGATGGTTTTCCAATATTGAACCAGGTAACCCTTGCCATCGAGATAGGTGTTGTTTTTTCGACCATCTAACTAATGTTGTTCTTGTTGCCTGTTTTGATATTCCAAAGGCCGGGTACCGGGCCCCTGAGACTTTGAGCGAATTAGGCCCTCACTAGTTCATTCGCTTCTCATTACCCAATATCCCAGAGTGGGTATGGACCCACAAGACCTACACCTTGTTCCCTCTGGCCGCTAGTTCTTTTAGGTTGGTATGGTAGTACAGTGTAAGTTTTGAAGTAAATCGTTCAGAGTTCAGAGCCTTAAGAGCAGCTTGGCTGTCCGACAGGAGATTATGTCATATTATATATATATATGATATTATTTTTATTACAGGTTTAATATGGTTAAATTCAGAAAATTTGGTGAAATTTACAACTTATTTTAAACTTCTCTTCGAAATTGTTTTGTTCTATATCAAAAATTGTCAATTTAGTCTTGGTTAGTAGCTCATAAATAGGTTACACGTTATCTATGAAGCTGTCACGTTATTAGAATAAGTAGATATTATTATGATATATACGATATCTCTTTAGCGTCCCTAACTGAAGAAAATCCACCAATATACTCCTGCGGGTCAAAAGTCGCCATTGTGTAGGAGTGTAAAGAATTGTAACGTGCCTGTTAATACAATTTTTTTCTCAATGTCTCTGCGAAAAGTGGAGAGTATCTTAACACACACATATACACATAATACAATTTTAAATCATCCGCAATTAATAATTTTTTACTGTTAGTAATTGAATTCGGCAAACTATTAATCAAACGTAAACAGCAATGGTCTCAGGTTACAGCCTTGCGGAATCCCTGAGGTAGCAATGAACCGGTCTCCAACTACAACTGTTTGTTTTCTATCGTATGATGCAAAAAAAATTTACAAGATTGGGATAGACGCCAAATTTATTTTTCATCTTGTTAAGTAATATCTGATGTCAGACTTTGTCGAAAGCCTTAGCAAAGTCCGTATAAATGACATCCACTTGACATTTTTCATCTAAACTTTCTGCAATATATTGAGTTATATTGTATAAATTAGTAACCGTTGATTTATTCTTCATAAGCACATGTTGAAAAATTGATATTTTTTGTGCCACTGAATTGTAAATGTACTACCATCGATCAATCCCTTAATTACATAAGATGGAATATTAGCGGGACACACGGACTTATTCGCTTTTAGACTTTTAACTTACAAAAACATCGTGCGTTCTGGTTTTTTACTTCTCTGTATCTCTGTGGCATAAATAAATAAATATTTCAGATTGTCTTGTTTTCCAGTTCCACAAAATCCCTTTAACACCTGTTGTATAATATATTGGTTAAGAATTGATACAATATAATTATGATATTCCGGTTATTCGTTAATTAGGTGCTAATATTTCAGAGTATGCTGTATGCTTCCTTAGATCATTCTATGAAGAAATGTTCATGTGCCAAGTGTATGCTGATAAAAAAATTTCGAGAGAAAAATTTAATTTCGAGTTGGATTTGTACGAATGTCTCACGGGAAACGCGGAAATAAATTGAAGATAGGATTAACCATATTATTATCTCAATGTTTTTACCAAACCAATCGATCCCTAATTAAAAGAACATTTTCTATTTAGAATTGGGTCGGACATTTTGGGGCTGTTTTAAAAAACATCGCAAGAATTTGAGCATTAGCTAATAACTCATACAGGCCTGATAACACCCATCTTGGGTAGGCATTTCGCATTCGTTCGTTAGACTGCGAGAACGGACATATGAAAATTGTATCAATAATGTACTAAGATGAATCGACATTTATCCATAAATGTAAATCCATAAACTTTTCACGTATTTTATTCAACGATTTATTTACCGATCTCTTGAATTTGGCATGCCTACAGTACTACCAAGATTGCACGCAGCTGCAAAATCTTTACGAAATGAGGCTTCATAGTTAAAGGGAAATAAAATAAATTCTTATTTAGTATGTGTAAACCGTAGATAAATAAATATGATATATTTATGTTCTTATCTTTATTCCTCTTAGTGGAAGTTAATAGTGAGCTTCGTCTGTTAATGAACATGACAATTTTCTTTGCATTATTTGTTTAATGTATATATTCTTATTGAATATATCATATCATGGCTGATAAAGGAGTAGAATTAGTGGCGGTTCTTCCACAGGAGCACAAGCGCACGAGCACCCCCAAAACAAAACGAATAAAAAATATTAATTTATATTCATTGAATATTATTTATCGTATAAAGTCAGACCCTCCCTAATATCGCGTCAGACGAAACTGTATAGATCCGGCAACCGTGCCTCGGTCGAGGTAAATGACGATTATGACGAGACTTGCTCGCACTTGCGATTAAGTAGTGCAGTTTCTCTGTAGTAACAGGTGGCGGGTGGCAGCGGGGGATAGCGGGGCTATGGCGATTTAACATGGAAAAGGCGCACAGTTTTTGTGTGCACCGCGCTGTTGTCTGTTCGTGCATCTAGTTAAGAAATTCGAGCGTGTATGTTCTAATATTATATATTTATTAAGTTAAAATGAATAGTTGACGGTTGGACTAGTTCTTTGAGTTTGGAGCAAAAAATTGAAGTGAAGAATGCGGGAACACCTAAACCCGAAATTAATTTAACGCAGGCCACAAAGGATAAATCTACGGACTTTATTAGAAAATTTTGAAAATGAAATATATAAAAAAAATATATATAGAGGGTATTCCAAACTTAATGATGCTGTTATTGATCAATTTTCTACAGTTAAGAACCGAAGAATGGACTTTACGTTTAAGGACTATTGTGTAGGGTCGATAAATGTTGTGTATTTCTATAAATGATACTCGATATGATTTTAAACCATTTTATTTAAGGATTTAAACTAAAAAACGACGTTAAGATCCGACAGCTATATTTCCAAAAGTTGTATTTCCTTGTGTAAAATATAAAAATAAATAATAATATGTTTTACCTGACGCATTTTCTTATTACTTTTCTTCTTTCTACATTTAAAACGCCTAAAAAGTAATTGTTTGGTCGTTACACAAAAATAAAATTTTAAAAATAATTTCACCATACTTGTGAACCCCCTCTATCATAGGTCACGAGCCGCCACTGAGTAGAATGTGCAGTCTATCAAGCATTTATTATTTTTTAATATTTATATATTTAATAAATCAACCTAGGCCCTAGTAAATAATATTTATTAAATATGACAGCAATTAAATGACTGCATTACTTACTATACATTGTTGCAGGGTTTGGTAAAAATTATTTGCTTACCCAAACATATAAGAATACGGTAAGAAGCTATTCCTCTTGGTAGATCTTATCCAATAGTAAACCAATAAACGCCTGTCAGCATTATCGTTGCACGAACAGAGAAACAAACATTTATTTCTCTATATTATGGGCATTAACCAGTTTTCAACCTGTATTGCCGATGCCGGCCACGAAGTGTATGAACTGTATAAATTACGGTGTGTGAGTGAAAGGTATACAAACAGTAAACTTATTTAACTTTACTAACACTTTAACGCCGATGGAATATTAAACAAAATTTCTTTCTATATTTTGCCCTAGAGGAAAATCATCACCTAGATTTTATACAGTGCAATTGAATAAAATATAGGGTTAGTACAGGGTGTCCCTTTTTCGACACTTTTATAGGGTATCCCCGTAATTGTTAGTGCCATCAAAAAAATAATTTAGATGTCATGTGCTCTTTTTGGTCAAACTTAAAATGGTAAAATCAAAATTTGAAAATTTTCGCTCGCTTAAGAGATACGGGGCAAAATCAAAACATTGACAATTTCAAAATTACCCTATATTTTCTTAGCTAAAAGAGACACAGAAAAATGTTTTATACAGAAGTTTCTTTATACTGATTGTTGAATAATCTGCCGTTTTCAGAATAAGTTATCGGACCCAACCATATTTTTTAAAATAGGACACCCTGTATATTTTAATCTAAAAAGATACTATTTTAAATTCTCCTTTCAAATATATAACACAATATGATGATATTGGTTTCCTAAGCGATTTATTTAAACTTTATTACTTTGAAACGAAATAAATTATTCAGATTAAGGTAAAAATAACGGAAATCATCGCAAATGTTCGGAATATGTCCTTAAATGGTTGCGGTCTTTCCGGATAGCGAGCAAAATATAAATTTTGCGCTATTTCTTCGTTTTTTTCGAAAATTTTCAAATTTTGATTTTACCATTTTAAGTTTGACCCAAAAAGAGCATATGACATCTAAATTGCTTTTTGATAGCGCTAACAATTACGGAGATACAGTATAAAAGTATCGAAAATGGGACACCCTGTACTTTAAATGCTATTAATTCCTGAATGAAATTGGGTGAGAAAATGTGGCTTCTTCTAATCGACTTTATTAATCTGTATCTTACAGATTCTGTATTCACAATTTGTTATTATGTGAATTGAATCAAATATTCACCTTCTCCACATATAAAATACCAATATGGAAAATTATTATTTCCAGACAACCCGTTGATCCTTATACAATAAGGGCGTATTTTTGTCTACACAGTAGCACTTAAAATACTATTTCAGATTGAATGGTACAGCATGCAAGAAAAGGAAGCCTTCTCCATTGATAGGATGCAACCACCTGTAGACCGGTTTCGAACAGCTGGTTGCATCCTATCAATGGATAGGGCTTCCTTTTCTTGGTAGTACCATTCAATCTGAAATAGTATTTTAAGTACTACTGTGTAGACAAAAATGCGCCCTTATTGTATAAGGATCATCGGGTGGTCTAGAAAAAATATTTTCCATATTCGTATTTTATATTAATACCACCTGAAAAACATAGACTTTTAATTTCTTAGATGGATTCTCCACATATTATTATATATATTTATTAAAATGACTTTCAAACAAGAAATCGTGTTGCGGAGCCCCTACGCGGAGCGCCCGAGGGGCGATATGCCCACCTGGTTCCATTCCGATAATTAATTTTTGAAGGACTTTTCCAGTTTAAATTAGTTTAAAGCAGATATTCAAGACAATTTATTTGTAGGTACGATGAGTATTATTCGTAAAATGTTATACTTATTGAATTCGTCGTTAAGTTCAAGCAATGAAACCTAAAATTGGTATCTAATAAAGACCCTTGCTGCTTAAAATATTGAATGTTTTACGCGAGGAAATTGTTTCAAGATTAAGCCCCATTAATGTAAGATAACTTTGATGTAAATCAAATAGTAAAATTCCAAAAA
The DNA here is from genome assembly GCA_963991005.1 of Barypeithes pellucidus. Classification (NCBI taxonomy): domain Eukaryota; kingdom Metazoa; phylum Arthropoda; class Insecta; order Coleoptera; family Curculionidae; genus Barypeithes; species Barypeithes pellucidus. The sequence goes on from OZ022559.1 coordinate 39,997,996, forward strand.
TACGATGAAAATCTGTATAATTTAGCCTGTTACAGACCCCAGAAATGAAAGCGTACTGAGTCAGGTTTATAACCCAATTTTTTGGATGTTGTATCATCGTGTTATAATTTCTTCAATTGGAGCTTTAATAGGTGTTTAAGTCGTCGTTTTAAAAACTCCCGTCCTACACCTGTATTAAAAACGGCGAGATCAATCTTAATACACTTTAATAACGACCTGTTGTTGTATTTTCCCCTTGTTTTGGAAATCTGAATACCTCATTTTTACATAATATCGAGAAAAGCAATCTCCGCTATTAGCTGGCTAAACGTCTAGTAAAAATATCCATCAATCATCCTGTTTAAACTTTATAGAGCGCGACGTTAAATTTTACAAAACAGAATGTAGATAGCCTTGTTTAATATTACTTTATAAATTTTCAAATTTAGTATTGAAGCATTCTTGGTAAAAATCAGTCTTGTGCATTAAATATTTAGCACAGTGGAGGCGGGACAGCTCTCCCTTAGGAGTGATTATGGGGTGGCATATGCATTCAAACATTTTCGTATCATTTATTCGCTGTGTAGCCAAATGCATACTTTTTTTATTAGTAAATGGGCAGTGTTTCTACAGCAAAAATAAATATTATAGAATTTCTAATAGCTATATTTTCCTACTAATAACAACGAACCTCGGAAGAATGCGCAGACTCAAGTTAAATTTATAATTCAATGCTTATAACATTCATATTAGCACTGTTGTCGCCGAATTTGTAAAAAGATTTGGATTTAATATTTAAGATTTTAAGGGTACGTCGTAAGAGTGGCGTACGTAACCCTTAACGTCCGTCCGTTTTGCGCTTAAAAAATGATAGGCAACTCTAAGCGTTCTCCTTATCTGCGCGTTTCACGTAAGACGTTATTTGATAACCCCTGTATTACGAATTTACCCCTTGAATTTTTAATTTGATTTTTTGTTTGAATAGATTATTAGTTAGATGGCAATTTAAGAATTTTAATTTTGTCCCCTTTTTGGCTTCCATCCAAAAGGTGAATTCCCCAGCTAGGAATTATTTATTTAACCAAATCTAACTATTTTAATCATTTTAAATTTTGAAAATGTCTGATTGCTGGTCGACACTATCAGTTATGTCGCCAGTCTTGATATTTGAATAAAAAATTCATCATAACACTATTATTTAAATGCTTTGCGAACGCTTATCTTCGTCAATTACGATTTTTCGTTGTTTATTGTCAGGGATGCCAGGCGTAATGCCATTGACGACTTGACACGCACGTGTCAGTCGGTCTTGGGTGGGCCCACCATCCTTTCCTCGCTAACTGGAAGCTGTCAGCAGTCCACCAGAGCGCATGAAGAAATGAGGGCAAGAATTTTGTCTAAGAGTAAATGAATGATTTTAAAGACTGTTATCTTTTGAGGGTAATGAAGGGGTTAGTCCTTCCGTTAGTCGAGTCTTACGAACCGGAATTCTCGGGGGTTAATTATTTTTATGTATAATAATAATTTAACTTATACTAACATGTTTTCTCTCATAGAGAATCAAACCATCCTAACATTCATCCTATCGCGAACTCCATTTAAATTTAGATTCATTTTATTTTACAATATAAAACTAGCCTAAGCTAACATTATATTCCCAACTATAGGGATCTCAACTACCCTAATAATTTCCAAAAAATTATAACACGGGGTAGTGAATGCTAATACTAACTTATTTTATTTCACACTTACTTCTTATTCCGGAATCACAATATTTTTTATGTCACAATCGTGTGAATTTTCTTGTAAGAACTTATTTATACTCGCGTCAGAAAGCAGTGTTCGAAGGTCAATTTCGGTTATTATTTAACCTCGCACCAAATTACACGAGGGATCGAAGATATTCCAGAATTATTTATACTCGCACCGAAATATGCGAGTATGCGACGATGAAAATTTTCTCAGGAAAAATCCATGGCTGGCTGTTCTCGGAATTGCTTGGTGTAAAAACACTCTGAAACCTGTAGCCACCATTGCGGCACCCGTTTTGAAAAGATCGAATTGCTGGTGATCGCGGTTCTGTGGATACCAGAAACCGACTAACTCCGTCGTTCGTCTCCACGTAGAAATCCTTCATTCGTCCCTTCCAATCTTTGAATATAAAACAAACAGGAAGGAGCATATGTTAAGATAAGTGAGACCGGAATGGAGCTTCAATATGGCCGACTATTGCTTCTGTCTGGTCAGCGACGTAGAGCATATGTATTGCATGTGACATAAAATTAATGCAAAATAATAAATTTATCCCCAGGTACGCCTATGTGATACGTTAATTGGATAACCTTTAAATGTCATTCAAACGAAATGAGTTTTTATTTCTAAATATTCAATAAAATTGGCATTAAAAACACTTATCTGTCAAATGTTACACCAGAATTTTGATGTTTTGGTGTCAGGGAACAACCAAGATACACAACTAAGCATCTTTTTCGTTATTGTCCCAGTAATATTATAATGAAAATGTTTTAACAATTTATTTAGATATAATTGCTAAATGATAGATATTATCACTAAAACAACCAAAAAATTCTTTTATTACACTAATTACAACGATTATTAACACTTGAAACTGCTCAAAACTATCAAAAATCCAATTTGTTTCCAACATCCACTATCAAGAAGCAAAACATGAGTCATCCGTGGAGCTTCAAGATGGCCGTTTCTGTCTCTCGCTTAAATCGTGCGTGGTTTTCGCAATGCTCGTTCCTGTTCGTTTTATATTCAAAGCTTCCATTGCCCCATTGCGTCACTCGCACCGACACAATCCGTTGACTGAGGTGGCCGTTACAACAAGAGAGCGAGCGGGAACGAAATTACGACGTTGCAACATTATAAACGGCCAGTCTGATTTTATCAATAATCTCCCCACTTGGAAAAAGGTATTTTTACAACGCTGTCGCAATGCTTATGTTGCTATATCAAACTGGAAGGTGTCAGTGCTATGAGAACTAATAGGATCGTCAAAATTTTTTTTTACATTTAAACCAGGAAGTAAGTGAAAACTCTAACATAACTAATGTGATTAGTAAGTTAAAAGACTATCAGATACGATCTAATGTGGGGGGCGGCCCGATGTCACTGATGAGCTGCGTTAGTCATTAATGAGGAAATGGCTTATTGGTAAAGAAGTTAGGCTTTTAGCTTCTTTAGTGGGATGTGCAATCATTAACGTTGCGTTGGTTCGTAAATGTTACACGAAATATGCTGAATATATAAAAAGTTTCAGAAGGTTTAGGTTTTACTGATAACTGATATTTTGAATATTTCCCAATTATAAATTTACTTTCTCGTAGTAACTATGATTTACAGTAATATACACTAATTTATTCATACATATATTATTATTTCCGCGTCTGTCCGTTACCAATTTAGGATTCGATATTAGTTCAAAAGGGTTACATAAATCAAAGAAAAAGTTAAATGCGATTGAGCAGTTACCACTTCCAGGAAATATTAGTCAATTGCGTGCATTCATTGGAGCTGTTAATTATTATAATAGATTCATTCCAAATATACCTACAATTTTGCATCCGCTATATAACTTGTTAAAAAAAGATATAACCTGGAACTGGGATGAGAAATGTCAAAAATTTTTCAATGAAATTAAATCAATCTTACAATCTAATAATTTTTTGTTTCATTACAACCCTGATTTAGCAATAAACCTTTGATGCGTCTCAATCTGGGGTGGGGGCAATTCTGTCCCACTGTTTTGCAAATGGGGTTGAAACTCCAATATTCTTTGTTTCACGAACCTTGTCAGATCAACAAAAAAGATGGAGCCAAATAGATAGAGAAGCTTTTTGTATTGTGTTTGGCATAAAACGTTATTATCAGTTCCTATATGGAAGAAAATTTACCCTTGTCACTGATAATAAGGCTTTAGTTTCTATTTATTCACCAAGAAAGGTATTCCAATAATGGCAGCTAATCGAATGCAACGGTATGCTTGTTTTTTGAGTGGATTTGATTTTGACATTAAATATGTACACTGTATGGATGCTGCAGTAGGTTTTTTATGAAACATTTTTAAATATTGTGAAATAAAACTCTTTTTTTTTTTGCTTTTAAATGTTTCAGTTTTAATAGAGTATTACTCTACATATGTTTCGCCTTCTTAGGGCTTTATCAAGAGTACAGATGATACTAAAGTTTGTTTGCGTTCGTCGGATTATCTGCCAATAATTTGTTACCTACTTAATGACCCTATTTGCATTTTATTGATTTAGTGTACATTTGGGAAGGCCCCATTATAAAGACTGTAAATATTTATCTATAATGGGTGTACTATAAAAATTTTGCTGGTCATTCGTGCAGAAGTTGGCATTTTTGAGAGATTTTTTTATTTCTAATTGTTCTAACATGTTTAGTCTTTTGCCCTTCCTTTCATTATGTAATAATTCAATGTGATCTACATCAATAAAATGGTTATTATCTATGCAATGGTTAGACATCCCTGAACTCCTAACATTGTTTAAAATTGATGTCCTATGTTCTTTAAGCCTAGTTCTTATGTTTCTACCAGTTTGACCTATATAAACAGCGTCACAATCTATACAATTGATTTTGTATACGCCTGATTTATTTGGTGTGTCAGTTTTATCCTTATTATTAACTAGCAGTTTACCTAGATTTTGTTTATTTACACATATAGTTTTGTAGAGTTTTATTTCACAATATTAAATATGTACCCTCTGCTAAAAATATTGCAGATTTTCTCTCGCGATTACCAGTGCATGAAACAGAGAAATTGGATGTGGGTGAAAGCGATTTTTATCAAATAAATTTTTTGAATGATTGTAAAGATTTTTAGATCCCGATTTATTTAAGATCGAAAAATACACTCAAGATGACGGTATTTTGTCACAAGTATATACATTATGTTATCGTCAGGCTGGCCGGTAAAAGTTCATGTCTTGAACCTTATTTTTGCAGACATGAAGAAATCAGCGTGGTAAATAATGTTTTAATGTGGGGGCACCGTGTAATAATTCCAGAAAATTTGCAGCAGTCAGTCTTAAACGAATTACATAATACCCACATGGGAATTGGAAAGATGAAATCTTTATTAAGATCCTATGTGTGGTGGCCTAGTCTCAACAAGGACATTGAGAAAACTTGTAAATCTTAACAGCCTCAGTTACAATCGATAAATTAAGGGGACTATTTTCCCAATTTGGTTTACCTAAAACAATATGTTTAGATAACGGTAGGCAATTTACATCTCAAGAATTTTTGGATTTTTTAAAATTTAATGGCATTAAACATGTTACGTCACCCCCTTTCATCTAATGGCATAGCTGAAAATAGTGTAAAGACGATGAAAAACATTTTATTAAAAGAACTTAATTCGGGTATTGATAAATTCAACTTGAACGCTTCTTTAAGTAGATTTCTTATGTTATATAGAATTACGGGACATTGTTCAACCGGAGGAATCCCTTCCAAGCTTTTTTCAGGTCATCAAATGAGATATAGATTTGATTTATTAAAACCGGATAATTCACTAACGATGTTACCTAAACCAATTGACGTTATAAAAGATAACTTAAAGAAAGCTCAACACAGCAATATACAAAATTTTAAGGGGAGGAGAGATGAAAGTGCTCTCTTGGATAATGTGTTTATGCTAGAGATTACAAAAATGTTTTAAAACCGAGTTGGACCGTAGGTCATATTATAAAAATTATAGGTAGAAATGTTTATCTTATGAAGGTTTATAAAACAGATTTGATTTGGAAAAGGCATCTAAATCAGATTCGTAAATGTGAATTTAAAAACTTCGGTGAATCCGGCGAGCTAAGTGTCGTAAACGAAATCGGTAATGCAGGGTAAACCCAGAACGATAACGTACGGGCATCACCGAACCGTAGTGATAGTGAGACAATAGTTGATTTAACGTCAGATGATGATTATGACGCACCTAGCGGCTCGAACATGTGATGTGGTTTATTATTAAATTATTTGTTATTTATTGAACTAGTCCAACATAAGTAAAAAATTTAGAGCTTACTTATGAGATATTATTTATAAAATTAGAAGAAATACAGGAGCGTATCTCAAAAAACCCTCGAATCGTCATTAAACCACAATGTGTCATACATCGCTGCATTGGGGAGAAAGAAAGCTCTCAAACTCCAATCTCAGGAAAACAGGACTATATTTAAAAAAACAAAGTTGATAAGGGCCCTTCGAAGGCGACTCGTCGGATTACAAAACAATTAACGCTGTTAGATAGAGCGGAAAAAGTGGCAATGCAAAAGTGCAATTACTTTAAAATTCGATCTCAAAAAAACCCTGGAAAACACTAAAACGATTTTTCAGAACTTCGTTTTTTTCCGGGTTTTTATAACTTTCTAAACGGCATATTATTAGGCATGTAAATGCGCAACTTTACCTCCATTTAACCGACTTCGTATCTCTTACGCTTTCCGAGATCCCTGTACTGGTCCTCCTTATCTTGGATACGTTGTATTAAAATATAAATTTTGAAAATGAAGGCATTTTGATCTCGTTGCGAATACAGAAGTAATATTCTGGCACGGTAAAGTAATTGACAATACCTTAAAAATGGTGTATCGTTTAGTTTCTTTACCAAGATGGCGCCCATCTGCCATTTTGATAGTATGTTATTGAGCTATCAAACCGTAACATGGAGCTAAGGCAAATAATCATGTAAACAAATTTACCTCCGTTCTTGCAGGTGTTCAAAATAAATACATTTTTGAAGTTCAGTAACTTTAAACTAAAAAATTTCGGTTTCTGTAAATAACATATTCTTAATATTTTATTTTTCTCTGATAGAATATTGATTTGACTTTTGTTTGGTATATCATATTATGCTTATTTTTAATAGTTTTCGACATATATTAATTTTTCTCTATTTTTCATTGTTGATTTCCTACATTTATGTTATAACGTCATAGTTGCCATGAGAAAACAAAAGAATGGGTACTTTCAAGAGCTTGACATACTTAAGACTAAAATATAAAAGTTTCTTATTTGATGTAAGAGGCGTTTAAGAAGTAATTCAATATAATTGAACATTTATTACGAAACAATTAAAAAATGAGAAAATTAATCATTGTAAATATTTTTTGCCAAAAGTTTGACGTTATAACATAAGTAGTGTAGGAAATGAACAATGGAAAATAGAGACAAATTAAAATATGTGGAAAAGTATTAACAATAAGAATATGATATACCTACTACACAAAAGTTAAAGAGAATTACATATTCTATCAGAGAAAAATAAAATAAATTAGTAGTGTAGGTATTCACAATTAAATCCAACGCTGAAAACTGGGATTTTTCTGAAAAAATTAAACTATTGGGAAAAGTGTAACATTATATATAAAAAATATTCTGAATTTTATGCATAATCAAAAAATTGTTATAAATCCCCTGTATTTATTGCATTTAAAAAAAGCTGAGTTATGTTCGCCACGTGTTTGTGAACCATCCTGTGTACTACAATATAATTTTTGAATGTGCACCTGAATGGTATCTACAACTTTTGTATTTCGAACTTGTATCTAATTCTACTGTGTATATTGTATTTATGTATACCGATTTTTTTTATAGTCTTGCTATTTCAAAATAATTATTAACAAAACAAAGCGAATTTTAAATTGTATGTAAATAATGCAACATTTGCCTATGCCCTGTACGTGTTATAGATGTATAATATTCCTAACCAAAAATAATACGAGAAGAAGGTATATAATTACACTGAATTGAAAATGTAAGTTGAAATATTAATCTATTTAAAAGAAAGACAAGAACAAATAAATATATTACAACTTCCGTTTCACAACTAAATAAAATTTGAATGTATCATCCACTGCAAAAGTCAGAAACCTTTTATTTTACCACGAGTGGGTTTAAAATTACCACTTGGACGGCAAACAATAAAAATAAATGATCTAGTTCCCGGGATTAATAAAATAAAGTTTAACCCCTTTCCAGATGAGTTGGCTCACTCAAACAAAAGTTCAAACGGTGCATGCAATAGACATCGACGAACTGTGATTAAATAAGTTTTAAATTACTGATGAAAAAGTTTACCAAAAGGGAATGCTTGATTATTGCCATTAGGGAGAAAGTTTAACAGCTTAATGATGATTACAAGTTATTCCTGTCATTAGAAAAAATTATTTATTACTTTTAACCTTCGTGCTTTTTATTGACACAAGTTTCCTTGTAAAATGTGATCTTGTTATAATATACATTTTTTTTTTGTAAAAATTTTGCAGTTGCATATATCTTTTATTAGAAAAAATGTTGACAGTGCGGCTACATAATAGAACAAATAAAATATCTCTAATCGATTGGTTAACTTAATGAAATAAAGCCGTACAGCGACTCCCACAGTTACTGGCCCCATGATACAATGACGCATGCGCATTTATTTAAAAGCATTCGCACACGACAAATCCAAAACCGCTGAAAGAAAGTTCGACGATCCCAGAGGCCCAACTGTTGGCTACGGATCAGTTACTAACCGTCAGAATAATCCGCTGGAAGCGTTCTTGCATTATAAATGAACCTCAAAACCTGAGATTTCAGTGCAATGAAAATTATTGGTACTTTACATTGAATTTTTTTATCAAGGTTAAGTTTCACTTATTTGTCAGTTGGGGATGTGCTCGCCGAGCAGAAAATCCCCAACCAGTTCCCAATCAATTACAAACTACTAATGCGAATTGGCAATCGGCTTGTGGGACCGAAGCTAATACCACAAACGCGGTGTGGCTTAGTGACGTCAGCTGGTGATCAACAGGGCGAATATTTACGAGAACCTTAACAGGATTCCGGAGTACCGTAAACGAGTTTTCTTCCCAAGCGTTTATTCCTGTTTTAGGAAAAAAATGTTAAAGGAAAAAAACTTTGTAATAGAACTATAACTCGCGGAAAGTCTATATTTTTTTGGTTTGGAAGATTTTTAGATTAAATTTTTTTTACTGCTCCATATAGAAAAAAATTATGGACTTTCCTCGAGTTTCGTAGTAGTCTTTCGTCAAAATTTTTTTTTTTTTCATTTTTTTTTTAAATGTTCCGTTTTCATAGGAAGCGAAAACTCCATTTTTCAGCGTAGAAAATTGAAGTATAGTTCCCGATCACGTGTAGTCTCTTTCTTCCGATTATTGTTGTTTCTGTCGGCATACCGATCACAGGAACCTATAACAATAGTTATCTCACAACAGAATCTACATAAGACAAATTTGTAGTCTTTTATTTTATATAACTTATTACCGATATTTAGTTTTGATGACGATAGCACACTTATCTCATCTTTCTCTTTGAATGCGCAAACATCGTCTGCCGACGCACATTTTCGCAGACAGTATGAAGTATCACGCCCCAACAAAGACCTGGAAGAAATTTTGGCTTGGGGTGACAGTAACCAAGTCGAAATTATCGCTACAAAAACCCAGGCAGCAGTTTTCTCTAAAAAGGTTAACATTACAGAACCGGATATAGTCATGGCCGGATACGCAATCCCACTGGCTTCATCTATTAATTTGCTGGGCGTCAATCTGGGAGGAAATATGTCTTGGCTTAACCATGTTGTGGCAATCGTCAAGATAGCTTCTCAGAAGCTTGGGGTACTCTTTCGAACCAGAAAGTTGTACAGACCTCAACAACTTTTGACACTATACAAAGCCCAGCTTCGACCATCACTAGAGTACAGCTCTCATGTCTGGAGCTCTGCACCCAAACATACTCTTCGGCTACTGGATTCCATCGAAAGGAGGGCTATTCGTCTGATCGGAGACCACGAGCTGACGAAGAACCTCGACAGCCTAGAACATCGAAGACAGGTTGGGGATTTGACTCTCTTTTACAGATATTTTCATGGAAGGTGCTCGGCTGACCTTGCCCTCTTAATTCCGCCCAGAGCGACGATTAGCAGAAATACACGACGAACCACTGCCGCCCATCCATATGTGGTTAAGCTTAGTACTCCTCGAACTTCATTATTTAAGAATTTTTTCATCTGGAGAACTTCATCCTTATGGAACGACCTTCCCGAGGTCGTTTTTCCCAACGAATATAACCTCCAACGATTCAAAACCAACGTGAATCGCTTTATTCGCACACGCACCACGTCCAGAGTACCCTAAAGGATTTTTCCAATAGTGCTTGTGTTTGATCGGAAAAAAATATCTGATTGAAAAATATCCAAATAAAACACAGTTATATATCTAAAGCTACAGACTATGCGGCGATTCGACATTCGTGAAGCGCGATGCGCGGTTCATCCCGTTCCAGCGAATTACTGTAACGATCAAATCACACTGTTTGTGAAACGATTTTAAACGCATATGTCCCTACACACTATCCACGAATTGCCCGAGAATCACGCATCGCGCTTCACGAACGACGAATGGACGCATAGCCTGTAACCACCTTTATGTAAAGACACCGTAGAACGGATTTGGTAAATTACAGGATTTAAATATACAGTGAGTCCCAGAAGAAATGTCTAAATTCATTTAAAATTCAGCGGTAAGTTTTTTCAAAAAACGCTCGTACCCGCCGATTTTGATTTTTTAATTTTTTTTTTGTGGTAATTTCATGTATACAGGGTAGCTCAAAAATAAGTTACAACCATCAACTTCATTTTTTCAAATGAAAACATATATTTTTTATTTCATTTTTGAATTTTGCATAGAATTCTAAGCATGTTTCACGTACCATGTCCTATACATAAACTCAACAGTTATTGAAAAAATTAGGATTGAACATATCATTTAGGGAATCCAACGATCTATCAAATCTTCTGGCAATATTGCATTTTGGGCTCCATAATAAGTAAGAGTGTACTGTCTCACTGTCACCGTTTATTTCCATAGAAACTGTATGATAATTTTATTTCAAATAAGTATAATTATTGTCAAGCGTAGTTTCAAAGCTGCGGTTTTCACAATAATGGTGAAGTTAACGGAACGGGAAAAAATTGAAATTCTATGCATGGTTGGGTTTGGTGATAAAACACGTACTCAAATAGAAACAGCCCAATTATTTAATGAAATCCATCCTGATCGTCCTCCCATATGTCAAAAGATGGTGAGTAGAATAGAGGCTAAGTTTAGAGAATTCGGTCATGTTAGAGATTTGCCTAAATCTGGTCATCCTACTTGAGATGAAAATGAACAACTTGACGTTTTGCTTTCCTTGGAAGAAAATCCATGTACTCCCCTGTCGCACATTGGGGCCCATTTACACATGCCGAAATCTGTTGTTCACCGAGTAGTTCAAAAGCACAAATATCACCCATACAAAGTTATTCCAGTGCATGAGTTATTTGAAGATGATTTCGATAGGCGAAGTGAGTTTTGCGGACGCATGCAAAATATGTGCAATCTAGATAATAATCTAGTAAAAAATATAATTTTTTCTGATGAAGCTACGTTCTATTTGAATGGTAATGTGAACAGCCAAAATTGTCGATATTGGGCAACAGAAAATCCGCATTGGGTGATAGAGGTTCACAGCCAGTACCCTAAGAAAATAAATGTTTGGTGTGAAATCGTACGCGAAAGAGTAATTGGTCCATTTTTCTTTGAACAGTCTTTAACTGGACAAGTATATCTCGAATTTCTCTAACTAGAATTAATTCCAGCATTAGTGGCTTTATTTCCGAATCCATTGGATCCAGACTCCCCTGACGAAGAACTGATATTCCAACAAGATGGTGCTCCTCCGTACTATGCGGCCACTGTGCGCACATTTTTGGATGAAACCTTTCCCAATCGGTGGAATGTAAGGAGAGGACCTATCGAATGGCCTGCTAGGTCGCCAGACAGAGTCAACTCCGCTGGACTTTTTTTTGTGGGGTTACCTCAAATCAAAAGTATTTGTTAACAGGCCAAATAATATGCAGGAGTTGAAAGAAAGGATCCGAAGAGAAGTGCGTGTCATAACTCCGGAAATGGTTGGAAACGTGCAAAGAGAGTTTATTGATCGTCTTGGATATTGTCAAGCCGTAAATGGCGCACATTTTCAACATTTAATTTGATTTTATTGTGTTTTTTTTAATAAACAGGTCTTACTTATAAATATGTTCAATCCTAATTTTTTCAATAACTGTTGAGTTTATGTATAGAACATGGCACATGAAACATGCTTAGAATTCAATGCAAAATTCAAAAATGAAATAAAAAATATATGTTTTCATTTGAAAAAATGAAGTTGATGGTCGTAACTTATTTTTGAGCTACCCTGTATACATGAAATTACCACAAAAAAAAAATTAAAAAATCAAAATCGACGGGTACGAGCGTTTTTTGAAAAAACTTACCGCTGAATTTTAAATGAATTTAGACATTTCTTCTGGGACTCACTGTATGTACATATTTTAAGAATTTGGATACTTATTTTTAAAAAAATGTTGTGTTTTATTTAGGAGGTAATCCGACAAATTTTGGAACATCCTGAATAATCCAAAATACCCATTGTTTAACTTGAAAACTTACTTATAAAATTTTAAACAGGCAGATAATGGCTCTGTAAGGATAACCGGCAGGAAGCGTAGGTTGGCTTGTTGAACGTAATGCAAGATTAAGATATTTATGGAAAACAAGAAGAAAATATCATTTATTTATAAAGCCCTAAGTTACGTTAAATTCAAACTTATTTTTATATAAGGTACTTCTATACCAAACCAAAAGAGATACAGAGAAGGAATACAAAAATCTTTATTACCGCGTTCGTGGTTGTAATCCTAATACAGATACAACATAAAAGATAAGGACAATATAAAGCTAAGGAAACCACGGTATTTGCAGTCTTTCAATACCGTTCCTTCAGTTAAACTGAATATTGGCATTATAGATTAGAGAATAAAATCATGGGTCTTGGGATTGGAATGTTAAATTAATTTTTTAACAATTTTATTGTATTAGGTGATGATGATGATAGTAGGTTAATGTCTAAAAATAAAATTTTAAAAAATATATTCGCTAGTGCTTGAATTATTTCGGAAATTAATTCAAGCACGTGGGAGATTCATTGAATAAATTTCACAGAGTTGTTATATAATTAAATATACAGGGTGTTATGGAAATTACGTATTATATTTAAACCGGCAATTCCTGAGATGAAAACACATTGAAGAAAAATATTCAAAACTGGCGCTTTAATTTAATGTGCCCTGTACATGACCTAATGTAAAATAAAAATTAAGCACACGGTGGCTATGTCGGAAGAAATAGATAAACTACAGATGTTCAAAGACGTCAGTGAATTTTGACCAGCGTTGTCATATCTCCAGAGTAAACTCTTTAGAAGCTCAATAATCTTTCGATTGAAAGGAAGTTCTTTATAAAATAAAAGGAATTTTATTTAGGCCCCCATGCTCTCTTACATCACACAGAAAACACATATCAAAAGTCAATGTTCAGTCAACCATTGGGCTTCATTTAGAAAAATAAATTGAATTTTCTCTAAAACACATGCTCATTCCTTTGTTATTTAGAAATTAGTCCCATAATTTGTATAAAAAAATATTTATACACTAATCTGGTAAAAGTTTTAGTACACAAACCCGTTAAAAATATGTGGGCACTTTCGTTTTCGACACACATATTAAATTTACGGCATTTAAAAACCACTGTAATAATAAACAAATAAACATTTCAGCTCGATTTGTTTGTTTACGATGTTTGTTTGAGTTGTCATTAATGACATTCCGTATTCCGGCGGCAGGTGGATCGACCTGTCAATTTCGGATCGGTCTGGCACAACAACCAAATACTAATAACTGGAAATCCTTTGTCGACAAAGAGTTTCTGCTATTTTGTAAGTTTAAATTCTACGTTGAGTAATTTCCTTTGGTAATATTAATTTTCCGTACTATTTTATATCTCTGCTGCAGGACAAAATTCATATATTTATATTTTAAGTTTTGCCCCGCAAATTTTGAAGTCTGGAAATGGTAACCCCTCGCACCTCGCTCGCGAATATTTGTAGGTTAAGTTAAGAAGCCAATTCTCAGATTTGACACTTGACGATTTGGCATTTGTACTCAGTCACAGAGACAAAAAACAGCAACCAGTTAGAAACTCGTTCACAACCACGAAAATTGTAACTGGTTGTAAATATCGCTCTGCGAACGAACTTATTATCATCATGAATGTCTGCCAAGCTATGCGCTGGATATTCCAGATAGATAGTCGTTGCAGCGAACCCTCGCGCCAGATATGTCAAGTGTCACGTGACATTAATGACTTGCCTGCTTATTTTTGGTTATTTGTTTTGCCTAGGTTTGTATGACATTCCAGGACCGTATTACAATAGTACGTACGTTTATTTTAAAAATGAAACGAGTCTATTTATATTTTTAACTACATTTTTTATTATAGGGAATAAAACACAAACACATTGTATTTTTTTATTATTTATTTATTCAAATATATAAAATAAAGTCATTATCTATAATTACATGTCTAGTAGTTACCTCTATATTCACAAAAAGATAGGAAGCACGTATCTACATGGATGTCTATCTTTACCTACTGTAAACTTTATACAGTGTGTCTACACATGGACTTGGACTGTACCTGTAAAAAATTGTATCTCCAATTTTTCGAAAAAGTCATCCTTGATCAGGGTTTGTTCGGGACACGAAGTCGGTTAAATTGGGACAATTTTTTTCGGCATCAAGTTGTTCATTCGCCATGTATATTTCAAGAAATCTGCGTCTCTTCTGAGCAACACAAGGCTTTTCCATTAGAGCTCGGAGATTATCATCAGCTCTGTATATAAAGTTTCCAACAAGTTTGACCAAACCTCTTGGGCTTCCCTGGTACACTTCTTTTTCTCGGAGCAGTTCACTTAAAGATTTCCTACAATTTCTTTTTATCAAGTATACATTTTAAAATTGTAATTATGGTTTTAATTAAAGTAGATGGCTCCTTGCAATCCTATCTCTGTAGACGAACCTGCTAAGAAAACAACAGGAATTTATGTTGCTATCAAATTAAAATGAGCAGTAACTATTTTACATCGATTTCTTAATATACCTTATTATACAAAATTATATTAGCATGCTTTTTATAATTGTGTTCGGCAAGCACTAATATTTCATGTTAAAAGACATAATTTTTGCAGGAATGTTAGAGGTATTAAATAACTTCTGATTTATTTTTATCTAGAAGTCAATTTTTCGCAATACCTATGTTTTAATCAAGAAAATGTCAGTGTGAACAAGTATTTACAGATTATTGATTAAATAAAATTTAAAATAAGTAAAAGCAGACAATTATATAAGACCGTAAAAATATCAGGATAGATATTTTGTATCATCTTGTGAACTTTGTTCCTATATATGCCAACCATATATATTACCTTACTTCTGAATGCAATAGCTCTTTTTTTCGACACCATCAGGAGGTCTTCGATAGGGCCATTATATTCTAACTGTGAAAGCAGAGATTTGCATGGCTTCTGCAATTTTCTGTAGGTTTAAAGGATAAATTTTATGATAGAGTAATTGAAAAATTCTAAAGAACCAACAATTTTTTAAAATTATTTCTAAAATATTTGCCTGCCATTTGGTTAATTATTTTTCTTTTCGTAAAGTTAATAATGTTGAAAAATTAATACAGGTAATATCCCTTATATTATGTTTTAACAGATGAAAATGAAATATAATGAGTGTCGAGTGTGTAAATTTAATTTCCCAGCTAAATAAACTGTCTACATTTAAGTCGCCACACAAAAGTATTACCTGATATTTAGCTGAAATAAATCTCAACACACTCGAAAAGAAATAAAACATCTAGAAATTTTTTTATTAATATTAATATTAACCTTAGTTCCTCTAACGGTGGTAGATGTAGAGAGGTAGAATTATTATTTTCGCCTAAAAAGAGATAAATAAAATATTAACCTATATATTTTTCGTTACGTGATTAGTACTTACTGTAGTTTACCAGATACACAAACAACTCAATATGTATTTCAAAACAAAATAAACTATACTAAAACGACGGAAATACACTTTTAAAACTTATTAGCACCAATCAAACTGGAAAAATATAAAAACACAACACGCTCAATGCGGGTCATATAAAGCTGGGGTATTTGATTAAGTCCCCAAACAGCTAATCGATGATATATTATTGATGTCAACTGTCGAAAAAGCTTGAGGGTTCGCTGCAAAGACTATATGTGCTGGATATTCTATGTGTTGGTAGATATGAATCGAGCTTTATTTACCGACCGGCAACCGTGTGTTCGCCGTCCAAATTTTAATTGCGACGACGATCGACCGGTGAAATAACCGGCGCCGCCGCCGCCGCCGCCGCCGGTCCGTGTACCAAATTATATTTGAATACACCTAAATTAATAATTTATTCCGGTCGATCTGTCGAACGGTGGATTAACCGGTGGCGGAACGGCCGTCCGTATGTAGCATTGTTAAGCTGTTACGGAAGAAAAATAGTTATTTATTCTTCGTTTGCAACATTTTTATGTTCTGCTGCAAATAGAGCTATAATTATTATATTAAATCTTTATCATGCTAGATATTTTCTATAACCTGTGTTTCTATTATGCCATAGCCTGTCAAATCAAAAAATCTGGCTTACCGACAGTGGCGTAAAAACCCTACCACTGAGAATCGTACCATCTTTATTACCGCTCGAAACCAATGTAAGCTAACAATAGATCAAACCAAAGAAGCCCATAACGTGAGGATCAGAAACAAACTTCTTGACTGACCAAACGGATCAAGGTTCTTTTGGTCAGTCGCTAAGGCCGTCAGCCAAAATTTTACCAAATCAACTATTCCACCTCTAACACGTCCCGATGGTACAATAGCATCCACAGCCGGAGACAAAGCAAACTTACTTGCTGAACTATTTTCTTCGCATTCCACTGTAGATTTCCAGGGAAGAACACCACCCGACATTCCTGCAGTTGAATCCGAAATGACCGAAATCGTGTTCCGCCAGCGTCCCGTCAAACGAATCCTGAAAGGACTCGACGTCAAAAAAGCTACTGGTTCAGACGAAATTCCTATTATAGTTCTCAAGACATGCGCCGATGAACTAACACCAGTATTTTGTAGACTTTTCAACTTATCCTACAAAAATGGAATATTTCCATCTTGCTGGAAGACGGCGCGAGTCCAGCCTATTCCAAAGAAAGGTAAGAGAACCCTGCCTAACAACTATCGGCCAGTCGCATTGCTTTCAGTTATATCAAAAGTAATGGAGAAAGCTATTAACCAACATCTCCTAAAGTACCTGGAAGGCTTCAATATCATCAGCGATCATCAATATGGTTTTCGGAAGTCCAGATCAACTGGAGATCTTCTAGCCTATGTCACCCATATTTGGAACAACGCAATCGAACATCATGGGGAGTCTCGGGTTGTTGCGCTGGACATTTCTAAAGCTTTTGATCGTGTTTGGCATGAGGGGCTTCTAAGTAAACTGCGATCCTATGGTATGCCCAGTCGATTCTGTGCATGGTTGTCTAGCTTTCTTAAGGACCGCTCTCTGCAAGTGGCGATTGACGGATTTCTCTCAGACACCTTCACCATCAATGCCGGTGTTCCTCAAGGGTCCATATTGTATACCACTCTCTTTTTACTCTACATTAACGACCTTCTAGTGAAAACTAAAAATCTGATATTTAGTTTTGCTGACGGTAGCACACTTATCTCATCTTTCTCTTTGAATGCGCAAACATCGACTGCCGACGCACATCTTCGCAGACAGCATGAAGTATCACGCCTCAACAAAGACCTGGAAGAAATTTTGGCTTGGGGTGACAGTAACCAAGTCGAATTTAACGCTAAGAAAACCCAGGCAGCAGTTTTCTCTAAAAAGGTTAACATTACAGAAGCGGAAATAGTCATGGCCGGACACGCAATCCCACTGGCTTCATCTATTAATTTGCTGGGTGTCAATCTGGGAAGAAATATGTCTTGGCATAACCACGTTGTGGCAATCGCCAAGATAGCTTCTCAGAAGCTTGGCGTACTCTTCCGAACCAGAAAGTTGTACACACCTCAACAACTTTTGACACTATACAAGCCCAGATTCGACCATCACTAGAATACTGCTCTCATGTCTGGAGCTCTGCACCCAAACATACTCTTCGGCTACTGGATTCCATCGAAAGGAGGGCCATTCGTCTGATCGGAGACCACGAGCTGACGAAGAACCTCGACAGCCTAGAACATCGAAGACAGGTTGGGGATTTGACTCTCTTTTACAGATATTTTCATGGAAGGTGCTCGGCTGACCTTGCCCTCTTAATTCCGCCCAGAGCGACGAATAGCAGAAATACACGACGAACCACTGCCGCCCATCCATATGTGGTTAAGCTTAGTACTCCTCGAACTTCACTATTTAAGAACTCTTTCATCTGGAGGACTTCATCCTTGTGGAACGACCTTCCCGAGGTCGTTTTTCCCAACGAATATAACCTCCAACGATTCAAAACCAACGTGAATCGCTTTATTCGCACACGCACCACGTCCAGAGTACCCTAAAGAATTTTTCCAATAGTGCTTGTGTTTGATCAGAAAATCGCTTTTTGCGCACACGCACCACTCCCAGAGTGCCCTAAAGGATTTTTCCTATAGTGCTTGTTGTGTTTGATCATAAAAAAAAAAAATAGCCTGACAGGATGATTTAATTCGAGATTTCTGGTTGGGTTGTTACTAAAAAATTAATAATTAAAAAGCTTAATCTCTTGAATTAAAACTGCCTTAAATAATTTAAATAATATAACGATTTTGTGGATTTTAATTGTTGGTAATTAGAAGTCACACGAACTAAATTTAAAATGTGCCCTATACAGGGTGTCCGCTAATTAATGGGACATGGAAAACCCACAGACTCCTTACGTAGAAATATTAGGATTTAATTATACTTACCTATATCCGAAAGTTGATATTAACTGAGATACAGGGTGTTATAGTTAAAACTTCATTTTTGTTTTTCTCTAATAACCTTGCAGGAAACCCAAGTTTTTTTACAAAATTTGGCAATTATGGTTGTTTTAGGATGAGAAATTGATTTTTATGTACATGTCTGCGGCATTATTTGCAAAATTATTAGGTCACAACTTTTTTATGCATCAGTGTATTTAAGTTTTTAATGAAAATAATACTTTTCTCATATTTATTAAGTAAAAAGCCCAGAGTTACCGTTTCGGAGATATTTGCATTTAAATTATTTAGTGCACCTTGTCCAAATATTATTAATTTGCAAACAAAATTTGTTTCTTAAAGTAACCTATGAGAAAACAAATAAAATTTAGAGATTCAGTTGATGTGGAACAGAAAATGTTTCATTTTTGAGTTTATCGTAAGTTTGTGTTTTCATTGCTGCTGGTTTATTTCGACACGATATTTTCTAGGGTAAAAGTTATTTTAATTAAAGTAAGTTAAAGAACAATCCAATTGTTGTATTTATTATTCCCAATTACCATCACTAGAACATTAATTACCATGTAAAAGTTAATTGGTAAGAAAAGAAGTAACAAAATATCATTTGCTTGCCTGAGCTAAAGCACTAAACAATTTAAATGCAAATATCTCCGAAACGGCAACTCTGGGCGACCTGAACTTATTATATCTTTTTTACATAATAACTATGAGAAAAGTATTATTTTTATTAAAAACTTAAATACACTGAGGCACAAAAAAGTCATGACCGTATGAATCTGCGAAAAATGCCGCAGACTGCGCCTCCTACATTGTACATTAAAATTTCACAAAGAAATCAATTTCTAGTCCTAAAAAAGCCATAATTGGCAAATTTTGTAAAAAAACGTTAGTTTCTTTCAAAGTTATTAGAGAAAATCAAAAATGAAGTATTAACTTTAACACCCTGTATCTCATTTAATATCATCTTTCGGATATAGGTAAGTATAAGTAAATCCAATTTTTTTTACGTAAGGAGTCTGTGGTTTTTCCATGTCCCATTAACTAACGGACATCCTGTATAATTACATCATATAAAAAAGGAAGGAGAAAAAAATATTTAAGTAACTCTAACAAAATTTTCTTTCTTATATGTGATTTAGTATAATTTAAAAAATTACAATTAAATAAACTAAGCCATAAATTAATATAGGATACGTGGTTTCCATTGCTTCATATTGTATTGCAAGTCAGTTTTAAAGTTTTAAAAACATTTTAAATTTAAATTTTCAGAGTAAATCACACATGCCGTATAAACAATTCATACTTTCATATGTTTGGGGAACTGATATCATACCAGTGTGTTATCAACTATACGTGTAATAACCCAACGCTTTAGAGAAAAACACATTTTAAATTTTAACATTTGCCTAGTATAAAATATGCATGTAATTAGTTAAAAAAATAGTTGCGTCTTATATAATAATAAGAGAGTTTATAGAAATAAAATTATAACTTATGTGTTCTATTTAGTTAATTTTAGAAGCTCCAAATTATCATTCATTAAGAAGATATTCAATTGAATTTTTAACCAATAACTACTATTAAATATTAAATTTCCTTAGTGGAACTCTAATATAATATTAAACGGAAAATATACGTTCGACGAGGAAAACATTTTCGGCATAATAATATTTTATAACAACATATTAGTTTAGTTCCTTTCAATAATGTTATCAGATTTATATTAACTTTTTTCACCTTGTTTCTCTAGCAGATAACATTTACTTGACTGAGTTATGATAAAATTTTGTCAATTCTATAAAGTAATGGTAATTTGACGTTTATAGAGTGATACCTGATAGAGGGGGTTCACAAGTATGGTGAAATTATTTTTTTAATTTTATTTTTGTGTAAAGACCAAACAATTACTTGCTAGGCATTTTAAATCTAGAAAGAAAAAAAGTTACGTCATTAGGCGCAACCAAGACGAGAACAATAGTTAACTGTTTTATGACGAGAACGAATCGAGCCACGAGACTGAAAAGGCACTCTGCTATTTTCAGTATTTTTTAGTTTAAATCCTTAAATAAAATGGTTTAAAATCATATCGAGTATTATTTATCGAAATACACAACACTTATCGACCCCACACAATAGTTCTTAAACGTAAAGTCCATTCTTCGGTTCTTAATTGTAGAAAATTGATTAATAACAGCCTCATTAAGTTTGGAGTACCCTCTATAATTTTTTTTTTCTAATTTTTAAACTTTCCCGCATTCTTCACTTCAATTTTTTGCTTCAAACTCAAAGAGCTAAAGTTATTTCTTAAATAGTCCACCGTCCACTATTAATTTTAACTTAATAAATATATAATATTAAAATATGAAAACAACCACGCTCGAATTTCTAACTAGATGCACGAACAGAGAACAGGGCGGTGCATACAAAAACTGTGCGCCTTTTCCATGTTAAATCGCCATAGTCCCGCTATCCCCCCGCTGCCACACGCCACCTGTTACTACAGAAAAACTGCACTACTTAATTATCCCAACGCATCCGTCTAGTGAAGAATACATATACGCAGACGACACAGCGATAGCAACAACGGCAAGAGACCCGAAAGAAATAATGCTGAAGCTAAAACAAAACATCATCACTCTGGAAAAATGGGACAGCAAATGGAAAATAAAAATCAATCCAGACAAGACCCAGGAAATTTACTTTACCAAGAACTGTTCAAGGTTCAGAAGACCGGAAGGCAGAGTCACTGTTGGAAACAAACGGATCACTGGAGCCCGAGCGTAAAATACTTGGGACTTCATTTCGACAAACGCCTCAATTGGAAAGTAAATACAGCCAAAATACTGAAGAAAGTCAATGCACAACTTGGCGCTATATACCCGATGCTTAACAGAAGAAGCAAGTTAAGCACAAGGACGAAAGTCACGATGTACAAGGTGTTCATCAGGCCGCTGCTATCATACGGGGCAGCGTCATGGTGCACGAGTAGACCTAACTTAAAGAAGATACAAGTAATGCGGAACAAGGTACTTAAAATAATACTACACCTAAATATACTAGAAATGACATTATACACCGAGCTCTCCAAATTGATACAATTTCGGAGTTTCTCGACAAACTAATCACAAAATACCATACTAAGGCGAATCTGACCAATAACGCATCGCACATTCCTAAACTACCACACCACAAACACAAAATGCCTAAAGAGTGGATCACTCACTAAAATCCAAACTCAAAATTATTTAAGAACTTGTTCTGCATACAACCACACGATACACAAAACACTACACGATTATTGTAAAAATACACCGCCTACCACATACCTACCGCCAACATGTTAGGAGCCCTTATATCTTGCTCATTTGATTAAATTCAAATTAGAAAGATACTAGAGCTGACACCAAACATCATCAACAACGCCTAAAGGCTTAACCCAAAAATCATACTTATGATAGACAAAAATAATACGTCGAGTGAACGGAGTTAAAGGTTTTATACCTGACACACGATGAGTTTAGTCGGTCGGCTCGCCTCTCAGAGGCGGATCTTTTCCCTCAGAAAAGATGATGTTGATGGAGGTATAATCCCCACAAGGTGCTAAACCCGACACTACCTTGCAGCCGCGTCTGTAAGGTGTCTGTGTGCAGATTCTCATCGGTTGTCCAAAAAAAAATGCACTACTTAATCGCACGTGCGAGCAAGTCTCGTCATAATCGTCATTTACCTCGACCGAGGCATGGTTGCCGGATCTATACAGTTTGGTTTGACGGGATGATAAAATGTTAGGGAGGGTCGGACTTTTTTAGTTTGAGGATACGATAAAATATTAGGGAGGGTCGGACTTTATACGATATATAATATTCAATGAATATAAATTAATATTTTTTATTCGTTTTGTATTGGGGGTGCACGTGCGCATGTGGTCCCGTGAAAGAACCGCCACTGCTCGGGTTTGCTCGTATCTCAAAGCAATTTTCCCCATTGAAATTAATTGAAATGCCATAAATCCGTTCCAGCCCCAAAAATGCTACCCTCAACAGGGAACTTGCCAAAATTTTTAAATGTGAAAAAATTTATATAAATCATAAGTATATATTGTATTAAAACATATATCATCTAAAAACTCTTATTTTTTGTTTCAAACCGCCTATAAATAATTAAAAAAGCGACAAAATTCAAATTGTCCCAAGCGGCCATGAACGCGTTGCTATTGGTAGTGACATCAAATAGTATAAATCGCGTACCAAGTCTATGCGCCAAGCGACGTGAACAAGCGTCCTGTCTCGTCAATATTATGTTTTTGATTTTCTAAATAACTGTGGCCGTTATTCGATATTTATATAGTTTATTTATCCGTTATCTATATCTACTATGACAGAAGAGGGATATTCCAAAGGTAAATCTGAAAATCTACCCTGTGTTGATATGTTTATGGTAGCAAATTTTAATAAAAACAGTGAGAGTTTCTCCCTTTGAGAAGCCAGTGGTGTTAAAGCAAATAAGTAAGTACCAAAGTTTATACATTGTAGTTTTCTATTTTAGTATTATATTGAAGTGTTCTTAAGTAAAAATACACATCATAAAATCATGTTGCCAAGTCTTGAGATTGTTAGATTTTAATTCAACAAGCAATACGTAGAGGAACTGGTCCTAATATGGGCCCCCATTTTATTTTTTTGAAATATTTTTTTATTTTTTCCTTCTGATGATAAGTAAAAAGGTTTATGTACGTTGTAAAAACCTAGCAATTAAACAAATATTAATTTTTCTCAAAAACGTATAATGTATTTATAAAAAAAATAGATTTCTGAGATTATTCCAGAGGGTTTGGAATATGGGCCCCCTCAAAAACTGTAATAAAAACGATTTATATTATGGCAACAAATGAATAAATACTCCACAATGTAAACAAAAATCGTCTCAACAAAAAATAAACAGAAGGCAAAACTATCGGCAAAAATCGCACACGTAGGTATCCTTCTCCGCCCCAGAGCACTGTTCATGTGCCCATAAAAGATACATAAGACACTGGACCCAGAGTTCCCCTGTAGTGTCTTGAGAAAAGTGTTGACCACAAAATAAGCATTTTGCGTCATTATTTTCAAAAAATAAGCATTTTGCGTCATTATTTTCAAGGACGAATTGCCCAGGCGCAAATTCCTGTTCTTCATATTCTTCCAAACTTGATTCTTGGTCGTTAACTCTAGTTGTTTCTTTGGCCTTCTTCTGAATTTCACTCGATTCTACTGAAACTAGTCTCGTCTTCCCTTTCCGTTCTTTTGTCGATTAATATTTCGAAGTCTGCTTTGTAAGGAGATGAAGTTATAACTTGGGATTTGAAAGACTTTCATCTGCTTGTAGTCACTCGCTTTCTAACCAGTGGTACATGTGAAATGTCAACTGGAGGGAAAAAGGTTCTCGAACAGTCATCTGATTCCACATGCCTTGATTCCAGCGTTTCTGGAGCCTCCGACTCTTCTCCCAATCTTGGGTTAGAATCTTTCAAACAACCTGGTTGAGGATCCAGGTCTTTTGAACAACCTGGTTGGGTATCCAGATCTTTGGAACAACATGGTTGTGGATCCAGATCTTTGAAATAATCTGGTTGGCAACCTAGATCTTTTGAGCAACATGGTTGGGAAGCCAATTTTCTTTAACACATTTGTGTGGGTCCTGAACCAACAGCAGTAACGGTGGATTGAGATCGTGGTTCTTGCAGCTGACTTTCTGAGCCTTAACTACATGATTTTTCGGCTTGAATTTTCTCGGCAACAAAATCAGCATCCAAATCAGTAAAAAAGTTGAAATAATAGTTTGGTCCGAATATGGGCACCAGCCCATATTCAATACACTCAAGGGGCCCATATTGCACGCAGTACAACTCACTACAAAATTACTGGTTAGGAAAAACCTGTAATTTTTAAAATAAGATTGAATACTTAAATGCAATGTTAAACTTTCCCTCTATCGCATACAGCATAAGCAAATACAAGATAATATGAAGAAATATGAAAATTACGCTAATTAAAGTTACATCAAAAAGTTATGGGAAACAGCGAAACATATCAATCACAACCGTTTGATAACAACATGTGAAATCACGCCGGGAGTTGGTAAAAATAGGTATCGATAATGTGTAAGTGTAAGTTTACGCTTCACCTGGCAGATAGCGTTGCTTGATGTTTAGATGGACAGGGGCCAATATTAAGTGCATAGCCCATATTCGGACCATTTCCTCTAGTAATTTGTATTATTAATGAACAATCAGTAGAAATTTTAGACGTACAGTGTAATGATTGTGTATTTAGTAAAACTAATATAGATTTTATTTACATTTGTTAAATAATTTACTAAAATTACAGGTCGGTAGCCCAGTTACTAAAAAAAAACACTTCTAATAAAAGACAGGAACTATGATAACTATTTTTTTTATTATTTATCACACTTCATTGACAAATATTTACCAAAATACTAACAACCGGGGTCTTCCTGCCCAAGATACATACAACATATTTTATACAACATTTTCTTATATTATACTATTAGGTATAAGTATTGAAAAAAAGTACAATCCATAATTACCATAATATGTACCTTACCTATTTTAAATATTCTTATTACAGGTGGTTGTAAGTATGCCGCAGCATTTTTAATGTGGTTGCATAGAAGAAGCGAAGAGCCCTCAAAAACTGAGATTAGCTGCTACTGGGCTAAAAGTAAGCTTTCAAAAGTTAGTACGAGCATAAAATATCTCACATTGAAGGATTTCGGTGCCCCAGATGAAATAAGCTCAGATGAAGACAGAGTCAGATTCTTCAGGAGCTGACAAAAATGGGAATTAAAAATAATTCAGAAAGCCAGTTGTTAAGGCATTTTAAAACTGAGGGTATATCTACCAACCTAAGCATATACCAGCTGATGGTAAAATTTGTAACTACGGGACAATCATCATACCGAGAATTTATTAATTTTTGTTCCCATATTGTCACGGAAGATCAGTGTTCTGAAGCTGCTATAAAAACTGTAAGTCAATCAGACAACAGTTTATGGTGTGACTTAAGTTATGGCAGAATAACTGCATGAAAACTGTATGATGCTGCTCAGTGCCCATTGTAAGAAGAGCGATGGAGTACTTGTTTAACAAATATTGGGTGTTTGTAAATTCAAAGCTACCTGAGCAATGAATAGAGGAAAGCAGTTGGAAGAAAGTGTAATAAAGTACTTAAAAAAATCGTTTAAAATACAATTAATCAAACTGGTTTAAAGTTAAATCCCAAATACCCAATTTTTGGGGCTTAACCAGATGCGATATGTAAAGAATAAAGTGTAAACAATTTACTAAAACTGTGATAAATCATTTAACGAAGGACAATAAGAGAACCAGGCAGTACTTGAAGTACTTTTGAGTATTTTCTTCCATAAAAAAGCTTAAAAACTGCAATACGTCCGTAAATAATATCACTACAAAACCAACACAGGGCAATCTAAAACACACGGCTTTCAGACACTTTCCGTCAGTGAGGCAAGATTATAATACTCTGTGACGTCATATGGCTTCGCGCGCTTATTAGGTCGTTTGAAATGCTTTTAAGATGGGAGAAACTTTAAATATTTTTTATGAAGTTATTATTTATTTTAGAGGAATATTACTTGGGGAATACTGTTTTTAAGTATAACTAAAGCATATTATATAAACAAAAATTGGAAAGTTCCCTATTGTTTTTGTTATGTGTTTTTGAATAAGAAAAATGTATTTATAAATGACAAATATTGTATAAAAACATAATAACTTACACACAACTTAAAACTGTATGCTTTAGTTTTAGTCACTGCTTTTCTCTGCACTGGTCTTTGCCTTTTTCGCCAAATTCAAAAAAAAAACTGTTAGGTTTGTTTCTTCTTCCTTTTCAGAATGCTGCGGAAATGAGTTAAGCAAGTGTCATTAAATAGCTCCGATGCACGACCAGTTGTAACTTTTTCGGGGTGTTTATTTTCCACGAACTGTGAAACTCTCTCCCACATTCCCAAGATCTCTTTTATCACACTTGTAGAACTGCGCTCGCTCGACAGATCGTATCTCAAATAACTCGTATGTTATGGCACTCGTATCTCGAGGTACCACTGTATTATAAAGTCCGTTATAGGTATAGTTAAAAAATTTATGATAATAAAATAAATTAGCAGACCTTTCAGTCCATGATCGATTAAAAATATTTTGGATCCCTCTAAAATTACTTTTAAGCCCCTTCTATCGAATTAAAATTTCAGAAATAAAATTCATTAGGTGTGAATAATTTTTACTGTACCTTTAATTTTAGATGTCTCTTAATGTTTACGGAGCATTTATTTATAATTACTGTACTAAAAAGAATTTTAATTCCTCGTGCAATTGATGCTCCTGCCTACTGCTTCTCTATCAAATTTTGCCCTTAAATAGATACTTTACTCTCTGGGTTTATATTATTACTATTTAATGTTATGTTCATTGGGAAAAAAGGAAACATTATAAGGATTTAATTCGCATATTAGGTTCCTTTTTATTTAAAATAAAATTTAACAAATTTCTTAAATAAGAAAATGGCAATATTTTTGCTAAAGTAAACATGTTAAGAACTAAAATATCTAGGAATAGTTTCATCAATTTAACAGTATATATGACTTCGAAACAATATTATGATTTTCTAGTTCCTATTTTTTTTAAATTTAATTCAGAGATTTCTAAGCATAGGCGTGCTAAAATTCATAAAATTCATTTCAAAGCACAGTCCCCCATTTTTATTTATGATCAAACAAAAGAACTATAGGAAAAATCCTTTAGGCCACTCTGGGAGTGGTGCGTGTGCGCAAAAAGCGATTCACGGTGGTTTTGAATCGTTGGAGGTTATATTCGTTGGGAAAAACGACCTCGGGAAGGTCGTTCCAAAAGGACGAAGTCTTCCAGATGAAAGAATTCTTAAATAATGAAGCTCGAGGAGTACTAAGCTTAACCACATATATGGGAGGCAGTGGTTCGTCGTGTATTTCTGCTATTCACTGCTCTGGGCGGAATTAAGAGGGCAAGGTCAGTCGAGCACTTTCCATGAAAATATCTGTAAAAGAGAGTCAAATCTCCAACCTGTTTTCGATGTTCCAGGCTGTCGAAGTTCTTCGTCAGCTCTTGATATCCCATCAAATACTAACAGCAAAACACGGTATTAAGACCATAAAAGGTTTTCGTTCCGCCACTGGTGGTTGACACAAGTTATATCCGGTGTCGGCTTACGCCTATTTACAGTTTTTCCTCTGTCCTTGACCAATCAGTCTTCATTTATAATTCGATATTTTACTAATAAATACGAACGAAAATTTTTCAATTAAGACTCTGACAATCTCGCTTTTAGGTTTCTATTTTTTTTACGCATCATTTTCACTGTTTCTGACTAAGGTGCCATTAAGAAAAATGTAGTTCGGTTAAAACTTTTAATTCCCTAGTTTGTAGCGTTTTAAAATTTATGCAAAAATCATGGGTTTATTTGTGTTTGTTCGAAGTTATTTCGACATCTAACAGTATTAGAAAAAATATGGCATATTATTGCTCCGTAATTCAGTCATCGAATTGTACTATAGCCTTTTAGCATTATGGTTTATTCCTTATTGAATAAATCATATTCAAGTGGTTAAGAAATGATTTTACTTAAATATTTATTTAATTTCAGAAAAGCTCAAAAATGCAATGGTTTGGCTAAAGTGAAATGAAAGTATTAGGCTACTATTTCTACGAACTGATGTGTTTAATTTAATTGAAATAGAATATCGTCAAGTGTTAATGGAAAAGACGAGTAGTTGACTAATATGATTCTGATTATGAGGTCATAAGAACGGAGATGGAAAAGAGTACAAACCTCTGAATGAAAACAGTTCACTAAGCATTATTCATAATATACCAGCAAGATGGCAGAAAATGATCAAACCATAGTCATAGTTTAAGGTTAGGGTTTGTCCCTAATTGATTTATATTTTTCGTTGAAGTTATGCATTGAACAAATGTGTTGCTTAAGTGTCTATTATATACAATATTTATAGCGTTATTGATATAGGTAGATAGAGTTCATTTCTTTATGACCAACGGACATAAGTCAATGCTATTTAGAAATAGCAGTCGTATCTATCTTTATTGATTCTTTATTAACGATATCCTCAAAACACGTTCATTTTTGTCATATATTTCGTTATAACCATCTCTTGAAACCAGACTAGGAAACACATACGAACACATTAAATATTACAACAGACATTATTAATGTGGTACGTGTAACAACGACACAACGAGAACAAGCTAATCTCAGAGCATTATAAATATTCTAGAAATTTAGGGCATGGGACCATCCTATTTTATGGCCTTACCATCCTAGTAACGTATAGAGTCGAGGTATACTAAATCGTTTTATTTTAAGGATTAAGGAAGCACTTCCTGTCATATTTGAAAAATTTTTTTGCAATAAGATGGCCTATACATATTTGTTTCTTTCCTACTTTTCGCGTCAGTCTTAACTAACGATTTTAAATTATAGATTTTCCGAGACCCAATTATGTCGAACATCGAATACACGTCAACAAGTTGTTCCAACTGCTATATTAACCCTTATGTATTGATAAATGATGAATATACACTCAAGAACAATATGGAACTAGGTAATTAATCTTCTTTCACGAATAACGTCTATCTTTATTGATATACAAATGTCAACTTTTTCATATAAATAGCATATCAGATATATCAGTGAAGAATTTACTATTTAGATGGTCTTGCAGCTATTTAGAAGCATATATATTCTGAAACAACCGAAAATATTGAACTAAATAGTTTTGGTAGGTATGATATTAAATAGAATTTGTTTCAGTATGTTAAACTCATCCCTATACGCGTTTCGCCGTTGTTACGGCTCATTAGTAAGGCTCGAGTCTGACAAAAGGAAATGATCTATCAGCAATATCAGGTGTATTGGACGAACTTTAAAAGGAGTATAGATCTCGTCGCGATATGATATTAAAGTTTATATAAAATTTAATTACATATTGTGTAAAGATATCAGGACTATCAAGAATACTACGGAACTAGAACTGCAGCTTCTTTGTATAAGGATTTTTGAAATAGACGACAAGGTTTTCGTTGAAATATACCAGAAATCAAAATAAAATTTCTTAGAGAAAGACTCTGAAGTAGAGGAAAAGTAAATAAAGATGAAGATCTATTTATTGTTGCATTTACGGAAAGTCATGGTTTTTTCAACAAAGTAAGCAATCGTTCTTATTGGATGCCAGTAATCCTGGATTTATCATTCGTGATCTCTAACGTCTTCTTTCACTCGGCTCTTGACCAGAACGATATCATTAGATAGAAGATTTGCACACCATATCACGATGATATATATTCTGTGTAATTTTTTTACTTCGATTTCATTGTAATCTTATTAGGATGACTTGCACTTGTACTTGTCCCTCGGATAGATAAGGAGAAAAAATCGAAGAGATAGAAAATTCTATTTTCGGTCTGGCATCGTCTTCAAAATTAGAAAATATTAGTGAAATTCAACTGAATTTTTAAAACATATCAAACTGATTAAGATCGAAGCACTAGGCCGCGACAAACTTGCCCTTCGAAAAATAAGTAAAATAAAAGAAAATTGAAGAACTTAGAGGCAGAAATCATGAAATTCCATATCTTAATGAACTTCAAATCCTTAGCATAGAAGTCCTGATGGCGAACAATGAAGTGCATGTTCAAGAACTGAAACTGACAAAATATGAGTTGTCCATGTATAAAGGAAAAGGCTGATCTTAATCGAATGGTAAATTACTTCTTAATTATTGAGAGGAAAGATTAAATTACATCAGGCTGAAGTAAATGATAGAGGTAATAACATTGACATAAAATATCACAAGAAAATTTTACTTACATCTGATCATCTTCTGATTTATGTTCGCATATTAGAAATTATTTAATGGAATATACAGGAAATTTAATCATTTAATAAACCAAATGCCAATTTTGCGAATGTCCTCCTTTTAATTAAATTTAAAAAATCAAATACCTACAAATGTTATATTCGTATCGGTACCATTTAACAGTGGATACAGTTACATGTGCAGAGGAATTTATAAGTTTAATATTAGGTTCCATATGCCACTAAACTTAATCAGTGTATTGATTTTTCTTTACTTTTCATGTGGGTCACAAATGATTCTTCATTAACAAAAAATTGCCTGGATAAATCTATATTCGAGACATTAAATCTACCTGGATTAAAAAGAAACTTGATTTTATGAATTATAGAAGTTAACTGCACAAATAAGGATATTTTCCTTCACTCTAGTGACTATGTACGGATTATATCTAATATTTTTAATATAAATTTTTCAGTGGTAGAAATAGCTCCGAATATAAGCTATAACAGATCAAAATTACAGAAAATCGTGTCCAGGGTTCGTTGACGATCTGACCTTTGTATTGGCCAGTGCGAGCATATCAAACTTGCAAGATTGTAAGTATTGGAATCGATGTTCGTGTTAAGCCTTTTTTTGGACCCGGTGCTTGCATCATGCTATTTTTAACCACTCTGGT
Organism: Barypeithes pellucidus; assembly: GCA_963991005.1. Taxonomy (NCBI): domain Eukaryota; kingdom Metazoa; phylum Arthropoda; class Insecta; order Coleoptera; family Curculionidae; genus Barypeithes; species Barypeithes pellucidus. The sequence goes on from OZ022559.1 coordinate 40,029,555, forward strand.
AGCTGAGAACAGCTGCACAGCGACGAAACATTAACTCAAATAGCAACTTTGCGCCGCCTAAACCGATGCAATGGTATCTCAACGTGCGATGATATCTCAATGTGGGACGCCCGGTGAGCCAACGTCTACCATCTACAAAGTAATGAATATAACAATCAGAGGTACTCAGAATGTAGCCACTGGTTTTGCAAATTTTTTTTTGATTTGTCTCTCACCTTCTGGGAAAACGGATCTAACAAAACAGAACATTTCTGCGAAGTGTCCATTACTAATGAAGATGTTTTTATGGCATTACAATGTTTAAATCGTAATAGGGCCATAGGGCCTGATGGGTTTCCAGGATACATTATTAAGGAATGTGGGGTTCATGTGGTAAGTGTCATGGTGCCTATGTTAAATCTTAGTCTGCGAACCTCTACTTATCCTGATGTCTGGTGTACCTCTAAAGTGTATTGTTGTTATTGTGGTTATGGTGGTCAAAGGATCAATCACATATCTTGATAGTTACTGACCAACAATATAGTTTTATTTATAAATCGAAACATTGTCCAAAATGTGGTTTTATGAAGATGACATATGGTTATCTTTCTGAAATTTATTTCTATCTCAGGATATGCTAGTAATAATGTAATAAGTCATTTTCATAACAACTTGTATAAAAATTCAGGAGAGTACCACATCTCTAGGTTTCTCCAGATAATGATAATGTTTAAATAAAATATGTATGTAGTTGTGTAGTTTTCTAATGAGTTACGTATCGTTCTGGAAAGATGTCTAAGTGACCTAATTTTTATAACCAATTTTCACTCTCCTTCCTTCAATATAAGTTAGGACCCTTAAGTTCCCAACGTTCAAGCAATAAATTATGTATTTGTCAAGGCGGAATCAATACATCATGAAGTGTATATATATACATGACAAGTTGTTCCACTGATTTAATGATTTTAAATTATTGACAGCATGAATGATAAATTATCAAATTAGGACATACCGAGGACTGACTTTGTAATGTTTTAACGAATTAAGCCATTTCCTTTTACAAATAGAGCAGAATAGTTATTTCTTTTATGTAAAAAATACTAATGGTTACCTTATTCGGGTTCACGCAATAACTGTTCTAGGACTGTCGAGAGTATGCGCAGTTTCAATATACCTGTTCGGGTTTTACAGTTCTAATTTAGGACGGTCTAGAATCAGAAGTTTGGCGTTCGGGTTAACATCACAACTCTTTTTGAACAGTCCTAGAACAGACAGAATCGACCCCTGCTTTGGAGCAAGTCCCGTTTTCGGATTATTCGTTATACTTTCGCATACACTTGTCATCTTTCATCGATTTTGGAATTGTGACATGTGCACAATGTATAGACTTGTAGGAGTGTATTTTAGGGTTATATTTGTTTATAGTTATTGTATTTTCAAGCAATTAGTATGGATTTGATAAATATCAAAAATCATAAAGTTCATATTTCAGTTTTAGGATTTAATATCAATTGCTGGCTTTAATGGTGTATGCAGCTGCTTTCTAACTACAAGTTTTAAGTAGAAGGTTGCATGGAAGATACCGCTCTGCACGATTATATCTTTCTTTGGCATTGCTTTAAGATTTCACCTGTTATGATATTGAATCCTGATGTTTTTGAATTCAAATGATATTTCATCTGCTCATGTGGGTTGTCATATATTGCACAATCGTATTAATTGATTCATGATTAATTTGGATTTTATTGTACGTCTTCTTGTGTCATCGGGTCACTCGGTATGGACAGTTGTCTTGTATAATAGCCGATATATTTTCTGGATTCTTTTAGGATGATTGTAAAGTTATTTAGTTTACTTTGACTTTCTACTATTCAGGTGCACTGAAAGAACGGTTCCTAGTAAACACAACCATCGTTGTTGAGTTGTTTCGTACATCCAAAAGGAAAATGAGTTTATGTCATTTTAATTAAGTTGTTTATGCATATGCTTGCTAGTGAAAGCTGATATTATTTTGCACGATACACTCGTAGGTTCCGTGTAAATTGACAGAAACGAACCAGAACAAATCCATTTATATTCGAACGTATGCAACAAGGATGGTTGGTTACTTACGATCTCGACCAAACTCTGAATTCCGCCACTGGGCTATTGGAAAAAGTTTACTAACACTGACTATAAAAAGTGAAACGAATTACATGTATTATCGGCCTATTTATATCTATGAAATTAGTATTATTAACTAATTTATTTATCTTTAGTAATCATATTATGATCCTCTATGTAGTATAGGGATGAGTGGAACTCATTCTTTTTTTAAAAATTATGACTTAGTGTATAATTCGTTATTTTCTTAGAAACCTAAAATTACTAAGCAAATTTGAAGAAGATGCGCTGCGTCATCTTTTCGATGTGATGCGATGATAATTGAAAAAATAATTATTTAAAACTTATAAACCGAGTTATAATCTAAATAGCATAATATAGTTTTATTTTAAACGAATCATTAATATAATAATTCTCACCTTAGATACTAAAAAATAAATATTAATATTTTCTAAAACGTATAAATTTTGTATTACATTATAAACATATTACATAATTAGATATACAGGGTGTTATGGAAATGACGTATTATATTTAAATGGGTAACTCCTGGGGTGTACTAGAGAAGCACTACATATTTTTTTTTTAATCGAACGTTTAAAAAGTTGTGTAAAACTTTATATTCTTATAAAAATAAATATTTAGCTTACCTAGTATCCAAATAGAAGTGAATCCAGGTGCCAGTACACTAGCAAGTAATCCAGGGCACAAACATCTTCAGTTTTTTTAGTTTTAGTGGTTAAAGTTTATACCCCACTAAAACCCCTTCGGCGTTTTTCTTCCAATCTCAGAACATTACCCTATGTATCGTCAGAGACACATAATGAAACACTGAACAAATTACCATAAATCACTTAAAGAAACACACATATGTGTCAAATTAGTTTTTTGAAGATAGGCACTTGTCACACTAATTCATTACACTTATAACAAACATATGTACATGCGTGTATGGGTTATAAAATAAGATCAACCGTATCCCAACGCAGTCCGTCTGAAACTAACAAAATATCTGACAAACCCGCTACGGCGACCGAACCGACTCGATGTAGCCGAGTAATTTCGTCGTTTTGAACGCAAGGTTGTTCCAAGCGTACTTTTGTACCGAATTCGGTACATTTTACAAAGGCTGTATTCGTCAGAACCCATCGATTTATAAGCGATTTTTAAGGGGTGACGTCACGATACACATTGATCTGTAGTTCTGCTGAATGCATTTTGTTGTCAGTTTTTTGTTTGGTTAGGTTACCTTCTAAATATTTCAATAATCAATAATCAAATTTTACCTTTTTTTTCTGTGCGAAATGCATAATTTTATTTTTAATGCTCCTCTTCACTAACGGAGATCGTGTATAATGTTTTTATAATTTTAATTCACTTCTTTCGTAAGTTTTTATAAATTCGATGGAAAAAATGGCTTCCGATTTCCCATCGATTTGTGTCAATCAATTTTTTTAGTGCATTTTTTAATGCGAAGAAAATAGTTCAGCAAGTAAGTTGGCTTTGTTTCCGGCTGTGGATGCTATTGTACCATCGGGACATGTTAGAGGTGGAATAGTTGATTTGGTGAAATTTTTTCTGACGGCCTTAGCGACTGACCAAAAGGACCTTGATCCGTTTGGACTGTCTAGAAGTTTGTTTTGAATCCTCACGTTATGGGCTTCTTTGCTTTGATCTATTGTTAGCTTACATTGGTTTCGAGCGGTAACAAAGATGGTACGATTCTCAGTGGTAGGGTTTTTACGCCACTGTCGGTAAGCCAGATTTTTTGATCTGACAGCACACTCACAATCCTTGCTAAACCAGGGCTTGCCGTTGGAAGGGCGTTTTAGGGAGGAGGGGATAAATGCTTCTATGCTCGTTAGAATGACGTCGGAGACCTCCCCAGCACAGACGGATGGATCATCAAAAGAGAAGCATACGCTCATCCAAAGAAAAGTGCGAAAATAGTCTTCCAGGCCTTCCCACTTGGCCGATCTGTAAAGCCATATCTTGCGAGGTTTAGGAGGTTGTTCAGAATTAATTGGTAGTTCGCTTAGAGTTGAAATAAGTTTGTGATCGGAAGATCCTAACGGAGGCTGTACGGTGACTGTATATAGATTAGAATTTGACGTTAAGAAAAGATCCAAAAGACTAGCAAAATCTCCAGCTCGGTCTGGAATCCGCGTTAGTTCTTCTACGAGTTGAGTTAGACCAGAACTGATCGCGAAGGATTCGGCCTCGCGGCCTTGCTCATCGCCTGTATTTGAGTATTTAAGCCAGTTAACATTGTGGACGTTAAAGTCGCCAAAGATAGCAATCTCGGCATTTGGATGGTGTGTTTGCAAGAAGTCGATTGTATTGGCTAATGATGAGAAAAGGTCGCTGTAATTGGTATCACTTGGAGGATGGTAAAGGCATCAGATAAACTTGGTGATTTTCGGCGTTGATATTTTAAACCACATTACATCAAAGTCTTTCGGTTCAAGTGTAGGTTCTCATTGGCAGCAGAGATCATCTCGAATAAAAAGACATACGCCGAAGTTGCATCGTGCGAAGTGCTGGTGGACTAAATTGATGTTCGTGTTAAGCCCTCTAATATTGCAGAAATCAATGTTATATAATACACAATAATAATAGTCATAAAAAAAAATAAACATTATTTCCTCTTGTATGAATACAGTCATGTCTAGTAAAGGCGATGCTATGCTACGCTACTTTACAAATAGAACCATTGATTCATTGTAGGCACTAGAACTGGATCGACCGACACAACTTACAACTTTAAATTACAAATATCCAACCTTAATAACATGATCATACTAAACCGGTAGGACAACCGCTAGGAAGTTTGTCACAGTTCCAGAAACAATTTCAATCTACTTTATCCAGTAACCAGCAAGCGCCTTCCTAATTGTACGCCAGCATATGGTCATTATCAGAAGTTGCACTTCGGTCAAAATTTAAATTCAAATTAAGGGGGACAAGTTTGGAATTTAACCTATATTATGTTGTAATCCACAATTCAATTGAATTTTGCCATGATATTCAAATCTTCAATAAAAATAAATGAACTATTATCATGATATTAGTCATTGATATGTTCAATGAATTATCTTTTTTTGTAATCATACAGCTTCTATATGTGTAACTGTATAGGGCAGCAGAAAAAAAAACAGATATTAACTTAATTTTTTTAAACACATACATACCTTTTTCCTTTGTTTCGATTCATTGTATATTTCTAAACATTTTCATGTATCAGTCCTTAACCTACATTAAATAGTTTTAACTTATTGAATTGTCACGAAAATAGGGCATTATCCTAATGTTCTTATTTGTTTTATAATTATTATTGTAACTACTTTAAATCTAGTCCAAGCTTGTTTTGCAAACTGCACATAAACATAGGTTTGTTTTATTTATACTGGTCTAATTAAACAAAGGACGATCAGTATAAATAGCAGGTCGACAAGCTTGGACGACACCCTTCCTCTTACTAAGATCAACAGTCTTAGTTGGGTCCAATAAGCGCTACTCTGCGACGCTCAGCTAAAGCCCTAAACGCCCGCCACTGTAGACGACAACCGCAAAAATACGCCCTTAGATTTGATACAGTACCGCGCAGTAACCTGTGAGTTTATCGGTGTGTTATCCCACTTTTAAAACGGTCAATTTGAAAAAAAAACATGTAGTGCTTCTCTAGAACACCTAAGGAGTAACCCATTTAAATATAATAAGATATTTACATAACAACCTGTATATGAAAACTTAAATTAGATTTATAGTGTAAACTAAAACATCGAATATGAATTATTTGGTTACTCAAAATAAGTACATATTTCAAATATTAAATTAGCAAAATACATTTAATTGGGCAAATAAAGCTTCCCTATGAGAACACTCACCTTAGATAAAATTTTAACAAACGCCCAATAAAAATGCACACAAACAAGACACTCACTAAAGTCTCAAACTCTAATGAAAGACCAAACGACAATATCGTTTTCAGTCGGTTTTGTTTATACTCTTAAGTTATCGGCGTTAATCATTAACTTTTGAATACTAATCAAAACATTCACAGTACCTACGTGACTAATAAAGCTAGGCATTTTCGTAGCGAGCCTTGTAAATGCTTTATTTTTTAACCCTTATAGAAAGCGGATATACTTCCAATTCGATATGTTATAGGGGGTGAGTATTATAAAAAACAATTATTATAATTTTTATTTTAACTTCACAATTATTCGAACTAAAGGACAAATATTTTACTCAGATCTCATTTAGTTGAATGAATTTGAAACTATTTTAGTTCAGATGGTCAACGTTAAATAAATTATTTCTTTATAACATATTAGCGAGAAAAGTGCTGGTTGGTCACTTACTTTACTTCTATACAAGCAGCAGTTTTCTCTAAAAAGGTTAACATTACAGAACCGGATATTGTCATGGACGGACACGCAATCCCACTGGCTTCATCTATTAGTTTGCTGGGCGTCAATCTGGGAGGAAATATGTCTTGGCATAACCACGTTGTGGCAATCGTCAAGATAGCTTCTCAGAAACTTGGTGTACTCTTCCGAACCAGAAAGTTGTACACACCTCAACAACTTTTGACACTATACAAGGTCCAGATTCCACCATCACTAGAGTACTGCTCTCATGTCTGGAGTTCTGCACCCAAACATACTCTTCGGCTACTGGATTCCATCGAAAGGAGGGCCATTCGTCTGATTGGAACCTCGACAGGGTATAGGAATAACTGAAAGAAATATTTAATCATAAAATGTATCATACTGCACAATGTTATTGTAGTAATTTTAAATTAACATAAATTAAACGTATAACTAATGACTTTAGAAGTGGGATTAATTCTACAGATATTCTCGCCGAATTTCCGCATTGTGTAGCAATCATGTCACATTAATGTCAAACATGGTAATTACTTATTAATATATTATCAAGTTATGCATCGCACCAGGATAAGATGAAAGCTGTCATGACGAATCTCAAACAACTAAGCAAATATGTCGCGTTACTCGAGCAAAATATATTCTCATAGCGTATAGTAATTTAATCTTATTTGTCTGTTGATAATTAAACTTCTTTTTGGAACAAATCCTAATTATTCTTAGACCATCCGTTTTTATCGACCTGTAATTAATAAGTGGACTTCTGTCACATTACTCTAAAAAATAATTTAGTGGCGTGCCAAATAAAAAATATAAGATACTAAGGAACACATTTTATATCAAATTTAATATTTAACAACACAACAATATATTGAGTATATTTATTTTAAATTATGACATTCTACTATTACACGTTTTCGGATTTCTATGCTTCTCTTTACTTTTTGATTACAATATCCTTAACAGTCATATTATTTGTTCTGGTCGGAAAATACGTGGATTCCACTGTTACTACAATACATCTATTCTCCAGTTTTTGCAATATTTTTGGACTGCCCTGTATATTCATAAATTGCTTAACTGATTTCAGTAAAATTGTCCGAGAAGTATATTGCTATTGTATTAAATTTACAATTATTTTTTTTTTTTTATTTGAACAAGGTGTCCCATTTTCGATACTTTCTGGGGGGTATAAGAGTTATTATCAAATGTATAATATTGCGGTTTTCACTTTAAATCGTTGATCGAATAGGTAAAAACTGATTTTGTTAGAGATATTAATAGGAAAAGTTCACTGGCATAGCCAGCTTTTCTAGAAAAAGTTTATTTTTTGAGATATTAATAAAAGTAACAAGTTTTTAAATGGGGCACCCTATTATTCTTTTAATTAATTGAGCATACTTTGTGCTTTACAAAAATGTATAGTTGTTTATCTTTATATTCAAAAAGAATCCAAATTAAATTCGATATTTTTAATAATTTACGTTACTTATAGAAATAAATTCAAAATTTTGACAGCTATTCTAAATATTAAATTAGACTATATAAAACATGCTAACAACAACAACAACAACACCTTCTCATAATTATTATCATAAACGGCCATTGTTAAAAATAATTACATAAATAGCATATTATAAAAAAATCTTACACAATAGGTGTTTCATAAATAATAAAATATTAGAGATATGTCAAGTTTTGATCATTTACATCAATTCCTAATAAACTGACATGGCCTGCTGCTATAACTAATGTAAATTATTAAAAGTGTCGCATTTTAGATTGTTTTTGGAGATAACTATTTATTTTTGTAGATCCCAAAGTATGCTCAATTAATTAAAGAAGTAATACACAGGGTCTCCCATTAATTTTTTTTTTACTTTTGTCTCATAAACCTAACTTTTTAGAAAAAACTGAGTACGCCATTGAATTTTACGTAAATTTCTCTAACAAGAGTTACATTCCCATGAGAATAATAGTCGTTATGAATTATTATGCAAGATCATCAAGAATTCATATGATATTTCTTAGATTTTCTATGTCTTGTTTCCATACAATGTCAGCATGTCAGATATAATAAATATAGGTAAACAAGGTTAAAATAGCCATTCTTATTGTACCATCACTAGATAAAATAAGTTTTTAAATACAAACTTTCGTTCTTGTTAACTCAAGATCAGTTTTACCTTTTCGTAACGCGTAAAGGAAACACGAGGGGTTTGGAAGCAAAGGTTTCCAAATTCACTCTGTAGATTAAAAACTAAGAGCGCTACAAATTTGACACCGGAATATTTCGTTTCGTTAAAAAGTGGAATACCTACTAAAGTGAAAAACGCAACATTCTATCTTTGATTACACTAGACAACAAATTTTAGGTTATTGCTTGTATATTGTATCAAAATGCATTTTTCTTGTTAATTTTGGGATGCTGAATACAAAAATGATAATGAAATTAAAAACTTTGTTGCTGTTTTCAAAAAAAAGTATTTTATTTTATTTTTAACAAAATAATAAAAACTAGATAATTTTACACTTTTAGAGTCACTAAATGCGCTGTCGTTTGGCTATTCTTTTGTGAATTGTTTCTGGAGCATCTCTAACAAGAGTCCAACAGTAGTCGGCAAGCATGGAAGCATTCCAGTTTCCCTGGTACCTGTTCTCCATTGTTGATATATCCTGTTGGAAGCGCTTGCCATGCTCATCACTTACAGCTCCGCAGCAGCAGGAAATGGATCTTTAGAGACATATTGCAACCCATTTTTTGATAGGAGGACAGCATATTTTCAACAAGAGTAACGCAATTGTCAGCTTTTTATTCCCAAAGAAATTAGTGACGACAAGGCGAAAGTCATTCCAAGTGTTTTTTTCAATATCTGTTAGAGTGCTGTCAAAGTGTTTGTCTTTCAGAATATCTCGAATCTGTGGCCCAATAAAAATACCTTCTTTAAAATGGCGTAGCTACTGAAATGCTGGCCAGGTTGGCCCATAGATCGTTTTTTATGATTTAGCCAGTTTCTCAGACTTAAAGCGCATGCATTACAGCATATATGTGGTGCCCACTGTTTGTCTTGATCTCCTATTCTGCAACCGAAATAAAGCTGATATGCCTTTTTTATCAATGGAGTCATTGATTGCTTCTGAGACGCAAAAGTCACCTCACCACAAACATAACAGAAGTGATCTGGATTGTTTACACACTTTTGAGGCATCTCGAATCTCAATCTTAACTATTCGACTTGAATCACTAACTTCGACTAACTAACATCTCCGCTTTGTACCTTTTTATATCCCCAAATATGGATTCTAGATTTTTAGAGAATATTTCATTGTTATTACAGTCGATTTACAATTTTAAGAAAGCAACATACTGAGTTTTATTTATTATGACCTAAATGGAGATAGAGGACACAATGCCGATTGAGCAGGTACTACTAGTTTATTGGCCTTTATTATAGTACCGTCCACAGGTAAACAATAAAAATGGTGATAAACAAGGGTTCTTTTATCCGTTTAGTCCTTTATTTATTTAAAATATGGTAGTAAAACACTATTTATTTGCAGCTTAATTAAATAATTCAAAAATAATTCTTGGTAGTGCCATTCAATCTGAAATAGTATTTTAAAGTGCTACTGTGTAGACTAAATACGCTCTTATTGTATAAGGTTTCATCGGGTGGTCTGGGAAATAATACTTTTTCCATACATTAGTATTAAATTTTTCAATATTATCGCTTTTTTAGGGCGGTCTCAGATTAGTGTGTCAATATCCCTATTAGGTAAATTTAATTAAAACTTATTATGTCGCTCTCTTGTATTTGTGAACAGATTTTTATTATACAGGGACTGTTCAGTACAAGGCAGACATGAAAGTGGATTTTCATGGATTTAAATGTCTATCGCTCTTATTTTAAGCAATAGGGGATTAGGACTTCGCATATGGAGGATCATCCGTGGGGACCCACCATGCGGTGTTGTCGTGGCAAATTTCCTTAACTTGGTGAAAAATTTAGATTTGGCAATGTAAGATCCATATATTGTTAATACAATAGAAATATACCACGCGCGTTCTTGCCGTTACAGTGTATATTAGGGGCAAATGACGTCACGTATCTCTTAAACGTGAACTAATATTAAAAAAAAAGTTTATTTTCGGTTTTAGCAAACCTAAAATAGTAAGATTTAGTTGATTTTATTTTATATACATTTTCGTTGTTGTCCAGTGATCTCTAATATCCTTAGGAAGGGTTGAAAATGCTACACCCTGAACATAGTCAGCGAAATAATCTTAAATTTGCTTCGATCGTGTGATCAGCACAAAAATATATTTGACAAATAAACTTATCACAAGAATAATAGATTAAAAAATCCTTCATGAAATTTCAAATCTCCTTCATGAATCAGGAGGTAACATATTGGTTCAGGATTTAAAAAGATTATAATAGGAATTATCGATTCCATATACCTCTTCACTTACACATTAGAAGCTCTAAAATTATCACCAGGGGCAATTTATCCCAAACAGGTGACATATATTTTTATCACTGATAATAATTTTCTTTCCTTTTCCTCTAATAAATAATATTCCTATATATTTGCTAAAACTACTCACAAATCTTCGGTCGTCAGACGCCCTGGAAATTTTTCGCCGCTGGATACTTCTCCATTTTCTCCAAACAAAATCACCTTAATATTTGTTCGTGGCAAATGCAATTTAAGTTCCAGTCATCGCACAATCAGAGCTTCGGAAAAATCGAGTAAATTTTAAAGTTGATTTTGTTTCAACGGAAATAAATTTGATGTTTACACGAAAATCCGTTTTAAAAGTTTGCTGTTGTTGAAAAATGTGTAAATAGAGGTTTCGGTTTATATTAGAGGAACTCATCAAATATCATTCAGGGCCCAGACTGTAGAACGGTCTTATGAATATTAAAAAAAAAATGCTCTTCCTAATGGCTAGAAGACGCAACTCAGTTGACGTTGGTGACAATTTTTAATATATACGAAGGAATCGTTTAATGCACAGTGGTTTGTTCTATACGAGGTTCAATTTCTTAAAAATTATAGAATGCCACTTTTGTTTTCAATCATATAGCATTATATTATTGAGCAATTAAGACTACAAGAAAGTCATCTCTTAAGATTTTCACTGAGATTAACTGTTTTCGATAAAAATTTAAAAAATATGAAAGTATGCGTAACAGCATTTATGCAATGTTTTGAAAGTAATAACAAACATAACAGTGTTATGGAAGGAAATCCAATTTTTTGAACAAATTTGATAGCCAGCATATCTTTTCATAGTTTTAAGCTGTAAAATTTACATTAGTTTACATTTAAAAAAAACAAATTTCAACACAATTGTTCAGATATTATTTATAGTTTGATTATTGGGGAACGACATAATATTGTAACTGCTTCTATGATACCTAAATTTTCACTATCAATTTATTATTTCTATGAAATATATAGTATACATGTAGCTCACAGACTCGAAGAAAGGGAAAAAGAAGAGCATTTAATATTCGTTTATACTCTAAATTTCTTGCACCATAAAAAGTAAAAGAAAAAATCGAGTAGAGAAAAAATACCCTCAGGTCTTTCTCAACTCTATCTAATTTTTTGCCTTATTCTGCTATACAATATAAGCTAAACTCCTAGTATTTATAAGAATACGACGGATGAGCCGTGCACTATGTAAAAGCCCCTTTCCTGTGGTGCTTGCTTCTAGCGCAGCAGTCCTCAGACAGACTTTCTCTTTAGGATCGCATGAAATATTTCTTAATGGATATATTTTCAATAGTAATTGCACTCAATTACACAAATATTTCTTAAAAGATATATTTTCAATAGTAATTTCACTCAATTATTTTCTGAAGTTAGTTTCTTATTACGGAACTGGAATAAGTTAATTTTATTTTAGTCTTTGCAAATCTAGTATACTTGTAAACATGAAATGGCGTACAGACAGAGACTAATTTTTGGAGAATCTCGAAAGTGGATGCACATAACGGCACCGGTTATTAGAGATGATTATTATTATTATTATATTCGATTCGGAACCAAACAAGAATTAAAAGAATTCCTTTGCGTTATCCACTAACGAGTTTAAATTTTATGCAAGTTAATATTTTCAAAGTTAATTATTTGAACATTTTTATTACATGCAGGTAAGCTTTTACATTTGTTTTCTTTGAGTTTCAATAATTTTGTTTCAATCTGCATCTCCAGGTACCCGGTACACTTTAATTTATTTTCTAAAATAAAATTGAAGTTAGTTTGAACTATAAGTTTACTATGTACCTAATCTTAAACTTGAAGCCACATTTATAAATTTTCTTTTGGTGGCTATTAATTTTCTCCTTGTATATTTTGGGACTTTAGCCGGAATTTCTCTGTAATGTACAATACATACCATGCAATCGAATATAAAAATATAATTTTGAATTTATTGAGATTTTCCTATCTAAAGCGGTACAGCGCCTCTCAGCAACGCTCTACGGCATTTCATCAAATATAAAAGTTGTAGAGGGGAACCTAAACTCCACGAAAACCCAAATTACTGATATTCCACTTCACGGACCCCCTATTGTCACCGTCTCTCTAGCTATAATAAGTATTACATTACTTATAACAGAAAATGTATATTTTTCTATAATATATTTTCTTATAAGTCGTAGGATGGAAAAATCTATAAATTACTCCAAATCAGTAAGGCGTCCCCGTTTTGTACCCATATTTTACCCGGATCCCATATAACAGTTCAGTTACCTATTATTCACCATATGTTGTTTAAAATTTATTTTTAATATTGTATAAACTTTTTTTAGCAATTCTTCAAGGTTCTAGATAATTTATTTTTTGTTTCATTTTTCGGAGTGAAAATAAATTAATGTCATATTATCTTTCTTAAAACCTAAATATTAATACTCTTAATGATAAAGGCGAATAAAGTAGGTGTTTGTGTTATTTGTTATAATCTTTGTTACGATTATGTTAAAGTACTTATCATTCTGACTAAAAAAAACTTCTGAAGAGTTAAAATTAAATTCCTAAGTGGTTTCTTAACTTTATTCAGCAATGAATAAAACGCAATTTACAAGGAATTTGTCACATTTCAACAAAATAAAATTAATTTTGATTGCAACCAGGCAGGAAAAGAATTTTCAGAGCAACTGGTTTTACCGAATCGCGGTTAGGGAAAAAGAAATTGCCAACTGTAATTTATCTTCTTCAGACCAGGAACATTAACCAAGATTAGAGAAATTCGCTAAACGAAATCGAAAGTGGGATTTAACTTAGTTCTTGAATAAATTAACTTGGAGGATGCTAATCATCCCCAAACGTTAAGAAAAGCTGTAATTTCAATGGTTAGGCCTTTGCAAATTAAAGTTTAAATTGGCACCATTTAAATTCAAATTAGGTTAACTCGTTTGATTTTTCCTTTTTTGTTAACTTTTTTTTGTTATTACAGCTAAAATATTATTAGGGTAAATTTCCTAAGACGATTTATAAGGGGCCTGTTCCAACCTAAAACGACGTTTTTGATTTTTACTGAATAAATTATAAATTGTCATAATTTTCTTAAGATTTTCAGTTAATTTTGTAATAAAATCCCATTGGACAGGTGGATATTATGTATCGATAAAAAATATTTTTATTTTTTTCGACAGTTTGCCAAGATACTTCGTTATCAAGCATCTTTCACTGACAATTATGAAATAGTCTGATATATTACTTCTCCCAGCCATATTATGACAACTATTATAAATATTGAGATGATTTTTGATGTTCCTAATAATAAATTATTTTCAATTAATAGAAAAAATTAAAATACACCTTCCTTATATCATCACGCATTGCTTTTTTTAAGGTAAGCCTTACTTGTTGTGAGCTTACATTTCCAGCACCAAGATAACGCAGATACTTTACTTTAATAGTGATATAGTTTCATTATCAGTGAACTTCAAGCTGGGTAATCATCACACTCAACGATAGCTATAGGCGGCATATAAGATAGAAGTCTCCATATAATATCAGAACTGTAAATTTTGAAGTTTCTCGTCTAATATTTAAGAACCTCTTAAAGAGAATTTAATGCCCTTTAAAAAGATGTATCACAATATACCCATTCCCATTTGAAATAACAAGGGCAGTAGCCGCCCCCGTTAGGGGGGTTGAGGTTATAGGGATGAAATTAATAGTGAAACGTGTCCCCCTGAAAACACAAGTTTACGGGTCCGAGGTTTTTTTTTAATTTTCACGTACACAGCCGTAAACCTTGCTAGACTGTTTTAGATGGGCCACACTGTATATGCCGTGATTGACCCTGTATTGTATAAGTTCTGATGAAATAGTCGTGGAAACAGTATAATATTCAACTTGCAATAATGATTACTACATACTCTGATGATTTATGACACTTGCAGCTGGTGTCGCAAATTTTATTCTCATGAATATTACTTACTATAAACTTATTTTAATGTGTTAAAAATATAAGTATTCAGACTAAATAGCTAAAAAGTATATAACAAGCAGTCATAATACTTCGCTTAATGAGTTTAAGCCGCATTTATCATACAAATTTCTGTTATTGGAATATTGAAGCTCGAATAGAGCAGAAACTAAAACAATATTATTGTTCATTTCGGAGAGCATATTTACTTAAAACTAGTAAATGTTGACATTATAACTTTAGAGCGAAGTTAAATAGTTGTTTACGATTAATGTGGGTATGTCAGAAACATTGTACATTAACTATTGCATGAAGTTAATCACACAGGATGAGGTTATTTTATGGAGGCTTAAATGCCGACTAATAACCTTATATAAATAACTATACGTTATAATATTTTATATCAATCAAAGCCGATGGACAAGTGTGAGTGAACATATAGTGAATATTGTTCCATTTTATAATTGTAATTAGTTAATATACAATATACAGGGTGTTATGGAAATGACGTATTATATTTAAATCGGCAATTCCTGAGATGAAAATAAATTGAAGAAAAATATCCAAAAATGGCGCTTTAATTTAATATGTCCTGTACATAACCTTGCCAAACCAAAAATGACCATGTGATGCCCCTGTCAGGAAGGTAAACAAAGCAACATATGTCAACAGTGTTGTCATATCTTCAGGGTAAACTCATTAGAAAGTCAATAACCGTTTGACAGATTGCAAGTTGTTTATTTTTCAGGGTACATTATTATAAACTTTTACGTTCAGTTCAGTTCGCTAGGAAACAATCTCTGATTTATAAACTTGAACTGATTCGAACGAACCGCTGCGGAATTGTTAAATGGTCAGGTATATTCTCATTTGTTCAATTCGAACGACACCCGTCAGATCTGGACAACTTAAAAGTTTATAAATGCCACTTACCCTTTAGAAAAAAAAATGTAATTTTATTTACCTTTTCGGACTTATTTAAAACCAACTTAATTTATAAAAAACACCAAGTACTCACATCACAAAATCACATAGTTTTCGCGTCACAACACATCTAAGTACCGTTCAATCTGAATTAGTATTTTAAAGTGCTACTGTGTAGACAAAAGTACGCCCTTATTGTCTAAATAACACGTTGGTTCCGTCGATCAATATTGAACTGCTGGACTGGGGCACTGCCGTCGCGAAAAGAACAAATAACTTAATAATTTAAACTCGGGTTTAAGTATTAACATACAATTTAACACACAAATCTGCTTGAAACAGCAGTATGAAATCGGCCGGCTAATTTTGGAGGAACAGCTGATCAGCAGAAACGGTTGCATATTCTTTTTTACTCGACTGGGGTTTATACTTAAAAATACAGCGTTGCCACACTTTCGATGTTTTATAAGGTTATATTCATAAAATAAAGAATTTCCTTCTGTAATACTTTTCTTTATAATGATTAAGTCTCGGAAATGGCAACCGCGCTGGTTGGACGAGACTATTTATTTTAAAGGGATGGAATGGTCTATGAACATAATTATTTCATCATTCTTCTTCAGTAAAGGATTTATAAATTTGATTAGGCCATTAGAAATTAGCGTTTTTATTATTTCTGAATTTCTATTGCGAAATTATTTGTATCCTATAGTGCTGTTGTTTTATGTGTACGGTAGGTTATTGTAAAGTATAATTATGCGTTAGTATTTATTACTTTTGTGTAATCTAATAAGTGATTTAGTGCAAATGTTCCGAGAGATTGGAAATAAGAGGCCGAATGGGGTTTAGTGGGTATAAGCTTATTATGCAGTTCCGCATTATCATCAGGGTACGTGATGAGCATAAAGCTTTTCCGATAGAAAAAGAAATAAAAACCTGAAGATGTCTCTGTGCCCTGGATTACTTGCTAGTATACTGGCACCTGGATTCACTTCTATTTGATTTGGATACTAGGTAAACTAAATATTATTTTTATAAGAACCAATTTATTTTCTACATAGTTGGCAACATTGGGCTTGAACATCTGTTGATTACACAGCTTGGCAATGTAATTTGATCATATATGAATGTGCCGAGGAGTAACCGGGTGGGTTTAGGGGTGAATTACCCCACTTTTTAAACGTTCGATTTAAATCAAAAAAAAATATGTAGCGCTTCTCTAGGACACCCCAGGAGTCACCCCTTTAAATATAATACGTCATTTTCATAACACCCTGTATTGTAGCTCCAGCCAGCTGGGTATTGGAACGAGTTAAATTTAGGGGTTCATTTAAATTGGAGTTTTGTGCTTATTAAAATTCTTAAACATAGTAGTTTTTTAGTATTCTTAATAATAAACACTTTTTTTAATTTTAGAACAATATCGATTGGCTTCAGAGCTGTATTTGGGCCTGACCGTCCGATTATTATTTTATTACTACTATTTTCAGAACTTCTTCGAAAAATAATGTTTTATATGAAATATAAAATAATTTTACTTAGAGTGTTATTTGTTCATTCATAAATTTAAAATTGCACAAGGCAGCAAAATTTCCTATATTTCCTGGCCCGTATTTATAGGTAAACTCTAATATAAATCTAAAATACTTACCGGAATTTAATCGATGTTGTCCTAGTGGTACCTATCGGCTTAAATAACTGAAACAGCTGAAGCAGACATATTTTTGTGATTTTTCATGTTAGTGTGGTTTTGGGGGTGTCTTGCTTAAATGGATTAAATAGATAATCGAGCTTAAACATCACTGTTTCTATTATTTTAGCTGTTGTGGTGCTTCTGGAGATATCTTAGTTAAGTGGATTACACAGCTAAAACACCTTAAACAGCTATATCCCTATTCGTCTGATTTCTACGGCAGTAAATAAATAAATAAATGATACACTTTAGAACAACAATAACAGTAGGAACAAACTTCGTAATTGTTTGTTTGTTTACGATGTTTCAGCTACTTAAAGCGTTTCATATTAAAAATAAGTGACAGCGGTCATATTTCTAGTGACATATAATAATATTGATATAAATCAAGACTGACAATATTTAAACAACTCACTTTAATTTCTGTATCACATTAAAGGATTGATCATGGGATTGGATTGATGGAGCGGACTGTCTCCTCCACTCGCCAAATATTGATGCCCGACAATTGAAAATTCGAACTAGCATAAGTTGAATTTATCAAACTATCAATTTCAACACCTTAAGCTGTCCTCACATAATCAATAATATTGTAAATATTTTTTATTGTCAATATATTGAAATAGCCCTGGCACCGCCAGTATATTCATAAATATTCAGTCGCTTTGAAATTTGACTTGTGGTTTAAAAAATATGCAAATATATATATATAACAAAAAAAAGTTTGTAAAGTAATAAGTTCATCAAATTTATCTGGTTGTGAGAAAAAAGTAAAAAAAACCTGGGTGTTGGTTTATAGACAGACTTTTGTACCTATTACTTTATTTTTAATCATTTCTTAATAAACAACCCACCAACTCTAGTTGTCACCCAATTGTTAGCAAACTACTTAAAATTGCAACATTTTATTTTTATTTTATGTGTCATATGTGACTAGAAAAAATGTAAAAATACATCCAGTTTTTTGTTTGAAATAAAAAGTTAAACAACACCAAAATTAGTAAAGAGAACCATAGGAAGACCTTAACAAAAGTTCAATGGGATTGAAATCCCTGCAAGAAATGGTAAACAACTACAGATTGTTCCAATTACAAATCTTTCGAAAACTAGGATTCAAGTTCGTAATTAAGGAATTTTCCAATCTATTTGGCAAAAATATTAAATTTTTTACTCGCCGCCTTTTTGATGCACCCAGTATGGTCGAAAGAATTGATGCAGCTCCAGGAAACTATACCGGTGTTGGAAAAAGGTCGGTACCCCGGAATAACTCCGGTGCATAGCATTGCAGCGGAAAATGTCTAGGGAAAAAGTTGTTTAGTTTTGAAGGAGGAATAGTTTGCAATTTAAACCACCCCCCATCCTCTCAACCCCCCAGCGCGGGTGGGGGTAAGTTAAGATTTTCAAATGGAACCCCATATTTTTTATTGGCGTATCGTGTTCTCCGACCAAAAATAAACATGTTTTGTCCGAAAAATGTTTTTATTCGGGCCCATCCATCACCATCCACCAATCAGAACCGTGCGAGTTTGTGGGGGGTGGTGGTTTAAATTGCAAACTATTCCTTCTTCAAAACCAAACAACTTCTTCCCCAGACATTTTCCGCTGCAATGCGATGTACCGGTCCAGGTACAGACCTTTGTTCAATATACTAATATACCAACAAATTGGTTACTGTGCAATAAGCTTAAGATACATTTAGATAAGATAAAGTATGTGATTCTCAAATTAAAATTAATAATTCCAATATAGACCAGGTAAATAATATCAACTATTTAGGACTAATTATTATAGATGATAGACTTAACTGAAAAGGGCATATAGTAAGGTAATACCTAAGATAACTGCTCTTTACAGAATTAGGGACTATATTAATAAAACTACTAAACTGAGTATTTACAATGCTTACCTACTATTTGTCTCAGTTTATCTACATGATCCCAATATGTGCTATGTTTGGGGACGGAGACTTAAATAGTATCAAAATTTTACAGAACCAAATATTAGATATTCTATTTCAGTATGGTCGTTTGACTCACACTGAACGAAACAACTGCACAGGGAACTAGGAGTTTGTAAGTTAGGAAAGCTTATTTAATTTGGACAATGTAAATTGATCCATAGACTAACAAATAAAACATAAATCGAATGTGCATAATACAAGGTTCTTATAATAATAGATAATGTATGAACTAATAGGCCTATGTAATTCAATTTCGAAGGCATCAGATGTTTACAATCTCACCTTAAAAATATTAAAACTGTAGAGAATTGTTTCTTTTTAGTTTTTTTCTTAGGGAGTTTATTGAATAGTACTTTTTGTTTTCATTTTTGGGATGGATCTAGGGATCATTTCATTAATAATATATAGATATTGATGATGCATATAAGTCTCTAAATATCAGAACATATGCTTGTGTGATATACCATTGAATTCTGTATTGGACCTTCTTACAATATATGAAAAAAGGTTCTAGGTCCTTCTAAAATTAATCATGTAAGATTCTGGCACATCCAAGATAATTAGTTGATCATCAACGGGCCTCAAAATCTTCACGAAATAAAAGTTCCATATTTAATTGGTTCTTGACATTATTTGTTTGTTCAATAGACGCTGCGCCACCATCGATGCAAATTGAAGGACTAAAAATACTCTCAAATTAATATTGTTATAATTTGTTACTTATAATAAATAGGTTCGTTAGAACGAAGAACGCCACAATAATTCGTTGATTTGAGGATTTACTAATATACAATTCAAAACATTTGTTTTATATCGCAACCATATACTTATTTGTGTAATCTAAAGTTAAGCAGTATGCTTACTATGTCCCTTTGTAGGTTGGACCCAGTATAAAAACAACTATCTAGAGAATATTTTCAGAAAAGCTAGATCTTAAAAACTATTAATATCGAGTAAATTTTAAAAGAAATCTACAAATACCTTCGCTCGGTACGTTTATCGATAATTCTAATATTAAGTATACTTCAATTACTACATTTATTATTTAGTGGTAATTTTTATAGAGATAATGCCAAAATAATATGCATTTTTTATCCTACTCATCATGTAAATCCAGTTTCGAGCTGGATTAATTCCCAATCCACATACAAACTTTCGTCCTGCCTTTCAAGTGGTATTTGGGTTTTCGAGCCAACAGGAAAAATATATATACGGATTCAATACTTTTATTTGCGCGAAATTACTAAATCAATGGCTAAAATATAGAAAATTCAGAAACAATATTTCCTAATCCTTGGAGCTTAAAACGAAACTTAGCCGACGTTAATTCTTTTACTCTGAAATCTGTCACAGCATGAAACCTAGTAAGGCTAATCATAACTTTAATATTAACCTTACCGAAAGAACAAACAACATTTTATTTTTATGTTTAAAGTCGTGATTCTTGGAAACATCAAATACAACTTAATGAAAGCAGGCGGATGTAGTCTTCGCTAAACTTTTATATATTTTTTAGAAAATTAACATTTAAGAAGAAAAATAATTCTTGTTATTGATCTTAAACCATAAAAAAATGTTGCTGATATGACTGTATAGTCATTTCATTATTTAGTGTCTTCTAAAATTTACATATCATGTTCAGCAGAACATTAGGAAATGTATTTTACATTTTAAATATATTTTTTAAGCAGTTTTATTCTTCCGATCCCAGCTTAGCTCTTAATGTAAATCATCTATCTTAAAGCCAAACAATTTACTTTAAAAGAAAAAACAATTTCTTAGAAATACAAATAGATAAATGAGTATGCGGTTATTACCCCTTAAAATGCTTAAATCCTTTAATAAGATTATAGTACAACGGCATAAATTTATGAATTAAGCCGGACAAGTAAGTTGATAAGTAATGGACAAGGGCATTGTACAGCTTGTCGTTTCCTTCTATGGCTAAAGATTGTTTCACGAAAAATGGATATAACTTAATGACTGCAATAAAAGTACCTGGGGCCATCCCATTATTTATGACCGTTTGTTATTATTATGTGGAAAGGACCGGATTATAATAATTATAATTAAATATAGGCACATCAGGTAGGTTAGGTTGGTTGGTTGGTTGGTTGGTTAAATGCAGGGGTCGGTTTAAAGGCCCGAACTTCAAATCACTGCAGCCTTTCGGCTTATTGTGTACCCCGATCCTGTTAAAAGATGTTTGTTCCTTCTGTGAGGTCCAGCAACCTTCTACCAAGCTTGTCATGTGGGAGGTTGTCACCACGTTGTATGTTCCCGAAGATATTTTGTCTTCTGCGGGACAGCGCTCCGCAGCGGTATGTTATGTGTGAGGCGGTTTCATCCTCTTCGCCGCAGAGTCTACGTTCAATGGATCCGTTGTTTAGCCCTATCCGTTGAAGGTGTTTTCGCAAGTGGCAGTGGCCTGTTAGCAGACCCATCACTTGTTTCAACTGGGGCCGCGTCAGGGTTAGCATCCCATTCGATAGTATTTTCGATGGTCTTCCCATTACGGCCCGTGCGTGTATTAGACCAGGTAACTCTTGCCATCGAGATAGGTGTTGCTCTTTCGACCATCTATCTAATGTTGTTTTTGTTGCCTGTTTTGATATTCCAAAGGCCGGTTCAGGGCCCCTGAGACTTTGGGCAGATCCGGCTCTCGCTAGTTCATCCGCCTTTTCATTCCCTAATATCTCGGAATGATCAGGGACCAACAAGAGTTCCACCTTGTTCCCCCTGGCCGCCAGTACTTTTAGGTTGGTATGACACTCCAGTGTGAGTTTTGAACTAAACCGATTGGAGTTCAGAGCCTTAAGAGCAGCTTGACTGTCCGAAAGGATGTAAATCTTTTGGTCGTGGTAGCCCTTTTCAAGATTTTGTAGTACACATGCTTGTATGGCATGAACTTCCGCTTGGTATACTGTGGCGTAGGTCCCCAGAGGAATGCTTATGTCCATCCTGGGCCTTTCCCCAAATATACCTGCGCCCACACTGTTGGCGGTTTTTGATCCATCGGTGTACCAAACTAGACCCTTGTCAAACGACGGGGATACACTGTTTGTCCATTTATCAAAGTTCCAGTCAATCTTGAAAGGCTTTGTGAAATCGTATGTTGCTTTCATACGATCAGATTGCATAGGTTAGGTTGCTTAACTTATATTTAAATATCTTATTGTGGTAAAATTTGTTAGTTTTTGAGGAATGGTTCAAGAATTATCTTTTACCAAACATTCCTCAGAATAGCTTGATAGTAATGGACAATGCGAGCTATCACAGTCGCCAATTACATAAAGCTTCAAGCTCAAATAATACAAAATTGGAGATTCAGAACTACATGGCGGCGAATGATATATATTTTGAAGAAAGTTATAAAAAAAGTGATCTTTTAGAAGATTTAAAGACATATTGTATACAAAAAATATATGTTTATGACACATTGGCAGAAGAAATTGGACATACAGTGCTACGACTCCCACCCTATTATTGCATTTTTAACCCCATAGAGCATATGTGGCACCAGTTAAAATCACTGGTTAGGTCTGAAAATATTTCTCCGACATTAAGTTCTAGTGTTGTAGAATTAATACGAAAATGCTTTAATGATATTCCCCCAGGTAGTTGGAAAAATCCAGTCCGTCACTTAATAACTTTAGGAAATTCGTATATTAGTCTGGATCGTATAATTAATCCAATTAATTGATTTTGATGAGGATAGCGATAGCGAAACAGAACTATCTATAGAATGCCATTATAAATGTAAATAAATATGACTAGTAATATTTAAAAAAAATGTTATTTCATTTGATTACATTAATATAATCATATCATTACTTGTTTTCCTTAGTCCGTCCCTTCATACTTCACTTGTTTATTGCCAAGCTCTTGTCGACACAATGGGACCGACCCAGGAAATCATTAAGTCGTATCCAAATTTCGTGAAACGTACTGTACCTAACAATTTTTTTTTTAAATTCAATTTTCGGCAATGTCGCAAATTGTCGCAGCAACTCTCAGTTGGACCTTATTTAGGACCCTTCAAAGAATAGTAGACCAAGAGTTTGGTCGCGTTCCAACGCGCCCTTTGTTACATTTTGTATGATACAAAATTTTAAAAAAAATTGTTTAATTTATTTTAACTTATGTTCACAAAATGTTTGAAATCGAAAATTTTCTTATTTATGCCTGATTCTTTCCTACTTTTTCACATTGTACGACTAAATTATTAGAGCTTCTATCTACAAAATATTATTTTATAGGAGAAAATACACAATACGCCACTGCATTTACCGTATAGTATTATTTTAGTCGAAGCGTTAAGCAGTCGACATTTTTGGTAATTAGCATGTTCCTTATAGTGCGCGTATTTTAGATGTACATATTTTTAAATATAAACAAAAATAAAATAGGTCATACGCATGCCACTCATTGTGTCAATTTAGTGAAATTTTATATTGGGTCGTTTTGAGGGATGCCAAACAGACTTCTGATATTAGTTTTGAAATAACATAATCGCTAAAATTTTCTTTCTCTCTGATATCTATTATTTTAAAATATTATAAATCACTACGCCAATGAGTTAACTAAAATTAATATGTATGCGTAACCGCACCAAAATTCAAAATAATAAATTCAGAAATACAGAAGATATAAGCTTGTTTCCATTATAAGTGGGACACCAGTATACAGGGTGTTATACAAATGACTTATTACATTTAAACCGGCAATTCCTGAGATGAAGACAAATTGAGGAAAAATATCCATAAATTGCGCTTTTATTCATTGAGCGGTAAAAGTGACCTGACGTGAAACCAGAAAAACACCTGTGGGGCACTGCGACACATGTAAACAATCAACGAATTCTGACCGGTGTTGTCATATTTACACCTAGTTTGAAATACGCACGTACGTAACTAGGTCAAATATCAATGACCTTTTGACTGATTCCTCATTGTGTATTTTTACTCTAGCAATTTTATTTAAGCCACACACACACACTTACGGTCGATCTTATTTAAAAATTAGTGCCACGATTTCTAAAAAAAATTACACACAAAAACGTTTTAGTAAAAAAACCGGCACATAACCATACATAATCGCAAAAAGTCACATGAACACTGGGCGCACTGCAAAAATTCACATGGCGATGTCGTTTTTATTAATATTGGCTGGTCTTTTTTCTCGCGTAGATTTGTATGCACTTTTGTTTTAACTGACTCAAAAAGGCACATTTTACAAAGGATTTCTTCGAATTAAAAAAAAATTACACGACATCTGATAAAACCAACTAACCTTCAAAACAACAAGTTGTCAAAAGGTGGAACTAGAGATGAGCAATATTTCACAGTAAGTGTAGGTGTAGATTCCAGCGCATTCACCAAAAAGGTTGAAATAAATAATAATCTACAGCACGAACACAACTCATTATTTATTGTTTTCTTTCACTGCGGTAGGTACCAATTTAAAAAACCTGTTAATCGCTGCTCTGCTGCTCTATTTCATTCGAGAAGCTTAAAAAAATTAAATCGGTCATTTCACAGCGTGAGCCCATCTCTACTCGATATCAATGGAAGAAGAAATTTGTTTGGATTGACAAAAATATGACAGGAAGAGAAAGAATTCCATCGCGTCGTCGCGTGATTTCGAATTTAAATTTAAAAGCGTTTTTTCGGGATATTAATTAACTGTAATAGCCAAGAACGTGCCAGAAACAGTGGAAATGTTTAGAGAAAAATCATTTACAGAAAAATCAAGTCGAAGGCATATTAGACAATGTTCCTTTAGTAAGAGATAATGTGCAAGGTCACGGGATCTTACACAGTGCTATTTTTTTCTATGGGGTTCGATAAATAAAGAGTCAATCCAAGATATGGATCAGCTGCGAAATAAGATGCAGCAGATAAAATAATTGCTGAATATTTTTCATAGAGTTCGATGCGCCCAACTACACTGCCAGTGAAGCAGTCGGTTATTTTCAATATCTTCCATTATAAAAGAAAAGGGAAAAAAGGAATAATAGTGTGGAATTTCCAAATTTTCTGTGATGCCTATTGTACAGAAATCAGCGTTTTTATTATTTGTAAATTTTATGTATCTACTAAGTATTGCTAAATATCGTGTTGAAATGTGCTTTAGTTCGCGAAACCTGTGTAATAAAATCTAATAAGCTGATAATATCTCTACAAACAACTTATAAATTAGTTCTCTTTCACTATGTGTTGTTCTGTGAAAATCTAAGATGTTCCGTGCATAAATAAAGTGTTCTTATTAAAAAGAAAAACCAACTGATTATGTATGTGCCTTTTTAAATACAAGTAAGTAATTAATTGTTATAATTTATATGCAATTTCAGTTTGACATTAAGTTTTGGGTCTGGGTGATATATTCACAGTAGCACGAAATGACCTGTGAGTAAGAGAGTTTGTTATCCCACACCACATGTAGCGCTTCTCTAGGACACCCTGTCTTATTTCACCCTTCTTCTTCTTTAACTTTCTTTAAATCATTGTTACTCGTAATTAAATTCCCCTGACTCGTAACTTTTTTCAAATATACTGATCCAAATTGGTTTCATTGACTTCAATAATCATGGAAACGATGTGTGGAACCCATAGAAAATGCAATTTTATTATTTATTACATTTTTTTGGTCTTACGTTAAAACTAAACTAAAACGCATCGTAAATTCTTATACCATCATAGCCTACCTGCTAGCTTCCAGCTTCCATTCATGCAAGATATTATTAAATATCAGAGACGAAAGGGTTCTTCTGCAAAGACCGCAGGTATGGACTATAATTACAATTGTCGATGCCGTACCCTCCGTATAAACTACTGTATACTGGAATCAATTGTGAAACGAAACTATAAGGAATGGTGATCACCTAACAAACCATCTATTAATGAGACACACCATGAAATAATTATTAATAATATACCAACCATTTCATTTATAATTACGACTAGCTAACTTTTTAAATCGAATTAATTGAATATATAACTTGAAAAATATAAAATCAACCAATAAGAGAAGGTATGAAAAATCGATTGCAATCTCTACATTATGGATTATCTTGATAATAAACTAGTCAAGATTTAAATTTTATTAAATGGTTAAAATGCTCATTTAAGTATATATAATATGTGAAACTTCACTGCCCAATATTGAACTTAAACTTATAGAAAATATCCTACTAGTAGGTCGTTCATAATTACAATTCATTTAATTATCCTGATTATAATACTTTAGCTGTGGGGTTCTTTGTGAAATGCAGCCACAATGCAGCGATGGTAGGATTATGGAACTATTACACCGCATGACGAAAAGTCTCAATTCAGACTATTGGTCAGCTGGTCACCTATAATTATGGAACATTTTAAATTTAGAATTTGAAAATAAGTAAACTAATATTAGTAACTATTGTTTTTCTGGTCTTTCGTCATAGGCAAGGAAAAATATTTTCTTAATTGTGGAATATTTCTTTTTGAAAATTGACCCTTTAATAAATTCGCAGAACAGTTTTTTATTTGAGCTAATAAGACTTAACTTTTCATTCCGATTGTCAGAACAAGATATTTTAAAAATAAAAGTATTCAGATCTGATCAGTGAGCTGGATATAAGCCATTTTATTCGTTAAATCAAATCGGTCGTGCTAGTAAATTCCTAATTAAACAAGAATCCACCGACAAGAGAGGGAATATCAGAGAATATGCCGCATTTAAGACTGACTGCTAATAATTTACGATCGCTCCCCTAAGACTTAGAAATAGGCTTCCAGTTTTAGACCATCGCATCGCATCCCTCGGTCGGTGTTCCCAAGACAGACATTGTGTTTTCTGACTTGCTAGATCGAGATGTCAGATTGAAAAACGTTTTATTAATACTTGGGGAATTCATATCAGGAAGGATGTAATGCTAATTTGAAGTTAAGGTAGCAGGAATGAAAAATGTTTGCGGTTGAAAGTATAAGAATTGCTAATTCGACAACTTGGAATAATGATTGGACAAACTTTTTCAAAATTAAGCAATATCATTTTGAAAAAAATACTGGATCAAAAGTAATTGATATCAGTTAGCAAGTTTCATTAGCCAAAATGGAATCTTAGGAGCTTAATATAATAATAAAATAGTTGGAGTAAGTAATTGCTACTAGCCAATAATAGCTCGGCAGCCGGACTCTCTAATTATAAAGAATTTGGCGGTGGCGATGATAAATGCCAAAAAATATATTTGTAAGTAAAATAACACCATTAGAAATGATGATGTTCCCAAAATAGTTATTGGCTTTCCTGACATGCAACATCGAGATGTCAGATTTTAGGCAACTCTAGTGAAAGGATTCAATAGCACTTTCAAGTTAGTCAATATAGTCTAGAATATGTAACCAGGATAAAATAGGATCTTAAATCGTGTAATAACGACGGTTTACGATAATATGTTCGTTTGATTTCGACGTCATGATAAGACTATGTCAAAAAGTTGGAGTCAATAATAACTGAAATTTGAATTTCCTGTAATTTTCTAGTTAGGGTTTGTCTTCTGTGAAATGAAATATCTACTCCTATGATCCTTCTAATTTCAAACCATCGTATCGATATTTTGAAATTTGACTTGCTGTATCGGCATAGCCGATTTCAAACATAATTTGTTCGGGTTACTTTGAGTAATTTATTTCAGAGAAGATACAATGCTAATGTATAAGTTATACAGAGTATCCAGAAATTAGTGTTCATAATACTTGTTAATCATCGAGTAGCATTAATCATTATTGTTAATGAAACTATCAATACAAATGCTTTAATGGTTAATTTCTTATTATGTTCGCACTAGTGCCAACTCTATTTAGAAGTTCATCTCTAGTGTTAAGAATAAACAATATATCAATCCTTTTAGGTGTCCCTAAAGAAAGAAATCTGAAGGATTGAGATCTGGAAATCAAGATGATCAAGGGAAGGACCACTTAAGCCAATACATTGGTCTATTCATTATTGATATAATATAATATAAGTACTGCTCTCATGTCTGGAGCTCTGCACCCAAACATACTCTTCGGCTACTGGATTCCATTGAAAGGAGGGCCATTCGTCTGATTGGAGATCATGAGCTGACGAAGAAACTCGACAGCCTAGAACATCGAAGACAGGTTGAGGATTTGACGCTCTTCTACAGATATTTTCATGGAAAGTGCTCAGCTGACCTTGCCCTCTTAATTCCGCCCAGAGCGGCGAATATCAGAAATACACGACGAACCACTGTTGCCCATCCATATGTGGTTAAGCTTAATACTCCTCGAACTTCATTATTTAAGAATTCTTTCATCTGGACGACTTCATCCTTATGGAACGACCTTCCCGAGGTCGTTTTTCCCAACGAATATAACCTTCAACGATTCAAAACCTACGTGAATCGGTTTTGCGCACACGCACCACTCCCAGAGTGCCCTAAAGGATTTTTCCTGTAGTGCTTGTGTTTGATCATAAAAAAAAATCAAAAATGGTAGTACTCTGATGCATAAGGCCAAAAACTAACATGTAATCCAAATTAACTTGAGCGATGAGATTAGCAAAATATCATTTTACCGGGTTAAATTCACATTCAGCCGTTGAGTGTTGCTATATCTATGACTACCTTCAGACCTAAATGCGGCTATTTTTTTTATTATTTATTTTTTTGTTTAAAATATAAATTTATAAATATCAATTCAAAAAATTCAAAAAACACATTCACCTGTGTTTTAAGCGAGGCTTAAAAAAATAAAATACATTTCATTAGTTTAATAATACAAAATATACAAAAAAAATATATAAAAATAATAAACAAAAGAAAAAAAGTTATAAATTCCAAAAATAGTTTAATATTAGATCAAAATCATATTCTTTAAAAAAAAATTCATTATTGTTATGCCAGAAAATGTAGAAAAAAATATAAAAAAAGTACAAAGAAGGAAAAATTATTTTCTATCTTTTATTATATTTATGAAGATAATGTATAATCATAAAAAACATTTATTCCACACAGAGAAAAACAACAAACAAACCTTAGCACCATTACTAGAACATTAATTATCATATAAAAGTTAACTGGTTAGAAGTAACAAAATATTATTTATTTACATGAGCTAAGTCACTAAACAATTTAAATGCAAATATCTCCGAAACGGTAACTCTAGGAGACCTTAACTTAGTAAACCTTTTTTACGTAATAAATATGAGAAAAGTAATATATTCATTAAAAACTTACATACACTGAGGCACAAAGAAGACAGACAGCACATTGTACATTAAAATATCACAAAGAAATCAATTTCTCGTCTTAACAAAACATAATTGTCAAATTTTATAAAAAAACGTTAGTTTCTTTCAAAGTTATTAGAGGAAAACAACAAGTTTTAACTTTAACACCCTGTATCTCAGTTAATATCAACTTTCGGATATAGGCGTGCATAATTAAATCCTAATATTTTTACGTAAGGAATGTGTTTTTCCATGTACCATTAATTAGCGGACACCCTGTATATAGAGAATAAGATCGCAATATTGCATACAAACGCCATTTAAAGTCACATGGTTGGGATCGACTAATAGCTTTTAAATGCAATTTATTGTCAATTGTCTTACTTACATTTGTCATATAATCAATGACCAATGATTTAATGTTTAAGCAAAAATAAGCATTCTTAAGTTAAATGTGATAAGGATGATGGAAACCTTCTACATACAAATGCTGTTGTATTCATTACAAACAATCACATAAGAGACAATGTTTGAAAGATTGAAAGCATACTTTAAAAGATTTCGCAAGATGGAGGCTAAGTCACGTGACAATAATGATTTTTCCTAAAATTCAGCATTTAACTTACAAACAATAGCAGTTCACGGTAATAATAGGCGTCAATAGCAGTGAGAGAGATAAATTTAAACAACGACTTACATTATTAGATAACTTATCAACATCTTCGAGCTCCTTCGTAGTGCCAATAGATAAGTGATTTACGTTTTAATTTTATTATCCTATTATCTAACAAGTAAGAGCTATATAATAAAACCGAAGGCTGGAATTCATATATTTTGAGATCAGGTAATTTTATTTTTCGTAATTTTTTTTTGTATCGAAGGAAACTGCATATTCAAATCTAACGTTAGAATCAAAGATGGGAATGTTCCACTGCTTGGTTAGTAATACCAATACCGACAATCTCTGCTATCGTCAATCAGGTCGACTCGCCGATCTCACATGAGACGCGATCGGCCCTGTAAGTTGGTTCGGGTTTGTTCGTTTATAGTCCCTTGAATTATTATTTCTAATTAAAAGTAAAACCAATTTGTTAAAAATATACCTCCTCATGATGGACTGCATTACAGAAATGGCAATATCCACTAAGTTTATTTTCAAAACAGGCAATATCTAAGCATTGGGCACAAAAGTGGCAATCTGCAACTTAATTAATTAAATATAGACGTACCTAACCTTAAATTTCTTAGTGAACTTTTATTTAACGAAAAAAGCCAAAGGAGGTTGTTAACGTAGCAGAAGTGGAAGTTTCATAGGGCTGATTAAAAGTTATAATTTATTCTATGAATGAACTTAAATATAACATGTCGCAATATTGTCTTTATATAGTTAATAGAAGTTAAAATTTATTCTACTAATAAAGTTGAACTAAAAATTCAAAACTCGAACTCAAAAAGCTTTATTGTCTAAGAAGAAACAAATCTTATTGAGAAAACATAACTAACCATAACATAAAAATATTTAAATTAAAATACTAACTTAAAAATAAAAAACAAAATCCATAACAGATATAAATATGATAATTTAATATATGATAATATAAAACCGATTAAAAAATTTAGAAGAACAAACAGACTATT
The DNA here is from genome assembly GCA_963991005.1 of Barypeithes pellucidus. NCBI lineage: Eukaryota > Metazoa > Arthropoda > Insecta > Coleoptera > Curculionidae > Barypeithes > Barypeithes pellucidus. Next base: position 40,060,928 of record OZ022559.1, read on the forward strand.
AAGAATTAAAAATAGTGAAAATATATAATGAATACTATAAGGTAAATAAAATGTACATACAGTATGTCCACGGATGGGGTTTACAAGAGAACAAATGGACTAAAAATTGAAAGATACGAAAAAAAGTCACTCTTAATAATAATTTTTGCTTGTCTAGAAAATACGTTTCATCATAAGAAACTTCAATTTTTTTATACATGGTGGGTAAAAACTGCAAAAATGTTATTTTGCTTAAGAGTAAACATACTTTATTTTGAAAGATACGAAAAAAAGTCACTCTTAATAAACATTTTACTTGAATAATGAATAGGTGAATGAACGACAACGACTTCATAATTCAAAAACTCCACCCCCATACTCGACAAATTTTTCTAATTGCTTTGTCAAATAAGTGAAATAATTTCTGATTTCTTTCTGAGATATCGATTGGACAGCAACCATCTTGCTGAAAATACATATTTTGTCGGAAATTGAATGGTAGATTTTCGAGTTCATCATTGAAAAATGTATCCAGCATTTCTAAATATGATAATCTATTGCACGTGTTATCAAAAAAATATGGCACTATAATGCCATGGATAGATATCGCACACCACACGTTCACTTTTGTGAAATATTGTCTTCTCGTCATCATTCTGAATTCGGGATTTTCTAAAGACCAGTACCTTTGCAACGGTTCCATTTGTTGGAAATGTACTTCAAGTCGTCTCGCGTCGTCTCCCTCTCCCTCCCTCCAATCTTTGATTAAAGTGCGGTTTATACGGATACAATTTATTTGCTTTAAGGATCTTCTGAATTTGACTTTTTCACAACTTCCAACTGAGTAACACGATTTCTAAGGGACATCATAGGATTTTCGTCAACAGGATGAAGAACTAAGGCTGTAGCAGCATCATCATGGTCGCATTTCTTCTTTTTTTTTTTGAGGTCCAAAACCGAACCAGCTCGCTTGAACTTTTTTATTAACTTACAGATTGCCATCCTAGTTTTTGGGATTCCTACAAATTTCTCGGTAAATTGTTCCATGACGTAGCGGTATGAAACTTGACCATCACCATAACATTGTATTATAATAACTCTTTGTTCAGTAGATAGCAATTCTACTTAAATAATAACTTCATTAAATAAAGACATTGTCAACAAGTACCTCTCACCTTAAGTGTCATTATTATTTTAACTAGGTTCACCAGTCAGAGGTGTGCCAGAGAATACTTTTTGGGAAATAATTTTTACATAGGTAAACCTTTTAATGAATTGTTCTACTTCGATTTGTTGTGTAGAAAACACATTCATTAAGGGCCGATTGTATAAACACTTTGAACTGTGGTTCACTCTTGAACTCTAGTTCAAAGTAAAAAAGTTGTACAAACAATATTTTACACTGATCTTAGTTCAAATCAGGAGTTCACATGAACGTCCACTTTTGAAGGTTCAGAAGCTGAACTGTCGAGCATCGAGCAAAGTCTTTTTCTAACCTTAAATATTTTCAGGTGTCAGGCAGCGTCATATTATATAATACAGTAAATTATCGTTATTTTATTGTTTATAAAAATGTAGGAATTTAATGAAATTATAACTGATGCTGAAGATTTTTGGGTCTTGTAGATATGGCAAAATTCTGATCAATTTACTAAATGGAAAGACAATGAATAGTTGCAAAGATTACGCTTAAAAACACAACTGTTTCTTTTTATTTATTATAACGTACCTAATAGTACGTCATGGTAAATGGAAGATGTTGGCCCACCCGGCATCGCCCGGTGAGATACCATTGCATCGGTTTAGGTGGCGTGAAGTTTGCTCCTTGAGCTAACTTTTGCTCATTGAGTTGACGTTTCGTTGCTGTGCCGATGTTTCCGGTTACCAGGGTGGGACCCCCCAAAAATAGCATGATGGAAGCTCCAGGCCCAAAATACTCCGGAGGTAAACTCGCCCCCCATTCGGATCTCCGGGCGGGGGCTGGACTTGGGGCCCCATCAAGCGAAGTTCATAAAAAAACAACCATTTCCGACAATTTACTGGAATCTAACAACACTCAACGAAGAAATGGTGTGGCACCTGCAGTTGCTAACCAACCCAGAACTAGCAACTTCAAAATTGATTTCTGCAATATTAGAGGGCTTAACACGAACATCAATTCAGTCCACCAGCACTTACAATCTTCCAAGCCTCACGTACTCGCACTGACCGAGACAAAGGTCAGATCGTCAACAAACACCGTCAGCTATTTATACCCTGGATACGATTTTCATTTCCGATTCCGACGCAACTTCGGCGTGTGTCTTTTTATTCGAGATGATCTCTGCTGCCAACGAGAACCTACACTGGAACCGAAAGACTTTGATGTAATGTGGTTTAAAATATCAACACCGAAAATCACCAAGTTTATCTGCTGCCTTTACCGTCCTCCAAGTGATACCCATTACAGAGACCTTTTCTCATCACTAGCCAATACAATCGACTTCGTGCAAACCAACTATCCAAATGCCGAGATTGCTATCTTTGGTGACTTTAACGTCCACAATGTCAACTGGCTTAAATATTCAAATACAGACGATGAGCAAGGCCGCGAGGCCGAATCCTTCGCGATCAGTTCTGATCTAACTCAACTCGTAGAAGAACCAACGCGGATTCCAGACCGAGCTGGAGATTTTGCTAGTCTTTTGGATCTTTTCTTAACGTCAAATCCCGATCTATATACAGTCACCGTACAGCCTCCGTTAGGATCTTCCGATCACAAACTTATTTCAACTCTAAGCGACCTACCAATTAATTCTGAACAACCTCCTAAACCTCGCAAGATATGGCATTACAGATCGGCCAAGTGGGAAGACCTGAAAGATCATTTTCGGACTTTTCCTTGGATGAGCGTATGCTTCTCTTCTGATGATCCATCCGTCTGTGCTGGGGAGGTCTCCGACGTCATTCTAACGAGCATGGAAGCCTTTATCCCCTCCTCCCAAAAACGCCCTTCCAACGGCAAGCCCTGGTTTAGCAAGGATTGTGAGCGTGCTGTCAAATCAAAAAATCTGGCTTACCGACAGTGGCGTAAAAACCCTACCACTGAGAATCGTACCATCTTTATTACCGCTCGAAACCAATGTAAGCTAACAATAGATCAAAGCAAAGAAGCCCATAACGTGAGGATCAAAAACAAACTTCTTGACTGTCCAAACGGATCAAGGTCCTTTTGGTCAGTCGCTAAGGCCGTCAGACAAAATTTTACCAAATCAACTATTCCATCTCTAATACGTCCCGATGGTACAATAGCATCCACAGCCGGAGACAAAGCAAACTTACTTGTTGAACTATTTTCTTCGCATTCCACTGTAGATTTCCAGGGAAGAACACCACCCGACATTCCTGCAGTTGAATCCGAAATGACCGAAATCGTGTTCAGTCAGCGTCCCGTCAAACGAATCCTGAAAGGACTCGACGTCAAAAAAGCTACTGGTCCAGACGAAATTCCTATTATAGTTCTCAAGACATGCGCCGATGAACTAACACCAGTATTTTGTAGACTTTTCAACTTATCCTACAAAAAAGGAATATTTCCATCTTGCTGGAAGACGGCGCGATTCCAGCCTATTCCAAAGAAAGGTAAGAGAACCCTGCCTAACAACTATCGACCAGTCGCATTGCTTTCAGTTATATCAAAAGTAATGGAGAAAGCTATTAACCAACATCTTCTAAAGTACCTGGAAGGCTTCAGCATCATCAGCGATCATCAATATGGTTTTCGGAAGTCCAGATCAACTGGAGATAGCCTATGTCACCCATATTTGGAACAACGCAATCGAACATCCTGGGGAGTCTCGGGTTGTTGCGCTGGATATTTCTAAAGCTTCTGATCGTGTTTGGCATGAGGGGCTTCTAAGTAAACTGCGATCCTATGGTATGCCCAGTCGATTCTGTGCATGGTTATCTAGCTTTCTTAAGGACCGCTCTCTGCAAGTGGGGATTGACGGATTTCTCTCAGACACCTTCACCATCAATGCCGGTGTTCCTCAAGGGTCCATATTGTCTCCCACTCTCTTCTTACTATACATTAACGACCTTCTAGTGAAAACTAAAAATCCGATATTTAGTTTTGCTGACGATAGCACACTTTTCTCATCTTTCTCTTTGAATGCGCAAACATCGGCTGCCGACGCACATCTTCGCAGACAGCATGAAGTATCACGCCTCAACAAAGACCTGGAAGAAATTTTGGCTTGGGGTGACAGTAACCAAGTCGAATTTAACGCTAAAAAAACCCAGGCAGCAGTTTTCTCTAAAAAGGTTAACATTACAGAACCCGAAATAGTCATGGCCGGACACGCAATCCCACTGGCTTCATCTATTAATTTGCTGGGTGTCAATCTGGGAGGAAATATGTCTTGGCATAAGCACGTTGTGGCAATCGCCAAGATAGCTTCTCAGAAGCTTGGCGTACTCTTCCGAACCAGAAAGTTGTATACACCTCAACAACTTTTGACACTATACAAAGCCCAGATTCGACCATCACTAGAATACTGCTCTCATGTCTGGAGCTCTGCACCCAAACATACTCTTCGGCTACTGGATTCCATCGAAAGGAGGGCTATTCGTCTGATCGGAGACCACGAGCTGACGAAGAACCTCGACAACCTAGAACATCGAAGACAGGTTGGGGATTTGACTCTCTTTTACAGATATTTTCATGGAAGGTGCTCGGCTGACCTTGCCCTCTTAATTCCGCCCAGAGCGACGAATAGCAGAAATACACGACGAACCACTGCCGCCCATCCGTATGTGGTTAAGCTTAGTACTCCTCGAACTTCATTATTTAAAAATTCTTTCATCTGGAGGACTTCATCCTTGTGGAACGACCTTCCCGAGGTCGTTTTTCCCAACGAATATAACCTCCAACGATTCAAATCCAACGTGAATCGCTTTCTGCGCACACGCACCACTCCCAGAGTGCCCTAAAGGATTTTTCCTATAGTGCTTGTGTTTGATCATAAAAAAAAAAAAATATATATTTTTTTTTATGGAATCAATAAGCTCTATCCGCTTTAGAAATGTATCACCAATCTGCAAATAAAATTGAGATATTTCAGTTCGTATTTTTAACAATATTTTATAATATTTTAGTACAGGCTGTCCCATTTTCGACACTTTTATAGGGTATCTCCGTAATTGTTAGTGCTATCAAAAAAGTAATGTAGGTGTCATGTGCTCTTTTTGGGTCAAACTTAAAATGGTAAGATGAAAATTCGAAAATTTTCGCTCGCTTAAGAGATATGGGGGGAAATCAAAAATTGACAATTTCCAAATAACAAAATAATATTTTCTTAGTTAAAAGAGATACAGAAAAATGTTTTATACAGAAGTTTCTTTATATTGATTGTTGAATAATCTGCCGTTTTCAGAATAAGTCGGGGTCAAGTAAAAAAGTTATCGGACCTAACCTAATTTTTTTAAATGGAATACCCTGTATATTTTATTCTAAAAATATACTATTTTAAATAATTCTCCTTTCAAATATATAACACACCATTTGGTTTCCTAGGCGATAAATTTAAACTTTATTACTTTGAAACGAAATAAAAGATTCAGATTAAGGTAAAAAATAACGGTAATCATCGCAAATATTCGGAATATGTTATGGAATGCTTACCGTCTTTCCGGATAGCGAACAAAATATACATTTTGAGCCATTTCTTCGTTTTTCCACTTTCAATATAAACTGATATCATATCAAATTTTTCAAAATGTTGACTAGTCATTTTTGAAAGTGAATATGTAAAAATGAAATTGACGTTTCAACATAGTTGTTTCTAGGATAATAGTTTTTGTTTCATGGTCTATTGTGGTTTAAAGTAATAAAGTTTAAAGATTAAATAAATCGTCTAGGAAACCCATATCATCCATAGTGTGTTATATATTTGAAAGGAGAATTTAAATTAGTATCTTTATAGATTAAAATATACATGGTGTTCCATTTAAAAAAATGAGGTTACGTCCGATAACTTTTTTGCCCGACCACGTATACTTATTCTGAAAACGGCAGATTATTCAACAATCAAAATAAAGAAACTTCTGTATAAAACATTTTTCTGTATCTCTTTTAACTAAGAAAATATAGTGTAATTTTGAAATTGTCAATTTTTTCATTTTCCCCCGTATCTCTTAAGCGACCGTAAATTTTCAAATTTTGATTTTACCATTTTAAGTTTGGCCCAAAAAGAACACATGACATCTACATTACTCTTTTGATAGCACTAACAATTACGGAGATACCCTATAAAAGTGTCGAAAATGGGGCACATTGTACATCGAGTAGAAGAGCCTGGAAAGCAAGCCCCCGCCAAACGCCAAATCAAATAAAAGGTTATAGTTTATGTCAAAACTCTAAAAAAATATTAAAGTAACTAAATAATATTAATGCCAACATAAACGGATCTTAGTTCAGCTGAACTAAAGTTCAATTTATAGTGAACAACTTAATATTGAATGGACGTAGTTCATAGGTTGATCGACGTTCCGTTGAACCTAAGTTAAGAATTGTTTTATACAACCGGTCCTAAGAGTGACTTTTTTTCGTATCTTTCAAAATAAAGTATGTTTACTCTTAAGCAAAATAACATTTTTGCAGTTTTTACCCACCCTGTATAAAAAAATTTAAGTTTCTTATGATGAATCGTATTTTCTAGCAGAAATGTTTATTAAGAGTGACTTTTTTTCGTATCTTTCAATTTTTAGTCCATTTGTCCTCTTGTAAATCCCATCCGTGGACATACTGTATATATTGTCAGACAAGTTATATTCTACCAAAATGATCAAGAACGCAAGTAAAGATTAAATAATTCGATAAATTATTAAATACGTCAGAATAAGGTAAGTAGTTGATAAATGGAAGCCAAGATAAATTTGACAAGATCAAGCAAATATAAAAGCAGCAAAGATTATTTTGCAAGAATTCGACAATAAAATAAGCTTTAGTATTTCACATGTTTTCTAAAAGCTCTCCGAATAAACATTTTTCTTCTTAAATACAAAGGCAAGTGATTAAATAGCTTCCTGCCTTTGTAAAATGAAAATTAGGAAGAGGTGTATCTTATGCCTTCAAAACATCGGTCTGCATGAATCACGAAATCCCGCTCTTTTCTGACGAACAAAATTAATTAGAAGTCTTACTGGCAGTTCAAGATAACCAGCATGTGGTGTCTAGGCAGGTAGCAAGTGACGTGGATATTGGAAAAACAACAGTTCTTAAAATACTGCATACAAATAAATAGCATCCTTATAAAATGCAAGTTCTCCAAGAACTTTTGGAAAGGGACTTTGAGAGGCGCCTTGAATTTTGTGAGCGTTTACAGGAAAGGTGTTTCGTAAATAGAAATTTTGTAAAATATATAATTTTTTCCGATGAGTCCACATTTTGCTTGAATGGTGACGTAAATACCCAAAATTATCGATATTGGTCCGATGTAAATCCACACTGGATGAGGGAAGGACACAAACAATTTAATCAAAAGATCAATGTGTGGGCTGGCGTTGTCGATGACATTGTTATAGGGCCTTTCTTTTTTGACGGAAATTTAACAGGCGAGAGATACTTGAGTTTTTTAGAACAAGAACTTGTTCCAGCCCTTGCCACCCTTTTTCCTGAGTTAGAACGTCCCGATTTGCCACATCATAATATCTGGTTGCAACAAGATGGTGCTCCCCCACATTTCGCTGTGGGAGTTCGTACATATTTGGACGATACTTTTCCAAACAGGTGGATTGGAAGAGGTGGTTTTATTGAGTGACCGCCAAGGTCACCCGATTTAACACCACTTGACTTTTTTTTATGGGGATACCTTAAGGGAAAAATATTCAAAAGCCAGCCTGCAAATTTAGTTGATTTAAAAGATCGCATCCGGCAAGAAATTCGGCAAATTACACCCCAAATGATTCGAAATGTTCAGCGAGAATTTGTAGATCGGTTAGGCTATTGTCAGTTGACCAACGGAAGACACTTCGAACATTTACTTTAGAAAAATTATTTTTAAGTTCACCTAACTGTTTTTTCGATAAATAAGACATTTTTAAAATAATTTTATTGTTTGTTTTCTCCATGACTTTTTTAACTTTTCAAATTTTGAATGAGAATAACTCCAAAACGCTTGGGCTAAGGTATAGCACATGCTACATGAAAAATGTTTAGGATTTTCCGAAGAATCCGTACATGCAATAATATACAGTGGGTTCTATTTAAGAAAAAAAAATTTTTGTGTCACTCTTATTTGCAACACCCTATATATCTACATTTTATGTCAGAATATGCGCGTTCGAAAATCAAAATCGAAGGGTCCGAGCGATTTTTTTAAAAAATTGTAGTTTGCGAGATAATGAATTTATTCCTTACTTTACGTCCTCAATGTAGGTACGTTCACGTAGATCATCTTGTAATTGTTTTATTGGTATATTTCTCGTTTCGATTTTCCGGAAATGTTCATATTTTAATAGATAATATATATTAAATCGTTCTTCAATGCCTACCTCAACGAAATTACCAATATTGTCATCCACTAAAAGCCAGGGTCAAAAAGGTTTTTAAGTGATTTAATAAAGCTTTATCCCTCTTAGTTTCCGGCCTCTACAATATGAAGCTCACTTAGTTTAAATCCCTGCCATTAAATGAACCATGTTATAGCAAATCCTGTTTGCGGCTCTGGACGTAAAGCATCTTGTTGTCTCCAAATTGCTGAGGTATAAATGTATTAGGCGAGTACTAAATTAAATTTTGTAACGTGGGAGTGATGCTAATTTTAAACAATTTGATTTTTATATGCATTAAAATCAATTTAGATTTTTATAAAGGAAATGTTAATTCAAAACGTGTTATATTAATAAAATACTCGGTAATAATTTCACTAAAATTTTTCAAACCAATAGACATCAGTTTTCAGTTACTTCGGATATATCCGCTCTAAATGGAATTCATCGGAGGATGTAAGGAAATATTTTGCTTAATCTCGTATAAAAGGATCTCACGCGCAATGCCGTGAGACACTATATTTTTAATATTTCTTGGCTATTGTTCCACTTACAGAAAAATAATATATCATATTTAAAAATACCTTACCTGTCAAGAACCTATCAGGAAAAGGGGCTGGAGAATAAGCATCTTCTGATCATCGCATTTAAAGATGAAAATACGACAAAAGTTACGAAAGTCAGCTCCCAAGCATCTATAAAGTAATATAGTTTATTAAATCCCATTGTTTATAGCTTGACGAATATATGTACGATAAATTGATACGTATCTTAAAACTAGAATTCCGAAACTCGAAGGGAATATAAGATATGTAAAACTATCAAGTAACTAAAGAGACCAGCCGTTAATACTTCTTAATCATGGTCGAATCACAAATTATCGAAAATAAGTCACTAACAAAATTGTTTGTTCTCATCACTTAATAATGAAGAGCATAGGTAATACATTAGATTAATATTAGGTAATATATTTTCAGCAGGATGCTATGCAATTAGAGTTGTGTCAATGAATTTACTTAGCGCTACCTATCAACTAAAATGATTGATTCTTGATTTGAATCAATATTACCTAATAATGTGGTAATGCCAATGTGAATATGAATATAACACGTTCCAATGTATTATTTGTTCTCCAAAACAGAGCTTTGTAAAATATGTGTGAAGCAAAATATCATGGCTACTGTCGGTCGTTGTTTAAATAGTATTTAGAGAACTGTATCATCCTCGTTTCTTATAGAAACTATTTGGCTCCAAAAGAAGAAATATTCCGAACTAGAATTAGAGGAAGTCAATTATTATAATACGCGTTCAAATTTACCAGTACCAAACTATACTTCAGCAAGAAATTTAATATTCTAAGAAAGTCATACATTTTAAAATTTTCTTACAGCTAAAATAAAATCAATCTCTCAAATATTTTAAAGAAACGTTAAAAATCATGTTACAGAAGGTTTATTACAATGATATTTTATGTAAATAAAAAATTATAAATATCAGCAAAAAGTATGTCGTTGAAAATCTCTGTGACTGTTATGCTCCACTGACAACATAATCGAATCGTTGCCAAAGATCATGTCGACACCGTCAAGTTTGAAGTTTCTTCTCATATTATTTAATGAAAGTAGTAATTAAATTGAAGCTTATATAATAATTAACTTTAAAATATTCGTGGCGAAAGGCCTATTTATTGATGTAACCAATTCCTATATATTCCCCCAATTACAATTTTGTAAAGGGCCGTCAATGTTCATAAACAAAAATAACTTTGAAGGTTAGAGACAATGCTATATCATGAGTGATAGACGTGTTTTGGACTTCCATTGTCTTTATTTCGTTTAATCACAACGTTTCAACTGGTAAGTATCTCCAGTCGTCTTCAGGTGAATACTGAGCAAGTTACTAAACTACGAGAGTATTTATACTAATAAGGGGGGGTGAGAAAGTTAGTCGAGTATGACCGAGGTGGGTGCAGTCATACGTTAATACTAGAGGACGTACCTAAACTAAGATTACATTTGCTTAACAGGGGTTTCCAAATGTTCCTTATATCTTAAGAGGGTTTGTTAAAACAACCAGGATTCTGAGTGATAACAGCTGCTTCTTTGAATTTCCTCTTTCGCCAATGTTCTTCCTTAAGTAATATACTTGATTGTCCCCATTGTAAGTGGTGGCCGTGGGTCCAAGCGTGATCTGCTGCTCCGGATCTGTTTGTTTCTCCCTTTCGTGTGTGGCTCTGATGTTCCTTGATCCTTGTTTCCAATGGCCGTAGGGTTTCACCAACATAGGATTGTCCGCACTCGCAGGGTATTCTATATACACAATTCTTTGTGTCTTTGTGGTTGGTGGTTTTGTCTTTGTCAGGTAGCTTCTTAAAGAGTCTTTGGAGCTGAATACTGTTCGAATATTGTATTGTTGTCCTATTCGTCGAATCTTTTCAGAAACCCCCTTGACATAGGGTATGTTTATGGTCGGTCCAACTTCGGTGTTATCCCTCGTTCTTTGTTTGTGATTTTGACGCTTTTTGATGGCTTGGTCTACCAGTCGTTGGGGATAACCATTCATTCCTAGGTCCTTGGTGATGTTGTTAAGTTCTTGTGTGATAGCCTCTTGTGAGTTGCAAAGCGTGAGTGCTCTGTCAACCAATGTTTTAGCTATCCCATGTTTGGTATTATTCGAATGGTTCGAGGCATAATTCAGGTATTGTCCTGTGTGAGTTTGTTTCCTGTATACCGATGTGATGATGGTATTCCTGTTTCTCTGTACCACAACGTCTAGAAAAGGTAGTATTAACGCATGACTGCACCCACCTCGGTCATACTCGACTAACTTTCTCACCCCCCCTTATTAGTATAAATACTCTCGTAGTTTAGTAACTTGCTCAGTATTCACCTGAAGACGACTGGAGATACTTACCAGTTGAAACGTTGTGATTAAACGAAATAAAGACAATGGAAGTCCAAAACACGTCTATCACTCAAAAATAACTTTGATCTGACAAAAATCGAATTTTTTGGTTGTTTCCAATTTTAAATGTATCTTATATTCGTCATATATGTACATTTATACTCTAACTATGTGTAATAATTTATATAAAAACTCGAATCTTAAATCACAATATCTTATAATTTTAGAGTCCTGTAGATTGACATCATAAATACTGAAACGTGGAACAGAGCCGTCAATGTTATAATGTTTATAAGTTTCATATCTTTGTGGACAAACCCGAACACCATCTAAAATCTAAATCAAAAACCCTTACATACGTATATTATGTACTAACTTCTAAACAAAAATAACTTTGTGTGATAAAAATCGAATTTTTGTGGGTGTTTCCAATTTTATATGTATATTATATTCTTCATATATGTTCATTTACATTCTAACTATGTGTAATAATTTATATAAAAACTCACATCTTAAATGACATCATACAGACTGAAACGTAGAGTTAACCCGCGTCTTGGGTCGACTCTGTCCATCAAGACTGTCGACTGATTAACAAATTAATTGTCTACATGGTGAGGATAGGCGAAATACTTTCGACGCGTTGGTCAACATTGTCGATAGACAAACTCGATCTACAATGTCGACTCATTGAGGACGCAGCGAGGCAAGCGAAGTTGTCGATCCACATATTCGACAAAGTATGTCGTTTGGGTTTCTGCCGGTTGTCGGTAATAACAAAGGTATGCGATATCAACAAGTAGATTTAGTAATTTGATTTGAATTTAATCAATCGACAAAATTTCTATCTTCTTGGTGTAGACTGGTGAAGTTTTTCTTACTTGTTGGTAGACAGTGTCGATCGACAATGTCGAGTCAGTAGGGACGAACCTTAATGTATTAATTTCCGTAGTCTATTTAATCGACATAGATCCAGAGACATGAATTATTAATAATATTATGATAAACAAAAAAGCGTAAATCGATTTAAAAATTTAAATTCTGTAAAATGTTAAACCCACAAATAAAAGTTCTTTAATCTTCTTTTATTTTAACTCCTTTAAAGCATTTTGCTATAAAACTTCCTCTATTGTTATTTAAAATAATAATTCTACTGTAAAAGGCATTCCTTTTGCCAGTATTATTATTGCATTCATGGACTTTTATGATTTCAAAAGTAGCTTTAAGCAGAGGAAGTTATTACGAAATTTACATGTTTTAAAAGTTTATTTGGTACGAAATTTGGTTTAAAAATACGTTATTTGCCATACTCTGTAAAATATTTAAAATTTGAATTTGGTTAAGCTACTAGGCTCTTCGTCAACTTCGCCGTTTGGTATCGCCAATGGCATTTAGCGTCTCGTGATCCAACGATCATAGATGCATTTTGCGAAGTTGTAATAGCGTCTGGTCTAATGAAAATTGATTGACTGATTCGTTATTGGCAATATTTTATATTTTCAATTTTGAAGATTTTCAGATTTAAATTTTGAAAATTAATTATTAAATTTGCAAATTTAATAAAATTGATTTCTATCCATCTTCCTCGATAATTTAATCTAAATATTTATTTTAAATACATATTTATTATCACAGTTTATATGTTAACTGCAGGGGTTCCCAACCTATGCGCCGTGGTGAGTCACCAGGGGTGCCGCGGGCTGATGAGAGATTTTCTGGTAAATGCTCGGTCCCAAATGAAAGTAACGATCTCTTTTTTTAGTACTCTACTCTTATTAGTACGGGTCACTCTGTTTACAATTGGCTTAATCTGGTGGTGTAAATGAAAGTAAGGATTTTTTTGGGGTACGGTTCCTGGCGAGACTTCTTACTAAAACACGGGAAACAAAATGTACCAATATTTCTAAATTTATTAGATGAAAACCAAAAACAAAATTTTCCTGGAAAAAAAAGCAAAAACATTCTAGAATTATTTTTTTAACGACATTGAATGTTCTTTATAAAAATTTTTTAAGTTAAAGAACTATTTAAACTAAAATAAACAAATGAATTTTTCTTTCCAGGACTCCAGACTCCGATTTTTTTTCCTTTTTAATTTATTACTCTTAAGCTACCAAGGCTAACTAAATAACATTTTATTAAATTATAAAATACAGTAATATAGTCATTAGAAAAAATACAACTTTATGTTATCATAATTTTACCCTGCATATGAAAAAATATTTTCCTGAAATACACTTAAATACACTGTCGAGAATTAAAAAATTAGGGTCACCTCGTAATTTTAAATTATTTCAGACATTTTTAGTTTATTGGTTTATTTTCCGGTTGTAACAAAGTTAACTAACGGCATGCCATGATTTTGTCATGATTGCTTGTAAAAAAAAATGTTTGTTTTGTTTTCATTATTTATTGAAAGTAATGAAAATGAAAATTTTAATTTGATAGTTCAAACAAAAGAAATTTTAAGAACTTCAGTAGCGAGTATTCCCTTCTCTGGCAGTGATAACAACGAGTCATGCTTCGGATCAGATTATCGATCACATCCTGTGGAAGATTGTCCAATTCCTGCACCAGTATGTCGCGAAGCTCTCTAGAATTTGTGGGGCCGGTACATGTATCCGTAAACGTTTCCCCATCTCATCCCAAACATGTTCAATAGGATTTAAGTTTGGACTGCGAGCAGGCCAAACAAATCGCGTGATTTGAACCTCGTCAAGATAAACAGAAACAAACCGAGTAGTATGGGGCCATGCATTATCGGTCATAATGGTTACGTCTTCTCCAAAAAACGGTTCAACGTGACCTTCTAGAACCTCTGTCAGGTATCAATGCGCATTCAACGTCTCATTCTGGATAAAGACTAACTCCGTGCGAGCTTAAAAAAATAAGCCTCCCCATGCCATAGCTGATCCTCCACCAAACGAAAGTCGCTCGGCAATACACGCTGGAGCATATATCTCGCCATGTCGTCGCCATACTAATACACGTCTATCTGAGCCCGTAAGACAGAATCGCAATTCATCGGAAAACAAAATCAACGTTGCAATCCGGTTGTCACGGGATAGCGGCAGCACAGTAGCTCTAGTTCGGGAAGATAATCAAGCAGCATGAAGTCGCCTCTAACTGTCCACTCACTTATGTATAGATTTCTCACTTCTTGCAGATGATTTCGAAGGGAAACTGCCGTCACCGTGCGGTTCCTCAAAGCACTAGAAACGAGAAAGCGGTCATTTCTAGCTGTTGTAGCCATCCTAAACCAGGCCTTCGAAAGAACGGACCAGTCTCTTCATACCGGTGAAATACTCGTTGCATACTGGAGAAACTTACACCAACGTTCCTCGCAATTTCGCGCTGACCGCGGCCATCTTCTATAGCCGCCACAATTCGTGCCTCAACAACAGGATTTATGGCCATTTCAATACACTCACAATGCCAACAGTACACAATCAATTTGCAATAGACAGACAAAAGTACAGAAACCAAAAATATGCTTATAATGGTTTTTACGAATTTGGGTGAGGGGCACTATTTCTGTCAAACCCGTATCGAAACAACAACTTTTTTTTATACCAGCAATAACGAACAAATCATCGAATAAAGATAGTAAACTTTGTTACAACCGGAAATAAAGCCAATAAACTGAAAATATCTGAAATAATTTGAAATTACGGGGTGACCCTAATTTAATGCTCGGCGTGTATATTATAAATCAGCTTATGAATGAAATTCCAAACATAATTCATATAGGAGCTATGGAAGCTTGACGCACTATTGCTGGATCAAGTACAATACATTAAACCAAATCACTTTTATCGGAGAAAAATTAGCATCATAGTTATAATTTCTGATATAAGATTTATTCTCAAAATAAATATACAACATGTCATTTATTAACCCTGTATAGACCTTTTATAAAATATTAAAAGTAAAGTAATTGCATTTTTTGCACTAAAATAATATGTCAACTCCAGCAAGAAAGGCTTACATTCCATTTTCAATTTCACATGCAAATGACACGGTTTTGCTTTTCTCTGTAAAGGTTCACAGCAGGATATTCTCATGTTTCAAATTACTTACCTGAATAGTAGGATTTAAATTGCAAACCACATATCTGTCAATACGGAGGCGTCGCGTCGCTTTGGACTGTTGAATAAACAAAGACTTTACAAGACTGCCAGAATAAATAATGGGAATTTTCTCGTTTTCTTTATTAGAGAAACAATACACCTGCACAATGTATAAATATAAAACAACTATTTGTGTATGAAATGTTGTTAAAAAAAATTTTTTTTAGTATTATTTTATATCAGCTTTCAATAAATTTACGGCGTTATATTTTCATCACCTCCATGGCTCAAATATTAATATATTACAATAATGTTAATCTTCTTTTTGGGAAAAATTCCACCAATCATCAAAAATATAACATTTTATTGCTTTATAGAGTATATTAAGTTACCTTGAGATTCTATAATTTATCTATAATTCTGTAACGAAGTTTCCTTGAGATACTGGAAGGTTTATAAGTAGTGGATATAAATATGCAGTTTTTGTCTATATAGGTGAAATATTCATTTATGTTCAAGTTAAATATAAAGAATCATTTTGTTCGATTTCTAATGTGAATTCAATTCCCTTATATTGGGTACTTAAGAAGTCAAAGGAAATCCTTAATTATCTAGAATTCCCTGTAAAACAAGCATAAACATCACCAACGTACCGAAACCAGAATAATAAATGATTACTTAATATGTTTTCATGAATTCTTCATCTTAAATCCATGAAGATATCGGCTAATAAGAGACTAAGAGGATTTCCCATAATTCCTTCTTTAGCCTATTATTAAATTCGAAATAGTTTTGGCCATGAAAAACATTAAGGGTGTTGAAAATATCCTGTTCAACAAAATGATTAGTTTTATTTATTAAAATCGAAAATATGATATTTACAACCATTAGAGGCGGAATGCTTGGAAAATGATTTTTAACATCAATTTAGCGGCATTTGGAATATTTATGTGTTTGGTACATTTTACTATTTGTTTGAAATAAGTTTATCAATTTATGAGACAATTTAATGGAGGAAGCAAAACATCGAGTCTAAGAAATCTTAAAATTATAGATATATTTTTGTTGGTCCATAGCAATTACAATTTTTCGTTTGTCGGCTCGGGAAAAAATCATATTATTTCGAATTTAATAATAGGCTTTATTTAGATAAAAAGGTTCTAATTAGGAAATATCCATTAGTCGTTTATTAGCCGAAATTTTTAAGAATAATTTAGAATCAAAAATTCATGAGAGCATATTAAGTACAAATTTGTTTCTTTGAAGGTTAGAGACAATGCTGTATCATGAGTGATAGACGTCGACGTTTCAACTGGTTGTGATTTAAACGAAATAAAGACAATGGAAGTCCAAAACACGGCTATCACTCAAGTACAAATTTATTATTCTGGTTTCGGTACGTTGATGATATTTTTCATTGTTGTAAATGCTTCTAGACAATTAAAGATTTTCTTAAACTTCCTACATAATTTACATAAAGAAATTGAATTCACATTAAGAATTAACAAAATGACATTTAAAATTTTCTTGATGTTAAATAAAAATCAGAACAAACTGGATATTATCATTTTTCATAAACCTTCACATACAGACATTACAATACACTATTCTTCCACGCACACATATATACAGAAAATAGCTGCATATAACAGTAATATCCACGGTTTGTTAAGCCTTCTATTAATTTTATTACGGAATTAAACATTATCAAACAAATTGAGGCACTATACATTGGATTTCGAACTAACTTAATAGACACTATAATGCAATACAAAAATCTATAAAAATTGTCTGTCCCTAACCGACAACAAGTGATAACAAGTTCTTTTTCACTTTGTCATATAATGATGAATTTACCACAGAAATTACGAAATATTTAAGGAAAGGTCATCTGAATATTGCTTTCAAATTAAATAATTTTTTACTAAAAGATATTAACAACAATAAAAGTAGAGTTAACAAATTATATAAATTTGGTGTGTATAAATTCAAATATGGTTACTTGTCCTAAAGTTAATATTGGTCAAACTTGCCATACTTTGAAAAATGGATATGAACATAAACATAAAAGAAGTGTCCTCAAGAAAAATAAAGATACAAATTATTCTGGCCACTTAATTAACAAAATTCATAGTTTAGATGAAAATATAACACATTAGGTACATGTACAAAATAGAAGTGGCAAGCTAAATTTTTTTGAATCCTTGTAAATCAATAAATTTAAATGCTCTAACACAGTGGTTTGTTCGGATTTGTTCGTTAACAAAAGTATTCTCTCTATTCTAGTACTAGTAGTAGATTTACCGACCCCCAAAAAATAAATCTACTAGTTGGAAACCACTGCTCTAACATAAGGATAAACGACTAGGAACTAAATAATTATTCTTTATTAAAGGACCCCGCAGTTTTTAAATGGAAATTGGGTTTCACTCAAATTTACTAAAAAGTATTGCATCATACGAATTGTATTATCCTGATAAAATGTCTCCATGGGCGCAATGAAAAATAATGACAGGATTTCGAGATACGAGCCATGCAAGGTGGTGATGTTTCAAGTCCAAAAGTCGTATCTGACCGGTACGTATTACGAATAATGATCAATATATTCACGTATATTCTCCTTCTCGGGTGGCGTTGAATCCGAAAATCTCGTGTATGTGTGCATATACATGAAGAGGGTAGATATCTATCTATATTTATATGTACGATGTTTATGAGAATATACGTGAATATATTGATCATTATTCGTAATACGTACCGGTCAGATACGACTTTTGGACTTGAAACATCACCACCTTGCATGGCTCGTATCTCGAAATCCTGTCATTATTTTTCATTGCGCCCATGGAGACATTTTATCAGGATAATACAATTCGTATGATGCAATACTTTTTAGTAAATTTGAGTGGAACCCAATTTCCATTTAAAAACTGCGGGGTCCTTTATGATTTTAAGGTTTCTTAGAAAGTCACCCTTTTTCGAGTTAGGTTAGCACCATAAATAGTGGAGTCGTTATGGTATTCGAAATTCCCTTGACTAAATCGAGTAATTTTTTTTCCCAATCGATACAGTAGGATCCCCTCGACATTCTGAAATGATTTGTGCAGGGCGCCGCATGGGGGGGGGGGGGGGGGGGGGGGCACGCCCCGTAAATCTAACCTACAACGGGAAATTGAGAATAACTCAGCTGGTTTTGATGCTACAAAAAAAATGTGGAAAGCAAAATTGAAGAGCTTGACAGAGCGCGTAAGCCCCAACAAACCCGATCCCGATATCTTAATGAGTTCGCGAATTAACGCGATTTTCAACTGCAAAAACAATAAAATTTTATTAATTATATTATATAATAGTTTATTAATCGAGCTACGGGGATCGGGCCGGATTCAATTTGTTCGCTTTTTATCAGCTACGAGGTGGGATTGGCGAAATTTTTTTTATTTTCCCAAATGCGCGCTTGGCGCGGCATACAAGAAATGACCATCTCCGAAAATACTTTAGATATTATGTTTAATTTTGGTATGTGTTAATAGGATATAGAACTTCAAATTTTAGTTAGAAAGTTATTCAATTGTTCCACCAGTGGCGTCGCTGCAAACATGTCCTTTGATATTTTTTACAAAAAAGATGATACGCCACTGATATTTTTCCATGTGGATATTTTTTATGATTGGCCTGTTCAATTCTCCATGAAAACGGTTCCTTAAGTTTTTCTCGTCAGACGCACCCCGTTCGTGATTAAAACCACTAAATTCATATAGAAACTCATTATTTTTAACATTGATAAAATAATTAATGATAATTTTTTTTCATTTCATTTGCGAAAATAAAAATTAAAAGGCATGTTTTCGCCCGTCTTCGCATCGAATTGCCCACTCCAACAATTTTTATAAAAAAAAATTATCATTAATTATTTTATCAATGTTAAAAATAATGAGTTTTAATATGAATTTAGTGGTTTTAATCAAAACGGTGCGTCTGACGAGAAAAACTCAAGAGACCGTTTTCATGGAGAATTGAACAGGCCAATCAGAAAAATATCCACATGGAAAAATATCAGTGGCGTACCATCTTTTTTGTAAAAAATATCAAAGGACATGTTTGCAGCGACGCCACTGGTGGAACAATTGAATAACTTTCTAACTAAAATTTGAAGTTCTATATCCTATTAACACATACCAAGATTAAACATAATATCTAAAGTAATTTCGGAGATGGTCATTTCTTGTATGCGGCGCCAAGCGCGCATTTGGCAAAATAAAAAAAAATTCGCCAATCCCACCTCGTAGCTGATAAAAAAACGAACAAACTGAATCCAGCCCGATCCCCGTAGCTCGAATAATAAACTACTTATTAGCATTTATGTAAAAAATTTCCAATCCCCCTTACTCCCCTCCTAATTGCCCCACCAACTCCAGCCTCCGGCCCATCAAAGTACTCGGTATCGCCCGTTAAGTCGCGAAAAAATGATGCCCCAATTCCGCTCCTTCTCGAGATATGATTAATTAATTTTTATTGTTTTTGCAGTTGGAACTCGCGTTAATTCGCGAACTCATTGAGCTATCGGGATCGGGTTTATTCGAGCTTACGCGCACTGTCAAGCTCTTCAATTTTGCTTTCCACATTTTTTTTGTAGCATCAAAACTGGCCGAGTTATTTTCAATTTCCCGTTGTAGGTTAGATTTACGGGGCGTGCCCCCCCCCCCCCCCCCATGCGGCGCCCTGCACAAATCTTTTTAGAATGTCGAGGGTATCGATTGGGAAAAAAAATTACTCGATTTCGTCAAGGACGACTCCACTAATAAGCAATTTTTAAAATTTTGGAAATAATTATTGTACTTACGACCTGACGAAGGTTCCGAAACAGCTGTTAGTTATTATGATTTAAGATTTAATTTTCAGAAACACTAATAATAATAATACTTGTTTCAAAAGGACAATTTTTATTTTATATTTATAGCGCCGTTAGTACAATTATTTAGAGTAAATGCTTTCGATGATAAGGATTGGGTGTGACATCTGGGTTGAGGTTGAGAATCATGTTTAACTGGACTGGAAAAATGTTCGTAATTTTTCTTTCTTGTTATCTACATAACCCTCGGCCATATTATTTAATTTTAGTCTCAAGCGGTGTTTAATTCTTTGAATTCTGCCAGACCAGTGAACAAGCCTGGATTTAATTACGAAAGTAATCCATTCTACAGTGGCGGCAATTGGAATGAGTTGGCTAGTAATGAAAACAAATCAATAAGTTAACCACTAAAATCCAAAAGCAAGATAGTCTATTTATCACCTGAAGAAATGTTAGTCAAACAGCTAACTATTTGCCTTCTTTCCCTCCTTAATATGCAATTCATTATCCATCGTCAGATTTCCGCATTTATGAGCATGGTCTATTTTAAGTTCTTCAAGGTCCTCTGATTCTTCTTTTTTTCCAATTTGTTTCTTTAGATCGTAAATTTCATGTTCATGTTCATGTCATTTTCCTGAATGTGTATAAGAAGTTTAGCGTTTCAAGTATTTAATTTCTTCACCATACGTTGAGTTTCTTCTTTCAGCTGATCAATAATTGTGATATCCTTACTTTTTACCTTCATTTTCATTTTCAAGTTGTTCACTTTGCAAATCTTTCAAATAACGCTTGCATGACCCTGCAATAATAGATACATTTGGAGGATAATGCGGAATGGTATATTGCTGTTTTCATTTATTTTTCCCAAAGACATGGTTATGTTTCCATAAGTTCTATTAGAGGCAACATAGCATACTTAAATACGGCAATTTTTACTTTTCACGGACGCACACATAAAAATTAAATTGAAAATCGGGGACTATTATTTTCATATCTAAACGTAATGAGTATGTACTGAGGAACTATGAAACTCGATATATTGCGAAATTTAAAAATAGCATTCAACGAAGAATTTGACAATAGTCAAGAGACGTCAATGACCCTTTGACATTGCTCCTTGATTCCAATGTTGTCAGTTTTACTGGTTTTTTGTTAAATTCAAATTTAATAAAAAATCATATGCTAAACTATTTAACAAGTTCTTACTACTACTACAATTCTTTACATAATTTCATAGAAATGAGAGCACAATGTCTTTAATCCAAATTTTTCCGTGACGGCTTATTGGATTTTACTTAAGAAGGCATGCCACAGGCTTACGGCAGCTTTCAGATAGCGGAGGCTAGAGGTCGGAGGTGCTTACTTTAAACTTCCCTTCAGCATATGTGGGCGCCACCCGAGTTTATTGTTACTAAACTGGGAGAAGATTATTGGTCTTTTTTGATTGGAAAACTATTCAATAAAATACATATTTAAACCACAAGTAATCAAGGATTTATTGACCATTAATAGTTGTCAGTGAAGCTGTAAAGAAATTTAACTGGATATTAACATGTATAATATTATTAAAATGTTCAAGTATTAATTAATAAATTAGCACATCTGGACGCCAGGGTTTAATGAAATGATTTACAGAAAAAATGCGCAGGGGAAGATGTAGATTCATGAACCTATTATCTAAGACCTGACATAATTTGATGAAAATGTTAAGTAGCGATTGCTTCACAATAAAATAATTTAAAAGGTTACGAATAAAAAGGTTATTAATTTAAAAAGACATTTTTCGTGTCGAGGTACCTGAAACAGATCAGTGTAATCTGTTCAGTGACGCTGAAACATCCTGGATCCTCCAAGAAGTAGCTTCTCAGGCTACAGTCTCCCGGTTAAACATGAGAGGACATTGCCGGCTGCTTGCCGCTGAGCTCAACAGATACTGATGGTGGTTATTGTTTCAAACATTGACCCTTCGGGGTCATTCTTGATTATCTTCTTACATGGACATCACAAAATAAGGAAGACTAAATCAATAGCAATGCCAATTAGGAGGAAGAGCAAAAATAAGAGCAATAAAATAGAAATAGAACTAAAAGTAAAACAAAAAGTAGAACCCTGAAACAAAAGAAAAACCCAGTTCAGTATATCTCATCAAGAGATTATAATGAATCCTAATTTCACAAAAATCTAGCTATATAGCTTTTTAACTCAGCTCTAATAAGGAACGATGGGACCACATTATTGGGTCTCTTACAAAAAGATTAACCAGAAAATTCTCATCTGATTCTTGGCGATCAGCGGAAGAAGGAACCAAAATCAAAACGGAAATAATTAATTCATTATTTGACATATCTCAATACTGCCAACTGAAAAGGTGCATTCCCTCTTTTTGTTCGACTCCAACCAACCAGCACCAGAGTACCAGTTGTCAAAAGAAAGCAGTATGACCCTGTCAACCAAGATACTCCATACCGAGACCTAGACCACAGAAGAGCATCAAAGAAAGACACGAAATTCACCTTAAAGCACGAGCTATTCGGGTACGCCGAACCCACAAAGCACTCTAGCCACCCTCTTAACCTCAAAATTGACAGGTTCAAAATAAACAAGATTCTGGTTGAATCGCTTACAAATTATAGCAATTAAAAGAGGAATGCAATTTATCCCATATGAGGTATGTTATTTTATATACAAAAAAATAGTGATAAATTCCAAATTGCTACAAATTAAACGAACGTACGCAAATTTCAACTCAACACCACACAGAAATAAACAGTCAGGCAGAAATCAGTTTATGATCGATTGTTTTAGTCTTTTACAGTATATTTATTCAATAAGAGCGAGTTAAAGACCTTAATACTGACGTCGGAATACAGTTGTTTTGACGCAGTTGTTAGTGCTACTGGCTCTGTTTCGAGCTTATATCGAGACTAAATCCATTGTCGTAGCCGTGGAGGTATGGGAAAGGAGTTCCATATCGAATCATCGTGGCAGCGAACGTAAACTATCGGCGAATGCGCTGACACGAATTAATTCAGGCAGTGACGTCATAATTTAAATAAAGTTCTTCCATAGGAGTAAAAATAAAATTCTTCCATAGAAGTAAAAATAAAATTCGTGGTATTTTTAAACACAGATTATTGAAAGGATACCAAGAGACTTTTTAACATATCTTTATTAGTCACTTAAAAATTATTTGTTAAATCAACAAAAATCAAATCATTTACTAACTAATTAAACTAAGTAGTATGCAGTATCTTGTGTAATCTAATATATGTGTATATGTAAAAGTTGGTGTTTTGAAGTGTTATATGATATTATTATGATTCGAGAGTAAAACACTAGTTAAGTGAGTACCTGTACCTATGACGTACGTCGTATATATGATCTGATTTTGGGAATCGTTACCCAAGTGTGGACGTTCGATTTAATAGTATTATTTCTTTAGGACACCAAAGGAGTCTTTCATTTAAATATAATAAGCTATTGCATATACATGGAGTTATTATATTTAAGTCCCCTAATCCTGAAATGAAATTAAATTGAAGATAAATAACCCTAATTATCTATTTGAGTTATTACGCGAGAAAAATCACCTTATGTTATTGTCAAAACTAATACGTGCACTTCTGAAAATTTCTAAACAAACTCATATGATTAGTCACAAGGTCAGCCATGTCAATTTTGTCCGTAAGTTCAAACTCTAGAAAAACTGTATGTTACAATTTACTGCAACAATTCCTTCCACAATTTCCATATAGATGACAAAAAAATTTAATTCCTGTAAACGAGATAAACAAACATATCTTTACATAAGCTTCAAGACTAGACGCTCAATTTTAAAAACAAAAGTAAGCTTTCTATAGTCCACCTGAACGGTCGCCTAGTTAAATATATAAACAATTTCCATTACACCATGTATAAGAACAAGTTACATGTGGCCACTTGAATAGGCACTTTCCATAGTTATGGCAAAATATACAAAATTTTTCTCCTGGAACTGGATTCTTGAAGTTAAAAAATTACTAAATTTTGTAAAAAAATATTAAATAATATTACACCTATTTAATAATTTCAATTATTAACTTTTTGTTATATATATATACATATGATATCCCATGTATTGTACAAGAAACAAATTGAACAAACCTGAATATAAGAAAATTTAAATCTATTTTGAAGTACTCACAATCCAAGTTAAAAAATACTAATCAGTTGATGGCCGTCTCGATCTCGTTGGATACACAAATATTGATGTAAAAATGGACCACCTTCTGCAATAAGGAACCAACTAACGAAACCAAAAAATGGAGAAAACAGTATTAAAAGAAATGTTTTTAAAAAAAATTGGTAGTGAATATAGCTGTTAGTTGTTTCTTAACTGGTATTTATTATCAAAACATTAGAATGTAGTTCTTCATCTAAAAAGAAATATTTTTTTGTCGTATATTCTTAAAGAAAAATCACTTGGTTCTTCTTTGAAAAATGCAATTTATTGAAAAAGAAAAACGCATAACGGAAACACAATGGAAAGCACGATATAAAAACACAACAAATGTGTTATTAGTCTTCTATTAAATTTGGTCTTCAAAAACAATTCATCAATATCTCCATTGATGCCCTCAATATCTTCCTGTAGAGTTTCATCGCCCATAAGCTCAGTATAATAATGTTGATCCGCAGCGGGAATCAGGTCCATGTATAATTTTATATCGTTCAGTTTAATTGTTGGTATTGCTTTACTTTGAGGCACTCTTCTAAGCTATTACAAAATACTACGCTTAAAGTTGGTACCCTTTCCTTTTTTAATGTTTATCCAGTTTATGTCGCTCTCGTAATCTATTTTTATAAAAATGCTGTAAGGTTTATTTTTAACAATTTTTATTTTTTTTATATGTAACCAGTTAATCTTTTCATCTAAAACGTCTTTTTTCAATTTGTAATTTTTTTTATACTCTAAAATAAACAAAATTGACTAAATACCTAAATCAACAATATTTAAAAACACATTTAGCAAAAAGGATCCCAATTACATTTTAGCAAAAAAGATCCAAATTATTTTATTTTATAAAATTAGTCTTACCGACGAGGCATTATCGCCTGGGTTTGCCACATTGTCTATTAAACCAAAATTTTACTAAATTAACTTTATTGTCAACATATTGACAGGTCTAAAATTTAAAAAATAGGTTAACCTAGAAGAAACCGACTGCTTGTTTGTTCCGTTTTGCATAACGCACACTACCCGGTACTTTATTGCGAAACTTGAATACAGGTTTCTCTAATTTTCAATTAGGTCATTTTCCTCATAAATGGCGTCCATAGGTATTTTAAGACGGATCTAAATTGTAAATAGATAAAACACCTATTTGTGATTTTAAAGAACCAGCTAACTAATTTTAGCAAAAATTGTTAATTGGTTCCTTATTGCAGAAGGGGGTCCAAATAGCACTAATTGTTTAAGGATTGTCGTAAAAACGAGAGAAGAATAAAGGCATACGACCACAAATATTGTATTTTGTTTCATCTTGATTATCAATAAGAATAATATTTATTTGTTTGCACATATTCCTTATTGTCAATAGTTACAAGCGTCCTAATAAAAAAATGTTTATTAGTTTTACACCATCTCTCTTTAACCCAGTCATAATAAAATGCAATTAATTTCAGAACATATGTTCCTGAAAAGCGAAATAATAAAATTAACACACTCTGTGTTTTCTGGCACGATGCGTGTAGTAATTTACGCAGATGATTTGATAAAATAGGTGTTTATTTTATTAATCCGACAGCGCCGCTTTCCCTGGGGGGTGCTATTCGAGATAACCCCTTTGAAAGCTTCGTTCATACAATGAGGTTATAAATTAAAACTTGCTGGATATCATGCCACACGCGTTTCGTATCGTTGTATATCACTGTTGCTGTGTATTAGCTTTTGAATTTTAAAGAGTTTTCGCTCACCAAAAAATTTGAGTAGAAGGTCAAAATTTAAATTTCAGGTAGATAATTGTTGTTACATACCAGTCCATAAGCAGCAGGACTAATATTTATACAGCGATGAAATTTACTATAAAATATTTTCTCCGCTATTAACCATTTAATCACGTATTATTAACCGATTTTCAGCGTGAGAAATCATTTTTCTTAACCTTAGAGTCATCTGGCAAAAACCATTATCAACCTTTTGAAACCTAGCAACCCGATTACTGCAAGCTATAATAATGAAGCAGAAAAAAACAAAAGAACAATTTTCTCTGAAACTTGACTAAAAAATCCTTTAGGGCACTCTGGGAGTGGTGCGTGTGCGCACCCAAACATACTCTTCGGCTACTGGATTCCATCGAAAGGAGAGCCATTCGTCTGATCGGAGACCACGAGCTGACAATGAGCCTCGACAGCCTGGAATATCGAAGACATGATTTGACTCTCTTTTACAAATATTTCCATGGAAAATGCTCGGCTGATCTTGCCATATTAATTCCGCCTAGAGCGGTGAATAGCAGAAATACACGATGAACCACTACCGCCCATCCATATGTGGTTAAGCCTAGTACTCCTCGAACTTCATTATTTAAGAATTATTTCGTCTGGAGGACGTCATCCTAGTGGAACGACCTTCCCGAGGTCCAACCAACGTGAATCGCTTTATGCGCACACGCACCACTCCCAGAGTGCCTTAAAGGATTTTCCTATAGTGCTTGTGTGCGATCATAACAAAAAATCTTCACATCAATCCCAATAGAATAACTTAACTTAATTGTAATCGCACAAAATTAATAAGTACTAGCAGGAAAGATATTAGATGAAGAATTCTTTAAAGGGTTGATCGGGTTTGTTTGTTTAGAGCGTTGCATGAAAAAAATTTAATAATGAAATATAGGGTGTTATAGAAATGAGGTATCATATTTAAACCGGCAATTCCTGAGATAAAGACAAATTGAATAAAAATAACCATAAATGGCGCATTCAATTCATTCAGCGGTAAAAGTGACCTGACGTCAAATCAGAAAAACACCCATGTGGCACTGCGATACATGTAAGCAATCAAGGAATTCTGGCCGGTGTTGTAATGTATGTACACCTTAAACTCTCTAGACAAAATAAAATAATTTAAATACTTTTCCATTCTGAAACACCTTTTTGTACAATTAATTGAAGAACATTTACGACGGAATATTTTTTGAACCACCCGAAAAAACATATGGAATAGTAACACGTTATTGGGTCAAATGCCAATTACCTCTTGACGCCTTACATCGGCTGAGCGAAGTAGTTCCATATAGCGCCGCACGCTTGCGTCTGTTAGTTGAAGACCAACCAGTGGCCGGATACGTTGTGTCTCGTCGATCACCAGCACACTGTCAACAATCCGCTCTGTTTTTTCAGTTTACGCGTGTATCTTGCCCGTTCATAAATAATCTTTAAATATTGTTTTTATTGACGCGTTTCTTCTGGCTGTCAAATTTCGTCGCGTGTAATAAAATCTAATAATCTGTAGTATATTCTGTATTATTGTATTTTCAAAAGCTAACTATCGGTTCTGTTTCACTACTACTGTGTGTACATAAAGTGTCTCCAGGAGTGTTCCCATGAAAAAGAAAAAAAAACTGATTGTGTTTGTGCCTGGATTTCCGCGCTCGTTTGGTATAAGGATAAATACAAGTAGGTAGAAAATAATTTTTATAATTTTATATGAAATTTCAATTTTACATTAAGTTTGGCAACATTGCCATTGGCTCTTAGTGAAATATTGTACAGTAGCGCGGAATGACTTGTGAATAAACGTGTTTATTACCCCACTTTTAAAACGGTCGATTTAAAAAAATAAAATATGTAGCGCTTCTCTAGGACACCCAAGAAGTCACCCATTTAAATATAATACGTAATTTCCATAACACCCTGTATATTAATACGAATAAGGAATTACCATGAGTATTTTAATTGGGCACTTTGAATGATAAGGAAAGAATTGAGATAAAAATAAATAGTAGTAGTTTATGAGCAAACTATGGCCTTTTTCGAATAAAACAAAATTTAAATTTACCAACACGGTAGATATTGTACCGGACAATTTGTTTAGGGCTTATTTTTTATATAGATGACAGGCCCATTAGTCTCCCGAATAAACCCGAAAAAACTATGAATTTTTTTGGATTAAACAAAAGTTCAATTTATGAACAAGGTAGATAGATATATGGACAATGTGTTTAGGGCTTTTATATTAATGACATGCCCATTAGTCTTTAAAAAATTTTAAATGCAAATATTTGCAGAAGATACTCTAATTGATATAATCAATTATGATAAACTGAAAATGCTAAACTGTTTTAAATATTTAGACTGACTCACAATTAAAATAAAATCAATTTGAAAATTTAAATTGCAGGAAAAATTAATTATTTTTAAAAAAATGTTGGGTTGTAGAAATATTTTAAAAACAGTAATTATCTAACCGGACAATTTTGATCACAGCATTAGTAACATGAAGAGATACTATTTACTCATATTAAAGCTTTGATTTTGTGAGAAATAAATACCATCCAGTCAAAGTTATCTGGATAGTTTATTATTGTTTGAAATTGTTCTGCTAACCAAGATATCTTTCAAATAAATTTTTTTTAAAACAAATTTTAGGTATTTTTAAAATAATATTCTAATTTTAATAGTTTTTTTATATTTGTTTATTTATTGGATATGAAAATATAGTAAACAAATTATAAATTTTAAAAAGTTAAAAATTGCGAATTTTGCTATACAGATAGTTCCTTACAAAATTATTGTAATGTTAAAAAAATAATTTAAAAAAATACTTTTGGTTCCAATATTTACTTCAGAAGTTAAGACGATATGTCGCCACATTTTCATTAAAGGATTTAAGTGACTGTCTTAAATTGTGATTGTCATACGAACACAAACACTAACACGAAACTAGACTAACTAATTTCTTTCCTAATAATAATCGTTCACAAAAATAGTAAGCTTATAATTTTACACAGAACTTACTGAATTTATGAAATTAGACAAGTCAATTGATAATCAAGTTCTTTTGTTATGTAGAACGTACCTAACTTTTTGATTCACATGGATAGTCAATGCAAGGATATTTTTTAATTACGCTATAATGAAAACAAATGAAAATCGGGTTTGTTGGATGAATTGAGGAAAAATGATTTGAATATAGGCATTTTAAACAAATAAATAAAGGACATACAGGACATGCATCTAGGAGGGTTCAACCCCCCTCAATATAATTTTATCTGTTTATTTAGCATTAGTCCACTGTTATTACTGTTTTATTGGTCCTGACAACCGCAACCCCCCCACCACCCCTCTTATGGCTATAAACCACCCCCTAGACATGTCTATATACGGCCCTTAGGACATGAGTTTTTTAAAATTATTTTCATGTATACAATACGCTCCTGGAATTAGATTCCGACTTACGCTGTAGATTCGAACAGTTACAACAATTAATTCATTGAAAATGTACTATTATTACTACCTATGACCAACAATTATATACTATTTACTGAAAATAAGCTATATTTATTCAATAAATCATGTGTTTCTCAAAGGTAGGAATGAAGTGAAATGCGGATACACTACTAGAACTTTTAGAAGTGACCAAAAAAAGCTGGATACGTTTATTATCAAAGAAATCATGGACAATATATTCGATTGTGATGATTAACAAGGATACCAAGAGCTTATGGGCGACCAGGCATTCTAAATACTTTAAAATTTCCCTATATTATTCCCAACAAAAATTAAAACATTTTTCATTTGCTTCATAAAATAAATAATATTAATTTTATCGTGTACGATTACAGAATTAACAACGTAAAACTGAACAGAGCTGAGACTTTTCGCGATTTCCGTATGTTACTTGACAGTAAACTGTCTTTAGTTCCTCACCTAAATGAGCTTATTATATGTCCATAGGTTTTATAATAAGAAATTCTCGTGATTTTTTAAATTGTCATACACTAAAAATACTTTTTTATGTATTTGTAAGATCAAAATTGGGGTACACCTCGGCTGAAAGGTCTCCATATGATCAGGTGCACCTAAATCGCATCGGAAAGGTCCAACGACGTTTGATAAAGTTCCTTAGTTTTAAAATTGATGGTCAGTATCCTGAGATAGGCATTCCAGATGATGTTCTATTGCGCAGGCATTCGATTTGCTTCTTAGAGGATCGACGTACCATTGCTCAAGTTAAATATTTGCATAACATCTTGCATAATAGAGTGCAATGCAGTGATATATTGAGATACCTACAATTACTCGTTCCTAGAACACATCATTCCCAGACTTTTTATATGCCAACAGCGCGTACCAATATCTGTAAATATTCCCCCATTTATCGATTGTGCAATACTTACAATCTGCACCAACATCAATTTGACATCCTCAGCTGTAGCTTATCCAGTATAAGATTAAATTACTGTTTTCTTTAGGCACCTAATTACTCTCCTCAATATATACACATATATTAATATAATACCTTTTATTTATTTCTATCAAACATTTTTTTGTTGTTGTATTATTATGATTACTTATTTTATATTGTATATCTGTGATACCCATTTGTTAATTAGTTACTTTGTTACTGTGAAATGGTGTAAAATAAAATAAAAATTTATTGATCAGTGTATGGCTCTGTTTTTGGTGTTATAGAAAATATATTTAATTAATTCATTTTTATGTATTTTCTTGAAGTAGGCCATCTCAAAGTGGAGTGAAGTTATAAGGAGGTAAAGAAACTCACAGTCTGCTCCACTAGTTTAATAGAAATAAATAAAAAACTATAAACCAAACATGTTTCGAAGACTTAAGTCTTCATCTTCGGTGGAAAGTAAAACATCAACAAAGGGGGGTACCTATGACATTGAGGCAACTGTAAATAAGAAAAAGAAGTTTAATAAGTTAGGTTTTAAGAGAAATGATTGAAAGAAAGGAATTGACTCGATGGAGAAGTAAATTATAGGGGAGTAAAAAATTTTTGAAAACTCCTTACCTAGTCAAGCAGGAAAAGAAAAACTTTTTGAATATGTAAAAAATTCAAGTATAGAAAATAAAGCATGAAAACTAAAGTTTATTTTATTCTACGGTAAAACATAATGAAAAAATTTTTTATTAAAATGAAATCCTTCTTTTAAAAGGTTTTAATTTTAAATTTAATGTAGAAAACGTTCATTTTTGAAATAAAGTTCATCTTAGCACGAGGTTCTGAGATGAAAGAAAAAATTTTTTCAGATTCTGTTAGCCTTTGACATTGTCTTTTCTTATCTTACTTTGAATCTATATAAATTTTTAAAAAACATTTTCTTTCATCTCAGAACCTCGTGCTAAGATGAACTTTATTTCAAAAATGAACGTTTTCTACATTAAATTTAAAATTAAAACCTTTTAAAAGAAGGATTTCATTTTAATAAAAAAATTTTTCATTATGTTTTACCGTAGAATAAAATAAACTTTAGTTTTCATGCTTTATTTTCTATACTTGAATTTTTTACATATTCAAAAAGTTTTTCTTTTCCTGCTTGACTAGGTAAGGAGTTTTCAAAAATTTTTTACTCCCCTATAATTTACTTCTCCATCGAGTCAATTCCTTTCTTTCAATCATTTCTCTTAAAACCTAACTTATTAAACTTCTTTTTCTTATTTACAGTTGCCTCAATGTCATAGGTACCCCCCTTTGTTGATGTTTTACTTTCCACTGAAGATGAAGACTTAAGTCTTCGAAACATGTTTGGTTTATAGTTTTTTATTTATTTCTATTAAACTAGTGGAGCAGACTATGAGTTTCTTTACCTCCTCATTTTTATGTAGTTTGTTATCTTTCTTATATTCTAAGTGGTGACTTACTAATGGTTTTAAATACTTTCAACAGAAAAATGTAAGTGTCCATTGTATTAATTGTTGATGAACGAGTCGTGTAGTATTCTACTCGCAGTAATGATATATATCATTCGCTTACAGGTCCCGTCACAAAGTTCATTCTCGTAAATAATAAGTTTCCTTGCCGCTCATGAACAATATACTATTTACTCATTGTAATATAATTAAGAGAGATCAAGATTTCTCCCTAACGATCACTAAATATAATAAATACCATTCATATATGTATGTGAATGGTAAGCATACAAATCAGGTTGTTCGGGTTTAAAAAAAAATCGTTTTTAAAAGAATTTTGAAAATATTTGTGGAAAAATAAATAAATTTGTAATAATATAATGCAATCGGCAAGCTAATTTTAGCGCGAAACCTCGAGAACACAAAACATCGATTTTTAGAGAGATATAAGGTAAGTATGCCATGATTAAGTTTAAAATTAAATTTTGTTCTCGGTGACTGAGCAAAGTTAAGATATTCCCAATCCGACCTTTTCGGCTTTCAAGCCTAAGGGTAACCAAGCTTGTTATTAGATACTTAAAATTTAAATCCTAGTTAAGGTCCTTTATTATCCTTGCTTTGCACACATGTTCTAGTTTGGAAAACATGAAGACCCTATTAAAACTTTTACCAAATTATTATAATACGCTCAGAATCGCTTATGAATAACTATTATTTTAATGTTTAATTTAGAAGTTAGTTAAACAAGTCAAATATTACTTATAATAACAGTTTCATACATACGGGTAAGAATGTAATGAACATTATACACTTAATAAGTCCTTTAATACAGTTTCCTTTGGATTTACAAGCTTCAATATTTTTTTAAATATAACAATTATATATTTTAACAATTTAATTTAAATATATGTTTTATTAAAACTAGCTAGAAAATCCTTATAGTGACGTATAACAGTTGTCATCCCTACTCTAACCTGAAATGAGGATGGGGGTGCCTTCTGAAAAATAAAAGAGAGTGGCACCAGTTAAAATCACTGGTTAGGTCTGAAAATATTTCTCCGACTTTAAGTTCTAGTGTTGTAGAATTAATACGAAAATGCTTTAATGATATTCCCCCCGGTAGTTGGAAAAATCCAGTCGTAATAACTGTAGAAAATTCGTATATTAGTCTGGATCGTATAGTTAATCCAATTATAATTAACTTTGATGAGGATAGCGATAGCGGAACAGAACTATCTATAGAATGACATTATAAATGTAAATAAATATGACTAGTAATATTTAAAAAAAATGTTATTTCATTTGATTACATTAATATAATCATATCATTACTTGTTTTCCTTAGTCCGTCCCTTCATACTTCACTTGTTTATTGTCAAGCTCTTGTCTACACAATGGGACCGACGCAGGAAATCATTAAGTCGTATCCAATTTTCGTGAAACGTACTGTACTTATTTTATTTCAAAGCCTGACATAGTTTTTTACGCTTAACCACTACTAATGAAATGTGCTAGTATTTCACCTTAACTGTTGCTTATGAAATCTACATCAAATAGCCAAATAATATACATATTGAGAAAAATCATTTTGAAATATGTCGTTTTTGAACGCTTATTCTGAACACCCTGTATAAATTAGATGAACATATGGTCCTCTTGTTATAAGTGCCTCACTCAATACCGGAGTTAAAAATTATTTTGGATTGTTTCTTTGATTTTTTTTCAGGATTACAAAACTTTTTTTTTTCAGTTTTTAATTTATTGCTCGTAAAATAAAGAACCAAATGAAATAAAATTATAGAAAATTATAAAGGACACTAATACGAACCTAAATGTATATGCAAAGAATACTGGCTGTCCCATTTAAAAGAATATAACTTTATGCTATCACAATTTTTTGGGCCACCATATAATGTAAAATGTTTTAACTTATGCCGCTTTTAATCCCACACCTCAAACGGTTTTAGTCTTTTTGATAAATTCTTTGATAATGATTTAATCTTCCGTCCCCGCTTCGTTAGCGGACCCTGTATCAACGTATTTCCGTTCCGTTGTTTCGCTATGTTTTAATAGGCACATCAAGGTTTAGAAGTACGCTATTAGTGTTCGACCTTCGACATTAAATCATGAGATACCGAAAGCTTTCTAAACCGTGGTTAATATATTATTTTCTCCACTACTAATCGAGTTACAAAATCGTACTGTAGTTATCAATCTATTAATTTTCCTCACTGGCATCTCAGGTCTATTAATTATTTCAGTCAAGTTAGATTTGAAGTTTCACAGAATTTTTGCTGTCACTTTATTGTAATTTGCAATAATCGGGTTGTCTGCTTTCAAGAGTTTGACAGTTTGTTTTGACACATGCCTCTATTATTGACCTAGGACAATAATTGAGGTAACTAATGAAGATTTCTGGCAGGAGGTTAAGAGAAATTATTTCACAAGTGCAAAATCGATTAATAGTAGGTGATTAAATGCCAGTAGTTAACAAATTAACTAATATGTACATAATAGTTTATTTTCAAGAATCGGAACAAGTTCGACCAGTGTCTCATCTAAAACGGTTTCTTGGATAAATTATAAGCACTTATTTAAATATAGGCACAATTTAACCTACTTTAATTAATAAAATATTACGTACGTTATTCATTGTCTTAGCAGAAGTGAAACAAATATTGGAAGATTTTTGGTGTCTGAAAACTATGCTGATATAAATAACGTACCATTTTAAAAGTGTTTATGTTAATTTTCACAAAATGTTTTCGTAAACACCCTCAAACTATTGCAATTAATATTACGACAACAACAATTTTCTCCTTCATATAACTAGCTGCATACAAGCGCAAACTCAATGTTTTACAAAATACGTAGGAGGTGCATAAACTTTGGACAGAAAGTCTTTTGACTGAAAATTTCCTTCATAACGCCTTTGTGTAAAATTTCAAAGACATAAAAGGCACCGGCGGAACATACTTCTCTTTGTCAAGAAACTATCGTGTAATATTGATGCTAGTGCTGCATTGTTACCATGTTATTATGTTTTAATATTTAGGACAATATTTTTAAAAATACCTAATGGGTTTGCATTGCTCAATAAGCTATTTATAGAAAAATTACAGTATTGTAAACATGTCAACATTGTAGCACTAAAGTTTGGGTTCGTTGTGAACTCGATGTAGTATTTTTCTAAACGGTAACTAACTTAACGTATGAGTTATCTATATTCCATTCGAGATAAGAACATAGTGGTCTTAGGAATATTTAACAAAGATACAATAATTTATGGGAGTTAAATCCATATCTTTAGTATGTCTCCGAATCGTAGCATGGCTACTCCTACTTGGATAGAGACCAATTTTACTTCCAAAAAAAAAAATCAAGTATGCCTTGGATATAATTCAACACGGTCAGTTTATTTTCATGCATCAATTAGACATTTAAATAATTTAAAATTTTGGAATATTTTCAATAGGGAGGGGGAATGAAAATAAAGCAAACTATCAAAGGAGGCATATGACTTTAATATTTTGTACTTTTACTAAGTTTTTCTTCCCGAACATTTTTTCTTAATAACATTTTGTCGTTTATCCTAGATTCGTAGGTTTAAAGGTAAAAGTCATTAAGTGCATTTTTTAATAAAAGCGAGTTAAAAGTTTCGAAGTGTTTAACAGTCATAATCCTGTGTCTGTTTGAAGGTTGTAGACAATGGTGTTTCTTGAATAATAGAAAAGTTTTGGACTTGCATTGTCTTTATTTGTTATATATCACTTTGTGAGCGTATTAGGGCTTTGCTAGCGTTAATCAGAATCTTCTTAGCTTGTTGTCCTGGGATTGGTGACTTAATCCTAAAGCCACTTGGAATGATCCCTTGATCTCTTGCTCATAGTAGAAATTGAATGTGTGTTTCCTCCTTTGTTAATTTTACCTTAGATTTTTCGTAGTTACGAAACTTATCACTTATACCGGGTCCATACCGGGCTTCTAGTGTCTGTTTGAAGGTTGTAGACAATGGTGTTTCTTGAATAATAGAAAAGTTTTGGACTTGCATTGTCTTTATTTGTTATATATCACAGGTGATATCACAGGTGATATATAACAAATAAAGACAATGCAAGTCCAAAACTTTTCTATTATTCAGTCATAATCCTATAACACGAAAAATTCATTAAATGTCTAATGCTATTCGGAACGTACTAGAATAGCTTTAGACATTAAAATTAATTTTTCTTGTTATAGGATTATGACTGTTAACAAACGAACAAACCCGAACAAACCCGAAACAATTAACTCGCTTTCATTCAAAATTGCACTTAATGAGTTTTACCTTTAAACCGACGAAATATACTTTACTAGTGGTAAAGTTTTTTTTTATTTCCACAGAATACTTGATATTCCGAAATTAAAATTATGACTTAAATTAGTTTCAGCTCAACAAATTTTAGTCTTTATTTTTTTACGCGCCACTGGTGACTTGTTTTTTTTTTGAAAATATCTGTAAAAGAGAGTCAAATCCCCAACCTGTATTCGATGTTCTAGGCTGTCGAATCCAGTAGCCGTTATGGTGCAGAGCTCCAGACATGAGAGCAGTACTCTAGTGATGGTCGAATCTGGGCCTTGTATAGTGTCAAAAGTTGTTGAGGTGTGTGGTTCGGAAGAGTACACCAAATTTCTAAGCAGCTCTTTTGGCGTTTGCCATAACGTGGTTATGCCAAGACATATTTCTTCCCAGATTGACGCCCAGCAAATTAATAGATAGAGCCAGTGGGATTGCGTGTCCGTCCATGACTATATCCGGTTCTGTAATGTTAACCTTTTTAGAGAAAACTGCTGCCTGGGTTTTGGAGCATTAAATTCGACTTGGTTACTGTTACTCCAAGCCAAAATTTCTTCCAGATCTTTGTGGAGGCGTGATACTTCATGTTGTCCGCGAAGATGTGCGTCGGCGGCCGATGCTTTTGCATTCAAAGATAACGATGAGATAAGTGTTCTATCGTCAGCAAAACTAAATATCGGATTTTTCATTTTCACTAGCAGGTCGTTAATGTAGAGTAAGAAGAGAATGGGAGACAATATGGACCCTTGAGGAACACCGGCATTGATGAAGAAGGTGTCTGAGAGATATCCGTCAATCGCCACTTACAGAGAGCGGTCCTTAGAAACCTAGACAACCATGCACATAATCGAGTGGGCATACCATAGGATCGCAGTTTACTTAGAAGTCCCTCATGCCAAACACGATCAAAGGCTTTAGAAATATCTAGAACGCTGACGGAACACGATTTCGGTCATTACTGATTGAACTGCAGGAATCTTGTGGTCTGTGTTCTTCCCTGTAAATCTACAGTGGAATGCGAAGAAAATAGTTCAGCAAGTAAGTTTCCTTTGTCTCTGGCTGTGGATGCTATTGTACCATCGGAACGTGTTAGAGGTGGCATAGTTGATTTGGTAAAATGTTGGCTGACGGCCTTAGCGACTGACCAAAAGGACCTTGATCCGTTTGGACTGTCAAGAAGTTTGTTTTTGATCCTCTTGTTACGGGCTTCATTGCTTTGATCTATTGTTAGCTTACATTGGTTTCGAGCGGTAATAAAGATGGTACGATATACATCGTTTCTAGAACACGTTATTCCCAGACTTTTTATATACCAACAGCGATAACCAATATCTGTAAATATTCCCCCATTTATCGATTGTGCAATACTTACATTCTGAACCAACATAAATTTGACATTTTCAGCTGTAGCTTATCCAGTATAAGATTAAATTAGTGTTTTCTTTGGGCATCTAATTACTCTCCTCAATATATACACATACAGGGTGGCCCATCGAAAACGAAACAGAGACATTTACTGGCAGCTCAGTTCATTTTTGGAAAAACGCTCAGACCCGTCGATTTTGTTTTCGAGGGGGGCACAAAATTGTAAAAAAATCACGTCAACAAGTGCAGCCCCCTGGACGGGGGTGGCACCACCCCTAAAATCTTAAATGGAAAGAGGGGTCGAGTGATACCTTATTTTAAAGGTCTTTCAATTCCCTTTATAATGATGTGAAATTCACAATACTTCAGTTCAGTACTTTTGGAGATTTATTGATTTTAAGCTTACAGTACACTTCTGATTAGTTTGTACTACTTTCAGAAGAAATTTGAGTAAAGGCAGTTACTTATTAATTTAATGATTTTCTTCACTACGCCCATGGTTTGTTTATCATTTTGGTGTTCAAAATAGCGATTGGAGCGGTTTTTGTCGCGAAAAAAGTGGTTTATTGAAGTAAGATAAGCAGGGAATGTCTCGTACTTATTTTAAATAGGAATTTGTACATAGTTTGCGATTGATTCGACCAAACTTTGTTGTTAAAATACCTTTTACCGCTTTATTCATAAATTAACCATGGTATATTCCACGGCAGAAAGGATTGAAATTATCGAAATATTTTTCGGAAATAATCAGTTCGCTAATAGAACAGCACACATATTTAATGAGCGACATGAGAACAGTAACGTGCATTGAAAATATGTCCTAGAACTTATAGCTAAATTTCGGGACACTGGATCAGTCGCCAATAAAAAACGCAACATTGAAAATCCCATAAGGAACGAAGCAATAGAAGTGGGGGTTTTAGGGCAAGTTTATGTAGATCCTACGTTAAGTACCCGCAAATTGGATACTGTGTGTGGTGTTAGTCGATGTAGTATCCAACGGATTCTGAAGGCCCATAGTTTTCATCCGTATAAAATTCACCTTGTACAAGAGCTTAATGAAGACGATTTTGATCGGCGATTACAATTTTGTGAAGATATCAGTGAACGAATTATAAACGATGAACATTTTCTATTCAACACTTGCTTTTCCGACGAATGTTCCTTTTTCTTACATGGCCTAGTAAACCGTCATAACTGCCGATATTGGTCAGATTCTAATCCCAGAGTTTATCATGAGGTACACACACAGCAGCCACAAAAATTAAATGTTTGGGCTGGTATTTTTGGCGATCATTTAGTTGGTTCTTTTTTCTTGCCTGGAAATTTAACCGGTGAAATGTATTTGGAATTACTGCAAGACGCCATAGATCCTGCATTAACAGCCATAATTGAAAATGGGAATGATCGGCGGTACATTGCGAATAGGTTGATGTTCCAACAGGATGGTGCCCCACAACATTACGCATTACGTGTTCGACAATATTTAGATCAGACGTTTCCAGGTCGATGGATT
The DNA here is from genome assembly GCA_963991005.1 of Barypeithes pellucidus. Taxonomy (NCBI): domain Eukaryota; kingdom Metazoa; phylum Arthropoda; class Insecta; order Coleoptera; family Curculionidae; genus Barypeithes; species Barypeithes pellucidus. The sequence goes on from OZ022559.1 coordinate 40,100,329, forward strand.
GGTAGAAGAGGTGCCATTGAATGGCCCCCAAGATCGCCAGACTTATCACCTTTGGATTTCTTTCTGTGGGGTCACGTAAAAAGCAAAATCTATGCTACTCAACCAACATCGTTAGAAGATTTGCGACAAAGAATTGTGAATGAGTGCCTTCAAATTTCTCCTCAAATATTGCAAAATGTGCGGCAACGTTTTGAGCAAAATCTTTATTACTGCATGGAGAGTCATGGTGGTCATTTCCAACATTTACTTGGCTAACGGGTCAGTTCATTCTTAATTTTTAAAGTACTTTGCTACCAAATGTATTGATTTCCACTAATGATGTATTAAAGTTTTATTTAAGTTTAAAATCAATAAATCTCCAAAACTACTGAACTGAAGTATTATGAATTTTAGATCATTATAAAGGGAATTAAAAGACCTTTAAAATAAGGTATCACTCGACCCCTCTTTCCATTTAAGATTTTAGGGGTGGTGCCACCCCCGCCCAGGGGGCTGCACTTGTTGACGTGATTTTGTTCCGATTTTGTGTCCCCCTCGAAAACAAAATCGACGGGTCTGAGCGTTTTTCCAAAAAAGAACTGAGCTGCCAGTAAATGTCTCTGTTTCGTTTTCGATGGGCCACCCTGTATATTAATATAATACCTTTAATATTCCTTTCTATCAAATATTTTTTTGTTGTTGTATTATTATGATTACTTATTTTATATTGAATATCTGTGATACCCATTTGTTAATTGATTATTTTGTAACTGTGAAATAGTGTAAAATAAAATAAAAATAAAAATAAAATAAAATAAAAATATATAGACTGGAATTTCTTTTTTCAACGCTTGGTGGGGCTGTAGTCCGGTAATAGTTGTTTAATGATTTTGTCCTTTCATTCTTACAAAAGATTTTAGTAAAGTTTACAAAACGTTCCATCAAATTTTACTAAAGGTTTTAGTAAATTTTATTAAATATTTTCGTTATTTTTACAAAAAAATGTTGATTAAAAGTTTGCTATAATTTAATGGCACTTCTTAATAAAAGTTATTCCAGTCACATATAGAGCCATAAATTATAGTTTTTCTTTCAGTGTACCACCTAAGGGGTTTGTTTGTTGGATATGTACAAAGGCAGAAAAATATTTCTTCTGGAAACAAAATTATAATAAATAGGAAATTTCAATCAAAGCATAAGATAAATTGGAATTAATTAACTCAAATATTATATCAATATTTTTTAGAACAAAGGAATTTTTCCACTACAACGTAAAAATACCATTTTTCATTGGTTATAGACGTCACTTCCAAAGATTTATGATGTTGCGTGCAGTTTTTCTTCAGCACTTACATTTTAATATAAAATCTAAAAAGAATACTTTGTATTAGTAATAAATGAAAATTAATTTTTCTCTCTGGAATGAAGAGATACTGAGAAGGCAATAATAGGGAGTTAAGTCTCCTTCTTTTCTATCTATTGAAATGACTCGCAATCCAAATGGCATATACATTGCCATATAACATTTACAGTGGCATTTTATCATAATTTTTTGTGATACACTAAATTATTTATATATTTCGGTCTTAATATCGCACACCCAATAATTGTTTATTTCCACGCGTGTCCTTTTGTTTGTGTCGGGATCCTCTAAATTGGTGTTGTAATATCAATTGGGTAGTTCGCGTGATATACAGGGTAAAATGGAAATGGTTTATTATATTGAAAGGGGTGACTCCTTGGATGCACTAGAGGAACCAAACACATTTTTTTAAATCAAATATCTAAAGACTTAAGTAAAAAATCTATCTATAAAATGTTTATCTTTTATATTTTTTGGAGCTTCTTGGAATAACCTATGTAACATTTGTGAGAAGGCGAATGGGGGAAGAATACAATCCAAAATGTGTGGTGCCCATTGGTAAATATGGAGGAGGCAGCATAATGATCTGGGGCTGCATGGCTAGTTAGTTCTATAATAAAAGCCAAGGGTGGTCCAACAAAATACTAATTATCTTCTTTAAATATATGTATATTACTACAGACTTTCATTCCAACCATCCCGTAAAAAATTAAAATATAGACTTTTTGCGGGATGAACAATACTTACGGCCAAGGCTGTATATACAACGTAATATAATAATCGTTCACTTCTTTCCTCAAACTGTACACATAGTGTACAGACATTAATTCTCTACATGCTGCCACGTGCTACGCCATACACATTTATTTTCAGTGTATGTAGGTCTGTAGGTTAGCATTGTTGCCAGATCACAACTTGGTCGTTGGAATCCATAACTTAAGCACCCAAACTCAGCGTCAGACTATCTTGATATACGAGAGGGACACGTTGAGGTTTCGTTTGAATTTCCACGAGTTATAGGAATTTTAAATGTTTTTTGGCTTAATAAATAGGGTGTTGGAGCATTACCGCATTTTTGTTCTGTTGGGAAATAATTTATAATAATAGATATTGTAATGTGATTTCAAATTTGTGTGTACTATTGGTTGTGTTGACATACATTTTCCGCTGTCATTTTAATTATGGAAAGATTTGTTCAAAAAGGTACGACAGAATGAAAAAATGTTGAAATTATGTTTTTTTTTAAGTGTTTGACATGTAAATATGACAACATCGGTAAACATTCTGTAGCGTCTTTTCAGATTAACCCACCACAATTCATTGTGTATGTACCATCGTGCCGAAAAAAAAGCTGTGAGAGCAAAATTTAGTTTAGCTCCCAGATATTACCTTGCTATGAAATTGTTGGTTTAAGTTAATTTTGTGATTTAGTTGTCAAAAGAAATAGTTTATTTAATGTCCGAGTTGACCACCGAGTAAAAACGATAATTTGCAAGCAATTGAGAGATGGGCATCAAATCAGAACACATCGCAGAAGAATTAGGAATTAGCAAAAATACCGTTTTAAAACAATAAACATACTACCTCGTTGTTCCTCGTATATTTAAAAAGATAATATTATCGTTTTGGTGTTGATGACTACCTATCCTCAATAGATTTTGCATACTATTTATAGCCTAGGAGCTAGTCTACAATGAGAATTTTTTGTCCCAGATTTTTTTTCGGCACGATTATAAATCGAGATGTACATACATCTCTCGCCTGTGCCTACTACATGGTTTTTTGGGTTTGACATAAGGTCGCTAATGGCGCTTATTCATTCAAATTTTTAGAACATAAAGATTTCGAATATAAACGTTTTATTGACTACTCCTTCCAACATTTCGTTCAGATTATCTCTAATAATGCATTTTGTAACAACTTGAAAAAGTTAAAATAATATTGAATGAACAGCTGATTCTCCATAACAGTTTATTATAATAGGTTAACGATTTATTTGAAAGCGATGGGCATAATAATGACCATCGGTCGACGAAATGCATCGTGCCGAAATTAATGTGGATTAGTATTGTTTCGTGAGGTTGTAATATGAATTTTAAATATTTTTTTACTAATTATAATTTAATCAAACTGTTCAGACCTTGGACTCAATTGCTTCAATTTATTCTAAAAAACTCAACTAGTGGCAACATTGGCACGAAAGTGACACAAGAATGAGGTAGAAATCGCATGCGCAAGTCAGCTCGTTTTACTGGCTCAACACGCGAGTTTCGCGAATCAAGTCGCTTTAGATAAAGTCGTTTATTTTAATACTCATCTCAAAAAGAAACAATCACTTACTACGCACAGTGCGCAGAATACAGTAAATATTGAAGGACAATATTGACACCATCGAACAAGGAAAAATGAAATAGGTAGCTGCTAAAACAAGTAGGTACAAGACAAGAAACAAATAAAATATAACAAATTTAAATGTTAATAATATATATAAAAAATAATTATAACAGAGAAGTCATTATAGTCAATTTGGAAGACTAATTAAAGTAAGGTGGATTCGATCATTTTTTAAATACCGATAGTTATATATTAAAATCAAATAGCATAATAAGTAAGATCATGACACTCGACTACTAAATTTTTTCAATTATTAACATTATGACACGCATGTCTTTATTTTTTCCCGATTATCAAGGTTACGATACACACATCACTCAATTAGCCCCAATTATTAGGTTTATGATTCACAATTATTTATTTCTTTAGTTACTATTACTAGCCAATGCGTATGCTACGCATTGTCCAGCACAATTTGGGAATGTTCATAAAAATTTGATATACGTTCTGGTTCGCTTTTGAAAATGCTCGTAATGCATATTATCGTGAAAGCGTTCTTTAATTTATAGAAAAAAATTAAATGTGCTCCATCAATGAAACCAGTAGATTAGCCAGCATTTAAAATATATCTTTTTCTCGAACCGTAGCCTGCTTTTCGTTTTACGGATTTCACCGAGTCGTCTTCGCATGATTTGGACCCTTCTATTTCAGTCCTTCCTATGACGAAATCCTAAATTTTTTATCAGCGCTGACAATGACCGAGTTCTATTTAAAATATCTCGTTCCTTCAAAGCATCTCTCAAAACTGAATGAGTTATGTTAATTTCTGATGCATATTTGCGTTCTAGAATATTGTGTCCATATTCACACCCAAAACAAAATGGCGGTTTTTAAGAAATAATATTTATTATTTTTTTCTTCTGCTAATTTAGTTTAGCTTTTATAACTTGGCATTGGCTAAAATAGTTAGATGATACTCACTGCTTTATGTCAAGTTGTACAATTTAAACTACAATAACAAAAGAAAAAAAATAGTAGGTAAATATTATTATAAAGCCGCCATTTTGTTTGGCGTCGTGGGATCGTAAAGAACTCTATAAGGCCTTTAAAATGATGTATTCAGTTTTTTTTTACCAAGATCGCCCATCCGTGATTTTGAATTTGATCACCATGAAATATGCAAGAAAGTATAGTTCTCTGATTCATACTATACTATACCAAGTTATATTTATTTTTCTAAGGCGGTAAATGAAATAAAAGGTAATAAAAAATAATAACTATGCAATTTTTAACACAAAGTTATTTTGTTTTGGGGACGAATAGAGAAGTAATATTATGGTATCTTGTTTAGTTTTATTTTTTTATTTTGACAGAACTGTCATTCTTCAAAGGTTGTTTACCATCCTCTATTCGCCACACCCAAATTTTGTAAAAAAAAATTAGTGGATAAAAAGTTAGCAGGGGGGGCGGGTCATGGGGGCATTAAAGAATGGCATTGTTGTACATATAACACTAGTATCATTAAAATATATCAAGTAGCACAAAACTGTATAGAAATAAATCATGAGAAGTGTTTCAGCATACAGTACCTTCCTCATGTCATGATTGATAATAACATATGCAATTATTATTTGAGAATATAATATCTCGGACATTTATCCAATGAAGAAACTGTTTATTGAAACAATTGTCATGATTGATAATAAAATTCTAGCGGGTTATTTTTTAAACCACTGTTTTAGTCGGAATTGTCCGAAAGTTTTCAAATATTTTTTTAGAATTTAAATCATTATGAATACTCCAAGTTCTGCAACCATTATTAATTAAGTAAAAATATTGACATGGGTATACGGCAAAGCATACAGAAGTTATGTCAAGTTTTAAACCGTTGTCGAATGTCACACGTCCTTTGCAAAATGATTATTGTAGCGATACAATGCAAACACGTCGAGGTTTGGTTTCAATTTAACTTTCCTTAAACTTTCATGCTTTGTTGAAAATAGCCGTTATAATGATAGTAAAATATTAGGTTAGTCGCAAAAGATGATAGCATTTTACTCTTTATGATAATGTTGAAGTCGCATATAAATTATTCGATAAGATAGAAGTATTAATTTACACACTAAGTCAAATCTTAAAATTATAAGCCTTGTGTAAATTGTTGGTAAATATTTTGCTGAATTATAATACTTGAAACTCGTAAAACTGATGAGTTAAATTTACAGGGTAGATATTATCCTAGGCATAAATATAATATGGACTACTTCCAAATCCAAAGAGAGAATTAGTTTTCTATGCTTCTAAAGCAGTGACCAGTGGTCCATGCCCCACTTGTAGGTGGTCCGCAAGAAGAAACTTGGGACATCCCGACCGACTGGGTAGATCTGCAAATCCCAAACCTGCTGTTATCTAGAGAGCTACTTGAAATCAATACAACGTTAAAGCTAAGGGAGCTACCTGATATCCACCAAGTGGTCACCGAATTGCTGGATGATGACAGGTGCAAAGACACTTTTAGATCATATACGTATATATGCCTCGAGGAGTTTTGGTGCAAGAAAGCACTTTCTTATCCGAAGTTGCGTGAAACTTCTTTGGGGGATGTCTTTGTGCGTGATGTTAGTGAAAATGAGAAAGTCGGTTTACTATGTACATTTAACTATATTTGCATACATTACAAATATTTAATATTTACAACCGTCTAAAAACTAAAAACGGGGTTCGTCATCGTCTCCCAGAGTGCTGCGCATACCGTTTGCTAGCTGAGATCGACTCCTACCATTTTATGTTTTGCCTTTTTAGAAAGTTCCAAAAAGGCGTCGGTAATAATCATATTTTAAGAAATACCCTGGTACTTTAGGCATGCTTATTTGCCTGAGCCGAATTGTTTAGTTTTATAACGCAACGGACAGTCAAAATGTAATGCAGATGTTTTATTGCCTTTTCTCGGACACGTACACTGCATTGATTAGGATACCCACAAAATACTTGTTAATCTCGATATTTTGTGTGTATGTCCGCTACACTTTAAATAAAAAGTAAGAACAGAAACCGGTGGCTTTAAGTAGCAACATCAACCCAATAATTTCTCTGCTAATGAAGCAGATGCAAGTTTCATTAGAAAACTTTTTTAAAAAAACACTTTTGCTTATGTTTTTTAGGTCGATTTTTTCCTTAACAAAAGTCAGTCATCAAAATTAGGTTTTTATATTTTTATAATAATAGATTACGTGGTTCCTCAGGCAACGTTTCCTAGTATTTACTTATAAATTATTGACCGAATTTAGCCAAATTTGGGTGTGGTCCTAATAAATTTTCGCCTGCTTTAGCTTATGATCTTCGGTGCGCCTTGCCAATATTACATCCTGTTAACCGTGGTCCCTGAAAAGTTCAAGTTATATAGTGGTCCGCAATCTCTTAAAGGTTGAGAACTACTGTTCTAAAGGAACACGCCTTTTTGTGATATGCATTCTAACAAGTTTACATTTTTATTCCGCTACACTTCTATAGGTAAGGCCGCTAGATAATGCGAACATAATGCAGAGTTTTAGATAAGCCTAAACTATTTCTCCTGGATCATAAGAAACATTCTTTATGGCGATCAAATATAACTTCAATATATTAGTCAGTATAACATTTTGTTAAAAACAAGTTGTTCTTTGTTAGGAAAGCATACACATTATCATTTCCTCCAGTCATGCCACAGTTGTGAAAATTTCTGCAGGATATGTACAAGGATTGAATTAATAACCCTCTCCTTCTGTTAAAAGTCGCTTAACAATAATTCATTCCTTAAGATTTTTGAAAATACTTTATTTTCCTACAGGAAAATACTTTTTGTAATAACTACACATAGTAAACTTTCTTCGGAATAGAATTAGGTAAAATTAAATTTGCTAAAATGCATATAGAACAATGCACGACTTCCGACGCGACAATACATCTAAAATAAACAATATATTTTTAACAATGAAAACTATATGAAGTGGACAATACAATAACCAAAACTCTGGTTTGTGTTCGGCTTGATCAGCCGAAGCCATTGAGTTTCTAAATCGCAAATATTAGCTCCACTGATCTCTTTCACTACCAATTCTATTCAATGGATATTATTGTGAATTTCTGTGAAATGAACCAAAATCATTCATGAACCGGATTTATGCACCTTTGACAAAGTTGGCTTTGGTAGTATGATGAAACAGCATAAATATTATTTTAGATAATAAATACAGGATGAATCAAATAATATAGTAAAGTTTATTTTCTCCTTTACGTTAAGAATTATATAAAATTCGTATTACAAAAGTTGTAGATCATTCAAGTGTATATTCTGAAACTATATTGGAATATGCTGGGTGGCCCACAAACACGTGGAAAATATGACTTAGGTTTTTTAAATGTAACACCCTGTATTTATAGTATTTATATCAATTTTTGGATTATGCATAAAATTATAAATATTTTTTTATAGTATCTAAATCTTATAGTTTTCCCAATATTTTAATTGTTTCAGAAAAATGTCAGTTTTCAGCGTTGGATTTAATTGTGAAATACCTACACTACCTTTGCAAATTATAGATTCATATTTGTTATGGAGATTACATGGAGCTAAGGGAAAAAGTTGATGGAAATAAATTTACCTTAGTTTGTACAAGGTGTTCAAAATAAATTTTCGAATTTAAGTAATTTTACAATAAAAAATCTCGGTTTTTTTATTTTCCTCTGATAGCACATATAACATAACTCATTAACTTTTGTTTAGTATGCCATATGCTTATTTATAATACTTTTCAACATATATTAAACGTACAATTGTTAAACGGATTATCTACAAAAATTGCGGTGGATTCATTCAGTGGCCCCCTCGATCTCATGATCTGACCTTAATAGATTTTTTTTGGGGTTAGATCCCCCCACAACCGAACAACATATAGAGGATATAATACGAAACTTTTGCACTTTTATGCTAAGGAGAGTAAAGCAAAACATAATAAAATGGTTAGATATATGTATTCGGAAGAGGGGTAGCCATATAATTGGTCATTTATTACGAAACTATATGAACATGAACAATGAAAAATAGAAAAAAATTAAAATATGTCGAAAAGTGTTAAAAACAAGCATATGATATACTAAACAAAAGTTAAAGGAAAAAAAATATATAGGGTGTGCTATTTAAAAAAACGGAGATTTTTTTAGTTTAAAGTTACTGAAATTCGAAAATTTATTGTATGTAAAAACTGAGCTAAATTTGTTGCCATAATTTGTTTGCCTTCGGTCCATATAATCTTAATACCAAATATGATTCTATAATTTGCAGAGGTAGTGTAGATATTCACAATTTAATCCAACGCTGATATCTGGCATATTTCTGGAAAAAGTTAAAATACTGGATAAACTAGAAGATTTAAATATACAGTGTGTTATGGAAATGACCTATTATATTTAAATGGGTGACTCCTTGGGTGTCCTAGAGAAGCGCTACATATTTTATTTTTTTTTAAATCGACCGTTTTAAAAGTGGGGTAACAAACACTCTTACTCACAGGTCACTCCGAGCTACTGTACAACATTGCACCCAGTACCAATGGCAATGTTGCCAAACTTAATGTAAAACTGAAATTCCATATAAAATTATAAAAATAAATTATTTTCTACCTACTTGTAATTATCCTTATATCTAAAGAGCGAGGATATCCAGGCACAAACACAATTAGTTTTTTTCTTTTTCATGGGAACACTCCTCTGGAAACACTTTATGTACACACAGTAATAGTGAAACAGAACCGATAGTTAGCTTTTGAAAATACAATAATATTGATTATACTACAGATTATTAGATTTTATTACAGAAGAAACGCGTCAATGAAAACAATATTCAAAGATTATTTATGGACGAGCAAGATACATGCGTAAACCGAAAAACAGAGCGGATTGCTGAGAGTGTGCTGGTGATCGACGAGACATAACGTATCCGGCCGCTGGTTGGTCTTCAACTATCAGACGCAAGCGTGCGGCGCTATAGGAAACTACTTCGGTCAGCCGATGTAAGGTGTCAAGAGGTCATTGGCATTTGACCTAGTGACGTACGTGGCTATCACTATTCCATATGTTTTTTCGGGTTGTTTAAAGCATAATCCGTCGTAAATGTTCTTCAATTAATTGTACAAAAAGGTATTTGTACAAAAAGGTATTACAGAATGGAAAAGTATTTAAATTATTTTATTTTGTTTTGTCTAAAGAGTTTAAGGTGTACATATGACAACACCGGCCAGAATTCCTTGATTACTTACATATATCGCAGTGCCACACAGGTGTTTTTCTGGTTTAACGTTAGGTCACTTTTACCGCTGAATGAATTGAAAGCGTCATTTATTGCTATTTTTCTTCAATTTGTCTTTATCTCAGGAATTGCCGGTTTAAATATACTACGTCATTTTCATAACACCCTGTATGTAAAAAATATTCAGAACTTTATATATAATCCAAAAATTGATATAAATACAGCCTAAGTTACATTCACCACATATTTGTGGGCCACCCTGTATATACCAATATAATTTTAAAATGTCCATCTTAATGATCTCTACGACGTTTGTATTTCCAATTTTTATCTATTTCTTAACGTAAAGAAGAAAATTAACTTTACTCATACTCACCATGTAAAATTAGCTTGTTTAAAGAATAAAATAATATATGAAGTACATTAAAATATAACTGCAAATTGTTTATATTTTAGCAATTAAAATTGTAGGTAAGACATCATCTCCCTAGATTTACGCATAAATCTGGCAATGGAATAGTGCTTTAATGTTATAGTGGGGCGTTAAAAAACAAATGAAAAGGGTGTTTACATGTCTTGCCCAGCTGATCGCTGATCTAGGCACTCACCTGGTCGACCGAGTCACCGAAATCATCAATATCTCTATTCTTAAGTCGATTGAAGTTTTGGTACATTTGAACCTTTAAAAGAATTTTGCTACTTCTGGTTAAGTATAAGCTCAAACTTTTTAAATTTTATCAGACATCATCATAATATTCATGTTCTATTCGGCAAGGCAGTATTTAGCAGAGCCCAATACAAACTTATGTTTCACATCGATACTCTTCTTTCATGTATTTATTACGCGGTAATATAAATGCAACACATTTTAAAAAGTTTACCTAAAAAAAGTGTCTTTTAGGACATTATTTATGGTAAGCTGAAGCTATCTAATATCGCCTTTTACGTTTATATAGTTTGCTACCAGGAAATTTACACATTACGCTACTTCCTTAGAAGTAAAATAATATTAGATAGGGAGCCTTCCTACAGAACAACGTAATGGCGTAAGGCGAAACCGGGTCGTTTTTTTAAATTAGCTTAAAAATTCCCTTTGAAACAGTTTTTCTTAAGCGAACCCGAACTTATACTTGGTGTCTTAATCGTACAAGAAAATAAAATATTTAGCTTCTTTTAAAGACGTAAAAATAAATAATATATGTAGAAGAATTAATTGGGACCATAAACGTTTTAAAGCTATTCTGAAATATAGGTCCAGCAAAATTAAGAGTAACTATATAGGTATTCTATTAATAGCTATATTTTTAAGATAATTTAAAATTCATCAAACCGGGGACAACTGGGAAAGTTGCCTGCGAAAACAAATTCCACTCAAGTAGTTCTTTCCTTCTTTATATCGCTGGACCTTGTCTATTTTCTTGTTTTATCATCGTCAATCAACATTAGATTATCGCACTACTCTTGTCAAATATAAGATCCTTTGATTTTTGTATATGTTGTTCTCAATCGGCGAAAACGGTCACTGCCCGAAACTTATACCCACAACGCGATGTGGATCTCGCTAATTTTCAACATCGCATTGCGGCTATATTCCATTTATTCAAAACGCGTTGTGGTAACTTGGAAAGATCCACGACGCGAAATCACGATTATAATCGAAGGCACACGACGGTTTTCGTGTTATGCATAATATTAAATACCCACAACGCGAAAATACATAACCTTACTTAATTGTTTCGTTTAGTTTGTTCGGGTTCCAGTTTCTAAGTGAAATTTCATTAAAAATGGGTGAATCAATCAAAAACCTTAAAAAAGAATTCGAAGATTGTTTAAATAAACTTTATATAGAAACAACTATGAGGTCTACACTCCTTTGACTATAAAAACATTATTAGTGAAGTTAAAGAAGCACAACAATTACGCAGTTTGGGAGAACCACTTTCATCAAAACTTTATCGAAGACTGAATAAATATGAATTGCTAAATATTGGAGAAGACGACAAGTTGATGGCTTGTATAAACTGCGTACTGAGAATGGGCTGCTGAACAGATTATTTTCAAGAAATGAACTTCTTCGAGCAGATTGGCAGTTCATGTCGCAATCAATTGATAATGATATCAAAAAAATACCCTTGTGAACTGCAGCAAATATGCCATCTAAAGGTTCCGGTCAATGATTTCTTAGATACAACTGTAAAAGATTTTGTGGTAATAATAAATATTCCCGTAAACAACGGAACAAAAAGTGTAACTCAAAATGTCATGGATCACTAACATGCAAGAATAAATACTAAATATATTAGTTATTATAGAAAATGCTTAATTCATAATTGATCTTTTATTTTAAATATTTTTTCATTGATTTTTTCACCTTATGTATTTTTCGCTTTATGGGTATTTATTATTATCCATAACACAAAAACCGTCGTGTGCCTTCGATTAAATCGTGATTTCGCGTCATGGATTTTTCTAATTTACCCACAACGCGTTTTGAGTATATGGATTGTATATATGTTTCTCTCTGTCATGCCTTCTCGGTGTGTATAATTATATCTCTCACGCTCTTTTTACTAGACCGCAAGCCGAAATATTTCTACATTCCTACGCTTCAAAACCTGCCTAAAATAGCGAGAGCATGTCCACTTATGCTAGTATAAATAAGCTGCCAAATTTTCAACGTGATCCGTTGAACAGTTCTTCATAATCGTGTAATAAGCCATCCGCCATCAATCACCCTGTATAGATGTTCTAAATAAAATGTGCTTTTAGTTTAGGAACCATTTATTTTTTACTTAGTGCTGCCAAGCTGTAATGGTGCGTTGTTTTTTTATTTTGATCATTTAGAATTTTAGAACTTTAAGTAAAGTTGTCTCATTATTATTCACATCTTATGACAAAGTTTCATATGAAAGTCATCATTCTCGGAAAATATATATTCATAGCAAGTCAATTTCTGCAAACGTTCCTATTTTGCTTTATATTATGGTACAAAAGACTGCCAAGGAAACGCATTGCCGTATTTTATTCAACATCAAGGAAGTGGCATAATGTGTAAATTTTCTGACGCCTGGCGATAAATCGTAATGCCATGAAGATGCTTGCTTTAGCTAAAAGTGAAATTAATTTTGGAATGTTAACTGTCATTCAACACCAGGTTATAACAGCTTCTTAGATATCAGTGTATTACTATAGTCATACTCACCTAAAGGATTTAATAGTATTAAGGTGCATTTACACATGCATGGATTTAGTGGCGCGTGCAGTGGTCGCGGAAGTTCTATTTGCACGCCAGTAAAGGTTTACACTTTGTTGAGAAAGGAAGAATAAGTGGCACGCCAGTTTTATGTTTAATGTGATTTGCGCAGTGTCTGGATTAAATCATGGCCTTTTCGTCGTTTCTTTTTCTGTATTTCTTTTATTTTTTTTTTTCACTAAAAGGTCAGCGACTATTTTACAGGCTTCGGAAAGTTCACTCGAAATAGTGCGCTCTGTGAAAAATACTTTACAAATGAAACTGGCGTGCGACTTATTTTTGTTTCCTCAACAAAGTATAAACCTTTACTACTGGCGTGCAAATATAAATGGTGCGACCACTGACGCCACTAAATCCATGCATGTAAATGCTCTTTTGTACACTTGCAAGTCTTGATTTTCTGTACGACTTTGTCATCACTGGCGCCGGTTATTTCAGAATGATGCAAACATTTTTGGTCTATGCATGCAAAAATAAATTTTTATGCAAGTCGATGTTTACACATGCTAATTTTATTTACTGGTGCGTCAGTTTTTTTGTTGGCGCCGCTAAATCCATGCATGTGTAAATGCACCTTTAAACCAACTCGCACTCAGGCCACAAACTTTTTCCCTACGGATAAAAAGTGCAACCTTAGTCACTTCAACCTTATGTACTTTAGACAGGAAAAATTGCATCTTAAAATAATTTAAAGGAACTCAATTTATTTTAACGATCAGATCCACATTTCGCTCAAATTCTTGGTGTAAGATAATTTGATATGTCATAAAAAGCAAAGTAACATTAACAAGTTGATAAGAGGGATTCATTTTTTATTTGATCCCTCAGAAATTAAAATGTTTTTCTAACCCCTCTGGAGTATCACTTTAATCTCTAGAAATAATCCCTTTTATCTCTTAAAGGGCATAAAATTTATTTTGGGTTGACGGTTTGTTCGAATATGAAAATAAAATTTTTTGTTTAATCTGTTGCCTTATTGCTGTCAATGTTTTTCCCGGTCTCTTAAACATTTATTGTTCTAATAGTAACTTTTTGCTCAGTTTTTTAAATAAAATATACTGCGATGTATCTAATGCAGAAATTACAATTCTCATAAGCGTAAACAAACACTGTTCAAATTGTTAATTTCAGGTCGATAAATACAGTGTCAGAGCCAGTGAAAAGTTGTTACCCAATTTACTAGACTCCCTTGTCAATGACATAATAAAATTTCAATAATATAATATAATATGATTTATTTATTCGTGACTTCTGAACATATATTTTTTACCTGATATAAACAAAATAGTAGATTATTTTAATAAACATATTTTACATTTTTGACCTCCTGAATCTTGTTTGATTACAATCCTAAGATTTATGTACATAATATAAAGAATTTAAAAAATGTAAACTTCAAAAAAAAAGTAAATTATTGTGGTTATTATAGTAATTTAAGGAAACACGCTAAGCGCCGATACAAGGGGGTACGTTTGAGGGTCCCCAAAATATTAAAAGAGCGAGTTAGCTGAGCTGATTAATTCAATGTTGAGACTTAATTTCAAAATTCTTTTTCAAATGTTGTAGTTACCGACAACGAGTTTATTAATATATTTTTTTGTAAATCTTATGGCCATTATGACGAGTTTAAATGAAGCGTAATATTTTGCTTATAATTTATCGTAAAAAGGCATCGTATCAGCAGGAGATTAGATGGATTAGACGCAAACTAAATAATATGTAAAAAAGTCCAGTAAAGGCAGTCGATGTTTGGGTTCTCTGCGCGGTCGACCACCGACAGGTATCCCCAAAATCGCGCACACCCGCGTTTCTATTTTAAAAAAGGGGGATTCGGGGCTACAGATTTTGGTCATCACCAAAAATTCCCTGAGTAAATTTTAAGAAGTAGGTCTCTACGCGGTCGACCGCCGATTGGGATTCCCAAAGTCGTTCTCAACCGCGTTTAAATTTTACTCAACAGGGGGTCCGCTATTTGGCTGCAGGTTTTAGAGTGTTTATCACCGAAGATTCTGAGAATAGTCAACCGCGGATCTCTTCCTCAGTAAAATTTCTTTTCAAACAATCGTATATTTGAGTGCAAGTATAAATAACGCTGACTCGTTTTCAAACACTCCTGTATTTGGTACGAGTATAAAAAAAAACTAAAATACCTTCTATAAAGACTTTGCGCCAAAAGCTAGAATAATTTTCAAAGCCAAATTTTACCCGAGTCCGGAATGAAGAAGTGATGGTCACTAGACATTTTTTCTAGATCCCGTCGAGGAGGTGATAGTTACTGTAAGCTGTTTTAAGTTCATGAAATATTCTAAGTTAATATTAGAAGCATCTGCCGCATTTCTAAGTTTTTGGAAATTATAGGGTAGCTGAGATCTCTTTAGTTGAGAAAATAAAATATTAGCTTAGGTTTATTTTCCATTGTAAATAATGTAAATACCAAAATTTAAAATTGAGATTACGCGACAGATGAATGATAGGATGGTTTGTTTCTCTTAGAGAAAAAACAATGTTGGTATAGGTTAATTCTTATTGTACATAAAAAATGTAAATAATTAACTTACGACTATTTCGGGTTATTTCATTGACAAAAGACTTAAAAATAAAACAAATTAAAAGCCCCCCCTTGTTCAATATAACCAACTTGGCTTGTTATATTCAATTGGACGCGCCCGAGCCAATACACTAAAAAAGTATAGTTTAAATAAAAGTTAGGCTTCTTCCTACGTCACACAACTATTCTTTATAAATTAAAATCAGTCATTTATTATTCTTAGACTCAAAATTTTGCCCTCATCTCTTCAATTGCGCTGGTGGACTGCTGACAACTTCCAGTTGGCGGGGAAAGGATGGTGGGCCCACTTAAAGACCGACGAACACGTAGTTGTCCATCGGCTGGCATCCCTGACGCGTCCGTGAAACTAATTAAGTAGGAACGTCTTCGGTTGCTATGATTTTTTCATTAATTACTAATACCGGCAACATTACTGATAGTGTCGACCAGTTCTTACATCTTCAAAATTTAAATGGTTCAAAAGTTAGATTGTCATTAATAAATAATTCCTGGGTGGGCGAATACACCTTCTGAATAGAAACCAAGGGTACAAAATTAAAATTCAATAAAATCGCCATCTAACTAATAATCAAATTAAATTCAAATAAAAAGTAAAGGGGGTAAATTGGTCATACGGGAGATATCCAAAAACGTCTTACGTTGAAATGCGCCGTAGGAGGACGTTGGAGTTACCTACCATTGCTTAAGCGCAAAACGGATGGACGTTACGGGTTAAGTACGCCACTCTTGCAACGTACCCTTAAAATCTTAAATGGCAAAATAAAATCGTAAATTAGGCGACACGCTCGACGGGGCCATGAACCGGAGAATAGTTGTTTAAATTATTTATTCATTACTGTATAAGGTAGCTTCAGATGGTTTGTTCGGACAAGCAGCTCAATGAACAACGTCTATATTATTAAAATACACAAAAAATCAAGGAAGTCTCCCATTTAAAAAAAAAAATTGATAAAAATAAAAAAAATTACTAGTGTGTTTTGGTAATAGAATAACCAAACAAGTAACTAATTATTTCATTTTACTTAAAATATTATATATAATTTGTGTAGTTGTAAGAATATCTTACTTAATTGTTTTTCGCATACTGATAATAATAATTAATTACGATTCCGGCATAGGCGTAACTAGAGGGGGGGCCAGGTGGGCCGTGCCCACCCCAGATTGGTCTGGTGCCCACCCCAGTGTTTCCGAAGTTCAAAGCCATACATACATCATAGTGACACTTGCCATTAAAATCCTACTAGACTAGGGGTCAGGCCCCCCCCTCCAAAATCATTCTAGTTACGCCAATGGATTCCGGTTCCCTATAGGTGTTTAAATTTCATGATCATTTAAAAAAAATTTTAAACATCGTTATTAGGATTGTTCAGAAACCATATACATACTAACAACACCTACCTGAAAAAAAGTACTAAAATCAAACGAAAAAGCTATTTAGCTCTTGATTTGCTATTTTAATTAAAAAATATATTTCGGTACGTATTGTGCCACAGCCTGAGCGGAAACATAAAAAATAACTGCACATACAAGCTTCCATACGACTATGCAGTTTGTTTCTATGTCTGGTAAAATATTATACGCAGTATTTCCTATTTAGAGCACCAAAAATCAACTGTTAGATAGTAAAGTTTCATTTTTATGCACACATCGAATAATTATTTATGTTACCTATCCTATAAGTAATTTATTAGAGTATGAGTTTAGATGTTTAAGGATGAGGCGACGGAGCTAAGTCTGGAATTGCTAAGCAACATATAATTGTTTGTGAACATACAGCGTTGAACAAAATATTTTCATATAAGCACCGGTTATTAGTGTTGTGATCACTCGAGCGAAAAACCGCTTGATCACTAGATTATTGAAATAACCGTCGCCCGTAACTTATTATCTTTCACTCGATACCCGCGCTTCGCTTGCCGCCGACGGAAGTGTACCGCTGTAGCGTGATCGAATTAAAAAACTGCTCGTACATTCAAACAGTTTTTCGCCCAATAGGAAATACTCTAGTTATAAATCGAAAAACCGAAAAATATCAACTGTTATAATAACCTTCGTTTTAAACGCCGCGCGATCCGAAAGCTGGCTAGCCAGCGGCGTAGTTTAGATCTCCGATTGTAAATATTAAAAAATTAAGGGATATAATTTGAAAATTTTTATTTACTATAAACTCGAGAAAACTTCTCAAAAATAACATAATAATAGAAATTGTTAATGAAAAATAACAAAACAAACAAAATGGTTAATAAAATATATAGAAATATTCATTGGTAATCTTATAGTAAACATTTTTAAATCTAATCAAGAACTTTTTATTATTAAACTCAAGAAGACTTCATAAAAATACCATACATTATAGAAAATGTTAATGGAAAATAAGAAAACGAGCAAAATAGTTAACAAAACATAGGTATCGACAAATTTTTTGGTAACCAAAAGTAAACATTATTAAATTTAAACAGGAACTTTTAGATAACTATAAACATGAATTTAAAAAAATAATCACTTATTTTCTTATTTTGCCAGTCGTGTAACTAAGCCTAAATTTTTGAAGGGCACACAGTGGGCACCTGATAATTTAAAGTGGAAGAAGCCATTTAATTTTATGCTCGTAGATTGAGAAAGATGTGAAGAAAAATAACTCTTGGTAATACTTTTTGTCTTACAAAAACACAAGAATAAACCCGAACAATAAATACATATTTGGGTGATTTTTTGAAGTTTTTTTGTTTGGTATCGAGAGACATGGTAAAAATTCATTATTCAATAAATTTCTGGAATTTTTTTGGTGGCTACTACAATTTTTTAGCTAACCCTGTGCCCACCCGTAGTTACGTGCCTGCTAAATATCTTACTTGATCACATGTAAACGGCTAGGCTGCCGGTCGATGACGTCATCGCTTGGTGCAACACTAGTTGCATCATATGAAAATATAAACCTTTTTATAATATTAAATCAATAATTTGTCTATTCAATTCTATTGTTTACAAGTAAACTAAACTTTTCTGGTCTTGTTTGGAGTTCCAAACAAAAAAACTATGTTGAAATGTTTAAAATATATTTATCAAATACCTTCCGGTGAAGCAAAATTTTAACCTACCTAACAGCGACATTTCTCTGGCCCGTAGACAAATGTAAGGCCCCTGACTGACCGAAGAAAATCTACCGATATATTATTTGTATATAAACATTTTATTAACTTAGTATTAAGTCCAGACTTCTTTGAAAAGGCTATATCAATGTCACCCAGAGATCTCTAAGGAAGACTGAATTATTTTTCTTGTCATTTAGGTACACTTATGCGGCTGAAAATTTCTCAAGGTCTCTGCGGAAAGAGCATATTAAAAAATGTGTAGGTATATGGTTTTTAAAATTGATTTTCATCTTGTGCAATAAATAATAATATGAAAAGCTAGATAATGTTTTTGTATTCTTTTATAATCCTATTTTGTTATATATTTAAGCTATTTTTGTTAATATCATAATAATATCAAAATATCATAATAATATGGATAACTCTTATATTATATATTCTATACATATATTCTACCTATTTGTATACCTGTTGGCATTAATGAATGAATCAATAATAACAAATATACAAAACAAGCACATAGTTGGTGAGAAATATTCATATATATAGGATGTTATATTATTATATTTAAATCCGCAATTAGTGAGATGAAAACCAATTGCAGAAAATAATCGTAGAATTAATTTATCGAGAATAATCAATATATGATTTTCACGGGAAGCCTCAGGTACAAATTTATAAACAAATCCATTTCATCAGCCAAGAGACGTCAGTTATCCTTTGAGTATTATATTGTCTACCCTGATATTATTCATGTATATTATTTTACTCATTATTTTTCCTAAAAACTCTTCTTCTTTTTTCTATGATCACACACAAGTACTATAGGTCCCGCCCGGTATGGTAGCTCAATAAACAGAACTACCGGATTCGGCCGTGGCGACCCGGGTTCGATTTCTGGTAGGTGTACGTCAGTACACAAATTTTAGTAGGCAAGAATGCAGCATGTTGCTAGTTTAGTCCTGAATAAGACCCACTGACTGGAGCGGATAGTCCTGCTCCTTTGGGGACTGATGGACAAACTGGGGGTTTAGTTCTGAATAAGACCTGACTGGAGCGGATAATCGTACTCCTTTGGGGACTGATGGACAGACTGGGGGCATGCGCGTGGTTCGGATCCCATGTCAAAAGCTGTAGGTCCCGTCTGGCTGACATTTCCCAGACGTTAAACAAAAGGGATATAACAAGCCGTTCGGCTGCAGTATAATGGCAACATGCCAGCCCCCATTCAACCAACCAACCAACTATAGGAACAATCCTTTAGGGCACTCTGGGAGTGGTGCGTGTGCGAATAAAGCGATTCACGTTGGAGGTTATATTCGTTGGGAAAAACGACCTCAGGAAGGTCGTTCCATAAGGATGAAGTCCTCCAGATGAAAGAATTCTTAAATAATGAAGTTCGAGGAGTACTAAGCTTAACCACATATGGATGGGCGGCAGTGGTTCGTCGTGTATTTCTGCTATTCACCATTTTGGGCGGAATTATGACGACCTTAGCGACTGACCAAAAGGACCTTGATCCGTTTGGACTGTCAGAAATTTGCTTTTGATCTTCTCGTTATGAGCATTGATGATGAAGGTGTCTGGGAGAAATCCGTCAATCGCCACTTGAAGAGTCAACTAGGCATGCCATATGATCACATTTTACTTAGGAACCCTTCTTGTGAAATGCAATCAACGGATTTAGAAATGTCCAGTGCAATAGCCCGGGAGTCCTTATGATGTTTGATTACGTTGGTCCATCTCCTGATGATCTGAACTTACAAAAATCATATTGATCATTACTGATAATATTAATGTACTCCATGTACTTTTAATATAACTGAAGACAAACCGACCAGTCGATAGTTTTTGATAGAGATATTCCTTTTTTGTAAGATAAGTTGAATACCCTACAACATACTGATTATCTTCAAACTAAATAATATCATTTAAATCTGGAAAGCGCCTTATTAAGATTAATTCTTATTTTGGAATTCATTATAATTTTATGGAAATTTTCTTCAAATCCTATAAATATTTTTAGTGGTAAGTTCATGTTCTTTCTTTCAATAAAATAAGCTAATTATATGACATTAAAATTAATAACAAAGTAGGTACTACAAATCAAATTACCTAGCATTCTTCCTATATTAATTAATCCAGAAAATATATTGAACTTTCCTTCACGCCAAGCCTGAAAGAAAAATGGACGTTTTGTTTCAATACTGAAAATCACTCTTAGCTTAACAAAGGATTTGACATTCAGCTTCTCTAATGGAAAACGTACGGTAATAATAGCTTTCTTGGAAAAAGTGTGAGAATACTTGCATGTGGCAAAGCACGGTGTAAGGAAACATAGTATAAACCGAACTAAGTTAATACTTTTATAAATTAGTTTAAAATTCTGAACCAGAACTTGCTTTAAATTAGCACAGCCTATAAATTTTGCTCAAAATGATCAACCAAAATACTACCATCCTTTAATCTATATAACAGTTCAACGAATACAATTTTACATAAATTATTTTAGATCGTTCTGGGTAATAATATACAGTTTTTCTCGGTTTCCTTAAATGAAAAAAATATTAGAACATAAAATTATTCTTATTTTTTCACTACCTAGCTATTGTCAAGTAATGGGTGTTTAAAGAATCGGTGAAATTGTTTAGAGAAACTGTTTAATCAGTATAGTTATTTAAGATTAAAATAATAAATTTACCCATGCAGCAATTTCACGATAAGTTCTGCTAATAATAAAGTACAATTTTTTTTATTAAAAATATAACATTTTTCATTCACTTGATTCAAAAATTGTGATTTGAAAAGTGTAGCGGTAAATTTTACTGTTTACCCTAAAAAAAAAAATACAATGCTAATGAGGAAACACAAACGTCTTATAGAATTATATATTTTTTGTTTTTGATTACTCGATTACTAAGTTCTTCCTGACATTTTATAAAACATTTTGAAATTATAAAATAATTTTAATGAATAAAAAATAACAACTTCATACTTACCACGTGTCAAACCATCAACAAAGGGAATGACCAAATATTCGACATAATTTTACCATTGAAATTAAAATTAATTTATTTATATATTTTTGTCAAAAGATAACCGCAATGTTGTTGATATCATATAGAATTATATATTTTTTGTTTTTGATTACTCGATTACTAAGTTCTTCCTGACATTTTATAAAACATTTTGAAATTATAAAATAATTTTAATGAATAAAAAATAACAACTTCATACTTACCACGTGTCAAACCATCAACAAAGGGAATGACCAAATGTTCGACATAATTTTACCATTGAAATTAAAATTTATTTATTTATATATTTTTGTCAAAAGATAACCGCAATGTTGTTGACATCATATGCTGTCTCTTGGGCAACTTCGCCTGCACCCATGCCGGTCAACCAAAGCACATCATACAGAACCAAAATCAGTTGTAGGAATGTACCGATATGAACAACCTATCGATACGTCGACAATGGGTATCAAAATTAATTCGAAAAGTTAATTTTCACTGATGGCCACAAGGCATTCTTTTATTCGAGAAAATAAGTTGTTTATTGCCCAATTCATTAAGGCCGAAGTACGGTCCTGTTCGCCAGTTAAGGTCAATCGTTTATCATTCGGCATTGCGTATGATCAATTACGATCCGCTTTGTTTACATGCGCGAGGCCATAAATTTCCAATTTTTGCTTCTAGAGTTTAGCTATCCATAGATATGGGTTGGTGCCTGGATTAAATTCCGTTGCTATTTGGCTCTGTAAGGATGGTGTCACAGTGATCACTCTACCTGACAAAAATAATTCCATGGAATCCTCAACGCATCTATTAAGGCCAGATTATTTTTTACCTTCTCTTATTATTATCAATATGTTTTTTTATTTACAAGAGTAATTATCAATTATAATTTTTTTTAATAGTAGATGGAAGCTACCCCGTGATAAAAACTTCCGCTTTCATTGTTTTGATAACCGTAACTATGAGGAGGGGGGAGGGGTTATAAATGTTACTTTTTGATGTAATACACTATTTAAGTTGCATTCTTAGATTTTCCGATAGGAAACTTATTCAATTTTTTTTACTAATTCAAGAATTTTTAAAATTTAAAGTATAAGTAATTTTTTCTAAATTAATTATTTCCAAGTAATTCAAATTACGTGGTGCGCAATTAATTTGTGCTTGTCAGTATCATTTGAGTATACTGGTATTCACTGCCTATTAACCGAGGTACAGCAGGCTTGCGCCGCTCACTAGGCGAATTCTGCCGGATGTATTGGGCCATTTTCTTCTAAATATCAAAGAAAAGCGCCACACACTTTAGGAAATCCATCAAATTTAAAACATATTATTAAGGCCCTTTTGGTGTTAATTCTTGTAAATGTCGAGTAACTTCTTATAGCAGAAGAAGTAGGACCAAATACAATCGGATTGATATACAACGTGTCCAAGATAAGGAGGGCCAGTACAGGGATCTCGGAAACCGTAAGAGATACGAAGTCGGTTAAATGGAGGTAAAGTTGGGCATTTACGTGCCTAATAATATGCCGTTTAGAAAATACTAAAATTCCGACTAGTTCCGGAGATATCCGGAAAAAAACGAAATTCTGAAAAACCGTTTTATTGTTTTCCTGGATTTTTTTGAGATCGAATTCTAAAGTAAATTGCACTTTTGCATTGACACTTTTTCCGCTCTATCTAACAGCGTTAATTGTTTAGTAATCCGACGAGTCGTCTTCGAAGGGCCATTATCAACTTTCTTTTTTTAAATACGGTCCTGTTTTCCTTATATTTTAATTTGAGAGTTTTTTTTTCTCCCGAATGCAACGATGTGGTTTAAGGACGTTTCGAGGGTTTTTTGCACAACATCACGAAATATTGGGATACGGTCCTGTATTTCTCGTAATTTTATAAATAATATCTCATAAGTAAGCTCTAAATTTTTTACTTATGTTGGACTAGTTAAAAAAATAACAAATAATTTAATAATAAACCACAAATAAGTGAACAAAAATCATTCCAAAACAGTAATAAAACGAACAATGAAAAAAGTAAGGAACTACATATTCAGGTGTTCAAAATAATTTCCGTTATTCTCTAAGCACAAATAACATCTTCTAGCTGCCACAGAATAGTTTTTTTGAGATAAAATAAAACTTGGGATAGAATATCAAACTTTTCAGCATTTGTAAATTTATGTTCCATATTTTCCGGAAAATAGAAAACCTCTTAAAACGCTCTCAAATGATCACAATGGGAATGTCAAGTGAAACAAATCACGCGTCACCATCTTAATTTTTTTGTTTCAAGCGCCTACTTGTCTTTTAAATCCCGAATCAACAGATGTTTGAAATAATGTTTATGTATTTTGTTCACTTATTTGTGGTTTATTATTAAATTATTTGTTATATGTATATTGAACTAGTCCAACATAAGTAAAAATTTAGAGCTTACTTATGAGATATTATTTATAAAATTAGGAGAAATACAGGTCCGTACCCAAAATTTCCTGATGTTGTTCAGAAAACCCTCGAAACGTCATTAAACCACAATGTGTCATACATCGTTGCATTTGGAAGAAAAAAGCTCTCAAATTCCAATACAGAAAAACCAGGACCGTATTTAAAGAAAGAAAGTTTATAATGGCCCTTCGAAGACAACACGTCGGATTATAAAACAATTAACGCTGTTAGAGCGGAAAAAGTGGCAATTTAAAAGTGTAATTTACTTTAGAATTTGATCACAAAAAACCCAGGAAAACAATGAAACGATTTTTCAGAATTTTGATTCGGAACTACTCGGAATTTTTAAACTTTCTAAACGGCATAATTATTAGGCACGTATATGCGCAACTTTACCTCCATTTAACCGACTTCGTATCTCTTACAGTTTCCGAGATCCCTGTACTGGCCCTCCTCATCTTGGACACATTGTATGTAGGAAAGGTTTAAAATATGCTGGGTTGCCGATTAGTCCGAGAAGGTATGAAAAAGATGCGTTGTTTTAAAAAATAATATACGTTAAATGTCAATTTAGAAATCAAAGGACAAAGGTTTTACGAATTTACAAGTTAAACCGTTGCCATTTTTAAACTGAAAAAAAAAACCGTTTTCCTCCAAATTCGAGCATGCCAAATGTGGAAAAATTATTTTTTTAAATATCGTATCTTGAAGAAGGTAATAACTACTTTGCCTGGTGTATACCCTTAAATTCAAAATTGTAATCTTGATTCCAGTTAGAAAAATAGATATCTTAACAATTTTGTAAGCCATTTATTAATCGCATATTTCTAAACTCTCATCTGAATAAAAATATTAAATGTAAAAACAATTTAAATAACATAAAAGCATTTTATTCATAAAATAAAAAACTAGCAGTCAGTTATGGAACTTCTTTTTTCATAAACGAAATAATTTATCATAAATCACATTTCCGCAGCCCGTATTTTAACATGCCAATTAAAAAAATATGTTTCGGGCGCTGCAGCATTGCCACTTAAGCGGAAACATTAAAAACAACTGCGTATTTAGGTTCAAAAATTAATATACAGTTTTTACCCTATTTGGCAAAATAAATACAGTATAATACAGGTTTCTGTTATTGTCCTCATAAAAAATAATATTCTTGTTTATGAACATAGGTATATTAATTTAAAATATTATAGTATTGTTACGCCGAAAATCCAAAATAGTTCCCTGAACGGAACGATTTTTAAATTTCAGGAAATATTATAATTTGAAAACTACGGTCCAATATCAAATTTCAGTTAAGTGTAAAAAATTTTTTTATCACTTGTTTATATTTTAAATAGATATCTAACTGATATTATAAAATAAAATAAAAAAATGTTTAGAGGGGAAGCAGACAAAGTTTTTTTAATTAAAAAGTCGTATGTCTCTGTTCAGAATTCAACCAAGACTACTCACTTGCCGAGGTCAAGAAATCATGTTCAATGTTGCATGTTGTTACCTCTCTGTATATTTTTAAACTTTTTAATTGTGTCTGATGATGCCCATTTAAGGTCGAAACATATGTAACCAATTTGGAGAAACAATTTGATGAGACGCTGTTTGATGAGAATTTGTGTTTTTTGACTTTTTATTACTAACATCAGGTCTCTATGTTAAAAAATGTACAAAATACTGGTGTGGGTTTATCTGCGCATCTCTTGAGAAATATAATAGGGTTTTCGTTTGGAACAGAAACATTTTTCCCTGGGAGTCTACAATGGAATGCGAATAAAATAATTGAACAAGTGCGTTCGCTCTGTCTTTGGAATTGTATAAATTATGGGCGTCAGGTCCACTGTCAGGTCTCAGAGACTAACCAAAAGAACCTTGATCCATTAGGAGTGACAAGAAGCGGCCTAGCTCCTCGTTCGTATTTGAGTCAGTTGACATTGTGGACGTTAAAGTCTCCAAAGATAGCAAGCTCGGCATTCGGATGGTTGGTTTTTAAGAAGTCGATTGTGTTGGCTCTGTACTGGGTACCGCTTGGAGGATGTTAAAGGCAAGGTTGACGATCTGAACGATATCTCGGTAAGTACGAGCACATGGGGTTTCGAAGACTGTCAGTCCTGGTGTACTGACCTTTTGGGTCTATTAGCAATTGCAGGATTTACACCATTTCTTCGTTGAGCATTGTTGGAGGGACCCAGTGGATTGTCGGAAATAGTAGTTACTTGATTAACTCTCCTTAATGCGATCCCAGAACCAGCCCCCTCCTGATATAAGATTGGGGGGCTTATTTACCTCCATATAATAGCACAGCATCCGCAAATAGGGCTTCTTGGTGTTAGGAAGCGTAGAGACGCACAAACCAGTGATATATTGTTTAAAATATTGACCATATAGGAAGTTGCAATGTCTATAGCCTTATGCGGCAACCTTAAAAATCGTGTTGTGATTCTTCCAAATCATATCTGTGACTCAGTGAAAAATTGTGTACGTTTACTTGTGTGAATGTGACTTTCTCAAACTCGGCGGAATTCCACACTCGGCTGGTGTCTCGTGTTAAATACTTCTTCATTTGAAATCTACCACTTTCAACACTCGTTGATATAATATAATATAATATAATATAATATAATATAATATAATATAATATAATATAATATAATATAATATAATATAATATAATATAATATAATGTAATGTAATGTAATGTAATGTAATGTAATGTAATGTAATGTAATGTAATGCAATGTAATGTAATGTAATGTAATGTAATGTAATGTAATGTAATATAATATAATATAATATAATAAGAGTATATTTTTTGAAATATAATTGACAAGTCTACAATACAAAAATGATTCTGACATAAACTAAATTGAAGGTTTCTGAAATATAATTAACAAATCTGAAATACAATTATCAATTCGGAAATAAAATTTCAGTACATGTACATATATCAATTGTATTCTAAAAATCGTCATTGTTGTATTTCGGATTTGTTATCATTTTTTATTTTGGAAATTATAATTTGTATTTGAGTTTGGTGAGTTTTATCGGCAGTATCAGATGGATTTTAGAAAGTATACTCATGTACTTTTAGAGAGAGAGAGATGGCGCTGCTAGCTGTAGTTTGTTGACTACCGTCGATAGTACGGCCTCAAGTTAAAGTCCCCTCTGATGATAGGTATGTACACCTACCCTGTACTCACAAGAACAAATAAGTTCGAAACCGGTCTACAGGTGGTTGCATCCTATCAATGGAGTGGGCTTCCTTTTCTTGGTAGTACCATTCCATCTGAAATAGTATTTTAAAGTGCTACTGTGTAGACAAAAATACGCCCTTATTGTATAAGGATCATCGGGTGGTCTGGGAAATAATAATTTTCCATATTGGTATATCATTAGGTAAGTCAGTGCCATTTAAAAACATCAGTATATCTACATGTATGACTAAGGTTATTTGTATTAGCTAAACTATAACATCCAGATATCTATTTTAAATATAGTTTGTGTGATATGTTTATCTGAACTAAATTGGATGATTTCTGAAAAATATTTGACAAATTCAGAAATACATTTAATAAATTCATAAATACAGATGATTAAGGATGAGCAAAATGACTTCTCAGTACATAAATACTGTCAGGGAATGATATTACCTGTTAGCAACAGCTGGTATAAAAACCGATTTGACTTCTACTCTACCAAGACCAGAGCTCATATTTTGCAACTATCGTGTTCATGCTTACATATTATTATGATTATGACACAAATACAAGTGTTTAATCTGAATTACAATTTACATTTTCTGAGTTGAGTATTCTAAAATAGAACAAATCTGAAATATAATTGAATATTCCTGAAATACCCATGGAGAGGTATAAATGGGTACGAATTATACATAATAAATTGGGTTAATTAAGAATTTCTTTTCTACAATAAACAAATGGTATGTTTGTCTGTGAACTTTAGTTATAATTTATTATCATTTATATTTAATTCAAGTGAATTTTGGGTTTTTTTACCATTTGCCGATTACCTTTATCAATATTAAAACTAAATAACGATAAAAAAATGAGGGAGTAAAATGTATGTATACGTAACACTGACATTAAACTGCCGTTGGTTATATTATAAAATATACAATTTCTCTTCCTACATCCCACTTGTTCAAATAATAAAGACCGTCTTCCTGGAGAATGGCGCACTTTCAAGTTTATTTATAAACTTTTTACAATGAGATATTTTTAAAACGAGGACAAGGTCTTAAAATGAATGCATAAAACTGGAAATGCAAAGGAATGCAGTCGGACAAAAGACAGGCTATAAAGCTTTAAATATATTGAATAAACATGTGAATAGTTTGCTTATGTATCTTATTTACGTAAGACAATTGTTTTATACCTATTCTATTTTCTATGCTATATAATTTATCTGTAAATAGTTCTATCCAAATTAATGAAAAATGGCGCGAATTTAAAAAAATTATATCAAATAGATCTAATTCACATTAGATGCCTCATTCAAGGATTGAATGCTAAGACGTATGAAGGCAGCTCGTGTAATTCCTTCTTGGGATGGTACTAGAGTCAATGCTGTTTTTATTATTGTTTTGTTCTTTACCGCTATAGTATTATACTAAAATTAAAACATTTTGCAATTAGTGTTAAAATTAAAATCTTTCAATGATATGAGTAGTGGTTTCTTGAAAGAATCGTATCTCTTGAAGCGAGTAATATATTTTCCGACAGTAAATCCCGGACAAAGATAATGTCAGTCATTTTATAGTCCTGTAACTTTTTTAATTGTTGTCCGATCTTGGTGAAATTGTTATCAAAGTGTAGACTTGTGTCTTGGGATGATGTCCTGAATTTAAAAAAAAAATGATTCTTGATTATTATACAGGAAGAAAGAAAATTTACTTTTTACCCTTAATTTCTTAACGTCCTGTAGAAAAGTTGAGTTGTAGAATTTATCTGAATTATATTTTGTTTTAAAGTGTGATCTTTTCCCAGCACAACGTTTTTTTTTGGTTCACATCATTATCTGGTTTTTAAAAAGAGGTACAAGTTATGAGGGACACTATTATAAACATAAATATGCAATAAAATACAGAGTGTCTATTTAAAAAAAATACAACTTTATGTTATCACGTTTTTTGGGCCATCCTGTATATGGAAAAATATTTACCTTTATACAGTATACACAGTATAAATCAGCATATGAATGAAATTCCTTAATTAAACTTGATTCGTATAGGAGCTATGGAAGTCAGGCGTACTATTCCAGTACCCTGTATATATTATATAGCTTTAAAAATCAAATATTGATCTAAATTAACTAGGTATAGAATAAACGCCATATAAATATTTTATTAAAAATACTAAAATATCATGTTCTGCGATCACTTTCAGGTTCAGATTTGGTATTTATCACATTCGGGGATACACTGCCATGTGTATAAGTGAATAGTATTTGTGGCACATGAAAATGTTTTACTCTGAGTTCACATTTACAAATTCTAACACTAATTAAAGTAGTAGTAGTAGTGTATTTACATTTATTTTTTGCGATCAATTGAAAAACCTATTGATAGAATGAGTGCGTTTAAACAAGATTCATATTTAAGTGGAATTTTATTTATTTTTATGATGAAGATTGAACCTCAGACGGAATCAGCAGTGCTCAACTTGAAAAATTGCATAATGCAAGAAAAAGTTATATGGACTTATAAAGTTTAACCTCTAAATGTTATATGATGATCCAATTTTAATAAAAAAGTTTATAATTCTTCTCATATTCTGGGATATGCTTAGACTTTTAAAACTATTGGATGCTTGGCTAGAAATACAATTACATTCGAATACCTTCTTAAACAATTTGTACAAATACAACACATTCATAATCATTAGAGACACAATGTCGTTTTGTGGAGAATGCAACAGAAATAAGATCATAAATTTGATTGAAAATTTTTGGTTTTTTACAACATTTAGTTCTTGATCTACTTATATTGTTTTACTTTTTATTGTGAAATAATTTTTTTGGTATCAAAGGTATTCATTTGGATATTTTGGAAATTGAAATTTATGTTTGATCAATCTTGTAAAATGCAAACTGAAGAATATGCTGCTTCGCTGATAGTAAAACCTAACTCTTGGAAAAAGAAGGAAATAGATGAATGCATGTACACTTCTATTCAGGAAAATTATTATTTAATAATAGGAAAATAATAATACGTAGTAGTTTAGAAAGCATAATAAGCTTGCTTTCCACTGCAAATCCACCAGGAACAGGGTTCTGTAGTGAGTATTTGAACTGAAGGTCCGTTCTCCTTGATCGACAATAATATTTATGTTGACTCATTTTATTTATGAGTTAACAAACCGATCGACAATTTTTCAAAACTTTAAATGTTTGAATTACATAAATAACTACTTTCTTGACGGTATCAATAATACTACAAGAAATTCACTTGTCCACCCTTTCTAGAAGGTCTTCCGCAAACCGCTTCGAATTCCGCAACGGCGTTCCATGTCATATATTTTATTCAGAAGTTCCAAGCTTGCTTTTACTACTATAACCAGAAAGCAATATAATAGTTATCTGCAATGACCTTATAATATCCTATGTATCTTGCTGGAGAGAGTGCTGAGATGATATTATTATACACGGTGTTGAAAAAAAGTCGGTACACCCGAATAACTCCGGTGCATCGCATTGCAGCGGAAAATGTCTGGGGAAAAAGTTGTTTGGTTTTGAAGGAGGAATAGTTTACAATTTAAGCCACCCCCCACCCCCTCAACCCCGGGCGCTGGTGGGAGCAAGTTAAAATTTTCAAATGAAACCCCATATTTTTATTGGCGTATCGTATTCTCCTACCAAAAATAAACATCTTTTGTCCGAAATTTTTTTTATTCGGGCTCATCCTTCACCAATAATCACCATGAGAAAGACAAAATCAAAACCGTGCGAAAATCAAGTTTAATTCCGGACATACTATTTTTCTGTCTTGTACTAAAAAATGCCCATGATTATTGGTGAAGGATGGGTCCAAATAAAAAAAATTTTCGGACCAAAGATGTTTATTTCTGGTTGGAGAACACTATACGCCAATAAAAAATATGGGGTTCCATTTGAAAATCTTAACTTACCCCACCCGCGCCCGGGGTTTGAGGGTGGTTTAAATTGCTAACTATTCCTCCTTCAAAACCAAACAACTTTTTCCGGGCTACCGACCTTTCACCAACACCTTAGATGAAAGCGTCCACAAGAAAGTAGGGACAACTTTTCGAATAGATGTACAATTAAATGTACAAGAAAGTAGGGACAACTTTTCGAATAGATGTATAATTAAATTTGTATATAATTCTCGGTTTTGGCTTATTAGGTTTTGTTTCGTCAATGTGCACGCATTCATGTTTTATTCAGAATATCTCTTTATGGCAACTAAACTCGTTGAGTTTGTCAATTGAAAATTGGAGCACCCATGGGGTATATGGAAAATATTCTCTTTCATTTAATTTTTTTAAAATATTTCCTCAAAAGCTTTAAGATAATTTATTACTGAAATATTTATTCTCGGAAATTTAAATTTTCCTAAACCAACAAGATCGTCTTGTCGCCTTTTAACGCTCATTCTTAATTAAGTTGAACTTTGCAGTACTTAAAATTTTTCCTTGATTAAAAATTGCTATTACATTTTTACCACTAAGTTTTATTATAAAAAAATGCGAAATGCATTTAAAAAAATTAGATTTATTTACCGACGTAGTCAAATCGAGTTTTATTGAGAGTGGAAACCTCGGTACGTCGGCAAGCTGTTACAAGAATGTAGTTGCTGGTTTACTATTTTTACATTTTTGTTTATTACCACAGTAGTATTGATGTATTTGTTTAACATTGATTTCAAACCTCGATCTAAACACTTTCCAAGGATAGCAGAAGGATATTTATAAATTAATATTGTCTGGAATAATGTTCCTAAAATAATTGAAATGTATATTTTTAACTGGAAGATGCGTAAAGTAGCTAGAGAAAGAAGAGAGTAGGATAGTAACCAGATACACAATTTTCAAAATTTTAAATTAGAATAAAAATTTGAAATCAACTAAAATTTATTAACTTGTTGGATTACAACTGTTCAAATGACGCTTTTAAAATTTATATGGTAAATTAAGTAAAAAATTTCATTTTATTTAAAAAAAAATTATTTAACAAAAAAATATATGAAAAATAGAAAAATTATTTCGCATCCAGGATGTGGGTCTGGCGAAACGAAAAGGAATAATTTTTCTATTTTTCAACACTCAGTTGCGGTACATTACACCGTTTTGAGATGTGTTTTGCGGGTTTTTCTCTTTTTAGAGAACCGACCATTGGCTTCATGGGCTTTGACCCAGCCTTGTGGTACGCAAATACAGCACTATAAAGCACTATAGGTAAAATCCTTTAACCAACGTAACCACATATGGATGAGCGGCGGTTGTTCGTCTTGTGTTTCTACTATTCGCCGCTCTGGGCAAAATTAAGATGGTAAGGTCAGCCGAGCACTTTCCATGGAAATATCTGTAAAAGAGAGTCAAATCCCCAATCTATCTTCGATGTTCTAGGCTGTCGTCAGCTCATATTCTCCGATCAGACGAATAGCGCTCCTTTCGATGGAATCCAGTAGCCGAAGAGTATGTTTGGATGCAGAGCTCCAGACATGAGAGCAGTACTCTAGTCATGGTCGAATCTGGTATTGTATTAGAAGCTATCTTAGAGAAAATGGACTATCCTTTTGATTGAGAAAACTGTATCCTAAAAAAAATATGTAAGAAATAAAAACCAACTATTTTAGAATTCATTTTATGAAGCGTTTTACCGCGTCGTGCTGGAGAAAGTTCCTCAATAAGAGCAAGAAACATGTATTTAGAAGAACACGTTCTGGGTGATATTGGTGACAATGCATCTAAGGGCTTGTTCACACCAAGGCAACCGCAACGCGTCGGCAACGCGACCGCAACTTCCGTTGAGTTGCTCTTGCATTCCCACTAGAATCAACTGTTTTGAATTTGAGTATCTCGTGTTAGACGTGAACAAGATGTCGTCCTCGTCAGATGGAAATATAACCGTTGCACACAAAGATACCAAAAATTTGGGTTAAATAAATTTGGGACATACATAGTTCTGTATCACAGGAATTGAAAATGATTCTGGTAAATTGACTGGCTAGCAGAAATGTTTCTTACTCAATTTTACAGTACCGTACCCCCCACGAGATCCTTCTCATCATGGTTACCAGCGTGAATGGGGGATGATACAACCGTTATCAGAAATGTTGAGACCTAAAATACGCAAAAAGACACTACAATAGTTGAATGCTCTTTTGTCTGATATGACACATCATCTTTTTAAGCAACTGGCGACGGCGGCGCTGTATATAGCACTGCCGGTAACTCATACGGTACTCATAAACTACTGGCTTTGCAATTGAGTTGTATTTAGTCAGTGGGAACACGTGTATTTAAACGTTAGTGCTGTGTCGCGTTGATGTTGTGTTGCGGTTGCCAGTTGCTTTGGTGAGAATCAAGGAACCTCGCGGCTCAATAAAACACAACAGGATAGGTTGTTCATGAAACTCCTAAAGAACCATTGTTTCCTCCTTATATATTTGAGCTCTTGACCTATAGTAACGAATTTGATACACTGGAAACCGATATATTGTGTACCAGGCTAAAGTTCTTCGGTTTTGTTAACAGTATATCGAATTTTTTAAAGGATTCCTTAACAGAACACAACGGGTATCTCTCAGCTTCAGTCAATATCCATTTTTGGGTGTCATCAGATGTGTGCCCCAAGGAAGTATCCTTGGGGCACTGTTTCCATTTTATACCGCTGATTTATTAATAGCATGTTCTTAATACCCACTTCAGTATATGGACGATTTTCAAAATATATAATACATATGGTTGTGCAAACGCGAAGGGAGCTTCAAATAAAATTAATATTATCCTTAACATGGTGATTGAGATCACGAACTGTAATTAAATGGAAAAAAATCGCCACTGTTTATTCTCGGGTCACAAATGGAATTAACTAGAAATATAATGGTTATTAATAAATTAATTATATTTCCTTATTATATTGTTTTCAACTTTTTTTTTATCTCGCATTCATTGTGCTAGAAAGTGAATGTATTTGAAACTTTCTTACGACCACGTCTTAATGATTCCGGCTGGTTGAGCTCGGCTGAAAGATATCAAATGCAATTACCGGCATTAATTATGTAGCTAATGTTTTCAGGTCAACCCTCGTACCTCAATTGAAGGTTCATAAGAGGTGAATGTGTTCACGATAGGGAGAGTCGTCATAGACAACGGCTTTTTATTCCCCGTCACTCCAAAGACATATATCAGAGATCATTTAGTTATATTGCTCCCAAAATCTATAACACTTTTGGTATACTGGAACAAACCCGAACAGTATGTTTGCATCAGTTTTGAGTTTAAAAAAAATATTAAACAATTGAGTATTTTGATCATTTCGACAGAACTTAATAACATTAGTTTAATTAAAATTTTAATTTTTTTTTGGTATTTTTAAATTGTATTAATATATCAATCTTTAATTTGAATTTGTGAATTCAAAAATATTGTCAATATGTAAGATATAGCTCATAGGTAACTTCTTTATTTTTTTAAAATATAATTAGCATATTTTTGTGATGTTTTACTCATATTAAGATTGTAAGAAAATTATACGTTTAGTTTTTCGTTTTTTGATTTACCTTTAAAAATAATATAAAAACCTTCCTTACATGTCCAATAACAATAACTTTCCCTTTACACCACTGGTCGGCAATTTTTGACCCTCCGATAAATAAAATTATATTAACAAATTTGCATAAATAGTTTGTTTTAATTACCTGCAAAAATAAATTGGTCGAAATACCCAAGTTAATAAATTCTCACAATGCCCGTAAATGTGGAAATACGTCACTGGGAATAATGTTCAATAATTAAAATATAAACTTTATGGCCAATTATTAGGTGACCTGCATATAATGTTGGCGTAAGTGGTACCGAGAAATTTATGTTAATTAATTTTAATTTGATAATTATTAATTAGTAGCCATGGAAGTAAAAAAATATTTAATTTTCGGTGGGGTTTTATATTAGATATTACTTTCATAGGATTGAATTAAAAGATAAATTTATTTCACAAAATTACCTTGTTATCTTAGATGTTACCAACTAAGATATTACTCATTTCATTTATAAGTGAGTCGTATGTGTTATAAAGAAGTTATAATAAAATATTTCTTTAATAAAAATTTTTAAATAAAAAAAATAATTAAACTAATTTAAATAAAATTAAAATTAAGTTTTGGAGAATACTTTTCTTCTTGAATAATCAATGTCGGTACCTAACTTTAGGTAATAGCAGTAAGGTACGGGTGCCTACCACAAAAATATTAAAGCTAAACTAAAGAATTAAAAATCTTCAAGGCAACTCCACCCAAAGAGTTCAAAAGCTGAAAAACAAAGCTCGCAATTCGATGCGGTCATCACCTTGAGATTTTCTTAGGAAAAATGGTGACAAGATTTCGCATGAAAATAAAATCAACATAGACTATCTTCTTATTAAAATAACATGGCAGCCAACAAACTAAAAATCACGATCCCAATTCAATGTTACCGATTCACATGCTCGAGAAACAAGCTGGGGCGAGTTTAACTGTTTTTTTACCGGGCTAGTAAAAACTAATTTTGACTAAAATATGTTTAGTCAAAACTAGAATTAACTGAGAATAATCTAGAATTAACTAGGAAGAATAGTTTTCCTAAGAAAATCGGGTTTTAACTGAAATCAGATTTTACGGTAATATATATATTTACGGCATCCAATATAATACAGGGTGTCCCCTAAGTAATGAGATATGGAAAACCCACAGACTCCTTACGGAAAAATATTAGAATTTAATTATGCTTACCTATATCCAAAAGTTGATATTAACTGAGATACAGGGTGTTAAAGTTAAAACTTCATTTTTGTTTTTCTCTAACAGCTTTGACAGAAACCAACGGCTTTTTACAAAATTTGGCAATTCTTTTTTGTGCCTCCGTGTATTTAAGTTTTTAATGAAAATAATACTTTTCTCATATTTAATACATAAAAAAGGTACACTAATTTTAGGTCGCCCAGAGTTGGCGTTTCGGAGATATATGCATTTATATTGTTTAGTGCCTATAAAGTAACCTATGAGAAAACAAATGAAATTTAGAGATGCAGTTGCTATGAATCCTCTATGTTGTTATTTGCTTCTTAATAATTGTAAAATAGCTGTGTAAAAAAAATTTATCCTAAATTAAGTAACAATGCCGAAACACAACAATCAACAAACAAATAACAACATGGAGGTTTCATAGCACCTGTATCTCTAAATTTCATTTGTTTTCTCATGGGTTAATTTAAAAAAAAATTTGTTTGCAAATTAATAATAGGCACTAAACAATATAAATGCATATATCTCCGAAACGGTAACTCTGGGCGACCTGAAATTAGTGTAACTTTCCTACGTAATAAATATGAGAAAAGTATTATTTTCATTAAAAACTTAAATACACGGAGGCACAAAAAGTTATGACCTAGTAAATGTGCAAAAAATACGAACAAGGCAGCTCCCCGCCCCCTACATTGTACATTAAAATTTCAACAAAAAATCAGTTCCTCACCTAAAAAAACCATAATTGCCAAATTTTGTAAAAAACCGTTGGTTTCTGTCAAAGATATTAGAGAAAAACAAAAATGAAGTTTTAACATTAACACCCTGTATCTCAGTTAATATCAACTTTCGAATATAGGTAAGTATAATTAAATCCTAATATTTTTACGTAAGGAGTCTGTGGTTTTTCCATGTCCCATTACTTAGCGGACACCCTGTATATGTTACCGTAAAAACCCGATTTTCCTGGGTAAAACTAGTTTCAACTATCCTTCCTAGTCAATTCTAGATTTAAGTTAGAACTAGAATGTACAAATATTCTCAGTAATTTCTAGTTTTACGTAAACAGGTGTTAGTTTTAAATGCGTTAAACTAGAATTGATTGAAATTTTATTTAAAATTGGTCGCGAACTAATTTTTTGCTGGGAAGATCGGGTTTTAACTGAAATCGGGGTTTTATGGTAACATATATACTAATTTCATTTATCTAAGGGCAAGAAAATATCATTATCCGTTACTATATATTTTTTTGTTAAAAGTAAGATACACGAAATGTCTACATCTCGCGGTGTATTTGCGTACCACAAGGCTGGGTCAAAGCCCATGAAGCCAATGGTCGGTTCTCTAAAAAGAGAAAAACCCGCAAAACACATCTCAAAACGGTGTAATGTACCGCAACTGAGTGTTGAAAAATAGAAAAATTATTCCTTTTCGTTTCGCCAGACCCACATCCAGGATGTGGGTTTGTTCGGGAGGAATATGCTATTAATAAATCAGCGGTATAAAATGGAAACAGTGCCCCAAGGATACTTCCTTGGGGCACACATCTGATGACACCCAAAAATGGATATTGACTGAAGCTGAGAGATACCCGTTGTGTTCTGTCAAGGAATCCTTTAAAAAATTCGATATACTGTTAACAAAACCGAAGAACTTTAGCCTGGTACACAATATATCGGTTTCCAGTGTATCAAATTCGTTACTATAGGTCAAGAGCTCAAATATATAAGGAGGAAACAATGGTTCTTTAGGAGTTTCATGAACAACCTATCCTGTTGTGTTTTATTGAGCCGCGAGGTTCCTTGATTCTCACCAAAGCAACTGGCAACCGCAACACAACATCAACGCGACACAGCACTAACGTTTAAATACACGTGTTCCCACTGACTAAATACAACTCAATTGCAAAGCCAGTAGTTTATGAGTACCGTATGAGTTACCGGCAGTGCTATATACAGCGCCGCCGTCGCCAGTTGCTTAAAAAGATGATGTGTCATATCAGACAAAAGAGCATTCAACTATTGTAGTGTCTTTTTGCGTATTTTAGGTCTCAACATTTCTGATAACGGTTGTATCATCCCCCATTCACGCTGGTAACCATGATGAGAAGGATCTCGTGGGGGGTACGGTACTGTAAAATTGAGTAAGAAACATTTCTGCTAGCCAGTCAATTTACCAGAATCATTTTCAATTCCTGTGATACAGAACTATGTATGTCCCAAATTTATTTAACCCAAATTTTTGGTATCTTTGTGTGCAACGGTTATATTTCCATCTGACGAGGACGACATCTTGTTCACGTCTAACACGAGATACTCAAATTCAAAACAGTTGATTCTAGTGGGAATGCAAGAGCAACTCAACGGAAGTTGCGGTCGCGTTGCCGATGCGTTGCGGTTGCCTTGGTGTGAACAAGCCCTTAGATGCATTGTCACCAATATCACCCAGAACGTGTTCTTCTAAATACATGTTTCTTGCTCTTATTGAGGAACTTTCTCCAGCACGACGCGGTAAAACGCTTCATAAAATGAATTCTAAAATAGTTGGTTTTTATTTCTTACATATTTTTTTTAGGATACAGTTTTCTCAATCAAAAGGATAGTCCATTTTCTCTAAGATAGCTTCTAATACAATACCAGATTCGACCATGACTAGAGTACTGCTCTCATGTCTGGAGCTCTGCATCCAAACATACTCTTCGGCTACTGGATTCCATCGAAAGGAGCGCTATTCGTCTGATCGGAGAATATGAGCTGACGACAGCCTAGAACATCGAAGATAGATTGGGGATTTGACTCTCTTTTACAGATATTTCCATGGAAAGTGCTCGGCTGACCTTACCATCTTAATTTTGCCCAGAGCGGCGAATAGTAGAAACACAAGACGAACAACCGCCGCTCATCCATATGTGGTTACGTTGGTTAAATGATTTTACCTATAGTGCTTGTGTTTGATCATAAAAAAAAATATTAAGATTTACAGATCAAGATTAGATACTTTATCTAACTGGGCATCATCAGACTTAAAAAATTTTCATTTAAGAACTTGGAAAAAGATTGAAAGAAGGAACACGTCACTAAATAACCTTAAAATAAAATAAACACCACAATAACAACAACCACATTTATACATGTTACTGTATTGTGAAAATGTGCTTGAAGGTTGTTGTACTCATGCCAAAAAAAGTAATCATATACTGAGGTATGGGGAGTTTTAGGATACTACAGATTGTAAATTGAAGTGAAAAAATTACAATATTTCAGAAATTTTCCCATCATCGTATTAACCGCGTAAAATGAAATGCCGCATTTATCATAGCATGCTCACTAGTTCTCATCGTTAATCTTTTGAAGCATTCAAATGAGAATAGCGGTCTTCCGCTCTAATGGAGGAGTGGTAAGACATAACGGTTAGTCAACTTTGCATCATTGCATCCTCTTGACCTAATAAAGCCTTACCATATTTATTATTCGATTAAAAACTTTTTTCAATTTGATCACTATATGAGTGTGTAGAAGATATTTTTATAATTTTAGGTACTGAATCCGTTTAATATTTAAGTATTTTAATAAATTAATTGATTCAGCAGATACTCGGTGCAAATCCATAACTAATATGAGAAATAATAAAACTACGTTATATTTCTCTTCCACTATATTCTTCAAAATTACATGTTTCGCTATCACTGTAGCTTCTTCAGATTGCGAATGAATGAATATTTTTATATATATAACAAAGTGTACAATCTTAAAATATTATTACAGGTATAAAGATAGTGTAGGGGATAAAATAGTAACAGTGTGATTTTCCAAATGGTCAGTAAAGTGATTATATAAATTATTGTATAGATTTATTTATACATGTAATAGCGGATTAGTGAAATATTATAATTAAGCAAAGGAGAATTGTTAAGGTCTATTTGATCATTCAGTAAAACATCGGTATTTTTTAGTTTATTTATTTCCATGGATTCTAACAGATTAAGTTTTATGCCTTTATTTTCAGTATGTAGGATTTTAAAATTTGAATTAAACTTATGTTGTTTTTCTTTTAAATGGTTGGAATAATTAGAATCTGTTTTAACTTTTATGTAACTATTATAATATTCTTGTATTCTTTTTCCAAAATGTCTCCCTGTTTGGCCAATGCATGTTTTCGGACAATCTTTACATTTTAGTTTACACTCCTGATTTTCTATTTTTATGATTTTTAGTTTCATTATTTTTTATATATTTCCCTAAAGTGTTGTTAGTTTTGTAAGCTACCCTTAGGTTGAGTTTATTAAGCATCTTACCCACATTTTTGCTAGGTTTTTCAATGAAAGTAACAACTTTAAATTTATCTGTTGACGTTTTACTATTTGGGAAAACTAAATCAACAGTTTTTTGTTTAAGATTTTGTTTATTAAATTCGAAGAATAACCATTATTGACTGCTATTTGTGAAACATTTAATTTTTAAGAATATAGTAGAAAAGAAATATAAAGTATTTTTTATTGTTTCTGATAATACTATTTAAGTATTTTTCTATTTTTTCAGATCTGGAAAAGAATAAGCCCCATAAATTTTCTTCAGCAGAAGTTACATTTCCAGAAGTGCTGAAATACTTAATATACCTAGCATAATATTATTATAGATGTTGTAGGTTAGGAATTTTGCCGTAGTTGACATAAATATTATAGAAATAAAGCGATAAGACATTGAAAACTTCTTAAGACGATGGTTAAACGCAAAATATTATAATCCTCTTTTCTTCGTATAGTATTTTATTACAAAATATTTAATTGGGAGCACCAAAATTCAATTCAATATCACAACAACCTTCCTTAACACGACCACGGAAAACTTCGTCGTCAGGTCACGTTTTGTATGAACAACATTAAATGAAAATAAAGCCATTTTGTCCCTTTTATATCATTTTTCTCGGCAACTTACCGTGGAATGTCTTTTTACTCTTTTAAGTGTTTCTTTTGTGGAGAGAAATGGCAAGAGTATATATCCTTTTAATGTAAATGTTTACTTAATTAAGAAAAATCGTCTGAAAGGGTGAAAATAAACGCAAAAATATATTCGTTTGAATGAAAAAATAACAGAAACATAAAAATAATATTGTTTAAAACTAAATTATTTTATGAACGAGTTTTATAAAAGAAAATATCTTACAACTGAATTTTAATTTAATGTTGTTCATTTATAATAGGCGTAGGAAGATACGTTGGTCATT
Organism: Barypeithes pellucidus; assembly: GCA_963991005.1. NCBI lineage: Eukaryota > Metazoa > Arthropoda > Insecta > Coleoptera > Curculionidae > Barypeithes > Barypeithes pellucidus. The sequence goes on from OZ022559.1 coordinate 40,141,869, forward strand.
TAGTTCGGCAATGTAAGAAATATAATATTTGGAGAAATGCTACAAACTACAAACACACACTGTATATTTTTAATTAGCCTATTAATATTTTTAAACGATTGGTATTTATATAAGATAGATTGGTTGAAACAAAGTCGATTTATCAGTAATTTTTCTGATCTTTTTCTTTATTTATTGAGTCTGATATTGCGACGAACTTTTGTTTGTAAGATATTTATTTTAGTTCCAACGGCAAGCCCTGGTTTAGAAAGGATTGTGAGTGTGCTGTCAGATCAAAAAATCTGGCTTACCGACAGTGGCGTAAAACCCCTACCACTGAGAATCGTACCATCTTTGTGACCGCTCGAAACCAATGTAAGCTAACAATAGATCAAAACAAAGAAGCCCATAACGTGAGGATCAAAAACAAACTTCTTGACAGTCCAAACGGATCAAGGTCCTTTTGGTCAGTCGCTAGTCAGCCAAAATTTCACCGAATCAACTATTCCATCTCTAACACGTCCCGATGGTACAATAGCATCTACAGCCGGAGACAAAGCAAACTTACTTGCTGAACTATTTTCTTCGCATTCCACTGTAGATCTTCAGGGGAGAACACCACCCGACATTCCTGCAGTTCAATCCGAAATGACCGAAATCGTGTTCCGTCAGCGTCCCGTCAAACGAATCCTGAAAGGACTCGACGTCAAAAAAGCTACTGGTCCAGACGAAATTCCTATTATAGTTCTCAAGAGAGGCGCTGATGAACTAACACCAGTATTTTGTAGACTTTTCAACTTATCCTACAAAAAAGGAATATTTCCATCTTGCTCGAAGATGGCGCGAGTCCAGCCTATTCAAAAAAAGGTAAGAGAACCCTGCCTAACAACTAGCGACTAGTCGCATTGCTTTCAGTTATATCAAAAGTAATGGAGAAAACTATTAACCAACAATTTCCAAAGTAACTGTCTGCATCATTATCAGCGATCATTAATATGATCTTCGGAAGTCTAGATCAACTGGCGATCTTCTATCTTATGTTACCCATCTTTGGAACCACGCAAACGAATATCATAGGGAGTATCGGGCTGTTGCACCGGATATTTCTAAAGCTTTTGATCGTGTTTGGCATGAGGGGCTTCTAAGTAAACTGCGATCCTATGGTATGCTCAATCGATTATGTGCATGGTTATCTTGCTTCCTTAAGGACCGCTCTCTGCAAGTGGCGATTGACGGATTTTTCCTCAGACACCTTCACCATCAATGACGGTGTTCCTCAAGGGTCTGTATTGTCTCTCACTCTCTTCTTACTCTACATTAACGACCTTCTAGTGAAAACTAAAAATCCGATATTTAGTTTCGCTGACGATAGCATACTTATCTCATCTTTCTCTTTGAATGCGCAAACATCGGTTGCCGACGCACGTCTTCGCAGACAGCATGAAGTATCACGGCTCAACAAAGACCTGAAAGAAATTTTTGCTTGAGGTGACAGAAACCAAGTCGAATTTAACGCTAAAAAACCAAGGCAGCAGTTTTCTCTAAAAAGGTTAACATTACAGAACCGGATATAGTCATGGCCGGATACGCAATCCCACTGGCTTCATCTATCAATTTGCTGGGCGTCAATCAGTTAGGAAATATGTCTTGGCATAACCACGTTGTGGCAATCGCCAGGATAGCTTCTCAGAAGCTTGGGGTACTCTTCCGAACCAGAAAGTTGTACACACCTCAACAACTTTTGACACTATACAAAGCCCAGATTCGACCATCACTAGAGTACTGCTCTCATGTCTGGAGCTCTGCACCCAAACATAGTCTTCGGCTATTGGATTCCATCGAAAGGAGGGCCATTCGTCTGATTGGAGACCACGAGCTGATGAAGAACCTCGACAGCCTAGAACATCGGAGACAGGTTGGGGATTTGGCTCTTTTTTACAGATATTTTCATGGAAAGTGCTCGGCTGACCTTGCCCTTTTAATTCCGCCCAGAGCGGCGTATATCAGAAATACATGACGAACCACTGCCGCTCATCCATATGTGGTTAAGCTTAGCACTCCTCGAACTTCACTATTTACGAATACTTTCATCTGGAGGACTTCATCCTTATGTAACGACCTTCCCGAGGTCGTTTTTCCCAACGAATATAACCTCCAACGATTCAACCACTCCCAGAGTGCCCTAAAGGATTTTTCCTATAGTGCTTGTGTTTGATCATAAAAAAAAACTTAATTTAAATTTAATGTTGTTTATTTATAATAGGCGTAGGAAGATACGTTGGTCATTTAGTTCGGTAATGCAAGAAATTTAATATTTGGAGAAATGCTACAAATTACAACACACACACTGTATATTTTTTATTAGCCTATTAATATTTTTGAACGATTGGCCTTTATATAAGATAGAGGGGTTGAAACAAAGTATCGACTTATCAGTCATTTTTGAGGAGTGAACAACTGACAATTAAATTAATCTTCTGATCTTCTCTGAAAAATTTCTGTATTTATTGAGTTTGATATTGCGACGAACTTTTGTTGGTAAAATATTTATTTTATGTAAGTGGTATTAAGAGGAAACTGATATTATGATGAATACAAATAGTAAAAACCGCTGATGTTCTATTGAACACTAAACAAATTAAAATAGACCAAAAGAAACTAAAGTAAAACAGAGAAGTTGCAGCGATGTACGGAATTATTTTGTGCAAAGGGAATTGTTTAGATTTGCGCAAATAAGCAAGCCGGCTTGCCTCCTTGCGACAAGGAGTTCTGAAAAACGTCATTAGTTTTTCACCGTGTGTTCTCAGTGATATAAGTTGAATGTTTAAAATAAACTTATTTTCAGACCTAAAAATACATAGTAATATTTTTCTTAATAACTTAGCCAATGCCCTTCAGCTAAACTAAATTAATTCTTCTTTGTTTCTTTGACAGATAATAATAAATCGATAATTAAAAACTCTGAACATTTAAATTAAAGGAGGAGTGAGCTATTTCCTTGTAAATTTCATTAAGCAAACCTTATACCTACAGTGAAATTTTATTACTTGTTCTAATAGAGAAATAACATTTATGAAGATACCAGGAGCGTTAAATAATTTTTTATCGGAGTCAACATGTGGCAATGATTAGGTAGAAAACGTCTCTTTGATAAAAATACTTTATTTACCTTCTATTTGATGTGATTTGAGTAAAAAGCTGCACGATTTTAAAATTCATTGATCAGGCGTTATAATACTGATTCCTTGTTTAAATTAGAAAGTATGTCTTTTTAACTCCATAATATGGGAAAAGATGGATTTGAGGTAGATCTAAGCAAAGTGTTGCTAAAAATAGTAACACGTGTAATCTAACAAACCCAGTGAATTTATTCTACTAAATATTACCACGTTCAAGTTCATAGTCTATAGTTTAAGATAAACCAGAAAAGGGAGACAAACGGTATTAAAATAATTTTCTTTAAAGAAAATTGGTAGTGAAAATAAAAATCTGTAAGTTGTTTCTTAACTGGTATTTATTTTCAAAAACATTAGAATGTAGTTCCTGATCTAAAAAAAATATTTTTTTGTCGTATATTCTTATAGAAAAATCAATTGGTTCTTCTATGAAAAATGAAATTTATTGAAAAAGAAAAACGCATAACGGAAATATAAAAACACAACAGATGTGTTATTTGTCTTCTATTAAATTTGGTCTTCCAATTCAAAATCAACATCACCATTGAAGCCCTCAGTATCTTCCTGTAGGGTTTATATATATATATATGTAGGTTAGTATAAAAATGAAGAATGTTGATTTGCAGCGGGAATCAGGTCAATGTAAGATTTCATATCGTTCAGTTTAAGTGTTGGTACTGCTTTACCTTGAGGCGCTCTTTAAGCTATTACAAAATACTACGCCTAAAGTTGGCATCCTTTTTTTAATGTTTATCCAGTTTATGTCGCTCTCGTAATCTATTTTTATAAAAATGCTGTAAGATTTATTTTTGACAATTTTAATTTTTTTTATATGTAACCAGTTAATTTTTTCATCTAAGACGTCTTTTTTCTATTTGTAATTTCTTCTAAATTTTTTTAATACTCTAAAATAAACAAAATTGACTAAATACCTAAATCAACAACATTTAAAACAGATTTAGCAAGAAGGATCCGAATTAACAAATTAACTTCTTGACAGGAAATGGTTAACCTTAATTTCTGTTTTTTTAACTGAATACAAACTGAACACAAATGTTAAAAACTTTGTGACAATTGTCACAACACGTTATGTAAGAAGAAACCAACTGCTTGTTGGTTCCGTGTTGCAAATCGCGAACTACCCAGTACTATATTGCGAAACTTGAATACAGGTTTCTCTAATTTTCAATAAGGTCATATTGCTTATAGATGGCGCTCATAGGCATTTTGAGATGCAGCTTAATTACAAATAGATAAAACACCTTTTTGTGATTCTAAAGAACCAGCTAACTAATTTTAGCAAAAATTGTTAGTTGGTTCCTTATTGCAGAAGGGAGTCCAACTAATAGTTTATTTATTAGAATTAGTCTATCCGTGGTCAAAAATATAACGGCATTATAAAATACGTAGTCATTAGTAAGTATGAGACATGGCATTTAAACATGTAAAATGAAGCAAAAATCCTGTATAAGTTCTTGTCAGTGATAAAACCAAACAAACCCGAATAAAAATCTGTGACGAATCATCCAAAAAGTATTTTATAACTGTCTCACATAACAAAGATGTCCGATTTGTATTTTGGCTTTACCGGTTTAAAACGGCTAAAAAACTCAACTTTCCATTCTCCTTAATATATTAAAGTTATAATAAATTCCAAAGTTAGCAACAGAATTTAAACCAATTTTTATCAAGTCGTTCTTCTACAAAAATTCGGGCCTTAGTCACGTAAAAACCTGTATTTGATGTTAAACTTTAAATTCGTTTTACTCCCTCGCACTTTTCGGTCAATTTTGCTAATGACCTGGAAACTTTTCGAAAGGCCAAGTTCCGCTTACAAATAACCTATATTAGCATTTTCCCTACTTTATATGCAAATTTAACTTTGTTCGGACTCCGCACTCATAACAAATAAATTCACTTTGGGATATGTCATCGTTTAAGTTCCAATTATCTCGTTGTTTTGCGCTTTTTGTTCGGCTTTATTGCTTAAATTTTCTACATAGACCTATAAAAACGAATTGGGTTTTAAATAGTTATTTCAATCAGTCTTAAATTACCAACACCTTTTTCGAAACTCCTTCCAAGTTTTTTTTCCTAAAAGTATCGATGCTGTAGAAACCTGTATATTATTTACATCATCGAATTCGGAAAGATATTCTTAAGTAGAGAAGGCGTGTTGTAACTTTAAGCTATTTACGTCTACGTTTTGCTTTCAAATATTCTGGGCAAGCCTTTTGGGACGTCGGATACAATAAATTAAGCTGGTTGAATATGGAAACCCAAAAGCCGAATAAAAAAAGGAACGGACTCCGTTCATTAACAAGCATTCTCTCTTTCCAGGCGATATGCGCACTGTTTTTATATCTGAACCGTTTCAATTTTAACCTTCTATTTTTTGCTTTCCTGGTTGCTTTTTGTGATAGGCCTGAAAAAAGGGTTACTAAGAAGAAATTACCAAAGATGCTAAGTTAAATTAGAATTTATAAATTAAATATTATCAAGCAAAATTAAAAATAATAACATTATATTTTTAAAAAATTAACATATTATCTCCCAATTGGACACCCTTAAAAAACAGATTATATTATATAATTTATAGCCTTAAATGTCGGACTGGATTCCAGTTTAGGACTAAGGACAGAATATGCTTGATAATAACAAATAACAATTGAAATTTTTATAAATGTGTAAAGCTAAGTTTGCCCATAAAGAAATATAGTGAGTCTGTCTGTATATCTTGAAAAAACTTGCAAACCTAAAAAAATATATATAGAACTAGCTATATATATATTTGTCCGTTCGTCTGTCGGTCGGTGTTAGCAGGGGAACTGGAAAATTTTATTACCTAGTAGACTCAAAGCCTAAATTTAGGGCAAATTTGTGCTCGTTGAATGCAATGCTGCGCTTATATTTCTATCATTCACATCTATTAGGTTGTAATAAATATTTATGCTCACTTCTTAACTCCCTTCGCCCATAGCACCTCTAATTGATATAAACTATAACTCTTTCCCAACCTCTATCATATATCTATAATTATAATTATGTTTACATTTAACATGTATTGGAAAATATGGGGTAAGGGGTTCAAACTTACTAGTAATACAAAAAATGGTATAGAATATTTTCAAGTTGTTCTTTTACTTGTTATGTAGAAGTGAAAGGATTTTACAGTCTGAGCGAATGTGACATGCCTTTATTGTAGAATTGCGCATCCTTGAGATGGTTAACCATGTTACCCATTTATTATTTGTTTGTGCAGTAATATAGATACATAAGTTCTCAGTCCTTTGGTATCATAGAAACATTTATAATACTATGCAATTTATGTATCTCTACAACGATTGAAATGCTAATAACATCTTTTATCGAAGAATTTAATCTATCTCAAAGCTCAAATCCGATATCTACCTATTGGATGAAATGACGTAACTCAGTAGCATTAGGAAAGACAAACCCAAATCCATGGACTGTTTCTCAACTCTTACCCTCACTGCCATCCTAACTTTTATCCCCACTCAAATGACTTTTCCAGCTTCGGAAATAATTCTTCATTTATTAAAGGGTGAAAAGAACTTTATTGTATAATATTCATGCATAATGTTTTGGCCTTCGACATAAAACGTTTATAATTAGTGGACTGTATATTTTTTATGTAAAGGGATATTTAAAGAGAAGCCGATACAAGGATATGTTTCTTCTGTCGCTTCTTTTCACTTGTCTTCTTTACGTATCTGGTGGCCACACTGGCACACTATTGTCACCTTCACATACCGCCCGCCTTGAAAGGACGTAGCTAGCACTTTCAAAATTCTAAAAAATTAACAATTTACAATGGTTGTACAATTTCTACCGTAACAAAACTATAATCACATTTATAAATTCATGATAGTTTGCTAACAATAATGCAAACATTAAATATTAATTATTGTCAATGTCTACAGGTAGTACACATATTCAATTTAAAGTTCTTTTGATTGTACCAGAACGAACTTTAATTGTTACTACTCAGACAATACCATCAGTTCCTTCATGCAGTTCAGTTACACGTCCCAAATGCCAATATAAAACAAACGCATTATCGTCTTTTACTAAAACCAATGATCCAACCTTACAATGTCCATGTAGTTTTTTCTCCATTTGGTTCTGGTCTGCAATTCTCCTAGGTACTCCTTCTGCCATCTGGTCCAAGAGTGCTGTACCATTGCTTGGATATGTTACCATTTTGACAGTTTATTGTCCGTGAGATCATGTTAACATATACGGTCATCGTGCGGCCAATCAAGAAATGAGCTGGAGTTATAGCGGAGCAGTCTTCTGAATCTTCAGTTAACGGACATAACGGTCGAGAATTTAAGATACCGTCGATCTGCACCAACAGTGTCGAATTCCTCACAAGTTAAAGACCTTACTCCAATTATCCGCTTTAAATGAAATTTAGTACTTTTTATTCCTGCGTCCCAAAGACCTCCGAAAGTTGGTGAGTTAGCAGGAATAAAATGCCATCTTATTTTATTATCAGCTAGTTTATTTCCGATATAATCATTATTTTCTTGCAAAAAATTATAAATTTATAAATGTGATTATAGTTTTGTTACGGTAGAAATTGTGTATAATCATTGTAAATTGGTAATTTGTTAGAATTTTGAAAGTGCTAGCTACGTCCTTTCAAGGCAGGCAGTATGTTAAGGTGACAATAGTGTGACAGTGTGACCACCAGACAAGAAAAGAAGACAAGTCAAAAGAAGTGACAGAAGAAACATATCCTTATATCGGCTTCTCTTTAAATATCCCTTTACATAAAAAATATACAGTCCACTAATTATAAACGTTTTATTTCGAAAGCCAAAACACATAATATATGGCCAACCGATCGAAATATTAAAGATATAGGGTAAACTTCCAGCATCATATTAGTCCCAGTGTGTTTTACAAACGTATATTACAATATTTTAACGATCTAATTTGATGGACCCCCGTCATCACATTATTTATGTAGTTGAATTTTTACCCATTTAAATTTAGCATATAGTATGCATAAAAAGGTATTTGATATATTTTTTTTTCATTTGTGGTAGGGAATTTGCATTGCTTTTTTGGTTTATTTATTATTTGGGTATTGACTGTATATTTTTAGATTTAAAATTTTTTAAGAAAAATGTTAAACATTTTTGTTTTGTTTCATTTGTTTAATCCCTTAACTTGTTAGGTAGGAATCAGTGGGAAAGCATAATGTAATTTTTCAAATATATACATATTCCACCAGCTATAATGGTAACTGCCGGGCATAGAAATTCAGGATAAAAAAAATCATTAATAAAGTGGCCATGAGAAAACCATGGAAATCACTTTCTTAAGTTCCGCAATTCGCCGTAAGGGGGGGACATATTAAAATTAAAAATTTCTCAGAATAGCCCTACATTTGGTAACATCGTTAGAAATTCTGTGTCATTTTGGTGAGAAGCTCATTGGCGTACCGACCTTGATAAGAATGGGTGAAGGTATTGAATTGATAATCATTTAAATTGCTTTAACTTCAATACGATTTATTCAATTTTACACGAAAATTTCTAATAAAGCTGCTAGATGATGCAGTTACAATAATAACAATTTTTGATTTATTCCGAAAGCTAAGGTCATACGGTATAATTATGATCATAATCGGAAAGTAGATCAAATTTTCAAGAAAACAATATTAAAACCGCACTTCTATCTTCTTTTGTTTAAAAGTTATTGCCAGATGAATAATTTTTAACAATCTTATAGGGAATTGTTTCCATAATTCCACTGTCAAGAATTACTTGGAAAAAAATATTAATTACTTGCCAAAGATATACCTTAATATGGGAATTTCGGAGAAATTTACAATTTGAATAATTACTTTCCAATTGTGTCTAGTGGCGGCGAAATGAGGGACTCTATAATTGCCAGGATCTCCTCATAGTCACTTTAATAAAAATTTTGTTCCCAGAATTTCTATGCCCAATAGTTTCCCAGATATGACCGGTGATCGGCCTTAGCAAAACACCCTATATACAGGGTGATTCACGATCTATGGTAGGTTAGAGGTATATGGAAAAGATGCAATAGGATCTTTTAAAAAAAAATTAGTTGATTCTATATAAACGCACCCGCTGCGTCGATCTAAAATACTTTATTGTAGCAATAAAAAAAGTTTTTACGTTTCCGTAAGGACCGCTAGGAAGCACAATTAGTCGGTGACAACAAAAAACTTAAATTTCTTCGAATTATCACTGTTACGGTTCTTCTAAACGGGCAACATTTTTCTGCAATATATTGCGATATATCTCTACATATGGCTGGAAATATTTCGGGCAACTTCCAGCTATACTATTGCCGCCACACATTGCCGTAAGAAGCACTTTTAAGGAAATCATTTAATTATGGATATAAAAAGATCATTAATTTCTGCGATATTACAATTCGTAAATATGGTTCTAAATGGGCAATATTTTTCTGTAATATATGTATGTCTGAAATATAGCCCGGCAATCTGCGTACATTAATTATTGCAGAAACATATCTGGCAATGTATTGCTGGGCAATATTCCGCAACAGCATGTCTGTAAATGGGCTATTCAGTATTCAGTCGGGCAATAATGTCTGACGAAATTATTCGTGTAGCGACGTAATATTAGTAACGTGTAGACTTTACTTCAATCAGCAAGATGCCGGCATCATATAAACAATACTAAATATATTTGGCTATATTGCCATCCCAAATATATTGCAATATATTTCTACATATGGTTGGTAATATTTCCAGCCGCTTCCAGCTATTGCAGCCTCACATTGCCGTAAAAATGTTCGTTTAGAAATACTTTAAAACTATTTTCGTATTACCGGTAAGATGGTCGGAGGAGGCTTTTAAAAAAATATTTTTAAAATCGCTGTATCTTCCATACCCTTTATCCAAATTTAATAACGTAGTCTCGTTTTAGAGATAATTTTACACTTATTAATTATTCGGCTGCAGCCGTGATAGCTAGTTCACTCGGCATCTTCTCTAGATGGTGCTGTTTACCCATGGCTCGTTTCCTAAATTTTCTTAATAAAATTAAGATTTAAAGAAGAAATTAATTTTATTTTATTACTGTGCTAAAATTGCACAAAAATAGCTACATTTTGGCGCAAACCGTAAATCGATATCTTTACTCCTTCTGGAATAATTTACCAATAACAATTTTATTCAAAAAAAAATTATGTTGGTAGGGCAAATGTTAGAGTTGTTGGCCATGTGATAGTTATTGGCCATCTCAGTATTTTTTGGGACAAATACCAATATGTTGCAATAATAAGTAGGTTAGTAATTTTGTAACGGATTTAGCGACATCTGTACACGTGCTGTCAAAATGTGAAATAATTTTTTATTTTTGTGGCACATAGCCCTCGGAGAGTTGTAAATATGCCAACAATTTAGCAAATGCAATACGAACATTTTCTGAAATATTCTGAACTTTGTTCTGCTCGCACCACAACTCGAAGTTTATATATCATTTTTGATAAAGTCTACGTGATTTCTGGGGTAAAAGTTTTTCTAGGTTATTTTCTGAAATTTCTCGTGTTTCTGTTAACTTTAATAATATATTTATTTTTAATTATAGCAGCTGGCAAGCAACTTTATTATATTCAATGGTTTCTATCATGTCATATTTGATACTTGCAGCATTTTAATTGTAAAAGTATTACCAACGCAAGATGAAAATATATTTAAATGGAACAAATCTGCTATATTAAGTTATTCAGACTTTAAATAGAAAAATTATTATAAAATACACGGTTCATAAGATAATTAGAGTACTCATATAAAAACCCGCAAAGCGAGGAGTTTTCTAAATTAAACGAGTGCTCTAATATAATATCTAATGAGACTTTTATTTTAATTTACTATTAAATTATTATGTTGGAAAATATTTTATGTATTAGTTTTAATACGAAATTCAAATCCATAACAAATACGTTAAGCTGATTAAATCCCAATAAGTTGTTAAACTTTAGGTCATGGACACAAAATCTATGGAGCTTTCACTTGCCGCGAACTAGAGTAACTTCTAATCCACGTAGACCGCAGCATTGGTATATACATATTAATCTTCTTAAGTGTAACGTACATAATTTAAGTTTATAATTATCGATTTACATGTAAATCCAAGTTAAACTTTAAAACTGTTCAGGTTGAGTTGTTGAATTAGATTAAAATATAAAGTAATTTAAGCCATTAAAGCGTTTTAGGAAGAGTGGAACTTCAGAGGAAGGAAAATTCTAGTGTGCTAGTTAAATAAAATAAATATTTAGCTCAATTTATTGCGATGGTGCAAGAATGAACATTTTCTATCTTTCATACTATTTGAGTGTACTATTATTATTTATTTGTAAACATGGAAAGAAACAGATCAGCAAAATTAACTTGTATCTGCTAAAATAAAACAATTTGACACCTTCCATAATCCACTAGTAACCATTTGCTAGTATTTTGTCAAACAACAAATAAATATTTAAAACAAATATTTAACGATAAATCCAAGTCGTGAAAATGTAGCAAAGTCACTTAACATATTTAGGTTTAATATTAATGGGCAAAGTTATTTCGGAGTATATTTTCAACACATTCAAGTACAAAGTTTCAATTTAACAAATATTATTAGAGATGGCTTGTTATACTCTGTACGTTGAAAGTTTCCGTCACATGTCACTGAGAAAGTTTTAGATAATTACAGTAAAATCAGTATGAAAAATTAGCCTTCAGATTGAAAAAAAAAATAAATGTTTTGATTTGCGTGTAAATTGAAGTTACGCCTGGTCGACCTGGTATGGTAGTTGGTATGTTATGGTACCAGTATTCAAATTTTCCGTCTCCATGGTGTGAATATGTGAAATATTGTCGACATATTCGACGTTGTCAATTGACTGTGTTTATCGAAAATGTTGACCCAATGAGGACGCGGCGTAATGTAATGATATGATTACGATGCGATTTTTCGCTATCTTGTTGCATCCGCAAATACTTCCACAAGGTGCGATATAGTTTATTTTTAGTAACATACATTACAAATTGCATGCGCTGGTGTCATGTTCTAGATACTCATTTATATATTCCTCACTAGGTCTATACCAAACGCAGTGTTTACTTTCCACGACTTATTTCAATTTTGCAGCCATTGCAGAGACCTATTGCGCTGAAGCTCAGAACGCAATGCGTTTTGCAAACCTGTAAGTATATTCCGCCGATAATTTCACAACAAGCAAAAGCAAGTCTGACAAATAACTTTTTTTTTTTGGTGACTTAATATCGTACATCCAAATGACGACCATATTTGATTGCCGATCGCACATTGCTACGATGCGATGTAATGCTGCAGTCTGCATCATATTTTTTTGGGTCATCCTGTGAACACTCCGTAATCAGATGATGTGAAGTGAACATTACAAAGGAAGAACAACGAATTGATAAAAGATAGGTGAAATTATTTCTGAGTAACTTGTTCAATACCGCAATGCAACATAATGCCAGGGTAATGGTTTTAGATTTGCATGTATCTCGATTGCCTATAAAATTATACTTTTTCTTTTTACATGACAGACCTGTACCGAGAGGTTTTAAACTACTAGCCTCATCGTACTTACTATGTGATTAATATTATATTTATGTTTAACCCGAGATGGTTATTAATTTCGGATTTTTGTGCAGGAGCATAGTTGATTTAATTTTAAGCCAATTTTATGGAGGTTAGATGGGAATTTGACGGGATTTAGTTTCATTTCCTGATAAATGTAATAATACTTCTAGGAAATTAGATTTATGTACCATTGAGACGATGGTATATGCGGATGCATTCTATAACAATTCTTTTTGCACTATAGGGGAAATTGCTTAGAGCACTCTGGGAGTGGTGCGTGTGCTAATAAAGCGATTTACGTTGGTTTCGAATCGTTGGAGGTTATACTCGTTGGAAAAAACGACCTCGGAAAGGTCGTTCCATAAGGATGAAGTCTTCCAGATAAAAGAATTCTTTAATAAAAAAGTTCGAGGAATACTAAGCCTAACATATGGATGAGCGGCAGTGGTTCATCGTGTATTTCTGCTATTCGCCGCTCTGAGCTATATTAAAAGTACAAGGTCAGTCGAGCACTTTCCATGAGAATATCTGTAAAAGAGAGTCAAATCCCGAACTTGTCTTCGATGTTCTAGACTGTCGAGGCTCTTCATCAGCTCGCGGTCTCCGATCAGACGAATGACCCTCCTTTCGATGGAATCCAGTAGCCGAAGAGTATGTGTGGGTGCAGAGCTCCAGACATGAGAGAAGTACTTATCGTCAGCAAAGCGAAATATCGGATTTTTAGTTCTCACTAGAAGGTCGTTAATGTAGAGTGAGAAGAGGGTGGGAGATAATATGGACCCTTGAGGAACACCGGCATTAATGGTGAAGGTGTCTGAGAGAAATTCGTCAATCGCCACTTTCAGAGAGCGACTCTTAAGAAAGCTAGACAACCATGCCAAGAATCGGGCATACCATAGGAACGCAGTTTACTTAGCAGCCCCTTATGTCAATCATTATCAATGGCTTTAGAAATATCTAGTGCAATAGCCCGAGACTCTCCATGATGTTCGATTGCGTTGTTTGAAAGATGGGTAACATAGGCTAGAAGATCTCCAGTTGATCCGGACTTCCGAAACCCATATTGATGATCGCTGATAATGTTGAAGCCTTCCAGGTACTTTGGAAATTGTTGGTTAATAGTTTTCTGCAATACTTTTATTATAACTGAAAGCAATGCGACTGGTCGCTAGTTGTTAGGCAGGGTTCTCTTACATTTCTTTGATATATGCTGCCCTCACGCAGTCTTCCAGCAGAATAGACATATTTCTTTTGTGTACGATTGAAAATTGAAAAGTCTACAAAATGCCGGTGTTAATTCATCGACGCATCTCTTGAGAACTATAACAGGAATTTGGTCTGGACCTTTTTTGACGAGACCTTTCAGGATTCGTTTGACGGAACACCATTTCGGTCATTTCGGATTGCACTGCAGGAATGTCGGGTAGTGTTCTTTTCTTCCCTGGAAATCTACAGTGGTCTGCGAAAAAAAAAGTTCAGCAAGTAAGTTTGCTTTGTTTCCGGCTGTGTATGCTATTTTACCATCGGAACGTGCTAGAGGTGTGTATTAATAATCTAGAAGCCTTTTTTTTAAGATCCCTTCTAATCCTACAATTTCGAATTGTTCAATAATAATTAGACGGCTACAATAGACAGTATGAGTTAAAACTTTCAAAATATGATTAAATGTAGAACTCTTCGAATTATAATTCATATGGAATATATTACGATATTTAATAAATTAGAATTTTAGTTAATACTTGTAATACATGTCAATTATTTTAACATTATGAAATTAAAAGTTTAAATTTTAAGTAGCAACGATGACAAACAAACTTTTCGGAGAATCTTTGTTGTTATCAAATCCGGCGGAAGCAATTATAACTTCAATAATAGCTTTTAAAATACATGCTCAGTTTTTAATTAAGTTTATGAAGACTTTTAAGTGATAATTAGTGCTGATATTACAAGTTTTATTCATTTTAAAACAATCAGCTTTATTTAGATACACTAAAGTTTTTTACTTTATTAAGCTAATTTGATTTTAAAATTAAAGCTAGAATTTGCCTTCATATTGACTGTATTTCTACTAGCAATTTTTTACTTAACCCTTAAGTGCTGACTACTCGTAATTTTAAAATCAGAATATTTCCGTTATTTGGTACGTTCAATAATTTTCTGTCAGTTTACTCTCAAGTAGAGGTTAGTCAAGTATGCTGCCTAGGCAAGAGCAGCCTAGGTCGAATGTAACCGAAATTTTCCTACTAGACTACGCGTCAGTACGAATGTAACTATATCTTGACATTGAAGAGGAACTTATCTTGGATGCTGCTCCTGAACAGATTCTGGAAAAGCGAAAAATATGCTCCATTTGTCCTAGCAGAAAAAGAGGAATGACGAAATATCTTTGTTATTCATCCAATAAGTTAATTTGTCTCCAGTATGTGAAGAAAATATGTCTTCGGTGTGCCGAAAATCTGTGAAAAACTCGAATTTTTCGCTATTGTAATAGCTTCTTTTTTTAGAATAACGCCTAACACCACACCACAGTAAGCGTCCACACCTCTGTGGTCTGCCCAAAATACATAAACATAACATGCCTCTAAGACCCATAACGAGCTCTCGCAACTCCCCCACATACGAGCTAGCAAGATTCTTACTCCCCCAACTCCAACCACTCCAAGGAAATGGCACATCGTTTGTAAAGAATTCACAACACTTCGTTCAAATAATAGGAGGGATGGAAGTACAACCAGGAGATCAACTTGTAAGTTTTGACGTCGAAAGCCTTTATACTAACGTCCCTTTAAAAGATGCACTTAATGTCATCAAAAGCAGACTTGAGGAAGACCAGACTCTACAAGAAAGAACACCGTTACCTATCAATGCCATCATGGAACTATCAGAATGTTGCCTCAACAATTCTTATTTCCAAGAAAAAGATAGGTTCTTCAGCCAAGTGGATGGACTACCGATGGGCTCTGCTCTTTCGCCGATAATCGCCAACATTTATATGGAATTGTTTGAAACTGAAACAATAAAACAAGCAACAAAGAAACCAAAAACATGGCTGAGATATGTCGATGACACCTTTATTATTTGGAATGGAAACGATGATGAACTCAAGGAATTCCTACAGCACATAAACAGCTTCGCACCGACAATCAAATTCACCATGGAGAAAGAAGAACAATCAACTACCTTTCCTAGATGTCAATGTAAAGAAAAATCCCAACACCATCGAAACTTCAGTATACAGGAAACCTACTCATACAGGTCAATATCTGAATTACACATCAAATCACTCAAACAACACAAAACATGGGATAGTAAGAACGCTTGTGGATAGAGCAATCACCATTTGCAACTCAAATGAAGCACTCAAAACAGAAACTGACCACATCAAGACCGACCTCAACAAAAATGGCTATCCCACGAAATTAGTTGATAAAATTTTGGAAAATCGTAAGACTCGGCCAAATACACCAAAAGGAGAGACAAAAGAGGCTCAACCAATACTCAACATTCCATATGTCAAAGGAATATCCGAGAGAATTAGAAGACTAGGACAACGATAAAACATCAGAACGGTATTCAGCTCGAGAGACACCTTAAGAAGCCATCTAACGAAGACGAAACCAACTAGCCAGAAAGGATAGGAAAAACTGTGTCTACCAGATCCCCTGCGAATGTGGCCGATCGTATATTGGGGAAACACTACGGCCACTGGAAACAAGGATTAAAGAACACATAAACAACACTCAAAAAGGAGAAACGGAAAAATCTGGTGCAGCTGACCATGCCTGGACACACGGCCATCACATCAGGTGGACAGAAGCCGAAATCCTGCTCAAAGAACCACACTGGAGAAAGAGGAAGTTCAAGGAAGCTGCTACCATACACCAGAACCCTGGCTGTTTTAGTAAACCTTCATTAGATTTAAGAAATATCTGGAAGCCCTTGTTAAGTAGATGTAAGCTTAGAATTACTAATATCGCGCAAAACTGAACGCACGACTGCACCCATCTCAATTATGCTTCAGTGCACATAGCTAGTATAAATAGACCTGTAGTTATTTTTCTTATTTAGTATTCACCTGAAGACGACTAGAGATACTTACCAGTTGAAACGTTGTGATATATAACAAATAAAGACAATGCAAGTCCAAAACTTTTCTATCATTCATTGATAATGGTATTAGTTGTGTTTCAGTTCCGCTAAGTTTGACAATATGATTTTTTTGGCTTTTAGGTATATACCTAATAACAATGTAATTTCCGAAACAATGTTTTTAAAATTTTATTTCGTTCAGAGGATTTTTTCAATCTCAACATCTATAAATAATAAGAAAAAACCCGAACAAATTTTTTAATTTTTTTATATATTTTGCTAAAAAACAATCCCAATTTATGGCGTCGTCTCACAGACGACATGTCAGTGACGACGTCCTAGAACTTGTACGTCAGTACTTAAGGGTTACTGAAGAAATTTACGTTTAGAATGTCTCATTTGATCGTAAATGATTTTAAATGTCTGTCCCCCTTTTTGTGGTTTCTTATCTTATTAATCCCTCTCCAATAGGCAGTTCGAAGTTATTATGATGATGACGAGGAGAAAATGTTTTATTTCTAACTTATGTATTATTGTTTATTTGAAGGTTAGAGACAATGCTACATCATGAATGATAGACAGATTTTGGACTTCCATTGTCTTTATTTATTTGAATCATAACGTTTCAACTGGTAAACATCCCCTTTAGTCTTCAGATTATAATTCGCCTAAAGACGACCAGTTGAAACGTAATGATTCAAGATAATGGAAGTCCAAAATATGAGATTTTAATACAACTTAAGATGACCGGAGATGTATTTACCCGTTGAATCGTTGTAATTCAAGTAAATAAAGACAATACAAGTCCAAAATACTACCTCTATCACTCATAATATGTATTATTATTTTGGTTGTTGTGATATTAAATTTAATATATAAAAAAATATTTTTATCTTTATCGCAAGCGTCTGTAACACCAGAAGTTTTTAATAAATTAGCGATAAATGACAATACTGTCGTTATACTTTATAATCCTGTCAAGATTACAAAATTTTTTTTTAATTTTTATGTAACACATACAATGATATCTTGTAATCTTTGCACTTGAAGAAGCCCCTAGGAGTGTAGAACTTGCGAATAGCCGTTTGGATTTTTCATTAATACAAGTTGTATTTCAAGCATTGCATTGTATTTTTAAGGAAGGTCGATTCATGAGGAAACTATTCCCTCTGTAGTTTAATAAAAATATCTTCAATCAATGCAATGGAAATTTGTTGAACAGGATTTAAACCAGGACCCAGATCAGACGAGCGAGCAAGATCATTCTTGACATGGTGTCGAATGGTTTAGAATCCGTCTACACTACGTGAGCATTTATATGATCTTGTTGTCGCTCGCTCTTGCTCGTCGAGTTGGTCTGGATAAGAAAGATCTGGTGAAACTAGATTTTGAAGATTATGGTTACATAAACTCTTTTCTAGTGCATATAGTTAAAATTGCATGAATTGTACACATAATTTAAAAAAAGGCACGAAGTATTTTTTTTCCGCTCGCAACCTATATACCACCACTAATTTTTCGAGCCATTTGCATCCGTAGAATCACGATTATCTCCTCAAATATATTGCACTAATGGATCTGATTTAATTACATGTATCACCATTGGAAGAACTTTCTTCAGCTGCCATTTCTATAATAGCTGCTTGAAATACATCAGTGAATTTACCGGTGACATTTTGTATGAAACAGTTTTGACTGAAGTAACCCTTTAGCTAACCTAATTATCAAGCGATCACATAAAATCATGTCAAGAATTGCATTTTCAAACTTATAATTTGTCGTTAAGCTCTTACTCAATGAATACAAATATGCGATATTTACTAGCAGGAGCTCCTTCTAGATCCTCCAGAGCTACCTCTAATTTTAGAGAATAAATAAGAAAGCAATATAAATTTAATTTAGATTTAAGTAATTTACAATGATATTTCTCAAAACACTATGATCCCAATAAGTAATATTATTGTTATTATTAAATTGTATGGTAAAACATATTAGTAATGTAACTTATATCTCTACTATTATAAATGTAGTATATAGTTTTTCTATTTAGGTAATTTACATGATAGACCATTACATATTTACTTGATGAAGTTCCTTAGCTCTAGCCCCATGGAGTCTTTAAAGTTTATTTTGTTCCTATATTCCATTATTTCGACATCTTACAGCTATAACTATATAGGTATACTTTAATAAAAAACATGTGCAGTGATTTGTGTATTCAGGGGTAAAGTACTCCTCGAACTTCATTATTTAAGAATTCTTTCATCTGGAGGACTTCATCATTATGGAACGACCTTTCCGAGGTCGTTTTTCTAAACGAGTTTAACCTACAACGATTCAAAAAAAACGTGAATCGCTTTTTGTGCACACGCACCACTCCCAGAGTGCCCTCAAGGATTTTTGTGTTTGATCATAAAAAAAAGTGACCTAAGTTTACACTTAAATATACAGTGTACTATAATTTTACAATATAGAGATTTGTTCTAATGTATGGAATTATTACATTGAATCCGATATCCATCTATTATACATTTTAAATTTGGAATAATATCGGGACAAATTCATTTACTTTTAATGATATATCCTCTATGATATTATTTAATGGAAAATATTGCTGTAAAAACTATTTTACATAACCAGCGGTAGCAAAATAACAAATTAGTGGCAACATAACCAGTTCAGATTAACAAAATTAAAAACAACTCCATAAGTAAAATTACATGTTTTTCTCAGTATGATGATAAATTTCATGCACATATTTTTCCTGTTGGAAACTCATGCGGAAGAACTACTTTGTGCATTCTATTCTGGACGTTAGAAAATATATTTTTCAATTCCATACGAATATGGATGACGTTGAGTGACGAGTGAAGGCAGCTTAAAAAAAATATGTGTAAAGAAACTATCAAACTAAGAATCAATTTCATTAATGACTTATTTTACGTACAGATTCTATGTTATTTTTCTCAGCTCCTAATATGTCATCTAATTTATTTTTATTTTGGTCGTTCCTAAGCAATTTGTATTCATTGCTGGCCTGCTTCTTACTTTAATATGCTGAAACTGCTCCTAAAGTGTTCTCAAAATGATTCGCCAAGATGGAATTCTTACAGCATAAGCCGGCTAAATTTGAATTTAAATACTTTACTTGACAAACAAGTTAATTCAATTTTGTTGGGCTGTCGCTCTCTGGTTATTATACTCTTACTTTGGTTGTTTCTGCCATGGGCGCCACCAAGAAAAGTCGAAAGGAGTAGCCTCCTCCAAGTCAGGGAGTTTCTCGGTAATCGTATGTAAAATAACGTTCATTTCTATCATATTTTGGTTCTTTAAGGAAGAATATTTCCAGGCACCACTGAACATACATTATTGTGTATTTTTAAACGATTAATACGGAAATAATTATTAATCTTCCATATAATTATTAGTTGTAACAAGGCAAAATGTATAATTGGTTAACGTCTTAAACATGATTTGTGTAAAGTTATTTAATTATGTAATATAGGACAAGTTTAACAGTTACTTTCGGGAATTAAAAAATGTATTTATAGTTCTAGTAAACATTAAATCGTAGTTAACGTTTGAATTAAAGAAATTAACATAATTATCATTTTATTGGAGTTCGTAAGATTTGCTAGGGTATCAATATGAAAATTTAAAACATTTTATATCTTTCAGTAAATAATATTATATATCGGAAAGACATGTCAATTTTATTTTAAAGAATATTTGCCCCTTCCTGGGTGTTAAACCACGAATGCTGCAAGTATTCCTTTTCTATTTTCAATATTATTTTCTGGACGCGAGATTGTAAGGGAGGAAGGTTTCAAATTGACACCTTCTATACTAAAGTCCAACATGAGCTTTGTGACGGCAAATAAAATTAAATGTGAGCTTCTCACCGGTGTCTCTTTTTTGTTCTGTTGGTCTACCTGTTTATTCTAATTTCCCACTTCTAGTAAAATAATAGGACCTACTTAATTATAAATATAGTATTATAGTATTATCTTTATAAAAAATATAATAAAATTATATAATATATAATAATAAAATAATATTTAAAATTAATATTTGAATATATTTATTAATTTAATTTCAGTAGAGTAGCCTTTGGCTAGACTGCGCCTCGAATTGACTCAATATTATTAATATGTATTTACTTGTATTTCACTTATTTAATAAAAGGCATTTATTATTATTATTAAGTTCTATTTATTAGCTAGCACTGATAACAGATTTATTCTTTTATTATTCTGTTTAACATTCCTTGTATAAAATTTGCAAATATGAACAAAAACGAATTTCCAGAACGATTCGTATCAAAGCTCCACTGATAGGTTCATAGTTTTGATACCTTCGTTCTAAATAATGAAAGGAAGAAGAGGAATAGTTTTCCTCCGTTCCTTTTAATATTTATTTTCGCCTGCGTCCATGATTTTCACTATTCCCTCAGGAATTATATGAAAATAAGGAAACAAAAGTAAAATATCTTACCTTCTGTTTTTGGCGTACTTGCGAACCCTGGCTGAGTGTTTAGATTGAACAACTCTTTTAGGCTTATTTCTAAAATACAAACAGAGGTGACTCGTTAAAAAATTATGTTGATCTCAATGAAGTAAAAAAATTAAATTAAAAACAATACTTCCAATATGGAATTTCTACTCATGTTTTTAATAGTCAGATCTAAATATTTATGGGATCCATTTTGATTGCAACCGACTACGTGTTTCTACAGATGGGTAAAAACCCGAACAGCAGCTCGTTCTTTTGGCCACTGTAGTGTGTTAATTTTTCTTTCAAGAAGTTCTGAAAATAAAGGCCTCTAATAGTTATTTATGTATCAAGGGTACTAAGTAGATGATTATGGCCTGAGGGCGACAGTCTTACAAAGCCGAGGCCGAGGGTTCGTAAGTCGCCCGCGGGTATATATTTATTAGTACCCGTGGTGCTTACAAACTTTTATGTCATACCAGTTCGTTTTAAATAATAAATATTTTTTTAAAATTTAATTTGATTTACCAATTTTTTATTTTTAACTGCGACATTACCTTGACATTATTATAACCTGCGTTTTTGTTGCTAGGGAGATAAGTATTCAAATGTTTAATGTGTCAAAGTCAAAAATCAAAAATGGTTTTGAAATTCTCGACGAAATTGAAAAAAAGGCTCAAAAGGCAATACAAAACCTGTTACGAAGAAAATCCAGAGACTCATACGACAAAGAATATAACCAATTGTACTGTACAATCTGTTGGAAAAAATACATTTGGGAAAATTTCCTGTATTATTGCAAAAAAATATTTGGGTTTGAACAACTCCGAAAAGTATACATGTCATTGTTTACATCGAACGTCGGACACTCTTTTAGCAGAAGCTGGAGCAAGTATGGCTACGCTTAAGCGCCATGGTGGATGGAAAAGTACCACAGTTGCTGGAGGATATTTAGAGGATAACATATCCTCAAAAAATGAGGTTACAAGGATGTTGGCAGGCGCACCATCTGGATCTCGCACTTCCTTACAGAAACTAAAGACCCAGACAATGAATCATGAGTCAACCTTTCCTGCAGGAAATGTAGCTATCAGCGGAACCTTCCAGAATTGCCAGTTCTATGTAAATAAATCCAAATAATAATTATCGTAAATTTATATTTTGTTAATAAAGAATAAGTTAATCGAAAACTGTTTTTTGCGTCATAATGTGTATGCCCGCACGGGCATAAAGTAATCCATTATATAGATGGTATCTAAGGTATAAAAACACAATAATGTACTGGTATGACATAAAAATATTTAAAGTTCTTTTCTAACTCTACTTAATTTGTTGAGAGTATAATAATTATTTAATCATTTTTTTAAATTATTTTAAAGCCAAATTATGTATGTCTGAATAACAATAATCAGTTCAGGATAATGTTTATATCCAAATATTGCACAAAATTTAATTCGTATTTTTAAATATCCTATATTTGTGGAACATTAATTACTTTTTTTAATTAACACAACACAAATTGCTCCTAATATTAAATAACACACAAAACAAATTTTTCCAGTACGCTAAACCTTGTGTTTTTAACAGGAAAACCAACAACGGTAGATTTTTTAATTTACGTATGTATCGTAGAGGGTGACACTAAAATTTTTACTGCAGAGAAATCATTTTCTGGCCGATAATCATGCGTTTATTAGCTACATGGCAACAGTATAATATACCTGTAATATACAAGGTTCTTAGTGTTAATGTTATTGAGACTTTGTTAATATTAATTCTTCTTTGGCTTACAAGACAAATTAAAATTCGGATTAAAAGACTTTTTCTCATAAACCATATTTCCTAAGTTATCTCTCGCATATCAATTTTGTAAATACTTTCTCAAAATATTTACAAACTACATACATATTTATGTCTGTAAAGTATCTGAAAATAAAATTAGGAGTTCAATTTTAAAGTATATTTTTCTTTGGATTAATGAAGCAAAATGATTACATTCTTCAAATAGTATATAAAAGTAATGATAAAAAAATATGTTTCGTTTCATACTTGGGACTAAATTAAAAAAATCGTTCAAGAAATAAGTTTAACTAGTGTAAAACTATTCAGCTAATTCAACTATTCTGTGTTTTCGACTACGCCTCGGTCACCAAACTTGACAATTGAAAATATTCCTTCTCGCACTACTACAAATAACTAAAAATACCTAAGTTTTTTTAACAAAGTTTCATCAATACAAAATATGTTTTCGGCCTGTCTTTACATTTTAATTTCTACAAATGTAATTTTTTTGTTTTCTGTTTACTGCTTCTACTACTTTTTATGAATTTGCCTAAATAACTATTGGCTTTATATGATACCTTTATTAGGTTTGTTAAGAAAATAAGTAAAAATCTTGCTAGGTATTCCAATAAAACTGACAAATTTTAATATATCTGAGGAAGTTTAAAAATTTGAGAAAATTAGATCAATAGTTTTATTTGTATGTATTTTTCTTTAAGATTTGACTGATTGATGAATTGCTATTATTTAATGTTATTTATTTATCATGTTTAGTTCTTCATGAAATTGATTTTATTTAATGGTAGAGTTACTTGTCTCAATGAATCATTTTGTAGAAAGCGGCTAACTTGTGTTGTATGTTATGATAATCAAGAAGAGGTATGTATACATAATTATTATTATATCTCTATGAGAAGGTTTACTTTTACAGTTAATTTAGGAAATTAATGAAAATTTTCTTCTTCTATGGTAATATTGATATTTTTATGTAAATTATTGATATAGTCTAGAAATCATCAATTCTCCTTTGTTAACTTTATTTCAGTAATCCTAATTACTTAAATAAACAATATCATATTATGTTTCTTCTGCTACCTTAGTACTACTTATAAAAACATTTTTCACCCCGATACAAGTGAGGACTCGGGAGGTTATTTTCCTTCCGAGGAGAAAATAATTTATCTTCCATTTGTTTACCCCATCTACATAATTTTGAAGAAAGAAGATTTATGGAAATCTTCATATATAAATATAAAGGGTGTGCTACCGCTTAAAATACTAATTCAGATTGAATGGTATTACCAAGAAGAAGAATCCTATCTATTGATAGGATGCCACCACCTGCAGATCGGTTCCGAACTCTCGCGTCAGTACAGTGTAGGTGGCCATACCTATCATCCAAGAAGACTACTGCTTCAAGCTGTATTATCAACCTTAGTCGGGAAAATATAACAAATATCGCATTCTCTTAGTAGTCCCATATAACCTGAGCAACCACCCGTCGAGGCTTTAGAATCGATCGAAAGAACAAGCCTGCTTGCATTTAATGGAGTACTATTTTATCTGAATTCATATTTTAATTGCTTCGTGATAGATAAAAATAGTGCCTTATAGCTTTCGGATGGCTAGGAAATAATTTTTCCACACATTAGTAGTATTATGATATTAATACCACCTGAAAAGGAAGCAGACTTGTTCTGTTGATTGAATCTGTATATCTATTTTTACATATTTGAAATTTCCTTGAATTTGAAATACTTTGTATTAGCAATCATATGACTAAATTAGATCGTTATTGATATACTAATAATTGAAAATCAACTTTTTCAACATTGGTTGAAATGGTTGAACTAGTAGTAGTTGAAAGAACTACCTCACAACCTCATGCGAAAAATACGTTTCATCGCTTGGATATTAATCAAACTATCCGGGGGAGGAAACGCATCATTGGCATCCCTTGATATGTAAATAGCTATTATTCATTATTGGAAATTCAAAATGTTACCATTGGTTCCTCTCTACCAGGGGTTTCTAACCTGTGCCGTGGCGAGTACGTAGGGACGCCGTGAGCTGTCGAGCGCAAGTGACGAGCTAACCATTGGCGGCAATCCTTTTTTTTATGTTCAATCTGGTGGAGAACAAACCCATCTGAAAGTAACGAATTTTTTTTTTGAGTATACAATTATTTATATCTGTAATAATGCTTTATTATTGTACATACGTACTTATTCCTTCATTGTCATATGACTAAGCTACAGAAGCGAAACCTGTCATATTTTTATAAAATATGGAAAGTTTAAGGTAGTTTTACTATTCCTCATAATAAATTAAATTTAATACATGGTTTAAGAATTTTAATACATACAAGTAAATTTACAACTTGTTCCTAAATATGTGGTTAATTTCAACCAGAAAGAGTACGTACAGCGTAGGATCTATACGTACGACTTTAAATTCTACGTGTAGGGCGTTTGAAAATTTACACCAATAGGAAGAGAAAATTAGTCCTTGCTACTTTGCTTTGGGCCTATTGTCTTTTCTTTACGATAAAAAATATTTTCGTTCTTCTATAAGAGAAGTAGGTTCCATTAAGATATTTTGGCCTCACAATACTCCATTCGATTGCCACTGCGAAATGAGTAATTAATGTTTTCATTAATCATCATCACTATTGCATTGATACTAAAATATTTTGAAATTCACCTTCCTAAATACAGGTGTAAATTTTTAAAGATATTTCCCCATCAAATATCTTTAACAAGCCCAAATAAAATGTAGTCGTTGAGTTCCATAAACCCCAATGGAAATTTAAATGCTTTTTAATTTTTTTGAACAATTGTTAAACTATTTTAAAGGTTCGACTACAAGCCCGAACTTAACACTTTAAACAATTTAATATTTGTGAAATTTAAGCGATGGAGAAAATTATTTAGATTAGAGTCCTCTACGTAAGTTTTTTCATGGAACACCTTACATATTATTTTTCAAATTAAAATTAAAATTTGCTTTCAAATGATGTATCCTAACCTAAGCGTTCAAATTTCCCCAGTAGAGTCAATTTATTGGAAATAATGGAATAAATGTTGACCATACAGTTATGCGTCAAATTTTTTTAAACTGTCACAATACTTATAAACTATGGCCACTGAAGAAAGAAGTTCAAAAGATACCTAGTCATTTTCCAAAGAAATGGCTCTATTAAGGAAACCTGAAGGTTTAGGTATAGGGATAATAATAATGTTTGAAAAAAAATTTAAACTTCTAATATTAAAAATAATATATAAATGGTTCCATTAATATAGACATTGACCGTATTTTGGAAGTAACGGAAATAAAAATAATTTTAACCTTCTAGGTATGATATCAGATCAATTTTTCTATAGGAATAAATGTATTAGTGGTTTCCTTAAACTATCACCAAAATTTAATTTTTTTATGAATTCACACCACAAGTTGACAAATGTTTAGGTAATTAAGGTAATGTTTTGCGCAATATTAGACAGAAATAATTGTTTAACTGGGAAACAGTAATAGATAGGTATGGGAATCTTATAAGAACATATTTTAACTAAATGATACTTCTAAGTTTTCCATTTAAAATAACAAAGTTGCTACAATTTTTAGGTAGAAACACTTCTGAATATATTTTAGAACGATACAGAAGGTGGCAGGTAAGAGGCCAAAAAATTGAAAAGACCCTTTTACTCGTTTTCCATATATGCCTGTAACAAATCTAAACCATAAGTCACTCTGTATATTTAAACTCATGTTATTTGATTTAAAAAAAAACATCGAACTAAATAACAGCTATTGATTATATTACATTTTGTAAAGCATTAAAATTCAATAATGTAGACTACTTTTACCTTTGAAAAATTCTTGGAATGTATTAAAGATCTGAAATAAATCGACTGAGACGTATAAATGGAAAGTTTAATCAAAGAAGGGACTAAGCGGATTCGAATTAATTAAATATCAGGACGGCTCCATCCGAGATTGCGAATAGAATTATGAGATATTAAAGTCTTTTCATATAAATGAGTAACGGTTTAGTTTGAAGGTATAGTATTTGGATAAATTAAATATTTGAAGCTCATATCCCTCTCTATAATAATAAATTCGTAATAAAGCTAATAATAAATATAGAAGATTTTATAGTTTCATGTAAAACAACCATATAATAAATAGAATGAAGCTTACCAGTCACTGGGAGGATAGCATACCATAGTGGTCACGTTATGTGGCATTAATGTCATGACTGGTTATTTTCAGTTCCTAGGTTGTCATGAACTTGATAAATCGGCTTAATCCATCTCAGTTATTAATCAGCTGCCCAATCTAAAATATATGGGTTGTCAATCGTCAAACGCTCAGTTATATCATACATTGGACTCTACAAGCCAATTGTAAGATATAGAGGTTCTTAAATGACATAGTTGTTGCTTAATTGTACGTATTATTAACATGTTAAGCTGATTTACTAGCGCAGAGCTAAACTTTTGACTATATCTCTTTTTTTAAATATTTCACAATTTAATTAAGTAATGTAGATTTCGTTTTCTATAAAGATTATATTGCGCAATTGTGAAGAGCGAATAAAAATTATTTTTCCTATTATAATTTTGGAGTTTTTTCAATTGTGCTCACTTACGCGATGACATTTTGTTTTGCTAATCTATAAACTATATAGGGTCTTAAAGGCACCTTATATGGGAAATTTAAAGATTATTCCATAAATTAAATTTAACACTTTAAATAATTAATAAATTATTAATTTAAAAATTAACAAAAATACTTCAAGGGAAAATATAATCACTAAAGATATAGTCTAGTAGTAGTAGTAGTCTAGCTTTAATTTGTTATATAATATATAATAATTCCATGATACAGGAAACTGCCGAATCTTGCAACCCAGAAGCAATATTTTCTAAATCGGTAAGTTATATTAAAGAATAGTAGGACATATACCGGAAGAACCTGAAATAACTGGCGGTATGCCGCACCAAGTGATTCAATCATCTAGAACTGCATTTATCTTTACATTACAAAGGATGATCAATGATTAATTTATAAAAACTGCTTCTTCGGTGATGTAGTTTTGGTACCAAATTATATCATCGAACATCGATGGTTGAAATGATCGTTCCAGCTAAACATAGACAATCTCCAGCTTACGCAAAATTTTTTGCACATTTTTATGCATAAAAATGAAAAGACCACAGTAGACGAATTTATTTTTTCTCTGATATAGCAAAAATAATGTAGTTGAAGATATTAAAAGCAAATAGAGAAATAAATAGCGACAAGAGGGCCCATATAAATCTTCTTCTTTAGCAACACTGCTTTCATCTACTTTTAAATATAATAATAGGCGGTAATACTGATGTTATATAGTCTTCTCTACTGACAAAATACAGAATGTTACTTTAATTAGTTTAATTTATTCATCAATACATTGGTAAATGATTACCTAAAATTTATTGCCAGGCATGTAAATACTAAATCATCATGAAGCAATTAAAGATTCGGCAAATACTTCTTGAATTTTGACTGCCATTTTAGGTCGTAAATTTTAATTAATTGAACACCCAAAAAGTCTAATTGATTATCGGGTAGTAGTAACATATAAATGCAACAAAAATTATTTCCTAACCATCTGCTTTACAAATAATGCTAACAGCGACGCTCCAACGCTGAATTATAGAGAGCATTTTTCCATACCTTCAGACCTAATATTAAATACAAAACAACAGTAAATAAAATAAAATTTAAAACCACTACTGAGATCAACATAGTAAGACCAAAGATTCCGACTATATAGGGTTTCTTAAAACTCGGAGGGCCTATATCTTGAAAACGAATATATATCGATATCAATCGATTGCAGAGATTTCGAAAGTAGGTACATTCGAAAGTATTTTAAATTTTAAGACTTTTTGTCATTTAACCAAATTCGATTACTTCACTCGTTTTTAGGTAATACAAGGTTTTAAATAACTGTAACACCTAATTTCTATTAACTATAATGGATGCTTATGTCTAGAAAAGTAAATACTTTATCTTCCCTAAGGTAATTGAATCACCTCCATGAATTATCATAATATTGTATTCATTGTACGTGTGACTTGACGTTAAAATTGATAATATTTTATTTAAATGGTTCAAAACACAAATCAAGAGAAAGTAAATATGTTACTGGTTCACGGTGAATGCAGGTTAAATGCTAAGGATGCACAAGCATGTATATTGTATTACTATTGATCCATTTCCAAAAGTAATGGAGTTGGGGTAAATTGTGACGTAAAAATAGAGGCGTATTCTATCTTTAGTTATTTCTTATAAAACAGTTTTGTTTATCATTGTTATAGTATTATTTATCATTGGTTCTTATTTCAATGTATATCTAATATCAAGATCGATGGTCAGACGTGCTAGTGTTGTAAATAAAGGTATAATAATAGCAATAACAATGACATGAACCTTATGGGTTAAGTTTTGTAGGTTAAGTAGTTTAAGGTTATAATACCATAATATAAGTATGATTGTAAGAGGAGAGAGATTATTAATAATTAATACTTTTATAAGTACATTATTAATATTGAGACTGAGTTAAGACGTAGTTCTTTAAATATACGTTTAGCATGACTAATGTCCGCTGATATTTTATTACGAACCTCAACATCCATTACAAAATAACAAAAAAGTCTTAAAATTTAAAATACAGTAGAACCCCGATTAGCTGTCCCAGTTGGTACCGAGCATTGACCGGATAATTCAAAACACGGATTATGTATGTATATGAAAGGAACAAAACAATGCGCTTACGTTTGACTACTGTGGCGGTAAGATTATTTAAAAATATATAACATAAATACATAATAGGGGATTTCCCCGAGAATGACCAGCCACGGTCGCCACAGCCATGACCGCACACAAATGATCAATGTTAACATGCCTCACGAAAAATCCCCCGCCCAGATGAAACACGCAGCATGGATAATTGAGGTTCTACTGTACTTTTAGATGTATCTACTTTCGATGGCCTTGCAATCGATTTATATTTGTGAAGCGACCCAAGGCGTCGAAATCGTCGCGATGATGTTATCTTTAAAAAATTCTAATCAATCCTACCTAGCTCGTTTTCGAGATAGGTAAAGATTGTTTCACGAAAAATGGATATAACTTAATGACTGCAGTAAAAGTACCTGGGCCTGTAGAATAGACCGGATTGTAATAATTATAATTAAATATAGGCACATCAGGTAGGTTAGGTTGCTTAATTTATATTTAAATGTCTTTTTGTGGTAAAATTTGTTAGATTTGAGGAATGGTTCAAGAATTGTCTTTTACCAAACATTCCTCAGAATAGCGTGATAGTAATGGACAATGCGAGCTATCACAGTCGCCAATTACATAAATCTCCAAGCTCAAATAATACAAAATTCGAGATTCAGAACTACACGCCGGCGAATGATATATATTTTGAAGAAAGTTATAAAAAAAGTGATCTTTTAGAAGTTTTAAAGACATTTTGTATAAAAAAAGTATATGTTTGTGACACATTGGCAGAAGAAATTGCACATACAGTGCTACGGCTCCCACCCTATTATTGCATTTTTAACCCCATAGAGCATATGTGGCACCAGTTAAAATCACTGGTTAGGTCTGAAAATATTTCTCCGACTTTAAGTTCTACTGTTGTAGAATTAATACGAAACTACTTTAATGATATTCCCCAGGTAGTTGAAAAAATTCAGTCCGTCACGTAATAACTACAGAAAATTCGTATATTAGTCTGGATCGTATAATTAATCCAATTATAATTAATTGAGGATAGCGATAGCGAAACAGAACTATCTATAGAATGACATTATAAATGTAAATAAATATGACTAGTAATATTTAAAAAAAATGTTATTTCATTTGATTACATTAATATAATCATATTATTACTTTTTTTCCTTAGTCCGTCCCATCATACTTCACCTCTTGTCGACACAATGGGACCGACCCAGGAAATCATTAAGTCGTATCCAATTTTCGTGAAACGTACTGTATATTGTTTGGCAAGTTAGTCTGATTTGTATTTATTAGTCAAGTACCGAATTTAAATTACCTTATAAATAAAAACTAGAATCACAAGGTATATTATATTTTCATATTAATGTTTTGTTGCAAAATTATATATATAACGAATATTTAGTAGAATTAAATTCATGATATATATATTCTTAAATTTTAAATCTGACACCCCAGCAACAGTTCGGCCTGAAAGTGACGATACCGGCGCTCGATTGGTCGACTCCAGAGGAATAATATATCAAGTGTGCACTGTAATGAGGCGTGCGCCGACACCGGACATAACTTGTGTCAACCACCAATGCCGGAGCGAGAGCATTTTATTGTTTTAATATTGTGTTTTCGTGTTCGTATTTGATCGGGAACGGTGGTTCGAAATGAATTTTATGTATTTTAGCATGCCTATGCTTCGAACAAAATATGTTGATTAGTGTTTTACCTTACTTTCCCATCTGACCCTGTTTCAGACTCCTGTGTCGCAAAATATGCCCTCGGAGTTTTTAGGGAACAACCCCGTACCTACGGTTTTATATTGATAATATGATACCTATATGATTTTAATGATATATGAGTTTCTCCGAGACACAAAGTATATTAGCTCTGAAGACGGTTATTTTGACCGAAATCTAGTACAATTATTTCAATTTATTTCAAATTAATAATAAAGATTTACAATATTTTTATTAATTCACAAGTTTCTTAAATATATTGCAAAATATAACTGCACCTAGGTATGAGATACCTGTATGTGCAACATTTTTATCACAGTTTTATACACAGTGAGGACGTAAAGTAAGGAATAAATTCATTATCTCGCAAACTACAATTTTTTTAAAAAATCGCTCGGACCCTTCGATTTTGTTTTTCGAACGCGCATATTCTGACATAAAATGTAGATATACAGGGTGTTGCAAATAAGAGTGACACAAAATTTTTTTTTCTTTAATAGAACCCACTGTATATTATTGCATGTACGGATTCTTCGGAAAATCCTAAACATTTTTCATGTAGCATGTGCTATACCTTAGCACAAGCGTTTTGGAGTTATTCTCATTCAAAATTTGAAAATCAGATATTTCGCAATCAATCAAGACTTGCATTGATTCATGCACACTGAGGAAAACCTGTAGTCAGCATGCGTGAAGCGCAAGAAAAGTCAAGTAGGCTTTGGAGTTATGATGCAAGAACCAAAAGAATTAATGTCAATAGTTACTGTTATTGTCAGTTTTATGTGTATTTTCCTAACGTTTTACTAGTTTTCAAAAGACTCATTTCGTTTTTTCATAACTGAGAAACAGCGCATAGAGGTTTTGATGATGATGGGCTACGGTGATAGGGTTAGAACACAGCAAGATACTTGTGAGTTATTTAATCAAAAATACCCCAATCGTCCGCCAATATCACAATCAACAGTAAGCAAAATTGAGTACAAGTTTAGGCAATTCGGTCATGTAAGAGATGTCCCTAGATTTGGTCGTCCTCAAGTTGATGAAAATCAACAATTAGACGTCTTACTGGCAGTTCAAGATAACCAGCATGTGGTGTCTAGGCAGATAGCAAGTGACGTGGATATTGGAAAAACAACAGTTCTTAAAATACTGCATACAAATAAATACCATCCTTATAAAATGCAAGTTCTTCAAGAACTTTTGGAAAGGAACTTTGAGAAGCGCCTTGAATTTTGTGAGCGTTTACAGGATATGTGTTTCGTAAACAGAAATATTGTAAAAAATATCATTGAGATTTGAACAGGCGAGAGATACTTGAGTTTTTTAGAACAAGAACTTGTTCCAGCCCTGGCCACCCTTTTTCCTGAGTTAGAACGTCCCGATTTGCCACATCATAATATCTGGTTGCAACAAGATGGTGCTCCCCCACATTTCGCTGTGGGAGTTCGTACATATTTGGACGATACTTTTCCAAACAGGTGGATTGGAAGAGGTGGTTTTATTGAGTTGCCGCCAAGGTCACCCGATTTAACACCACTCGACTTTTTTATGGGGATACCTTAAGGGAAAAGTATTCAAAGGCCAGCCTGCAAATTTAGATGATTTAAAAGATCGCATCCGGCAAGAAATTCGGCAAATTACACCCCAAATGGTTCGAAATGTTCAGCGAGAATTTGTAGATTGGTAAGGCTATTGTCAGTTGACCAACGGAAGACACTTCGAACATTTAATTTAGAAAAATTATTTTTAAGTTCACCTAACTGTTTTTTCGATAAATAAGACATTTTTAAAATAATTTTATTATTTGTTTTCTCCATGACTTTTTCCACTTTTCAAATTTTGAATGAGAATAACTCCAAAACGCTTGGGCTAAGGTTTAGCACATGCTACATGAAAAATGTTTAGGATTTTCCGAAGAATCCGTAAATGCAATAATATACAGTGGGTTCTATTTAAGAAAAAATATTTTTTTGTGTCACTCTTATTTGCAACACCCTGTATATCTATATTTTATGTCAGAATATGCGCGTTCGAAAAACAAAATCGATGGGTCCGAACGATTTTTTAAAAAAATTGTAGTTTGCGAGATAATGAATTTATTCCTTACTTTACGTCCTCACTGTATGTTTCAAGATAGTTTATCATAACTTATCTGAAAATAAATCACATCAACAATCACAATATCAATGCGCGAAATGATACCTTAATAAGCAATACAAAAAGTCTAGGCCTAAAACCATCCGAAAAGCTGTTGATTTTGAAAATAAATTCTTTTGTACAAGACATTGAAACCTTTATTGTTTTTTCCTTCTTTATGTTATCAGGAATATGATTGTACAATTTAGGACCCAAATAGGAAACAAAATGCTGAGCATTATCATTTCTACAGAGAGTCACATTAAATAAGTCATGTGTGTTCCCTTTTGTAGCATAGTTGTGAGATATATAGTTAAGCTCAAATTTATCGGTACAGTGAACAAAATTACACGCTATAAGTATGTACAATCTTTTGAGATTGGGCACATCCTCTGAATAAATTAGATTTGTTGGATATGATTTTGTTTTTTTTTAATTATTTTAACTATACAGTGCGCGTCTAAAGTCACTTCCCCCCTGTTAACTTTTGATTAACAAATGTGAGAATAATGAGATTTTGGCACGTTCAATAATTACTGAAATACTACTTTTTTGGCATAAGTTCTTATTCTTAAAAGATGGCTGCTGGGCGCCATTTTGAATAAGATTTTTAAATGGCAGGTGGGGTCGTGTGACACCTCATTCGAAAGCTATTTTCAATCTACAAACAGTCCCCAAGTTTGAGAAAATTTTATGGATTTCGGGGGTTGTGAGGATCAACAGAATGTTAAGCCTTTATTTTGTTAATCAACATCAAAACATTGCAAGAAGTCGAAACATACTTCTAGCCGCCATTTATCTTAAGTACAATAGACCACATTTTTTTATGCAAATGCAAAGTAGGCTTTGCCAAAAATTAATTTGTTTCGGCCTGTCAAATAAATAAGTATTTGTCATTAAGTTATATCGCTTATTCTGTCACCTGTGGTCTTAAAATACAAAGATTTGATTAATAATTCATTTAAAATGTTTCGTCCTATGGAAGAAAAAACAGAGGCAGTTTTAATTTTTGGGGAAGCGCAATGTTGTTACCATGCTGCTGAGCGCATTTTTAATGAACGTTATCCCGATCGCCCAATTTCAAGGCAATATTTGCGGCAATTAATTCAAAAGTTTCAAACAACAGGAAGTGTTGGAAATGCTAAAAAAAGTGGAAGGTCCTCATTACCAGAGGATAAACAGATTGAGATAGTGGCTCAATTGATTATCAACCCGATGCAGCCGACATCCCGTGTAGCTGCTGAATGCGAAATAAGTCCTAAAAGTGTTCAGAGAGTTTTGAAACGTTCTAAATTTCATCCCTACAAATTGAAAATGTTACACGAGTTAACCGAAGATGATCCTGATCGTAGACTAGAATTTTGTGAATTAATGGCTGTAAGGTTGAACCGGAACCGAAATTACCATAAATGGATATGTTTTAGTGATGAGTGTACTTTATTTCTAAACGGTAAAGTTAACAGTCAAAATGTTCGGTATTGGAGCGATGTAAATCCTCATGTTTATAGGGAATGCAATACTCAGTTCCCTCAGAAACTTAACGTTTGGGCAGGTATTTTGGGAAACCATATTATAGGACCACTTTTTATACAGGGAAATTTAACTGGATCGCTGTATCTTGATATGCTAGAAAATACCGTAGGACATTTGATTCTGGAGTGTATTGAGGAAAATCCTGACGAATTTGGCAATATGGCCTATAGCATTTCAGCAAGACGGAGCTCCGCCGCATGATAGTAGAGATGTTAGGAACTACCTTGATGAACACTATCCCGGGCGCTGGATTGGTCGTCGTGGTGCTATCGAATGGTCAGCTCGCTCACCGGACCTAACTCCTATGGACTTTTTTTTTGTGGGGATTCGTTAAGTCTAAAGTGTTCATAACTCAACCGCAGTCATTAGAGGATTTGCGCCAAAGAATAATCCAAGTGTGCGCATCAATTAGTCATGGAATGTTTCATAATGTTCGCGAAGAATTTCACGATAGGCTATACATCTGCCAAGAAGTGAATGGTGGACATTTTGAGCATCTTATTAAGTAGTTGCCAACTTTTGAGCATTATAAAGTACTAAAATTAGCCATACTACTAAAAATGTAATTATATTAAGAAAAGTGGTCGCCATTGTAGATTGAAAATACCTTCCGAATGAGGTGTAACACGACCCCACCTGCCATTTAAAAATCTTATTCAAAATGGCGCCCAGCAGCCATCTTTTAAGAATAAGTAAAGAATTTATGCCAAAAAAGTAGTATTTCAGTAATTATTGAATTATTCTCACATTTGTTAATCAAAAGTTAACAGGGGGGGAAGTGACTTTAGACGCGCACTGTATAGTTTTGAATTAGTCCAAGCTGTTCTAGGTGAGTATTATAAGCTCCTCCCCAAAGTTTTTTACATAAAATTTCTTTGAGGATATAGAATTTAAAAATAAGACATCTAATTTTTTGTACATATACAACACATGCTGGTCCCATTTAAGGTGGTTATCAATAATAATACCCAAATATTTGGTGTTAGAGCTTTCTTTAAGGGGTTGGGCTATATTCTCCATTTGTATAGAATCAAAAACTGGCCTATTAGCTTCTGTTAAAGAAAATGCGACATAATGTGTTTTACTGATGTTTAAACTAAGTTTAAAAGTATTCAAGAAGGTTTTTATCTTTTAAAAAACAGATCTTAGTTGCTCCCTTACCCTGTCCCATGTTCCCTCTGAATAAATTATGACTGTGTCATCCGCATAGGATATGACACGGCCCCCCACATCAAGACAACAAAGACCATTTTGACCACCAACCTTGCCTTTAGACATTTTTCAAAACTCTTAGCTAAATTGGAGATGACACTTATTGGTCTATAATTACCAATATTTTGTTTGTCTCCTGCTTTATAAATTGGTGTGGCTAGTGATATCTTGAAATGTGATGGCACTTTACCTGTTTTAAATATTAGGTTCATGATGTGTGTAAGGGGGTCTTTGAGACTCTGATATAACAATTTTATCAGTTTTGTGGGAATTTGATCAATTCCAGGAGAACAATTAGTTTTTAGGTCATTAATGTAAGCTATTATTTCATTTGGGTTTGTTGGTTTTAAATACATCGACGAAGATGCAATGTTGTTTATTTTATAGGGATCCTGTGGCATAAAATAGTCGTTGCTAATGTTAGCAATTTCTACTTGGTCAGTGACAATATTTCCATTATGATTTATTTGTGTGAGAGAAAGTTTTGTTTTGTTTGTATTTGTAGCGTCATTAATAAGTTTATACATTTTTTTTTATGTCACCTGTGTTTTCGTTTATTTTGTTTTTATAATAATTATTTTTCGTAGTTTTAATGAGTTCGTTAAGTATATCACGATACTCCTTATATTCAGTTTTTTTTTGTTCTGTACTGCCCTTAATAATGTACTTTTTTAATTTGTCCCCTTTTTATGGAAGTCCCGAGAGCATTAGAAATTAATGATTTGATTCTCGTATATGTCTTCCCTGGATATACAACATACTCAGAGTTTTGTATCAAGATATTCATGTTATCAATGAGGACCTCAGTGGCCCCTTCTGGTTGTCTAAGCGTTAATATACTTTGCCGGTTTATTTACTTGATAAATACTTTTTTTAGAAATTTAGTTTTATTACGTATTTATAATAAATTATATTTGACTTCAGTACTAAGATTTCTTATGCACAATATAATAATATCATGGAACCAGGTCAACGAAAAGTAACATTAGTAGAGAAAATATAACCGATATAAAATCTAATTACAATTTGTAAAATAATGCTATAATATAAACTCCATAAAACAAAAATCTGCTAAAGCTTATAACCTATATAATTCCTGCTATAATAAATTTTATGCGAAGGTTATGCCTTTCCGGTCCCCTTTCGGCTAACTGACATTGGCTGTGCCCTAAATACTAAATTCACAGTAATTTTTTTTATTATAGTATAATCATTTACCGAGGACCGTTAAAAATTATGGTTCCATTGATAGACATCGTTGTTTGCTTATTAATCTATCTATGTATATACACTTCTCATTATAAGTGGATTATTGAAATAACTAAGAAGGAACTTTTCTATTTAGCAATTTATTTATTAGAAGAAAAATAATTAGGAACAATTATAGCAGTTTTCGGCTAACAAGATAATAATCAATAGCTTGTTAAAAAATGTTATTTTGGTGACGTCAAGAATATTTTTAATTTAAATTATTACAATATTAACTTCGCATAACGGTTTTTTATAATAGTAGATGATTTTTTATACAGTTGTTATACAGGGTGACAATTTAAAAACTTGAAATGGCCATATATTAGAAACGAAAAACTGAAGAAAAAAACGCAAAAAACAGTTTCTATAAAATGAAGGGGGAACAAAAACAAGCGTATTAGCCCACCCCTATCTGCAACCCCTTGGACAGGGTGAGATAAACCCTTAAAATCTTAAATAGAAAGGGGGGTCGAGTGATACATCATTTTGAAGCTCTTGAAAAATGCTTTCCAATGGTACCATAGAAAGGTACATTTCAGGAAATTTTTCTATGTTTATTAAGGAAAACAATAAATGAAAAGACAATTTTGAAATTTTTTATTATTAGTTAATTAAATGTTCAAAATGATTGCTACCAATATCCTGGCATATTAAGAGATATCTCTTAAGAATTCTAAACAGTTTAAGCCTCGGTATTTCGTTTTGGTTTATTTGCTATTTTTTTTTTGTCGAAAAAAAAATTTGTTTATAAATATTCGCATTTTATTATCACAGAATTTACCTTAAAGGTAACTTCTACTAGTATTATTATTTTAAGAACAGTTAACTTTCGGTTCAGTTTAAATGAAAAGCAGCACTTCTTATCTTAACAGTTCTTTCACATTATAAAGTCTACCTTCCACCAAAAATGTAGCTTTCTAACTAAAATGTCTATTTAAGGGCTTCGTTTATTGGACTAATAGGATCCATTAGCCCAAGAAATAAAACACAAATTATATAATAATAAAAAAACCTTTAACAACCCGTATGACAAAACTATTTTAAGTTACATATCATATTTTATTAATAAATGTAGCATCTGCTTTATTTGTCACAATGTAAGAAGCCGCAAGTAATGATTTAATAAGATCAATAGTTAATAACTATTTTATTTAATGTGTTCGGTAATAAATAGTGTATTTACATGAAATCACATTTTGACTCTTAGGCCGAGTCAAGGGTTTGGCGATGGTTATAAATACTACATCGTATTATTATTTTAAATACAAATTCTAAAGATACGGGGAACTTTTTTAGTTCTAAAACCATACGGTTATTTAAAACTAAATTAAAATTTGATAGATTTTATAGAGAGAATGTTATTTTCGTTTCCAAAGCTTCTTTAAAAAAATTTCAGTGTAGCTTATTTGGCTAATTGACTTTGGGATCATTTAAATTCTAAGAGGTGAAATGTGACAGTGATTAGTTAAATCGTTGTAAGAACGACTGCAAGATACCAGATTTTTTTATATATATTTAGATTAAAAAAGAAAAACTTAAGATAACTATCTTCAAGGCCCTCGAATTTATTTGACGATATTAAATTTAAGTAACATAGATACAGAAGAAATTATTATAAATTTTTAAAAAAATATCACTTAAATATTCTTCGGAGAGTGTGCTATCATATAAATAATTTGTTTCACGCCTACAGGCAATAAATTCATGTAATTATTAATATGCAATATGGGCTCAAAAAAAGCCACTCACTATACCTGCCTATTCACATAAATATTTATTACATTTTGATATCTATAACTTTGATATTTTCTAGCCTTATATATAGTTCTAGAGATATATGAGATACATAAACAGAAAAATCCACCTGATGCGGGATTATTCAATAATGCCTATCTATTCCGATAAAAAATGTATCTCTTTATTTATCGCTGTTCTACGTGAGCTTAAACTGAAATACAAGTAAAGCTACGCAGGCGAATAATAAATGTGAAATATTTTGAAAGGAAAAGCTTGTTTCCTTTTTTAAGAGAAAAAGGCAAATATGTCCATCTATAATTTAAAATCTTATAGAATAATAAATTACATTCCTGAAGCTAACAAAAACTTAAGGAAATGTATAATAAACATTAAATTATATTATACAAGGTATCCGGTAAGTACCTCCTAATTTCTAGGGAGTATAATAAACTTGAAAAGATCAAAATACACCTAATTGGTCATAGAAAAAATCTTACAGTATCCCTTACCGAAGACAACAGCTCCAAAGGGGTACCCAGCGATTTACTTTTTTGGTTCTAACTTTTGAAGCGACATGTATGGGGTAGATCAGCTACTGTACTATGGTTTAATGACTCTTTATGGCCTCTATATATTTTATT
Organism: Barypeithes pellucidus; assembly: GCA_963991005.1. Taxonomy (NCBI): domain Eukaryota; kingdom Metazoa; phylum Arthropoda; class Insecta; order Coleoptera; family Curculionidae; genus Barypeithes; species Barypeithes pellucidus. The sequence continues at coordinate 40,182,062 of OZ022559.1, forward strand.
AAATTATACATGTCTGTTCAAAAGTTAGAGATATAAAAGGAAATCTTTGGGTACCCCTTTGAGGCTCTGTATCTGCGTTAAGGGGCACTTTAAGATCTTATGACAAATTAGGTTTATTATAACCTTCACTGTATGGTCCTTAGAAATTCCTCATTACAAATATGAGGTACTTACCTGACACCTTCTATTTCATAATATGGAATAAAATAAAATTTAACATATCAATACAATAATTTACGAAGGTTAAAAAATTGAAGGTAACATTTTTTTCTCCAACTCCAACGCTAAGTTAATAAGTCGCATTACCTCTTTTGGATCACCATGCTGATTCCTTAACCGACGTAGATCGGGATTATGTGTCATTCTGGCATCTTGCAGTAAATGCTCGTAATTCAAATTTAATATTTAGTAAATTGTACAATAAGTGTGTTTATTAATTAATTAATTTACATACTTAGCCCAATAGGAAACATGGCAGAAATGTTTTTGATAGGGTTAGGTTGTAAATGTTTTCATTGATATCCAAGACTCTAAAATATATTTTAACAGAAGTTATAACAATAAGAATGCATATAATACAAGTTGCTGATTGGGTGTAGATGAAAACAAGTTGAAGAAATCAGGTAACTTACATTGTTCACATATGTTTTTCGTTTCCTGACCATTCTATAGAATTATAGTCTTTTTTTCCTAGGTTTTCGGACATATGGTGGAGTAAAAGAGTTTTACTTTTTTAACTTTTCGGTTATATTTACGACCATCTTCAGAACTACAATATTAATAAAAACATTATTAATTATAATTACATTACATATTAATCCTGAGTTTACAAATGGGATAGGTATGGAAGTATTAATAACTGACAGAAAAAGCTGATAGAACACTTAGTACTTAGTTCGTAGTATTTATTAATGGTAAACTCCTTTCAGTCAGTAAACCTGCAAGATGGTGGTGATCAAGTCAGACAAAAAGTTCCTGCACAAATTATAAAAGTCCAATTCTATACATATACCAAATCAACTTTAAATAGGTAGATCATATATCTGTCATGTTTCCCGTACATTATCGAACCACACATGAATAGTTCTGAAATAGGAGCCTACACTGAAGTACGATTTAGATTTACTATACAGTATGTCCATGGATGGGGTTTACATGAGGACAAATGGACTAAAAATTGAACGATACGAAAAAAAGTCACACTTAATAAACGTTTTTGCTTGTGTAGAAAATACGATTCATCATAGGAAACTTCAATTTTTTTATACAGGGTGGGCAAAAACTGCAAAAATCTTATTTTAAGAGTAAACATACTTTATTTTGAAGATACGAAAAAAGTCACTCTTAGTAAACGTTTTTACTTGAATAATAAATAGGTGATACTTGTTGTCAATGTCTTTATTTAATGACGTAATTATAATAATAATACGAACATTTTTATTAACATGAAAAGAATACGATAACGAATTCATAATTCAAAAACTCCACCCCCATACTCGACACATTTTTCTAATTGCTTTCACAAATAAGTGAAAGAATTTCTGATTTCTTCCTGAGATATCGATTGGACAGCCCGGATAATTCTGCCCTTCAGCACTTCAATATTATTCGGTATTGCGATTCCAAAAACAATTTGTTTTAAATGGCCCCATAAAAACATATCGACCAAGGTTAAGTCGGGACTTCTTGGGGGCCACAAAACTGGGCCATTCCTGCCAATCTACCTTGGACTAAATCTGCGGTCAAGCCATACTCTAACCTCACGAGCGAAATGGGCTGAACAATCATCTTGCTGAAAATACATATTTTGTCGAAAATTTTCTGGTAGATTTTCGAGTTCATCATTGAAAAATGTATCCAGCATTTCTAAATATGATAATCTATTGCACGTGTTATCAAAAAAATATGGTCCTATAATGCCATGGATGGATATCGCAAACCACACGTTCACTTTTGTGAAATATTGTCTTCTCGTCATAATTCTAAATTCAGGATTTTCTAAAGACCAGTATCTAACGTGCTGGGTTGCAACGGATCAGTTTGTTGAAAATGTACTTTCATCAGAAACCATGATACATTTATAAAAATCAACATTTCCGCTTAAAATTTTGTCTCCTATCCACAGGAAAAAATCAAGTCGTTTCGCGTCCTCTCCCTCTTCCAATCTTTGATTAAAGTGCGGTTTATACGGATACAATTTATTTGCTTTAAGAATCTTCTGAATTTGAGTTTTTTTCACAACTTCCAACTGAGTAATACGATTTCTAAGGAACGTAATAGGATTTCCTTCAACAGAACGAATAACTATGACTGTAACAGCATCATCATGGTCGCATTTCTTCTTTTTTTTTGAGGTCCAAAACCGAACCAGTTCTCTTGAACTTTTTTATTAACTTGCAGATTGCCGTCCTAGTTATTGGGATTCCTACAAATTGCTCGGTAAATTGTTCCATGACGTAGCGGTATGAAACTTGACTAACCCCATAACATTGTATTATAAAAACTCTTTGTTCAGTAGATAGCATTTCTACTTAAATAATAATTTCATTAAATAAAGACATTGACAACCTATCACCTTAAGTGTCATTATTATTTTAACTAGGTTCGCCAGTCAGAGGTGTGTGAAAGAATACTTTTTGGGAAATAATTTTTACATAGGTAAACCTTTTAATGAATTGTTCTACTTCTGTTTATTGTGTAGAAAACACATTCATCACGAGTGATTTTTTTTCGTACCGTTGTCCGTTTGTCCTCTTGTAAACCTCATCCGTGGACATACTGTATAAGGCACTAAAAATCCAATTACTTTACAATTGTTCTTAAATTTACCTGTTTTTGAAACAAAACTTAGTAAGCCATACAATAGCTGTCCTATACAGTTATACTAAACTTGTGTTAAACCCGAGTTAAACCAATAATTGTAAAATTATATTAATATCTACATTATTAAGAGTTTTTAGACAACGTGCAATTTATCGTTAGAGGAACATTATAGTAAATATTGAAATCAATGAAAGAGCTTCTTCCAATTGTATTAATTAATATTTAAGTTTTCCAATCTCTAAAAGTCACTTTAACTATGACCTGATGATAGTAAACTGTCGGTAATTATTGCTACACAATATGCTGTAGCTTGAAAAGATAATTTTAAATTATTTTATTACTAAAATTAATATTCAGGCTAAATGACCATTCTGTATCCTTGTTAACAACAGTAAACTATAATAACTAAATTTAAGTTGCCCTACATTACCTGACAAGTATCATATATTTCTACATCACACTTGAATTTAACCTTAACACGTCCCTAAAAAGCGCATGTTGGAAAGATAAGCTTCCAAATGTAAATGTAAATATTTAGGAAGCAAATTTAATTAACATTCATCCTTTAAAGGTGAGCGCTACAAACATAAAATATTTACATTGGAAGAGAAGCCTACCAAAATGGTTTGTTCGGATTGGACATTAAATATAAATATAATAGAACAGGAAATATCTCCTTCAGTAGGAATATAGACTTTGTAAGGGTCAAATCATTACAGAATATCAAAGAAATAATCCATTTTCTCCAAAAGACCTGTTTAGTAACTATTAAGGAGTAAACTCAAAGTCACGATCTCACGAAATTCGCGTTAATTCGCAAACTCATTGAGATATCGGGATCGGGTTTGTTCGAGCTTACGCGCTCTGTCAAGCTCTTCAATTTTGCCTTTCACATGCCCAGCTGGGCGAAACATGTAACCTCTTTAGAACACCGTTAATATACATGTAATTCGTGAGACCTCGAAATCTTAGAGGTAAATAAATCCCTCCATATCGTTACCCCACCCACATGGAATATCTCTCAGCGTATTACGTTAAAACTATAACGACAACAGATGTAGTCATCAGATAAGATGCCAGTCATTACGTTGACATTGAAGGCCGTGTTGAATACTCGAGTGACTAGAATTTTACTGATGAGTAGGTATCAAGTATTTAATAATTTCTAATAAATATTAAATAATTCCTATAGGAAGACTAAAAGTAGCTTACACCGTTCAAGTAAAAGAGTAGTAGTATTGATCAACTTGAGCTGAATTTTCAAGGATACATGAATTACATAAACAATAATTTTGTTGCTACGTTGCTAGCACGAAAAGCAATATTAAATATACGTTTTTAGTGACAATTCGCTTTAAAAATTATATATTTGTTAACTGTTTACATTCATTCGTAATTCGTCTGATTAATTTGCAGACTGGTTGATGCTTAATTAATGAGATCATTGCATTTCGGAAATAAAAAGTAACATTAATAATTCTCGGTTAACAATAACTAGATGAGTTGAGAAGGAAAGGAATTTATATTGTATTTAAATTTATAGGATATAGCTAGTCACATTTTCCAGTGCCAGTTGGTTTCAAGGAAAAGGAATTACCGACAACATGCTTTTGAACTCTAACAAGGGCACCCTGAAATTAAAGTTTAATTTTATTTGCCACAGTGTCCTTAAGTTTGATAACAAACTTCCAAAAATATTTTAATAATATAATTTGTGTTTTCCAATAGGATTTAATTAGCTATGACATTATCTCTCATAATCATTATTTGCTAAAGCGTCAGTGAGTGCTTATAATTTTATTATCTAAATTACTGCCCTGCTAGACTAGTGGTTCTACCTGCAAAATTTTACTTCTTCAGATATGTTTATATCGCTTATATTTTTATAATATAATAAGCTATTAGTGCATATTTTCAAATTCAAAAATATTTAAGGAAATACCACTCTTCGAAATGAATTTAGAAAGTTTTATATAATTTTTTTTTATATTTTAATAATAACAAAATACGTAGTTTCTCAAAACTACTTTTAAGCAGTTAGTCGTAGCAGGACACTATAGGCGAAGCGCATAAATATTATTTAGGTTGTATAACGGGCAGCAATATAGGAAATAGTTATTGATATAATAAAATTATTAGTTGCTAATTTTTACTCTTAAAGTTAGAGAGTAAAATAATTCCAAAATCAAACTGCCACCCAATTTTCTAAGATAAAGAAGTTTTTAGACTCCAGGAGTTACGACATCTTTGATCATGTCGACTACGCTATAGCGAACTTTTTGCGATAGATCTTAGATAGGTTCATCTCAATGCTACTTGCTACTCCTCTGACCTTAGAATATAATTAACAGGGTAATGTATTATTATTTATTAAATTAGGGTCAGTACTGTACAGCGAAGGTACGAGTGATATGAAATAAACATAATATTATTTAAATGAGGAAAAAAAGAAACGAACACCAGAGAAGTATTATTTAATATGAAAAAATAACATTTAGAGTATTAGGACACCGCGTGGCGTCTAGTTACACAAAACATAACTGTTCCACTCTCAGTATACTATGCCAAGACCTAAATTATATGAACATTCAGTTCCTAAATTAATTCTATTTCATCGGTTAAGGTAACCTTTTACCAGTCAGAGGGTTTTGTCTGAGATACCCTTCATAGTTATAAGTACTCATAGATTACCTTCTGCAAGTAAAAATTAATACCTTAGCTTAGGTTCCTTGAACTTCATCGTGTTTCAATATTTCTTCCGACATGATGGGATACCTATACTATATCGGTATATCGGTAAATACTTATACGATAATAATAATTTTCTGGTATCTCTTGAAATAGCAATGTGTGAAGCATTTGAGCAAACCACTAGGAACCGCAAACCCCACTAGTAATAAATCATTGTTTCCCTTTTGTAAGATCTAAGCGTGTAAGTGGATAGGAAGGATCTGTTGAAAAATGTTTTCCTGTTAATAATTGATCTTATTAATCATAAAAAGGCAGGAAGATTGTGTTGCTATAGATGATGTACAGATAATAGCTATGACATTAATACAAAACTATGTAAGTAGCACTAACTTACAGGTTTATAAGTATCAGATTAGGATATAATAACACACTGCAGACTGTTTCCATAAAAATCCTAGAATCAATCAAATTTGTTACTTAATCCGGATTTTTATTAATATCGTAGCAAGAAAATTAATACGACAATATTAATTAAAATGACACGGTCTCAAAAATTCTATTGTTTTGTGGTTATATATCTCGCTCTATACAATAATCATCAGACCTTCCAAACATTAGTTGGCAAAGGTATGCCTATTGCCTACTATAAATAAGTAAAGGTGGTACCTTTCACAGCTGTAATCATTGTGGTCCAATAAATGCTTGCCTGTCATTAATTATCTGATATTTTAAATTTATTTAAAACTAATACTCTCCAGATGAGCTTCCAGTCGCAAGAAATGTAGGTTTCATCTTCAATTAGTCGATGATTTAATGAAACCAATGTAGGCACTGTTTTGTCTTCGTACATAGCATTACATTTTTAACCAGTTCTTTGTCGCTGTTATCAAAACAATTTTTGTCTTTAATTTACTTTGTTCTGGTTACCTTTATACGTTACCGTTTGGGTTAGGAGCTGAAAATATACATTTTTGCCAAAAGGAGCTTCTGGTACTAATTGAAAATTGGATTTAGTATCAGTTATGTTACGCTAGCTTACTGTATTCGTATTTCATGTTGTATAACACTGAACGTTTTTCAATGTCATTACTGTTCGATAGTTGAAAAGCGGAGTCTATTAAATTATTTATTACTTATAAAAAATGGCCTAAGGCCGCTGTCGGTCGAGCAAGGTAGAAGGGTTGCTGTGTTCCTGTTTCTTTTCGAAGGGCAAGCCTCGAAGTGGTTCTGCCGCCTTCGCGTTATATGTCTCGTTTCTTACTTGGCAGCGTTGCTATGTTTAAACACCGGATATGCATTTAAATGCCTCTGCAGTCATTTATAAATTTTTCTTCAATATCAAACATATTTTCCAACGGAATCACACTCTCCATGCATACGCATTGATAGCTCACCTCAAACTAGGTACGCTCCCGAACAAACACCCTCACGTTATCGAAAAACTATAATATCACCGGGATCAACGATAGTTAGTTTGGTGTATTTAAATGTATGGTTTATGTTAAAGCGTCGCTACGAAAGATACGGTGACGTATTAAATGATGACGGTGTAGTTTCACGCTTAAGATGCCATAATATGATTTTTAAGAAAGAAATATGTTAGTATTCGTTTGGAACGACTCCGCATATGAAAGAATGGAGAAACGGTAGGTGACAATATGAAGTATAGTTGATTTATTGCGATCGAAATTCGCCATTTTATTTTACATATTTCATTCCCATATTGAAATAATGTTTTATATGTCACGGGTTTAGGTTTTCACTGCAACGTTTAATGAAGAAGCTCGATACCAGGGGATGAGGGGCTTATCTTACTATATTGAATGGGGAACATTTATTTAAAAATAAGGATTTAAAAAATATATATGTCGCAGCCTTTCAGTGTAATCAGCCGTTTCATGAGAACTCTGCTCTTTTCATGAAACGCAGCCAAACACTGAAACAAATAACTATTACGCCAAAAGGCTATAAATTGTCGACGTTACATGAAACGTCTGATTGTTTAAGGTCGTTTCATAATTTTATTAAAAAAAAAATAATACAGGTAAATCGTGAAACTAATTAACCCTGTTAAGTTGACTTAAAAATTAGCTCTCCGTGCTGAAAATATAATTATTGTATTGTGTATTGTATTATATTAAATTGGACGTGCCCGAGTCAATCATTAAAAAATATAGTTAATAAATGAAAGAATGGTTTCTACCCTCATTCTAATTTAACTACATAAATTAAAATCATCACTTTATAATTTTAAAAGATAAAATTAAAACTTACTTCTGGTGGACTGCTAGTAACTTCCAGTTAGCGGGGTAAAAGGTGGAGGAACCACAAAGATCGACTGACAAGTGGATGTCAGTTCGGCAACGGCTTAATAATAAATCTAAATGGTGTACAATGCCTTCCTAGTTGAATTTCAATTGGGACAATAATAGTAAATCTAACAGCAGCCGGGCGATTCAGCAAGAAAATAAGCTGGATATACGGGGGTCTCAGCGTCGAAACGTTCTCTAATCACGCCGCAGGCGACAAACGTCCCAAAATTTCAACAACAGCATAAGAACAAGCTCCAATTGACAATATTGCGGTGGACACACAGGCCATGTGCCGGACTCGACGACGGCGAAAAAGTTGTTTGTACTCCACGGGCATTTTTTTAGTACAAAACAGAAAAAAAGAGCATTTCCGGGATAAAACTTGATTTTCGCACGGTTCTGATTTTGTCTTTCTCATGGTGATTATTGGTGAAGGATGGGGAAAAAATTTTTCCGACAAAAGATGTTTATTTTTGGTCGGAGAACACGATACTCCAATAAAAAATATGGGGGCCTATTTGAAAATATTAACTTACCCACACCCGCGCCCGGGGATTGAGGTGGTGGGGGGTGGTTTAAATTGCAAACTATTCTTCCTTCAAAACCAAACAACTTTTTCCCCAGACATTTTCCGCTGCAATGCGATGCACCGGAATTATTCCGGGGTACCGACCTTTTTTCAACATCCTATACATATTTCAAGCTCATAACGTGAGAATCAAGAACAAACTTCTTGACAGCCCAAACGGATCAAGGTCCTTTTGGTTAGTCTTTAAGGCTGTCAGCAAAAAGTTTACCAAATCAACTGTTCCACCTCTAACACGTTCCGATGGTACAATAGCATCTACAGCCGGAGACAAAGCGAACTTACTTGTTGCACTATTTTCCTCGCATTCCACTGTAGATTTCCAGGGAAGAAAGCACATAACATTCCTGCAGTTCAATCCGAAATGACTGAAATCGTGTTCCGTCAGCGTCCCGTCAAATTAATCCTGAAAGGGTCGGCGTCAAAAAGCAATGATAGAAAGAGATACATATTCAATAAAATGAGACAATCATGGGAATATTGGGCAGGAACGCGTTCTTGCCATTTCAATAAATGGCAAAGTACAGATAGGCAAATCATACAAAAAAAAAATGAGAATATTTACGTTGTGTCTTTTTACTTATTTAGCTAAAAAGATATGATGGTCCCTTATATAGTCCGCTAATACTGTTTAACATTAAAATTCGTAGTTGTGTGTTAATATGGGATCAACAAAATATCGATTAAAAATACCTAAAAATATAATACCTGGCCACGATTAGACTAAATCGTTAGTCAGGATTTATTACTGGTAAAATAAATAAGCTGGAATTAAGTGCTGGAATTATTCCTAGTTTATTGTTTCAGTTGACCTACGAGCATTGATATAGTTTATCAACTATAAGAGAATTCGGCATACGCGAGCAAGACAAACAATAATTTCAAATGTTTAAAATTTAGTTTCTAATAAATACCTGAAGAAGCTATAGTACAGGCAAAGTTTAGATAAAATACATTCTGTAAACTTTGGTATAGTGTACAATTTAACATGAGAAACTTTTAATTGCTAAATTTAAGTATATCAGTTGTTCTCCTGATTATCATTTTCGCCTTCTTCATAATATATATACCATTCACGGAAATCACTGTACCCTTTCTCATATCGAGCTTCGATTTTGTAGGCAAAATCGAATTCTACTACGGAACTTGGTGTATTACTTGAGTTGTCTCGCTACCATTACATAAATCATCAAAAATTTAAATGAAATCTACAATATCTCTGACACAAAACAAACGAGTTAGCGTAGTGTAATTAAAATTGGATAAGTCTCAATATTATTTTTTTCCTTAGTAACGAATAGAATTGACGGTCTGTTATGACAAAAAAAAAATTTATTTAATAATGCTGTTAATTTTGTCCTGAATATAGTTGTACAAAAATATTGTTGTTATTATGTGCACGAACAACACTTATTTTGTGCACTTAATACAAAAAAAAACTATTTTAAAACCGACATCTCAATATCTTTAATTCCATTTCAAACGACGTTTTTTTAACCAAATGTTAAAATGATTTACAGATTGAAGCAAAAACCTCTGGTGCTACTGATGATATCTAACTAATCATTGTAGTGATGATACGCTGGTAGCAGTCTATCTCGAATTATCATTCTCACATTCGGTATGGAATCTTTAACTGGGGGACTGGTAGACATGTTGATAGGGTATTTTTACTTCAAAAGCGCGCTATTAGATGTCTGAGGGATTATCGCACAGAGAGTCATGTAGGGCCAGTTTCAAGAAATAAAACATATTAACAGTTTTTGGTGTTTATATTATGGAGGTATGTATTTATGCTTTTAAAAATAAATCAGTTCTTGATGCTAATCGGCCTGATCATGGGCATAACACTCGAAGGCGGGGATTGCTGTTGTGAGACAATCACAGGTCTGCCTTTTATCAGAGGAATACTCTTTATAATGCCTGTAAATACTATAATGCGCTAAATGAGACAATTAAGGATTCTCCTAGTATTGATGTGTTTAAGTCTAGTCTTAAGACATTTTTAATAGGAAGAGAATGTTACTCTTTTTAGTAATTTTTCTAAAAATTTTACCTGATTAACTAATTGTAAATCGTAGAATAGTTTTATCTCTTGACCATTTCTTCAATCATTGTATTGCTGAATTGACGAAATAAAAGCATTATTATTATTATTATTATTACTACAAGCAGAAACTTCGGCTGCTAAGGATACTACAAATACTATATATGTTTACTATACATATTGTGAATTTTACAAAAATTATTGTTTTATATGTGCTTGAAAGTTACTTTTTAAAACTGCATACATTATAGTATAATCATTAAGTCATCATTATAATATTCTTGACCTTAGGGACGCATATTTTTTGGTGACGATAGATAGATACATAGAATGCATATTTACGGTTCAGATTTTACAATGTTTTGGATCAGTTGTGCCCCTAGTAGAATTTTCACGGCCGTGGTGGCCGCATTTAGAGCTGAAGGCTTGCTTTCAACTTCACATTGAAACTATTTTTCGCTAGTTGGTGATAGTTTTCTCGAGTGGCAAGTATACGAGAGAACAAAGACACTTTTCGAAAGTGTAGGTTTTTTTAATAAATTAGGAAAATAGTTATTTCATTTCCAAGCAAGATATATTATGTTTAGGTTTCCACTGTGATTTACCAAAGTATACAATTTCATTACCGAAAAGTAAAAGTTTTACGGCTCCAGGTTAAAAAATCTTGCAAAATCAGATATTCCGTATTTTCATAGGTTCTCTTGTTCCTAGTTGCCCAGCTATTCCTTATGGATGGCTTTATACCAACTTAACTTCTGAAAGAGGAAAATAAAATACAAAGCATTATTAAGATCGGGAGGCGAGTATGATTCAATAATGACCTGACCTAAACTAACCATTGAGTTTATATGGTGGAGTAATCATATTACTGGTAAAAAATCCCTGCACCATCACAGATTTAAATTGAAAGTTTTTTCAGATGCATATCGTAGAGGTTAGTTTTTTGTAATGATCAAAAAGCAATCGGGTTTGGAAAATATCAGATAATAATTTTCATATAAATTAGAAACCCTGGCTTGAAAACAATCTCAGAAATTGTTACATTTTATGCAGAATTGACAACATCACTGCAAGTCGCATAGGGAGTCTCTGATTTCCATATTAAATTCAATTACCAGAAATTAGTGGCAGTGGTGTCAGAAAAGTAACATTTTTGTCTTTGCTTCTTATATAAAGTCAGCACACAATAAAGAGACTGATAAGAAAGCACGATCATCAAAGAACGAATATGAATTTGAATTAAACTCCAGGGCATATAATAGAATTGTCAAGAAGTTTGGCAAACCAAACATTAATTCATGTACCAGTCGTGAGTTATTCGTGTCATGGTTGAGAGATCCGGAATGCTTTGCCATGGATGCATTTATCTTAAATGGGTCAAACTCAAATTTTATGAAAACCCACCTGTTTCCTTACTGTTATTAGTATCTCAAAAAATTGAGGAGGATAAAGCAGAATAATACTTTTGCCCCTAACTGGACCAGTCAGCTATGGTATCCCCGTTATATGCCTATGTTGAAAAAAAAGTTTGTTTTTTGTTTGTTTTTGAGTCCCAGTACAAACCTTCTCTATTTTTCCGATAGATCACCGCATCCGCTTTGTAACCAGCTTACCCTGACTGCAAGGACTGAGAGGAGGTAACCTCATAGAAGAGTCTCTGTATATATATATATAGCAGCGTCTATGAATCTATGTGGTTTGAGAATATGGTGGAAATGTTGTGCTAAACATAATGTCGTTTCGGATTATATTCAAAAACTGTAAACTGAGAGATTTAATTCTTAAGCTAACATACTTATCGATCTTAGCCACAGGTCAACGCATGCAAACGCTAATATCGAGATATGTATAACAACAGAGGGATTGTTAAATTGTCACATAATATTTTATTAACTTATAAGAAACCACATAAGAATGCTTCCTCTTCATCTATTGTTCTTTTTACCAAAATTATATTAGAAAAGAGCGGAATCGACAAAACATTTTTTCCGCTTATAGCACAAGGCATGCCGCAACTTCGACAGTCACAAGAGAAGGCACCAGATTTGACACTATTAGACTAGTAGATCAGCTGACTGGTCTAATAAATCAAATGTGTTTGCTCAATTCTATCACAGACAACCTATGAATAATAACGTTGCGCATGCTATTTTAGGCAGATAGTTTTGCCTATTGACTTGTTTATTTTATAGGTAAGGGTTTTATTCCTTGGAATTGTCGTTGTATTCATATTTATTTTTGTTTAGAAGACACTATACCCTTATTCCTGAAAATTGTTGATTATTTACTTTAAACTTCTATAGTAATACTATTTACTGGTCGAGGTCTGAAATATTATTATAAATCAAACGAACGTAACTAAGTAATCTTAATTATATCCAGACCTCTACGAAGTAAATATTGCTAAATGAACTAGCCGATAATTTTAGTTATTAGATATTAGATATTATTAACGATTATACAGGGTGGCCCATCGAAAACAGTCCAGCAAGGTTTACGGCTGTGTACGTGAAAATTAAAAAAAAACCTCGGACCCGTATACTTGTGTTTTCAGGGGGACACGTTTCAATATTAATTTCACCCCTGTAACCTCAACCCCCTAGGGGGGGCGGGTACTGTCCTTGTTTTTCAAATGGGAATGGGTATGTTGTCATACCTCTTTTTAAAGGGTTTGTTCGTTTTGTTTTATTGAGTAATACTTACATGTTATCTTATTAAATGTTGAAAATTTCCGCCATTCACCTCCATACAATAGTACAAGAACTGTTCAAAGTGTTCTCGGGCCTATATTATTTATATGTGTCGATGCTATTGCAGAGGTACTACGGTAATAATATTTACGAGTCGAGGTATGGATATAATTAGGATCGAACATCACTTCAGTAAGTTCGTTTGATCTTGTAATTATATTATATCATAGGGATTTTTTTCTAAGGAGTTCAAACTTATTTTAAAATAAAGAGTAAAATTGACAGCACTGTAAAAAAGAAATATCAACGGATAGTCAGTGATGTTTACGGCTTACTATCAAAAATACTTAAGGATTTTATGGCTTACTAACCTATTTATGGTTATGTATCCATCTCGGAATTTTCATGTTTAAATATAAGTTAATTCCATAACTAAGAGAACCTAAATCCGCCTTTGTCTGTGCTCTACTATCGAAGGCAATCAGGAAGTCAGGAAAGTTAAAAAAAATATTATGCTTTACCCTACTTGAGCTGCTCCATAAATAGATGATAACAACATTTTCAAATTATAATGTTATCGCTTTCGCAAGTTCAACCAAACGTAAACTAATACTATATTACATTATAAAGTTCCTAATAAGTGCAACAAAATTTCTTCAAATGTTGTAAACAAGAAAGTGAATAATACAAGGCGACCAGTAGGCCTCCAGGGTTCTCTACTAAATTATTAGCAATTCAATTAAAATATTCAGCTCCGAACCAGCGGTTTTACACCGAAGCGCCTAGTTTGTTTTTCTTTTTCTTGTTAAAGCAGACCCGTATATTGCCCTAGTTACATTCAAATTTTATACGAAAGTGCTCTCAATGGTCCTTTTTCAATTTATTGTTAAAAGGAATTGGGGTAATATTTTTATCGACTTGGAAATACTGACTGTGTAAAATCAGTATGAATTTCAAATCAGCTTGTATAGAATTTCTTAGTGGAATAAGGTGAAAATGGGAAATTCGACTGAAGTGAAATAGAATAAACATTGTATAGGATGAAAATATTATTAATATGTTTCCTATTGAAAATGGGTTATAATAAGTGGAAGTTATGCCTGACTTCAAAGCATAATATTGTTGTTAATGCGTTCTGCGTCATCTTGATCGAGATTTCTTGCGATACCTTTGATTTTACTACCAAATGCATTTATAAGAGCTCGCTTTTGTTTTGTTCTAAAGGGAAGTATTTGATTTAATTGGTTATTTATTTTTGTTTAAGATTTCCAATGCTTATATAAGAGTTATGAAATTCTATTTTGTAACTAGTATGGTTATATATGTGTTTTGTCAATGTTCCATATTTGTAATTTATTTCTAGAAATTCAGCAATAAAAATTGTTATGTCAAAAATTTATCCAATGGTTAATTGTCTTTTGAGCATTACCTATTTTATAGGGTAATATTCTTCGATTATCGTTCAAGTTGTGGTAGGTTGGTCTGTCTCCGTAGACGAAGGGTCATAATGCAAGTAACGATGAAATTTTTCATTCTTCTCTGCGTTTTCGTAGTTTCCTTAACTTATGTGCTTCGGCGATTTTGTCTACGTCCAGCGATGTTTGTCTGTCGGTTGACCAGGAAAATATGTCGATATTCCCTCAATGTGTTCACCTGGACTCTTGGAACTGGTTGGTTTCGTCTGTTATTCCTGATGTCTACCGGTTCTCACCTTCTGCTTCCGGTTAACTTCTTTGGCAAATTCTTCTCCCTTGCTTCGAGTTAATTCAAGAAGAAAAACACTGCAAATTTTTTGAACATTCTCAGATTCTACCAAGACTGCGTCAGTTACACGTCGTGGCTTTAGCGTCGAATTTTTAAAAAAATACTTTTAAAACCCAAGGGTGGTAGGATATGCTGTTTTCAGCAGTTTATGAGATGTAACTTGCATACCTCGATGTGTTCATGCATGCTTGATAGTAAAACTTACCGTCAGTGGCCCTCAAATAAGCATAACTTTTCATGCTTCTGGCGCGATGCGAAATGATCTTTCGCTGCTAGAATTGGCATGCCGACTGTCGTGACACAATATTTCCCAGAAAACTTGCCAGTTATCATTATTTTAATATTTTATCAAGGTATAGTGCGTGCAACAACAGTCGACGTTATCAAGGAATTACTTATCAATGCAAGGACTATATTGATCGTCAGAAAATATTGCTGTTGCTAATTTACGACCTCTATGAAAAAGACAGGATCACTTAGTTTACCTGAATAGTCAGTGGATCATATTGCATTTCACATTTGCATGCAAGTTTTGCTATTCATGCATGCACGCGAGTAAATCTTACCGTCAGTGAACAGTATAACACTTCGAAGCCCAGGAGCTGGTTATTCGAATATTTCCACCTAGCTTTATTACTTAACCTCTTCAGGAACTAAGTGAAAATGTAATTCGATCTATTGTTGTATAGCACTGATAAAGAAAGTGATATGATATATCAACCTTGCTTAAGCGTAAATGTCCATATAATATCTAAACTCGTACTATTACCAAACTCACTTAGCGGATTTGTAACATAAATTGCTATCGAACAGACTCGAAATCAATGAAAAATATATAACAACTTTTACCTAATTTAATTCCAGGTATACAAAACCTTGTGTACTAGTATTATGAAATTTATAATCTCGCTCAGTAATTATAAGTTAAATTGGCTATGGGTCTTGGATTATTTGTCATTCTGGTATCTTGCAGTAATTGCTCGTTATTCAAATTTAATATTTAGTAAATTGTACAATAATTGTATTTATTAATTAATTTAAATGATATAGTCCAATCGAAAACAAGTCAGAATTGTTTTTGATAGGATAAAGTTGTAAATGTTTTTATTGATATCGGGAACTGTGTAACATATATTTTAACACACCTGTTTTTTAAAATGCATATAAGTTGCTTATTGCGGGTAGAGCATGCATTGTAACCCAACATCTTGAGAGTCTATATAGGGTGTTATGGAAATAATGTATTATATTTAAACCGGCAAATCCTGAGATGAAAATAAATTGAAAAAAAATAACCATAAATGGCGCTTTGAATGATTAAGCGAAATTATACACTTTATATGAAATCTCAAAAATTAGATGGCTGCTACTGACGACTGTCGGTGTTGCCATATCTACACGGCAAACTCTTTAGAAAACAAATTATAATTTTAACAATTTTTCATTCTCCTTCTCTTCATAATTAATCTGTTTTATCTTTTATGTAACTATTATAATGTTCTAATATTTGGATGGATGGAGACATTTTAGAATAAGAACATTATAATAGTTACATAAAAGATAAAACAGATTCTAATTATTCCAACCATTTAAAAGAAAACTAACATAATTTTGATTCAAATTTTAAAATCTTACATACTGAAAATAAAGGCATAAAACTTAATCTGTTAGAATCCATGGAAATAAATAAACTTAAAAATATCGATGTTTTACTGAATGATCAAATAGACCTTAACAATTTTCCTTTGTTAAATTTATTTCACTAATCCGCTATTACATGTATAAATAAATCTATAAAATAATTTATATAATCAGTATACTGACCATTTGGCAAATCCCACTATTACTATTATATCCTCTACACCCTACACCATCTTTATACCTGTAATAATATTTTAAGATTGGACATTTTGTCAGATATAGAAAAATATTCATTCATTCTCAATCTGAAGAAGCTACAGTGATAACGAAACATGTAATTTTTAAGAATATAATGGAAAAGAAATATAACGTAGTTTTATTGTTTCTCATAATATTAGTTATGGATTTCCACCAAGTATCAGCTGAATCAATTAATTTACTAATTTTATCATTAAATGATATTAGCGCACTGTATAAAGGACCATCTTATTTAGTTAAGTAATTAAAAAGACAACGTAGATATTCTCACAATAAATTTTTTGTTTGATTTGCCTGTACTATTGAAACGATTTATTGAAATGACAAGAATGCGTGCCTATCCTGTATTCCTATATGTGCAATGTGTCATATCGTATTGAGGACCAATATGTGTCTCTCTCTATCATTGAACTTATGAAATATGACCGATATATGACCTACCTATTTAAAGTTGATTTTGTTTATGTATAGAATTGGACTTTTATAATGTGTGACGGAACTTTTTGTCTGAATTGATCACCACTATCTTGCAGGTATACTGACTGAAAGGACTTTACCATTAATAAATACTACGAACTAAGTGTTCTTCCAGTTTTTTCTGCAAGTTATTAATACTATCATACCTAACTTATTTGTAAACTCAGGATTAGTATGTGAACTACTTCTTCTTCAGGTGCCTTGTCCGCCTCGGACATTGGCAATCATCACAGGTATCTGTCTATAGCTCGACGGAACATCTTCCTCATGACTGGTTCGGTGATTCTTAGCACCCTCTGGTCATTCAAGACCCGCCGGGGACTGAGGGCCGTGGCTCTTGATTTTCCAGTCATGCTGATAATTATCCTGGGGAGTTTAATGAGGTGGTTTCTCGTTGCCTTCCTCATCGCAGTCTTACAACCGATTTGATCATATGTGATGGTCGCTTGTAAGTATCTGGTATCGAACCTTTAGGGATGTCAATCTTCGATAGCTTCGTTGCAGAAATGACGCAGCTGCTGTCCTGGTTCATGCTAGTTTTGGTCAGCCCCGGGTATTTCATTTCCCCGATACCACCCATATCTGGAAGGCGTGCCCCTATCCGCCACCTGAGGAGGCTCCCGATGGAGGACTAGCAAACCCCGCACGAAGATGGTTGTAAATAAAATCGAAATGTTAACAAAGTAAAACTCTTTTACTCCACCATATGCACGAAAACCTAAGAAAAAAAGACTATAATTATATAGAATCATCAGAAAATCACAAACATATGTGAACAATGTAATTTACATAATTTTTTAGACTTGTTTTCCACCTAGCATCCTCTACCCGCAATAAGCAACTTGCATTGTATGCATTTTAAAAAACACTTGTGTTAAAAGTTTATATATTATTAGTCTAGTTTCAGATACATATTTAATATTTAGGCATAGTTGTTACCGATTTCGTTACAGTTAAGGGCCTTAAGGCCAGATTATATTATGAAGGGAACTGAACAAGTTAATTATTTATTAAACATAGTTCCTAAAGCAGTATTAAAAGATTTGCATGTCGCCGTGAGTGTTATGGCTAAAGTATATTGCAGCAACCTTCAATTGTGCTTAATTTCAATCATTTTGATTGCAAAATACGGCTACTATATGCGGATCACTTATTAATCACGCTATTATTTTGCGTGTATGTCCACTGCAGTAAAAAATAATTCCTAATTTATCGCTAAGATATTTTATGGTGTCGCATAGATATAGATCCTCGCACAGCACAGCACTTAACTGTATTTGAATTTGTAAAGCGAAGATTCAGAAACAATTGCAAAGAAATTCGCAGACTTACAGCGGGTTTGTTAATAAACAATTCAAATAACATCTTTAAATGTATACAGTGAGTCCCAGAAGAAATGTCTAAATTCATTTAAAATTCAGCGGTAAGTTTTTTCAAAAAACGCTCGTACCCGTCGATTTTGATTTTTTAATTTTTTTTTGTTGTGGTAATTTCATGTATACAGGGTAGCTCAAAAATAAGTTACGACCATCAACTTCATTTTTTCAAATGAAAACATATATTTTTTATTTCATTTTTGAATTTTGCATTGAATTCTAAGCATGTTTCATGTACCATGTCCTATACATAAACTCAACAGTTATTGAAAAAATTAGGATTGAACATATCATTTAGGGAATCCAACGATCTATCAAATCTTCTGGCAATATGGCATTTTGGGCTCCATAATAAGTAAGAGTGTACTGTCTCACTGTCACCGTTTATTTCCATAGAAACTGTATGACAATTTTATTTCAAATAAGTATAATTATTGTCAAGCGTAGTTTCAAAGTTGCGGTTTTCACAATAATGGTGAAGTTAACGGAACGGGAAAAAATTGAAATTCTATGCATGGTTGGGTTTGGTGATAAAACACGTACTCAAATAGAAACAGCCCAATTATTTAATGAAATCCATCCTGATCGTCCTCCCATATGTCAAAAGATGGTGAGTAGAATAGAGGCTCAGTTTAGAGAATTCAGTCATGTTAGAGATTTGCCTAAATCTGGTCGTCCTACTCGAGATGAAAATGAACAACTTGACGTTTTGCTTTCCCTGGAAGAAAATCCATGTACTCCCCTGTCGCACATTGGGGCCGATTTACACATGCCGAAATCTGTTGTTCACCGAGTAGTTCAAAAGCACAAATATCACCCATACAAAGTTATTCCAGTGCATGAGTTATTTGAAGATGATTTCGATAGGCGAAGTGAGTTTTGCGGACGCATGCAAAATATGTGCAATCTAGATAATAATTTAGTAAAAAATATTATTTTTTCGGATGAAGCTACGTTCTATTTGAATGGTAATGTGAACAGACAAAATTGTCGATATTGGGCAACAGAAAATCCGCATTGGATGATAGAGGTTCACAGCCAGTACCCTAAGAAAATAAATGTTTGGTGTGGAATCGTACGCGAAAGAGTAATTGGTCCATTTTTCTTTGAACAGTCTTTAACTGGACAAGTATATCTCGAATTTCTCCAACTAGAATTAATTCCAGCATTAGTGGCTTTATTTCCAAATCCATTGGATCCAGACTCCCCTGACGAAGAACTGATATTCCAACACGATGGTGCTCCTCCGCACTATGCGGCCACTGTGCGCTCATTTTTGGATGAAACCTTTCCCAATCGGTGGATTGGAAGGAGAGGACCTATCGAATGGCCTGCTAGGTCGCCAGATCTAACTCCGCTGGACTTTTTTTTGTGGGGTTACCTCAAATCAAAAGTATTTGTTAACAGGCCAAACAATATGCAGGAGTTGAAACAAAGGATCCGGGATCCATAAAGTGCGTGTCATAACTCCGGAAATGGTTGGAAATGTGCAAAGAGAATTTATTGATCGTCTTGGATATTGTCAAGCCGTAAATGGCGCAGATTTTCAACATTTAATTTGATTTTGTTGTGTTTTTTTTTAATAAACAGGTCTTACTTATAGATATGTTCAATCCTAATTTTTTCAATAACTGTTGAGTTTATGTATAGGACATGGTACATGAAACATGCTTAGAATTCAATGCAAAATTCAATTCAATATTAAAAATAAATCTTATTACTGCTACCATAAAGTTTCAAAATTATAAAAATATACATCCTACTTTCTTTGTACTTTAATTACAAAATACAGTTTCCTATAATTTTGTTTCAAAGTGTTTTTTCGGTAACCTTCAGCTGTATGAGGAAACATAAATATTACTTCATTAAACATTTTAAATAGCTGATTTTTCAGTTCCTCTTAATTCAGAAATATATACTGGATGTTCTCTCTCGTCAGAAGCAGTATACAAATTATTTCTTTTAAATTAAAGTTACTTTTTGAATTATTCCAGTCAGTACCTTGAAACAGCAAATGTGCGGGTTGTCCTTTGATAAAACATTACTCTAAGGTAGATCTTGGCTCAATGACTGAATATATGATGAATGATCACTATTTCGCGGGCTAGGGAACGCCGCCTGCTGCATCCGCTGTACATATTTTTCTCTGTCTCTACGGTCTCTCTTGCTCAGTGATTCGAAATATACAGCGTGCAGTCAAGCATAGAGTATCGTTTGATATTGTATTTCGATTGCGTTAATACCGAACAGTCCCTATATAAGTGAGATTTTCAACTGACTTTAAAAATACAATACCCTTGTGACTTCTCTCTCCGCGAAAATCGAACAATTGCCTTGTTGTGAGTTCTGCAATTTTCTTTTATGTTTCTCACACTTTTGTTGACAATCTTTCTTGCATGGAATTTGCAGATATTAAGACAAAATTTGTTGGGATATTAGCATTCAACATCATATACAGGGTGTCCACAAAGGGTAGGGGGTATTTATAAATTGAATAATGAGAAAGCTACAAGTAAGAAATTTTTTAATTTTTTTTTAAATTATAGACAAAATTTTGGAGAATTAAGTGGCAAAGATAACGTTGTCCAAATGTCTACCCTCGTGCTGCTGGCAGTCCTCTAACCGACAACGGAAATTATCCATTATGCGTCTACACATCTCTCTGGGAACGGCTGCCATTTCGGTGCGAATGTTGTGCTTCAATTGCAGTAGAGTTCTCGTTTATTTTGTTTAATGTGTCCCCACAAAAAATAGTCTATGGGTGTAAGATCGGGGTTTCTCGGGGGCCAGTTGATAGTGCCTCGACGAGAGATCACTTTTTCTGGGAAGAGCTGATTGACAACCGCAAGCGATTGGTTGGAGGTGTGGCAAGTAGCCCCATCTTGTTGAAACCATGTTTCATCATTAAAACCTTCAAAGTCCTGCAGTTGTGGATTCAAAAAGTTAGTTAACATATTGCAATAACGTTCACTGTTTACCGTAAGTGCCCGCCCTCGTTGGTCTTCAAAAAAATAAGGTCCAATGATGCCTTCACTAGACAACAACAACTTTTGGACTATGTAGTGGTCGCTCGTCTTTCTCTCGTGGATTTTCGGTGCCCCAGAAGCGGCAGTTTTATTTGTTTACATGCCCGTTTAAGTGGAACTTGGCTTCGTCACTAAAAATAATGTTTGCAAACGTTGGGAAACGTTCAAGCATTTCATTAGCGAGATTTAGTCGTAGAGGATAGTCGTTAACGTTTAGTTCTTGAATAAGCTGAATTTTATAGGCTTTTAAATGTAAATCCACTTTCATAATCTTGTGCAACGACGATTTTTTAATGTGTACTTCTTGACTACGTTTACGAACTGATTGGGACGGATTTTGACGCACTGAAACTCTCACTTCATCAATCGTTTGTTGGGTTCGAACAGAGCGCGGGCGACCTTGATTGAAAATTTTTACACTTGAACCAGTATTCTCAAACATTCGAATCCATTTTCTAATGGTATCGTCCTTAGGTGCATTCCGTACATTAAATTCTGCGCGATATAAACGTTGGGCAGTCACCATCGAATCACCATTACGATAATAGGCGCGAATGCAAAAAGCACGATGGTTGCCGGGATACGCTTCCATGGCTACTAAATCTCCAAACAGTAGCGCAACAGCCTATCCTTTCGCGGCTCCCCCCCCACAGAGCCGTAACATGAACAGCGCAGATACAAATACCCCCTACCCTTTGTGGACACCCTGTATATTAACAGTTCCTCAAGTAATCTTTTTTCGTTGAGTTCATTCATTTAGTTTTACACAGTCATTTTTAATACTGACTTCTGAAAGGTTGTCGCTGAATCAATTTATCTTTTCTATTGAACCTAGAGTAAACAACACTAAAGGAACATGATTCTATTGTTGCATCTCATCATCGGCATCTATTGAGTTTCTTATCGCCCCATAACGTTCGTTATCTCTACGAATATATTTATTATGTTGATTATACTAGCATTCATCTAGAAAATGACCCCGTTTGTTTCTTGCAAATCTTAAAGAAATTTAATTTTAATACATACCTTATGTTAACCTTCGCAGCAACTGTTATTTTCTTTTCACACTTTTAATAGTAATATTATGTTCGGCATTATATTGATATTAGGGCTTTTATTTATTCTACTTAATATAAATGCAATTACCCATCTTCCTACCAATTCATCGCCAATTTCAGTCAAATGATGCATGTTGCAATAGATCCAAACAATCTTCCAGCTTTTATTAGTTACATTCTGCATACTTTCTTCAGAATTTATACCTTTAATTTAATGTTTTTTTTTAGACTACAAACCCTAATAATTTTTATTTACCTGCTTTCAGTTTTCGTAGTTGGTCGATTATTTAATTGAGAATCTTCAGTGTTAGTCAGTTAGTCATTACTTGTCCAGGCTTATCATTTCTTCTGGTGTACTATTTTTGCCTTCCAAGTATTGTCTCTACTTCCTTGGTATGCTGACTCAGATACAACAGCTTAGAGAGAGATATTCTTTTGTTAATTGTAACAGCATTCAATATTTCCAGTATTGGCATGTTGCGTAATTATTATGTTCAACATCTTCAATGTAGACTTCCTTTCTTCCGCCATTCTATAAAAATATACTACATATTTTGTTCTAAGCCACTCGGTGCCTTCCTATACCGATACATTATTTTACTATAACATATTAACGATTTATTTTCCTATACAGTCATAGCATACTCATTTTTTTCCTTCTGTATTGTACAATAAGATACAAGATAGTATTCTGAAAATATTATTACATTAATTATAATACCAATAAATAATTTATTAGTATAATTTGTAAAGCGGTAATAAAACGCTTGCGTGTCATGAGAGTTAGGCCTAATCTTTTTTCTGTTTAATTGTTGTTCGTTCCTTTATTTTCATTTTGATTTAAAAATAGCGCTTACCAGATTCGTGCCACTAAACAGCTAGTTACACAATTATGGTTTTTATTTTACGTTAATGAGTTTCGGTTGGTATATCGATTACAATCATTTTATGATTACTACCCACTTGTGCTAGATAAATATACAGGGTCCTGCAATAGTGTGTCAGGCTTCCATAGCTCCTATACAAATTAATTTAGATTTCATTCATATGCCGATTTATATTTTTTTATTTTTAAATATACAGGGTGGCCCAAAAATGTGCGGTAACATAATACCTATTGTCTTTTATGAAATGGGACACCCGGTATTTTATTACATAATTAGGTTCGTATTAGTGTCCTTTATAAATGCCTAAAGTTTTATTCCATTTGGTTATGTAGTTTAAGAGTAATAAATTAAAAATTAAGAAAAAAAAAATTTGGAGTTTAAAAAACTTCCTAAAAGAACTTTTTTAATCAAGGCATTGGGTAGAATTTTAGACATGGAGATACTGTGAATATAATAGCGCTTAAATATTTTATACAGGGTGCTCATAATTAGGTTTCAAACTCGACACATTTCAAAATTATTTTTCTCCAGATTTTCAAATGGAACACCCTATATATTATTTGGCTATTGGACGTAGAATTTACGCGCATTTTTTTTTTATAATGGAAGCATATAAGTTATTTCCATCCGTTTTCGAAATAATTGCAAATTTCATAAATTATGTTGTTTAAATACAGTTTTTATTATGAAAATTAAGCATATGCGACCAGATTAAGAATTATAAACTACAGTAAATGTTCAAAATGCCTACCATGTTGATCTGAGCACAAGTTAATACGCTCTTCAAATGATTTATTTACATTCCTCAACATTTCAGATGAAATACTATCAAGCGAGCGCATATTAACTTGTGCTCAGATCAACATGGCAGGCATTTTGAACATTTACTGTAGTTTATAATTCTTACTCTAGTCGCCTATGCTTAATTTTCATAATAAAAACTGTATTTAAACAACATAATTTAAGAAATTACATTACATTACATCCATTACAAAAAAATAATGCGTATGAATTCTACATCCAATAGCCATTTTCAAATGTGTCGTCTTTTATTATCACCCTATATTATATATAATAGATAAACGCTGTTATATTCACAGTATCTCTAGACCTCTTGTCTTAAATTCCACCCAATGCCTTGGTTTAAAAAGTTATTTTAGGTAGTTTTTTCCCAAAATTTTTTTATTGTTAATTTTTAATTTATTACTCTTAAACTACATAACCAAATGAAAGTAAACTTTAGGCATTTATAAAGGACACTAATACGAATCTAATTATATAATAAAATACTTGGTGTCCCATTTAAAAAAAGACAAAATTATGTTACCACACATTTTTGAGCCAACCTGTATATTTAAAAATATGTTGTATAGGAAGCAGCTATGGAAGCCTGACACGCGATTGCAGGACCCTGTATAGCTTCATGTTTTTGAAGTATTTCCAAAGATATTAAAAATATTGTCATTTTTTGTTCAAGTTGATAATTTTATGTCCACAGCTCATCAAAGGTAAGAATTTCATTCGAGCTCCAAAAATATGTGTGAATCAAACTTAAATTTCTGTTCCGTTCGTGAAAGAGCTTAACCTAAAAAAAATTTCTTAGTTTTGTATCGTTGTTAAATTTTTAGGTTTACATCATGTTTAGGTCAAAATTCAAAGATAGCATCCCTAGAGTGGTAAGTTTTAGTTTAATCCTCACTTGAGCAAATAAATCAAAATATAAGTAAGCATTCTTGGAGATTTTTTTAAGGTCATCTTGGCAAGTGCTCTAATAAAATGTATCATTAAGATAAAAGTTACCTTGTTATCGAAAATTTACTAAAAAAAAATATATTTGTATAATTTTATAATCTAAAATTGACATGGAACAATATTACAGTTATAGATTTTTACTAAATTTAGTTATTTTTAAATAAAATATTCCGGTGATTATCCTTGATTGACGTAGTTTTTCAACTTTAGCTGATGTTCAGTCATCAATAATAAATTGTGTAATTTTGTATTTGTCGTTAAATAATATAAATATTTAAATGTAATATTCTAAATGCGAGCGAAGACTCAAAATGTCACTGTTACATAAAATACTTCCTAATTTTATTTTGTACAGTATTCATACAGTAGTTTTAAGAATAACGGATATTGTAGTCAATATTATTGTAAAAGTACACTATGGTCCTTTCCGCCTTATTCCTTTATATTTTAAATTTTGTTCTATGTATCATATAATCTGCCATTGACAATTACATGAGGCGGTATTTTACAATACATATTGAACAATGCTCCTAAGATGTAACCATTTTTCTTTTGTATGTATATATTTATTTAACTGGTTAGCAAAATATTCTTATTTTTGCGAACAGAACAATGTAATCGGTCAGCCAAAATGGCTAGTTGGTCAGCAACTTATAAACAGCAAACATTTCTGAATCGTGACAGTGCCCTGGAAAGACAAGTGAAACCCGCCCCCGCTACACCTTTTGTAGCCGATTTCCTTCTGTAAGCGGCAAAAGAAAACACAAGAAAGTTACATAAATTGACAGTGCGCTGGGACCTCTGAAGTAAACTGCTTCCAGACATGTTTTCTTCTACTGACCAATTGTAAAATCTTGCTGACCAAGTAATCATTTCGCAGCTCGACTGTTAATAACGGCAAACCATTTAATTACTTCTCTTTATTTAAAATATTGAAGTCGGATTATATTAACATTTTATACCACAGTAATTTAAAGTAAGTTGTTTAATTATTAAAAAAACGTTTATACAGGGTCCGCCAACGAGTCGGGGACGGAAGATTAAATCATTATCCGATCTTATCAAAAATACTAAAACAGTTTAAGATATAAGATTAAAAGCGGCATGCATGCTTTAAACATATTTTGCATTATACAGGGTGGCCCAAAAAAGTGTGATAACATTAGTTTATATTTTCTTAAATGGTATAGCTAGTATTTTACTGCATATTTAGGTTCGTATTAGTGTCCTTTATGATTTCCTAAAATTTTATTTCATTCAGTTCTTAGTTTAGGAGCAATAAATTAAAAGCTGATTAAAACAAAGTTTTTCAGTCCTCACAAAAAAAAGACAATCCAAAATATTTTTTAACCCTGGCATTAAGTGAGGTTTATGACAATAGGTATAGAGATACTATAAATATAATAGCGTTAATATATTTTATACAGGGTGTTTATAATAGGCTTTAAGCTTTCAAAAATCACACATTTCAGAATGATTTTGCTCAAGATTTTCCATATTATTATTTCTGATATTATTTGGCTATTTGATCTAGATTTCATAAGAATTTTTTTTGTAATACAAGCATATTTTCAGCCATTTTCGAAATAATTCCAAATTTCATAAATTATGTTGTTTAAATAACTTAGGCGCCTAGACTAATAATTCTAAACTGCAGTGTTAAAAATATCTTTCTTTTTGATCTAAATATGCTCTTGAAAAATCTGTTTACATCCCACCATTTAAGAAGAAATACTAACGGTCATTAGTAATGGTTAAAACCATGTGAGGCTTTAAAATAAAATAGGAATTCACTTGTTAATTATATTATGACTAGTTCTATAACTAACAAATTGTTATTTAGGGCGAATAAATTATAATAACAAATTAAAATGGATTTTATTGGTTCGTTGATATGATAATTGTACTTGGTGGGAGCGAAAAAAATTGTTTGTTAGCAAGCAGTCATTTTTCTTTATCCAAAACTTTTATATGGGGATATGTAACTAAATTGTTTATGCCTAAAACTGCTATTAATATGCCGCAACGAATAAGATAAGTATTTGCTAGTTTTTCACCTAAAATGTTGTGATGTAAATAGATTTTTCAAGAACATCTTCACATGTGCATAGACCAAAATGGAAGACATTTTTAACATTTACTGTAGTTTACAATTATTAGTCTGGACGCATATGATATTGAAACAACATAATTTATGAAATTGGAATTATTTCAAAAAGGCTGGAAATAACTTATATGCTTATACTATAAGATTGCTTATGAATTCTACATCAAACATATTTTTTTAAAATTTTGAAAATTTTTTTTTCTGAACGTGTTGTTTTGAGAGCTTATTAAGAACACCCTGTATAAAATAGATAAGAGCTATTAGATTCATAGTATCTCTATACCTCCTGTTATACATTTCACAAAATAATGACGTTAAAAAAATAGATTTTAAAATTTTTTTTTCAGGACTGCAAAACCTTTTTTAAATTTTTTATTTTATTGCTCCAGAACCAAAGTAAATAAAATTTTAAGGAAATATGATGAACACTAATACGAACCTAATGAAGCAGTGAAATACTGGGTATCCCATAAAAAAAAATTACTTGTTATCACACCTTTTTGGGCTACCCTATATAATGGAAAATATTTTTAAAACATGCCGCATTTAATCTAATATATCAAGCTGTTTTAGTATTTTTGATAAGTTCTTCGATAATGATTTAATCTTCCGTCCCCGCTTCATTGTTTTGATTACCTATGATGGAACATCGAGTTTCAGAGATGAGAGATGTAATGTAGATGTACATTATGTACACAAAAGCACACTAAGCAACATTCTTCCCTAAATAAAAGTTTCAACGGTCCAAATAATCATCCTGAAGCTTCCTTTCCGTTCAACTATTTCCTGCTCTGATTATTTTGTTTCTGTTCCTCTAATTTACGAGCGTATTCTTGTATTCGCGAAAACTTTGTTGTACTTCAATTATAAGATAATAGACTAGACAGACTAGAGTATCCATTGACATTACAACTTTTTGAAATAGTAGACGAGGCATCCCCAAACGTGACAATCGAGATTTATGCTAACTTTGAAAGTTACCTTGTAACGGAGCATAGTAATCAATAAATAAAATAAAAAATTTGATATCTGATTAAATATGACTAAAAATGTTTATCGGCTTTTCAATAAAATTTTTTAAAATTAACCCATTAATGCCTGGATTTGTTTTTTCAAAAAAACGTTACGCCTTTAATATGAGTGTATTAAGGAGAATGATATAGATGTTTTAAAACGAGGTTTGACTTAGTGGTATGTTATTTTCTTATTTAAGGGCCGTACCATAAATGGCACGCTAGGCATTTAAAGTGTGTAATTGTAATATTCTTAAAATTTTAAAAATACATTATTATTTTTATTAAAACATATTTTTATTAATTCTTATCTAAAAAATAACTTATTGTATGCATTGGTCCTGCACAACGTATTCTTTATGAATCTGGTACATATTCAACAAAATGATTAATTCGGTCAAACTGAATAAATTCGTGAACTCAGCTGCCTGTAGCCGAGGATCTTCCAGCAGATTTTGGTAAAGCTTGATATTTAGTTAGGTAGCACTACAGAATTTCTCATGGAAACTAAATTTGTGTCATTGTCCAGTTTTTCTGCATAAATTCCATGTATTTTGGATGCAAACGTCAATCATCCATGTAAAGATAGACCACCACCACCACACTCACTAAAAACAATTCTAATAACTCAACAGCATTTAGATCACGATAAATCGAATAGTTTTTTCAGGAAATAAGCTGTCTATTTCATCTAAATCTTTATTTTTCATCCAAGATAAATTTGGTTTCACCTGTTGTTTCTTTGCGAAATAGCTCAGGGGTAGGTTATTTTCTTCATCTAAATCATCATTATCCAAACTCTGCGTCTCCACAATTCCTGTTGTTTAATCTGCTGGCTCTATTGTTTCCCTCTCAGATTGAATTCTCCTTCCGCTAAGAGTTACAGCCTCAGCTTCCGCTTGCAGTTGTTTACCAGATAAATTATCAAATAAGCCACCTCCGTATTCTTCACCAGAGTCCTCATCGGAAAAACCATTTACTTTCGGAGGTGTGATAAAGATTTTATCCACTGGATCATCGTCCCAAAACTCATCCGCTTCTAAAATATCAGCTAATTGCTGAACAGTCAACTTAAAATTAAAACAGACGCTATATGCCCAGTGTTCCATATATGGCACGGCCAACAAAAACTTTTTCAAACAAATTGAAAAAGTCATCAAATGAATAATTACGTATAGAGAATATATTTTTAAAAGTTCTCTGTAGTATTTATAAATTATTAAAGGCATTTTTTAGGAAATATTAGGAAAAAATACTTACTTTTTATGATCACCCATTGTTACAAGATACCGTTTCAAACAGCTATTTAACACTGAGGATAGTCTGCCTGCGTATATTAATTAGTATTTTATGCGAATTTTAGTAATAACGGGTAGGCAAGCAACAATATTATCAAGTATTATTTGTTGATCTCGTTTTTCTTTTATTTTTATTAAAAAAAAAACGTGGCAGGCTAGGCAACAATGGGTTAATAGGTTCTATTCCTCTATTGGGAATTGAACCCAGAACCTCTTTCTTCTCAAACGCGCTCTATATTTCTTATTATTTTTTAACATTTAGAAATATTAATACAGAAAATCATTAAATTTGGATCCAGGAAATAAAAAAAGTGATAATAACACTTTCACCCAAACCCGTATAAATAAAAATAAGGTCAAAAATAATATTTAGTTAATTTATTAATTAATTTTCAACGGAATTTGTGACATTTGGGTCAATTTAAGTTCTGTAACGTGGACAGTATTTTTAGTAACTTAACATTATACAACTCTATAATATGTTTGAAGTAGCAAGATTGATTCATATTGACATATTGTGTGTCAAAAATCAATTAATTTGATTTATGCAGGGGCTTTGAAAACAATATCTTCCCTAACATATTGAACGTTAAATATCAATAATTATAATTATTTAAGAATAATACACGATAGCGTAAACTGAGTATTCTATTGTTATCAATACCTTAACTTAATTCAATTATATTTAAGCCCGACTGAATGTGCTTCATAGGGGTTAAATTCATGGAATTTATTAGTGGATAAGCTTTTACTCACCCGAAGATAATATAAATAATTCTATTTCCCACTTCTTGGTATTTTCACTTCCTTTGAAATAAGCATTTCTCACCATTTTATTCCATGTTATGTGGCGGCCGGGAATAGCAATATACTTATACCTACCTACTTTTCAAATAAGAAATAATTTAAATTTATGATATTCCCAATAAGGAACTATTTTCAGATTTAAGAGAAAGAGGAGACAAGGCGATAACATTATACAAATCCTCAATGATATTAAACTATCAGTTTGTTATCCTTTTTTATTATGGGCACCATGTTGCTGAAAGTAATTTGTTTCTGAAAGTTCTATGTCGTTTGAAACAATTCTACGTCCAAAAGGAGATGCACAATTGCAGCTTGTATGTGGATTCGAAAATTGATTTTACAGGCTGTTTGGTAGAATAATTCCATACCATGATTAACTAATATTTTATCTACGATCTTTTAAGTAAAAAAAATTATTATTAAAATTATAAAGTCAAATTTTGAGATTATATAATTATATAATTCTAAAAGGTCTTGTTAAATAATTTTTTCAGTTGTTGACAGTCTATTGTAGAGAGGAACGTAATAAGTTATTTACCTCACAAGTGATAACCAGCGTGGTAAGGAATCTTTTTAGGTAACTTAGCTCAAAATGAATTACATAATATGCTCTAATCATCAAATGGTACATAAATAGATTTGTCAACCGAGGAAACAATAGCAAAAATTATTCAAAAGATATACTAAAAAAAATTTTAAATAACTATATCGAAAAGTCTACGTTTTTCTGAAGAGTTTAAAGATGACTTTGCTAACTACATAAGAATTGAAGTAACTAAGTAAGTTAGGAAAGAAAACTAACCCAATATCCATTAGTTAGCAACATCTACTCTTTTTATCATTGTAATTCTGCTTTACGCTTTAATTAGCAACTATTAATATTATAAGGTTTATAAAAACGTACTCTTCAATTTCAATTTTATAACTTCTATTGACGCATGAAAAAAAAATCTAAAAATTAATTTTAAACCTATTCAAAATAATCTTTATTTCTACGAAGCTAATAATTAGGGAACTAATTTAGTTGAAACCATTTAGAAAACCGCATAAATAGTTTGCGTGCTATCACGAGAGTAACGCCTTGTTTCTGATTTAATTTTGGCTGATTATAATATTTTTGTGTAGACTAAAAACTTTCTATTGCAGAGATTCATGCTACTTTGTTGAAGGAAGTATATTACCAAATAAAAGGGATTTTAAGCAATTTTATTTACTTCAAGAGTGTAAAAATTGATAATGACAAATATAAAAAAACATTAGATATGAAAAATAATTCTTTGACTTCACAAATTTTCCATCAAAATCAGAACACATGTACAACTAGCTGCAGGAATAACATCTACGCTAATACCGGAAATATCGTAATCCATTTATAATAAAAACGTATGCAAACTTCAACGAATGGAATCTTCGAAAAAACGCAAACTCAAAAAACCTAAAATATTCTGCTGACCTGTTTAGCTGAATTAAGTGCAAAATACAAATTATCTTTTTTACGATGATTGTATAATTAAATCTATGTTGAGAATAAACCATGACCTCAAATTAATAAATTAGTCGTAGATAAAGTAGGGTTTACTACCCGCAATAGTGGTAGCTATTCTTCACTCAGAATGTTACTTCCTTGCCCCTAATGCGGCTCGGTGCGTAAGTGTTCCTTGGTTATAATATCTATCATTATTGACTCATGGTATAATCTACTATTAAACAATTTCGATCTATTGTATCTATTTAAAAATATTTCTTCTCGTTAAGATAGTTTACTGTTAGATAAAATCAATATTTTTTAAGATTTTGACCTTCCTATATACAGAACTTAAATTTTCTAATGACAAATCTTAATTTTTGTACAAAAAATTTTTAATGAAGAATAATTTTCTCTTCAGAAATTAAAAATTAGGTTCATTTGTGGTATAGATAACACCATCCAGGTATACTTTATTTATATAGGTCGATATTTCAACAAGAATTATATCTTATCTCAAAAATTGGTAAATGAGGCTTAAGGCATTTTTCTTTCCAAACATATACGATATTAAATATAATTTGGTACCATACACTTCAAAATATAAATTGTTTCCACTGCAGCAATTTCTAACTATATAAAAGTAACAATGCCTTAGCTTGGTTTTCATGTAGATTTTTATCGTTAATATTTGTTATAGAAGGAAATAACAGGTTTAAGGCCAAGGTTTCATCAATTATGGGATATTATAATATACCAACAGTCTTATTTTATGATTGAAACTTTTTGAAATTACTTTGTATTAGAGCAGTATACTGGGAAAATAAATAGATATTAGGTTTTTTGATAATAATCCGTTCTTTGCTTGAATATATTTAGAAATTGATGATTTGAAATTCTTTGTTTTAGACTCAATCCGAAGAGAGAAGTAGTATATGTGGAAAAATTGTTCTGACATAAAAACGGTCGTGAAAGGGTTCAAAGAGATCAACCCCCTAACAGGGTTGTCACATATTTTTAAAAATTATACTATTTAATTTTAAGTGTTTATTAAAAAGGTTCTTTTTATTTAGTATTGAATTGCTAGTCAGTAACTCTAAAATCTAGTTTCCTAAATTGAACCCAAAAGTTTTGAGTGTTGAAGAGGAAACAACAGAAGCCATTTATTCCAAATTATATAATTTTTATTAATCTTTAAAGAATATCATTCTTAATGAAATTATTGATATCAAAATAAAGAGTTTTTAAAAACTAATAACTAACTAAAAACAAAACTCTATTTCTCCGATACCTACAAAATGTGTATAGTAACTAGCAACACCTTGAAGACTGAACCCCTCGACAAGCCATCGGAATGCAGAAACAAAGACAACCGCCAATTTTTATGTGCGCTCTGAATATATAATTGACCCATGAAATACATAAAATCTAGTGAATATAGGAGTAGGACGGCTTAAACGATTTGCTCTAATTTACATATTTAATTTTGTTTTGTGTATGTGGTTTTGGACATGTAAGTTTTCGTATATTTTCTTATAATCATCGCTTGCGACCATATCAAACAGCAGATCAAGGTGACATGGAAACAAGACATGAATTTAGAAACAAATAACGCTTTATTTTAAATATACACGCTTGTTTTAAAAAAGAAAATCGAAAAAACTGATAATGCTCTTGTTACAAGTATTAAATAAACTTGGGTTTGCGAGAAAATATTTACCCGAATTTACCCGCTATGGTGGGACAGACTCCATTTCAGTGGTGTCACCGTAATAAATTTAAATATTCCAAAATTATAATGTTACTTTTAATAATCCATATTTATTGCATATTAAAATTTGCTATAATAAAACTATATAATTAAGATCCGTCGTTTTTGTTTTCTTCTGCTTGTTTTCGCTCTAACTTATGGATTTTTTATTTGGGGGATAGGGTGACACCATGATATTTATAATAGGGGAAGGGGTGACATTATAATCTATGCCCCACGTAACAATAGCCCTAGCGGCGCCACTGAACTCTGTTCATAAGACGGAAAGTACTGCACACTGAGAAAAAATATTATCTCTACAGTTCGGATTGGATATGTTGGATATGATCGACATGTTAGAATAGAAAAAACAATACTTTTCTTGTGTTTACTTAAGTAAGAAAATACTGGCTCGGTTAACTTACCTACATTATATTTTTTTGGTTAAGCTCAGAAAGCTCAAAAACTACTTTATTAAATAAGACGAAATTTTGAATGTAGACTAGTCACAACCATGCTAAAACAGAATGTACTTTCGGTTCGATATATAGGGCCCTGCAATAGAGCCTTCCATAAATCCTACATCAATCAAGTTAGCAATTTCATTCACATGTTTACTTATACGTATCATGGGGTGTATTTAAGGATTCCATATATATGGCGACCTAAAAAGTATGATAACAAAAAATGATATTTTTTTAAATGAGATACCCAGTATTTTATTGCATAGTTAGGTTCGTTTTAGTGTCCTCTCTAATTACGTAAAATATTATTTGATTTGCTTGGGTAGTTTAAGGGCAATAAATTAAAATCTAATAAAATGTTTTATACTCCTGGAAAGAAAAATCAAAAATACCTAAAATGATTTTTTTTACCACGAGATTGGGGGAGCTTTATAACAAAGGGCCTAGAGATACTATGCATCTAATAACGTTTATCTGTTTTATATAGGATGTTCAAAATGGTTCTAAAAGCGATACATTTAAAAATTATTTTTCTCAAGATTTTCAAGTAGAACACCCCGTGTATTATTTGGGTAGCAAATTTTTTTTTATAATACAAACATAAGTAATTTCCAGCTATTTTCGAAACAATTCCAAACATAATGAAATATGTTGTTTAAATACCATAGGCGGCTTGACTGATAATTGTAAACTACAGTAAATGTTTAAAATGTCTTCTTGAAAAGATCTGTTCACATCCTTTATAATTTGAGATGCAATACTATCACAACGGTTTATTAGTAGTAGTTAAGCATAAAATCCATGTCAGGCTATTATATAAAATAGGGATTCATTTGTTAATTATAGTTCGACTAGTTCTTTAACTTAAAAAAATGATATTTTGGGCGATTAAATTATAATAAGCAAAAATGGATTTTAGTAGTTAGTTGATTTTATCTTAGCATTTGGTGGCGAAAAAGATTGTTTGTTAGCAGTGAGTCATTTTGTGTCACGTTCTCCAGAACTTGACTTTTTTTATGGGGATAAGTAATCATATTGTTCATGGATTGTCATGACCTAAACAGATCTTCTTAAGAACGTATTTATTTTTATGTGCACGGATCAAAATGGAAGATATTTTGAACATTTCCTGTAGTATAGAAATATTAGTCAATTGTTTACACAACATAATATATGACATTTGGAATTATTTCGAAAATAGGTAAAAAAAACTCATGGCAAAATTAGTTATTAATTCTACATCCAATACCCAAATAATATACATGGTGTTCCATTTGAAAATGATTTTCCAATGTCTCGTTTTTGGAAACTTATTACGAACACCCTGTATAAAATACATAAAC
Organism: Barypeithes pellucidus; assembly: GCA_963991005.1. Taxonomy (NCBI): domain Eukaryota; kingdom Metazoa; phylum Arthropoda; class Insecta; order Coleoptera; family Curculionidae; genus Barypeithes; species Barypeithes pellucidus. The sequence continues at coordinate 40,217,697 of OZ022559.1, forward strand.
ACTATTAGATTCATAGTATCTCTAGACCAATTGTTATAAAGCTCACCCAGTCCCGTGGTTAAAAAAATAATTTTAGGATGTTTTTTTGATTTTTCTTCCATGACCAAACTTTTTTTTAGTTTTCAATTTATTGCGCTTAACCTAGCCAAGCAAACCAAATAGTATTTTAGGTAGTTATATTGAACCTAAATACGTAACTAAATACTGGATGTTTCATTAAAAAAATAAAACTTTATGTTATCAGACCTTTTTCTGAAATATACCCTATTGTACAGTACAAATCAGCATATGAATGAAATTCCTAACTTAATTCGTATAGGAGCTATGAAAGCCTGACGCTCTATTGCAGGACCCTGTATACAGTGCGATTCTTTAATGTCCTCACATTCCTCTTCATGTTGCACAAATTAAAAACGGGGAATGGGCGTCTTCTTGATCCAAAAAAAATTGGGACTTACGACAAATCATTTTAAATGTCCTGTCGAGTACTTTACGGTCCCAGAATATTGAAAAAAATTGTATACTTATATTATTTTTTAAAAAGTCACTGTTTTGTTTTGGGTGCGAATAGGGACACAATAGTCTGGGATTTCTTCGTAAATTACTCGATAGGATCTTTAAAATGGTGTAACTCAAGACCGACTTCCTATTCATTTTGAATTTGAGAACCATTAAATATGCAAGAATGTAGCTCTCGGATTCCTCGTACACTATGCCAAATTGTATTTTATTTTTATAAGACGATAATTGACATAAAGGATAATAAAAAATGATAACTATGCATTTTTTAAAACGCCGCCTCCATTTTTTTGGTGCGAATAAAGAAGTAATATCCTGACATGGTAAAGTACCAAAGACCTTCAAAATGACGTATCGCAAGATTTCCTCTTCCTATTTAATTTTCTTTACCAAGATGGCGGCCATCCGCCATTTTTACTGTTAGCACTGATTATTTTATAATTTTTGGTTTAACTTAATATTTATTAAAGCTATAAGAAGATAATATTTTGTAAAGAGCTTATTTCATGCCTCTAATTATTATCCAGGTATGTCTTTTGTCAGTCATACAGAGTGGTCAACGTTCAAAAATAATTTATCTTCCTTGACTTCAAAATATTTTCTTGCGGGACAACTATTAGTTGGTTGGGTTATAATTTTTAAACAAATTCAAGCGAATAATTCTGTGCCATCCGGGAATAAGCAGGTAAAGCAAGTTGTTTTGCACATATTTTCAATAAGGTTGGGCATTCCATGAATATATGGACTTGTCGAGATCGAGACTGAGTTGGGAAAATACCCGCAATATTAGAGTGGCTCTACTCACCTTGGAATTTTAGACGTACCTACTTATTCCCGGATGGTACACAATTCAACTCACACTGTATGAAGGATTTCGAGTAAGAACAACATATAAGTTTCTTTATTTATGGAGATTTAGAACATTACTTTTATGTTGGCATTTTTACTTTCCTCGTAAGAAGAAAGCGAGGAAAGAGTCGGTTTCATGCAAATTTCATAATAAAAATAAGTAACTACATCCCAAAAGAATTTGTCACTATTATACTTATACACTTTTTATGGTCTTAGCGATCAACCACCACCAATTTTCAGCTACTTAGATTTTCGAAAAAGAAATAACAGCCATAAAAATCTAAACTAATAATTACTAAATAAGATAAAAAATCCCCTTGTTAAAATACGCATGAAAGAAATAGCGTGATGGATAATGCATGGTTGTTAGACTTCGGGCTCTAGAGGGTGCTTTGCACATAAGGGCTCAACGGCAACAATACACACCATATACAGATTCTCGCGCTGCGCCTCCTGTAACTAAACGCATGAACATGTGACTGTATAACGTATGTGTGTATGGTACTTGAGCCCGAGCGATTTCAACGGAAACAAGATGCTAGGCCATTATCGAGCCCATTCATGAACTTATACAAACCCAAAAGTTGTGTGTCCCGGTACACATAATGTAAAATCGGGCTCGGAAATGACCGTTCGTATCTCGGACAGGCCCCATAATGACCGTTTATATTTCTACCTATACATACTATATTTTACAAATATTAAATGCATGTTTTCTATGCATGCCAAATCACTGGGTTGTTGTTTTCACATGCTTGTTGCTTTGAATGTATATTGTATCGTATAAATTATTTTCGAAAGGTTCAGAATATAAAAATATAAAAAAAGTAAATAACATAAAGTAAAGTAACATTTTTGAAAATGAAAGAGAGAATCCACTGAAGAAGTTTAAGGACTAGCATGAGGATAAATACTTTATTTCATATACTAGGTAGATGGTAAAATAATACAAATACTAATCTTATAATTCATAGTGTTCCCAGAATAATTTCCCTATAATAAACGAGAATTGGTCAGTATAGAACCATAATTCCCGTATTAATTATATGATCTATTAAAACTGGAGAAGCCATAAAGATTTCGATTAAACATGAAAAAGTTATAGGTGTAATTATTATTATAAACTACAATCTAAACATCTCTTTGCCTACTTTCTTGAACGAAATTTGTCTATATGTATTGTATGAACTAGTATAGAAAAAGTGACACTAGATTGAGAGAATTGTTTCTGGTTAATCTTTCCAACTTAGTAATACTTTCAGTTAAGTCAAATAAGATAATTTTAGTGTTAAGACAAATATTTGAACTACAAGAACAATTTTTAAGATATATCAGGCGACGCACTCTCCTTTCTCCAAGTGAGATTTGAGATCTTACAAATCATTTTTGATTCAATTAAAGAACCGGTAAAATTACCTACAAAATTCCTCATTAAAGAAATCATTCCAATTCCAATAAGAACTGCTTCTACAAAATAATTTTTTTACATGACGTAGTCACGCGGTTATGCAAAGATAATAATGTATGGCTTTGTTACAGCACAAGGATAATGTTTTACTGTGTAAACTAATGTTTAACTTTAATGAAATAACGTCCGTTTTGCTATATTGCGATATCACTGATAAAATAATATATAGCATTTAAGTAAAAAATTGTCGATAAAGAAGCAAAATTACGACGACATCCTTTAATGCAAAATACCATGGATATCATAAACAATCCTTATTAGTTCGGAATAACTGTAGCAAAACGGAAAACCCTTAAAAGGCAAGTCTCGCAACAAGCGATATCCCCAGAGAATTTCTATAGGCCCTTAAAAGGGATAGAGGAGAAAGCCATATGCAAATATTTCTTATCAAACCCAGCCGATTCGTTATATGCATGCCGTATTACCACCGCTTTGCTCGGAGTGGGACAATAGAAAAAATAAATTTTTAGTTTTTAAACCCTTCGTACTCATTTACAGGATTATTTAATAGATTCAAAAATAGTTTGTCGGGACCTAAATTATAGGTGGATAAGAAGGTAAATCGTATATCTGGTATGAATGTATTGGGCCAACTGTCTCGGTTTTAAATTCAAAATTCCCTACTCAACACCTCACATTGTAAGAGAAAATTTTTGGATTGATACCTCTTCCAGACGCATCATGCACTGGCAATTCTAATCGGAAAGTTAGCAGTTGTCAATGAGACCTCAATATAACACAAATATCTAGGCTTTAGGATTGTCGTTCAAATATGCATTATATTTGGCCACGTCTCCGTAAATAAGAACTGGTTGTAGTTCCCTCATTCCTATGCCAACCGTCACGTGGCCAAATATAATCAAGATCAAACTTCACGTAGGTTCATTTGATCATGTAATTAATTGTCGATAATGAGCTTCCCGAGTCAAATGAAGGAATTGGTGTACCTATGTGGTCACCATAATTGGTTGATATCTATCTGGGTAAACTAAGGGACCGCATTGAACATAATTCTTTTGTTGACCAGATAGTATCTTTGGAGAGATACGTTTCATACTGATCCTGATAGATTGAGGAATTTTTGGCGTCGTGGACTTCGAAGTTACGCCATGGAGATGTATGAGGTCGTGGTACAGCTACGTCTGTAGTGGTGGGTAAAAGGTGCAATAACAAAGGTATAAATAGGTTCTGAGAGTATGAAACAATTGTGTTTTAGAACTGACGCACAATTGTAGCCCTTATTGCTGATAAGGCTCAGTGATCAGCATAAAAGATGGAACGTTGTCTGGTCTAGTGGCTAACTTAGATTTATTCCACTTTATTGTATTAAAACTTTCATTCTCGTTAAAACTGATTTGATTTCGATTAAAATTTAGAGGTTTCACGGTTATTGTCGAATTAGAGGATGCCAGCTAAGAAAGGCTAAAGAAATTTGAATAGGCGTTGATGTTGTCAATAGAACTCGAAAATGTCACTGTTTAAAAATGCATGCCGCGGTCCATAAAAGGCGAGCCCTCATAGAACGAACAAAAATCCAACATAAGTTATGGTAGTGATTTACGTTAGTTTCAATTTGTGGTTTTTTTCTCGTCTAATGAAACATTTATGTCGAAATTTACCTCACCTCTAAATCTAGAGAAATTCTGATGGATTATTATAACAGATAGATTTGTCATTTAATTGTTGTTGTAACCAAGGTAAGTAACTAGGGCGAATCGATTAACAAAATTTCCAAATTTGATTAAACCAAATTAAGAAGCAAAAAATCGTGCCATAAAATAATTTACGATAATTATTAAATTTTCCGATAGTTGCAACAAAGCCCAATCGATATTAAGGAACATATTAAAAATACTGGTAATATAGAAATTATATTATATTAAAGTATAGATACCTGTTGGCTTCTTTGGAATGGAATCATTTAAATTAATAGCATTGTTATACGAACATAAGATGATATTCATCAATCCTAGAACAGTAGCTTTGGAATGTCAGGTCAAAATCACCCGATCATGAAGCTGTCGTCATTATTTATAATATTTTAATTTCATCCTGTGATCACAAGCCCATTTATAAGTGGCCCAAAAAATGTGACCACATTATTATTTCCTGAATAAATTTATTGTTTAAAATCATTTTAAATCAAATTTGCAGGAAATATTTACAGAAGTATAAGTTCTCGTCAAATGAATTTAAAAATAATAAGATTATCATACAGAGCAGATTAAAATAAGAAGTTGCTTTAAACAAGTCGCAAAAATAAGTTCGTTCTTTCTTCAAATAATTGGAACCTACATGTTAAAGGGTACTTTTCTTGAGAATAACACTTTTTGATATTTCATTAGGTTCAGCATTTATGACTAATTTTGTGACAAAATATTTCTAAGCAATGAATAACAGAATATCACTGTCATATTAGGCAGCTGGCGATCGAAACAATTTTTTAAAATTCAACATAATTGACATTCGCATGAAAGAAACGTATATAATTTTAAATTGGTTAAGAAATATATGAAAAATTTCATCAACATCAAAAGAATAGCTTGCTAGTAATAGTAATAAAAAAAATATTTAAAAAATGGTTGCAGTTTTGAATAGTGTGATAGGGCAATAAAACTGAGTTTTTACAGCTTTTTGAGGAAGACTGAAATTTATAACAGTTAATGAACTGCGAAGCAACAATGTATAATAATGTCTAAATTAAGGAAAGGGACTGTTGAGTGTTTTCAATATATTATACAAATTCTCATATTTGGTAACTGATTTTCAAATAAAAGAATCGGATATACTCGTATATATTCGGAAATATCACTAAGTTAGTTTAATGATGATTGAAATAGCTAAAATATTTTGATAAATATTAAATATTGGGAAGGTTATTATTAAATTATTTATTATTAATGCATTCACCTCGCACTTTCTACTTTCTATAACATATTAAAGTGGACATAGACCATGTGACATCATCCAAATCATTGGAGACATCATAATATTTTTTTTTCGTCTTTATCGAACATAACGTGCCCTAACAACTAATTTTATGGTAGTGACTTAATGTTGGCAAATCTTGATTTAAGTAGATTTTGAAACGGTGCTAAATAAGCGTGCATTTAAAACGAAATATAATAATTATATAACTGTATTATTCGTATTTTAACTTTAGTAGGCTAACGACTCACCAAATTTAACTCGGTTAAATGCTCCTTATATTTATTTGTATCCAGTTTTATTATTTAATGCGTTTATATGTGTTTACGGTTTCTGGTTAATCATACATAGCAGTAATGTTTTAATAATTAATGCATTGGTTTTAATTGCAAAACCATTAATTCTCGTTTGCCTATTTACACACATATCAATTTTAAGTTTAAATTTCACTCTAATAAACCAATGTATGTTTATTCAAGTATTCTGTTTACAGTCCCCTAATGGATTTTAATGACATTGTCGAAATGTTAATGCCCCTATGTCGAGCTATCAATGCGAAATCTCGTGTCGGCTTGGCAGGCAATGTGAAAAAGGTCAGAGTGGAGTAAACGATGCGGATTTAATCGAAATTTACTAGCTCAAAGGCTGGTTTCAAATCGAAATTAACATGGAGATAGTAAATGTTGGAATACAATTTAAATATAAGGCAGGGTTACGTGAAATACAGAACAATTGATGGTGTTGAAACAATGTCATACCTAAATAGTCACTAATTCGATTCGAGATTGTTATATCTTACGTTGTCAAGATATAAAATGTTTTTTTTTTGTATAATTTTTTATTTTTGTATCATAACGAAAATTTTAAACATCTTAAATTATGAATAATAGCGTAATTCTAAACCTTTGTTAATAATATATTATTACTAAATTAATTGATTCAGTCGATACTTGGTGGAAATCCATAACTAATATTATGAGAAACAATAAAACTACGTTATATTTCTTTTCCACTATATTCTTAAAAATGACATGTTTCGCTATCACTGTAGCTTCTTCAGATTGAGAATGAATGAATATTTTTCTATATCTAACAAAGTGTACAATCTTAAAACATTAGTAGAGGTATAAAGATGGTGTAGGGTGTAGGGGATATAATAGTAACAGTGGGATTTTCCAAATGGTCAGTAAAGTAATTATATAAATTATTTTATAGATTTATTTATAAATGTAATAGCGGATTAGTGTCTTTGTTAAATTTATTTCACTAATCCGCTATTACATGTATATATATAAATCTATAAAATAGTTTATATAATCACTTTACTGACCATTTGGAAAATTCCACTGTTGCTATTATATCCCCTACACCCTACACCATCTTTCTACCTGTAATAATATTTTAAGATTGTACATTTTGTTAGATATAGAAAAATATTCATTCAATCTCAATCTGAACAAGCTACAGTGATAGCGAAACATGCCATTTTTAAGAACATAGTGGAAAAGAAAGATAACGTAGTTTCATCGTTTCTTATAATATTATATATTATTATTGCTTCTTTAGCTAGTTGAGCCGTCATAAAAAAAAACAATATAATGTTTGTTCTCTCTCAATACTATACTACAATTGTATAAGTGAGATATTTTAATAGGGTTGGAGGTGCATGTTCACACTGCTTATATAGTAACAAGAATCAATAATACCAATACATGTGTTATCAACTAGCAAGCAATGATATGTGAAATTTAAATTATCATTAAGATGATAAAGGTTAGAATCAACAAGATGGACTTTTCCAAAATGCTGAACAATTATAAACAATGCTTCAATAATAATATAAATAAATAATATGCAAAATTCCTGTGGAATCGACACATAATCTGCAGAAGGTCAATCTAAAGCGAACCAGATATACGAATGTTACTAGCTTAGATTTTTAGTTATATTGAAATGAGCGTGAAACTAACAATAAAATACGATTTGGGAATGAAATATTATTGTCATCGTCAAATTCGTTAAAACTTCGGGAACTCAATACACAATCAGTAAAGGTTATGCTGAAGTAAATAATGTATATCTAGTCGAAACTAACTAATTACAAAATTAAAATAAATTTAAATGTGATATAATTTAAATATAGGATGGGGTTACCTGAAATAATAACCAATTTATAGTGTTAAAACAAATTTTGGGAATATATTTTTTCAAAACCAGATATTAGGAAGCGAAATGTTATTATTAAGAGATTTGAATACATCTTTTGGGAAACAGAGGGGGGGTTTTCGGATTTATTTTGTATAAGGATCTGATATAGGAAGAATAATCACAGTTGATGAATTTTAAAGAAAATTAAACAATGAGATTAACATTATTGCATTTTCTCCTCAATTCAAAAATGTGGGTTGCCTGTTGAGAGAATAATTCTTTCCGACGTAACTTCTTCAATATCAATAAGGAATAAAACCACTAACAGAAGAGTTTAATAAATTGATAATAAACACATGGAACATTTTTATCTCAAACTGGTGCAGCTAATCTACTAAGACGGATACCGTGCTATCAAAATTTATTATAATCAATCCATCAATCAATCACTTTGCAATATTTACTCTTAGGCAATTTTTAACGTACGCTTCAATTATGACTTTTTGTATCTCCATAAAACCGATTATCTAGTAATTAAAGCTTTTTACGGAGTAATGAACAAACCCGAACAAAACCGATCGAATAATTGATTACTAGTTTGTGTTGACAAAAGCAGGTATTTACTGAAAGCCAATAGGTATTCCGCGCAACCACTAGGAAATACGTTCTTGAATTCAAGACCTTCTCGATTATAGTAACTTTTAATCGAACGGTATAATTCCTTTGGACATAACATAATTATTTTCTTTTAATACATATTTTGTTGATATTGAAACGTGACTCGGTATAAAAACAATATTTGCAGATGCCGAGAAGAAATAGTTACAGAATCTGTTAAGTTTGCTAACTTGCTGGTAAACCTTGTGGGCAATGCGGAGAAGGTTAGGGTGAAGTATACCATGTATTTATTTATTGAAAATATGGTATTTTAGGCGATTAGCTGAAAATGAAATATAGATGGAGATTGCAAAGATTTTATGGAATACTGTTTAAATGTTAGATGAGATCACCTCAGAATACTGAACTATTAACATAATTAAAATAATGTAACTGATAAATAGTACCAAACTTTGTTCAGGCGGAACCTCTGGTGGACTTAGTATTCAACACGGGATTAAACTGAAGTAAACCATATAGATTTAATCGAATCTAAATAAAAGGCTTGATTATAATTGAAATTAACATGGTAAATGTTGGATTACGATTTATACAGGATGTTACGGAAATTACTTATTATATTGAAATGGGTGATTCCTTGGGTGTCCTCAAAACAACCCCACATATTTTATTAAATCGAGGAGTGGAGCAACTGACCAATAAACTCACATCTTATTCCGCGACACAATAATTATAATATCATCTTATGGGGTGTACCTCAAACAATGTTGACAAACTTAATATAAAACTGAAGTTTCGTATAAAAATTTTTAAAAATAAATTACATACTTATTGAGTAGTCGTATTTATCTCATACCTAAATAGCAAGGAAATCCAGGCACAACTAGTTTTATTTACATGGGAACAATATATTTGCAAAAATTTTTTAAGAGGATCGCGAACAAGCGCGCATAGGACAAGAATTATTTCAACCTAATATTTCGCAATAGTAGATACACAAAATTCACAAATAACAAAAACGCTGTACAATATGGGCCCACAGCAAATTTGTAAGTTCAATTCAATATTTCTTTTAGAATGGAAGATATTGAAATCGACCGCCTTCTGCTTCGATTGAAGTCTGAGCGCCTCGAAGCCTTTAGTATCCTTCGGAGACAATCTAGGTAGTCGACTGGACTCTGGTCTACCCACTAACTTTTGTGATATGGTATTTGCCGTTTCAGGTATACTCCGAAAATATTGGGTGGGCTTCTTCTACCTACTTCTTCTACTTAACTACGTTCTTGGCGTTTTGTAGTAGTTCAACTAGATTGCAGTGGCTGCCGTTTTCCACTCAGATAGCGCGCCAAAATGCGAGATTTAAACCTCAAAAAAAAATTTAAAAAATTTTTTAAGACTTTTTGGCATAGAAAGAATCTAAAGCAGAAAAATATAATGACTGAAAGGTAATTCCGATATAACTTTGCATTAAACGAGCTAAAAATAATTAAATAACCATGTCTTGTGTCGGATACCTGGCAACGTTGTAGGCTTTCATCGTCAAACGTCAGATGTAGTATCGATAGCTTATTTCCGATGTTCTGAACGTTACAATCGATGTCTGCTATCATTTTTAAATGGAAGTGTGTTTTCAACAGTTACAGACAGATCTATACCAAATTAAGAAAAACAATGTCCCTTTATGAAGTCCTCATGTGACACGTTTGACCTATTTACTTTCTTATGTTTTTGATTAATTTCAAATTTGTGTGATATTACTGTTCTTTGTGTTGTTCCAAACATTTTACACACATCATTAACATGTGGCATAGTTATTTACAATCCCGATATTTCTCTGATAATAACTTTATTGCAGCAGAAACAACAGAATAGCCTAGTCCTGAACCTTGGATTTCAGAGCAATCTTCATCAACAGCATGCATTAACTTTAGAAATCTCAGGCCCACATCTAGAAGGTTTCATAGAATAACCTCATCAAGCCACTGCATCATCAATAAAATGTGACATCAAATTAAAGCAACTGTACCAGTATATTCTATCTTATCTGCTTCATGAATTATTTAGCGTTGCTATGTCAAGCGCAGTATTGAACGCGATTGGAGAAGAGAAAAGACATAAAAAAATAATAGTTTCTCATCAAGGAAAGAAACAAGGAAAAAAGTCCAGGAAAGAAGAAAGTAGCCACAAGATATCATCAGAATCATCTTAAAGTGAGGATGATCGAAAATGCATGTTGTATGATGATATATTCTCAGAGAATACTAAAGATGATGGGTAGATTAAATTCTGTCTTTAAGATGGGGGCCAGATGACTGTGCAGGGTTGCCTTTTGCCGTGAAAAAACTTTGGAAATGTCCGTAGAAAGCTCAATTTGTAAATAATTCGGTACACGTTATTAGTGGTTTATTTGAACGCTAGTTTTTTGTCAGTTTTGTTCTGTCTGTCTTACGCCTTACTAGGAGGAAACTTCCAAATATTTTTCGGCTTATGGTGGTAACTAATTTCAACTGTTAAATATCAATATATATTCATTTTATTAAATAATATGTGGCTGCAGATGTAAAATAATTCACCTCTGATAATTTTACACATATCTTGAGATAATTTTATCCGAGTGTGTGTCTAAAATGATCTTTTCTTACTTTTGGTAACGTTGAAATAAAATAAAGATATTGTCGTAAAATATAATATGAATCTCTAGTATGATCAACTCGCAAGACTGAACTACTTAGGTTGCATTTAAAATATTCTCAAAATTAATATCACAACAATTCGGACACTTGTCCAACAAGCTATCAAGAAATAATGAAGCTACGGTTATCCACATCCTGATGTATCAAACGCAAGCGTATTTAAGAGGAACTTAGCGGCTGTGTAACAGGCGATCCCATATTGTGGCTCTAGGGTTAATGTAAAAAAATACTAGTAGTCGATTACTTCATTCTTAATGGACATTATAGTTTTGTTCGAGTTTGCTGGAGAACTATACAAAACAAATAATGCAAGTACTAATACAAAAATGTAATCTGGCAAAATCTAAATAGAAAACAACTAAGTGTCATCACAGACATGTTAATACGTTTGTCTGGGGTCATTAATATGGATTTCGTGCCAGCAACGGTAGCGATAAAAGAGAGGTCAGACAGGAGTAAGCGATGCAGATCGTATCAGGATTGCACTAGATCCGGGGCCAAGTCGAAATAGAAATCGACAAGATAAAGAGAAAACTTTTCCGTTTTATATCGATTAAATTTATTCAGAAATCAGAGATCTGAGGGTAAATATTGTCAGCTGGCTTCACTTAAATTAATTCGGTATAAATAAAACAGAAGGTGGCAAAGTATAACATGTATATTTCTAACTATTTCAAGTTTTACTGGTAAAAACTACAAAAAATTACCATAGTTAATATTGAGGCACGCAATTTGATATTAATAAACTAAGTTGACACGTTTATTAATCTGATAGAGAGAAATTTCAGATAAAAGATAAGTATGACGTTAAGTTCAGATAGATAATGTATCATATGTAATATTCAATCGAGTGGGTAGTTCCTATTTTATGTTAAGCGTAATATCTGAAAAGATTTAATAACATAATGGAAAGTCTTTGCAAACACGCTAAGCGATTCTTTAACCGAAATTTTCTTGGAACGAAGGTGTTGAGTGCACTGGAATGAAAAGTGTTTTCCCTCGCATTTAAAATACCTGTGAATAAAATGTATGTATTTTTGGGAATATTTAGGTTTAAATATTTAATTAGCGCATTCAGCAGCACTAATTAACCTGTTGATTTTAATATCTACTATGAAAACCTAATTTTCTTCCCTTTATTTTAAAAAATAGGTCATTGCCCGCCAGCTTGTGGTGTAAATAAATGTATAGTATAATATTATGACGAAAAACGTGTTATCAGTTACATTAATTAAATTACTATCATAAGTCCGTTTATTTAATATCAAAACCCTATATCTACACTGTAAGAAATATGGATTTTTTTCGATTTTACTGTTTGCTTCCTTTAAATTATTGTAAATATGTTAATGCCGCATATAAACTTAGAATTAAGATTTTTCTCCCTCTCTGAATTTTTACAGACCGTAAAAAGCACACATAGGGGAACAAGCGGCATTTTAGCTTGAGATCTAGCCGGGCATGATACAATTACTCTCGCGAAGACGTCACAGACGGCAAGAGCAGTGACGAGCAGCTCGACCATTTCCCGTATATTTTCAATGAATGTTAGAAAATTTTGCCGGAATTTTTTTTTAGTGCTATTTTAGCTGTAATCTGTTTTATGTTTTTATGAAATTAACATTCCTAAATACCATGATATTATCTTTCATGTCACCTACTATCAATATCGTACTCTCATTCTACATCTTTCAGCAATGTACGTCATATATTGAAAATAGCTGACACCTACCAAATTTTCTTTTTTTCTTTCAAAATTTGCATCGGACATGCATGCTATATGCACTTCATACATAACTTTCTTATTCTAGATTGTTTTTAAAGTTTAAAAATAATAAAAAATTTAAAATACTATTGGTATTCTACTTTTTACAAATAAAATTTCGACGCATGCTTAAATACACCATTAGTAATAGATAGAAATTTAATTTAAAGTACAAATCCTGCTCTTGCGAAAGTTTGGGAACCTAGTAGTGAGCGGTAAAAATTTACTTAATTAATTTTAACACTCTGTATCACGCAATGTATGCGTACCCAGACACATGTTTGTTTATGGAAACTTTTTTTCTTAAAAATAAACTTCATCCTGAAGTTATGCATAGTAGTAGGAAAAATAAGAAAAATTAAAACTTCTATTTCCAACGTACACAGTTCTTATAACACGGCGTTGGTAGTTCCTCGTTTGAGCCATACGCTACGATGGCAGTCGATTTCGCTGCTCTTGGTCAGTAGTAGCCACCGATTTGTAAGTTAAAATCTAGCCGCCGTTTTAAATAATTTAAAATAATTGAGGAAAATTGGCAGCTACAAAGCCGCAAGAGGTAACCATGGGTGGCACTACTAGTAGCAATATCTAGAGACTTTCCGCGGCCACCGATGGCGACCTCAAGTGGCTGTGTGCTTAAAATTAACTGAAGTATTTTTGATGATACAAATAAAAATAAAGTGAGTGTGAGCTTCATGATTTGTATAATATATTTTACCGTTTTTAATTATAGATTAAAGCTGATTTAATTTTTAGGTCCACACTCAATGATTTTCTTTAGTAGCATGAATATAGATTTCGAAATTTATTGAAAAACCTATTTCCGAATAAAATTGTTATTTCTTTTTTATATTAGATCGGTGAGTTCACAAAGTTTTTTTGATAAATTTTAATTAAGTTTCTTATATGAAAATGAATATTCTTTCTACCAAGGAAACATAAATAAAAATACTTCAGCTACTTATAGAAAAAAATGTCTACACATTTCGGGTTACAAACAAGACGCAGAGCAAAATAATATGTGGCTTTACTGGCTGAATAAATTTTTTATTTATTCTGCTATAAAAAAAATCGTACATTATTTATGAGTCATTTCACGTTATAGAATTTAAATCAATGTTTATATTGTATAAGAAGTGAAATCATTATTTTTGTGGAGAAAAGGTATAGAGAGAGATTTCGTAATATAAAAAGATATATTCATTCTTAAACCGAGATCAGACGACTGGTGTATTTGCTCGCATATACGTGCCACATCTTGTGCATGGTTTACTTGTATGTACAATTGTTGGACTAATAATTCTGAAGCCAGGCTCAAGCCGAGCCAGTATTTTGTAATAATGTACATTTGCCACGTCGTGTGAACGGTGTACTTGTACATCGGTCACTGGTAAGTACTTTTGGTTGCACTCACAAGCAGGGAATGGGCGATCGCAAGAGGCGAAAAGTCAAATAAAGCGAAAAGAGAACGTAGTCTAGCAGCCATGAATTCTATTGCGTGTTTAGATCAAAAATATAGTCTTATATTTTATAATGAAACACTAAGTATTAGGACTTTTGTTTCAAGTACTTTCAAATTAAAAAAATAAAGGTATAACCCGGGAAGGTGGAGGGTACATAACAAGGTAGGAAAATAATGCTTTTCCTCCCGCGGATAGTTTTATTGAGGCATGTTGTTAGAATATTAAATAATATTTGTTGAGTGATGTCATCATTGAGAGGTTCTGTTAAAGTGTAACAGTATCCCTCTTGTTGATAGAAACATTTTTGGCCGACTTGGTTTCTTTCTTTGATGTAAAATAATGAATGACCGTAATAACTGATTGTAGAGAAGTAGGATTATTTTTAAGTTAGTTGGCACCTAGCTTTTATAATATATGAAATATCTTGTGCATTTTTGTCTATAAAATTGAATTTTCATAGTTAAAGGCACTTTTAAATGTACCTAAGTGTTTAATTTACATAAACTGATAACATATATATAGATTATTCTACTACTATTATTTCAACCAGTTCGATTTTATAGGGCGCATGGTGCTCAATATGAGAAACTATTGCAAATTCGAGGAAACTTCAAATATTATTATGTAAAAATGTCTATACAGATTCAATCAAAAGAATAAGTGTGCTTGCTTTTCAGGTGGTACTAATATCATAACTACTAATATGTGGAAAAATGAATTCCTAACCACCCGAATAACCTTATACTATAGGGGCGTATTTTTGTCTAATACTGTAACACCTAAAATATGAATTCAGATTGAAAGGTGCTACCAAGGAAGCCCTCTCCATGAAAAACAAGTAGTATTTTTCTATTGATTGATTCTAAAGGCCTCGACGGGTGTTACTCAACTTGTTCGGGACTACTAAGAGATGGGTGCTACTTGTTTTATTTTCCGACTAAGGTTGATAATACAGCTTGAAGTAGTTATCACAGGTGTAAGATTTTAAGAAAATTAAGAATATGTTCATAATATACAAGTTGAAACAAGAACGGTTTTGACTCAAACTTTAAAATACTCTGTAGAGCGATGGACATGTCAAACTTCTTATTTTTTGTTATCAAGTTATATCTATTCTTAAAATTTTCGTTTCTGATTCATTCAGTACTTTAATTTTTGTAGATTTTTTTAATCAAAAATTACAATTTGAATTTCTTTTCCAGTAGAATAAGAACTAAAGTGATGACACCAGTTTAATTTCCCCCACGTAGCCTCATCTTTAACCCAATAAAACGTCTCTACGATGCACTGAACAAAAGAATACTATCTCTGATACCTGCTCCTGCAAATTTACATGAGCTCAATGCAGCATTTGTTGAAGAATGGCAGGAAATTAACTAGAATTATATACGAAACCTTATTGAAATTATGCCAATGCGTATTGATGCTGTCATTAAGTTTTTGTTATATTTTGAAATTAAAACAATTTTCTTAAACAAGTTTGATAAAAACTGTATCTGCTACAAAAATTAAAGTATTGAAATGAGCCACAAATGAAAATATTAAGGATAGATGTCACTTGATAATTAAATCACAAAATAGAAAGTTTGACATCTGCATCACTCCACAGAGTGTTTTAAAGTTTGAGACAAAAAACCGTTCTTGTTTCAACCAGTATATTATGGACCTATTCTTAACTTTCTTAAAATTTCACACTTATGCGAGATTATCGATAAATTTATCCACAATATAAAAGAGGAATAATAAAAATCTATCAATAGCGTTCGTCGATTATTTTGAATGTGAATCTATGTCAAAAGTTACAGTTGACAAAAATAAATCAAATTTTCGAGTTCCTTGTATTCGAATTATAGTTAATACAGGTCCTGTTTGAATAATTATTGTTATGCTATCTGATTTTGGTATATTTTTATGAATTATACCTTAAATTACAATCGTGTATTGGTTCCTGTTTATCGTATTTTATTAAATGTTTTATTTTTTATTTCGAAGTAACTGGAAATAAATAAATTATGTATACCTTGCTTCGTTGTTAACATTGTAAACTATAAAATCTTTAAAAGTTACTGACAATGACATTTTGCTTCACACTAATAATTTATAGGCACCTAATCAAAGGTGATACTTAACGGCATACAAAATCAGAGATAGGTACAATTACCAAGCTTTTAGTGGAATGCATATTTAAGCAAAAAAATTATGGTTCTCCAACCTTAATGGAAACCAATATCGTAGAAGAAAAGATGATTTTTTAACAAGTCTCATAACTAGTAAAATGTAAAAGTTTTAATTTTTAACTTTTTGGAGACGCTGTATAATTTTTTTTTCTCATCAACAATCATATTTTGTCACAAGTAACATTTTTTATAAAATATAACTATTCTTCGAGAAATTAAATTTTTTGTACGATTCTCTTCTTGTCTACCACATGTTTGACATGTGCATTCGTAGAAAAAATTTATTTCTGATGTATGTAATAAATAACATTACCTTAATAGAAAGATATATTTCGTTGCTTATATTATGTACAGTAGGCGATCTTATGACAATTTTGAAATGCCCAAACCCCAACACTAATTTAAAATTGCTTGATACTGTAAATAAAGATACCATATTATTTAAAATTTTGTAGGAATGTCACAAAATATGTTAGCAGCTTAGCTAGGGTCCCCTACGTTCCACTGTAAAATCTAAACTGATAATACAAATAATATTGCAAAATGAGGCAAAATTCGCTTCATTTTATTAATCCAAACTGGAGTTATTAACATTTAAAAAATAACTACTTGTCCTATTCCCACCAATTTAGTTCATTAGCTAGAGAAAACACACACAAATAAAGTTATGCAGAACTTCTGTGGAAATATTTTTAATATACCTAAACTAGTTAAATTAAGCAGAAACTTTGTTTCTCTAATTTGAAATTAGTGTTATGCCTTCTAGCGGCCAACATAACAACTTAAAATTATTTCTAGCTTATTGCATTGTGCTGGTCCATAAATTAAATACGTTACCATTAATCCATGTTAAATGTTATTTTTTTTTACATGTGCCCCGAAAGTGCCTCTGTTCATGCATGTTCTCTTCACCGAAAGTAGCGCTTTCCAGGCCTCTCCGAGAAAGCAGGCGGGAAAGTCAGCAAGCGGGTGGGAAAGATTTTTCCCGCCAGCTTCGTGTCACCATGTTCTCCTCAATAGTTTTTTTAACTGATAAATAAATAAAACCAGAGATGTCGGGACTCATGCGGTGGCCTACCTCACCTTCGGCTCGGTCGGCCATCTCCGTATCTCGTCCGTAAAAGCCTCTTTTTGGCCCTTGATACGTAATGTACTATTGTATATCAATGGCTTATTTGGAATAGGCCGTAACGTTTCGTAGGTAAATTGTTCAGGAAATAAGAAACACTAAATAGTTAAGTATAAAAAAAAACATGTCTTTAAATACAACGTTTGCGATACGACATATTGAAACAACGCTGAAACGTTAGATTTTGGTTAGTCATAGGGTTGCGAGATTTTACGAGTAAATGGAGATTAGTTTCCTTTATTTATTATCGAGAAAATCCAGTATTTTAAAAAAATGGGTTACGTCCTATTGCAAATAAGCCATCGAATAATAATAATAACTAGTAATAATTAGCATGTCAAAATTATAGATTAGTTATTATTGTGTTTTTATAAATTGGCTGTAAATAAATTAATTTCGAAAATTTTGTACTAAATTACTACTGCGCTGATATTAAATTATAAAGGAATTTCAGTATCTTGAAAATGGTTGAAACAAATAAAGATTACTTTTTTTGAAAAGAAATACCGAAAGACTTTAAAAAATTGTTTTTTTAGTTCTCCAAAATTTTCACTCTACGATTTTGGTGCCGTTCATGGCTTTCTTCGTATTCTGTGTACACGACTAATTATAGTATTAGTTTCTTCTAGAAAGATATAAAATTTCATTAAAATATACAGGGTTGCTAAAAATTATAATCGAAATGTATCTGTGTTAGGGTTTGTTCGGGTTATTACGAGGCATTAGAAAAAATGATTATATGACTAGTAATATTTTGAACTCCCTTTTACGCTGGCGAATATTACCCCATACTTACTGGATACCATGTGTATCATTGATACTTGATACACGTGTCTCATATGTGTGAACATGATTTGACGAAATGAATTTTTTTTTATGATCAAACACAAGTACTATAGGAAAAATCATTTAGGGCACTCTGGGAAGCACAAAAAAATATTACGACTATTTAAAAAAATACAGTTGATGATGATGGCTGCGAAAAAATGAAATGTCGGATTGAAAGTTTAATTAAATGATCTTATAGAGGAGAAAACGTGGTGACGAGAATGTAAAATTTATTTTCACATATTATATCTTCAAATAGAATCAGGAAACAAATGGAATGAAATCGTTGGCATTCGGTTTTGCCTAAATATCTTCGAAAATATTCGGAATTTTTAAAATTTGACGTTACAGAACTCACTAATGTGTAACTTTTGTCTAATTTAATCGTTTCTGTATGTCCTTTGGTTCACGAAAACCCTGTACTCAAAAAATGGTCTAGTTTATATGTTTGTGACACATTGGCAGAAGAAATTGAGCATATGTGGCACCAGTTAAAATCACTGGTTAGGTCTGAAAATATTTCTCCGACTAAGTTCTAGTGTTGTAGAATTAATACGAAAATGCTTTAATGATATTCCCCCAGGTAGTTGGAAAAATTCAGTCCGTCACGTAATAACTGTAGAAAATTCGAATATTAGTCTGGATCGTATAATTAATCCAATTATAATTAATTTTGATGAGGATAGCGATAGCGAAACAGAACTATCTATAGAATGACATTATAAATGTACATTAATACAATCATATCATTACTTGTTTTCCTTAGTCCGTCCCTTCATACTTCACTTGTTTATTACCAAGCTCTTGTCGACACAATGGGACCGACCCAGGAAATCATTAAGTCGTATCGATTTTTCGTGAAACAATCTTTACTCGAAAGAATAAATATTCTTACGGTAACCAATATAGTTAGTTATTAGGAGCAACATAATATTGTTGTTTCAATAATTGCGTTTGTTAATTATTACCTATTTTATTGTTAAAAGAGCAAAGAAATATTAAATACCAATGTATGAAAAAATTATTATTTTTCCAGACCACCTGATGATACCTTATATAATAAGGGCGTATTTAGTCTACGTAGTAGCACTTTAAAATAATATTTCAGATTGAATGGTACTACAGAAATAGCTCCCGCAACAGGTTGTCGAGGAATAAACTAAAACCTAACCTTAAATATCAGGAATATATTTTTGGGGAGGAAGCAGTGTTACTAGTAGTACTATAGTATTATATTTAGTACTTATTTAAGACATTTAGTACTTTAGTACCTTCGATCTGAAATCTAGTACCTTTTCAAAATGCTCGACATATCGTGAGGCAACTGGTAAATAATAAATATTGACGTGAGTTTGGACGAACAAACCCGATTGTTCTTGGTTTCACTACAGATCATGAATATTAAGAAAATAAATATTTCTATTTTTCATTTAATAATAACAGGAGTCCGCTATTTTTCATTTAATAATAAAATATATTTTCAGAACGTCGCATTAAACTATGTTAAATTAAATTAAGAATAAAGTGCTTGCTCATAAAAATATAATTTTTTTTCAATTTTTAAAGTGCAAAGATTGTTTTAATTGTCCCAAAGCCATACGACCGTCGGGATTTTATGGAAAAACTTTGTGTTTTATTGTACGTTCGACTAGGTGCACATCAGTTCATCGATTGATATCGGCAATAGTACAGTTGTAATTTTAAACCCCTATGGTCAAATTAGTATGTTTTCTTTTAAGGTAACTAAATGAAATCGACTGTTGAAACATTTCTATTTAAAGGATATCGTTAAGGTAGCCTTAATACTTGTTCAATTTAATCTTCTGAGATTTAGTAGTGCCAAAGCCTATTTTCTTGTAAAATTGCATGATTATATCACTTGGATCAAGTTTGGACCTCCCTCCTTCTGTGTCTGCATACTATTTCTTATTACTTTCATAGAAATTCAGCAAGCTTGCTAAATAAACATCGTGGTAGCTATCTGCATTTTGCAACATAATACATCCAATTAAAATTCAGGGATACCCTGCTTCTGCTGAACTAAGTATAATGAAGCCACTACGTGCCGTCTGAGCTTCGCCACTGCAAATAAAATTATATTTTAATGAAAAGTGATTTTATACAATTTACGACCGTTAGCCTTAGTTGAATATAAAAGGTTTTTAGCAACGATTATAGGCAACAAATATAAGGAGATTTTTACGCCAAAATATTTAGAGTTAACGTTTTCCTAAAAGAAGGATGAGAAATAAGACATTTTATTTTCCAAAACATTTTATTCCAAACAAATTGTTTTTATATTGATAATTGATTGTTTTGAACAGAACTCATCCATATTAGTATATTTAAATTATAAAATATCTTTTTTTTATTTTTAAATATTATTAATTATAATATAATAATTATATTAATTATAATATGTTTCGTATTTATTGTCAAAAAAATAATACCCATGACTATATCATATAGATATTAACTATATGATATAGTCATAGGGGTTATTTTTTTAGATTAAATTAATTTCGTTAAATATTCAAGCTATGTTTAGCTCGTGTTAGGATTTAAATATTTCAGTTTTTTGTTTGGATAAGAGCAGCTTATAGTTGGATCTCGCCGTCCATTGATAATAATATATTTTTTTGTAAGTCTTCCTGTAATATAAAAGACATTTTTATTTATTTATTATTTATTATATAATGTTTTATTATAAAATTGTAATTATGTCACAAGAGTACTGAGAACAATTGAACAGATTTAGACATTAATAACATTTATAAATTAAAATTATGTACATTAACATATTCAATCAAAATTAACTACTGTAAAAAATCAATTTTACATTATGAAATAAATACGCCAAAAAAAATTTAAGAAATTAAATGCATAGATAATTTTAAAGGAAAAAGTTCTTACTAGAAAATTAAAATTAGTATTTTTATCAATTATATTTTTAATTATATACTAGGTGTACAGGGTGTAACAAAATCGTCCTTCACCATTGGGATTTCAGGAACGCTAAGAGTTACGAAGTCGGTTAAATTAGGGCCAAGTTAGATAATTATGGACCCAATAATATGCCGCAAAAAAAATCAAAATTAAATACATGGGCTTCCAATATATTTGGAAACATCAAAACTTCGGTGTTCGGTTTTTAATTTTTTCCTGACATTGTTCGAGAGATGCCCAAAAATTTATTTCGTTTTCTCATTGCTACTTTTATTCCCCACAAGGTGGCATCATCAGATCTTTAATGCGACGTTTTGTCTTTCGGTCACCATCATCAACTTAATTTCTTTTAAATACGGACATGGATTTTTTTGTTTAAATTATGAAAGATGAACTACATCTACATTCAATAGTATATAACACGTACTGATTTTCCCACGTTTTGTTCCTTAAATGGATTATGTTCATTAAACTACCACTAGTACGTTCCTGTAAATTTACTTTTGTTTCGAAGGAACTGAAAATTTTAAAATTATTATTGCTATTTCTGTCATTAATCATTATTATTATTACTGCTTTTTTTACTTCAAATTAATAGTTTTATCAAATTGTAACTTAGTATAAATACCTACAAGTCATTTATTTTAATAATATATTTAAAATTTGTCTATAAAACCAGCACTTTTTTCAGACTTTTTAAAATAGGCATTGAGCTTTACAGTTTCGAAGTAAACCGAAATTTTCCGCAGAGAAGTAAATTCCAGGAATGTCCTAGGGGTATTTTAATGAAGAGGATCAATTTAAGGTCAGTAATGCTCACAATTTTTGCTAAACCAGGGCTTTTTTCACCAATCATTAGATTATTCATAAAATTACCAGACTTAGTAACACTGTTAGACTGTCAGGTAAAACGTGAGGTAAAACCTTAGGTATGGACGCCTCTTAAGCATGCGAGGTGTCTTGCTAAGGTCGACGAGCAGCTGTATCTCGATAACTATTTGTCGTACATCTTTCGGAAAAAAAAAATGTTACAAAAATTACCCCTAGAAGTATACTACAATTATTTTCAACTTTGAAATTCTACTTCTAGAGGGGAATTTTTAATTCAAGATTAGAAAATGATAATATCTTTTAAAATGGTGGATGGTGAAGGTATATCACGTGGAATTGTTTCAGACTCTCCAAGGGGTAGAGGAAGGTTTGACTATTGTTGCAGAGAAGGTTCGATAACTTGCGAATACATGAACCAATGTTGTCGAAGATCGTCATGTTTTAAAGCTATTTGATAGACTATTTATAGTCTATGATAATAATTAAGTTTTAGTTGCTGAAAGTTGTTAAAAGCCTGAACCGCCAGATTGCATTTTGTGATTGCTTTAGTAATTTACTCAGTTTTTATGAAACGTTAAATGGAAGGCTAACTTTTTAATTTGCTAGTCTTATTACTCATAAAATTATTTAAAATGTGGGCAAGCTGGTCGCTTTATCAACGCGATATCGATTTTCAAACTTAAGTTATGATCAAAAATATACTTTTTTAAACTTTTTAAATAATCGCATGAAATATTCATTAATAATAAATGAACTCCGAATATTTGACCATCATGATTCCTAACGAATGTGATTTCTGCTGAAAAATCTAACTTGGGAAGGAAACGAATTGCGCATGCCCCGTCTGTTCGAGACTGCCAGAGAAGATACTGTTCACTTTCGTTATTTATAATTTCATTACAAAATGTAAACTATATTGAAATAAATCCAATTAAAATAAATTACAAAAAAGACTTAATGGTTTCGTTCCACTTTCGAGAACACTATACGTCCTTATCACATATAACAAGACGGTTGCGAGAAACAGGACAAGTGTTACCGATACAAACTCAAACTATTTACGAACAAACTCAAACTATCAGCGAAAAATGTTGTCTCTCAGGAAATCTTACCCGTGCTCCCGATAGGCAATAACTGCATTTTCAAAGCATTGAAAATACACGTCAAGTATGTCGTATGCTTCAGCAATAGAATCAGATAAATTTCAAATTTTCTAAGCTGTTTTTAACAACAAGAGCACAATATTAAAATTCAAAATAACAAATGACGGCGAATTAATAATAGCTAATTATCAATTTTATCAAATACCAATATGAAAAATTATTATTTCCAGACCACTCAATGATACTTATACAATAAGGGCGTATTTTTGTCTACACAGTAGCACTTTAAAATACAATTTCCCCCTGTACTGACGAGAACAAATAAGTTCGAAACCGGTCTACGGGTGGTTGCATCCTATCAATGGAGAGGGCTTTCTTTTCTTGGTAGTACCATTCAATCTGAAATAGTATTTTAAAGTGCTACTGTGTAGGCAAAAATACGCCCTTATTGTATAAGGATCATCGGGTGGTCTGGAAATAAGAATTTTCCATATTGGTATTTGATATTAATACCACCTGACAAGCGTAAACTTTTTATTTCTTAGATGGATCAATTTTATCGGTTGGATTTTCATGACTTACTTATTATTATATTATAACATTTCTTCTTATAATTTAAAAATGATCATAAGTTAAGTTTGAAATGGGATACAGACTTCCGGTTTAGGTCTAAATAATTTTAAGTGCAATAAGACTAACAAATTAAAAAGTTAGCCTTCCATTTAATCTCTCAATAAAAATTGACCAAATTACTAAAGCGATCAAAAATGCTATCTGGCGGTTCACGCTTAGACTAAAACCTAAGTATTATCATAGACTATGATTCGGCTATCAAATAGCTTTAAAATAATACCAAGTTCGATAAAATCTATTTACCTATGTATTCGGAAGTTATCGAACGTTCTCTGCAAAACGAGCACAATTATCGAGATGCAGCCACTCGTCGACCTTAACGAGACACCCGGTATAATTCTGAAATTACACACCACTTAAAAAGACAATTAACAGAATTAATAATACATATCCATTTAATACCCACAAAATCATGTTTACTATCACGAGCAGATAATCGGAACACGACTGCAGCTAGGCAGACAAAGTTTGACATTTAGGCTGATGGCGCTCTGTTGATAAACCGGGATATTTGAATTATGTTATCCCACAGAGCGCCATCAGCTTAAATGTCGAAACTTTGTTTGCCCACCTGCAGCCGGGTTTCGATGTATGCCCGTAACGGTCAACGTAATTACGTTGATCTTAAATCAAAGTGAATTATTAATTTTTATGTTTCTCGATTAATTATTTTGATATTCTCATTTGTATGGTTTTTTTTTTAACTTGTGGATCCTCTGAACATTGGTTTGATTTCACTTTCATACCTTCAACTTTGACATCCTTTGAATATTTGTATGATTTCTCTTTTTCTCTTTAGTATTTTAACAACGCAACGTTTTTCTCGTATTCTATGTGAATGTACCGCATTGTGAAGAACTTATGCATGTCTACTCACTATTCCGTTAATTAATTTTTGTCTCGATTGGGTTCTATAGAGACTATTCAAAATGACGTCGGTACTATTGATAACTTCCTTGTTATAAAAGCTACGAATTCGATTAATTATTTGCAAAGTAGTACAGTTTCTTATGCTGCTTATTATGATGATGTCAAAAAACAATTGTAGCGAGTATTACGTTGGAATCACGTGATATTAACAAAATTGCATTTTTTTTAAATGTAATGTATTGTATCTGCTATAACCATTTGATAGAGTATGGAATTCTAAAAAATATATTTTGATTTAATGAAACTATCAATTTTCTATTGCAGTCGGCTCTGAACCGTATTGAACAGGGCCAATTTTATGACATTCATGTTCAGCAGACATTACTCCACTAGATTTTCATTTTTGGGGGTTCAAAAAAAAATGAGGTATATAGAAAACCGTACTATAATGTTGATGAACTACAAGAGTAATATTATCAATAACATCGATTGGCCAATGGTTCTGAACCCAATAAGCAAAGTTTTGAAATGTGCGTAGAAATGTATAGAAGTAGAAGGAGATATGTTTGAACAGTTAAGTTGACTTTATAATACGTATTTTAATTCTTCTTATTGATTGACAGCCGCCTGCGATAGGAAAGAATTACATTAAATCAAAATATTTTCGTTATTATTAATTTTAGCGACATGTGGTAAAGGGTAAATGTTGTTTAGAATTTTATTCTCTATCAAGCAGTTATAGCAGATATAGGGCATTCCAATAAAAACATAATTTTTGTTAATCACGTGATTCTGACGTTCAATTATTTTTGACATCATCATAATAATCAACGTAGAAAGCTCCCTACTTTGCTAATTTATTGAATTCGTAGCTTTTATAATAAGAAAGTTAGCAATAGTGCCGACTTCATTTTAAACCGGCTGTATAGACACTGTAGAACCACGGCCGCAGATAGTGACCTTTGCTTCCTAATTTATCAAGTAAACTTGTGAAGTATAGTATAGTTTAAATCATACCGTTGACCTTTAATGCAATAAATGAACTAGCTGATTAATCCCCATTGTGTATACCCTAAAATGTTTAAACCCCAATTAATGGGTGCTGGGTCGACTTGAAAGATAGCGTGTATCATTTATTTTTAGGGTTTCCAATTCTTTTAAATATTTTAATCAACTGCCTCTATTAGTGCTTGGATAATCTTAGTATGGTATTAGCATCATGTTCATGTTAATATTCGTTGCCTTTTCAGCCACTAGGTCGGAAGTCACCCCAGTTGACCTCCTTTAACGACCACCTAAATATGTTGACTGTATTGTCATGGATAGAGTTTAAACCTTTATTAAATTTATGTATCACGAGTAAATGGCCAGAACCACAGGATTCATCTATAACGGTCCAGTTATATCTATTCAATAAATTTGATAATACAATTAAACTGTCCAAGACTAACATATTGTTATATAATAATCGAGTAGGCCGGCCGTCATTACGAACATTGAGATTAGGTACTGAATCTAATCCCCCCAATTACCTTGTCCCAGCTGGACTGTTCTGAACTGAACCCCATGTTGCATGATGACCATTGAAATGATCTCAGAATATGTAAAGTAATTCCTAAACTTCTACCTGACGTTCACAATTCGATAATATCTTTTTCATCATCTCCTAACTCAGTAAGGATATCTTCAAGTTTCATATCATGCATGCGCCCTGAATTAATATATTTATGCTCAAGAAATATATAATAAGGACCCGGGACTATCGTCTTGCAATCTGTTATTAGCATTAATTTTCGCAAATCTATCCGATATTTTTTTAAATGTATCGGGTTTGTTTGGTTCGCGTCTAGGTAACTGTCCTTATAGTTAGGTGGCGCCTCTTGGAAGAAGAAATCTTAATTTTAATCTTAGCATAACTGCGGATATTTTACAAACTCGATATAATTTTCAGCATTTTCTCTTGGCACTTTTACTAAAAAAAATTTAACCGAATGCTATGATTACTAGTTTTTGAGATATGAATTCTTAGTTGACCATCCGATAGCTCACACAACACCTAAATTCTCAGATATACATGAAAAAAATTAATATATTAAAAGTATAACAAATTATGCAAAGCCATTTTCTCAGAAATAATGATTCGTCTAAACTAGAAATTATTTTATAGCAAATTGAGACTATTTTATAAAACACAACTTAGATGGTCTACATGTTTTACATATTCGAAGAGAAAAATTTGGTTGAATTCCACGTATTTTGAGAGCTGTGGAATATCAAATTTATTAAATTTTATTTGCTCTGAATCAAGGGAATTAGGTGATATTGATTTATAAATTATATTTATCATATTATGTTATTAAATAAATCGCCAAAATAATGAATTTATTATATGTATATACAATATAAATATATATGTATATAATTGAAAGTCTCGATCAAATCGGGCGTAATCAATTGACCACTAGTTTAAAAACAAACGAATGTCTGGTCAACCTGATCGATTGATTAAACGAGATTTTCGATAGTTGATTGATTGTGTGTTCCATTTTGTTAAAGAAGATAAATTCGAAAAATCGTAACAACTAATACAGCTAATCTGTTGATGAGACAGACTTCATTTGTTAACTAGCAGGAGGTCGACTGAGCTTTTATTTAAGGTATTTAATTAAACTTCCGGTTTAATGGACAACTTTTTTCTTCCGGGAAAGAGTAAAATTTTTATTCTATCGCTAAACATTGCCTAGTTGAAATTGAT
This sequence comes from Barypeithes pellucidus, assembly GCA_963991005.1. Taxonomy (NCBI): domain Eukaryota; kingdom Metazoa; phylum Arthropoda; class Insecta; order Coleoptera; family Curculionidae; genus Barypeithes; species Barypeithes pellucidus. The sequence continues at coordinate 40,245,423 of OZ022559.1, forward strand.
ATTTATTTATTCGATTGAATTGGACTTTACTTGATGAAGATCCATTATAAAATTAAATAAATAATAACACAATTTGTATGTGTGCACTTATTATTACAACACGATAATTGTTTAGATACACAGTGTCCTCGCCGGATGGCAAAAACGAAGTGAAATAAAAATAGCTCTGATTAGATATGAAACCTTATTTAGAACTCTTTACCTAGACAACTTAATAATGCTTATACTCTAATGGTCGTTAATGATGTAAGTGTTAAAAGTATCATTTTATTTTGTAAGAACAAAATTAAAATACTTTTAACATACGCTTCATACACTATTTTATGTACAAACAATATTAAACCAAATACTACACACATGCACTGACAGTGCACAAATAATTAATACCTATTCTACCAAATTAAAGCCATAAGAATCTAAATTCAAGTAAACTCAAACTCAAACTCAAAAAGCTTTATTGTCCAAAGAGGTATTCTCATTGACAAAGCATAATAAAATAATATTTGAGGTAAAATATAAAAATAAAATAATAAATATAAAAATTAAAAAATAACAATTCTAAATATAAAACCATTCAAGATAAAATCTGAAATATATAAAAGCACTAAGTAAAGTGAGAAAAAATATAAAATATAGAAACATTATCAAGTCATATAAAATCAATGAAAAACAAACAATAACGCAGAATTAATAACAATAAAATCAATATATATAAATCATACTAAAAACTAAATTGAATGAGCATCCATATACATTGTCAGATAGGCGACACCCCCCAGAAACGAGCAACAAAAGCAGAAGGAGTTGCAAAGGCTAGGTAATCACACAAATGACCCTACGCGAGCAAATAGAAAATCAGTGAAGATCCTCTTGCAAGTATTCCTCCACACTGTAATATTCCTTACTACCTACAACCTACCTACCAAAGGTAGGTGATTAAACAGCTTCTTGCCCCGGTAAAAAAAGAATTCATGGTTCGCGCAAAATTAGGAATTGGCAACCCGATAGAATATGCATGCCGAGTCCTACAATTATCAGGAGGGTTTACAACATGTCTGTATTTTTCATACACAAGACATATCGTTTCCATCAAAAATAAGGAGAGTAGAGTAAGTATCTTATGCCTTCGAAATAGGGGTCGACATGAAACCCGAAATCCCAACCTGAACATATATCGCAAAGCCCTCTTCTGCAGCACAAATAACATATTATTAAATAGGTACTGCGAACATACACTCCAAACGCACACTCCATATCGCAGATGGGATTCGATAAGAGCAAAATATGCATTTCTCACTGTAATCATATCTAACTCTCTGGAAATTATCCTCATGGCATAACAGTTAGACTCAATTTTTTTGCTCAAATTTAATATATGAGAACCAAATTTGAGTTTATCATCTATAATTAGTCCCAAGAATTTATTTAAGTTAACAGAATTAATGGTATGATCACCTAAGATAAGATTATTGATATTACAATGAGAAGTTAAGACATTAGTTTTATTTACGTTAAGAGACAAGCATTAGCATCAGTCCATTCCTTCACTCTCAACAGATCAGCATCAATAATTACTTCAAGTCTGGATGCATCTGTATCAGTCCAAAGAATCGTAGCATCGTCAGCAAACAGTCTGAATATTCCTGATATATCATTAATATAAATTAAAAATAACAGGGGGCCTAAAACAGAGCCCTGAGGAACCCCATATGCTACAGTGCGCTGCCCAGAACATACATTATTAAATTTGACGCTCTGAGTGCGATTTGACAAATATGACTCAAACCAACCAAGTGCCGTTCCCCTTACACCATACCTTTCAAGTTTCATCAATAGTATTCTGTGGCCACGCAGTCGAAAGCCTTGGATAGATCACAGAACACCGCTGCCGCCACAGCATTACCATTGAGGCCAACTTCTCCAAGAAAGGAAGAATTGCATCATCAGTACCCCCTAGATTCTCGAAACCCAAATTGTTGGTTGCAGAGTAAATTATGATCATTCAAAAAGGCTATTAAGCGACTTTTTACTAAGCTTTCCACTACCTTAGATAAGGATGGAAGCAGCGAAATAGGACGAAATGTTGTAATACTAACTTTGTAATTTAACAGTCTTATTATTCGTAAAATTATTTAAATAATGTCCCAAATGGGAATCCGATATCCTTTTTCAAGCTTAAGTTACGAGCAAGAGTATTTGTTTTAATTTTTTAAATAATAACATGATATATTCATTATTAATAAGTAAGCCAATAAAATCTAAACCATTAAATTAACAATTAATTGTCATTAGTTTGTAGCTCTAGTAAGTAACTTATTATTTTGATATATATAATTATGCTTTGTTGTTAAAAAAGTTTAAGAAATTTTAAAGTTATGTCTTATTGTGTTGCTGAAGTATGATAGGCTGCCCATGTATTTTCAATGCTTAGAGAATGTAGTTTTTGTCTAGCGGGTAGTACGCTGTAAGATATCCGGAAAGACAATATTTTTCGCGGATGGTTTGACTTTTAATCGATAATACACAAGTTTCAAGTTTCTTGCTAAACGCTGGCAATAAAATTTCAAAGCGGAAACTAATTTTTGTATACTTCTAGGAGTCACTATAGTAAGGATCTTTTTCCTAAAAGATATAGGACAAAAGTTCGAGTTTATTTGGGTTCGTTCGACAATAAATCATTATATGAAGTTATGCTCTTGTTCAAAATTAATTTTTTAAGATAAATACAATAGTTCAGCTAAACAAATATATTTTTAGTTTTCGGCATATGAAGCTATACAAATTCATTAAATAATAGAAAAATCTTTTACTACCGTTATAAAAATTTTACCTACGATAGCAAAGAAAAGCTTACATAGGGGACAATAAAAAATAACTGTGACAGGAAATTGATTTTGCTGGGTATATCATTGATGTAGTAGTAAAGTCGCTTTATAAAGATTATTCTGCCGTTACAGCAACCAAAAATTATTATGCTTTCAAAGCCGCTTACCACCGATTAAAAATATACCTTGCTCGTACAATAAATATATGTATATATTTCGTTATGCCCAGAAAAGTTCTTATGCTGACGAAGACACTTTGCAGGAACAATAACGGTATTATCTTAATCCCAGAAAAACGCTAGGTTATGTTTGGTAACTTTTAAGTGTTTCATTCAAAATGTGTTCTACAATATATACAAAATTCAGCAGAATATACATTTCCCTGCTATAAAACTTGTAACAACGTTTTTAAAGTTTCTGCTGTGTTACTTAAAATAGCTCACAACATAGCACACTCAGATGAAACGATATATCAACCGGTCAAACAGATTTGTTTTTGATGTGCAAAACTGATAAGAATAACAGTTAAAGTACTTTAGCAAACTGCAGTTATTGTTAGAGCTTTTCTCAGTGTATTTTTAAATAGAGATTAGTTTATCACTTAACAATACAAAACGGGATCTCAGATATTAATTATTAGACCTAAAAACACCCAATAACTATTCGTTTTTTATAAATAAATCATGTCGATAAGAAGGAACATATTAACTGCTCAAGCAGGCATATATTTTGCAAGGTCCATGGAGATCGCTGCATATGGCGGCAGGACCGTAATAAAAACCGTAATAAGGAACGATTAACAAATTTTAGTGTATATAAAATAAATATAAATAAATCATTGGTGAATAATTTTAGGACATATGTGTATATTAACTTTTCGGCTTAAAATTGATTCATGAATCACACACTAAAATTAGTACATGTCCTTAAATAGCACCCTGTATAATAATAATTATGCGGTTATGTTCTTGTCCAAAAACGATTTTTGCAGCAGGATATCTACTCGACAAGGCGCAGTCGTAATATCGTCATAATGATCCATCTAAGAAATAAAAAGTCTATGCTTGTCAAGTGGTATTAATATCAAATACCAATATAGAAAATTATTATTTCCAGACCACCCGATGATCCTTATACAATAAGGGCGTATTTTTGTCAACACAGTAGCACTTTAAAATACTATTTCAGATTGAATGGTACTACCAAGAAAAGGAAGCCCTCTCCATTGATAGGATGCAACCACCTGTAGACCGGTTTCGAACTTATTTGTTCTCGTCAGTACAGGGTAGGTGCACATACCCATCATCAGAGAGGACTTTTAACTTAAATTAAAATTTTATGAGTCAGTTTTAGATAATGTGTAAGTAACAACGTTTAAAATAAAAGCTCTCGCAGTGGGAACGTATAATTTACAGGTAGAATTCCCTAATAAAATTTTAAGGACAGTTAGAATATATTGTTAGAAGAGATTTTCATTTGTGGACAGTTTCGTGACATAGTGCTTTAAGAACAGGGTTATTTGTCTCAATTGTCGTTATCGAAATTTTTGCAGACAGTGGTGTAGATTGTAGAAATTATTAATGTAGTTTTGATGGAAATGGTTCTCTAATTGAGCTTAGAAAAATTTTGGCACTCGCTATAAAATATGGTTTTTAATGAAGACATTTTGACGGATTTATCACGCAGAATATTTTGCTTCTTCAATTCTATGTAAAAATCGACAATTGTTAATAATTTCGTATGTCCCTATCCAACAGTTTCTGAGATAAATTTCATTAAAAACATTTTTTATAATAAAACAAACATGGTCTTTACTTTTTAACAATGCAATTGAAGACATAAAAATTAAAACAAATTTATAGAAGGTATGGTCATAAAAATACCTACTAAACATTTTTTGTATAAATTATTTTAAAAATATATCTTCCTGGAATAATACGATAAATATTCATATTTCTTAACCAATTAATATCAAAGTCAATGTCCTTAACACCTTGTATTTTAATTTATCATTACATGTATTATTACTTCCCTTATTTAATTGCTTAGTACATATTATGTACATGCTAATATCTTAAGTAGTTTTTAAATTGGAAAAAAATACTTCAAGCGAAAAACACCTTTTATGTTATAGATGGATAGGCAATGCTTATTTTATATAAAGAGTATTAACTCGAAAAATAATTCAAAGTTTGAATCATTTGCAAGAATATTAAAGAGACGTTTGAATTACGCTATAACTTCAAAACAAATGAAAATCGGATAAAGACATATGAATTTTTTAATTATTTGCAAGTACATATATAATTCGCTCCTAGACTCCGTCCGTCCGTTTCTCCCAACCAACCTTGTCTATAGTTAGGGTAGTCGTTGCTAATTAGTTAGGGAATAAATTAGAAAATATTGGTGTTCTCTGAGCATATTGTTACACTGAAAAAAGAGATCGTTTGTATCAATTTGAATCTGACATTTTCCCAAGTAAATGATTCTTTTGATATATATCAACTTTATATACAATCTTTAGCTCAACGTAATGAATAATTATCACAAAATCTCAGACCTTTAAGAGCAAACTCCCCTGTTGAGTTAAAGTCTTTATAACTTTTAGTCTTGAGAAAATACACGTAACAGAGTTTTAGTTATACGGCGTTCATTACGCTTACGCATTGTGTTTCTGTTGCATGACTGATCTGTGGTTTAAAGGCCGTATTACAGTCGGGAATTTTTATGGCGCCAGCAATGGCAATTATAATTCAAGGATTCAGGTGCAGTACACCGTTCTCCGTACTACAGTCGGAAATTCTACTCTTCTGACAATTAAAATGACACGGATTCATGCGCAGTACACTGTTCCCGATCAGCTGTCTCTCATTACCAGAAATGGGGCAGGCGCCATTTTAATTGCCCTTGCCGGCGCAATTGGGTAGACATGGATTATTCTGTTATTTTTAACTGTTTATTATTTGGTCGAACCAGGTATGAACAGGTAATGGCAATTTAAACCCACTGGTACTTAAATTAGCAGTTTACATTCTTTATTAACCTTATGGACTGCTAATTCAGCAACTTTTTGCACCTCCTATTTGTAAATAGCAGTAGCTGCTTTCACTGGTAATCAAAACGAACAGGTTTGCCCATCTGTAATTCTGGAGATATTTTAGGGATTTCGACAGTACCCACTGCTGTTCTGACCGTTGACAATGCTCCAGCTGATCGAAAACGGTTTACTGCGCATGAATACGTGCCATTATAATTGACGGCGCAAGAGAAAAAATTGCCTAATTGTCTAATACGGCCTTAAGGAATTCTAGGTTTTTGCGGGAAAACCTATAAATACACTATGAATGTAAAAGAATTGTTAATTTCGTAGCGTTTGAACCACTTTTGGCCAAAATTTTAAAGTAAATGATGAAAACTCTTTAATTTATTACCGGTATAAAGTCACATCTGATTTCGAGCTGTACTATGTTATGTGCAAAAGTAAATTTTTATTGTCAGTTCTAACTGTAGGTTAGTCACATATATTTTTTATTTTTAGTACTTTAATTTGAGAATCAAAATGGCTGTGTATTTTCTCAAGACTAACTGACTTGCTATATAAGAACAAAATCTTCCTAAAAGTACCCTACCATTTATTATAAAGCTATGGCTAATACAGGTAGTTCTCATAAAATCAGATTTCTTTGAACCAATGAATTGATTATTTTGAATTTGGCTTAAGAAAATGTTTCTCTTAAATGAAATGTACCATTAATTTTGTTTATATCAAAAGAAGTATTCATGTGGGAAAATATCAGATTCAATTGATATAAATGATCTCCTTTTTCAATGTAGTCTTAATCCGCTAACTGACGACCCTGAACTAGATGTCAGTGTAACCCTTAGTGCCTGTTCTCACCAAAACAACTGGCAACCGTAACGCAACCGCAACGCGACCGCAACTTCAGTTGAGTTGCTCACTTGTTCTCAGCAAAGGAACTGGTAAGCAACGCAACTGCAATGCGACCGCAAATTCAGTTGAGTTGCTCTTGCGTTACCACTGGAATCAACTGGTTTGAAGTCTCTTTTAACGTGAGCAAAATGTAGTCTTCGTCAGATGAAGATATAGCTGCAACATACTTGCTCGTTAAAAAGTTTTAAAAAAAACTGAGCGACAATTTTGGGTTAACCCTTTTTATACCATAAATTTGAGATATAGTTCGTATATAGTGGCACAGGACTTAAATAATGATTCGATTAAATTCCATGGGTTTTACCGAATGAGCCACAAAAGCTAAATATTTTGCTATTTCGTCAGCCATGACACCGCGATTGGAAGCAACTGACAACGGCGACCCGGTATGCCGGGCAACTCATAGAGTGCCTGTTCTCACCAAAGCAACTGGCAATCGCAACGCAACCGCAACCAGACCGCCACTTTAGTTGAGTTGCTCGCTTGTTCTAACAAAAGCAACTTCCAAGCAACGCTACTGCAACGCGACCGCAACTTCAGTTGAGTTGCTGTTGCGTTTCCACTGGAATAAACTGGTTTAAAATATCTTTTGACGTGAGTAAAATGTCGTCCTCGCCAGAGGAAGATATAACCTCTACATCCTTTCTCGTTAAACAGCTTAAAAAAAACTGAGCGACAATTTTGGGTTTTCAGCCATGACACCGCGATTGGAAGCAACTGACAACGGCGACGCGGTATGCCGGGCAACTCATAAGCAACTAGTTGCGTTGCAGTTGAGTTGCGTTAAGTCAGTGGGAACACGCGTATTTAAACATTAGTGCTTAGTCGCGTTGATGTTGCGTTGCGGTTGCGTTGCCAGTTGCTTTGGTGAGAACAGGCACTTAGGGTTTTATTGTTAAGAAAATTCACCTAACGGTTTTAATGTTAAAATATTCCATTTAATTGGATTTTAACACCATGAACAAGTTTTAGATGTTTAGGATTTTGTCATTTATCGTATAAAAAACTATATTTTAGTGTGTATTACCATTCATCTATTAATGCATAAAGTACCGTAGACTTGCCTTAAGGAACAAAAGGGAGGACAAGGATCATTTCGAGTATATCGTATTCAACGATCGTTTTTATCGTATAAGTAGATGATACTAACACTTTTTGGTGGGTTATTTTAATACTTTCTTTATAAACCATCAATTGTTAAACTCATGAAAATGAGCATGTCGATTCGATTCTCATGTCGCAATTATTTTATTTTCCCATTTACCTACGCCTCAAGACCAACTACAAAATTATTTAAAACTCTTGTTGTCACCTTATCTAACAAATCATATAAATCTAATGTAACGCCTCTGTTTGATTGAGCACTTAACATGGATGCCACATAAAATTTGGGTCTCTGGGATTTATGATGCGGGGACCCTCTATCTTCTGTGTTACGTCAAGCCTTCCAGCAGATAATTCTTCAGCTACGCCTTGTTACTACACCCTAACTTTTACAACGCTTTAATATTATGTATCTTTTCTCAAAGACCCATAAAGTAGCAGAATAAAATTATGGAAATATTTTTGAAGGTTGATAAGTATTTATCTCCTAGGATTTTAATGTATACTATTTAGGAAAATAATCTACAGATACATACAACGTGTCCAAGATAAGAAGGGCCAGTACAGGGATCTCGGAAACCCTAAGAGATGCGAAGTCGGTTCGAGGTAAAGTTGCGGATTTACATGCCTAATAATATGCCGTTTAGAAAGTTTTAAAATTCCGAGTAGTTACGGAGTTACGAAATTCTGAAAAATCGTTTTATTGTTTTCCTGGGTTTTTTGAGATAGAATTGTGGTTTAATGACGTTTCAAGGGTTTTTGAACAACATCAGGAAATTTTGGGATACGGTCCTGTATTTCTCCTAATAATATCTCATAAGTAAGCTCTAAATTTTTTACTTATGTTGGACTAGTTCAATAAATAAAAAATAATTTAATAATAAACCACAAATAAGTGGACAAAAATCATTCCAAAACAGTAATAAAATGATCAACGAAAAAATTACGAAACTACATAATCAGGTATTTTGCATTATTCTCTAAGCACAAATAGCATCTTCTAACCGCTAAGCCGCATAACAGTTTTTTTGAGAAAAAATAAAACATGCGATAGAATATCAAACTTTTCAGCATTTGTAAATTTATGTTCCATATTTTCTGGAAAATAGAAAACCTCTTAAAATGCTCTCAAACGATCACAATGGGAATGTCAAGTGAAACAAATCACGCGTCACCATCTTAATTTTTTTGTTTCCAGCGCCTACTTTTCTTTTAAATCCAGAATCAACTGAAGTTTGAAATAATGGTTCTGTATTTTGTTCACTTATTTGTGGTTTATTATTAAATTATTTGTTATGTAGTGAACTAGTCTAATATAAGTAAAAATATAGAGCTTACTTATGAGATATTATTTATAAAATTAGGAGAAATACAGGACCGTATCCCAAAATTTCCTGAAGTTGTTCAAAAAACCCTCGAATCGTCATTAAACCACAATGTGTCATACATCGTTGTATTCGGAAAAAGCAATCAAATTCCAATATCAAAAAAACAGGACCGTATTTCAAAAAATAAAGTTGAAGACGACTCGTCGGATTATAAAACAATTAACGCTGTTTGATAGAGCGGAAAAAGTGGCATGCAAAAGTGCAATTTTCTTTAGAATTCGATCTAAAAAAAACTAGGAAAACAATAAAACGATTTTTCAGAAATTCGGGTTTTCCCGGATATCTCCGGAACTACTCGGAACTTTAAAACTTCCTAAACGGCATTTATTAGGCACGAAAATGCGCAACTTTACCTCCATTTAACCGACTTCATATCTCTTACGGTTTCCGAGATCCCTGTACTGGCCCTCCTTAGCTTGGACACGTTGTTTATTATTTATAGCAGCTCTTAGAGCGAATAAGTACTAATATTAAACTCTTAAATAAATAAAATTTTCAAAAGTAAAAAATTCCTTGTGTTTCCTTAGACCATTTAAAATCACCAAAACAAAAATGTGTATGATTTTGACTTCAAAAAATGAAACCGAAGGATTCTGAATCAATTCATATTCATATACTGCTTAAGTAGTTCGAACTTAACAAATTTCATCATTGTTTTATTTTTAATTGTATTATAATACTTATTAATTTACATAAACCGCGTCCCGGCCGTCAGTCTTTTATTTGATAAATATTATGTTACTTATAAGAACCTAAACTAAAAGGATATATAATATACAGGGTCCGCAAACGACGCGGAGACGGAAGATTAAATCATTATCGAAGAACCGATCAACAACACTAAAACAGCTTGAGATATTGGATTAAAAGCAGCATGTTTTAAAAATATGTTACATTATACAGGGTGGCCCAAAAAAGTGTGACAGCTTAAAGTTATATTTTTTTAAATGGGACACCCAGTATTTTATTGAATATCTAGATTCGTATTCAATTTAATTCGATTCAAATTTTATTTAATTTGGTTTTGTAGTTTCGGAGAAATAAATTAAAAACAAAAAAAGTTTTGCAGTCCTGAAAAAAAAAATTAAAAAAAACTATTCAGAACAATTTTTTTAACCTCAGCATTGAGTGAAGTTTATGACAAGAGGTCTAGAGATACTATGAATCTAATTGCGTTTATCTATTTTATACAGGGTGTTCATAATATGCTTTCAAAAACGCCACATTTTAAAATAATTTTCCTCAAGTTTTTCAAATGGAACATCCTGTATATTATTTGGCTATTTGACGTAGAATTCGTAGACAATTTTTTGTAATACAAGCATATAAGTTTGTTATATTCAGCCATTTTCGAAATAATTGCAAATATCATAAATTATGTTGTTTAAATAGAGTTTTTATTGGGAAACTTTGTTATACGCGACTAGACTAATAATTGAAAACTAAAGTAAATGTTCAAAATAGCTTCCTTTTACTCTTAGAGTTTACCGTATTTTAGTTATTTCGATATAAATTTTTTAAAAGCCTATATTTTTGCTACTTTTATTTATTTAATTTTATTTGCTATTCTTAATCGAGTAACCATGATTTTTTTTGATTAGATTATTACTATGACAACCAAATAAAATTATTTACATTTGTTCAGTCGTCGAGATTAAGTACTAACTTACACAAAATGCAGAATTTTACAACTTTAGAAATGGTAAATATGATTTTTATACTGGGTGAATTGTGCAAGTGGCTGTCATAGTGACAATCTAAACGAAAAAAAAGCATGGCAACTCGATTAAGAATAAAAAATAAAATTAAATAATTAAAAGTAGCAAAAATGTAGGCTTTTAAAAAATTATATCGAAATAACTAAAATACGGTAAGCTCTAAGAGTAGAAGGAAGCTATTTTGAACATTTATTTCAGTTTACCATTATTAGTCTAGTCGCCTATACAAAGTTTCCCAATAAAAACTCTATTTAAACAACATAATTTATGATATTGCAATTATTTCGAAAACGGCTGGATATAACTTATATGCTTGTATTACAAAAAAAAATGCCTACGAATTCTACGTCAAATAGCCAAATAATATAAGGTGTGTTCCATTTGAAAAACTTAAGAAAAATAATTTTAAAATGTGGCGTTCTTGAAAGCTTATTATGAACACCCTGTATAAAATAGACAAACGCAAATAGATTCATAGTATCTCTAGACTTCTTGTCATAAGTTTCACCCAATGCAGATGTTAAAAAGTAGTTCTGGATTGTTTTTTTTTGATTTTTTTATTCAGGACTCCAAAACATTTTTTCTTAGTTTTTAATTTATTTCTCCGAAACTACAAAACCGAATTAAATAAAATTTGAGACACTTATAAACGATACTAATACTGGGTGTCCCATTTTTTTTTATGAGCAAAATTTAAACAAATATAACTTTATGTTGTCACACTTTCTTGGGCCACCCTGTATAATGTAAAATATTTTTAAAACATGCCGCTGTTAATCCAATATCTCAAGCTGTTTAGTATTGTTCTTTGATAACGATTTAATCTTCCGTCCCCGCTTCGTTTGCGGACCCGGTATATGAAGGATTTTGTTTTGACATAAACATCATATTTTCGTCACCCTTACTTTGAAAAAATGTTAATGAAGGAAAGTTTGAGAATTTAAAAAATATATCAATTAAATAATGCCTTTTTTCCAAACATGAATATAATTACAAAAAAATATTTTAACAAATAGCTGACTTTGCAAGTAGGAAGGTTCGAATGAGTCATGAGGTAGAGCGCCGCTCGATTATAGATGCAAAACTTTTAAATCTATGTGTATATATAAGATATGTACGAACAATTCATAATTCGATTCCTTGCAAAATGAAAATTTGTTTATGTGTGTGATCTATTTTGTTCGTTTTTTTTTTGTTTAAAATATATTATAATTTCTCGAAACTCTCGGAGATAAACTTCCTGAGGGACATTCAAATTCATAATCTCGACTTCTTAACCCAAAAGTCAAGCCAAAACTCCCTGCTGATCCAAAAATATCCAGAAACTTAAACTTTGTCATCAAAAAAGTTTAGACATAACACTTTTCATAAAACTTATTCGGGATATTTGCTGACCCGCCATGCAAGATTGTGGTAATTGAATTTAAAGTTTCTACTTCTGAGATTCGAGAGATTCTCTTCATTTACCAGTTATATGAGAGCAAGTTGTAACTATCAACTTCAATTTATAGCAGATGTGCTTCTTGGTCCCATAACAAAGTTTAAACCGTAAAGTTGCACTGTCTTATAATTAGTTACTACTATTGTAATAAGAATATTGTATCTGTACGGAACATTTCACATGCGACATTCATAGCCTTTGTAATACTATATAAGCTGTACCAAAGTAAGTCCGCACTGTTGCTAACTCGTTTATTTTTATAGATAAAAAGTCGTTTAAATTAGAAAAGTAGTAGCCTTTTTTCTGCTAATTAGGATGGTGAGAGCAGAAAAATCATTGAGCATAGCGTTTTCGAATAAATGAAGAAAATCCAATTTTTTAAACTGAATACCCTGTATATTCTTGACTAAAAGGTTTGCAAATCATTTACAGAACAAAAAAGTTCATATTCACTATTTTCATAAAATTGAAAATAACCGAATTATTACCATATTTATTTCTTCGACAAATTGGCTGAGTATTTTTGAAACTAATCTCAATTCTCTCTTTATTTGAGCGAAAGAAATGAAAGACAGAACCTAGACTAAATGTCCAAAAATATCATCATTTTCAATACATTTTCAGACATTCTTTAGTACATGTTGGGTGGCTTTTAACACTTTTCTGCCAGCAATGGACGTATACTGTGTCTAATGCTATCGTGTTTCGTCCAGGTTCACATTGACATTACTCCAAAAGTAAAAGTCTAATGAAGTTGTCAGGAGATCTTGGGAGCCAACGTACAGCTCGATAAGCGAGTCTATAGCTACGCGGTATTGATAAGGGGGAAGCAATATCTTTTAAAACATGGCCGAGTCATGGGCGTGCTATTATTATCTTAATAATATATATTTTTTCATGGCATGAATATATTTGTATCACCAGTGCAATATATTAAGCCTTTTTGACAGGAGATGACAACAATTGATCCGGGTTATTTTCTTTCCTTTCAGTATCTTCTTTGTAAATGTTTTTTACTGCACCCACGATTACTTCCGTATACATTGCGACCTTTCTAGCTTTCGCTTAAGTGGCAATTTAAATGTATTAATTTGTGATTCCTCTTCACACACCCTGTACACATTGGCAATCACTTCACGCGTTTGAGTATGAAAGGTTTTACCAAGGTATATTCATTCATTATGACAGTTTTAAAACAAACCCTATCACTACGCAACTGGATGAAGCATATTGGACGTCGCCGAATAACCACGCCGGCACAATAGGCGTGTCACCAGACACGTATCGCATCCTCTGTCTGGGATATAACCTATCAAATTAGCTCTAGCCACCGGTTACCCATGGTTGCCGTTGATATTGCACCATGTTGCCCTATTTTTAGATTATAAGTACTTAATAAAAAAATATTTTATTTTGCATTTAAATTTTAAAATAAATAGTATGAAAAGAAAGTTTTAAGAACATTGAAACTATAATAGAATATTAGTTTCTTATATACTTATGACAATTTACTTTAAATGGGTACATTTAATTTTAGGGTTTACTTGGCAACATGTTATTAAATTAAAATTTAATATATGTGACAACATTGTTAAACCAAGAAATTTTCTTGCCCGCATTCCTTTTGTAGCTACAGATAAAGTTGCCTAAAAAATAAATATGGTAATAATTCGGTTATTTTTAATTTTAGGCCAATAGTGCATATGAACTTTCTTGTTCTGTAAATGATTTGCAAACCTTACAGTCAAAAATATATAGGGAGTTATATTTAAAAAAATGGCATTTTTGTCATTTATTCGAGAACGTTATGCTCAATTGTTTTTCTTCACTCCCCATTAATCAGCAAAAAATGCTACTTTGCTAATATAAACGATTTTGTATCTATAATAATAAAAGAGTTAGCAACAATACGCACTTAATTTGGTACATCCTTTGTCTTCGATCAAGTCGGTACTATTGTTATTGTTTGGTATTTGAATATTTCCGTATGAAGACCGAGGTGAGAAAAATATATGAGAACCATGTTAGAAAGTACTTACCATAGGCGTGGTTAAATAATAATTTATTAAGTGGAAAATAAATAAATAAATACACGTTGTTGATTCCGCATAGTTTTTTCTCAAAATATGCTTCTTACGGGTATAATTATTTAATTATTAGTTTTTCTTACGTTGTAAATGTTTGGAAATATTTATTTTGGGTGACTCTTCAAATGTTTATTTCTACGTGTTATCATACGCAAAACGCCAACGCCGGTATAATAAACTAACATACAATTTCCTCTCCTCGTTTCACGCCACTCTATAGAAAAATTTCTGTGCAATAGGATTTTATAAAATATATTTTATGAAACCTATAATGTTAGAGAGACGGTGACAATAGGGGGTCCGTGAAGTGGAATATCAGTAATTTGGTTTTTCGAGGAGTTTAGGTCCCTCTCTACAACTTTTATATCTGATGAAATGCCGTACGGCGCTGTACCGCTTTAGATAGGAAATTCTCAATAAATTCAAAATTAAATTGAGCCATGTCTGAAAATGAATTTACAGCATCTGCGTGACCCCAAAGTCAAGGGAAACACATTTGCTGTCAATCCTTGCATATACTTTTCCGAGCGTGTCAAGAAAAATTGAAAATTTAAGAAAAAAAGCGAATTTTTTTTCTAGAATGGAACATTATACAGTGTGTACATAAAGTAAGGAACAAATTCATTATCTAGGAATCTAAAAATATTTCGGTAAAATCCTCGGACACGTATATAATAATTTTTAATGGCGCATTTTTTTCCCATACAAACTTAATATACAAGGTGGCTCATGTAGTAGATATGACATTATCGACGATTTTTTTAAATGGAAACCCCTATATTTTAGTTCAGATCTGTAATCTCCAAGAACAGCTGATTTCAAAAACATAACATACTTAGGGCCTAAAATTCATAGTTTCGTTACTACAGGGTAAAACAAATAATTTTATTTGAGATATTTTTAATTTAAAAAAATGTAAAAAAATTAAATAAGCTATTTAATTAAGTGTTGAAATTGTCCTCCTTCTGCTGCCTGACAGTACCCCAAGCGATCAATAAATTCTTGTTGGACTTTTCTTATGGTTTCTTCTGAAATGTTCCTGCATTCTGTTGTTATTCGATTTTTTAAATCTTCAATATTGGCAGGTCTGACTTTATAAACAACATTTTTCAGGTGACCCCACAAGAAAAAGTCCAGTTTTGTAAGGTCTGGAGACCTAGGCGGCCATTCAACAGGCCCACGTCTTCCAATCCACTTGTTCGGAAAAACTTGGTTTATGTAATGGCGCACTACTGCTGCATAATGTGGAGGTGCGCCGTCTTGTTGGTACCACAAATTTTCATCTAGAATTCCTGGATTATTTCTACTAGGGTATAAGTTAACTAGCGTAGGGATAAGAAAGTTCTGAAGAAAGTGAAGATAATTTAGCCCGTTTACATTGTTGTCAAAAAAATATGGCCCAATAATTTTGTTTTTCACAATACCAGCCCAAACATTAATTTTTTGAGGATATTGAGTATGGTGCTCACGCATCCACCTGGGATTTTCTTTTGCCCAGTATCTACAGTTTTGCCGGTTCACTTCTCCATTTAATTTAAAGGTAGATTAATCCAAAAATAGGATATTTTCAACAAACAAAGGATCTAAGTTACATATTTCCATTAATATTTGACAAAACTCCATCCTACGATCTGGATCATCTTCATTCAACTCATGAACCAATCGGATTTTAAACGGGTGCCATTTTTCTACCGTCAATAGGTTATGAACGGTCATAGCAGCCGCCCCATGATCAATGCTAATCTATCGGACGCTGTTGTGGGGATCTTCTTCCATAGCCAATAAAATATATAATTTCTTATCATCCGGAATAGTTGGACGGCCTTTTCTGGGAATATCGTCCACTGAACCCGTTTCCCGAAATTTTATTTCAAGTTTACTCACAGTTGATCTAGTAATTGGTCTTGCTGGATACTTAGTGTTAAACAAAATGCAAACTTTTTGTTGAGTACGGATCCTATCACCATATCCAATCATCATAAGAATTTCTATTCTTTGTGTTAAAGATAAACGCATAGTAACTCAATATGTTTTAAAATAAAATTTATTACTTCTAATAAACTTACTAGAAAAATACAATGTAATGACAATGACATTATCTAAATACCATAGTTATATAACAGCAAATAAGCCTACTTGAGAAAAAACATAAGTAACAGCAAATGATGGTGCGTCCATTACGTAAGGCTTTCAGGTAAAATTGGGTAATGGCGGAAGGGATTGAGCCAAATGTCACGTAATCTTTTATTGGGGGAAGGGGGGTTGAAAAATCGCTAAAAACGCCTCACGTAATTAATTGATGCCTCCCAAGTCAAAAAAAAATATCTTAAATAAAATTTCAGAAGAATCGCACCTAGCTAGGCGGAATTCTGACAATATTACGCAGAGATACCGGAAGGTATGACAGAGTGAAAGCGGGACTGGAGTAATAACGTTTTTTATCAGAAAAAATTGTTTACGAGTCATCTCTATGTGAATACAAATCGATTAAACCCACTTGGACCCATGTGACCTGAGACTTTATAATTTTTCCATTCATTTATTTTTGACACGCTCGGAAAAGTATATGAAAGGGTTGACTTGTCAGAAAATGTGTTTCCCGTGACTTTGGGGTCACGCAGATGCTGTAAATTCATTTTCAGACATGGCTCGATATAATTTTGAATTTATTGAGAATTTCCTATCTAAAGCGGTACAGCGCCTCTCAGCAACGCTCTACGGCATTTCATCAAATATAAAAGTTGTAGAGGGGGACCTAAACTCTACGAAAAACCAATTTACTGATATTCCACTTCACGGACCCCCTATTGTCACCGTGTCTCTAACTATAAGGAGTCGGTATAACAAACTATCTTGAATTTATTTACATTTGAGTCGATATTGACCTAATTATTTCTTGTTAGCTTAATGATAGGCTATGGAAAAATTTTGCATGATTTCGCTCCTTCGCAAAAAACAGACCGTAGCTAAAGCGTTGCCATATATCTGAATCCAATGAATACAGATTTATTTTATTAATTTATATATTTTGGAAAATGATTATTTTTACACGCCTACACGTTTGTCTATGTTGATTTAATAACAATGTATATATATTATATTAAAATTTATTATAATACTGGTAAGTTTAGTTGTTCTAATTGGAAGTTATATGATTAATTTCTGTTCCCTAACAATTTTTCCAACACAACTAATGGAAACATAGCAAAAATTTTTTGCTAAGATCCCTTCCGATGTTCAGGAACGGATTCGTTATTTAGAGCTATTGTGCTGTTTAAAGTAGCAATTAGATTAAAACGAAGCAGGAAATAAGAACTCATCATTTTTGAAATTTTGTAAAAAAAGTACTTTTAATCTTAAGTAATTGCATTTGTTTATTAGGGCTACTGAAGTGCAAGTAGATAAGTAGCAGGATGGTATAGTTGGTAGATATAGACAAATAAGCCATGCTGTTATATGATGACTTACTCCAAGTTTTTTTTTACTATTTACCGTCGAAATTATATCGGTAAATACGGTCATAACTTCGATATTTTAAACTTTAGGCCGAGAGTACATAGATCCTTTTTTGTTTGTAAGTGCATTTGCGACCAACATGTATCATACAGGGTATCCCGTTTGAAAAGTGATGTTTCTTTTAATTATCCAGAAACCCAATGTTCAATTATTTTCGTTCCGTTTTTGCCATTTTTCATCGTAAAAATCCTACAAGTTTACTCATTTAACCAACATTGTAGCTCTACAATAATGGTGTTAGCAATAGTGCCGACTTAATCGGAGGCACCCTGCATCGTAAAATAATTATTAAGTATGATCCCATATTTGGAAAATTATTACAATTATTAGTTCGTGGCAGTTCGTTCCCGAGAAAAATAATTCAATACAATCCCTCAAAGTTCTTGAAACCAATCAGGGACATTCAAATAAATTTTCCATTCCACAATTATTTACATAAACAATTAGCCAAATATTACTTTATTATTTTACACTAGAATCTCAGTAATCCAGCATCTTCGATTGAGTGCCGGGGTTGTAGAAAATGCGGGATTAAAAGAAAATTTCATATAATAATATGTAATTCTTGACACACACACACCTGTAATATTTCCTTATTATTTGTAATCGGATATTAAGTAAGCACATACAAACAAATATATTAATCATGTGCCATAAATGAACCATAAATATATTAAACATATGCCAAATATATTTTGTTGCGGTACATACCTAATACATATTATGTTGGTCTTAGGATATTTTTATGAAATAAGAAGTTATCGATTTTTTTTTACAGTAAAGATTTACAAACTGCATGGAAGAAGTTTTCTCAATGTCATTATATCTCCTGCTGTAACGGCAACAGTGTTTTCTTCAGCCCACTTTAGATATGTAGTGAAACTGACTAAAGCTTCGTCAAGCTTAATTGATGGTGAAGAAACGGAAACAGCATCATCTACATCTTCATCATTATTTTATATGCAATAAATACGTTCTACCGTTTTCCTGTAACTATTTTGTTACCCAGGTTTGCTTTACTTCCTGTTAAACTTTGGATAAATCTTGCAAGGAGTATATCATCGTATCTTCTATTGCCCAATATATTGCCACATTAAATTAGTAGTTCACAACGATCAAAGCCGGATTGTGGAATATTATTACGTAAAAAAATGCTGGCATTTGGGATAATTAAAATGTACATCATCAAAATAAATTTTAAATTTCATCTAAACAGAATATTTTTTATCTGGCCATAAAAAATGACCCTTTAAAATGTGGAATAAATACGACTACCCCAACCGAACTTACGTTGTCTAAGAGGCCAATATAATTTATTTTACAAAATTTAACAAGAATTTATGAGCTAACAGAATTTACAAATATACATATACAGGGTCCTGCATTAGTGCATCAGGCTTCCATAGCTCCTACACGAATTAAGTTATGGATTTCATCAATATAATGACTTATACTGTGTTATACGGTGTATTTCAGGAAAAATATGTTCCTATATATTTACAATAATACAATCTAATAGTGTGAAAACATAAAATTGCATTGCAGGGCAACCAGTTTATTATTTTATATTTAGGTTCGGTTTAATGTCCCTTATATTTGTAATTTGCAATTATTTCGAAAACGGGTAAAAAAGTATGTTCGTGTTCGTGAATTCTACAGAAAACAGCCAAATAATTTACAAGGTGTTTGAAAAACAATATTTGATCTCTCTCCAAATTATTAGTAATATGGAAACAGAAATTTTAACAGGCAGGTACGAAAAATGTATTCTATTGAAGGAAAGTGATAACAACTTTCTCTCCAAAGTAAAAATCGCAGTACTTGATAAAGAATAACCATTCATATAAAAAATCTTAAAATAACTTAGTAACTCGGCAGAATTAGATTAAAATCGAATTGATTTGTATTACCTTAGAATCAATACACCTAAACTCTAATTACTTGACCCACTTCGTAATGGTGGGAGAGTCGTAATGAACAATCTGTACATAATTCAAGAAATCATTTTTATTCCGATGAATTAAAGTGGTTGCAGCACATATGTGATTGAAAGTGAGATGATTTTAAGGAACTAAACTTTTATATTACACCGTGTAATATATATTTGGACTACCTATGATTCACTAATATCAAATTTTGATAAACCAGGTTTATTAATTTCTGCACAATTTGATTATTTAGAGACGCATATTTTTGACATAACCGATAACCGGTTATTCTTTTTCTGTAATAGAAATTTCCCCAAGTCTAAGTTCCATTTTCTATAATATTCCAACAAAATTTATCATTTCTCAACCGTGTAGATACATAACTACATATTGGAGACTTTTCGCAATTCAATTCTTCAAACACAAATTTATAGCAAATGGTTTCTGTAACCAGATTTTCGGTTCGCTGGGAAGGAAAGTTTAGTCCTTTAAAACCGAAATGTGTTTTGACACAATTTCGTATGTGGTTTCAGACATAGTTAAAGTTAAATATTTCTCTAGCATCTTTCAAAAAACTGTCCATTTATAGAGAGTTTTTGAAAACAGGTTTATCCATTTTTCAAATGCAAAAATCTCATTGACCGGGTTTACAGATGATTTATAGGTGACCACTTCTCCTTTTAAACTAATCGAAAATTTTATTTTAGGACATAGCTCTTTCCACGCAAATTGCGGTTAAAGAATCGATGGAAGTATTAGCGAACTGTTTCTATTATATGCATCCAAAAATGATAAGCCTTGATCACGCGCTAAAGAAATTTATTTGCTAAGTCATAAAATGTGATTAATATAATCTCGCTACCGTGCACATTCCACGTAGTTTGAAACCGTAAACTGTTTCAGTATTATCGAGAATTGGCCATAACTTTCCAAAATATCTCGGTTTGTGCATATTCATGAAGCAATCTAACATAAGGTTTCTGTGCTACTAAGAGGATTAACACCATGCTGATTAGAGTTTAGACTGTATCCCTACGAAGTTATTAACTTTATGACGCCGAGCTCCAGATTACTTTATTATTTTGTCCTCTAGGCCCACAGTTTGCATGAATGGAAATTGTTTCCTTAAATTAACTGCCCTATTGAACAGCAACTGTAAAGATATTAGAGTAATACATTTGTTAACATATTTTCACAGAGGAAAGATTCAATTGTGAAATCTGGACTGACTATTTTTGTTTATCAAAGTAATTCAGAAGACAACGTATAGGGGGGGTTATATTCGGTAGAAGACTTGAATAATAATAAGTAAGCTTCTTATTGCTATGACAAAAAATATACCGCTTTTTGGCAGGTTAGAAAGATATGAGAGTCATCAGCTGATGAATATTAATTTTCGTGAAGTTTTAGCCGATAATAATAAACTTATTTAGTTAATTAATATATTGATATTTACAGTGTCTGACATGTTGATTGGGGTACCAAGTAAATTGCAAGAATATCTGTAACAAAAATTTAAAAATTGTTCATTCATCAATTGTTATTATTAGTTATATTTTTTAACGCAATTTTCTAAACCGGTGTGAAGTTGGCCGCCAAAAGTTAGCAGCCAAAATTCCGAAGATGACCGAACGTCCATAATCGGAGATATATTTTTTAAATTTTTAATAAATATGAATCAAAGTTATTTGGGTTTTGAAAAGTGTCGAATGGTGTGGTTAGCATTAAAATTTATATAATTAGTGTACCAATATTTTTAAATATGACCACGTAGATTTTGCATTAAAGTCATTCAGGGGGATGAACAATTCATTTGAGGATCATATCAAAATCATCTATCAAACCCGTCAAAATGACTTGCACTCCCTTAAGGACGCGGTTATGGAATTAAACGTGTAACATTTTAAATAATTACTACAAAATTCATTTGACGATTGTACACCCTAGTATTAGATGGGAAGTATTCAAGGGGATGCCATTTTACTATCGAACCTATAAAAATTACTTGCAGTCTCTTAAGGACGCGGTTAGGGAATTAAACGTGTAAAATGTTCAATAATTACTACAAAATTCATTTGACGATTGTACACCCTAGTATTAGATGGGAAGTATTCAAGGGGATGCCATTTAACTATCGAACCTGTCAAAATTACTTGCACTCCTTTAAGGACGCGGTTTTGATAATTAAGTGGTATCCCCTGGAATACTTCGCAACTAAAACCAGAGTGTACAATCCTCAAATTAATTGTTCATCCCCCTGAATCACTTTAATGCAAAATCTACGTGGTCGTATTTAAAAATATTGGTAGGTACACTAATTATATAAAATTTAATCCTAACCACACCATTCGAGACTTTTCAAAACCCAAATAACTTTGATTCATATTTATTAAAAATTTAAAAAATATATCTCCGCCTATGGACGCTCGGTCATCTTCGGAATTTTGGCTGCCAACTTCACACCGGTATTTTCTCATACCTTCTTACAATTTCTTAACTTTACGAATCCAGTTTTAAATAAGAAAAAATTGAGTATATTTGACTAAACCTTCACATAAAATATTGCCTGCAAGCTGTGATTAAACGCAGCTCTTAATCAACTTCCGATCGACATTAAATAGTCAAATTTAATATATTTTTAAGAAGGATTATTCTTAGGAAGGACTGATTCATTTTCGTATATTTAAATATGTTTTAAAATCCCTAACTCAGAATAGGACATCGAAAATAAATACATTTTTAAATCTTTAATGGTATTTTATATTTTCTTAATTGTGTTTTTGCATTCTTTTTTTATCGCTGAATAGTTATTTTTTAGGTTCTCGTTGAAGCTAATATATAATTATAATGTAATTTTAAAATAACTCGCAAGATGGTGTTCAAGTCACATTTTATGTAAATGGGAAGATTTGACATAAATTCCAGGTTCAGACTTCATTTTTAATTTGTAAAGTTTCTTTTTAAACAAATAATCTAACAAAGATTCAACAATACACGGTACACCAAGTAAAGTGGCCTATAGAAGTATCTCGAGAACTAAATGAGATTTTATTTTGAAAATTTGGCTGTGGCTATAAGAGATGGTTTTCTACGTTTATAAAAGATTTTGGATGGTGCGGTGTTACCGGATCATACCGAAAGTGGTAGCAACTTCGGAATTTTAAACGTATTACCCTATATATTATATTTTGTTTAGAATATAGGTAAAAATATAGAACCGTTTTCTGTAAAATATCATGTATCTATCTTTAAGAGTTTTTGAATTATCAATAATCTTGTGATTTTTTAACGCTGCGGGACCTGAAAAGCAAATCATATCTTTTTAGCGGTTACAGCCAGAAAGCTTAAATTTTGACAATAGTTTCACAAGACCAATCTAAATTTTATAATTTTGAACAGTAGGTATTTAATTAGTTTTATACAGGGTTTCTCCATAACAATATTTCTGAGGGAGATGTTATTGCAAAAATCTTCTTTTTTTTTAAATGGGACACCCTGTATTTGATATGTTTTGGCAATAGAGGATCGAATTTTCTATCTAATGATATTAAGTGTTCCTATGCCTATCTTCAATATTTTCGGAGCGAAATTTAAAAATTATCTAATAAAAATATATTTTTTGGTAGTTGGCTGTGGAATGGATTATTCATAGAAACAAAATAATGAAAAATCCATTTGAGGTTATGCCTCCCTTAGAAATATTGTTATGGAGACGCCCTGTATAAAACTAATGAAATACTGTTCAAATTTATAAAATTTCGATTGTCTTGTGAAACTATTGTCAAAATTTCAGCTTTCTAGCTGTAACTGCTAAAAAGATATGATTTTCTTTTCGGGTTTCGATACGGCTTTAAAAAATCCAAGTTTATTTATAATTCGAAAACTCTTAAAGATAGAGATATGATATTATACACAAAACTGTTCTAGATTTTTACCTGGATTCCAAAAAAAATAAAATATACAGGGTGTCCCATAACTAATGGTACACAGGAAAACTGCATAGTCCTTGGGTAAAAATACTGCGATTTGGCCATACTTAGTTTAGTTCAATAGCTGGTAATAACCGAGATACAGGGTGTCCAAATAAAAATTTTATTTTCAATTTTCCTAAATAACTTATTTCTGAATCAATATTTTTGCACAAAACTTTGTGACTAGGGTTTTTTTGGGGAAAGGAATTTGAATTTGTTAATAATTTTGTTGTAGATTATAGGGGGCGCTCTCTGCGGTACTCTGGATACATAAAAAGGAATGTAACTTTTTTGTGCCTTAGTATAATTATATTTTTATTAAAAATAACAGTTTTTCCATAATTTTTAAGCAATAAAGGTATACTTTGTAAATGCCGCTCCGACTAACCGTTTTGGAGATATTTTCAATTACAATTTCTAATGCGCCATTTAAATTTTGATTTGTAAATGTGAAATTTGTCACAGTAGGCTTTGGTAAAAACAAATACAATGAAAGCACTTGAAACCTCATTTCTGTCAAAGTTTATTTTCATTTGTCAGCATTGTGGGTGTTCTTAAGGAGTTTTTAAAGATACTGTTATCAAAAATTAAACTAAAAATGCCGCGACATAACTGTTTCCTAACGGAGAAATGCGAGACATGGTATGTTTATACGGACAAGAAAATTTTAAAAGGTATTTGGAAATGTATCCAAATAGAAGGCAGCAAGATTTTAAAATTTTTAGAAGAATATACGACAGACTGGGAGAAATAGGATCCGTGCGTCCAAAACGAAAGATGTAACAGCATTTTTAGTTTAATTTTTGATAACAGTATCTTCAAAAATTCCTTAAAAACACCCACAATGCTGACAAATGAAAATACACTTTGACAGAAATGAGGTCAAAGTGCTTTCATTGTATTTGTTTTTACCAAAGCCTACTGTGACAAATTTCACATTTACAAATCAAAATTTAAACGGGCGCATTAGAAATCGTAATTGAAAATATCTCGAAAATGGTTAGTCGGAGCGACATTTACAAAGTATACCTTTATTGCTTAAAAATGACGGAAAAACTGATATTTTTAATAAAAACCTAATTACACTAAGGCACAAAAAAGTTACATTTCTTTTTATGTATCCAGAGTACCGCAGAGAGCGCCCCCTGCAATCTACATCAAAATTATTAACACATTCAAATTCCTTTCCCCAAAAAAACCCTAGTCACAAAATTTTGTGCAAAAACATTGATTCAGAAATAAGTTATTTAGGAAAATTGAAAATTAAATTTTTACTTGGACACCCTGTATCTCGGTTATTACCAGCTATTGAACTAAACTAAGTATGGCCAAATCGCAGTATTTTTACCCAAGGAATCTGCAGTTTCCCTGTGTACCATTAGTTATGGGACACCCTGTATAGGGTAATTTATTCAAAATTCCGAAATTGCTACCACTTTCGGTATGATCCGGCAATACCGCACTATCCAAAATATTTTGTAAACGTAGAAAACGATCTCTTATAGCCACAGCCAAATTTTCAAAATAAAATCTCATTTAGTTCTCGAGATACTTCTAATAGGCCACTTTAATGTATGATAATATGTAATGTTGTAATGTAACAAAGTTTAAGAACTGTTAAGAAATAACACATATCAAAATAATTAGATTCGATTGTGTGGTTTATTTACACAAAGCTATAAAATAGAAGTTACGATATTTCAGCTATAACAAGTCATAATCTACCTTTTGCAGATAGATAAATAATAAATAATAATTATAAAATAAATATTAACATCAAAATTATGAATAAGTTTCCAAATTAATTTCTTACATTTTGAATAACCTCTGGTGTAATAGGTCCATACTAATGTCTCATTCGTTCTTTTATTACCTCAATTATTTTAAAATGTGTCGTTTTTGAAATTTTATTTTGAACACCTTGTATAAAATGGATAAACACTATTATAGTATCTCTAGACACCTCGTCATAAATGCCAATACGACGTTAAAATTTTTTTTAGTTTTCAATTTATTGCCCTTAAACTAACGAAACAAATTTTAAAAATATTTAAGCAATTATTCGCATAGGGGCAATGTATGCCTGTATATATACCATAGAATCGAACAAACCCTAAGTGTCTAGTAACTAACTTTGTTAGTTACTTTCTGTTATTTATTTTTGGCTTAGGACTTTCTGTATACAATATCATAATTTTAATTTTAAAAAATGCCTAAAAACGTTCTACGTTTGCCAACATTTCTATATAAAATACTTTATCTGTAAAATTTATTTAAACAGAACAGAGTTTTGTTTACCAATAAATAGGGTACGATTTATAAATTGTATTATTTATGAAATCAATATTGGTTTAATATCCATATATTTACTTTTAATAGGGCTGATGTCACTAATGTATACCGAAGCGTATGCCGAATACTTTCTTCAGTTATAAAATCATTTAAACACTGCAAAGCGTAAATATTACCAAAATAATAAATAATCTCATCATAGTATGAAAACTATTTGACAAAAATAATAATCGCTTCAATCTATACAGGGTGTTGAAAAAAGGTCGGTACCCCGGAATAACTCCGGTGCATCAAATTTCAGCGGAAAATGTCTAAGGAAAAAGTTATTTGGTTTTGAAGGAGGAATAGTTTGCAATTTAAACCACCCCCCACCCTCTCAACCCCCGTGCGCGGGTGGGGGTAAGTTAAGATTTTCAAATGGAACCCCATATTTTTTATTAGCGTATCGTGTTTTCCGACCAAAAATAAATATCTTTTGTCCAAAAAATTTTTTTATTCGGGCCCATCCTTCACCAATAATCACCATGAAAAAGAGAAAATCAGCACCATGCGAAAATCAAGTTTCATCATGGAAATACTCTTTTTCTCTGTCTGGTACTAAAAAATGCCCGTGGAATACAAACAACTTTTTCCACGGGCATGTTTTAGTACAAGACAGAAAAAGGGTATTTCCGGAATAAAACTTGATTTTCGCACGGTTCTGATTTTGTCTTTCTCATGGTGATTATTGGTGAAGGATGGGCCCGAATAAAAAAAATTTTCGGACAAAAGATGTTTAAAAATATGGGGTTCCATTTGAAAATCTTAACCGATGACACTGACATGTACTGCTTTAAGTGTGACTGTATGAATTTTTTGATGCTTGAAATTACCTTTATTGTAGCTTTACTGATATATCTCTATGATTGTTGTGGGGATCGCGAAGATGGTTAAACGTGGTTTGTATGAGAAGTGGTGATATGAGGTGAGAATTAGGAGTATGTCTGCTGCATATGTGCAAAGAATTATTACAATGTAGCCAATAATTTTAAAAAAATTGTTTAGCTGATGTGAGAATGATTTGGAATAGCAACCATTTCTCGTAAAGTGTGAGGAAATCTAGGGCTATAAAAAATAAATGTTTGCAATTTAAAAAAAATATATCATATTATATAAGACTCATAAAAAGTCTCGATTTACAATTATGACTTTACTTTTTTTAAAGTACAGATTGGCTCATCTATAAAAACTAAAACTTAACATCCTTTATTCGTCATAAGCTAATATTGACCTTTTGCTGACACATACAATATCGCTAAGTTGCTTCAATCATTATCAAATCTTTTTATACAACTTTTTTGATATTGATACTCTTATTTTGGTTATTCCAATAAGTCCTTCTTTTCGGCGTATTGAACATAATAACCCGTTTAGCCCAGTTCCCCTCTATCACTCAAAATTCATCGAATCTTCTATCGAGCGTCAAAACTAGTTTGCAACCGAAACATTCATCAAACGAAATGCTTATATCCCATTGAAATATCTATTACTGGTTTTGTGACATTGTAAAAGAAATTACTTTTAAGTTTTTTGTAATTTATGAGAATATATAGAGTGGCCCAGAATATGTGAGCAATCTCCCTCCCGGGATGAACTAGCCGTAACTCCAAACCTTAAGCTGAAAAAAGGTACTCTTGATCAATGTCGATAAAATGAACTGGTTCCGAAAAAATATTTTTGTTCAATATGGTTTTTTGCATTGGTTGTTGTTTTATGTTCATAAAATTTCCTTATTGTTGTTATGTTTTTTTGACATGTACCGATTTAAATAAGAATATTTATGCCAGTGTCAGTTTATGGCAGTGTCTTGAAATTTGCGGTTTTTCTCCTTTGTCTTATTAGTTACTAACTTAGTAATGTAATTAACGTATACTGAATATGCCGACATGCATTTAATATATGGACTTGAATTATGTAATGCCTTAGAACACAGTAGGCTTATGAAGCACGATTTTCAAATAGAAGAATTCCTGATAGGAAAAACTTAGAAAGAGTGGATCGTCGTTTAAGTTCTCACCAAAGCAACTGGCAACCGCAACGCAACTGCAATGCAACCGCAACTTCAGTTGAATTGCTCATGCGTTCCCATTGGAATCAAAGCAACCGCAACGCAACTGCAACGCGACCGCAACTTCAGTTGAGTTGCTCTTGCGTTCCCACTGGAATCAACTGGCTTGAAGTCTCTTTTAACATAACAACATCGTCTTCGTCAGATGAAGATATGGCCGCAATATACTCGCTCGATAAAAAGCTTAAAAAAACTGAGCGACAATTTTGGGTTAACCCTTTTTATACTATAAATTTGAGACATGGTTCGTATATAGTGGCACAGGAATTAAATAATGACCCGGTTAAATTCTATAGGTTTTACCGAATAAGCCACAAAAGTGAAATATTTTGCTGTCTCGTCCGCCATGACACCGCGATTGGAAGCAACTGACGCGGCGACGCGGTAAGCCGGGCAACTCATAAGCAACTAGTTGCGTTGCAGTTGAGTTGCGTTAAGTCAGTGACAACACGCGTATTTAAACATTAGTGCTGTGTCGCGTTGATGTTGCGTTGCGGTTGCCAGTTGCTTTGGTGAGAACAGGCACTATAGTAAAATTAATAAAATTTAAATGCATTTTCGACTGTATATTGCAACTATTGCATCAACATCGATATCAGTCCGATATGCATACGGAAAATAGCTAGTCTACTTTCATATTGTCGGTATAGGTAACAGAAATCGCTGATAAACCAATTATTATTTTAGTTTCAGAATAATTTATTCTTGTAAATTTAGGTTGCAGTTGTGTAACCAATGGTTTATTAAAATTCAACAGCTTGTTTCAAACTAATGAATCTAGGACGTGCTCATAATTCAACATTACTAATGAAATTATGTTTTAGAACATACTGATTTGGTACTAATTCTCATCTTTAATTAATAGTGTACGTGACGTGTGAAGTTAAATTTTGTATTTAACCTATTCATCTCTTTTAGATGTGCGTAATTTCATTTCGTATTAAATTTATTATGTCTTGTATATTTGCACTAACTATTGAACATTAAAATATAATTATTTTACAAATTTATCATCCGTATTAACAAAGGAGTTTTTAAATGAAAGTAAAGATTGTTTCACGGAAAATGGATACGACTTAATGATTTCCTGGGTCGGTCCCATTGCGTCGACAAGAGCTTGGCAATAAACAAGTGAAGTATGAAGGGACGGACTCAGGAAAACAAGTAATGATATGATTATATTAATGTAATCAAATGAAATAACATTTTTTTTTAAATATTACTAGTCATATTTATTTACATTTGTAATGTCATTCTATAGATAGTTCTGTTTCGCTATCGCTATCCTCATCAAAATTAATTATAATTGGATTAATTATACGATCCAGACTAATATACGAATTTTCTACAGTTATTACGTGACGGACTGAATTTTTCCAACTACCTGGGGGAATATCATTAAAGCATTTTCGTGTTAACTCTACAACACTAGAACTTAAAGTCGGAGAAATATTTTCAGACCTAACCAGTGATTTTAACTGGTGCCACATATGCTCTATGGGGTTAAAAATGCATTAATAGGGTGGGAGCCGTAGCACTGTATGTCCAATTTCTTCTGCCAATGTGTCACAAACATATACCTTTTTTATACAAAATGTCTTTAAAACTTCTAAAAGATCACTTTTTTTATAACTTTCTTCAAAATATATATCATTTGCCGCCATGTAGTTCTGAATCTCCAATTTTGTATTATTTGAGCTTGGAGCTTTATGTAATTGGCGACTGTGATAGCTCGCATTGTCCATTACTATCACGCTATTCTGAGGAATGTTTGAACCATTCCTCAAAAACTAACTAATTTTACCACAAAAAGATATTTAAATATAAATTAAGCAACCTAATCTACCTGATGTGCCTATATTTAATTATAATTATTACAATCCGGTCCTTTCCACATAATAATAACAAACGGTCATAAATAATGGGATGGCCACAGGTACTTTTACTGCAGTTATTAAGTTATATCCATTTTTCATAAAACAAGCAAGGAGTTTTTAAATGAAAGTAGCTCTACTTTGAAAATTTGGGATTTGCTCGTTATATACTGTTTTACAAGTACAAGAAAAACGTACTGCGAATGCTATTTTAAGATTCTTCTTAAATTTATTTAGAATAATTGAATTTTAGTTTTAATGAAACATACTTATACATAAAAACAAGCTTATACATAAATTTCAAATCATTTTTCAGATACTTGTAAAATAAAAAGTAATACAATATTCATGCACTTGGCACCCATCTACCTTAAGAATCACTAAACAATTTTGTATTGAGTGGTTACGAAATAATTTTTAGTATAATATTTGATATTCGTACCACCTGAAATGCAAATAGACTTATTCTTTTAATTAACGTTATAGTCCCTGACAGGTGTCTGCTCAGATTGTATGGGTCTACTAAGAGACTGTGACGTGTCGTATTTTCTCGACTAAGGTTGATATTACAACATGTAGTAGCAGAGGTGATTGGTATGGACACTAGGGTGGAGCGACATTTTTGACATTGGAAATTTAAAATGCATGTGTTAGGGAAAGTTGTGTTTTGATAAATAGTACTTTGTTTTTAACTCCATCTACCTCCCCCACCCCTAAAAGTTTTTTTTTAAATTGAGAACGCCTGAAGGCGGAGACATTTACCTATAAAGAAAGAGATCGGATTAAGTTTTGTTAGAACTTTAGGTTAACCCTTTCTACCTCCCCATCACCCTTCAAATATATATATATAATTTTTTTTTAACAATAAATATGCAGTTGCTTGTGTGATCTATGATATGAACAAACCCGAACAAAACTATTAGTATTTTCGTTTTATTTAATGTTCACTCAGAATAAAAACACAATAAAAACTTTCTCTAGATTAACAAAAAAAATTAAAAATAAAATAAGACATTGGAAACATAAAAAAATACTAAAAGTAGATCCTTTTTGCATTTAAATTTTTGCATGACTTCTTGATTCTAGTGTAGTTCTAATTACACCGTCCTTACGATCCCTATCACACTCTGTGGCGAAAGCTTGTATTACAAGCTTAATGATTCTTTCAACGGCCTGTGTGTGACAGAGATAGTCTTTAACATGTGAAGTTGCAGACGACTGTGGATATTCGACTATCTGCCATAATTATTGTTCCTCAAGTAATCCTTTAGTAATGGGAGGCTCACTGTAGCTCAAATTGTGCCAGTGAAACAGCTCATTGTAAGCTGTCGCACCCAAATTAAACTTTGGATGTGGTAAATATTTACACAACTGGATAGTTTCAAACACGTGCTGGGCACCATAAATGCAAGAAGGTATACATTTAATTGCAAACCACATCGGAGCGTAAACTTTCATAACAAATGTCGCTAGTACTACTAATTCTTCTGAGGGAGTTTCAGTTGTAACATATAAGCGAATGATTCTGTTGGCTGCAATTAACCAACGAGCAAGATTAAGTTTACCGGGGTCGCGTTTAGACGTGCTTTCAGAACATGTTCTATTGGTAATTACTTGGCATATGTCAAATAAATACTTCTGATCTGTTCCAAAGTCACTTGAGGAAATTTCTAAAAATATAGTGTTAATAACTTGAAACTTAACTAAATGAAGCTTCTCACACTCATTCAGGATTCTCCCAATAGGCCCTTGAAAAACACCAGGGCCAGATGTGTTTCCATCTAAAAGCTGTACTAAATGGAGTAAAGTGAGTTCGCTTGCATGTAGCTGGCATGTATACCAATGAAATGGTCTTCTAATGCGACGTTCCAATAAAGTTATGACTTCACCTTTGTGTCCCGTATTGGAATTAGTTCCGTCACAACCAACTACTTCCAAATGGTCATTTCAAAAAGATAACGATTGAAAAACTCTTGGATACTTTTTACAATATGTTGTGCTGATTTACTAACAGGTGAGATGTGCCCAAGATAAATCGAATTAGGTCCTTGTATCAAAACTATATGTTAATCAGTCATGGTTCTTTTACTTCTGTCAGAAAAAAATCAGAGTCTTGTCCTTCCTACCATCAAAATAAATGCCTTTTAGAAGTATAACGTTTATTCGGGTTTATAGTCTCTTTCTAGCTTTTGCCGTTAGTTGTCACGAGCTCTTTTGACCTGATGAGGGTCAATAATGTTTTAATTGTCTTCGGCCTGAATTACTCCATAGTCTTGTAATACGGCTGACGCTATTGCTGGTCCTGCTTTATCTGATACGCCGTACTGGTCTAGGGTTTTTGCTAACATGGAGAGAATTTTCAAATTTCGAAGAGGTGTTACGACGGTTGTTCTTTTAGTGGAACCTAAAAATTTATAAAAATTATTGAGTTATTATTAAGCGGAAAATGTTATAGTTCTTTTATATAGAGAAAAAACATATGTTTTACCTTAGACGGCTTGCCACTAACACAAGTTTCGAAACTGATGCTTGCTGCCACATCAAATAGCATTTTAGGTTGTAAGTTGTAGTGTGCTTTCTATCTTTATAGGGTTTCAGTAAGTTTTGACGTTTTAACTGGTATTTTTTAATAATTTCAACAATTCGTAGATGACTCACAATAGGAATACTTTCCATATGGATGCAGTATTTTTAGCGATATTGTCTGCTCCTTAATATAAACATTTTGGGAATGCAGGCATGTAATTTTTATTGAAATAATCAATAATAATTTGTGGATTTCTTGTGGGGGGTGGGGAGGTGGAAGGGGTAAGAAAAAAAAAATAGAGCATAATTCGATTACCTAACAAGAACTTTTCTGGGTAGAGGCTATTTAAATTTTCATAAAAAAATCACTCCTACCCTGTACTGACGAGAACAAAAGTGTTCGAAAATGGTCAGCAGGTGGT
Organism: Barypeithes pellucidus; assembly: GCA_963991005.1. NCBI lineage: Eukaryota > Metazoa > Arthropoda > Insecta > Coleoptera > Curculionidae > Barypeithes > Barypeithes pellucidus. The sequence goes on from OZ022559.1 coordinate 40,278,574, forward strand.
GACATTCTATCAACGGAGAGGGTTTCCCCTCCTTGGTAGTACCATTCCATCTGAGTTAGTATTTTAAGTGCTGCAGTGTTAAAAAAAATTACACCCTTATAGTTTAGTTTCTGCGGGTCGTCTGGAAATAATTTTTCACATATTAGTATTTGATATCAATACCACCTGCATGCATTTTATATCGTATTTAGTTCATTACAACTATTTCTGTATTTTCTGCTTTTCTGGCAACCACAAAAAAATTAGCACGCGAGGCCCGGTGCATTTTTCGTCCTTCACACTGGAAAGAAAATAATCTTTGGAAAAACAATTCAGCACGTCAATATTATGCTCAAGTATCGAGGTGTTTATAAGTTTACCTAGTTTAAATCGATTTTTTTATCAATTTATTCGGGAGCTACTATATAATTAATATACCGGGTGTCAATTTGAAAACTTCCCACCCTTAATATCTTTCTTGCAGTTAAAAATATGAAAAATCGGAAAGACACGTCAATTTTATTTGTAAGGGGGACACTTGAAATGAATATTTTTAGCCTTGTTGTTTCAAGCCCCTAGGAGGGGTAGATGTCACCCTTAGAATCTGAAATGGGAATGGGGGTCAAGTGGCACATCGTTTGAAAGGGCGTTCAATTCTCGTTTCAGTGGTATCCTACTTTGTTGCGTTTTGTCCACAGGTTTCCGAATAATCGCGTTTCAAAGTTGCAGAAACAATTAAACTTGCCTGCATTGAGATTTTGGTTTTCAGGTTAGTGTTTACAAAAAAATTACTGCATTGGGTCTCCTTGTAGTACAAATGATTAGAAGATTAGGTGGCACCGTTAAAATCGTTGAATGACCGGAAAACAATGTAGTTTCCACAATTGATTTCTTATAAGTAATCTATCTCTTATAAGTTGTTCAAAATGTTGTCCATTTTCTTGTAAACAATAATAAAGTCTATTCTCGAACTCCTCCCTAACATTTCGGAAAACTTCACCGGGAATTGACCGGCATTCTGCTGCAATTCGCCTTTTAAGATCATCAATATCAGCAGGTTGTGTTTTATAAACAATGGATTTGAGATGTCCCCAAAGAAAGAAGTCTAAGGGTGTTAAATCCGGTGATCTTGGAGGCCATTCAATTGGTCCCCTTCTGCCAATCCATCTATCCGGGAATCTCTCGTTTAACCACTGTCGGACCGGAAGAAAATAATGAGGTGGAGCACCGTCCTGCTGGAATGTTAACAAATCCTCCTGTAAAACTGAATTACCCTCTGCATCAATTTGAGTTTCTAGCTCATGGGTGATAAGACGATCAATAGTCTCTTCAAGCATATTAAGGTACAGATCACCTGTCAAGTTTCCATCAATAAATAAAGGACCAATAATGGCATTTCCAAGAATACCAGCCCAAACATTAACTTTTTGGGGATATTGTGTATGTCCTTCTCGAAAAATATGCGGGTTTTGATCACTCCAATATCGACAATTTGGTTTGTTAACATTTCCATTTAGAAAAAATGAACATTCATCGCTGAAACAGATATTCGGCAGAATATTAGGGATGGCGTTGACTTGACGACTCATGAATTCACAAAACTCTATTCTTCTATCAAAATCATCGTCATACAGTTCTTGAAGTATCTGCATTTTGTATGGATGGAGTTTATGCATTTTCAGTGCTTTTCTTACAGTCTCGTGTGATATTCCTGTCTCTTCTGCTACTGTCCGCAAGGTCCTGGTGGGCTCTGCAGCAAATAATCCCAAAACCTCAATTTGAGCTCTCTCATTTATCACTCGTAGGTTATTCCTTTTTCTATTACTCACCGAACCAGTTTCGGAGAACTTTGCCACCAAATCCAGCACATATCGGTGACTTACATCACGATTTCGATTTCTTTCATTGAAAACCAATGCCGTCTTTCGTGCGCACTTTCCAACCTCTCCATAAATGAAAATAATTGCAGTTCTTTCTTGAAGAGAATAAACCATTCTCACACTCTATGCACATAATAAAGGCAGTGAACAGCCCAACAAGCAAAAGCGAATTAACAATAATATTCATGTGTTGGCTACATCCATTAAATTTGTTGACCATTTTTTTTGGTTTAAAAAACAACGTATTTTAAGAATGTGTTGATGGAATAGCAAGGCCTTTTGTGGCATTTCAGTGATAAGGAATCGAATGAACCCAAATTAACTAGGCAGGTACTCGTAGTGCCATCGAAATTTTATTACATTACTTTTGATGTAAATTTGTCGAAGTTACTTTGCCAATCCCCACATAAAGTTTAAAACCGTGCCACCCAGGGGCGTAGCGTGGGGGTGGCAGGGGAGGGTCATGCTCCCACTGGAAGTTGCCACTTATTGGAATTTGATAAAAAAAACATTAATGTTTACGATGTTTTGTGGTTATTAGTATTTCGCCCTCCCCTAGGAAAATGTCTAGCTTCGCCCATGGTACCACCTAATCTTAAAATCATTTGTACTACAAGGAGACCCAATGCAGTAATTTTTTTGTAAACACTAACCTGAAAACCAAAATCTCAATGCAGGCAAGTTTAATTGTTTCTGCAACTTTGAAACGCGATTATTCGGAAACCTGTGGACAAAACGCAACAAAGTAGGATACCACTGAAACGAGAATTGAACGCCCTTTCAAACGATGTGCCACTTGACCCACATTCCCATTTCAGATTCTAAGGGTGACATCTACCCCTCCTAGGGGCTTGAAACAACAAGGCTAAAAATATTCATTTCAAGTGTCCCCCTTACAAATAAAATTGACGTGTCTTTCCGATTTTTCATATTTTTAACTGCAAGAAAGATATTAAGGGTGGGAAGTTTTCAAATTGACACCCGGTATAGTATATTGTGCAAACCATTTCTAGCAATCATATAAACTCCACACCCAATCTTTTGTCCAGCAGGCAAATGAGATATAATAAACTTAAACTTCAATCACAAATTCTAATTATTGTCAAGTTAGTTTTAGATAATCCTTGTAACAGACGAAACTTTCTTTTTAATTAAATTTCTTTAGTTTAGCAGTTTTGTTCCTAATACTATTCCCCTCTGCAATTTTGTCTCCATATGAAACTTTGGGAAACGTATCTATTCCAATATTTAATTAAACAAAGTTACTAAGTTTAATTTTTGATTAGGAAAGGGATGGAGAATTCTTATTAATTTTTAAAGTATAATCAGAAAAAACCAGAACAAACACAATGTCTTTTGTGAAAATGAGCTATCCATTTAAAATTACATACATAAATAAGAACAAAAATAATATAAAGACATTATATGCGGAGTATGATGCAACTCTGTTTGCTAAACTCATGTCACAAAGGATGGTTTATATTAAGTAGGAAGTGTTATCAAGTTTATCAAAACATAAAGCCTCATCAATGTTTTAACTATCGGGGACATTATCATAAAAACACCAATTACTAGAACAAAAGAGTCTCTAATTAATTTGAGTTGGACTACATTATTGGTGAAAACAAAAACGACACAAGAGACAACCAACCATGGTAAAATATCAGAACTAATCAAAGCAAAAGGTTTAAATAGTTAGATTTTAAATGGTTTATAACATTACATTTAAATATATCAAAATTTTGTAAGGAATAAAAAAGAGTCTTAGAAAAATAATTTATAATATACTTAGGATAATATTTGAAATATATATTAGGTTACGTTTAGAATAGCATGATGAAAGCTCCAGGCCCACAATACTCCGGAGGTAACCTCGCCCCCCTATCGGATCTCCGGGCGGGGACTGTTCTTGGGCCCCATCAGACGATGTTCATCAAACAACAACCATTTCCAACAATTTACTGGTTTCCTCCAACAACACTCAAAGAAGAAATGGTGTGGCACCTGCAGTTGCTAACCAACCCAGAATTGAAACTTCAATATTTATATAATATATACATACATAATTTCTGCAATATTAGAGGGCTTAACACGAACATCAATTTAGTCCACCAGCACTTACAATCTACCAAGCCTCACTTGCTCGCACTGACTGAGTCAAGGATCAGATCGTCAACAAACACCATCAGCTATTTATATCCTGTCATTTCCGATTTCAACGCAACTTCGAGATGATCTCTTGAACCAAAAGACCTTGATGTAATGTTGTTTAAAATATCGATGCAGAAAATGCTGCAAGTGATACCCATTACAGTCTCAATCTAGTCTCAATCATACATCATTGCATCATACACAGTTGTCCTGTGTATGATGCAATAACGGTGAAACTATAAATAATTTCATAATTATTTTCTAAGGCCCCTTAGGCGTATATTTAATCTGCTATATGGATCTGGTATAGTGCCCTCTTCATTTAAAAGATCAATTATTATCCCTATACATAAGTCTGAAAACATAACCTTATAGGAATGTATAGACCAATAGCTTAATTAAAAATTTTGCGAAACTTTTTGAAAGGACTTTATAGTTCAGACTAGCAAATTCCATCCAATTAAATAACCCTATGTCAGTCACACCGAGGATGCAATGTATTGTTTGATTAGTGAAACCACAAATATAATTAATCGAAACAAAAAATGTTTTGTGGTGTTTCTGGACCTTGCACAGGCTTCTGATAACATTGCCTATAAAATAGTTCTGCACGTCCTTGAACGAAGTGGAATCAGGGTGGAGGGTCTTCAAGAGGTACTTAACTGGACGCCAACAGCCGGTTAAAATACAAGAAACCTTAATTGATCCACATTAATATTACCGTTCCACAAAGAACATTCATCGATCCAATTTTCTTTAATATTTATATAAACTCAATAAATGACATAGGAGTTGGGGTTAACATTGTGTCATATGCAGATGACACGACAGTCATTTGCATTGTCTCCTTATGGGCGGAAACGAGATTAATAAATAAATGGAGTTAAAAAGATTAAGAAACGTCTTAATATGCATAAATTAACCCTTTATGTTAGAAAATTAATTCAAAATTTAAACGTCTTCGTTTTGAGTTTTAAACTATTAGGTTTCTTTTTATTTCCTTTAATTCGATCCTATGATGCAGTACAAAAAAAAACAATTGTAAAAAATACAAGTTGGTGTATGGTACAAGCAAAGTGATTTGTTTTACGTTTTACTTTTAAAACACGTTTTAAACAAAATCAGACATGTAATTGAAAATGTTTGTAGGAAATCTTTGCGTGCGAAATCGCAACTTTCCTTCAGGAAAGAAAATACATTACCGTCAGTTTTATATGTTATAAAGTTTCTGATGGTTTCGGGATAGCAACTTTCGTGGAAGAACAATTGTAAATATTGCGGTAATAAATTTCTAAAAAGAAAAAAGAAAGGATCGTGGCAGGTGTCGTCCGGTGCAAATTTCCCTTGGTTTATCTTTTGTTTGGACTACACTGTGAGACAAATCTGGAATATAGCACGCCAAAATTATTTTTCCTTTATAGCCTTAGGTATGGTATAGGTATTCGGTAAAGAATTTCCATGTGCCAAACATTTATTTTGCTCGGAACCCTTCCTAAATTTTTGTTTCCGAGATTTTTGTGCATAGCGTCCTGCCATAAAACATTTATAAAATATTCGCAATTGACTGGCTATATATATGAATGATGCAATATAAATCATTTAAGTCAGATGCTAAATAAATGAAACGTATAACGACATTTTTGACAATTTGCTTAGGAATATGAATAGGATGGACATAATTATATCAACAGAGATTTAGTGGGGTCATTAGTGAAAAACTCTACAAGTAGTAATAAAATTGACAAAAAGTAATGTAAGTGTGTGTGTGCATTATATTGTCTAAAGTATACTGGGAATGTCAAACACAATGAACATTCCTTGGGCTAGTTGAAACGTTGTGATATAAATCAATAAAAACAAGTTCATAACACGTCTATCATTCATGATACATCAGTGTCTTTAACCTTCTTACATGAAGTATATTGAACATAGAGGAAACTATATAGAGATAATAATATATTGGTAAATACAAATTAGAAAAAGTGATATCGGCCAGGGGATAAGTGTGTGCGCGTTATATAAGTACACATTCTTTGGGCTAGATGGAACATGACAATTATGTCGCCCTTGTTATTACTCATAACCTGATCAAATTCAACAACAACGAGACCGAAATTAAGGAATTGAGGAACTAATATTTATTGTTGTGGTTAAAGGGGACTTCTTTGCAATTTTGCCGTGTTAAAAATAGGAATGGCCCCTCTGTAGACTGCGATGAAAGAAAATATTTATAACATATATTTATGGCCTGCTGTTTTATACGAGTTCTTTATACACGACCTGAAAACATTGAAAATAAATATTTTTGTTTAACTAAAGCTGTAACATCTACCGTAATATGAAAACGTACAATAGGGAAAGAAAACTTCACTTTGTCAATTAATTTTATTAAATAAGTTTATTTAAGCAGATTGTTGTCGGATTAGTTTGTGCATATTCATTTCCAAAAATTAGTTAGGAAAAATTTGTCGGAACATCATTATAAAATCTCATTTTTTATTTCTGTCGGTAATGGTTCGATACATTATAGTACTTGATATTTATGCTATCTTGTAGCTGGGTTTGGTCAGGTTATTTTAGTTAGAACTATTCTGAACTACATATACCTTGGGAGTGTGTTATATGTCCTAAGATGGGTATACTATCTATTATTGGTCGGTCCTCCCAGTGACTGGCCGATACTGTAGGATTCTCCCTACATATTACATATTTGTAGTAGCTGTTTATTAGGTTCTGACACTAATAAACAATCTTTATGAAAATACAATAATATAATAATATAATTTCTTTCTCCTTCCCTCTCTTTTATTAAAATTTATTATTACAGATATTATTAAATACATCGTAGTTGAAAATTAGGAAGGGGTAAAATAATCCGGATCAGCTATAACGCCTGCAAGATAGAAATGGCTCAATTTAAATTAAAGAGGCCGCAGACTAAATATACAGGGTGTTATGGAAATGACGTATTATATTTAAACCGGCAATTCCTGAGATAGAGACAAATTGAAGAAAAATAGCCATAAATGACGCTTTCAATTCATTCAGTGGTAAAAGTAACCTGACGTCAAACCAGAAAAACACCTGTGTGGCACTGCGATACATGTAAGCAATCAAGAAATTCTGGCCGGTATTGTCATATGTACACCTTAAACTCTTTAGACAAAATAAAATAATTTAAACACTTTTCCATTCTGTAATACGTTTTTGTACAATTAAGTGAAGAACATTTACGATGGACTATGTTTTAAACAACCCGAAAAAACATATGGAATAATATTAAATAAGTTTGAAATAGGCACTTACGTCACTAGGTCAAATGCCAATGACCTCTTGACGCCTTACATCGGCTGAGCGAAGTAGTTACATATAGCGCCGCACGCATGCGTCTGTTAGTTGAAGGCCAACCAGCGGCCGGATACGTTGTGTCTCGTCGATCACCAACACACTCTCAGCATACGCTCTGTTTTTTCGGTTTACGCGTGTATCTTGCCCGTCTATAAGAAATCTTTGAATATTGTTTTTATTGACGCGTTTCTTCTGGACGTCAAATTTCGTCGCGTGTAATAAAATCTAATAATCTGTAGTATAATCTGTATCATTGTATTTCAAAAGCTAACTATCGGTTCTGTTTCACTATTACTGTATGTACATAAAGTGTTTCCAGGAGTGTGCCTGGATTTCCTCGCTCTTTAGGTATAAGAATAAATACAAGTAGGTAAAAATCAATTTTTTTTTATAATTTTATATGGAATTTCCATTTTACATTAAGTTTGGCAACTGACATTGGCTCTGGGTGAAATGTTGTACAGTAGCGCGGACTGACCTGTGAGTAAGAATATTTATTACCCCACTTTTAAAACGATCGATTATAAAAATATATGCAGCGCTTCTCTAGGACACCCAAGGAGTCGCCCATTTAAATATAATACGTCATTTCCATAACACCCTGTATACCTACGTAGGGAAACTACCATTATTGTTACAGGAACAATAGATAGGGAACAGGTAAACAATACCATGATCGTCGCAGACATATAATTCGTGGTATTGTGGTAAAAAGGGAAAATATGATTATGAATCCGCAGACATGTATTGATAAGTAAAAGAGAAAATTATGAAAAACCAGCAACTTACTTGTAATTATTATTATAACCTTTGAGCTCTGTATGTAATAACAATTTCTAATAATTAAGTTTGTTATTTGGTGATTTATAGTCATGGCAGCGGAATATCAAACCGTAGTTAGAAAATTTGTCACATTAATATTTACGAAGTTAGTAAATCTTACAACTTAACGTAACTTTAAAGTTGTGCTAAACTTTAAAGGAACCTGCATACTAAAACAACGTGGAGAGAAAGAAGTATAAACTAAATAACTACAGTTTTGAAAATGATAAATAATATACAAAAAATTCCATAACTTCTTAGGACAAGCCATTTAATATGTGTCACATTACAGGTAACAACTGGATCTCTGATATCAGACCAGCAGTAATTTTCCCCTGCAATAATAACATTTTTGACTCACAATGACCATCATAACATACCATTGTAAAGTTTGAAAGCAGATAAAAATATCAATATTGCCAATGAAAAAAATATAAATTATCTATTTTTTGTGATATTGTTTCTATTAAATAATACACAAATTGCCATTTAATATGTTTCACATTACATTACAAATATCAACTGAATTTCTGATATCAGGACAGCAGTAATTTACCCTTGCAAGAACAAAAATTTTTACTTTGACCATCATACCATACAAGTTTTTAAAGTTTGAAAACAGATAAAATGTCAATATTGTCAATTAAAAAATATATAAATTAACTATGTTTTTGACACTGTTATTAATTAAATAATATACAAGTTGCTTTAGGAATCTTATTTCTATGAAGAAACTTACAGTAAAAATTATCTAAAATAAAATTGAGAGCTTAAAATCTCTATTGTTTATTTAAAAAATAAATAAATTTTAAATATATCTCTAAATAAGGAGTTTTTTTTTTAAATTTTGTCTGACAAAAAATCCAGTGAATACGTTACCATACATGTTTTTCTATGTATAGTATATAGGAAGCTCAATTACTTCTTAAAATGTCTTAAATTTTCAACTTTGCCAGAACTAATTTAAAAGGTGAGTGCATGCATCGGTCCCAACTACATCTCGCGAAGAATTTTGCGCATGAGTTCATTTACTTTAGTCGGAAAATAAAATTTTTAAGAAGAAACATTTTCAGATATTAGGAACCTTGAGTTATGTTTGCTTCCTTTAATTTATAATAGTTGTTGGTGGATTTGCGAAGAATACGAACGATGTTGCCAATTAATAATAAATAAGACTTTTACATCCTAACTAATATAAGACTATTAAAGTTTATTCGTTTATTGCTCTAGAAAATTTTTTACAAGAGAGAAGGCGGTATAAATGGCAATAAACAATAGAAAAATTGATTGATTGAAATTTTAAAGGAAAGGAATTACGTTTTTTCAGAATTTAACAGTGTCACTTAGTTCATGGAAACCAATTGTGATTATTAGTTGTTCAACGAATTAGAGATATACCGTATATATATATGTAGATCGTCGATTTGGTAGAGTTCTTGCGATGTAAAATTTCTCGGACCACTTTGTTTAAAGAAATTTGATTGGTTAGATGGATTACGTTTGTTAGGTATCGTATAACGCGATCTAGTCGATATTGGTTCTGGCTTGTTAGATGGGTGACCAGTGGGTTCAAATACAATTTTAGATGGACAAAAACTTGTCTGTTTGTCGAAGAATTTATTTCAATAAAGCGCGGTTGCATATTAATATGTCCTCTTGGAAAATTTACATTTTGAGAAAAATTTTGCATAGACATATATTACATAATTTTATATTAGACATTACATAATTTTGAAAGTTATCAAGGGTCTTGGTATATAATTTGGTCTTATTATTTGATTATTTTTATTAAAATTGTTATGTTTATATACAGGAATATTTGGTCTTATTTGAAATTGTGGTCTTATAGGTATTACATATATCATTTTTGATGGGATTGGGGCCTGAAAGGGATTTTGAGAATATTGAAAATTATTTTCCTCGTCAATTTGAGTCATTACTTATTCTAAGCCATCAGGATTTTTGAATCTTATGAATCATATCGTCCATTTGATTGGGGGCAAACGAATTTATTTTTTGAGCAAGATGACTTCTAGAAACTTGTAATCTTTTCGCGAAATCGAGTTCGTCTTAATTTTTTAACGGCATGGCAATAATCAAATCTTGTTCTAAACATTCCAAGTTTCGTTTATCACCAAAACAATCATATAATGGATTTTTAATTTCGTGCGATTCCATCCTAGACCCTACAAGTATTTGAGAATGGAATTCGAGGACTATTTGATCATTACCATCGGTTGTAAGAAGGAAATCACCCGCTGTTAGTGTATTTGGGCCCATATTATAGGGGTGAATAGTATCAATAAACATTTTAAGTAATGTATAATTTGTGTTTAGGGCTCGCGCCCGAGCTGCGGCTTGTGCGGCAGCTTGAGCAGCAACTTGTGCTGGTTTCTTGTCTTTTTCGTCAAAATCTGCTTCACTCATAAAATTAGTTTATAAAATAATTTCATTATTAAGCATTTTTATTAATTTCGATTATGTACAAAGCCTTATTTCTATACTTAATTTAATGAACTTCTTTTATTCTCTTTGTTGAATTTTGAACTTTCTTAAAAATATTTTCACCTAGTCAGGGATAATGAAAAGGGACGAGGGATGAAAGGAATAATTGGATACTTACCCACAGGGTTATAAGTTTTTTCTTCCTCGTGATGATCCTCTATTCTCTGTAGTAGCCTGAATTGCCCACGAATGTGATTGTGAACTTCTGTGAGGATCTCGGCTGGACTCAACCAAAGTTGAAATCCACGTTTTACTTACAACCGTCTCGATGACGTGATTTGTACAACAAACCCGGACAAACATTTTAAGTAATGTATAATTTGTATTTAGGGCTCGCGAACGAGCTGCGGCTTGTGCGGCAGCTTGAGCAGCAACTTGTGCTGGTTTCTTGTCTTTTTCGTCAAAATCTGCTTCACTCATAAAATTAGTTTATAAAATAATTTCATTATTAAGCATTTTTATTAATTTCGATTATGTACAAAGCCTTATTTCTATACTTAATTTAATGAACTTCTTTTATTCTCTTTGTTGAATTTTGAACTTTCTTAAAAATATTTTCACCTAGTCAGGGATAATGAAAAGGGACGAGGGATGAAAGGAATAATTTGATACTTACCCACAGGGTTATAAGTCTTTTCTTCCTCGTGATGATCCTCTATTCTCTGTAGTAGCCTGAATTGCCTACGAATATGATTCTGAAGTTCTGTGAGGATCTCGGCTGGACTCAACCAAAGTTGAAATCCACGTTTTACGTACAACCGTCTCGATGACGTGATTTATACAAAACTACCCCGAATCCATCGATCGATTTTGTTTTTAAAAGCTTTTTATTTTGTGCAGGCATACGGTTACAATAGATAAATAAAGAATAATAATATTTGCTTTAACAATACAATTTAATAGTTCTGTTTTATCTCTATGCAAGGTTTGAATTTTAATTAATCTTCGTATAGGTCAGCTTGACTGGTAACATAACTTATAACTGGATGCAACGACCTCTCCAGCTAAGGTATTTCTTTCATTTTTTATTCATTCTTCGATTTTCAGGTTTTTCCTACGGTTTATCTTTGAATAATGTTTATTACCGATAGGATAAACATCTTGTGTTCCAAATCCCATAAGATACTTTATTTTGACTCCGACGTAATTATACCATTTCATTATTTGATTGTTTGACTTTTGATATATCAGTACCACTGTCGATAAGTTAAATAAATGAATATGTATAGGCGCTGTCCAGTAATGTAACCATTAGAATTTTATTTAAACGGCGTCACTTTTTCAACACAAATGTTTTCTTTGACGTTCTGTACCTGTACCAGCAGTTGGCTTCCGTATGTCCGATTTTTTCGCAATAAGTACAAGAAGGGATATTATTCACAGGATCAGACTTATCACGACTGGCTTCTTTGGATGAATATTTTCTTTGCAAAATGCACGTGCTCAGTTTATGAACCTGTTAGACACATTTAGAATAGACCTTTTAAAGTTTTTGCTTGGCTTATAATTATCATCATCTCGGTATTCGTTTACGTTTCAGTTCGGGAATCCCTGTACCTTCTGAATGTCTGGGCAGTTCTGATGATCCACGTTCAAGACTTCGGAGCTTGTATATGCAATGAGGCACGCACTTCGTATTCGACCATACTCAGAATCTTGTCCCATGTTACCTTTTCATGCTCCAAAGTTTATGATTTCCGTATTTACATAAAGTACCACAATCAAGGTTTCTTAAAGTAGCAGCTTTAAATGCTCGAACACCCGGCTTTTCTTAAGAGGGAAAAATTGTGAGAAGGTCAGTTCAAAATTTGTCCCATGTTCGGTTAATTGCCAGTAACTAACCACAGTATCGATGACCACATTTTTTTTAAAGCTTCGGTTGTTTTCGCTATCATTAAACATTTAGGCTTACGTTTAACCTTTCTTTAAACTTCATAGCATCTTCTAGCCACTCACTGATTGCATACGCACTGTCATACGGATCGTAGCTAGTTAACTTGAATGTTGTGTACGCATGTCCAAATGTTGGCGTTTGCGTATTGGACCCATCTGCTACGAGATGGTTGCGCGTTGGTGGTGATGACGACATGACCATTTTGATAATTCAGGAATTTGTCGTAGCTGTGCGGGAACCAATTTGATTTATAGCCATTATACCTTAACACTTTCCACTTGTTGTAGCCGAATTTTCAATGTAATTTTAATAACAGAGGTCATCTCACTTCTGATGTTAACGTTGCGTGTTTTTAACCTCAATAAATTAATTAATTATACAAATTGGACTTCTATTCAGAATATTGGGCTCCCAAGATCTTGCGCGCTACTTTTACCATAAAATTTCTTGCGCTTGCCCGGTTGCCTGTAGCTCGTCCGTCCAGACTGAGCCTGCGTGATGCCTGTGTCTGTGGTTACAGAGGAATGCCTGCTAAAAAATATAAAAAAAGTAAATGAGTCAACGTGAAAGTCATCTTTGACCATCTGGCGATACGTAGTGGAAGTTTTAACATATTACTATTTATGTTTGCATATTATTAGTCTTCACACTGCTAAACATTTTTACAGTTGACAATAATACAGAACAAGAAAATAAATTTGTAAATTATTACGGTTAGGTCTCATATCGGATCCCTGTAAATGTCACAAAATATCGACGATGCATCTCGAGGAAAGATAAAAAAGATCATAAAAGTTAATGGTGATAAATGATGTCAGTTTTCCTTCACCGGTTTGAAATCGCTGAATATTTTAAATTTTATGTAACTAACATAAAAATGAATATGGGATATTAAATTTATTACATACGATTATAAATGATTATTAAATTCAAAAATTATGAGGCTGAAGGACTCAAAATATAGTACTTGCATTTTACTCTATTAAACTGAACATCCCCCAATAATTAAAAAAATATAATTATAGAACAAAAGAGTGATTTCAACCGCCGTTCTAATATAACTATATTAATTTAAGAAGTAAAATTATCCATTTTTAAATGACAAAATGACTACAAACAACCTCTTGTTACGTAAAGAGGTATAAAGGTGAAAGGACCACTAAAAACGACTGACAAGTGCGTGGCAGTTTTGCAATGGCAAAAAGCTTAGCATCTCTGACCAACACCAAAAAGACCATCGTAGCCAATTAGAAGATAATATTTTAGGGACTTTCTGGATATATATCGAACTATTCACGTGGCAGATAGCCCTCAATATTACATCCATAAAAAGCTCGACCGCAAGAATTCCCCCGCTCTGTTCAACATCTAGGTGAGGAAGATGAGCCCTCTGGAATGAATCGTCCAATAAACTGGGACACAACAATTCGGCTATCACTTTAAAACAATAATAAGTTCGATAATGTATTCGGAAGTTATCGAACGCTTTCTTCAATAAGAATTAAACTTTCCCCCACCCTTTATTTTAGGTGATAGACCAAAATATGAAATAAATAATTTCTGGAGTGTTAATTGGAGAGACCAAAACAATTCCACGTGATATACCTTCACTATTGATTGTAAGAGATATCATCATTTCATTATTTTGAATTAAAAATACTCCCTCTAGCGGTAAAGTTTCAAAGTAAAAATAATTTTAGTGTACTTCTAGGGGTCACTTTTGCAATACATTTATTTTTCACGAAAGCTGTAGAACTTAGAGGGACACCCGGCTGCACTATGATATTTATTTTTTATTTCAACTTTCTTAAATAAAAACTGTAGACCGGATGACGTGCAGTTAGGCGAAACATGTAACCTTTGAGCGTTGAAAGCGAGTATTATTATTATTATTTCAATTATGACATACAAAAAAAGAGTTATATTAAAAATAAAATAATGGCAGTTAAGGTAAGTTAATATATAATGTCGTTAAACGAAATAAACTTGTTCATTTTAATGTACTTGAGGGCACATTTGGACCTAATTTACGAAATCACCTTCGTACCCAGTATCACTATGTAGCCTGGGTTTTATCATAATCTAAAAATACCATACACTTTTGTTCTTTAAAATTCTAACAATTGTTCAAATTAGCTTAATTATCTTGCCCTAGCAATCTCAGGTTAATGAAGACTCCTTTAATAAGAACCGGGTAAATTACAAATTTTAATAAGTTCGCTAAATGGGACCGCCTTCATTTCCCTTAGAAAGTGGTTAAGAGAGACTAATTATTGCCAGTTAAGATGAGAAGTGGCGTAATCTTATTCGTAGAGTATATTTTATAGAACAAATACTTCAAATTTTAGAGTTAGTTCTGTTAATCTACTTAAGAAGATGAACTAAGCAACACCTAGTAAGCAACACCTAGTAAGCAACAACCAAGATAAAATGCAATAGTCGGTTAAAACATGACATTAAGTTTTTCTTAACAAGAAACACAAATAGTATCATATATAAAATTATTGATTCAACGTCGTAATATCCTATAGGTACTTGATAATATGTGGTTAATTTAATTTCCGTACTATACTATATGTAACGTCTGTTTTCGTGCTGAAGTTCGGAAGCAATAGGTACATAACGTTTACATATTGAATATTACTTTCTATTGCATTAATTAGAGTGTTTTGTAATTAATGTCAGCAATGTGAGTGAAACGATCTCGCGGAATCCACTAGATTAAACTTAAAATGCATTTGAATTCGTGTTTTAGCTTAACTGGAAGACTACAAAGTTTGTTTTTCGACTGGTGGTTGATATGGACAGGTAATGCCAGATCGAATTAAAGATAAGCGACCTTTTAAATTTTAGCGAAACGTATAGTGGAAAAGCGTGGTGGGAAGAAAGTTTATTTTGCGACAGGACTTCTTCAGATGGTGTCAACTTTAATATTAATATTCCAAATCCAAATCAAAGACCGTACAAATAATTTCTAAGATTATCTGATCCTGCTGGTTCTGGATATTACCCATAGCAGTATCCTGTCGTTAGACGGGCACTGAAATGGGAACAAATGAATATTGTGGGATTTTTCCAGACTAGAAGAAAGAAATTATAATAATCAATTGTATTTTGATGCTAAAGTAAGTTTCGCGCGATTTGGTATACTTTTTACCTACAATAAATTATTATCGACACCATCTGTAAATAAAACTAGCTAAATTGGCACAATTCTAACTAAACAAAGGGAACAATATTTAATTCATAGAAAAATGCTATTTACGAAGGGCACATTGTCGACATCGGTTTCATTAAAGCAGTCTCTAATTAAAGGTGGAACTAATAATAATATTAATACTTAATAAGCGACAAATATTACTTGAATTAAAAAAGGGGCGCTATGATTATTTGTTTGTGATTGTCCTCCAAAAACATTAATTATTCATCGTTGAACTATCGCTACAGTTGATTGATTTTAATATTTTTTTTAAAATTACCTCTTAACAAATGTGCCCATGAACAGTATACTTGTAATAAAGCTAGTTATTAGAGCTATGATTCATGTGATTAAATTAAGAATTCAAACACGTTAACAAAATTATATTTATTTTAAAACTACTAACAGTAAAACTATGTAAAGATGTGATATTCTAGAGTATATTAAGTATGTATGTTCTAGCAAGCTTTAAAAAAAAATTCTAAAAGCACTCATTCATTTATCCTGCATACTATAAAAAATCACTCCGAGACGTCAAAAATTACCAAAAATATTCAAAAATTACTCCAAAAACCTTCAAAATTACCAAGCGTTTTATATTTATCGTCTTTATTATCAAAAATATTACTAGATTTTTAAAAAGAACCTAGAAATAGATAATATTAATCAATTTTTTTAAAATTATTTAAGGTCAATAAAAATTATATTATACATAATGATACATAGTTATATTATAGTATATGGAAAAATTATTTCCTAACCACCCGAAGATCCCCTCGTTCTCATCAATGCAGGGTAGGTGTACTAACTTACCATCAGGGAAGACTGTACTTCAAGTTGTATTACAAACCTTATCCGGTAGAACAGACCTGTCAACGCCATCTCTTAGTAGCCAATTTACAAGTGCTGGCAGCAGTCATATTTTATCTAATACAATTCTTGCGATTCTTAAAGGAGGCCCTTTACTTTTTTTCCCGCAACAAGAGCATGGAGATGACACCCGAATAAAATAATTATTATCCGTTTAAATGAAATTAACTTCCATAATATTTTATAGTTGTAAAGACATTGATTCAACGTTTTAAAATTCATAATGTGTAGAGAAGCTCGAATTGTTTTTAGGAGATATTAGGCTCTGGCTTTGGTTGAATTAATTTGAAAAATAAACTTTTTCACGTTGTGTCTCGTATTTAGATAAAATAATTTATCTTATGCACTGATAACGATAAAAGAGCACAGTATTTATATCTAATAAATATTAAATTTTATATTTGATAAGAACAGTTTGATACAAATGTAGAGCGGACGGTTTTCACCCCAGGATCCGCATCATCAATAATATTACAACGTCTAATTTCCTGCCAAAGCGCAGCTACATGCATAAATAAGATTTAGTTATAACTATACTGTTTATATCATCGTCTACTAAGCTTTAATATATCCTATCCATTTGAAAGACTTCTAATTTTAATATTTACGATTACGAAATCCTATGCCTTCATGTATATCAAACATACATTTTAAACGAAGATTACAATAATTTTATAATGAAGTATTAATAAGTATATAGATATTGCTAGGTATTAAATAAAAAATAATCAAAATTCTTGATCGTGCTAATAACTGCTAAATAATGTAAGAACCGTCTTTTTATGAAATTCTTTCTTCGAACTATACAGTCTATTCAAGTAGACTAAATATCATTATTCAGACGTCGATATCTTGGTAACAGCTAACATTTTACATAATGTAGCGTGCTACATTAATTATTTGTTAAATTTTTGAGCAGAAAACAACATAGGTGTGAAAGTTCTGAAAAAATTGCCAATCTGGAATCTTCGCCACCATCATGCAAAAGAATATCTTATTCTCTTGCACCTAAATTTTATATAACATTTTAATAATTCGTTGCTTTAGAAAATTTTTAGCCGGGTCGAAGGTTTAGCCTATCTCTGTGTATTCTTTAATGACTTGCTTATATTTCAGGATGTGATTCTGTAGGCTAAAATTGTCAAGTTTCAATGTAAATTTCATCGCATATTCTTAAAAAATCCGTGAAACGAATTAAAAGATATATTATATGTAAATTAAAAATTATTCCGGCCAAAAAGAAATACGGGGCCCACTTTTTTACGAAACCGATATAATCTTCTCGACAATCCTCATCTAATAATATAAATATAGGTCATTTCCAAACTTTTATTTATTTAGGAACAATTTTTTTTTTAAATATGCATAATAAGAGGCGGTCATATATTATTACTTGTTCGGGTTTGTGCGCAGATTTCATCCTCGCAAATAATGCTTATGAGTAATGCCTAAACATATACTTATATCTGTATAGTAAATCATTCCAAATATCCTGTAGAACGCACTAGCTGGAGAATCAATTTAAACCTACAATAGTCATTATAAGTCTATTATAAGGGATCATATGAAAAATATTATTTTTTTATCTATGTTTTATCATGAGTTGATGCTCAAATAAGTTTTTTAATGTAATATACAGGGTGTTTCGGGAGGAAAGGGAAATATTTTGAGAACATGTTCAGAAGGTCAAAATAAGAGAAATTAACCCACATGTTTTAATCCGATTGTTAACCGTCTCTGAAATAGTCGGTTCTAATTTTTTTTTGTAACTATTTTTTATTTCAAAAGCAACACCAATAGATACTAGTAAAACAACAAAATTCCACTAATTTAGAATGTTTTCGAAAATACCCCCACCAACTTCAATATAAGCTGCACCACGTTTGTTAATCGCTCGTGTTGCGCGTTGAATTGCTTGGGAATTGATTATAATGATATTTGCAGCATTAAAAATTCGATTGTGGAGTCCTTCCACGATTTCTACTCGTGTTTCGTATACTAGTGATTTCATCATCCACCCTCAGAGGCAATAATCCAGTGGGTTTAGGTCTGGTGACCTTGGTGGCCAAGCTTGAGGTCCTCCCCTGCCAATCCAATGATCAGGAAATCGATTATTCAAGAAATTACGCACCCGGCGACTAAAATGAGGTGGGGCTCCATCGTGCTGAAAGAACATTCGGTGTTGAACAATTAGTGGAACATCATCCAACATGTGTGTTAAATGTTCTTCCAAAAACCGTAAATATCCATCTCCAGTAAGACGCTCATTCAATACAAAAGGACCAAACAACTGGTCGTTGAGCATTCCACATGAAGATTTTCATCTGACCACCGATGTTCATTGTGACAGTTATTGATTCCATCGCGGGTGAACTGAGCTTCATCGATAAATAAAATGTATTTATGTAGGCCTCGATTTTGTTGGATCCATTCACAAAATTGAACCCTTAAGCCATAATCACCTTCTTGAAGATGTTGGACCGGTTGAACATGGAAAGGCTTTAAACCGTTTTCTTAAGTGTCTTCCAAACGCCCATATGTGATTCTAATCGAAATTCTTTCGTAATCCGCCTCGTACTAACACCTGGTTTCTCTTCAGCCATATCCAGAACATTCTCTTCATTTTCCACATTTAGACCCGCCGCTCGTTCAGAATCAATCCTTACGCTTGGAAACATTCCTGTTTCCTGAGCATTTGCAAAAACTTTTTGAAACACTTTTCGATTAGGAACTCTTCGATTTGGAAAACGACGCGACGTCGGTATTCATCAACAGCCCCTAATGCGCTACCATTACAGGAACCATACACGAATATCATGTCAGCATACTCCCTATGGGTGAATGTGTGAGGCATTACGTATGGAACCTTTTCTCTTTTCGAGTCGAAACGCTCAGAATAAATCAAACTGACAACCATGCTTGTCAATTAAATTAGGTATTAACAAGCAATGAAATACCTACAAACTGGAGTTAGAAATACAAAACTTCTTAATTAGTCCAAAACTTTACAAAAAAACTTTAGAACCGATTATTTCAGAGACGGTTAAGAATCGGATTAAAACATATGGGTTAATTTCTCTTATTTTAACCTTCTGAACATGTTCCCAAAATATTTCCCTTTTCTCCCGAAACACCCTGTATAGATTTCGGAGAACTTATTAGATGAGGAACTCCAAAAACCGCCGTACAATGAAGACACGGTTAAGGAATAAGAATAATCACTCTTCACTTCTCAGAGACACCTATATGGCGCATAAATATTTAAGGTATGTGTAGAAATAAAGAGCTGATGTTATGATTTCTGAGAATATTTTTAAAAATATTTACTACTATTACGAAAAATTTACTTTTCCTAGTAACCTCTCTTCAGGTCATGTTAAATTTAAACGTAATTATTATGTGCCTATATTCATTTCAGATGGTGACAACCAAGTAGCATTTTTGGACACATATTGGACACACATTCTTTGCTGAGAAACTATAAAATTGAATCGAAACACATGTGTTACGAAACTTTTGCGACACATTTTCGAATCCAGTTACTAGAAACGCTAAAGACGTGCTTGATTCGAAATATTTTACATACCATAGTGTCGATACATCAACGACACGCGAAGATAAATATTTTTCGAAACATTTTTAGTTAAAATTATAAAGTTTTGGTAACACACATGCGCTTCAAAATTGTAACGATACATTTTCGAATTAAGTTCATCAAAACAAATTGGGATTTTTTTGCTCCGAAATATTTACCAAATAATGGCATCCATTCATTTACGAAACTTGTGACGAAAATTTTGCTGTGCATCACATTGGCATAATAACATATAATTTTTACATTTGCCATAATAACCTATAATTTTTTGCACAGCTGTTAACACCAACAACATGTCACAAATATTGACTGAATGTGATCCACTGCGAATGCGGGGGAAAATATAAAAAAATTAGTAACAATTATGATTGGGAGACATCTATCGAAACATCATCGAATTCTCTGCCTCTAGTCTTATCAACCTATTACTACAATACATTGTTCGATATTACTGTCGATAAAAAAACCCATAGTGGGCCGTCCCTACCTCCCAATCTTTTCCTCACAGGATGTAACTGGTCCTTTTTGGTAATTAATCAGAACTAAAATTTTAAATAGGTGGGTAAATTAATTAGCCCAGGGTTAGTTACGACCCTTTAATTCTATATAAGGAACAGAGCTAAGGCTTTGTTCTTAGGATCAATTTAATTAGGGCTTTGTACCTGAGGTACCTTAAAGGGCAGATGGCATGTGTTAAAGGTTTCATGAAATTAAGTCAAGGGAAATTATTTTTATAGGAACATTTAAAACGCTCAAAACTTTAAAGGTATTATATTATATTATTAAAAATACTACGCATAGATTCAAAAGTTTTGAATCACTCTGATTTTGGCGATGTAAAGATAATTTCAGGAATAAATTTTTTTCTAAATGTTTATTTATGTTTATCAGTTAAATCGATATCAAAACATTTGTTTAAGATAACATTTTCAGTGTCGTATTTTGTTGGCGCTGGTCAGTTAATTTTTTCGGTTTAGTGTGTACAAATGAATCGCCGAGAAATATTTGAAATCGATCGTGCAAAAATAGTAGCTTTAGTTGAAGAAGGTCATTCCCAAAGATTTGTTGCTGAAAGAATAGGGGTTTTTGAAAGTGATGTCTCTCGCATATGGAATCGCTATCTAGAGACCAATTCTGTGCGAGACAGACCACGAACTGGTAGAAAAGTGTTACTAATGAACAGCAGCGATCAGTAAGAGTTCCCCAACTACAATATGACCACCGAGTTCGTCGACTGCAAGAATTTTGGAATTATGTCCTATTTTCCGACGAGACCAGGATTTGTCTGGTAAACGATAGTCGCCTGATTCGTGTTTAGAGAGAAGCAACAAGAACCACTCAACTTGCCAATGCTCACCCCTTGCCTCCATTCGCGGGAGGAAGCGCCATGTTTTGGGCAGGTATTATGTCTGACGGGCGTACTGAGTTAGTCCACGTTCAAGGCACAATGACTGGCGACAGGTACATTAGGGATATTCTACATCTTTATGTTAGAACGTGAAGAGGAGCTATTGGTAACAATTTTGTGTTTATAGATGACAATGCCCTTGCCCATCGTAATAGAGCTGTGGATGAATCCCTAGAAAGTGAGGGAATCAATCGCTTGGAGTGGCCTGCTTTGTCCCCTGACATGAACCCGATAGACCATGCTTCGG
The DNA here is from genome assembly GCA_963991005.1 of Barypeithes pellucidus. Lineage (NCBI taxonomy): Eukaryota > Metazoa > Arthropoda > Insecta > Coleoptera > Curculionidae > Barypeithes > Barypeithes pellucidus. Next base: position 40,300,472 of record OZ022559.1, read on the forward strand.
ACATGGTCCCTAGGGCAGTTCGCGTTAGAAGAAATCCCCCCAAAAACTCTACAGGAGCTACCGAGGAATGGCAGGCTATTCTATAAGAAAGGATTGCTAACCTTACGCTCAGCATGCGGCGTCGTCTTCAAGCTTGCATTGAGGCCAGAGGAGGAAATACACTTTATTAGAAGCTATATTTTTTTAAATTTCACAAATTATATAATATAAATAAATTTTACTTCTGTTAAGTTTTTTTTTGGAAGGTGTAAAATGTTGTGGCAAATAAAAAATTTTAAAACTCATTGATTTTTATTTTTCAACTTATCAATGAACTAATATTTAGTCTATTTTCGCGATGACCTAATTACTTATTCGAGAATCAGAGTGATGCAAGACATTTGAATCTATGTGTATTAAAAATATATGGTTTAATTAGCCTATAAATAAAACAAGCCCCAAAAATACATTTTAAATTAAATAATTTTTCCAAAATGGAAATTTACTCAAATAAACATAGTGCTTGCGCTTTAAGTTCAAGCCATTGAAGCAATAATTTTATTACTTGACAATATTATTGATATGCCGCGGTAGCGTATATAATTGAATAAGGAATATTTGGGATAAATACATGGTACCTATAATCCTATGGAAATCGAGGAATGGAAATTTTTCTGATATTAGACAAGGATCTATTTTTAAATCAGATAAATATCTATATGATCAAGAAACATATTTAATTATTTTTTCTGTTATAAAAATTGAGTGGTTGGCATAAGATTAAACAAATATATAAAAATGTTACTTTTGTATTCCCCCCATTTTATTTTAAAAATAAACTAGTCAAATGTCGTTACATAATATCTAGAAAATCTAACAGGAACGTTTTTAATTTTCATGCGGTTGTTAGTTCGTTATTTTTAAGACTAAAATCTAATTACAAAAAGCATTTTGTTACGTCACAAGCAACTGTTCGAAACCTAATTGTTTCCCTTAAATATTTTACCTAAACGGCGCTTCTTCTAGTTAATTAATTTTTAAGTCCATTTCTCAAATCAGTCTCAAAGTTAATGAGAATCTAAAATTAGATTTTATAAATTATCCAGTTAACAGATGAAACTTTTCTTCAGACGCTTATATTTTTGTTTAAATATTAATAGTAACAATTTTGGCACTCTGGCAAGTTTTATTATATCGTCAACTAAGTGTAGTATAACTTTCAAAATTATTCTCTAAATATTGATAAAAATCACAGGGCCACTTCATAAAACTGTTGGAAAGTGAAGCTGGGATTGTGTGAAATGTTATTGAAAATCAGTAATGGGTGGAAGAGAGAACTACATGTTTTTTTCCTGAATTGCAACAATGTTGAAGTCTGGTTATGTCCAATGACGTTCAAAACGTTATGGATCGGAATTTCTCGTTTACCGTAAGTTCGTTTCTTGCGGCCAACATTAGAAAGAAAGATCCGGGAAAGAGACAGAGCTATTCCAGGCAAAAAGCCCGGCAAGGGCGTATAGTTTATATTGAAATTCTGTACGTTTTGCTTTTATCTATTCAAAAAGTGTAGTTTCGAATATTAGTTATTTATAAAAAAGATAGAAATATTGATGGCGTTTTTAAATCCAATTTTTATACACATTGTGTCCAAAGATGGATTTAACTATTTATGATTAACATCAATATTTTTGCAAATGCAAACGTGCGATGGCCTTTCTGTTACCATTGCAGCATAGCCAGATTGTCATATTTATCGCTAAGGTATTTGCAAAATCCCAATTAAAAATTTGTTAATTTGACAATTACAAATGGTTTAAGGTTAATCCGTAATTGCTCTTAAAATAAATTTATTTCCTAATAATCTTACTATAAACTGTGAAAAGGATGAGAAATTCTTTAAATGAATATTATTATACTTAAAAGTATCAAATAAATCTGGAAATAATCCAACTGCACTCTGGTCATCTTTTGGTATGCTAAAGAAGTTGATAAACATTTGGTACGTTCTTACGCAAACCTAGTTTTCTGATGCAAACTGAAAATCAAATTTCTAAATATATTTACTAACCTATGAAATTTTAATTTAACACCATTGCATCTTCTAGTGAAACATTTGATGGCAGCAAGACTCAACCATCTTGCAAATGCAAGATTTATATTAACAACTAAACCAACTCAACTGAAATTAAATCACCAAGCACAAACACATCACAAAATCAAATAATTAATTAAAATACTGTGGTATCAACACTACCAACACAGAATTCACCGGCAAATGGTTTTTTTTGCCTGGACTAGCTCCACGGACCTGTCCATAATCTTTTAAACATCAATGGTTATATCAGTTGATTACATATTAAAACATAACCATTCTGACCGATGAAAAGATAAATCCTTATTTAAATGATCCACTCTTTTATAAACTAAACATTAATGCAGCATGATTGTTTATAATAAGACGATTTTTCACCAATAATCACAAAAAGAACACAAAACAATCATATAAATAATATTGTATAATGATGCGCGAGCGTTAACTATAGCAACACTGTTAGAATATGGTTCATGCGGATAGCTCCTTGGCCACACCCATGGTACGTGATCGTGTAGTAAAATAATAACAAACGTTGCCAGAGTGCAGTTGCATTAGTTCAGATTCTTTTGATACTTTTAAGTATAATAATATTATTTTAAAGAATTTCTCATCCTTTTCACAGTTTATAATAAAATTATTGGGAACTAAATTTACTCTAAGTGTCTTAATCTTAAACCAGTTGTAATTGTCAAATTAATAAATTTTTAATAAAGATTTTGCAAGATACCTTAGCGATAAATATGACAATCTGGCTATGCTGCAATCATAACAAAAAGGTTGGGAAAGCACGTTTGCATTAGTTGCGTATGCTAGCAATATAAACTTTTCTATCTGTAGAGTTGTATAATCTAAGATAAAAATGCTCTTAACTCTATTATAATATAACCTTATTTTGCCATAAATAATAATAATAATTTAATAAAATATAATCTGACAATTTTATAAAATATACCAATAAATCATAAAAAACACACAACAATGAAATCTAACAAACAAATATGACGGAAAAGCAGTAACATCATGGGGCAAAAATACGTAAGTAAGTTTTTCAAACACTGTCTACTCAATCTGACTTACTTATTTCATATTGAAAAAAAAAATAATTCCTAGTATTTTGTTATAAATATAGGATATAAAAAATATAAAAAAAAATTTTGAATGTGTACTGGAAGGCCTAGAATATTATGACATCTTGTATTTAAGACTAAATATTAGTTATACAGGGTGTCCGGAAATGAGCAAAAAATTTATGGGATAATTGTAGACCGAAAATAAACGCTACTGTTCTATTATCTTTTTTTGCGAACATTTATTATTAGCAGTTACAGGGTGTTAAAGTTAAATTTCTTTTGCAGTTTTTTTGCAATACCTTTTGCAACGTTCATAATATTTTGACGAAATCTCGTATATGCGGCTTTTTCATGATGAGGAATAAAAATTAGCCCAGCGCTTTTTAGCATTTTGTAGAGGGCGCCACATGCTAACCTATACCTTAATTTGAATGGTCTCAACTTTTTTGTGTTACACTGTATGCGCATTTTTACAAAATATTTTTATTCTCCTAACCTTACTTTTGTTATAGATAGATAAATCTATCCGTTTTAAGGAAAAACGCTAAAGTAACATTGCTTGAATGTGATAAATACGAACTAATTTTAATTTATTTAATTTTTGGGGGTTTACTAGCAAAATCATAAGGTTGAAAGTTACTAGAACAATAAATTAAACATTATAATCAAAGGTTCATAGTGACGTCCTTCCTCTTCAATATATAATTTAATTCTTCTATTCTTAAAAAACTTCGACGATCTCTATGGAATGTTCCTTATTTTTGCTTAATCGCCTCACAATTAGCAACAATTCTTTCTCTTAGCTCGTTGACGCTATTCACAGGTGTTCTGTATACAAGCGTCTTCAGATAGCCCCAAAAAAAGAAATCAAGCTAGGGAATTTAGGGTCCCACTGTACAAAACCACCGCATCCTATCCACCTTTCAGGAAAAGCTTCATTTTAGAATTGTCTGACCGTTAAACTAAAATGCGGTGGCGCGCCATCTTGAAGCAGCCACATTGCATTTCCTAATCCGAGGGGTACATCTTTCAATATAATAGGTACATAGTAGGGTTCCTTAAAAAATAAAAAAAAAACTTGACTATTGAGTCTTTGTGGAAAGAAATGTGGCTCAATTAAGTAGTCCTCTGCAATACTTGCCCGTACGTTGACAAAAATCTTATTTTTGTAACACTCTATTGATAAATAATGACGATTCTCATCAGATCAATATGCTGATTGTGGAGGTTTATTAAGCCATCGTGCCCAAATTCAGCTTCGTCTGTGGAAAGTATATTACGAATAAAATTTTGGTCATCATTAAGAAGTAATCTAATTGTATTGCAGAAATTCACACGAGCAGCAGGATACTCGGCAGATAGGGCTTGCTTCTTTTGGTAGTGGTACGGATAAAGGTTTCCTTCGTGTATTGTTTCATGTTAGGAGCTCTTTGGAATGCCGTCCTAGATAGCAATTTTTGTATCCTATCCTATTCCATATCGAACTAAAAATACGAGCTTTTGCTTCTGTATTCCGTTGTAGGCTTAAATCAAACATTCTAGTTTTGAACGATCCGAATTCTCCCAGGCTTTGATGGATATTTTTATGATCAAACACAAGCACTATAGGAATAATCCTTTAAAACACTCTGGGAGTGGTGCGTCGCACTAAAGCGATTCACGTTGTTTTTGAATCTTTGGAGGTTATATTCGTTGTCGAGGCTCTTCGTCAGCTCGTGGTCTCCGATCAGCCGAATGGCCCTTTTTTCGATGGAATCCAGTAGCCGAAGAGTATGTTTGGGTGCAGAGCTTCAGACATGGGAGTAGTACTGTAGTGATGGTCGAATCTGGGCTTTGTATAGTATCAAAAGTTGTTGAGGTGTGCCAAGACATATTTCCTCCCAGATTGACGCCCAGCAAATTAATAGATGAAGCCAGTGGGACTATATCCGGTTCTGTAATGTTAACGTTTTGAGAGAAAACTATTGCCTAGGTTGTTTAGCGTTAAATTCGACTTGGTTGCTGTGACTTACTTGGCCACTGTGGTATAAGGGGTGACAGCACAAAATAGAAATAAAATGCTGAACCAAACGATAACCTCACCTGCACGTGGTGCACCCTGCTAGGTTACTAACGAGGCACTGAACGACTGCCGGAATAAGCTGTCCCCTCTTGGCGGCCAACAGCTTCGGGTGGATGAGCCAAAAATAGTTGATGCAGAAGGCAACGGGAAACCACTGCATGAAAGATCTTTTAGATATTCCCAGGATATTCATCCCATCATCTTATCATGTTGGCAGCACAAGTACAAATTGCCTCTAGTCCTGGACAGACCTTGAATGGTCAGGAGGTGCGAAGAATCCCCCGGTTTCAACTAGATAAGATAGTAGAAATTGAGGACTTTTATAAACAACTGGATCAAGTCTTAAAACTCACAAAACCGACTGAATTAGACTAGGGGTTGTTATGAGGGTTGTCGCAAAAGAGTCAATAACTTTAACTAAAGATTCATTTCGACTTGAATAGTCTTTATATTTTAAACCATTTCCTATGCCGGTTGACATTTTGATAGGTAATTTTACTTGTTATTATATACGAAGGAGAGTCGTTATTTTGACTGTTTCAAAGTGTTGTTCGGTTGGAATATTACCTTGATGATACAAAGGTGAAATAGCATTCGTTGTCCTTAAATTATAAGTTTTTAAATCGTTTGCGACAATGTGTGTTAAAAAATCAACTCGTAGAAGGTTTTAAAATTTTTGAGAAAAATCGAAAGTAAAATTTGAGGAAACTATCATAAATAATTAAAAAAGAGAAATATTGGTATGTCGATTCTTTCTTGAAGCACAACAATCGCATGCACAGTTCTAACAGTAAGACGTGCCGATAAAAATAAAATTTGGATAAATTTCATAACCAAAGTCGTTAACAGGGTTAACGTTAAAGGGTTAACAGAACTCTGAACTGAGGAAAGGCTTTCCTGATATTTTTCGTCTAGAAAATCATGTTAATTGTCATGTATAGGCTATTTTATTCCTTTATTCCTGTGGAATATTATAACAATATTGAAATTGTTGGTACGTCATGTCGTTGGAATCCATACAATATTGAGAGTCATCATCGAAGTTTAATTATTACATAAAATATGATAGGCAAGTCCGTTGATAAAGTGTTATAAAATTACATTGTCTTGTTCTGCATTTTTTAATAATTTTATTTCGTTGGTATTTGTAGATATATTTTAAAATAGTAAACGCAATGTCCAATTGTTGCGGAATTTAATTTTTCTCCTGCTTCGCCGTAATGGTAACTTCTGCCACACAGTCAGTCGATTTGTAATCGAAAATGTGAGGATAATTGCTCGTTTTAGCAATTGCCAAGTAATTAATTCTCCTATAGAGGTAATTAAATCGGCTACCCTATTAACTAACTTATTTAGAACGGTGTCGAATAAACAAATATTTATGGATTCACCATTATCTGTCCGGTCTTTATGATTACTAAAGATATTTTCATATGCCTTTAAAAAATCTATTGATTTGTTTTGGATTTCTGTTGAAGGTTGGAATTTTGTCGGCTTGGATCTAATAAGCTGATAATTGAGTTATTCATTCGGTATTTTAAGAAGATTCGAAAATTCTGACAATAAATTTGCCAGGTTAAAAGTACAAAATATTGATAGAAATCAATAAAACGATAAGTGTAAAATGAAGCGAAGATTGCTTCTATTTTCATGTTCTTAAGCTAGGGTCGACGTTTCGATTGACGCTCGTCCAATAGGAATTACCATGCTGTCCTTTCCCAGTATTACTTATGAGCTTGGGACGGTGCTTGTACCCTATACTCTCAACAATAGGATGCGGGACGATGCTTGTACCCTATACTCGCAACAATAGGACGCGGGACGATGCTTGTTCCCGGATTCCCTGGTCAGTTGAGACTTATCGTACGCGCCATAGATTTTTTGAAAATGTTCATTATTGTCACTAATTGTTGAAACAAATAGAGATACAGAGTTTGTTTAAAAAATATAAAGAAATATTTTTTTGTTGTGTTGGTACAATAAGACGGAAGCTTCTAGCTTGTTTACTTGAATTTATAATATCCTTGAGTATTGATAATTCATATGATCGAAACTTAGAAAATATAAGAATTATGATAAAGATTATGATGATCCTGCATAGTGATTATTCCCATACGAATTGCCATTGTTCATTGAATTCGGAGTAGTCAAATAATATCTCAGTATTGTTGACAGAGGGGTTTGATATAATAGCATTTTTACATATTTTTAGTTACCCACACCACTACCTGTTTTAATTGCGCATGCAATATCACCTTTTACTTATTACCTTGTGTAGTTTGGGAATTTAATTATGTAGCATGTTTAGCAAATGAATGAATTGAAATAAAGGAAAGAACTTTAGTAATTTTGAGAAGATCTGAAATATTCTGAACGACCATTATACATCAAGTGAGCTCAAAAAATACTTCTCTTCTTTCTGCTTTGTTCTTTTTCATGGTATATTTAATTTTTATAATTTTTACTGAAACATTTTTTAAAATTCTTAAGCTTTGTGCACTTCAGTTTGTAGGTACATACAATACAAATTTCGTAGTGCGGTCAAGTAGAAAGAATGGCTAAACATTATATATATGTGAAAGAATGTAAAGAATGCTATCATAATTCGTGAAAGGCAGGAAAGAATTTTTCTCAGTTAATGGCAGGTTTTTAAACGTTATTTTGTCTTTAAACGCAGATTTTATCAACAGAACAAAAACTCTCTCCAATTTTTTTATTTATAATTGTTTCTTAAATCACATTCAAAAATAGGTTTTACGCTAAGGACTCTTTGTTCTTACAATACGTAACACCCATACGGGATACCGTTCAGATTGTAAGGGAGGAGATTGCGTTAGTAGCTATATACAGGGCACAGAATATTAAAGACCTTTATTTCTCTTATTTTCAATTCGAGCCTAGTATCTGTATATTTTATATCATTCGATGCGGAATTAGAAATCAAACATTTTTCTAATTACAACGTTATCGCCATTCGTAGCACATTAAGAGTTATTTACAAAAAAACTAATTTTATCAACTATTCCTATAGCCATTTCAAAGAATAAATGGCTTTTCAAAGCCGCAATTGATTTTTATCCATTAAAATTACCATTGGACTAGCTGCTAAAATTAGTTATGTGGTAATAACTCTTAATGGGTTAGGAATTACGATAGGATTGTAGTTAGGAAAATGTGTGATTTTTAATTTCGCACCGAATGACGATAAAAGTATACAGGGCGCCAATTGAAAACAATAAAAATAAAGTGCTTTAAAGTCCAAATAGTTTGACACTAAATGTGACACCGCGAATTGATACAATTCGAATCAACCATACTTGGATAATTTTATTAAGGAGACATTAGTTTAGTTTTCGAACCGATTGCAATAAAATTATAGGAGTATGAATATAAGTAAATATAAGAGACAGCCAAAGAAGCAATAAAATATATGGCATGCAATCTAAAAAATATACTATCACGCTTTCTTGGGACTCTGTATGACCTGTATATTCAAAAATATTTTTCTGAAACGTGCCCTAGGGTACGGGTAAAGTCTGCCAGAATACAGGGTCCGCAAACGAAGCGTGGACGGAAGATTAAATCGTTATCGAAGAACTTATCAACAATACTGAAACAGCTTGAGATATTGGATTAAAAGCGGCATGTTTTAAAATTATTTTACATTATACAGGGTGGCCCAAAGATGTGTGACAGCATAAAATTATATTTTTTTAAATGGGACACCCAGTATTTTATTGCATATTTAGGTTCGTATTACTATCGTTTATAAGTACCTCAAATTTTATTTAATTTGGTTTTGTAGTTTCGGAGAAATAAATTAAAAACTAAAAAAAAAAGTTTTGCAGTCCTGAATAAAAAAATCAAAAAAAACAATCCAGAACTATTTTTTTAACCTCGGCATTGAGTGAAATTTATGACAAGAGGTCTAGAGATACATGAATGTAATTGCGTTTATTTATTTTATACAGGGTGTTCATAATAAGCTTTCAAAAACACCACATTTTAAAATAATTTTTCTCAAGTTTTTCAAATGGAACACCCTGTATATTATTTGGCTATTTGACGTAGAATTCATAGACAATTTTTTTTTGTAATACAAGCATATAAGTTATATCCAGCCGTTTTCGAAATAATTATAAATATCATAAATTATGTTGTTTAAATAGAGTTTTTATTGGGAAATTTTGTTATAGGCGACTAGACTAATAATTGTAAACTAAAGTAAAAGTTCAAAATAGCTTCCTTTTACTCTTTGAGTTTACCGTATTTTAGTTATTTCGATATAAATTCTAAAAGCATACATTTTTGCTACTTTTATTATTTAATTTTATTTTTTATTCTTAATCGAGTTGCCATAATTTCTTTTTGTTTAGATTGTCACTATGACAGTTAAATAAAATTATTTACATTTGTTCAGTCGTCGAAATTAAGTACTAACTTACACAAAATGTCGAATTTTAGAAATGGTAAATATGATTTTTATACCGGATGAATGTGCAAGAAATTGCCTTCTCGCGAGCCGAGTGTATGCTGAAAGATATCCAGATATTGAGAGAAAGCCGATAGCAAAAACTTTCGAGAAGTTGTTGCAAAAATTTGTAGCAACAAGAAGCACTGCGTACACAAAAAGGATAATAATCAATAAACCCGTTATTAATGAAGAAAATGAATTAAGAGTTCTGTTGGCAGTAGAGGAAAATCATTAAATTAAGTAAAAGGATGCTATTTTGAACATTTACTTTAGTTTACAATTATTAGTATAGTCGCCTATAACAAAATTTCCCAATAAAAACTCTATTTAAACAACATAATTTATGATATTTATAATTATTTCGAAAACGGCTGGATATAACTTATATGCTTGTATTACAAAAAAAAATTGTCTACGAATTCTACGTCAAATAGCCAAATAATATACAGGGTGTTCCATTTGAAAAACTTGAGAAAAATTATTTTAAAATATGGGGTTTTTGAAAGCTTATTATGAACACTCTGTATAAAATAAATAAACGCAATTACATTCATGTATCTCTAGACCTCTTGTCATAAATTTCACTCAATGCCGAGGTTAAAAAAATAGTTCTGGATTGTTTTTTTTGATTTTTTTATTCAGGACTGCAAAACTTTTTTTAGTTTTTAATTTATTTCTCCGAAACTACAAAACCAAATTAAATAAAATTTGAGGCACTTATAAACGATAGTAATACGAACCTAAATATGCAATAAAATACTGGGTGTCCCAATTAAAAAAATATAACTTTATGCTGTCACACTTTTTTGGGCCACCCTGTATAATGTGAAATATTTTTAAAACATGCCGCTTTTAATCCAATATCTCAAGCTGTTTCAGTATTGTTGATAAGTTCTTCGATGACGATTTAATCTTCCGTCCACGCTTCGTTTGCGGACCCTGTATACTGATGACTGATGAGAACACAGGTCGACACCGCTATGCAGTAGCATATACTAAATAAACCTATACTGTTCACTGCTATTTAACGCTGTGGGCTACCAGACCACGTCACCGACACTTAGAAATTCTTCTCGCTAATATAATGTTTAACATGGGCTGTAAAATAATTCCAAACCATTTTCTGGAGGTCGCCACGTCTAGGGTCCTTAAACAAGCTTTGAAGACACGTAACGATAGCTTCTATGTTAGGCTTGGTGGTCATTCTAGATTCATTTATTTCTATGGCAGTGGATAACATCCTACCAAATAGAAATGCACCCTATAATTCAATCATCTAAATTAGTATTTTGATAAACAGCGTTAACAACAGCAAAATACAGCAAATTTATTTAATTCAGCGCTGGGTGGGACCTATATTCTGGAATATAGCTGTTTTAGCATTACCTGTTTTTGTTTGTTCCTTATTATACAGCATGTAAATTTGAAAGCCCGTAGTATCTCGCTTCTAGTACATAATATTAAAAATCGAAAAGATCCGCCAATATTATTGTAAAAGGGTATGTTCGGTTTAACCCCCTGGGAGGGGGAACAAACTCCTACAATCTAAAATGGAAAGGGGATCAAGTGGCACATTATTTTATAGGTCGTTTATATCTGTTTCCAATAATATCATAATTAATTATTTATTGAGTAGGGGAGTTCTGCCTAAAATCACATACCCTAAACATTGGGGCTTATATCTAGCCTCAGCTTGATTCAAGCACTACCTTTTCTTTTTTTAAACTTAGCTACAAATATGCCATTTTTAATAAAGATAATAAAAGTACCATAAATTCAACCCATAAATTATTTACACCTTTTTTTTTTAAATGGCCGACTGTGTCATTTTAGTCGGAAACAATGGTATAAAATGACATACTATGTCGTTTTAGCGGAAAAGGTGGAAAAAACTTTAAACTAGTATTTTTAACACGTTTATTAAAAAAATAGGTATAAATTTCCAAATCCTGTTTATATTCACAGGTCACATATGAACGATTTAGTTTTCGCAGACTTTCCATCACATTCTGCGTGTGTCCATGACGAGCAGATTTGGTATTTTAACCAAAATTCATGAGGCTTAGACCTCGAATAGACGTCATTACAAAAAAGGCATGCCACGTCATTGTCATCGTCAGCATTACTAAATAACTCTGGTTCTTCGTATGCATCCCCTGGAGAAATTACCAAACGCTTTCTTGCTTGTTTCGCTGACTTGCGCCGTTCAAGTTCCGCTTTTGCGTCCGCCTTCTATTTTTGTTCCTCCAAATTAGGAGTGGTTGTTAAATTTTCATTTTCTTTTTGTGTCCCTTGAAGTTACATGAGGTATTGGTGATATTTCTGAAAATTTTACTTTAGGCGCTCTCTCTGCAGCTTTTAATGTTATCTAGATTGCTCTCGAAGTTGATTGAATTGCTTCAGGAATATTTTGGTTTTGTTGCGGAGGTTGGACTTTATTTAAATTTTGTTGTGGATATTGGACTTCAGTTTCTTCTACATTAGTGGTTTCTGCTAGAGCAAAAAGATAATCCGGAAATATTTCAGGGTTCACTGGCCAAATCCCCGTTTTAGCAAATCCATTTTGAGAAACCCTAGTTTGTGCAGCTTTACCCTATGCAGCTGAAAATAATGAGGCAATCTGAAACTGAGTGACAAACTCTTCCAGGGCTTGCCTTCAACCATTTGGAAATTTCCTGGTCATAGTATGTATACAAAAATTAGCTCCGGGTAAAACTACATAGTATGTCATATTATTCGAGACCATAGTATGTCGTTTTACCCAAATTGCATGTTCAACAATTTTATCAAAATACTAAATTCTAACTTTTAAAATCGTGCAAACTAGAATCTCTATAGCATAGAATATTGGCCAGTTAGTGGCAAAGAAATACAACTTCAATAAAATCATGGAAATCCTGATGATAGTTCTGCACTTCACTTTTAGTTTTTTTTCACCGCGCTAGTTTTTCACCGGATACGTGTCTGCCATTACAATAGGCGTATCGTTGCCACCTGTAAATCCCGCGAAGTGAACCGCAGATCATTTGGAAGAGTAAGAAGGCTTCAACAGCCACCATGTCATTTTATCAGAGTATATAAACTCATTTTAGGCAGAACTCCCCTAGTAGTTTCGAAGAAATCGCGTTCCAAAAATGATGTAATTAGAACTTACCTGCTCTGAGATTTATGGTTCCTAGATTATTATTTAAAAAAATATTATTGTGTCCTTTTTAGGAGAATAATCCGAAGGTAAAAATGTACATGAGTAAGCATATATTTAGAACGCGATTTCGTGGAAACTACTACTCAAAAATTATGGTATTATTGGAAATAGATTAAAACGATTTAAAGTTCTTATTGTTGATTTACAAATTTTAATGTTATTTTGATTAGTTAAGTTTCATTTATAAAATATATGTTCAAATATGAATTTCTAAACTTTTAATTTTATATTAATAGAGTTAATTTAAGTTTCCAATTTTATTGTTACTAATTTTATCTGAATTAAAAGTCGAAATAATTGTTTTATTTCCTAAACTTTTGTTGTTATATTAAGAAATTTAACTTTCAAATTGCATTTTTAATAATTCTAAAAAATGTTGTCAATTTTGATCGTTTACTAACGAGAATGTATTAAAGATGAGGTGCAGGCGTATTTATTAATTTTTAATTACCTTTTTTTGTTTGTTTAATATTGTATAAATGACGAGGAATACAAATTTGCTATTTAGTAACAGGTAGTAGATATTACCCTTGAAATCTTAAATGGACCGCCGTTAAAGCACATCATTTAAAAAGTAATTCAAATCTCTTTCCAATAATTTCAAAAAGTATTATTTTTTGAGTACAGATTGCGTTCCAATAATGTAAATTTTTAAGCCTCTGTTGAGGAATTAGGAAAGGCATCACCCAGAGCGACTAGGTACGGATCGCTAATTATTCTACCCCAAAAATAATAATATCCTTATTTGCTAGCGAAATCGAAAATACATTGAAAATAGCAACGTCAACATGCAAGAGGGCGATTTAATCGTCTATAAATATCTTAATATACAACACTGAACACATTAAAAATCATATAATATAATATAAGAATATAAAAAAGCATACTACGAAGTCCAATATTTTCTAAATGAACAAACCCGAGCATATTATAGGCCTTACGTGCCATATAATAGAGCCCTTTTCAAAATATGTCCAATTATATATGGGCTGGTATATGAAGGTCACCTCGTGTTATAGTTGTCATTGAGTTGGCATAAGGATGGAAATTCGGCTCAAATAGATTATTGTGCTAGAAACATTACTAAATTTAAGACGGAGCACTTTAAATACACAAAGACTGACTGATCGACAAGATGATGGCATTATTGGAAAAAGCTTTAAACAATCTTTTACATTTATATGAATAAGTCCATTTTCGGAATTCGATTTTTTGAAAACTATTACTAAAGAATAATAAATTATTTATATATATTTGTTCATTCAAAACAAAAATAATTTTCAAATTATGAACCTTGCTATTCAAATCAATATTACCAATTGATCAACCTTCAACTAATCTCGCTAAAACAAAGGATATAGGAAATAATCGTTAGGTTAATAAGAACCTATTCAGTCGCGTTTGCTTGTTATTCATATATCGTTCTCATGGTAAACGGATTTTGAAAAACCCTAGTAAGTCGATATACATAATATGTTGTTGCATGATATCATGGATCCATATGCAATTTTTAATTCCTGCGGCAAGTCATTCGTGAACTCGAGTAGGTTATTTTTAATTTTTCTTAAAAGTTTAATTTTTATTTAAATTGTCATTGAATTTCTTCTGAAGTCATTATTCAAACTTATTAGTAGAGGATATACACCGTATCCTAGTACACCGTGTCCTAGATAAGGAGGGCCAGTACAGGGATCTCGGAAACCGTATATGCCTAATAATATGCCGTTTAGAAAGTTTTAAAATTCCGAGTAGTTCCGGAAATATTCGAAAAAAAAACAAAATTCTGAAAAATCGTTCAATATTTTTCCTGGATTTTTTTGAGATCGAATTCTAAAGTAAATTGCACTTTTATATTGCCACTTTTTCCGCTCTATCTAACAGCGTTAATTGTTTTGTAATCCGACGAGTCGTCTTCGAAGGGCAATTATCAACTTTCTTTTTTTAAATACGGTCCTGTTTTCCGGATACTGGAATCTGAGAGCTTTTTTTCTTCCGAATGCAACGATGTATGACACATTGTGGTTTAATGACGTTTCAAGGGTTTTTTGAACAACATCAAGAAACTTTGGGATACGGTCCTGTATTTTTCCTAATTTTATAAATATTATCAACTTTCTTTTTTTAAATACGGTCCTGTTTTCCTGATACTGGAATTTGAGTGCTTTTTTTCTTCCGAATGCAAGGATGTATGACACATTGTGGTTTAATGACGTTTCAAGGTTTTTTTGAACAACATTAAGAAACTTTGGGATACGGTCCTGTATTTTTCCTAATTTTATGAATAATATCTCATAACTGAGCTCTAAATTTTTACTTATATTGGACTAGTTGAATAAATAACAAATAATTTAATAATAAACCACAAATAAGTAAAAAAAAATAATTCAAACACCAATAAGTGAACAAAAACATACCAAAACATTAATAAAACGAACAACGAAAAAGTAAGGAACTACATAATCAGGTGATGATTTCCGTTATTTTCTAAGCACAAATAACATCTCCTAACTGTCGATTCTAAAACATTCGATAACATTTCTGGCGTAATACTTTGAAATGATTCAAGCACCAACCTCCTAAGTTCGTCTTCTATTTCGAAGTTGTGTTTATGAACATAATTTTCGACATACCCCCAGAGGAAAAAATCTAAGGGTGTCATATCAGGCGAACGTGCTGGCCATGGTGTTTCAGAACACTTGATTATGTAGTTCCTTACTTTTTTCGTTGTTCGTTTTATTTCTGTTTTCGTATGTTTTTGTTCACTTATTTGTGGTTTATTATTAAATTTGTTATTTATTGAACTAGTCCAACATAAGTAAAAATGTAGAGCTTACTTATTAGATATTATTTATAAAATTAGAAAAAATACAGGACGGTATCTCAAAATTTCCTGATGTTGTTCAAAAAACCCTCGATACGTCATTAAACCACAATTTGTCATATATCATTGCATTCGGAAGAAAAAAGCTCTCGAACTCCAATATGAGGAAAACAGGACCGTATGTAAAAAAAGAAAGTTGATAATGGCCATTGGAAGACGACTCGTCGGATGACAAAACAATTAACGCTGTTAGATAGAGCGGAAAAAGTGGCAATGTAAAAGTGCAATTTACTTTAGAATTCGATCTAAAAAAAAACCAGGAAAAAATAAAACGAATTTTCAGAATTTCGTTTTTACTTGGAAATCTCCGGAACTACTCGAAATTTTAAAACTTTCTAAACGGCATATTATTAGGCACGTAAATCCGCAACTTTACCTCAATTTAACCAACTTCGTATCTCTTTCGTTTCCGAGATTCCTGTACTGGCACTCCTTATCTTGGAGACGGTGTATATACTAAGTCTGATGGGTAGCTGACGAGGTGAAGGCCCTTCTTCTTTCTGGAAGGATGCATAGTGGATCAACAATGGTGTAAAATTTGCGAAGCGTTGCTTTTCCCTTAGCCCTCCGCAATTTCTACTTACATGTCTTAACCCAATAGCTAAAGAAAGGTTATAGGTTTTCATAATCATAATATAATTCTAAATGGCTTGTGTATGGCTTGAACGTTCTTATTTTTATTTAAGTCACAAAAGGAACATAACAAAGCTATGAGTTTTGTAAAAATAAAAAACAGACGCTAAAAATCTTTCAACTGTTATACTCCTACGGGCTTTTGGCAGAATAAATTTAATATTTTATATTAAAAAACGGTATTGTGCGAAAATATGCGAGAGGGAATAAATCAAGTCAGATTTACGCTTGAGCTGCAATTTTCTTTAATAAAATTGTTACAGAGCAACTCTATTGGGAATTTTGCTTTTAGTAAGGTAAAAAATGTAATTCGACTTCTAATTTTGAATGGAGAGGGTAAGGTTAAAAGCAATAAATGTAATTAAAGATACAAGATGTTGCAATGATATAAATTACATAATCTTACCAAAGGAAACTCGGACGAACAGTAATAATTTCTGTCGTATAAATATTGATTTAAATGTACTAATTCCTTGTCCGTGTAATATTAAGAAGCAAAAAGTTTAGGAAGGAAAATAAATTAGAATATTGTGTAGGAACTTGTCAAGTTAGAAGTTCTTTCAAAGTTGTGGCACTAAAAGCTGTCAGTCCTTGTATCAATTGGGATCATTAGTTAATTAATAAATCCAACTAGCTTGGGTTTGAGTAATAGAGCCTATAATATTAATTTTATTGTAGCCATAAAATAGCACGCTAAAAAATCATTTTATTAATTATTAAACTATCGACTCAATTCTTAAAACAGTAGTCCTACCCTTATATGACTAAATTGAACTGAACAGAATAAACTATTTCTGAGGGATCATTGGGACCACTGCGCCCTTGAATTACAATGCATTTTTTGTTCCTAATGGCTACACGCGATTTTATTTTGCGATAGAGACCAGCTTCTAATAAGAAACAAAAGTTAATTTTTAATCTGTATTCTTTCCTCCTGAATCATTTACTAATGTAAAGATTTTTAATATTACCACAAGGTGAGGATATATTTTTACGAATATCTCACCTAGTCTGGGTAGGTTGGGAATCATAAAATATTTTTTTTTATGATCATGCACAAGCACTGTAGGAAAAATCCTTTAGGGCACTCTGTGCATGTGCGCAAAAAGCGATTCACGTTGGTTTTGAATCGTTGGAGGTTATATCCGTTGGGAAGGTCGTTCCATAAGAATGAAGTCCTCCAGATGAAATAATTCTTAAATAATAGTTCGAGGAGTACTAAGCTTAACCACATATGGATGGGCGGCAGTGGTTCGTCGTTTATTTCCTCTAAACGCTGCTACGGGCGGAATTAAGAGGGCAAGGGCAGCCGAACAGTTTTCATGAAAAAATATGCATTGTACCGACTTTAACATTAAAAAAACCAAGTTATTTTCACAAAAAAACATATATTTGGATACGGAAAAATGCGTTTAAACGTGAATATATCCAACCCAGCCAATCCAAAGCAACAGGCATAGAATAATAAATACAGGGCTTCTGAGAAATCACACTATTTAGCTTGCAAATCTCCTTAATATTCATTACATTCAATGATGCAGACATTTATTTTATAGACAAGTCATTCAAAATAAAAGAAATTTTGTCACATTATCAAGTCAATTTGTTTTGGAACTGCCTATGGTTATGGGCACAGGATGCAAGATAACGGTTGTAGAATATGTAGTGGGAAACACCATTCTTTAATGCACGGGAATCAGGCTGGTGCTGATCAGGGAAAACTCTATTCGACACAGAAACAGGTAAGAGTAGAATAGGCCAAATGAGAACACTTGAGGGGGCAATAATAATTCACGTTTTCTTGGGCATTCATCATGGACGGACACGCAATCCCACTGGCTTCATCTATTAGTTTGTTGGGCGTCAATCTGGGAGCAAATATGTCTTGGCATAACCACGTTGTGGCAATCGCTAAGATAGCTTCTCAGAAACTTGGTGTACTCTTCCGAACCAGAAAGTTGTATACACCTCAACAACTTTTGACACTATACAAAGCCCAGATTCGACCATCACTAGAGTACTGCTCTCATGTCTGGAGCTCTGCACCCAAACATACTCTTCGGCTACTGGATTCTATCGAAAGGAGGGCCATTCGTCTGATTGGAGACCACGAGCTGACGAAGAACCTCGACAGCCTAGAACATCGAAGACAAGTTGGGGATTTGACTCTCTTTTACAGATATTTTCATGGAAAATGCTAGGCTGACCTTGCCCTCTTAATTCCGCCCAGAGCGGTGAATAACAGAAATGCACGATGAACCACTGCCGCCCATCCATATGTGGTTAAGCTTAGTACTCCTCGAACTTCATTATTTAAGAATTCTTTCATCTGGAGGACTTCATCCTTATGGAATGACCTTCTCGAGGTCGCTTTTCCCAACGAATATAACCTCCAACGATTCAAAACCAACGTGAATCGCTTTTCGCGCACACGCACCACTCTAAAGGAGTTTTCCTATTACATCTATTGCATATCGGGTGTATGGTGAAGATCAAGTTTCGGAGATACTTCTATCCACTGCTATTATAAAGGTTGAGGACCAAATGGGAAATTTAAATGATTCCATGGCATCATTGGATTGTGGACCTCAATCCTAATTCATGACTAGCTAATTTTGGAATCGGTTAGGTCTTTCCTCGAAAAGATTTAATATTTTAATTTTAGGTATATGCCGAGATGTCTCTAAGAATACTAATTCCAGAAAATATATTTCTAGCCGACGCATCATTTGAAAAATCAGGAAGGAATGACGTTCTTCTAAATTATTTAATAATCACTAAAATATTCTTCAAATTGACTGTGATACTGAAACTGCCATATAAATCTTGCCCGGATAATAAATTGATAATCAGGTAAATTGAAGGTAATTGGAAAGTTATTACGACATTATCTTTTAATCTGTCATGATAGCTTCTTCGCCGGTATTGAGGCGTCACCGCACACAGGACGGAATTATGATTTGTCAATCCTCTGCACGCTAGTTGGGCTGATTTTTCAAGTTTATGCGGCAGTTACTTTTACAATAGTTTTAAGAAATGTAAGAAGTAATTTAATTTTACAGATATTAAAATAAATCGATTTTCATCATGTACACTGTGAGCGATAAATTTATTGAATAAAATAGATAAAAATGTATTTGTTTTATTAATTTATGCTGATAACTTGTCTTCCCTGTAAAAGGCACTAATCAACTTGGATTGTTGTAACCAAGTTATAACGTTATGACGTAGAGGGTCCCAGTATGGATAATTATATTATGGAATTCCTTATTGTGAATAAACTGCAAGGCGTTGAAGATTTTCCGACTCTTTTAAAGATGATCATTACTATTAGCTTTATTTGTCGAATATACTCTCCCGATCATCACATGGTATCACTAAAGGTTGCTTAAATGGGTTAAGGAATTTTGCATACAACAGAAGTTTTCAACACCAATTTGTAGTTGATTTCTCAATTGAATTATATACCTATAGCCTAATAAATCGAAGATTTATGCGAAAAATGAAGCATTTCTTTTTTCTAAAACTGTGATAATGAATATACCCTGGTAAAACCATTCATAGTCGTGAAGTGATTGCCAATATGTACAGGATGTGTGAAGAGGAATCACAAATTAATACATTTAAATTGCCACTTAAGCGAAAGCTAGAAAGGGTCGCAATGTATACGGTAGTAAGCGTGGGTGCAGAAAAAAACATTCACAAAGAAGATACTGAAAGTTAAGAAAATAGCACAGATCAATTTTATTGTTGTTATCTCTTAGCAAAAAAAGATCTCTTAGCAAAAAAAGGGCCCGTCTCTCTGCTGTCGAAAAAAATCGAAGGCTTTGGCTTTGGCATTTTTAGGAGAACAATACAAAAGTTTTATTTGGAACTTAAAGTGGTTCCAACCTTAAAAAAGTTGCTACAACAGCTGAGAAGTGACTGTAATTTAACTGTTCTGTATTTCCAGCTGGACCTTACTTTTTATTTTCTTCTGGAAGGTATCTATCGATATAATAAAACTTCATTATCACAGAATTAATTTTTTGAAACAACAATGCATAAAATCATCCGTTAAAATATTTAGGGATAGAAATGTTAAACCACTTTTTATCCCCTTAGTTCTAGCTAATAAAATTGATTAATAAAGTTCCTTCAATCACAGCAGAAGTAACTAAACGTGTGCCAGGCGTAACGGATAGCGTGCAGGGATTTGACAAATTATAACTCCCCGTGGTGCTCGAAACCCTAATAACAGAAGAGAAATCTTCCTGATAGATTAAAAGATAAATAAGGTTGTAAAACTTTTAAGCAAGGTTACGTCGTAGCTAATTCTTTATTTATACCCTATATATTGTGAAAATGGCGAATAAAAAATTAATTCACTTTATTGAATTTTTATTAGAGATTACCATAAAGATAATTTATGATATAAAAGCTGTGCTCCGAAAATTATAAATTTACGGAGAAGGTATTAAGTTCTTATGCTTTTCAATTTTTTCGCTTTTATTATATTTAGTCGGCACCTTTAAAATTTGGATTTAATCTTTATAAATTGTAAAGGAATCAAGGTTGGTCAGTGTGTGCTGTTACCATGGACGACTGAAATGGACAATTATAGTAAAAAGATAAGAATAAAAAACTGTTAGAATCACAAAAATGTTTAATAGTGAAATAAAAGGGTGGTGAGCAAACGTAATATTAAAGAATATAATATAAAAAATGAAGAAACAAGCTCTAAAACATACTACATAGACAGAATGTAGAGGAAAATGATATCTTAACGAGGGTCAGATTTAACAATTTAAAAATGTTATAAAATTAAAACTATAAAACTTAAAATATTTAAAATATAAAAATAATTAACATTGGGTATAGCCAGAGGTACTTATAGTATGCAACCTTAATAATGGTCACAAAAGGAGGGGGGGGGGGGGTTCAGTAAAATAAATAGACTTATAGAATTATAGAATTAAATTACTGAAGGGCAGTAATCAGAAAGCTCAACATAGGGCAGAAATAAAGTGAGTAGACAAGAAACAGGAAAACTATTTTAGTTCTGTTCTGACCTCCTGTTTTCCAAATATTTCCATATTTATTATTGGTTTACAGCCGAGAATCGGTGCACACTAACCATGCGTCGAGCTTTATTTCTCTACCAATCCTCCAAATATATCTTCTTATTGGATCTTCCATGCATCGCAGACGAACGATATAGATTTTCATTCCTAATTTGTCTATAATTTTGCATAACATGAGGACATTGTCGCTTGTGACATTTTCCAATAATATTCACTATATTAAGTGGTGCATTCATTTTTCGTGAGAAGTAGTCATCAATTTTCTTTGGAGCTTGTTCCCTATTACATCCTAGTAGTTTATGGTTTAGATCTTCCACTTCCCCGCATGTGCAGTTAGGACTATCTTTTAATTTTAATTTATATAGATGGGCAGCCGTGAGACTGTGTGTTGATCTCATTCGGCATAACATGGATATAAACTTTCTTTTGTAATATTTAAGTTTCTGGAACCATGGTTTTGGGTGAATTTTGAAGTATTCAATTCCTTTCTATCCTCCCATTCTCCTATATGTATTCCTCCAATTCGACCATATTGAGTATTTGATTTTCTTTATAAAATCCGTATGATGCAGTTTGCTACTGATTAGTATACCATCGTTTCTTCCAGTCTGAGCAAGTTCATCAGCCTTATCATTGCCCATGATGCCAGAATGACTTGGAATCCATACAAATTTAACATTACCTCCATTGTTACAGATTGTTCCACGAAAATTGGATATAACTTAATGACTGCAGTAAAAGTACCTGGGGCGATCCCATTATTTATGACCGTGTGTTATTATTATGTGGAATGGACCGGATTGTAATAATTATAATTAAATATAGGCACATCAGGTAGATTAGGTTGCTTAATTTATATTTAAATATCTTTTTGTGGTAAAATTTGTTAGTTTTTATTTCTTGCTGGAAGAGTTTAGTTGTATTACCGATATTACTTTACCATAAATGTAAAACAAAAGCTCCGTCAAATAAAGGAAAAAGAATAAGCATTTTACATGTTGGGTTCCAAATGCCTTGTGGCTTTCTGCAAAAAAACATTAAAGACTCTTGTGTGGACTACCATGAAGATACAACTGCCGAACTTTTTGAGGAATGATTCAAGAATTGTCTTTTACCAAACATTCCTCAAAATAGCGTGATAATAATGGACAATGCTAGCTATCACAGTCGCCAATTACATAAAGCTCCAAGCTCAAATAATACAAAATTGGAGATTCAGAACTACATGGCGGTGAATGATATATATTTTGAAGAAAGTTATAAAAAAGTGATCTTTTAGAAGTTCAAAGACATTTTGTATAAAAAAAGTATATGTTTGTGACACATTGGCAGAAGAAATTGGACATACAGTGCTACGGCTCCCACCCTATTATTGAATTTTTAACCCCATAGAGCATATGTGGCACCAGTTAAAATCACTGGTTAGGTCTGAAAATATTTCTCCGACTTTAAGTTCTAGTGTTGTAGAATTAATACGAAAATGCTTTAATGATATTCCCCCAGGTAGTTGGAAAAATTCAGTCCGTCACGTAATAACTGTAGAAAATTCGTATATTAGTCTGGATCGTATAATTAATCCAATTATAATTAATTTTGATGAGGATAGCGATAGCGAAACAAAACTATCTATAGAATGACATTATAAATGTAAATAAATATAACTAGTAATATTTTAAAAAAAATATTATTTCATTTGATTACATTAATATAATCATATCATTACTTGTTTTCCTTAGTCCGTTCCTTCATACTTCACTTGTTTATTGCCAAGCTCTTGTTGACACAATGGGACCGACCCAGGAAATCATTAAGTCGTATCCAAATTTCGTGAAACGTACTTTACAACTTTACATATCTTCACTTTCACATATTTTAGTGTGTGGTATAGGTAGTATCTGACAGTAAACAAATTAAGACTATCATGAAGGAATGAAATGTCCTAAAATAGTTAGATGCACATCATTCGTTACACACAATTAACATTCATACTACTAAAATAGAAGTTGAATAAGATAATAATTGATTGAAAGCATCTATTTAGGAAACATACCGAGAAGAAGCGTGTGCGCTGTTAACGTTTTGTGAATTGTGTATCTTATAATATTTTTTAAACTATGATTAAACAAGTAAACATGAAGAGACAGGACATAATCAACTTTAAATCGCAGGCGAGGTAGACGACAGTAGGGGTGGCACCGCACTGCAGGCGGTAAACTAATACTATAAATTTACGGTTGAGCTCGGTAAACGATCGTACATAACTGAATATTTAACAAGATAAATTCTTCATTTAGATAATAATTTTTTTTTAAATCGATTTATTTCATTTTTATATAGGTAAAGTAATTCGTTATTAATTCATTTATTATAGTTAAATAATAATTTATCCATTCTATCAAATCTCCGATGACCTGATTCTTATCATAAACTACTTCTTCGAGAGTCGTTTTATCCCTTGTTCAAGTAACAGTTTATCTCACCAGACCCCCTTTTCTATAGCAGAATGGGCCTGTCCTTATATACCTAAGCTTCACGTTCACAGCTAGCTTAGTTGGCAGCTTTTAAGCTGCAAGCTGCAGCACGAAAAGGGAGGGCACTATTAAAATTCAGGGTTACACCGGCTAGGGTTTCAAAATAATAAAGCTGTTACGTGTCTGCTTTTACCCGTTTTATATAAAATTATGCTCAGATTTCGCTTTATTACACTTTAAAGCCATTCTTCGAATAATGCCTCTTTATTGATTTCACGGGAGAGATTTTATTACGGGGACGGATTTCAATATTCCCTAGATACTATTAGCTTTATTTTAATAAAACAATTGTTGCGATTGCTTTTAGAACTTAACCCTGGAGGCGGGGCGGGGCGTCAAGTCTGTGAGACCCGGCCGTTCGAAAAACGCCTGTCATTTCTAAACGACATTTTTCTGAGAGGCAAGTATCCTGCTACCTTCGTGAATCAGTCCTCAGTACCGGTGTAGCATGTACACCCAACAGATATGGAATAAAAATATTTCCTTTGGTTGATTCCGCTTCCTCATATGCCTGCAATCTTTAGGTTTATGTTGGGCAACAGCCTCCTGGCCAGTACGAATGCCCTAATGATCCATGTAGTATTGTTTTAAGGTTGATAGAACCGATATCTGGATCAAATAGAAATTTAACCTGTGATAACTGGTTCACTAGTTTCAATTTAATAAATAAATTATATAAAGATAATAAAATAACGTATGTAGGCACCATAAAGAAAAACAAAAGAGAACTTCCACTAGAATTTAATAACATAAGAACTCGCCCTGAATATTCATCGGTATTTGGTTTTCAAGAAGATACTACAATCGTCTCCTACATACCTAAAAAGTATAGAAATGTACTTCTTGTATCCAGTTTACATCATGATGATACTATTGATGCGTCAACGACTGAACAATGTAAACCTGAGATTATTACATTTTATAACCATACAAAGGGCGGAGTTGATAATTTGGACAAATTAAGTGCTAATTACGATGTAGCCAGAAATACTAGAAGATGGCCTATGGTAATCTTTTATTCCATGATGAATATGGCAGGCGTTAACTCACAGATAATTTACGCTTGTAATAATAACATATACGATATCCAAAGAAGATTGTATTTGCGAGAACTCGCTTTGTCTTTGACCAAAGATCGTTTGATACGGCGTTCTATGGAAATAAATGTGCCACGATATGTGAGAGAAAGGCGGCAGGAAGTAGCAGGTACTACAAGTGTTCAGGACAATCAAGATATTCCATCTGCTGGAATAAGAAAAAGATGTTTCTTCTGCAAGAAAGACTCAAAAACAAAATATTATTGTCAAAAGTGTAAAAAATGTATTTGCTTCACTCACCTTCAAGCTTGGTGTCCCTCATGTTCGGCTATGATTGAAAATGATTAGAAACTAATATTTATTGTTTTTTGGACTTGTAGTTTATAATTTTTGAATTTTAAAGCTTTTAAATAAATTTTTCTTTAAATAACTAAAAATAGGTTAAGAAAATGTGTTGTGTATGTTGGTATGAACTTTTACATATCAATTGTTTTTTAATTGAACATTTTCATCACTTTTATTTATAAATATAGCTTTTTTCTTTAATATAGAGTAAACGGTTTAGTTGTATACAGAGTCTGTTAATATAAACTCCTGGACAAAATTAACGCAACATCATAAATTTGCCATGTTTTTGATGGTATTTATTTTCTGAATTTATGATCCGATTTGAATGATTTTTGCATGTAGGTTGGTTCCTTGACAATGTCATAGTTTTCGCTATTTATGATAAAAATTTAATTTTCGATTTATACTGGGTTTACTAAAAATGCTATGTTTTTTTTCGAAAATTCGTATCACCCTGTGGAGTATATTAGCAACCGAAGCATATTGCAGTTAACATTAAACGGTAGGCCCATCTTTCCCCAACATTTTCTTTTTTGGCTTACTTCATTATCTCTATTATTAAAGGAGATACACCGTTTTATAGAGTAACATGTTTTAATAGACTTTAATATTCAACACATTCATTGTAAAATGCTTTCAAGTAGGTTTCAAGATTAAAATACTCGTCGGGCAACTGGGCATACAAAACGAACGTTTAATAAGCAGTTTCCGAACAGTTTTTATCAGAATGGCAAATTTTATTTGACCTTTGTAACTTTAAAACACAACATCTGCTGACACATCGCTTGCAATGTCAGAAAAAGTCCATAGTCTCCTTGAAAACATTTAACAATGAATGTGTTGAATATTAAAGTCTATAAAAACACATTACTCTATAAAACGGTGTATCACCTTTAATAACAGAGATAATGAAGTAAACCAAAAAAGAAAATGTTGGGGAAAGATGGACCTACTGTTTAATGTCAACTCCCATATGTTTCGGTTGCTAATGTACTCCACATTGTGATGCAAATTTTCGGGAAAAAGACATAGCATATTTAGTACACCCAGTATAAATCGAAAATTAAATTTTTATGATAAACAGCGAAAACTATGACATTGTCAAGGAACCAAGCTACAATGCAAAAAAAAATCATTCAAATCGGATCATAAATTCAGAAAAAAAATAGCATCAAAAATACGGCAAATTTATGATCTTGCGTTAATTTTGTCCAGGAGTGTATTTGTCGTTTAGCTATTTAACTTTATCTCCAGGCATCGTCCGAGTCAATTCCCTCCAGAAGCATACAAAATGATAACAAACCTCTGACCAGTGCAACTTCAGAAAGAATTCATATTAGTGATTCCTCTAGATTGTCTTTTATGAGCATGTTTAGGTGTGTTTTTTATTTAATTTTTATTATGTTTATTGGTAACTCGTGACAATAAGATCGTAATAAAACATTATTTTATTCATACATCAACTTCTCGAATCATTTAAAAGAGCCTCAGTAATCTAAAAACTTTAAAATAGACCATCTTATTAATTTTATTGATATAACCTTTACTTGATGAAAATCCATGTTAACAAAATAAATAAAACAACGACAAGTTAGTTAGTTATTTATACATAGCACATAGATAGCACCTTCATATTGCGTATTACTACTGATTAGTAGATGAGTATTGTGCTAACCATTTAACGAAAGTACCCAAACAGATGCATGCATTTATCCTAAAAATTATGTTCAAATCTAAAACATAAGTTGTTTAGTGTATTTTGTTCTTTTATTCAGGAAACATACATAATATTACTGAAACATATAAATTATTGAAAATAATATTTCACAAATTATTTGACGGAATGTTAATTGACTCTAAATTCCGCACCTTCTCGTTTGCATGATCGAATTTTTAACATCTAAGACTTTTTTTCCTAACCGTAACACTCAGGTTTCTGGCTTAATATGATTTCTTAAACTTTCAAACTTCTGTCTCCATTTACCCCATATGTCTTTACAAAAATCTATCTTGTTAAGAAAATCCGAAGTTGTATGTACCGGCATTTTAGAAAGGAAAGCGGGAATATTGGTTTAGTTGTGACATTTTCCTTGGCAACAAAAGCTCTCGTTTGCGAAAAGTTTTGTGCCTTTTAAGAGCCAATTCAAAAAAGAAATTTATTTTATATAAAATATCATTCAAAAGTTATTATTACAGCATTAAAATTCTTATACGATGTCAGGCAGAAAGTATGCTTGCACCATATATTTAGGAAACATTTTAATATTTGACTTTCACAAATATAGTTCAACGAAAAATATGAGCATGTTTTCGGAATAAATACCCGCGGAAGTTTATATAAGATTCAAGGTAGGGTAAAAAATTATATATAAATTTCGACAGTAACGCTACACTGGAGCTATGCCTACTGTTAATATTACGCAATATACAGCGTGTATGGAAATATTATTACCATATGAAATTTTTTTATCTGTGATTTTAGAAAAATAAATATTCCTCATAAAAGGTTTTGCTTACCTTAAAAACTCCTAATCGCCCCCGAAAACATCACGAATGTAAAGCACATAATGATCGAAAAATAAGAAAATGGCTTAAATGCTAAGATTTAAAAAGTATCAATAATTTACTTGGTACCAGAAATTTATTGGAAAAAAGTTCTTAAGAATTAAATTTAATGTGAAAAAACAGCCGTATACGAAGAAAAAATATATATTTGAAGCATTATTATTTATAGAGGAAAAGTAATGTATTTTTAAAGGTACAATACATCAAGTTACCTGTATCAAAGCTAACGTCAATAAATTCCTAAATATGAGGCTTATTAACTAAGAAAAAGTAGAAATTGTGCTTATTTGGCAATAATGAATTAAAAAATACAATTACACAAACCTGCAATGAAATAGAAGAATTTGAAATTGGAAACGCTGTTCGAAGATTTAAAAAAAAAACTCTGTAAATACATTGAAACTTATGGTTACTCAGTTGAAGCCTAATAATAGAAAATCCTTTTTGTTCTCTTTTTAATAAAATGCTTTCCATATCGAAGGCAAGAAAAATAGATGAAAATATTTTTTTTTTTCGAGATGACTGTTATTTTATATTTTGACAGTAAATTTGATTCTTAGCAACTCCTTTTAACAAATTTTTTTGCACCATGGAAATTAATGTTACTTTACTCTTAGCATTTTAGCACATTCCCTTATTTCTTGACCACCCTGTACGTTATATTTGTGATATTTTTCGGGGATTAGGAATTTTTAAGGTAAGCAAAACTCTTTATATTTATTTTTGAATCACAGATAAATAGGTTTCCATATGGTGTGAATATTTTCACACACGTTTTATATTCAATATCAGATATTATCTTCTGCGAAACTATAATGTATATGACTTTGAAACTTTATCTAACGCAATATGGAATAACTTCTTATCGATATAGTGTCAATTTACTAAGTTAAATTTCAGATTTTCTTTCCGACAAGTAATTTTAAACTTCATATATTTTAAAATTGGAACGTAAAGATTGTTTCGCGAAAAATGGATATAACTTAATGACTGCAATAAAAGTACCTGGGCCATCCCATTATTTATGATCGTTTGTTATTATTATGTGGAAAGGACCGGATTGTAATAATTATATTTAAATATAGGCACATCAGGTAGGTTAGGTTGCTTAATTTATATTTAAATATCTTTTTGTTGTAAAATTTGTTAGTTTTTGAGGAATGGTTCAAGAATTGTCATTTATCAAACATTTCTCAGAATAGCGTGATAGTAATGGACAATGCGAGCTATCACAGTCGCCAATTACATAAAGCTCCAAGCTCAAATAATACAAAATTGGAGATTCATAACTACATGGCGGCGAATGATATATATTTTGAAGAAAGTTATAAAAAAAGTGATCTTTTAGAAGTTTTAAAGACATTTTGTATAAAAAAAGTATATGTTTGTGACAAATTGGCAGAAGAAATTGGACATACAGTGCTACGGCTTCCACCCTATTATTGCATTTTTAACCCCATAAAGCATATGTGGCACCAGTTAAAATCACTGGTTAGGTCTGAAAATATTTCTCCGACTTTAAGTTCTAGTGTTGTAGAATTAATACGAAAATGCTTTAATGATATATAACTGTAGAAAATTCGTCGTATAATTAATCCAATTATAATTAATTTTGATGAGGATAGCGATAGCGAAACAGAACTATCTATAGAATGACATTATAAATGTAAATAAATATGACTAGTAATATTTAAAAAAAATGTTATTTCATTTGATTACATTAATATAATCATATCATTACTTGTTTTCCTTAGTCCGTCCCTTCATACTTCACTTGTTTATTGCCAAGCTCTTGTCGACACAATGGGACCGACCCAGGAAATCATTAAGTCGTATCCAATTTTCGTGAAACGTACTGTTCCAATCAACCCCATGGAAGCCACATTATTTTAATGTTTAATTGTTTAATTTTTATATTGTCTATATATAAATATATTTAATGAAGTGAAATCCTGATTACTTCATGCATTTGTGCATTTGTGCTTCATTTCAGTAAAATAAAAATGCTTTCCTCTTTTCGTGTCGCATATACGAAATTGGAAAATTAGTCATACGATATGAATTATTCCAGTCAAATTTGCTTTGCTCCGGTAACTCTAACTGGCGTACATGTAGGCAAATTTCGGTTAAATATTCACATGTAACGCTTGTCAGCTTGAAGGATATATTACCTCCATGTAATCATTTGGTTGTATACTATAATGTATAAAGTGTCAGTTATGAAATAAGTTATAGTTATTAAGAACAAAACTTCCTCCATGATTTATATTGGCTACCTCTCAAATCTTATTTCGGCACAATGAAATTATGAAATCTCTAACAGCTAACAAACTTATAACTTATGCGCCTTTGTGTTATGATATCAAATGACTTAACAAATTAAATCCAATTTTTATTTAATAGGAATTTTGAAAGACCCAGAAATATTGTCACAAAAGGAACCATACTATTTTATGAATTCGATATTCAGATTTTTAATGAGTTTCGATAGTTAATGTTAAAACACAGGTCATTCCTTTGTAACATTAAACCTGTATTAGATTTATTAAACAAACTGGGGAAGTTGTAATTATAAAATAGTATACGTACTATCGTGCCGATAAAAAACTAGGACAACAAAATCTCAAAACTGGGAACGGATATACATATCTCATAGACTATAAAAGGTGCTCGACAGCTATAAAGGTAAAAACACATAACTTTTAGGAAGTAACCTAGGTTACATAATTTAACGTTTTATATTTTTCGATACGAGGTGGCATCAAAATATCTTATTTCTTTTATAAACTTGGGCGGCAGTAAATATATTGGGCATTTTTATTAAGAAAAAAGTCTAATGCCTTATTTAAAGTAGGTATATATAACGTTGCCTGAAAATGAAAACGAATCCAAATAATAAAAGAAATTTAATAGAAGGTTACAAAAATACAAACGCAAAATTTGTCGAAGCAACAAAACATTTTTAATATTTAGTCATAGAACCATTCCTGTTTATTACTTCTTGAAGTCTTTGCGGCATACTTAAAACTAGGTTTCTGCATAATTCGCCTGTTACTTCATCCCAAGCTTCATTTATCCTGTAGCGTAATTCATTTCTGTTTCGTGGCCGAAAATCATGTTTATACATTGATTTCACCATTTTACTCCAAATGTTTTCGATCGGGTTCAAATCGGGACACTCGAAGGCCAGGACTGCTATATTATTTTCTAGGAGAAAATTTTGCACAATGCGTGCTGTGTGCATTGGAGCATTATCATGCTGAAATGTAAAATTTTGACCATATGCATTTAGGATATTAACGTATTCAGGTGCAGTTAGTCTTCCTTTCACGATTT
The DNA here is from genome assembly GCA_963991005.1 of Barypeithes pellucidus. Classification (NCBI taxonomy): domain Eukaryota; kingdom Metazoa; phylum Arthropoda; class Insecta; order Coleoptera; family Curculionidae; genus Barypeithes; species Barypeithes pellucidus. Next base: position 40,331,751 of record OZ022559.1, read on the forward strand.
GGTAAATTCCTGGACCTTTAGCGCTAATCCAACCGCAGACATTTATAGAGGAACGTCCGCTTTGGTTTATTTTGTGAGTGTATACCTCATCATACCGAATTCCGGAAAGCCGATACACTCGAATTCTTCCATTATTACACGATTGAAAAGTTTTCTCGTCAGAAAATATAACTGTTTCCCAGAAAATATTCCGATTTAAATATTCATGTGCAAGTTCTAACCTGCCTTGTTTATTTCTTTCCATTAAAAATATTTTATTACTAGCACAATGACTTCGTATATCGGAAATTCGAACCCTGTCTCTAGCAGTATTTGCAGAACCTGGAAAGTTCGTCTCTTCTTTCGCCTTTATTGCAGTTGCGAATGGATGATCCCTTAGATAATTAACTAGTCTTCTATCTTCATCTTCAGTAGAAATTCTAGGGGGACCTGAACCTGCTTTCCTAATAATAGTCCCATGCCTTGCTATTTTTTGTTTTGCCAACAACACGGTATTTTTGTTTACTCCCAGTTCGTCTGCAATATCCCTAATAAAAGCACCATCTCGCAACCGACTGTAGTTATAGCCTTTTGCTGGGGTGGGGTGGCATATTTTTTAGAGAAAAATTTGCTTGATAAGTGAATGATAAAGTGACAATTTATGTTGACATGCAAAATTTGTAAATGACATTTTACTGGTACCAGACTCGAAAGTAAAAAAATCCTAATAGTCAAGGAGATAATAAGAAATTTTGCTGTCCTAGGTTTTTACCGGCACGATGGTACATCCTGATGAATCAATAATTTGTCAACTCATCATGTCAGGAGAATTACAGTTGGACGACCTGAGTTCGTCGATTCCCAATAAGGGGAAAAACTGCTGACCTGGGGAGAAGGCACATTATTGGGAATAGGTAAATTTTAAGACCTCTAGATTCCGTTGAATATCTTTGTGTAAAACTGGTCGCCCGGTTCCCGATGTACCATCTAACCCTATTGTAAGTAAGAATTATTTTTGTCAGTTTAACTCTTTGTTCTCATCGTCTTTTGTAAACCCTTCAGGTAATTATTTCGTTTGGCTTTGTAATAAATCTTTGTTTTATAAATCGTATCGTTTTCTATTTAGTAACTAAGATCTCGTCGATACCTATACTCCCCAGTCACACCCTAAAACCTGGGCGTGACAATATATTTAATGCTGAAACTCGCGTGAATTTCGTGACTTTTTTTTACCCACGGCAAGTTTTATACAATATGCGGATTTCTCGCACTGCGCATATGTAAGTGAACTGCTAAATGTGTGCCAAAGGCTGGAACTGAAACTCACCATTTTGTAAAATTCTATGAAGTACAAAAAATATATAAACATTTCTGAGCATAATGATTTTAAGGGCATGTTCATAAATTTAAGAGAAGTAATTTTTCATTTGATTAGAAAATTTTGGATTTTTTTTTAGGTAAATCAGTAAATGGAAAAATCATTCGCTACTACTTTAATAAATCATTTGCTACTACTTTTTAAATCTAACATCGATCAGAGAACTCTGTCTAAAAGTAGAAAATATTGAATCTAGCAGTAGTAGTGTATTATTTATAGTTTAATTCATAGAAAATTATTATTCACTGCAAATTCGTTCCCGTGAGTATTGATTGAGTTCTCAGGTGGTATTTATTTACGGTTCTCTAGATCCAATCAGGCACCTATACAGTATAATGAATATTTCAGAAAATCATAGCTAGGTATAGTCGTTGCAGCGAACCCTCGCGCCAGATATGTCAAGTGTCACGTGACATTAATGACTATCCTGCTTATTTCTGGTTATTTATTTTGCCTACGTTTGTATGACATTCCAGGATCTTCCAGGACCATACAACAATAGTACGTACGTTTATTTAAAAAATGAAACGAGTCTATTTATATTTTTAAATGCATTTTTTATTATAGGGAATAAAACACACATACACATTGTATTTTTTTGCTATTTATTTACTCAAATATATAAAAATCTATAATTACATGTCTAGTAGGTACCTCTATATTCACAAAAAGATAGGAAGTCGTTCATTACCTACTGTAAACTTTATACAATGTGTCTACACATGGATTTAACTATACCTGTTATAAATTGTATCTTCAAATCATTTCTTTTCTCTGTTATATAAATACAAATCACTTGGAAATATTTCCATGGTTTTGTACCGGATGCACAAAAAAACATTTCTGGAAATAGCTATGGACCTATCCGAAGGAAATGTTATTGTATTAAAAAAATAATTTTGCGTCTGCGTCTTTTCTGAGCAACACAAGGCTTTTCCATTAGAGCTCAGCGATTATCATCAGCTCTATATATAAATCAAAAGCTTCCGACAATATATTTTGTATTCTCTGCAAAGTTCTAAAAATAGTGAAATTAGATAACCATATTATCACACACTACATGATCAATAATTGCACTTCTGACCAAAACTATTAAAAATATCATGCAGATATTTCCTACTTTCCCAGCTAACCAAACTGTCTACATTCAAGTCGCCACACAAAAGTAGTACCTGATATTTATCTGAAATAAATCTCAACTCACTTGGAAAGAAATAAAACATCTAGAAATTTTTTTATTAATATTAAAATTCACCTTAGTTTCCCTAACGGTGGCATCAGCTGAGGTAGAAGGCAGACAATAATTATGCTCCATAATTATTATTTTCGCCTAAATACAGATAAATAAAATATTAACCTATAAATTTTTCATTACATGATTAGTACTTACTGTGGTTTACAAATACATAAACAACTCGATATGTAGTTAATCAAAGTTTTCAAAACAAAATAAACTATACTAAAACGACGGAAATACACTTTTAAAACATATTAGCACCAATCAAATTGGAAAAATATAAAAACACAACACGCTTAATGCGGTTCGTATAAAACTGGGGTATTTGATTAAGTCCCCCAAACAGCTGATCAATGACATATTGCTGATGTCAACTGTCGAAAAAGCTTGAGGGTTCGCTGCAAAGACTATAATAAAAACAATTATCAAATCATATTGTGTCAAAATTACTTATCTTCTTATTGGTAGAGTACTTAATATGTGACGTGAACTACCTACTATGCACAGTGCAATGCAAGGTCCTCCTTTTTTTTAAGTATGTTTTTGATGAAATAATCGCAGAAAAAGTATTCGAGTATTTATAACTATTTAGTCGGATGATTAACGGCACTCGCTCATATCATAACTTTATTCCTAGTAAGTCATAACTATTATTACCAATGGTATGATATACTATGGGTGAATAATATGTTATTATGTGTTTATCGAATAATTTATAGGACAAACTTATTGCGATGAAATCCACTGAAATTCAACAATAACTCTGAAGGTGAAAAGTCTGATATCGCATTATTTTTAACCATAAGGGAACTTTTAGCTGAGAACACAAAACAATCATTTTTCATTGGTTATAGACGTCGGACTTAGATTGATGATATTGCGTGCCGTATTTCCCAAGTAGCCTATTTCGGCAACAAAAATACAAAAAATAATTTGTATTAATTACTGGTATGCCAAACGTGTCAATATTTTGTTTTTGTTGCTTTATAGACATTTGTGATAAATTTCACTTTTACTGTGGGAAAAATGGCTTGGGTCACTTCCTTATATCTATGTATAATATTATTAATGACAGATTTACTGAAGAAAATATATATAAAAGTTTATGTATAATAAGCCCAAAATCTTATAATGATATAATTAATTTAAAATGTCGATCAACATCATTATATTCACATCTCATGGGATGAGTGTCTAAATACATTTGCTGTAACTATACTATCAAAATAACGTTTTCTGTAAAAACTGCAAATGGCCGAGATATATATTCTCTCATAAAATTTTAGTTTTGCTGACGATAGCACACTTATTTCGCACATCTTCGCAGACAGTATGAAGTATCACGCATCAACAAAGACCTGGAAGAAATATTGGCTTGGGGTGCAGTAGCCAAGTCGAATTTAACGCTAAAAAAACCCAGGCAGCAGTTTTCTCTAAAAAAGATAACATCGATTAATTTGCTGGGCGTCAATCTGGGAGGAAATATGTATTGGCATAACCACGTTGTGACAATCGCCAAGATAGCTTCACAGAAACTTGGTGTACTCTTCCGAACCAGAAAGTTGTACACACCTCAACAACTTTTGACACTATGCAAAGCCCATATTCGACCATCACTAGAGTACTGCTCTCATGTCTGGAGCTCTGCACCCAAACATACTCTTCGGCTACTGGATTCTATCGAAAGGAGGGCCATTCGTCTGATTGGAGACCACGAGTTGACGAGAAACGTCGACAGCCTAGAACATCGAAGACAGGTTGGGGATTTAACTCTCTTTTACAGATATTTTCATGGAAAGTGCTCGGATGACCTTGCCCTCTTAATTCCCCGCAGAGCGGCGACTAGCAGAAATACACGACGAGCCACTGCCGCCCATCGATATGTGGTTAAGCTTAGTACTCCTCTAACTTCATTTTCTTCCATCTGGAGGACTTCATCCTTATGGAACGACCTTCCCGAGGTCGTTTTTCTCAACGAATATAACCTCCAACGATTCAAAACCAACGTGAATCGCTTTTTGCGCACACGCACCTATTTTTCCTATAGTGCTTGTGTTTCATAAAAAAAAAAATTAAAATGGATACAAAGTTGAAATTTGATATTAAAAAATAACAAATCGGTTCACGACAGTGAACTTTTGCAAAAAGAAACACCTTCCTGCATGAGATTTGCCTTAAACTTTTTATGTGTTTTAACTAAGTATAATCACAATCAAGGCTTCAGTCCAATCTGCAGAGTCCGACGTATTTTTAGTAAAATTAATGAAAAGTTGAAATTTGATAAATACTAAGAAAGAACACTATACTACTATGAGCTGGTGCAAGAAGCTCCTTTAACATAAATGTTAGTTACATTATTTATATATTGAACATAACGACTTTAGATATACTTACAGCCTAAGGCTTCTTTGTATTACTTCTTAATGGTTATTATTATTCTTCATAGATATCGATCATCCTTCACCATGCCGCAACCTTACCAACCAACCTTAAGTGTTAAAGTGCTTCTCAATAATTATTACCCACTTTATTATACGAGCCCTGCCTCAGTGAAGTTGGCCCAATGCCCCAAAACATGATATTTGTGAATTTATAAGAAAAGTGACCATTCACATGCATTTAAATGGCCAAGATGCTTCCCCAATCACTGAGAGTGTTAACAAATCGAGGTATACGGTTCGAAATATTATTAAATTGTACAAAACAACTGGATCTGTGGCTCAAAAACCCAGAACTGGAAGTCGCCTTCGTTGTTTCAATACCAACTTAAGAGCCTTAAAACGGATTATCAAGGAAAATCGGCGTGCTAATTATAACGAATTGAAAATATTATGAAATGAGGCAACCACAAAAAAATTTTCAAGAGCAACTTGTCACATAGCTGCCCAAAAACTGGGATTTAAAACTTACAAGTTAAGCTTAAGTTATTTCTTTATTATTCGTTTTTAACTCAATAATTCTAGGCAATAGAAAAACCCTTACTGAAAAAGATTGAGAAGAAAAACAGACAAGCGTGGGCCAAAGAACACAAATTATGGTCTCCGAACCAATGGAACTCCATTATTTGGACTGATGAAGTACATTAATGTGCTTCACAATTTCTTAACACCCCAAATTGAACAAATGCTTTTAAACAATATTGAACGGCTAAAAAAGTAAAATATTGGATGTTAGAAAACAATATTCCAGTATTAAAATGGACGTCGATTAGTCCACATCTATCGCCGATTGAAACCTGGTGGCATGTCATGAACAAAAAGCTCCAATCGAATCCCGTAAGAACCGTTCCAGAATTGCGAACCCGTCTCCAAGGAATTTAGAACAGTTATACATCAGATGACTGCCAAACATTAGTTGACACTATGTCGAAGCAGTAATCAGTCGAAAAGCCGATGTAACGCAGTGGTGATTTGCTGCTATTTGGTTTCGTTGATTTTTATTAATCGACAGCTTTTTTGGATTTATAATATTTTTATTCTCTGTTACAAAAAAAATTTAATATTTTAGGCTAATATTAAATAAAAATATCGTATGTTATCAGAAATACATTTTAGTTTTTAATACGTTTTCGCTAATATGATAATTTCATAAAAAAACGTAATTTTGTTAGTTGGGCCAACTTCACTGAGACAGGGCTCGTATATGTCGGGATGAAAATAGAATATAATAATATGTTAAGATTACGGTCACAGCAGATGCCAGAAAGGAGACAGGCACTGAGGTTTCTGTGTAGTCTCCATAAATTGTCCCTCTAATACGAACGATTCAACCCTTCACATAGACGAAAAGTGAAATGGCAAATAGGTCACCAGCCTTAAAAGAAATATATTGCATGCCGCACAAGTCTATTTATGTTTAAATTTATGATATATTTTTAATTGCATCAATAAATTAATTATTATTTAATAGGCGGATCTAAAAAAAAAATCTTGGGACTAAATGATATTTAATCCAAACCTGAAAAATCGTTTTAGCAACATAATTAAATAATACATTGCAAAATTTCATAATTTTATTTCCTCGAAATTATTTCGAGTTTAAACCATTTTGACTCTGACGATCCCTAAGAAGATCAGAAAAATTCCTAAGAATCTTAGAAAAATTATATTTATTAGGTAATTACTTATTTGTAAGACAAGAGAAGAGCGTAAAAGTTAGTGTCTATATATATATGTGTATGTAGCAAAGATTTTTTTATACACACGCCTAGCGTTCAGAAACTAATTTTGTTCTTTTTCAAGGCTACAATAAAAATAAAAGGAACGTGGCATAGATGATTACAAAACAGCAACTTTCGGGAATGTCGTTATGCGGTGTGATGTTAGTAAAAATGAGAAAGTCGGTTTACTATGTACACTTATACAGTGAGGACGTAAAGTAAGGAATAAATTCATTATCTCGCAAACTACAATTTTTAAAAAAAATCGCTCGGACCCTTCGATTTTGTTTTTCGAACGCGCATATTCTGACATAAAATGTAGATATACAGGGTGTTGCAAATAAGAGTGACACAAAAACTTTTTTTTTTCTTAAATAGAACCCACTGTATATTATTGCATGTACGGATTCTTCGGAAAATCCTAAACATTTTTCATGTAGCATGTGCTATACCTTAGCCCAAGCGTTTTGGAGTTATTCGCATTCAAAATTTGAAAAGTGGAAAAAGTCATGGAGAAAACAAAGAATAAAATTATTTTAAAAATGTCTTATTTATCGAAAAAACAGTTAGGTGAACTTAAAAATAATTTTTCTAAAGTAAATGTTCGAAGTGTCTTCCGTTGGTCAACTGACAATAGCCTAACCGATCTACAAATTCTCGCTGAACATTTCGAACCATTTGGGGTGTAATTTGCCGAATTTCTTCCCTTCATTTTTTGAAACTAAACTGGCCGTGATATGGATCTTAATAAATAATTGTTCGATATTAAAATTAAATTGAAATATCGATGCATGCATCGAATAACATTGTAAGTGATATTTTGACCAATTTCATAGTTCAAAATAAATTTCAATGTTTCAAACCTAAAGTTTGGGGTTTTTAGCTTCATTTTTTTTTTAAATGCCTGCTTCATCATTTGTATCTGATTATTTTAGTATTTTGCCTGTAGTATCATGGTAAAGTAATATACCCGAACCTTTTATGTCTTCGCCTGTAAAAATACGATTTGTCACTTACAATATTATTAGATGCGTGTATCGATATGCTTTGTTACTTCTTGTCATATACTATTAACAGAAGGTTTGAATAGATCACCAAATATTTTATTTTTATTTAAATGATTTCTATTAATACCACCATTTCCAAAAAAAAATGTTATAATTTTGTTCGTTGGTATTTAGTAGTAGGATATGGTTGGTTTGAATAACATGTTCAAAGAGAGCGCCAGTGTTTATTGGATATTGTAGCCTCTATTATGACGTGTAATTCTATCTTTTACTACCGTGGAGGTTGGCCCTATGTACAATCTAAACAAATGATTTGATATTCTACATCTGATATTTTTGAAGATTAGTTTGGATCTTTCAATCTTAAGAAAACATTTTCAATTTTTTCAATATGGTTACTATAGATTTTAATCCCTTACTTCCTTGTAAGAATGTTCTCTAGTTTGCGAGATAATTATTTTACGTATAGTAAAGACAAATGATATAGGTTGGTATAGGTCGATTTTCATCGAGAACGGCACTGACGTCAGGAGATAATAATTATAGTTATTAATTTCAGGTATAGATCATTCTGGATAATTCGTAGGATTTTCATTCTCCATAATGATATTATTAATCCGTATGATGAAATTGTTGTAAAAGAAGTATGGAAAGAAGTAGTAAAAACCCATTCGGGGTACCCATTGTCAGGTAAGACACTGAGAAGTTTTTAATTTTTTTATAATGACTGTTACATAAGCATTATTTCTTTTAATTTAAAATAATTTGTTAAACCTTGTCAAAAGTATACTTTCTGTGAAACAGTATATAGTTTTCTCTCCATCGCGCACACTTTGTTTACTCTTGCTACGAGATATATTCATTACAAATTACCCAGTATAACATACACTCCTCAAAAAAAATCATCCATGCTTTCTGCTATTTTAGTCGAAAACTGAAATTTCTATGGATATAGTCATATATTAAAAGAGCAGTGATACTTCGTAGCTTTGAGAGAAAAGTTGATGCATGACATAAAGTTAACCATATCGATTTTCTGAGATTGACAAAAACTTCTTTAATAATTAATATAAAGACAAGAATGTGTTGTTGTGAGTGAGCAATTAAAGGAAATATAAACTTTGTTCATATAAGCAAATTGTCAGCCGATTGCCAATTCTGCTCTGTGAATACGTCCCCAAACCGATAGGAAATGGATCACATAAACCTAACCTAATATATAAATTATTTTTAACACCGCTTAGCACAGGCATTTGCTGTATTAAGAATAATAACATCTGCAAAATGCAAGTTGGAGGTAGTTTAAACTTTTGAATTGTTGAAACTTTGAATTGTTCTGATAAAAATTAATCCGTAGCCAACAGTTTGACTTTGCCATGGTTATCTAGCCAGCGGTTTGGGTTTGTTCGCTTTTAAATACATACACTTACATACGTCTGATTGATTGCTTACTTTCTTTTGGCAGATATATTGGTAGAACGCATTTTGCCATATCACGGCTCTTCAGGAATGGTAGAACTATATAATGTTTAGCTTGATGAATGCAGGTATGATTTGCTGTCATAAGATATCTCTTTGGCGGACGTTTTAAATGTTCACTTCGCCATACTCATGACATATTCCCCCATTTATCGATTGTGCAATACTTACAATCTGCACCAACTTAAATTTGACATTTTCAGCTGTAGCTTATCCAGTATAAGATTAAATTAGTGTTTTCTTTAGGCATCTAATTACTCTCCTCAATATTTACACATATATTAATATAATAGCTTTAATATTTCCTTCTATCAAATTTTTTTTTGTTGTATTATTGTGATTACTTATCTAATATTGTATATCTGTGATACCCATTTGTTAATTGGTTATTTTGTAACTGTGAAATGGTATAATATAAATAAATAAATAAACCACAACACAATAATGTGTTGTATTTCTTAGGTTATATTTAATTAGATTGATTTGAATTTAGGTATGTTATTTACTCGTAAAGCTGTGAGCTAAAATGGCAGGTGTTACTATTACAAAGACTACTTAGCGGTTTCCTGGCATTAAGCAAAAATAAAGGATTCATTAATTCCATAACAAAAATTGACAGGGGCATGTAATGAATTTTTTTGCTTTCGATAGAGAGTGCATAATACAAAAGGTCCCAAAGTAGACAAAAACCTTTGAATAAAGTTTAATTATAAAAGCCTAATTCATAAATCATAATGAAAAATAGTAGCGGTCGAAAATGCTGAACGGTACACAATTCACGTCAATTTTTTAATTAAACGCCGCTGAAACAATCGCTAATCGATTTTGGGAAAGGCTGAGCACGCTGGATTATCATTGTTTTCGAAATAGCCTTCGCGGAGACGATGCCGTCATAAATATAATTTAAAAATGGTTCATTACCATGTTAAAGAAAATAAAATAATAAGAAATATATTCCTTAAATTTTCACTATTTAGGGTTTTCCAAGTAGTATTATTAACCAAAAAAAAACTTTTAATTACCAAAAATATTTTATAACTGGGACAAAGAAGGAAATATACCCCAGAATTTTTTTTCTCAAAATAATAATAATTATTATAATAGTATTTAAAATATTGTTAGTAGGTCACTCGTAGCAATAAGAGCTAAAGATACCTAAATAGAATTTTGTAACTAACTATTAACTAAATATGATGAAATAATTACAGATCAATTTGGGTAAAAGCTCATCAGTTACCGCCAACGCATCCATTAAACTGAACGATCTCATATGATATAGATGTTCAGTCAGCTTGTGGCGAAATAAATCTGAAGCTTTTAATAACCGTAATTGACCGCCAATATCCTAAGCAGGACAACCACAGTTCCGGCCTTTACAGATTAATTTTTTAGCAATAGTAAATTGCTTATTGGACAAAGTTCCTTGCTTTAGTAATATAAGGTAGATAGGGTCTAAATGTTAGTAATCATCATGAGAAAACAATATACTCCTCCTAGCGGGGGCGGCTACTGCCCTTGTTTTGCATTAAATTCTCTTTAAAATGGCGCTTCGTTTTGTAAATTTGAGCTACGCGCCGCCGAGCAACGGAATTTGAAACATTTCACTGCACTTCTTATCAAGTACACATGTTTGTGCGTAAACAATTTTTTTTAAAGTAATAAGTATCAGTCAATTCAACTTTATCTTCAGTAAAGTGGTTGATCCAGATCTACATACGTTATTTCTGCGCTATTATTTTCTTTTGATTTGATCGTGACATAAAAAATGGTTCATTCTATTGAGGAGAGAGTGGAAATTATTGAATTGTATTTTATAAACAATCAATGTGCAAGAGTAACGGCAACTTTATTTAATAATAGATATCCAGATAAACACGTACATCATGGCTATATCCTAGAATTAGCGGCAAAATTTCGGCAAACTGGTTCAGTGGCAAATAAAAAAAAGATCATTAAAAATTCGGTAAGAAATGAAACAGTAGAAGTAGCTGTTCTGGGTCAAGTTAGTATGAATCCAACATTAAGTACCAGAAAAATGTCTGATGTAACGGGAATTTCGCGGACCACTGTACAGAGAATTCTGAAACATGATAAATGGCACCCATACAAAATTCAACTTCTTCAAGAATTGAATGAAGATTATAATGACCGCCGTTTACACTTTTGTGAAGTAATGTCAGAACAAGTATTAAATTATCCGAACTACCTTTTTAACGTTTGCTTCTCAGACGAATGTTCTTTTTTTCTTAATGGCACTGTCAATCGACATACCTGTCGTTACTGGTCCGACACGAATCCAAGGATTTAGCACGAGGTACGTACTGAAAATCCTCAGAAATTAAACGTTTGGGCTGGTATTTTCGGTGATCACATAATTGGACCATTTTTCTTACCGAGAAATTTAAATGTAGATACTTATTTAGACTTGTTGGAGAACGCTGTCAACCCAGCGCTGATGGAAATTATGGAAAACGACTAACGTTACCAGGAGCAAACCCCATTATGCATTACCCGTACGCCACTTTGTGGATGAATCGTTTCCTGGTAGATAGATTGGGAGGAGGGGTGCTACTGAATGGCTCGCGAGATCGCCCGATTTATCTCCCCTTGATTTATTTTTGTGGGGACCTCTAAAATCCAAAATTTATGCCACCTAACCCGAATCCTTAGAAGATTTACGGAATCGCATTACTAATGAATGTCAACAAATTACACCAGATGTTCTTCACAATGTCCGAAAACACTTTGAACAGTTGTTGTACTATTGTATGGAGGTGAATGGCGGACATTTTTAACATTTAATAAGATAACATGTAAATATTACTCAATAAAATTACATTTTTTAAAACGCAATTTCTCGACGGCGCGTATCTCAAATTTACAAAACAAAGCGCCATTTTAAATAGAATTTAATTCCCTTTAAAAATATGTATCACAACATACCCATTCCCATTTGAAAAAACAAGGGCAGTAGCCGCCCCCGCTAGGGTGGTTGAGGTTACAGGGATAAAATTAATAGTGAAACGTGTCCCCCTAAAAACACAAGTTTACGGGTCCGAGTTTTTTTTTAAATTTTAACGTACACAGCCGTAAACCTTGCTGGAGTGTTTTCGATGGGCCACCCTGTATAATATAACATGGAATAAAACTGAACCTTGTAAGAACAGTTTCATATAAACATATTTACGACATCGTACATATCTCAACATTTCTTTCGAGTTTGCTGTAGATTCCGTTATAAACCTTTGCGGATAATTGTCCACAGAATTTTCTATTGATTTAAGTACTCATTGATATATAGTATATATAGGAATTACATTGTAGAATAAATTCTCCAAATCATGATTAAGGAGGTAGTAAAGACCTTCTATTAGGAAGAGACAATGACATGAATATTTTGATGGTAAATCTTATCTAGGACGTCTGTTCAGTATTTTAAAGATAAGGAAAAAGGCACTGACTAGAATTACAACTTCTATAGAATTTTCTGTCATTTAATTTTAAACATAATAATATAGTGTACTCGGGAAAATATTACTTCGGTGTATTTTTCAAAAAAGTTTGCTCTTTATTCGAGTCCTGTGGAAGCTGTTCTATGACAGTAATTTAATTAAATGTTGATGATTAATTTATTAATATTTTATTATGCATAATGGAACCCATCGTTTAATGATTAGCTCTTACTTTCGGGAATGTCCACTGCACGGTGGTATTAAATGGTCGAGTGAGTACCTTTTTGTTTTGAGTAAGCAATTTTATTAAGCACGAAGAATCGGTATAAAATGAATTCGAAAATTTGTAGAAATGCAACTCTTTAAATACTTTACTTGTTCGTATACCACGAGCTAATGGATCGAATTTAATGCCATCAGAAGGCCCTTGCTAATCAGATATGAGTATTATGGCATGTCAATATACAGTTTCACTTTATAATCGCTAATATGTTAAAATGTAACATTCTGAGAAGCAAGCTTGAGAGTTTTTAGTACCTACAACTATGAAAATATATCTTAAAATAAGTTCAAAGGGCGCCTACTTAATATACAATGATACTAAAATTAAGACGATATGATCCGGCCCCTTCAGACCCTACAGTAGCGTTTAAAATAAAGATCATTTGTCTGATAAATGAACAATCTAAGTCTGCTAAGGATAACCGTTATAATTAAAAAAGCCTTAAAAGTATTAAATCTGGTGGCGCCTGGTGGAGGTATTTTCTTCTTAGAAAAGAATATACCTGGCCATTTAAGACTTCTCTGAGCTGTGGGACTCTTTTAACATTGCCAACTGAGCACGAAAGTGAGAAGAAAGGAAAAGAAAAGGAAATTTTTTTTTAAGGCACTACAATAGCAATAATATGAGCAAGTTGTTCATCCAACTTTTATATAAATCTAATTATTTCCCATAAAATAATTTTTGTGCCCTTTTGTTAAATATATGAACAATATATTAAAACTAATGAATCATTAGGTTGGCAGAAATTAACTCAAAATTTAGATAAATCGCATCAGAGTTAATATTATCATTTTCATGAACAATAACGTAAGTACTGTTTCATGCATTATAAAATAATTATAAATAAATATTAACCAACCATCAGCTTATTATTCGGTTTGAAACTAGTTCTGATATCTAAAATAGTTTTTTTATTGTGCTATCACAAGACGATCGTTCGGATCGGTCGAAATTATGCGAATCTATACCGTTGACAAGTTAAATCGGTTCGAATGAATAGATATTGTCTTAAATTCTCATTTGGTTTAAATATCTAAATTATAATTTTTTATTCCCGGTGTGAAATTTTTTTACTTGTACAAACATACATAATTACAAAAATCGATTTGAAAAATAACATTATTCGAAAAACTATTCGAATTAAAAGACTTATTGCATAATTTTTTATGAATATGCGATAAATATAATATAATATATTTATGGTTAAGTGTAGGTAATTTTATTATTAATATACAATGATACTAAAATTAAGACGATATGATCCGGCCCCTTCAGACCCTACAGTAGCGTTTAAAATAAAGATCATTTGTCTGATAAATGAACAATCTAAGTCTGCTAAGGATAACCGTTATAATTAAAAAAGCCTTAAAAGTATTAAATCTGGTGGCGCCTGGTGGAGGTATTTTCTTCTTAGAAAAGAATATACCTGGCCATTTAAGACTTCTCTGAGCTGTGGGACTCTTTTAACATTGCCAACTGAGCACGAAAGTGAGAAGAAAGGAAAAGAAAAGGACATTTTTTTTTCGACTTTTAACGAAGGTCAAGTCGATTACATACATTACCGAAATCGAAGGCTAAATTTTTTAAGAATAAAGTCACTTTAATAGTAGTATTTTTCCACTGATTTTATACTAATTGTATGTTATTAAATAATTAAAGTTTACCATAGAAATATACGCTAAAATACATTTTGTTAAATTTAACTATGCATGATATCTACAAATATAGGGTGTTTCGGGAGGAAAGGGAAATATTTTGGGAACATGTTCAGAAGGTCAAAATAAGAGAAATTAACCCATATGTTTTAATCCGATTCTTAACCGTCTCTGAAATAATCGATCCTAAAGTTTTTTTTGTAACTATTTTTTATTTCAAAAGCAACACCAATAGATAATAGTAAAACAACAAAATTCCACTAATTTAGAATGTTTTCGAAAATACCCCCACCAACTTCAATACAAGCTGCACCACGTTTGTTAATCGCTCGTGTTGCGCGTTGAATTGCTTGGGGATTGTTTATAATGATATTTGCAGCATTAAAAATTCGATTGTGGAGGTTTCTACTCGTGCTTCGTATACTAGTGATTTCATCCACCCCCAGAGGCTATAATCCAGTGGGTTTAGGTCTGGTGACCTCGGTGGCCAAGCTTGAGGATTTGGAAAACGACGTTGGTATTCATCAAAGCCCGTAATGCGTTACCATTACAGAAACCATACACGAATATCATGTCAGCATACTCCCTATGGGTGAATGTGTGAGGCATTACGTATGGAACCTTTTCTCTTTTCGAGTCGAAACGCTCAGAATAAATCAAACTGACAACCACGCTTGTCAATTAAATTAGGTATTGACAAGCAATGAAATACCTACAAACTGGAGTTAGAAATGCAAAACTTCTTAATTACTCCAAAACTTTACAAAAAAAACTTTAGAACCGATTATTTCAGAGACAGTTAAGAATCGGATTAAAACATATGGGTTAATTTTTCGTATTTTCACCTTCTAAACATGTTCCCAAAATATTTCCCTTTCCTCCCGAAACACCCTGTATAAAAGTTCATATATTTATATTTATTTGGAGAAAATCGTCCATTTTTCTCAAATAGCCGTGATAAATTAATAAAATGTCATTCAGTCACTGACAATGAGACAAGTCTCTAACTCAAAATTATTTCTTGTCTTTTAGTTACATGTTTCTATCTACACGAGCATTATTACGACAGAACCAATTAATATTTATTTAAATTAATCACTTTACAAACATTTAATTAATCATTCAGAATTTAAATAAAAAACAGATATCAAATAACAATGTATGGAAATTATTATTTTTCCAGACCACACGATGATACCTTATACAATAGTGGGCTTATTTAGTCTACACAGTTGTATTTTTAAAATACTATTTCAGATTGAATGGTACTACCAAGAAATGGAAGCCTTTTCCATTGATAGGATGTAACATCCTGCAGACCGGTTTCGAACTATTTTGTTCTCGTCAGTGCATGGTATACCTACCATCAGAGAAGATTCTAAAACGCTGTTTTATCATCGGTAGTCGAGATATAATTATTTTTCCATACATTGGAATTTGATATTAATACCACCTGAGAAGTATATACTTCTTATTTTTTAAATAGAATTTTAAAATCTTAATTTATTCAAATAACGCCTGTTCAGATTATGTGGGACTGCTAAGAGATGGCGCTGTGCGCTGTATTTTCTCGAATACCGATGATAATACAGCGTGAAGTATTAGAGTCTTCTCTGACTAATAATTTTTAACAAAAATACATATAAATAAATATTTGGATCATTTTCAATTTATGTTTTTGCTTTAACAGAATGTTCCAGAAGTTATTATTTAAACGACCGATTTCGTTTTTAAAAAAATTTCATTTTGTGCAGTATGGTTACAATTGAGAAATAAAGAATGCTAATATTTGCTTTAACAATACAATTTATAAGTTCGGTGTTATCTCTATGCAAGGTTTGAATTCTAGGTATTCTTCGTCCGCTATATTATCAACGACAGTCGAGAAAATACAACGCGCAGTCCTATCTCTTAGCAGGACCACACAATCTCAACACACGTTATTTGAATAAATCAAAAATAGAAAGTCTATTTAGTCTTCTCTGATGATAGGTATGTATACCTACCCTGCACTGACGAGAACAAAAGAGTTCGAAACTGGTCTGCAGGTGGTTACATCCTATCATTGGAAAGGGCTTCCTTTTCTTGGTAGTACCGTTCAATCTGAAATAGTATTTTAAAAGTGCTACTGTATAGACTAAAATGCCCTTATAAGGTATCATCGGGTGGTCTGGAAAAATAATAATTTTTCCATACATTGGTATTTGATTATTTGATTAATACCACCTGATAAATATAGACTTCTTATTTGTTAAATAGATTTTTTAAAAACAGATACATTACACTAAATAAGTAAGTAACGAACTTTAAAACTCGAAACGAAGCCAGTTGGTTGACTATTCAACTATGTTTGCCCGAGTGGAAAATATATTCAAGTTCAGAAGCGAAGTTCATGTCAAATAAATAATAATACACAATGAATCAATTTTTATTTGATTAAATATTAAATGGGAGTAGTGCATAGAACAAACCCGCCCTTTTGTTTGAAGAAATTTTATTTATTTTATAGTTACTTATTGTGCATAAACCCCTTCCTCAGGCAATAACTAATAATTATGATAAAAAAACAATTATGATGAATTTCCTTCTTGGTAATATTTCTTTATAGCGTGCAAAATTGGTTCGGGTTTGTTCAATTACACGCATGCATTAAAGGTAAAAAACTGAATTAGCTAGAAAAAGTAAGTTATGAAGCAAAGAAAAAGCTGTCCGGTGTCAAAGATATTTTTAATTTGGAGCCCTTTTTAATTTTTAATAACCTTAAAACTAATTAGTGAATGGCTTGGCCTTTGAACTCGAGTATATTTCCAGTGCCTCCTATAACTCCGGGCCGCGAAGAGTAGTCACTCCGGTATTACTGTCGTGGGACGTTTGCGCCATTTTAGAACTGTCAAATCTCGTTGACCGCCGGTTACAAATTTTATTTTGCAGTTCATTTTAATGATATTACGAACAGTTATTTATTAAAACATTAACAGGGTGTTTCCTGGGTTTGTGTAGAGGATATTAAAAGTGTTTGTGATAATATATCTCATATATTTCGTCCATAATCGTGTGCTAACCGGATCGGCTCTCTCGTAAGGAAATTCCGCCGTGTGTAACAATTTTTCAGCGTTTTAGTGCTTATTTGCGTTAGAATTTCAGTTGAATACCGCAAAGCCGGTAATTTAAAAAGCAGTGTGTGCTCTTCTAGTTTGTCACATTTTAGAGTTTAAAATTGGATGTATAGGATTACTTACGTAAACTAGTAACAAGGTAAGTTTTTGAACATTCTACATAATGACAAAAACGTGTTGTGTTCCTGGGTGCAAATCGAATTATCCGAGTACAATAAAAGCCGGTGGATCTATGCTATCGACTTTTGGTTTCCCAAAAGATGAAATTTTTAAAAATATTTGGCTAAAAGCTATTCCCCGAGATAGTTGGTCACCTACCCAACATTCTGTAGTTTGTAGTAATCATTTTGCAGAAAGTGATATCATTAGGGAAGAGATTTATAATTTACCAGACGGAACTGTGAAAAGAATTCCAACAAAGACTAGGCTTAAATGTGGTTCATTTCCTTCTATTTTTCCAAATTTACCAAATTTACTAAAAAAGTACCTGTGCCAAGAAAATCTCCCGATGAAAGACATAATGAAAATCTAGCTCGTCATAATGAATTAAATGAATCATTTGAAAACTCAGATAAAATTCATAGTTTTCAAGACTTACTTTTAAACTATTTTAAAAAATTAATATTTGTGAGTCTTGGACAGTAAAAGTAGAAGAAGATAGAAAAATTTATTTTTATATTCTAAATTTAACAGAGGACCTTATTAGCATTGTAAGTCAAATTTCAATTGATACAAATATGTTTGTTAAGGTATTTATAAATAATACAGAATTAACTTTTAAGAACTTAAATTGGATTTTACCTTTTAATTTGAAACTAATTAGATGGTCCCAACTAGAAAATTTATTAGTTAGATACAAAAATAAAATATCTATCGACAAATCATTCACTTTTTTAATAGAAAGGAGTGTATATTTTTTGAACGAAGCTTATAACAAACTGGTTTCAGAATCAGACATATTGCAGGAGGAGAATGATTCAAAAGACAATAATAATTTAAATTATATGTTACCAATTTTAATTAATCAAGTACAATTACTCATTTTGAAAAAAAAGCGACAAAAGCTGACACTACCCTGACATGAAAGATTCTCCTCGATAACAAAAAAAAAAAAAAAATTTGGGACAAAAGATACTGTTCATACATGTTATGATTTTAAATTCCATTCCATTTTAAACTTCCCACCAAACACCATTTGGCAACAGCGCATCGCTGCTCTGTACACGGCCTGTCTGAAGTCGGCAATGATATTTCTCTACTAGTATACAGGGTGCACCAAGTAAGGTAACTATCTCGAGAACTGAATGAGATTCTAATTTTAAAATTTGGTTTTAGCTATAAGAGATGGTTTTCTACGTTTCTAAAATATTTTGGATGATGCGGTATTGCCGGATCATACCGGAAGTGGCAGCAACTTCGGAATTTTAAATGAATTACCCTATATATTATATTTTTTTTGGAATCTAGGTAAAAATCTAGAACAGTTTTCTGTATAATATCATATACCTATCTTTAAGAGTTTTTGAATTATAAATAATGACAATAGTTTGACAAGACCATCAACATTTTATTATTTTGAACAATATTTAATTAGTTTTATACAGGGCGTCTCCATAACAATATTTCTGAGGAAGATGAATTATTGCAAAAATCTTCTTTTTTTTAAATATGATATATTTTGCTAATGGAGGATCGAATTTTCTATCTAATGACATTAAGTGTTCCTATACCTATCTTCAATATTTTCGGACTTATAGCGAAATTTAAAAGTTATCTTAAAAAGATATATTTTTTGGTAGTAGGCTGTGGAATGGATTCATAGGAACAAAATAATGAAAAATCCATTTGTCGTTATGTCTGAATCCATTCCACAGCCAGCTACCAAAAAATATATTTTTATAAGATAATTTTTAAATTTCGCTATAAGTCCGAAAATATTGAAGATAGGTATAGGATAACTTAATATCATTAGATAGGAAATTCGATCCTCTATTAGCAAAACATATCAATTACAGGGTGTCCTATTTAAAAAAAAAAGATTTTTGCAATAATTCATCTCCCTCAGAAATAATATTATGGCGACGCCCTGTATAAAGCTAATTAAATACTGTTCGAAATAATAAAATTTTGAGGATCTTGTGAAACTATTGTCAATATTTCAGCTTTCTAGCTATAACCGCTAAAAAGATATGATTTTCCTTTCAGGTCCCGATACGGCGTTAAAAAATCACAAGATTATTTATAATTCAAAAACTGATATTATACAGAAAACTGTTCTAGATTTTTACCTAGATTTCAAAAAAAATATAATATATAGGGTAATTCATTTAAAATTCAGAAGTTGCTACCACTTTCGGTATGATCCGGCAACACCGCATCATCCAAAATATTTTAGGAACGTAGAAAACCATCTCTTATAGCTACAACAACATTGTCAAAATAAAATCTCATTTAGTTCTCGACATACTTCTAATAGGCCACTTTACTTGGTGCACCCTGTATACACAGTAAAATCGGCAAGTAACTGGGGTCGTTTCAATTTTTAGTGTTAGTCTTGTTATGCAGCATGTGTCTAGTTTCGGCTTTTTAATTGTGACTCACCAATTGACTGTTTGTACTCTAATTTATTTAATTTTTATTGTCAGTTTCATTGTGTACAACTCTTGCAGAACCGATGCATATATATAGTTCGAAGGAAAAATGTACAATCATATAAAATTTTGCATTCATCTTGTATTATGTAGTTATTATATACTATATTTATATGCCTTATTGTTGATTGTTGTAAAAATGTTGAGTGATCTAGGATTACTGAAATAAAGAAAATAAATTTTCACGAATTAACCTTTACAATAATAATATAGGCAGGCAAATTGTTTGGATTTATTTGTACTAGAGAATGAAGTAATTGTTTTCCTTTGATCTGAGAATGATAATATTCTCAGGTTTCTTAAGGTCAAAGAAACCAACTTTGACCTGGACAATATTTACAAATTTGGTGGTAAATATTGTTTCACGAAAAATGGATATAACTTAATGACTGCAGTAAAAGTACCTGGGCAATCCCATTATTTATGACCGTTTGTTATTATTATGTGGAAAGGACCGGATTGTAATAATTATAATTAAATATAGGAACATCAGGTAGGTTAGGTTGCTTAATTTATATTTAAATATCTTTTTGTGGTAAAATTTGTTAGTTTTTTTAGGAATGGTTCAAGAATTGTCTTTTACCAAACATTCCTCAGAATAGCGTGATAGTAATGGACAATGCGAGCTATCACAGTCGCCAATTACATAAAGCTCCAAGCCCAAATAATACAAAATTGGAGATTCAGAACTACATGGCGGCGAATGATATATATTTTGAAGAAAGTTATAAAAAAAGTAATCTTTTAGAAGTTTTAAAGACATTTTGTATAAAAAAAGTATATGCTTGTGACACATTAGCAGAAGAAATTGGACATACAATGCTACGGCTCCCACCCTATTATTGCATTTTTAACCCCAAGAGCATATGTGGCATCAGTTAAAATCACTGGTTAGGTCTGAAAATATTTCTCCGACTTTAAGTTCTAGTGTTGTAGAATTAATACGAAAATGCTTTAATAATATTCCCCCGGGTAGTTGGAAAAATTCAGTTCGTCACGTAATAACTGTAGAAAATTCGTATATTAGTCTGGATCGTATAATTAATTTTGATGAGGATAGCGATAGCGAAACAGAACTATATCTATAGAATGACATTATAAATGTAAATAAATATGACTAGTAATATTTAAAAAAAATGTTATTTCATTTGATTACATTAATATAATAATATCATTACTTGTTTTCCTTAGTCCGTCCCTTCATACTTTACTTGTTTATTGCCAAGCTTTTGTCGACACAATGGGACCGACCCAGGAAATCATTAAGTCGTATCCAATTTTCGTGAAACGTACTATAAGCGCATATGAAATAGAAATAGTTCAGTTATATTATTAACTATTTGTAATATATAAGATAAAAAATGTAATAAAGATACTAAATAACATAATATACAGGGTTGTGATTTAATAACGGATAAATTCAATACAAATTAAATGGAAGCGTTTTCGGAACAACGCTCGAACCCGTCGATTTTGTTTTTGGATTGCGCATCTCTTGACATAAAATGTAGTTATACAGGATGTCCCACAAAAGTGTGACAGAAAAAATATTTTTCCATAAATGGAAACCCCTGTATATTATTGCTTTTTCGGATTCTACGGAATATTCTACTCATGTTTCATTTACAATGTCCTAAACCTATCTTCAACTGTTCACGAAACATTTACGTTCAAATATTAAAATATTACTTTATTGCAACATAAACGGACTCCCAAATTATATTTTTTAAGAACTAAAATTATTTTAGCAAATGCTGGAAGTGTCCGCCATTAACAGCTCTGCAGTACCCCAGACGATCAATAAATTCCTGCCGTACTTTTTCTACGGTTTCTGGGGAAATATTCCTAATTACATTACAAATGCGCTCTTTGTTTGGTGAACAGTTGAAGATAGGTTTAGGACATTATACATGAAACATAAGTAACATTTTCCGGAGAATCCGTAAATGCAATAATATACAGGGGTTTTCATTTAAGGAAAAAATATTTTTTCGATCACACTTTTGTGGGACATCCTGTATACCTACATTTTATGTAAAGATATGCGCAATCCAAAAACAAAAACGATGGGTGCGAGCGTTGTTCCGAAAACGTTATCCGTTATTAAATCACAACCCTGTATACTATTTAAATTATTTTAAGAAATTAAGATAAAATCTAGGTAAAAATAAAACAAAATATCAATCAGTCTTACTGAAATAGCAATTAATATAAATATCATACTAATGTAGTGTGAATATTATGTGAATATTATTAAATATTACTCATATGCGTAAAATAAAAGAAGATAAATGTCAGTTACTTATTGAATTTAAATTAAATTCAAATAATGATAATCGAATATTAGTGGCAGCATTATATGATAAAATGAAAAAAGATTGTATATCAAAAATTTGATTTGAATGTATAAGATTTAAGGAAAGTATATTTGAATTATGATATGTTCTTGAAGCTACAGATACTTTTTCCATACAACTGTTCCTTTTATCTTATTTCCATACAATTCTTTGTATGGAAAAATACTTTGTTCTGAAGAACCACTTAAGTTTTTTTATTTGTCTCAAGGACTACCTAACAATCCCCATTTGTAACAGATGACGCACTGTAACGAAATAGAAATTTTGATTTCGTCAGGTATAACTGTTCATGAAATAAATTGAATGTGAATATAAGAGGAAGAAAAATATTTTCTTTTGTCGTCCGAAGTTGATTTTCTTTTTATATCTTGATGTTTTATGTCTTTTGGAATTGGTGATTATATAGTTAGACTTTGTAGATAGATAAAATTGGATCGGTCTTAAGAGTTTAACGAAGGCGGGGATTTATTTTTGCAAACAAGCAGTTCTTAGAGGTTTGTGTAATGCTGAGACTGAACCTAATCTTTTATAGTTTATTGTCAAAAATACTTCCGAAATGATTCCAACTTAGCCATTTCAATGACAATATTGAGACAGCAATTTCCATGTTATTTTTCTTTTTAAATTTGAAATTGAAAATTTTTAATAAATATCATTTATAATGTTCCCCTTACAAGATGGCACTGGTTAGATCTATGTTCAATTAGAGCTCTTCACATGAATCAGTTTCCTGAAAAAGAAGAATGTTTGCCAGTTAAGCACACTGTTAACATTATCATGATTACAACAGAAAATTAGTAAGTTTAATTGTAAAGTGGCTCTAATCGTATATTAAAATACAAGTTCCATCACATATTATCTTGTAGGACGCGACAAGTGCTCTAATTGTCTTATGAACCGTGTATTTTATAATATTTTTTCTATTTGGGTCTGTAAAGTCTGAGAAACTTAACACATATATTAGGTTTTTTCCATTTAAATGAGTTCCTGGGTTTGCAATACTATTACAATTTTCCGTCATGATTTAAAAAAATATTATTAGCGTTAATAAAAATGAGTCAAGAAGAATGTTTGCTTGACCAGAAATACGACAAATTGCAGAAAATAGTCTAGATCAAGTAAATTCTATTAGAAATAATCTGAAGACTTTGAGATATGATGCGAGCAGAACAAAGTTCAAAATGTTATGTTCTTAGTTCATATATTCACAAAGTGAGTACCTTAGAAAGCCTCTACCTTATGGTCAATTTATGGTTATTTATTCAAATATTTACAGAAATATTGATATATCGAAGTTCACTATTGGCATATTTAAACCAACTGTCCGGGAGCTATGTGCTAAAGAAATAAAAAATCTCAGAAATCGAGGGTATGGATCGTTTTATAAGAGAAGCTGATTATAAAGCCTATTGAGCAATTAAGGTATGTTGTAATCTCGATGAAAATATTTGACCTTATCCTTATAATAGGATATAATGGAGTCTATCGTAGGGAGGAAATAACAAATATATCAGTAGACGACATGGAATTTAAAAATGATTCAGCTATTATTTTTGTCCCAAAAACAAAAACCAATAAACAGAGAAAAAAATTTTAAAATAATAATAATTAGGTAAGTAGTTTTGGTAACCAACTATTTCAGTCTAAGAAAACACAAACGTGACTCGCCGACGGTTTTATTTTTAACTTATATACTAATGTGGAAATTGTATTAATAGCTGTATCGGGATTAATACAATATTAAAAGCCACATATTTTATTGCTACTTAGTTGAAGTTGCTTAATCTGAAACTATTTACTGGTCATTGATCAGACACGACCATTAGTATTTTTCGTATCTCTTGAAAATTGTTAGTTATTAATTACTATTTAAAATCCACTGCCGTATTCAGGATTTAATACGATTTCAGTTTTTTTCAAAGTTATTGAACTGAAATATATAAAGTGGATTTTTCGATATTATTAGTCACTATTTTCTTGGTCCTATGGTTGCCAACATTAGCATGATTTTGGGCCCATGTTTGCTGGTGTATCTGTCAAATGACATAAACTTAATTTCAAAAGTTCATCCGATAAATTCCTTTGTTTCTCATTATGCAATTATTAACTTATGCTTTCAGTATTTTAATATAAACCTCTGCACGGAGCTCTTGGGGTCAAAAAAGTTTAAAACTTTGTATAAATTTGAATGTATTAGAAAATGCTTTCATTACTCCTCTATTTTAAAATCATGCCTTCTGAAGGGTTCATTGATATTCAATATCCTGCAAAAATTACTTTTTAACTTTACTTTTGAATTTTAATTGGATGCTCTTAGTGCAATTTTGATTTAATATCTGAATACTTGGTGAGTAACCGAACTTGTAATTAGCATTTTATTAACTTTTCACTTAAAATAATTCCAATAAATCAAGAATTTATAATAATATGCAAGAAGGCATTTCTTATTATTCCAATATTACGTAATTTACATAATATATTTTCGAATTTTGATATAAAAATTATATAATAATATACTATGGACGGCAATGGGAGTTATTTTAAACGTGGATTAAATTAGCAAGCGATTGTAGCAAATTATCTTACTTAATAATCGTGATTACTCCGGGTAGAATATTTTTCATTATCTAATTAAACAAAAAGACTTTAAAAACAAGAGATCTTTGATATTACTGTAAAGTTATAATGCATGTTCATTCCTTGCCCAGCCCAAGTCTACTAGTGTTAATAATGTTTTTGTAAAATGTTTGGTGGTGTATTCTGGTACATATTTTACTGTTACTGCCTAAATTAATAATTTCAGAATTATTTTTTGTTAAAAATGTGTCTACGAAAAGAAGAACGAACAAATTCTTTTAATACAATTTTCTGATTAACTCAGAATTATTTTTCGTTAAAAATGAGTCTACGAAAAGAAGAACGAACAAATTCTTTTAATACAATTTTCTGATTAACTCAGAATTATTTTTTGTTAAAAACGTGTCTACGAAAAGAAGAACTAACAAATTCTTTTAATACAACTTTCTGATTAGCTTATTTAACAGCGATTATATAAAAATTCCCTTCCCTCGTGGTGTGGTGCGTAGCCCTAATTTAAAATAAAAAAAAATTTCCTATCAAAAATATTTTGAATTCTCATCATAAATTTTATTTGAAGTCTCAAAATAAATTTTATTTTTCAAAAATATTTCGAAGTTCTAATATACGTTTTATTTTTCAAAAATTTTTTGAAGTCCCAACTTACTTTCCAGAAATGTTTTGAAAAGTTTCTAAATAAATTTAAGTTGTTATATCATAAGCGAAAATAAAATAGTTTATTAAACTATTAAAATAAAGTTAGATTTTCGAAAAAGGTTTGAAGAAATAATTTTAAAAATTAATCGCAATAATATTTTATTCATTGTAAAATAAAATTTAAAAAAATTCAATTAAACTCATAACTTTCAATGATAATAAAAAATGTGTACCTTATTTTGGAATAAAAGTAAAAATGATTTTTCAAAATCATTTTCAAAGCACAAGTGCTCATATACACCGATAACTTAAAACTAAATTTTAAAATTTTTCCTTTGGATGTTTTGATGGGTGTATGTGATGTCACAAAACCTTTCAAATATCAATTCTCTGCGTATTTAATTCTATAGAAAATTTCTAGAACCAAGTTGAGCCAAGACATTTCTCACGTAGACAATTGGGATTTTATTTACTTATTTCTATTTACAGAATTTGGAAAATTACTATCAAGGCTAGATCAGGAAAATATGGGTTGTTTTTAACCTTTATATGATATTTTAAGAACTAAAAATAAGTACCGTGTACCCATAGTGTGTTTTGTTTACAGGAAAGTTTTAAAAATATCGTAGAAGGATTCGAGAAAAATATCGTGTTGACAAACAAATTACGTCATGTTTAGCGTTATTATAAGTACCTCCTGCGAACCACTCAGTTTTTCAGATATGAGTTTTTCAGTTTTCAGTTATAAGTTTTAAGTTATTTTAGTTCCTCTTTAGTTTTTCTTCATCTCTACTAAGAGATTATTTTAACACAGTCTGAAGTCATGAGAAACAAATTATAGTTAGTACCGCTCACCGCGCCTAGGATGAAATTAAAGTCAATTCACCAGGTTATTAAAAGGAATTATTTTCTTTATAAAAGTGAGTTTCGAGATACAATGAATTTCAAAACTGTATTTGTTATAAACAAGTGACTATGAATTTAGATGGCTTGCTATAATATTTTGTAAACTGTACGAGTTAACAAAAAGTGAAATAAAATTTCAAAAAGATTGAAGCGTGTTTTCATAACAGACAAGGATTAACTCAGCAGCATCCAATAAGGTAATAGAAAAATTAGGTCAACTTGATCTGCAGTGATTTGCCCTAACAATCTACTACAGTGGGTTTTTACCTATGACAATTAATTATTATCCGGTAGCCGTAATTTATAATTAAGTAGCATTATTTTCCAAGAACGTAAGCGTAATATGATTATATTTTCATTAATTAGAATTAAAAAATAAAACAAAATGTTGAATATAACGTAAAACTCATTAGAGATGAGGAAACAAATGTGACTAATAAAAATTTTATAGGTATAACAGTTTCAAATTTTTTAACTGGTGGACCACAAAGTTTTTCCAAAAACCTCGTAGCATAGTTGTTTCAATTGGAAGGTCACAAATCTACGAAAAACTATTGTAAGCAGAGAAATAAGATTTGCAGTAATTTAGCTAATGTATCATATTATTTAACAAATATAATTTATGTTACATTTTAAGTTTGTCTTGATATACGGAATAATGCTACAAAGGGTTCGTTTTAAAATTTTATGCTTTGTCACTTTCGGCAAAGTAAAGTATGCTCTATAAAGAGCTCAAAGAAGCTGAAACGTAGTATTGGACTAACAATAAGTTCATATTCAAATAGGTTTAAAAAGGGAAAGTTAATATTATGATTAGTAATATAGTGATTAATTTACTTATATCAAAGTGTTCTTTGAGATAAAATAAAACATGCCATAGAATATCAAACTTTTCTGCATTGTAAATGTATGTTCCATATTTTCTGGAAAATAGAAAATCTCTTAAAACGCTCTCAAACGATCACAATGGGAATGTCAAGTGATACAAATCACGCGTCGCCATCTTAATTTTTTTATTTCAAGCGCTTACTTTTCTTTTAAGTCCCGAATCAACAGAAGTTTGAAATAATGTTTCTGTATTTTCTTCACTTATTTGTGGTTTATTATTAAATTATTTGTTATTTATTGAACTAATCCAATATAAGTAAAAATTTTAGAGCTTACTGATGAGATATTATTTATAAAATTAGGAGAAATACAGGACCCAAAATTTCCTGATGTTGTTCAAAAAAACCTCGAAACGTCATTAAACCACAATGTATCAGATATCGTTGTATTCGGAAGAAAAAAGCTATCAAATTCTAATATCAGAAAAACAGGACCGTATTTCAAAAAGAAAGTTGATAATGGCCCCTCGAAGATGACTCGTCGGATTACAAAACAATTAACGCTGTTAGATAGAGCGGAAAAAGAGGCAATGCAAAAGTGCAATTTACTTTAGAATTCGATCTAAAAATACACAGGAAAACAATAAAACCATTTTTCAGAATTTCGTTTTTTTCCGGATATCTACGGAACTACTAGGAATTTTAAAACTTTCTAAACGGCTACTATTACGACAGCGAACAAACTCAACAGTTTGCAGAGGCTGGCCTGCCTGTGTATCAGTGGGGCGATGAGAAGCACACCCACTGCAGCAATGGAAGTCGTACTGGGACTAATACCCCTAGACATACACATCAAAATGGAGGCTAACTGTAGCGCCTCAAGGATGATCACCAATGGGGAATGGACACAACACCCCGTAAAAATTGGACACACAAGAGCCACGGATCTAATCAACGATGAGCTCTTGGACATGCAAACCGATCATATGAGAGCAACATACGATTTCACAAAGCCCTTCAAAATTGACTGGAACTTTGATGAATGGACGAACGGTGCACCCCCGTCATTTGACAAGGGTCTAGTTTGGTACACCGATGGATCAAAAACCGCCAACGGTGTGGGCGCAGGTATATTTGGGGAAAGACCCAGGATGGACATAAGCATTCCTCTGGGGAACTACGCCACAGTCAACAACAACTCCAATCGGTTTACTTCCAAACTTACACTGGAGTGCCATACCAACCTAAAAGTACTGGCGGCCAGGGGGAACAAGATAGAGCTCTTGTGGGTCCCTGGTCACTCTGGGATATTAGGAAATGAAAAAGCGGATGAACTAGCGAGAGCCGGATCCGCCCAAAATCTCAGGGGCCCCGAACCGGCCTTTGGGATATCAAAACAGGCAACGAAAACAACATTAGATAGATGGTCGAAAAAACAACACCTATCTCGATGGCAAGGGTTACCTGGTCAAATACACGCAAGGGCCGTAATTGGAAAACCATCGAGGATACTATCGAATGGGATGCTAGCCCTAACACGGCCCCAGTTGAAACAAGTGATGGGTCTGCTAACAGGCCACTGCCACTTGCGAAAACACCTTCAACGGATGGGTATAAACAACGGATCCATTGAATGCAGACTCTGCGGCGAAGAGGATGAAACCGCCTCACACATAATATACCGCTGCGCAGCACTGTCTCGTAGAAGACAAAATATCTTCGGGAACATACAATGTGGTGACAACCTCCCACATGACAAACTTGGTAGAAGGTTACTGGACCTCATAGCAGGAACAAACATCGTCTAACCAGATCGGGGTACACAATAAGCCGGAAGGCTGCAGTGATAGAAGTTCGGGCCTTTAAACCGACCCCCGCCTTTAACCAACCAACCAACCAACCCTCCTTATCTTGGACACGTTGTATACATAATAATATATGAAATACATGTATTTCAAATAATTTATCATTTCGTTGGAAAAAAAATACATATTTGTTTCTATTAAATAATAAATTCTTCGAACACAAAAATATTATTATTTGCTCTGATATAAAAAAGTGTAACATTGTATAAACACGACTATATTATATTTGCATACTAATATTTATTCTCGTGGACCATCAGCGTTATTCAGTTCTGTTGATTTTATTTTTTACATTAAACTACAAAAGAATTAATGGTTTGGATACAAAATTCCCTATTCACAAAATAACTAAGCATATACAATTCCCCAAACAGTGCCTACAAGCTGTGGCCTCGATAATACTAACTTAAAATTCGAAATAGTATGATAGTTTTTCCTAATTATTCTGTACATTTAGAGAGAGATTTTTTACTTTTTTTGATGAACATTGCATAATTATCTATACTTTTTATATGTAATGGCAGTCGTTAGTTAGAATCATGCAGTTTTCAATTATAACGACCTTTAATAGTGTTTGTTTGATATATTGTATTTAGAATTTATGTTTCATAATTATGAACTTAAGATATAGATATTATTATATTGAAAATATGTACCTGGTGGTCAACTAAGAATGGCCGCCAGTCATATCTCGAAAACTACTAATCACATAGTAGCCAGGTAAATTTTTTTAAAGTAAAAGTGCCCAAGAGAAAATGCTGGAAATTATTTTCGAGTTTGTAAAATATACGCAAGATGTCGTAACATTCATGACCAAGGCTAAAATTAAGTTATAGGTAGTTAGTTTTTGGGTTTCCGTTACTTGGAAATAAAATTCCAGTATTTGGTTAACATTTCGGTTTATTATTTATTAAGAAAAAAAGGTGTATTTTCCTTGGCTTATAGTTGTGGCATTTTCACTCGTGCCTGATATAATTACAGTTTTGTTTTCTTGACCGCTTTTTCAAATTATAGGTAGTTAGTTTTTGGGATTCGGTCACGTTAAAATGAAATTTCAGTATTTTGTTTTATTAACACATAGTTTAGTATAATAAACCGAAACGTTAACCAAAGAAAAACACGAAGAAAATTTTAATTTTAACTTCCGCCGTGACGCTCTCTTGCAGATATTTTACAAACTCGAAAATAATTTCCAGTATTTTCTCTTGGGCACTTTTACTTAAAAATTTACCCGAATTCCCTACGATTATTAGTTTTTGAGATATGGCCCACGGACATTCTTAGTTGACCACCCAGTATATCAATTAAATATAAAATGCAGACCTATACATGGAATGGAGTCATACTTTTTCGTTAATCTTCACATATTATAAAAAATTAAACTCGTCAATAGACATAATGTTGTTACTAATTTCGCGTTCCTATTAACTTTTTGTTACACCGATAAACCTATTCAACTAGTTCAAAGTTACTCAAAGTGGGCTCCGCAAAGTCTCCAGTAGGGCTCCGCCGGCAGTCATAATAAAATGAATACATGTATTAAAGTAGTAGTAATTTTACTACACTTACACTATCATGGTATCACATACCGCAATACCTCAAAACTGGTCTCTTACGACTACGTTGGTCCCAATTGAGATCTCGGACACATACTGAGTACTGACGATTTCGTCTCGATGCACTTGTAAGGTACTAAGGTGGTCACGTCCGGCTTCAAAAGATTACAAAAAATATTAGTGAATTAAATATCTTGGCGGCCTGTGATACCGCATGATAGCGGTTGCGGGTTAATTTGCCCATAAAAAATTGTTTGTTCTGTTGCGAGTTATCACTTAATAAGTCCGATTTAAAACAAATAATGCAAATGAGTTCATTGAGAGCACCCCATTTTATGCAAACGTCTACCTGAATAATGTTTTGTTACAAAAATTTAAGGAGTTTTAGCAGCCACACCAATGTGTTTGTTCTGACGGACGTTAATAATTTTATACAATTAACAAAGCTTTGCATTAATTGTTGGAAGAACGTTTAAAGTAAAATTAAGCCTGTATAAATTCTTTCCGCATTCTTTCAAAACGCAAAAACACTCAAGTGTAAATCAATAATTTCCAGGTATAGTTTTTAAGATTTCCTATAAAATATAGTATTAATTCAATTTTTCTTTAATAATCGATACCAAAATATTGTGGATAGGTATATAAAATTTATAAAACAGTATAGTTAGTACTCCTAATAAATTTAGTATAATAAAAACAATACAATAAATATGAAAATATATTTCAATTTTACAAGAAATGAAATTAAAAATAATTATTTATTTAACTCCAGTAGTTACGCTTAACGCTACGCAGCTCTTCTGAATTAACACTAGTGAAGTGAAAAGTTAAAGTATCTACTAAGAATTCAGGCTACCTCGCTCGTGTTTGTTATTAAGGTGGCTACAGACTATGCGTTGACCCGCGATTCGTGATTCGCGAAGCGCGCTGCACCACGTTCGTCAATGGTTCACAGTGTTACTGCGAACTAGTGAACCGCACTGTTTACGAATCGATTCTAAACACACGTCCTTACATACTATTCACGAATTGCCACGAACCAGGCAATCACGAATAGCGAATCGACGCATAGGCTCTAAAATCTCAAAAGTACTGTCAAGTCTGTCATTAGAACTAATCTAAGCTACACTTAATACAAATAATAGCGTTCGATCCTACAATCAAAACTAACTTGAACAGAATAAATAAAACGTAAAGTAAACGTTTTCTAAAAACTCACAATATATACCTATCGTTTGGAGGTTGCTTACAGATACAATAACGGACTTTATTTATTTTATCTTCGAATTCACCTTTTTTTTAAAATAATGTCAGGAAATATAATTATTCATTTTATAGATGCCTTGTAATCTAATTTTAATTACTTTAAATATTAATTATGATGGAATATACAACCACACCAATAATGTATTAGGTATTTTTAGAGAATATGGGAAAGCTCGTTACAGCTATGCAATATTTGCTAATAATTTAATAACTAATTCCAATTAATACTTTTAGGATATTTTCGGGAACTTCTATACTGTGTATATTAATAACACAAGAATAGTTACAATAGTAATTGTAATAAAAACTGTAAAAATTATGATTTGAACGATACTTGCAAGAAGTCTCTAATGTTAGCTTTATTGAAACGGAAAGTGATTTTTGCGTTAACTTAAAACTTTGTTTTAATGCAAATTTATACCGAAGCAAAGCTTTGTGGTAAAATTCAATTTGAAGTGCTTATACACACTACGCTTTTTAAAAGTTTATTATCATATAAAATTTTTGTTTTTTTAATATCAACTTTTTTCATTCTGGGCGGATAAGCTTTTTTACCTTATAAATATTTTATGTACTTGTTCAAGCTTTAAACCTTATTAATTTAGATCGTCGTTTTGGAGTAAAATTCTAAATATTTTTAATAATATTACCACTTTATTGACGGCGATTGCGAGAAACAACGGGAATAGTTTTTTTCAGTTCCACACTTATGTAATAAGTTATTAACAGTACATTTAACAAGAAAATTATTTTTTGCCAAATCTGGTATTATGTATCAATATTATAAGAACAGATATGGTAACCAATTGACCTTACGATGAAGATAATAATTTATTATGTGGACCACATCAAAATATATAATGAATAAAACAGTCTGATTTTGAACAAATAAAAGTTAGTTCATTCGAAACACCCCATTGTAGGGGAGAAACCGCAAAATTTCCTGATTTGGGGTGGAAGTGCCGAAAAGTGTTTCTGGCTCAGGAGAGTGTTAGCTTTACCGAGACGGAAAATGTTTTTTATGTTAAAGAACTTTATTTTAATGCAAATATATTCTGTAAGAGAATGGCGGAAATTTATTTTCGAATGTTTATTAGCTTTTGTTTAAAAGTTTGTTATCATAATTTTAATTTTGATATCTTTTTTCGTGAAGTATTTTTGCTTCGGTTTACTGAGTATGGAACGAAGTAAAAATTATAAGGATTTAAACCTTTCAAATAAAAGCAAGTTATAATATAATATTAGGGTTTATATGCATGTAAAATATGTAATTTTAAACTGAGGAGAAAGGAACTTTTAGGGAAATATTATAGTCTCCATAAAGATTGATGTAATTAAAAAGCTGCTAGTTAGGATAGGATGGATTTAAGTATCTTCTTTGTGAATTTTAGGTAAACAATATAAAATTGGGGTTTGAGCATTCATAGGATAAGTTAACCGAAACTTGTAGCCCAAACTCAACAGATCAACCTCGTCCGTGCTTAGGGCAGTGAATGAAATTTGAAAACAGCATTGGAAATATTACTGATACCCAATTCCTTGCAAAAGGTTCATTATAAAGGCTTATGTTATTGGTTGTGGACTTGGGGAAGGCGTTAGAGTATTATTGAAAGTTGAAATCTGATATTTTAAATTATTTAAGGGATAATAATTGTTCAACATTTTTAAGCAAGCGATCGAATTGCAGCTTACCCATACCCTCTACATAGTCCAGAAAGGTTGAGAGTATCCAATTCTATCGGGTGAATCAACGAAGTCTCGAAATCTAGTATACTGAGGGTGAAGTAATATTTTTTTATCTCTTCTTTAATCCAAATCCTACCAGCGACTTCCAAAGCCTTGCAAGTGGAAGAGGTATTGATTGATTCTCGTTCTCAGTGAAACATAGTTAAGGGTAACTTGACGTCTAAGACAATCAGTCGAACATCGACATTACGGGGGTGAAGGTGAGTTTTGACTACTTTTCGATATTATTTTTTGTTGTCTATATACCCCCACCGGTTACTTTGAATGATCTTGATAACCTTCTTGAATTTCTTGTTGTTTCTTTTCCTGTATTTGAAAAGAATGTCTGTATTTTGGATGATTTAAATTTGCCCTCATATTCTGATTTTGTGGATAATGGCGTGGAGAATAATTGTATAACTGCCTTTAATTACTTTTTGATTTACATGAATTTAAAGCAGGGTAACTATGTAAGGAATTTAAACAACAGAATCTTGGCCCTAATATTGCATAATAATAAAAAATGTATTGTTGAGGGTGGTTTGGACGTGCTTGTAAAGGAGGATGAGCATCACCCTGCCCTTGCTGTATCACTGGAATATTCTCATCCAGTTAATCGCAAGCGTGATTTCGCATTGAATCTTGAAAGCAGCTATAATTTTCGTAGAGCAAATTTTCCGATAATGTATGATATGTTCTCAGATATTAATTGGTGTTTTCTTACATCCTTTGATAGTGTAGAGACTGCGTGTTCTTCTTTCTATACAAAATTATTTGAGATCATTGACTTATGTGTACCTCGATATAAGAAGTTTCCGAATAAAAGTATCCCCCGTGGATTACTTCAAATATCAGACAAAATATAAAAAAGAAGGACAGGTTCCATAGAAATTTCAAAAGGTCAGAATGTCTTCAGTCGTTGCAGGATTTTAAATCTATAAGATCTATTGTTAAAAGGGACATTCAAATTTCTCATAATGGTTATTTGCCGAAAGTTGAGATTGATATAAAACGGGATCCCAAAAGGTTCTGGGCTTTTACTAAGAGCAAGAGGGAGACCTGCAATGTTCCAAACGTCATGTCTTTCAATAACAAAGAGCTAAATACCCCTACTGATATTTTGAGTCATTTTGCAACTTTTTTTAAACAGTCTTTCTCTGATGTTACTACCAATCATGTAATAATTCATGAATCCCCCTATGCACAGGACATTAATATCCACTATTTTTCTGAAGCTGATGTTGTGAATGCCTTAAAAAGTATTAAACCGAAGTTTACCACTGGACCGAATTCTATTCCGGCATTTTTAATCCATGACTGTCGTTTTGTATTGGCGAAACCGCTCCAGCTCATTTTTAACTTTATTATTTTTGAAATGTCAAACAATTTCTCAGCTGTGGAAAATTTCCAGAGTATGTCCTGTACACAAAAAGGGCGACAGATCAGAAATAACAAACTATCGACCAATATCAATTATTTGTAATTTTTGTAAAGTGTTGGAATTCTTGCTCCGCGATTCTATCTTTCCGCTTGTCCAAGGACAAATAATTCGGCAGCAGCATGGATTCTTTAAAGGTAGATCAACAACAACAAACTTGCTTAGTATCTCACAAAGCCTTGTGGAATTGATAAATGAGGGTGTGCAGACTGATGTAATATATTTGGATTTCTCAAAGGCGTTTGACCGGCTTGATCACTCTATTTTAATTTCAAAGCTTAACAGATACGGTTTCTCACAGCCTTTAATAGCGCTTATCAGGTCATACCTTTCTGACCGCCATCAGTATGTAGCTCTTCACGGCTATAACTCTGGTAACTATACAGCTAGTTCTTGAGTCCCACAGGGTTCTGTACTGGGGCCGTTACTTTTTATTCTCTTTATAAATGATATTGGCTTAGAGCTAACTGTTGAGTTCTTAGTATATGCGGATGATATTAAAATATTCAAAGTGATTATAAATATCAATGACTGTATTATTCTTCAAGACAACTTAGATCTAATTAATAATTGGTGCTTGAAAAATAATCTTCAGCTAAACATTGAGAAGTGCAACGTTGTCATCATTCACAAACAAACTTTCTGTCATTAAACATGACTATCTGCTTAAAAATACAGTTATCTCCCGCTGCGACTCATTCTGCTACCTGGGCGTAGTCTTTGACTCAAAACTTTCTTTCGTCGCTCATATAAATAAGGTAGTGGGTGAATCCCTGCGGGGTTATGGGTTTAGTGTGCGCTGCACAAGAGATTTCAATAACAGTGATGTCTTGA
The DNA here is from genome assembly GCA_963991005.1 of Barypeithes pellucidus. NCBI lineage: Eukaryota > Metazoa > Arthropoda > Insecta > Coleoptera > Curculionidae > Barypeithes > Barypeithes pellucidus. The sequence goes on from OZ022559.1 coordinate 40,368,155, forward strand.
AGACATTGTACAATTCATATGTACGGTCCAAATTAGAATATGCTGCAGTAGGCTCCTGAGTACAGTGTTCATATTAATGCAATTGAAGGTGTTCAAAGCAAATTCTTAAAATATCTTAGCTTTAAGAGAGACGGAATATATCCCATCCAGGGTTTTCCTCAATCCAGGTTACTTGAGGAATTTCATTACGGATCTCTCAGTGATCGCCGTGATTACCCTCTTTTGATTACTTTGTTTAACTTATTAAACAATCAATTGGATTGTATGGACATTTTGAGGAAGCATAACATTCTATTTACCATGTCCAAGGACAAATATTTTGAAGTTTTCTCCTATTTTTCAAATATGTGACAAATACAATAAACACATTGAATTGGATTTTTTTAATTGCTCGATAAGCATAGTTAAACAGCTGGTGCCTCATTAAACTGCTGTTCAATTATATCATACGGTTTCCATATTTTTTTTTGTTTATTGTAAGACTAAATAAGATTTGAAATTTGTAATGTAATGAAATGTAATGTAATTTTATTCTTGCTTCATTTCTTTAGATTATGTTTTTTTATATATGTATTTATCTTATCTTAACTTCAATTAAGATTATGTGCAGATATCTTTTGCCCTGCCTTGTAGTTGGGAAATGTTCCTGTAAGGCAGGTAAAGTAAATAAATAAATAAATTAATTGATTAAGGTGACCTACAAATATTGGCCCTTAGAAGTCATCCTCAAGAGGCTTGCCTTCAATTAGCCACTTAAAACATCGCTCAAAAGAGGACAAAAAGGAAATAGCAAGGAATAAATACAAAAAAAAACAAAAAACCCTGAAACAAAAGAAAAACCTAACGCAATAAATCGCCTCCAAAGGAGATTGTTATTATCATGGATCATGAAATCATAATAAGTTTGCCATAATTGCGTAACTCACCTCTAAGTGGGCACCGGGGCTATATGAATACGGGTCTCTTAAAAAAAGGAACAAAAAAAAAACTTCTCAGCCGCGTAGTAACTCAAATCCTCAAAAACTGAAAGCAATAATCTTATAATATGCTAAGTTAGCTTGTACTTGCCAAGAATAATTCTTGAAATCAACCGATATCTTGAACTGTCGCATTCAAAGATAAAACATGTGGTATCGAAGGAACCACTAAAACTGTAACTGACAACCATTTCCTTTTACTATAGTAAAATCAATTAAACCGTCAATCATTTCTTGAGTTCGGATACTCTTTAAATTGGCTCGAATCAAAATGTCTCAAAATATCCAGGCCTTTAGTTCCGACGACGCTGGCTGTTGGCCCAGAGTCGAATAAAGCTGTCAAATCCTGGTCAAATAACTTTACTGAAATATAAGGACGATTATCAATAGGTTCCTTAATAAGCAAAGGAGAAATTTCATTATTAAGAACTCTTATAAAATTTTGAAACTAGTTCAAGCCATTTATCCCAATCGGGTTTACTAAAATTACTAAAAATATTTCAATTTTTATTCCTTACTGAGGCACTAAAATTAACTGTGATGTACCTCCTCGAGGACACGTCTTCTTTACACGTGTTTTGAACAATTTGCAAAACTATTTAGTCTAACGTCCTGCAATCCACATTTAATACAAAAAAGATTACGTTTCAATCGGCAACTCTGAAATGTGTGATTTGGCATTTTACAGCTCCAACAGACGTATATTAATCTGATTTGGACTACCATTTGCAAAATTATTTTGAGAATTACTAGAATTATTTTTTAACTCAGAACTAGAAGAAGGATACATTAAAATTATTTGAAGTATTGAAATTATAATTACTATCTTCATATATCGCGAGTAGTTAGACTAACTATTTAATTTTCATGTAGATGAAAATAGATTTTAATAGATTTCAGATGAAAAAAAATTACTGCGAATCAAACAGTTTCTTGCATGAAAAATCAAAATAATATCTATATGTTTATAGAAATGAAATACCATGATATTTATTAAGGTATGGTTACTCTTTTATTAGAATTGCCAAACTCATTATTGCATAAATAATTATTTTACTCTCTTAAAAAAAAAAGTAAGTTTTAATTTTTCCATTTCGAAGCTAGTAAATTTATCGATCAATACCAAGATAAGTTATTTTATTAAAGAAGAGTAATAATGTGCATTATTTAATCGATTAATTTAACATGCAAGAGATTCGTTTATACATAAACAAATAAAGTAACTCATTTAAGAAAAGACAATTAAAAAGCATGTACTTCAAAACAGAAGTCGTAAAGTTTCATTACTGACTATATTGTAAAGTTTAATGGTAAATAAGTAATAAACAGAAACTTGCCCGAAGGAGTAAAAATGTAATTGTTGTACTTAAATTAAATTGGTTTAACTTTTCAGTAACTTAAGATTTTTACGAATCCATAACTTATTCCTAATTACTAGGAAAGTTCATTAAATTTTGAAATTATTCGATAAATTAATTTTTATAAATGGTATATAATTTAGCAAATATTTTACTCAACAACTGTAAGTCTCAAGATTAACTAATGGTACCTTCTCTACGTAAAATAATTTGAAATCCCATAATTTTTAAGAAATTAAAAAAATTATTAGTTGAAAAGATGGGATTAATTTAACCCTTAACCGCGCCGGTATATTACGCCTATTATTAAAATTTTTTAATTCTAAACTCAGTAACTGATTTGGCGTGCAAAGTTTATATACAATGCCTAATTTGAAAATTTTATAATCAATGGTTTCGAAAATATTTGGAGAAAAAGTTTCAGGGTTCCCCATTCGAAGGAGCGTAGCAGCTATGCCCATATGAAAAAGTATATTATTCTAGCCGGAGAATATGGTGATTAAGTAGTGTCTCTTAATTTGGGGATACCCTGTATAAAATTGTAACGTTCACCTGTAAATGTTTTCCGGTTCAGCATTTCAGTACCTTATTTAATGATTAACATTTCGACGGCCCACTTCTCAGCATTACCTGAGCTTTCTTCGTTTAATTTTCATTTCATTTTAGCAATAATTTTAGAGATAATCTTTGATTTGTGAGCAAGCAAAATAGTGACTTTCCTGCATGGGTCCTTAAGGGCGTTATAATAGTAAGAACTGATGGTAATTGGTGCCTTAACTAGAATTAAGACAAGAATCTGCTTTATAATCACTCGTTTTCACAAATTTCTGTCGTAAAATTTCTCTTTTCTACATATCAGTATAGAAGTTTTCTAAACCAGAGGAACATGCTTTTGGACCTCTAAAGCAGACACACCATCGCGGATCGGAAGGTAATGGAATGGAATGGAATGAAAATTCTAAATCAGCGCAGAATTCGACGTCCGGGGAAATAAGTTCTTTTGTATAGACTAGATTGATAAAGTTTCTGAGTGTGTTATTCTTTTGCAAAGGACACCAGATGAAGAATTTATGGTATTGTGTATAGTTTTAGAAAAAGAAGTTGAGAGAGAAAACAAGGAAAGGCGCCAAAGGGTTCGTGAAGTGAACCTGAAAATATAAGAATATGGAGAATTTCCTCATCTATCTCAGACATTTTAGCAGAAGAGCAAAAATTTGATATCAAATATTACTTGCTATTTGATTATATTTCGCCTTGTTATTCTCAAGATAAAAAAATGAGCTATAACCAAATGAAATTGTTATTCACTACTTTAAATAGAATGTTTTTTTTTATATAGAAAATTAAATTTGAAGACGCTCTCCATTTGTCGAGAACAAAGATATAGGCAAAAAACTGAAAAAAATAACAAAACTTAAAAAACCCATTTCCATAACATATTGGTTTCATCGTAATATCAAAAATTAATAAAATATTATGTAATAATATTTTTAAAATATAAATTTACATAATAACTACTTAATCGTTACACTATAATTTATGCAATTTTACAAAGTTTATTGCAAGCACATACAAAACTTTTTTTTTTGTAAAACACAAAATATGTAATAAAAATAAATAAATTAGATATGATTTCAAAATAGCCCCGGCTTGTTCAGTATCGTTAAATAAAATAGTTTTTACAATGTAATTTATGCGAAATGATATTTTTCATGATAATCTCGGACACCTTTAAAACCATATTTCTTTCCACGAGTTTATTAATCGATTTAGGAAAAAATATTGTATATTATAAAAGTTTTTAGAAATTAAACAAAGAAAAGTCCTTTTTTACATACATATATGCATATTTTAATTATTTATTTTTTAAACTAACAACAATACAGGGTGTTATGGAAATGATGTATTATATTTAAATGGGTGACTCCTTGGGTGTCCTAGAAAAGCGCTACATATTTTTTTTTTAAATCGACCGTTTTAAAAGTGGCGTAACAAACCGTCTTACTTAGATGTGACTCCGCGGTAATGAATTACAGCACCCTGTGGCAGTATATCACAAACACCTGTTACGCGCAATGTTGCCAAACTGTGTAAAAATGTCAAACTTTACCTTCTTATAAAAATAAATATTTAGAAAATAAATCTAGGCCGCTGTAAGGAATCCAGGACGAAGACACCTTCAGTTCGGCTTATGCTCATCACGTGCCCTGATGATAGTGTGGGACTGCATAATAAGCTTATAATCACTAAACCCCATTCGGAATCTTCTTTCCAATCTCAGAATATAACCGGCATATCGTCTGAGAGAAAAAAACACATAGTGAAACAGAATAAGTTATACTATATCACTTAAAGCAACACACAGACACCCACGAGGTTCAAATTAGTTTTTTTGAAGATATGCACCTATTATTAGATTACACAAAAGTGCTAAATACTAACGCATAATTAATAACACTACCGTACACTTAGAACAACAGCACTATAGGATACAAATTATTTCGCAATAGAAATGCAGATATAATAAAAACGCTAATTTCTAATGGGCTAATAAAATTTATTAATCCTTTACTGAAGAAGAATGATGAAATAATTATGTTGATAGACAGGACATCCCTTTAAAATAAATAGTCTCGTCTAACTAGCACGGTTGCCATTTCCGAGACTATCATTATACAGGAAAGTATTACAGAAGGAAATTCCGCAATTTATGAATATAATCTTATAAACCTTCGATAGTGGCAACGCTCTATTTTCATCCCAAATAGCTAAAAATCGATCGACCTAGTAAACCCGAATATGTCAAACGTATTTAGTTACTTTCAAAATTTTTAGATGTAAAATACCAATGTATGCAATTTTCTATTATTTCCCAGAAGGGCGTATTTTTGTCTATACAGTAGCACCTTAAAATAATAAAAACTTAGATGTGTTCATGAGATGCATACCTACGCGAAAATTAATGTGAATTTATGTGGCTTTATTTTGGTGTTTTATGAGGTTATTGTGTCGGTTTTTGATCGGGTTATTTACTTGGTGTATTTTTATAAATTAAGTTGGTTTTAAATAAGGCCGAACAGGTAAACAAAATTTCATTTTTTTTTGTCTAAAGGGTAAAATGGCATTTAAGTTGTTCAGATTCGACGGTGTCGTTCGAATTGAACAAATGAGAACATACCTGACCATTTATAAACTCCGCAGCGGTTCGTTCGAGTCAGTTCAAGTTAATAAATCAGAGATTGTTTCCCAGCGAACTGAACTGAAAGTAAAAGTTTATAATAATGTACCCTGAAAAATAAACAACTTCAAATTTGTCAAACGGTTATTGACTTTCTAAAGAGTTTACCATGAAAATGTGACAACACTGCTCAAAATTCACTGACGTTTTTTGCCATATGTTGCTTTGTTTAACTTTCTCCCAGTGACACACGTACTTATTTTTGGTTTGACAGCAGGTCATGTACCGTACATATTAAATTAAAGCGCCATTTTTGGATATTTTTCTTCAATTTGTTTTCAGCTCAGGAATTGCAGGTTTAAATATAATACGTCATTTCCATAACACCCTGTATAAATTACTATCCAATATTCTGAAATTAATTTTAACTTTTGTCAGAATAATTTTTGAAAAGAATAAGCGTTTTTTTTTAGAAACCCAAATTCCTAATTATACGAGTAATTAATATTCCATTTCAGTCGCTCATCTCTCTTTCTAATATCAGTGGCGAACACTACTCGTGGAGATCCGCGTCATCAGCGGAATAGCTAGAAAATAAATGTATCATCAAAGCTATATACACGAGTAGCTATAGAATCCTCTTAAGAAATATTACATTCATAAATATCTCTTAATTGTATACCAATTTAAGTTTATTTTATTTTAATAACACATTGTAAAATGTAGCTGTACATTGTAGTACACTATATGTTTATGTACCTATACGTTTAAAGCGAGGCAAATACTTGGCATGAATGTGAATTTAATTATACCAACAGTATTTGACTGTCAGCGTCAGACCACAAAACAAGATTTGCTCCTGGCTTTACATTTAAGGTTTTATTGCATATTTACTACAGCGTTATTGCTGATCTCCCATTAGTCATATTATGAAGTAAGTTTCCCTGACTAAGCGAATTAGTCGATAGCTCTAAAATTTGTGATTAAATTGTGCAAAATTTATATATTTTCTTCTTCCTGACATGCAAATAGGATCGATTTTTATACATACTAACATTAAAATATAGTATATTTGTATATTATATTGTCTGTTATGTAAAAATTGTCTGCCTCTTACCTCTAATAACCTAAACCGAATTTGCTTAATTCGTAAAATCATTTTGATAACGGTTATAATGTAATACACTATATTGTATTCAAAGCTAAACTTTAATGAAGAGATGTTCGTATAAACTTATATATTTTCTTAACCCATTATGACCTAGCGTTACATATATGTAATGATGCATATGTCTATCAAAGCCGGTCCTGTGTTTTCATTTCAAAATATTTTACGTAGGTGGCGCAGGTTATGTTGTGTCAAACAGTTCCGTCCTTTGCTGTCGTTTTTTATTTAGTGCATTTGTGTGGATTAGTGGCATATCAACAGCATTTATTTCAACTAAAATGAATCACTCTGAGGAGCATGGTATCCAATTTGTGTAAGTAATTTATAAAATATGTAAAATTATAAAAAATTAAATGTATTCCCAAAAGCTGTGAGAAAATATATATAATTTGTATGGAGAATTTATAATATATATGATTTTAGGGCATTTCAAATCAGCGTTACATATATGTAACGCTAGGACTTGGAGTGGTCAAAAATGTCAGATTATTATAAAATTGTGGTTTTTTATATAAGCGTGGTCTCACTCTTCAAGAAGCTTTAGAAATGGCCTATATTGATCAAGTCATCCGGAGTATCCATACAAATTCTACCTTGATAACCTATTTACAGGTATAAATTTATTAAATCATCTTCGCGAAAGAGGCTACGGTGGAACCGGAACTTTGCGAGACAACAGACTTCCAAAAAACTGTCGCACAGTAACGAAAACAACATGAAAAAAAATGAGAGAGGTAGTTATGTTTCAGATGTTGATAGAGATCACGGCGTCATCTTTTTGAGGTGGACTGACAACAATGTCGTTACCGCAGGATCAACTTGTCATGGCGTTAGACCGATAGGATATGTTAAAAGATACCTCAAGTCCGATAAAAAGTACATCCAAGTTTCAAGACCACATTTAATTGGAGAATATAACCAACACATGGGTGGTACGGATTTAATGGACGAGAATATCTCTATTTATCGAATTGGAGTAAGGTCTAAGAAGTGGTGGTGGTGTATATTCACGTGTCTAATTGATGCTTCGATAAGTAATGCATGGATCTTGTTTAGAAAATCGCAAGGAAACCAAACATCCCAACTTGATTTCAGAAGAAGTATTGCACAAACATATTTGAAGCGATATGAAAATGTTCCCAAAGCAGCAGGAAGACCTTCAACTTCAAAGTCAAGTCTATCCACGAATAGAGTTTCTGACGATCTTCGGTACGACGGTTTAAATCATCTCTTAGTGTCTATACCTGATAAGAAGAGGCGTCGTTGTGCCGGCGAAGGTTGCTCATCCAGCACCAGAACTATGTGCGTGAAGTGTGATGTTGGTATATGCATCGAATGTAACTACATTTTTCATAGGTACCAAAACAAGAGAGTATCATGTTTAGTAACTTCCAAAAATAGGTACCTGAATGTCCTAGCGTTACATATATGACACACCCTTTTTTTTGTTCAAAATAAAAAAATTTCAAAAAATCCCTTTATAACTGTTTTATTTAACATCCATTTTACCCAAAAGTCGAAAATTTACTAATAAACTAAAAAAATAAAAATTCCGGCCTTAATGGGTTTATCATTTAATATTTTATACAGACACAGACGTACATCATCGATGGGAGAGGGGGGTGGTAATCAAGTCTACGAGTTGAGGCTCCATGAGGCAAATCATAGCGATTCAAAAATAATAGGTAAACTGTAGAGGAATAGAGCTAAAATGAGTAAGTGATAAAATAATAGTACATTGTGTACCTAACAAGTACGTGAAGATAGGTTTTATATACGAGTGAGTAGTTTACAACACCATAACACAAGCTGTACGTGAGTGAAGAATCCCATTCTACACGGCGACTTTCTCAAGAATTCAAGAAGCTTCAAGAAACTAGTGCGGTCCCTAGTTACGGTTCTCCCACTATTTACCAGCAATAATTTTTAAACGCGCTATGTAGGTGCTCATACAAATAAAAATACTTATTCGTCTTACGTTCAAAAATAACTATACCAAATTAAATTTATCCTTTAATTTTTTAATAGACAAAATTTTTCCTTCATCTTCTTTCCCATCTGGTGGCTGGTACTCTCCAGTGAGCGGGGTAAAGGTGGTGGGACCACACAAGACCGATTGACAAGTGCGTGTAAGTTCGGCATCGCCAATCATGCCTGGCATCCCTGACAATCGAATAATGACAAATCGATTGGTAATATTTTAGGACTTTTTGTAGATTCAAGAATTCTCGAGCTATTTTTCTTTTTAGAGCTGGCTATAACTTTAGAGGAAGAGAAATCTCTAGGTAAGGTCTGTGCCCTCTGGAGAAAGCCAATAAATCGGGACATCAATTAAGAAAAAAATTCACAGTAGTTTAAGGACTCAACAACAGTGAAAGATTGGGAACAACGAATCTCACCGTCGAGCTACGATGAATTCAATGACATATACCTATAATCGAATAGTTAAAGCGTTGGACTCCCAACTCAAGAGCGTTGGTTCGAGGTACGTGGAAAACTTTTAAAAATAAATTAAATTAATCGAGGGGCCCCGCTTAGAAATGGGGTACCGGTTCCTAGAGGTAAGACTCGAGACGGAGGCCATGTATCATTGATTCATCTACTACAGCAGCTGGAAGGTCTCTAGAAAATGGACATAAAAACGCCAATCGGACCTTAAATTTTCCCATAAGAAGTAAAGTGTAGAAATGATATATTTTGACCCCGAACTTTCGCTGTTTATTACTTAAACTTAAATTGGTGTAGCATATAACCTTCACAAAGTAATATTATTTGGGCGTGGATAGTTATACCCCTGTATTGTAACAAATCACATATATCGTATAATCTCTTCGTGAAAGTCTACAGCCGGTTGATATAACTTCAGAAAAAAAGTGGGTAGATGAAAGTCAGTACTAGTAGATAACTTTGTTTCAGAGTTATGTTTAAACATACAAAATAATAGTATTATGAGACATAGTAAAACAAAGTTAAACTAGTAAAATTTTTCACTATATTTTTATAAAAATTATTTTATAATAATATTATTATGATAATAATAATATATATAATTATTATATTGATTCGATTAATTTAAAAAACTCTTTTTATTCTTTATTATTTTAATTTTATTGAAAATTCACATTTAGTTTGGAAAGCCATAATATTCGAAAATGTATTTTAGTAATCAAGGCTCTTTACTTAAAGTAATATCTAATAAATTATATGTAAGGCCCACACCTGAACTTCGATGGTTGATTTTTACCTAATTATATGTTTTCGAACAAACCCGAACCGAGTGTGCCTAATTTCACTAATTTATTATTTTGAACTTTAAAATGAAATGGAGCAGGAAGAAATGCTTAGAACCTACATTTACAACCACAATCACATTTTCATAGCTAAACTCGAAGATCAATAAAAATCTTTATGGAATGGGAAGACAGCGAACAAGCACCATTAACCTTAGCTTCTCCAAAAAATGTTTGTTTGCTTCAATTGCACGCGCTCGGCTCATTTAATTCGTTCGGAGGAAAATGTTGAAGTGAGTACCCACCTTAAGACCATAAATTATGTATTGGTATAGTCTAAGAGCCTAGATATGTTTGATGTGATATGTTGTAGTGATTCTAATTCTTCATCCGAATCTAATCCACAACTTCCTGAGGACACCAGTTGTGACCCAACATTTTTACCAACTACCAGTGAACCTCACTTAATAACTCAGAATAAATTAAATGACTTAGTACGTGACCTAGGATTGTCAAAACAAAAATCGTAACTTCTTGGTTCCAGACTTCAACAGTGGTACTTGCTAGATAAAAAAGCAGGTGTTTCACTTTACCGAAAACGGAATGTAACGTTATCAAGTTTTTTTAAAATGGAAGGATCGCTAGGTGTCTGTTGTGATATTGATGGTCTAATGAATGAGATTAATATGGAACATGATCCTAACGAGTGGCGTTTATTCATAGATTCGTCGAAATACAGCCTAAAAGTAGTCCTGCTTCATAATGGAAACAAAAACACCATCCATTCCTTTTGCCCATTCAGTGACAATGATAGAAAAATATGATAACTTAGCAACCATATTAAATCGTGTTAAATATGAACGTATTAGTGGGATATCTGTGGAGATTTAAAAGTGGTAGGTATATTGCTAGGACTTCAAGGGGGTTTTACAAAGTATTGCTGTTTTTTGTGTCTGTGGGGGACAGTAAGGCAACAAAAGAACACTACAGTAAAAAAGATTGGTCTCATAGAACTTCTTTTGAACCAGGCACTTCAAACGTTAAATATGCCCCCCTTGTTAACCCAAAAAAGGTGATGCTACCGCCTCTCCATATTAAGTTTGGACTAATGAAAAACTTTGTCATAGACATGGACACAGAAGGTAGTGGTTTCCAGTACCTAAGATAAATATTTCCTCACCTAAGTGATGCAAAATTAAAAGAAGGCATATTTATTTGACCTCAGATAAGGAAGCTCCTAGATCTCCATTTTCAAGAACAATTAAATGAACAGGAATTGGCAGCTAGGACGTGTTTTGTATGTGTAGTTAAAAAGATTTCTGGGCAACAAGAAACATGAAGACTATAAAAGACTCATAGATGAACTGTTGAAAACCTATGAATTACTAGGGTGTCGCATATCTCTAAAAATACATCTTTTGCACTCCCATTTGAATTTTTTCCTGGAAAATTTAGGTGCAGTAACGATGAACAAGGAGAGAGACTTCACCAGGACATCATGACGATAGAAACAAGATACCAGGGACGCTAGAATCCATCTATGTTGGGCGACTACTGTTGGGTTTTAATAAGAGATGATGCTACAGAATACAAAAGGAAAAAGTGAATGTTTTTGTCGCTGTATCATATCTTGTGCTATATATTTTTTATTAACATAACAACCAGTCCTCAGTAATGTTTTTGCATAGATACCACATGTTTTATATGTTTATATGAAATAAATATATTAGATTTTAAAAATATGTCATCTCCTCTTTTTTCCCCACCACCCATCCCTTATAACAAAAAAAACTGTACGTGTTACAGTAATTAGCTTATCATTTTCGGATTTAGGACTCTAAAATACTTCAGAAAAACCTATTTTCATCAATGTTACTTTACAAAAATTTAAATTTGTCGACTTGTTATTAGAACATAGAATTTAATTTCAGAAAAAATAACTTAATGGCGTTAAATCCTGCTATAAAAAAATATTTTTAGTCTAAGTTATATCAACTAAATAGGGGATGCCCCCCTCTTTATTTCAGAAACCACTTTACAATAAAGTTGATATTTTTAACAGGTGACTTGTAATAATAATCAAAATATAGTATAGCTGTCAGTACCATTTCATTCTAAAACAAATCTAAATATATTCAGAATATAAGCGTGTGAAACCCATATTTAATTTTAAAAATACACAACAAAACCTCCATTGAAGCAGCAGATTTTGCAAGTTTTAATGTCAACACAATTAAACCCCAGGCTCCGAAATATATATTGACTCTAAATCCGAAAGGGAAAAATCCTTTGACACTTTTTCTCATAAGCCTGGCTCGACGTTACGGTTTAGTCCGTTAGATGCATATTTGACGTCTGAAATATCTAAAGTTTATGAGGTTCTCCTCTATTTATAACTTCACAAGTTTATACGACAGTTGAGTTATTCTCAAAGTTTTGTAATTTATTTATACAATTTTTTATCCACGATCGAGTGATAAAGTATATTTCAATTATCATATTTCCGGGCGTATAACATAATTTTCTTGACCGCGATATAGAAATTAATCTCTTTATCATACAGTAAATTTTATTTAACCTGTATAATTTTATGACCTAAATATTCTCAATTTGAAAAATTTATAGCTTTTAAAATTGTCACTTGGTGCAATGTTTGAAGAATATCTCGAAGATGAACTGAATGTGGAAAAATAAAACCGAAATTTCTTTTTAGTTCTGATCTTAAAAAAATTATAAGTTTCGGCTTTTAGAGGTTCTTAGAGGATGCCAAATCTGCAAGTAAGGGAAAAGCTAATATCTAAATATACAGGGTCCGCAAACGAAGGTGGACGGAAGATTAAATCGTTATCGAAGAACTTATCATCAATACTAAAACAGCTTGAGATATTGGATTAAAAGCGGCATATTTTAAAAATATTTTACATTATACAGGGTGGCCCAAAATAGTGTGATAGCATAAAGTTGTATTTTTTTAAATGGGACACCCAGTATTTTATTGCATATTTAGGTTCGTACTACTAACGTTTATAAGTGCCTCAAATTATATTTAATTTGGGTTCGTAGTTTCGGAGAAATAAATTAAAACCTAAAAAAAGGTTTTGAATAAAAAAATCAGAAAAAAACAATCCAGAACTATTTTTTTAACCTCGGCATTGAGTGAAATTTATGACAAGAGGTCTAGAGATACTATGAATGTAATTGCGTTTATTTATTTTATGCAGGGTGTTCATAATAAGCTTTCAAAAACGCCACAGTTTAAAATAATTTTTCTCAAGTTTTTCAAATGGAACACCCTGTATATTATTTGGCTATTTGACGTAGAATTCATAGACAATTTTTTTTTGTAATACAAGCATATAAGTTATATCCAGCCGTTTTCGAAATAATTATAAATATCATAAATTATGTTGTTTAAATAGAGTTTTTATTGGGAAATTTTGTTATAGGTGACTAGACTAATAGTTGTAAACTAAAGTAAATATTCAAAATAGCTTCCTTCTACTCTTTGAGTTTACCGTATTTTAGTTATTTCGATATAAATTATAAAAACCTACATTTTTGCTACTTTTATTTATTTAATTTTATTTTTTATTCTTAATCAAGTTGCCATGATTTCTTTTTGTTTAGATTGTCACTATGACAGCCAAATAAAATTATTTACATTTATTCAGTCGTCGAAATTAAGTACTAACTTACACAAAATGTCGAATTTTACAACTTTAGAAATGGTAAATATGATTTTAATACTGGGTGAATGTGAAAGAAATTGCCTCCTCGCGAGCCGAGTGTATGCTGAAAGATATCCAGATATTAAAAGAAAGCCGAGGCCAAAAACCTTCGAGAAGTTGTTGCAATGATTTTTAGTAACAGGAAGCACTGCGTACACAAAAAGGATGATAATCAATAAACCCGTTATTAATGAAGAAAATGTATTAAGAGTTCTGTTGGCAGTAGAGGAAAATCATTAAATTAAGTAAAAGGAAGCTATTTTGAACATTTACTTTAGTTTATAATTATTAGTCTAGTCGCCTATAACAATATTTCCCAATAAAAACTCTATTTAAACAACAATATTTATGATATTTACAATTATTTCAAAAGCGGCTGGATATAACTTATATGCTTGTATTACAAAAAAAAATTGTCTATGAATTCTACGTGAAATAGCCAAATAATATATAGGGTGTTCTATTTGAAAAACTTGAGAAAAATTATTTTAAAATCTGGGATTTTTGAAAGCTAATTATGAACACCCTGTATAAAATAAATAAACGCAATTACATTCATAGTATCTCTAGACCTCTTGTCATAAATTTGACTCAATGCCGAGATTAAAAAATAGTTCTTGATTGTTTTTTTGATTTTTTTATACAGGACTGCAAAACTTTTTTTTTAGTTTTTAATTTATTTCTCCGAAACTACAGAACCAAATTAAATAAAATTTGAGGCACTTATAAACGAGAGTAATACGAACCTAAATATGCAATAAAATCCTGGGTGTCCCATTTAAAAAAATATAACTTTATGCTGTCACACTTTTTTGGGCCACCCTGTATAATGTGTAAAATATTTTTAAAACATGCCGCTTTTAATCCAATATCTCATGCTGTTTCAGTATTGTTGATAAGTTCTTCGATAACGATTTAATCTTCCGTCCACGCTTCGTTTGAGGACCCTGTATAGGTGGTTAAAATTTAAACAACAATTTAATCTTACAATAGTATATTAAATTATTGAAATTACGGTCCGGCGACAGCAATAAGATAAGATATACAGTGTATCCCAGGATAAGCCAACCTATAGGTGTAAATGACAAAAAATTTTCTAATTGAAATTTGATCATTTGGGATCTAGGCCTACTTGATTAGAAGAAAAAAATTAACATACTTTGATTTTTATGAATTCAAGCAGGCCTTGACCGGACATTATTTTTATTTCCTGACTAAGTTAAGTGCCTCTTCTTCGCAAAATATCGTTGAGAAGAGTTGCTCAGAATTCACAATCATGCAAGCGTACCGAATTTATTAACTATCCGCATATATTTTTTTAACCTTTAAACAGAAAAAAAATGCAGTATGCGCACTGTCATCCTAAGCAAAAACAGCGCAGTTGCAAAAGATTGAATATTGAGTCAAATGTTGTAATGGTTTCAGATGTATAGGAAAAATCATTTAGGGTACTCTTGGAGTAGTGCGTGTGCGTAAAAAGCGATTCCTGTTGGTTTTAAATCGTTGGATAAATCGTTCCATAAAGATGAAGTCCTCCAGATGAAAGAATTCTTAAATAAGGAAGTTCGAGGAGTACTAAGCTTAACCACATATGGATGCGCGGTAGTGGTTCGTCGTGTATTTCTGCTATTCGCCGCTCTGGGCGGAATAAGAGAGCAAGGTCAGCCGAGCACTTTCCGTAAAAATCTCTGTAAAAAAGAGTCAAATCCAAAACCTGTCTTCGATGTTCTAGGCTGTCGAGGTTCTTCGTCAGGTCTCCAATCAAACGAATGGCTCTCCTATAGATGGACTTCAGTAGCCGAAGAGTATGTTTGGGTGCAAAGCCTCCAGACCTGAGAGCAGTACTCTAGTGATGGTCGAATCTGGGCTTTGTATAGTGTCAAAAGTTGTTGAAGTATGTACAACTTTGTGGTGCGGAAGAGTATACCAAGTTTCTGAGAAGCTATCTTGGCGATTGCCACAACGTGATAATGTAAACAAGACATATTTCCTCCCAGATTGACGCCCAGCAAATTAATAGGTGAAGCCAGTGGGATTGCGTTCTTTAATGTTAACCTTTTTAGAGGGGAGTCAATATGGAACCTTGAGGAATACCGGTATTGATGGTGAAGGTGTCTGAGAGAAATCCGTCAATCGCCTCTTGTAGAGAGCGGTCCTTAAAAGAGCTAGACAACAAGACGTGACTATGTTAGCCATTTATTTATAGAAATACTGTATTTAACAGTTACTGTTAATATGTTTTATTTTAATTAGAATTAATTCCTAGCTTCTGTTAAGTATGAGGCCTACACCAAGTAAGAACAGCGTTTCTAACTAAGATAAACTTAGGAAAATGTCAGAATATGCATGGCGTTATTTATTATATTACAATAATTATTATAGACGAACAAATTAAATAGGTAGCTAAAAGGTCTATTTCGCAAATCTTCAAATATTAAAACTTACATTTACATAATAACTGCAAGGTTTACCCGAACAAACCAGAACAACTAAATTTGCAATATTACCGGATTTTCTAACAGCTGGTACAGTATGGTTTATATAATAAATAGATCAACGAAAGAGCGTGATAGGACTTTGGGGGCTTTGGAACTGTATACAGATTTGGATGATTGCACCACCTGGTTCATATCGGATAACTACTGTGCTAGAACAGTTTTGGAAATATAACTGTTAAAACCTTTACTTGATGTACTGATGCTGATGCTGATGATTTATACGAGAGGATCTTTCTTCACACTAGCATTAAAGTAAATCATAATTATTTAGATTAATTTTATCTTGCTTCCGACGATATATTCAAGATAATAGGACCGTCTATTAACACTAGCAAATTTATTAAAAACAATAAAACTAAAAATGACAATACCAAACAATCTGGCGTCCATAAATTAAAATGCAAAGATTGTCCGAAAACATACACAGACCAAACAGGTAGACAGTTCAATAAAAGAATACAAGAACATTATAATAGTTATATCAGAAACAAAACCGACTCAAACTATGCTATTCATTTACTTGATAACAAACATAATTTTGATCCATGTTTTAAAATTTTACATAGGTACTGAAAATAAAGCATTTAAACTTAATCTGTTATAATCTATGGAGATTAATAAACTTAAAAATTCCGACATGTTACTTAATGATCAATTAGATTTAAATGGTTCTCTTTAGTCAACCCTATTTTGTTGACCTACACATTGTCAAATCCTATCAGATAAAGATTGTTTCACGAAAAATGGATATAACTTAATGACTGCAGTAAAAGTACCTGGGGCCATCCCATTATTTATGACCGTTTGTTATTATTATGTGGAAAGGACCGGATTGTAATAATTATAATTAAATATAGGCACATCAGATAGGTTAGGTTGCTTAATTTATATTTAAATATCTTTTTGTGGTAAAACTTGTTAATTTTTGAGGAATGGTTCAAGAATTGTCTTTTACCAAATATTCCTCAGAATAGCGTGATAGTAATGGACAATGCGAGAGAAAATATTTCTCCGACTTTAAGTTCTAGTGTTGTAGAATTAATACGAAAATGCTTTAATGATATTCCCCCAGGTAGTTGGAAAAATTCAGTCCGTCACGTAATAACTGTAGAAAATTTGTATATTAGTCTGGATCGTATAATTAATCCAATTATAATTAATTTTGATGAGGATAGCGATAGCGAAACAGAACTATCTATAGAATGACATTATAAATGTAAATAAATATGACTAGTAATATTTAAAAAAAATATTATTTCATTTGATTACATTAATATAATCATATCATTACTTATTTTCCTTAGTCCGTCCCTTCATACTTCACTTGTTTATTGCCAAGCTCTTGTCGACACAATGGGACCGACCCAGGAAATCATTAAGTCGAATCCAAATTTCGTGAAACGTACTGTACTCTATTCAATCACAGCGACCATAATCTTGGTTTTCCCTGACAGTATAACCTTCCCTCTCCTTCTTTATAATTTTAATAATTTGAATATATTGTATATTTTTCATTAGATCTTTATTACATCACTCTCATCTGACGAAGCTATAGTATAGCGAAACATGTTATGTTCCTTTTAGTAAACAGTCCTTAAGTTTACTGAAATGAAAAGCGGTAAAACATTTTATTATATTTTCATTAAAACGTATTTCAGCATACTAATTAGGGTTTAAAAGCTAAGTTGTAGCTGCGGTTGTAACAATTTCGTCTGCAAATGAAACTTTACGGTATTCATTAAAATATAAGCTATTTTGGTATGAGATTTGTTCATAAATAAATTTTAAAGTCCTTTATCCTTAGTCACTTGTTTATTGTTATAAATTAAATACATATTATTTAAACTTACTGATATTTTGTTCTCAGTTTTCAGGTCTTTAACATAACTTAACAATTTCTTGTGACATGCTCAATGCTCATCTCCCAGTAAATCAGTGGATTCTCACTTACATAATGTAAAATCATCTACTCCCATAATTTAAGGGAACCTTTAACGATCACGATCATGGCGATTTTAGCTTAGTTTAGTTCAGTTTAGACGAGTCTATATTTTCAGATTAATAATTCGATATTTCTGCTAAAGTACAATTTATGGAATTTCATTGAGTTATTAAATAAACGCTATATCGATATATACTGAGAGATATCTCGAATTGATATAACTCAAATATGAGTTGTCCTAGAGCGAAGCGTGTTGCTAATATGGGACAGCCCAGACCTCTGAATTGCGGCAACCAAATCGAAGAAATTGCATCAACTCACTATTCGTAAGTTATTATAGCACAGAAGATGGGTTATTTTATGCGTTGGAATAGCTCACGCCCCACCGTCTTAAATTATTGATGGGCTACCGTAGCCACCAGTATGTGAATTGTGATGCGTTACTAGTCGGGCTAGATTAATTCATGATTCGAGCTATCAAAACTTGACATTTAAGTTGTTCTAGCTTAGGATGGTGGCTGGAATAACTCACTCTTTCGGCTACCAGACTACAAATTTTCGACTACCAGTACCTAAATTGTGGACTATCGGAACTCAAAATATTTCTTTGATTTAACGCCTGCATATTGTGGACTTCAATTGCCTTCTGTTTCTTTCAAACTATGACATTTTTGCTGTATGTTTTAAAAAAAAATAATCAAATGAATTATAGACAGGAGAGCATACTACGACTAAGAAACCATGCGGACGAAGTGATGACGATTGCTTCAAGAGGCAACTTGATTTAATATACTGTAAAGAAGAGCGCGATTATCGAATGTAATACCACAAGATGTGTCGGGATTACCGAATAATACTTTTACCTGACACGAAACGCGTTACCCGGCAACAACACTACGACTCCGAAGGAGGTAACTGTACATATTTCCATCACCGGGCTTATCCCTTTGACTGCGTAAATAGCAAACAAATTTTGAAATTCAGTCGAACAGTTGAACGAGGAGACAGCGGCATCCGATTCAATGGAGAGGAGGAACATAATCTACCTATGTCTATTTGTTTTGCAATACTTACTATTTTTACTCTTCTAACTTGTTAGTAGGATATGGGAGGACAACAAATTTCCATACAATTTAATTTTTTTTATTGGTAGAAACAACTTTGCACGTCTGTCACCCTCAGAATTATATTTTATGTGCATATTTCTACCCTCCCCCTTCAGGTGTCGCCAAGGAATATCCGAGAGGGAGTTTACTTTTATTGGCTATTTTCAAGTGACTAACTTCAACGCCAACGACAATAGGTCCAATAGAACATAACTTAAAACTCTCTTAATTTTCTTCACAATGATACTTATACTTTTAACGTTTGGCATAATAATTGCTTTAAAATGTTTAGCAGGATTGTGACTGAAGCTGAATCTATGGAAGTGGCGTGGTTTACATTTGACGCATTTACTCTGACTTTAAAAGTATATATCTAGGTAGTGAGAGTTAAAATGTCGTCCTACTTGCCCCTTAATTTATTTAAGCCTTCGTTGCTCGTCGGGTCAAAGTTAGCCGGTTGAAAATAGCCAACAGAAGTGTAAACATCAATAATAAATTTAACATCAACTAGTAAAATCATCTGAAATGCCCAAAAATACAGTGGTTCGTTTTCAATTTGCCACCCACATTTCCCACATACATATATTAGCAAGGAATCCAGCATAGTTTATGGTATAAAATCTGTAATAATTAAAAAAATATTATAAATAATAATGAAATTCTTAAAAAACTTTTCGTCTTAAAAAATAATTTTAATAAACTTTTTGTCTTAAAAATCCATTTCCCTGGTATTTTCGTATCGAGTATTTAAAACTGAATATTTCGATATTCTCTATTACTGAGAGAAATAAACTTTCAAAAATTGTGTGCAATCAGTTTAATTTACGCCTGATAATGTCAGGGATTTATCTTGTTGGATAGTTTATTTCTTACGTCAAGAACACAAACGTTCACGTTTTCAATTACGCCCTTCTGCTGAACAAAAACATGGCAAATGGTGCAACTTAGAATTAAAATAGTTTCCCAAGATTATATTAAAGATTTTCAGTTAGTGCAGTGGCACTTACTAGATAAATAAATAAATTCGACTAACTGAGTGTTTCCAGGAAATTCAGAAAATTTCACGTATGCATCTGGCCTCCATAAAATAAATGTTGTTCTTTTATAGCATTGTACCGATTAATCCCAGAAACAGATTAATCACACAACGTCATTCTTGTATTTATTATTAATAAAACTTAAATGTATTTGAATAAATCAAAAATTAAAAGTCTATATTTTTCAGGTGGTATTAATATCAAATACTAATGTATGGAAAAATTATTATTTTCCAGACCACCCGATGATACCTTATACAATAAGGGCGTATTGTGTGTGTATAAGGTATTATCGGGTGGTCTGGAAAATAATAATTTTTCCATACATTGGTATTTGATATTAATACCACCTGAAAAGTGTAGACTTTTTATTTTTGATTTATTCAAATAACGTCTGTTTAGATTGTGTGGGACTGCTAACAGATGATACTGCACGTTGTATTTTCTTGACTACCGTCGATAATGCATCGTGAAGTACAAGGTTGTCTCTGATGTACACCTACCCTATACTAGCCCGGTGAGAATGCTTATGGGGCGGATCGAAACACGTAAGAAGGCCTTGGAAGTGATGGTAAGCCTACTCTGCTCCATGCGCTCACAAGTAACCTACTTTTATCTATCTGTTTCACTCTAGCATTTAAGCGTCAATATCAGACTTACGTAGAGTTAATATGAAATGTAAAAAAGTTAGTGTTTATGCAGGCGACTTGATCCTGGTCATATTTGTCTCACTTTACTGTCTTAGGGAAGGTTGCTGCAGACAGAGACAGGCATAAAATGAGAACAGCACGAACTGTTAAATGATTTTACAAGTCAATTTTCTTCGTCTGGCATGGAATATAATCAAGCAACATATGAATGATATGTAAAGTGAATGAAAATGGCGAAAACGAAGCGTCCTTAAATTCTAAAATAATTTTTAATTTTCTAATCTCTTCACGAGAAACGTCGCTTTCTTTTTGGTGCAAGTGAGTAATTTCTAATTGAAATATTCATTTAGTCATCTTTACTGAGAGTAAGTATCGATAATAATTTCTTTTCTTAAATCATATGGGGCCCAAAAATATGCTCGAACTTGAAGCCTGAAATATTTGCTAGTACCTAGAGCCCAGTTGAAGATGGTAAAATATTTTATGTAAATTATGATTTACTTCCTATTTTTTAATAAAACTACTTACAAGCTGATTTTTTCGTTTGTAGTTACGTTACTAGTTCAATAAATGATATAAGAGTGTGTAAGGATTATTTTAAAGTGATAATTATAGCTTTAAACATGTCACAATCCTAATATTTGATGTTCACTACTTAGCAAATCAAATAAAAGGGGTTTGAATGTTTTTTGTTGGTTAAATGTCACGTTAAAATATTGACAATAATAAAAATTTGTTTGCTTGTCAGCTGATGCCAGACGTAATGGATACCGGGTTTGTTCGTTTGTTCATACCTGCTTCGATTTGTTAACACGGCTGTTTGTCTCCTTCCTGTATTCGTTGCCCTGTACTGACGAGAACAAAAGAGTTCGAAACCGGTCTGCAGGTGGTTACATCGTATCATTGGAAAGGGCTTCCTTTTCCTGGTTGTACCATTCAATCTGAAATAGTAATTTAATGTGCTACTGGGTAGACTAAATACGCCCTTATTGTATAAGTTAACATCGGGTGGTCTGGAAAAATAATAATTTTTCAATACATTGGTATTTAAATGTATTTATTTGTTATTTTAATTGAAATCCGGTATATTTATAATGCTCTTTTTAAAAATTTAAAATTTATGTGAGATATAGCTTTCTTAACCATGCAGTATAATACCACATGAAACATAAACCCCAAAAACTATATAGTAATTAAGTTAGACCACGTGCAAAACGGAATATATATACTCGCACTCATGAAAAACTGATGATATGAGTATAACACACATGATTCTGCCTTCTGAAAATGAATACAATATCCACGAGATAGATCTCTTCTAACTGATATCTGGAACTGGAATTTGGAGTTTCAGATGCAAACAATAATTATATTATAACAAAATTCCAAGTTTTTCTAAAACCAGTTGCGGTTACCAGTCAAATATGATATTCTCCGTGTTTCTTCAACGAATATACATATATATTTAATGTACAAAGTTTATTGTAACTATATATACGTTCTATTGTTTTTTAATCTTTCTTTTTATTAAGTTGAGAATTGGCATTTAAATTTATATTTTTTATAAAATATTTTATGCTAAAAAGTCATAAATTATGTTCCCTCGGAAATTATTTGTACCTTAAACCACAGTCTTGAATCAGCTGGTCTAGACCCTTAAAGACTTTAATCACAAGTTTTTTATATGTTCTCAAAGTTCATTTTGGTGTAAGATTAGTAAATCAGATGTAACAAATAATTTATTACTACCATTGCCTTAAATAGAATATAAAATCTAAATACCCTACTATGATGGCCACTGGTTAGAACATTTCTCTATGGAGTTCTTCACATTCGTAGCTCATGCACCAATACGAAGTGTAGTTTCCGGGAAATAATTTTGAAGTGATTATTATACCACACTAACTATAGTTTACTATAGTTTTATTGCTGTGTTATTGCCAACAGTTTTAAGCTATAATTTCTCTTAAAGGAATTACTATAATAATACAGGGTGTTATGGAAATGACGTATTATATTTAAATGGGTGACTGCTAGGGTGTCCTAGAGAAGCGCTACACATTTTTTTTAAATCGAACGTTTAAAAAATGGGGTAATTCACTCCTAAAACCACCGGTTACTCCTTGGCACATTCATATATGATCATATTACATTGCCAAGCTGTGTAATCAATAGATGTTCAGGCACAATGTTGCCAACTGTGTAAAAAATGAAAAACTTTAGATTCTTATAGAAATAATATTTAGTTTACCTAGTATCCAAATAGAAGTGAATCCAAGTGCCAGTACACTAGCAAGTAATCCAGGACACATACATCTTGAGATTTTTGTTTTTTTTTTTATGGGAAAAGCTTTATGCTCATCACGTACCCTGATGATGGAATTGCATAATAAGCTTATACCCACTAAACTCCATTCGGCCTCTTATTTCCAATCTCTTGGAATATTTGCACTAAATCACTTAAAGAAACACCCACGAGTTTCAAATTAATTTTTTTTGAAGATATTCACTTATTATTTGATTACACAAAAGCAATAAATACTAGCCCATAATTACACTTTACAATAACCTACCGTACACATAAAACAACAGCACTATAGGATACAAATTATTTCGCAATGGAAATTCAGAAATATTAAAAACGCTCATTTCTAATGGGCTAATCAAACTTATTAATCCTTCACTGAAGAAGAATGATAAAATAATTCTGTTGATAGACAGGACAACCCCTTCAAAATAAATAGTCTCGTCCAACTAGCGAGGTTGCCATTTTCGAGACCATCATTATACAGAAAAGTATTACAGAAGGAATTTCTGCATTTTATGAATATAACCTTATAAAACATCGAAAGTGGCAACGCTGCAGTTGCGTAAAGAATAGGCAACCCGATTGTACAAGATCAGCTGTTTAAAGAAGCCGGTCGGTTTCTTACTGTTTTTATTAAGTTTCAAGCAGATTTGTGTGTTAATACTTAAACCCGAGTTTAAATTAATAAGTTATTTGTTCTTTTCGCGATGGTAGTGCCCCAGTTCAGCAGTTCAATATCGATCGACGGAACCAACGTGTTATTTATTTTTAAAATTTTTTAGATGTTAAATACATTATTTCCCAGACCACTCAGACAATAAGGGCTTATCTTTGTCTACACAGTAGCACTTTAAAATACTAATTTAGATTGAATGATACTTAGATGTGTTCATGATACGCGATTTTGTGAGATTATTGTGCCGGTTTGTTTTTGTTCGGGTTACCTAGGTACTTGGTGCTTTTTTATAAATTAAGTTGGTTTTAAAGTCCGAAAAGCTAAATAAAATTGCATTTTTTTTCTAAAGGGTAAGTGGCATTTATAAACTTTTAAGTTGTCCAGATCTGACGGGTGTCGTTCGAACTAAACAAATGAGAACAAACCTGGCCATTTATAAATTCCGCGGCGGTTCGTTCGAGTCAGTTCATGTTTATAAATCAGAGATTGTTCCCCAGCGAACTGAACTGAACGTAAAAGTTTATAATAATGTACCCTGAAAAATAAACAACTTGCAAACTGTCAAACGGTTATTGACTTTCTAAAGAGTTTACCCTGAAGATATGACAAACACTGTTCAAGATTCAGTGACGTTTTTCGCCATATGTTGCTTTTCTTACCTTCCTGACAGGGTTACCACGTGGACATTTTTGGTTTGACATAAGGTCATGTACAGGGAATATTAAATTAAAGCTCCATTTTTGGATATTTTTCTTCAATTTGTTTTCATCTCAGGAATTGACGATTTAAATATAATACGTCATTTCCATAACACCCTGTATATTAAAATTATGACTATTTAAATTTCGTATAAGTACCCTATTTCTTACGAGAATATACATCTAATCTAATACTAAAATAATCATGATGTAAATTGATCAATGAGAGTAATTTACTGTGCTATTAATTGTACAACCATTATCACGGAATAGTATTCAGACAATTAAACAGAGAATAACTGGAAACAATTATACAGAAGAAGTTCGAGATATAATCATGAAATTTACAAATACCAGCAGCATAGACTGCTTCATTTCGATAGAGGCCACGAAGCTAAAACGGTCCATAATATATTCTCTGGGAAGAGACTAATGGATAGAAAGTAGGAAATAAATAATAAACAAAAAATGTTTGATGAATACCTTGGACACATTCCAACCAAAATGAAGATTCAAAAAATAACCCTGACAGGTGGAACGAATCTGTTCAAGATTAAGAAGAGATCCAACCAACATAATCACGATAACTTATTATTGAAATTCATGAAAATATTAACCCAAAAGAAGCTGCTGTATTTCATTTAATAATAGAAGTCCCAGTAATGAGTAAAAGTTGTCAATACTGCCCATAGCAATACTAAAGCCCTACACGAAATACAAAATACTGGTTTAAGAGTAACATCAGAATTCAACTATTTATTTAAAGCTAATACTAATTTGGTACAATACTGGGACTGATGTGGTCTAGACGCCCATAAATGTCGATCTATGCCGCTATCAACCAACCCTCGACGGATATAAATACGAAATATACTATTAAGAATTTTATTGTTCTTAGTTACATAATCACACACATCGTTAATGCCAGAATTGGACTTTAGAATCTAACTTGAACTCTCTAGAGGATCATTAAAGCTTCCTCGCTACGATTTTCTTCTTGCTCAAATAATGATCCTTGACAATATCGTATTTTATTTGCTGTATAAAAAGACGAAAATACTTTTAATTATAAATTTGCGAGGGCATCAAATAGTGAGTTTAAGTAAGGGTAAGGCTTCTTCTGTAAATGTTTTAATGTAAAATAGCCTTTTTTAATATAAATGACAATTATCTTTGTCCATTTATGATTAAAACGCTTTTAATTAAAAGCCCCTAACGTTTTAAAAAGATTTTTTAAACAGGAAACCTCAGATAAAATCTCCAAAAAATAATTTAAATAAATCGGGTTTTACAAAGGGAAAAACATGAAATTAAACTTCTTTTTAATTAGCTTAGCACAGATTATAAAACAGTAATAAAAATTCAGGCCTAAAGCTGTAAAAAAAATAATACCGGCAAAACAGGGCGTCAATTTTTAACCCTAATTAATTTTTTGCTTGGGGAAAATAAAACGCAAATAACAAGGCTGTTACATTGCGAGTGCGTGACATATTATTTTGTGTGTTAAACAGAAGAATAAAGTTGTTTTTATGATATTAATTAAAGCAGCAGAACGATGTCCCGAACATGTCGTTTTACGTAACTTGTGAAGAAATATGATGAAGGAGGTGACGATGCCATAATTCGATTGCTATTTCTCAACTTCAAAAACACTTGATTTTTTGATGATTGATATGATTCTAGGAAACAATATTATTTAGTTGTGTTAATAAAGAACATTTATAATTAGTATACTAATTTTTCTTACCGTGGTTAGTTAAATATTGTATTGATATGTTGTTTTATTAATTTTATATAAAATGATTGACTTAAGTAAAATTTGCATTGTTGCAAATAGTTTAAGAGCGGCGTTTAATCAAAGGTTGCCAAGCAGTCAATATTTTATGCGAACGTTTAGATAAATATGCTTAGTTGCTTTCTAATCTAAAACTGGATTCGTAAAAGAAAAGGATTGGAAAACGCTATGAAAAAATTGCGTTAAAAAATATAATGTTATAAGAATAGTAATAATAATTTCAAATTCATATGAACAATTATCAAATTTTTGTCACAGATCGTCCTGAAACTTGTTGATACCCCAATCGACATGTCAGACAATCTAAATACCAATAGATTAACGAAAAAACTTTATTATTAACAAAAATCTTATATTTTCAGCCTTAACTTTGAATTTTATTATCAATAAAATTATTAAAGAAAACACTATTTGATGTTTTTGATTTTCGCTATATTTTGTCAACATGACACGTGTTTCACCGTCACAGCGGCTTCATCAGGTATAATCAATGATAATTTAATTTATGTCTCGTAAAAATAGGACCTACAATAATGTTATGGGATAATTATTTAATAATATAAGAGTTTATTATTTAATGAAGGTAGAAAAAATAAACACACATTTTCTAACACCTTAAATTTAACAAAGGCGAAGAACATAATATATCAAGCTTATAATTAAGTAAATTAGGGAAATTTTTTCATTTTGTTAATCTCCATAGACTTTAGTAAATTTAACTTAAATCCCTTTTGCTCTATATGCAAAATCTTGAAATTGTTATTAAAAATATGATTTTCTGATTTTAAATGTTCTGCGTATGTGGAATGTTTATTATTTTTGGTGAAAGAATCTTGGTGGTCTTTAATTCTAGTGGCCTATATATGAACTAGGACAAGAGCCGCAATTTAATTTATATACTCCACTATTTTGATCTTTCAGAATCTTTATTATTTTTTATTAACTTCCCTAAACTGTTGTTAGTTTTATAAGCTACTTTGATACCTTAGTTATAAAGTTTGACGTTTTCACTAGCTTACCTATGTATGTTAATGTTTTGTAATTATATGATTTTTTAGTCATAGGGAAGAGTTCTTTTACAGCAATATTATGAGTCATTCTAGAATAAGTACCGTCTATTATTTTGTGATCATAATCATTATTGATAGCAATTTGTTTTATTATATTAAATTCTTTAGTAAAGTGATCTTCTGACATTGGATGACATAAGAAAACAAGGTATCAAAGTAGCTTATAAAACTAACAACAGTTTAGGGAAGTTAATAAACAATAATAAAGATAAAGATAAGATTCTGAAAGATGAAAATAGCGGAGTATATAAATTAAATTGCGGGTGTTGTCCTAGTTCATATATAGGCCAAACAGGCCTTTCTTTTCGCACTAGAATTAAAGACCACCAAGATTCATTCACCAAAAATAATAAACATTCCACATACGCAGAACATTTAAAATCAGAAAATCATATTTTTAAAAATAATTTCAAGATTTTGCATATAGAACAAAATGGTTTGAAGTTAAATTTATTAGAGTCTATGGAGATTAACAAAATGAAAAATTTCCCTAATTTACTTAATGACAAGCTTGATTTATGTTCTTCGCCATTGTTAAATTTAAGGTGTTAGTTAATGTGTTTATTTCTTCTACCTTCATTAAATAATAAACTCTTATATTATTAAATAATTATCCCATACAATCGTAGGTCCTATTTTTACGAGACATATAAATTAAGTTATCATTGTTTATACCTTACATCTGATGAAGCCGCTGTGACGGTGAAACACGTGTTATGTTGACAAAATATAATGAAAATCAAAAACATCAAATAGTGTTTTCTTTAATAATTTTATTATTAACGGCTAAAACTTCACGAAAAGAAATATTGATCAGCTGATGACTCTCTTCTCTTTCTAACCTGCCAAAAAGCGGCATATTTTTTAATTAAATTAATTCAACATAGATGGCTCTGATTGCTAATTTTGGATTGTTTGGGCTCCTCATCTTAAGCAAGTGTGTTTATATTTGTAAATCCTTATATATTTTTCTATAGTGCGAATCGTTTCGTCCTTCTTCAATTATTGATCCAATATAAATAAAGAAGATTAATTAATAACAACAACAATATTTTTTATTTGAGTTGGGTTACATTCTTGTGAGGAAACAATGTTATTTTTCAGGTCATCAAACTAAGTATATTTAAAGAGACCATTGCACACGCTGTAACACTTTGTGTTCATTGTTTACAGTTTCATAATATTATCTGTAATTAAAATCTGATAACCGTAAAGAAAGATAGAAATTAGTAGATGGGAATGATTAACTTGTGATGTACCATCGTGCCGATAAAAAACTAGAACAGCAAAATTTCATATTTTCTCCTTGACTATTAGGAATTATTTACTGTCGAGTCTGGTACCAGTAAAATATCGTATACAAATTTTACATGTCATTATAGATTGTGACTTTATCTTTAACTTGTCAAATTAGAAATATTGCAGGCGAACTGGGAGTAAACAGAAATACCATGTTGTTGGCAAAATAAAAAATAGCAAGGCATCGAACTATTATTAGGAGCAGTTTCAGGTTCCCCTAGATTGTTTGCTAAATATGAAAATAGAAGAATACTAATTATTATCAAGAAGTAATAAACAAGAATGCTCATGACTATATATTTTTAAAAAATTGTTGCTATGACAATTTTTGTGTTTGTATATTTTTTACTTTCTGTTAAATTTCTTTTATTATTCAGTTTTATTACCTACTTTAAAAAAAGCATTTGATTTTTCTTAATAAAAATGCGTAATACATTTAGTTCCTCCATATAAACTTCCGCTCAACTTTATAAAATAATTAACATGTTTTGATGCCACCTCGTATCGTAAAATACAATCCTTAAATTATGTAACCTAGGTTACTTTCCAAAAGCTAGGTGTTTTTACCTTTATAGCTGTCGAGAACCTTTTATAGTCTATGAGATATGTATTTCCGTTCCCAGTTTTGAGATTTTGCTGTTCTAGTTTTTTTATCGGCACGATGGTACATATATAGGCAGCTGTGTATACTCTATGTACAAGGTATTATGGAAATAGCTTATTATATTTAAATAGGTGACTTTTGGCTGTTTTATAGAAAAAGTACAATTACTCATAGTTTTTTTTAAATCCATCTTCGAAAAGAAATATCGACCCCAAAATCATACGGGATGGCGCGAAGACCAGTAGCAATATTTTCCAATCTCAGAAAATATACGATTAAAATATCCGTTACTTGAAGAAGATCCATTATAGAACTAGGGAAATAATACCATAAAGTGTTCTTCACTAAGTTTTTATGATAACATCCTGTGTTCAAACAATTGTCATGTACTATAAGAATTTTGTGAAGATCTTTCTCTACACTTTGTGGAATTATTTACTTACTTTCAAAAGTTCATGTAATCACATAGTTGTACTTTTATCCCTCAATAGCAAAGATATTCCCATTGTATCTTGACAACAGACAAATAAAATATATCTCTCCTTTCCTATCTCGCAATTTGACCAGCATATCGTCAAACAGTAAGTGAAACAAGAAAAAAAAAAAGATTTTTTGTAGATATGATTATTATTATTGCACCTGATCTCGAACTCACAACCAACGCGTTTCTCCTTTTATTTTCTTGAAAATTAAAATTACCCTTCTGGGTATTGGATCTAAACAGACATGGTTGCCGTTTTCGAGACTGTTTTCTGGCCTAAATTTGAAATTTATTATTAAATATAAAACATGAATATTGTGTATGTGAATCTTGTCCTAGAGTACGTTCATACCTAGAGTCCTATAATACAAAGATGCCTGTGTTGAATGCGGATATATTGTTGTAGTTTATATAAAAATTATTAATAGAATTGTATTATTTATATATACAGGGTGATTCAAGATGTATTTGCATTAGAATTTGAAGGAGAACTACTCAGCGTATGTTCCTGAAACTTTGGAGATTTAGATTTATCGATATAATCTCTTTAGCTAAAATATTTATATGTTCCTGTCATTTCCGGTTATACCGGAAGTAGCTGTTAACTTTTGTTTTTTAAATATTTGCCAGATGGATGGTGATGAAATAATCCGTATATTTTTTGCCGTAGCTCTGGGACTAAAAATGTCTTACCGAATAGCTAGACTATCACGTCTTAAGAATATTTCAAACTTGACAAAAAATGCACAGGGTGGTCGGTCACAATTCAAGGTTCATTGTGAAAGAATTCAATCATTAAAAACTTTCTTATTTTAAATAAAACATCCTGTATATTTTTATTTGCTGACAAATTAGTTGTTCTTTCTAAATAGTAGTTACTGTTCTATTCCAATATCACAGCATTTCGTCAGAAAATATAATTTATTCCGAAAAGACTATTTCAAGTTTGCTATGAAAATAATTGTATGCGGAGGAAAATTGGTTACTTGAAAAAACAACATTCTAAAGCGTTGCATAGTTCAATTTATACATAAAATGCAGTTGTTTCTTTTAAATTGTTTCGAATTTAATGGTTTAAATATTATTTTTTTAAAAAGTAACAAGGAAACAAATTTATGATGAAATTAAAAATGTGTTTGAAAATCATAATATTTTTGATTATTTTTTAAATAGTTATAATTTTTTTCATTATTTTTTTAATAATTTTTTCATTATACTGTTTCTTGTAGGATTCGTTATTACTTGTGCGATGAGATTGAAATATTGCCCTTAGATTTTGCGTCGTGGTGATGAGACTCACGTAAACTTTATCTTTAATGATTCCCCAGATGAAAAAGTCCAATGGAGATAAGTCTGGGGAACGAGCTGGCTAGTGGAAGGGACCTTGGTTTGGGATCCATTTGTCATGAAAAAGTCTGTTTATGGTAGTCTGATCAATTTGAACGCTCTGCGCCGGAGTCCCGTCATGTTGGTACCATGCATTTATTTATTCTCTTTCGGAGCGGCAATAATTATTTTTAATAGCAAAATAAACATTAAATTAAAATGATTCCTGGTAACGTCCCATCTTGACAACAGGAGTGTTTCCGTGATTCTAATAATGGCTATTGTGCCTGTTATAAAAACCGTTACGAGTAACTTTTTCTTCGACTCGAGCTGGAAAATCTGGTGGTTTAAAATACTGAACTTGGACATATGAAGATGGCTGCCATATGGGTTTGTTCGTATAGACATTAGTATATAGCAGTACCTGTGTTCAATTGTTTTCATAGAATACTTACAAAAACAGTATTTTCAGAATAAATTTTATTTTTTGAGGAAACACTTTGATATACGTATAGAACAGTAAATACAATTTACAAGGAACAACATATCTCAAAAACTGAAAGAGTCAGACAAAAAGATGTTTTAGAAAATTTGCTTAGAATTTAAAGGTTATCGAAAAATATAATAAAAATTAACCTATTGTATTTCAAAAATGAAAGTTGACAGCTAGTTCCGGTATAATCGAAAATGAGAAGAACATGTGAAAATTGTAGTTAAAGAGAGCGTAACGATAAAACTAAATCCGCAAAGTTACAGAAACATATTCTCAGTAGTTGTCCATAAAGTTCTAATGCAAGCTCGTCGTGAACCACCTTATATTCAAAAATAATTTATTTAGAATAAACTATAATATTTAAAAAATTATTATTATTATTATTTTATGGCTTACTAAATTTTAAAGCTACTACCTACATGGTCTTGTTTTCCAATAATTTCTTCTCTTTGGAAAGTATATCCAGAAAGTAGTAATATACATTTCATATATACAGGTAAATTTACATTTCTGAAACGGCAAGATTTGAGCTCTCTTTTCAATTTGTATCAAATATGTGTTTTTTACAAAAATTATTTCAGAAAAAACAACATCATAATAATAGTGAATATCTTTGTTATATTTTTTAAATTTTTGTTGCTATTTTTTCGTATCATTTCTGCATAAATTTAAACATTGCTACTTTAAGAACAGGATTGTCAAGAGATGTTTTAAAGAGTAGTTGACTCGAGTATACTCGATTAAGATCACACAGCATCCCGTGTTTCATTGAGACAACTTGAAACTTGTCGAGTACACGGTACAAGTAAGTATTCATTCAGTATTCTTTACAACGCTATATCTCTTTATAGATATAAAGAAACTTGTCTTGTTTTGTCTTTTAGAAAATGAAAATTAATAAATTGACTGCAAGTGTACAAAAACAAATAATTATAATAAAATAAATGATATCAAGTCATATACAGGTTGTTATGGAAATGACTTATTATATTTAAATGGGTGACTTCTCGGGTGTCCTAGGGAATGTCTACATACTTTTTTTTTAATCGAATATCTAAATACTAAGGTAAAAACACTTTTTACCCACATACTGTCGTATGTGGGTGGTGTAATACATCTGGATTCAGCAACAATGTGGGTCACTAGAGTATACTAACAGTGTTGTCAGATCACACCGCATGTTTCGCACTTGCTTGGATACCTGCCGCGCGCGACTATCTTTGCTTCAGTATGTTTCGAGACTCGGCGTGGAATGACGCAGTCGAGGGTTCCATGTGATGATGTATACCAATTTTAAACGTTTTGTTAGTTGTAGCATTGCTTGATTTTTTTCTGACGTGAAATAATTCATAATAAGAAATATTGTGATGTGATATCAAATTTGTGTGATATTACCTACTGTTGGTTCTGTTGCAAAACATACTTTTTATGTTTTATATTTTTATGGAATTTAATTATAAAACGGATTATAAGATTGAAGGTAAGAGAGTATGTACCTTAAAATTGTAGTATTATTTTTATAAAAAGATTGATAAAGAAGTGATAACGCGGGTCATAGACGTTTTGTTGTCAAAAACTGAATACGTGCGTTTACAATCTTGTATTGCAATATATGACAACATCGCCTCAATAAACTATTGATTGCGAACGTCCTCAGTAGCGGCCACGTAAATTTTCAGATTTCATATAAAATGTATATTTCGTACAATAATTCAAAGCGCCATTTAGGGTTATTTTTCTCCAATTTGTTTTCATCTCAGGATTTGTCGGTTTAAATATAATAAGTCATTTTCATAACAACCTGTATAAGGAGTGTCCCATTAAGAACTTTAATTTTGGATCTGGCGTCATGGCTAACTGTAAAATGTTTAGTCGGTACAATAATAATATGGCTGAAGAAGCTTTGACTTTTACGAAAATGTCTGGAAGAATCAACCAGAGATCATGACATGGTGAAATCGAACATTGATGAAATTCAGCCGGCTTTATTCAAACAGATATGCACAAACCCGAATACACCCGTCAACGAAGCCGCAGTAGCCATTTGGGCGATAGTTTATTTCATGTTGAACGTAATATGTTCCTCTTGAAAACACAGTAGAACTAAAAAAATCATTTAAATGATGTGTTTATTTTGTAATTTAAAATGTAAGTTCTTGTTGAGACTCTTTTATACCGGCAAATAGTTAATCACATATGGAAAACTGTTTTATTATTGAAATATTAAAAAAAACTTTTTACGTCGATTGCCTCTGCATGATTGGTAACCTAGAACTACTTTCATATTTGTCATGATACTACTCGCTTGGCTAGAAAATAGTACAAAACGTATTTTATCACGGAAAACTGGTATTAGATGACGAGATATCGAAAAACAGTTATTTCGAAAAAGTGTTCAGATTTTAATCCAATGATCTTTTGCAAAGTTAGAAGCCCAAATTCCTGAAATTATATTTTTTCAGAAATTTCATACTCCCAGGAATCAAATGAAAATGTGTTAAACTTGCAACAAAATTAGAAATAGCGTCATTTCGTAAGCATATTGTTCCAGAAATAAATATACTCTTAAATGATAAATGTGGTTGCCAGATATAGGGCCTGGCCACACCCAGTTACATGGTTACATGGCTGAATTTAAAATTTTAACAAATAACATTTTTTAAATACCACAAAAATCTTTAAATAAAAATATGCTACCTTAGTTATCGATGATTTAAAACATTTTCATTTTTTTCTTGGGAATATGAAACTTTTAAAACTAATATGGATGGGTATTTATCTAAAAAAAATTTTGAATTTTATCATCAAACTTTACAAAAGAGCATAGAATTAAAATACACATAGATTGAAAAGTTTTGCATCACTCTGATTTTGGCATGTTAAGATAATTTCAGGAATGATTTTTTTTCCTAAATGTTTATTTATGTTTATCAGTTAAAACGATACCATTTTTGTAGCAAAAAAAAAATATTATCAAGACATGTGTTTAAGATAACATTAGTGTTGTATTTTGTTGGAGTTAAATTTTTCGGTTCAGTGTGTAAAAATGAATCGTCTAGTAATATATGAAATTGATCGTACAAGAATAGTAGCTTTAGTTGAGGAAAATCATTCCCCAAGAATTGTTGCTGAAAGAATAGGGGTTTTTCAAAGTGATGTCTCTCGCATATGGAATCGCTATCTAGAAACCAATTCTGTGCGAGACAGATCACGGAGTGGTAGTAGGCGTGTTACTAACGAACAGCAGAACCGCTATATTACGTTAACAATTCGGAGAAATCGTACTATGCCAGTCCCACAACTTCAGGGAGATGTTACGCATGAAGCTATATTTTTTTAAATTTCTCAAATTATACAATATAAATAAATTTAACTTTTGTTAAGTTTTTTTTGGAAGGTTTAAAATGTTGTGGTTAAAACTCATTGATTTTAATTTTGAACTTATCAATGAACTAATATTTAGTCCATTTTCGCGATGACTTAATTACTTATTCGAGAATCAGAGTGATATAAAACTTTTGAATCTATGTATATATACACTTTTTCAAATATCATTTTGCGATATCTCGTCATCTAATGAAAGTTTTCTAAGACAAATATATTATATTGTTTCAATTTTCCAGCCAAACGAATAGTCACGTGACAAATGCCAAAATAAGTTGTTAGGTTACCAATCATGTGGAGGCGTAAAATCTTTTTTTAATACTTCAATAGTAAAAGTTTTCCATGTGTGGCTAACTTTTTGCAGGTCACTGTATATAAAAAAAAATGTAATTTTCAAATAGCAGAGCAAATTTGGTTGGATACATGACTATTGGGATTCGTAAATCATGTGCCAATAAAAATGCTGCCACTGTGCTGTATGTATGTATGAATGTGAAGTAAGCAATAGCTCAACAATAGGCCTAATATCAAAAGCAAACCAAATGATTTAACGATTTATCGAACAATTGTTAGTTTTGACTTATCTAAACCTGCATGTTATCTTCATATGAGGCCTAGATCAAACCAAGAAAATCACTTTTTTTCAGGAAATAACTAAATATTATCGTTTCGCTTGGTCATCCTAGTTGTGTTAGCATTTGACGTATAACTTTGCTTATTTAAATTGTCTGCTGCTAGTTGAGTTCGTGTTCAGGATAATGGTGTAATGGAATCTAAATTGAAGGAACAAATTATTTTTGGTAAAATTTAAGACACTAAAGTTACATTTTTCGTGAGTTATAAGTACATCGGAAGAAAATATCAGTAATATTAAAATTCTATGGTTGATTGCAATAAAAATTGTATTTTCTATAAAACATACATACTTTTTAACTCCTTAACAATTTCTGTAATTAAGGTAATCAAATGTTTTTGTGATCTTGATACTTATTACGCATTTTATAGTATTTTGGTCAATATTTATACAAGAAAATACTATTAGGTATAATACACGACTACACCGAAGTGTCTTATACTAAAAAATGCCCGTGGAAAAGGTTATTTGTATTCCACGGGCATTTTTTAGTAAAAGACAGAGAAAAAGAGTATTTTTGGGATAAAACTTGATTTTCGCACGGTTCTGATTTTGTCTTTCTCATGGTGATTATTGGTGAAGGATGGGCCCGAATAAAAAATTTTTTTGGACAAAAGATGTTTATTTTTGGTCGGAAAACACGATACGCTAATAAAAAATATGGGGTTCCATTTGAAAATCTTAACTTACCCCAATGCTGGGGGGAGAGGGGTGTTTTAAATTGCAAACTATTCCTCCTTCAAAACCAAACAACTTTTTCCCTAGACATTTTCCTCTGCAATGCGATGCACCGGAGTTATTCCGGGGTACCGACCTTTTTCAACATCGAAAAATAATATAATTCCATTCTCATAAAAACCAAATTGTATTATCAATTTTCAGGGAATTCAGAATTCAGACTAATATATATGCATTAGTAAAAATATGCATATTATCCAATATCGGTATGAAATTAATCATGTATGCGTTTTAATGGATTATTTGGGTTCTTTTAATATACTTCTCACTACAGCCCAATTTATAGGTATTATATAAACATTTTTTGGCTAAGGTTGAGAAATTTAACTAATGACACTTAGATTCAACAAATGTTCGAACAAATGTGTCACTACGCATAGCAGCAAATATTAGTATGATACATCCATTCACTTGCAACAATTTGATTTTTATATATAAATTGGGATTTCTTAAATATAAGGTCATATTATTACTAGCATTATTCAACCATCAGAATGCCGAGATTGCTATCTTTGGCGAATTCAACGTCCACAATGTCTACTGGCTTAAATATTTAAATACGAACGATAAGCAATGCCGTGATGCAAAATCATTCGCGATCAGTTATGGTTTAACTCAACTCGTAGAAGAACCAACGCGGATTCCAGACCGAGAAGAAGATTTTAATAGTCTTTGCATCTTTTCTTGACTTGAAACCCAGATCTATATTACAGTCAGTGTACAGCCTCCGTTAGAATCTTTCGATCACTAACTTATTTCAATTCTTAGCAAACTACCAATGAATTCTGAACAACCTCCTAATCCTCGCAAGATTTGGAATAACACTGCATTGGCCAAGTAGGAAGACCTGAAAGACTATTTTCGCACCTTTCCTCGGATGAGCGTATGCTTCTCTTCTATTGATCCTTCAGTCGGTACTGGGGAGGTCTCCGACGTCATTCTAACTAGCATGGAAGTATTTATTCCCTCCTCCAAAAACGTCCTTCTAATGGCAACAACTGGTATAGCAAGGATTGTGAGCTTGCTGTCAGATCAAAAAATTTGGCTTACCGACACTGGCATAATAACCCTACCGCTGAGAATCGTACCATCTTTGTTACCGCTTGAAACCACTGTAAGCTAATAATAGATCAAAGTAAAGAAGCTCATAACGAGAGAATCAGAAACTAATTTCTTGACTGTCCAAATGGATCAAGATCCTATTGGTCAGTCGCTAAGGCCATCAGCCAAAATTTTACCAAATCAACTATTCCACCTCTAATCGTTTTTTTATGATCAAACACAAGCCCTATAGGAAAATCCTTTAAGGCACTCTGGGAGTGGTGCGTGTGTGATTAAAGCGACTCACGTTAGTCTTGAATCGTTGAAGGTTATATTCGTTGGGAACAACGACCTCGGGATTGTTGTTCCATAAAGATGAAGTCCTCCAGACGAAACAATTTCTAAATAAAGAAGTTCGAGGAGTAAGCTTAACTACATATGGATGGGGGCAGTGGTTTGTCGTGTATTTCTACTAATCGCTGCTCTGGGTGGAATTAAGAGGGCAAGCCATCAGATTCGGCCATCCTTAGAGTATTGCTCTCATGTCTAGAGCTCTGCACCCAAACATATTTTTGGCTACTGGATTCCATCGAAAGGAAGGCCATACATCTGATCGGAGACCACGAGCTGACGACGAACCTCGATAGCCTAGAACATCGAAGACGGGTTGGGGATTTGTCTCTCTTCTACAGATATTTATTTCCATGGAAAGTGCTCTGTTGACCTTGTCCTCTTAATTCCGCCTAGAGCGGCGAGAAGCAGAAATACATGACGAACCACTGCCCCCATCCATATGTGGATAAGCTTGGTACTCCTCGAACTTCATTATTTAAGAATTCTTTCATCTGGAGAGCTTCATCCTATGGAACGACCTTCCCGAGGTCGTTTTTCCCAACGAATATTACCGCCAACGATTTAAAACCAACGGGTACGCCTCCGGATCAAAAAGTTGTATACACCTTAACAACTTTTGACACTATAGAAAGCCCATATTCGACCAGCACTAGAGTACTGTTCTCATGTCTGGAGTTCTGTAGCCAAGCATACTCTTCGGCTACTGAATGCAATCGAAAGGAGAGCAATTCGTTTCATCGGAGACCACGAGCTGAAAAAGAGCCTTGACAACCTGGAACATCGAAGACAGGTTAGTAATTTGATTCTCTTTACAAATATTTCCATGGAAAATGCTCGGCTAACCTTGCTCGCGTACTTCTGCCCAGAGCGATGAATAGCAAAAATACACGACAAATTACTATCGCCCATCCATATATGGTTCAGCTTAGTACTCCTGGATCTTCATTATTTAAAAATTCTATCATCTGGAATACGATGACGAAGAGGTCGTGTTTCCCAAGAATATAACCTCCAACGATTCAAAACCAACCTGAATTGGTTTATGCGCACACGCACCACTCCCAGAGTGCTTTAAAGGGTTTTCCAATTTCAGCAGTTCAGTAGTTTTCGAGTTAATCTGCAGGCGCAGAACACGCAGGCGCCTATAAGTATTTCAGTTCTTAAACAAGAGCTGACTGCTTGCTTATGTTTTTAATATGAATAGTACGAAAAAATTTAGAATGACTTCATCGATATTGCTTTATTCTTTTTATTCAGAATCGTGCAAGAATTATTAATATTAAAATAGTGAAGGTTTGAACTCGAAGGAGATAAAATATTCAATAATGCATCATCTGAGTTATTATAATTGAAGAATATCAGTTTACTAAGTGCATATTAAAGCCACTTGGAAGGGTAAGTTCAGAAGGTATAAAATAAATTTAATATACGCTTTTAGACCAAGCAGGCTTTTGTTGCTCCTTTAAAGTAAGAATTTAAATTTCAATTTAGTCTAGAAAGTACAGATTTCATCATCCCAGAAACTCGTGCAACAAATTAAAGTGTAAAACAGGCCAAATAACGAAATTCAAAGCGACTAGGGGAAAACAAAGAGATAATTGAAAATTAAAAGAGACGGTATGTATCCGGCTAAATATAATAATATACCACCATTAGGAGCAAAGCTTATTACACTACTTATTGTATACGGTAATAGCCTATTATAAGTTTGAGAACTATACTTTTAAATTATAGCAAGCTATTAAACAGATTTACCTTAATCGTCAGATCTGGTTATTTGCTTTGTAAATCTACAAAATAACTTTTACTGGTATTATTCAAAAACTGGTTTGTACCAGCGACATTTTTGATATTTAGCCTAAATCAATAACTATTCATTGTTGTCTCAATCCGATCCTACTCTACCGTACCTATGTCCATAAGGTAATTTATTTGATAACCAAGAAAAATATCCGAGTTGCACTAAATACTATAAATAGGGTCGGGATTTTTTCTTAACATAACTATGGATATGCAAAATATATTTTATCTCTTTCAAATAGAACAATTGATATTCAAGATGCTCGTTTCACCGTAGCAACGAATTAAATGTTTTTGTATTACTTTGTTGGTCCAGAAACCGTACAATTGCAACAACTCGCTATCTTATACCACCAAATTTATTTTCAGATGAATTTAATTAAGACTGCAGCTATACAGGGTGCACCAAGTAAAGTGGCCTATTAGAAGTATCTCGAGAACTGAATGAGATTTTATTTTGAAAATTTGGTTGTAGCTACAAGAGATGGTTTTCTACGTTTCTAAAATATTTTGGATGATGCGATGTTGCCGGATCATACCGAAAGTGGTAGCAACTTCGGAATTTTAAATGAATTACCCTATATATTATATTTTTTTTGCAATCTAGGTAAAAATCTAGAACAGTTTTATGTATAATATCATATACCTATCTTTAAGAGTTTATAAGTTATAAATAATCTTGTGATTTTTTAACGCTATATCGGGACAAGGAAAGAAAACCATATCTTTTTAGCGGTTACAGCTATGAAGCTGAAATTTTGAAAATAGTTTCACAAGATCATCAAAATTTTATTGCTTTGAACGGTATTTAATTAGTTTTATACAGGGCGTCTCCATAACAATATTTCTGAGGGAGATGAATTATTGCAAAAATCTTCTCTTTTTTAAATGGGTATTTGATATGTTTTGCTAATGGGGGATCGAATTTTCTATCTAATGATATTAAGTGTTCCTATACCTATCTTCAATATTTTCGGACTTTAAAACTTATCTTAAAAAAATATATTTTTTGGTAGTAGGCTGTGAATGGATTCATAGAAACAAAATAATGAAAAATCCATTTGCGTTATGTCTGTGTTATTGTAATAAAAATTAACTATTTCACATTATTCGAGCTTAGAGTTTATTTTATATTCATGGGGAGTGTGGCAGAGTTTTATCTAGAACTTGCAGAAAATTTAATGAACTGCATCCTGATGCAGCTCCTATGAGTTGATTGACCGAGGAGGTCCCTGGAAATGGCCCTAAGGTCTCCGGATCTTACTCCCCCTCCCCCCATCTATATGGTAGGATTACAGAAATAGTATACAAGACACCAGTCACAATAAGGAAAGATTTAGAAAATCGACTAAGAATAGCTTTGGGATCTCTAGAAGGGGAAGAAATGAGAACGGTGACAAATGAACATGTCATCACCACAATTCATGAATGTTTAAGAGCCAACAATTTAGTTATTAGTTATTTTATTGGTGTTGATGCGTAATTTTAATTTTGTTTATTTATTTATTAATAAATTGCTTATTTGTTAACTACTTTTGTTTACAATAACACAGACATAACGTCAAATGGATTTTTCATTATTTTGTTTCTATGAATCCATTCCACAGCCTACTACCAAAAAATATATTTTTTTAAGATAAGTTTTAAATTTCGCTATAAGTCCGAAAATATTGAAGATAGGTATAGGAACACTTAATATCACTAGATAGAAAATTCGATCCTCCATTAGCAAAACATATCAAATATGAGATCCCTTTTAAAAAAAGAAGATTTTTGCAATAATTCATCTCACTCAGAAATATTGTTATGGAGACGCCATGTATAAAACTAATTAAATACTGTTCAAAACAATAAAATTTTGATGGTCTTGTGAAACTATTGTCAAAATTTCAGCTTCCTAGCTGTAACCGCTAAAAAGATACGGTTTTCTTTTCAGGTCCCGATACGGCGTTAAAAAATCACAAGATTATTTATAATTCATAAACTCTTAAAGATAGGTATATGGTATTATACATAAAACTGTTCTAGATTATTACCTAGATTCCAAAAAATATATAATATATAGGGTAATTCATTTAAAATTCCAAAGTTGCCACTTTCGGTATGATCCGGCCATACCGCATTATACAAAATATTTTAGAAACGTAGAAAACCATGTCTAATAGCTACAACCAAATTTTCAAAATAAAACCTCATTCAGTTCTCGAGATACTTCTAATAGGCCACTTTGCTTGGTGTACCCTGTATATTAACACTTATCCTCAGCCTATACTAATTGAGTTACTACCTTGATTGCACACGCGACTTACCTTAACTGAAGGTAGGTTATTTTTGGGGTGATTTGCATACAGAACGTCCAAGAAGATGAACGAAGTTTAAACCATATTGAGTGTTGTACCAACGTTAACTAACCATAAATCATCATTTACATTTGTCATTTTAACCGATGTTTACATGAACATATAAATGCATAACGAGTAAAATAAAATCTACAAGATTAGGCCTAAACTCTTACTAAACTATATTAAGAAAAAAGTTTTTGGATAGTGTCCAGCTAGTATCAATGGTAGAATTGATATTCACATTAGCACTTGACGACGATAACTATGCAGTTTTGATTGGGGCTACACGCAACAAGTTGTTCAATAGACAACCTTGTTAAATATGATTTTTTCAGATGATTCAAAACGAATACTTTTTATGAGCCCTAAAAAAGTCATTCAAGCTCGGAACTTCTGGCATTTTATTATCCGACCTAAAACTTTTTAAAATAGCTCGTTGCCGCGTAGAAAAGCTGTTAGCATGTCTTTATTTTATGAGACAACTAAACTTTATTTAGTCATAACATAACTTAATTTTTAAAGTGAATAACCATTAAAGCATCTCGCCTCCTCTAAATTTAAATTCCAGTTTTTATAATTTTCGTCACATAGACATTGTTAAGAAATGTATGAAACTGTAACCATTATGTTAAATCTAGAAAATTTGTCACTGGTCACTAATATACACTGCCGAGCATTAAATTAGGGTCACCCCGTAATTTCAAATTATTTCAGACATTTTTAGTTTATTGGTTTGTTTTCCGGTTATAACAAAGTTTTGGCTTTGTCATGATCGCTTGTAAAAAAAGCTGGTTTTGTTTTTATGATAAACTAATCGCGTGATTTGAACCTCGTCAAGATAAGCAGAAACAAACTGAGTAGTGTGGGGCTGTGCATTATCGTGCATAAAGCTTGCGTCTTATCCAAGAATAACCATGAACGGTACAACATGGTCTTCTAGAACCTCTGTCAGGTACCTA
Organism: Barypeithes pellucidus; assembly: GCA_963991005.1. Classification (NCBI taxonomy): domain Eukaryota; kingdom Metazoa; phylum Arthropoda; class Insecta; order Coleoptera; family Curculionidae; genus Barypeithes; species Barypeithes pellucidus. The sequence continues at coordinate 40,411,029 of OZ022559.1, forward strand.
TGCGCACTCAACGTCCCATTCTGGATAAAGACTAACTCCGTGCGAGCTTCAAAAGATATACCTCCCTATGCCATAACTGATTCTCCACCAAACGGAAGTCGCTCGGCAATACACGCTTGAGCATATCTCTCGCCTTGTCGTCGCGGTCATCTATCTGAACCTGTAAGACAGAATCGCGATTCATTGGAAAACAAAACGCGATTCCAATGCTCTATTGTCCAAGCCAAGTGTTTTCGTGCAAAATTCAACCTTGTAATCTGGTTGTCACGGGATAGCGGCGGCCCAATAGCTCTAGTTCGGGATGATAATCCAGCAGCAGTCGCCTCCTAACTGTCCACTCACTTATGTTCAGATTTCTCACTTTTTGCAGATGATTTCGAAGGGAAACTCCGTGACCGTCCGGTTGCTCAAAGCACTAGAAACAAGAAAGCGATCATCTCTAGCTGTTGTAGTCTTCCCTCGACCTGAACCAGACCTTCGAGTGAGCAGACCGGTCTCTTCGTACCGGTGAAATACTCGTTGCACACCCGAACAAACCCAAACAAATGCAATAAATGTTCCTCAAAACAGCTTTTTGAAAGGGAAAAAAATATCAAAAATTAAATTTAAAAATCGTAAATGATGTTAGCTGTTAAGAGCACTTATCAGTGACCTCCAGGAAAGTAAAAATGTGTGACAAGCTAAAAGAAAACTATTCGATAAAATTTGCAAAACTTTTGAATTTAGCTTCAAAATATGCTACTACATGACTATATAAACTTGAATTTTTCGAAAAAGAATTTTATTTTTATGAAAACGGTAAATCAAATTTTTGAAAAACATGGTTATTCAGTCATTTCTGAAAGTATTTCCTCCACTATCTATGATCTCAATTAATTTGTTAAATTCAAAAAAATGTCACAATTAACTACAATCGCAACTATCTAAAGTAATTTCGCAACGCTTCGGATGATCAAAGGCAGAAGAATAAGAAAGAGTCTCCTACTCTCTCGATACACCCCGGCCAGCGTCGTGTCTTGGAAGGGCTATGTTGTCTGATTGTTCAATAATACTGACTTACGCTTTTCCGCAGCGAAATCCTAAATCGGACCACACGGTCCACTGATAAAAATATTCTTAACGATTTTTCTTTAATCAATTTGATTTTGTACCTTTATATAATAAATAAGTTATATGTTCAAAATGTCTTGTTTAATATAGTACAAACTGTATGTTATTGGGTTTTTATTTAGAGTTCAGTGGCATACGTAATAGCTAGTTAATTTTCTAGGTGCCTCTATTTTAATATTTGACTTTAGTTTAACTTTTCAAGAATATATAATTGTCTATAGTTAATCATAAGCTCACAAATCTGTATTTTCAATAATTAGATATTTCTATTTAATTTTTATTATTCAGGCTGAACGGAAGGTATAAACTCTAGTTATCTATTCAGATTATAAGGAAGTTCTAAACTAGCCTACAATGGCATGGATTTTAGTTGGTATTGGATAATTCACAAATTTGTTTAATTAGGAATATTTTATAGAAAATAGGAAGTCACAGAATTGATAATCGCAATTAAGTCCCATTCATAATGTTACATAATTTTAAAACAAATTGCTTGTGTGTTGTTGTATCCTTCGTTAAAAATTTTTTTCATGCTTCCACTACAATTACTTTCCTTTTTCTTCTTGATAACTAAAATAGTTTTTCACCGCTATGAATCTTTTTCGCTAAACGAACAAACCCGAACAAACCAACAGTGGATTTACGTTTAGTACTTTAATTTTATCTGTAAAAAATGATTCGGCTGTAGAGTTTGAATTAGTATACTAAAAGGAAAAAACTTTTTAACGTTCCTATCAATATCTCTGAAATTATTTCGATATACAGGGTATTTCTTAATAACATGCTATATTTATGGAGGTTGTCAGAAAAAAAAATCATATGACATATGTCCTAAACGTCTTAACTTTTGTGATAGAGGGTATTAATGATTTTCATGTCTGTCAAAACTGTTTATGTTTACAGAACAAAATCTGCTTCCTACCTGTTAGATCCTTTTTAATCTTTGTTAATACCTAATTTCATAATAGAGTGCAAATAAATTAATTTCAATTTTTTAGACGAAATCTGTATATCAAACTATAAAAAATCAAGAGCCGACATTAGCTCAGCAAGAAAAGATAATGTCAAAAATAATTTTTATTTATAAAAAAGTGGCGTACTTTTCTTCAAAAATACCAAGGGCAATTCACGCACAAGCGCCACTGGTCGAAATAAGAAACATGTTATACATCATTAAATGTCTCTTAATGAATAGAAAGTGTGTAATAATTAATAAAAATATCTAGAGCAGTATAACAGATTTTAAAAAGGATATTTTTCGAAAATCTTAACCACCCTGTATCTCCAAAGTTAAGACGTTTAGGATATATGTTGAACGTATTGAACGTATTGACATAAAGTTATTTTCTAAAAATGGACACAAAAATAACCTCGTTAAATATTAGCATATTATTAAGAAACACACTGTATATCTGAAAAGTGAGCGGCAGATATATTGATATCTTGTATTGAGCGTTCTCAGATATATGGGAAGAATAATTAACAGATGAAAGAATGATCTTACGTTATAAAATTTGAAGAGATAGAGAGATACCCACTAAAATATAGTATCAGACGAAATAAAATTAGAAGACAATTTATTAAATCTTACTAACTTAAAAGAACCGTGTATACCTATTTCATAAAATTATGTATAACTATGTAATACCGCAATATATTATAGATATCTTCACAAAATTATTATTCGGCCATTCGTTTTCAGGGTTAATGCAATTTAATTGTATTAAAAATTCAAGTAATAGAATTTCCAATATTGTCAGAAGTTGTTCTCCTGGTGGACAATTTTCATCCATCTATTGAGTTTGTTTTTAGGTTAAATAATATGAAATCACTGAAAACTTTGGGAACTATACTTTTCAATTACAAAAAAGCAAACTTTCAAGTTATAAATGATAAATTGCAAGCCTTTCAGTGGGAGGAGCAGTTTCGTAAGCTTAGATGATTATATTGCCAAATTTTACAATATATTAATAAAATTATTAAAGAGAATAATTCCATCACACATAAAATATCAGGCTGTCCTCCATATTTTTCCCCTTCCACTATAAAAGTAATCAAAGAAAAAAAAATTTCACAAAAAATTGAAAATTTACAGAAATGTTTGTGATTTCAATACGTTCAAGGTTCTAAGAAGCAGATCTAAACATCTGATAAGACCGGGTTTTGAGAATTAGATTAGTAACGTAGAGGTGGACTTTTGTGTCTGTAAATAGGCGTAATTCGGGTGTGCCATCTGTTATGAAACTCGAAACGTAAAAACTGTGAAAGGGGAATCTAAACTACTCAAGATATTTAAAAAATCCAAAATCCTATTTAGCTTTATATTATTCAGTTTATATAAATAGATTAGAATCAGTACAGAATAAATTTCTAAGGACTCTCTCAAGTGAAAGCAAACCTTGATAACTATAGTCGTAGTTTTATAAGACATCATTTTGGAATTATGACTTTGGAAAATAGAAGGAAACTGTCGGAAGTTATGTTCTTTAGTAAAATTCTTTGTAATAAGGTGGATTCACTTGATTTGTTGAGTAAAGTTACTTTTACTGTTTCTCCTCGTTAATTTAGATATGGTACTCTCTTCAGTATACCCTTTGGATACACAAATAATGCTGAATGATGAGATTATCAAACTTATATTATTGCAATCTTGATATTGATTTTTTAGTGTGTCACAAGCAGTGATAAGGAGAACAGTAAAGAAATATTTATTAGAGTGATTGTTTAAGGTTCCTTTGTTTTTTTTTTCTCTGCAATGCCAAAGTAAATAGATTATAGTTATTGTAGTTTTTATAAATTATACCTTAAAATCTATTAATTTAATTTACCTTTTTGTTATCTCAATTAGCCACATAACATATTAAGTGGATACTGTATTGGGCTTTACCTGTTTGTTAGCCTGAATAAATAAATAAATAAATAAATGATAATTGTTTACAGTTTGTAGTTGTTAAGCTTATAAATATTTACAGTCGCGACATTATTAACTTATAAAAGTAGAGTAAATAGCTTCAGAGTAAGATTTGTATTTAATAAAATAATCACTGTGGTTCATAACCATTGTCATGATACAAGAACAATTTATTAGCAATTACTAGACATATATTAGTTTTTATAATAGATCTTCATCAACTGAAAATTGAACTTATTATAATTTTCCAAAATTACAATTTGAATCTCTTACTGTAAATATGTCACCTCAAAACAACACGTATACGTTTAGAGTGCTTTAAACATTACATTGACTTTTACCTGATAAATCTGTTATTTCCATATATAAGCTAACAGTATTGTTTTTTTCTGAGTCTCTATATTTCTAAATGATTACCTATCTAATTGATTTCTAAATTAGGAAAAAAAATAAAAATTTTATTATATGGAAAATCTCTTAAATTTAGATGAAGGTATGTTTTCGAAGCAAATCTTTATTATTAATGAATATTTTAATTCAATTCATTCAATATGTTCATTTATTTGTTAATTAAAAGTTTGTAATTGTAAAATTTCATTGATGACATAATTTTGGTACTACCAACTACCAATAGATGGAGTCAATGAAATACTTAATAATAGATAATTTCAATTTACCATTGAAATAGTAAACCAAGAACGACCAGTCCTTGATGCACATTTCATTCATACAGCAGACAATAAAATTATATGCTGACTTCAAAAATCATGCAGCTCAGGTTGATATTTTAATTATCTTTCATATGAAGCATAGCCTAAAAGTAAAGTTAATTAAACAAATGAAAATGAGAGATTCGCAAATTTCAGACACTTCATTACACAAAAAAAATTAGACATTCTTTCAAAACTTCTTATTTTTATCAACAATTCTTATCCTCCTATTCTTGTAAAAAAAGATCCTGATTAACACATTGTCTGTTATACTCTTAAATGAAGTTAACAGAGATGATGTCCAGATTAACAATAACCTACCAATAAATTCAATACTAGGTTTGTTCCAACAACCATTTTTGTATCGTTCTAGAACCGTCACGAAACTGTTGGAATGTTTGTTGCCGATATACAAGGGACGCAAGGTTGGTACGTTTTAATGACCATTCTCCGTAAAAATCACAGCTGATCCTGATCGCCTGTCTGATTAGTTCTTAGACTAGGAAAGAAGATTAGTTAATTATCATAAATCATAACCCTACTTTTGTGCTTGCTTAATTTGTTCGGCTAAGCTTAATTTGTTCGGCTAAGCTTGAGTATTATCTTTTGTCGTTACGTTTTGTTGCATTTAATAATTATGGAAGAGAATAACGTGTTTAATGGTAAGAATATCTTGTAGGTTTGGGAACCGGATTATACAAATTTAATAAGAATAAATTAAATAATCAGAATATTAACGAGAGGTTAAGCAACAACTCCTACAAAACAAGGCTAAAAGAACTGCACAAATGCTCGGAATATAAAAACAACTGTTAAAATTCTTACGGCACACTTAAGTGCAAACGGTTCCTGCTCTTGTCCATGTATCGTTTTCACCGTTCAGGAACTGGTTTGCGAACGATCACAAATTTGGTTGGAACACAAACGGGATAGCCCGATACACCGTTTTGTGTCGGTTGGAATGGCTTTCGACTACTACGCATATGCGTGACCGTACATTGTACAATTTTTAGGGTGGTTGGAACGAACCTAATAACAAGATTTAATAATTCTTTTCCATATACAGGGTGCCTCACCATGAATCGAAGAATGGACGGTCTGCGCACGCGCTTTATGGAACGGATCGTTGTATCCCTTGCTCAGCACCAGGGAGCCGATGAGAGTCTTGGGGTCGAACTGGATTTGAACCTCAGGTGGAGAGTGTGACGCTTGACCAGCGGGACCAAAAACTCTAAAACATTGCTGGATGTGTTTGTAGCATGTAAATGGAGAAACTCATAAAATGCTTTTATTATTATTAATTATTTCAGCGTAATACTGCAACTTTTTTTTTCAGTGACTGTTGCATCAAAATAAATTAGTTGTTATTGCTTGAAATGGAATGAAACCAGCTTTAAAATTAGGTGGCACTGGACTCTTTGCTATTTAAAATTTTGGGTATTATTCCACCCTTGCTCAGGGGATTAAAGAAAAAAGTAGAAAATATCTATCTAAACTGCTGGCCATTTGCTTTCGAGCAAGAAAAATTTCGCCTAAATTTAAAAGTTAATATTTTCTGAACCAGATATGACATCGATCTCCGGTTTTTAATGGTTGATAGATTTGTCCCTTAGGAAACAATTACCAAAGTTGGATTGTCTTAAACTGTCAGAAAATTTTATATACAGGGTGTTAAAGAGGACGATGATTTCTGCTCCAATTTCAATAGCATGTAACTTTCACAATAATATTTTTAAATTTTATCACTATACGTCAATTGAATCACTGGTTAATAGCAAAGAAAGTAATTTGTCAAATTTTTTATATCTGCTATATTTTAAGAGATACCGATTTTTTTTAAAAACTTTGCTTTTTTCAACTTTTTGTTAGCTAGATCCCACTGCCATCGTTCAAACTTTGCAAGTGATTATTATACCTTATGAAAAGCTTGTTTATGTTCAGTAACAACAATTGTACCTAAATGTTGTGATGTGCAGTGGCGTACTTATAATCACTTATATGTCTATGCTTTATGAGTATCTCACAATTTTTTTGTATTGGAAAGTACTCGCCCCTTGATTAGGCAAGTTTTTCCTTATTTTTTAGTTTTTCATATCGCGCTACAGGTACAGGTACAGTGTCTACAAAATTTTAAGAAAGATAATTTTTTTATTTAATTGTTTGAAAAAAAATTTTTTTTTTAAATTTTGTAGACACTGTATAATATACCTGTAGCGCGATATGAACAACTAAAAAATAAGGAAAAACTTGCCTAATCAAGGGGCGAGTACTTTCCAATACAAAAAAATTGTGAAATACTCATAAAGCATAGACAAGTGATTATAAGTACGCCACTGCACATCACAACATTTAGGTGCAATTGTTGTTACTGAACATAAACAAGCTTTTCACAAGGTATAATAATCACTTGCAAAGTTTGCACGATACAACGCACAGTGGGATCTAGCTAACAAAAAGTTGAAGAAAAGCAAAGTTTTTCAAAAAAATCGGTATCTCTTAAAATATAGCAGATATAAAAAATTTGACAAATTACTTTCTTTGCTATTAACCAGTGATTCAATTGACGTACAGTGATAAAATTTAAAAATATTATTGTGAAAGTTACATGCTATTGAAATTGGAGTAAAAATCATCGTCCTCTTTAACACCCTGTATATAAAATTTTCTGACAGTTTAAGACAATCCAACTTTGGCAATTGTTTCCTAAGGGACAAATCTATCAACAATTAAAAACCGGAGATCGATGTCACATCTGGTTCAGAAAATATTAACTTTTAAATTTAGGCGAAATTTTTCTTGCTCGAAAGCAAATGGCCAGCAGTTTATTTACTTCTTTTTTCCGATAATTTTTTAAAATAATGAGCCCAAAAACGCTTTTTCGTTTCCTAACTATGTAATATTTCTGGAATCAGTCATATAAAAATAAATAATAGTAAGGGTGGAAAAATAATCACTTTACTCCACAATTCCTTTATTTTAAGCTAAGACCCCTTTTAAATTGCAATTTTAGAAATATAGGAAAACTCAAAAATAGTTCAGTACTGGTTGGATGGCCCTGAGTACGCTATTACAGAATATATTTTTACTACTCAGTGCTGTCCGGCAAAACGGGTCCCGCAAAACAGCAACCATTCGGCGAGATGGTAAAAAAATATGAGAAGTAATTGAATGGTTTGCCGTTATCAACAGTCGAGCTGCGAGATCATTACTTGGTCAGCAAGAGTTTACAATTGGTGAGTAGAAACAAACATGTCTAGAAGCAGTTTACTTCAGAGGTATTTTGGCTGACCGATTACATTTTTCTGTTCGCAAAAATAAGAATATTTTGCTAACCACTTAAATGATACCCAAAAAATATTACATCTTATCGCAACTGTCACATCTTTTCTGTCAAATGCATTATTTTTACCATTGCATCGAACGGCTCCAACAAAACGGGACCGTGTAACAGCGCACTAAGTTTTAACAGATAATAATTACGTATAAATTTGTACAAGTTATTATTCCCTTAAATGACACTAAGCTTCTATGAAAATAATTAAAATATTTTGTTTCAAGATAGGAGAAGTTTTTTAAACTATTTTCAATTATGTTTACCTAAGAAGAACTCCAAGATGTTTTTTAAAACACTTTTCATTAAAATGGATCATATTTTGCACATAGATGTGAACCTAATGTCAAGTTTAATCATTATCTTTAAATTCGGATCTGAATTTTGTGAAATAATTTTAATATGAAGAGCATATTAAAGCTTATTATGTTTGTGTTACCAAACAATTTTCTTTTATTTACTACTACAAACGTTCGCCTGCAGGCGCTTAAGAATTTTCTTTTGAAAGCACTAATGCCAGGAAGAGATTTCTGGGATAACAGCAAGTAAGAGAACTGGATATACCACGCTGGCTTACCCAATGTTTTGCCAGATTTAAATCTTTTATTTGGTATTTGCGAGCTAAATTGCGTCGTTTTGGCTAGCAAGGTTTTTACATTTTATGACTCGTAGTCAAGAGGATGAAGATAAAACTAAGAGGAAAATGGGCATTGAAACATGGAAACGGTTGGGCTTATTACAATGGAAACTTGAGTAATATTTTGTCGGTTTGTTTTAAGCAATATATATGCAGTATTGTAAGATTATATTGTATTTATTAATTTGCTTAAAATAATAAAAAATAATACATTCATATATTTAAAATATATTGTCACAAAGTAACGGATCAATTCTTTAAATAATAGTTCCACTCAATCAAAGTGTCGAATCGTTGGCTTGAAGTCTCTATATTGTTAATTTTATTTATAAGTATATTTCCAAAATTATTTTCCTATAACTTCTATTCTTTATCTCAGGTTCTCATTCCAAATTCCATATTTTATAAATAAAATGGCCAAAAATATTTTCGCTACATGATGACTTAGGTACTATGTTATAATGTATTATGATCTGCAAATCTTTTAAATGATATAACTATGACTATTTATTATTATCACTTGAATGTGCTAACCATTTAATTTATTCATAAAAATTATGAAAAACCACCAAAATTATATAAACTTTATACATATAAACTTTATATAGTTTTTATACAAATTCTTAGTTTTGATCTTAGAACATTTACACAACTCGACAAATTTAAATTTTTGTTAAGTACCATTGATGAAAATAGGTTTGTGTGACGTATTTTAGAGTCCCAATGCTAAAATGATAAGCTAATTACTGTAACACGTACAGTGCTTTTGTTATAAGGTGTGGGTGGTGGAGAAAAAAGAGGAGACGGCATATTTTTACAATCTAATATATTTATAAGTAGGTAAAGAAACTCACAAGTCAAGAAAATTAATATATTTATTTAATATAAACATATAAAACATGTGGCATCTATGAAAAAACATTTCTGAGGATTGGTTGTTATGTTAATAAAAACTATATTGCACAAGATATGATATAGTGACAACAACGTTCACTTTTTACTTTTGTGTTCTGTAGCATTATCCCTTTTTAAAAACCAACAGTAGTCGTCCAACATAGATGGGTTCCAGCGTCCCTGGTATCTTGTTTCCATCGTCCTGATGTCCTGCTGAAACCTCTCTCCTTGTTCATCGCTTACTGCACCCAAAATTTCAAATGGGAGTGCAAAAAATCTATTTTTAGAGACATGCGACACCCTAGTAATTCATAGGTTTTCAACAGTTCATCTATAAGTCTTTTATAGTCTTCACCTTTCTTGTTGCCCAAAAATCCTTTCACTTCCCGTACAAAATACGTCCAAGCTGCCAATTCCTTTTAATTTAATTGGTCTTGAAAACGGAGATTATCTAGGAGCTTCCTTATCTGAGGTCCAATAAATATGCCGTCTTTTAATTTTACATCACTTAGGTGAGGAAATATTTCTCTAAGGTACTGGAAACCACTACCTTCTTTCTTCGTGGCTTTGACAAAGTTTTTCATTGGTCTAAGCCTAATATGGGGAGGTGGTAGCAGCACCTTTTTGGGGTTAACAAGGGGGGCATATTTAATTTTGGATGTACCAGGTTCAAAAGAAGTTCTATGAGGCCAATCCTTTTTACCGTAGTATTCTTTTGTTGCCCTACTGTCCCACAGACACAAAAAACAGCAAAAACCCCCTTGAAGTCCTAGCAATATACCTATCACAGATATCCCACTGACACTGTTAATATTTAACACGATTTAATATGGTTGCTAAGTTGTCATACGTTGTTATACGTTTATACCATTGTCACTGAATGAGCTAAAGGAATGGATGGTTTTTGTTTCTATTATGAAGCACTTGCTAGGATCATGTTCCATATTAAGCTCATTCATTAAACCATCAATATCAAAATAGACAAATAGCGACCCTTCCATTTTAAAAAAACTTGATAATGTTACATTCCGTTTTCGGTAAAGTGAAACACTTGCTTTTTTATCTAACAAGTTCCACTGTTGAAGTCTGGAACCAAGAAGTTTCGATTTTTGTTTTGACAATCGTCACGTACCAAGTCATTTAATTTATTCTGAGTTATTAAGTGAGGTTCACTGGAAGTTGGTTAAAATGTTGGGTCACAACTGGTGTTCTCAGGAAATTATGGATCAGATTCGGATGAAGAATTCGAATCACCGGGAAACCCGATGTCCAGGTTTCGGTACCGGTAGTTCCTGGCAATGAGGAACTGGCCTTAGCACAGAAGGCAAATTGTGATACTCTATTTTATATCCACACCATAGGAACAGCAAACGGCATGGAATTTTTCTTGCGATACATCCACTGCACTAAATTTACGGACAACTCACACAACAAACCTGAGGAGCCAAACTTTTATCTTGATATAAAAAATAGGCTTTTTGACTTCCTTAGATATAGATCTAGCTTGGGACTTTATAATAAATCGTCCACATATATAACAAAACTTATCGGCTGGATTTTTGCATCATCGACGACTCGAACTTGCCATTTTATATCAAAATCGACCTAAACACCTGACTGTGCTGTAAACGAGACAAAACCCACTAAACTCAGAAAACAATTAAACTCTTAAAGGTTCGTACAATACTGTGAAAATAACCCCTCTGCGGTCTTGTTGTACTTTCTGGTCCTAAGGCAGGTAAAAATGATTTCAATCAAAGATCGCATTATATAAAAGAGAAGCAGGTACTTGAAAATGAGACGTGCTTGGCCATTTCTGGGAAAAAGTGTTTTAATAACTTCCTAAATGAAACGCAAAATAAGCATTCTCATCGATGTTACAAAAATTATGTCGACTTGTGTTATTTAAGTTTGTTTGTTTTTTGTTCCATAAAAAAGTTATTTACTGTATAAATTCGAGCAAATTTAAAATTAAAATTCGTGTTTCGTTATAATATGAAATACTTCCATTATTAAAACTAAAATATAAAACCTCCTGGACACAAAACGTAGCCATTACTATTAAAATAAAAGATAAAAACATTTAAATTGAACAAAATCTGGAGTAAGTCACCATGGCATATCCAATTATTCTACTTGAGGTTATCCTGAAAATCTCTCTCTGGGTTTAGTGCTCTAAAGGGGGAAGTTCTTAAGCACTTCTACAAAACCCGTTAGACGCGGTTAATATCTTGAGGCGTTTTTAACCCACATAAACCTTAAGGCTTAAATATGTTTTAAATGTAGGTATATTTAAAATACCCTGGAGCTTAAAATAAAGTGCAAGTTTAATTATTTTTAGCATTGGAGTCAGAACAATTAAAATGTTCCTATTTCAACAACAACAAATATTTTAGTAAATTATAGGTCGAAGTATGATTTTAGAAAAACGAATGAGTATAAGTTTGAAGGATTATAATAAAATTGCCAATTTCAAATATATGTTTATTTATATAATTTTTACAAATCACGTCCTTACACATTTTAGACAAAGGTTGTACAAGATACCGAAATTTTGTTAAATCCTAGAATATTTAAAAATAATATAAATTTATTGTTGTATAAAAATAATCAACACCTAATTATGTACTTACTTAATATTTTATATTCGGTTGGCGATTTTGAATATATTTTCCTAGCTATGCAAATTTTTTATGGAATTGGTTAAATATCTGTAGAGGTAACTAAATGTTAACGCTTTTGTTGAAATAATTGATCTATATTTAATAGGAAATTGATTTTAGCATAGAACTTAGTGTAGATACATAATAGGTATAGAAAAAAGCAAAAGCATTTTGCAAAGTAAAAAAAAGAAGAATATTTTACTGCCGTAATTGGTTAGACCGACCTTCTAAGTAGAAACATAACATACGAATTTCGGCAAAATGAAGTAAGTAGCTTATAGAATCTTAAGAAGAAGATAGTCGATAACGATATCGTGTCCTGAAAGCAGGTTATATAGAGATTAAAATATCTAAAACCTTATTGTGACGTTAGTAAAGTAAATAAACTAACTGGCGATCATGTTCGCATAAATAGCGTGATCTTTTTGAGTCCTTAGGATCATCAGTTTGAAAAATCATGACGTTGCATCGTTGTACTATACCAAAGTGGAAAAACAATTATGATGGCGCTTGAACCAAAGTTGTCAGTTTTTTGTTTTCCTGCCCCAAACCAGCACAAACCCAAACTATTAAAACAACTGACCATTACAAGGGAACATACTAATTTGGTATGGTAAGTTGTGACTTGATAGGGGACCGATGGGGAATACCGTACACCTAAGGCAGAAAATTAATTACTCCTAAATTGTAAATAATTCACAGAGTTGGTTTATCCCCATGCTTAACCTATAGTATGTGTTATAAAATATTATGATGCCAGGACCATACACGATTATGAAAGTTGTCAATAAATAACATTATAAAGCCATGCATGTACGGAAGTTACCCGACTGCTTCGTATAATACCGTACAAAGAATTCCGTATATTAATTTGGAAGCAATTTTTGTTATATTAAATAACTAACTTTACTAAATCCTTAATTTTTAAATAATCTTAGGTAGAAAACAAAAATACAAAAATAAATCAAAAAAACTTTGATTCATGAACTGGAACAAAAATCACCAGAACCAAAACGTTATTCATAAACTGGAACAAAAATTATAAACATATTGTTCTGGGCAATCTTTTCCGCTACAAAGGGCGTGTGCCCATTACCCGCAACGCGTACATCTATACCACAATTCGCGGCTTCTCCCAAATTCTCCATATAAGGAATATATATAATTGTTTTCCCTTAGCCATTAAATTCTGTACATACTGTACATCATTATACAAGTTTTCTGCGTCTGACTGACTTGTTTGTTTCTGACGTTCTTGATTTTCTCAGCCTCTTTATCTTCTAAAACATGCTTGATTGGGGTCGATGTTAAAATTTGTGAATGTTGTTTTGAATGGACTCTTGGTCAGGAGTAAATGTTTTCTACCAAGGCGTGGATGGTAATCAGTGATATGACGCTGTATATGACCATGTAATAACATTACTGGAACACCATATTTGCGTGCAGTAAGGCGATGTTTGGCACCATTACGGACTTCCTGTACTGCGTCAATCATTTTGGCAGAACAATATGTAATCTTCCTTTTATGTGGCGGCGCCATCAAAAAAACACATACCTTATCTGGTATAGAAAAATCTTATGATACAAGATAATGTAGTTTAATACCGTACATCTTCTGGAACTACCATACAGATTGTACGATCTTTACCCGATTTTACTTTTAAAAAGAAAAATTGAAATATAAAAAAAGAAAGAACTTCTAAGAAAAGATCCACATCAATTAAAAAGCCTTGTCAAGGTCTTAAAATATATTATGAATAAAAGTAGTTTAATTAAATTCCATCCACTTACCTCTTGTTTTCTCAAGAACAGTATTAATAGCAGATAGCACTAAAACCAGTAGCATCCGCTTGCAACAACAACATGCGACCGACTAAGGCAAGCTCTTGCTGCCGAAGGTAGGAGGGTTAGGACTGTTCACTAAAGTGAGAAAACTAGTCAATTTAGTTCTTTTTCTACCAAATATCTTGTGTACGGTATTATATGCTGTACGGTATTCCCCATCGCTCCCCTATTCTATTAGCACTTAATTAAGAAAATATTGTTATTTCTAGGAGTATGAATTACACTTTCAGAATATGAATTTCTCAAAGTTCAGCGTAGAGAGGCAGATGAAGCTAGTATCGAAAGTATAAAAACAATCAATAAAATATTTTCTAATAGGTTTTCGAATTTGGTAGATAATCTTTCAACAAGTTGACAGACCTTTTATAGTGGATTTCTTCATAAATAAATCACAAGTACCAAAAGAAAAATATCTAATATAAGTACATATTTTAAAAAAATATTACTTGGCAACGTGTCCCTATATTGCGAAACTTTTGTGAATAAGCATCGTACGTGACCGTTAAAAATATTCTATTATAAAGTCTTTTATGTATAAATCAAATCTCCCCAAGTATGGGTATGTGATTTTATATAACTAGGTATATTACATTTTACGATTGTCATATCATATAAAGTTTTATTTTAAAAAGATAAATTTGCCTTTGATATTTGATATATTGCAATTTTAAAGGATATTTTATAATTCTGAAAGTTTTCAGTTAAATTAAATGGTAAGAAAGAATGGAGAGCACACATCTGTTTATGATAAAAGTAATATTGGTACAGGTATTTTAATGTTGGTATCCTCTTTTTTCTTATATCATCAATAGCCATTTTGCGTCCACTGCTGGATATAGGCCTCCCGTAAATCATCCCATTTCTCCCGGTCTTGAGCACTCTGTATCCGGTTGCGCTGGATGCGCTTAATGTCGTCTGACCATCTTATTGGGGGACGTCCTCGGTTACGATACGCTTCTTGTGTAGGTCTCCATTCTAGGATTTTCTTGGTCCATCTTCCACCTCTGACTCTGGCAACATGACCTGCCCAGTTCCATTTCAGGGTTGTTGTAATTCTTTCAACTGCGTCCATAACACCGGTTCCTTCCCTGATTGTATGGTTTGGAACTCCATCTCTGAAGGATATATTCAGCATTGATCTTTTCATTGCTCTCTGTGCCACTTGCATCCAGTCTATGATCTTTCTAGTAAGAGATCAGTGTTTCTGCTCCATATGTTAGAACAGGAATCACGAATTGATCAAAGACCTTCCTCTTTAAGCACATGGGAATATTTGATTTAAAAAAATCCCTCAGTTTTCCATAAACTGTGTCAATCCTATTCTCCTGCTCAATTCTGTGATCTGATTGTATCTTCCCAATCTAATCTCATGGCCTAAGTATTTATAGCTGTAAAATTGTTCTATTTGCATACCATTTATTGATATATTTTTAGCCAGCACAAGGTTGGTCATGTATTGGATTGTAGAAAAGTTCATTTTAAGTCGTGCACAAGAACTTTGGAGGCCCTGGAGAAGCGTACATGCATGATCCACCCGATCTGTAATAAGGACTATGTAATCTGGAAACCTCACGTTATTTAGGTACTCTCCATTGATGTTGAATCCAATATTGTCCCAATTGTTGTTTTTCATGGTGCTCTGTAGAGCATAGCATAGGTGAATAGTTTAGGAGATATCGTGTCTCCTTGTCTCTCTAAGGGGAATTTGCTGGTGTCACCATACTACATTCTGACGGCAGCTGTTGCACTCTAAGATATATTCAAGAAGGGCTGTGTATCTATGATCTATACTGCATTCCGTAAGCGCTCTTAACATGAGCTATGCTGGACTGAGCCAAATGCTTTCTCAAAGTCTACAAATATTAGTATCAATGCCTTGTTGTATTCTGTAACTTTCTCTATCAAGAACTTTATTACTTGTAGGTGGTCGTTTGTTCCAAAACTACTTCTAAATCCAGCTAGTTCTAGTGTCTCGTGAGAATCTAATTAGGTCCCAGTCGATTAGTAATTATTCTCATAAAGAGCTTATACAGATGAGACAACAGGCTGATCGGTCGGTAGTTTCCAATATCTGTTATGTCTTCCTTTTTATGTAAGATTATCACAATCGCATTATTCCATTGTTCTGGTATACTCACATTATAAAGAGTTCTTAAGGCTTTTATGACGCATCTCAGTTTTATCATTTCACTTACAATGCCATCCTGCTAGGGGTTGTTCTTCATGCATCCTATGGCCGATTAAATTTCCTCTTCGGTTATATCTGGAAGATCATCTTATATTTGATTCTGTATTACTGGGATTTCCACCTCCTGAAGGGAATTATCCCGACTGTACAGTGTTCTATAGAACTCTTCGGTGATTTTCAGGATCTCTTGCTGTTCGTATATGATGTGCCCTTGCCTATTTCTTAACTTGTAAATATTCCTCGTTTTTCGTTTTAGGCCCTTGTTTGGCTCTATGGTAATATTTATTTCTTTTTTATGTCCGTATGTCATTCCTAATGGCCTTCCAAATGTCTTTATTTAAACTCCTTAGCTCTGCCGTGTTCGTTGTGTGTTTATCTTTCATTTCCCTTCCGCTTTGCATTAAGTCTCTTGTGTCTTTAGTGAGTTTTTCATCCTTCCTTGTTTGTCCATCTTCACACTTCTCTTGCGCCTTCCTTAGTACCTAAACCAATGTCTTATTGAGCTGTTCGACATTCTTTTCACCTTGCACGTAATCTTGTAGGTTTATCTCTATTTCTTCCTGGTATGCCCTTTTTTTATATAGCTCTATGAAAATCCCTAAAATCATCCCACATGCGACAATGTTTATTCGTGTTGTGAGGTTTGTAAACCACTGCACTGTTGGGAAGTAATTTGCTTCCTTGTACTTTGTTGTGAGTGTATCTATCTCATTTGACACCTACTGTTGTAATCTTTTCGAAGTTGTGGAAGGGAGGGTTTATAAAAAACTGTAATTTTTTTGAAAATCCATTTTAATAAAACTTGTCTAGAATTAATTATGTATATGTAGAATATTGGAAAGTCAATACATTGTTGCTAAATTGAAAAATAAATGATTTAAAAATTTATATATACATATATACGAATAAATGAACCAACATTCTTTGTTGAATTTCTAAAAACTATTATATAAAACATTTTATTCTTAATAGATTAATAAACCCATGGGAAGAAATCTTGTTTTAAAGCTGTCCGGAGTTCACTTAACAGAACTTATAGAAAATTATATGAAGAAAATACATGCTTGTGAAAAGGGAAATTCAAGGAGTTCATTGTCTAAAATAAAAAGGATATTGCGTGTAAAGTTAAAGAAGATTATTATTTACTGTTCAATGACCTACTATTGATATACTAATGACTGCGGTTCGTTCTTAATTAAAACGAATTGGTGTCTGGTTTACATAGACGTGTTAGCGCTAATTATAGTATCATATTTACTCGCAGACTTGCCTCTTCAGGTTTGTTTAGCGCCCGAGCTTAGAATCACGATAGCCAGGGAATGTTTCTCACTTCTGTGGGAACGCACCTGATCATGGCGCTTTCAAAATAAAATTTCAATAGCTTCTTGTAAAACTTGCCTGCCTGCTGAATATAGATACTATTGAGAAGAGCTCAAAGACGAGATAAAATTGGATATTTAATCAAAGGAGGGGACTAACCGGCTTTAAATTAATTAACTATGTGAATGAATTTCGAAATAGAGTTGTAAGATATTATCTTTTATATTATATGTTAAGTCTTAAAATGCTTAAAAAGCTTTAAGTATGCTTAAATCGTTAAGAAGGCGTCAGAGTGAGTTACATTTTCACCGATTGATTTTTGAAACTACCGGAAATATTTTTTCTTGAAAAATATTTTTGTAATATTACTGATCTCTTGAATCAAATGATGTTATGCATTATATATGTAAGCAGGTTGACCTTTTAAAAATAAAGTAACCATAAGTGCAGCATAATATATTTTGAATAATTATGAGTTGATAGTATATTATTTAGTAAAACGTTGAAAAACATTTTTCTAGAAATTGACATACCGGGTTGCCAAATAAGAATGGACGCCTGCCATATCTCAGGAACCATTTATCACAAAATTTTAAAATAAAAATATTTATTACAAAATCAACCAAAAGAAATTGCATCAAGTTTTTTTCAGTTCGTAAATTTACTTCTAAAGGACGGGGCGTTGAACTTACGACTAAGAAGATTATTAATTATTTATTGATTATATGCTAAATAAAGCTATATCAAAAATACAGTCTTTTATTCGTTGAAATATACAGAGTAGAGAAACATTATTTTGAATGAAGTACTCATAACTCCGGTATATCTTAACCAAATTTGACAAGCATGATGTAGTTTGAAAGCGCTTATCATATAGTAAGATTTAGAATAGTATTTGTTGTATGTTTGTAAGACTATTTTATGTAATATCCGTTGCCGCTAGAGGGGTCTATTGACATAATTATCACAAGTTTAACCATACAGGTAACATTTCTCTATGACACCCACCCATAGGATATTATAGAAATTACTTTCACGGTAAAAGATTCTAGAAAAATTATTATAGTCAAGATTTTATTTTATGATTTCCTATAAAATATAGTATTAATTACATTTTTTTGTTAATAATCCGTAACAAAATAATATTGTACATATAATTTATTAAAATCTATAGTTAGTATTTTTAATCGATTTCCTATAATCAAGTAAATAATAACACATATTTTAAATTTTACAATGAGTGTACGTAAGTCAACGTTAGAAAAATTACTGTAATAAAGATTTTATTGTACGATTTCCAATAAAATATAGTATTAATATCATTTTTCATTAATAATCCGTACCAAAAAATATTGAAGATACACATAATTTATAAAAAAGTATAATTAATATTTCTAATAAATTTGGTACAAGCTAGTAAATGCTAAAATATATTTTAAATTTTACAACACATGTTAGAGAAAATAATTTATTTATAACTCCAACTTAAATATTTTTAAATGTATGGAACATTTTACTGACGACTATTATTGTACTTTAAGTATATTTTATGGTAAGAATGACAAAGTTTAAATTAAGTGTTGTAATATTGCTTTTTTTTTGGCTTGAGCTGTTCAGCTATTCAGCCAGTCACTTATAAGCAGCTATATTCTATAATGCGCCTTATGCCAAAAAGTTTCTGAAGCAAGCCTAAAATAGTCCTAAACTATCGACACCTAGAAAAGGAAAGTAGATAAGGTCACACTCTTCTCGTTCTGGGCCGATCAGAACATTGAGAAACAAACAGGTAGATCAATGGGAGTATAAAACATAGGGATCACAATAGGAACATCGTACTAACCAAGACCTATGCTAATAAAAGAAGAGAGCAAAAGAGAATTTACAATAGTAATATCCCTCCCTCTGGATAAAATTAGACTACAACTTAATATTATTTTTATGAAGGTAGCTAATGATCATGTGTAGTACTATCTTATTTTGTGTTGATAGAATAGACCATACATTAAGTTTAGCGGTGTATAGTTCTGTAAAATACTATATAAACAGTTGGTGTATTTTGCACATTCCAAGAATATATGATCTATGTCAGCTGCGACATAGCAGTGGTCACACAAGTTAGTTTGTACAACTTTAATTTTGTGGAGATGAAAGGGAAAACTTGCATGTCCAGATCTTCATCTAGTTACTGTAGTAACAAATCTCTTGGGAACATTAAAACTATCATGCCAGAGTACTGTTGGAATGTGTGGACTTATACGAAACAAATTTATGTTGGTCGTTTTGCTATAGTTAGTTCAACGTTGTTGCCATTTTTCCCTTATCTTATATTTTGTGATTTTAAATGAATCTAACATGGGTAGAGGGTAATCTAGTTCACTTCCTAAAAGTAGGACTTATTTAGCCAGACTGTCTACATGTTCATTATGCTTAATTCCGGTGTGTGCCTTTATCCGCATAAAGGAATCATACTGTTGATTCAATTGCTTTTTAGAGGAATGAAAGGCTTAAATGAGATGCAACGAGTCGCTGGGACTTCGACCTTCGTAACAAATAATGGGTGGAGGAGAACTTAAACAGGGAATATATCATTGATGCACGAAGGAAGTTAAGCGACGTAATGTGAGGTTACCACTTGGATGGGAGACCGCGTGTGTCAAAATTTTTACACACGATTTTAGTAAATTTTACGAAAGGATATAATACAAAGGATTTTAGTAAATTTTACAAAATATTTAAGTAAACTTGTATACGGGGGGAACAGATTGAACTCCAGGAGTGTATTGTACAAGAAAAAAATGTAAGAAACGCATTCGTCCTTACCTAACTTTCATTTGTTGTCAAGTTATAGCGCAAGGAGAGGTGTGTAGATCATGGAGGCCAACTAATACCCTGGAAGCCTTTCGTCCAAATGTTGCTTGACCTGATGAGAGAAATGTGCAGGAGCTAAGGTTTACTAAAACAGCCAGGGTTCTGGTGTATGATAGCAGCTTCCTTGAACTTCCTCTTCCTCCAGTGTGGTTCTTTGAGCGGGATTTCGGCTTCTGCCCACCTGATGTGATGGCCGTGTGTCCAGGCATGGTCAGCTGCACCAGATTTTTCAGTTTCTCCTTTTTGAGTGTTGTTTATGTGTTCTTTAATCCTTGTTTCCAGTGGCCTTAGTGTTTCCCCAATATACGATCGGCCACATTCGCAGATGATGATGAACTCAGGGAATTCCTACAGCACATAAACAGCTTCGCACCGACAATCAAATTCACCATGGAGAAAGAAGACAACAATCAACTACCTTTCCTAGATGTCAATGTAAAGAAAAATGGCAACACCATCGAAACTTCAGTGTACAAGAAACCTACTCATACAGGTCTATATCTGAATTACACATCAAATCACTCAAACAACACAAAACATGGGATAGTAAGAACGTTTGTGGATAGAGCAATCACCATTTGCAACTCAAATGAAGCACTCACAACAGAAACTGACCACATCAAGACCGACCTCAACAAAAATGGCTATCCCACGAAATTAGTTGATAAAATTTTGGAAAATCGTAAGACTCGGCCAAATACACCTAAAGGAGAGACAAAAGAGGCTCAACCAATACTCAACATTCCATATGTCAAAGGAATATCCGAGAGAATTAATTAGAAGACTAGGACAACGATACAACATCAGAACTGTATTCAGCTCGAGAGACACATTAAGAAGCGATCTAACGAAGACGAAACCAATTAGCCAGAAAGACAGGAAAAACTGTGTCTACCAGATCCCCTGCGAATGTGGCCGATCGTATATTGGGGAAACACTATGACCACTGGAAACAATGATTAAAGAACACATAAACAACACTCAAAAAGAAGAAACGGAAAAATCTGGTGCAGCTGACCATGCCTGGACACACGGCCATCACATTAGGTGGACAGAAGCCGAAATCCTGCTCAAAGAACCACACTGGAGGAAGAGGAAGTTCAAGGAAGCTGCTACCATACACCAGAACCCTGGCTGTTTTAGTAAACCTTCATTAGATTTAAGAAATATCTGGAAGCCCTTGTTAAGTAGATGTAAGCTTATAATTACTAATATCGCGCAAAACTGAACGCACGACTGCACCCATCTCAATTATGCTTCAGTGCACATAGCTAGTATAAATAGACCTGTAGTTACTTCTCTTATTTAGTATTCACCTGAAGACGACTGGAGTTACTTACCAGTTGAAATGTTGTGATGTATAACAAATAAAGACAATGCAAGTCCAAAACTTTTCTATTACTTATGGTTTTTGATGTTTACAGGAACAGTTGTCTTTATAATTCAATTTGTAAACAATACAACGTATTTTCAAGTATTCAATACACTCCTGGAGTTTGGTCCCATCCTTCCGACTCACCCTGTGTATATTGAGTATTGTTTTTAAAAGACAATGTTTTTATAAAACGATATACTTTGTAAATATCAAAAGAATTTACGCTTATTATCAACTTTTATAGCTAGTAATAAAACCATGCTATATATTGAATGTTTGTTAAAATGTACATAAATCTTACCGTTCATATTTACAATCCTTTGTCAGAGAAGCCACGTAAACTTCAGATTTATACATCCCTCATTTTATTACTGTAGCTATAGCTGTAGCTGTATCGTCTTTGTAAATTTTAAATTTCTACTTTCGTGTATCTACAGGATTTCAAATACTTTGCTTTCCGTTTCGATAAAATATATCGGAATTAACTAAATAAATAATAACACAATATGTAGGGGTATTCGATACATTTTTATTATTTTACCATGACAATGTTTCGACACACAGTGTCTCCTTGGGAATAATAAGATTTAGTGTGGTATTATGTACTTTAAGTTTATAATGCATCTTCAAGTAACACCTAGTTGCTTTGCTTGCTATTTTCATATCATAGGTTATACCATTGCAATAAAACATTTGCTTCTATGTGTTGGAAATATAAAATATTTTAAACTAGTATCACAACACAACTGAATAAGTAATAATTTTCCAATTTTAATAAATTTAATTTTTTAGGTATTTTTTATATTGTTTCCATTTACTTCGTGTACAAGGAATGTAAAAATGATAATTATTTTTGCCAGATGTCAATTTTACATTTCTAAGCAACATTCATAAATACATATTTTTTTAAATTACTGTTTATTGCTGGATACCGCTTAACTATAATTTGAGCTTACATTTTGTAATTTCAATAATATGTTTTGTGTTTGTGGGCGTTCTGTTCATATGAATTAAGTACAAGGAATCGGAAAAAGATGTTTAATTATGAAAGCCTATTGAAGTTTAATTTTTAATTTTTCAAGTCATTTCCATTGTTCAAGTACGTGGACTGTAATACATTGATATAATTTCGACAAAATTTAAGTTTTTTAATGGCTTTACTGTTCGGACTTTTATTTATATTTAAGCATTTCCTCCTCATATTAATGAATAATTACAAATAATGCGTTCCATTTTTACGATAAGAAGTTCATTAATTTAAATTAGGTTCAAATTTTTGTCCAGATAAATATTATTTTAATATAGTTAGTTGAATTCAGTGTTATGCGGTCTATACCTTTTCCATACCATTGTACAATCTATCTTACCAATATCTTCCATATAAGGGTAACTGGGCCTCTCACCAGTCGGTAGGCCCGATGGTGTATTGACCAACCGATTAAGGATAAGGACAAGTCGAGATATGTTTATATTAATGCGTTATTTATTTAACGTGGGTTTATTAGTTATATATAGTTTAATATTTAGAATTTGAAGTTGGAATGGAATAAAAATAAATAATAGAACATGGAGCTGTTCAACATTTACGACCTTATACGATCAATATAGTTTATATTTAATGATTAATGCTCGGTAGGAACCAAAATTTCTATTACATTAATATTCCTAAAATTTCTATGTGTGTTAGTCCAACATGAAATAATAAAATATTCATATATAGGGTGTTACTTAATGATATGCACTAATTTTAATGAGTGATTCCTGGATTAATTTTAATTTTTGTAAAGACATATTATTTACCTATTTTTTTTAGCATCCTCTATTAACTTCGACTCTGTCATAATTATTATCATCAGGTTTCGAGATTTTTGTTAGAAACAAGCATATCACCTAAACCTCTCGAATGTAGATAGGAGGTACACTCCTTTAAACGTAACCGATCGACAATACCAACCATTAACAGAGATAACCAACACCCAATAAAGAATTCAACAATGGAAGGCTAAAGAAATACATGGTAGATAAAGTACGTTTCACGAAATTTGGATACGACTTAATGATTTCCTGGGTCGGTCCCATTGTGTCGACAAGAGCTTGGTAATAAACAAGTGAAGTATGAAGGGACGGACTAAGGAATACAAGTAATGATATGATTATATTAATGTAATCAAATGAAATAACATTTTTTAAAAATATTACTAGTCATATTTATTTACATTTATAATGTCATTCTATAGATAGTTCTGGTTTGTTGGCAACTGTGATAGCTCGCATTGTCCATTATTATCACACTATTCTGAGGATTGTTTGGTAAAAGACAATTCTTGAACCATTCCTCAAAAACTAACAAATTTTACCACAAAAAGATATTTAAATATAAATTAAGCAACCTAACCTACCTGATGTGCCTATATTTAATTATAATTATTAAAATCCAGTCCTTTCCACATAATAATAACAAACGGTCATAAATAATGGGATGGCCCAGGTACTTTTACTGCAGTCATTATGTTATATCCATTTTTCGTGAAACAAACTATAATACAACTAAACTCTTCCAGCAAGAAATAAAAACTAACAAATGTTACAACAAAAAGATATTCAAATATAAATTAAGCAACCTAACCTACCCGATGTGCCTATATTTAATTATAATTATTACAATCTGATCCTTTCCACATAATAATAACAAACGGTCATAAATAATGGGATCGCCACAGGTACTTTTACTGCAGTCATTAAGTTATATCCATTTTTCGTGAAAGAATCTTTACCCAGCTCAACTCAACACCGAGCACGTGGATGCAGAAGCATCTAATGCATGGCTAGAAAATAATGACATATTTGTTGAGACAGGGGGATTCATGATGGCTATCCAGGAGCTAGTGATACCAACCCTCAATTAACGCAAATATATCATCAAAGATACATCCAGTAAGGCGGATAAATGTTGAATATGCCATAATAAATCGGAAACCATAGACCATATAGTATCAGGATGCACCATACATGGTAAAACTGGTACACCAGGAACTCTGCAAGAATACGAACACGCTAGATGAGACTCAGGCAAAAAAAATATATTGGAACAGACCAATCCAAACAGATCATACCATCGAGAACAACAGACCAGTTATCGTTTGGCAAGACAAAACAAACAAAACTACTTACCTTATTGACATTGCTATACCAATAGCACATAATCTCGCTGACAAGCAAGCAGAGAAGGTACGCAAATATATTCCATTAGCTGCCGAGATAAAGGCACTATGGAAATAAGAGAAAGTTGTTGTTATATCGATAGTTATTGGTGCTACTGGCGAGATACCAGTTGAATTACATACACCTAGAACAGTTATACTTACCACCTACACTCCAAAACACGGCAATCTTGGGAGCATGTCATATCACACGTAAGGCTCTGAATGTAGCAATCTGAATTATCATTGCTTACTCCTATGTATTTTTATTTTTTTTTGGATGTTGGTTATAGCTCTGTTATTATTTAATTATTGATAACTGAGAAGGTTGTGTGATTAAGTTGTTAGTAATTGGATGCAAACTTTTAAAAATTATTATTTAATTATTAATAACTAACTAACTAACTTATCTATTTAATGTAGCAATAATGCATAACTGACTGGTTCAGTGGAGTAGCTATTGTAGCTAGACTGCGCCAGACTTTTATGCTCTCTTATATTTTTCTTTTGGTAGATATTATTTTATTTTCTTCTGCTAGATATTATTTTTGTATTATTCTACTGTAAATTCTTATATAATCGTCAAATGAAAGACGATTATTATTATTATATTATTATTAGTTACATAAAAATTTTGAAATTTCAATGTTACAAATAAGTTAGGTTTATTTAGAAGATAGATTTCCAAATTTGATGTTTTAATCGTTGATAGTTTCAAAAAATTTAGTGAAAACCATGTCCAGAGGTTTAAGGGCGCTGAAGCTGTAGAAGACAGAAGGCAAAATTTTATATGTAGTTCTAACTGTGTTTTGGTTTAATATACCTAGCCTATTGACCATACCGTTTAGATGTGTAGATAGTTTAGAAATTATAGAGGGTGTTATGGAAATGACGTATTATATTTAAACCTGCAATTCCTGAGATAAAGACAAGTTGAAGAAAAATAGCCATAAATGGCGCTATCAATTCATTCAGCGGTAAAAGTGACCTGACGTCAAACCAGAAAACCACCTGTGTGGCACTGCAATACATGTAAGCAATCAAGGAATTCTAGCCGGTGTTGTCATATGTACACCTTAAACTCTTTAGACAAGATAAAATAATTTAAACACTTTTCCATTCTGTAATACCTTCTTGTACAATTAATTGAAGAACATTTACGACGGACTATGTTTTAAACAATCCGAAAAATATATGGAATAGCAATAGCCACGTACGTTACTAGGTCAAATGCCAATGACCTCTTGACGCCTTACATCGGCTGAGCGAAGTAGTTTCATATAGTGCCGAACGCGTGCGTCTGTTAGTTCAAGAACAACCAGTGGCCGGATACGTTGTGTCTCGTCGATCACCAACACACTCTCATCGATCCACTCTGTTTTTTCGGCTTACGCGTGTATCTTACTCGTACATAAATAATCTTTGAATATTGTTTTTATTGACGCGTCTCTTCTGCACGTCAAATTTCTCGCGTATAATAAAATCTAATAATCTGTAGTATAATCTGTTTTATTATATTTTCAAAAGCTAACTATCGGTTCTGTTTCACTATTACTGTGTCTACCTAAAGTGTTTCCAGGGGTGTTCCCATGAAAAAGAAAAAAATAACAAGTAGGTAGAAAACAATTTATTTTTATAATTTAAAAGATGGATTTTCAGTTTTACATTAAGTTTGGCAACATTGCCATTGGCTCTGGGTGAAATGTTGTACAGTAGCGTGGACTTACCTGTGAGTAAAGAGTGTTTATTACCCCACTTTTAAAATGGTCGATTTAAAAAAAACTATATGTAGCGCTTCTCTAGGACACCCAAGGAGTCACCCATTTAAATATAATACGTCATTTCCATAACACCCTGTATTATTAATGAGCGTTACACATCGACATTTTTTACTACTATGCCCAAATTATTTTTTCCCCATTTTGTTAATAGCAAGCAGTGATGAATGTAGATGTAAATTAAATCAACGCATTTATCCACTACTGATGATGATTCCCATATATTTTTTATGGCGACAATTCTATAAGAATTTGTTCATGTAAGTTTCTAGAAACATCGAAAACATTAGGTAATTTTTTATAACGAGCAAAGAGACACTCGCTTGCCTTGGAAATCACATCTAAATAAATGAGAAATCCTTTTTAAATTACGACTTTTGATCAAGGTATAAATATTTTATTTTTATGCTGCAGACTTTCTGTTAGTCTCGCTGCACGTAATTCGGGTTGAAACGCTTTACCCTATATAAGGAGGAAATGAGAAGGTAAAACAAGTTGAGATGTTATGTTATTTTATTTCAGTTGCGAGCTATTATAGTTTATTTTACTTTGCAAAGTTACGTAGCAAAATCTAGTACGTTATAATTTATATAGCGAGCACATGATTCTTTCATATTTAAAAAAAAAAAGTAATAGCTCTAAGAAAAACCATACATCACCTTTCCTCTATGCGTACAGATTTCTCTGAATGTTTTCTAGTTTAAATAACTGCAGATGTACAGTGTGTTAATAAATTAGAAAAATATGAGAGAAGTTATTAGTATTAACAAAAATTTCATAAAATAAAGTTGTTTATAAAGTAATATAAAGTTCAAATACAAATTTTGAAATAAAAATAATAAATTAATAATATTCTTTTCACATAATTTTTTTTACATTTAACACAAAAAGATCAAGATAGTTGATTTTGTAAACGTCTATGTTACATCCGCATCTTATTTACTATCTTGTTCTTTTATTTAATAATTACATAAAACCACTATTATTATACTATTTTTAAATATTCCAATTTTTATTTCTAAATTTGTATTTAGACCAGAACTTTTTATAAAGAATAGCTTTTTGTCGTAAAATCAATATCAAAATTGTTTTCCTCCTTGAGAACTCCAACCACGGACACATTGCCTACTTACAGGGTGATTCATTATTGCCGGCCACCCGCCTTACCTCTAATGAGCATAGAAATCCAGGGGGAAAAAGCGGCTATGAGAAAATCCTGGAAATTATTCTTAAGTTCCACATTTCTCCGCAAGGGTGCACAACTGAAAACTGAATATTCCCACATTAAGGTAAACATTTGGTAACATCGTTACAAAATTTGGACAATTCTGTACCATTTTGGTCTAATGCTCATTGGCGTTTCGATTATGAGAGTGTGTGAGTGAATAAGAGAGATTGAAAGTATAGCCATTTAAATCGCTGTAACTTCTAGACAACTTATTCAATTTTAGTAAGCCTTAGCTTGCTTGGAAGAGAAATGTATGAGGTTTTAATTGTCGTAGTCAGTGGTATACAATACTCCCTAATAAAATTGGGTTTGTTCGACAAACCCGAAACCATAAATAATATAGTATAATTATTATGACATCATAATAGAAATATTTACGATTTACACTATATTTGCTCAGTTACATTTAGATTTATCCTACACAGTTTTTTTCACCAGACTGTCAATTTGTCTACAACACCTGGCTGATACTCACTGCTTCCGTCGAGTTGTAAAATCTAAACTAAAACGGCATAGTAAATATTAATTTTTTAAATATCAGTAATTTTGTTTTGGGTGCAAATAGGGACATTATATTCCGTGATCGTAAAGTAATCAATAGAACCACTAACCACTAAAATGATGTATCCACTTTCAATTTCATTTCTTTTACCAAGATGATGAATTTTTGGCCTTATAACTGGAGGATCCTAGATGCACAAGAGTGATTCTAGTATGTAGTCCTTAATCCATATAGGCTGTGCAAAGTTGCAAAATTTCATTAAAATATACATGGTCGCTTAAAAGTTATAATCGATATTGTTCACGGGCCCGGTAACATACAGACTGAAAAGTTTATGTGTAGCTATAAAAGGAATGCGGGCAAGAAAATTTCTTGGGTTAACAATGTTGTCACATATATTAAATTTTAATTCAACAATATGTTGCCAAGTAAACCCTAAAATTAAATTTACCCATTTAAAACAAATTGCATAAGTATATAAGAAACTAATATTCTTTAATTGTTTCAATGTTCTTAAAACTTTCTTTTCATACTATTTATTTTAATAATTAAATGCAAAATAAAAAATTTTTGGTTAAAGTGGTTAAAGGCAACATAGTGCAATATCAACGGTAACCATGGGTAACAGGTGGCTAGGGCTAATTTGATAGGGTATATCCCAGACAGAGGATGACGACACACGTCTGGTGACACGCCCATTATGCCGGCGTGGTTGTTCGGCGATGTCCAATATGCTTCATCCAGTTGCGTAGTAATAGGAAGTGCAATAGTTATTAGATTGTGTTAAATTGCGTTTTTTAAGAAGAGTTCGTTGTTTTAAAACTGATAATGAATAAATATACTCGTGGTAAAACCCTTCATAGTCAAACCCGTAAAGTGATTGCCAATATGTATAGGGTGTGTGAAGCCGAATCACAAATTAAAGCATTTAAATTGAAACTTAAGCGAAAGCTAGGAAGGGGTGCAATTTATACGGAAGTAAGGGTGGGCGCAGTAAAAACATTCATAAAGAAGATACTGAAAGGAAAGAAAATAATTCGGATCAATTGTTGTCATCTCCTGGTACTTTGGCATTGTTAGGAGAATAATACAATTTGTAACTAAAAGTGGTAAAACCTTAAAAAAATTGCTACAAAGCTAAGAAGTGACATAAAATTTCCGTTTTCCTGTGAAACTTTGAGGTGCATGGTGAAATCAAATGGATGAAAATGAAAAATTGCCATTAATCGATTAACTATGTAGATATTCTTTTCATGCTGAAATAATGATATCTTGTAAAACGTAATTATTTAAACCTTGATAAAAATAATTACCTACCTTCAAACATAAAATACAATTATTGAAAAATTTCCTATTTTTATTATATTATTAAAATAATAATAGCACGCCCATGATTCGCCCATGATTCGCCCATGATCGGCCATGTTTTAACAGATATCGCTTTCCTCTTACCGATACGTCGAAGACATAAAATCACTTGTCGACCTGTAGGTATAATATGTAGGAAAAATAATATATGAACTACTAGTATTATTTTGATCTCTCTATACGCTAGCGGGTTTCTTGATCCATGCTTACCGGACACGCTGTATATTATAGTCCTTTGGCCTTGGCAACATTTATGTTTGAGTCGAATCTTGCAAATTTTTTGATATGAGACCTCATTGCTCATGGAGGAACTGGAAGGTATAGATTAAGCGGTGCCTTTGCGCTATGGCCGGCCGAATTTGTATTGCTCGCGAGCCGTATTTTGGGTAAAGATTGTTTCATGAAAAATGGATATAACTTAATGACTGCAGTAAAAGTACCTGGGCCATCCCATTATTTATGACCGTTTGTTATTATTATGTGGAATGGACCGGATTGTAATAATTATAATTAAATTTAGGCACATCAGGTAAGTTAGGTTGCTTAATTTATATTTAAATATCTTTTTGTGGTAAAATTTGTTAGTTTTTGAGGATTGGTTCAAGAATTGTCTTTTACCAAACATTCCTCAGAATAGCGTGATAGTAATGGACAATGCGAGCTATCACAGTCGCCAATTTCATAAAGCTCCAAGCTCAAATAATACAAAATTGGAGATTCAGAAATGGTGGCGAATGATATATATTTTGAAGAAAGTTATAAAAAAAAGTGATCTTTTAGAAGTTTTAAAGACATTTTGTATAAAAAAAGGATATGTTTGTGACACATTGGAAGAAGAAATTGGACATACAGTGCTACGGCTCCCACCCTATTATTGCATTTTTAACCCCATAGAGCATATGTGGCACCAGTTAAAATCACTGGTTAGGTCTGAAAATATTTCTCCGACTTTAAGTTCTAGTTTTGTAGAATTAATACGAAAATGCTTTAATGATATTCCCCCAGGTAGTTGGAAAAATTCAGTCCGTATAATTAATCCGATTATAATTAATTTTGATGAGGATAGCGATAGCGAAACAGAACTATCTATAGAATGACATTATAAATGTAAATAAATATGACTAGTAATATTTAAAAAAAATGTTATTTCATTTGATTACATTAATATAATCATATCATTACTTGTTTTCCTTAGTCCGTCCCTTCATACTTCACTTGTTTATTGCCAAGCTCTTGTCGACACAATGGGACCGACCCAGGAAATCATTAAGTTGTATCCATTTTTCGTGAAACAATCTTTACCAATGTTCTAATAAAGTAATGAGGAAACAATTTTTTGAAATGAAAATAATAAATTTATAATAAGAAATAGAAAAATAATGAAAATAATAAATTTATTAATAACAATTTTTATATTGCTTATTGCAAGTTTTACTTATAAAACTGAGCGATCTGATTTTCTTATATAACAGTCATAACAAAGATTTGCTCAAGCACTATTGAGATAGATAGATACCGATGCCTATAATCTTTCCTTATAGACCTTCCACAATACGCTACACCCATTCTTTCCTCGTCCAGGATAAAAAAGAAATAAACAAGTAACGGATTGTAGGCTTTTTGCTCCATCCTTTGGATATTGGAAACTTCTCTCAGAAGGCAGTGGACCCAGGTTCTATATTTCGTAGCCCAACACAAATTTCACATCATAAGTGATCCACCGGGAAGCCAACTGTGTATTATTATCAACAAATTCTTATTACTGAGTGAACTTGGTAATGAATTACGGACAAATAGTTATAAGTTCATAGTTTGGAATCTCTAGTTGTGCCAAGTTACGAGACGAAAGAAGTTATAAGCGATAACAGATGTAAATAAATCCTCCCATTGGAGAAGTTTTTCAGTTATTTTGTTAACTCGTTACAAATAATGGGTTAACTACCCCCATAGGTTGAACTATTCCAGACTTGCCATAACATTTTGTTCGCAGCTAATGAAATAAACAAATAAGTTTCAGCTTCGTCGTATATCAAATGAAGAAAACATATAGCAGAGATTCCCTGATACCCCTGGACAAATTGTTTTTGATTTAAATAAAAGCCTTGAGTTTCTCATCTGAGAAAAGCAATTTCTGGAGGATTTCACAGCCTACATATCACGTGAAAGTGTTACGAGTTGAAGCCGGGGGCAATTTTGGGTTACAATTTGTTTTCCATTCGGTCGGAAAATGTTTATATAGAACAGAACGTAAACAGTTTTATTTCCTAAATGTGTTTTTCTTAAGAATCTTGAATGAATCCTCATATATTTTCCGCTTGGGTGTATGTACAAAATTAAATTTCTTTAGTTTATTTATATACACGTAGCCAATATATTCATTTATAATAACAATATGGCATATGTCCGTATATATTATTTCGTGAATTCCTTGGATGCCAGTGATTTTGATTGTTAGGCTAATATTTTTAAAAATAAATATATAAGCCCCTTGTTTTCAATCAGTAGGGTAATGCATTGTGAAGCATTTATTCTTATTTTTACGTTCTTCTTCCTCCAATTTTATAATAATTTTGGCTTGTCATATACTTTATCTATTAATTTAAAATTTATATTAAATTAGGTTAGTCTATCTATAACTTTAAACTGAAAGAGAATCAGGTAGTGTTTTAAAATATCGGTTCTCTGCTTATATAAAAATTTTCTGTTAACCTATACGTATAGTATAGTTCCCGTTATATCATTGATCTTCACTGCAATAAATCAGTTACCTGTTTAAACCTTAAAGCCGTATTAGAGTCGGCAATTTTTTCCTCTTGCTCCGGCAATGGCAATTATAGTTGCACGTATTCATGCGCACTAAACCGATCAGCTGTCCCAATACTGCTTGCATTGCCGGCGCAATGCGAGAATGGAATCAGTATTATAGTCGGCAATTCTAGTCTTCTGGTAATTAAAATTGCACGGATTCATGCGCAGTACACCGTTCTCGATCAGCTGTCTCGCCAGTGGCGGTTCTTCTATAGGAGCACATGTGCACGTGCACCCCCAGAACAAAACGAATAAAAAATATTAATTTATATTCATTGAATATTATTTATCGTATAAAGTCCGACCCTCTCTAATATTTTATCGTACCGTCAAACTAAAAAATCCGACCCTCCCTAATATTTTATCATCCCGTCAAACCAAACTGTATAGATCCGGCAACCGTGCCTCGGTCGAGGTAAATGACGATTATGACGAGACTTTCTCGCACGTGCGATTAAGTAGTGCAGTTTCTCTGTAGTAAAAGGTGGCGGGTGGCAGCGGGGGATAGTGGGGCTATGGCGCTGTTGTCTGTTCGTGCATCTAGTTAAAAATTCGAGCGTATATGTTTTAATATTTTAATATTATATATTTATTAAGTTAAAATGAATAGTTTGACGGTGGACTATTTAAAAATTACTTAAGCTCTTTGAGTTTGGAGCGAAAAATTGAAGTGAAGAATGCGGGAAGACCTAAACCCGAAATTAATTTAACGCGGGCCACAAAGGGTAAATCTAGGGACTTTATTAAAAAGTTTAAAAATTAAATATATGAAAAAAAAATGTATAGAGGGTATTCCAAACTTTAATGAAGCTGTTATTGATCAATTTTCTACAATTAAGAACCGAAGAACGGACTTTACGTTTAAGCACTATTCTGTATGGTCGATAAATGTTGTGTATTTCGATAAATTATACTCGATATGATTTTAAACCATTTTATTTAAGGATTTAAACTAAAAAACACTTAAAATATGAAGAATGTCAACTTGTCGGTCTCGATTCGTTCTCGTCATAAAACAGTTAACTATTGTTCTCGTCTTGGTTGCCACCTAATGACGTAGCCATAGATGGCGTAGTAGTATTAGTCATCATTCGGTTTTCTTGGTAACTCGTAGATGGCGGTAGTAGTATTGGACATCATTCGGTTTTCTTAATAGCTCATAGATGGCTTTAGTAGTATTAGTAGTGGACTGTATAAATATTGTTACGAGGGTTGCATGCGACGACGTTAAAATCCGACAGCTATATACACTAAGAAACTCTATCTTATTTTCCGAAAGGTATTTCCTTGTGTAAAATTAAAAAATAAATAAAAATATGTCTTACCTAACGCATTTTCTTATTACTTTTTTCTTTTTAAATTTAAAACGCCTAGAAAGTAATTGTTTGGTTGTTACACAAAAATAAAATTTAAAAAATAATTTCACCATATCCCCCTCTATCATAGGTCACGAGCCGCCACTGTATCTCACATTGCCAGAAATGGGGCAGGCGCCATTTTCATTGCTATTACCGGTACAAGTCTGGGTAGAGATGGATTATTCTGTTATTTTTCAGTGTTTATTAGTTGGTCGAAGCACCTATGAACAGCTATGGCTATTTAAACTAACTGGTACTTAAATTAACAGTTCACATTCTTTATTAAGCACATGTACTGCTAATTCGTAGCAACTTTTTTGAACTGCCATTTGTAAGTAGCAGTAGCTATTTTAACTGCTAATCAAAACGAACAGGTTTGCCCATCTCTAATTGTGGGGGTATTTTAGGGATTTCGACACTACCAACTGCTGTTCTGACTGTTAGTAATGCGCCAGTTGTTCGAGAACGGTTTACTGCGCATGAATTCGTGCAATTATAATTGCCATTGCACCGGAAATTTTTATTGTTGACTCTAATACGGCTTTTATTGTTTGATCCCAACATCTTGAAGCCGCAATAAATGGGTACAGAGTTGGCTTGGAAATATATATATTGAATTATTTTTATTTTGAATTAAAGAGGCACCTACTTAAAATGGTATAATAAGGTAAAGAAAATTTGTACTTCGGTTCTGCCTGAAGAAATGCAATTTTGGAACATTTAGTGGTCAGAAGAATAATTAGAGTTTTATGGCAGCCAAAAATATACGGTATAATACTTTATTTCTATTATTACTAATCATTTTTCCTTATATTTATTGTTCAAATAATAGAATTTATATTATTATGATTATGCATATTGTTATTTTCTCAGTATCTAATTATTTATGCTAAGCTTGTTAATAAAGCGCAAGTATTTACAGTTGATAAGTAAATAATTAGAAAAATATTGCGGTGCGGTGAGCTCAAAAGCTAGCATATAAAATTAGAAACTTAAATAATACTTTAGAATAATATTACATGGACTTTGATCATTCCTCTGGCTGACTAACTTGAAATGAACAAAGATCGCAGTTTCAAATTATATCAAATTTAATGACATATTTTAATGAACTTCGATAAATTAAACAAATAACCGTAATAATAATTTTTACTACCCAGTGAGAATAAAAGCTTTTATGGTAGTCCCGCAAGATAATGTAATATTTAATATCTGTTACGCCAAGAACTGATGCTTCGAATCGATTAGACCACATTTTACCGGGTTATGGAAATTTCATCAAAATTGCTTATATAGACGGATTTATCAGGTTGAGCTTAACCGGAACGATTATCAGGTTTACCACTTGTTAAATTTTAATGCAAAATCAGAGTTTAAAGTGTTCTCCTATATGTGAGAAACTTATTTCCCGATACTATCGAGGAAACCTATCGCTATTATTGTTAATGCGATTCACTTTAATAATATAATAAGTAACATTTGCAGAATTATACCGTTGATCTTTTGACTGCAATAAAACCTCATTATCCTTTCGACCATAAAATAAATAAGGAAATCCCAAATTTTAAAACATTTTCGAGCAGAGCCGGACCAGGTATACAAATTCAATTTATACCTATGCCTGATGCATATATAAATACAAAGTGATTTTTAATAATTTTAATCTTTAGTGGTTTTCCGGCGAGTAATTTTTAGTTAGGCTTATTAGTGGTAGAATGTGGCGACCT
Source organism: Barypeithes pellucidus (assembly GCA_963991005.1). Classification (NCBI taxonomy): domain Eukaryota; kingdom Metazoa; phylum Arthropoda; class Insecta; order Coleoptera; family Curculionidae; genus Barypeithes; species Barypeithes pellucidus. Next base: position 40,446,850 of record OZ022559.1, read on the forward strand.
TGGAATTGTGCTGATAGGGGGGCATCTTCAAGTGTCATTTTTAAAAGAAAGCATTTAGCTACCGATCCCACACTAATAATTAAAAATGTGTATAAATCGTTGTTGAGTAGAAATTTTAATTCGATGGATGCTTTAGCAGAGACGTCTACGTTGATAAAAACTCCTTTATATTCGTTAAGACACATAGTACTTAAACCTGTTAATCCTAGAAAAAATCGGAGTGATTCTGGCACATTTAGAAGCATTGACGAAAATGACATGGATTTATTAAAAAGAAAGATTTACCAAATGTATGAGCCACAAACTGTACCACTTTGATTTCCCTCAAAGAGCGGCTGATTAAAGACGAAATCTCTTGTAGCCTTTCAAGCCTTAGGAAAATATTGCGTAAAATAGGTTTTAAATACCGAAGCATTGATAAAAGACAAACATTAATGGAATCTCAACGTTTACGGGAATGGAGACTTAAATATTTAACAGCTGTTAAACAATTTAGAGAAGAAAATCGTCCAATTATTTACCTTGACGAAACATGGTTCGATACACATGACACTCCAAGAAAAGGTTGGGATGATTCTTCCAAAAATCTCAAACCAAGGCACCATCAAATAAAGGCAAGAGAATCACAATATTACATGCTGGTTCAGAGAACGGGTTTGTTCGAAATTGTCTGTTGCTTTCAGCTAAAAACATAGCAGATTCTTCTTTAGATTACCATCAAGATACCGACACACAACTTTTTGAAGAGCGGTTTAAACATAAACTCCTTAAAAATATACCTGAAAATAGCGTCATTGTAATGGACAATGCTAGTAATCATAGTCGGCAATCAAAAATCATTCCCAATTCTAATAAAACAAAAGCAGAAATTCAAAATTTTATGATTGAAAATGATTTATATTTTGAAGAAACTTACAAAAAACGTGAACTGCCAGAAGTATTAAAAGCTTTTAAAATAAATAAGGAATACGAATGTGACAAACTTGCAGCAGAAAATGGTTAGTATTTAAATTTCGGGTGACTGATGCACAATATTAAGAAAACGTCAGATAGTCGTCGTTTTACTCTCATATTCCAATTATTATTGGTGCTGTATAACGATGTCTTTCTGCTTGTGCTTATCAAAAAATATTTGTAAGTTTAGTTTTGCAAAATTATTTAGTCTGATAAGACTACTACTCTTTTCCCTATTTAGGTAAAATACTTAATAATATTTCTTGTTATCATAAATTCATTAGCCAAATAAAATTCTGTGTAAATTATTGTATTCACAAATTAGTAGAAGCAACAACCAAAGATTATTTCACAATATATTATCTGTTAGGTAAGGATTCCCATTAGCATGAAAGCTAAGTTGCGTTAGACAAGCCAAGTTTACTAAAATTCGTGTAAGTCCAAAGTCATTAAAGAAAAACCATTTCAAACTTTTAAAAGGCTTGGTTGTTGTTCGTTTACCTTTTAGTAAACTTAACTCATCAAAGTTAATGGTTTACATTTGCCTAAATAGGAAACGCGAAAGAAATGGAACTGGAATGGATTTAAATGAACTGATAAAAGAAGGAAATACTTATTTGTTTGCAGATTATTATTTTAGTTCTTTGTCATAAATTCGAAAATAATTATATTATCGCATAGTATGTACCGGGTGTCCCACTAAGAATGGCTCTCGGCCATATCTCTGAAAGTGTTAGTCGCTTGCGGAAAAATTTTTTAATAGGAAAAGTGATCATAAGAAATTGGTGGAAATTATTTTCAAGTTTCTCAGTCGAGCACTAGAGGGCGCAATCTTAACGGCAAATCCGTAAAGCTAAATTTTTTCAAAAGTTGCCGCGTTAAGGTATATTGAAAATAGCATATTCGTATACTTTAAGGTTTTATGAAGAAAATTTACTTATATATTTTTGTCACTTTTAAAATAAAGTGGTGGGGGAAGGTTGAACATTATTTTAAATAAATGCCTACTACTCCGGGTTGCCTCAACAGAATTTAGTGAACTTTGTTTTGTTAAAAAGAGGTTCCCTTACTTTATACTTTACTCTATAAACTATGACAATATGACTTTTAAAGTAGGCGCTAGAGGGAGCTATTTTACAACTTAACAAACATTGCGCATTTTTTCAAAAATTTTAAATACAACAGTACCTATATTTAATTTTACTTCATCACAAAGATTAATAAAAGCCTAGAAAACTGGCGGAAACCACAACTTGATATCTTTTTTCAAACCGGAGATATTAACAAGAACAAAAATAAACACGGAAAAATATGATTATATTTAAGTTTCAACGGCACAGGTTTTTTCAAAAGTCAAATAGGCCATGGAAAAACAAAATATAATTTAAAATTAGGTGCTTTCACGTCAAAGTTTTTATTATGTCAAAATTTTCATCGTGTCCAAAGTATTGTGCCGTTGTATTAATTTTTGAAAATGCCTATTTTACTTGAAGAAGCGGTTGATATCATCGCGGTGTATTTTGAATGTTTAAGCAATTCAAGTATTGCTGCAAGGGTTCATGCAATGCGATACCCCCAAAGGCATCAATATGACAGTAGAATGTTTAATCGTTTAGCCCAACGTTTTCGTACTATGGGAAGTATTCTTCGCCCATATGTGGAACTTAATCCACAAATTAGTATTAGGGGAATTGTCCGAGAATTGGGAGTTACTCGCACTACTGTGAATAGGATTTTACTAGAAGAAAAGTAAGTAATAACTAGGTATTAACTTTCAAATAATTTAGAAAAATGCCAATATAGCTTATACTAGTAGCTCTCAAGTCAAAATAATGGGTATTTTGTTTTTCTTTAGGCTACATCCCCACCATGTTGTGCTTCATCAGGCTTTGACAGCGCAAGATTATGATAGGAGACTGGATCATTGTTATTGGCTGCTCAACATGATATCAGAAGATAGGAATCTCCTATCAAGAATATTATGGACTCACGAAGCCACTTTTCATAGTAATGGTGGTGTAAACCTTCATAACATGCACTATTGGTCGCGAAATAATCCTCATTGGATGCAAGAGGTTCAGTATCAAGGAAGATGGAGTATAAATGTATGGTGCGGAATTTTGGGTGGAAGACTAATTGGACCTTTTGTGTTTAATGAGTCGCTTACTGGGCAAAGATATTTAAAGTTTTTAAATAATGAACTTCCCATTCTTCTTGAAGAAGTGCCCCTGGATATACGTAGAAATATGACCTTCCAACATGATGGATGTCCTGCACATTTTGCAGCAAATGTTCGTCAATTTCTTGACGAGACATTTTCTGCGAGATGGATAGGAAGAGGGAGTATATTTCCATGGCCTGCAAGCTATTATTAAAATGTAAAGGTTATAAAGTGAAAATTCTAATGAATGCGGTATTTTCTATTATAGATCACCTGACTTAACATGCCTCGATTTTTATCTATGGGGGAGGTTGAAAGAACTTGTCTTTAACAAGAGGCCTATTACTAGGGAAAACATGATTCAAAAAATAATGGACAGCAGCCGCAGTATTTCTGTGGCAGAGGTGGAAACTGCTGTATTTTCAACCAGGGAAAGGTTGTAGTCGTGTATTAAACATGATGGGCGGCACTTTGAACCTTTATTACTATTGACGTAATAAAAACTTTGAAGTGAAAGCACCTAATTTTAAATTATATTTTGTTTTTCCAAGGCCTATTTGACTTTTGAAAAAACCTGTACCGTTCAAACTTAAATATAATCATATTTTTCCGTGTTTATTTTTGTTCTTGTTAATATCTCCGGTTTGAACAAAGATATCAAGTTGTGGTTTCAGTCAGTTTTTTAGGCTTTTATTAATCTTTGTTATGAAGTAAAATTAAATATACTGTTGTATTTAAAATTTTTGAAAAAATGCGCAATGTTGGTTAAGTTGTAAAATAGCTCCCTCTAGCGCCTACTTTAAAAGTCATATTGTCATAGTTTATAGAGTAAAGTATAGAATAAGGGAACCTCTTTTTAACAAAACAAAGTTCACTAAATTCTGTTGAGCCAACCCGGAGTGGTAGGCATTTATTTAAAATAATGTTCAACCTTCCCCACCACTTTATTTTAAAAGTGACAACAATATGTCATAAGTAAATTTTATTCATAAAACCTTAAAGTATACGAAAATGCTATTTTCAATATACCTTAACGCGGCAACTTTTGAAGAAACTAAGCTTTACGGATTTACCGTTACGGTTGCGCTCTCTAGCGCTCGACTGAGAAGCTTGAAAATAATTTCCAACAATTTCTTATGATCACTTTTCCTATTAAAAAATTTGTCCGCAAGCCATACGACTAACACTTTCAGAGGTACGGCCAAGAGCCATTCTTAGTGGGACACCCGGTACAGTTAGTTAAATATATAATGGGATGCTCAGTTCTTGAGATATTACTTAACCGCAAAATACGAAATAGAAAAATTTAGCTAAATAGTGCGGGGCAAAATTGATCGGTATTAATTATTAGTTTACTACATTTTATTTACATGTGAACTGCGTCACTTAGAATGGGAACAAGTTCATATTTTCAGTATTTCTTAATTGATTGTTATGAATTTTGATGTGGTTAAGTGTGATCCTAGGGCGTACGTTTCTGTTGCTTAAAGTTTTAGTTAACACATTCTCGTACATATTTGTAGGAGTTCATTTAAAGAGTAAAGTATCTTTAGAGAGTATTTTTTGATTTGGCATTCTGCAAAACGACTAAATACAACATTTAAAGTGTAAAGTAGAGATTATTTATTTTAAAACAAATATCAGAAGTCGAGTTGACATTCTGCAAAGTGACTAAATACAAAATTTCTATAAATTGCCACAAACAGTGGCCTGCGTATGAACAATTTTATTTTTATTTCTTTTTAAAAATTTTGTTTCCAATTTTGAATTTGAACGTGCAGTCGAAAATGGCAACACTGTCTAGTTGAACGTCAAACTTCATTATGTCGGAGTGGTGTCGAATTTAAAGCTAGTTTTACCCGAGATGGAATATAAATATGCATATTGCATAATATCAATATGGAGCATGGAAAACTCCAACCTTAAATGTGTGAAAATCAACTATTCAACAGTTGTTCTCGTTCCAGGTTAACTTTAACTTTAACTTCTTCAATTGTTGCCTAAGAAATCTAAAGCTTCTTTAGATTTAAGATGTTGTTAAAATTTATAACTAAATTATAATTTTCTCTTCATGAATCAATGAAAAATATATCTGATTTAATAGAATCATTTATCATTCATTGAGCTAGAATTTTCACATTATTGAACCGCTTATGCAACGATGTGGAAATAGCAACATTACATTGATAATTGCAATTTGCAGAAGATCCATTCTATTAAAGCTATGGGGCTCGTAACACAACTGTAAATAGTTCAATAAAGCCTATTGAAAGTTCCTACTAATTCGTAACGTCATTTATCATTTTCGTTGTTTTGAATAATTCGCGCTTTAAAACGTTTGCTATTTTTTTAGCTTACTGTCAAATAATATTATGAATGACAATTTGGCAATGGCACTAGACCTTCTAAGCATACATAATTCAATAATTCTTCGTCAGAATTCCATGCAATGTGCACATACTTACTGTATAATCTGGAACTGGTTAACATACTTAGTTTCCTGTCAGAGTCACTTTACAAGTTCAGCGTAAGTGTGGAATATTATACGAATTATTATTAAGTATACACTTGGTATATTCAGTATTCAGCTCGAGTAAATAAGCTTGTACTAGATGTATTATACAGGGTGACAATTTAAAAACTTGAAATGGCCATATATTAGAAACGAAAAACTGAAGAAAAAAACGCAAAAAACAGTTTCTATAAAACGAATGGGGAACAAAAACAAGCGTATTAGCCCACCCCTATCTGCAACCCCTTGGGCAGGGTGAGGTAAACCCTTAAAATCTTCAATAGAAAGGGGGTCGAGTGATACATCATTTTGAAGCTCTTGAAAAATGCTTTCCAATAGTACCATAGAAAGGTACATTTCTGTTTATTAAGGGAAACAATAAATGAAAAGACAATTTTGAAATTTTTTATTATTAGTTAATTAAATGTTCAAAATGATTGCTACCAATATCCTGGCATATTAAGAGATATCTCTTAAGAATTCTAAACAGTTTAAGCCTCGGTATTTCGTTTCGGTTTATTTGCTATTTTTTTTTGTCGAAAAAAAAAATTTGTTTATAAATATTCGCATTTTATTATCACAGAATTTACCTTAAAGGTAACTTCTACTAGTATTATTATTTTAAGAACAGTTAACTTTCGGTTCAGTTTAAATGAAAAGCAGCACTTCTTATCTTTAACAATGGTGTACAGCACAGCTGAACGTGAAGAAATTATTTTCATTTATGGTTCCCAGGATCAATGTTTTTTAAGAACAGCTCAACGTTTTAACGAAAGGCATCCAGGTCAAAATGTAAGCCCGGAGTATGTTCGCCAACCAGTAGCCAAATTTAAAGAAACTGGTTCTGTCGCGAATATAAAGAGAAATCAACCGAGACTAGCCGACGAAGCAGCGCAAATTGAAATTCTGGGGCAGTTTGCAATGAATTCAACTTTATCAACTCGTCAAGCAGCTGTAGCAACTGGATTATCTCGTGAATCAATAAGAAAGGTACTTAAAATTCATAAGTTTTATCTCTATAAACTGCACATACTGCAAGAACTTGGTGACGACGACCCTGACAGAAGAATACAGTTTTGTGAAATAATGACAGATAGAATAACGGCAGAACCTCGACTAGTTAAAAATATTTGCTTCAGTGATGAGTGTACCTTTTATTTAAATGGGCATATTAATAAGCAAAACTGTCGTTACTGGAATGACGAGAACCCCCACGTATTTAGAGAAGGGCATACCCAGTACCCCCAGAAAATTAATGTTTGGGCTGGTATATTGGGAGGTGGTATTATCGGCCCAATATTTATACAAGGAAGGCGACAGGTATGCTGAAATGCTACAGAGGTCTATCGAACCACTAATAGTGCGAGAATTAGAAAATCAGAGGGACATACTCGGAAATTTATCTTTAGAAGAACGCTTACTACATTTCTAACAGGATGGAGCACCTCCGCATTATGTAGTTCCCGTTAGGCAGTGGTTGGATGATAATTATCCCAACCAGTGGATTGGAAGAAGAGGTCCTGTTAAATGGCCACCTAGATCCCCGGACCTAACACCTCTTGACTTCTTTTTGTGGGGTCACCTAAAATCTGTGGTTTTTAAAACGCAACCTGAGTCACTAGAGCAACTTCAGCATAGAATAGTTCAGGAATGCCGTGCTATATCCAGAGAAACCTTTGCAAATGTACGTGAAGAATTTGAAAGTAGGCTTTATTATTGTCTTCAAAGCAACGGAAATCATTTTGAACATTTAATTAACTAATAATAAAAAATTTCAAAATTGTCTTTTCATTTATTGTTTTCCTTAATAAACAGAGAAGAATTTCCTGAAATGTACCTTTCTATGGTACCATTGGTAAGCATTTTTCAAGAGCTTCAGGTTTATTATTGTGCTTTTTTAACCCGAACAAATAATATTACCTAGAGTTATTTTTCTTCACATCTTTCTCAATCTACGAGCATAAAATAAGTAGATATTTAAAATAGCTTGTCAAATTCTTCCACTTTAAATTATCAGGTGCCCACTGTGTGCCCTTAAAAAATTTAGGCTTAGTTACGCGACTGGCGAAATAAGAAAATTGGTTATTATTTTTTTAAATTCATGTTCATAGTTACCTAAAAGTTCCTGTCTTTTTTTTTTTTTAAGAATGTTTACTTTTGGTTACCAAAAAATTTGTCGATACCTATGTTTTGTTAACTATTTTGCTCGTTTTCTTATTTCCCATTAACATTTTCTATAATGTATGTTATTTTTGAGAAGTCTTCTTGAGTTTAATAATAAAAAGTTCCCGTTTAGATTTAAAAGTGTTTACTATAAGATTGGCAACGAATTTTTCTATATATTTTGTTAACCATTTGGTTCGTTTTGCTATTTTTCATTAACAATTTCTATTATTATGTTATTTTTGGGAAGTTTTCTCGAGTTTATAGTAAATCAAAATTTTACGAGTATATCCTTTAATTTTTTAATATTTACAATCGGAGAACTAAACTACTCCGCTGGCTAGCCAATTAAAACAAAACTTTACCAAACTTATGTCGCGATGACTCCGCTAAGAGATTTGGCATTCTTTTTTATATGCACCTTCTCGTTTATGTGCCTTTACGAAAGACGTATGTCGTATTACCTGCTCAACGTCAAACGTCGCCAATCGGATGGCGCGGCGCGTATAACGAAGGTCGGTTATCGAGTAACAGGCGATATTTTTCGGATTTTTCGGATGAATTTATAACTAGAGTATTTCCTATCGAGCGAAAAACTGTTCGAATATACGAGCAGTTTTTTAACTCGAACATACTACAGCGGTACATTTCCGTCGGCATCAAGCGAAGCTCGGGTATCGAGTGAAAGATAATAAGTGACGAGCGACGGTTTTCGCCTGAATAGATAACTCGAACGGTTTTTTTAATAATCGAGCGATGTCGATTATTTCAATAATCGAGTAATCAAGCGGTTTCTCGCTCGAGCGATCACAACACTACAATTTTGTACACTATTTATACGATTTATTGATATTTAAATTTCGATTTGCAAATCTCTCAGCATAGCCCTCTTCTTACTCTACATTAACGACCTTATAGTGAAAACTAAAAATCCGATATTTAGCTTTGCTGACGATAGCACACCTGTCTCAACTTTCTCTTTGAATCACTCCTCAACAAAGACCTGGAAGACATTTTGGCTCATTTGGAATCTAACGCTAAGAAACCCAGAGAGCAGTTTTCTCTAAAAAGGTTAACAGTACAGAACCGGAAGTTGTACACACCTCAACAACTTTTGATACTATACAAAGCCCAGATTCGACCATCACTTAGAGAACTGCTCTCATGTCTGGAGCTCTGCACCCAAACATACTCTTCGGCTACTGGATTCCATCGAAGTAGGGCCATTCGTATGATCGGAGACCACGAGCAATCGAGGGCAGGTTGGTGATTTGACTCTCCTTTACAGATGTTTCAACCTTCTCGAGGTCATTTTTCCCAACGAATATAACCTCCAATGATTTAAAACCTACGTGAATCGCTTTACTCGCACACGCACCACTCACAGAGTGCCTTAGAGGTTTTTTCCTATAGTGCTTGTGTTTGATCACATAAAAAAATAAAAAATTCTTCTTTCTTCCAGAAAATTGCATTGTTCTCACCAATAAACTAAATGCATGTTAGCATTACTGCATATTAATTTCCTACTAATTATGTTAACTAGTAGTAATTATTGGTACCTATATGAAAATACCAAAAAATTGATGGTATATAAATTAATTAAAAAAATTTTGTAACAAATTACTGTTGATATTAGATTGAATAAAAATTTGATTATTTCAAAAATAATTGATTTTTTTAGACAAAAATAGTTTTCCAAAATTGATACTCACAAAATTATTATCCTACGCGTGCGGTGTGAAGGCCATTCATAGCTTCTCTGTGCAAGAATGATTCCATTATTAATTTCTTAGGCCATAATGGCTGCACAAAATTACAAAACTTGAACAAAATATACAGGGTTACTTAAAACTTCTGATGCGTTTCTGGGGCTCGATATCTTTGTTGGGAGGGACAGGAGGAATAATGATTATAATATGAATTATTAATATTATTTACTTACCCGACACCCTGTATAACCAACTTAATAATAAATTTATATATAATAATAAAGAAATTGTTCTATTTTTTAAAATAAGTTTCCACTAATAAGCGTCTTGTCTTGTAGTGTTATGTATTATTATCTTATTTAATATTACATGGAAAGGTGCTCTAAATTTACAGTGGTTCTGGTTATATTTTGAACATGCTGTTCAAGCTGTTATTTTTAAGGAGATATATTAAAAAAGTAGTAATTATAAAAGTGTTCCCGCATAAACCTGCAGGAAACAACAAACCCGAACAAAAAAGTAACAATTTTTTTAAAACGTGTGGTTTTTTGTTGATTATATTTTTTTTTAAACATCATATCCAAAAACATCTACAACACCAATAAAGAAGTTTTGATATTATATATAATTTTCCAGAAAAATATCTGAAAAGTTCTCTTAAATTTAATTTTTAGTATTATTACGACGACGAGTTTTCGTGTCAAGTAACATATATTTTCTATCGAATCCCTGTATATTGTAAATTTGCACATAAATATTTCTTTATGCATTAACTTCCTCCAAAGGTATTTTCTGCAGAGTAAAGAAGTTTTTGCCGACCTTACATAGAAATATCCAACATGGTCATATTTTGAGCTCAGACGAAAATAACTGTTGTTACGATACTGGCTCTAAAATTTGTTGTTTTATAGAACTAGATACGTCTCGTTTTTAGTTTGCTAACAATATTAAAAAACTTTTAAAATAGCAAACTAAAAGTCAACCTCGCATGTAAGTGAAATGTTCTAACAATTCTCATCTATTTGTGTATTTGACGCAGCTGAAACTAATTTCAAAATTATAACTTTCGGCATCGTACGCCCCACAACTGTTTGCAGAAAGTTTTTGTCGACAACTTTCGCCACTTCTGACTTGAGGGTGGATTTTAATTAATCTAATGTTAACGTTATGTTATTTTGGTATGCGTTGTTTGGTGTTTATTTGTGGGTAGAATAGTGGTTTTGAATTTTGATAAAAATAAACAAACTTTTCTCTCTCGTTGTAGTTCCAGTAATAATACAGATTTCCAGCCAAATATATATATATACATATGCATATACAGGGTGTTCGGGTTTGTTCGGGTTTGTTCGGGTTTGTTCGGGTGACGTGCTAATATTTCAGGGTGTGATTCCTTAGGTCATTTTATAAAGAAAAGTTCATATGACCATATGTCCGCAACGGCTTAAATTTTCAGCTACAGGGTGTTCAATTTTTATTGTTTAGATGGTTTTTTTTAATATCTCCGAGAGTACTTTAGATATTATTTTCAATTTTGGTATGTGTTAATATGATATAGAACCACAAATTTTAGTTAGTTATAAAGTTATTCAATTGTTCCACCAGTGGCGTCCCTGCAAACATATCCTCTGATATTTTTTACAAGGAAGGTGGTACGCCACTGACATTTTTCCATGTGGATATTTTTCTGATTAGCCTGGTCAATTCTATATGAAAATGGTTTCTTACGTTTTTCTCGTCACAACCACCGTTGTTGATTAAAACCACTAAATTCATATTGAAACTCATTATTATTAACATTGATAAAATAATTAATAATAAATTTTATTTTATAAAAATTGTTGGAAATGGCCACCTTCACTTAAAAGGCACACTTCCGCCCGTCTTCGCATCGAATTGTCCACTCCAACAATTTTTATAAAACAAAATTTATCATTAATTATTTTATCAATGTTAATAATAATGAGTTTCAATATGAATTTAGTGGTTTTAATCAAGAACTGTGAGTCTGACCAGAAAAAAGTCAAGAGACCGTTTTCATGTAGAATTGACCAGGCTAATCAGAAAAAATATCCACATGGAAAAATGTCAGTGGCGTACCATCTTTTTGAAAAAAATATCAGAGGACATGTTTGCAGGGACGCCACTGGCGGAACAAATGAATAAATTGTCTATCATATTGTTCTTTCCTAGAATGTTTCATATTTGTCGGACGATATTGAAGGCTAGTGGCCTATTAGGAAATATAATCAGAATATAGGTATGAGATAATCCTATCGTGGACCACTGGATACGACAATTAAAAGTACTTACACTTCTCTTCCAGAAAAGGTTAAATTTACTCAAATTGAATGAGTCGTTTAGAAGTCACAGCGATTTAAATGGTTACTTTTTCTTCCCCCACTCTTATCAGGGTTGGTACGCCAATGAGACTTAGACCAGGATGTTACGGTGTCCAAACTTTCTAACAATGCTACCAAAGGTACAACTTAATGTGGGAATATTCGGAGAAATTTTGAATTTTATTATTTACTTTTCAATTGTGCCACCTTGGGGCGAAATGCGAAACTTGAACATAATTTCCAGGATTTTCTCATATCTACATTAATAATGATTTTTTCCTTTTTTTTTCTATACCCAATGATTACCGAGATATGGCTAGTGGCCGGCCTGAATAAAACAGGGCACAGGGTAATGTGCGGTACATTAAATCGCTTAAAATAAACTAATAACAAATATAAATATATACCGGGTCCTGCATTACTGCATCGAGCATCCATAGCATCCTTATTTTAATAAATTTGTTATAACAAAATATGCTTGTAATTATATTCTGCCATTTAAAAAAACTAAGAAAAACTGATTTGAAAGTTGCCATTTTTGTAACCAAATTTTGAACACCCTGTATAAAATAAGAAAAACCTGTTTATTGTCAGAGTATTATTATACCTCTAGCATTACTGTTCACACTATTTAGCTGGAACAAAACAGATCTAAATCCTAAAATATCTAAGCAAATAAAAAAAATATTTTTGCACATAAGAGAGAACACCAAAAGGAACCTAAATGTTCCAAAAAATACAGGGTGTGGCATTTAAAAAAATATATTTTATGACGTCACAATTTTTTGGACCACTCTGTATATTTACAAATATTTTTAAAATATGCATCAACCCAAATCCTACAACTTTTGTATTAAACTTTTTTTTCTACTGTTGTAAATAAGGACCCTATGGATGCCCGACGCACTAATGCAGGACCCGGTAGAAACAGTTGCAGTATAAAATAATTTCACAATTATCGTAATAGAAGCAGCCGAATTACGGATTTCCCTGTGCATCGTTAACGCCTAGAAATCGGATACAAGCTAAGTTATTACGAGTGTATGATTAGGGAAATCGCCGCCGTTCTCACCAGATAAACGAATTTTAATGAACTCTCTCCGAGCTGCTCTCCAATTCTACACGTAAATTACTTAGGATAACGCTTGAACGCTACTTCGCACAAAATGGCAATATTTGCTTACATAAATTCTCAATTTTCCTCTGCACTGCAATATTTCAAACGTATTTCGCCTATTAACTTGGATAGCACAGATTATGCTAGAGTTGGTTTAAAATACATTAGCTTGACTTGATTTTTCAAACATTAATTGAATTTTACATTAATCGGTTTATTAGGAGAAAATGTAGGAGAATTGATAGGAAGTAAAAGCTCATTTAATCTAGGAGTACCATGGAAGTACAGAGATCACATTCAACTGACTTCTGACCAGCTGGAATTCTTGTTAACGATTTTATGAATCTACAGCGCCCATAATAAGCGATGGCTTAAAAAAACCCTAAAAATGACAGGTTTACCCTCAGACTTTTCCATCTGAATACTCAATCAATAAAGAACAAAATAAATCTACTGGAAGCTTTCTTGATAGACAAAAATATCAATATTCTATGCCTAACAGAACATTGACTTAAGGAAGATGAGCTAAAGCACATTAATGTGGGACAATACTCGGTTGCAGCGGTAACTATAGAGAGCAGTTTCGAGTGGGAGGGACAGCGATAATGGTAGATACAACCGGAAATGTATGTCATACCTATAAGTGATATAAATGCCTTGGCTATTGAGAAGTGTATCGAGGTTTGTAGTATCTTCCTGAAGACCCAAAAAATATACGTAATAACAATATGTTTTTGACACCTTTAGGGAAATATCGGAACAAATTTTATATAAAGTACCTATAAATCGTAGGATAATCATTGTGTGACTTTAATGTGCACTTTGGCACGAAGTAGCGAGAAGGCATTGAGGTGAGTTGCATGATGGAGTCTGGCGGATTGTTTAGAGAAATAGCTGGTTCAACGAGGCAAAATAACTGCCTGGATGGTGTATGCTCGAACTCTTCTTTTGATGAATGTAATATGTCTTTGCCAGACGGACCATACTCCTGTAGTGTATTCTACAAATGAAAATAATAAAAAAAACATAATTACAAAGAAACAACGTTTCATACATTGACATTTTTTAATCATAGCATTATTTTAATAAATGTTCACAAATATCGCCATCTGACCTAAAAACTTTCTTTGCTTCATCTATGAATAACGCATGTTGCCTTCCTGATTGCTTCATGTGTTTCATATCGGCTGCAATATTTCTAATACGTTGAATCAGTGGATTCCGAGTATGTTGACTTTTACTTTGTATACTTCATTTTTGAAAAAGCCCCATATACGAAAGTCTAGTGGTGTGAGGTCAACTAAAAACAAAACCTTTTTATTAAAATATATTTCAGTGTCTCAATATGTACTGCAAACTAAATCTTCAAAAAATATTTTATCAGAACTGTTTTACATTTATCCATAATTTTATATCTAATCTGTTCAATTCAAAGATTCATTCATTTAAATTCAAAATTGTTTTTTGCATTTGTTCTCTATTCAATTCACTATTAGAAGTTAACTAATCCCATTGTTTAATAAAATAATTATATGAAGTTCATTTAATTTTCAATCTTGAATTTATATACTTTATTACTTCTAAAATATTTTTAATTTATATAGTTATATTATTAAAATATTTATATACAGTATGTCCACGGATGGGGTTGACAAGAGGAGAAATGGACTAAAAATTGAAAGATACGGAAAAAAATCAGTCTTAATAAACGTCTTTGCTTGTCTAGAAAATACGATTCATCATAAGAAACTTCAATTTTTTTATACAGGGTGGGTAAAAACTACAAAAATGTTATTTTGCTTAAGAGTAAACTTACTTTATTTTGAAATTCACTCTTAATAAACGTTTTTACTTGAATAATGAATAGGTGATACTTGTTGTCAATGTCGTTATTTAATGAAGTAATTATAATAAATACGAACATTTTTATTAACATGAAAAGAATACGATAACGATTTCGTAATTCAAAAAATCCGTCCCCATACTCGACACATTTTTCTAATTGCTTTCTCAAATAAGTTAAAGAATTTCTGATTTCTTCCTGAGATATCGATTGGACAGCCTGGATAATTCTGCCCTTCAGCACTTCAATATCATTTGGTATTGCGGTTGCAAAAACAATTTGTTTTAAACGGCCCCATAAAAACATATCGGACAAGGTTAAGTAGGGACTTCTTGGGGGGCACAATACTGGGCCATTCCTGCCAATCCACCTTGGACCAAATCTGCGGTCAAGCCATTCTCTAACCTCATGAGCGAAATGGGATGGACAACCATCTTGCTGAAAATACATATTTTGTCGAAAATTTAATGGTAGATTTTCGAGTTCATCATTGAAAAATGTATCCAGCATTTCTAAATGTGATAATCTATTGCACGTGTTATCAAAAAAATATGGCCCTATAATGCCATGGATGGATATCGCACACCACACGTTCACTTTTGTGAAATATTGTCTTCTCGTCATAATTCTGAACTCGAAAGAGATTTTCTAAATACCAGTACCTAACGTGCTGGGTTGCAACGGTTCCATTTGTTGAAAATGTACTTTAAGCGGAAAACATGATACATTCATAAAAATCAACATTTCCACTTAAAATTTTGTCTCCTATCCACAGGCAAAAATCAAGTCGCTTCGGGTCGTCTCCTTCCAATCTTTGATTAAAGTGCGGTTTATACGGATACAATTTATTTGCTTTAAGGATCTTCTGAATTTGACTTTTTTTCACAACTTCCAACTGAGTAACACGATTTCTAAGGGACGTCAAGGATTTTCAACAGAATGAAGTACTAAGAGAGTAAAAGTATTTCTTCTTTTTTTGAGGTCCAAAACCGAACCAATTCTCTTGAACTTTTTTATTAACTTGCAGGTTGCCATCCTAGTTATTAGGATTCCTACAAATTTCTCGGTCCATTATTCCATGACGTAGCGGTATGAAACTTGACCATCCCCATAACATTGTATTATAAAAATCCTTTGTTCAGTAGATAGCATTTCTACTTAAATAATAACTTCATTAAATAAAGACATTGACAACAAGTACCTATCACCTCAAGTGTCATTATTATTTTAACTAGGTTCACCAGTAGAGGTGTGCCAGAGAATACTTTTTTGGAAATAATTTTTACATAGGCAAACCTTTTAACTGTTCTACTTCGGTTTGTTGTGTAGAAAACACATTCATTAAGAGTGACTTTTTTTTCGTATCTTTCAATTTTTAGTCCATTTGTCCTCTTGTAAACCCCATCCGTGGACATACTGTATATGACAAATAAGTACCAAATATTATGGAAATTATTTATTATATTTAATCTAAAATCCTGAAATAAAAGAACATTTTTCCAAAAATAACGTTAAATTTTGGTTGCTTTGAGTTGTTTGTTGTCTCAATTTGAAATTCTTTGTTCGCTGCCAGGGCCCTTCCCGGGTGGTCAAATTGCATAGCGTGTTCCGAACCGCGATTCTAAATCAAACCCGAAAACACTCTTGGTCTCTTGCATTGCGGTATGACCTACCGATTGGGGAGTGCATATTATCCCCCGTACCCCACGAGATATCTGATCTTTATTTTTTTATTTTCATAAGTTATTTTCTCAATAATTCCTTACACAATTTTTATAAACCGAATTACTCACATATCAAATTAAATCAAAAGTACATGGGACCAAATGATTTCACACCAGCAGAGAAACGATAGAGCTTAAATTGGTAAATTTTACACCATATTGATTAAACATAAGCATTTAACGTTTAAAACCAACACTCGGAAATTCAAGGGAATACAGTGTACCTACGTGTAATCACTATCACAATTAAGGGACAGTATTAACAGACAGTAATAAATAGTATTGAACTTTTTTCCTCTTGGAAACTTCATCAATGGGTATTGTATAATACTATTACCGATGTGCACGAAGATTTCCTTAAACCAAGAATAGTAAAATTCTGTTTAAATTTAAACATAAACAAACAATTTTTTTTTGCACGGAGCTAATTTTTAAGCGGTTCTTAAAACAAAATTCAGTTTAAAGCATTGATGCACGCCGGCATACGTATCGTGTGCATATGTACCGCGAAAAATTACAAATATAAGTAATAGCGATGAAGCGATACTTATTTTATTATATTATGCTATTTTTAATTAAAAATAAAAGATTAAATATTACATTCAAAATAATATTTCATTCATTCCTTTAAAGGCAAGCATCTCCCTGTTCAGCCATATATAAATCTTACTTCAACCGCGTTTTTTCATTTATAATTATTATTCATTCATAACCGACCCTTCCTCAGAATCTACTTGTAAAGAACGACCCTTTTTACATTTTCAGCACTTAAAATCTGGAAATAAGGGATACTTTTCTTTTTGCTTTTTATCTCTCTACCGTTAAACAATATTGCCCTTTTTCCTGAGATAAATTTAGCATTCCCTCTAGACTGAATTAGGCGTCTTGCCTCAGGAAGTTTGCTTTACTTTTCTGAAAAAAATTTGGTCATGTTTTATTAATGTCTCAGGTAGATAAAAGTTTTTTTCATTACTTAAGTCAGAATGTAATGATTTACAAGACAAATAAATAAATATTGTTTTTCATTGGCAATTCGAAACATTTTCAAATAATGTTTTCACAATAATAATATCATATGTATTTGTTAACAAAATGTGTACGTGGCTTCTTATGACAATATGAGATAAGGATATTTCCCTCCGTTATTAACCTAGAGCGCCAAAAATAGGGAAGAGTGTAAAATGTATCATCCCTCATCTCTACCCCATTCACGCCGGTAACCAGGCTGGATACGATCAGATATCTCGTGGGGGTATGGGGGACAATATGCACTCCCCAATCGGTAATAGAGATATTAAATACGCTATAGACCTAGATTTGCCAGATGCAACAAAATAAAAAAGAATTGTATAAATATAATCATATTAAATAAATTAATGGCAATGCCTGTAGCGAAAATTTAGGGTTTCCATTGAACACAATAAACTTTATAAGTGACAAAGTGACAAAGTTCGGGTTTGTTGAACAAACCTGAAACTGCAAGTTCGGTAAAAACTAATGGTAAGAATCCCTAAGAATGATATTCCTTAAGCCGTCTAAAGTTAAACTATTAAGTCTTTAAAATATTATATTTTTCCTTCCGGCAATTATCTTCGAATTAAAAATATTTTATCATTCGCTTGAGAACTGATCTTTTTTAACTATTTTAATTTAATTCGTTTTTTTTTGAAGATTAGTTTTATAATCTATTAAATATATTATCACTACGGTGGGTTTGTTCGGGTTTGTTCGGTGGCCTATCTTCGAATTAACAATAATTTATCATTCTCTTGAGAACTAATATGTTTTCACTAATTTAATTTGCTTCGTAGATTCTTTTTGAAGATTAGTTTTATAATACATCTAATGAATATTGTGTTTTGATGTCACTTCCGATATAACCGGAATAATTTATTATACTATCAAGATAATTTTTTGGAAATAAAAAGACCCACACATTTTATAAAAACAATTATAGGAAGACCTAATTTTACTATTCCTAAATATCTCTTAATTTTCATCTCGTTTGTTGTTACTGCCGTTTTACAACCAAATTTGTATTTGTATCGAAAACTCGATTCAATAATTCATATTCTATAGCGTCATTAATTAGCCTTACATGTTAATAAATTCCATACGCCTAGAGTATATACTATTCAAAATTAAATCATAATAGCCAAATCTTACCTTATCGTTTTCTGGTTGTCGTTTCTATTTATCCTTATCCTTATCCTTATAAAAACCAACATTTTTCCAAGTAAGTCCCAAGATTTGTAACAGCCAGAGAAGTTAGGTAGTTTCCGATTCTATAATTCACTGAATTATTAGAGCGTGTTTTATAACAAAAGGTGGAACAATTCGTTTAGTTGTGAGAAAGATTGGTAATTTATTTTGGTTTTAATTTGTTAAAGATGGGTAATATTTTAATATGTTGATCAATATTTTTAATCACTTCCTTTTTGTTTATGCTCCCATTGCCGACAAATCGCATACTTAATTAGCATTCTTCCTTTTGACAAGGGATCTATTAAGACTACATATGTATATAAATGTTGGATTGATATGGGTAATTCTATTATTTCAGTCACAGCACTGGTATACAGGGTGTTATAAAAATGACGTATTATATTTAAATGGGTGACTCCTGGGGTGTCCTAGAGAAGCGCTACATATTTTTTTTTAAATCGAACGTTTAAAAAGTGGGGTAATTCACCCCCAAACCCACACACAACTCCTCGGCACATTCATATATGAACATATTACATTGCCCAGCTGGGTAATCAACAGATGTTCAGGCACAATGTTGCCAAAATGTTTAAAAGTGTAGAACTTTAGTTTCTTATAAAAATAAATATTTAGCTTACTTAGAAAGTAAATCCAGGACGCGATTAAGGAATCCAGGGCACATACACTTTCAGTTCTTTTTCCTATGGGAAAAACTTTATGCTCATCACGTGTCCTGATGATAGTGTGGGAATGCATAATAAGCTTATCACTAAACCCCAACACTAACGCATAATTACACTTTACAATAACACACATTGAACAATAGCACTTAACCATTTCGCAATAGAAATAATAAAAACACTAATTTCTATGGGCCATTAACCATTTACTAAAGATAAAATGAAACAATTATGTTAACAATTGACAGGAACTACCCTTTTAAATAAATGGTCTAGTCCACCATCGGACCAGTCGGACTTTCTTTCCGAGAACTCTCCGCTACTAGAGCCAGCGCGGTTGCCATTTCCGAGCCTATAGTTATACAGGAAAGTAATATTATAGAAGGAAATTCGGCAATTTATGATAGTCGCTCATAAAACATCGAAAGTGGAAACGCTATACTTTTAAATATTAGCCCGATTGTCCAAAATCAGCTGTTTAAAGAAGCCGGCCGATATCGATCGAGAGAATCAACGTGTTATTTATTGTTAAAATTTTTAGATGTTAAATACATTATTTCCCAGACAATAAGGGCGTATTTTTGTCTACACAGTAGCACCTTAAAATACTAATTCAGATTGAACTGTACTTAGATGGGTTGTGACGCGAAAACTAATGTGATTTTGTAATGTGAGTACTTGGTGTTTTTTATAAATAAGTTGGTTTTAAATAAGTCCGAAAAGGTAAATAAAATTGATTTTTTTTTCTAAAGGGTAAGTGGCATTTATAAACTTTTAAGTTGTCCAGATCTGACGGGTGTCGTTCGAATTGAACAAATGAGAACATACCTGACCATTTATAAAATCCGCGGCGGTTCGTTCGAGTCAGTTCAAGGTTATCAATCAGAGATTGTTTCCTAGCGAACTGAACGTAAAAGTTTATAATAATGTACCCTGAAAAATAAACAACTTGAAATCTGTCAAACGGTTTTTGACTTTCTAAAGAGTTTACCCTGAAGATATGACAACACTGTTCAAGATTCACTGCCATATGTGTTTACCTTCCGAACAGTGACACCACGTGGTAATTTTTGGTTTGACATAAGGTCATGTACAGGGCATATTAGATTAAAGCACCATTTTTGGATATTTTTCTGTTTTCATCTCAGGAATTGCCGGTTTAAATATAATATGTCATTTCCATAACCCTGTATATTAGAATTAAATTAGAACTGACAAAAAGCAGATAATACATTCACCTTCCATAGACTTTCCATTTTCATTAGTTCATGAAAATTATTTTGACCTATTCATAAATTAATAATATGGTCAAACCAGGGTTAATTGCCCTCTAGTCTGAGCGGGTTGACAATTAGGGTCGCTAAGGCGCATACTGTATAGATAGGTGGGTTCGCTGGTTCTTGTAGTTTAGTAAAAATTAAACATAGTGGTTTTTAACACAAGAAGTATCTCTATTTCCTTCTGGGGGGTATTGGGTAGTTTACAGACAATTTACATGGTCATATGTCAAACTGCCTGTCATTAACTTGTTATAATACTTTGTAAAAGCGGCCGGTGGGGCACCTCGGTTACGACAATTCACTTCTTTACACTTTAAAAGGTTCGCAATAAAAACGTGAGTTAACCTTTAGCATCGCGATGAACAATAATCTTCTCATTCATTATTCATTCTTTATGAGAACGACAAATGAAATTAACAATACATTTTGCTTATAACCTCGCATAGTCGAGTTCGCAAAGGTGCTGATGCTGTGCTTTCCGTGGGAAACTGGTCAAATAACTACCGCTTAAGATACATAACTAACTATAAAATCATTTGTCATAGTCTTAAATATTTTACAGGATTAGGAAGAATATGGATAGGAATATGAAGAGTATTGTAGATGGCAGTGTGGAGGTTGAGTGTGAAGGATAGTGTGGCTCACCTGGACTCCTGTGAGCGGGTAGAAGAGTGTGGAGAAAGGTGAGGATAGGATTAAGGAGTTGAGTGGGAGGAATTGGTGGATTGAGCAGTAGGCATAGGCGTGGAGATAGGAGCGGGAAAACTTAATTTCATTAGTTTCAAATTAATTCTAGTTGGCGATATTGCTTTACTACCACACTGCCACACTAGTACTCGGAAAGTCAATCACATAGAGAGCTTCTTACTTTCCACACTGCAATAAATGAGATATCATGGGCGTTTTTCGAGGACAGTTAAGATTAAACTGAGTATTTCAGTTGCTCGTAAAATAAATGTATAAATAAGTGAAATCTAACTTTCTTTTAATTTTCATCAAATTCGCGAATATAGAAAATTAAAATATTATACAGAGTTGCCCAGAAGTTCGGAATAAAATTAATGTAGCCTTACCATGTAACTTTTGGGGAAAACGCTCGGACACGTCAATTTAGTTCTATATATTCTCACATTTTGACGTTATTCGTTTGTTTTCTTATAGACATTTGTCACAGATATGACGACATCGATCTTTTTTTTTTAATAGAAACATACAGCTTGTGATACATTATTTGAAAGCTAATATCTCGTACAGTATGCTCATAAATTTTAGCGCGATTCTGTCAAGCTATTTCAAAATAGCGACTGTTGAAGGCTTTTAAAAAATCTCTATTTAAATAAGCGGAAATGATAAATCATTGATGGTTTTTTTACCTTTCAAGGTAAGAAATCTTCATTGTTTCACGTTCTGGCATTTTGTGGCATTGTTTGTGTGTTTATCCAAAAATCATATTAAAAAAATAGAATATTACACCAAGGTGAAAAGTGTTTCATTTTTGTCGAGAGGAAAGGAGAACCATTTCCCGAGAAAGGAATAAAACTTTGCACCGAGGTTTGTATGCTATTTTATTTACAACAATACCTGTTAAATGCAAATAATGTTTTCGTGTCAATTACAGAGTAAAACCCCTGTATAACCATAACCTTGGCCATTATCTATAAATAGAAAAAAAACGTCAAGTTGTCAAGTAACTTTGCATTCTAGGAATGTTGACATTTATTTGGATCATCTAAATAAATGTTAAAAATAAAAATATGTTCCTTTTAAACTTTTAAAAGTCTGAAATGGCAACACTACATACATGGTTATAAATAAAAATGTTTTTCCTATTTTTCCATAGCTTTTTCTTATTTATTCTAGTTTCTCATAATTTATTAATGAAATAAATTTTTCTTTTACGAAACGTAAGACAATCCACATATTTTTCTTCTCTCTTAATTGTTCGAACAAACTTTCATTAGCCTTTTTGAAATGTTACTAATATTATAATTTAATCTTCTTAAAAAATTCTTAATAAGTTTTTGTCTTTTAAAGTTCGGCTTGACAATTTCATAAGTTGTCGGCATATGTACAAATATTTTTTTCCACTGAAGATGAGGATATATGCCTTCAAACCATATACAAACAAATAAAAAATTTAATTTTCATTTTAACTAGTGGAACAAACACCCTGTTCTTAAAAAAAGAAATAAAAAACATCAAAGATTAATTTATTTAATTTACGAAATGAAATAGTAGTTGGGCGAGTTCCTGACGAATTGTGGACGTGGCTCTAAAAATAATGGTTTGACCAAGATTTTAATTACATTTTTATTAGAATCACTGTTCCAATGAGTAAATGTACCATAAACTAAATGACGATAACTGTCAGCTACTCACTAATAAATTAATAACGCCAATTAGTGAAAATTATATATGAGTGTGAATCTTATCTACAGCAATTAGACATACATATAATCTTAAGATAACTTGAAATATATATTCTACATTCACAACTTTATAATGTAATATTAACCGTACTCTAATATCTCCATGGGTCTATTATTAAAACAATGAGATTCCGGAAGACTGTTATCGTGAAAGGAGCACTATACACAATAATAATATCGAAATAATGGACTGTTAGGAATGTTTAAGGTTTTAGGGGCTACTATTCTGAGTCAGTGGGGAAATATTCAAGATTATGCATTTATGCACCATAAAACCATGTTTTGAATTCATTTTTGCTTTAGTCAACTTAACATTTGTTGTAGCGTTCCTTGGGTTCTATAATATTATGAGTCTTTAGCTATTTATGGCGTTATTAAAAGAAATAATATTTTTCTCGTTCAATGTTTATAATGAGGATAAGGGGCGGAGGTGCCTGTTCAAAATAGTAACAAGAATCCGTAATGCCATATGTTACCAATATAAATAGTAACTAGACCCATAAAATATTTGATAATTTAATATTCTTTGTTATTAATCATTTTAATAGAATGTCAATTTGTATTTATTATAATTTTTTAATTAATTAGTTAGGGTTGTTTTTCTGATTTTGTGCATCTAAAGCCTAAAGAAAAACGTCAAAAATAACAAACTTCTTAGAGCATCAAATGTAAAATTCGCAAATTATCCTGACTATATTACTGTTCTGCAAATTTTAATATCTCTCACAAATCGACTAATTTAAAGCTTATTAATTACTTAATCGAATCATTTCAATCCCTTTTATATAGAAACAATTTTTATTTTCTAACTGTATAGCGATACTTTTGTATCTTATTGTGTATTTAGTTGTTTTTACATCACTTGACCGATGTGTAATGCCAAATCCTGAATGATTTAAGAGGTTGTTCAGAATTAATTGTTAATTCGCTTAGAGTTGAAATAAGTTTTTGTGATCGGAAGATCCAAATGGAGGCTGTACGGTGGCTTTATATAAATCTAGATTTGACGTCAAAAAAGATCGAAAAGACTGGTAAAATCTCCATCCCAGATCCGCGCAGCGCTTCTGTCATAGAGTCGCCAGCAATTGTAAACTTGGCCGAGGTGTTATTTGTAAGCTCATTTATAAATATTAAATCCTCGAAAAGCGCCCAGGATATCTCATTTATTGCATTGTGGAAAGTAAATAGCTCTCTGTGTGATTGGCCTACATACTTTCCGAGTACTAGTGGTGCCCTTAAATGGTCACTTCATAGGATGCCTTCAAATATTGTCACGAAGGTATCAAGATGCCCTTAGAGTGAGCGATAGAAAGATGAAATGTAAATATTTAGTGTTTATACCTTTCTCCTTAATATACCAAATATTTTTGAAATATTTACAGAAAGAGTGAAAATATTTTTTTTAGTATGAACAAATCCGATCTACCTAAGATAGAAATTGCGTGTAACAAAACACACAGATACAGTCATGGGAGGATATGCAATCCCACTGACTTCATCTATTAATTTGATGGGCGTCAATCTGGGTTTGTTCGGGTTTGTTCTACAAACGTCTCATGTCTTGAGCTCTGCACCCAAACATACTTTTCGGCTAGTGGATTATATCGGAAGGAGGGCCATTCGTCTGATCGGAGACCACGAGCTGACGAAGAACCTCGACAGCCTAGAACATCGAAGACAGGTTGGGGATTTGACTCTCTTTTACATATATTTTCATTGAAAGTGCTCGGCTGACTTAATTCCGCGCAAAGCGGCGAATAACAGAAATACACGACGATCCACTGCCGCCCATCCATATGTGGTTAAGCTTAGTACTCCTCGAACTTCATTATTTTAGAATTCTTTCATCTGGAGGACTTCATCCTTATGGAACGACCTTCCCGAGGTCGTTTTTCCCAACGAATATAACCTCCAACGATTCAAAACCAACATGAATCGCTTTATTCGCACACGCACCACTCCCAGAGTGCCCTAAAGGATTGTTCCTATAGTGCTTGTGTTTGATCATAAAAAAAAGTCTATGATCCTCATACCTAATTTAAAAGCATTGTATTCGATTAAATAATTTGCATCACATACGGGCGTACAGATTACTAGAGCAAGAGGAACTTTATCTCTTTATTAAATAGCTTTTCGACATTGCTTAGCTGAGAATGTGTGTGATAAGTGCGTAAATCAAAAAAAATCAACTTTTTTATATCACCAGATAAAACAGGTATTTCTAATTTGGGTAACCTGACATTACTGTGAGTAGGATCTGAATTTCAAAATAATAAAAATCAAATAATTCCCCAACAGTTGCTTTAGTTTTTAAAAGAAAATCTCTGTTTTCGTGACCTGCAACTATATCAATAATATTGGTATGAGTCTTATGGAAGTCCTCCTTAATATTTGCGAGTTTTTTATAACGCATTTTGAAATGCAACGGCACATATTCATCTGCTTGAGCCTTTTCTTAGATGTTTAATAGTTCTTTCACACGAGAAATTTAAGCATTCCTGCGAATATAATATATATCAAGTTTAGACATTTCGAGAATAATTACTTTATCAAACTAAATTAACAATGTATTCAAATACAAAAGCCTACAAAATCAAATTATCTATCGCGCTCTATGTAAACAATATTCACTTTTGGGTCAGTTTCGGTCCTGCAGTTATTAACGAGAACCGAGAAGGTTAAAGGTAAGACGCTCGCGTGTGCCAGAGCTCCGCCCTCTACCAAGGGAAACAACAATAGAGGTGCGTACCGAACGACGTATCTTCGGTACTCTGGAAGTACGTGGTCCAAAATGGTTAAAATATTTACGAAGTTTGTAAATGATGATTTAAAATAAAAATTTTAAATTTTTATTAGTTTAAAAAATATAAAAATCCAGCTCGAAAGCTCAAAAAATATTGGAGTTTGGGATAAAAACATAGTTAATGTATATACTATTGGTCAGGAGATAATATGAGACTGAATTTAAAATGTATAAAATAGAGAAGCGAAATGCAGCGGCAACGTGACACAGAGACAAAATGGTTTACCTTTGGTTGATTGTAGTGCTTCCTAGGTGGCCGCCACTGGCCTAGTAGACAACCTCGCACATGGCTGCGTCTTGGAGGGTAGTTTTTTTATATTAAGGGGTTGCCGATTCGCACTGAACCGGGAGGTTGAACGGGTTTTTGTTAATGCGCGTTCTCGAAAGAGTAATCTCGTCTGAGCGTATATTTGAGGCTGTTGGTTGTCCACTGCCGATGCCGGTAGCCGCATTTAAAGCACAAATGACAAAATTTCACATGCTATATCGCGATAAACGCGGGTAGGATTTTAAATCCAACATTTCCTGGCACTATGCAATAAATTTCAGATTGAGATTTAATAAATAAAAATACAAAAGTAATGAAATCTAAACACTCGCTGATATATAATTTTTAATGATGTCCCTGTATCGAAGGATTCATAGGTATTCCAAAAATATATCGATAATGTAATTACTAAATAATAAAACCTCCTCTTATTGACACTTTCGTTCCGGCTTTTCCCTTCATCTGCGATCTATTACACCTCCAAAACACATTTATTGCATCAGCACGGTATATCAAGAAAATAAGTCACGTGTGTTCAAAATGCTCGCATTTTATACGCAGGCTTTAATACGCTGGAAATTAAGAAAATCATGAAAGTCGCGAATATAATGTGCCGAACTACACGCAGTATGTGACTGTCGCCCATTTTACATTGACTTTTCATTTTGTCGCTGGCAGCCGAAGATGCTCTGGAATTTATGCGTTGTTAAATAACTACTAAAAATTTTAGGCATTACACCCAGTAGCCAAAACGCGCTGTTGTTGTAAGATCTGACGGCTCAGACATCTCGTAAGTCATTACTCACGACCACCTTGGGAAACTATCTATAATTTGAAGCAAAATGTATACGTCCTTGCTCAAATAGAGCATTTTGACCGAAAGCAAAGCCAGATTTAAAATGTACATGCAAGACGTGCCGCCGGGCCCTTAAGAGCTAAATAATTGGATGTAGTTTTGTATACAATGACAGTATAAATTGAAAACATTAAAGGACTGGTTAATTTAGCATCATTACGACATACGAATAAAAATATCCTATAGAATAAGTAATAATTACCCGGGGGTGTAACTAGTGATGAAGTTATTAGAACACTCAGAAACTCGTCGTTAATTTAGTTTCTTTTGTTGCACATACCATAATAAATAGACCAAGATTTGTCACAAATAAATGATAATGTTAGGAACGTGTGTTCATTACGCGCCATGTATACTTGAAACCGACAATATATCCGGTTTCGAATAGAGTAAGTAGTTACTGAGCATATCAACAGACAGAATAACATATAGATATACAGTGAGTCCCAGAAGAAATGTCTAAATTCATTTAAAATTCAGCGCTAAGTTTTTTCAAAAAACGCTCGTACCCGTCGATTTTGATTTTTGAATTTTTTTTTTGTGGTAATTTCATGTATACAGGGTAGCTCAAAAATAAGTTACGACCATCAACTTCATTTTTTCAAATGAAAACATATATTTTTTATTTCATTTTTGAATTTTTCATTGAATTCTAAGCATGTTTTATGTACCATGTCCTACATAAACTCAACAGTTATTGAAAAAATTAGGATTGAACATATCTATAAGTAAGACCTGTTTATTAAAAAAAAAAAACACAACAAAATCAAATTAAATGTTGAAAATGTGCGCCATTTACGGCTTGACAATATCCAAGACGATGAATAAACTCTCTTTGCACGTTTCCAACCATTTCCGGAGTTATGACACGCACTTCTCTTCGGGTCCTTTCTTTCAACTCCTGCATATTGGTTGGCCTGTTAACAAATACTTTTGATTTGAGGTAACCCCACAAAAAAAAGTCCAGCGGAGTTAGGTCTGGCGATCTAGCAGGCCATTCGATAGGTCCTCTCCTTCCAATCCACCGATTGGGAAAGGTTTCATCCAAAAATGTGCGCATAGTGGCCGCATAGTGCGGAGGAGCACCATCTTGTTGGAATATCAGTTCTTCGTCAGGGAAGTCTGGATCCAATGGATTCGGAAATAAAGCCACTAATGCTGGAATTAATTCTAGTTGGAGAAATTCGAGATATACTTGTCCAGTTAAAGACTGTTCAAAGAAAAATGGACCAATTACTCTTTCGCGTACGATTCCACACCAAATATTTATTTTCTTAGGGTACTGGCTGTGAACCTCTATTATCCAATGCGGATTTTCTGTTGCCCAATATCGACAATTTTGTCTGTTCACATTACCATTCAAATAGAACGTAGCTTCATCCGAAAAAATAATATTTTTTACTAAATTATTATCTAGATTGCATATATTTTGCATGCGTCCGCAAAACTCACTTCGCCTATCGAAATCATCTTCAAATAACTCATGCACTGGAATAACTTTGTATGGGTGATATTTGTGCTTTTGAACTACTCGGTGAACAACAGATTTCGGCATGTGTAAATCGGCCCCAATGTGCGACAGGGGAGTACATGGATTTTCTTAAAAGGAAAGCAAAACGTCAAGTTGTTCATTTTCATCTCGAGTAGGACGACCAGATTTAGGCAAATCTCTAACATGACCGAATTCTCTAAACTTAGCCTCTATTCTACTCACCATCTTTTGACATATGGGAGGACGATCAGGATGGATTTCATTAAATAATTGGGCTGTTTCTATTTGAGTACGTGTTTTATCACCAAACCCAACCATGCATAGAATTTCAATTTTTTCCCGTTCCGTTAACTTCACCATTATTGTGAAAACCGCAACTTTGAAACTACGCTTGACAATAATTATACTTATTTGAAATAAAATTGTCATACAGTTTCTATTGAAATAAACGGCGACAGTGAGACAGTACACTCTTACTTATTATGGAGCCCAAAATGCCATATTACCAGAAGATTTGATAGATCGTTGGATTCCCTAAATGATATGTTCAATCCTAATTTTTTCAATAACTGTTAAGTTTATGTATAGGACATGGTACATGAAACATGCTTAGAATTCAATGCAAAATTCAAAAATGAAAAAAAAAATATATGTTTTCATTTGAAAAAATGAAGTTGATGGTCGTAACTTATTTTTGAGCTACCCTGTATACATGAAATTACCACAAAAAAAAAATTCAAAAATAAAAATCGACGGGTACGAGCGTTTTTTGAAAAAACTTACCGCTGAATTTTAAATGAATTTAGACATTTCTTCTGGGACTCACTGTATAGATATAGACAGAGCGACGGAAATAGGAATCATGTTTTTATTGACTAGGGACCCTCAAACGTTAAGATTAGTAGATGAGATCTCGATAAATAGGTTGGTCTATTAGTGTATCCGTCTGTCTATACGTCTGTTCGTCTATCTCTCTGTCCCTCAGTCCGGTTGTACGTCTGCATTAAATTATTATAATAATTGTTTCTTAACTCAACTTTATAATTACTATACCTACAGATAAATATTATTTTGGAAACAGCATATTTTGTACCTTGGACGAATCCAGACCTATTTTAAAATATGCAGGATTATCACCGACCAAATCGTTAATTCTTTTGTTTCGACTTTAAAATATTTTTGCCGAAAAATATTATTTATTTTTTTATGATCCAATACTATAGGAAAAATCCATTGGGGAGTGGTGCGTATGCGCAAAAAGCGATTCACGTTGATTTTGAATCGTTGGAGGTTATATTCGTTGGGAAAACCGACCTGGGGAAGGTCGTTCCATTAGGATGAAGTCCTCGAGATGAAAGAATTCTTAAATAATGAAGTTCGAGGAGTACTAAGCTTAACAACATATGGATGGGAGCCAGTGGTTCAGGGCAAGGTCAGCCGAGTACTTTCCATGAACATATCTGTAAAAGAGAGTCAAATCCCCAGCCTGTCTTCAATGCAAGCGCAGATCCAGTGGGAGGGGTCATAGGGGCCATGACCCCCCAAACCATCAATTTAACATGAAAAATACATATACCGGTTTGACTAACGCGGGGTATTACTTTTCGTAACTTTTCAATGTATGACCCCCCCCCCCAAATCGAATTTCCCCTCCCCCCAAATCGAATTTCCCCTCCCCCCCAAACCGAAGTTCTGAATCCGCCCTTGCTTCGATGTTCTAGGCTGTCGAGGATCTTCGTCAGCTCGTGGTCTCCAATCAGATGAATGGCCCTCCTTTCGATGGAATCCAGTAGCCGAAGAGTATGTTTGGGTGCAGAGATCCAGATAGGAGAGCAGTACTCTAGTGATGGCCGAATCTGGGCTTTGTATAGTATTAAAAGTTGTTGAGGTGTGTACAATTTTCTGGTTCGGAAAAGTACACCAGTTTCTGAGAACCTATCTTGGCGATTGCCACAACGTGTATGTCTTACCATAACAGATTTCCTCCCAGATTGACGCCCAGCAAATTAATAGATGAAGCCAGTGGGATTGAGTATCCGTCCATGACTATATTCGGTTCTGTAATGTTAACCTTTTTAGAGAAAACTGCTGTCTGGGTGTTTTAGCGTCAAATTCGACTTGGTTACTGTCACCCGATTTTATTAAACATTATTTACTTCTGACAAGTTCAAGTCAATTTGATACTGATTTGAAGCTTTAAAATATGAACTGGTAAGAAAAGAATTCGTGGATTTTTTATAATGTTTTTAAGTTCTAAGTTGGTTTAAAGACATCTATATTTCCATAATGTCAACTATGTTTCAAAGATTATTAAAATTCTATAATGGAATTGTAATATTTTAACCTTTTGAATTATCTAAATAATAAAGCAGGATGAAAATCAATTCCTTTATATACCCTAATGCCCCAAGGATACAATTTTTTTTCGCCTCCGCGTGTTGGTGTTACCCTTTGTAAATATTTTATATTTTAAATTTAGAATAGAACTTCTAACAGACTCGGCTTTAAATAAAAGTAATATAGCTGGTTATCTAATCAGTAACAACTATATAGATACCTACATGTAAATTTGTTAATTTTATTTTTATCAGGAATGCAATACAATGTGTTAAGGAGGGTCAGTACAGGGATCTCGGAAACCGTAAGAGAGACGAAGTCGGAGGTAATGTTGCGCATTTACGTGCCTAATAATATGCCGTTTAGAAAGTTTTAAAATTCCGAGTAGTTCCGGAGATATCCGGAAAAAACCGAAATTCTGAAAAATTGTTTAATGTATTCCTGGGTTTTTTGAGATCGAATTCTAAAGTAAATTACACTTTTGCATTGCCACTTTTTCCGCTCTATCTAACAGTGTTAATTGTTTTGTAATCCGACGAGTCGTTTTCGAAGGGTAACTTTCTTTTTTTAAATACGGTCATGTTTTCCTGATATTGGAATTTGAGAGCTTTTTTCTCCCGAATGCAACTCTTTATGACACATTATGGTTTAATGACGTTTCGAGGGATTTTTGAACAACATCAGGAAATTTTGGCATACGGTAATGTATTTCTCCTAATTTTATAAATAATATCTCATAAGTAAGCCCTAAATTTTTTACTTATGGTGGACTAGTTGAATAAATAACAAATCATTCCAAAACAGTAATAAAACGAACAACGAAAAAAGTAAGGAACTACATAATCAGGTGTTCAAAATGATGTCCGTTATTCGCTAAGCACAAATAACATCTTCTAACAGCCACATAACAATTTTTTTGAGATAAAATAAAACATGCGATAGAATATCAAACTTTTTAGCATTTATAAAATTATATTCCATATATTCTGGGAAATAGAAAATCTCTTAAAACGCTCTCAAGCGATCACAATTGGAATGTCAAGTGAAACAAATCACGCGTCACCATCTTAATTTTTTTGTTTCAAACGCCTACTATCCTTTTAAATCCCGAATCAGCAGAAGTTTGAAATAATGTTTCTGTATTTTGTTCACTTATTTGTGGTTTATTATTAAATTATTTGTTATTTATTGAACTAGTCCAACATAAGTAAAAATTTAGAGTTTACTTATGAGATAATATTTATAAAATTAGGAGAAATACCAGACAGTATACCAAAATTTCCTGGTGTTGTTCAAAAAACCATAATGTGTCATACATCGTTGCATTCGGAAGAAAAGAAGCTATCAAATTCCAATATCGGAAAAACAAGATCGTATTTAAAAAAAGAAAGATGATAATGGCCCTTCGAAGACGACTCGTCGGATTACAAAACAATTAACACTGTTAGATAGAGTGGAAAAAGTGACAAGGCAAAAGTGCAATTTACTTTAGAATTCTATCTCAAAAAAATCCACGAAAACAATGAAACGATTTTTCAGAATTTCGTTTTTTTCAGGATATCTCCGGAACTACTCGGAACTTTAAAACTTCCTAAACGGCATATTATTAGGCACGTAAATGCGCAACTTTACCTCCATTTAACCGACTTCGTATCTCTTACGGTTTCCGAGATCCCTGTACTGGCCCTCCTTATCTTGGACACGTTGTATAGTCTATTGCGCAATATAGTAAGGTTTAAAAATGGTCACTTTTAATAGTGGATTTAAATTATCAGTAAATCAGAAATAAGCAAAAAATGGTTTAAAGTGCTATAAAGACATCACAAACAAAAACTAAATCATAGCTGAAGTTGCCGTTTATACCAGTTATTTCATTCATGTCGACGCTTTCGATATTTTGTGCAGCCAGAAAACGGAATTTAGCAGTCATATCATACCTGCGATAGTCTTGCATAGCTCCAATACGAATTAAGTTAGGAATTTCATTCATATGCTGATTTATACTGTCATAGGGTGTATTTCAGGAAAATATTTTTTCATATACAGGATGATTGATGGTGGATGGCCTATTAGACGTTTATGGAGAACTAGTCATCGGATCACTTTGAAATATTGAGAGCTTATAGAAGCTGACATGATCTCTCCTCTAAAAATATTTTTAGATATGCAGTGTTGCCGCTTCTACTTGAAAGTATTACCAACTTTGATAATTTAAACGGAACACCCTGTCTATTATTTTTGTTTTAGAATCCTTATTAATTTCTTAATAACTTTTCTTAATATTTGTTATAGTTGTCGAGATAATAATTAATTTCAAATTTTTTTTTCGGAAAACATGTCCTACAAAAAGTGATGATATTTTTAAACTCTGACAAATGAAAGCACTGAAATTTGGTATGGAGTCAGGTTATATCCAGAGGTCTTTCACCCTCTTTCCAAATATTAGTTATAATAGTACAGGGTATTTCAAAATACTAATATTTGGATGGTTTGGAGAATATAATATATATTCTAACAATGACACTTTTATTTATTTATATTCATACGTTTATTTATCCTATAAGGCAAATAAAAATATATTTCATTTAAGGAGCTTGAATTATCTTTAAATCTAGTCATTATAAACGTAAGAGATTTAGTGCAAATTCGTGTTGAATATAAAATTTATTTGAAATTTTCGTGCTGAAATCTTATTACTCTACCTAAACAGTTACACGTATTAAAATTTACAGATACTATCCGAAGCTATTCGATATGTTTAAGTGATACTAATATATATTTTTTTATCTTAAAAGAAAAATGTGATGAAATTGTTTAATGAAATTAATTAAATTTTTAATCAATCTTTTATTTTTGTGACTCTTGAGCTTTGATTTTGTGTATTGAAAAGATTCTATGTTGTTTCTGCTCATATCATTAGCATACAATTCTATTAAGTTTAGTGACAATATTATCATCCTGTTAGCTCTGAATAAAGCCAACCTTTATGTTGCTCCGGATAACATTTATTAGCCATGATATATTTTAAGTACACGTAGAGCTAGCGTTATTGCATATATAATGGCGTAGCGACAATGATAATAAAAATTCTTGATGAAATTATTATTAAAGAATCTAGAATCTATGTAATTCTTGGATAAGCATATGGTTTGGAATAATATATTATTATGTGATGAAGATAAAACAATTTTAATTACCAAGTCGGCATAAAGGTGGCTACAGACTATGCGTCTATTCACTATTCGTGATTCGCGATGCACGGTTCATCCCGTTAGTTAATAGTTCGTAGTGTTCGTAGTATTCGAATGACATTCTACAGACTATGCTTACTGGGTGTTATGGAAATGACGTATTATATTTAAATGAGTGACTTCTGGGGTATCTTAGAGAAGCGCTACATATTTTTTTCCATCGACCGTTTTAAAAATAGGGTAACCAGCACTCTTACTCACAGGTGAGTTCGCGCTACTGTAAACATATTGTTGTAAAACTTTCTTTTTCCAATTCAAGAAAATCATGAGGATTTTTACGTTAGATTATGTTTTAAATAATTTAACAAATAAATAGGATCGAAGAAACATAATCTTTCCACATGTAAAATCAGACCGACTTGATATCGTAATATGTGGCATCAGCAAAAAATTATTACAACGGTTTTTTTTCGCGGCAGAAGGTAGCGGAGAAGTTAGTCGATGTATTGGGTTCTTCAGGCACGCGGAGGCCACCGGCTTGAGGTTTCCAAAGTCGTACTCAAACGCGGTTTCGTTTTATAATTTTTTTCTTTTACGTAAGAAGGGGGGTCCGTATTTCGGCTACAGGTTTTAGAGCGTTCGTCACCGAAAAATTCCGAGAATTGTCACCCGCGGATCTTTCCCTCAGTAAAACTTAATTTCAACTACTCGTGTTTCCGGCGAGTTTAAAAAATACTGGACTGGCATTAAACACTCGTAGTTTCCGTGCGAGTACAAATAACGCTGGAATCTCTTCTAACACTCGTATGTTTCAGTGCGAGTATAAGGAACTCTGGAATAGCTTCAAAGACTCGTGATTTGGTGCGAGTATAAATAAAAACCTAAATATCTTCGAACTCTCGTGAATTTTGGGGTGAGTATAAATAAAACCCAAAATTGATCTGCGAAAACTCGTAGCCGTCCGTGCGAGTATAAACTTTTAATGCTCCTTTTCACTAACAGAGATCCTGTTTATAATTTCAATTCACTTCTTTCGTAATTTTTTATAGATTTAACTCCTCAACCTGACAAACAAAACTGACATAAATCGCTGTCAAATCACAAATCGCTTTTTAATTTTGGTTAAAAAAAATGGCGTCCGATTTCCTATCGATTAGTTAAATCAGTTTTTTTAGTGCATTCAGCAGATGATTACTAATCGCTTACAAATCGATGTGTTCTGCAAGTTCACTTTCTTGGTGAAGGTAACGACTTTTTTTTTAAGTTCACTTTCTTGGTGAAGATAACGACCTTTTTTCTTTTAGAAGTTTTTTAAGTGTCTTTTAGAAGTTTTTTGTAGCCTCCTTTGTCTAGGCGCCGTGCTGGTACAATTTTGCCGATCCAGCCGGTACAATAATTTAAAGCTTAGAACAACGCTGTTTGAAGTAGTTTGAAGGTTTCCTTCAGTTCGTTCGTCGTGTGTGTCATTTTTAAACTGAAGGTATCGTATTTATTTTTAATTAGTTAAAAAAATTAATTTAAGCTAGAAAAAAAGGACCAAAATTAATTATAACAACGTTCGCGTGTAATCTTTCATGTTAATAGCTATATTTGTGAGGTTATGTGAGATGTTTTTTCCTAAAATAAGTAACGGTAAGAGAGCATGTGTCTTAAATAAAATTATATTTTTTTAAAGAGTTTGAAAGATAACCATTTAAAAGGTCATTACGTTTGATCTACTTACTTTCCTGTGCTTGTGACGAATTTGAAATAGAATCGTCAAATTTTAAAAACCATAATTACTTACTATTCACCTAAATTAATTAACTTTTCATGATAGTTGTTAATTTATTGAAAAATACACTACAGCACCGTACAAATCGTTGACCATAGTGAACCAGCGAACTGCACTGTATATGAATCGATTTTAAACGAATAAGTTTCTAAAGACTATTCACGAATTGCCCTAGAACTACGCGTCGCACATCACGAATGGCTGTAGCCACCTTAAAGCAATTTAATAACTACCCTATTTTATTTGAAGGAATATTACAGTTTGCAAAAATTCTTTCGAGTCCGTGAGCTAGTACCTGTCGGATCTTTAAGAAAAAACAATATTTTTCAAATTAACTAACAAAATTATCAAGATTATCCCAGATTTTCACCTAATTCAAGAGACATACATGCTTTGCGAAATAGTTTAAACCAGCTAACGTACAGAAAATAATAAATTCTATGTTCTTGTACCTACTTTTAAGAAATGTTTACAAATTATGTGGAAACTTACATATCCTAGTACAGTTAGGATAACCTACATACATATTGGTAAGTATAATACTATCATATCAAATACTATATTCAGATAGTTAAATATTTCCTTGTCGATTTTGTATGTAACATTAATTTTTCCGCACGTAATATTATAATAAATTTTAAATCTGACACGAATGCCAAAGGCTATGAAAAGCAGGAAAACGCGTGCAAATATGATTATTCTTTCCTGAATTTTTAAAGAAGTCCTCAAAATTAAGTTTTCCTTTGGATGCCTCGTGGGAGACTGAAGATATTAAGCTTAATTCTTAATAAAAAAAGAATATTTTAATGGTGGATTATTTCGGTATTTTTTATAGGCTGTATACCTATCGGATAAAATTGCATATTATCTCGTTATAGTGATTGCAGAATGTATATACAAAGTCGAATAAAATAGTAAGGAAAATTTTCTCTCTACCAATAATCAAGTGTCGTCAACATGTCTTACAAAAGGTTTAAAAGGTTTTGGTAAGATTTTTAAATTTTGAAATATTTAAAAAAAAACTGAAATTTTGAATTAAATTAATTAAAAAAGCTAGAGCAAAACTGATAAAACATTCTCACAGCATCTTTTAGTGAACTCAATGATTACGTAACAAATTATTTTATACGACGTTTCGTTTCCAAGCAATCATCAACTTTTTGAATGAATAATTATTATGTAGTGCATTATTATAAAATAATTTTAAAAATATTCATGTTAGTACCGACAGCCTTGAGCTGTTTTTACAAAATTATGGAAAATACAAATCAGTATCCTGAAAATTTCATGAAGATGATTAAAAAGACTCGAAACGTAATTAAACCATAATGTGTGGTACCTAATTGAATTTAGAATAAAAAAAAGTCTTAAAATTTGACATTATAAAATCAGGGCCGTATTAGAAAAAAATAAGTTGATGATGAAACATATTAAAAGTAATTTAAACACTTCTTAAAATACAATATTCTAACATAAAAATTAATTAAATCTAATATCAAAACAAAGATTGTCTTTACATAACAGTAAAGTTATCGATCCTATTTAAACAAAATTAATTTAAAAGATTCCGATATACCTTCTTATTGATTGGGAAAAACTGTAATTAACCAATAATTTCAAATTCAGTCCATTCCGAATATTTTGGATAAAATTATAAGTTTGTTGTATTCATGGGATTCATGAATTAATTTTAGTAGTGTACTATAAAAGTCACTGAAGGAAAATTACAGAAGGAGCAATTTTCACATATACTTAAAAATTATATGCCATTAATAGGAACGATTCCAAAATTGACAAATTGCGAATGTTTCTATTTAATTAGCGTAAGTTTTGATGTACTAAGCAGCTACATTTTTTGACTGTAAGTAAATAACTTCTGAAAATATCAATGATATTACAATTAAAGGTGTTAGTTCATTATTGTTAATAATCTTCCTGTAAACCAATATTAATCTTGAAAAGAATTTAATACTCGTTCATATATTGGCACCAAAGATTTGTGTTGTGGCAAACACGTATAACTATATAAGTATTGAATTTCAAATTGTCATTCAAAATTTAATATTTTGTTTATAATTATTTTATTATAATATTATTAAAGAAGACTAAAGAATGGCAGCAAACCCTGAACTAATTCACATGTTTATTTTTTCAAGTCACGTTTTCAACGATGTAACAAATTTTAGGGCCATTATTTTCGGTTGTGTTCCATATTTCCTTCACTGATATAACAATGAGCCATTTAGGATTTGTTTGCATCTGCTTTAAATCGCCAGCCTCGTTATGCTTATGTAAATGGCATCATTATGTTAAAAGTATTACGTTTAGGAATACATTTTGGGTCCAGCTATTTTACTTTGTGACAATTTATCAACAATTGTCCTAAATCTGTACAATTTATAACTTACGACGCACGTAGTCAAAGTTGACGTTATGGTTTCTTAGTTTTGATACAAATCTGGTAAAAATTTTTATCATTGTAGTAAGGTTACTAGTTTTTTCCTTGTTCCATAGTATGTTCCTTACTTAATAAAATTATACGCTGTACTGAGAATAAGAGCTAAACACAAGCCGTCAACTCATCGCGTCTCCAAGATGTAATTGTAGGCTCACTATTTACACTTGGCAAAAAAGATCTATAATTTTTTTCGTGGCATCCCTCATTTTGTTTAGAGTTTATGAAACAATATTCCATATATTAATTTGAAACAGGTGGGATCTTGCAAAGATTACAGATAATTTTCTCGAATTAAAATTAAATAATGCTAAACAGGTAAACATTATTAGAGTAGAATACGAAACCACCTGTTAAAATCAGGTGATAATATCCATTATCCAGCAGGTAAATGTCAACTGGGGCCCCAAACAGAAAGAAGTATCAGAAATTATAATCAAGCATTGACTTGACAAAAATATGGACCCAGTATTTCTATTTGCTTTAAACGTGACGCCTGTTATTTTCGAAAATAAACACAACAAAGTTCAAAAGCTGGAGTCTTCGTTTCTTTTATCTTCTGTCTGTTTCTAAAATCTCATCGATTTGATGTCTCGTTTAAACGATCGGCGGATGTGACACGATAAATTTGGATTTAAATTATCCAGTTTACAATAGATTTGGTATAGTCTTAGAATATCGAGTTAAGAATTACTCTGATCCGATAAAAAAATACTTAGATTTAACACACAAAAACAACAAGAATGTTTTCAAAAGTAACGACAAATGACAGTTGTTGATCCGGCAATGTTAAAAGCAAAGCAGATATTTATGAACGATGGGCATTTCAATACGTGCTTATAATCAGTACTTTCTGAACACCTGATGGCGACTTAATATCTTTGTCTAGCTAACACAAAACAAGGAAGAAAAATTATACTCTCGTCTCGGGTTTGTTGCCCTGATTTTTTTCTGCAAAACTGTTTACACGATAGCAAAGAATGTGAATTATTTATTCCGCAAAAATTGACCAAAGCCGTATCCCCCCTTTTATTTTAAGATCCTTGCATGCTACTAATTCGTAAGTATTTGAGATTATAATTATGATGATACTCTAGCTGATACGACATCGTCCTGGGTTCAGAGCTCCGTCATGAACATTTTAATGACATGTATAATCTGTCATATTGTGAACACAACTGATCTCAATTTTTATAATGATATAAATTGTTATTAAGTTACTATATTCTTAAGGTCTACTCAACACATGATCTTCCATTAGTAAATACAGGGTCCGCCAAAGAATACATTCATTGTCCTTGTCTTTGTTATTATCTTTATCATTATCATTGTCATTATCTTTGTCACTGTCATTGTCAGTGTCTTTGTAAATGTCATTGTCATTGTCGTCGTTGTCATTGTCAGTGAAAGTCTCCATGTCAGTGTCATCAATCGTAGGTATAGATACGGTGACAAAACAGTACTGTATTATTTATTCAAAAATTCGTATTTATGTAAAAATATAAATACATATGAGGTTAGAAATTTGTGGATTAAATGTTAACATTGCTAAATGGAGAGTTTCCGAAGAATCTGAATTATATGAATATTAAAAAATTCCAAGAAGCGCTGACTCGGGTTTCAGCCAATATGCGATTTTATTTGTATAGTCAGAAACATTATTTGGCTTGATTTTGTTCCAAGCAGTGGCTATTCTTTATTTTCTAAATTAATTATTTGTTTTTGTTAAGTTACATGAGTGGCGTTATCAGTAAAATTAGTACAGTAGAGGTTTTATTTCGACCACTTTGCGGATTCAACCCCTTAAGTGGAGATCTAAACCAACTGCAAATGACCCATAGTAACTATCCACCCTAGCCAAGTTAATTACTATGGAAAGCAAAGACGAAATTCTGCATGAAGTTTGGAAAGACTAGTTATCATTTCGTGATATGACGGCAAAATAATAATATAAGATTTTTACAATATATCGAAAACAAACTTGTTCTTGCAGTTTATTGGGTTTGGTCGACTTTGTTTGGGATTTTTATTTTTTGAATAAAATAATAAAGCACTTTCCTTACAGAGAAAATAATGAGGAAAGTAACTCCTTTTTATAAAAATAATGTTGATTATTTTAATATTGGTGGTTGTTGTTAATTGAAATATTTTTATATATAAAACATTGAAGTTCGTGATTAATAAATAGCCTAAAAAGGATTTTCTTCAAGGTTTTGTGAGCTTTTTGGTGTTTAATAAATATTTTTAAGATGGATAGTGAATATTTAACAACATTATTATTGAAAAATTCTGATATCGGTGGAAGGTAAGCTGAAAAATCTAATTTGCCTTTGTTTCCAAAACCTTGGCACTTTTCTTTTCCCCTTATTTTTTTTATGATCAAATACAAGCACTATACGAAAAACCTTTAAGGCACTCTGGGAGTGGTGCGTGTACGCATAAAGCGATTGACTTTGGTTTTGTATCGTTCGAGTTGGAGCTTATACTCGTTGGGAAACACGGCCTCGGGAAAGACGTTCCATAAGGATGATGTCCTCCAGATGAAAGAATTCTTTAAAATGAACTTCGAGGAGTACTAAGCTTAATCACATATGGATGGGCGGCAGTGGTCCGTCGTGTATTAAGAGTGCAAGGTCAGAAAAGCATTTTCCATTAAAATATCTGTAAAAGAGACTCAAATCACCAACTTCTGTTCCAGGCTGTCGAGACTCTTTGTCAGCTCGTGGTCTCGTACCAGATGAATGGCTCTATTTTCGATGGAATCCAGTAGCCGAAGAGTATGTTTTAATGCAGAGCTCCAGACATGAGAGCAGTACTCTAGTGATGGTCGAATCTAGGCTTTGTATAGTATCAAAAGTTATTCAAGTGTGTACAATTTTTTGATTCGAAAGAGTACACCAAGTTTATGTGAAGTTACCTTGGTGATTGCCACAACGTGGTTATGCCAAGACATATTTCCTCCCAGATTGACGCCCAACAAATTAATAGATGAAGCCAGTGAATTTGCGTGTCCTGCCATGACTATATCCGGTTCTATAATGTTAACTTTACTAGAGAAAACTACTGCCTGGGTTTTCTTTGCGTAAAATTCGACTTGGTTACTGTTACCCCAAGCCAGAATTTCCTGCAGGTCTTTGTTCAGCCGTGATACTTCATGCTGTGTGCGAAGATGTGCATCGGCAGCCGATGTTCATGCATTCAAAGAGAAAGATTAGGCAAGTGTGTTATAATCAGCAAAGCTAAATATCGGATTATTAGTTTCTACTAGAAGCTCGTTAATTTAGAGTAAGAATAGGGTGGGAAACAATATGGACCCTTGAGGAACACCGGCATTGATGGCGCAGGTATCTGAGAGAAATCCATCAATCGCAACTTGCAGAGAGCGGTCCTTAAGAAAGCTAGACAACCATGCACAGAATCGACTGGGGACAAACACGTTCAAAAGTTTTAGAAATATCCAGTGCAATAGCCCGATACTTTCGATTGCGTTGGTCCAAAGATGGATGACATAGGCTAGAAGGTCTCCCGTTGATCTGGAATCCGAAAACTATATTGATGATAGCTGATAATGTTAAGGCCTTCCAGGTACTTTAGAAG
This sequence comes from Barypeithes pellucidus, assembly GCA_963991005.1. Classification (NCBI taxonomy): domain Eukaryota; kingdom Metazoa; phylum Arthropoda; class Insecta; order Coleoptera; family Curculionidae; genus Barypeithes; species Barypeithes pellucidus. The sequence goes on from OZ022559.1 coordinate 40,488,739, forward strand.
TTGTTGGTTAATAGTTTTCTCCATTACTTTTGATATAACTGAAAGCAATGCCACTGGTCGATGGTTGTTAGGCAGGATTCTCTTACCTTCTGTTGGTATAGGATGGATTCGTGCCAGTTGGTATAGATCTGGATTTGACGCAAAGAAAATATATAAAAGACTACCAAGATCTCCACCTCGGTCTGGAATCCGCGTTAGTTCTTCTACGAGTTGAGTTAGACGAGAACTGATCGCAAAGAATTCGGCCTCACTGCCTTGTTCATCATTCGTATTTGAGTATTTAAATCAGTTGTAGACTCTCAGGATCTCGGCATTCGTATGGTTGATTTGCAAAGAGTCAATTGTGTTGGCTAGTTATGAGAAAAAGGCTCTGTAATGGATATCACTTGGAGGACCATAAAGGCAGCAGATATTACATCAAAGTATTTTGGCTCAAGTGTGAGTTCTCGTTGGCAGCAGTGATCATCTCGAACAAAAGGACATACCCCAAAGTGGCGTCGAAATCGGATATGAAAATTGTATCCAGGGTATAAATAGCTGACGGTGTTTGTTGACGATCTGATATTTGTCTCGGTCAGTTCGAGCATGTGAGGCTTGGAAGATTGTAAGTGTTGGTGGACTGAATTGATGTTCGTGTTAAGCCCTCTAATATTGCAGAAATCAATTTTGAAGTTGCTAATTCTGGGTTGGTTAGCAACTGCATGTGACACACCATTTCTTCGTTGAGTGTTATTGGAGGAACGCAGTAAGTTATCGGAAATGGTGGTTGTTTGATGAACTTCGCTTGATGGGGCCACAAGACCAGCCCCCGCCCGGAGATCCGATAGGGGGCGGGTTTACCTCCGGAGTATTTTGGGCCTGGAGCTTCCATCACGCTATTTTTGGGGTCCCACCCTGGTAAGCGAAAAGATCTGCATAGCGACGAACCGTCAATTCAAAGAGCAAACTTCACGCCACCTAAACCGATGCAATGGTATTCCACCGACTACGGTTGATCCATACGTGTTGGTATTCAAGGCAACTGTTTAGTTTTTAGCTTGGATTATTGTTCAGAAAAATGAAGCTTAAAGCAGGTTAAGCTTGTACTAAAGGTTTATTCGGGGGTTTATTACATTCAACCATATTTGGCTTTAAATTTAACAATAAGTTTAACGCTAAAGAGATTGTATTAATAATTTATTTTTATGACCTAACCTGCAGATAAACGTCAACAAACTTTAATTTATCTTTTATTTCTCTGAGTTACTCTATTTGTTTCATAGGTATCCAAAATTATCTTATCTATGTTTATGCTCAATAAAAATTAAAACAAGACTTATTGTTATAGATATAAATAATGTAACCAAGTCCTACAGTCCAGTCGGGTTGCCTTTAATTCTCTTACTAAAAATCTTTCCTCAAAGTGTTTGCAGACTCCGGTGTTCTTAGTCATATGGCACAAATCACTCTAAATCACAAATTTAACGTTCCTTTTTCCAAAGATAGACTAAAACTAATCTTAGCTTTGAATTATGAATTCAAACTGGCACTAATTACAGCTCGAGGGAAATTTTGGCCCGCTCCGCACCTTAGGAAAGGCAGGTACATCGACAGTTCAGTAAAATTATAATAATCTTTTGGAAATCCCTAACTTTTCCCAAAAAGCGTTACGTTAGGTAAAGTATAACAATACAGAACTTAAATCTTTATTGTATATAATTTCATTCTTGTCATCTATAAAAACGGTCAAAATGCTTAAATTCTAATTGCGTATGTAAAATATCTAAAATAAGGGTTACACATTTCAGAAAAAGACTAATTATCTACTTTAAACCCGTATTGTTAAGAAACGAAGCAACAGATATCGTGATCACACGAGCTAAGATAAATATTTTCTTTTTAAATAGGTATTATTCTTTGGGTTGTTGTCGGCACATTTTATTTCCCTTTTAAATAAATTTGGTTCATAGGATATTATTTTTTCAAAATATTTAATAACAATTTTGACGGATGAGAACAGAGAATTTCAACCAAACAAAAAACATATATAAAGATGGGCATCCCTAATATACATATGTCCATTTTTTAAATTAACCTTTAAGGAACTATACTTAGGATCTCGGACGGTAGTTATTTACATCTATTTTATGTATTTTTATTATTTCTGGTTTAGAATGTGTTTTTTGCTACTTCGACATTTATAAACCCGAGGTATCTTATTAAATACCAATGCACCAAAATTCTCTTTCATTTATTGTTATATTTCACATTTATAAAATACAGTTGAAAATACACCCTTTTATAAATAAATGATTTATATTTATACAGGGTGTCCGGGAACATGTGGGAAATCTCCCGGATATGAAGAAAACACGTGAAAAGAATACTATAGGTTCATATCAACTTCTTTCGTATCGGCCTCCTCTTCCGAGATATGGGCTCCCAAAGAGCACCAATGGAATCAAGTTTTTTACACATAATTATTGAACCACCTGGTATACTTACTACCCAAGAAACTGTTGTGAATTACTCACAGCTGCAGGGACGGACTAGCTGTAACACTAATGGTCCCATTTTTTTTACGCCCTGTATGATGAGAACTTTGGACAATGTTTTTTACATAGCTTTAACTATTGGCTAAAAATTAAGTACTCTTCATTCGTGTCGCTAATCCTAACCGTTTTCGAGAAAACGTCATTTTATTGACACTGGGTTCCCTAACTTCTCACGGATTAAATATGAAAATGCGGAATTTTGAGGTTCAACATTTCATAGGAACAAAGATGTATCTCTTACAGAGATACGCCAAATACATGACGTAACTAAAATGACGTTTTCTCGAAAACGGTTAGGATTAGCGACATGAATGAAGAGTACTTAATTTTTAGCCAATAGTTAATGGTATGTAAAAAACATTGTCCAAAGTTCTCATCATATAGGGCGTAGAAAAAATGGGCCCATGAGTGTTACAGCTAGTCCATCCCTGCAGCTGTGAGTAATTCACAACAGTTTCTTGGATAGTAATTTGACGGATCTTACCTGTTATACATCATATTAAAAAATAATTGAAATATACCAGGTGGTTCAATAATTATGTGTAAAAAACTTGATTCCATTGGTGCTCTTTGGGAGCCCATATCTCCGAAGAGGAGGCCGATACGAAAGAAGTTTATATGAACCTATAGTATTCTTTTCACGTGTTTTCTTCATATCCGGGAGATTTCCCACATATTCCCGGACACCCTGTATATAAAAAAATTTTTTCAAATTATATTTTATTCAATTATAAATTTTGTTATGTGTGCCACTTTACAGTGGCGGCAAAAAGGATTCGTGGACCACAACCTCCCCCGTCCTCCTCCATATTTTGCCCAATATATTTTATGAGGGAAATACCATAGCCAATCAAAGTAGCGTGGGCCTCTGTATTTGACAAATAGCTAAGAGGAAATTAATGATAAAAGATTATTGGCACTCATTTCCAAAAATTGCTGTCTAGGGTGCGCCTGTACACCGCTCGAATTTATGAATGTTAAAAGCCGCAGAAACCCGAAAAGACGAGAAAATATATTTTTATCAATAGTTTATTAATCTAAAATTCAAGAATGTGATTAACGTAAAATAAATATTTGCCGGGTATGGGGAAAAAATACATTCAGCAACTAACTTTAAATGTAATTACAAGATATCCTGATATATACCTAAAAGAAGAAAGCGATATCGTGTCTGGAGCACATACCATATTCACTAACAAGACTTTTTACAAATCCCGAAGGTATTTACCACTTTTAGAAACATTTCATTTAAATTGCATTTTCTGATTCGGACATCCGACGACTGAAAAGTTCGATCCATTGGATATCCAGAGTTGTGAGGTTTTAGTATGTCACTTCTGAATGAGAAATTTTAATTAAAAGTAAATCAAATGGAACTGAGGAACAATTTTATTTTTACAGATATTAAACGGTTTTTGAATTCTAATAACTAATAATATATATGGGGCATTCCGCGAGAGATTTATTTTCAAAATTAAAGCTGGGTAGCCCAAAATGTTCGTCTATGTGTCCCTAATGACCGTGAATTAAAAAAAAAAATTTTCGCCCGCGTTCCCGAGATATCCACGCTTCAATAAAGAAAAATCCGGGTTTTTGCCCATTTTTCTCGGGCATTCATCTGCAAATAACTTTTAACAGACGCGTTTTAGGAGTAAATCTTAAATGTCAAAGTTGTTCGGTTTGAATAGAGAAATAATATTTTTTTTTTGTCCAGAAAACAACCTAAAAATTGAGTTTTCCGGAAGAATAGGGAAAACCCTGATTTCGCCCATTTGAAAATCGCTCCACCTGGGCCGAAAACCTTTATAAATGTGTCGAGAATACGCTGGTAAATTTTCATAGTGGTTCTCGTCATACAACAGCCGCAATATCAAAAATGGTAAAAAAAAAAAATGGCAAAAAATTTAAGAATTTGGAAAAAATAACACATGACGATGCAACATGTATCTCGATTCAAATAAAAAAATGTTTGGGACGAAAGTTGCTTGTTTTTTAATGAAGGTTCGGAACCTGCGAGAAAAAAAACGGGTTCCCATTTTAAAAAAAAAGTTGCCCTGCGCAGGGCATCACCTGAACACCGCAGGTGAAAAAAACCTGCGCCATTCGCCCCCTCAAAACTACGAAAATCATCTGAGGAGGTCGAAATCAAAAAAATGCAATCTGTGCGAGAAAAAAGGGTGTTCGGGGTTTAAAAAGACACCCTTGGACAAACGAACAAACCTGTTATTATTGTACTGCACGGAATAGAGAATAGACTCGGCAATTTTTTCTCTTGCGCCGGCAATTATAATGGCACGTATTCATGCGCAGTAAACCGTTTTCGATCAGCTGGAGCATTGTCAACGGTCAGAACAGCAGTGTGTACTGTCGAAATCCCTAAAATATCCCCAGAATTAGAGATGTGCAAACCTGTTCGTTTTGATTACGAGTTAAAGCAGCTACTGCTATTTACAAATAGGAGGTGCAAAAAGTTGCTGAATTAGCAGTCCATAAATTTAATAAAGAATGTAAACTGCTAATTTAAGTGCCAGTTGGTTTAAATGGGCATTAGCTGTTCATACCTGCTTCGACCAAATATTAAACAGTTAAAAATAACAGAATATTCCATGTCTACCCAATTGCGCCGGCAAGGGCAATTAAAATGGTGCCTGCCCCATTTCTGGTAATGAGAGACAGCTGATCGGGAACAGTGTACTGCGCATGAATCCGTGTCATTTTAAGTGTCAGAAGAGTAGAATTTCTGACTGTAGTACGGAGAACGGTGTACTTCGCCTGAATCCTTGAATTATAATTGCCATTGCGGGCGCCATAAAAATTCCCGACTGTAATACGGCCTTAAGCAAATGTTATTATTGTACTGTACGGAATAGTAGTTTGTACAACAAGAGTGAATGTTTCTGTAAAGTTTATGTTTTGTATTCTATTAGTTTTTATTACAAATATTTTATTTCCTAATTTTTTTCATTTCGAACTTTTTGTTTTAGTTTCAATTTTCAATCAATTCAATTTAAACTAACTGAACTTCTTCCTCTGTTAAATTTCCTTGAAATGAATGCTTACGAACCTGAAAAAAAATAATATTGTAGAAAAATGTTTCTCTTCTTGTCAACAGTAAAGCTATAAAATTTATAAAACTAATTTATGAAATGCAATTTAATTAAGTGTTTCTGAAAAGTTGCAAATACTTTAACCGTTTCCTTCGAAAATATCGTTGTGAGTAAATATATGTCATATGTCGCTGACATGATTTTCCTTTTATAGGTTCACAGCGGGATATTGAGTATTTGAAATTAAAGTTATTTTCTGGCAAAATAAATCAAATTAACAACTGGAAATGACATTTCTCATTTAAATGGCTGATAAAAGTTTATTTGTAATTTTATTTTCCCCCATATTGACAATTGGGTGGGCGATACAGGGTCGTCTTGTTCACTACCGTAAAGTTCCAAAAAATAAGAACGTCAGAGTATTTCGTAAAATTTATAGATATCAAAAAACTGTTCCGTTTGTCCAACTATTGCGCGAATTACGCAATAACAATATACACATAGATTCAAAAGTTTTGCATCACTCTGAGTTTGGCATGTGAAGATAATTTTAGGAATAAATTTATTTCTAAATATTTATTTATGTTTATCAGTTAAACCATAGGATACAGGATACCATTTTTTGTAGCAAAAAAAATATCATCAAGACATTTGTTTAAGATAACACTTTCAGTGTTGTATTTTGTTGGCGCTGGCCAGTTACATTTTTCGGTATAGCTTGTAAAAGTGAATCGCATAGTAATATTTGAAATTGATCGTGCAAGAATAGTAGCTTCAGTTGAAGAAGGTTATTCCCTAAGATTTGTTGCTGAAAGAATAGGGGTTTTTGAAAGTGATGTCTCTCGCATATAATATCGCTATCTAGAGACCAATTCTGTGCGAGACAGGCCACGAAGTAGTGGAAGGCGTATTACTAACGAACAGCAAAACCGCTATATTACGTTAACAATTCGGAGAAATCGTACTATGCCAGTCCCACAACTTCAGGGAGATGTTACGCATGCAATTTAAGTTCGCGTATCCGTCTCTACACTAAGAAAACGAATTCTTGAATCCGGTTTAAGACGTCGGCGACCAGTAAGAGTTCGCCGACTGCAGTGGGCAGAAACGCACGTTCGCTTACCCGAAGAATTTTGGAATTATGTCCTATTTTCAAACGAGACCAGGATTTGTCTGGTAAACGATAGTCGCCGGATTCGTGTTTGGAGAGAACCAACAAGAACCACTCAACTTGCCCATGCTCACCCCTTGCCTCCATTCGCGGGAGGAAGCGCCATGTGTTGGGCAGGTATTATAGCTAACGGGCGTACTTAGTTAGTCCACGTTCAAGGCACAATGACTGGCGACAGGTACATTAGGGATAATCCACACTTATGTTAGAACGTGGAGAGGGGATATTGGTAACAATTTTGTGTTTATGGACGACAATGCCCGGCCCCATCGTAATAGAGCTGTGGATAAATCCCTAGAAAGTGAGGGAATCAATCGCTTATAGTGGCCTGCTTTGTCCCCAGACATGAACCCGATAGAACCTGCTTGGGACATACTCTCTAGGGCAGTTCGCGTTAGAAGAAATCCCCTAAAACTCTCCAGGAGCTTGTCGTCGCTGCTACCGAGGAATGACAGGCTATTCCACAAGAACGGATTGCTAACCTTACGCATAGCATGCGGCGTCGTCTTCAAGCTTGCCTTGAGGCCACAGGAGGAAATACACTTTATTAGAAGCTATATTTTTTTAAATTTCACAAATTATACAATATAAATAAATTTTACTTCTGTTTTTAATTTTACTTTTTTTTTGGAAGGTTTAAAATGTTGTGGTAAAATAAAAATTTTTAAAACTCATTGATTTTTATTTTAAACTTATCAGTGAACTAATATTTAGTATATTTTCACCATGACATAATTACTTATTCGAGAATCAGAGTGATGCAAAACTTTTGAATCTACATCTATATATGTGTATTTTTGAATATGTTTACTTATGATTAGTTATTTTATAATGATCATCTCTTTAGAGTATAGATTGGCATATTGATAAATTAATTTTAAAACTTTTTATTACAAAGATAAATTCTACCACATATTTATTTGATAGATGATTATATTATAATCCATTTCCAAAACATCATCTATCCAAACAATAAATTACTAGTAAATTATTCATTAGAAGAAAATTCAAGTTTATTTATGGAAAGCAAAGAACGACATAAGAGCGATCTCCTTTGTCTGTAAAGGCGCGTTTGTATCAATGTTACATATTTAGAGAAATGTTTCTTTGATCAACGATGACAACACAAGGCAATGTGTTTGTTCGTGTAAAGAAAGATTCCAAATATCGATATTTGTGCCAGAAATGTAATTGAACAATCTATAAGTAAGGAATTACTTTTTAGAGTTATATTCAACAAAACACATCTATGTAGTTAAACATTAAAACAATATAAACACGTAAAGGGGATCTCAGACTGTCAAGACATTAGGCGCGTATACAAAAAATCCGTTTATTTAAATTTTAAATAATGACTTTTAAACTATAATGAAGTGTTACATATTTTAGTAATTCATTATCTCGCATACAATTTTTTTAAAAAATCGCTCGGACCCTTCGATTTTGTTTTTCGAACGCGCATATTCTGACATAAAATGTAGATATACAGGGTGTTGCAAATAAGAGTGACACAAAATATTTTTTTTTCTTAAATAGAACCCACTGTATATTATTGCATGTACGGATTCTTCGGAAAATCCTAAACATTTTTCATGTAGCATGTGCTATACCTTAGCCCAAGCGTTTTGGAGTTATTCTCATTCAAAATTTGAAAAGTGGAAAAAGTCATGGAGAAAACAAAGAATAAAATTATTTTAAAAATGTCTAATTTATCGAAAAAACAGTTAGGTGAACTTAAAAATAATTTTTCTAAAGTAAATGTTCGAAGTGTCTTCCATTGGTCAACCGAGCCTAACCGATCTACAAATTCTCGCTGAACATTTCGAACCATTTGGGGTGTAATTTGCCGAATCTCTTTCCGGATTCGATCTTTTAAATCATCTAAATTTGCAGGCTGGCTTTTGAATACTTTTCCCTTAAGGTATCCCCATAAAAAAAAAGTAGAGTGGTGTTAAATCGGGTGACCTTGGCGGCCACTCAATAAAACAACCTCTTCCAATCCACCTGTTTGGAAAAGTATCGTCCAAATATGTACGAACTCCCACAGCGAAATGTGGGGGAGCACCATCTTGTTGCAACCAGATATTATGATGTGGCAAATCGGGACGTTCTAACTCAGGAAAAAGGGTGGCCAGGGCTGGAACAAGTTCTTGTTCTAAAAAACTCAAGTATCTCTCGCCTGTTAAATTTCCGTCAAAAAAGAAAGGCCCTATAACAATGTCATCGACAACGCCAGCCCACACATTGATCTTCTCATTAAATTGTGTGTGTCCTTCCCTCATCCAGTGTGGATTTACATCGGACCAATATCGATAATTTTGGGTATTTACGTCACCATTCAAGCAAAATGTGGACTCATCGGAAAAAATTATATTTTTTACAAAATTTCTGTTTACGAAACACATATCCTGTAAACGCTCACAAAATTCAAGGCGCCTCTCAAAGTCCCTTTCCAAAAGTTCTTGGAGAACTTGCATTTTATAAGGATGGTACTTATTTGTATGCAGTATTTTAAGAACTGTTGTTTTTCCAATATCCACGTCACTTGCTACCTGCCTAGACACCACATGCTGGTTATCTTGAACTGCCAGTAAGACTTCTAATTGTTGATTTTCATCAACTTGAGGACGACCAAATCTAGGGACATCTCTTACATGACTGAATTGCCTAAACTTGTACTCAATTTTGCTTACTGTTGATTGTGATATTGGCGGACGATTGGGGTATTTTTGATTAAATAACTCATTGACATTAATTCTTTTGGTTCTTGCATCATAACTCCAAAGCCTACTTGACTTTTCTTGCGCTTCACGCATGCTGACTACAGGTTTTCCTCAGCGTGCATGAATCAATGCAAGTCTTGATTGATTGCGAAATATCTGATTTTCAAATTTTGAATGAGAATAACTCCAAAACGCTTGGGCTAAGGTATAGCACATGCTACATGAAAAATGTTTAGGATTTTTCGATGAATCCGTACATGCAATAATATACAGTGGGTTATATTTAAGGAAAAAATATTTTTTGTGTCACTCTTATTTGCAACACCCTGTATATCTACATTTTATGTCAGAATATGCGCGTTCGAAAAACAAAATCGAAGGGTCCAAGCGATTGTTTTAAAAAATTGTAGTTTGCGAGATAATGAATTTATTCCTTACTTTACGTCCTCATTTTGATACTAGCCATGATCAACAATAAGAAGTTCTGCGTCATGTCTTTATGTCAATATAACTAGCAGTTAAATTAAATTTATCTTTAAATAAATATACAACGTCACTCAAGTAAGCTGTAATAGATGTTGAAGGTTCGTAATAAAACATCAGCGGACATTAGCCATGCTAAACGTATATTTTAAGAACTACATCTTAACTCAGTCTCAATATTAATAATGTACTCAAAAAAGGGTTGATTATTAATTCATCTCTCTCCTGTTACAATCATACTTATATTATCCTATTATAACCTTAACTACTTAACCTACAACCTTAACCCATAAGGTTCATGTCATTGTTATTGTTATATTATTATACATTCAATTACAACATTAGCACGTCTGACCATCGATCGTGATATTGAAATTAAAACCAATGTCAAATAATACTATAACAATAATAAACAAAACTGTTATAAGAAATGAGTATAAATAGAATATGCCTCTATTTTTACCTCACAAAGCCATGAGACATGTAAAAACTGCATAAAAAATCAATAAAAACCATGAGACATGCAGATCCTTTATCATGTAAAAACTGCATAAAAAATCAATAAAAACGAACAAAATTAATAATTTTTACAGCTTCAACATAATATAGCATAAGAAAATCTATGTCATAATGTATAAATTTTACTATCACGCCACTATTATTTCCCGTTAGCACGTTCACTGTATAAGAACATTTCGACATACTTCTAGTTTAGTAATAGTAAATATTTCAATATGTTCCTTGCCAGTTGTATGACCAGGTATTGATTTCCAAAAAATCATATCTTGTTATTCACTAATAGCATTCGCATCAGATGAAGCATACAAATTAAGCCAAGCTCAATACGTCTGATGACTGGTCGAACTGAATGATTAAAAATTTGCTTTATTTATTTGATTCTTGATTGATTCTGATCGATGACCATTTAAATATACAGGGTGTTCCTTAATGACATGCTAATATTTCAAGGTGTGATTCCTTAGGTCATTTTATAAAGAAAAGTTCATTTGAACATATGTCCGCACCGGCTTAAATTCTTTGCTACAGTGTGTTGAATTCTTATTTTTTAAATGGTTATTTTGTAATATCTCCGAACGTACTTTAGATATTATATATTTTGGTAAGCGTTAATAGAATATAGAACCACAAATTTTAGTTAGAAAAATTATTGAATTGTTCGACCAGTGGCGTCCCTGCAAACATGTTCTCTGATATTTTTTACAAAAAAGATGGTACGCCACTGACTTTTTCCATGCGCATATGCCATGATCTTTTCTTATTAGCCTGGTTAATTCTACATAAAAACGGTATCTTGAGTTTTTCTCGTTAGACGCACCGTTCTTGATTAAAACCACTAAATTCATATTGAAACTCATTATTAGCAGGCATGCTTCCGCCCATCTTCGCATCGAATTGCCCACTCGTTCAAATATTCCCAGCGTATTCCTTATTGTGTCACAAGATGTAACTATTCGCTCTCTTAAATCTTCTAAAGACTAAGTTGACCCCACAAAAAGAAATCTAAATTATTGAGATCGGGGGATCTTGCTGGCCATTGCTGCGGTCCTCCGCGACCTATCCAACGATTAGGATAAACCGCATGTAAATAGTCCCGAAATTACACTGAAATGAACAGGAGCTCCATCGTGCAAGTACCACATTTGATTCCTTATCTCAATTGGTACATCTTCAAGCAACATAGGTAGTTCCTCTTGGAGGAAATGTAGGTAAGACTGTCCACCAAGGCGTCCTGGCAGTGGCCCGATAAGATGATTACCAATAATTCCTGCCCATACATTAACCGAAAATTGCATTGGAAATGAGTTTCGGTTTTAGCATGGGGGTTTGCGTCCGCCCACACATGATTATTATGGAAATTTTTAATAATATTTCTAGAAAAATTTGCTTCGTCTTTGAACATAATGTGTGACTCAAACTGCGGATTTAGTGTAACATTTTGAAGGTAACACTAACAGAAGTTCACACGCTTTGGAAAATCCCTGCGACGCAATGCCTGTACTCTTAGAATATGGTACAGATACAGCAAATAATAAACAAAATTCGCTAAACAATTTGATGACAATATTGAAGCCTCTAGCGATCTTCTTCGTACTCGTCTCAGGATGTTCATCGATTTCGTGCAGCACCGCTTCCTCAATTTCGGGCGTTCTGACAGTTCGAGGTCTACCATGTCTCCATGTCTTTAGTGAATTTTTGCTGCTTATCCATGTCTTTTAAACAGCCATATTTTTTTTATATTTTTTCGGACTCTGATCATTTTAAAGCATTTATAGGTATCAGTCATCACAGGTATCAGTTCAGTAGTTTTTAAATTACTAAGTTATTAAAAAAAAATTTGGATCCATTTTATGTTTACTGGGAAAAGGCCTGCGTATCCAAATGGATACTCAAAAGTACGTTAAAAGATGCCTTGACGAGAAACTACCAGTTTCACTAAGACGGCGGTGAATAGTCGAAAAGATTCGGGTATCTGGCAAAGCACGATTAGAATATCTTCCTGATAAATACGTCTCGCTTCTGTTGCATTACCGTCTGCCAGACCATATATGTACGTAATGCATTACCGCCATTTCCGCATTCATATAATTCACCATATTCGAATAAAAACAGCGAAAAAATAAAATAAATTCGATCACACCCTGAAATATTAGCACGTCATTAAGGAACACCCTGTATATTATATCATTTGAAAGTGGTATAATTTTCAATTAGTTATCATCTTCACATTGACCAAATCAATAGCAGCACAACGAGATTTTCTGCAACTCACTGGCAACTCTTAATTCTACTTGCTATATGATACTTGAAGTGTTGAGCTCTCCTTACGGCTTGATTTACTTGAATTCTACATAAGTGATTAACGCTCGAAGAATTCTGAGGTTGCTTTGTAAAAACGGATGATTTGTTTGCAAATGCAGTAGTAATTTTGAAAGCTTCATACTTTCTGCATACAGAACTGTATAGCAAACAACAGAATGCGACCTGTCATATAGTGAAATAAATCTGTTTTTTTAAATAAATAAATTCACTATTTCACTAGATGTAGTGTATTTCGTTTTGCCACATATTTGTCCATTCTAATTTTGTTTTAAATACTGTTAGTGGCGTCTGTGAGTCGGACGAACATCGAAATATTTTCAGCCGGAACAAGAGTACCTCCCCCCTCCCCCGTTTTCGAGAATGCTGAACACGATGGCGGGGTCGATATTGCGTCCGACCCCTTCCAACCCCTCCATAGGTCAATACTCGCTCCTGAAAGGGGTGAATTTTTATTTTTCCAGTATCAGCGGCAAATATATATCCCCCCCCCCCCCGTTTTCGAGGATGCTGAACACGTTGATGGTGTTGGATATCGCGTCCAACCCCCCTCTTCACAGCTTTCCGAGGATGTTGAGAATGGGGAAAATAGTTGTACTTCTCTTCTTGGTCTCTCATTCCGTTGCAACTATAAAAATATAATCAAATAGTTTGCGCGAAAAAACTCCAAGGTGTGGTCAGTTTATTTTTTTTTTCTAAGTAAATTTTTTTTTTAAATTTCAATTAAATAAAAAAGTCATGAAACAGAAAGAGTATTTAAAAAAAAATTTTTTAAACACTTTCTCGAATTTTTTTTTATTAAATGGTAATGTCGTTCCATAATTGTGGCGAATATTGGTCGGTGGACGGGTTTGAAGGGGTCAGACGCGATATCCAACGCCACTAAGATGCTCAGCATCCTCGAAAATGGGGGGAATATATATTTGCCGCTGATACTTGAAAAAAAAAATCACCCGTTTCAAGGGCGAGTATTGGCCGGTGGAGAGATTGGAAGGGGTCGGACGCGATATCTACCATCACCACCGTGCTCAGCATCCTCGAAAACGGGGGGAAAGTGTGTTTCTCTGCAGGGAAACCTCTTGAAGCGCGTTTAACCTTCAACCCAAAAGAGAAATTCTGACGCCGCCATCGTGTTGAACATCCTTGAGGGAGGTACTCTTATTACGGCTGCAAATATTTCGATTTCGGGTTTTTTCCGACTCACCAGCGCCACTATATTCATCGCTTGATGTTACAGGATATTGTAATTTACTTTTAAACTATCTATGAGAACAGAAATTATTTATCTGCTTTTATACCTATGGTGAGACAAATTACAAACCTATCGATACAACTTAGCAAATAAAACAACTAAGTTGGGACAAATAATAATATTTTTTTTGTTATTAATTTTTTTAAATACAATAAAGAATATTAGTAGCGACGTTTATAACACAGCATTAATTAAACGTAATAAAACCTTTAGTATCTAAGGACAATAATAGTCCAAGCAGTCCGAAAAATATACAGAGTAATATGCCTTCTGAGACAGTAAAGTTTTCATTATATCAAAAGATAATTTTAAAACTTTCGTTGATTTAGAGCGTGCAACCCATTTACCTAATAACGCCTTCCGATCCACAGCCACTGGTAAATTAAGTAATTATTGACAACTCGAGAAGTAATTCTTGTAGAATTATGATACTTTTTCGGTGAAGTCAAATAAACCATCCTAGTGAGAGATGTTAATTGATATAAGCCATCCGAAGCATCAATCTACCCAAAACTCCGCTTGTCATACTCCTAATGTGTATTCCTCAAACCGATATGTGTGTGTGCGGCATTTAGTATCTTAAAATGAGTTATTTTAATAATTATCAAACCTCTTGTGGAAATTGATAGTATCGAATTTGCTATTTGGTTCTAATGTTAATATTAAGAAAAATATCGGGAAATCTTCATGACGCACAAGATTTGCTTGTTATTATAAGAGTTGTAAGTACGTTATTGTTCATTATAACTTCTAATAAGAAATTTGAATTTAGCAACATTGTTTCGACATTAGAAAATAGGGTTTGTATATTCGTAGTGTACGAAACGTATTTATTTAGAAAAATAAATGGTTAGTATCAAGCCTAAGTATCTGCTATCAATGTGCAGAGTCACCTTACCTTAACAACAATGGGTAACAAAAGTTATTTTTTAACCAGCCCTTTCGTGTTTCTCGTTACGAAGTAAGCGGTATATCATATGATTTTCATTTGGTCCAGTGGTTTATGTTGTTGATCGCAAATGAGAACAGCCATGTGGTTGGTTCCTTGTGGGAAATTATTTGCTTTCTTGGAAGATTCAGCTAAAACAATTATACATTTTAGTCTTTTTTCTCTTAAGAAAACTCGACTTTGTTTATAAAGTTATGTGACTAGCTAGTTTCCTAACTTAGGTTATGATTAATGAATTATGGTGAATACTGACTTTAGCACAATTGACGTTGATAATTCCCTGGTTAATTAATAATAATTAACTTTGAGAACTGTTTGACAAATCAAGAATTATTTACAGGATATTTTGCTGTTTAAGAAGTGTCAAAAGATATTGTACATGGATAGTGATAGTATATTGTTATACAACTTAATAATTTGTAGATTGTTTGGTTTAATTTTGTGGCTCTCATGCTCGTATTTATAATCCCTTATAATTTTAATTTGTAAAGGTGAGTTTCAAGATAACTTTATTTTTTTATTATTGCTGTAATTCGTAAATGAAGTTTTATTTGGGAATATTGTGAATCTCGAACTGGAAAATTAAGTTTTAATTGAAATACTTGAATACTGTTACCGGACGTACTTTTGCTTTGCTGATAGGCAGGCATATTTCGAGTGATACTGGTTTAAATTTGGTTCAACTTCTTATGAACTTCAGGCCGTGATTAGAATTGTATTTTGTCGCAAGGATTCCATCTGATGTAATAATTGTTGCTGTAAAATTAGTTACAGGCGTTGACTTCTTTGGTGTATTTGTTGTTATAGCTCGTGTATGACATCATTCAGTTGTAAAACGGTAATGACATATTGACAATAATTTACTTTGTTGACTAGTTATAAAATCTGCACCAAATCTTTGGCAAGCATCAATTTTATGCCAGTTAACCCTATGTATGAATTGTTTTATAAGATTCTCAGATTTAATGTAAAAAAAGAAGAAATTTGCTTTTAAATGTTTCAATTTATTGAGAGGATTACTCTACATGTTTGGGCTTTCTAGGCCTTTTTCAAGAGCATTGCAAGATGAATACTAAACATGAAAAATATTTTACGGGTCTTCATACAGTCAGTAATAAACTTATTTATTTCCTAAGAATTATGGTTTTTTTCCCCCGATTAGTGTAGGTGGACTTAAGAAAGCTGTCTATATTGTATTAATCATTAGTTGTAAGGGGATTATTTTTTATAGACTTTTTAATTTCGTACTGTTCTAGAAGATCTAAACGTTGCCCTTTCTTTCATTATGTAATTGTATAATGTTATCCGTATAAATAAAATTATTGTTCTCTATACAATGTGTGGAGATTCCAGAATTTTTATGTTATTCAAAATATAATTGCGATAGAATTTTATGCCAGTTAACCCTATGTATGAATTGTTTTATAAGATTATCAGATTTAATGTAAAAAAAGAAGAAATTTGCTTTTAAATGTTTCAATTTATTGAGAGGATTACTCTACATGTTTGGGCTTTCTAGGCCTTTTCAAGAGCATTGCAAGATGAATATTAAACATAAAATTATTTTACGGGTCTTCATACAGTCAGTAATAAACTTATTTATTTCCTAAGAATTATGGTTTTTTCCCCCGATTAGTGTAGGTGGACTTAAGAAAGCTGTCTATATTGTATTAATCATTAGTTGTAAAGGGATTATTTTTTATAGACTTTTTAATTTCGTACTGTTCTAGAAGATCTAAACGTTGCCCTTTCTTTCATTATGTAATTGTATAATGTTATCCGTATAAATAAAATTGTTGTTCTCTATACAATGTGTGGAGATTCCAGAATTTTTATGTTATTTATAATAGAATTGCGATGTTCGAATATCGAATCGAACAACATCGATGCACACATCAAACGACATCAAATTGCACTTGATAATTACACTGGCCGATACGAGTTTGATAAAACAGTTCAGTCCATTATTATTTTCAGAATGCTAATACCTTCCTACTAATAGAAAAATATTTATAAAGTCCAAACACTTAACACTTTTTAATAGACTACTTTAATAGAGTTAATTAGATCTTTTCATATTGTCAGGTAGTAAATTTCTAAAGAGCGCATTTTACAACAGGAACATAACCCATAATGGATTGTTTATAACATAACAAGTTATTCTCTTATTTATTCTTCTTATGAGTTTCAAATTGAGTGGTTCTGTGTAGTTACGAAAGTACGACAAAAATATGTGCTGGATCTGGATTCACCGAAGCTTCTAATTTAAATAATTAAATTCTGTGATGCCCCGGCATTTTCAAGAAGAAAAATTAATTAAAAAATACTTGTTTTGTTATTTGCATTGTTCAGATTTGCTTGTTAGTTTTATAGATGAGCGATCATCTATCGTCAAGCGATAAAGACTTTTTTATGAACCAAACGAAATGAAAATTGCTGACTGATCAATAGCGGTTGGAAACACGTTCACATGGCCATCATGATTCTTAATTATTTATATCTTACGGATTATGAACTAGTCGTGGATCGGCTCCATGAACAGAGCTATTATCGCATCATTAACCAGCTCCGAAGTCACTATTAATTGTTCAAAATAAGTTAAATGATTTTGGGTTGTCAAGGCAACAGTCAGAACTTCTTGGTTCCGGTCTTATGGAGTGGAACTTATTAGCCCAAGATACAAAAATTACGACTTGCTATGAAAAGAAACAGAAAACAGTTTTCGCATTTTAAAATATGGAAATGTGTGTATGTTCGTATCAAGAAGAATCACAATATTACATGCTGGTTCAGAGAACGGGTTTGTTCCAAATTGTCTGTTGCTTTCAGCTATAAACATAGCAGATTCTTCTTTAGATTACCATCAAGATACCGACGCACAACTTTTTGAAGATTGGTTTAAGCATAAACTCCTTAAAAATATGCCTGAAAATAGCGTCATTGTAATGGACAATGCTAGTTATCATAGTCGGCAAGCAAAGATCATTCCCAATTCTAATAACACAAGTGCAGAAATTCAAAATTCTATGATTGAAAATGATTTATATTTTGAAGAAACTTACAAAAAACGAGAACTGCTAGAAGTATTAAAAGCTTTTAAAATAAATAAGGAATACGAGTGTGACAAACTTGCAGCAGAAAATGGACATACAGTGTTGCGTCTTCCTCCGGACTATTGTATATTCAATCCTACTGAGCTAATATGGCACCAATTAAAATCCAATATTAGGAGAAATAATATTCTGTAGTAGAATTAATTAAAAACGAAGTAAGAAAAATTTCTGCAGACAGCTGGAAAATCTGTGTACAGCATGTACTTAAGGTGGAAAATTCTTACAATTTTATAATTACAAATGTTCAACCCTTAATTATAAGTTTAGGATTAGATGAAGATAGTGATAGTGATACAGAGTTAAATTTTGAATAAATTATCAATAGTTTCTTAGAATTTAAATAATTTTTATTGTACTTCTTATCCTAATAGTTATACTTTTAAATTATATTATTTTCAATTATCATTAATTGTTATCATTATTTTACATTTATTATAGGTACCTAAAACTAAAAATACCTATCTATTTATTTTAAATTATAAAAATAAATCATATGGTGTGGTATCCATTTTCAAGCCGGCCCTGATCCCATTTATTGAGCTTTGAAGAGGTTCAGGCGTATACAATAGGGTTTAATCAGGTAGTTTATTTATGGCAGTAAGAATCAACGGTATAATTCTGCAACAACTATATATGATTAAATTCAAAGTTTATACTTGTCTTCTAAAAATACGTAAACAAAATATGGTCCAACCGCTTGCTCTACCTGCTTCTTTATTTTAATGAAGAAAGAACTTTAAGGTTTTTTTTACGTACCTATTTAAGTTAAATTATAAAATCGTTAATTTATATGATACCGTGTCGGATCCACAGAAGGCCTATTTTGTCGCGTGTTAAAAAATATTTTGCTGCAACACAACTTGTTTCGCATATCTCATTAGTCGGCGGCCAAAGTTCTCGTCGCAGAGGTGTCCAAAGTTCTTTAGGCCTAGCCACAATATACTCTTGGCCCTTTCTTGTAATTAATCGGGCTCTCAGTTTTAAATGTCCTGATTAACTTGAGGTTTTAGTATGCCGCTTAGATAAGGATAGCCCTTTAGCGTTGTACTGGAGTTTCCTTCAAATAATTAGGGTATTTTACCCTCCAGCAAGTAACTCTGGTAATAATTTTTGTCTCTACGGTGATATTTCTGTGACTAATTGGCTAACTGCCTTAATACTTGAATCTTATGGAACCCAATTTCGGCATATTTTTAATGAATCTAATTTTGCTGTGTTTTGTTTATATGAGTGGTATTGCTATGATACAGATATTTTACGGAATATACTTTTAAAAAATTGAACATGCAAAGGACCCCGCACGGAACATATGGGAATCGTCCCTTGGTTAAAAACTTTAATACTCGGGGATATTATCCAAAAATTGATGCTGATCAAAAGTCTCCATGGGCCCGAGGCCCGGAAATGCGATCCCGGGGAGCTACCTTCATCGCAATCAAAATAGTAAAAATGAGCAAATGCACTGGCAATAGTGTGTCAGGCTTCCATAGCTCCTATACTAATTAACTTAGGAATTTCATTCATATGCCGATTTATACTGTATTATATGGTGCATTTCAGGAAAATATTTTCCAATATACAGGGTGGCCCATAAAAGTGTGGTAACATAATGCTCTCTTTTTTTAAATGGAACATCCAGTATTTTATTGCATATTTAGGTTCGTATTAGTGTCCTTTATAATTGCCTAAAGTTTTATTTCATTTGGTTATGTAGTTTAAGAGTAACAATTTAAAAATAAAAAAAAGTTTTGGAGTCTAGAAAAATTTAAAAAAAAAAACTACCTAAAATAACTTTTTTTAACCGAGGCGTTGAGTAGAATTTAAGACAAGAGATCTAGAGATACTGTGAATATACTAACGTTTATTTATACAGGGTGTTCATAATTAGGTTTCAAACACTACACATTTCAAAATAATTTTCCTCCAGATTTTCAAACGGAACGCCCTTGTACATTATTTGGCTATTGGATGTAGAATTCATGGGAATTCTTTTTTTGTAATGGAAGCATATAAGTTATTTCTAGTCGTTCTCGAAATAATTGCTTTCATAAACTATGTTGTTTAAATACAGTTTTTATTATGAAATATAGACGACTAGATTAATAATTATAAACTACAGTAAGTATTCAAAATGCCTACCATGTTGATCTGAGCACAAATTAATACGCTCTTCAAATGATCTATTTACATTCCTCAACATTTCATTTTGTTTATTATATGAATTCTTGTTTTATTTCAAAGCCTACCATGGTTTTGTTAGGTATATCCATCACTAATGAGCCGTCTTGCTAGTATTTTATATGAAATGTTGAGGATTGTAAATAGATCATTTGAAGAGCAGATTAACTTGTGCTCAGATCAACATAGTACGCATTTTGAACACTTACTGTAGTTTATAATTATTAATCTAGTCGCCTATGCTTAATTTTCATAATAAAAACTGTGTTTAAACAACATAGTTTATGAAAGCAATTATTTCGACAACGACTAGAAATATCTTATATGCTTCCATTACAAAAAAAAAGGATTTATCGTTAGATTGACATCGGAGACCTCTCCAGCACAGACGGATGGATCTTCAAAGGAAAGATGAAGCTCAGACGAGCAAAGTGCGAAAATAGTCATCAGAGTATCTCCACTTAGCAGATATGTAGTGCCATATTAGTTTAGATTAAAGTAGTTTGATGACCAAGAGGCATAGTTATAAAAAAGCAAAAAAAATTCTATTTTTTGCAAAATCTCCTCCAGTATAGTACGATTTATTGAGCACCAGTCAATTTTGGTTCCCTAAGGTATATAGAATGTTATAAAATAAGTCTTACAATTCAGCAACAAAGTGCAATCGGGATGACACAATACGAGAAGCTTGTGACACAATGCTATCAGATCTTTATGCCTGTAGTTCTTAGGAGTTTTTTCAACAAGAAATGAATACCTTGTAGGGGAGGTGCTGCAATAGGTTTCATTGATCTAATGCCACTGATTTTAGGATAACATTCGCATCCCTGAGGTTGAGACTGGAACTGATAGGCGGTAAATTAAAAATATTGTATTTGGCTAAGCTTTAAAAGTATCAATTTCCTGCTAGACCTGTGTAATCCTTAACTTAAATAAATGTTAGGTATATATTTTCTTTTTGATGCAGTTTGAAGCAGTCATTTTCGGATGGGTCATAAAACTGGATCAATTCTATATGACCAAGGTTTATTATTGAATATTGAATGATAAGAAAAACAAGCCAAGTAGTATGATGTCACCACCTGCAGACCGGTTTTGAACCCCTTTGTGCTCGTTAATACAGGGCAGATATCCAAAATAAAAGGCGAGATCCCAAGTGTATTAAATTTTCCACAATAACCACTTAATTGAAATCTAAGTGGAGAAAAATGAAGATGAAATATATATAGAATATACAGAGCTATTTACGACGAGCTTTCATTAGAACTTTTTGAAAAACTACTTACCATATGTTTCTGAAATGATTAACCATTCAATTCTAAATATCTCATAAAATATTTTATGTTTAACTCCCAGTTTTTGAGATATCTGAACTTTTTGTAATGATTTGACAAATGCATGATGATGAAATAGTCCATATAATTTTTTTACCTTAACTCTATAAAATGTTTCTTACCGAATAGCTAGAAGATCATCAAGACTCAAAAATAATTCAGACTATAAAAAATGTACAATTCCAGATTCATTGTGAAAAAATTCAAGCATTAAAAACTTTCTCATTTTAAATAGAATACCCTGTATATTTTTATTTAATTTAATTACAAATTAGTTGTTCTTTATAACTAATATTTACTGTTCTATACCTATAACGAAGCATTTCTTCAACAAATCAAACTTTGAGTGCTATGAAAACAGTTGTACAGGTACTGTATACTGATGTCAATACGGAGTAAAATTAATTGATTACTTGAAAAAACAACTTTCTAACGCGTTTTTTAATAGAATTTATTAATAAAATGCAGTTTACTGTTTTAAATTGTTTTGAATTTAATGGTTTAAATACTATTTTTCTTTAAAGTAACAAGAAAAGAAGTTCATAAACTTTAATAAAATTATAAATGTGTTTGAAAATTTACAGTTTGGAAATTACCCCAGGAATATCAGTACAACTTGTCAAGCCATACTAGAAAATATTTCCTCCTTCAATTTTCTTCCGTATAACATCAGTATACAGTACCTACTATGTATAATTATTTTCATAGCATACTTGAAAAAATAGTATATTATTCAGAATAAATTTCAGTTTTTGAGGAAACGCTTCGTTATAGGTATAGACCAGTAAATACTATTTATAAAGAATAACTAATTTGTCACAAAATTAAATAAAAATATACAGGGCGTTTCATTTAAAACGAAACTAATTGTAAAACATTTTTCAACATTTATAAATAAATTGTTATTATCACAGTAATTTTTAAACCTGATGAGATTCAATTGTAACTCACGACAGTCTTTATGATGTATTGTTTTTAAATTTTTCAGGTCATCTGCATAAAATAAATGTTTAAAAAATCTGAAACCATCGTTTATATAATTTATGAAAATAATTAACATAAGGGGGCCCCAAGTGACTTCCTGGGAACACCCCTGACATTGAGATATAAGGTTCTGAATAAGAGAGCCAGCGACGTAAATAATATTTTCTCGGTTCGACAAATATGAACTAAACCATTCCAGCATAACCCCGCCTACTCCGACTTCTGCTAATTTGATTAATAGTAAACCATGATGAATTTTATCAAATGCTTTGCTCAAGTTGGTATAACCGGAGTCAACCTGAACACGCACATCAAGGCTACCAATAATGTATTGGCAGTATTATATAAGATTAGAATCAATTGACATGTTTGCAAAAAAATCATGTTCAGGGATTATGATGTTTTTAACTAAAAAATAAAAACTTGTACAGGGTGTCCATTTTTGGGTAGTTTTACGGGGTATCTCCGTTATTAGTAAAGATAGAAGGATACGATTATCGCAGCACGTGCTACTTTTTTGTCAAACAGAATTTGAATTTTTGTCAATCAGAATTTTTCTAGGCCGCCTTGTTTTTGATATTCGGGATGTTTTTGAGAATTGTGCATTTTGGGACACCCCCCATATCTCAGTTACCCCGTAACGTATCAAGAAATAAAATGTTCTTTTTGTAGTTTTTTACGTAGAATCCAGTAATGTACTCAGATTTTTTCTACATTCAATAGTTTTCAAGGAAAATCCATAAAACCTATATATTTTTTAATAATATAATTTAGTTTGTAACAAGTTTTTCAAAAATATATAACACTTTATTTTTAGTCTTAGTGTTAGGCCCGAAATATACGTTTTCAAAAATATACCTTTTTTTTTTAGTAGGCCATGACGGATATTAAAAATAAACAAAAGAACACAATCCTGTGTGTCATAATAATAAAATCTTCTAATTCTGTCAGAGCATTCAGGTTCTCTAAGTTGTTTTAAAATTTCTAATTAATAGTGAAAAATCAGTTTGTCCTAATTATGGCAGAGCATGTAAACTTTGAGAAGTACGACATGCTCGTTTGATATATCCAGTGTAACGAAAATGCAGATGGAGCATTAGAAGTGTATTTGAATAGGTAAATATAAGCCTTTATCTAGTAATTCTATAAAATTTATAAATGTTCTTAAATTACTTGTGGATATCCTGAAAGACGACAACCGGATAAATGAATTTTTTCAAGAATAAAATCAAGTTTAATTGAATATAGTTCATTTTCTAAACCTCGCACTAAAATCTACCACAAGGATAATCGCGAGACTGATGAAATAAATGTGTTAGCTTCAATTCAAACAAATTCAAGTAGTTCTTGCAGAAAAGTTGTAGGTTCGGTCGGAATATCAAGAGTGCAATCATTCCTAAAAAAACACGATTTTAACACATATAAATTCAACCGTGTACAAACTTACATCCAGGTGATGCACAGCGCCGTATAGAGTTTTGCAATTGATATTTACAAAATCTGAACAGGGAAAACAATTTTGAAAAAACCGTTATATGGTCTGATGAGGCTCATTTTACCAGTGCTGGCATGTTTAATCGACAGAATACGAGGTTTTGGTCTCAGGAAAATCAGCATGTAATATTTCCAATCGAACGGCAAGGCAGATTTGCCGTTGGCGTTTCATGCTTTATACTGAAAAGCAAAATAGTTTCGAATATATTTTAAGGAAGCCTTAATGCAAATAAATATTTTGAAATTCTGGAAAACGTTGTGCCTAAAATAATAGAAGATGGGATAATAGCTGATCTCAATAACTTGCATTTTCAACAGGATGGAGCGCCCGCTCACAATGCCCAAATTGTAAAGGACTATCTAGATAATACCTTTCCAGGTCGCTGGATTGGAACTAATGGACCTGTAAGATGGCCACCAAGGTCACCCGACTTGTCGGTTTTGGATTTCTTCTTATGGGGATACCTTCAAAATAAAATTTATTCCATTCAGTACCAAACAATGGCAGATTTAAGAATTGCCATTGAGAGCTTTTAGGGAGTTACAAACGCGGCCGTTTATTATTTCTAATTCATTAAGGCGAATAAGAACCATGTGTGAAACATGTCTAAATAGTTTGAAGGTGTCAAAATCAACTAGATTTCTATATATTTTTCATTTGTTATGAAATTTGTTGAACAAATTGCGATATTACGTTTCTTAGAGTATTGTAAAATTTTACAATGTTTACCTATAAGTTGTTACTGATTAGTAATTCTTCCTACGGGATACTTGATAGAGTGTTGTTAATCTGAAGGTAATCAGCTTTATGGAAATTTAAAAATTTGTAATTGGGTCTTGGGAGCGCTTTAACAAACCTCACTGAAAGAAGAAATTCGACAGCAGGACGAGGCCCATCTTCAGTCACCATTAGCAACGTTCACTGAGAGAGCGAGGTAATGAAATGATTGTCATTAAATAAGATTAAGCCCAATCTATTATTTACATAATTGAACTGGACCAGACCGCAAAAGGACAGATTATCAACAATGTCGGCGGTTTTAACATCTGAATTAATGGAAACTAAGAAATTTTGATTATTGGCATAATCCAATTCTATAGTTGGGCAATTAAAATCGCCACATATAATAATTTTATTGTTACCTGCTCCATAGCAATCACTACCTACATAATGGAAACACACATTTTTTTAGTTTAATAATATCGTTTCCTCAATATTATCTGCAGATTTGACAAAATATGTGACAGATGTTTCGGACATTGGCGGTACGCTTTCCTTCGGGAAATCCCTCACTCAGCAACATACATATTTATATGACGCGAATAAATGCGAACGAGAACGTAAAATTGGATTTTGCTAAAATATTTTTTAAGACTCGTCACGTCTTCCTTTATGCCACATTTGGGTTTTATTAAATCATATTCCAGGGACGCCGCGTGGTTTATTTGGATCATTTGAGATTTAAAATGAAACACGCATACATAATAACAATATTATTTTCGTAAAACATACTAAACTTATATGGTCGTCTAGATATTTGTACCGAAATAAAAATAATCACTCTCTACAATTATTCACTTATATTGCCTAAAACGCTGCTTTGATACTACAACAAATTAATAATTTATTCGCCATAAATTCTGCGATAACAATCCATCGATATCATAACTTTTTAAATCTAAACATAGATTCAAAAGTTTTGCATCACTCTGATTCTCGAATAAGTAATTACTTCATCGCGAAAATAGACTAAATATTAGTTCATTGATTGAATTTAAAAATTTTTTATTTACCACAACATTTTAAACTTTCCAAAAAAAAAACTTAACAAATGTCAAATTTATTTATACTGTATAATTTGTGAAATTTAAAAAAATATAGCTTCTAATAAAGTGTATTTCCTCCTCTGGCCTCAATGCAAGCTTGAAGACGACGCCGCATGCTGTGCGTAAGGTTAGCAATCCGTTCTTGTGGAATAGCCTGCCATAACTCGGTAGCAGCGACGACAAGCTCCTGGAGAGTTCTAGGGGGATTTCTTCTAACGCAAACTGCCCTACAGAGCATACCCCAAGCATATTCGGGTTCATGTCAGGAGACAAAGCAGGCCACTCCAAGCGATTGATTCCCTCACTTTCTAGGTATTCATCCACAGCTCTAGTACGATGAGGCCGGGCATTGTCGTGCATAAACACTAAATTGTTACCAACAGCCCCTCTCCACGTCGTAACATAAGGATGTAGAATGTACATGTCGCCAGTCATTGTGCCTTGAACGTGGACTAACTCAGTACGCCTGTCAGACATAATACCTGCCCAAAACATGGCGCTTCCTCCCGCAAATGGAGGCAAGGGGCGAGCATGGGCAAGTTGGGCGGCTCTTGTTGGTTCTTTCCAAACACGAATCCGGCGACTATCGTGTATCAGACAAATCCTGGTCTCGTCGAAATATAGGAGAGAACTACAAAATTCTTCGGGTAAGCGAACGTGCGTTTCAGCCCACTGCAGTCGACGAACTCGGTGGTCATATTGTAGTTGAGGAACTCTTACTGGCCGCCGACATGTTAAACCGGATTCAAGAATGCGTCTTCTTAGTGTAGAGACGGATACGCGAACTCCAATTGCAAACGTAACATCTCTCTGAAGTTGTGGGACTGGCATAGTACGATTTCTCCGAATTGTTATCGTAATATAGCGGTTCTGCTGTTCGTTAGTAACATGCCTTCTACCACTTTATGGTCTGTCTTGCACAGAATTGGTCTATAGATAGCGATTCCATATGCGAGATATGGATGGATGATAAAATTCATTATGGTATGATCACTTTGAAAAACCCCTATTCTTTCAGCACAAATCTTTGGGAATGACCTTCCTCAACTAAAGCTACTATTCTTGCACGATCAATTTCAGATATTACTCGGCGATTCATTTTTACACACTGAACCGAAAAATTTAACTAGCCAGCGCCAACAAAATACCACACTGAAAATGTTATCTTAAACAAATGTTTTGATAATATTTTTTTTGCTACAAAAAAGGGTATCGTTTTAACTGATAAACATAAATAAACATTTAGGAAAAAATGCATTCCTGAAATTATCTTGACATGCCAAAATCAGAGTGATGCAAAACTTTTGAATCTATGTGTATATTCTGTAGGTTTCAGGTTTGAGGTGCCTGAATATTGGCTCCCCTGTACATTTTATGGAAAATCTGCATTATAACTTCTTGAAGAGGCCGACATGGAGGTAAACCCATGTGCTGAGCTTGAATACATTTTGGTAAGGCAATGACAGCAAACACCAGCAAATAATTTCTATGACGCTATTGGGAAAAATTAATGTAAAGCTGAACATAACAAATAATGAAACTATTGCCACTGACACTAATTTTCGTTTTGTCAATGTCAAAGTATTCAAACTCGGCACAAGGGTTTACCATGTGTGCCTCTTCAGGAAATTATAAAGCAGTTTTTCTAGTCAATGTATAGGGGAGCCAATGTCCAGCCATGTCAAAAATTACATGGAATTTCCTATGTTCATAATCAATAATCATTTTAATATTTCATACCTAATTATTAAAAAAAAACAACTCCGTAATAAATTAGAGTCGGTTTCCCATAAACTGAGGGCTACAGCTCCCTAGTGTCGCAATATAATTATAGTTTTTATGTGCTCAACCTAAAATACAAATTTTGGGGGTGAAATCAGTTACCGTAATTTATTTTATTTCTGAACCCAGTGTATGATTGTTTGAAATATGAAATAGAAGCTAAAAACGTGACGAGAACAAGATATTTTAATAAAATCATTGGATTTTAGCGGATTTTTCCAATATAATACATAAAATAATTGATTGTGCCACCCCATACTCTCTGATTTTGAAGTCACTATCATCCAAAAGCTGATAGACTACACGAAGATAACTGAAAAATTGAAGCTATAGAATAAAAAAATATGAACCAACCTTACTATCAAAGGTGAATACTTTAGAACAAATGAAGAATGTCAAAATATTTGGAGTTCCAGAGAGGAATAACATAAACCTACTAAAATTCATTAAAAACATTGAATACCATATAGAGTAAATATTCGATGAAGAAATTATAGACTCTATAAATCACGTTGCTACCCGAAAATTGTCGAACCTAACCTAAAAATATAATTTTAACGCTCTAACTATAGAGATGACATTGTATCAGATCCTAAAACATTCTGAGAAGAGTCATAGAATAGATGAAGCATCTGCGACAATCTTTTTACCTGAACACTTAACCCAAACCAACCAAGGTATTTTCAAACAGTTCAGAGTAAGGGCCATCACAGACTACAGACTTTTGATCGGTCTGAAATTTAGTCGAATCGAGAACAATGTCACACAATGCGCAAATTAAACTATTTGGTTGCTTGCGATGTGTATCAGGGACTGAAGTCCCTATCCATATCTATTCGAACTACCATCAGATCCCTCGTTTGCCCTCAATCTTGCCTCATTATCAGCTGCAAGAATTGCAATCGAGGACTGCTATTATAAGACGAAGAATGAAAAACAGAAATCAAGATTATTATATTGGGTGCATCCCATAATCAGTACTGTCAGGAACATTTTATATTCGAGACTCGCCGTATTCATAGTCGATAATTGAGGCGTCCTCGGTACTCAAGTGCTCCTCAAGGTGACGTTGTCAGTTTGACAAAGTTGACTGAGGACTGCTTAAGGCCTGAGGATGCCTCAAGTGTCGACTATGAATACGACCCCTAAACTATATACTTGTTGAGCAGAAATCTCGATCAATCCTCAGACCTACGAGGCCGTGATGTCCAATGGCAGACAGAAACAAGATAGGCTTGCACCAAATACTTATAGTAATAAATATGTTATATTCTTGGGGTTTCCGATGAAAAAGAAGTAATTTTGTTAATTGCTCTGCCATTCCATCTTTCCGTCCTATTTCGTCCCACATGTGATCTTCCTTCCTAATCAGGGTGTTTTAAATCAAATAACACTGGATGCATTATTACCTTGTGTCAGAAAATGGCTCTTCCTTAAATTCAAATGTTGTCAACAGGCCGCGTTGGTCTCGTGAAAAACAACGTACCCTATATCTTCTTATCTTATCTATATTCTATAAGAAAGTCGCGCGGGATACTGACGCTTGCGAAATAGTAGCTTAAAATGTTTAAATATATTAAAACGTAGTTATATTACTGGATAATTGTGCAGTAAAATTATTTATTTTGTGCGATCTGCGAGGTAGTTATTTAAAAATAATTATTGATATGTACATATATTGTATAACGTGATCCTGTACATATTTACAAATGAGACGGCAGTAGATCCAGCCTCTTGAATTATTTCTGAGATTTTCGCTCAACCGACATCATACCATATTAGGGAAGTATTAGATTACAGAAATTTCATTAATAGGAACCTATTTGGATTTAGAGCAAATTATTCCTACCAGTAAGCTCTTTCGCGTTTCACTATTGGATGATATGTTAAAATTGCGATTGATTTATCTAAAATTTTGATAGACAATTAGACATGTCTTGAATGTCGCTGATTATTTATGCCTGAATATTGATGAACGATACAATTTTTTAATTCATAGAACTTAGCAGTTGATTGGTAGCAGAATTTCCTCGTCCTTCGCATAGCTAGAGCTAGACCTGGTGCAGTTTTTCTTCCTTCGTCTTTATGAAGATCAACTAATATTTGGTCATTCATACGTCTGTTTGCATAATCTCTAGACAAATTAACGATAAGGATTGGAAAATACCGCAAAATGACCGATATATACTAGCTCTAAACGTAGCAGATTTCTGTTAGTAAAAAATATTTTGATGTATAGGTAGGTATATTATGATCTTAATAATGAGCATATTCTAACTACTGCCTGATAAATTAAACTGATCTGCTAACAAAACTGTCATGGGTGCCCACAAGATTCTCACCTTCGTCAGGCGTAGCCTTAAAAATCGATTCAGACTTTAACAATCTATCTATATGACCGTTATTAGAATATTTCTTTCGTCCATATGGTATCCACCGACAAACTATCTACTGCTGCTAAGTAAGAAATGGTTCAAAAAAAGTCTGATCGTTGAGTTTTTCTAAATTTATCTCAAGCATTTAGTGCACTGGAAGAACTTGGATGGTAGTCATTGCGATATAACCAGTTCATAATGCTACAAAATTATTGTATTACCTAGATAAGTAACCAACTAATCTGCCATATAAAAAATGGAACTTCTGTATCATTTGTAACCCACCCGAATGGCGTTTTGATGCAACCTTGTATTTGATATGTAATTTATAGCCTTCTTTCTTCATGCATAATTTCATATAACCTCTAGTTTTTATTTCGTTCTCATTATTTTGGAAAATTAATTAATATGGCGCAAAGAAAATTACAAACAAAACAAAGAACTTAAAAGTGCTGTTACGGCGTGCCGGTCGTAAAGCACCTAAAAGGCTTGCAAAAACAAATTTATGTCAGTTCGTGTGAGAAACCAAAGGCTCTCTATATAGGAAAAGGTCTTTATTGTTTCTGCCTTTGGGTTGGATATTTATGAACAAAAAAAAATTAAAATGATTTATATATCCAAGAACTAAATTAAATAAAGGAATGGTCCAATTAGGTGCGCGCTAAAAAACTCGAAACAACGGAAGTGTACATTGCAACAATTTTGTTAAAAAATATTAATAGCATATTCCATTCCTTGTTTCCTTGGATTGTTTTGAAAAAAAATCTTAATCTTTGCTGTGCATAGGGTGACCTCAAACGATCAATAAGTTCTTCCTGGACAGGGTTAGCCATTTTTTACTCTTTTGATGGGTATCTCGGTAATTATTGGACTTATCCAAAAATTGATGTCATGAGATGTATTTGGGAGAAACTAAAAATGATAAAAGCAGAACTTAAAAAAAATTAGCAGGTTTAAAAGATATAAGGATAAATTGAAAAATTTTCGATTTTAAAATTGTCCTCTATATTTTTTATTACTAATAATGGAAGAAAATATTTCATACAGAAGTTTGATAGTGCGCTAAGTAGAATATGATCCCACATAAAAATCGCATCGACCGGGTTAGGTCAAAGAGTTATGGTATCTTAACAGGGACACCCTGTATAACTTTAGCCAAGAAAACACATTGTAGCCACAATTGCTCGAAAATGCGTTTTTGATGGCATTGGGTAATGTAAGCCAAATTCTACAACTTCGCTAATATATTTTATACCACAAAAGATCACTTCACTGAATATTTAAGATTTCTAATGCCCATATTATATGTAAGACAATATCAATATTCATTTGTGGCTTACGAGGTGTTAATACTTCAACGACGATATATTTTATTTTATAAATAAATAAATAAATTAATAATTTATATTTTTATATTACATCTGGTAGTAGTAGGCCATGCATTATGACCTAGGAAACCGAAATAAATGGTGGGTCATTTATCGAAGAAGATACTCAAATGGCCCTCCATTGCTATCAATACGATTTCTAATGGATCTTATAGAATTAATAATGTGAACGGGTTTTACTTTTCTTGGATTATTTCAAGAAGTCTTTCCTGTATTTCGTTAATTTGTTTATATATTTTCTGATTCCTGATAACAATATAAAAAAATCTGTCGGTGTCAGGACAGGTGAGCGCGGTGGCCATCTTACAGGTCCATATGTTCCCAACCATCTATCTGGGAATCTTATATTTATTCCCTTACTCTTAAGGCGTCATGAACCTACAGTCTAAGCTCAACAGCTATATGTTACGGTGCTAATAATATATATACTTCACAGGGTGATTTTTCCGAAAATATTATAACATTTTTTTCTTTTGATCACAAAAAGCGAATACTATGACATTGTCAAGGAACCAATCTACAATGTAAAAGAAATCATTCGTATCAGATCATAAGTTCAGAAGAAAAGTGCATCATCGGCAAATTCATGATGTTGCCTTAATTATGTCTAGAAGTTGAAATGTCAGGCTTATATAAATATTTTCTCTCAAGATTTTCAAATGGAACACCTTCAATATTATGGGGCTATTTGATGTAGAAATAAAGCAATCGTTTTTGTAATAAAAGTTATTTCGAAATAATTCCAAATTTCATAAATTATGTTGTTTAAATAGCATAGGCGCCCAGACTAATAATTGTCAACTACAGTAAATGTTCAAATTGTCTTCCATTTTGATCTTCGTACAAGTAAACATGTTCATGAAAAAATCTGTTTATATCACTTAACATTTGAGATGAAATACTAGCACAAATGTTCATTCGTAGTGGTTAAGTCCAAAAACCATGTCAGGCTTTGAAATAAAAAATCGATTCATTTGTTTATTATAGTTTGAGTAGTTCATAAGCTTAAAAAATTGTTATTTGGGGCGAATAAATTATAATAAGAAATTAAAATGGATTTTATTGGTTGGTTATTTGATCTTTGTACTTGAAAGTGCGAAAACAACTATTTGTTAGCAAAGAGTCATTTTGCATCACTTTATCCAAAACTTGAATTTCTTATGGGGTCAGGTAACCAAATTGTCTATGAAGATGCCCTGCAATTGCTATATATATAAGAGACATGTTTGCTAGGTTTCCAACTAAAATGTTCAGGGATGTAATGAACGTTTTCAAGAATCGGTTTACTTGTGCACTGATAATAATTGAAGAAAATTTACTGTGGTTTAAAATTATTAGCCTGGGTGCCTATTGTCCTTGTTAAACAATATAATTTATGAAATTTGGAATTATTTCGAAAACTGCCGGAAATTCTACATCAACAGCTAAATAATATCCAGAGTGTTCCATTTGGAAATCTTGAAAAAAATTATTTTTAAAAGTATGGTTTTTGTAGGCTTAGTAGATTCATAGTACATATATATTCTTGTCATAAATCTCACCCAATGCCAAGGTTAAAAGAATAGTTTTGGATTATTTTTAATTTTTTTTCAGGACTACAAAACTTTTTTTTTTCAGTTTTTAATTTATTGTTCCTAAACTACAGACATTTTAGGCAATTAGGACACTAATACGAAATAAAATACTGGGTGTCATTTAAGAAAGTATAACTTTCTGTCACACTTTTTTGGGCCACCCTGTATAATGTAAAATATTTTTAAAACAAGTCGCTTTTCATCCTAAATCTGGCTGTTTTAGTATTTTTGATAAGTTCTTCGATAATAATTTAATCTTCCGTCCTCGCTTCGTTGACGGACCCGGATTATGATTTTTAATAATTCAATTATCCAGGTTACATAAACCTAGGTGAATACTTTCTTTTTATGGTTATTAGAACATAATGTTTTAAACCACTTGATATTTTAACAGAAAGTTGTTCTAGATTTGAAACTTTTTTGAGCAAGGTATATCATACACTAATAGCCTGAAACTACAAAAGGGAACTGAAATAAAGTTAGAGCAATAAAAGGAAAACCTTTGATATCACTTGCTCAGCGTGTGTGTATATAACGAAAATAAATATAAATTTCTTACTTTACAAGAAAGTTTTACAACAAGAAAAATTCAGTTTGGCAAAGTGTTATTCTTTTTAAAGAGTGAATTGAAAGCAGAAACTTTTATCGCAGAAATCTGTTAAGATACAAGTTCCGATATTTCTATCTATATTTTTTTTTTCCAAAATTTCTTTTTACAGGACAGGTACTATTATTATTTTTTCACTCTAATATAGGATAGCTTTGTTTATTGACAAATTTACTCCTGTATGTCTTGGTTGTTTTACATGGTGGCCCATCGAAAACAGTCCAGCAAGGTTTACGGCTGTGTATGTGAAAATTAAAAATACCTCGGACCCGTAAACATGTGTTTTCAGGGGGACACGTTTCACTATTAATTTTATCCCTGTAACCTCAACCCACCTAGCGGGGGCGGCTACTTCCCTGGTTTTTTCAAATGGGAATGGGTATGTTGTGATACATCTCATGGCGCTTTGTTTTGTAAATTTGAGCTACGCGCCGCCGAGAAATTGCGTTTTAAAAAATGTAATTTTATTGAGTAATACTTACATGTTATCTTATTAAATGTTGAAAATGTCCATTCACCTCTATACAATAGTGCAACAACTGTTCAAAGTGTTCTCGGACATTGTGAAGAACATCTGGTGTAATTTGTTGACATTCATTGGTAATGCGAGTCCGTAAATCTTCTAAGGATTCGGGTTGGGTGGCATAAATTTTGTATTTTAGATGTCCCCACAAAAAGAAATCAAGGGGAGATAATGCGGGCGATCTTGCGGGCCATTCAATAGCACCCCTCCTCCCAATCCATCTACCAGGAAACGTTTCATCCAGAAAGTGGTGTACGGGTAATGCATAATGGGGGGGGGGGGGAGCCCCGTCTTGTTGAAATATTGGATTTTCTTCCTGGTAACGTTGGTCGTTTTCCATAATTTCAATCAGCGCTGGGTTGACAGCATTCTCCAACAAGTCTAAATAAATATCTCCATTTAAATTTTCCGTTAAGAAAAATGGTGCAATTATGTGATCACCGAAAATACCAGCCCAAACGTTTAATTTCTGAGGATTTTGAGTATGAATCTCGTGGTAAATCCTTGGATTCGTGTAGAACCAGTAACGACAGTTATGTCGATTTACAGTGCCATTAAGAAAAAAAGAACATTCGTCTGAGAAGCAAATGTTAAAAAGGTAGTTCTGATAATTCAATACTTATTCTGACATTACTTCACAAAAGTGTAAACGGCGGTCATTATCATCTTCATTCAATTCTTGGAGAAGTTGAATTTTGTATTGGTGCCATTTATAATGTTTCAGAATTCGCTGTACAGTGGTCCGCGAAATTCCCGTTACATCAGGCATTTTTCTCATAATTAATGTTGGATTAATACTAACTTGACCAAGAATAACTACTTTCTTTATTTGCGACTGAACCAGTTTGCCGAAATTGTACCACTAATTCTAGGATATAACCATGATGTACGTGTCTATCTGGATGTATATCATTAAACAAAGTTGCCGTTGCTCTTGCACATTGATTCTTTATAAAATAAAATTCAATAATTTCCACTCTCTCCTCAATAGAATAAACAATTTTTTATGTCACGATCAAATCAAAAGAAAATAATAGCGCAGAGATAACGTATATAGATCTGGATCAACCACTTTACTGAAGATAAAGTTGAATTGACTGATACTTATTTAAAAAAAAATTGTTTACGCACAAACATATGTACTTGATAAGAGGTGCAGTGAAATGTTTCAAATTCCGTTGCTCGGCGGCGCGTAGCTCAAATTTACAAAAAGAAACGCCATTTTAAAGAGAATTTAATGCCCTTTAAAAAGATGTATCACAACATACTCATTCCCATTTGAAAAAACAAGGGCAGTAGCCGCCCCCGCTAGGGGGGTTGAGGTTACATGGATAAAATTAATAGTGAAACGTGTCCCCCTGAAAACACAAGTTTACGGGTTCGAGGTTTTTTTTAATTTTCACATACACAGCCGTAAACCTTGCTGGACTGTTTTCGATGGGCCAATCTGTATACAGGGTGTTATGGAAATGACGTATTATATTTAAATGGGTTACTCCTGGGGTGTCCTAGAGAAGCGCTACATTTTTTTTATTTTTTAATCGAACGTTTAAAAAGTGGGGTAATTCACCCCTAAACCTACAGGTGACTCCGCGGCACCATATGATATTATCCGGCGGAGCTGTCTGACAAACACATGTTCCTGCAATGTTGCCAAACTTCGTAAAACTGTAGAACTTTTAGTTCCTTATAAAATTAATTATTTAGCTTACCTTAGGATACAAGGGAAGTAAATCGAGGATACTCTATGCTCACACTTTATGCTCTATACGTGCCCTGATAATAGTGTGGGACTGCCTAATAGCTATTAAGAAGTAAACTCAAAGTCACAGTCTACTCCTTGCTTGCTTATACCCACTAAAACTCCTTTGTCCTCTTCTTTCCAATCTCGGGACATGACCGGCATATCTAAACTAACTAAATCGCTTAAAGAAACAGACAGACACCCACAAAATCACTATAAACACTACCATACGCTAGAATAAACGCACATAGGACGTCCAAATTTCAGTGACACATGTCCCTTATCCGACCTAAAGGAACATTTTCTAAAAGTTCTGGCAGGTCGTTTTGCAGGATATGTGGTCCTATTAGGTGATTATCAATAATACCTGCCGATATGTTCAAGAAAAACCTTTTCTGGCTATTGGTCTCGCTAATTAAATATTCCATCTCGGGTAAAGCCAACCTCATCTGTGAACTATCCTTCGGAATTAGTCAGGTACTTCGACTTGACTGTATGTACCACTGTTGTAGCCTTCTTGTAAAGTAAAGAAAGTCTTGTAGTTTCAACTTTTTAACTTTTGTAGTACAGCGGCTAACGTGTTTGGGTTTCTCTCTCCTCTATAACTCGCTGATTAAATATTCCATCTCGGGTAAAGCCAAGCTCCATGTATAGGGCATTTTCCTGTGCTGCTCCATAGCACAAGTTAAGTTTGAATAGCGAATTTATAATATTAGAAAATAATTTATATCTCTCTATCGCAATTTGCACATTTAGAAAAATACCAGAACTATTGCGCTGCTACCAGTTTTGAAACTGGAACATCGAAATTTTTCGCGCCAAAACATTAAATTGAAAGTTCGATTAAAAAATATGAATTTTGTCCTAAAGCATGACTGAAAATTATACGGAGAAGTAATATTCAAAAGCAAATGACATAATTTATGAATATAATCTTATAAAACAGCATCTTATAAAAAAGACGCCAGCAGGTGGCAACATTGTAGTGTTGTTGTGTAGGTGATGCCATACAGAAAAAAAGAAGAAGAACGAAAATGTCAAATTAAACTGAGTAAATCAAACGGCCTGAACGGGTTTGTTTGTTTACTAATTATTTAGAGAAAATTTAGTTTAAAGTTTTGTTTGGCACGGTCATCAGTACATATTACCTTCATCAACTTGTATATCTGTTATTTACCATTAGAACAATATTGAAAGTAGTTGTAAAAAATGTTATGTTTATAAATCCTTCATCCATGCAAAAAACTTAGATGGCAGCGTTTTCTAACCAGCAAAGTGTTGTGTGTGCGTTAATTAATGTGCATTTATGTGTTGTTTTAAATAATACCAAAAAGGTAACAGAGCTTAAATTAAAAAAAATTTTCCCAGCGAACAACTGAACGTAAAAGTTTAGAAATGTACCTTGAAAAATAAACATCTTCTGTCAACCGGTTATTTGCCTTCTAAAGAGTTTAACCGACAACATTGCTCAAATTTCAGTGACGTTTTTGGCCATAACCTATCTCAATATTGCTTTGTTTAGATATGGCTAAAGTTTGTTTACGTTTGGACAGTAGCAACAGGTATGTTTATTTGGTTTTACATAAGGTGTTATAATTCGGTTATTAATTGAAAGCGCCATTTTTGGTTATTTTTTTTCAATTTCTTTTCATCTCAGCAATTGAGGGTTTGAAAATATAATACGTCATTTCCATAACACCCTGTATATGAAAATATATTTAAAAAAGGAACTTATCAATAATAATTTGAAGTCATCGCCACTTTCCTTATTTTCAATCGTAATTACCAGTAAATAACAATACGTTCATGCCGTTCAAGAGACTCGCAGTAGTAAGAATGAGCCGATGTGTGTATTATGTTTAGATAATTGGACGAACTCCTTCTAGAATACTTACATATGAGAGGAAGACACTTATGGTATCCTTCCTAATTCATGCGCGGTTATAACACTTTTACAGTCTCCACTGAAATACAGTGTTTAAAGAAGACTGTTTAGATAATAATTAATTATACATTGACCGGCAAAAGTTTGCCACATAGGGAAACTTTTTTACTATTGGAATATTAAAAAAACTTGTAACGCCGATTGACTGCGCATGAATGGTAACCTAAAAATGTATTTTGATATTTGTCACGTGACTACCCGTTTGGCTGGTAATTGAAAAAAATATATTTTACACAGAAAACTGGCATTAGATGATTAGATATCGAAAAAACCTATTTGAAAAAGTGTAGATTTTAATTCTATGCCTTTTGCACAGTTTTAAGCTAAAATTAAAAAATTATATTTTTCAGAAAAATATCCGTGATTAGTTTCATAAGTTTCATATTCCCAGGAAAAAATTAAAATGTGTTAAATGATCAAACCAGAACAAACCAAAATAACAATTTAAAATATAGAGTCTTGCCATATAACTGGGTGTGGCCAGGCCCTATATCTGGCAATCATATTTACCATTTATCTCTGGAATCTCTGGAACAAACACTATGCTTACGGAATGCCGTTCTTCTAATTTTAAATAACAACGGACTTTCTATAAACTCAGTGTGATTATATCGGCCTTCCAATTAAAGTTATTGTAGGTTCCAGAGAATCTACCTAGTTTTTAATTTTTTATTTCGTAAGACCAACTAAGGAGACAGGTTAAAAGTTGAACAAAATTAGAAAAAATACCTTTCGTAAACATATTGTTCTAGAAATAAGTATAAATTTTAAATATGGTTGCCAGACATAAGACCTGGTCATACCCAGTTACATGGGTAAAAGGAAAATTTTAAATTTTAATAACAATTTTTTTTTAAATCACCAATCATGATTTAATAGAAGATTGTTAACTTGGTTTCCAATCATTTAATACATATTCATTATATTCCTGGGAATATGAAACTTTATGAAACTATAGACTATTTATTTTCCCAATTCATAAGAACAAAACAAATACACGCGATGAGCTCATGGGCAACAGACATGACACAATATGACCGTACAATCTCGAAACACGCATGAACAGACCTGAAATATAGCATACACTGAACTGCGACACTGTTAGAAATGCAGCTTTTATCCCGATTGACCAATAGCAATAAGTTTATGTATCGATAACGTAGCTATCACACGCCGATGTTTGTTTATTCTTACTGAATTGATAGAATGAATAGATTAGGTATAATACTGTATATTTTTCTGAGAAATATAATTTTTGGAGTTGACTCCTAACTTTGCAACAGAGCATAGATTAAAGTCTAAACACTTTTTCAAATACCTGTTTTCGATATCTCATTTACTATAAAGTTCCAATGCAAAATATATTTTTTTCAATTTTTTCAGCCAAACGAGTGGTCACGGGATAAATTGCTACATAAGTTTTTGGATTATCAAGTATACAGAGGTAATAGCCGTAATTTTCAAAAGGTGGTAAGTTTTTTGTCGGTTACTGTATAACCACTTGAGAGAAACGAATTTTTTAGTAACGCTTCTTACATTATCAGATGTACAGAATGTTCTTTCCAAACAAGTTTTATATAAGATAACGTTAAAAAATTTTCCAAATATCAATACAATTCATAGAAAATTGGAAAGTGTTGAATTAATTTTTTATAACCAGTACCGACTATTTTTTAATTTCCTTAACTAGTTGTATGAAAAGTAACACGTTTTGAAATTTAACTCAGCTTAGTGAAGCTTCACATTAAATATCAAAATTAGAAGAAACAATATTAGATAACTCTACAGCACAATAATTGTCGGTATTATTTCATATTTATTCTAGCCTCGACAGAAATACTAAATGCTGCTGATTTAGTTAAATTTGTATTCATTATAATGAATAAGAACTGTTTTGAGTTAACTCTTTATTAGTATAGATATAGTATTTATGAAAATGGATACATTACAAAATATAATCTAGCTTATGCTACTTATGTTGTCTTTCAGTGTTTCCGTTGACTCATGCCTCTGTCTGCCTGTTTTCTTCTGGTGATTAATAATTAAAACTGTTGCTACTCCTAATAAGAGAGCTCCTCCACAAGCATAAGTCAGGATGTTCCTATAAAATGCTTTGTCATTTCCATCACCATGGACACCTTGTATAGTTTCGACGACTATTCCATTAGAAAGCTTATCTGCGAAGCTCATAATCCCGTAAATAAATGCTCCACTATTTGTTTTGCAACCAATAAGGTCGGTGGTAATATCTAGGCTGCATACTAATACGATAGTCGCTGCAAAACCTAATAAAATTGCAACTACGAAAATAAAATATGTCGTATAATTATCTCCTTTACCCCATTGTATCCAAATACAGCCTATTATTCCGAACATTGCTCCGAGGATATACGTTATTTTTCTTCCAAACTTCTTGGTCATTATGCCAACAGGAAATGATGCTACAAAACTAGCAATGTACATAATAAGAGGAACTAATGCCAAAGCACTGGCATACATATCTAAGGATTCAGATAGATATAGGCTGATGAATACTTGGGTCAGGTTTATAAAAAGCCTTGAGGACATGTATACAACTCCAACCAAATAAAGGTTATAGTTCAAAAACAGCTCTCCAAAACTGCTCTTCTTCTCATCTTTGGCGTCGTGGATATTTTTCGGCACCGAGTGTTCCTTAATCAACGTATAGAATAGTACTGAGCATACAAACCCAAATGTCATTACTGACCATACAATATGTTGAAATTTTGTTGCATCAGATGTTCCAATTTTATTTTCACTTCCACCAGAAATATGTAAAATTCCCCATGTTACCAGATATACCAGTACGCTTGCTGCCACTGTAGCTCCATTCCTAATGGCTGCCAACTTTGTTCTTTGGTGTTCATTTGATGTTATTTCAGGTATCAGAGACATGTGAGCAATTTGGACTGAGGCCCATCCAAACTGGAAAATGATAATGAAGAACGAGTAGTATATCATTTGTGCTGCACTAGAAGCGTTCCGGCAACTTATACATGGCGAGAAAATGAACGGAAAAGTGGATATGACGCATATTGTTCCCAAAAAGTACCATATTTTTCTTTTTCCAAATCTGTATATCCACCAATTGTGATCTTTATCTGAATGATATCCAACGAATGGAGTGGCTATTGCATCTGCTACTTGACCGACTAAGAGTAAAATTCCGGCTTGGCCATTGTCGAATTCTAGAACCTAAGATGGAAAAAATGGGATTAGTCTTGCTTATAATTTTTCCTACTTACAATAATAGCTATGCTCGGAATACAAGAAGGCATATTACTATAAGTCACGTAAAGATTTTGAAATTTAAAGTGTCGTTGTCTACTATTTAAAATAGTCGTAATGTAAATTGAAGCTTATCCTTAAATTTAAAATTAAAATATTCTTCCCGACAAAAATTACAACTTTTACTTTCTGACGTAATCAATATAAACAAGACTTTTGCTATCATCGTGTAACCGGAGACTGGATATTATTTTAGTGCTTACATTTTTTTGAGTTACGGAGATTATTTCGAGTCAAAGACCAGGAATACCAATTTTTTTAAAATATTCGTGACAAACAAAGATTTCCAGGAATAATATAAATATGATAAAATTAATTTATCAAAATTTGTAATTTAAAATAAAAGCATCTACAAAACATAGCTTGAAAATTTTCAGACGTTATAATCTTTCACCTTTTCCAGTTGTATTTCAGACGTCGTAAATATAATTTCTTTAAGTTCAACTTTTTGTACAGATTTGTCAATTATTGTATTTAATGAAGCCTTGAGGCCACACATACAATCCCAACCAAATTCATCAATAATCTATAATCTTTGAAAATGCTTTATTTGTGCTCTCTTGAATTCAGTTTTGTCAATTGTAATTTAGGAACAACAATTTCTATTTAAGACTGTATAAACTGTATTTCACACAGTATAAAGTTTATAGAAAAATATATAATAAATCGTAAAGTAGTTTAGATTAGTTTAACTTTGATTAGTGTCATTTATAATTCGTATTCGAAATTCCAATATCAATGACGAAAGTTTTGTTGCTATAAGTTACTACTATCAGCCAAATTTCAAGGTCTCCAAAAAATAAATAAATTCAAAAAATAAATTTGATTATTCAACTCGTAACATTGAAACACAATTACTCCACTCCACGTCATGTGGAGAAAGTGTAGTGCTCAACATAAGAGGGGGAAGTCGGTTGTACGCTGTTTTTTCGGATAAAATAAAACAAAATGACTTGTATTCAGCGTAATTTTAATCCTACCATCGCCTAGCGCCTTCGGCCTATTAAAAGGCCATCATCAGTGCTAAGGCTCTATAAGAAATAATGAATAAACTGTGACATACACTATATATACATAAGTTATAAAAAGGTTTTCTTTAAAAAATTGTCATAAACAAGTTGAATTAAACAATTTCAAATTAATTGAGTATACTCAC
Source organism: Barypeithes pellucidus (assembly GCA_963991005.1). NCBI lineage: Eukaryota > Metazoa > Arthropoda > Insecta > Coleoptera > Curculionidae > Barypeithes > Barypeithes pellucidus. Next base: position 40,531,069 of record OZ022559.1, read on the forward strand.
TCGTCAAAGTAACCCCAGGCACACAAGAAACATACCCCAAGAAGATATAAATACCTTCTTAAATTTAACTATTTGGTGGTTTCTTAAATATAAATGAATAATCGAATGACATTTGGTACCTGACGTAGCATCGACAATGCGTATCTCAGGTCAAACAATGGATACAAAAAAGAAGGTAAAAACATATTAAAATTTTTAGAAACTACAAAGATCTATCAAAGAAAATTATTTAATTGTCAGCGACTCCTCAACTTTGAAAAGAAAAGGAGAAAATCCCAAAAGGTGTCGATTTGATTTTAAGTATACAGTATTTGCATGCCGAAAACCGATTTATAAGTACTAAAATGGGAGGTACCTAAAACCCATAAGCATAGATAGAGTAATTTGAAAAAAGGGAAATTGTTGAAAAAGTTTAAAAATGGGATTTCTATTTTAAACTTTTTCAACATTAGGAATTTCTATTTACTATCTACTTCCCGAGTTTACGCTCAGAAATTTCCTAACAGGAACCATCTAAATAGAGAGGTTTCCGAAAGATTATTGACTTAATTTAAACAAACTGGGAGTGTTCAGTATAAAAAAACCCACTAAAAGTAAACTTGTGATAGGAAACGAAGAAATTTAATTTGCTGTAATTGGTTCTGTAATCGAAAATCCTCATATCGGTCATAACCAAATTGCGCAAGATATCAACATTAGCCAATCAAGTGTCTCAAGGATTCTTCAGGAACATAGTTCCCATCCCTATAAAATTCAGCGTCACCAAGAACTTTCTGCAAACGATTTTGATAAACGAGTGGAATTTTGTATGTGGGTGTTAGACAAAGTGGCAGATAATGAAAACTTTTTTAATTTTGTTATGTTTAGTGATGAATGTACATTTCATGATAATGGATCTGTGAATAGACATAATTTTCATTATTATTCTGATTCCAATCCACATCAATTTAGAATAGTAAACAATCAAGACAGATGGTCAGTGAATGTTAGGGCGGAATAATGGGTCGATATTTAATCGGTCCTTACTTTTTCGAAAACGATTTAAATGGAGAATTGTTTTTAGATTTTTTGATAAATCAATTGCCAATATTGTTGCAAGACATTCCCATCGCCATCAGAGAAATGATGTGGCTTCAAATGGATGGAGCACCAGCATATTTCTATCTTACGGTCCGTGAATTTTTAAATTTCCAATTTCAAGATCGATGGATTGGAAGAAATGGACCTCAGAATTGGCCCCCAAGATCACCCGACTTGACTTCACCTGATTTCTTTTTATGGGGATATGTAAAAGGAATCCCGAATAATATGAAGGAGCGTATTAAAGAAGCTTTCCGAAACATCAGCCTAGAAATGCTGTCAAATGTTGCTGAAGGTTCTGAAAAGAGGATACGTTTGTGTTTAGAGTCGGATGGTCGCCATTTTGAACACTTGTTATAAATATAAACAATTGTTTGTTGTAGGTATGTCCAGCAATATTTTCTGTCGTTACCTTTACTACCAAGTAATGCATTTTCCCTCTGCTCCTCTATAATCTAGATCTGATCTGTCAAAATGTTATAGGTGATTTGATTAATATTAAATTGATTATAATTAGCCTGGTTTGTGAATACTTGCATTTTTCATGAAAATGCGAGTAATTAGCTATGGGAGAGGTTAATACTTTTTGATAGACAATTAAATTCTACATCTGCTAGTGACATAAAATAGAGGGTGTTATATTTAATTAAGCAAGTTATTACCATTTCAAACTTGTAATTATTTAGTAGTACTTTTTGGACACCGTTTATAAGTTAGTAAATTTTTCATAACTGATACACAAAACTTAATCAGTGAGTAGAGTCCACTGAGAAATTGGGTTTAAAAAACAAAATACATGTTGAGAGTTTAATCATTAAAATTGTTACTATATTTTGACAAAATAAGAAACATTTCACAAACCGTAAGGTTTAGGTACGGTAAACCATAATGAAAGTGATATTTATTTTGATCGTAGGAACCGAAAATGAAATAATATACTGGGCATTCCATTTAAAAAAATGCAACTTTGATACGTTTCGTGTTTTTGGGACAACTGTACATTATGAAATTAATTTTAAAACGTACCTCAAATAGGCCCCCATCCACCCTAAATATTTGTTTTTATCCAAAACAAATAGCTTAGCTATAATGTGTCGTCTCGAATAACGTGAATAACCATGTATAGTGTTTGTCACAGTTTTTTCATTATTTCTTGTAGCATAAGCTACTATTAATAGGGTCAAGTGGTGTAAAAATGAGACACCTAAAATTTTGGGTAAAAATGAGACAGTACGTTTTTTACCACTAAAAACTATTTTAATAGGACGAAAAAGTGGCATTAGAGTGTAAACATATTAATAAACTTAAAATCATATTGATTTTAAACATTACCATGTAACTATACTGCATTTTTATCCTTTTAAAATGTAGTACAATTTCCTGTGAAAAAACTTTTAAATCCGCCGGGCAAACTTTTATGTCCACGTCATGGAGAAGCATCGGGCGCGCTTAGCGAAGGTCGCGATCCAACGGTCGATGTGTATCGACGTTGTGGAAATAAGCGGGGCAGTCTACTGGCAAGTGTATAAGAGTGAGTACGTGATAAGTTGGTGGGGCAAATTTGAGACAGCCGTTTGGGTAAATATGAGACACAGCATGGGGTAAAAATGATACATAATTTAATATACTTTTTAGTGTTCCTGCCAGTCACAATGCCTAGACGTTACGTTCCGAAACCGAAGCCATATACTGAAGCAGATTTGCAAACTGCGCTTACCTTAATAAACGAAGGTAAGTTGTCTATTCGAACTGCTGCGAAAAGATTTCGAATCGATAAATCAAAATTAAGCCGACGTAGCCGCAATATAAAAATTTTAAAACGTGGCCGAAAGCAAGTCTTATCTGTGAATCAAGAGAGCGATTTAACCCAAAAAATAACAATAATGGCTAAATGGGGGTTTGCTTTAGGCAAAGAAGAAATTAAGTCAGTTGTGCAAACATACATAAATGAAAATAATTTAAACACTGTATTTAAGGATGCCAAACCTGGCAATGATTGGTTCCGTGCATTCTGCAAAAGAAACCGCCTAAGCCAAAAGAAAATGGAACAGTTAGAAAAATGTAGGCGAACAGCTACCAGTGACCCTTTTATTATTTATTCGTTCTATGATCGCCTAGGTGAAATAATCGAACAACTTGGTTTAGAAGGAAAACCGTCGCATATATTTAATTTGGACGAAACTGGTTTCAATTTAGATCCAGGTAGAATCAAGGGAGTTGCGGCAGTGGGCCAAAAGGTTCATAGAAGCATTGAAGGATCTGGCAAAGAAAATATTACCACAATGGCTTGTATTTCTGCCAGTGGGCTATTATTACCACCGCTAATTATATATCAAGGGCAGAATCTGTGGAGCACATGGAAGGGATCGAACGACTTGGAAGGCACCTGTTACGCTGTCTCTGATAAGGGGTGGATGACAACGGCTGTATTCAATGGTTGGTTTTCCAAATTTTGTTTAATGGTTTTAGAAAGGCCGCTTTTAGTTATAATGGATGGTCATATCTCACACCTGGATAGGGGAACCATTGAACTTGCCATACAAAACAACATCACCTTGTTTAAATTGCCACCTCATACAACAGATATTTTACAACCATTAGACAAATGTTGCTTTGGACCACTGAAGCTAAAATGGAACCAGAAACTTTCAGAATGGCAGAGATTAAACCAAAGAAGGCTCACAAAAAGTGAATTTGCTGATATGATTTGTGAGTTATGGAATAAAGGAATTACAGACACTGTCATAAAAAAGTCATTCGAAAGCACTGGAATATTCCCTTGCTGCAGGAAAAAATATCCGGTGGAGCGTCTAAATGAAATCAAACTGCAAAAATACAATGAAGGTGCTAAAAACCCTTATCTACTGGATATTTATAAATTGGACGAAAACGAGGAAAATGAATTACCGAATGCAGGCGGAAGTGGCGACGAAATTGAGCAAGTAGCTATAAACGAAAATAATGCTAATAAAGGTACGACGTCCGAAAATAATAAAAATCATCTTGAGCCTCAACCATCAACCTCATTTGAAAATATTTTGCTGCAAAAAATTAACAAAACAAATCCTGAAATAAAACGAAGGCGAAAAATTAATTCCAATTGTGCTGTTTTAACTAGCTCTGAATATTTAAATAGCATAAAGGAGAGAGAAACTTTGCAACTAAAAAAGAAAGAACCAAAGAAAAAAATTACTGTAGAGGCCGATTCCTCATTGGACAACGAAAGCATTGTTTATCAAGAAGAAAGTGATATTGAAAATATTTCATTACAAGACATTGTAAATGAAGAAAACCAATTACTCAAAGAATTTAATCCAACTAAAATCGACATTGGAGACTATATTTTGGTCAAGTTTTGTACAAAAAAAAAACTATTGCATTATGTTGCACTAGTGGAATCGGTGGAAGCAAATGAGTATTCTGTGTCATATTTGCGTCGAAAGGGCGAAAAATTTATATTTCCTCTAATTCCTGAAAAATATGAGGTACCTTTTGAAGATGTAGTCATGAAACTACCTGCCCCCACATTTCATGGAGGTACTACCAGAGTCTTACAGCAACTTGTTTTTTCCATTGCCTTTAGTAATTTTAATGTAAACTAAAAGGTTATACAAATGTAAATTTTGTTTGGAAAGTTTATTTGTTTGTTGTGCCGTTACGAAAGGGTATTTATGATACACTTTTTTTTTTCTAAACTTCAATTTGTGTTTTTACTGTTCATTTTAAAATAAATTGAAGAAAAATGTAAAATTTTTTGTTTCATTTTTGAACTAGGCCTTCTCAGTATTGCCCCATAGGTGATAAATGGTACGTGCTCTTAAATAAACCCTTGTCTCATTTTTACCCACCCCCTGTCTCATTTTTGACCCAAAGACAGTTAAAAATGAGACACGGTTTTTATTTTTTTTTTCAATGATCTTAATATTTTTGTTAAAAATTTTGTATTAATGTAATTCAGCATCAAAATCTTTATACTAAGGGATTTTTAAAAAAATTTAATACAGAAAGAAAAACTTTAAAAAATGAAAAGTTTTAATAAATGTCTCATTTTTACACCACTTGACCCTATGTGAAAGAGTTATTTACATACCACGGGAGGAAAATAACGAAAAAACTCATTTTCCTCTGGAGGTATGTGTATAGTTTTTTGCTACTACTACTACTAGTTAAACTGTTTCGTCACAGTTTAAAAAGGCGATTTTCAATTTTCAATATATCAAAAACGATTCAATTGAGTCAAAGTGTTCTCTACGAGAAAGTATTGGAATTTCGAGGAAAGATCAAAAATGTAAAAATATATATAGTCCGTTCCATTTAAATAAAAAAGTTAGTATCTACTTCCGGTACTAACTGATGTGCCACTATCTTGACAACATTTTCGTTGGAGTTTGAAGTTTCAAAAAGAAGTGATAACGCATGTCAAAGACGTCTTGTTGTCAATAACTGAACACGTGTTCTGTGTTGCAATATGACAACCACGTTTTTAGTAATCCACCGAATTTTCAGAAAATTCGTATATATGATTCTGCATATACAGGGTTGCCCAGAAGTCCGGAATAAAATTAATATAGCCTTAACCTTTATATACCTGTAACTTTTGGGGAAAACGCTCGGACACGTCAATTTAGTGTTATTGCTCACAATTTGACGTTATTCGTTTGTTTTTATAGACATTTGTCAATGATATAACGACATCGATATTTTATTAAATAGAAACATACAACTTGTGATACATTATTTGGAAGCTAATATCTCGTATAGTATGCTCATAAATTTTAGCGCGATTCTGTCAAGCTATTTTAAAATAGCGACTGTTAAAAGTTTTTAAAAAAATCTCTATTTAAATGCGGAAATGATAAATCATTGATGTTTTTTTTTACCTTTCACGGTAAGAAAAGAAATCTTCATTGTTTCCCGTTATAACATTTTGTGACATTGTGTACTGGTAAAATTAATTTAGGTATTTCCGAAGTATTATTTCAGAATTTTCTAAACAAAAATGGTTTTGTACCGAGGTCCCCAAGACTTAACGCCTGTAGACTATTTTCTTTGGGAATATTTAAAAGAAGAAGTTTAACAAAATAGGTCAAATAATATTGAAGATTTGAAATACAAAATTATATTGCAGACAAATAACATACCGGCTGAAGCTATTCGGAATTCCGTCGACGGATTTTACCATCGTCTGAGAGCATGACATGTGTTTTGTTTAGCTTCGTTACATTTTTATTTTACAAAATAAATAATAAATAAACCATACCTATTGTTAATTCACAAAATGTCAGAACGTGAACTTGAAATTACTTATTCTTAACGACATGTTATCATAAAATATAGCTTCAGTTTTCGATGATCCAGAAAGAGCAGGGTCTGTTTCAAGGGCCAAACATCAATATCTACTTGAAATCTCATGTTACTAATTAAATACGTTAATTTTTTGCAGCATTTCAAGTACCTGTTTACTCAAAATTTACAAGTGTGCTTAAAGTGCTAAAGGTTTTTTTGTAAATTAGTTGTCACGGAAACATTTCCAAATACTTATAAGTAACAATTACGTAAATGTACAGTAGCTCAGGGTCTCCTATATATATGGAAACGGTCGATTATTTCGTAAGTAAGATAGTTAGCGAAAAATATTAAATTTAATTTTTAGGGATTAGAGAAAATATAGAAAAACGAACAAAAGAGAATACAGGATGAGTTAGAAAGTCGTAGGAAAACAACGTTACTTTTCCAACGGAACATACTGTATATTACTTAATGTTTAAGGTCTTTTCAAAAATCTGAAAAAATTGTATACATAATATTTAAACTTAAACCTTTTCGGGATATCGGGATATTAATAGTATTTCCTAATAAATCTATTAGATGTAATAATTATTACAATACTAATTAATTATACGAGAAGAAGAGGAAAGAGGAGGTGTTATATATAATAAAAAACATTGCTTTCAAATGACGTTCTATAAGGTGCTCAAAGTGTTCATCGTTTCCTTCGTGATAATAAAGAATCCGTTAAACAAAATGTTCTAGAAAATCCGAACTGGTATTGAGTTGAATGCTAAGAAACCCTAGCTAGCTATTTAATTGCACCCCTTCGTCCAATCCATTCATTTACCAGGAAAAGTTCCGTCTACATATTTCAAACCACACGTTCAAAATGTGAAGTAGCCCCATTTGCCTTTTATAACTCGATAACTTGGAAACGCTTAAATTTATTGATGTATTGTGATATAGAATTATTTAAGCACTTAAACATCGAGTAATATACAGGGTGTTCTATTAAAAAAATAACTGCTTTCCTACCATTTTTTGACTCATCCTATACACTTGCTTTTTCTTTTACTTGAAAATCCACTAAAACTTTTGTGTTTGTACGGGTTTGTTCGTTATCTTAGTTTAAAAAGTAACCGTTCGATACATATCAGCGACAATGTACTTCACCTTTGATATCTTTATCTGTAAGTAAGGATCAAATTCAAAATAAATCAGTAGTGAACATATCTACAACAAAGGAACAGCATCACTCTTTAAGTAATAAAATAAGGGCTTACTATATGGTTAGATTAAATTAAGGAATATTAAGCAAAGAATGATTTCCACATCTCTTTTTTGAAAGCAATTATTGAAGAAAAAAAAAATAAATAGAACTGTTTAGTTAGCTGATGTGGAAATTATTACAATAGTTTTCAAAACATTAATACATGCTTATGGGGTTTATTATTTATTATTTAATATAACATAATAGTTTCCAAAAAATTAATACATACTTATGGCGTTTATTATTTTTTATTATCTAATGTAACATATATTTTTTGTTTGTTTTCCAATTGAATGGTGAAGACCCTTTAAGCATATCTAAGTAGGTATATACATAGACTGCTAGCAAGTATTTTCAAAAAAATATGGTCATTATACCGTTAAATAAAACTGCAACACGAACAGTTTTTCTCTAAAATTACTATTTTTGGATTTGTGTTCTTTTAGACACGCTGTATCATCAATTAGTAGATCCTTTTATATTTTTATTACAACATGACAGAAGACTAGATCATAACGGTGCATGACTACGAAGACTACAAGAATACCTGACTGGAAAACTTATTGAAGAGAAATGGGGGCTGCAATATCTCAAAGACAGAGTACATATGTGTGGGCGGAATACAGCAAGATCTGCTCTTGAAGGACGGACAAATCATCAAATGCTGCCAAAGATAGAAGTACTTGGGAATAAATATTTCAGAGAGTGGAACATTAGATTATACCATTAAATATAGGAACAACCAAGGCAGAAAGGCTATGGCTATGCTAAATAGCATCCTATGGGATCAGAAAATCACAAAGCGAAACAAACACCTAATATACAGTGAGTCCCAGAAGAAATGTCTAAATTCATTTAAAATTCAGCGGTAAGTTTTTTCAAAAAACGCTCGTACCCGTCGATTTTGATTTTTTAATTTTTTTTTTGTGGTAATTTCATGTATACAGGGTAGCTCAAAAATAAGTTACGACCATCAACTTCATTTTTTCAAACGAAAACATACATTTTTTATTTCATTTTTGAATTTTGCATTGAATTCTAAGCATGTTTCATGTACCATGTCCTATACATAAACTCAACAGTTATTGAAAAAATTAGGATTGAACATATCTATAAGTAAGACCTGTTTATTAAAAAAAAACACAACAAAATCAAATTAAATGTTGAAAATGTGCGCCATTTACGGCTTGACAATATCCAAGACGACCAATAAACTCTCTTTGCACGTTTCCAACCATTTCCGGAGTTATGACACGCACTTCTCTTCGGATCCTTTCTTTCAACTCCTGCATATTGTTTGGCCTGTTAACAAATACTTTTGATTTGAGGTAACCCCACAAAAAAAATTCCAGCGGAGTTAGGTCTGGCGACCTAGCAGGCCATTCGATAGGTCCTCTCCTTCCAATCCACCGATTGGGAAAGGTTTCATCCAAAAATGTGCGCACAGTGGCCGCATAGTGTGGAGGAGCACCATCTTATTGGAATATCAGTTCTTCGTCAGGGAAGTCTGGATCCAATGGATTCGGAAATAAAGCCACTAATGCTGGAATTAATTCTAGTTGGAGAAATTCGAGATATACTTGTCCAGTTGAAGACTGTTCAAAGAAAAATGGACCAATTACTCTTTCGCGTACGATTCCACACCAAACATTTATTTTCTTAGGGTACTGGCTGTGAACCTCTATCATCCAATGCGGATTTTCTGTTGCCCAATATCGACAATTTTGTCTGTTCACATTACCATTCAAATAGAACGTAGCTTCATCCGAAAAAATAATATTTTTTACTAAATTATTATCTAGATTGCACATATTTTGCATGCGTCCGCAAAACTCACTTCGCCTATCAAAATCATCTTCAAATAACTCATGCACTGGAATAACTTTGTATGGGTGATATTTGTGCTTTTGAACTACTCGGTGAACAACAGATTTCGGCATGTGTAAATCGGCCCCAATGTGCGATAGGGGAGTACATGGATTTTCTTCCAAGGAAAGCAAAACGTCAAGTTGTTCATTTTCATCTCGAGTAGGACGACCAGATTTAGGCAAATCTCTAACATGACTGAATTCTCTAAACTTAGCCTTTATTCTACTCACCATCTTTTGACATATGGGAGGATGATCAGGATGGATTTCATTAAATAATTGGGCTGTTTCTATTTGAGTACGTGTTTTATCACCAAACCCAACCATGCATAGAAATTCAATTTTTTCCCGTTCCGTTAACTTCACCATTATTGTGAAAACCGCAACTTTGAAACTACGCTTGACAATAATTATACTTATTTGAAATAAAATTGTCATACAGTTTCTATGGGAATAAACGGTGACAGTGAGACAGTACACTCTTACTTATTATGGAGCCCAAAATGCCATATTGCCAGAAGATTTGATAGATCGTTGGATTCCCTAAATGATATGTTCAATCCTAATTTTTTCAATAACTGTTGAGTTTATGTATAGGTACATGAAACATGCTTAGAATTAAATGCAAAATTCAAAAATGAAATAAAAAATATATGTTTTCACATTTGAAAAAATGAAGTTGATGGTCGTAACTTATTTTTGAGCTACCCTGTATACATGATATTACCACAAAAAAAAATTTAAAAAAATCAAAATCGACGGGTACGAGCGTTTTTTGAAAAAACTTACCGCTGAATTTTAAATGAATTTAGACATTTCTTCTGGGACTCACTGTATAATACTCATAAAAACCATAGTTACATATAACTGCAAAGTTTACAACTAAAAGGAAAGACCATAAGAATGCTGGAGGTAACGGGTGATTGACTTCTGGAGAAGATCGGCAGGAAACTCGAGAAGACGAGAAGAAGAGACGAAATAAGAGACAGAACAATTAAGGTGTTACGGACATGTTCAAACGATGGAGGAACAGCGACTTCCTAAACAAATACTCACCTGGACACCAGCCGGAAGAAGGAAGAGAGGAAGACCGAGAAGGAGTTAGAGATAGAGCATTTATAACGAGATCAGAGAGAGAGAGAAGACTAGAGGAGGAATTGTGGAATGACAGGGAAGAATTGCGATTGGGAATCGGAAAACGTCGAAGAACGTTTTAAAATACAGTGGAAGCTCCCGTAACGGGCAGCTCTAATAGGCGTCCATCTCCTTCAAATGGTGAAATTTTTTGGAATCGATTTTATTTATATATTTTAACACATAAGGCACATTCCCATAAGCGCGCGCTCCTATAAACGTGCGCAGGCAGCATTATTTGTACCCAAGTCTGGAAATTATCTCCCATAAGCGGCATTGTTATCAGAGTTAGTACTACAGTAACCATTTAGTACTTTAGTACCGTCGGGCTCAAATCTAGTACTTTTTTGAAAATGACTTTTTATTAGTTTTTAACTTAACTTCTGTCGATTTATAATCTTTTGTTTTAAAATCCCGCTGTGAAATGATCGATTTAATTCTTTTAAGCTTTTCGAATGAAAAAAAGCACCAGAGCAGCGATTAACAAGTTTTTTAATCTTTATTGGTATCTACAGCAGTGAAGGAAAACAATAAATAAGTGCTGTAGATTATTATAATTATTTATTTGAACCTTTTTGGTGAATGTGCTGAAATCTACCGGAAAAATAAGCATTACAATAGTACATCTCTACTTTTTGACAGCAAACCCGAACAAACCCCTGTTTTAAATGTTTCAGTTCAGATGTCATTTTGAATTCAAACAAATTTTATTTACATTTTACAATGTCTTTTTTAATTAAAAACAAAAGTTCATACAAATCTAGGCGAGACAAGCCAATGTTAATAAAAACGATATCTCCAAGTGAATTTTGTGCATTATGGCGGTCATTGTTCATGTGAAGTTTTGCGATTATGGTTATTGGTTATGTGATGTGCCGGTTTCTTTACTAAAATGATGTATAAGTTTTTATAGAAATTGACACCAATTTTTAAATAAGACCGACAAGATAAGTGTATGTGTGTGGCCTAAATAACATTACATTAAAAAATCAGTCAGCCAATCACTAAAAGTCAAAAGGTCATTGACATTTGACCTAGTTACGTAGTTGCATATTTCAAACTTAAAGAGTGTAAGGTGTAATTCTGACAACACCGGTGAGAATTCGTATGTGTCGCAGTGCCGCACTGCCGCACAGATGTTTTCCTGGTTTGACGTCAGGTCATTTTTACCGCTGAATGAATTGGAAGCGCCATTTAAGGATATTTTTCTTCATTTTGTATTCATTTCAGGAATTGCCGGTTTAAATATTATACGTAATTTCCATAACACCCTGTATGTATTACAACATTTTGATAATAATATATAAAATGGAGACGGATGACCCACAAATTGGTCACTGATTTAAAAAAATTATAATTTATAAAATTACATTGGCGGACATGAATTTGTTACACGTCAAGGTTGTCTGGTTAGCTAATTCTTCTCGCAACCCGGCATTATCTTTATACCTTCATCTTAAATCTATAATTTTCAAATTGGACCTTTATTAAAATACTTTGATAAATATGGCTGTTTTCGTTAAATTGGCTAGTGAATTAGACGTAGCTTCTCATTCCACTAGACATTCGTCCAGCAAGCTTGACGCTAACTATAATTTGATAGAAGTCATTCTTCCGAAAAATCATTCAATAACTTCTTATAACTTACCAAATGCAAGAAGACGAGTAGATAACTGAACCACATTGCAGCGCATACATCATTTAATACATGACCCATCCCATATGCTATGTATACTCTTAAAGGAAGCCTTTTGCTTATTTTAAAGCATAGTTCTCCAGGTCCAATTTTTGAATCCATATTTGTTTAATAATAAAATGTATAGGTTAGATTTTCTAAATAGGTAAGTAAATGTATCCGTATTTAAATATTATTTTCAATTTAAATTATAGTTTTATTTTATTAATTTGCTGCTTGTTTTTCCTTAACATCGACAGCCACAACAAGGACAACAACAAAGACAGCAACAACAAATAATCTCGATGACGAAGGAACTGTAGATGTTTTCATTGGACAATGCAGCTTTGGCCAATGCTAGGGACTCTGAAACTAATTAAAATAAAAAATATTAGAAAAATTTTTAATTATTTGTGGGTCTTAATACACTTTAATGCACAGTTAAAATTTGATAATTTACTACTGGATTACCAGATAATGCAGCAAAGTACTATATCTCCGTTGTGATATTGTTGTTAAATCTAGTTTTATCTAAGGTGCTGCTACGCGGGCAACATTTTTCTGCAATATATGTCTGAAATATTAGTGAAGTTGTCCGGCAGTTTGTGTACATTAATTGTTGCAGAAATATATCTGGCAATGTATAGCTCGGCAGTATACAGCATAGCCCATATAATTTATCTGTAAATGGGCTATTCAGTCGGGCAATAATGGCAGACAAAATTATTCGTGTAAGCGGCTTTTACTGTCCTAAATAAAAAAAATTCAAAAACATATGGATGCTACCTTACTACAATAAGCAAGATGACTGTATCATATTAACAATACTAAACATCAAGTACCAATGTATGGAAAAATTATTATTCTCCAGACCACCCGATGATACCTTATACAATAAGGGCGTATTTTGTCTACATAGTAGCACTTTAAATACTATTTCAGATTCCATGGTAATACCAAGAAAAGAAAGCATTTTCCATTGATAGGATGTAACCACCTGCAGACCGGTTTCGAACCCTTTTGTTCTCGTCACTACAGGGTAGGTGTACATACCTATCATCAGAGACGACTTTGTAATTCACGATGTATTATCGACGGTAGTCGAGAAAACACAACGCGGAGTCTTAGTCAGTCTTAGTCTTAGCAGTCCCACATAATTTGAACAGACGTTATTTGAATCAAAAATAAAAGTCTATACTTTTCAGGTGGTATTAATATCAAATGCCAATGTATGGAAAAATTATTATTTTCCAGACCACCCGATGATACCTTATACAATAAGGGGGTATTTTGTCTACACAGTAGTCGATAATATATTGTGAAGTACAAAGTCGTCTCTGATGATAGGTATGTACACCTACCCTGTACTGACGAGAACAAGAGACTTCGAAACCGATCTGCAGGTGGTTACATCCTATCAATGGAAAAGGCTTCCTTTTCTTGGTAGTACCATTCGATCTGAAATAGTATTTTAATGTGCTACTGTGTGGACAAAATACGCCCTTATTGTATAAGGTATCATCGGGTGGTCTGGAAAATAATAATTTTTCCATACATTGGTATTTGATATTAATACCACCTGAAAAGTATAGACTTTTTATTTTTGAATACTAAACATTTTTGGCTGTATTGTCGGGTCATCTAAAATATATTATAATATGTTTCTACATATGGCTGGCAACGTACCCTCGACGTACGATAGCGAATCCGTCCAAGGGGGTAATCATAAGATTTTGTAGGCTGTTCCGTACATTTTCTCCTAATCAGCAGGATACACGACGGATATCCAAGCTACCTTACCGCGGCGTATATAAATGTAAAATTTATATGTTGTCTAGGGGTTATTATTTTTAAATTGAAATAGGCCTCCGGGTGATTTTAACTGTGTTCATTTATACTGGGAACATGAACACTTTACACTGGGTATTATGTAGGTAATTGATTTATGGATTGTTATTTAACCATTAACGAACACAGGAGTATTTAAGATTGAAGAATAAGTAATTATCATCTGGTTTAGTGACTAGTCACCATGTCTTTAGCAGAAAAACCTCTTTATAACTCTCTTGGCTTCTGCTCTTCTCGTCTTTCTACGTCTGCTTTTTCTATTCGCTGTCATCTTTTTTTTTCGTCAATCCCGTCCTCACCTTTTCATTTCCCATTTTCCAACGCTTACCTGGTTACCTATGTTTACGCGCGTTTAAATCGTCGACCTTCTGTTCGTGGCCTTCTAAAGGCACAGACCGACGCGGCACGGGACTGCAGTTTTTCCGCTTCGTCGTCGGCTTGGCCGCGTCAATTCAATGGGCGCGCTCCTTAACCGAACCCAGGGCTTTGATATATTTATTTAACTTTAAACAACAAGAGTTATCCATGGTTTCTTTGAGCTAAATATTTTGTTCATTTAGAATCATCATCATTATCAAATTTTAAATTTTAGTTAGTAGTAGAGTCACATTCCAAAAGGAAACGATGTGAAATTTCAAAATCAGTGTTGCATAAAATAGAAAAGCTTAGTTCAAGTTCAAGTTATGGCAACCTTTGAAGAAATGTTTGTATATACTGGCATTTTTGGGACTAAATTAGGAAAGGATTTACTTAATACTTAAAGTTGGAACTGAAATATACAGAGTGTTATGGAAATGATGTATTATATTTAAATGGGTGACTCCTGGGGTGTCCTAGAGAAGCGCTACATAATTTTTTTTAAACCGAACGTTTAAAAAGTGGGGTAATTCACCCCTAAACCCACTGGTCACTCCTCGGCACATTCATATATGATAATATTACATTGCCACGCTGTGTAATCAACAGATGTTCAGGCACAATGTTGCCAACTGTTTAAAAAATTTAAAACTTTAGATTCTTATAAAAATAATATTTAATTTACCTAGTATCCAAATAGAAGTGAATCCAGGTGCCAATATACTAGCAAGTAATCCAGGGCACAGACATCTTCAGGTTTTTGTGTTTTTTTTTCTAAGGGAAAAGCTTTATGCTCATCACGTACCCTGATGATAATGTGGAACTGCATAATACACGACCAAACACGACTAAACCCCATTCGGCCTCTTATTTCCAATCTCTCGGAGCATTTGCACTGAATCACTTAAAGAAACACACAGACACCCACGAGTTTCAAATTAGTTTTTTTGATGATATGCACTTATATACCTGTTTTTTTCAAGTAGATTTATGTGTTAATACTTAAACCCGAGTTTAAATTATTAAGTTATTTGTTCTTTTTCTCGACGGCAGTGCCCCAGTCCAGCAGTTCAATATCGATCGACGGAACCGACGTGTTATTTATTTTTAAAATTGCCGATTTAAATATAATACGTCATTTCCATAACACCCTGTATATTAAAGCGGTTTTTTTTGTTTGTTTATATAAGACTACACTAATAATCAATACACTGAGGAATGACAATCGGTTATAGGATAAAATGTTATTTTATTTATTATCTGTCTAATAATTATATTACTTACAAGGTATTGTTTACCAGTTCACCTTCTTTAATATTTCGTATTTCCACAATATCAAGTAAAAATATATTTATAAAATGGAAAAAAAATATAATATATTTCGAAAAAAAATATTATTTATAACGTTATCTTTGTCGATATCGTGATTTTTAAAAACATTTATTTAAACATTATTTTCTATTAATTACTTCAATAAAATAGAATTTTAAGATTATTTAAAATACAATTTAAATGACATGTTTCTATTATGTTGCTTCTCGGCTAGACGTAAATTTTTTTTATCAATATGGCCTGGTTTTTAATCTTAAAATTAATTTTAAATATTTCTGACATACGTACTTGCAAAATATTTATTGCTAAAAAAAATCTATTGAAATTAGTTGACTCCGGCACTAACAAACCCTAATCGTTGCCACAAATATGATTTTTAAGCTTACCGTTTCTCTCTAAAAATGTCACTAATACGACGAACTCAGTAATATTTTTCTTAAATATTTATATAAAATGATTTTCCTTGGACTAAAAATTTTGGAATAGCTGGTACCACTATATGACAATTTTTAGTACACTACTTATATGCTATTAAAGTATGATCATTAATTTATTTTCTATAAAAATAATCGATTTGGGATGGAATCAAATAATCTCTACAACTAAAAGGAATTGACTATTATTTTATTTCAAACAAACAAATGTTCCCTTCGAATTTTCCATATATTTTCCTATGTTCGAAAGTTCCGGTTATACCGGAAATTGGGGTGAACTTGCTTATTTTAAATGATACGCCCTATATATTATTTCGTTTTCGGATTTTACTCCAGATTCTAGATAAATTTCGCATATCATATATACCTAAATCCAAGCGTGTTTGACTTTTGTATGTCTAAAATTACCTTTGATGACCGAAATTATAAATTTCCCATTGGAAATCTTTATTATTTAATTTGGCTTGAATTCCTTGTTGAAAAGAACCTGCTTCAATAGATTTTTTATAACATTTTGATAACTAATTAAACAGGGTGTTCAAAAAATAACATTAAAAATGAAATTCAGAAAACTGCAAAATCTACCTTATGGAAATCCCCAAAAATTTATATTTATTTCCTATTCACCTTTAAAAATAAGGACAAGTTTGAATAAGATTGTCCATTCAGAAAATTTATAGTTTTCGAAATTTAATATTTTTATATGAAGTTGCTAGAACAGTCAAATGCTCAAGAAATAAATATATCCCATGTTGTTGATATTACTTTCTCACATTCTCCATAAAAGTTTAAATAATCTTCGTTTGTATAATTTAATGATTAATAATAATTTTCAAATGGCAAGTGACAGCGTTATAGATTTCTTTGGTATTTGACTGTTTTCAACGCAACTATTAGTAACTGAACTTAAAATACGTAGCAAAATCGTCCGATAAAAATATTAAATTGGCAAACAAACCCGAACAAATTCTAAATAAAAAATAATTATAAAATTTGGGAGTTTCTATTTGAAAAAGTAGATTTTTTGCAGTTTATTGAATTTTATTTTCAATCTTATTTTTTACCTGTATTAATAAGTTGTCAATATGTTATAAAAAATCTGTTAAAGCAGGTCATTTTCAACAAGGAGTCCAAGTCAAATTAAGTAAAAAGGCTTACTTATAGGAAAAATTAAGTCCACAAACCTAATAATTTTAGACTTAGAACCTTAAATGTTAAGCACGCTTATACTTAGATATAGGACATGATATACGAAATCTCCCTAGAATCTTGCGTAGAATCCAAAAATGAGAAAATATATAGAGTAGTTCATTTAAAATAAATAAGTTGCACCGAGTTCCGGTTAATCGAAAGTGACATATACGTCAAAATATTTTCATCAAAAGATCGGAATCTTCTACAACGAGTAACAATATTTCAAACAAATATCTTCCTTAGTTCCCGAGATCTTTTACTAAGCCTCTCGCCGTGAATGACTGTGTATATTAATTAAATAACAACGGATCTCATGTATGTATTTTATTTTTAAGATAAAATCAGTAAGTAAATCGTGGGTTTACATAAGAGAAAGGAAGGGAAATATTGCATCTCGGTGTAAATTTTATTAAAATTAAATGAAACTGCATATCGAATGAAGTTCCCCTTTGATTATCTATAATATACAATATACGAACATTAAAGTCAAAGTCCATTAATAGTAGATGCCCTCAAATTACTTGAGCGGCTGCCAAAATGATCAAACGCTTCCTGGATATCTATCAAAATGTCAAGTTCTTATGCTTCATGGTTTCTGATTAGAATTTTGTGGCATATTAGCTGAAGGTCATTGAATCACACATGGTTTAGAATAAATTTAATATTTTTAAACTTTACACAATTTATTTTAGAAACGCTATATCGGCATATTTTGCATAAAATAATAAGATAATAAAATATTATTAAAATAAGTTAAGTGGTGGATGGGATGCAATACTCACCCTAATGCAGATAACAGCTGCAATCACAGGAAGTTAAAACTATAAACACTAGTATTATTATAATAAACTATAATTTTTCATCTAGAGATGAATATTTGTAACCGCAAATAACAAAAAAATTATGCGGTCGCTGATAGGTTATTATAGCCAGAAATAAATGATCTACCTAAAATATCAAGACCATGGTAATATGCTGGTTGTGATTTGCTAAGTGGTGATCCGAAATAAATTTAAAAAATATGTTATACTCCCATTACAAAAGCGAAGAGAAGTAGCAGATATTACCAATTAATAAATCTGCGATCAAGTAAGAGAATATATCAATAGTAAAAGGGCGAGATATTACATTTTTCATATTTTCTGACAATCTATAAGCTTTATGGAGAAAGAGACAGGATAGCATTATTACTAGAGAGGATAAAAACGCAAAAAAGAAATTTAAAAAGTGAACCTTTCGGGTCTAACGTGCTGACTATGAGTCCGCACCGTTGAGAATTGATCGATATCTACCAAACCATTCCGATTAGTCAATATCGCCGCTGAGTAGCTATTGCCTCTGGCGTCGCGAAATCAGTGTTAATAAGTGAAAGATGAGAAGTGGTTTATTTTGGAGCTGGGCGTAAATGTGGACTGACACTCCGCAGGTTAGTCTTATTGTGACATTTTTTGAGGTAAATATTTCTATCAACTTTGCCTTTTTACAAATTACTAAAGATAAATATTCGATTATAGGATCAAATATGAACTACGAAGAGGAGCAAAAATATCTACGCAAACTGTTCGATGAAGTTGAGCCTAATGTTGCGCCGGATGACGATGACATTAGTTTGGAAGACGATAATGAAGAAATTCAATATCATAACACCGGTGATGAGCAAGATATTGATTCCAACGTAAATTTATCCATGAAGGACTATAACAGCACAACAAAGGGTTGCCTATTATGTTGAAAAGGACTTGTATAATGACCATTGCTTTTTCTACTATACACAAATGATATTTCAAACTTTCTGATTTCCTACCATTGTGAGTTTGCGGATGATATTACAGTGCTTGATTTTAACACAAATGAATCTACTGTAGTCAGTTCAATAGAACAAAATCTTAATATTCTGCAGAGTTACTTTACCACTAACCGACTTACCCTAAATCAAAATAAGACTTTTTCCTTACAATTTCATCCCTACGGAGCACACTACACAAATAGTCAGTTACTGAGATTGAATGGTCGATCAATTGCTCAAGTTACTTCATTAAAACTACTTGGCATTCATATAGATATGTCCTTGAATTTTAGAAATCATGTTGACTTTGTTTGCAAAAGATGTGCAAGTAACTGTTATGCTTTGCGCCGCTTAAGGCAAATTTTGAGCAAGGAGGTAGTAAAGACTTACTATTTCTCAAATTTTGAATCATTTATCCGATATGGCATCATCCTTTGGGGAAGTTCGTCGGCTGCCCGTAGAGTCTTTATAATGCAAAAGCGAGCAATTAGATGTATGTTTGGTCTTAATTTTAGAGAATCGTGTAAAGACATGTTTATTAATGAAACGATGCTAACATTGCCCAGTATTTATATTTTTGAAATTTTAAAGTTTGTCAAATCAAATTATAATAGTTTTAAGTTACAAAACGCATTTCACAGTTATGGTACTAGATTTGGAAATGACCTTCAATATATTCATCACAAATTAGAGTTATATAAACAAAATCCGTATTATATGGGAGCAGTTTGTTATAATTCTTGCTACAGAAATCCAAATATGAATATATCTAGAATTAGAGATTTCTTAGCAATTAATGCTTTTTACTCAATTGAGGAATTTTTGCACCATGAGTTTTAGTCGTTATTTTAATTTTTCTTTTATATCTATTAATTTATGTAATTTCTGAATTGTTATTTTTTTTAAGTTAGCCATAAGTTGACATGTCCTATATCCTATTTTTAGTGATCGCTTGGATTAATAAATTTTCATTTCATTTCATTTCATTTCATTTGGCTGATGAAAGTGACGAAGATTAAACTTTAAAATTTCAATAATCAACTTAAAGTTTGTTAAAATTTTTTTTTAACAGAATGTTCTATTTTTTGTGATTTATTAATTTTTTGATATTGAAATACTATGAATAAGTTAGTTTATTTTATTTTTTTAATAAACTTTTTTTTTTCATTTTACAAGCCTTTTTGAATTGATTGATTTACTAAAAAAGTAAGCATCCACTGACGTTGGATTTCTAATACATTTTTTTATCAAAACTGACTTAGTTTTAATTTTTTTTTTAATTTTAATTAAAACAAGAATTGCAGACTGTGAGTCCGACGTTAACGTTTATGACACAAAGAACCACGTTATCGTTGAAAGGTTAAGAATTATTAAACAAAAGGTGCCAAAAGAGAAATCAAATTTATCAAAAAAGCATCTAGTAAGGAAATTAAGTAAAAATTAAAGATGTAAGCAATGCGAAAACAGATAAAATAAGTTGTAATGATAAAATAATTTAATAATATTGATGTTCATTATTTATATGTTGCTATTTTTATTAATGCTTAAAAGAATGAATAACTAAATGTTTCTCGAAATTATCCGTGGTAAAATTGTGTCTTCTGTCTGTTTTATATTCTATTTATACCCATAGAAAAACATTCTACATCTACATTGATTATTTGTTGATGCATATTTAAATTTTAGTATAATTGCTGGATCTATTTCAAAATCGGAACCACTCAAAATAGTAGATATTTTTTACAATGTTTGGAACCCTTTATCTTTTGAGATAGTCTGAACCAATTGTTCTTCCATTGTTTGACCAATACATCCTGGAATACTATTTACTGCAGCTTCAAAATGTTCAATAACATTCACAGATTGCAACGGTAGCTGCTGTTTTCTAAAAATTGAATACTTTAAGACTTTAAAGTAAAAAAACTTTTTTTTGAAAAGCAAATTATGTGTTATTATTAAGTTCTGGTTACTCTAAAACTCATATTCTTAAATTTATAGGCTCCTTATACCTTCAAATTGAACTATCGAGCATCTAAACTCTCTAAATTTATCGAGACATAGCATCATTTAGCCATATTTCCCATCTTAAAGTCATTTCTGGGGGTAGATGAAGCTTTTATAAGTATTTTCTTGTAATATGTTATTAATTTATTGTCCAACTAACTAAACATGAATGGTATAGCTCAAAACGAAATACCGAGGAATAACGCGACGAATTGAGCAGTTGTCGGATATAATATGACCTTCCCGTATAATGTTTTGTATTATTTTTAAAAATCATATACAGGGTGTTATGGAAATGACGTATTATATTTAAATCGGCAATTCCTGATATAAAGACAAATTGAAGAAAAATAGCCATAAATGGCGCTTTCAATTCATTCAGCGGTAAAAGTGACCAGACGTCAAACCAGAAAAATACCTGTGTGGCACTGCGATACATGTAAGCAATCGAGGAATTCTGGCCGGTGTTGTCATATGTACACCTTAAACTCTTTAGAGAAAATGAAATAATTTAAACACTTTTCCATTCTGTAATACCTTTTTGTACAATTAATTGAAGAACATTTACGACGACTATGTTTTAACAACTCGAAAAAACATATGGAATGGTAATAGCCACGTACATCACTAGGTCAAATGCCAATGACCTCTTGACACCTTACATCGACTGAGCGAAGTAGTTTCATATAGCGCCGCATGCTTGCGTCTGTTAGTTCAATACCAACCAGCGGCCGGATACGTTGTGTCTCGTCGATCACCAACACACTCTCAGCAATCCGCTCTGTGTTTTCGGTTTACGCGTGTATCTTGCCCGTCCATAAATAATCGTTGAATATTGTTTTAATTGACGCGTTTCTTCTGGACGTCAAATTTCGTCGCGTGTAATAAAATCTAATAATCTGTAGCATAATCTGTATTATTGTATTTTCCAAAGCTAACTATTGGTTCTGTTTAACTATTACTGTGTGTACATAAAGTGTTTCCAGGAGTGTTCCCATGAAAAAAAAAAATGATTGTGTTTGTGCCTGGGTTTCCTCGCTCTTTAGGTATAATGATAAATACAAGTAGGTAGAAAATAATTTATTTTTATAATTTTATATGGAATTTCAGTTTTACTTTAAGTTTGGCAACATTGCCAGTGGCTCTGGGTGAAATATTGTACAGTAGCGCGGACTGACCTGTGAGTAAGAGTGTTTATTACCCCACTTTCAAAACGGTCGATTTAAAAAAAACTATATGTAGCGCTTCTCTAGGACACCCAAGGAGTCCCATTTAAATATAATACGTCATTTCCATAACACCCTGTATAATATAATATAGCATAATATAATGTATATGACCAATGTTACCTTAAAAACCCGATATCAGTTAAGACCTGATCTTCCTTAACTATCCTGCCTTGTCAATTCTAGATTAAATTAATTAAAACTAGAATTGTCTATAATTTTAGTTAATACTAAAAATGCCATACTTGTTTAATTGAAAATGCATTTTACTAGTTAAAATGAGTTGTTACTAAGATAAAACTGTCCTAGAGAATAATCAAGGTTACGGTTTCACTTGCTCGAGAAAACGAGATGGGAGATGAGGGCTGGCATAAGTTTGTTCGGATTTTTACCAGGCAAGTAAAAACTAAATTTGACTCAATTATGTTAACTAATCAAATTAAATAAAATCTTTAATAACGTTAATTCACAAAAAAATGCATCTACGTCACAATAAGTTAAAGAAAGTTAAAATTAAAAAAAAATTTGAAATATTGTAGAACCTTAATTCTAAATATAATACTTACTGTATTTCACAAAATATTGAATATTTAATTATTTTTTTCCTGGTTAGAGTAGCATATTATTCAAACATATTAATTATCAGGACCCTATTGCAAAAAAAATTCAGTTGCTGATGGTGAATATTCGTTCAAAACGGTGAAATTTTGGCAAAATGTTATTGGTTTATGTTCTGGGGGAACGAAATAATTCAAAGAGTAATATTTAAATTTCATCCGTATTTAAAAATGGCGATCTGATGATGAGTCTGAAAACCGAAAGGTAATTTTTTAAAATTAGATACTATCTTTAAATGCATCGTAAAAAAATTCCTCTAGGAAGGGTTTCCGTTTTTTAATATGTTTATACATAACGTCACAAAAGAACAAAAACGGAATAAAAAGTTTTTGGTTTTTTTCGGATATCTCCGAAAGTAGTCGAAATTTTCTTAATTTCTCAAATGCAAATTTGAAATTGTTTAAAAGCATTTCTCCAGTCATCCCTAAAACTCAAACCTGCCAAAACGTCTCCGCTGCAGCTCAAACACTATTTCAGTATGTGCTTTATATCCCCACACTAACAATGCATATGTCATTGATTTATGAAAGAGTTTAAAGTAGGCGAGTAAAAGATTCTATCTCGGAACATTATTTGCGGAGCGCGAATACACTATATTTCTCAATTTATTTGCTAATTTATCTACCTACACCTTATTGAGTTTTATTAATTATTTTAATTTTAGTATTAATTTTTTTTTAATTAAAATAATTAATTTTATTGGGGTGATTAAAAAATTTAATAACTTTTTTTATTTTTACATTAATTTATGAATCTTTGATCCTTATTTTAAGATTTTAAGATTAAAAGATGAAATTACCATATGGATAACAGCGTTATTTTCAAGAGTTCAAATCGAGAAAAAAGATTCCGACCTCGATGTTGGATTAAAGGTATATTATATACATATAACCATCATTATAATGGGTTCATATTAGACCCCTAAAAATTTAGCGTCTGCTATATTGTCACTGGAGGTATCAAGCTCCCTTCAGGAAACTGAGAACGTGTGTTAATTCTAATTTTAACTAATTAAATCTAGAATTAACGAAAATGTGTTTAGTCAGAATTTGAATTAACTGAGAATGTTTGTAAATTATAGTTTTAACTAGTTAAATCTAGAATTGACTAGGACGGTTAGTTCAAAGTAGTTTTTCTTATGAAAAACGGGTTTCCACTGAAATCGGGTTTTTACGGTAACACATATAATACCTACTTAATTATACGTAAAAAAGTTGAAAAAGCACGAAGGGAGAAAAAGCATAAAACCTCAAAATAAAAAAAAATAAAAACTTAAAAACATCTATCTCAATATAATTAGTTTTGCCTAATTTGTGTAGAAATTAAATAATCTCTGGTTGCTTATAAAATGCCAATAAGCATATCCGTCTCTAATTATTACTATTAAATTATAAAGCCACAATATTAGCTGTGTTAGCAATATGATCTTTGTTTAATGGATAAATGTTAAAATCGCATAATGTTTAACTGATAAATAATAAAGTATATAACCAGGTTTGGTAGATCCCTTGACTTCAAATATGTAAAAGTTTTGATATATTGTACTTTTATTGCCATATTTATTTAATTAAATCGACTGGATAGGCCATGTGTTTTACATATTTCTAAGACTTTAGCATCTAAGATCATATTAGACTTGGTTAAGACTATATTTTATTTCTAAAGTATCTGTTATCTAATTATTATGTTTTCCATAAAAAATACTTCTCTTAATTTAAATATAGAAGAAATACTACATACTAGTTTTTACTTTTATTTCTTTTATACATACTATTTGACTATTTATGGTTGGCATATATTTAGCTATTAATGATGTTTGTGATGGTACTCCGAGCTAATTAGCTCTAATGTTCAACATTAATTTAATTTTGCTACAATATCACATGATATTTGCAAAAACCCAATTACTTTTAAATATTCTAGACATTACGAACCATGTCAAACAGTATATTCTATTGGAATTTTTATTTCATTCACGATAGATTTAAATTTGATCGGTTAAAGTTCATGCATATTCACGATGTAACTGTACTAAATATACATATATTTGTTCCTTGATAGCGACACGAGGAAAAATATTTGAGGTTTCGGTAATAGTTCTATTGTTATAGTAAGACCCAATCTGAAAATACAATGTAATATGACTAATATGTGTATGCATTCTATCTATATAATATAAGTTTGCAAATAACTTCTATTTTAATAATTAAGTATTTCCAATTTTTCAATCGTTTGCATACATAATAGTACGTGTTATTATATAAATTATCTTATTTTTTTCGCTAGAAATTGAACTTAATGTTACAAAAACTTAAAATTACAACTGATCAGGTTTAGAGTTGTTTTTATTGAAATACCTACCATATTTTCTCTTATGTTTATCTCGAGATAAAGACAAGTATTGAGATTTTGTTTTTGTTTACTAGCTAATAACCTAATTAATTTCTATTATATTGACAATTCTAATGATTTTTTGGTTCTTAGAAATCTTATAGCATTCTAAATGTGCGTACTATCATGCGGATAGATATAATAATGTTTTTAATTTCATTGAAGATGTTTATCAGGAGAGCATGGGTTTTTTTTATCAAACAGTCATAACATCTTATCAGGTACGCAATATCAGAAAATATATAAGGTGTATAGTATTAAACTAGCGTTTTATACTTCAGAAAATTGTCTCTAAGATAAAACTGCTTCTCTGCTCCTTTCAAGTAAGAGAACATTTTCTCATTTTTTAATGTATTATGTTCTGATTTCACATGATCGTAATAACTACAGGGTGGTTGATTAGTGCGAGGAAGTGAAATATCTCCGTTGTTCGTAAAAATATCCAAATTTAATAAATACAAAGGTTCAAAGATGAATAGTATATTTTCGGATACACAGGATGCTCCAAAATAACGGGGCATCATATAAGTATTTTTCTTTAAATAGTACCCCCCATTTCCTTTTGTCTACAGTACCCCCCATTTCCTTTTGTCTCATCGAATTCGGCATAAAATCTTACATAAGATGTGCTATTTTATTTTGGTGATTTATACGACGTTGCCAGATTATTCAATTTTTCCTAAAATCTTCTCGAAAACATCATATAAAAAAAATTATTTTAAAATATTACTAATTTAAACTAAAAAAGAAATTTTTATATTTTTATAAACCTTAGAGGTGTCCGAAAAATTTTACTAAAAAAAAGCATCAATATCGTATACAGAGTGTTTTTACATCGGCACAAATGTAGCAATCGTTAGATAAATATTACTCGATTTTTTCAAATGGACCCTCCTGTATATTATTATGTCAGTTTACAGATAATTTCAACCTCTTTAAATATGCAATTATAATAAATGCTCTAAAACGTAACGTTCTTTTAATATTTTATGTTTTATTTAAAAAATGTAAAAATATCGGCACTTTCAATAAGTTGGCCATGAGTTAAACAAAAATCAACAATTCGTACTCTCATAATAATAAGGAATTTAGATTTCTGACATATTTTGATTAACAACTTTACGGTGTTAAGGTAATTATTGTAGATCAATATTTTTTGTTGACACGCTATGAATTTTTCTACAGACGAATTAGTCGATATGGTTTCCATACTAGGAGCAAGTGACAGAAACTGTCTACTTGCTACAAGGCTTTATCGAGAAACTTATCCTGATAGAAGGCAACCAAGAAAAGAAACATTTCATAAATTAATGGATCGTTTCTCTCGGACGGGAAAAGTAAAATATGAAAAAACTGAAAGAACTACAAGTGTTAATACAGAAGAAAATAAATTAACCGTGCTGCTGAAAGTAACTGAAAATCCCCATATCTCCCAAAAAAATATTTTCCAATGAAACAGATGTAAAACGTTGGGCTGTCCAAAATATTTTGACTAAAAATAAAATGCACCCATATCACATTCAACTGATGCAAGAGCTGAACGATCAGGACTATGGAACCAGAGTTACTTTCTGTGAATGGGCTCAACAAAAAATGCACCAAGACAGGTATTTTTTTAATTATGTATCGTTCGTTGACGAAGCTACATTTCATAAAAATGGAAATGTCAATAGGCATTATTATGCAACCGCCAACCCACATTTTATTAGAACTCAGTCAAACTAGATGGTCACAAAATGCGTGGGGTGGAATAGTTGGAAATTATGTCATTGGTCCTTATTTTTGTTGAAACACGAGTAACTGGACAAGTCTATTTGGATTTTTTGCAAAATGAGTTACCCCGCTTGTTAAATAATTTGCCAAATTTTGTAAAAGACAGAATGTGGTATTTGCATGCTGGAGCTCCAGTCCACCATACGGCCGCATCCATGAACATTTAAACAATGAATTTTCTAATAGATGGATAGGTAGAGGTGGACCATTTCAATGGCCACCACGATCTCCAGATATAACAAAACTGAACTTCTATTTGTTGGGATACGTCAAAGATGAAGTGTATAAAGTGCCTCCAACCACAAAAGAGAATATGAAGAACCGCATTGCACAAGTTTTTCGGAATATCAACAACAATGTACTAAATGAAGTTAGTAGATCATTTCAAGAACGCGTAGAGACCTGTTTAGATGTTAATGGAGGTCATATTGAACACTTGTTATTGTTTTTTTATTTAGTTTATTATTTTTTTTGTTCAACTCATGGCCAACTTATTGAAAGTGCCGATATTTTTAAATTTTTTAAATAAAACATAAAATATTAAAAGAACGTTACGTTTTAGAGTATTTATTACAATTGCCTATTTAAAGAGGTTAAAATTATCTGTAAACTGACAAAATAATATACAGGGGGGTCCATTTGAAAAAATCGAGTAATATTTATCTAAAGATTGCTACATTTGTACCGATGTAAAAAACACCCTGTATATGATATTGATGCTTATTGCTCTTCTATTTATCCTAGAACCTTTGTATTTAATAAATTTCGATATTTTTAAGAACAACGGAGATATTTAACTTCCTCGCACTAATCAACCACCCTGTATATAATTGGCATGTGCGGATAATTGAGTATAGATAAATATTAGATTTATTCGGAAGCCGAGATGTATTATTAACTTTCTCTTACAGCGTATTTTGTAAAGCGGCCTCACAAGATCAATAATATTGGTTATATTTGATGATATTGGCAATATTTGATGAGGCAAAATATTGAAGTATTCTCAACCATATTCTTTGCGATTTGAAAATATTTCTTCAATATTGTGGCCGGGACGAGTATATTGATCACGATATGATTGATCGTGTGAAGACGATATTGACAATATTTAGCCAGTATGAGCATGAATGGGATGGAAGTCGCCGGCAGGGCCTTCGTTTGGGATCCAGGACCCATATAAGGGATTAGCATATGCAATAATTCTTCATATACATCCTTTGTATTTCCAAAATGGAATTTAGCATGTGTAAATTGGTGTATTCGATAACTATTTTTTTCCCACCGTCTTTCTTACTTTTTCTCCCAAATGATAAATTTG
The DNA here is from genome assembly GCA_963991005.1 of Barypeithes pellucidus. Taxonomy (NCBI): domain Eukaryota; kingdom Metazoa; phylum Arthropoda; class Insecta; order Coleoptera; family Curculionidae; genus Barypeithes; species Barypeithes pellucidus. The sequence goes on from OZ022559.1 coordinate 40,559,648, forward strand.
TTAAAATTAAAGTTCGGTGTACAAACTTTTTTTTTTGTTATTCATCTTTTTCAAATTACAAATATACCATGCAAAATTTCGTAGCAACTGAATAAACTGATGAATATATTGGCTGTGTGAGGTCTACATCAATATATTGACAATAGAAAATATTAACAATATTATTGACCGTTGTGAGGGCTGCTTAACTAAATATTTCTTCTTAAATCAAGATTTGGTCTATTTGCTTAATCGGCAAATGTTTGTATTTCATTCATATACAGAAATAAAGGGTTTATCTAATTGCAAATTATGCTTTCCTAAGTCAGCAAAATATAGTATGACAAGTAAATTAAAATAATGTAATAATTTTGACAGTTTCCTATTCCTATTCCTATTCACAATAGTCAATTTTTTACACAAATACATTTCATAATTCAATTATGATTAAGGCTACATCCATAAAAAAGGAGTAACAGTGTTTTGGTCTAATATAACATGTTAAGTAGTCCATTGCCGACTTTCTTGTTCCAATTTCCTCTTGTCAAACAATACTAGCGACATTATAACCTTTCCAGATAGTTAACCAAGCTCTCCAAATATAAAGTCAGAATATCTTGCTTTAACTAGTAATATTTAAAAGGAAGAACGAGACAAGTCGCAATCTTTTTTTCGTATGTACGATATAATATAATGGAGTTTAAGAACGAACGAACGGCTTAAATTTTTTTCTACAGGGTGTTGAATTTTTATTTTTTAAATGGTTATTTTTTAATATCTCCGAAAGTACTTTAGATATTATTTTCAATTTTGGTATGCGTTAATATGATATAGAGCCACCAATTTTAGTTAGAAAAGTTATTCAATTGTTCCAACATGTCCTCTGATATTTTTTTACAAAAAAGATGGTACACCACTGACATTTTTTCATTTGGATATTTTTTCTGCAAACCCGAACAAACCCGGTCAATTCTACATGAAAACGGTCTCTTGAGTTTTTCTCATCAGACGCACGCACCGTTCTTGATTAAAACAATTAAATTCAAATTGCTTCATTTAGCAGTATTGACGAATAATTTTTGAACACATACATGTAGTTATCCTGGAATAAATTACGTTTTTACAAACATCATTTTCCAAACAATACTTGTTGACAAAGTAAGTTGTTGGTGTTCAAAACGATCTCATAATTATTATTTCTTCGAATTTTAGTGTTTCATCGAATTTATTTTATTTTTTCGCTGTTTTTATTCGAATATGAATTACGGAAATGGCAGTAATGCATTACGTATATGGTCTGGCAGACTGTAATGCAACAGAACGTTTTTATCAGGAAAGATATCCTAATTGTGCCTTGCCAGAGAGCCGAATCTTTTCGTCTATTCATCGCCGTCTTAGTGAAACTGGAAGTTTCCATGAAGGTACTTCGGCAGGTAGACTTCGAACTGTCAGAACACGCGAAATTGAGGAAGCGACCAAAACCCCCATGCCATAACCGAAACCCATTTCCAACAGCAATTTTCGGTTAATGTACGGGCAGGAATTATTGATAATCATCTTATCGACCCATTTTATCTGCCTGGATGCCTTGATGGACAGTCTTACCTACATTTCCTCCAAGAGGAACTCTCTGTGTTGCTTGAAGATGTACCAATAGCGTTAAGGAATCAAATGTGACACATGCACGATGATGCTCCTGCTCAGTGTAATTGTTTGCTACTATTTACATGCGGTTTATCCTAATCGTTGGATAGGTCGCGGAGAACAGCATAAATGACCACCAAATTCCCCCATATCAATAGTTTAGATTTCTTCTTAAAACTCTGGTGTATAAAACTCCCATTAACACTTTAGAAGATTTAAGAGAGCGAATAGTTACCTCGTGTGAAACAATAAGGAATACGCTGGGAATATTTGAACGAGTGGGCAATTCGATGCGAAGATGGGCGGAAGCATGTCTTTTAAGTGAAGGTGGCCATTTCCTACAATTTTTATGAAACAAAATTTATCATTAATTATTTTATCAATGTTAATAATAATGAGTTTCAATATGAATTTAGTGGTTTTAATCAAGAACGGTGCTCTGACGACAATACTCAAGAGACCATTTTCATGTGTAATTAACTAATGAGAAAAAATATCAACATGGAAAAATATCAGTGGCGTACCATCTTTTTGTAAAAAATGTTTGCAGGGACGCTACTGGTGGAACAATTGAATAACTGTTCTAACTAAAATTTAAAATTACTACATACCAAAATTGAAAATAATATCTAAAGTACTTTCGATGATATTAAAAAATAACCATTTAAAAAATACACCCTGTAGCAAAAAATTTAAGCCGTTGCGGGCATATGTTCATATGAACTTTTCTTTATAAAATGATCTAAGAAATCACACCCTGAAATATTAGCACGCCATTATGGAACACCCTGTATAAGGTAGTCTATTTAACTGATTTATTATATTATAAATTATGATAACCACAATATAAATTTTAACCAAAACGATATAAATATGATATTTAGAGGAACATCACATACAAATTTTAATAATGCAACCTACGGAATCGTTAGTTGAGAGCAAACCCGGATATATCCAATAAAATTTTTCTTCGCTAATATTGTGATAAATTATAATTATAGTAGAAATTATTTAACTATATTACCTGGCACATTAAACATTTGATTTATCTGAGTAGAGCTGCATTTTCCATCAGAGATATAAAATACATTCCACAGCAGTCCCTTCAAAATTTTGATTAACTTTTTGGGTTGGTTATTCGACATATAACAGGATAATCAAAATCTAATTTCCCATTAATGTGCAAAAAACGTCATTACAAAATTTGATTCAGTCACAAAATTTTGATTAAGTTTTAGGTCAGGTTTAAGAATAAATAACTTTTTTATTTTTAGTTCGATACTTGTTTTTTTTAGAGAACTGTAGGTACAAATATTAGCCTTATAGTATATTTTACAAATTTTAAATAAAATTTGGTATTCGGCAAATTATGTAATTGAAATGTTGTTCAATTCAAAACACCCTTCACAGACATCTTCGCAGACAGCATGAAGTATCACGCCTCAACAAAGACCTGGAAGAAATTTTGGCTTGGGGTGGCAGTAACCAAGTCGAATTTAACGCTAAAAAAACCCAGGCAGCAGTTTTCTCTAAAAAGGTTAACATTACGGAACCGGATATAGTCATGGACGGACACGCAATCCCACTGGCTTCATCTATTAATTTGCTGGGCGTCAATCTGGGAGGAAATATGTCCTCGCATAATCACGTTGTGGCAATTACCAAGATAGCTTCTCAGAAACTTGGTCTACTCTTCCGAACCAAAAAGTTGTACACACCTCAACAACTTTTGTCACTATACAAAGCCCTGATTCGACCATCACTAGAGTACTGCTCTCATGTGTGAAGCTCTGCACCCAAACATACTCTTCGGCTACTGGATTCCAATCGATCGGAATTCGTCTGATTGGAGACCACGAGCTGACGAAAAACCTCGACAGCCTAGAACATCGAAAACTAGTTGGGGATTTGACTGTCTTTTACATATATTTTCATGGAAAGTGCTCGGCTGACCTTCCCCTCTTAATTCCGCCCAGAGCGGCGAATAGCAGAAATACACGACGAACCACTGCCGCCCATTCATATGTGGTTAAGCTTAGTACTCCTCGAACTTCATTATTTACGAATTCTTTCATCTGGAGGACTTCATCCTTATGGAACGACCTTCCCGAGGTCGTTTTTCCCAAGGAATATAACCTTCAACGATTCAAAACCAACGTGAATCGCGTTTTGCGCACACGCAATACTCCCAGGGTGCCCTAAAGAATTTTTCCTATAGTTCTTGTACTTGATCATAAAAAAAACGCTGTGGAATAATAAAGTAGCAAAATTATTTGCAAATATCAGTTTTCTTTGTAAACCGATTTATTATTTTTCACTTTAATATATCGGGTATTTCAGGAGGAACGCTCACCCTTATAACTTTTTTATTGTTTTAATTAAAGAAATAAAATTTGGTGTGTTTGTATGTGATATTGTTTTGCATTTTATTACATGACGGACTCCATTTTGTCACTTTCGGTTTAACCAGAAATGACTTCAACTTTGGATTTTTAAATTAAACACCCAGAATATTTTTGAATATATGGATTCAAAACACCATTCAAAATTCAAACAACATACCTCACTTTTTGGCACTTTAAATTATTCTTCTTTTTATTTTTCATCTAGATTACTAAGAATTTCCTAAAATGGTTACTTCTAAGCCGACTTTAAATTTGTAATAATTATGTTCATCTACCTTTCCATGTACAAGATCTTTGATTGTCGGGTATTTTTCTGTTCTGGTTCCTAGCACAAAATCATATAAGTTCGATTAAAGCTTGGCATTTTCAGGTAAAATAACAAAAAAATTAATATTAGGAAACAATATCAAATTAAATTGAATTCGCACTTACGCACTATAAACGATCGAAAATATAGGGAATCGAGAGCGGTTGTCATTTTCATCGAAATTTTACCAAAAAAAATTTTAAATTTAACATTAAATTTAAAATATATGAATTTTGTCCTGTAGCAGAGAATGAAAATAATGCAGAAAAATAATATCACACAACTTAGGAATTTAAACTTATAAAATAGCGAAGACACTCCGACGAGCAGACAACACTGGATTTCTATATATTAGTATTTCGTAGTTTACAACCGATCCGAAATTGACAGGTCGAGTCACCCGGAGACCCAGCCGAATGTCAAACTGAAACGAACAATGAACCAACGAACGTTGCGCAAACGTTTACTTATTTCCAGTAAAAGTTTTTAAATGCGGTAAATTTAATGTGTGTCGCAGTTTACAAATTTACGGCAAGAAAAAGGGACAAGAGAAAATTAATAAAAACGATGTACCTGTGTGAATTTCGTGGGTTTGTGAGGTTACATGCCGGTTCTGTTCTAAAACATATTATTTTGTGTATAAATATTTTTTTATACAAATTATGAAACTAGTTTTTAAATAACAATTTATTTTTTTATACGAAGCCGAATCAATCAACAGGTCATTGACTTTTGATATGTATTTTCTAATCAGTTAAAGACAAAATTGCATTGAAATGTATGCAATAATTGATTAAAACGACTACCCCATGTGAATTTATATGATTTGTAGAGGTTATGTGCCGGTTTTCTACTAATACGTATTTGGTGTGTAATTTTTTTATAAACTGTGATTTTAAATAGGACCGAAAAGCTACGAGAGCATGTGGCCTAAATAAAATTCCTTTTTTATAAACAACTTCATTTCATCAAAAGGTCCTTGACCTTCTAAAGAGTTTACCGTGAAAATGTGACAACACCGGTAAGAATTCACTGACTTTTTTGACATAACCTATCCTAATGTTGATTTATTACATCTTTGACATCTGTCGCCAGTTCTTTCACATTTTTAGCCAGTGCTACACACGTGGTTTCACTGGTTTGACATACAGCGATTTAACCATCTTAGTAGCGCCACTTATGAATATTTTTCTTCAATTTGTTTTCATCTCAGGAATTGCCGGTTTAAATATAATAAGTCATTTCCATAACATCCTGTAAATTATTTAATATAACATATACATTTAAGTAAAAATTGTTTAAGTTTGTTTCTGAATGAATTTGTAATTAAATCTTTATTAAAACAAATATTTCTGCGTCAGATAATCTTTCTTTATCCATCTAAAATGTTATTCTCATTCCAACAACAAATATGGAATTATGGAAAAATTTTAATTATTGATAACCAAGATCCTTTTGCATCTGTGAGTATAAATGTGTGTATGATTGATTATTTCATAGGGTGTTTCGAAATTAGTGGAAAAGGAACAAAATTTCAATTATCATTACGTAATATACAGTATGTCCACGGATGGGGTTTACAAGAGGACAAATGGACTAAAAATTGAAAGATACGAAAAAAGTCACTCTTAATAAACGTTTTTGCTTGTCTAGAAAATACGATTCATCATAAGAAACTTCAATTTTTTTATACAGGATGGGTAAAAACTGCAAAAATATTTGCTTCAGAGTAAACATACTTTATTTTGAAAGATACGAGAAAAAGTCACTCTTAATAAACGATTTTACTTGAATAATGAATAGGTAATACTTGTTGTCAATGTCTTTATTTAATGAAGTAATTATAATAATAATAATACGAATAATTTTATTAACATGAAAAGAATACGATAACGATTTCATAATTCAAAAACTCCACCCCCATACTCGACACATTTTTCTAATTGCTTTCTCAAATAAGTGAAAGAATTTCTGATTTCTTCCTGATATATCGATTGGACAGACTGGATAATTCTGCCCTTCAGCATTTCAATATCATCTGGTATTGCGGGTTGCAAAAACAATTTGTTTTAAACGGCCCCATAAAAACATATCGGCCAAGGTTAAGTCGGGACTTCTTGGGGGCCACAAAACTGGGCCATTCCTGCCAATCCACCCACCAAAAACGTTTATTAAGAGTGACTATTTTTCGTATCTTTCAATTTTTAGTCCATTTGTCCTCTTGTAAACCCCATCCGTGGACATACTGTATAATACCCAATTTTACTTAAAATGTGTAAAAACGAGTTAATGCTAATAATTGTATCTACAGTTCTCTAAAAAAAAGTTATTTATTCTAGAACCTGACCTAAAACTTCTGTAATGACCGTTTGTTTTTTGCACATAAGTGTATAAAATTACTTTTTTTAATTGAATTCTCTATCTACTTAATTACAAACCCGAACAAAATTTGTTAGTGATTTTATTAAATACCTGTGGTTAGCTGATGCCGTAGGTAGAAAGGCACTGGTAAGTAAACAAAATAAGTTGCTTTAAACGTCTATGTGATAGGTATAATCGAACGCTGATATTTTTAGTGAGGTACGAATAATACGGGAAATACCTATACCACGCTTATTTACAAACTGTCCTTTGTTTCTAGCAAAAAAAAATTATGATAACTATTTGTTACGAATCACAAATAAAAGATTTAGTTCGACTTGCTATGGAACAATACAGTTATAGTATAATAAAAAAATATATTTCTCAATAAGTAAAATAAACAAATACATATAGATTCAAAAGTTTTGCATCACACTGATTCTCGAATAAGTTATTACGTCATCGCGAAAATAGACTAAATATTAGTCCATTGATAAGTTTAAAATAAAAATCAATGAGTTTTAAAAATGGTAGATGTTATGTTAAACACAATATTTTTTAAAATAATAACCTAAAAAAAACCATAAATCTCACTGCAGGTAAGTTCTAAATAGGTTTTTTTTTATTAAAATCGTCACAAAATGACATGTGTAAGTAAGAACAGTAATATCTTCAAATTTACAGTGGAACTTTAAGATAAAACTAAAACTATTTCAAAAACGAATTACCTGCAAAAATATTAAAATATTGCGGGAACGTTATATCGCATAGAAAAAATGGCACCGTGACAACACAAGTGGGCGAATATTTTGATGGACTAAATTTAAACTCTTTAGTGAATAAAGGGGTTTTTCTCTCCAGGGTTAGATAATAGGTAAATTCAATTTTTTGCCAATCCATTTAAGGAGAAGGTTTGATGTCAATGTTATTCTTTCAAAAGGCAGACCTTATAGAATTTTTCGTAATAATAAAGAGCTTGTAAAAAAAATATTTTTATTTATTGTCATACATGTACCTATGTACAGTCCTGGGCTGAGTCACAGTCTAAGGTGCTATTGGTTATCGATACTATGGAAATGTCGCTGAGGGTAAAACTTTAAAAATTTAATAAAACTTTAAAATAATCAAATCTGGAATGGTGTGATCGAGATATATCTAAACTTAGAAATAATGACCTGACGGGACGGGAAAATATATATACAGGGTGTGTCAGTAAGGTGGTCTGGCTTCGATAGCGCCGCCTAACCTCTTAAAGATAGATAAAAATGTTCCATACACAAGATAAATGGTTTACTAAGCTGCATAACCTGAAGATATTTTCCAATCTACAGGGTGGCCCCAAAAAGTGGCGCTGAATATTTTATAATTTTTTTAAATGAGACACTAGGTATCTTTTCCCATATTTTGATTTAGCAGACCAAGAACGTTACAACCGTATTTCATTTTTTGAACTGAAATGCAGCGTTGTCAAGTAATTAATTTTTTTCTGAAATTTGAGTACTTTTTAATGGTACGATATAAAAATCATAGCAACCCATTGGTATAACCTGAACAAATGCGATTTACATTGTGGGTACCCTAAAGGGCTTTATATCGATTTATGTTAGTAATTTTTCTTTCTCTTATACAAAGCGTTCGTTAGATCTTGGACAATTTAGGGATTTTAAATATGCTTTAATTTAATTTTTTTAAATAGGACACCCTATATATTTTTAGGAATATGGATTTATCTTGCGATCGTTATTTTTTGTTAAATATGTCCTATACCTAAATCTTATAATTTCTGAAATCTTTTAAGATTTGTCTTAATTCAGGTAAAAATTGGAAGTTCTGATTACAGAATTTAGTCAAGATAGCCATGGAACAAAAACAAAGTCATTTATTTTTTGAAATGAACTGACTGTGCAACTGACAAAACAAGAAGTGCACCTAGGATGCTGGAATAAGCTAAGGCTAAGAAATTAAGTTATTTAATCAAATTTAACAATATTTACAAGACCTTGTCAGCATTTCGCTGACAAGAAACAAATAAGAATAATAATAAAAATATTATAAATTATGTTCAATATGACCTCCTAAATTTAAGATGCCAGCCCGAATTCTTTTTTCAAAAGATTCGCCTATATTTATCAACCTATTCGGAGTAATTGTGTGAAAAACTTCACTAATTCGTTCTTGCATGTTTTCTCTTGTTGTTGGGGCAGTTTGGTACACTTTATCTTTTACGTATCCCCATAAGAAAAAATCAAGCTTGGTCAGATGGGGAGATCTTGCTGGCCACGATATTGGTCCTCCCCTACCTATCCAATGATCAGTAAATCGTTCATTTAAAAAATTTCTTACGAGCATACTGTAATGAGGTGGTGCTTCATCTTGTTGAAACCACATTCTGACAACACATTTAAAAGTCCAGGTAAATAATTTTGTAAAAAATCAAGGTAAATCTGACCTATAACGCAAAAAAATGTGGGCCAATAATATGATTACCTATTATGCCGCCCTACACATAAACACTCCATCTATGTTGATTCTTAACTTTCCTAGTGAAAAAAGGATTGCTTGTATCGTAGTAACGAAAATTATGCCGATTTACTAATCCATTGTTATGAAACGTAGCCTCGTCACTAAACATAACACAACCGAAGAACTGAGCTTGATGTTGTATCATATCCTGTGCCCACTGACAAAAAATAACTCTCCTTTCATAGTCTAATTCTTGTAACATGATAGGGAGGTAATTTTTCACTTCGGATAATCCTTGATGCTGATGATGCGCTGAAAGGAAATTTGTGGCAAAGCTGTCGGGCTCGTACTTTTGTGGGGATCTTCAACTAAATTTAACATAACCATAAATTTATTTTCATCGTTAGTAGCTGGCTTAACTCTTTCATGTTTCTCGTAATCAACACTCACTGTTCTTGTAAATCTATCTTTTAACCTTTCAAACGATTTTCGATCAGGATGAGTTCTATGAGGATATTGTTGTGCGTATTCTCTGGAATGCATTTCTATCGCTTGCGCCCAAAACATAGATCATGTTAGCCAGTTCCTTTTTGGAACTGGAAACATAGCACTAAACTATTTGTTTTCAAAAATATTTCTTTAAGAAGCTTTCATATCGCCCAATAACCCAATACTTTATGGTAAGCTCATTATTTCAAACTTATTATTCTAACCATTGCGTTATGATAAATGTTAGTATTAATTTAGTAATTCGTGAAAATAGTACATAATTACTAGTACTATAAGTGATCCAACCTTTATGTCCATGTATTATAGGCACCATTTTAAATTAAATTATTAATATTGCAAGGATTAGTGTTATTTATGTAATTAAATTTGAGAGTGGCATATTACGTAGTATTGCAGAATAGGACCTAATTAATGCTACTCTAAACAAAATAAGTCGAGCTGGAGGCAATTCTTACATAAATACAACATTTTGTACAAAAATAATGGCGAAGAAAGTTCAGTCTTTATAATGATCAAATTATTTATCTTACCTGACATTTAGTATAAAGTACAAGTAAAAAAGTAAGTTAAAATACAAGTTTATATCGCTTCCAGTTAACTCGAAGCTGACAGCCCATAAACATAAACAACTTGGCGAGGAGTGACAATCAAACTGATTATTACTCAAATCAATATTCGCGATTTAATAAAAATCTAGTTTAATTGTGTGATAACTTGTTTTTTAGAAATATTTTTGATTGGGCAGTAGCGTCGGGCACGTCGGGTTTATTCATTACTTAATTATTAAATATCATACTATAATAATCGCCTGAAAAATGTATTATGCAATGAATCACTCTATTTCTCAAAACTAATAATATTCTCAAGAAGTAAGTAGTTCATTTTCACAGTGGTTAAGATAAAATGAAAGAAATAAGGTCAGGTTAAACCACAAATATAGAATTTTGTAAAGGTCATCCTCCGTATTAAGACTTGTCAGTAAGGCTAGAGTCTGTTTGTAGAGATGTTTCGAGCATAAAGTGTTTCCAGGAGTGTTCCCATGAAAAAGAAAAAGCTCACTGTTTGTGCCTGGATTTCCTCACTCTTTAGGTATAAAGATACAAGTAGATAGATAAATAATTCATTTTTAGTTTTACATTAAGTTTGGCAACATTGCCATTGGTTCTGGATGAAATGTTGTACAGTAGCGCGGACTGACCTGTGAGTAAGAGTGTTTGTTATCCCACTTTTAAAACGGTCGAGTTAAAAAAAAATATGTAGCGCTTCTCTAGGACATCCAAGGAGTCACCCATTTAAATATAATACGTCATTTCCGTACAAAACGAACAAACCCGAACAAACCCGAACAAACCCTGTATATACGGTCTCCTATGAAAAATTAAATTAATACATATTTAAAGTCGCTGAGTTGTCCAAGTTCTAAAGAACGCTTGGTATAAGAGATTTTAAAAAATGGAGCGTAAATTGTATTTGTTCAGATCGTATCAACAGCTTGCTATGATTTTTAAATCGTAACCTTAAATATTAGTGAAATTACAGAAAAAAAATTACTTGATAACGTTGCATTTGAGTTAAAAAAGTTAAATATAGTTGTAAAGCTCTTGTTCAACTAGGTATATCAAATTTTTGGAAAACATATTGGGTGTGCCATTTAAAAAAAATATGGGTTGGGCAACTAAGTAAACCCTTGTACTAAACTTTTGTATGGAACTTTTATTCTATCTTTAATAGTTTAGGCGCTATCGATGCAAGACAACTTACTGGCACACCCTGTATAACAAAGTTATTGTTACCAACTGAGTTACTATGTTAATTTATTTTAAAGCGTTAAAAACACTATTTCTGGCCTTGTTATAAATTATTCTTATCAGATAGTTTGTCGAATTGTTTTTATTAAAAAATTTCGTCAATTAGATCAAATTATATTATTAAGTAGGTAGTAAGTAAAAATTAATTAATTAATTATTACTAAATATAAAACTATAGGACTTAAATTATTGAATTTGGAAGATTGTTGCCAATATCAATAAATGTTCAAACTATGTATACATAAATTTGTATTAGAAGAGTGACTGGTTCAATAATTTCACTACCTAGATATGGTTAAAATTTAAATTACATTTTAAATTTATTGTGTCAGAATGTTGTAATTATTGCAAATTTTGTCGATTTATTGAAGATTCCCAATAATTTTATTTCTCTTACATGTATATATTTATTTTTAGGTTTATACCTAATTCTTAATATATTATTTTAAGATTTCTGTAGAATTTTAAGCCTAGATTGGTACCGTAGTGTCTCCGACGAGACGTACAAATTTCAATCGCGCTCACACTCTAGAAGAAGGAGTGCCAGTATTCTCATTACCTTCCTAGAGTTTAGTGCTTGGGCGACTGAGTGAGCAATAGTTTGCCGTGTGCTTAGTTTCTTTCTGAAATTCTCGATTGTCTCATATTATACGAGACCACGATACTGGTGCCGTTATATTTTTATATATAATTATACAGGGTGTTATGGAAATGACGTATTATATTTAAATGGGTGACTCCTGGGGAGAAGCGCAATATATTTTTTTTTAAATCGAACGTTTAAAAAGTGGGGTAATTCACCCATAAACCCACAAGTCACTCGGCGGCACAATCATATTACACTGCCCAGCTATGTAATAAACACATATTCTAGCACAATGTTGCCAAACTGCGGAAGAGTGTAAAACTTTAGATTCTTATAAAAATAAATATTTAGCTTACTTAGAAATTGAATCCAGGCCACCGACACGAGTAAGGAATCCAGGGCACAGACACCTTCAGTTCTTTTTTCTATGGGAAGAGGTTTATGCTCATCACGTGCCCTGATGATAGCGTGGGACTGCATAATAAGCTTATGCCCACTAAACCCCATTCGGCCTCTTATTTCCATTCTCGGAACATAACCGGCATATCGTCGAGAGAAAAAAATACATAGTGGAACAGAACAATTTACACTAAATCACTTAAAGAAACACACAGACACCCACGAGTTTCAAATTAGTTTTTTTGAAGATATGCACCTATTATCAGATTATACAAAAGCACTAAACACTAACGCATAATTACACTATCGTGCACATAGAACAGCAGCACACACAGAAGATCGGATACAAATTATTTCGCAATAGAAAGTCAGAAATAGTACAAACGCTAATTTCTAATGGGCCTAAAACAATTTTTAATCCTTTAATGAAGAATGATGAAATAATTATATTGACAACAACAGGACCTCCCCTTCAGTTTTAATATAGACGAGTCCAACCAAGGGTCGAGTGCTTCGTACATATTCGGAAAAATAGCGCGGTTGCCATTTCCGAGACAATAATTATACCGGAAAGTAATATTACAGAAGGAAACTCCGCAATTTATGAATATAATCTTATAAACCATCGAAAGTGGCAACGCTGTATTTTTAGATATTTCCAAATAACGGAATATCGATCGACCGAATAAACCCGAAACAGACTGAAACGTGTAGTTACTACAAATTTTTAGATGTTAAATGCCACTGTATGAAAAAATTATATTATTTCGCAGACCACCGGATGAAACTTTATACAATAAGGGCGTATTTTTGTCTACACATTAGCACTTTAAAATACTAATTCAGATTGAATGGCACATAGATGTGTTCATGAGATGCATACAAATTTACGCAAAAAATAATGTGAATTTGTGCTTTTGTTCTTGTGTTTTGTGAGGTTACTGTGCCGGTTTTTGTTTGGATTACCTACTTTGTGTTTTTTAAAAATAAAGTTGGTTTTAAATAAGGCCGAAACGGTAAATAAAATTGCAGTTTTTTTCTAAAGGATAAAGTGACATTTAAGTCGTTCAGTTCCGACGGGTTTGTCGACCATTTGTAAATGCCGCGGCGGTTGGTTCGAGTCAGTTGAAGTTTATAAATCAGAGATTGTTTCCTAGCGAACTGAACTGAACGTAAAAGTTTATAATAATGTACCCTGAAAAATAACCAACTTCCAATCTGTCAAGCGGTTATTGACTTTCTAAAGAGTGACAACACTGCTCAAAATTCATTGGCGTTTTCCGCCATATGTTGTTTTGTTTATCTTTCTCCCAATGTCACCACGTACTTAATTTTGGTTTGACGTCAGGTCATGTACAGGGCATATTAAATTAAAGCGCCATTTTTGGATATTTTTCTTCAATTTATTTTCATCTCAGGAATTGCCGGTGTAAATATAATATGTCATTTACTAACACCCTGTATAATAATTATATAATTGTCTTAAATTCGAACTGAACTGAAAAAATAATGTCTGGATACAGCTAGAATATTTATAAATTGATATCCTTGGTATAACATGTCAATTTCTTTACGTAAGATTTTATTCCATAGTTCAGAAGTTATTTCATATTTTATTCTTTGCGGAGAAGCTCGAAAGTTTAGAAACAAAGATATTAATCAGTACAGAGATTTTCAAGAAAATTTTCTAGAACGGAAAATATACAATCGTCTTATCCACTCAGATCCGCTTATATCGAGCATAAAGAAATGTCCTCAAAACAATTAAAAAAATACCCAACTATTAATATTTTTTGATGAGCAATTTGTAATGGATAAAGTACCAGGAAGTGAAAGTTTAAATGAAAGTTAAAGCAATAGCCACTAATTTTATTGTATTATTATATTATTATACCCAGTTTTAAGTAAAAAACAATATATATCGACGATAAATAAATAGTATCTCATTTTTTAAAAAGTTTATCGTTTCTTCAGTTTTTGATTCTCTGGATATTAAGGAGGGAGGAGGGCGATTTTTCTTTCGTTTGTACATGCAACTATTATCAATTCTTAACAATTTTTAATATGAAACAAACACTTAGTTTTTTTTTTTGTTTTTTTTTTTTATGTTCAAACACAAGCACTATAGGAAAAACCCTTTAGGGTACTCTGGCGTGTGTGCGCAAAAAGCGATTCATGTTGGTTTTGAATCGTTGGAGGTTATATTCGTTGGGAAAAACGATCTCGGGAAGGTCGGTCGGGAAGTACTAAGCTTAACCACATATGGATGGGCGGCAGTGGTTCGTCGTGTATTTCTGCTATTCGCTGCTCTCGGCGAAATTAAGAGGGATCCGATCAGACGAATGGCCCTACTTTCGATGGAATCCAGTAGCCGAAGAGTAGGTTTGGGTGTAGAGCTCCAGACATGAGAACATTACTCTTGTGACGGTCGAATCTGGGCTTTGTATAGTGTCAAAAGTTGTTGAGGTGTGTACAACTTTGTGGTTCGGAAGAGAACACCAAGTTCCTGAGAAGCTATCTTGGCGATTGCCACAACGTGGTTATGCCAAGACATATTTCCTCCAAGATTGACTACCAGCAAATTAATAGATAAAGCCAGTGGGATTGCGTGTCCGGCCATGACTATATCCGGTTCTGTAATGTTAACCTTTTTAGAGAAAACTGCTGCCAAGGTTTTTTAGAGTTAAATTCGACTTGGTTACTGTTACCTCAAGCCAAAATTTCTTCCAGGTCTTTGTTGAGGCGTGATATTTAATGCTGTCTGCGAAGATGTGCGTCGGCAGCCGATATTCTTGCATCCAAAGAGAAAGATGAGATAGATAAGTGTGCTATCGTCAGCAAAACTAAATATCGGAATTTTCGTTTCCACTAGAAGGTCGTTAATGAACAGTAAGTGGGAGACAATATGGACCCTGAGGAACACGGGCATTGATGGTGAAGGTGTTTTAGAGAAATCCGTCAATCGCCACTTGCAGAGAGCTGGACAACCATGCACAGAATCGACTGTGCATACCATAGATTCACAGTTTACTTAGAAGCCCCTCCTGCCAAACACTATCAAAGGCTTTAGAAACATACAGTGCAACAGCCCGTGACTCCCCATGATGTTCGATTGCGTTGTTCCAAAGATCGGTGACATAGGCTAGAAGATCTCCAGTTGATCTGGACTTCCGAAAACCATATTGATGATCGCTGATAATGTTGACGCCTTCCAGGTACTTTAGAAGATATTTGTTAATAGCTTTCTCCATTACTTTTGATATAACTGAAAGCAATGCGACTGGTCGATAGTTGTTAGGCAGAGTTCTCTTACCTTTCTTTGGTATAAGCATCGTCTTCCAGCACGATGGAAATATTCCTTGTTTGTAGGATAAGTTAAGTGTCTCGTTTATCAACGAGATATATTTCTTCTATATTCTCGACAGCTGTCGCGTCATATCCTATGACGATCTAATAAATTTAAATAATGGTAAACAATAAGATAAGTAGTTAATGAATGTTTTGTTATGATCTGAATGATCAGGATATTATTCAAATATTGATTAAAATTATTTACTTATTTATTTGTTATTAGTGGGTCCACGTTGCTTTTTTACCTATGTCTTGTTCCGAGTTGGGTCACAAATAGTGGCTATTAATAATAGTAACTTAGGTTTGGCAGATCAAGATACTGAGAACATAACTTCCTTATACTATGTGCATATTAGACATATTTACTTACACTAATTTATGAACAAAAAAATATATATCCGTTGTCATTTTTGTCGAGTGGCCAAAAAGAAACTAATCAAAAATAAAGCAGGCTTGGAAATTTTAAATTCGTTGGTGATAATAATCTATTTATCAGTATCCTTATAATATTAATTAATTTAGTTGTCTTATTTATTATACTTTTAACTGTTTTTTTTTTGCTCATTCCAGGTTTCTGAATTAAGGCTTTTGGTTTCGAACCTAAATATATTAAAGACGAGTTTAAAAAGCTAACAGAAAATGTTGCAAAAGAATCTAGCGTAGGAAGCTAGAAATTGCTCCCATTAAACTGTTGTTAAGGTGTGGTTTCCTCGGGGTGACGATGATAGGCGATCGCCGATGATCGTGAAGTAATGCTTAATAGCAAATCAATGTCTCCGTCCACCCGGCTATGTTGAGCAACTGAATATGGTTTTAGCGATCGTCGCGAGTCGACTGCTTTGAGAGACAGTTTAATCGCAACCGCTGATTTTGTTGGTGCATTTTAACAGAAAACTGACTTTCGAAAACGAAGGAATTGGAAAGCTAACAGAAGTGGTGGCCAAACAGCCTCCTTTATTTGATTTAAACTGGGCGGCATACAAGTTTGAGATACTGATACTGATTATATTTTTCTGTTCGCAAAAATAAGAATGTTTTGCTAACCAGTTAAATGATACCCTTTTTAATATTGAAATTAAAAGAAAACGGATCTCAAAATTAATAAATTGACGTTCTTTCCAATATTCTTATTAAATATATGTCTTTTCTTTTCAAAGCCCTGTTATTTTTTTACAATATAATTTAGAATTTTAATTAACGGGGCAATTAATAAGTAGTAATTATGTAAATTCATTTCTCATCGATATTTCCGGTTAGAAAAAGATAGGAACTTGTTATTTTCTCTGTCATTCATTCCTTTTTGTAACGGTTTGTAACATCGAATTTAAGTCTTTCGAGAAGAAACATAAAATATGTAAAACACACTGCAGTAAAAACGACATAGATATATCTTATAGTGTTGCTGATAGAGCAAGAACTATTTTAAATAACACTAATTTTAATATTTTCCGATAAGGAATTCCTGATATATTGAATTCTTTCCAAATCAATGTTTGCGTTACCCCCATCACTTTATTTGAAGGACAAGGGAAAAAAGTTTGTAATCAAAGTTGTTCATGATACATGAAAGATTTATTTGTAAGTATTTGCAATATACCTTATCTAAGAAAATTGTAGATAAATCGATTGTTAATAAATTACTATTAGTAGTAGTAGGCAGTTCGACAAACTTGCAGATGATTTCCAGCAAGTTTTCTTGGCAACATTTCCCCTAATTATTTTTTCCGATTGCTGTACGGTGAACGGCTTCCGAGATACAGCCGGGTACATCGCCTAGTTGGACACCATGTACAGACTTTAGATGAATATTATGGTAGTTTTCCAAGCTGATCGTATAACAGTAATTTTTTGTATGTTGTTAATAATTTAAAAACATTTTGTTCATAATTTCTGTCTGCAATATTTGTTAAATGGCAGAACTCATAGGTAGAGAGACGGTGATAATAGGGGGTCCGTGAAGTGGAATATCAGTAATTTGGTTTTTCGTATAGTTTAGGTCCCCCTCTATAACTTGTATATCTGATGAAATGCCGTAGAGCGTTGCTGAGAGGCGCTGTACCGCTTTAGTTAGGAAATTCTTAATAAATTCAAAATTATATCGAGCCATGTCTGAAAATGAATTTACAGCATCTGCGTGACCCCAAAGTCACGGAAAATACATTTTCTGACAAGTCAACCCTTACATATACTTTTCCGAGCGTGTAAAAAAATTAAAATTAAAAAAAAAGCGAATTTGAAGTTGGAACTTTCTAGAATGGAACATCATGTATTAAAGATTATGTGAAAAAAATTTGGTCGTTCCAGGTCTCGCTATTTCATTATTGGTATTTTTTAAAAATCTCCGCGGAGGAAATTCGGAAAACGATCGTGACATGTCAGAAAATTGTCACACTATATTCCTTGACACCCAAATACTCTGGAAAAAAATTTCAGAAGAATCGCACCTAGCTAGGCGGAATTCTGACAATATTACGCAGAGATAACGAAAAGCAGGTATCGTTCAGTTGTATATATTCAATATTCAATCGCAATATTCTTTTTATCAGAGAATTGTTTACGAGTCATATCCATGTGAATACAAATCGATTAAGCCCACTTGGACCCATGTCACTTGAGACTTTATAATTTTTCCATTCATTTTTCTTTGACACGCTCGGAAAAGTATATGCAAGGGTTGACTTGTCAGAAATTGTGTTTCCCGTGACTTTGGGGTCACGCAAATGCTGTAATAGTACATTACGTATCAACGGCCGAAAAGCCTCTGACGGCCCGAGATATGTACCGTATTTTTTTTTACAAGTGCTCCGAAGCTTTGATGCCAAATAAATAAAGAAATTCTTCAGGCAGTTTTCCTGTCTACATGACATGAAAACACTCGCGCATGGAGAATGTAAATATCTATTTATTTTTTTTTGACAAATTGGCTCGGTGGCCTAGTGGTATAGCGCCTTGTGCTCTGAGAGTCGCGGATTCAAATCCCGCACTCGGCATCTCTGGTTTTATTTATTTTTTTACAAGTGCCCGAGTGTTTGAGGCCATATAAATAAAGAAATTCTTCAGACATTTTTCTAAAACATCATTGAAAAATTAACTGCCAATTTAAGTTATATATAATCCGCTATTTATTATCGCATGTAGTATGGCTCGGTGGGTAGAGTGTCCGGCTGGCGATCTCAGGGTCGCGGGTTCAAATCCCGCACCGACTATTCTGGTTTTATTTATTTATGAGCACATAGTGACTCGAAGCGGGCGGGAAAAATCTTTCCCGCCCGCTTTCTTGGAGAACGCACACTTTCGGTGAAGAGAACATGCATGAAAAGAGGCACTTTCGGGGCACATGTAAAAAAAAATTCATTTTCAGATATATCTCGATATAATTTTGAATTTATTGAGAATTTCCGCTCAGCAACGCTCTACGGCATTTCATCAGATATAAAAGTTGTAGAGGAGGACCTAAACTCCACGAAAACCAAATTACTGATATTCCACTTTACGGATCCCCTATTGTTAACCCACTTTGAAATCTTACCTGAAAAATTACTATATCATAGAATGGGGTTTGTTTATTTTATTAATTTCTACTTGTCGGCGAAACGGCCCATGGCCAATCGGCTGTCGGCGAACAGTCCCGCCGGCGAACCGGCGACGGCAAAACGGCGACGGCGACGGCGAAACGGCGACGGCGAATAGTCCTAGACCCATTTTTAAGGCTTTCGGAACGATATCAAACATCATATTCGTGTTGTATATCAGGGTATTTGTTCCATAATAAAGCTACAACTCCTTGATACCTATCTGATAAAAGCAGCTTTACTTTAAATTTAGCGATGATTTACTAGAGCTTTTTCACAACCAGCCTTTTTAAAATTACCCTCGGTCATTCTTCTCTGCAATATTGCAAAATGTAACATACGGTTTGTTTTCACATTTATTAATGAATATGTAATATATTTAGCAGAAAATCCAGGGAAAACATAATACAATTACGGTTTTCTAAACACATAAACTAAAAATTCATTCACGTGAATCGACGAAGACAAATCAACTGCTATTGTGGCGTCAGACGATGACAAGCGCTATCTTTACCGGACATTATCTCAGCTATTATTTCAAGTAAATTTAAAAGTTGTTTTTTTGGGTCACACTTCCTTTAAAGGTATATTTTCATATTTTTTTTTGGGTTATTCAAATCTTTCTTTTCCTGGCAGATCTGACTATTTAGACTGGTATATTAATTTTTATCCACATTAAGTATTGAATATAATTAAGTATTAATTGAGAAATTACTGTAAGAAATAAAAATATATGGTGTTAAAATAATATTCTTTATTTTTTAATGAAACATTAAAAATCAATAATATCAACATAAACAAAAAGAGCCATATATATATTTGCAGTGTAACTCCTTTTATGATATATGTAATTATATAAAATAATTTGGTGCTATATTCTTCTGCATATAAAAATTTCTATTTAATCGAGCAATCTGGCAAAACCTTTATTTCCTTTTTAATACATAGTTTACTGGAAGAAGATATAAATTTATATAGTTTATTATTGTTTACACCCGTATTATGTGATATATGTTATACAAGTTTGAAAAACTTTCATAAAAGAGACTCACACGACAATTATGCATTGGCTTAATAATAACATATTTTACAAATTAAATATCTACCTAGAACATATTACAAACTATTTTTTATCTCGCTAGACCTTTCCTTTAAATTTAAGATATGTCGTTCGTATTACCCTTAATAAAAAATATTTACATTATATACAATATCTACACATTATTAAAAATCCAATAAGATGAATGAAATCAGATAATATATTTTAATTGAACGAGATATATTGCTTATTTATGTTAGTTACAATAAGAAGGGACATTACAAGGGGATATAAAAATATTTTTTAAACGAATCTGCTAAGACGATAGAAACAATACACCTTGTCCAAGATAAGGAGGGCAGATACAGGGATCTCGGAAACCGTAAGAGACACGAAGTCGGTTAAGTGGAGGTAAAGTTGCGCATTTACGTGCCTAATAATATGCCGTTTAGAAAGTTTTAACATTCCGAGTAGTTCCGGAGATATCTGGAAAAACCCGAGATTCTGAAAATTCGTTTCATTTTTTCCTAGATTTTTTTGGAATCTACAGTAAATTGCACTTTTACATTGCAACTTTTTCCGCCCTATCTAACAGTGTTAAATGTTTTGTAATCAAACGAGTCGTCTTCGAAGGGCCATCATCAACTTTATTTTTTAAAATACGGTCCTGTTTTCCTGATATTGGAATTTGAGAGCTTTTTTTCTTCCGAATGCAACGATGTATGACATGACACATTGTGGTTTAATGATGTTTCGAGGATTGTTTGAACAACATCAGGAGATTTTGGGATATGGTCCTGTATGTCTCCTAATTTCATAAATAATATCTCATAAGTAAGCTCTAAATTTTTACTCTATTTGATCATTTAGTAAATTCAGTTTTACTGAATAATCAAATAGACCTTAACAATTCTCCTTTTTTAAATTTATTTCACTAATCCGCTATTATATGCATAAATAAATCTATAAAATAATTTATATAATCACCTTACTGACCATTTGGAAAATCCCACTTTTACTATTATATCCCCTATACCCTACACCATCTTTATACCTGTAATAATATATTAAGATTGTACACTTTGTTAGATATAGAAAAATATTCATTCATTCTCAATCTGAAGAAGCTACAGTGATAGCGAAACATATAATTTTTAAGAATATAGTGGAAAAGAAATATAACGTAGTTTTATTATTTCTCATATTAGTTATGGATTTCTACCAAGTATCTGCTGAATCAACTAATATTTAAGTTTTTTGGGAAAGTTTTTTGTTACATTAGTAGGTACCTTAAAACTGTTGGCTCCCGATATAAAATTATTTTAATCAAAAATTATTACCAACCCAAACCATATTTTATTATTTGGGTTGAATACAAATAATCCTGTTTTAACCCATTATAAACAAATAAGGGTTATTCACGTTATTCGAGACGACATATTATAGCTAAGCTATTTGTTTTGGATAAAAACAAATATTCAGGGTGGATTGGTTCCAATTTGAGGTACATTTTAAAATTATTTTCATAATCTACAGGTTGTCCCAAAAACACGATACGTATCAAAGTTGCATTTTTTTAAACATAATGTCCAGTATATTATTTCATTTTCGGTTCCTACGATCAAAATAAATATTACTTTCATTAAGGATTACCGTACTTAAAACTTACGGTTTGTGAAATATTTCATATTTTGTCAAAATGTAGTAACAATTTTAATGATTAAATTCTCAACATGTATTTTGTTATTTAAACCCAATTTCTCAGTTGACTCTACTCACTGATTAAGTTTTGTGTATCAGTTATGAAAAATTCACTAACTTATACACGGTGTCCAAAAAGTACTACTGAATAATTACAAGTTTGAAATGGTAATAATTTGCTTAATTTAAATATAACACCCTGTATTTTATGTCACTAGCAGATGTAGAATTTAATTGTCAATCAAAAGGTATTAACCTCTCCCATAGCTAATTACTCGCATTTTCATGAAAAATGCAAATATTCACAAAGCAGGCTAATTATAATCAATTTAATATTAATCAAGTCGCCTATGACATTTTGATAGATCAGATCTAGATTCTAGAGAAACAGAGGGTTTACAGTAAATGTCAGTTATTTTTAAAAGTATTTCGCTGGAAATCGTAATTTAGTTATAATAGTGGTAGTTTCTGTTTTTTTTATTTTATTAGTTACTTAAAATGATAAGTTATCCAAAAGAAGAACGAATTGATATGATTTTTATTCCTGGAGAATGTCTGCAAAGCTGCTTACTTGCTTCCCGACTTTACGCTCAAAAATTTCCTAACAGACACTATCCAAATAGAGAGGTTTTCGAAAGATTGTTGACTCAATTTACACAAACTGGGAGTGTTCAGTATAAAAAAACCCACTAAAAGGAAACTTGTGACAGGAAACGAACAAAATGAATTTGCTGTAATTGGTTCTGTAATCGAAAATCCTCATATCGGTCAAAACCTAATTGCGCAAAATATCAACATTAGCCAAGCAAGTGTCTCAAGGACATATAAAAACAAAAAAAAACCGTATAAAATTCAGCGTCACCAAGAACTTTCTGCAAACGATTTTGATAAACGAGTGGAATTTTGTATGTGGGTGTTAGACAAAGTGGCAGATAATGAAAACTTTTTTAATTTTGATATGTTTAGTGATGAATGTAGATTTCATAATAATGGATCTGTGAATAGACATAATTTTCATTATTATCCTGATTCCAATCCACATCAATTTAGAATAGTAAATAATCAACACAGATGGTCAGTGAATGTTTGGGACGGAATAATGGGTCGATATTTAATCGGTCCATACTTTTTCGAAAACAACTTAAATGGGGAATTGGTTTTAGATTTTTTGATAAATCAATTGGGAATATTGTTGCAAGACATTCCCATCGCCATCAGAGAAATGATGTGGCTTCAAAGGGATGGAGCACCAGCACATTTCTATCTTAGGGTCCGTAAATTTTTAAATTACCAATTTCAAAATCGATGGATCCAACAACGCCGGATAATATGAAGGAGCGCATTTTCCCTCTGTTCCTCTAGAATCTACATCTGATCTGTCAAAATGTCATAGGCGACTTGATTAATATTAAATTGAGTATAATTAGCCTGCTTTGTGAATATTTGCGTTTTTCATGAAAATGCGAGTAATTAGCTATGGGAGAGGTTAATACTTTTTGATAGACAATTAAATTCTACATCTGCTAGTGACATAAAATACAGGGTGTTATATTTAAATTAAGCAAGTTATTACCATTTCAAACTTGTAATTATTTAGTAGTACTTTTCGGACACCGTGTATAAGTTAGTGAATTTTTCATAACTGATACACAAAACTTAATCAGTGAGTAGAGTCCACTGAGAAATTGGGTTTAAAAAACAAAAAAAAAGTTGAGAATTTAATCATTAAAATTGTTACTACTTTTTGACAAAATATGAAATATTTCACAAACCGTAAGGTTTAAGTACGGCAAACCTTATTGAAAGTAATATTTATTTTGATTGTAGGAACCGAAAATGAAATAATATACTGGGCATTCCATTTAAAAAAATGCAACTTTAATACGTTTCGTGTTTTTGGGACAACCTGTACAGTATGAAAATAATTTTAAAATGTACCTCAAATAGGCCCCTATCCACCCTGAATATTTGTTTTTATCGAAAACAAATAACTTAGCTATAATATGTCGTCTCGAATAACGTGAATAACCATGTATAACAATTTTACAATATCTTAACAAATTACAAAATACATTATCACCTATAGCCTATTCGAGTATCAATTACATATCTTCGTACTATTTATAAGAGCAAAAGTGTGATACGATAACACTCTTGTGGATTCATAGCTAGCTATAAATAAATAAACGAAAAATAATTAAACTGACGAGGATTATAATATCTAGAGTCCGGATTAAAAAGCATAAAGATACTGAAAATAAGCGCTTAAAGAGCGAGTTTCACTTAAAAAAAGCATGAAATATGTCCAAAAAAGGCATAAAAAATATAAAAAGCATAAATTAAAAACAGAATTTAGCATAAATAAAATCTCGAAATAAACACAATCTTAAAATAGAATAAAGTTATATTATAACAAAATTAACTTTTGGAAAAACAAGCAATAACCAAATGTTTGTTTAAGTGTTCAATTTTGAAGTTTTATCTTCTATCACTTAAAATGTTTTTATAGTCCGATAAACTACTCTCTACGTCAACACTTGTTATGGGCGCATATTTAAATTTTGCAATCATATTGCAAGTCTGGATTAGGATTTCTTGCCAATACCAAAGCAATTTTTTTAAATTTTTGAAAACTTTAATTCTTAAACAATTTTTTTGTACTATTTGGCCAGTTCCTCCAGGTTAATGGCATCTTCGAAATCATTAATTTCTTTTAATGGAGGCATTCCTTATCTCTCGACAGATCTCATTGTGTCAGTCACAAAATTAAACTTACACTTAAATAGGCCAAATGGTCCTTAATTTCTTCTTGATTTAGGTCCATTTGACATTCTTTAATTGCCTTGCTGGCTGATTCGGGTAGCTCAAATATAACTTTATAGAAATTTTCGAAATTATCTGTATAATATATTGCAGCATCTAACCAAGTACCCCACCTTATTAAAACGGGTTCAGGTTGTAATGGGGTGTTAGATATTTGTTCTTTGAAGAGTTGTACCTGTAAGGGCGCCTTAACAAAAACTTTTTTTCCATTTTTAATAAGTTCATTAAGAAGAGGAAATTGTTGCCTTATAGTTTCAGCAACTCTATTTAAGCCATGTGCTAAGCAAGTACAATGGATTAATTTTGGGTGAAACACTTTTAAATTTGAAGTCGTTTTGGCAATATATGCTGCTGCGTTAGAATACATCAGTAATACTTTGTTACAGGGAACTGGTCCTGGCAGGTAAAAGCTTTTTATTGCTTCAACCTTGATATTGTGTTACTATTTGTACTTTCCAGCTCTTTGGAGCATATTAAATATCCTGTGGTTGGAATGTCTTCATCAAGAACTCCGATAATTCAATTTACAACATATCTTTTACAAGCAAATGCTTTAACTACTAAAAAATGATCAAATATTTCAAAGGCAAAAAGCTATAAATAGGCACAAAAATGCAAAATAAGCATTATAAACACCGCCTTTTTCGCAATTTTTTCGTTCAATTCATTAATATTTTGAGTTATCTACTATTTGCTTTTAATATTTACAATTAGCACAATGCCTGAAAATCCGGACTCTAATAATATCTATTAACCTAAAGAGTGTTGCGTTTCCGCAGAAGATTGCAACGTGTTCATTCATCTGTCTACTATATAGAAGATACTTTCATTCCATATTAAATATAGAAAAAAAAATTATAGCAAATGAAAAAGAGAATATCAACACTGATTTCATAATTTGAAGGGAAAATAAAATGGCACCAGTTTTTATGATACATAAGATTTTTTCTTATTTCTCTGCTTTCACCGAAAATATCTATGAAATGGCTGGCTCTGAGAATCAACTGAAATACGATTGCCCCACAAAAACTTTTAGAAGAGACCAAAAATGCTATAATAATCTATTCAAAAGATCAAAGGAAATGTATTAAATAAATTGACTTACCAATGTGGGTTGCCTGAGGTTACAAAATAAATTTTCCAATAATATTTCTACATTATTTGCAATACAAATTAGAATCTTAAATAATGTGCTTGTGAAATTAGAACTGTATAATATTCTTGATTTTCGCAAACTTTAATTTAAGTGGTATCTGAATGGTTTATTTTTAATTATATTAAAGTCATAAATTATTATCGATATGTATTTAACTTCTGTCTCCTTGTTTTTAGATGGAGATGTTTAAACATGTAGAGTTAACTACAATTTACAGAGGTATTATAGGTGTGGCTATTTTGATTATGTATAGGTACACTGAGCGAAATTTCGAGTTGATATAACTCAAGTATGAGTTATCCTAGACCGAAGCGTGTTGCTAATAGGGGACAGCCCAGATCTCTGAATTACTGCAACCAAATCGAAGAAATTGCATCAACTCACTATTCATAAGTTATGATAGTACAGAAGATGCTCACGCCCCACCGTCTTAAATTATTGATAGGCTACCGTAGCTACCAGTATGTAAATTGTGATGCGTTATTAGTCGGGCGAGATTAATTCATGATTCGAGCTATCGAAACTTGACATTTAAGTTGTTCTAGCTTACGAAGGTGGCTGGAATAACTCACTCTTTGGGCTGCCAGACTCCAAATTTTGGACTACCAGTATCTAAATTGTGGACTATCGGAACTCAAAAATTTTCGTGATTTAACGCCTGCATATTGTGGACTTCAATTGCCCTTTGTTTTTTCAAGATATGACATTGTTGTTGTATATGCATTCCAATTATAACAATTTTGTATGCATCTCCCTCCTGTCCCTCCATTTTACGCCAACTGACCAAAATGATGCAAAACACATATTTTCACGCACAGAGAACAAAGATGAAAAATCCCGCAAACAACGCAACGGCCTACAGATGTATATACGCACGATCGAAGGAGAATTGACGAATAACAATTTAATGAACCGCGCCAAACCTACACGAGCACGAATTCGGAACTTTCCGCGACCTTACGATCTTGCGATTTAATCTCGATATGGGGTTTTGGAGCACGTTTCCTGAATTATTCCAACTAAAAATAATTTACAGATGGTAATGAGTTAAAACAATGCACGTCCGAGTTAAAATGACACTTTATAATTAATTAGTAAGTTTTCCCAATCCAGAAACTGAGTTCAGGTAACTCATAAAATAGTTACAAGATGGGGAATTGCGATGATTCCAAATATGTTTAAAATGTTGATAAAAAATTTCTTTCTGGATTGAGGCGAACTAAAAGAACCCGAATTACTGTAGCGTTTTTAAATAATTTTTGATAATTCGTAGGCTCAGTTAGAACAACATACAGAGGTGAGTTGAGGTAGCTCCAATTTTGCAACCCACGACATTGGTAAATGCATTTTTGTCAGTGTAGTCGTAGAAAACTCTAGATTTTGCTAACCGTAATGATTTACTCAAATAATGTATTATACGTACGTGCTTGCAGGTCGTGCAGCAAATTTCATCCTACAAATAGTGTATATGTGTGTATGTGTATATGGTGTACTTAGACCTTTTCACATACACGTGAGTGCTGATAAGACTTTCCGGTTTATAGAATAAGGGCCCACCCAAGGATGTCTCTATTTATATGTTACATTTTTAACGGCTATATCATAAATTGATGATATTTTCATTACACTTTTATGGCAGTACCAGTGGCGGTTCTTCCACAGGAGCACATGCGCACGTGCACCTCCAAAACGAATAAAAATATATTGATTTATATTCATTTAATATTATTTATCGTATTAAGTCCGACCCTCCCTAATATTTTATCGTCCCGTCAAACCAAACTGTATATTATATCTATCAACGGAGCGCGATCCGTCCAGCGCGCCAGTCGTCGCTGACGTCATTGATGACGAAAAATGTATATTTTAATATGCGGAACATAAATTTCTCTTAAGTGGTGGAGGCGGGGGATAGCGGGGTTATGGCAATTTTTCATGCAAAAGTCGGACAATTTTGGTGTACGCCTTTGTTTATTTGCTCGCGCATATACAGGGTGTTATGGAAATGACGTATTATATTTAAACCGGCAATTCCTGAGTTGAAAACAAATTGAAGAAAAATATCCAAAAATGGCGCCTTAATTTAATATGCCTTGTATATGACCTGACGTCAAACGAAAATTAAGCACGTGGTGACACTGGGAGAAAGATAAACAAATCAACATATGGCGGAAAACGTCATTGAATTTTGAGCAGTGTTGTCACTCTTTAGAAAGTCAATAACCGTTTGACAGATTGGAAGTTGTATATTTTTCAGGGTACATTATTATAAACTTTTACGTTCAGTTTAGTTCGCTGGGAAACAATCTCTGATTTATGAACTTGAACTGACTCGAACCAACCGCTGCGGCATTTATAAATGGTCAGGTATGTTCTCGTTTGTTCGATTCGAACGACACCCGTCGGAACTGAACAACTTAAATGCCACTTTACCATTTAGAAAAAAACTGCAATTTTATTTACTTTCTCGGCCTTATTTAAAACCCATTTAATTTATAAAAAAACACCAAGTAGGTAATCCGAACAAAAACCGGCACAATAACCTCACAAAACACAAAAACAAAAGCACAAATTCACATTAGTTTTCGCGTAAATTTGTATTCATCTCCTGAACACATCTAAATACCATTCAATCTAAATTAATATTTTAAAGTGCTACTGTGTAGACAAAAATACGCGCTTATTATATTAAGTTTCATCCGGTGGTGCATTTAACATCTAAATATTTTCTAGTAACTACACATTTCAGTCTGTTTCGGGTTTATTCGGTCGATCGATATTTGGAAATATCTAAAAATACAGCGTTGCCACTTTCGATGTTTTATAAGATTATATTCATAAATTGCGGAATTTCCTTCTGTAATATTACTTTCCTGTATAATTATTGTCTCGGAAATGGCAACCGCGCTATTTTTCCGAATATGTATGAAGCACTCGACCCTTGGTTGGACTCGTCTATATTAAGACTTAAGGGGAGGTCCTGTTGTTGTCAACATAATTATTTCATCATTCTTCATTAAAGGATTAAAAATTGTTTTAGGCCCATTACAAATTAGCGTTTTTATTATTTGTGACTTTCTATTGCGAAATAATTTGTATCCTATCTTCTGTGTGTGTTGTTGTTCTATGTGTACGATAGTGTAATTATGCGTTCGTGTTTAGTGCTTTTGTGTAATCTGATAATAGGTGCATATCTTCAAAAAAACGAATTTGAAACTCGTGGTTGTCTCTGTGTTTCTTTAAGTGATTTAGTGTAATTTGTTCTATTTCACTATGTATTTTTTTCTCTCGACGATATGCCGGTTATGTTCTGAGATTGGAAATAAGAGGCCGAATGGGGTTTAGTGGATATAAGCTTATTATGCAGTCCCACACTATCATCAGGGAACGTGATGAGCATAAACCTCTTCCCATAGAAAAAATAAATGAAGGTGCCCTGGATTCCTTACTCGTGTCGTCGGCCTGGATTTAATTTTTAAGTAAGCTAAATATTTAGTTTTATAAGAATCTAAAGTTTTACACTTTTCCACAGTTTGGCAACATTGCGCCAGAACATGTATTTATTACACAGCTAGGCAGTATAATATGATTTTGCCACGGAGTGACCTGTGGGTTTATGGGTGAATTATCCCAGTATTTAAACGTTCGATTTAAAAAAAAAATATGTAGCGCTTCTCTAGGACACCCCAGGAGTCACACATTTAAATATAATGCGTCATTTCCATAAGACCCTGTATGTAGTAATTCGAGCATGGATGTTTAAATCTTTTAATATTACATATTTATTAAGTTAAAATTAATAGTTTGACGGTGGACTGTTTAAAAAATAACTTTAGCTCTTTGAGTTTAGAGCAAGAATTTGAAGTGAAAAATGCGGGAAGACCTAAACTCGAAATTAATTTAACACAGACCACAAAGGGTAAATCTAGAGACTTTATTAGAAAGTTTAAAAATGAAATATACGAAAAAAATTACTGGATTTGTGGATGCAGCACAACTAACCGATTGTTTTGTTTTTCCTGGTTGTTGTTTGGTCGCGGCGTTGCGGAGCCTGCCTGGATAGAATAGAAAATAATCTTCAGAGCATATTTTCTGCCTCGTTTATACTTTAACAAATAATTGTTACCATACCAATGACCACGACCGAAGGTGAACGATGTTTTTCAACATTAAAACGAATAAAAACATTTTTGCGAAGTTCTATTAATGAACAGCCCTAGCAATGCTATATCTATTGAAAAAAAATGTATAGAGGGTATTCCAAACTTTAATGAGGCTGTTATTGATAAATTTTCTACAATTAAGAACCGAAGAATGGACTCTACGTTTAAGCACTATTATACACTAAAAGAACCTTATTTTCCAAAAATTAACGCATTTTCATATTGCTTTTTTTCTTCCTACGTTTAATATGCCAAAGAATATAATTATTTGGTCGTTACAGAAAAATAAAATTTTAAAAATAATTTCATGAGCCGCCACTGGTCAGTACTATTCCAAAAATATATACAAAATTTCTAAAAATCTTAACAGTAAATCTGTAAGTGTATTTTTGAGGATAAATTTAAACGTGATAGTTTTGTTATACTATCTGAAAAATAAGTATAATCTACAACAAGAAATATACAGAGGAAACAATTATTGCATATTGATACCTTATTATATAATACTAATAATAATAGTATTTGTTAGCAGACATGACACGGTTATAGTTAGTAGTTGCATATACCATTCGTCTTGGAAAATACAGGGCCCTGCATCTCACCTCCCGTATTCTTTAGCTCAGTTATTAATTAAGTTAGGATCTTGATATTTCGTAAACAACTTTACCCGTATCTGAAAACGCGTTTCAATAAAAAAATGTTTTAACAAACTAATATCCCAAAAAAGTATGACGTCATAAAAATATATTTTTGCCATATATTTTATGCCTTATTTCGATAGCTCGTATAATTACCTACTTACCCCTAAAATTTAATTGATAATGAAAACTTTAAAAAAATCAGTCATGAGGATACATTTTTTAGACTATATGCCATATATTTTGTTGCTTATTTCGATCCCTATCATAGTTACTTACTTATCCCTAAAATTTAATTTGAAATCAGTTTAGTGATATCAGGGAAAAACATAAAACTAAAAAAAAATCAGTTTTGCACCATTTGTTTTAAAAACTAATTAAAAATAGAAATAGTGCTTTGTTACTGAAATTATGCAAGATAGTTACTAAATAAGGTTTAGAAGTCTTAAACGAAGTTTGATTGGTACGGATCCTTGTGGAACGACCTTCCTGAGGTCGTGTTCCCAACGAATTTAACCTCCAAAGCTAACGGTTCAAAATCAACGTGAATGGCTTTATTCGCACGCACACCACTCCCAGAGTGTCTTCCAGGAGTTTTCCTTCACTCCTGATCTTTTATCTTAAAACACAAGGTGTTCAAAATGTATTCTCAAACTTCTCAAATTTTGATGCAATTTATTTTTCTATTGTCAATTCAGGCCAATTTCGATTTGAAACAAATTTAGAAATACATATCAACTATTCTAAGGCCGGTATTAGACTATCAAATATATTTGACAAAGAACTTTTATAAAATATTTTGTAACATTTCTTTGATAATATTTCTTTTATAAAAGTTTATACTAGTATTACACTCATAGAATACATATAATTACACTGTCAAAGAACTGTGACAATTTTTGAAGGAACTTGTCACGTTTTTACAATTAAAAATGAACGATAGACGTGCATTAGCTTGTCTAGCGTTACGTGCTGCCGTGATTACAATGTGTTTAGTATTAAAAAACAAAAAAAAAGAGCCAGGCGCCTTTGGGTAAGGCCCTGGGTGGCAAGACGTAATTTAAGGGGTGTCCACCACAATATCCTTCGGAAGTTACGAGTTGAAGGTATTAGTAGTTATAAAAACTATTTAAGAACGGACGAGGACACATTTATATCCAGACAGAATACACATTTAAGGAATTGTATCAGCGTTGAGGAACGCCTTATGGTTACCCTTCGGTTTATAGCAACAGGAGAGAGTTATGCTAGTTTACAGTACAGCAGTCGCATACCTCAATGTACCCTTTCAGGCATAATCCCAGAAACTTGCAAGGCAAAAAATGAAAATAAATAAATAAATATATCCAGTCTTTTATTTCGGTTTCTGTAATCCGGGTGTTGATGGTTGTACAATATTTCGAACCTTTCATACTCCGAAATTAGCAATTTTGTTGTTGAAATGCACCAGACAAATTTATTTTCCGTCATGTCCACTACCAGTCGCAGTCAATGTCAAATTTATGCCTTATTGTCAGAAAATGAGGTTACTACCGTTACCAATCAACTATAAAATCTTTTATCAAAGATAATCGTCTGTTGTTATCTTTTATAAAATATATTTTATGAAATAAATATTTTATAAAAGAACTGATATTACACTTCAAATATTTTATAAAATTTATTTTATAAAATATCTTTGTCAAATATATTTGATAGTCTAATACCGGCCTAATAACCATTTTAATGAATAAATGATTTGTCAAACCCACCATCGATTTTAAGTTATTAAAATTATTAATTGAAATAGTTGGTAACATTTGTTTCCTGCAAAGAACTATTAATATGCTAAGAACTGCGATAGGCTTGTAATTAGGAAAAGTATTGTTTTATTTCGAATCGAATGTTTGACATCCTGTACAATTCATATAAATCAAATTTGGTTAACAATACTGTTATGATCGTTATAACCAAACCAATATACTGTTGCTATTAGGGAAGCGCAATAATTCCTGCAACATAGAACTTGTAGATAAAAAATATGTTCTTCAGGCAAAGAAACACACTCTGTTATCGTATCCCATGTTTGAATTAGTTCCATAACATATGTTTATTTTAATACATTGCACTTAATTTCTTATAAATTATTACTTTAATTTTGTCACAATATTAGAGTATGTCAATATAATAAACCAATGTACCTTCTAAAAGAAAAAAGTATCCCCGTTAAAATATTATCTTTATTGTAAAAAAATTTAAATGTGCTTCATTAAATTTAATTTCTTTATTTATTAGGTACTTACTTAGGTCCGCTGAAAAAAAGATCCATTATTTTTTCCTAAAAAACAAAAATTTCTTGTACTACTATTTTTAAATTTTATTTCAGAAACGTTATATAAAAGTTAAATTTTGACTTAATCTAATATTGCGAAATGCTATTTTACGTACTATAAGGACCTTTATCACATTTTTTTAACTTTCTGTTCAAATACCTATCAAAAATGTTTTCATTAAGTCTAAGATCTTTTGGAATGTTTGAAAATCTGAAACATAACATATTTCACCACTAGTATCTACTTCTGGCCACGCCCGTTCATAATCCGAATTCCAGCAGACAGACGAGCACAAACACTATCACAGTATTATACTTCCCCATTGAGAAAGTCCCAGCACGACTACTCAATGCACTAGCTTGACAACTCATGTCTACAGGGGGTAATTTTATTATGGGCACATGTCGCTCTGTAGGCGAATCCCAACACGTCGCTTCTTTTGCTACCTGCTGAACTTTAAGGGAGAGCTCTACGGGTACACTATGAGCTTGAAGGGATTCTCGTGTCCAGCGACGAAGCCAGTGACCAAGCCAGGCTAGGTGACAGCCGCAACGAAATCTATTGCCGGAGAGAAGAAGACCGCCTGTAAATAAATACAATATTTTAAGCAATTCAGTCATCCATATACCAAATCAAAAAGCATCAGTCATAATATTAAAATGGTTTATTATTTATGTTATATCATGATATTGTTATCCCTTGATCAGCATATACATTCTCGTTGGACGTACTTTATTTTTTTATTTTTTTTGAAGTAGTCCATCTCGAAGTGGAGTGAAGTTATAGTGAGGTAAAGAAACTCAAAATCCGCTCCACCAGTTTAAAAAGTTTTGATCCTAGTCCTTAAAATACTATCAAACTAAGATCAATTTAAAGAAAAGAATTACAACTACTCCGCAATTAATAAAATGGAAATGAGATGTAAATATTTCCTTTATAATTAATTATATTAATTATTTTATTTAAGTAAGAGCATGAACATCACCGCACTATGAAAAAGTAGTTAAGTAAATTAAAATTTTACACATGTCATAAAAAGTTACCACATTCTTTTCTGAATAACTTTATTGTTTAAAATCATTTTCAATCCAAATTTGTAGGAAATATTTCCAAAGTTATCGTAAAATTAATTTAAAAGTAATAAGATGGAATTAGAATATCATACAGGGTAGGTTAAAATAGAAAGATATTTTAAACAAGTCGCAAAAATAAGTTCTGTCTTTTTCAAATAATTGGGACTTACATGTTATAGCTCTTATATGGTCATCAAAAAACTTTCTTTGAAATTTTTTGATATTTCAGTATTTATGATTAATTTACTGACCAAATGTTTCTAAGCAGTTAATAAATGATTTTACTCTCTTGGCCATGGAAATTATTTTATAAAATGAAACTGAATTGATATTTGAACGCAAGAAATGTGTTTCATCTTTAATATGTTAAAGAATGTGTGAAAATACATAACATCAAAAGAATAGCTTACTAGTAATAATAATCTACAAAAAAAAATTATTTGAAAACTTATTCAATATAACCTGTGTTCTGTGTGCTCAATGGATTTCTGCAAACGATTGAAAACATTGATTAATTTTTTTGTAGAGATTATTATTGCTAGCTAACTATTCTCTTGATATTAATAATGTCTTTCACATGTTTATCTCATCCAAATATCAATTTTATTTAGTTTTATTTTATAAATTTTTTCCATTGCCAACTTGCTAAAAACAATGATATTCAGTTATTCACTGCTTAGAAAAATTTGAAAATTGAAAATTGGTCTTGAAATTGAAATATCAAAAAATCTCAAAATTATTGTGCTGAGAATATAAGAGGCTATAACACGAAAGTCCCAATTATAAAAAAAATAAAGAACATATTTTTGCCACTTGACTCCTAGTCACTTCTCTTTTTTGACTCCTCGTGGATCTATCAATAATCAAGAAGCAAGAGGTTCCAGACTCGATTTTTAATGGTTACATAAAACTTTTTCAATTCTTATGTCGCTAATCATTTTTAATTTTAATAATTTAGTTCATTAAAAGAATGAATAGGCGTTTTAATGATACAGAATTTCTTATTTTTCAGATCTAAAAATAAGAAAGTAGAACAATATTTTTCTCATTCCTTTATAAACATTTCACGTCATATCCCTCACTGAATAACCAAATAACTATTTTATCGCAGCTATGAAAAATAAAGAATAAAAACTCACCAGATATTAATGTCGTGCCAATATCATCCCAGGTAGTAAAGTTGCCATAAAATGTCTCCGGCGTCAACGAACTCAGCATATTACTGCTTAAGTCTATCGTAAGATACTGAATTTTATCCATATTTGAGAATAATCCCGCAGGGAGTTCCGATATTTGAGTTCCTGAAATCCGTATAGCTATGCTCGGATTCTTCGTGAATTTTGCAAATGCGTCTTTTCCTATAATTCGTAAGTTTCTTCCAGTTATATGTAATTTCGTTATTTTCCTATTATTTGCACATGCCAATAGGTCATCAAGCTTATGCTCAACAAAATGTATTTTCAAACTCCTGAGTTGGCTCGCGTGTGACAATAAATAACACATTTCATCATAAAAGTGTTCAACACTCGGCCAAGTCTGCAGATATAGATCTGACAGTATCCTTAGTTGGATTAATGCCTTACTTTCAAATCTGGAAAGCTTTTTTAGGAACTGAATATTTAAAACTTGAAGAGACTTTAGCCCGTGGAAACTGTCAACTGTTATTTCTTTTATCGGGTTAAAAGATAAATCCAGATGCTTTAAACTCGCAAGATGAATCCAGATGTGTGATGGAATATAGTTTAGATTACAGTGACTTAGGTCGAGACACTTAAGATTGGATAGTTCTTGTACTGAATTTTTATTAATATCTTGAAGACTATTAGATGACAAATTCAGATGAACGAGATTTGGTAGCGGAAAATGAGGTGTGGAGGTTATTCCTGTATCTGCAAGGCTAAGATATTTCAGATTCTGTGCATAATGAAACAGCTCCTTAAAATTAGCCCTCAAAGGGTTAGAGCTTAAATCCAAATATTGTAACAATCCCAAACTAGTGAACACATTATCAGGTAATATTGTTAATTTGTTTTTACTCAGGTCTAAATGATGCAAATATGGAATATCTGGAAAAGTTGTAACGTCAATATGTTCCAAGTTGTTCGATTGCATGGATAAGTGTCTTAAAGTAAGTCCCACATCGGAGATGCTTATACTCGGAACCACTGAAAACGAGTTATAACTTAAGTCTATTAATTCTAACAGTGTATTTGCAAATACTTCTCTTGGTAAGTAACTTAAATCGTTTTTACTCAGATTCAGAATTCGAAGTTTTGGCATATCAGAAAACTGTCCATTGTGAAGATGGCTTATATGGTTATTTGAAAGGTCTAGGAACTGAAGGCTTTGTAGTCCAAAAAATGCCTTTTTGTCTACACTTAAGATATTGTTTTCTTGTAGTCCCAAGTGCTCTAAAGACGTCAAATACATAAAATTGTTAAATCCTAAGGAAGTAATGGCGTTATAGTCAAGATATAGTTTCTTCAAAAGTGATGTGTATTCCAGACATTTGGGTACTCTAACAAAATTGTTATGTCTGAAGTCCAACATGTCAAGCTTAAGCTTCCTTTTGTCTGCTGTACATACTGACATCTGGTTATAACTCATATTTAACGATATTGGATTGCTTATATTAACAAAATGATTAAACGACACTTCTGTCAGTTGATTAAATTGCAAATCCAGCTTCTTTAACGACAATAAATTGGAAAATGCTCCCGGACTAATATAACTTATAAAATTATCCGCTAGAATAATCTTGTTAAGTTGGGGTAAATTGGCAAACGATTCAATTTGCAGATATTTAATTTTGTTATCGGATATCGAAACAGTCTCTAGACTTTGCAAAGATCGAAAAGTGCCGCTCTGGATATAACCGAGCTCATTACAAGATAATCTGACATTTTTCAGCTTTGAATGAATTTCTGGTTTAAATAGATCTGGCGGAATAAACTCGATTTTGTTCGATTCTAAATTAAGATAGGTAATTTCTGGAAAGGCGTCAAACGAATCAGATTTTATCTCGTGAAAATTATTGTGGTCGAGCGACAAAATCTGCAGTCTCTCTAAACTTTTAAAAGTTTCATAGGGTAGGTCATCTCGATCGAAACTAAACGACAGCTCAAGACTTTCCAAATTGGACAAGCCGTAAAAGGCATCCACGTCGACAAATCTTAGCGGATTGAAGCTTAAACTAAGCTCTCTCATTTCTTGCAAGTCTGCAAATATTTTGCTGTCCAAATTGGTTATTCGGTTATTATTTAGGATGAGCGTTTGGACGGCAAGTCCCCAGTCAGCAAAGTCTCCTTCATTAATTTCATATATCTGATTAAAGCCAATATTAAAGTAGGACATTCGGGAACAATTTCTTAGCGTCTCGGACGGTATTCTAGTTAAACGGTTTCCGCTT
Organism: Barypeithes pellucidus; assembly: GCA_963991005.1. NCBI lineage: Eukaryota > Metazoa > Arthropoda > Insecta > Coleoptera > Curculionidae > Barypeithes > Barypeithes pellucidus. Next base: position 40,597,347 of record OZ022559.1, read on the forward strand.
AAACTAAGCGCTTTCAAACTGGTTCGGAAGTTGTCCAATGCCTGGTAGGAAAATTCACTTAGAGAATTGAAGGATAAATACAAATATTTCAGAGAGTTAAGCTGCGTTACGGCGGGAGGAATAGTTTTCAGACGGTTATGATCCAAATCTAAATATTCCAGGGTCTCGGTAATACCATGGAAAGCAGCGTCATCGATATGGTCGATCTGATTGTACGATAATATAATCCTCCGGCAATCGAGGCCAGAAAAACTATTCGATGTAACCACAGTGAAGTCATTGGAAGCTAAATTTAAATCCCTTATATAAATCGAATTGTTAAACGGTCGACTGGGCAAACTTTTAAGAAAATTTTCGCTCAAATCTATCTTCTCTATCCAGAGCTTCCTGCTAAATGTGTGCTCAGGAATTGTCTTAATATGATTGCCACGTATATACAACCACTGCAAATGAGGTATCGTAGAAATTATGTCAAGCGGAAAGTTCTCAATTAAATTATGAGATATACTAACAGTCTGTAGCGCGGATGGCAACGAATGCTTGTGGATTTTGTGTATTCTATTCCCGTCTAGGTTCAACCAAATAAGCGCCTTAAGTTGACGTAGCCCAGCATGGGAAATATGAGGAGACGATACTGTGGAGTCCGTCATTTCAGTAACATCATTTTCTCCCAGAAATAACGTGGTTAAGGACGTTTTCAAATGTGACCAGTCACCATTGACTAAAGAGACTTGGTTCCTGAAACCAAATAACTTATGATAAATGATATCTAGAAATGAACAAGAGTATTAAAATATTTAACTGAAGCTTTAGTGAAAGATTTTCAAATCGATCTTTCTAGCAACTGGAGTAACAATAATGGACGGGAATAGACCCGAACAAACTGCTAATCCAAATCGATACTATATTTCCAAAACGTAAAGGTCAAGGTAAGGTAAAAAAAATTGCTTGGTTTACTATAGTTGAAATCTGCTACAAATAAAATTTTCAGGGGAAATAAATAATTAGTTTTCTTCAGAGGGTTTCTAGCTTGTAAGCACTTTGTAAATTTGTTATAATTAATTAGTTTTTGTATACTATATTTTATTTAATTAATATTTAATTAGTTGTTCAACGAAGCACTAAATTTTGGATATACAGGGTGGCCCATCGAAAACAGTCCAGCAAGGGACCCGAAAACTTGTGTTTTCAGGGGGACACGTTTCACTATTAATTTCATCCCTGTAACCTCAACCCCCCTAGCGGGGGCGGCTGCTGCCCCTGTTTTTTCAAATGGGAATGGGTATGTTGTGATTCATCTTTTTAAAGGGCATTAAATTCTCTTTAAAATGGCTCTACGTTTTGTAAATTTGAGCTACGCGCCGCCGAGCAACGGAACTTGAAACTGCACCTCTTATCAAGTACACAGGTTTGTGCGTAAAGAATTTTTTTTAAGTAATAACAAATTGCACCAGATGTTCTTCACAATGTCCGAGAACACTTTGAACAGGTGTTGTACTATTGTATGGAGGTGAATGGCGGACATTTTCAACATTTAATAAGATAACATGTAGGTATTACTCAATAAAATTACATTATTTAAAACGCAATTTCTCGGCGGCGCGTAGCTCAAATTTATAAAACAAAGCGCCATTTTAAAGAGAATTTAATGCCCTTTAAAAAGATGTGTCACAACATACCCCTTCCCATTTGAAAAAACAAGGGCAGTAGCCGCCCCCGCTAGGGGGGGTTGAGGTCACAGGGATGAAATTAATAGTGAAACGTGTCAATAAGTGTTATTTTTCGATTAACATTAGGAATAGAAAGTTTATCAAATAAGCAGACAAGGGCTATAAATATTTTCTTTTATGGTAAACGTGAATAATTTACAATCGTTCGATTAAGTAAGGCGGAATGGCATACTCCAAGCGATTAACTACAACAAATGGCTGACATCAGGTAACTAGATGTGGAAGCAAACTTAAATATTTGTTGTAACTTTCCTTGCTTTTAATGTCAATTAAAATTAAAAAAACACATTCTATTTAACAAAATAAACGAAACAGCGTATGTTTTACATTTCCATTTAATTTATAGGGTGAAACCATAATTGGTGCTTCGGTACACAGTTCCTTCATCAGATGATGAGTATAATACTAATTTTCAAAATTATAAATATTGGTTTTATAGTTTAACATTAAAAAATAAAGTTTGGACCATTAGTAAATCAATAAACTAAAATAATCTAATATAGAGATAGATCTAAATATTCCTCTCATTTGATTTATTATTCATTCGAATGTTGTTAGGACTAGAAAAGCAATATTTGTAATTTTGATAAGTATTATTGTACTCTGAGGGTATTGTGTACCAAAGCGAACAATAACTGCCGTTGCGCCGATTCGCCTGTGTGGCGCCACACGATATTTTATGTGGTATTTTAACTCGATGATTGTTTTAAGTAATCAGCTGCGGTTTTTTCTAGTGTTCTTAGAATTTTTTTCTTAATTTTGTTATCAAAAGTTGTTTATTTGGATCATACTTCCCGTAATAGTAATTAGTAGTCAACATTATTAGTTTAATGTACTGCTTAATTCCAAACCCTCTATTAATATATGAGGAGTCAATATTATTGACTGAACTAGAGCGCTGAATATCGTGCAGCGTTGGTGTATGAGGGTGGGTATCAAAGTCAACGCTGCAAAGACTGCTATACTACCATTTACCAAACGAAGACAAATAGGGAACTACAACGACCTAAAAATCTTTGATGAACGGATAAATACAGTCAGCGAGATAAAGTATCTAGGATTAACCTTGGAAGTTCAAACTGACATGGAATCAACAATTAAATGAAACCCTAAACAAAGCAAAAATGTGCCTAATGCGGTACAGGAGCTTGGTTAAGAAAACCTGGGGACTCAAGCCCCCGATGATGCAATGGCCTGATATCATATGGGTTTCTATTCTGGTGGACAAAAACACAGCAGATTACGACAGCGAACAAGCTTAACCGTTTGCAGAGGCTGGCCTGCCTGTATATCAGTGACGCGATGAGAAGTACCCACATTGCAGCAATGGAAGTAATAGTAATACCCCTAGACATTCACATCAGAATGGAGGCTAACTGTAGCGCCTCAAGGATTATCACAAATGTGGAATGGACACAAGACCCCGTAAAAATTGAACACATAAGAGCCACGGATCTAATCAACGATGAGCTCTTGGATATGAAAACTGATCGTAAGATAACAACAAACCCGATTTCACAAAGCCTTTCAAGATTGACTGGAACTTTGATAAATGGACGAACAGTGCACCTCCGTCGTTTGGCAAGGGTCTAGTTTAGTACACTGATGGATCAAATACCGCCAACGTTGTAGGCGCAGATATATTTGGGGAAAGGCCCAAGATAACATAAGCATTCCTCTGGGAAACTACGCCACAGTATATCAAGCGGAAGTTCATGCCATACACGCACATGTACTATAAAATCTTGAAAAGGGCTACCACAACCAAAAGGCTTATATCCTGTCGGACAGCAAAGTTGCTCTTAAGGCTCGGAACTCCAATTGGTTTACTTCAAAACTTACACTGGAGTGCCATACCAACCTAAAAGTACTGGCGGCCAGGGGGAACAAGGTAGAGCTCTTATGGGTCCCTGGTCACTCTGGGATATTAGGAAATGAAAAATCGGATGAACTAGCGAGAGCCGGATCCGCTCAAAGTCTCAGGGACCCCGAACCGGCCTTTGGAATATTAAAACAGGCAACAAAAATAACAGGCCAGGGTTACCTGGTCAAATACACACACGGGCCGTAATGGGAAAATCATCGAAAATACTATCGAATGAGATGCTAACGTTGACGCGGCCCCAGTTGAAACAAGTGATGCGTAGCACTGTCTCGTAGAAGACAAAATATCTTCGGGAACATATAACGTGGTGATAACCTCCCACATGACAAGCTTGGTAGAAGGTTACTGGACCTCATAGAAGGAACAAACATCTTCTAACAAGATCGGGGTACGCAATAAGCCGAAAGGATGCAGTGATAGAAGTTCCGGCCTTTAAACTGACCCCCGCCTTTAACCAACCAACCAACCATATTATTATATCAAGAATGAAAATTATCGCATAAAACCAAAGTAGTTATAAAACATGAGCTGAGAAATACATTTTAATTCAAGCTCTTTATTTGTTCAATAAAGCTATGTCAATTTCCGTAAATTCATTATTACGATTTGTCAGTTCCTGTATATTTATGTGAATTTCCTGTGGTAATTATTTCATCTGGACATTGTTGAAAAACAATAGCCATTGATATTCTATTGGTTATAAAATTCGTGTATTGAAAACTTACCCATGTAAATTAATCCACTGCAATTGCTTTAGGTCTTTTAAAGCACTAAAGGGTACACCATCCAAGTTATTGTAGCTTAAGTCTAGCGAAGTTAGGCTTTTCCATGATGAACTGTAACAATACAAATATCAATAAGTTAATAATTTGCTAGGAAGTTTTCATTTTGTTAAATTTGTCAATAAACTTTTACATTGCGACTTTTTTCCGATGCCAACTGATTTAAAACTAAATTTTAATATTCATTTTTTTCAAAGTCTATTTATTTTGTCATTGTTGTTAAATAGTTCTATTTCACCTATGGAACCTAAAATTTAATAATGGAGACCCCAATATCTTCATCTACGAAAACAGGATATTTTAAATTAAAATAGTATATAGCCATTTGAATGGAACACGATAGGTAGTGATATATCAGTGTTTTAAATTTCTGATAAAACTTTTAGATTGAAATGACCTAGTAAATAACTAGTTGGAAACAGGCTTTTAACGAAGAAAGCTACCGTTCGATAAAAGAGAATAATCAACTCGTTAGAGCTCACGCTATGGGAAATCTACGCCCATTAAGCTGTTATCGACAATTAATTTTTAATGAGTTCTACACAGTAAACAATAATTAGGGAGACATACATTTAAAGTTTCCTTTGAAGAAGAAACGAGTTTATTATAGACATCGAGAAATTTTAATCAATCAACGAGTAAACAATTGTTGATTAATCGAACTCAAAACTAAGGAAAAAAAGAAAGACCACTATGTACTTATACGATTAAAATTCTAGAGATTTATGGTTTAATTGAATATGATGTAACTTCATTTGATCTGAAATTCCGAAGAACGACACAAGAATGGTATGTATTCCACGTGACACGATTCCACAAAAGTCGTCTCTGCCGAACAAAGTTGAAATCACATCACATTTACTATCATAAATTGTTTCACAAAAAAACAATAATGCACAAACAACAGGTAGATTTAAAACCTTATTTATTAATCCAGAAATACCTTAAAGATTAAAATTCGTATAAACACAAACATGTAGGAATCTTCGCTACTGACGCGGACACGACACAACCCTTTGACGTAAGCGCACTTACACATTTAGTAGCGCTGCGTGTCAATTGACCAACGGTATCGATCACTATTTTTTTTCCAAAATCAAACCCAAGCACTACAGGATCCTTTAAGGCACTCTGAGAGTGGTGCGTGTGGGAATAAAGCGATCCACGTTGGTTTTGGACCGTTGTAGGTTATATTCGTTGGAAAACACGACCCCAGGAAGTTTGTTCCACCAGGATGACGTACTCTAGATAAAGGAATTCTTAAATAATGAAGTTCTAGGAGTGCTAAGCTGAACCCCATATGGATGGGCGGCAGTGATTCATCGTATATTTCCGTCGCTCTAGGTGGAATTAAGCAGGAAAGGTGAGTCGAACATTTTCTATGGGAATATCTGAAGAGAGTCAAATCACCAACGTGTATTCGATGTTCTAAGCTGTTTCTGAATGCTTCGACATTTCAGTTTCAAAAAAAATCACTACACAGATGTTAACAACAATTACAGCGTTCGACTAAAACCGGCAAACAGGGTAACTTAAATCATTTAGTTAAGTACAGCGTTTGACTGAAAGAATTCCGTCATTACAGGGAATGACTGATACTCTTAGGCAAACGGTGTATCAAACGTTAGAGTTACACTTTTTGCCGGTAATACATGAAATGACTAGGCATTTCTGGGAATGACTGATTTCACTAATTGACGGCGACATATACATTTGTAAATATTTCTTCAACTTTGATTTAAAAATGATTTTAAACAATAAACTTAATCAGAAAACAATAATGCGGTTACTTTTCTGACCCACCGTATATTCATAAAATAAATATTACCTATATACAGTATGTCCACGGATGGGGTTTACAAGAAGACAAATGGACTAAAAATTGGAAGATAAGAAAAAAAGTCACTCTTAATAAACATTTTTGCTTGTCTAGAAAATACGATTCATCATAAGAAACTCAATTTTTTTATACAGGGTGGGTAAAAACTGCAAAAATGTTATTTTGCTTAAGAGTAAACATACTTTATTTTGAAAGATACGAAAAATGGTCACTCTTAATGAATGTGTTTTCTACACAACAAACCGAAGTAGAACAATTCATTAAAAGGTTTACCTATGTAAAAATTATTTCCCAAAAAGTATTCTCTGGCACACCTCTGACTACTGAACCTAGTTAAAATAATAATGACACTTAAGGTGATAGGTACTTATTGTCAATGTCATTATTTAATGAAGATATTATTTAAGTAGAACTGCTATCTACTGAACAAAGAGTTTTTATAATACAATGTTATGGGGATGGTCAAGTTTCATACCGCTACGTCATGGAACAATTTACCGAGAAATTTGTAGGAATCCCAATAACTATGATGACAATCTGCAAGTTAATAAAAAAGAAATACGACCATCATGATGCTGCTACAGTCTTAGTTCTTCATTCTGTTGAAGAAAATCCTATGACGTCCCTTAGAAATCGTGTTACTCAGTTGGAAGTGAAAAAAAGTCAAATTCAGAAGATCCTTAAAGCAAATAAATTTTATCCGTATAAACCGCACTTTAATCAAAGATTGGAAGAGGGAGACGACGCGAAACGACTTGATTTTTGCCTGTGGATAGGAGATAAAATTTTAAGTGGAAATGTTGATTTTTATATATTTTTCATGTTTTCTGATGAAAGTACATTTTCAACAAATGGAACCGTTGCAACCCAGCACATTAGGTACTGGTGTTTAGAAAATTCCGAATTCCGAATTATGACGAGAAGACAATATTTCACAAAAGTGAACGTGTGGTGTGCGATATCCATCCATGGCATTATAGGGCCATATTTTTTTGGTAACACGTGCAATAGATTATCATATTTAGAAATGCTGGATACATTTTTCAATGATGAACTCGAAAATCTACCATTAAATTTTCGACAAAATATGTATTTTCAGCAAGATGGTTGTCCAGCCCATTTCGCTCGTGAGGTTAGAGAATGGCTTGACCGCAGATTTGGTCCAAGGTGGATTGGCAGAAATGGCTCAGTTTTGTGGCCCCCAAGAAGTCCCGACTTAACCTTGGCCGATATGTTTTTATGGGGCCGTTTAAAATAAATTGTTTTTGCAACCGCGACGATATTGAAGTGCTGAAGGGCAGAATTATCCAGGCTGTCCAATCGATATCTTAGGAAGAAATCAGAAATTATTTTACTTATTTGAGGAAGCAATTAGAAAAATGTGTCGAGTATGGGGGTGGAGTTTTTGAATTATGAAATCGTTATCGTATTCTTTTCATGTTAATAAAAATGTTCGTATTATTATTATTATTATTATTATTATAATTACTTCATTAAATAAAGACATTGACAAAAAGTATCACCTATTCATTATTCAAGTAAAAACGTTTATTAAGAGTGACTTTTTTTCGTATCTTTCAAAATAAACTATGTTTACTCTTAAGCAAAATAACATTTTTGCAGTTTTTACACACTCTGTATAAAAAAATTGAAGTTTCTTGTGATGAATCGTATTTTCTAAAGAAGCAAAAACGTTTATTTAAGAGTGACTTTTTTTCGTACCTTTCAATTTGTATTCCATTTGTCCTCTTGTAAACCCCATCCGTGGACATACTGAATAATAATATTACAGAAGGTAATAAAAACGCGAACAAAGTATAGATCTTAATTTAATAATCTATTCCGCTTATGCCTCGGCTTGAACTAAATAGCACAGCGTAATGATTAATAAACAATACTGATACTGACAATTTACGATGTCATTTAACAAACAAATACTAACCTAGGAAGGTGTAAATTGTTTATTAATGAGAGTTTCGACGAGACCGTGAAACCTATTTAATAATTTATTAGGCTATTCTTATCCTTCGAAAAGGCCTTTTCGAGATAAATAGCAGAACATAATTTTAAATTCAACTAGAACATTTTAAAAATTTATTTAAAATTGTTAGGAAATTCCCCCATAATCAAAACAAATAGTCTAAAGTATCTAAAGGCGGTGCATAATTATAAGATTAAAAATAAGAATAAAAAGGAAGCGACGAACGGCGGATGTTCTGCTATAAATTTCAACTTGAAGCAACGTTTGTCAAAAATAATAATTACAAGCGATAGTATTCAGAGTAAAGAAATATAAATAGGAAGAGGGGTTTTGCGATACATCATCTTGGAGGTACTATCGAGAACTTTCACATAATATATATACATTATATTGCCAATACGAACGTTCCAAATTACAAAAAGTGTCCCCGGTATGGGAGATGGCTTGGCACCATTGAGGTTGCGCAGTAGGGTGGAAATTTTATCGATCGCATCAGAGCCGGCCCGACATTATTTGTTTGTTGTTATTCGTCGCCATCTTTGGTTCTGGACGCTTTGTCAAATTACAGAATAAAAAGTGGTTCTTCCACATTGTTGTCGATATATTATGGCTTATAAACTTTCAAACATCTCGAACGAACCGCCGCGGAGTTTTTAAATGGTCAGGTATGTTCTCATTTGTTCAATTCGAAAAACACCCGTCAGATCTGTACAACTAAATAGTTTATAAAATGCCACTTACTCTTTAGAAAAAAAATGCAATTTTATTTAGCTTTTCTGACTTATTTAACACCAACTTAATTTATAAAAAAATACCAAGTACCTAGGTAACTTGAACAAAAACCAACCGGCACAATAAAATCACATAACACATCTAAGTACTATTCATTCTGAATTAGTATTTTAAAGTGCTACTGTGTAGACAAAAATACGCCCTTATTGTCGGAGTGGTCTGGGAAATAATGTATTTAACATCTAAAAATTTTAAAAATAAATAACACGTTGGTTCTCTCCTTTCTGTTCTCTCGATCGATATCGGCCTGCTTCTTTAAACAGCTGATTGTGGACATCGGGCTAATATTTAGAAATACAGCGTTGCCACTTTCGATATTTTATAAGCGACTATCATAAATTGCCGAATTTCCTTCTATAATATTACTTTCCTGTATAATTATAGTCTCGGAAATGGCAACCGCGCTGGCTCTAGAGAGCAGAGATTTCTCGGAAAGAAAGTTCGACGACTGGTCCGAAGACGGACTAGACCATTATTTCAAAGCGTAGTTCATGTCAATTGTTAACATAATTGTTTCAATTTATCTTTAGTAGAGGGTTAATGGCCCATAGAAATTGCCGTTTTTATTATTTATATTGCGAAATGATTAAGTGCTCTTGTTCTATGTGTGTTATTGTAAAGTGTAATTATGCGTTAATGTTGGGATTTAGTGATAAGCTTATTATGCACTCCCACATTATCATCAAGACACGTGACGAGCATAAAGTTTTTCACATAGAAAAAAGATCTGAACGTGTCCAAGAATACCAAAGAAAATGAAAAGGGAAAAGGGAAGACAAAATAATTACATGGCTAATAGAAAGTCACGAAAATGAAGAACAAGAAGATAACAATATTTTTGAATATAGTGTTATAGATTATGAGATATATTCTACATATTTGAATCAACAATGAGTTGAAGTCACTCAAAAATCTTCAAACTTGGACTCTGTGTAATTTACCTGGAAATAAATCTGCAATTGATACAAGATGGGTCTTGCGAATTAGAGAAGATGGTACGAAGAAGGCTCGATTAGTAGCCAAAGGCTCTCAGATTCAGGAAGAGAACGAATTTACTCCTAAAATAAATTAAAGGCCAAGGATTTGGGTCAAATTAAATTTTGCGAGAAAATTGGAATGAAGATATCTAGAACTTCTCAAAGCATGTGTATTACTCAGAAACAGTATATTAATAAACTTTTACAAGATTATGGTATGGCAGATTGCAAAGGAGTATCCATACGTATAACAACAAGATTTCAAGTTAAAGAGACAAAGAAAATCATTGATGTGACATATAGAATGTTAATTGAATCGCTTATGTACTTGGCGTGTACTTACAGGCCAAATATTCTGTATCCAATTCCCTATCTTGATCGATTTTTGGACAAGCCAACGCAAGCGTTGTGGATTGTAGGTAAAAGAATTCTGAGATATAAAAAAAATGGAAATATTCCTTTTTCGTGGGATAAGTTGGAAAGTCTACAAAATACTGGTGTTAGTTCATCGGCGCATCTCTTGAGAACTATAACAGGCATTTCGTCTTAACCAGAAGTTTTTTTGACGTCAAGCCCTTTCAGAATTCGTTCGATGGAACGTTAACGGAAGACGATTTCGGTCATTTCGGATTAAACTGCAGGAATGTTGGGTGGTGTTCTTCTCTGAAAATCTACAGTAGAATGCAAAGAAAATAGTTCAGCAAGCAAACTTTGTCTGTGTGGCTGATATTCGGAACTTGTTAGAGGTGGAATAGTTGATTTGATAAAATTTTGGCTGTCGGCCTTAGCGACTGACCAAAAGGACCTTGATCACATCATCTGATAAAGCAGCTGTGATGGTGAAACACGTATCATGTTGACAAAATATAGTGAAAATCAAAATCATCAATTAATAGTGTTTTCATTAATAATTTTGTTTCAGTTAAACTATCCTTTTTCATTTTTCCAACCAATTAAAATATTTGTATTTTTAAACACCTTGTACTATTACTACTGATATTTGGAAACTGAATGAAGGGCCTCTGGGTATAACCTGACTTCCAATCACATTTCAGTTTGCCAATTTGTCACAGTTCAAAAATGTCTATCTTCTTTAAAGGACAGAAAAAAGTGAAATTAATTATTATCTCGAGAGCAATGACAGATAGTTATATAGAAATCTTGAGGAAGAAAGAGAAGAAATTAATAGGGATTCTCAAAGAATTAATACACAGGCTGTTATATTTAAATTTTTAAAGTTGATTATACTTTCTAGTAGAAGCGGTAGCACAGCACGACTGGAAATATTTTTGAAAAAGAAAGCATCTCCATTTATACAGGGTGTTATGGAAATTACGTATTATATTTAAATGGGTGACTCCTAGGGAGTCCTAGAGAAAGTCTACATACTTTTTTTTTTTAAATCGAATATCTAAATACTAAGGTTTGCCCACATACTGTCGCGCCGTTACATCTGGATTCACTTAGCAACAATGTGGGTCACTAGAGTATATTAACAGTGTTGTCAGATCACATCGCGTGTCTCGCCCTTACTTGAATACTGGCGGCGCGCCCTTTATAATTCAGTAGGCTTCGCGATTCGGGAGTGAAAGGACGTTGGTTCCACGACGTCGAGGATGCCACGTGCTTGACGTATACGAATTTTAAACGTTTGGTTAGTTGTATTGCCCGATTTTTTTATTGTTGTGAAATAATTCATAATAATAAATGTTGTGATGTGATTTCAAATTCATGTGATATTATTTACTGTTGGTTCTCGTGAAAAGCAGACTTTTTGTGTTTTATTTTTTTATGAAATTTAATTATAAAACGGATTATTGTAAAATAAGATCGAAGGTAAGAGAGAATGTCCCTTAAAATTGTAGTTTTCTTTGTCTAAAAAGCTTGCAAAAGAAGTGATATCGCGCGTCAAAGACGTCTTGTTGTCAAAAACTGAACACGTGCAATGTGTTGCAATATGACAACATCGCATTTAATGCGTTAACCTCTTTTGAACCTGGAGACTGCCTCAATAAAATATTGATGGCGAAAGGCCTCAGGAGCGGCCACGTAAATTTTGAGATTTCATATAAAGTGTATATTTCGCTTAATAATTCAAAGCGCCATTTATGGTTATTTTTCTTCAATTTATTTTCATCTCGGAATTTGCCGGTTTAAATATAATACGTCATTTCATAACACCCTGTATAAGCTGTCAAAGTTTCAAAGTGATTCGTTAACTGATTATTCATTAAAGCCTAAGGCCATTCACGGTTAATCACCATATAGTATCTGATGCTTTTTCCATATATTCGTTGATACGAAATTTTTACATATTTAACTAATCAACTAGTCATTTTGATTTGGGCAAGACGGTGCATGTGGTAATTATGTTCTTAGGTTTATAGAGAGTGTAAATTGTTTCATAACCTAATAGATTTATTAATTCGTGAATAATAAACCATTATTAACCTCCTGTAAGTAAAATATATAATACAGTGATAAAAATGTTTGTAAATTCTAATAGTCGTAAAAAAGTTATTGGTTGAATAATATGAAAGGTTCTATTTATTTTATGAGTTTACGAAATACATGTTGCGTTAAACACACATAGATGCTTGGATTCTATAACCGTTTCATTTCTTTTTCGAAATAACAGGTTTCTATTTTACAATAGTACACGAAATATTCTTTTAACTAGTTTATGATAATAACTCATATCAGGTATGATGTTTAAAAAAACTTTTTCATGATATTTCAAACATTAAAAATATTTCCCAATCAATATTTTTCATTGGCAAACGCCAAATTCCTATTCTAGAAATTACAAATAAATTCAAGTACAAAAACCGCCGCCATTTAATAAAACATATTAGGGCCTTTTCCGCCTGCACCCTAGCTTCAATTGATTAAAGCGAGGTTACGCCTCAGGACCGTAAATATGCCATTGGAAAATAAACATAGGTAATTTACACTCGTATATCGTGCAGCAAAAGAAGTTTTCCGCATTTGTAGTATTAGAATTTACGACGTAAAGATTTAAGGGATGGCTGATAATTATAATTGGTTTAAAATGGTAGGTTTTTTACACAGAAATATTACTTATTAATAATTTAATCAGTCGATACTTAGTGGAAATTCATTATTACTGTGAGAAATAGTAAATAAACTTCTTAAATTTACACTATAATTAGATTTTCGGTTCTCTATATTCTCTAAAAATTGACACCAGCTGAGACTCGTTAATTAATTTTCGTCTCCTCTAGAACATTATATAGGTGACTTTTTTTTCTAATTACACTAATCAACACAAAAATCCTCTTTATAAAAATATCGTGTATTTTGTAACATTTGAACTTAAACTAATATACAACTGACCCTCAAATGTTTATATTGGCCTCAGATTTCTTGGAAGGGTCGAATAGGCCCATTAATAGGTAATAAACGGTAGCCCCATTGTTACTTGCAGCTTATTTGGATCAGACTCCGGAAGTATTTCACCAGAAGCCGGACCAAGCTACATCCCTAGTTCTAATGATTTGCCTGATACACCTCATTTAATCACTCAAGGTGAATTAAATGACCTTTGACTTGGACCTCCCAAAAACAAAAGCTGAACTTCTCGAATCCCGCCTGCAGCAGTGGAAGCTCTTGGGAAAAGGAGTGAAGGTGTCCATCTACAGAAAAGGGCAATCTACTCTCGCACATTTTTTTGCAGTGGAAGGTGATTTAATATTTTGCCATGACATACCTAATGACCGAACTGAACTTACCATATACTCCCGATAAATGGAGACTATTCATAGATTCGTCTAAAACAAGTCTAAAAGCTGTTTTACTTTTTAATATATGAAACGAGCATCCATCGGTTCCTATAGGTCATTCGGTAAATATGAAAGAAACATATGACAATCTTAAGATGTTACTAAGATGTGTAAAGTACGAAGATCACAAATGGAACATATGTGCAGGTTTAAAAGTGGTAGCGTTACTGACAGGACTGCAAGCAGGCTATACAAAATACTGTTGCTTTTTGTGTGAATGGGACAGCCGTGCAAGAGACAAACATTATAAAATTAAGGTTTGGCCTCCACGTGACACAATACAAGTTGGCGTAAAAATTTGACTCGAGAACCATTAGTTCAGAAAGAAAAAATATATTTACCTCCACTTCACATTAAGCTGGGTCTGATTAAAAATTTTGTTAAAGCACTGGATAGAGAAGGAAATGCTTTCAAGTATTTAAAAGACAAATCTCCACGTATCAGTGAGGCCAAAATTAAAGAAGGAATTTTTGTTGGTGCCCAAATTAGGCAATTGTTTAAAGATGCGAACTTCAGGCAAATTTCAAGTGACAATGAAAGGCGGGCATGGAATGCATTTGAAAGTGGTTGCAACAATCTTCTTGGAAATAATAAATCAGAAAATTATAGTGAACTCGTGGAAGAACTACTCACGGACTATCATATTTTAGAATGCAACATGTCACTAAAACTTCACTTTCTCCATTCTCATTTGGACTTTTTTCCTGAAAATTTACGAGCAGTATCAGATGAGCATGGAGAACGATTTCACCAAGATATTGCCTCCATAGAGAAAAGGTATACAGGAAAGTGGAGCCCGAATATGTTAGCCGACTATTGCTGGACCCTAATACGAGACACATCCAGGAGTTCTTATAAAAGAAAGACGTTAGGGAAGTAAATATTAAATTTTAAATTATTTATAAATGTTTATAATGTACCTGTTAATAAAATATATTATAGGTTTTTAATTGTTCAAAGCATATATCCATCCCTTATCATTGGAGGCTGATATCGAAAATCTGAGGCCAGATCCGGATTCAGCAGGCTAAAATATATAAAATCCAGCCAAAATCATTCCAGAGAAAAAAAAATTTTAAAATGTTCGTCAGTGTTATTTGCAAATTCTATTAGTTAGAGATTGATGAGTTTTTTAAATTGCTACTAGGGATCTTTAAGAAGAGGTTAAAATATTTTCATGAAATTCTTGTGAGGTAATATGAAGATGGGCGAACATATTTATGACATTTACCACTCTTTCTATTTTGAGAGGTGGAGGACAACATAGGAATTTTTTATATTAAGTATTTGTACTATTATTATATGTCCTTTTATTTATATAATTCGCAATTCGAATGCGCAAAACTAATTATGTGTGCAATGGTATTTACTACGAAAACATATTCACTATTAGTTCGCCTCCTTTCGTTATTTCTAAAAACTTCTTCCTACAAAGACGCCGACAAATGGGAACAGATAAGAGTTTCGTGTCCAATGTTATATTTAAAGAAGATTAGTTCCTTTTGAAAAAATGTATATATACTTAAACTCAAGTAGGTAAACTCAATATGAGACTAATATCAATAGGTTTTTTGTAGCTTAAAAATATAAAACTGGGCCAGATCATTCCCTTAGGTAAAAGGCAACATATAGTATGTAAAGCATCTTAGATACATTAAGTTTAAAGATACTATTAATTTATAATTATAATTAACTCAACAAATTTGTCTTTCATTTTCCAGTAAACCCATCCAGTCAAATTACCATAATTTTATCTACTTATTTCATAGTATAATCTTGCAAATAACCTTAATCGATGTTGTGTATCGTTAAAATACTGCAAGGGCAAGGAAAAGTTTATTTTTATCCATATTCATTTATTCGCCGTTAGTTAATTTTCTCATTAAATTCAATACATATAAAAATATTTTAAATCTTGAAGCCTAATTGCATCATAACTTTAAAATAATTTATATGCAGATTTAAAAGTATATTAGTGATATGCTTATCATACAAGTGGTCTAGACTATTACGATGTAATTTTCATCAACTGTCATTTTTTAATTTAATTTTTAATAAAATAGAAAATATTTTGTTTCGAATTTGTATGACCGATGTATGATCTCTAAAATATTTAAGTTATTTTTGGAATGGATATAGAGTATAGAAGATAGCTATGTACTTTAATATTATTACATTTTTGGATTCTACGCAACAATCCACCCTATACGAAAGAAAGGTAAGAGAACCCTGCCTAGCAACTATCGACCAGTCGCATTGCTTTCAGTTATATCAAAAGTAATGGAGAATGCTATTAACCAACATCTTCTAAAGTACCTGGAAGGCTTCAACATTATCAGCGATCATCAATATAGTTTTCGAAAGTCCAGATCAACTTAAGATCTTCTAGCCTATATCAGCCATCTTTGGAACAACGCAATCGAACATCATGGGGAGTCTTGGGCTGTTGCACTGAATATTTCTAGAGCCTGTGATCGTGTTTGACATGAGGGACTTCTAAGTAAGCTGCGATCCTATGGTATGCCCAGTCGATTCTGTGCATGGTTGTCTAGCTTTCTTAAAGACCGCTCTCTACAAGTAGCGATTGACGGATTTCTCTCAGACACCTTCACCATCAATGCCAGTATTCCTTAAGGGTCCATATCATCGGCCAATCTCTTCTTAATCTACATTTACGACCTTCTAGTGGAAACGAAAAATCCGATATTTAGTTTTGCTGACGATAGCACACTTATCTCATCTTTCTCTTTGAATGCACAAATATCGGCTGCCGAGGCACATCTTCGCAGACAGCATGAAGTATCACGCCTCAACAAAGACCTGGAAGAAATTTGGGCTTGGGGTGACAGTAACCAAGTCGAATTTAATGCTAAAAAAAATCCAGACAGCAGTTTTCTCTAAAAAGGTTAACATTACAAAACCGGATATAGTCATGGATGGACACGCAATCCCACGGGCTTCATCTATTAATTTGCTGGGCGTCAATCTGGGAGGAAATATGTCTTGGCATAACCAGGTTGTGGCAATCGCCAAGATAGCTTCTCAGAAACTTGGTGTACTCTTCCAAACCAGAAAGTTGTACACACCTCAACAACTTTTGACACTATTCAAAGCCATGATTCGACCATCACTAGAGTACTGCTCTCATGGCTGGAGCTCTGCACCCAAGCATACTCTTCGGCTACTGGATTGCATCGAAAGGAGGGCAATTCGTCTGATTGGAGACCACGAGCTGACGAAAAACCTCGACAGCCTAGAACATCGAAGACAGTTTGGGGATTTGACTCTCTTTTACATATATTTTCATGGAAAGTGCTCGGCTGACCTTGCCGTCTTAATTCCGCCCAGAGCGGCGAATAGCAAAAATACACGACGAACCACTGCCGTCCATCCATATGTGGTTAAGCTTAGTACTCCTCGAACTTCATTTTGTGTTCAGATTTCATATATTATCTCCTATACCTAAGTCTAAGCGTGTTTAATATATTTAAGTTTTAACTATAAAATTACGTTTGAAGACTTTAAAATAATTATTAGTTTGGGTCGGATTTCTTGTTGAAAAGGACGTTTTTTTAATATTTTGATAACTGTAATATACAGGGTGTTCAAACAATAAGATTAAAAATGAAATCGAGAGAATTGCAAAAAGTGCTTTTTAGCATTAAAAATAAGGATAAGTTTGTCTAAGGTATCCGATAATTTTTATTTTTCGAAATATATATGGCGATTTTGCTGCAGATTTTAAGATACTTCTAGTTGGTTATGACAGCATTGCTTGATATTATTTTATCACATTCTCCAAAAATATAAGTTACGACGAATAAGTTTAAAAAATCTTCATTTGTATAATTTAAGCGCCCCGGCATGATTATTAATAATTTTCAAATGACAAGTGACAGCTTCATACATTTCTTTAGCATTTGACTATTCTTCAACGCTGGCATAGCCTACTAGAAGTAACTGAACTTAAAGTCCGCAGCAAAATCGCCATTAAAAATATTATTATATTGACAATATTTTTTATATGTAAAAATTATCATTTTTGAACTACCTACCTGTAATATAAGCTAGGTACCATATAAAAAGAAGTTATATTCTTCAAATTTTTTATAATGTACATATACAAAGTTAAATACAACAGTTTTTTTGATTGACTTAAGTTCTTATAGTATTTTATTTTTGCGTATATATTTTTCCTGGTCCAGTATTAACTTTCTTATCTTAACCCGCATATGTTCAAAAGTTAGCATACGACAGAAGTTTTTCGTCTGAAATTGTATTAAAAATTTTAATAAAAACAACATTTTCGAGTCGATATTTTCATTGTTACAAAAAAAGTTCGTACTGTACGATATATATATGTATATAATTGGTTCCCGGTGGGACATCCTGTATAATAAGCTAGGCATCAGATGGTATGTAAATTCCTTGAACCTGGTATGGTTATCATCAAAACATTTAACAATAATCATAAAAATTTGACATATTGTACTTAAATTTATATCTAGTAAGTGCTTCTGTTACTAATATACGTCTTTAATTATCTTTTAAATTCCCAGAACATTCTATGACAAGGAATTATTTGACTTATAACCACTTTCTAAAAGTACAATGCCATAACCTTAAGGCTTAACTTAAGCTACTTGATAAATTTAAAATTGATGTACAATATAAATAATATTCTTCAAGAAAATTCAAGGATTTGTAAAATTCCTTTATGGGCAGCTAATTTTTGCTAAATTTCAGACGTTTTGGTGCAGCTCTCAAACTTTTTGATAGAGGGCCATTTCCGTTTGCTTGAGGCGAACCTACGAGTGAATTTTAAAAATTGTTATTTTTCTCTTGGCCCTTTACAATATCTTGGTTTTCTTGTTGACTCTTTTGGATTAAGGATATATCCATCCAAGATAAAGGTTATGATAGAAATAGTTGAATCAATAATTACGACTACTCAAGTTAATCGATTTGTGTGTATGTATATGTTCATAGTATAGGAGGTCTTAGTTATTTTCTTAATTTGTTTGATTATTTACAACTTTTAAAAAATTATTCATATTATTATTAATTCCTTTTAAAAATCATTAATTCAATAAATAGTAATAAAGGAAATGCATTTATGTCGTTGTGTGATAATTGCTTTATTAAGGTTCTACAGGAGTATAAAACTAATCATGACATCGCGTAGTATACTTGATTATCCAAGGCAGCGTCTTAGAGAAGACCCATGCGGCGCGGCGGGTCAAAATATGCGACAAGGGCTCACAACAAATGTCCGGAACATGAGAGAATAAATATAAATATTTTGATTGTGATTTAATTTTAAACTTAGAAGATCTTAATGGAGAAATCCACCTGAATTATTTTTGAATTACTTCTAATTTAGTTTATGCTTTTTAATCATAAACACAATAAAGCTTCCTCGGTTCGTTGCTTAAGGCTAAGAGCTAAATTAAAAAATGAAAGCGATTTAAATTTATTTATACTTTTTTGTTGTAGTATGTGTTCAGAAAATAAATTGGTATATTATCGAGAGTCAGTTGCCCACGATGTTGGCAAATTAGACATCAGATAAGATGTATCTGATGATCACTAGCCCTTACTCTGAAAAATACAGTATGCTCTATGGCATGGTTCGTTGTATATTTTTGCTATTCGCCGATCTAGGCGGAATTAAGACGGCAAGGTCAGCCGAGCACTTTCCATGAAAATATATGTAAAAGAGAGTCAAATCCCCAAACTGTCTTCGGTTTTTCGTCAGCTCGTGGTCTCCAATCAGACGAAATGTCCTCCGTTCGATGGAATCCAGTAGCCGAGGAGTATGTTTGGGTGCAGAGCTCCAGCCATGAGAGCAGTACTATAGTAATGGTCGAATCATGGCTTTGTATAGTGTGAAAAGTTATTGAGGTATGTACAACTTTCTGGTTCGGAAGAGTACACCAAGTTACTGAGAACCTATCTTGGCGATTGCTACAACGTGGTTATTCCAAGACATATTTCCTCCCAGATTGACGCCCAGCAAATTAATAGATGAAGCCCGTGGGATTGCGTGTCCATCCATGACTATATCCGGTTCTGTAATGTTAACCTTTTTAGAGAAAACTGCTGCCTGGATTTTTTAGCGTTAAAATCGACTTGGTTACTGTCACCCCAAGCAAAAATTTCTTCCAGGTCTTTGTTGAGGTGTGATACTTCTTGCTGTCTGTGAAGATGTGCCTCGGCAGCCGATATTTGTGCATTGAAAGAGAAAGATGAGATAAGTGTGCTATCGTCAGCAAAACTAAATATCGGATTTTTCGTTTCCACTAGAAGGTCGTTAATGTAGATTAAGAAGAGAGTGGCCGACGATATGGACCCTTGAGGAATACTGGCATTGACGGTGAAGGTGTCTTAGAGAAATCCGTCAATCGCCACTTGTAGAGAGCGGTCCTTAAGAAAGCTACCTGTCTTCGATGTTCTAGGCTGTCGAGGTTCTTCGTCAGCTCGTGGTTTCCAATCAAACGAATAGCCCTCCTCTCGATGGAATCCAGTAGCTGAAGTGTATGCTTGGGTGCAGAGCTCCAAATATGAGAGCAGTACTCTAGTGATGGAACAAACCCGAATCTGGGCTTTGTATAGTGTCAAAAGTTATTGAGGTGTGTACAACTTTTTGGGTCGGAAGATTACACCAAGTTTTTGATTGGCGATTGGCGATTGCCACGACATATTTCCTCCAGATTGACGCCCAGCAAATTAATAGATATAGCAAGTGGGATTGCGTGTCCTGCCATGACTATATCCGGATCTGTAATGTTAACCTTTTTAGAGAAAACTGCCGCCTGGGTTTTTTAGCATTAAATTCGAATTGGTCACTCTCACCCCAAGCCAAAATTTCTTCCAGGTCTTCAGGCGTGATAGGTCATATTGTCTGCGAAGATGTGCGTCGGCAGCCGATGTTTGCACCTTCAAAGAGAAAGATGAGATAAGTGTGCTATTGTCAGCAAAGCTAAATATCGGATTTTTAGTTTCCACTAGAAGGTCGTTAATATATAGTAAGAAGAGAGTGGGAGACAATATGGACCCTTGAGGAACACCGGCATTGATGGGAGGTGCCTCAGAGAAATCCGTCAATCGCCACTTATAGATAGCAGTTCTAAAGAAAGCTAGACCGCTATGCACAGAATCGACTGGGCATACCATAGGATCGCAATTTACTTAGAAGTCCCTCATGCCAAACACGATCAAAGGCTTTAGAAATATCCACTGCAACAGCCCGAGACTCCACATGATGTTCAATTGCGTTGTTCCAAAGATGGGTGACATAGGCTAGAAGATCTCCAGTTGATCTGGACCTGGAACCCTATTGATTATTGCTGATAATCTTCAAGCCTTCCAGATACTTTAGACGTTGTTGGTTAATAGCTTTTCTCCATTACTTTTGATATAACTGGAAGCAATGCGACTAGTCAATAGTTGGTTCTCTTACCTTTCTATAGGCTGGACCCGCGACATCTTCCAGCGCCTTCCTTTTTGGAGGATAAGTTAAAAATTCTAAAAAATGCTGGTGTTAGTTCATCGGCGCATCTCTTGAGAGTTATAACAGGAATTGGGTCTAGGCCAGAAGCTTTTTTTGACGTGGAGCCCTGTCAGGATTCGTTTGACAAGACTGCAAGAATGTTTGGTGGTGTTCTTGTAAATCTACAGTGGAATACGAAGAAAATAGTTAAGCAAGTAAGTTTGCTTTATCTCCGGCTGTGCTATTGTACCATCGGAACGTGTTAGAGGTGGAATAGATGGTCTTTCAGGTCTTCCCACTTGGCCGATGTGTAATGCCTTATCTTGCAAGTTTTAACGGAATATTATTGTCACAAGAGTTTTAGTTCTATTAAGGATAACGGAGTATATAAAATATATGAAGGAAAACTAAAAAAAATTAATTATAACTCTACACTTGGTTGACTTATTCCCACAGTTTTTTTAAATAGAGCTGAGGAAAGTTTAAATAACATAATAAATATTATAAATATAATAATAATAATAATAAAGAAGTCAACTTTAGCTAATGGCTGCTACTATGATAATATCAAATACGTTGTTTAAAAAATATTTTATATATTTAACTTATCTATTACTTTAAATTATAGTTATCTACTATTAAAAAGTTTAGGCTTAAGAAAAAGATTTGCGAATCTCTTTAAAAAAGTTTTTTATAATTTTAAATTAGTTTTTTATTATAAAAAGGCGCTTCTTTGATATTAGTTTGCTCCCGAGTTGCTAAGCGAAACCAAGAAAATAAAATTATTTTTGTAACAAAATCGAAAATAAATGGTTTAATTTAAGAAAATGCTTAGAACTTCTTAAGGAACTGTTGTAACATATTTCATTCACAAATTCTAACAAAGTTGTTTCGTATACAGTGAGTCCCAGAAGAAATGTCCAAATTCATTTAAAATTCAGCGGATGTTTTTTTAAAAAACGCTCGTACCCGTCGATTTTGATTTTTAATTTTTTTTTTTTTTTTTTGTTAATTTCATGTATACAGGGTAGCTCAAAAATAAGTTACGACCATCAACTTCATTTTTTCAAATGAAAACATATATTTTTTATTTCATTTTTGAATTTGGCATTGAATTCTAAGCATGTTTCATGTACCATGTCCTATACATAAACTCAACAGTTATAGAAAAAGATAAGGATTGAACATATCTATAAGTAAGACCTGTTTATTAAAAAAAAACACAACAAAATCAAATTAAATGTTGAAAATGTGCGACATTTACGGCTTGACAATATCCAAGACGATCAATAAACTCTCTTTGCACGTTTCCAACCATTTTCGGAGTTATGACATGCACTTCTCTTCGAACCCTTCCTTTCAACTCCTGCATATTGTTTGGCCTGTTAACAAATACTTTTGATTTGAGGTAACCCCACAAAAAAAAGTCCAGCGGAGTTAGGTCTGGCGACCTAGCAGGCCATTTGATAGGTCCTCTCCTTCCAATCCACCGATTGGGAAAGGTTTCATCCAAAAATGTGTGCACAGTGGCCGCATAGTGCGGAGGAGCACCATCTTGTTGGAATATCAGTTCTTCGTCAGGGGAGTCCAATGGATTCGGAAATAAAGCCACTAATGCTGGAATTAATTCTAGTTGGAGAAATTCGAGATATACTTGTCCAGTTAAAGACTGTTCAAAGAAAAATGGACCAATTACTCTTTCGCGTACGATTCCACACCAAACATTTATTTTCTTAGGGTACTGGCTGTGACCCTCTATCATCCAATGCGGATTTTCTGTTGCCCAATATCGACAATTTTGTCTGTTCACATTACCATTCAAATAGAACGTAGCTTCATCCGAAAAAATAATATTTTTTACTAAATTATTATCTAGATTGCACATATTTTGCATGCGTTCGCAAAACTCACTTCGCCTATCGAAATCATCTTCAAATAACTCATGCACTGGAATAACTTTGTATGGGTGATATTTGTGCTTTTGAACTACTCGGTGAACAACAGATTTCGGCATGTGTAAATCGGCCCCAATGTGCGACAGGGGAGTACATGGATTTTCTTCCAAGGAAAGCAAAACGTCAAGTTGTTCATTTTCATCTCGAGTAGGACGACCAGATTTAGGCAACTCTCTAACATGACCGAATTCCCTAAACTTAGCCTCTATTCTACTCACCATCTTTTGACATATGGGAGGACGATCAGGATGGATTTCATTAAATAATTGGGCTGTTTCTATTTGAGTACGTGTTTTATCACCAAACCCAACCATGCATAGAATTTCAATTTTTTCCCGTTCCGTTAACTTCACCATTATTGTGAAAACCGGAACTACAAACTACGCTTGACAATAATTATACGTATTTGAAATAAAATTGTCATACAGTTTCTATGGAAATAAACGGTGATATTGAGACAGTACACTCTTACTTATTATGGAGCCCAAAATGGCATATTGCCAGAAGATTTGATAGATCGTTGGATTCCCTAAATGATATGTGCAATCCTAATTTTTTCAATAACTATTGAGTTTATGTATAGGACATGGTACATGAAACATGCTTAGAATTCAATGCAAAATTCAAAAATGAAATAAAAAATATTTCATTTGAAAAAATGAAGTTGATGGTCGTAACTTATTTTTGAGCTACATGAAATTACCACAAAAAAAAATTAAAAAATTAAAATCGACGGGTACGAGCGTTTTTTGAAAAACTTACCGCTGAATTTTAAATGAATTTAGACATTTCTTCTGGGACTCACTGTATAAACTTAATAATTTTTTGGTATTGTGTAATTTTATATTAAGTTAACAAAAATAAAATTTAACGCCTATTAGAATTTCAGTAGAAAAAACCTGATTCACTTCTTTAAATTAATACGCAAAATAATTTATTATAATTAATAATAATTGATGTATGTACTTTGTGGTCAAAGTTGAAATGTTTTTCAAAATGAGATGAGAAGAAAAATTAAAATTGTGTCGTGGTAAGATAAAGTAATAATAGAAATAGATCGTACATACCTAAATGCTCTATCTGAAACGTACTGCAGTTGATTATTGCTGAACACAAATGCTTGAACTTGGCAACCACTTAAGCTGTCCGCCTCTAAACTTGTTATTTGAGAATCTACAACTTCTAATTGACTGATATCACCCACTGGCACACCTGTAAATAAACCAGAAATATATTAATCAAGGATTTTTATTAACTAAAAGTATTATCTTCAACAGAATCATCAATATATCCCTGTGTCTTCTATAAATATAAATACAATCACTAACGAGTACGACATCAACATTAAAAATGATTGATAAAAATCTTTTTTATCTTGGGAATGTGTAAAATTACTAACAAAATAGCGCCCTAATAATACATTTACTATGAGTATAGCGGGAATGAGGATAGGAATCGAACTATCTGAATTTAAATCTCCCAACGCAACGTTGGGAAATATAAATTTAGTTATGTCGTTGCCTGATCTCATTCAATACATGTGGTATATAAAAAATGTCATATAACCATAAATAAGTGTTTCCCTATAATGTGTGTATTGAAAATCGAAAAGACAGATATGCAAACCCCAATTTGAAACAAATGGTAATTGCAAAAATACTCATAAATAATTTATATTTCGAACGTGTTTGTTTTCCCACGAGAATTACAATTTATGCAAAAACTTGAACACATAAGCCCCAATTCCCTGTTTATTACCTAAAAACAAATGTGCTGGTAAATTCTTACAAAATAAACGAAGCTCTCGTTTCAGCAGAAATTGTTTATACGATTGTTTTTTCTATCTTAGTAGACCTTATCTGAAAATATTCTCATTGAGAACAAAATCCCAAAATTGTAATAAAACTATTAAATAATTCAAAAAATCTAATATCCCTTGTTTCGCTATCGTTGTTTAAAAACTGCCAATAGGTAATCAAGAAACAATCATTCGCAATGATGTAAAATATGGCTGGTATTAAATTCTAGCGCATAGTATCTATTGCCGTATTAGAACACACTTATACAATATACAATTAGTGTACATATTTACTTCATCTCTCTCCCAGAATTTCACCTAGCTTTACGTTTCGGATAATGATTTGTTAGTTGCATAAATTCACAAAGATCTGGTAAGGAAAAGTTAAGATTTTGGATCAAGGTTGAAGCACTGTATACATACAGGGCTGCTCAAATTTCGAGAGGCTAATCAGCATCGTTAGCCATATTCTATTATACATAATTTTTGAATGGATCCATTTTCTTTCAAATATTTTCTGGTGATCTGGTAAATAGTAAACTTTTTAGAAAGGTTAAATGTTTAAAAAAAAACTATAGTTTTAAATACAAACAAATTGAAGAAAATGGCGTAAATGTATATTTTATTAAATATATATTTTTAAAATACATATTATCTTATACATATTTACTTTTGAACTTCTTTAAATTTTGGTGTAAGTACATAAGTTATAATGACAAGCACATAAACGTTATTTTACCATTAATATCAACTACATCCTACATCTCTCCTGTAAACAGTAATTAAAAAAAATTAAGTATACTATAAATTATTCATATATCGGATTTACTAGATATCTCTCATAAATTCTAAAATATGCAACAACAAAAAAATTTGCAGTCATTGACCTACGAGAAATTTATTTGCAAATAAACCTCTTGTCAGGTAAGCTTGTCTTTCACCAAAATATATTCTAAATACTGAAGGAAAATCGTTTAAAACTTACACAACATTTTTTATCATATTTCTACATGACTAGTAACATTATATCTTTAGAGCTTTCAGAAAATATGTTGTTTTTGGATCCGAAAAGGCTATTATGAACGGGGAAAATAGGAACATTTTTAAAATTATCTTAGATATTTTTTTGTCGATTTCGAATTCCTCTATGAGCAAAGCTGATCCAAATAGATAAATAAACGCTGTAAAACTTAACAGAATATACAGTGTCTCCAATGATAAGCGAACTTATATGTAAAAATGACAAAAATTTTAAATTGAAATTTTCCCATTTGAGATCTAGACTTGCTTAATTAGATAATAAGATTAAAATATTTTAATTTTTAATAAATCAATTCTGTGAAAGGTAAAGGGTATCTTCACAAAATATCGAAAAATTTTATTAAGAAAAGTTGCTGAGAATTCAAAATCATTCCAACGGTACCGAATTACAGCATTTTCTTTAATCTTCCACAGAAAAAAACTTTTTTCATGGTATTGAATATATTTATTAGAAAATATCATTTCGGAAATAACATTTGATAAACAAATTTTATTTCCTAGGCTAATAGGTATGACAAAGGACGAGGAAATTGAACAAACTCGAACAAGGGAAAATATTGTATGAAGTGCTTGGATATTACATTTGGCAGCATTGAATGATTTCGAATTCTGAGTTACTTTTCTTAATAAAATTTTTCAATATTTTGTGAAGATGAGGCACTTTACATAGACATAGGAAATAAAAATAATACTAAGGTCATTGGTTCATTTATTTGTCGAGTCCTATGTCTTCCACCTGAGGCTTCGGATCCACAGGACCTCTTGAATTCGGAATTGTTTTATTCCTAATTAAAAGATGCCGCGTTTTCAATGATTTTTATGACCTTTCATTATATCTTTTTATTATTTTCTGCCATACCTTTTTTTTACTATGACAATGACATTTTGCTAATTAGCAAAGGTATGGGTAACATTACTAAAAATCAAATTATATTCAGTTTAATTATCTATCAAGCAGGTCTACATCCCAAATGATTAAATTTCGGTTCGAAAATTTTTTGTGTTTTACACACTTATCCTAGAACTAACTGAAAATGTTAATAATGGGGTAAAATATTTTGTATCTTTATTTTACTGCTAAAAAAAATGAAACATATTTAATCAAGTATTTGATATGATTTCTAATTATACATACAAAATGAAATTTTATGAAAAATTTTTTAAATCCGTTTAAATTTTCAAACATACATTTTAAAATTGATTTACCACCAACCATTATGCTCTTTGAAATTTGACCAAAGAATTTTTTAGTTTTAGATCTTGGTTAATAATATTATTGTTCAAAAATATGTATCCATACAAGGTGTTATGTAAATCACTTATTATATTTAAACCCTCGAAACCTGAGATGAAAACAAACTTAGCGAGATATTATTATATAAACAAATCAATATAAGTTAGGTCTAAACAGACGTCAGTGGTCGTTTGAATGTTGGAAAACATTATTTCCATAATTCGCATAAAAATTACGTCAAACAATTTATGTCTTGCAACACAACGAACGTAATATTATACATATTTCAAATCACAACCGCAAGGAAGCAAATTATTCAATAGAAGAGGAAATCCACCACGGTTACAACTGGTAAATTTAACACCTAATGTATTAAGCAAGACCTTAAGCGTTCAAAATTCGTATACAAATACTTAGGAATTCAAGGGAACAAACCCGAACAAAACCTCGTTGAAGACGTTTTTGTCCCTCTCTCATGCCAAACTAAACTGACGTGGCACGTTAAAAAAAGATTTCAAAGGTGTCCAATGACTAAGGTCCAGCCACGAGTTTGTTTTGAAATCATCGCTAACCTACTGCTATACATATGTTAAGTCAAAACATAATGTATATGGCATTTGTTCGTTGCAGAACACCTATTTGAAAATTATACACCATTTTCAGTATTCGTTTTGTTTAAAAGTCATTTGAAGAGGTTCTTGATTATCAATTAACAACGGGCATGGTAAACATTTATTAAGATATCCCGGTCAGCATTTATTTTCCGGTTAGCTCCATCAATGGCATCAGGTGAGAATTAAATATAGATCTACGTGTCATCCGCATTAAAGTGAACTGAACAGTGTTTTAGGTGCGTATAAAATTGGGACGTATACAGAGAAAACAACAATGAACCAAATATCGAGCCCTGCAGAACACCACACGAGAGGTTTCTTGCTTCTGAGAAATTTCCATTACGATTAACTATCTGCGTTAAATTGGTCAAATTGCGTCTAACTAAGTCTAACGAGATAACTAAGAATGGCAATCAAAAGAGCATGATTCAGTTTATCGAAAGCTTTGGTATAATCCAAAAGGACCAGCGTTGTTAGGTCTCCACGTTCTGTAGCCGAAAATATATCGTCCGTTACCTTGAGTAATGCTGTAGTGCAGCTGTAGTTAGACCGAAATCCCGATTGCATTGTCGGCAAGACCCCACCGCGCGTTGCATGATCCCCAATATGGTAAAAAGAATCCGCTCAATGACCCTCGATAACGTGGGTAATATACTTATTGGACGCAGATCCTTCAATTCAACAGGCGAGCCAATCTTTGGTAAGAGAATTACAGAAGCTGACTTCCAGCAGTCCGGAATGTCTCGATACAGAAGGGTTACCAAATGCACAATAACAGGCATAATCACCGAGAAGCAACGAAGTAACATGTCTATGCCCAACTGATCGCTGCCAACAGCCTTCGATTTCACAGAGAAAAGTGCCGATCTAACTTCATCTCTAAAGTTGCCATCCTGAAATTAAAATCAAAAACATTTTCCTTCCTATTATTCAAATAAAAATTTAAAGTATTCGAATTTGGATTAATTTTATCAAAATTTACAAAATAATCATTAATCTTATTTACATCAGCAAGATGTTCCGAAATAGAAGGATACCCTTTCCTATATAAATCGAGATTTCTCAATAATTTCCAGTTCTCGTATTATTCACTCTAAACTTCTTTTCAAGGAAATCCCTCTTCTCAGCATCACGAGCAGTCACAACATAGTTCCTTAATTATTTATAATACTCTCTGTTCTCTGTCGTTCTCCGTTTTTTCCACCTAGACAATACCCTCTCTCTAAGTTTAATATGATATTTTAAATTCGGTGACATCCAAGGAGCTCTCCGCTTGATAATTCTAACAGTACATCTCGGCGCATGACAATCAAAAATATTCTCCAGGTATCCATTGAAATGGAACTCTCTCTAAATCAGAAATAAAATGATCATTATCAAAGTGTTTATAGTCCCTGTTTTTTATCTTTAAGTCGAAAAGTTCATATACACGTATGTCCAAAAATGCTTCGATTAAAATTATTTTTCTTTTGTATCAAAAATGTAGAACGCAGTTTGAGCTATTACCCTAAATGTTGGTATAGACTATTATAATATGAAACCACACATTTAAACCAATCCGCCATAATCCAGTCCTGTGCTATTTTCGATATAATTACTTTATTATTAATTATCATTCAGTTCTAAACAAAGCAGATATCTTCCTCTTCCAACTTAACGTTTGGAAGAAAACCATATGATAATAATAATAATCATCCATCTCTTTTTGTTATAATATTTTATAGAAATATTTATTATGTAAATAAAATCAAGTTAGCATTGTTATCCATTGTTAAGGAAACGTTTGAACTCTTTTTTTTTAACGCTTATTGTTATCTCGTATTTGGTCCTTTATTAAATAGGAAATAGAAATTAGACACTGTATATGGGAAACAAAACATTTAAGGTAAGTATCATATATCAACCTCTTGAACTAAAATTGGTCCAGAAATCACCCATTACAATAAGTATATATCACTAGGTAGCATCCTTTATACCTATTATATTCTGACCATTTCCACATTATTAAACTGTATATAAAAGAATGAAATTTTATTCTAAAGTTTTTGTTTTACCGACGGGTAATTAACAACAACATAATATAAGATATTTTTGAAATTTTAAAGGTATGGACAAATTATTATTTTTCCAGACCACCCGATATAATAAGGGAGTATTTAGTCTACACAGTAGCACTTTAAAATACTATTTCAGATTGAAT
Source organism: Barypeithes pellucidus (assembly GCA_963991005.1). NCBI lineage: Eukaryota > Metazoa > Arthropoda > Insecta > Coleoptera > Curculionidae > Barypeithes > Barypeithes pellucidus. The sequence goes on from OZ022559.1 coordinate 40,627,471, forward strand.
GGTACTACCAAGAAAATGAATCTTTTTCCTACTTCTATTTGAAAAATAAGGAGTTCTTATTTTTTAAATAGATTTTTAAAATCTTGATTTATTCAAGTAACGTCGGTTCACATTGTCTGGGACTGTTAAGAATGGCCTGTACATCTATGTGTACTGACAAGAACAAAAGAGTTCGAAACCGGTCTGCAGGTGATTAGATCCTATCAATGGAAAAGGCTTCCTTTTCCTTGGTTGAATGATATTCAATCTGAAATAGTATTTTAAAGTGCTACTGTGTAGACTAAATACGCCTTTATTGTATAAGGTATCATCGGGTGATCTGGAAAAATAATAATTTTTCCAAACATTGGTATTTGATATTAATACCGAACAAACCTGATAAGTATAAACTTCTTATTTTTTCAATAGTAAATATTTAATATTTTATATAAAACAGCAATTTTAAAAATCTCTTACAGTGGAATTTATAACATACATATTTTTACTACGGTCCTATTTAGTATTCTCTTATACAGGAAAACTAGTTTGATTAAACTTTAAAAACAAATTAGTCTCAAAATAATTATATTATTAACTCGAATTACTTATATCATATCAGTGAATTTTTCCAAATATAAGTATATAATTCGGAATTGGAAATAATGATGGTGTCTACAAGTAACAAATGATTTAATACGTAAGCCAGTCCCATGTGATGGAGCTTGAAACAGTGGTATTATCTAAAATTGCTTCAAGCATTCCTTATCCCCGGCTTGGGTCCTTTAATTAAGTAACAAAGCTTTCTAAACACGTCTCAAATATCTTGAGGTATTTTGGACAAAATATAGGGGTAACATAAATAGATTCAGTTGCCTTTGACTAAAGTATAGTGGATTATACGGATATGGAAACGGAAGAAGGAATGACAAGAGCGTTTGTTCGGATTTTTAGTTAGTGGTGCAAATACAATTAAGATAACAGATAATTTTTTTTTTTAAATCTTATGTTACGGTTACTAAGACTTCTAATAATAATATAATCGTTGAGCAGCAATGAGAAGTTATTATTTACTAAGACGAAATTTGAACCCTGATCTGCAAGCCAGTGCCGTAAATCATCTAAGTAAATATTAGTAAATACGAGTGAAATACTTTTTGTGCTATTTTTTCTTCACGAAAAATGCTTACTGGAGTTATGAGTTAGTTCTCTAAGAAAATTAAGCAGATAAAAAGTAACGAATTTACCGGCACGACCTACATTTGATAAAAATTATGAATTTATGGTAAAATATTTCAAATTAGCAAATCCTACCGTGTTCAAGATGATTAACGAAAATCCCATATAATTAATTTAGAAATAATCATCGATTTCATAAACCTATTCAAAGGGATACTGTTTTAGTTCCTGCCTTACCACAAGCAAGCCGCAATGCCATGTTACCGAACCTATCTGGAATCCCGCTTTCCATAATCCTATGTTTATGGGTACACGGAAGCTTGTTTAGTCTTAAAATCTTATCCCTGTTATGTGATAACAGTTTTCTAATAAAGTTTTTAAAAGACCTGTAGTATATTATTAAAGATCTTTTGGGAAAAGATCTAGTTGCCATATTTTCTATTATACCAGGTTGATGTACCATATATAAAAGGCTGACCTTAAAGAGGCGAATATTAAGGTAGATTCTCAGACAAGGCTTGTGCAAGAACTAGAAAAGTCAGTGGAACAACTTAAAACAATTATAACGCTTCTTCAAGAAAAATTAGGACGTGAGGTTAAACATGCGATTTCAGAATCAAAACAAATCATTCACCAACGAATACTTATAAACAGGAAGAAGACAAACAGCCGTATTAACACATCGAAGCAAGTATGAACAAACGAACAAACCAGGCATCCATTACGTCTGGAATCAGCTGACAAACGCACGTGCTTTTCAAATGTCACTTTTGTCAAAACTTTTATTACTGTCAATATTTTAAAGTGACATTTAACCAACAAAAAACATTCAAGCCCCTATTATTTGATTTATTAAGTAGTGAAAATCAAATATTAGGATTCTGACATGTTTTAAGCTGTAAATATCATTTTAAAATAATCCTTACACACTCTCATATTATTTTTTGAACTAGTAACGTAACTAAAAATGAAAAATTAAACTTCAGAAATAAGCTTGTAAGTAGTTTTATTAAAAAATAAAGTAAATCATAATTTACATAACATATTTTACCATCTTCAACTGGGCTCTAGGTCCTAGCAAATATTTCAAGCTTCAAGTCACAACATATTTTTGGGCCCAATTATTATTGATGCTTACTCTCAGTAGAGATGACTAAATGAATATTTCAATTACAAATTACTCAGTTGCACCAAAAAGGAAACGACGTTTTTCGTAAAAGATTAGAATATTAAAAATTATTTTAAAATTTAAAGATGCGTCTTCTCCACCATTTTAAATCATATCAGATGTTGCTTGATTTTAATGCCCGCCAGACGAAGGAAGTTAGCTTGTTTAACAGTTCGTGCTGTTCGCATTCTATGCCTGTCTCTGTCTGCAGCAAGCTTCCCTAATTCAGTAAAGTGAGACAAATATGACTAGGATCAAGTCGCCTGCATAAACACTCACTTTTGGGCTTTCCATATTAACTCTACGTAAGTCTGATATTGACGCTTAAATGATAGAGATAGAGAGATAGAGTGAAACAGATAGATAAAAGTAGGTTACTTGTGAGCGTATGGAGCAGAGTAGGCTTAGCATCACTTCCAAGGCCTTCTTACGTGTTTCGATCCCCCCCCCCCCCCATAAGCAGTCTCACCGGGCTGTCATTCACTGCGAAAGTACTGGGGCCACAACCAACAACTCGGACTCTGCTATTTCGGCAGGGCGGCGGGACTCGGCCGCATCGATTTCAGGAGGTTCCCCCACCATTCGGTACCATACAGCCACAGCACCGATATGCTACAAGCACTCGCGGCGGGCTGCTCCGTTCCGAGGGGCAGAGGTCGGTTGATTTAGCAAAATCGAATAAAACTGGTCACAATGCCACACCATCTGACCCGTCGCAAAACAATATCACGGCCAAGCAAGTTGCAGGAGCTTTGCTGGAAGCAAAATCACAACAAGCCACTAATGATTTAAGTTGGAGTGGAGTTGGAGGTCAGGATGATGCTCCGTGGTCACTGGCTCGATCAAAAAGAAGTCAACGTAAAACTGTTACGGGTACAGGCTTAAATTGTCAATTAAAGGCGGTACCTACTTACGAGTATTTTCATATATTTAGATTAGACCCGTCTTGCACAGAACAAGATCTAAAAACGCACTTATGTACCATGTTTCCCGAAGTAACATGTTATAAATTGGACTCAAAATATCCGAGCGAATACTCATCATTTAAAGTGGGGGTAAATGAAAATCATGCCGCTAATATCTGGACTCGAATTTGTGGTCACCGGGAACAAAAACTAACAAGTTTTTTCACTTGAGAAAAAACACTTGAAACGGGATATAGCGACTTCTTCTAGACTAGACTGTGGAGACTAAAAGACCTTGATGGTGTTTCAAAATATAATTTTTAATATTTGTCTGTTTGTCTGCTTATGTCCGTTGTATGGGTTCTTTAAATTTTCGTATACACTTTTGTACTATTTTATATACAATATGTTATAGTGAAATTTTAATTAATTAATTTTATTGTATTACTTAATTACTTGCTACAATTTGTATTATACAAAAATGTGGTCAAATAAAAATATGTTTATGTTTATAGGCGAGTGTATCACACCTGCAAGAGTTCTTCTTATGGAAGACTTAGGACCACCGATGTTGAGCATAAACTATGCTCCTCAAAGGTAATTATTCGCCTCTACGGCTCATCAAGATGATTCAAGTCTGAAAAGGGAAAAGAGGATCGCGCAGCACTATAAGGTACACTGAACGAGCTTCAAAGGAAGTATTAAACTCGTCTCGACATCTCTCGGTGTATTTACTCACGCAAAGCAGCATCTTATAAAAGACGAATGCAGAGGGTCCATACTGGAAACACAGAAAAAACATAGCAAATGTGCCTCTCAATGGTCAACTGTCCCGGAGCCATGCGTTATTTGTATTTATTTGCTAAAGTAGGTACCATCGTGCCGATAAAAAATTAGGACAGCAAAATCTCAAAACTGGGAACGGAAATAATTTTCTCATAGACTATAAAAGGTGCTCGACAGCGGTAGGTAAAAAGACCTAACTTTTAGGAAGTAATCTAGGTTACATAATTTAAGGTTTGTATTTTGCGATACGAGGTGGCATTAAAATATGTTACTTGTTTTATAAAGTTGAGCGGAAGTTTATATGCAGGAACTAAATGTATTACGCATTTTTTATTAAGAAAAATTCAAATGCTTTATTTAAAGTAGGTATATTTAATGTCGCCAAAAAATTAAAATAAAACTGAATAATAAAATAAATTTTACACAAAGTAAAAAAATATACAAACACAAAATTTGTGGTAGCAACAAATTGTTTTTAATATGTAGTCATAGAACATTCCTGTTTATTACTTCTTAATAATTTGTATTCTTCTATTTTCATCTTTCGCAAACATTCTAGGGGAACCTGAAACTGCTCCTAATAATAGTTCGATGCCTTGCTATTTTTGTTTTGCCAACAACACGGTATTTCGGTTTACACCCAGTTCGCCTGCAATATCCCTAATAAATGCACCATCTCGCAACCGAATGTATTGCTGGGGGATTAATTGTGGCATATTTAACAAAAATGTGCTTGACAAGTTAACGATAAAGTGACAATTTATATTAACATGTAAAATTTGTATAGTACATTTTACTGGTAAAAGACTCAACAGTAAATAATTCCTAATAGTCAATTAGAAAATAAGAAATTTTGCTGTCCTAGTTTTTTATCGGCACGATGCCGATGGTACCTAGCCAACGTCGATAATTTTTAACCGAAAACTTGTAACACATTTTCTAAAAATAATATCGTTTCATTTAAAATTTTGCAGCTCGCAGTAGAAATGAGATAATGGAATTAATCAAGGAACTAAATATTTAGAATACATAAAAGATTACAAAAAACAGGATGTAAATAAAATTATCCACCAAAATTTTCCTACAGGGTGTTTTGAAATAATGACAAAAAACAACAGTTTGATTTACTCCTGTATAATATACCCTAATTGAAAAATCCTACTTTATGAAATAATTAAGGAAAAACATAATAACTGTATCAACAAACTGATAACAAAATCATAAAAATCGCATGAAAAATAAAGAAGTTATAAAATATCAAACTTGACCAAAATTTCAGGGTGGCGGAATTTTGTGCCGGCGAGTGTATATTATAAGAATATTATAACTTTGCTTTTAGTAAGCTGTCAGAAATTCTTGTTCTGAAACAATTTCTTTTAAAAATCCCCTTTTTATTTGTGTTTAAACTTCTTAAACAAATGTTCGTAGAAGTATCTTTTCTAAGTTAAACTTTGCATTTTTTTACCCATGTTAGTTATTGATTTCCCCCAAGTATAGTCTAGTCTGATTTAATTAATTTTTTAAAAGTTGTTAAAATTATACAGAAAAAATATGTAAATTTATATGTCAACTTAAAATGTGCTCGAAGCGAACAGCCGCAAATTAAGATAAATTACAGAATTTTGTAAACAGTTAGAAAAGTTAATGACTTTCCTGACATTTGCAAATTTAATAAGCAGTAAATCTCTTTGACAAAGTATAGTTGACTTTAAGGGCTTATTGCTTAAATTTCTTTGACCCTTATCTTTAATGAAAATTTATAAACTTTGATGAAGCTTCAAATCTTTAAGTATAAAATATTCTCAAAATCAAAGAGATAGTCCATTCCTCCAAGAGACCTGCTTAATAAGCACTTTATTATAAAATCATTTTGTCCAAAGAACGTAAACAAAGTAATGTAGCCTAGGTCTAAACTCTATTATAATTTCAGACTTCTAAACATAATAACATACATATGATATTAAATTAATATAAAGATAACTGTGCATACATGCATCCATAACAGTCAAGCGAGATTCAACAACATAATATAGAAATCCACAGTTATGATAAAATCCAACTGGATAGTGGCGAATTTATAATTTTCAAAACGATACATATGAAGGAAAAACAAAGAAAAAATATATAAAAACAGGGTGCTATGGAAATGACGTGTTATATTTAAATGGGTGACTCCTTGGGTGTTCTAGAGAAGCGCTACATATTTTATTTTTTTTAACTCGACCGTTTTAAAAGTGGGGAATAAACACTCTTACTCATAGGCCAGTCCGCGCTACTGTACAACATATCACCCAGACCTAATGGCAATATTGCCAAACTTAATATAAAACTAAAATTCCATATAAAATTATAAAAATAAATTATTTTCTACCTACTTGTATTTATCCTAATACCTAAAGAGCGAGGAAATCCAGGCACAAACACAATCAGTTTTTTTTCTTTTTCATGGGAACACTCCTGGAAACACTTTATGTACACACAGTAATAGTGAAACAGAACCGATAGTTAGCTTTTGAAAATACAATAATACAGATTACTACAGATTATTAGATTTTATTAAATGCGAGAAATTTGACGTCCAGAAGAAACGCGTCAATAAAAACAATATTCAAAGATTATTTATGGACGGGTAAGATACACGCGTAAACCGAAAAAACAGAGCGGATTCCTTACAGTGTGTTGGTGATCGACGAGACACAACGTATCCGGCCGCGCTGGTTGGTCCTCAACTAACAGATGCAAGCGTGCGGCGCTATATGAAACTACTTCGCTCAGTCGATCTAAGGCGTCAAGAGGTCATTGGCATTTGACCTAGTGACGTACTATTCCATATGTTTTTTCGGGTTGTTTAAAACATAGTCCGTCGTAAATGTTCTTCAATTAATTGTACAAAAAGGTATTACAGAATGGAAAAGTGTTTAAATTATTTTATTTTGTCTACAGAGTTTAAGGTATACATATGACAACACCGGCCAGAATTCCTTGATTGCTTACATGTATCGCAGTGTCACACACGTGTTTTTCTGGTTTGACGTCAACTAACTTTTACCGATGAATGAATTGAAAGCGCTATTTATGGCTATTTTTCTTCAATTTGTCTTTATCTCAGGAATTGCCGGTTTAAATATAATACGTCATTTCCATAACACCCTGTATATCAAACAAAATTCTACTTTACAGTATGAAAAACAATTAGGAACGAAGTATAGTAGGTTTTCCAGCAGTAGTCTTTCAAAGATAATTCATTTCTTAAGGGTTTCCAAAGGTATTATTTGCCTGCTGGTAAATTATTAAATATTTTTCTACCATTATAAAAGATGGACCAATGGAAAAGATGGAGATATGGCAAGTGCTTAACTCCGCTTGTCTAGTATTGTAATTATTTACACGTACGTCATCTAAGATGTAGATACACATGTAAGGGTTGGTAATTTATTTTGTCTAAATAGTGGTCTACATGGTTCCCTTGCTCTTGTCCTGTACACATACGTACCTGATGCCTGTTTTTGAAGAACAAAAACTGATTTTATTATATATTGAGTGGAGTTCCCCCACATTAGCTCAAATGAGACTCGAATAAGAGCTGAATGTGCAGATCGGATGATATGAAAATATTTTAGGAACTATTTGTCATCTATACATCATTGGGGATAATTAAGGAAATATCTTTATTTCCTAGTAATGGGACGCATGCATAGAGTAAAATTACGGTCGCACAGACTATGCCCATATAAATTATGAATAGTAGATACATATTCTTATTCTTATTGCTTGCTGGTGAAGATCGATTCAAATTAGATTTATGTGTTCGGTTACTACTGATATCCAGTCTTAAGCTGAATCCATAGTTGCCGTAACGTATACCTTAAGACCTAAGCCGTAGTCGATAAGACGTAAGCAGTAAGAACATACCCGTTCATAGTTTAGTTAAGAATTTGTAGGTTATGGTTTTTGTTTCTCATATGACACATATTTGTTTATTTATAATAAAATATTATTACAGCGATGAAGATATCGTTATAATAGCGGGAGCAATGCTAATATTAACCAGAAAATTTTATGATGTCAACATTGCGGTTATGCACGAGGATAACGGATCCCAAACCCTTGGACCATTTCTTACTTCTTACTTCTTACCGCTTAATTTTTATGTACTATGAATTGTTCCATTGCAAATCCCTATTTATTTTTCGTAAGGCTTAAGGAACTAAGCTTTAGTGATCCTTAATGGGACTGGTTATTGGAATCACGTTATTGTCGTCTATTGTCAACATGATATAGACATAATCTAAATTACGAACCAATCACCCTTGGAACCCAAAACGATTCTGCCGTGTGTGCAAATGTGGCCGCCAATGAGATTATAACCTCGTTAATTACGGTTTATAGATGTTAATTGATAATGGTTTAATTAAGGGAAAGATTAACGGGGCCCTGGCTAGCTTTTTATCATGTCGTGGCAAATGGCGTAGTTCCTCGCTGCCTTGTTGTGATACATGAAGAAATGATGCTCTTTAGCCACGAATAAACCTCAGTTTCGCTCTTTGTTTTTAAATAGGGGCGCCTCTTATGTGCACTAAACTGAGCTTTATCGTGGACTCCCCCGTAAGCCAGAGTTTTCTCTAGAGGGCGTTGTTCCTATGGGTGGAATAAAAGCTGATCGTTTTCAATGAACAAAATTTATTGAATAAAAATATTATAGTTTTATTGGGCCGATTAAAATAATTCGAATTGGTAACATATACATATATATACACCTAAAAGGCCAAGGAATTGCAACTCCTTTACACAATGCCGATTTTACAGTTAATCATGAGTATTTAGTTGGTTAATATCTTCTCAAGTATATCATATCTATCGGATTAAAGCTCAGATTCTAACCTATTTTACTTAGCTTAATGATGATTTCTTAGAAAGTCATGCTGGTCTCCAATCTGACGAAGTCCCGTGCAGGAAAATGACGCAGGAATTAAGGTCCTCCGTACAGTTGAGGTTCCTCCTGGGAGCACCTTGAATGTCCCCCAAACTATTAACATCCCTGACGCGGAGATATTGTCCTAGCTTCCTCTATGGCAATTCGGTTTTATCAAATGACCTTCGTCGAATACTTCCGAGGCACGATATTTGACAAATTGGTCTCTTAGCAATGATTTTGGTAATAGCTTTGTAGTTTTTTGACAATAGCCTTGTCCAAAGTTTCGTAATTGTATAATCTTAATTTCTAATAGTAATAGTATTTTTATATTTCTTTCCTGAAATTTCTTAATGGGGCTAAAAGAATACAAAAACTAATCAGCCACGTGGAGAACGAAAAAACAAAAACCTCAAAATTAATCTTTCCTAAACGGCGGAAATAATTAACATAATAGACAATTATGATGCATTAACTTTTTAGTCCGCTTCACCATTTTTAGAATCGATATGTGAAAAACACTGGTTATTAGGAGGAATTACACTTCAGAATCGACTTGATTGCCCCAATATCAAAGGAAAACGATGGTTCTCAATGCAGTTCGTATACAAGAAAACTTCCAAGACACATAAAACCCCATTTCCTGTTTCGTTCTCAGACATGCACGCCTCGTTACAAGCAGTTAAGAAAAAACCGATAAACCGATTCTACTGAAATTATCCTGGTGGGAGAGAGAAAGATTGGCGGACTTCCCTACGGTGAGAAAGAGAGCGGCAGAACCGTTAGGTCAAAGCAAAACATGCCGTTATCCAGCCGTGATTACTGTTCCGTAATAAGAGTCTTGGACCAACCTGTTAGTGTAAGCGAAGTATTAAACGACTCATATAAAATACGTAACGTGTAGCAAGGCACCTTTTAACGTACTTTCGATCGAGTGTCCATTTGGATACGCAGGCCTTTTATTTGGATACCCAGTAAACATGAAATTGATCCAGAATTTTTTTAATTACTTAATAATTTAAATACTACTGAACTGATACCAGTGATGATTGATACCTAAAAATGCTTTAAAATGATCAGTGAGAAAAAATAATAAAAAAATAGTGCTGTTTAAAAGGCATGGATACGCAGCAAAAATTTACTAAAGACATGGATACGCAGTAAAAAATCACTAAAAGATGCCTTGATGTGTGGACATTACAAGATAAAACCTACTAGTATGACAAAGATATTCTATAGCTTCCAATTTTTTATTAACTGCCTTCGGGATACAATATCATGATCTGAGTTCTTGCTTGTTGAGTCATGTCACTTATTCGACGACTCCTTGCGCTATATCTTTATATAAAGATTGCAATCCTATGAGGCAACTCATATTATTTAATACGAAATATATCACCCACTATTATCTTAATATTAAAAGAAATCTAATATATCACATATAAAACAATTAAGAAAATCTATCACAGCTTCAAACACCCTTTTCGAACCTTCGTTCAGAAAGTTTGACAGATGGAAAACTACTTTTGTTTGGTTTAGTCTGATTTAACATTAAGGACAGATGATAAGATTCGTTAAATACAAAAACTTTAGAGTTGTTTACATAAACGGTTTATTTATAAAATACTATTTATGGTATGTATTGGAGTGTTTTATTAAATATATACAGGGTGAGTCGGGAGGAACGGACCAAATTTCAGGAGTGTATTATACACGCGAAAACAATGTAAAAAAACCCATGTTCTTATGTGTTGTTCTTATCGGATATTCATTTCTATTCAAGTTATAGCGAAATACCAAATAAAGAAAAGTTCATATATTAACGGTTTCCTAATCATAGCGTTCTTTTAATAAATGTTCAAAAATACCGCCATTGACTTCTAAACATTTTCTGCTTCGTCTACGAAGGTGCTCGTTGCTCTTCTAATTGCTTCATTTCTTTCTTCTTTAAAATTGGATGCAGTATTTCTAATACGTCGAATTAGTGCATCCCGAGTGTCCACTTTTACTTTGTACACTTCATTTTTAAACCAACCCCATAAACAATAGTCTAGTGCTGTAAGGTCTGGAGATCTTGGAGGCCAATTAATAGGACCACCGCGACCAATCCAACGCCCTGGAAATGTTTCGTCTAAATGTTGCTTGACCTGACGAGCTAAATGTGCAGGAGCTCCATCGTGCTGGTAATACATTCGCCTTCTGATATTTACAGGAACATCCTCTAGTAGTCCTTGTAACTCATGTTGTAAAAAATGTAGGTAGTTGTCTCCTGTGAGGCGATTCTCCAAAATGAAAGGGCCAATTAAATAGCTATCGAGCATACCACACCACACATTAACCGAAAACTTATGTTGAAAATTACTTTCAACTGTTGCGTGGGGATTTTCGATTGACCATACATGAGAGTTACGAGTATTATTAATACCGTCACGGGTGAATGTTGCTTCATCTGTAAAAAGTATATGCGTTACAACATGATGATTATTATTTATCCACCGACAAAATTCAATACGATTAGCATAATCTTCCGGTTCTAGGTGCTATACTCTCTGTATGGATATAAGCCTTGCTCGTGGAGTGTATTTAATACTCTTTTTTGTGAAATGCCCAATTGAGTACCAATTCTTCTTGAGTTGGTCGTTGCATCTTCTTCTACTAAATCCAGAATATTTTCTACTTCTCCTAAACCTTGTCGAGTAGCTCGTTCAGATGTAATGTTGGCACTGGGAAGATTACCATTCTCGCACAAATTACTAAACACTCTGATAAACACGTTTCTAGTCGGATGTCTGTGATGTGGATACCGTTGACGATATTCTTCAACAGCAGCTGTAGCACTGCCATTACAGAAACCATAAATAAACACCATATTTGCATATTCTAAATTTGAATAAATATTTGGCATTTTGTATCACTTTAATCACTCAAACTTGAAAATAAACGTTTAATTACTGCCACAATAGACTGTTACATTGTCAAGACAACATCGGTGTCAAATGGCATGGCATACTCTAATTATGTGAAAATTTTGATAAAAGTGGAACGTAGAAAAAATATTGGATATTGCGCTATAACTTGAAAACAAATGAATATCCCATAAGAACATATAGGTTTTTTTACATTGTTTTCGCGTGTATAATATACTCCTGAAGTTTGGTCCGATCCTCCCGACTCACCCTGTATATATGGAATATAGAAACTGAAAGTTTTCCCAGTTAAATCTGAAAAATAAATATATTAATAAAAGATTGAGACATAATTTCGATACCCAACTGATATAGGAATAAGTCAGGGCATATACGAATCTGCTGGTACTGTGTGCGTCGAAGAGGGGGGGTGGTACACGAATACCTACTTAAACTACTACTACTACTACACGCGGATACAATACCATTAAATCGAACATGAACCTCTTCGAATTTGTATTAATTAAAGTAGTAAAACTAAAAGAAATAAATTACACATATTACTAGTACATTATATATTTACTGTACTTCATAAAATTGCTACTTCGACTGTAAACTGTTAATCGGCGGTATCAAATTTTTATTATATGTATATTTATGTTTACAAATAAATTAAATGTATATTTGTAGGAACATCGTAAATCTACAAGGACAACCCGCAACAGCAACAAAGTTATTTGTTCTATACCAAAATATAATAAGGAGCAAAATGAGCCCTAGTTTGCAGTAAGCATAGACTTTACATGATCATTAATTTACCAGAACATACTTGGTTCCTGTAAACATTGCTAATTAATGGACAAATAGCTTAAATAATGTAGTATAATAAATATGCTAACTCAACCTGTTCCCAAATAAACTATTTAATCAGAAATACAGAGAGTATATTTCAATAAAGGTTTCCCAAACCAACACGGTTTAGTCATAGAAACAAATTCGCAATATGCGTAGTAAAAAATCTGACGCCAATATTTAGGCTATCATCCGCTCTAGCTATAACATTAGAGAGATGGTCACACCTACCTCGATCGCAAGGGTTTCCTGGTCAAATGCACGCATGGGCCGCAATTGGAAAACCATCGAAGATACTATCAAATGGAATGCTAACCCTGACGCAGCCCCAGTTGAAACAGGTGATGAGTCTGCTAACAGGCCACTGTCACTTGCGAAAACACCTTCAATGGTTAGGTATAAACAAAATATCTATTGAATGCAGATTCTGCGGCTTAGAGGATGAGACTGCCCCCCACATAATATATCGCTGCAAAGCGACATAAGATCTTCCGGAACCTACAACGTGGAGACACCCTCCCACATGACAGACTTGATAGAAGGAACAAATATTTTCTAACAAGATCGGGGTACACAATAGGCCAGAAGACCGCAGTGATAGAAGTTCAGGCCTCACACCCGACCCCCGCCTTTAACTAACCAACCAACCAACATTAAGTCATCTGCGTCCTCTCATGGAGGCAAAAATCATCCTTGCGATAATCCTAAAAAAATCCTAAAATTAGCGACTCAATTAAAATATATTATTCACCATGTTTCTAATATAATTCAGATAGTAGTTAATGATATAAAACAAAAAAAATTATTGTAATATTATCTTAGGCGGAAAGGAGATGCATATAATAATATCAATAATTTTGTTGATATAATTGAAAAGACCCTGATACTTTGGACATTAATTGTAATCCCTTATTCAATAAAGTAATATCTGCCGATGACATATACAAACCAATATTTAATTTACCTGATTTTAAAAAACTGTTTTGACCAGATGAAGGGATTTGGTGAATTTTCAAATTTGTACAAATTTATTTCGATTTTATTAGTATACCTAGTAGTTAAACATTCTTAGAAAGAGTATTCAGTGTTATGGATTTGAATTGGAGAGATGAACTGATGAATAGAGCTCTTCCAGATCTAATTTTCCAGGACTGTTAACCTATTTTAATAACAATTTAAGTTGTCTAGATGCAATAAAAAATTACAGACTGGTTAAATTGTGCAAAGAACAACAACAAAAACATGGAAAAGACGCAACTAACCCTACGTAAACCATCATCAGTTCATTTGATTCAGACAGACCAGATGATTACCGAGGAGGTAGTACCACACTCTATCTATTTTTGGGTCGTCGTTATATTCTGTACGATAGTAAAGTTTCAAGTATTTCTGATTGTTTAGTCGACATCCTTTTCTGATCCTTTCCAAGGAACCCGTTTTGCCTGATAGTCTTAGTTGAAGAACTAAAAGTCAGGTAAATAAAAATTTATATGAAGAATATAGACAATTTGTTGACCTAGTACATAATTATTGGTGACTTTAACAGTTTATAATAATATATTCTACGTATAACTAATATAAAAGGTAAACTTTCAGGAAATACTATTACACACTATGCTTTCTGAAAAACTACTTTGTTTTATTTTTATTTATGTATAATGAGTATGTTAATATTAATTATAATTGGCCAACTGGTAAGCTAAGATTTAACAGTAACAACCACACACCAAGCTAAAATAATTACGAGATATTATTCTGTACAAGCAATTGTTTTCAAAATCAAGTCGACTTTGGTCTGCGCGGTGTGCCAGTACCTTTGTCTCTGTTGTCAAATTGCAAAACGAAATTTTATTCTTATAAGTAACTATAATTTTTTTAAAACAGTGTTCGAAAAAGTGTAGTCTGAAACACGTACGAAATATTATTTCGACGAACCCGAGAAGCTATAACATAACTTTCAATATAAAGCTTACTTGACATTTATCAGTTTGCATTTATTTAAGAATTAACAGACCTTTGATTGTGACTTCAATGTCATTAACATAAATGATTTTATCCAAATAAAAGTTATCCTCTTAGTAAATCAAAAATTTGCTTACGTGCAAGCTCTAATTTAGAAATTGATTTCTGCAAATATCATTTCTGTTACAATCAAAACTCCCTGGAATACAATAACGTTGACATTTGGTTGCGATATTGCTGCAAAGTTATGTGGCCAGCTATATGATTCTACTAACCTAGACATGAGAACAATATCACTAATTTGAAAATTGCTCTGTATCCCTAACATAATTCCACACACAACATTATTTTAAACTATTAATTGTAAAAATTTGCAGTATTCCTTAATTTAAAACGAGTGCATACAGCTGTCTGGAATAGATATTCTTGCTCCCGAATCATAAAATAAAACGAGTGATTTTATTGCGAAATTAAAACTATAAAATCTAACCATGGGCGATAGTAGTGACGGGTTAAAATCTACTGATTTAAAAAATGCAAATTTAAATATGAGTGCATAAAATAATGAATTTTCTAAGGAACCTCAAATCAAAACCGTAATTTATTGATAACAAAAACCACAGACCTACATGGACCAAGAATATCGCCACAAATAAAAACATCTGATAACAAGGAAAATAGCAAGGATCTTGAGGAAAGGTCAAGAATAGTACAGAGGCAGACCCATTAAATAGCAATAACGATAATTTCAAATCAGTATCAAATTTTGAAATTTTTGAGAGCAATTATTACAATAATGCATCAAACAACGAGGATTATCAAGAAGTCTTTAAGCCACGCAAGTCAATTCATCGAAGCCCTGAAAAAGAAGATGTTCAAGGATCTTCCAAAACCGTAAGAGAACCTTACCAGATAACACCGGATTTACCACTACATAAAAGACAACGCTCTGGTTCAAGCCCTAGCTCCTTAGAGCGGTTTAAAATTCAAAAATGGCAAATCACTCTAAATCATTTACTCTAAATCATATACTTAATTATGGAGCGTCAATTAGTACAGAATGCACAAGTGAGTCTTTGAACCCGTCTTATCCAGCGGTTGACTCAAACATAACAAGAAATACAGATCAAAGCGAGAACCCACAAAATATGATACAAATTGTTCTTGAAAACCTTGAAAAAATTCAGAGGTTCACAGAAGATCAGAACAAAGAAATTCAACCAAGCAATGTCAGTGACCTTAGAAGGGCAACTTTCGAAATCCATAAAATCCTAACTTCATTTGCATACCAAATAGGGCACCTCAAACAGGAAAATATATCACTCCTATACCAACTGAAGAATAACTACCGGATCGCACCCCCATAATACCAACCCAATTACAATAACACAATTTCCATCACTAAGGTAGCAAAATATCTATAGCTCGGCCGCACAAAAAACAAGCATAAATCCGCCACAGGAATGGAAAACGCCACCGCAAACAAAAAAGCATTAAACATTAATTAAAATAAAGAATGAAAATAATACGAAAGTAGTCATGACCGAAATCGAACAAAATCTCAAAAATAAAGGAGTGAAGGAGACTTTCAAGAATGTCAGAGAACTAAATAGCGGAGGAATAGTAATTGAATGCCATGATGAAATCCAACAAAAAAAACTTAGGGATGTGTTTCAAGACTATCTCAGCTTCCAGTTAAAGGAAAATGAAAATACTGACCTCTACATCATGATGGAATCAAAAAAGTTACAAACCTGAAGATTTTATCATTGAACTAATAGACAGAACGTCAATACCAAGATACGCTATGTTACTAAGAGAGAGTGTAGAAACCCTGATCTCAGATGTCTTTAAATGGCTTATCAAAAACCAAAACTCAAAGTCTACACCCAAGAATATTTTAACATAGCACTATGCTTCCAGTGCTGTAATTTTGGACATTATGAAGTATTGCACTGGAAACGAAATATGTTTTACAACTGTGGTCAAAATCACAATGGAAGGGATTGCCAAGGAAACATCCTAAAGTGCTCGAACTGCAAGCGACTCAAACTCCCCAATGGCAACGATACAGCACGGAATCCAAACTGTCCTGCTTTTATAAAATAAACTAAAAGAAACCCAAAAAAGCACAAACTACCAAACTGTAAGTAATGTTTCTTTTATAAACAAACATTAGAATACCCAGTAACAGCAAATATACCTAAAGGCATGAACGATTCATACACGGTACCAAAAAGCAATCATTACCCTCACGTATCACTGTATTATTCACCAAAACGTTAAGTCTATAGAAACTTTATTGAAAGAATAAACCATATGCTAGAAGATCAGCAACAATATAAATTATTGTGCATACCAGAGTACTGGAAAGTTCGGGAGCAACTGAAAATGTTTGCATTAACAGATTTTAAGCTTGCAATATCTTCTTGCAGAGAAACGGTTATGGAGGAGCAGCTGTTTATGTTAAAAAAAAACACTAAAGTTAAAGTTCGACAAAAAATTAATAAACTATCAATAAGTGGGCAATTCGAATGTGCCTCTGCAGAATGCGGTATTGGGGTGAACAAGTTTATTGTAATTTCAATATACTGACCCCCTAGGGGGGATGTAGGGTTTTTTTAAGACACTCGAGAGCTTGTTGGTATAAATTGTGAAAAGCATGCTTACAGTGGACGTAGTCCATAAAAATGGATTCTTTCTTATTGCGCCAATTAATTTCAAAACAATTAAAAATAATAATTCATATAATCTTTTCCCTAGTTTGATGCTAGTTCTAATATAAAATTATTGGCAGTTGACATTCCTCTATTATAAAATATATCGGAAAAAATGTATGTGGGCAATGAGATTTGCTACACAACCATTATTTTTAATATGCAATTTATAACGGCATTGGGAAGTAGAAATATATTATACGAGAAATAATATAGAATATTCAGTTTTTCCATCCGTCGATATTCAGTTTTCAAACATCAAAAATGGAAGGGCGGACTGGCCGTCATGAAGCTAATAGCTTAGTAAAAATACAGCGTGTGTATTATTTCTAGCTTGTTTCCTACGAATTGTTTTATATTAACTTTAGAGTTTCATCTAACTGACATTACTTCAGTGGTATAGGATATGCATGACCTGCCACCAGATACGTGACTCCATTACGTAATAACCATACTGCCGTGTTATGATGGCTGCAAATGGAAACTAGTTTTCTTATTGTATATGTAATAAGCATAAAACCCTTTTCAATATTTGAAGAATTCATACACTGTATAAAGCCCTGTAGAAATTGTGTACTAATACTTGAAGAAGAAATATGATTAACTGGTGGAGAAAGCTAATGTATTTATCGATCGTTAGTTACTATTACCAATCGAGGGGACAAAATTATCTTTCATTCCATGAAATATTATCATCGTTTCATTGGCGATTTATTGAGGACTGAAATATTTTTCGGGAATTTCAATAGTTATTGTCAGTTTAGTTAATCAATGAATATGTTCAAGAGCAAAGTATTAGCATAATGCGAAGAGAAATGTTTATAATGTACATATATTTTTAAAATGAAGTGGGTCCATCCGACAGATCTTTAAACTCTGACCGAAAAAACATGAAGAATTAAATACTCAAAAAATCATACAAAATGTAGCATATGATTTACAAGGAGTGACAGTTCCCCTATGTTTCCTCAACAGAAAATATATTTTATTTATCCCAAATGGTATTACCACCCTTTTAAAAAGTATTTTGTTTAATATTCGCTTGAATGAGCCTAATATATTTTCTTGGTAATAATTTTTTTAATTTCAGAAGACCGTTAAAATTGCACGTGTTACTTGAGATGTTAAGACGGCATATCTATTCCTCCAGAGATGATATAATACTTTTTTCCCCTGAAAATGCAAACGACGGCATTACCGATTGTGACTCTGGGGATAAAGAACGTACTACACTATCTCCCTGGGACCAAACTAAGGAATGACGTCGATGAATCGTTGTAATAGTACTCTGAACTAATGAGAACTATGATTCTGATAACAATATATTATTGGCTTAACTTTATCCTGGCGTAACATTGCTACCCGATGGTAATGCATCGGGTAATCTTCTAACCAAAAAGTTAAAAACACATTATGGAGTCAAGAGTATCACCCCACCACCTGATTTATGGGAAGAGCCTATTTGATTAGTCCACGAGCTTACGCCTTTGCAATTGTTTTTTGACACTGAAGTAGTTGATGTTGGGTTAACCTTTTCCGATAGATATACTTTAAAAAATATTGAATTGATGTATCAACTGACGAAATAAAATGTTTTTTTGGCGGTTTATGTAGATGTTCGCAAAAGGTACATGTATTGGGGTGGGGCACCAACAATAGCCTAGTGACTATTTCTATATCAAGAGATTGATTTTCCTATATTATTAAAAATCTACATGCTTGCGAATAATCTGGACAAACAGTATGCTAAGCGTCGCCGCCCTTTACTCAGTCTTAGTTTTTGGACCTCGCACCTTTGGAGCAATGGTGCCATATTTCTGAAGACACTCATACAAACAATTCATTAGACGTAAACCAATAAGATGGGGGTAAAAACTTTGGGTTTGTTCGGGTTTGTTTGTTGGGGGAATTAGGCCAGTTGGAGTACAGAAGAGGGGTTGCTGAAAACATCTTGGAATCAAATCAGAAAGATCTTTACAGAAGCACATGAGGGCGAAATCAAAATGAAACTCAGTACTCTACTTACTCGAGATATGATGGAATAAACCTTTTTATATTACATATATCAAGAAAATCAACATCGATGTAAAAAATGTCCAATTTCGCTATGAAAAATATAAGGTAGTACTCTATCTAAAAGTTTTAATTTAAGACATACCAAATTCTTTATTTATAATTTAGTTATATTCTTTTTTAAAACTCTATTATTAAAATACCTAAGGAACGCTCTAAAATAAAAAATATTTAGTTTTGTTTATATCCGTCCTTTTAAAGGGACACCTCATATTTCTGAATTATACATAACAAATTAAATTTTTTTTTGTGCATTTATTAAGGAAATCATATATTAGTGATACTGGAAATCATTCATAAATACCTAAATATCTTAATTTTCTCTAGTTTTAAAAATAGTGTAATATCTACTCGCAGTAACAACTTCTGAGTAAGGTACAAATATGGACTTGAAAATAACGATAGTTCCCATTTTATTATGAAGAAAATATTGCCGATTTAAGAAAATAAAAATTTTATGAGAAAGTCTCCAAAAATGTTATGAAATTGTTATTAATTGGTAATTTTCTCATAATAATCTAATATAATTTGATTTAATCTTTTGAAATTTTTTCCAAATAAACTTGTTTGATGTTACCTAACTACGAACATTATATCAAAAAATATTCATCTATATTTATTTTCTTCAAGTTTGGCACATGAAACCACTTTTGTTCAGTTTTATCAGATTTGGACTTTGGGGTCGAGATTTAAATTTCGTGACATAAAAGAAAAGCCACGACGCTGACGGTCGCTTTCGCATGATAACGATTTATTTACATTTGCCAAGTGGCTTGAGGCTTGAAAGGGACAGATAGAAAAAAACAGAGCAGTGTTT
The DNA here is from genome assembly GCA_963991005.1 of Barypeithes pellucidus. Lineage (NCBI taxonomy): Eukaryota > Metazoa > Arthropoda > Insecta > Coleoptera > Curculionidae > Barypeithes > Barypeithes pellucidus. The sequence continues at coordinate 40,647,724 of OZ022559.1, forward strand.
GTCGAGCCTCTTGCTTCTATGATACCAATTTATGGTCTCGTGATATACAGGGTGTTCCGAATAAGAATTCACTCTACATGGATCTCGTTAAATATAGGATAAACAGAACTGATCAAATTAGACAGAAGATGCGCATTAAAGCTTCTTGTATTCAAATAATATATTAAAAAATTCTGAATATTTCCTAAGATATTTGGGCAAAACCAAATTTTTACGATTTCTTCCTTTTTGTTTTCTCATTCTATTTGAAGAGATAATATTTGAAGATAAATTTGACAATCCCATTGCCAAGGTAATTTAATTAATTTATTAAATTTAGTTAAATTTAAAAAAATTTTCATTATTGAGAATATTTTTGTTTTTATTGTTATATTTATATTCTAGTTCGTAAACTATTTTTTAATTTGGGTGAGGTACGATATTATGGTAACCATAAACCTTATTTATCTTTTTGAGGAAAAAATTTCATTGACTAAATCGACGTTTTCATATCCACTGTTAAGGTTTTCATTTAATAACGGATATAGAAAGATCATTAATTTTTGCGAAAGTTTGCTCGTAATTTTTTTGTATCGCCGATAAAAAAGGGGGGGAGGGGGAGCTTGTAAAAAATTGCTATTAGTGGAGTCGTTATGGTATTCGAAAATCCCTTGACTAAGTCGAGTAATTTTTTTTTCACAATCGATACAGTAGGATCCCCTCGATATTCTGAAATGATTTGTGCAGAGCGCCGCATGGAGGGGTAGGGGGGCACGCCCCGTAAATCTAACCTACAACGGGAAATTGAAAATAACTCAGCCGGTTTTGATGCTACAAAAAAAAATGTGAAAAGCAAAATTGTAGACCTTGACAGAGCGCGTAAGCTCGAATAAACCCGATCCCAATATCTCAGTGAGTTCGCGAATTAACGCGATTTTCAACTGCAAAAACAATAAAATTTAATTAATTATATCTCGAGAAGGAGTGGAGGTGGGGCATCATTTTTTCGCGAATTAACGGGCGATACCGAGTACTTTGATGGGCCGGGGGCTGAGGTTGGTGGCGCAATTAGGAGGGGAGTAAGGGGGATTGGAAACTTTTTACATAAATGCTAATAAGTAATTTATTAATCGAGCTACGGGGATCGGGCCAGATTCAATTTGTTCGTTTTTTTATCAGCTACGAGGTGGGATTAGCGAAAAAATTTTATTTTCCCAAATGCGCTCTGGGCGCGGCATACAAGAAATGGCCATCTCCGAAAATACTTTAGATATTATGTTTAACTTTGGTATGTGTTAATAGGATATAGAACTTCAAATTTTAGTTAGAAAAGTTATTCAATTGTTCCACCAGTGGCGTCGCTGCAAACATATCCTTTGATATTTTTTACAAAAAAGATGGTACGCCACTGATATTTTTCCATGTGGATATTTTTTTGTGATTGGCCTGTTTAATTCTCCATGAAAACGGTCCCTTGAGTTTTTCTCGTCAGACGTACCGTTCTTGATTAAAACCACTAAATTCATATTGAAACTCATTATTTTTAACATTGATAAAATAATTGTGGCAATGTTATCGCATTAATATCAGTGTGCTAAGTGTAATTTTTATAGACATTTAGACATTATTCTTACATTACCATGACACCGTGCGCTCCAGTGCGCAAAATATTTAATTAATTATTATTCGTTGGACTGTTGAATTTTCGTTGGCCGCTTGGATTTGTCCGGCAGAAGATTATAAATCGCAGAACTTCCCGTATCTGGTATATTTGGCACCAACAACGTATCCTTCCGTAAATTGAAACAACATAAAATAAAGACGACGCTCATTTGATGAATTTCTATTAAAGCGTGATAATCAAAAATACATGGCAACTACCTTTATTTCCTAATATTGGATTATTTGATCTTAAAGGACCTTTTATCCTAACAATATCCGTGCAGTTTAGATTGTAAACCCTTATTTTCCGTGAGGTAAGTCGAAGGCTCACATACTTTCCTTTATCTACTGCGATACTATAATAAATGGCAGACCGAAACAGGGTGATTTGCGAAACTAAGAACGTCGTAATTGTCAAGGAAGAGAGTTTTTTAATAAAAGTAATTAATGTTTTCTTTGAATACATTGTAAATGAGAAAAATAATTCGTCAATAGTATGACTTCTGCAACTGCAAATTCTAATCTCTAAGTTTAACTTTAGAATAGCTAAGGACACCTCACTCATCGCTTGTTGTTGTTGTTGTTAGATTTTATTCGCATAATTCCTTTATAGTTTATTTCTAGTATTTTTACATCAATATCTCAACATTGAATGCTCTCCTCAGAAAAATCCAGAGTACCATAGACTCTTAGATATTCTTCTTTCAAATTATTCTTCTTTAGCCCAAGTTCTATATTTCATTTTATTGCAGGAAACGACTATTTCATACTGGCTGGTTAGCATTTATTTTGAAATATTGTCGTAGCCTTTTTTTCCTTGTCTCGGTCTCGCTAATCTAAAATCCCTGTTATAAAATAATCTTGGAAAAAATCAGTTTTTCAAAATTTAACTAATACGACATTCTAATCAAACAAGCCTACCAAAATAAGAAAATATATTTTTTTGAATGCAAAACCTTCAAAAGTCTTGAACTGATTATGGGCTAAAAAGCATGGTGTATAATGTTTCCTGTTTGGAATATTACAGGATGCTGTCTATAAATGGGCTGTAACAGTGTACAGTTCTTTTTGTATTGTATATACATCTACTAACATCCCCAGTTAGGAGGGATGTGACATACTTTGTGACTTTCGATGAAAAATCTCGCAATAGCCTCATGTAACGCCCTAGATGACTTGGAGAATATAGGCGATCAAAGATATGACTCCGGAAAAATAAATTAATAATAAAAAAATGTGATAATTTTGACTGTTTTTCTACAATCTGCATATACATAACTTTTGCTAATAACATTGCTAAGATATGTCTCATTTTAGGTACTTTTCAAAGCCCAAAATAATTAAAACCGTTTTGGAAGTATCGTAAAAATGCCGAAAATTTCATACGAAGCAACAGCGGACCCATATTGATTCTAAGTTCTCGTCTAATTTTTAAGCAAGGAATCACCACACGACACATATTTTTAAAACACCCTGTATACAAAGACAATAAGTAAGCTAGTGTTTGTGAAATCTCTTTACTCTTGAAAAGCAAATTTAAATTTCAGGACAACAAACAACTGAGAAGAATGCTTGACAAGGAAACCGCTAACAAGCAAAACACTAAAGAAAGTATTTGCACTCTAAATTTACGAGCATTGGAGGTCTGAGTATATACAATGAAAGGAACAAACATGGGCATAAAAAATATGTCGTATAAGTATTGACGTTTTTAACTTTAGCTTAGGTTATATGCAATTAAAAAAACTTTTAACCAGAACAAACCCGTCATATTTAGGAAAAAGAAATATTTTTGTATCATTATTTATATGAGAAGTTGATAACTATACACAATTGATTTAAATTTTATATCGATTATCCTAGTTTTTGTCTATATGGTTAATATTAAAATTAAATTGTAGCTAGCATATATCCCTATAGGACTACTACTAAGAAAAGAAGCTCTCTCTCCGTTAGTAGGATGCACCCACCTATATATTTTTTAAAATTCGATCAAATCCGACACCGCCAGGGCGAACCTACTATTTTAAGACGCGGCGAAGTAGACTTCTTAACCCTCCGTTAGACGGGCGATCTACAATCGTAGACCGTGCAACTTGCAATTCTCCTTTGTTAAATTTATTTCACTAATCTGCTATTACATGTATAAATAAATCTATAAAATAATTTATCTAATCACTTTACTGACCATTTGGAAAATCCCACTGTTACTATTATATCCCCTATACCCTACACCCTACACCATCTTTATACCTGTAATAATATTTTAAGATATTACACTTTCTTAGATATAGAAAAATATTCATTCATTCTCAATCTGAAGAAGAAGTGGTAAAGAAATATAACGTAGTTTGATTGTTTCTCATTATATTTCTAATATTAATAATCGTTTAAGGTACTTTATAGTCTTATAATTATTATTTTAAAACCCCTATAAATCCATACGTCAATAAGTTAACTAAAAATTTTAAGCAATAGAAAAGTTTTCCCTAGGATCAAACCATACCGAAATACCGAAAATATAAGCTTGTTTGTATTACAAGTGGGAATGTACATGAACTAGAAAATATTAGGTCGTATAGACACACTCTTTAAAATTGGGTCAAGCTTCCGAAAATTTTTATTTCCATCACAAGGGAAAACTTTTTCAGATTATTTATTGAGGTGTTAGAAATCTTAATTTATGGAACAACATTATTTTAAATTTTAAAATCACGAACAGAACACAATGAAAAATAATTAAAATAAGTTAAAACTGGACAAAACTACATTTTAAAAGACTATAAATGTTACCGTGAACACCCAGTTGACAACAATAGTTTTGTTCAGTTTGGCTTATTTTATGAAAATCCAAATGAAAATTTTCGACTATGGTATATATAAATTTAAATTTAAAAGCATGAATTAGGTTTTAAATAAAAAATTGCATAGACCTCAGTTATTCCCTGAACATAATTCGTATATATTTTAAGCATGCTGAATAAATTTTCTTTGCCATCGTGTTGGTGAAAATAAATATTAAATATTCGCTATTGAATGAAGTGCTACAGTATCAAAAGTAATTGAATAAAATAATATACTATTCTTATGCAAACATAGTTTAAATTTAAATTTATCCCATAACCGGAAAACTTTGTGTAAACTTTTCTAGGCTATACTCTCTAAGTTTTGTTTCAGTTGTTATTTTAAGGTAAAGTTTTCACCAACACGGATTTTCTCGTACTTATTTAAATTAGAACTTTAAACTTTACTGAGATAGAAGCTCCAATAATATTAATTTTAAAGATCACCTCAGACTTTCAGGGTAAATTAACTTAAATAACTATAAACTGATCAAATACGCATCATCAGATTTTAAAATTTTTCAGTACAAACTTTTATCGGCACGATGATGATAAATACTTAAATACTTTCGACTAAAAGCTCCAAAATAAACCTTTATGAATCACACTAAAATAGCACATGTACTATATACAACAAATAAAGCCTCATGCAAATACATATATTTTATATTTCCATTTATAACATAGCTGATAATTATTGTTTAGATTGTCCTATGTTAAAACTATGAAGAAATCTTGTTTGGATATAGTTGTCCATTTCCCGTGTGAGAAAGTTTTAAATTTGAAATTTATCTAAATCACGTTAGATTGATATACATACAATAAAAAAAATTGTTAGGCGAAACCTTAAATGTGAGGCAAGCAAAGAAATGTTGTCTTAATTTGATACTAAGCTTCTTGTTGTCATATGAACTGCAGGTTAAACTATTTGTTTAAATATCATTAAATTCTAAAACCCCAAAAGCAACAAAAAATATCAAATTGTCCTGTTACTGCTAATATAATTGACTTCTTCAACGGTCGTCGTCAAGGTTAACAGACGTGCTTTTAGTTACTGTGCGAAGATTTTAAGTTTTCTGTAAGTAATTTTGTATCAAAAATGCCGAAAATTAATATATGAACAAACAAAGGCAATTATCACACTAGGTATATTGTATTTATAAACTGTTAGTGTATAGTATTTATGAAGATATATGATACAATTAATTTTAAAAACAAACTTATACAAACGATAAAAATTAATACAACAAAAATTGGCAACGCTGGACAAAAAAAGTGAATATGATTTGAAATAAAATAAATTTCAGTGTCGTGCATATATTTAGACATGAAACCTCCCATAAAATCTTAAATATGTCAAACACGTTTAGACTTAGGTATAGGGTATGAAATAGTGCTAGGAACCAAACTCGGATAATTCGACTATCCGAATATTCAAATACTCAAATATCGAATATTTAAAAAAAAAATTATTCATTTGTTCGACTATTCGAATACTCAAAAACTGAATATGAATATATTCGACTATTCAAATATTCAGATACTCAAATACGGAATATTTATTCATATATTCGACTATTCGAATATTCAGATATTCAAATACCGATTATTTTTATTAAAAATTATTCATATGTTCGAATATTCAAATATTTCAATACTTTGAATTGGTCACAACTTTACTGTCATCTGAATCTCAACCTACTCTGTCCCTAGTTATGCCCCTTTTAAAGTCTCTAATTGAAAATTTTATTTCAAAGTCTGGAACTGATGATTCACAATGTTTAACAAATATGAAACATGTATTAAATAGGGAATTTGATTCCAGATTTAAAGAAATTTGTGGTAATGTTTCCGTTAATAAGGGAGGGGATATTAAAATTTTTGATTTAAGTACGTTTATGGATCCACGATTTAAAAACAAAGAACGATTTTTTGGAGCGCTATTTATGGTTAAATTACACTTTAAGAATTTATTAGAATTGGATGGCGATTTATTGGATAATGAAGTCTACCGAAATCCAGCAAAGAAAACTGCCTTAGATATTTTATTTCCTAATGAACAAGTGGTCTCAGATGAAGTAGATTTGTATTGTGCAGAATCAATTTTGCCAAAAAATATGTCTCCACTTCAGTGGTGGAAGAACAGTGAAGATAAATATCCCAGACTAGCAAAGTACGCAAAAAAATATCTTTGTATACCAGCAACTTCAGTGCCCTCTGAGCGATCATTCTCGAATGCTGGAACTATAGTCAGCCCAAAACGGGCGTGCCTAAAATCTGAGAATGTAAAGAAGATTTGTTTTCTTAGTACCAATTTATAAAATAAGTTTTATCTTTGTTCTATTTTCTATTTCCCTCTTGTCGTCTTTTCATATTTAAGAAAATATTTTTATTCTGTTAGAAAATACTTGTTTCTTGTTAAAAACGAGTTAATTGTATTAAATAAATGTCGTATCTTAATGGTTTTTTTATAAACAAATACCATTTCTGTTCACTAATACGTATGTATTAATGGCATAATATATTATATACTTCCTCTTTATAGGCCAATTCTTAAACGTTTTCATTTTTTAAATATGTAGAAGCTAAAACTCTAAAACATTAACAATAAAATATTCGATTTCGTAAATATCCGCTAATTTAAATTCTCGAATATTATTTGATTGTTCTAATTTGAATATTTAAATACTTGAATATTTGAATATATGAATGAATACTCGTAGATGATATTCGAATATTGAATAATTTGAATATTTGAATAATAAATTAAGTGAATATTCGAATACTTAAATTTAAAAAATTCCGAGCCCTAGTATGAAATATGCCTTTATGTAGAATCTAAAAAGGTAATAATATACATGATCCGCAAACTAAGCGTGGACGGAAGATTAAATCAGTATCAAAGAATGATAACAAACATTGTGATAACATAAAATTATTATACATTTTTAAATGGGAAACCCCGTATTTTATTGCATATTTAGATTCGTACCAGTATCCTTCATATTTGCCTAAAATTTGATTTAATTTGGTTTTGTAGTTTAGGAGCAATAAATTAAAAAATTTTAAAAAAGTCCTGAAAAAAACCAAAAAAAATCCAAAATAATTTTTCTAACCTCGGCATTGAATGAGATTTATGACAGGAGGTATAGAGATATTATGAATCTAATAGCGTTCATTTACTTTATACAGGGTGTTCGTAATAAGCTTTCAAAAACAACACAGTTCAAAATAATTTTTCTCAAGATTTTCAAATGGAACACCCTGTATATTTTTTTATCTATTTGATGTAGAATTTATAAGCATTTTTTTTGTAATACAAGCATATAAGTTATTTCTTGCTGTTTTCGAAATAATTACAACTTTCATGAGTTATGTTATTTAAATAGCATAGGCGCCCAGACTAATAAATTGTAAACTACAGTAAATGTTCAAAATTACTTCCATTTTAATCTTTACACAAGAAAGCACATTCTTGAAAAATATGTTTACATCCCTTAATATTTTAGGCGCATAACTAGCATACACGTCTCTTATTCTTTGCTGCATATACTAATAGCTGCAAGTGTAGGCGGATCTTCATAAACAATCTGGTTACCTGTCACCATACAAAAATTTTGGATAACGTGACGCAAGATGACTCCTTACTAACAAATCATTTTTTTTACTCCCTCACACCAAGTACAAAGATCATTCAACGACCAAATAAAATCCGTTTTAATTTCTTATTATAATTTATGGTATCTAACAAGTTTTTGAGTTAAAGAACTATTCAGACTACACCACTACCAATGAACCGTTGTGCTAGTATTTCACCTTAAATATTAAGGAATGTAAACAGGTTTTGCAAGAATGTATTTAGATCAAAATGATTTAGATATTTGCAACATTTACTGCAGTTTAGGATTGTTATTTAAACAACATAATTTATGAAATTTGGAATTATCTGCTAAACGGCTGGAAATAACTTGCTTGTATTACAAAAAAAGATTGCTGCTATGAAGACTACATCAAATAGCCAAATAATCAAATAGTTAAATAATATAATAGGAACCCCCTTTTTTTGGAAACATATCTTATATAATATAGACGAATGCTATTATAATGCATATATCTCCAAACCTCTCGTCATAAATCTCACTTAAGCCGAGGTTAAAAAAATAATTTTGGCTTGTCTTTTTAATTTTTTGTTCAGGACCTCAAAAAATTTTTATTTTCAGTTTTTAATTTATTGCTTCTAAACTAGAGATTGAAATGAAATTTCAAGATTTTAAAAACAATTATAAAGGACACTTATACGAATATAAAATGTAAAAAAATACAGGGTGTCATTTAAAAAAACATAACTTTATGTTACCAGACTTTTCTTGGCCACCCTGTGTAATATGAAATATTTTTGAAACATGAAACATGCCGCTTTTTCATACCTCAAACGGTTTTAGTATTTTTGACAAGTCCGACGATAATGATTTAATATTCGGTCCCCGCTCCGTTGACGAACCCTTCTTATAAGGTGTTATATTTAAAATAAGCAAGTTGACAACTACTTTCGGTATATCCGGAAGTGCCATAATATTGTAAATGTTCTAGCCGAGTTCAACGTTAGCATAGTTTTAAATTTTCTAAATTATCCTATGTGTATAGTTCCTCATATACAGGTCGACAAGTTTAACTGTAGCTACAAAAGGAATGCGGGCAAAAAAATTTCTTGGGATAACAATGTTGTCACATATATTAAATTTTAATTTAATAACATGTTACCAAGTAAACCCTAAAATTAAATTTACCCATTTAATGTAAATTGTCATAAGTATATAAGAAACTAATATTCTATTATAGTCTCAATGTTCTTAAAACTTTCTTTTCATACTATTTATTTTAATATTTAAATGCAAAATAAAATATTTTTTCATTAAAGTACTTCTAATCTAAAAATAGGGCAACATGGTACAATATCAACGGTAATCATGGGTAACTGGTGGCTAGAGCTAATTTGATAGGTTATATCCCAGACAGAGGATGACGTCACGCGCCTGGTGACACGCCTATAGTGCCGCGTGCTTGTTCGGCGATGTCCAATATGCTTCATCCAGTTGCGTAGTGATAGGGTTTGTTTTAAAACTGTGATAATGAATGAATATACCCTGGTAAAACCCTTCATAGTCAAACCCGCGAAGTGATTGCCAATGTGTACAGGGTGTGTGAAGAGGGATCACAAATTAATACATTTAAATTGCCACTTAAGCGAAAGCTAGAAAGACTCGCAATGTATACGAGAGTAAGCGTGGGTGCAGTAAGAAACATGCACAAAGAAGATACTGAAAGGAAGAAAATAACCCGAATCAATTGTTGTAATCTCCTGTCAAAAAAGGGACCGTCTCTCTGCTGTCGAAAAAATCGACGGCTTCGACTTTGGCATTGTTAGGAGAACAATACAAAAGTTTTATTTGGAACTAAAAGTATTTCCAACCTTAAAAAAGTTGCTACAACAGCTTAGAAGTGACATAAACTTTCCATTCTCCCGTGAAACTTTGAGGTGCATGTTGAAATCAAATGGATTTTATTGGCGAAAATGCCAAAATAAGCGAGGAATATTAATGAAAAGGCCTAATTGAAAAGGCCTAATTGAAAAGGCCTAATTGAAAAGGCCTAATTGAAAAGGCCTAATATATTGCACTGGTGATACAAATATATTAATGCTATGAAAAAATATATATTATTACATTATTAAGATAATAATAGCACGCCCATGACTCGGCCATGTTTTAAAAGATATTGCTTCCCCTTACCGATACCGCGTAGCTATAGACTTGCTTGTCGAACTGTGCAGCGTTTGTGAAAATATTGGTATCGCATCTGATTTTAGGAAAAAACGATTATTCATAAAAAGTTTTGCTTACCATAAAAACTCCTAAACCACGAAAAAATCTATTTCAAATCTTTGTAATTCATTGCAGACTTAGATAATTCTGTTTTTTAATTCATTGCGCAATTCCTTTTTCTTTTCCCAATAAGTAGTCATCTAAAGGAGTGAGGTCAGGTGATATTGCTGGCCAATTTGTAAATTGAATCCGGAGCCTCCATAATTTCCGACACAAATATTATGATTTTATCTATTTGACACTGACAAGCAAACAACAATCATATTTAACTATGGAAACCAATTGCTCAATTGCAATTAAGGGAAATATAATTTAAGTGGCATTTATAAAATTTTAAGTTCAGTTCCGCTGGCTATTGTTCGACTTCAACAAATGAAAACATGCATATCATTTATAAACTCCTCGGCGGTTCGTTCGAGTCAGTTAAAGTTTATAAATCAGAAATTGTTTCCCGCGAACTGCAACTACGAGCGCAACTCAACTGAAATAAACTTAAAAGTTTATAAATGAATATTTAATGTTGCAAACTATTTTTTTTTAATTTAAATAAACATATTTGTTTTTTCTTTTTAAGAAGGATTATAAAGATAGGATGAAATAAAATATCATACGATACACATCCGTTAGGTACTATGATACGCGCTCTGTATAAAGTAAATAAGATATTCTTAATAAGCAAAATTAATTATTTATTAAAGGGCAAGCAACCTACTTTTGTCGACCCATTTCGGCATGCTGGCTCTGTACGCTTTGATGTGAGTTCCTTTGAGAACATTTATTTTTACTCCTATTCAATTTTAACAGAAACAGCATATTTTAGTAGTAAATTCCAATAAAATAATTACCAACGATAATAAAATGAAAGGAAAGATATTGTCTTTATTGCTTTACGAAAATTAATAGTAATTAAATAGTAACCTTTAGCTAATGCGCAAAATGGTCCTAATGCCCTAATTCCAGAAAAAACAAAGAATGTATGCAGATACCTGTTTTATAGCAAGTAAAACATTACACTTTGGGTTGAAAAAAAAAATATTTTAAAGGGTAAAGGGATCTAAGTAGAAGTTTTTTTACAAATTAAATTAAATGTAAAAATATAATCTAGATAGCCAATTCTTGTTAGCAGCAAAAAATGCAAGTTAAATTTCATTTTCAATGCAGCAAATCTCTCGAAATTTATTCCAACTTTTCCTTAGTTTTTTGGATTGAATTGATTGCAGTCATGCACTACCTATAGCTATATATTTTGCCTCGATGCTATACAATAAGTATATTCAAATATTTTAGAAGTGATGTTTCCTACTTAGCCTATATTATAATTCTGGCTGGGGTGACTAACTACCTCATTCAAGCATATTGAACTGAAAAGTGTGGTTCAGTGAACACGTGAATACTGAGCTCTCGCAGAAAATGCTGTTCAGTTGTAATTTACCAGAAAAATTTCAGGTTAAAGGTCATACGCCGATTGTTCCTAGTACTGAGCTTCGAAAGACGGGATGCCTACTAGTGACTATTTCTACATAAATTTGGTTATTAATCAAAAAAAATCACCTTAAGCTGTGATTTCTACAAGGAGTTAATAAAATCACGCTGAAACATTATTGCTGCGAATATAGGAATGCTTGTCATGTGAACTGAACAAACATAGTAAATCCCATTAATACATACGTTGAGAATTTGGAAAATAAACTTTACAATCTGATAAATTAATTGAATAGGATTTAATATTTAAGTATGACATTTGGCTAAAAGAGCTTAGTTACTAAAGATAACCATGAGTGAAAATATTAAGGAAATTATTGTAAATGAACTTTATAAAACAGCTACAAAAAATTTCATGTTATTATTAAAAGCTTAAATGAGTTATGGTAAGCTGATTTGGTTGAGATGATTCCTTACGTAACATTATTGTCTATCGATATATATTGTAATGTGTAGTTGTAATAAACACATTCTCCAAGTATGTTTGGATTCAACCTGTTAAAAGAAAAAGTGGTGAGGAAGTAACTTTAGCTATGGAAAATATTTTCAAAATTGCGAAATCCAAAAACCTTCAAACAGACCAGAGTTTTTTTTTAATTCCAGTTTTAATAGATTAATGCAAGAATATAAAATTAATCATTACAATACATTTTCTAATGTAAAGGCAAGTGTTGTTGAAAGGGTTAATAGGACTTTAAAAAATCTGATGTATAGGCAATTTAGTTGCACGGGAACTATAAATAATTGAATATTTTAAAGAAAATCCTTGTCAAATATAATACAACTAGACATGGAAAAACAGAATTAAAACCGGTTGATGTAATCGAAAACAATGAAGAGGATGTTTTAAAGTCATCTTATGTTAAAATAAAAAAAATTATCCCAGCACACCAAAATTTAAGAAAGGAGATTATGTCAGAAATAGTAAATATAGAGAAGTTTTCCAAAAGGGATATACAATACACCTAATTGGTCTAATGAAATTTTTGAAATTAAAGAAATTAAACTAACCAATCCAAAAATTTATTTGTTAACAGACGACAAAAATTAAGATATTCTAGGGACTTTTTATGAGAAGGAATTACAGAAGGTAATAAAATAATAAATCACACAATTCTTGGATATTAAGAAGCCAATAGTTTAATTCTTGTATTTATTTAAAAAATAAAAATTACAGAAAGCGTTCATTGTATATTTTATTTCTGTGATTTTACTCCAAGGCACAACTTAAATGATTTTCTGCATATTTCAGTCTATTTTGAAAACGCTATCTATCCAACATATGCTGCTCATAATGCTTTTTTCTGTTGCTTTTCGGTATGCATAATTCCATACATATAATATATTAGTGACGTTGTTCTCATCTTTAAAGGTAACTCTTTTCTTCATAATTTCTAAGTATTTATTAATGAGGTTTTAATTATAATAATATTAATAAACTTAAGTATAATAATATTAATAAGCTTAATCCTAGATGACTACAGATATACAGGGTGTCCCATAACTAATGGTACACAGGAAAACTGCAGATTCCTTGGGTAAAAATACTGCGATTTGGCCATACTTAGTTTAGTTCAATAGCTGGTAATAACCCAGATACAGGGTGTCCAAGTAAAAATTTAATTTTCCTAAATAACTTATTTCTGAATCAATATTCTTGCACAAAATTTTGTTACTATGGTTTTTTTGTGGAAAGGAATTTGAATTTGTTAATAATTTTGATGTAGATTATAGGGGGCGCTCTCTGCGGTACTCTGGATACATAAAAAGAAATGTCACTTTTTTGTGCCTTAGTATAATTATATTTTTATTAAAGATATCAGTTTTTCCGTCATTTTTAAGCAATAAAGGTATACTTTGTAAATGTCGCTCTGACTAACCGTTTTCGAGATATTTTCAATTACAATTTCTAATGCGCCCGTTTAAACTTTGATTTGTAAATGTGAAATTTGTCACAGTAGGCTTTGGTAAAAACAAATACAATGAAAGGACTTTGAAACCTCATTTCTGTCAAAGTTTATTTTCATTTGTCAGCATTGTGGGTTTTTCCAGTTTCTAAAAAGAGAGAGATTACAACTGACCAACTATAATAGACCTAGGTCAATTATATTGAATAATTTCTTAATTTCTTCTTCATGACTATTTCTTTATTGAAAAATTTAATATCATCCCCCCAACATGGTATTTACAGAGATGGGTTTACTGTCTTCAATCTTATTGTCAAAACGTATAATATTGCAGAGTCAATTGTCCGATAGATGTAATGTATTTATACTTTATTAAAGCATTCGACCGACTATACCATAAGGTATTACTTCAGAAACTAGCATATCTTGGTTCTTCCGATACACTAATTGTTTTGCTTAAATTATTTAACGAACAGAACGCAATATTTTGAAATTTATACATGTAACGTTGTATGCTTTACTGTAAAGTAATAATTGATTATGCGTATTCGATAAACAACCGTTCCGTTTCAGGAGTTTAAAATTCTGGATATAGTATTTGATATCTGGTTCTGCATTGTAGTTGGGTTTATTAAACCTATAATCATAAATAAATAATACTTCAGTTTGAACATTAATAAACTTTAATTAAATCATTATTAATACAGAAATTATGAATAAGCTATATTTTTGCTGAATTTAAACATTATTTCAATCTCTTTATTGAGCTTAAATTCGTTTGTCTAACTGGAAATTGAATTATTATATTATCATCACCTATGTGTATGCATTTTATTTAATTTAAATTATTATTTATTTAAGTAATACTTTTAGGATGTTACCGTGATATTATCTGTTTCGGCCAGGGTCAATTCATGATTAATTCCTAATCTTCATAACAAGTTTTCTCATATCCGTTAATTAGTTTTTGAGTTTTTAAGCCAACAAACATGCAGACAGGCCGAGCGACGGAAATTCGAAATTAATCTATCGATCCTAAAACCCCAGGAAAGTAAATATAAAATTGCCATAATCAATAATCATATTGTGTTCGTGTTTTTTTTATGACCAAACAAGTTTATACTGACTAAGAAGGAAGATTTTAAAGACTATCAAATTAAACGTAATGTAGTTACTTCCTTACTGTGTACTGAAAAAACAAAGTATTATGATCATAAAATAGATAGGTGCAAAGGAGAAGAATTGTGGAGAACGCTAATAGATCTGGTAGGGAATAATAATAAACAAATAGTCCTCGAGGATATTGATTATGGAACTTATGATGAGCCAGTAGAGGAGAATTTAAATAATTTCTATGCGGACAGTATAGTTCGAATTTCAAATAGCATAGAAGAGCAACACAGATGGAAATGATAAACATAAGTTTGCCAATTTTAAACCTGTAAATTTCTCGGAACTTACGGAAATTGTTTTTATATTTAAAAATAAAAGTACCAGTTATGAATCATTAAATATCAAGTTGGTTACGGACCTCTTTGGTGTAGTAGGATATTGTCTTCTCTATTTAGTTGACACATCGTTACAAACTGGGAAAATCCCCGATGAAATAAAAAACAGTGTTATAATTGCTATATCAAAAGTTACTGCACCTAAAAGTCCATCAGAATTCATGCCAATTAATTTATTGCCCATGGTAGATAAAATCATTAAAACGATAGTATGTCGCTATCTATGAAACTATTTTGAAACTAATCAGTTATTATTTGTGGGCACTGAATGAGGAAACAGTGGAATTCTTATTAAAAAATTACGACTCTATGGGGTAGAAGGTAGTGCATTGTATTGGATTAAAGATTACTTGTGTCAAATACCCAGAGTGGACGACAAACTATCAACTAAAAGGGAATCTAAATTGGATGTTCCGCAGAGAAGTATGCTGGGTTCATTATTGTTTATTATATATGTTAATGATATCCATAAAGCTTCAAAAAACTCGTTTGTTAATTTATTTGCGGATGAAGCCCTTGTTTGTGTATCAGGAAAAAACTTTAGGGATATAACTAATCTTTTAAATTGCGAACTTAAAATAATGTATCACTGGCTTTGCCAAAATAAATTAAAACTGAACCCATCAAAGTGTATGGTAATAGGTTCAAAAGTAAACTGTAAGAAGTATGCCGAATAAGGATTAGCCCTTAACATAAATGAGTCTGAAATTAGTTTAGTGTAAGAAATTAAATATTTGGGAGTTTTTTTTGGATCCTCAGCTTGTTTTTGCGAATCACATATTATCTTTGTAAGAAATTAGGGAAAAAAATTGTTTTTTTCTGTCGCGTTTCGGATTATTTGTCAGATATACCCCGGTAAGAACTATATCACAAAGGTTGAATTGGCTGTTTGTGGAATATAATATTAGAAGGGCGAACTTAGTTTTAATATATAAAATTGAACATGAGCAGCTGCCAATATATTTTATACTTGTCTTAAAAAAAAGATCAAATTTTCATTGTTATGTCATTCGCTCTGGGCAACACTATAACCTTTAGTCAGTTAAGACCACATTTCTACAAGAATCGTTATTTTTCAAGACAGTTCGCCATTTTAATGACCTCCAGGAGGGCATTAAGGAGACAAATGGGTTAAATGTTTTTAAAAGAAGATTGTTTGTTATTTGAAGGATATGTAGAGTAGAGTAGGATTTATAATTTTTGTAACTGACATATAGACACTGTTTTGTAACTTCTCATTTTTTAGTAATAACTAACTAAATCAGTTGTATTTATATGAATGAACTTTCATAAATTAGGTTGCAATATAGTGTTAATAAAAGCAGTATTAAGGTTAAGGTGTTATCTTTTAAAAATGCGGTATAAAAATATCATGACTATTACTGATAATTAAACCAAATTTGAGATATTTCCCGTCCTCTAAGGACTATCTATCGTTTTGAAGTGTTTATATCAAATTAATTTTATTTAAATAATTGATATAAACAATAAATAAATGGAAATACGAAACACAACCCTCTTAGTTTCAAAATTTAATTTAATTAAATTAAATTATCGGTGCATTAATCTATTCAAGCACCAAAATTATGTAGCAGGAATAATTCTTGACATGCTGACTAAAATGATTAGTTGCTCTTGCATTAAAATACAGAGAACTCAAAAAGAATCGACAACTCTGGGTCGGGAAGAGTGTAACAGCTGTTGTTCTCTTCGGAGCTCATCAGACAGTCGCATCCTGTACAATTCTGCATCACTGTACAGGATACGACTATCTGATGAGCTCCAAAAATGAGCGAAGCAGCTGTCACAGTTTTCCGGCTCTAGAGTTCCATTCTTTTGGATTTCTCTATATTTTCCAACTTAACATAAAAAAGCTTGGTAAGAGAATGACGCTCTTGAGAGGTTGTTTGTAGCTTCACACTTTCACCATTATTTTTGTTGTTGAGATAGCTCTGGTTGTAGTGTGAGATTCCTACTCACTAAAAAAACCCTCTTTATATTCCCTTATAACCCTTCGTACCGGAAACTGCTTACGCATTACTTCAATACGAGGGTCTGCAGTCTTTACTCTCTTTTAGATTTTAGCTCCTACTTTCTTTCTCTTTGGTCTCTATTATATTTCTTAGTGTTTTGTAAATATCGTTCTATGATTCTTCCAATTGTGTTAAACCTGTCTTAACACTGCCCACACTGTTTCCAGCGCATATTTTCTCCTAGCTTCCTCCCACCTGGGACATTTGAATAAAGTGTGTTCCGCGTCATCTTCTTGCTGGCAATATGAACATTCACTTGAGTCTGATCTCCTACGTCTAAATAGGTTCGTATTTAATCAATTAGCTTAGCATATATACGAAAAAAATAATATTGCACTATTTAGCCACCGTCAGAACTAGAATCTTTCCTCTTCTACAAAATTTAATATTATTTTTCTACCCTGGGACAATGTAGACCATTCTGTGTTTTTTAAATTCTATAAAAATAATTTTTCACTTCTCAAATACTGCAAATATTTATCTTAGGCAATAATAACTAGACAAAAATATTATTAGAAGATTATATTCAATAAATTTAGGTTATTTAAATAATTAGTTCTTAATAAATTAAAAAGGCTTATCGGTCGATCCTAGCCAGTAATTATAATTCACTAAATTTAAATATTTAATTGAATTAAATTATTAATGAAATAATTTATTCATTGGATAATTCGTATGTTAATGACAATTTTATAAAAGGTGTATCTCGGACATATTAAAAAGTAATTTTAACCTTTTTGTAAATTTGAAACCTCAATAATATAGTTTAATTGAATATTCAGTAAAACAAAAAAAATATATTATACAAAAGTGTTGGCACAACGGAAAATAAATTAAAACATAATTTATTTAGCATGCACAAAATAGCATATTTAGATACTAGTTTCATAAGACATTATTTTAGAGCACGCGTTTAATTTAGGAAACGACCGGAAAAGAAGGCACTCTCCATGCACATCTATCGATTTATTGACCACTTCACATTTTTTATTATCTTTTGAAAGTTGCCAACACGATGCTAATAATGTTTTTCACATGTTTTTTTCTGTTCCATTTTATAACATTAATAATAATACTGTTATTGTCATAAAATACATTCACTAATGAATATTGACAACGTCAATTAAATACAAAAATAAAAAAGAATCTTAATACCTATAAAACAAGAAAATTCCAAATTTAAATAAAAAACAAAAATAATCTCAAAATACTCACATAATTGATAAAAACAAAAAAATTATTACAAAATACAAATGCTAATGTCAAAAACAAAAACAAATCAGCAACAAAATATAACAATGTCAATGAAACATATCATTAATTATAAATAATAAACCAGAACAAAATGGAAACAATTTTTTTCTGTTAAAAAGAGCCATAGAAATCATTGATTGAGTAAAACTCCTCATCAATCAAGAACCGCTTCAAATGACTTTTAAATAAATCGACACTCGGAATGGCCCTAACGTTATTCAGTAAAGAGTTATATACTTTGACAAAGCTCATGAGAGGACCCATATGAAAAAGAGACGTCTGGTGAACATTGTTTCCTTGGCCAACTGACTAAAAATAGTTATATTCAGTTATTAAACTGCTTAGAAACATTTGGTCAGAAAATAAGTTATAAATTCTTAACCGAATAAAATATTGAAAAACCTCTAAACATATTTCTTGTACAAACATGTACGTCTAAATTATTTAAAGAAAATAGCGACTGGTTTAAAGCAACTTCTTATTTTAACCTGCCCTATATGATATTACAATTACATCGTATTACTTTTAAATTCATTTTACGAGAACTTATAATTGGTAAATATTTCCTGCAAATTTGGTTTAAAAATGATTTTAAACAATAAAGTTATTCCGAAAAGAATAATGTGCCCACAGTGTATACACGGTGTTGAAAAAAGGTCGGTACCCCGGAATAACTCCGGTGCATCGCATTGCAGCGGAAAATGTCTGGGGAAAAAGTTGTTTGGTTTTGAAGGAGGAATAGTTTGCAAATTAAACCACTCCCTCAACTTCCGGGCGCGGGTGGGGGTAAGTCAAGATTTTCAAATGGAACCCCATATTATTTATTGGCGTATCGTGTTCTCCCATCAAAAATAAACATTTTTTGTCCGAAAAAAATTTTTTATTCGGGCCCATCCTTCACAATAATCACCATGAGAAAGACAAAATCAGAGCCGTGCGAAAATCAAGTTTTTTCCCGGAAATACTCTTTTTCTCTGTCTTGTACTAAAAAATGCCCGTGGAATATAAACAACTTTTTCCACAAAAATTAACCATTCATTGTAAAGCTACTTCATTCATGTTAGTATTGTAAATTATGTTGAAATAAATAGAATAAATATTATAATTTATTTATTCAAAATTATTAACAAACAAAATATTTATTATGTTCCTCTATGTCTTTCTCATCAAACAACCCAGCATAAGAAACATATGTGCCTTCATCAGGCAAATAGCTCCATTATTATGAAAGAATATGTAAGATAAAGATACTAATACCCCGGAAAATCGCCTATCGCCATATTACAAAACGGCAAAAAAGTGTTCCATAATAAACACGTAATTGTCCAGATGTCCTTATTTATTAAGGCAATAAAAGCTTGTTGTGTATAAGGAAAAATAACTGGTCAAATTGCCTACATTTTGCTGAAATATATCTCGTTTTCTTTTTATAAAGTATTAATAATGAAGCAACTGTGGTTGTGAGAGTTCTTAAAATATATATATTAGCATAGTTATACAATATTTTGTCAATTTGATTATTAAACATGCTTAGATTATTGTAAAGATACGGAATGTACATGCACAGAAGACAGTTGGCTTGTCAGGTGGTAGAAATATCGTACAGCGTGTATCAGCCAAATGGAATAAATTCTATAATAAAATAAATGTCACATGTCGATTGCTATTTCTAATTGCGCATTTTTTTTATTTTAAATACAAAACCCTGTTTATTATTATGTAATTTTTGGATCCTTCAGAAAATTTTCGACATTTTTAATGTACAATATCCTATACCTGTCTTCATCTGTTTCGGAAATATTAAGTCCTTTCAGATTTATTGCATTTCGGCGTCTATTTTTATTGATTTCATGAAAATTACTGAAACTGCTTGGGAGAAATCTTGAAAACACCGAAAATATTTTTTAAAAATGTCAAGTATATATGCAGCGCCATCTATGTTGTTGCAATGGTAACTTGTAATGTATATGAAAGTATAGGTATTTATCTATGAGAAGTAATTAAATGGTTTGCCGTTATTAACAGCCGAGCGGCGAAATGATTACTTGGTCAGCAAAATTTCACAATTGGTCAGTAGAAGAAAACATGTCTAGAAGCAGTTTACTTCAGGGTCCCAGGGCACTGTCAATTTATGTAACTTTCTTGTGTTTTCTTTTGCCGAATACAGAAGGAAATCGGCTACAAAAGGTGTAGCGGGGGGCGGGTTTTCACTTGTTTTCCCAGGGCAATGTCACGATTCAGAAATGTTTGCTGTCCACAAGTTGCTGACGCACTAGCCATTTTGGCTGACCTATTATATTTTTCTGTTCGCAAAAATAGGAATATTTTGCTAACCAGTTAAATGCTACATTTTGTCTATAAGGAAGAAGTCTATTGAGGTATGATATATAAAAGTGTCAACGTTAAAATGAAAAATAAGTAGTTTAGCTTCCTACTAGTAAGTTTTGTCGTTTTGTAAAGTTCATATTAATAAAGAAGATAAACCAGTTCCGGTGTGTTATATAAACCATACACTGGATAACAACTTTCAACAGGTTATGGGCCGAGGGCTACGCATAAAGTGTTAAAACAAACCTGACTGGTCGGCAACAATAACGTGGCGTCACCACGGTAAAAAGTCGTGTGACTATGCCAAAGCTCAAGAAGTGATAGTGACAAGGATGAAACAGGCACCACTGACTAATCTCTTATCTTGCGAAACCTTGAAAGATATGTGGCAGAAATTAGAAACAGTGT
Organism: Barypeithes pellucidus; assembly: GCA_963991005.1. Taxonomy (NCBI): domain Eukaryota; kingdom Metazoa; phylum Arthropoda; class Insecta; order Coleoptera; family Curculionidae; genus Barypeithes; species Barypeithes pellucidus. The sequence continues at coordinate 40,669,010 of OZ022559.1, forward strand.
ATGACAAGGAATCTATGGTAAGCATTCAACAACACTTTCTGAGAAAATAATAATCACATAAATTTTAATGTCTCTCCCTGACACATTTAAACATTTTCGTTCTGCATGGGAATCGGTTGATTCAGACAAACAAACTCTAGAAAAGTTTACATCGAGACTGTTGTAATAAGAGGAAACGAGATAAATCACAAGAAAGTTGAACGGCTTTAGGAGCAAAGATTCAAAATAAAAACCAAACTTGGCTTCGTTGCCATATCTGCTCAAAGGTTGACCCTTTAGTGAAAAGTTGCTATTTTAGGGACAAAAACAAAAATACCTAAAAATACAACTAATAAATTATGTACATACTGTAGAAAACCTCTACATACAGTAGAAATGTGCTGGTTATAAAAGGGAAATGAGAACAATGAAGCTACAGGTACAAGGAAGAAACAGGATGAATCGGAGTCAAATGCTTTCATGATTAACCCAGAAGAAATAAAAATAGGCGACTGGTGTCTTCACGCAGGTGCCAGTGAGCATATATCCTGGAGTGAACCGCTTTCCGATAAAATTAACGAACTAAAACTGAAAAAGATGATCAAGTTGGAAATGGACAAAGGCTAGAAGTTCAAGGCATAGAAAAAATTATTGTGTGGGCATATAATGGTAAAAAGCAAATAAAAACAATTATATCGGATGTACTGTTGTGCCAGAACTAAAATTTAACCTAATCTCAGTGAGGTGTGCCCCTCGATAAAGGTTACTAAATGTTCTCAGATGATAAAAAATGTCAATTTGCTGACAAAAGTGGCAACTAAAGGGCTCTAGCCACAAAAAAAAATACACTTAACCTCAGAACACAAAAGATAGTATAAAAGAATGGTATAACAAATTAGGTCACCAGATTATAAATTATGTAATGGACTTTTTGAATTAAAATATAATATACTTTATAGAATGCGACAAGAAATTTATTTGTGAATCCTGCCTTACAGGAAAACAACATAGATTTAGCTTCGAAAGTACACACATACAATTATGTGTGTATATAACAATATAATTACACACCAACATAATTATAGTCGTTTCGGAAATATCGTGAAAATACCGAAAAGATTTTAAAATGTTAAATGTATTTTTCAAACGGAACATTACTAACTAAAAGAAATAAAATGAATTACTACTCCAAATTCAAACAACCGTATTTTAAATATTAAAAGGGAAGTCGTATACAATATGATTTTCTTTATAAAACCGGAAGTTTTGGTTTATCAGAATAAAAATCTACCCCAGATCCCTCCAACCCCTCTAGAATTATGTTTATATATCACTGCTTTCCATTTTTTATTGAGGACAAATCGATTCTGTACCCGAAAGGCATTATTTCTAGAAGCAAATATCGAATGAGGTGCAGTGAAAAGTTTGAATATATGTATTTTACATGATGTATCACGAATAATTTCTTTTTTTGGTCAATCGTTATATCTCACCTCTTAGGTGAATTTCATGAATCTTAGATGAGATACCAGTGCGAGCTTATAAGATGTTGTGGATACGGGACATCGAAATAAAGATAAAATATAGTATTTGTAGTATACAGGGTGTTATGGAAATGACGTATTATATTTAAATGGGTGACTCCTGGGGTGTCCTAGAGAAGCGCTACATTTTTTTTTAATCGAACGTTTAAAAAGTGGGGTAATTCACCCCTAAACCTACAGGTGACTCCGCGGCACCATATGATATTATCCGGCGGAGCTGTCTGACAAACACATGTTCGTGCAATGTTGCCAAACTTTGAAAAACTGTAGAACTTTTAGTTCCTTATAAAATTAATTATTTAGCTTACCTTAGGATACAAGGAAAGTAAATCGAGGATACTCATGCTCATCACATCATGCTCACACTTTATGCTCTATACGTGCCCTGATAATAGTGTGGGACTGCATAATAGCTATTAAGAAGTAAACTCAAAGTCACAGTCTACTCCTCGCTTGCTTATACCCACTAAAACTGCTTTGTCCTCTTCTATCCAATCTCAGGACATGACCGGCATATCAAACTATCTAAATCACTTAAAGAAACAGACATACCCCACAAAACCACTATAAACACTACCGTACGCTAGAATAAACGCACATAGGACGTATAATTTCAGTGACAATCCATAAGCTATGCTTGCAGAAGCCACATGTCCCTTATCCGACCTAAATGAATATTTTCTAAAAGTTCTGACAGGTCGTTTTGCAGGATATGTGGTCGTATTAGGTGATTATCAATAATACCTGCCGATATGTTCAAGAAAAACCTTATCTGGCTATTGGTCTCGCTAATTAAATATTCCATCTCGGGTAAAGCCAACCTCATCTGTGAACTATCCTTCGGAATTAGTCAGGTACTTCGACTTGACTGTATTTACCACTGATGTAACCTTCTTGTAAAGTAAAGAAAGTGTTGTAGTTTCAACTTTGTAACATTTGTAGTACAGCGGCTAACGTGTTTGAGTTTCTCTCTCCTCTATAACTCGCTGATTAAATATTCCATCTCGGGTAAAGCCAAGCTCCATATATAGTGCATTTTCCTGTGCTGCTCCATAGCACAAGACCATGTCCGTTAGTTCGGTTGAAGTTCTTGGCATTTTGAGTTAGAATAGCAAATTTATAATATTTGAAAATAAGTTATATCTCTCTATCGCACGCACATTTTCGGAAAATACCAGAACTATTGCGCTGTTGCCAGTTTTAAAACTGGAACGTCGAAATTTTTCGCGCCAAAACAGTAAATTGAAAATTCGATTAAACAATATGAATTTTGTCCTAAAGCATGAATGAAAATTATACGGAGAAGTAATATTCAAAAGCAAATGACATAATTTATGAATATAATCTTATAAAACATCATCTTATAAAAAAGACTCCAGCAGGTGGCAACATTGTAGTGTTGTTGTGTAGTGATGCCATACAGAAAAAAAGAAGAAGAACGAAAATGTCAAATCAAACTGCCCGAACGTTTTGTTATGTGAGTCGTATGTTTGTTTATTAATTATTTAGAGAAAATTGAGTTTAAAGTTTTTTTGGCACGGTCATCAGTACATATTACCTTCATCAACTTGTATATCTGTTATTTACCATTAGAATAATATGTAGTTTTAACGAATTTTATGTGCATAAATCCATCATCCATGTAAAAAACTTAGATAGGAGCGTTTTCTAACCAGCAAAAGTGTTGTGTGTGCGTTAATTAATGTGCATTTATGTGTTGTTTTAAATAATACCGAAACGGTATCAGAACTTAAATAAAAAAAAAATTCCCAGTGAAGAACTGAACGTAAAAGTTTCGAAATGTACCTTGAAAAATAAACATCTTCTGTCAACCGGTTATTGACCTTCTAAAGAAATTTAACGACAACATTGCTAAAATTTCAGTGACGTTATTGGCTATAACCTATCTCAATATTGCTTTGTTTACATATGGCTACAGTTTGTTTACGTTTGGTCAGTAGTAACAGGTATGTTTATTTGGTTTTACATAAGGTGTTATAATTCGGTTATTAATTGAAAGCGCCATATTTGGTTATTTTTTTTTCAATTTCTTTTCATCTCAGGAATTGCCGGTTTAAATATAATACGTCATTTCCATAACACCCTGTATTTAACTGCTTACAAGAAATTATTTTATTAACAATTTATAACAAAAAACTTCAGGTTCCATCTTTAATCTTATATTTAATATGCTATTTAAGTAGGGCAAACTTCCGCCAAATGTTACAATAAACTTATACCTCGGAGGGCAGACTTTTCCTTCTTATATTATATTGCTTCTTCTCAAATCGGCATTATTGGATGACTTTTGACTTATATATAATATTTCTGCAAATATTAGAATAATCTTAAATATTTTGCGCTTCAAAACGAGATGGTGGGGTTATCAGAGGATGTTTCTAGCAGAATATTATGTGAATTGCAAAGAAACAAGACGAATATATTTTTAAATATATAAAATGAAACAAAAGTTTACTTTGTTATTTGTCACTATATTAAAAGAGATTCGGCGTTACGGCCGTTTCGTAGTACAACTACATCTTGAAGACGCTCACACGAGAGTGATCCCAGACTAAGTGTATATAATATAGGAAGTAGTAAAAATTATAGGCAGTAGTAAAAAATAAAAAATATTAATTTGGTATAATAAATAATGTTTGGCACAGTATTGTAATAAACTTAAATTAGGGACAAACGGGTCAGTATTCAGAGAATCCACATGCGAGATGGGATTTGTACAACAGTTTTAATAGAGGGGAGTTGCTGAGATCTAATTGCATGTTTAATTATGTTATTTAACATGTTAATATTACTGTATTTTTATGTTTATAAATTTCAATGTTTTCTAGTAAATTCAATTTATGCCCTTTTTGTTCAGTGTGTAAGATTTGTAGGTTACTTATATCTGGAAATGTGTGGTTTGTATCTAAGAAGTGATTCGCAAAGTTAAATGATCTATTATTAAGTCTAAAGCATGCATTGTGTTCTTTAAATCTCGTTTCAAAATTTCGTCCCGTTTGTCCTATATAGCAGCTATTACAATGTATTGTCACAAAGTAACGGACGAGTCAATCAATTCTTTGAATATATTTTTATTTTGCAAGTACAGGGTGTCCCATTTTTGACACTTTTATAGGGTTCTTGTTAGTGCTATCAAAAAAGTAATGTAGGTGTCTCTTTTTGGATCATACTTAAAATGGTAAAATCAAAATTAGAAAATTTTCCCTCGTTTAAGAGATACGGGGGAAAATCAACAAATTGACAATTCCTAAATTACCCTATGTTTTCTTAGTTAAAAGAGATACAGAAAAATGTTTAATACATAAGTTTATTTATAATGATTGTTGAATAATCTACCATTATTAGAATAAGTATATGGGGTCAGGTAAGAAAGTTATCGGACCTAACCTCATTTTTTTTAAATGGAACAACCTGTATATTTTAATCTAAAAAGATAGCATTTTAAACTCTCTTTTCAAATTTATAACACACCATCGATGATAGATATCATCAAATTTTCCGAAATGTTGATAAGTATTTTTCACAAATGAAATTGACGTCAAATGTTAATAACAACTAGTTATCTCTAGGATATTAGTTTTTCTTCCATGACCTACTTTGGTTTAAAGTAATAAAGTTTAATGTAATTAATAATTAATAAAAAAAGGATTGGTCCGATAACTTTTTTACCTGACCCGTATACTTATTATGAAGTAAGGACAATTTTAAAGCGATATTTACAGCTGAAAACCTATGTCAAAATCATAATATTTGATTGTCTCTACTTAGTAAATCAAATGAAAGGGTTTTGATGTTTCCTTTGCTTAAATGTCACTTTAAAATATTGACAGTAATAAAAATTTGGACAAAAGTGACATTTGAAAAGCACGTGCGCGCCAGGCATAATGGATGTCGCCGTATTATGCCTGCTTCGATTATTTAACGTGGCAGTTTGTCTTCTGCCTGGTTATAAGTATTCGTTGATGTCAAGTAATCTATAAAAACCAACCAAGTATGCACTAAAACCCAAATGAAAGAAACAAGAAAGAAGAAGATTTCTTCATGTGCGATAACCCACTTTAAATTCATCTAAACTAATTAACTGACAATCAGCTGATTATATTTACAAAAACCAAATAATCAATATTTGCTAATTAGCAAGATATACAATCATAATTAATTTTCATTCAGAAACACCAATGCGAGAAATAATTATAATAAATACATCATTATAACAACTAATTATTTTCTCAATTAAAGGTTGTGTATTCATTTACTTAAAGTTCAATTTCATTTTTAGCTAAATGAAAGGAATTCTAACACAGGGCCTTCATTACGTTATATTAGCAAAATAAATTATGACTGTTCATTTGGGACTTCTTTATATACTCGCCGGCAAAAAATTCCGCCATCCTGAAATTTTGGTCAAGTTTGATATTTTATAACTTTTTTATTTTTTTATGCGATTTTCATGATTTTGTTATCAGTTTGTAGATCGATTTATTGTGTTTTCCTTAATTATTTTATGAAGTAACATTTTTCGATTAGGCTATATTATTATATAGGAGTAAATCAAACTCTTGTTTTTTGTCGTAATTTAAAAACACCTTGTAGGAAAATTGAGGTGGATAATTTTATTTACATACTGTTTCTTGTCATCTTTCATGTATTCTAAACATTTCGTTTCTTGATTCATTCCATTATCTCATTTCTGCTGCGAGTTGGAAAATTTTAAATGAAACGATGTTATTTTTAGAAAATGTAGGTATGGCATATGTAATTCTACCGAAGCACGCACCAACCTTGTATTTGTTGAGCTCTAATCACTCACCGTTACATTGAGGAAATCCTTCAAAAAGTTGGTGTTCCATTTACTCCTTTTATTGGGAACCAATTTACATTAATGCATGATAATGCTAGACCTCACGTTACTCATGTAGTGAGCGAATATCTGAATGAAGTTGGATGGATCTCAATCGAAATGTTTAGGATACATCAGGGATTATAACAAACAGTGTGTAAATAAAATTAGCCTCGTCAATTTTCCTATAGGGTATTTTGAAATTACAATAAAAAACAATCGTTTGATTTACTCCTGTCTAATATAGCCTAATCAAAAAATGTTACTTTATAAAATAATTAAGGAAAAGCACAATAAATGGATCTACAAACTGATAACAAAATCATGAAAATCGCATAAAAAATAAAAAAGTTATAAAATATTAAACTTGATCTTTTGATCAGGGTGGCTGAATTTTGTGCCGGCGAGTGTACATTCCGCTAGATCACTATATGTATAATGGCAGGGACAGTAATAATCATAGACTGACATAATTCAAAGGAATGAAACTGTATTCAAGAATTTGTTAATCAATATTGATTATTATTAACTACAAAATAAACACACGTTTTTAAGTTATTATATCGTTTAAAGAGAAAATATAATATCATTTTTATTAAGAGAAATGATATTTAATTTCAAAATGCTATATTTAGAGATTCAAGGTTGTTAAATTATTTCCTATATAATGTAGGCAGCAGTAATTATGTATTATTTCTAAAAAATATCAGCCCTTTTAAAATGAAAACTTCTGGATAACTTTATCATTAATGTAAATAAATTAGTGTTATTCCTGAGATAACACTTTTAAAATAAGATGATGTGGATATAGTATGGCGGCATTTTCATTAAGAGGCCAATAACAATAGAAACATCTTAGCGGGAGAAAGTTGCAGAAACCCTAAACCTGGAGCAAGTGATGATGATTAGATAGTTTTGATATTTATCTTCTGTGTGATGTGGTTTTGACAGAAATAAATTGGGTTTAAACCTATGAATAATTTGAGTACTGGCGCTGCAGCCCATGGAGGAAGTTCCATTTCCTAATATAGTTCAAACATCAATATGATCAATTCTTTTTTTCTTACACCGCTATCTAGTCAATAAATTTCATAATATAAAAATTGTCAATAAATCAGCTTAAACAATGAAATCACTCTAAACTTAAAGATAAAGTTCCCCTTCGTTCAGATGTCGTTTACAGTATTACCTGCTCTGATTGTGATTAAATATAAAATGGCCAAATGACTGGGCCTTTATATAATAGGATCACATCACCTAGGAGCGATTGGATACCTCAACTTGAACGTTGCGCTTGGGCTGAACATGCTAACAATTTCTCACATAACAAAAGCTATAATTCTACAAGTATTTTGTGAATTCAACCTAACTATACCAAGAAGCTCTTTCTTGAGATTGATTTTATTGCAGAGGAACCCAAATAAAAAACAGACAATTTGAGTGAAATTGGCTACATGAAATCATTCATATATAATATGTATATCAGCAGAAAAATAAGGGTGAAATTCAATCCAAACTAACAGTTTGAGTAACTCTTATATTTAACCGATAAGTACTAATTTACTTAAATCTATAATAAATAAATTTTTGTTCGATTTTAACAATCAAAAATTAAAAATACTTTACAATATTTAAGTTTTATTAAAATATCTTAAAAACGGTTAATAACTAAAGCCGATTAGACAAGATTAGGAGTTTCGGGTAAAACCATAAATTCTCGGTAAGTTCTTGAATAACCACTGTTATAAATAAAAACTTGAAAGCCGCTAAATACGTCTTTAAGTTTTGTGTTTATTAAAATGAAAATTAAATAAAAAAAAATTTTGAGCTACACTTATTTATAATATAAACTTTAAAATTTTATAAATATGACAATGGGATTTTATGAAAATGAATCAATTAGAGAAAGCGAAGAAGAGCAATTTTGATAGGAGCTCTTAACTAAAAGATTTACATCCTTTCGGACGGCCAAGCTGCTCTTAAGGCTCTGAACTCAAATCGGTTTACTTCAAAACTGGAGTGCCATACCAACCTAAAAGTACTGGCGGCCAGGGCGAACAAGGTCAAACTCTTGTGGGTCCCTGGTCACTCCGAGATATTAGGAAATGATAAAGCGGATGAACTAGCGAGAGCCGGATCTGCTCAAAGTCTCAGGGGCCCCGAACCGGCCTTTGGAATATCAAAACAGGCAACAAAAACAACATGGTCGAAAAAACAAGACCTATCTCGGTGGAAAGAGTTACCTGGTCAAATACACGCACGGGCCGTAATTGGAAAACCATCGAAAATACTATCGAATAGGGATAAACAACGGATCAATTGAATGTAGACTCTGCAGCGAAGAGGATGAAACCGCCTGACACATAATATACCGCTGCGTAGCGCTGTCTCGTAGAAGACAAAATATCTTCGGAAACATACAACCTGGTTACAACCTCCCACATGACAAGCTTGGTAGAAGGTTGCTGGACCTCATAGAAGGAACAAACAGATTCTAACAAGATCGGGGTACACAATAAGCCGAAAGGCTGCAGTAATTTGCAGTTCGGGCGTTTAAACCGACCCCCGCCTTTAACCAACCAACCAATCAACCAACCAAACGTTGCTCCTTACGGATAACGTGAAGGTGTTTAAGAATATTAATTTGGGACTGACTGCAGTATCAAAAATATGCAGGGTGATGCATCGTTAAGCTGAACATAGGAAAACTGAATTATAACATCTTGAATAGGCCGACAAGGTAAACCCATGTGCCGAGTTTGAAAACATTTTGGTGAGTCAATCCTAGACTTTTCAATTAAACGTTATGACAAAACCGCGAAACTCTCTTAGTTCAGGTAATACAGCAAACACCAGCAAATAATTTATATGATTCTATTGCCAAAAATTGACGTAAATCTAAACATAACGACTATTGAAAATATTTTCATACTAGTTTCCGTTTTATCAATGTCAAAATTTTATTTAATACTGTTTGTTGTATTACCTGAAGTATGGGAATTTGTGGTTTTGCCATTACGTTTAATTGAATAGCTTTCGCTCACCAAAATGCATTCAAACTCGGCACATGGGTTTACCATATTGGCCTCTTCATGAAGGTATAAATCAGTTTTTCTATAAAATGTACAGGTTAAGCCACCTCAAAAATTACATGGTTTCCTATGTTCAACTCAACGATGCATCACACGATATAGACAGCATATATACAACATAATTACTTCTCCATATAATATTAATTTTGCCGTTCTAGGGTTGACCCTGTAATGGATATGGGAATAATTTTGGACTAAAAGCTAACTTTTGACAATCATGTCGTCATATTCTACATCATGCTATAAACTTCAATTCAAAACGAACTTCCTAAATATTATATAATGCATTTGGAAAATCAGAAACTTATTACCATACAGTTAATGGAGCCCTTTTTATATCAAATACATCACTATGTTAGAAAGGATAAGAAAATCCATGAAGCATATATTTTAAACATACAATATTAAAATGGATCTGCAAAGACTATTGATATGATATCAGTTCATAATCAATTTATACAGGGTGTTACTTAATGATTTGTACTTATTTTAATGGATATTGCTGGATTAATAATTTTAAGTTGAAAAGTTCATATACACGTATTTCCTAAAATGCATTATTTTCGATATTCTTTAACTTGTATATGGCTTTTTGGAAGTAAAGTAAGAATATATCTTTTGGAGTTCCCAGGTAGTATCCAATATGTTATGTAAGTAAACAATACATATATTGATTCGAATTGAACGAAGTTTGGTATTAAAAATATTAAATTTTGGTTTTTTGTTAATATTTATGAAAAAAAAAATGGGCAGTTATTATTAATGAAACTGAAACTATTTTGCCAATATCCCGGTAAAATTATTCACGCCAATACCGAATTAACTGCAAAAATAATAGTTTACAGCGAATAGATCATGAAATATCAAAACAATTACACGTTGAAAACACTACTCAGACTCAGATATTATAAGATCTAAATATTTTGATTAACTAAATCTCGTTCGCATTGCACAAGACATACATATTATTTTATGTATCTTTGCTAAGCATTTAAATATGATTGATATAAATTAATAAAAATCTGTTGACTGGTATAACTTTATACTTACTGGGGAATTTATGAAATGGCACAGACAAACAACTAACACTGTGTATAGTCCGACTCTCGGGATCGTTTTGGTCAGCCGAGCAGGTACACATGGGATTGAAAATGCAATTGCTTGGATCCATACTATTACACCGTATGACACTTATTGTTAGAAAGGCCCATGCTAACCACATTGTCACTGAAAAATAAAACAAATAAATCATTAAAATATAAAAAATTTCAAGTTATACAATAAATTGTAAAAATTTGGAGAAAATTAAAGATCTGGTAATTGAAGTCATTTAATTCATTTTTAATGGGTAGATATGGCAAGAGAAATCCGCCAACTAATTTGTATTCTGAGCGCTGATTAAGCGAACTCTTTATGGTCGGGTCACTTAGACTGTGGGATAATATATATGGTTCACTGAAAATATTTTTATGTGTGAGAATTTGTAGCTTATTTAATTCATTATATGTTAGAAAACCACGTGAAACTATTTCTATTTGTGTATTTTAATGATTGATTTCGTATTGGTTTGAAATTTTTCTTTGTGGGAAGAACTTCAAATATTACAAAAGTTTTCCTGTTGGATGGTTAATTAAAATCAGTTGGCATTATTTCCAAATATTATTTAGTTCTTGCAGAACTAAAAAAATTGTAGGAGTTCTATAAGACTAGCTAATAAAGAGTACAAAACTCTTGAAGGTAAAAAACAGTATAACTACATAATTATAATGTATCCCAGAATATGTGGACAATATTCCGGATTCAAGTAGAACACATAAAAATAACATGACACGTTCCTATAAATTTTACGGCATCCACCGCTACGGAGATATGCCCAAATGCCTATGGAAATTGTTTTTATTTAAATATTTTTTTAAATCCTTATGATTACTGGGTCTCCTTAAAATGAACCTTTTTAACACAAAATGACTTATTTAATAATGTTTGCCAGGGACGGATTAGCTTAAATACGATAATGTTTATTTTTTAAACCCTATAAGATGAATATACAACAATAATATTTTTGACCAGCTGAAACCTGAAACTAATGAAGCCATCGATAAAATTAACTTAAATTATGAATAAGAAAAAATTGTCAACATTGCTTTTATTAAATAACACACTGGTATAAATATTCTTATTTAAATTTACATTTAAAATATATAGTATATATATAATAAATGCAAAAACATATGGAACAAAAATAATGCTACATTATTTTATTAGGAGAAAAACATATTACTTTTTTATTCATTAAGAGTTTATTGAATCGATATCGACCAAGAGTACGTTTCCTTTAGTTTAAGGTTTCAGGTATCGAAACATATGTCATACAGAGTGTAAAAAAATTGGTACGTTGTTGTGTTTAAGCTAGTCCGTCTCCCTAAATAAGCTAAATGTGTGGATTCATTTTGAGCCCGAGCGGGATTTCAAGATCGTTAAAATCTGGTCGTAAAAACCATAAACTTTCACTTTGAGCTAGATCTGGCAACCACGGATAAGGTTTTGCCGCTACCCGCAGAATTTAATACAGGAGGAATTTGCATTGCGATATTCCTAGAACTATGTCTGGTGTCTACCAAATATATTAGCTTCGTATCATTTTTACAGTATTAAAATAATAAAGGCGAAGAAGGAGTACGCGAGGATGAAATGGACCGCCGAATATTTTTAATTCATATTTTATGTTGAGTCCTTGGATAATTTCGAGGTTTATTGTCAGAATAACTAGTTTTCAATACATTTCAAAAGTGGATGGGGGTAAGAGTAGGCGAAATAACATTTTTATATGAATGAATGTATTGATATGGGAGTACTCAATTGGTCCCACTAAGATCAGCATATTATAAAAGTCGCAAATCATTTCTTTGGGAAAAAAATTTCATTGGACTAAATCGACCAAGAAAAATTGATGGAAGTTTTCGTTTCCAAAATGAGGGCGCGCAATTACTATGATAACAAATTCAAATAACGGATATAAAAAGAGGAGTAGATAATAATCGCGATAGTTTAAAACTGTTTTTCGTATCGTCGATAATAAGTGTAGTAAAAAATAGTTATAAAATTACTGTATATTTTGGAAACGTCAAAATATTTTACATCAATTTTTCTTTGTCGATTTATATCATACCTCGCCGACCTTAGTGGGACACCTCTAGTTTAAGATTCGAAGTAGGGGTAAAATAGGTCATTTATTACATGTTAGGTGATATCTTGTTCTAGAGAAACTGATGAGTATCTCACATAATCAAAGGTGAGTGACTAGTTTCCAGTACAACATAGTCTAAAACTGTAAAAAAAACAAAGGGTGATTCAAAGTTTTGAAAAAAAATGTGTATGAATTTGTGTAAACTAATTACGTGAATTACTGTATCTTCCGTGAACTGCTAAACGCATATTACATATACAAAGGTCAATAATATTAATTGAAACTATAAGACGGTAAATATAATTCTAATTTAAAAGTTATTCATATAAACAGTTGCTCACTTTTTATATGTAAACAATTTAACTTAAACTGGGCTGATCAAAATGTGTAAGAAAGAGGAAGGATTTGTCCAATAAAGGTTCATTAAGTTTGTTATGATTGGAGATCAATCAAATAATGGTTGTTTTGTTCCGTGTAAATTTAACTAATTAAACTTCTTACTCTTCATTAACGACCTTATAATGAAAACTAAAAATCCGATATTTATCTTTGCTAACGATAGCACACTTATCTCATCTTTCTCATTGAATGCACAAACAGCGGCTGCCGACGCACATCTTCGGAGACAGCATGAAATAGCAAGCCTCAACAAAGATCTGGAGGAAATTTTGGCTTGGGGTGACAGTAACCAAGTCGAATTTAATGGTAAAAAAACCAGGCAGCAGTGTTCTCTAAAAAGGTTAACATTACAGAACCGGATATAGTCATGGCAGGATATGCAATCCCACTGGCTCCATCTATTAATTTGCTGGGCGTCAATTTGGGAGGAAATATGTCTTGGCATAACCACGTTGTTGCAATCGCCAAGACAGCTTCTCAGAAACTTGATGTACTCTTCCGAAACAAAAAGTTGTACACACCTCATCAACTTTTGATAATATACAAAGCCCAGATTCGACCATCACTAGAGTACTGCTCTCATGTCTGGAGCTTTGCAGCCGAACATACTTTTCGGCTTCTGGATTCCATGAGGGCCATTCGTCTGATCAGAGACCACGAGCTGACGAAGAGCCTCGACAGCCTAGAATAGCGAAGACAGGTTGGGGATTTGTCTCTCTTTTACAAATAGTATGTTCATGGAAAGTGCTCGGCTTAATTGATTGAATAACATATCTGCTGATGGGCTATTTTATTGTTAAAAAAACGTTACCCGATTACACTACAACTATAAGTAAAAAACATAAGTTCAAAGCATGTTTTCATATTTAAACATTCAATTTTAATTTTAAAACATCCTTTCTGAGCTGCTATTTATTTTTAGCTATAGAAAGGCACCTTTAATACCGAAAATAAATTATGTACATAAATAACGAAGTTTCAGAAGTATGTAGCCTGCGGAGAAGAAGGCGTAAACCCATCTAAACCGTCGACCCCCAAGTCCCAACTAATTTGGTAACCCCTTTCCTGCAAACAAAAATGTATCCACAAACATTTTATGCCAAATTTTTTAGAACAATTTATGTTTCACTATTGCTTTATTTTTCCTACGGCTATATTTTTTTTAAAATGTTTCCTAAAAAATTAGTAAGCAAGTTAGATGTGCTGTCACTAAATAAAATAGGGATAGCGGAGATACACGAATTTACTTTTCGTACAACCTTGCTTTTTTCCATTAAAATCACCTTAAATCTCGAGTTTTTTAATATAAAATAAACTATAGAGTTTTAAAAGATAAATCTCACTTTATCAGATACAGGGTAAGCCAAGCTAATATAGATAGTCGAAGATCAAACTGATTCCATATGTATTTTCTTTGTACAAGTTTAATACGGAATACTAAATATTATAACCACAAAATAAAATTTATTTAATTTTCCACAAGCTAATCAAGCTAATAGATTTTCACTGATTGATTATGCTAGCAATAATAAGAATAAATTTGTATATGCTTAAAGACCTACTTACCAAGAGTCACCCCTGTGAAAGTTTAAATTAGCGCTTTTACAATAGAAGGTCAAGTAATGGCCCAGTCGTTATCCAGGAAAAAATTGCCGCTGAAGGTTCTCGTTTGGCCAGTTATTGTCTCCTCTTTTGGACGTATAAAAACGAAGAACAGAGAGAGAAGGTCCTAACTCCTTTACACGCTACTCCAATAGATGCCAAATTAAACACTTCACGCTATCAATAGTGTCAACATCAATAGTCAACCTAACTTTGTTTAAACTCGTTTTCGTCTTTTAACTTTCAAAAAATATATTCATATCAAGAATGTCTGGTGCATATGTATATTTTGGCATTAAATTATATAACAATACATGTTGCAGCAAATCGTCACAAATTATTGTTGGGAGCTTAATATACAATACAATACGTCAACATATTTGTTAGTAACATTGGTAGAAAATTTCATTGTTTAAATTAGATTTGTAATGCTCTTATGCCCTTGGAATTTATGTAATTGTAACTTTTTCAATCATTAATAATTAAACTGTTTGAATTGTATTCGATATTGAATTATTTATTTTAAGGGAAGTTGTCAAGTTTTGGCAGAGCGAAATATTCTTGCGATTATCCAGGTTGTAGTAATTCATATTTAGTTCTTGTTACTAATAAAAACTATAGAAACAATTACTTTTTTAAATTTCCCTGCAAAGATCCATCTTGAAAAACCATTGTAAGTAATATCGATAGTAAATTGAATGTAAAAGTATAAAAATTAGTGACGATTATTTTGATATCTCACAGTTTAGAAATTCTCTATTTAATGATATAAATTTTAATGTTTTACCAAAAATGTTAATAGTATATAGCCACCTAAGGTTTATTATAATTACCATCTATAAAATCCTCCATATTAACATCCCGGATCTTATTCACTTTTTGGCTACCAGCAGCCCCGTTTTATAAGACAATTTTTATATTTATTTGCCGGAAACCTCTCAAAGGAGCAAAATATTTCAGGTTCATAGACATCACATCACATGTAAGTTTTCAAAATTAAAATATTATTTGGAAAAGGAACGTCATAAATTAGAGGCTTAAAAATATGTTTGGTAATGCTTTATTTTAGTTTATTGAAGGAAACATAAATGATCTCTTTCTTTTTTGTTTCTCTCTAAATTATGAAATCCTTTTAAGGAAGCTCATGGTAAACGATAGACTAGTGAAGACATAACATTTGTCTTATCAATATATAAGAGACAGATTTAGAGTCCGTTTTTCAACTTCCTACCCCAAGAACCTTAAAGTTAACTTTTGCTGAAGTTCCTTTTACAACTGAGATTAACAACTATAAAAAATATCTGAACTTGACAAAAATTATTTGTTGAAATTTCGTGGGTTTCGGAATTTGGGAAATGTGGTCGTATTCACGATTTAACAAATCACTCAGTAGTTTTCATGATTCAAGGGTTCTGAAAAAGTGATCACATACTAGTTTTCTAAAAATTGAGTGTCAGGAAAACAACCTAAAAACTCTTTTAGTCAGGGCCATTGAACAATAACAGAATATTAGATTTAATACTGATATCACGCTTTGCACACGCAATTTTGTTGGATTTTTAATCAGTTCAAGAATACTATTATTCTAAATGTTAAGTAAGTAAGTTAAAGTTTGCCAACTAGGAAATAATCAACTTGATGTTTATTAAGTATTTATTATTAAGTGTAAAATAAAGGAATACACCTTTGATAATATCCTGCCGAAATATGTGTGTCAGGAAACTAAATAGAAAATTGTGAAACATAATAAAAATTTTATTCTCCCAAAGTGGATGTTCAGTTTCCCCAAGAATGTACACGGAAAGAAAAATTTAGTTAAATTTACTATAAACATAGTAAAAATAACCATAATTTATGGCTCTATATATGACTGGAATAACTTCTATTAAGAAATGTAATTAAAGTATATCAAAATTTTAATCTAAATTTGGATAAACTTTTAGTACAGTTTAAAATAAATAAATTTTCTTCAGTAAACGTTGCTATAAATTATAGTATTTAAAAAAAAGTTTTAATAACCATTGCAATAAATTTATTATTATAATTATCATATTTTTACAAAAAAATTCTAGTAAACGTTGCAATAAATTCTAGTATTTTTACAAAAAGTTTTAGGGGACGGGACGTTGCAATAAATTAGAGTTTTTTTTACAAAAAAGTTTTAATAAACGTTGCAATATATTATATTATTTTTTTATCAAAAAGCTTTAATAAACATTCCAATAAATTACAGAATTTTTACAAAAAAAGTTTTAGTAAACGTTGCTAACGTTTGTAATAAATTACAATAAACTTTGTAATAAATTATAGTAATTTTACAAAAAAACTTTTAATACAAGTTACAATAGATTATAGTATTTTTTTACAAAAAAGGTCTAGTAAACGTTCCAATAAATTGTAGTAAGTATATTATAAGAAAATCTGGTAGCCTTAAGATGACTGGAGCTCAATGATTTTTCCACGTGTTAAATTCTAATACATTTTTTTGTTAAAACCAAAACGTCTTTAGCAAAGAAATTTATTAGAATTTAACATGTGGAAAAATCATTGAGCTCCTTAAGGCTCTAGATTTTATTGTATAAAATTCTACAATTTATTCTGCCGCTTCACAATCTCTTTCCAAGTAATATGCCTTGTACCATTAATTTTAGTACTTCCAAATGATCGTAAAATTAACGAGAAAATATATACTTAAACTGGGTTTTCTTATGATTTCTGCTCAACATACTCAGGAATATAAAGGATATCAAAAATAAAGGAAACTTGTAATTTTTTTTATTATTTATGAACATTCAACATAAGAGGTATAATAATTGTTTATATACTATATATTATACAGTGTGTACATAAAGTAAGGAACAAATTCATTATCTAGGAATCTAAAAATTTTTCGGAAAAATCCTCGGACACGTGTATAATAATTTTTAATGGCGCATTTTTTTCCCGTACAAACTTAATGTACAAGGTGGCTCATGTAGTAGATATGACATTATCGACGATTTTTTTAAATGGGAACCCCTATATTTTAGTTCAGATCTGTAATCTCCAAGAACAGCTGATTTCAAAAACATAACACACTTTCATAGTTTCGTTACTACAGGGTAAAACAAATAATTTTATTTAAGATATTTTTTTTGGCTTGGGAGGCATCAATTAATCACGTGAGGCGTTTTTAGCGATTTTTCAACCCCCCCTTCCCCCAATAAAAGATTTCGTGACATTTGGCTCAATCCCTTCCGCCATCACCCAATTTTACCTGAAAGCCTTACGTAATTAATGGACGCACCATCATTTGCTGTTACTTATGTTTTTTCTCAAGTAGGCTTATTTGCTGTTATGTAACTATGGTATTTAGATAATGTCATTGTCATTACATTGTATTTTTCTAGTAAGTTTATTAGAAGTAATAAATTTTATTTTAAAACATATTGAGTTACTATGCGTTTATCTTTAACACAAAGAATAGAAATTCTTATGATGATTGGATATGGTGATAGGATCCGTACTCAACAAGAAGTTTGCATTTTGTTTAACACTAAGTATCCAGCAAGACCAATTACTAGATCAACTGTGAGTAAACTTGAAATAAAATTTCGGGAAATGGGTTCAGTGGAAGATATTCTCAGAAAAGGCCGTCCAACTATTCCGGATGATAAGAAATTAGATATTTTATTGGCTATGGAAGAAAATCCCCACAACAGCGTCCGCCAGATTAGCATTGATCATGGGGCGGCTGCTATGACCGTTCATAACCTATTGACGGTAGAAAAATGGCACCCGTTTAAAATCCGATTGGTTCATGAGTTGAATGAAGATGATCCAGATCGTAGGATGGAGTTTTGTCAAATATTAATGGAAAGATGTAACTTAGATCCTTTGTTTGTTGAAAATATCCTATTTTCGGATTAATCTACCTTTAAATTAAATGGAGAAGTGAACCGGCAAAACTGTAGATACTGGGCAAAAGAAAATCCCAGGTGGATGCGTGAGCACCATACTCAATATCCTCAAAAAATTAATGTTTGGGCTGGTATTGTGAAAAACAAAATTATTGGGCCATATTTTTTTGACAACAATGTAAACGGGCTAAATTATCTTCATTTTCTTCAGAACTTTCTTATCCCTACGCTAGTTAACTTATACCCTAGTAGAAATATTCCAGGAATTCTAGATGAAAATTTGTGGTACCAACAAGACGGCGCACCTCCACATTATGCAGCAGTAGTGCGCCATTACATAAACCAAGTTTTTCCGAACAAGTGGATTGGAAGATGTGGGCCTGTTGAATGGCCGCCTAGGTCTCCAGACCTTACGCCACTGGACTTTTTCTTGTGGGGTCACCTGAAAAATGTTGTTTATAAAGTCAGACCTGCCAATATTGAAGATTTAAAAAATCGAATAACAACAGAATGCAGGAACATTTCAGAAGAAACCATAAGAAAAGTCCAACAAGAATTTATTGATCGCTTGGGGTATTGTCAGGCAGCAGAAGGAGGACAATTTCAACACTTAATTAAATAGCTTATTTAATTTTTTTACATTTTTTTAAATTAAAAATATCTTAAATAAAATTATTTGTTTTACCCTGTAGTAACGAAACTATGAATTTTAGGCCCTAAGTGTGTTATGTTTCTGAAATCAGCTGTTCTTGGAGATTACAGATCTGAACTAAAATATAGGGGTTCCCATTTAAAAAAATCGTCGATAATGTCATATCTACTACATGAGCCACCTTGTATATTAAGTTTGTATGGGAAAAAAATGCGCCATTAAAAATTATTATACACGTGTCCGAGGATTTTTCCGAAATATTTTTAGATTCCTAGATAATGAATTTGTTCCTTACTGTATGTACACACTGTATGAGTGCAATGTATCTACTTAATCTGGCTACATATAAATATATTAATTATAAAAATCTTCACGTCTAAAGTTATGATTGGCAGTGATAATGATAAATCCTGGTGATTCAATTATGTTTATGTGACCAGCAATAACTAGGTGAAAACGAATTTTCCAGTATTTAGTCGGCTTGCTGCGGCTGCTAACTAAAATATGCCATAGTATTGTATAACAAATTTCATTTGGCATTATCCGGATTACCACTAACTTACATAACAACGAACACCTTTGCATTGACAAAACAATTTTAATTTCTTGCACGTCTTTACCTCATGTTAAAATCGTCCAATTAAAATTTAGTTCCTAAACCGATGATGCAACATTTTGAAACGGTTTTGTCGCAATACTAATGCCTGATTGCCTAAGTAATCTTATCTTCAAAAATTGAAAAAAAAATTCTCTAATCCCCAACGGGTAAGAATGTCTTTGAGATTCCACATTATTCACATTAACCGCAAATACTAACGAACACACACAGACTATCGGGAGCGATAACCTCTTCCTTCGGGGTTCCCTCTAGAACTAGTTTATGCCGTTGGGGCTGAAGACCCATATTTGAAGCGCGTATATCTTCTAGTAAAGGAGCCAATAATATTTTTACAAATTTCTAATTTTGTAGCCATTTCTTTAATAATTTATTTTAAAAATTCTATAATTTATTTCATAACTCATACTTACCACTAATTTACAAATTACAAATTTACTATAATAATAATTTTTTAAACTTAGCAAATGCTACAATAAAAAGCATATAAAGCACTATCAAATTCAGTAAATGTACTATATATTTGTGAAGATTAACTTTTGGTGCTTTTTACAATAAAAAATAGGTAAAGTACAATACTAGTCAGTAAAATGTACCATATATTTGGGTAAATTATTTTCTCTTATATTCGTTGTAGAATTTAATATATATTTTAGTATTTACCTGGTTTTACTAAATTAATTAGAAATACAAACTATACTTGTAAATTTATTTATGTTTAAAATAGAATTTTATTTGCAACAGATATTAATAAAAATTGTAATTACTACTATATTTTATATAAAACCGTACATGAAAACATGTACTAGAATATTTCTACTATAGTCTTTTTCCGTATAGCCTAATAGAAGTTAGATATAAAGCAAATATGTTTAAAACTATTAGGAATTCAACAAATCACTTCAATTTTTGATTCTAATAAATACTTTTCAGTCAAACTTCCCGACATTGGTTGCATAATTTTCTGTATAATATCGTAAAGTATATAAATCATTTTTTTAATTATAATGAACCTATAATAATCAGCCTAAATAAACCTATAATAATTTATCAGTTAAATATTTATGTTGCTTTATTGGGCCTAAATAAACAGTATATTTCACCTACATAAATAGTAACTTATTTACATGGTCCAGTAAGTTAATTAGTTTTGCTGAACCCTTGTCCTATGTTTCCCGAAAATATGATTAATTAGTTTACTGACTGAAAAAAAAACAATTTCCACAGCATGATAATTGTTTAATAATAATACGTATTAGTAAAACTGCGGAGCTTTAAACTGACTGAAGTTATACATGCATAAATTTAATACATAATATAAAAAACTACTACACTGTTAAAGCATCTTAAACACAATATATTTTTAAATACCTTTAAAGTTATTTAAATGTTTTAAACCTTTAATACCAAATAATGAGTATTATTCACATTGATCTGTTAATATACTACCTCACAAGGTATTTAAAATAAAAATATATATTTTGATCAATTACGTCATTATTTATGCAATTGAGGTAGATATTTCATGAAGATACATTATAAAAGTTTGGAAATTATTGTATTCAAAGCTTCTTCACCGTATTTTATTATTAACCATGAAAATTGCTACTATAGAGTCTGAGAAGCTAGAAGTGGTATTCTCTGAATTTCTTCTTAATTAATCACATCCAAGATGGCGCTAGGTGAGGATTCGTCCTACTATAAAAAGTGGAGATATTGTAAATCAAATGTGGAGACGTGGTAATAGAGTATCGTGTATGTAAAAGATTATATCACCAATCATGTTAGTTGAGAATTACGGGATTAACTATCATTAGTGACAGTAAAAACCAGCCAATGTAGTTCATGTACATTTACAAATGGTTGGCTGATTTCTTGGTGAAACCTTTGACGTATTTTTTCAATTTGTCTGTTAAAGCCAAACAATTTCCTAACGCTCTCTTCTAATCTGAAGTTGCTTATTGTTTTCTGGTGTAATACCTGTCGTACAGGGTACATTTGGTAATGGTAAGTGCATGTAGGGGAGGATCCTTGTCACCTCTGGAGTACCTCAGGGTAGCAACATAGGGCTTTTTATTAGTTTTATGAATTCCTCACCTGACTGCCTTTCTTACTCAACTGGCCTGTTGTTTGCGGATGACTTCAAGCTATTTAGAATTGTTATATCATAGGAAGACTGCGATAAACTCCAACTTGACCTAAATAATATAAGTAATTGATTTACATCATGCCATTATATGTAAATCGTATCTCAATTGTAACATATACGAGAAAAGTGAACCCTGCAAAATATCCATCCCATATTAACGGTGTTGTACTTAAGTGTAAAAGCCAAATTGTTTGTGTTTTTTAAAAAAGAGAATCATTGGTAAACATCACCCTCAAGCAGACCAACGTCGGATATTTAATAAGTGTAAAATTATCTTTAAAACAACCATAAGTTGATTAAACTTGGATAAAGGGTATGGAAGATACAGTCATTTTAAAAATTATTTTTTACTCGCTTCCCTCGCACATATCGATGTCTTCCGAGAAGACTTTCGCAAAAATTAATGGTCGCTTATATCCCTTATTAAATGAAAACCTTAACAGTCATAATTCGAAGAAATTTGAATTTGAATTTTTAGTTATACAGGGTGCTGATAAAGTCTGGAATAATCGATTTTTCTTGAAAACGCAAAACTTTTTCGAAAAACGCTCGTACCCGTCGATTTTCGGATGCGCCAAAAACGCTAGGCAAGTGTCAACTTCACTTTTTCAAATAGAACACCCCTTTTTTTCTCCAATATTCAGATTCCTCTCTAAACTCTAGACAAGTTTCATATAACATATTATATGGCTAAAGTCAACAGTAATTGAAATACAGGGCCCACAATAAAAATCAAGGTATAATTTTAAAGCTTGTTTTCCATGACAAATACTTAGGCTAGAAAAAAAATTCTAACAGGAAATTGGTAATACAGTGAACAATCTAATAAATTATTTGAGTAAGTGTTGAAAATGGTGTCCATTTACGGCTCTACAATGTCCCAATCTCTCAACAAATTCTAACTGTACATTATGTACAATTTCTGGGGTAATTTGTCTTATGGTTGTTGTTATACGCGTTTTGAGAACATCAATATCTTCTGGTTTATTTTTGTAAACCCTTTCCTTAATATAGCCCCACAGAAAGAAGTCCAATGGCGTTAAGTCGGGGGACCTCGCAGGCCACTCTATTTCACCCCGTCGACCTATCCAATGATGATGAAATAACTCATTCAGGTATCTACGGACTTCGACCGAATAGTGGGCTGGTGCACCATCCTGCTGAAACCACATAGTTGTATCATGTGAGTCAGGAATGTTCCGATCGGGAAATAGGGCAATCAACGCTGGAGCGAGGTCTTCTTCAAGAAACTGCAAATATCTTTGGCCAGTCAAATTTTCCTCAAAAAAATAGGGTCCTATAACAGTATCCCGAATTATTCCTGCCCATACATTCATTTTTCTCGGCCGCTGGGTATGAATTTCTCGGAACCAATGGGGATTTTCGCTGGACCAATACTGGCAATTTTGACGATTTACCATGCCATCCAAGAAAAAAGTAGCCTCATCGGAAAAAATTATGTTACTCGGAAATAATGCATCGTTAATCAAGTAATTATCCATGAGAATTTCGCAGAACTCATTCCTTCTGTCAAGGTCGCCTTCCAAAAGTTCCTGTACTCCTTGACATTTATATGCATGCCATTTTTCCTTTTTCAGGAACTTTGCCACCGTTGAATCGTGGATATTTTGAACATTTTGAGAAATGCTTCTTGTGCTCGAATGTGGTCTCTCTTCCAACGAAACTAGAATATCAAGTTTGACATCGTCGGAAATTTTAGGTCGTCCACTTCTAGGTTTATCCTTAACGTGACCAACTTCATTATACTTCTTAACAATTTTGGAAACAGTCGCCTGATTTATGTGTTCTCTATTTGGATATTTATCATTAAAATACTCACAAACTTCTATTTGTGTTCTCTTTCGATCTCCACATCCTACTATTATTAATATTTCGATTCTCTCAGCTTCCGTTAGAAACATTTTTATGGGTAAAAGTGACAACTTTGGAGTAAATATTAAATGTTTTGACATTTACGTAACTAAGTTATTATGTAGAAACCGGTAAGAAGGTAAATACCTAGACCTTAAAATTATACCTTGATTTTTATTGTGGGCCCTGTATTTCAATTACTGTTGACTTTAGCCATACAATATGTTATATGAAACTTGTCTAGAGTTTAGAGAGGAATCTGAATATTGGAGAAAAAAAGGGGTGTTCTATTTGAAAAAGTGAAGTTGACACTTGCCTAGCGTTTTTGGCGCATCCGGTATAATATTGAAGAACGCCAAAAAATTTCAAAGAATAAAATAAAATCGACGGGTACGAGCGTTTTTCGAAAAAGTTTTGCGTTTTCAAGAAAAATCGATTATTCCAGACTTTATCAGCACCCTGTATAATAATAATCATAATAATAACGGTCATTTTGGAAACGTGACAAAAATTTTCCGTCAATTTTTCTTGGACAATTTAGTCAATGAAATTTTTTCCATAAAGATATAAGGTTTATGGTTTATGGACACCCTGTATACTGGAGGTGTGGTGGACTACCTTATTATGGAATAGTAAGAAGTACAGGTCCGGCACTAAGATGTTAACGCTTGTTTGAGTTGAAAATTGAAGTGTTAATATGGAACGAATTTTCTGAGCTCATGTTTCCCAATGAATATAGCTTCCAACGATTCAATACTAACATGACTCGCTTTATTCGCACAC
The DNA here is from genome assembly GCA_963991005.1 of Barypeithes pellucidus. Lineage (NCBI taxonomy): Eukaryota > Metazoa > Arthropoda > Insecta > Coleoptera > Curculionidae > Barypeithes > Barypeithes pellucidus. The sequence goes on from OZ022559.1 coordinate 40,693,645, forward strand.
GACTTAAACGATTTTTCCTATAGTGCTAGTGCTCGATAATAAAAAAAATAGTTGTCAATATTTATATTTATGGAATGTAACTTGTGAATCTGTTAACAAATGAACCTGGATTGTTAAAGTTAATGTACTAATAATTTTATTATGACGACCTAACCAAGCTTACCTTATTATAAAAATTGATAGTGTCCAAGATACAGGGTATCGAGGTTATAACTTTATTTCAGTTTTTATTTACTCGTATAGTTCGTTAATAACTGTAGTAATGGTATCAAAGTTAAATTAATGAATTAATGTATTAATGTATGATTAACACAGTTATCTTTTAATAATGCTGGCCGTTGTTACCTTAATAAAAATTAAAATAGATTTTATTCCAAACACTTTTCGTATTTTCTCGGCTTTCACAAACCTATTATTGCGAGCCTAATGTAATTATAGATTGTATAAGTCCAGAGCCCTAATATTCCACGAACTGGTGTAATTATATTTGACCAGACTGTTTGAACAGGCTATGCGTAGGGGGTTAACCGTTATTACACGGACATTTTAACGAGAATGGGGGAATTTTTACGTGACTAGTCAATATAACTATTTTTAATTAATGTGTTTTAAAATAAACTCTAACTATTTAACTACTAAAGTTTTTTAAATTTCGTCCATCAAGATTATTAGATTTTATAGCCTTCCAGTTATACAAGATGTCAATTTGAAAACTTCCTGATCTTAATATCACTGTTTCACTATCAATCAGGAAAACAATATAAATATTCAATATGTAACTTACACTGAACTTGCAAACTCTTTACACTCATCGTAAAAATAAAAAAGTTTTAAATTTCAAACTTCAAAGTTCCACAGAGACAATATTGGTTGGTTGAAGCGTATCGTACAGTTTATTTCACTAAGTGTAAGTATTAAGTGGATAGATATATTTATGTTAATTCAATATTGTAAGCAGGAGCAAAGAAATTGATTTAGGCGGAACTGGAAAAAATTTCTGTGGTGGTGGAGTTTCACCCACGAGTCTCCACTACTTATAATCTTACTTGCTTACCATTTTTCAACATCGTGTATATTTTGTCGTTAATATATATTTTGTAGTTAATTCCCTTTCTGTGAATGTGATGTTGTAGCCAAATACTTTTAGTTAATCCATGATAACGACACAGCTTGAAATATTTTTACCTTTATAAATTCGAAGGAAACCTAATAAAATTTTTAAGTTTTTAAACCCCAGGTGGTAGTTTAGGATGGTAATAAATTTAAAACCATTTAACTAATACGGCTTTTAAAGACTTATAAAGATTCATCTACTGAGTTTTTAAACAAAAGTTTCTTATCAAGGGCATAGAAGTTTTCTGATGAAAATAATATGGTTTCATGTACGACTGCTTGCCATAAATAGTTTATAGTACATAAACGTGTTAAAAAAAAATTGAATATTGATATCCAAGCCAATTTTTCCTATCATTCAATAGTGTAGAAGAAAATATATTACAAAACAATATTTTTCTCTAAAAAACGTAATATAGTTGACCACGTTTACTTTGCAAATTTTTTTTATGATCAAACACAAGCCCTACGCATAGGAAATATCGTTTAAGGCACTCTGGGAGGACTATTCGCTGTCGCCGTCGCCGATTCGCCGGCGGAACAATTCGCCGGCAGCTGATTCGCCATGGGCCATTTCGCCGTCAAGTAGAAATTAAAAAATACGTAATAAAGTGTGTTTATGATATATATTGCTAAATTATTTGAAAAAGTCTATAATAAACGTCTAAGATATTATACTCTAATTATATACAACAAAATTATTACATTTCATAATTATGGGCTAAACCTTTGAGATATTCTGTTATGGTATCGTTCCTAAAATTGTTTCCTATTTCATGAGGAAAAAGTGGTGGGCACCTGCCATTGCGTCGCCTGTTCAAGCGTCCAACATAATTATCTTCAAACCAGTTGAGAAGTGGCTGCAGTTCTACTGGTAAATTTTCAGCGCGAATGTCAATAGCTTCATCTAAGTTAGAAATAGGAACAAACGCCAGGGAAGTGACCATCCTTGCCTGTAATGCGAATTGGGGATTATTATTGTAATCCCCAATAAGACCCATTGAACCCAAATGCTTTTTCATATTTTGTGTCATATGGAAAACACATCCATTTATCTTGTTGTAGGCGCCCACCACTTTTTCCTGATGAAATATGGAACTTATATCAGAGAACGTTAAGTAGCCAAGATCGAACTACCCACCATGCAAAGGCGGCCCATAAAAGATTACAGTTGGAATTAGGAATGGACCATCCAACGATATGGAAATTCATTGGTATCAAGAGAGTTCAAAGCGGAAGAGATCTCTATTGCGAACAACTTATGGTAGGTAGTCTTCCGTCCTTAAAGTTAAAGAAGTATAGAGTAGCTGATGGAAGAATTTTATCGTTAGTAAACAATTTTAGAAACGATAATATAATATCTCAGAGGTTTAGCCCATAATTATGAAATGTAATAATTTTGTTGTATTATAGTATATATTATATATACTATATCTTAAAGGTTTATTATAGACTTTTTTTAATAATTTAGCAATATATGTATATCATAAACACCCTTTATTACGTATTTTATTAATTTCTACTTGACGGCGAAATGGCCCATGGCGAATCGGCTGCCGGCGACTCGTCCCGCCGGCGAATCGGCGCGGCGACGACGAATAGTCCCAATCCCCTCTGGGAGTGGTGCGTGTACGAATAAAGCGATTCTCATTGTTCTTGAATAGTTGGCGGTTATATTCGTAGGGAAACACATACAATTGAAGTTAAATCTGGCTGAAAATATGTCTGATTCATTTTGTTTATTTAAGCCATTATTATATTTATTGATAATTTGTATATTAATTTGTAAACCATATCCGGATTCGAGACAGGTTAATCCTAATTCGCGGATATAGGAAACACGATTTTTGATGATGTACACATAGAATTTAAAATGTTCAGACGTCATAAAAGTTTTATACTATTACAATACATGTCTTCTTGAGAGAAAATATAAAAGATATTCAGAGAAGTACTAATGCTGGTCAAGGCATATAAAGTCATTTTTAATAGGTTTCGAACAGGACTTTTAATAAACATGGATAGGATTTTAAAGTGCTACAATGCAATATCCTAAAAACGGCTAAAAATATTTTATTCAAATTTTGGGACGCCAATAGGCAGGTTGGGGGACAAATTTGAAAATATTTTTAATATTAACCTGTCGCTGATTATATCTTGTTAGTTTAAAATTTTAAATTAGTGGCGGAAAGTCAATCATTTAGAGACGATCGAATCAGTTATTAACCAATTTTAAAAGTGATCAAATCATTTATGTTATGAATTCATAACATCAGTCCTAATACTGATCTTTCTGTTCGCCGCTAACACTTAGCGAACGATTGTATCATACCGAATAATTGATTCTCTTCTGCTATTTTTCTAATATAATATAATTCGGATCGATAGGGATTATTTTATAATATAGTCGTCCTTATTTAAAACATAGACGAATGCATTATATTTCCATCGAGAGTGCCTAGTGTTTCGACGTCGCACACTGGGGCCGATTTAAAAATACATGGCCATAATGGTAAAATACTAAATGATGATGTGATAAATTTAACCTAATATGACGATACCCGATGAACCAGAATGAAGGGGGTGTTTTTTATTTTTTTTATGATCAAACTCAAGCACTATAGGAAAAATCCTTTAGGGAATTAAGAGGGCAAGATCAGCCGAGCACTTTCCATGAAAATATCTATATTATTTCCTCCCAGATTGATGCCCAGCAAATTAATAGATTAAGCCAGTGGGATTGCATGTACGTCCATGACTATATCCGGTTCTGTAATGTTAACCTTTTTAGATAAAACTGCTGCCTGTTTTTTAGCGTTAAATTCGACTTGGTTACTGTCACCCCAAGCCAAAATTTCTTCCAGGTTTTTGTTGAGACGTGATACTTCATGCTATCTGCGAAGATGTGCGTCGGCAGCCGATGTTTATGTATTCAAAGAGAAAGATGAGATAAGTGTGCTATCATCAGCAAAACTAAATATCGGATTTTTCGTTTTCACTAGAAGGTCGTTAATGTAGAGTAAGAAGAGAGTGGGAGACAATATGGATCCTTGATTAACACCTGCATTAATGGTGAAGGTTTCTAAGAGAAATCCGTCAATCGCCACTTGCAGAGAGCGGTCCTTAAGAAAGCTAGAAAACCATGCACAGAATCGACTGGGCATACCATATGATCGCAGTTTACTTAGATGTCCCTCATGCCAAACACGATCAAAGGCTTTAGAAATATCCAGTGCAACAGCCCGAGAGTCCCCATGATGTTCGATTGCGTTGTTCCAAAGATGGGTGAGGCTAGTTGATCTGGACTTCCGAAAACCATATTGATGATCGCTGATAATGTTGAAGCCTTCCAGGTACTTTAGAAGATGTTCGTTAATAGCTTTCTCCATTACTTTTGATATAACTGAAAGCAAGCAGCACGATGGAAATATTCCTTGTTTGTAGGATATGTTAAATAGTCTACAAAATACTGGTGTTAGTTCATCGGCGCATCTTTTGAGAACTATAACAGGAATTTCGTCTAGACCAGAAACTTTCTTGACGTCGAGCCTTTTCAGGATTCGTTTGGCGGGACGCTGATGGAACATGATTTCGGTCAGTTCGGATTGAACTGCAGGAATGTTGGGTGGGAAATCTACAGTGAAATGCGAAGAAAATTGTTCAGCAAGTAGTTTGCATCGATTATCGGCAGTACAGCGTTGCAGGTTGAGGTGGTAATCTAGCGTTTTGTTTATTCGATTTGCGTGCTTTCAAAAACAATTTAATTGTGCTTCTATAAGATAGATTCTATTCCTGGAGGTAGGTGTTAACTGTAACATTTATTTTATTTTTTTTTTTTGGGTGCTGGATGGGAAAACCTTCAAAAGGTAGGTTAGTAGGCGCCAAACAGTGTGGGATTTTTACCTCACTAAAAACCCACCCAGAAAGAGCATTGACTACTAGGGTCATTAGCTCGTAGAGTCTCCTTTAGGTAAGTATAGTTTTTAATTAAATATCACAGGTAACATTTATTATTATCTATTTTATAGTCAGAAATTTTAATATCTGTAGTAGTTTTCATTTAAGATTTAATCCTATGGTAAATTTTGTTTATAAAATAAATTATCAGGAGTTTTAATAACCTTCCGGGTTCTTCCCAGCTGAAATTATGTTATAATATTGTAGAATGACACCTAAGTTATTTGTTTTTGCAAAATCATTCACCGCATATAACCGCCATTCTATGAAAACTTTTTTTTACCTATGTATGCATATAAAATTTTAATAGGCTATCTACACTAACTGTCGATTTTTTTACTATAGGATTAAACGAGGAAAATCGGGAGAAAACTCTTGTTTTAAAAAGAAGAACCCTATGTGAAATAATGTTTTCGTATGATTCAACAAAATTTGAAGATAGATGTCGTCATTTGTTTACATATATAATGGATCAAACTAAACTTTCTTATTTTAATTCCGAATTTGAAGTCAAAATAAAGGAAGTAAAATATAAGAAGGAAAGATTTTTCACCATGAATAAAATGTGGCTGGATACTGAAGTGTTTTCCATTCCGGCTTTGTTAAAATCCGGAGGACGTCTTCAACAATGTCTTGTGCTGAACTAACATACGCAGCTCAAATGAGCCTTCGTGCAGAAGGACACTTTGACGCAGCAGTAGTTGTAAAAGAAGTACAATTTTCTACTCCAATGAGAGGTAAAAATACAGAAGAGCTTTTAAAGAAAGAGACGAAAAACTAGTAGAAATTCCTGCTGAAAGAGCTATATCAGTATTAGTTGAGGCAAAACTAACTAAACACCAGTATGGAGTTATTAGAAGCGAGGATAAAAGACGTTTTCCATCCTACAAAAAAATCCAAGAAGCCTAGCCTCCTTTTTATTGTGCCTTCCATTCGATATTTATTATTATTATCTGACGAACCTATTGTATTGTTTGTTTTCTTTTTAATATAGTGGAAATTTACAAGTTCATTTGTGTTTTACTGTATCCCATAATACTATAGTTATGGATTTCCACATATTATCGTCTGCATTAATCAATTAAACCAGTGTTTGCTGTACCTGTTGTTATAGAGTAATTGAATCATAACTAGCCTATTATATATTTGATATTTCAATCATTGAGTAGTTTAGATGTGAAATATTTTCACTGTACTTGAGCATAAATACTTTTTTTTCGATTTTCATGTCTCTAGAAGATCAATTTCGTTTTGGCCAGGTATTTTTAAATCGGCCCCAGTGTGCGTCGCCCGACAGCATATGATGCAGTGAATTGTTTGTCTCAGTTGATTTAAGTTTGGATGTTATTCTCTATTTCGTGTCAATATTTTCTATCGGTCATTCTCGGTTAACCAATGATTTGTTTACGGCGCTCGGTTCTCAATCTCGTCAAACGCGAGCCTTGTTACGTGTGTGTGACGATTGAACGAACATACCCGAACAAATCCGATTGAAATAAATGATTAATTAACAGGTAAAGATTCGCTCGTTCAATACATTCTACTCACACAATCTTTGTGATCGAATCATTCACGATTGACACACATCTATTTGAAATGTTAAATGGAAAGGAATTTTTTTTTGATAATTCGATTCTTCGGCAATAAGTAATCAAACAGAAAATTTACTCTACTGGTTGATTAGTTACGATTTCTTTTATCTTGTTATAAAAAATTTATTAACATGTTCCAATTTTATAATAAAAATATTTTTCACTAGAAATACCCCTAGTGAATAAATTCTTACTGGAAAAAATTTCCTGGAATTAACTTTTGCTCGTGAACTATTCGCTAAGAAAATTTCACACCTAAAAAAAATTTTACATATTGCAAATGAAAAAACGAATATAGTGAGAGATGAATATCAGCCAAGTATTGCTTCTGTCATTGGTGGTGCAATTCATTTGATTTATTCAGGAATAAGTGTTTATTAAAATGTCACGTTTCGGAAAAGAAAGTTAATATATTATTAGGGTAGAGGTTCTAAACTTATCACCAGGGTACTATTAAAAACTTGAATATCTGTTATTGTATTGTGTATCAATTTACTTATATCCAAATATTCAAATACAGACGATGAGCAAGGCCGCGAGGCCGAATCCTTCGCGATCAGTTCTGGTCTAACTCAACTCGTAGAAGAACCAACGCGGATTCCAGACCGAGCTGGAGATTTTGCTAGTTTTTTGGATCTTTTCTTAACGTCAAATCCCGATCTATATACAGTCACCGTACAGCCTCCGTTAGGATCTTCCGATCACAAACTTATTTCAACTCTAAGCGAACTACCAATTAATTCTGAACAACCTCCTAAACCTCGCAAGATATGGCATTACAGATCGGCCAAGTGGGAAGACCTGAGAGACCATTTTCGGACTTTTCCTTGGATGAGCGTATGCTTCTCTTCTGATGATCCATCCGTCTGTGCTGGGGAGGTCTCCGACGTCATTCTAACGAGCATGGAAGCATTTATCCCCTCCTCCCAAAAACGCCCTTCCAACGGCAAGCCCTGGTTTAGCAAGGATTGTGAGCGTGCTGTCAAATCAAAAAATCTGGCTTACCGACAGTGGCGTAAAAACCCTACCACTGAGAATCGTACCATCTTTATTACCGCTCGAAACCAATGTAAGCTAACAATAGATCAAAGCAAAGAAGCCCATAACGTGAGGATCAAAAACAAACTTCTTGACTGTCCAAACGGATCAAGGTCCTTTTGGTCAGTCGCTAAGGCCGTCAGCCAAAATTTTACCAAATCAACTATTCCACCTCTAATACGTCCCGATGGTACAATAGCATCCACAGCCGGAGACAAAGCAAACTTACTTGCTGAACTATTTTCTTCGCATTCCACTGTAGATTTCCAGGGAAGAACACCACCCGACATTCCTGCAGTTCAATCCGAAATGACCGAAATCGTGTTCCGTCAGCGTCCCGTCAAACGAATCCTGAAAGGACTCGACGTCAAAAAAGCTACTGGTCCAGACGAAATTCCTTTATAGTTCTCAAGACATGCGCCGATGAACTAACACCAGTATTTTGTAAACTTTTCAACTTATCCTACAAAAAAGGAATATTTCCATCTTGCTGGAAGACGGCGCGAGTCCAGCCTATTCCAAAGAAAGGTAAGAGAACCCTGCCTAACAACTATCGACCAGTCGCATTGCTTTCAGTTATATCAAAAGTAATGGAGAAAGCTATTAACCAACATCTTCTAAAGTACCTGGAAGGCTTCAGCATCATCAGCGATCATCAATATGGTTTTCGGAAGTCCAGATCAACTGGAGATCTTCTAGCCTATGTCACCCATATTTGGAACAACGCAATCGAACATCATGGGGAGTCTCGGGTTGTTGCGCTGGATATTTCTAAAGCTTTTGATCGTGTTTGGCATGAGGCCCTTCTAATTAAACTGCGATCCTATGGTATGCCCAGTCGATTCTGTGCATGGTTATCTAGCTTTCTTACGGACCGCTCTCAGCAAGTGGGGATTGACGGATTTCTCTCAGACACCTTCACCATCAATGCCGGTGTTCCTCAAGGGTCCATATTGTCTCCCACTCTCTTCTTACTCTACATTAACGACCTTCTAGTGAAAACTAAAAATCCGATATTTAGTTTTGCTGACGATAGCACACTTTTCTCGTCTTTCTCTTTGAATGCGCAAACATCGGCTGCCGACGCGCATCTTCGCAGACAGCATGAAGTATCACTCCTCAACAAAGACCTGGAAGAAATTTTGGCTTGGGGTGACAGTAATGAAGTCGAATTTAACGCTAAAAAAACCCAGGCAGCAGTTTTCTCTAAAAAGGTTAACATTACAGAACCGGAAATAGTCATGGCCGGACACGCAATCCCACTGGCTTCATCTATTAATTTGCTGGGTGTCAATCTGGGAGGAAATATGTCTTGGCATAACCACGTTGTGGCAATCGCCAAGATAGCTTCTCAGAAGCTTGGCGTACTCTTCCGAACCAGAAAGTTGTATACACCTCAACAACTTTTGACACTATACAAAGCCCAGATTCGACCATCACTAGAATACTGCTCTCATGTCTGGAGCTCTACACCCAAACATACTCTTCGGCTACTGGATTCCATCGAAAGGAGGGCTATTCGTCTGATCGGAGACCACGAGCTGACGAAGAGCCTCGACAGCCTGGAACATCGAAGACAGGTTGGGGATTTGACTCTCTTTTACAGATATTTTCATGGAAGGTGCTCGGCTGACCTTGCCCTCTTAATTCCGCCCAGAGCGACGAATAGCAGAAATACACGACGAACCACTGCCGCCCATCCGTATGTGGTTAGGCTTAGTACTCCTCGAACTTCATTATTTAAAAATTCTTTCATCTGGAGGACTTCATCCTTGTGGAACGACCTTCCCGAGGTCGTTTTTCCCAACGAATATAACCTCCAACGATTCAAATCCAACGTGAATCGCTTTCTGCGCACACGCACCACTCCCAGAGTGCCCTAAAGGATTTTTCCTATAGTGCTTGTGTTTGATCATAAAAAAAAAAAAAAAAAAAAAAAAAAAAAAAAAATATCCGTGGAAAATCATTTATTTTTGATACTATACCAGGTGGTAACTTTTTTAATTATGTTTCCATGCTGATACTTTCCGTTTTACAAAACCATCTAAGCCCAAGAGGTCAATACAGGGTGTTATGGAAATGACTTATTATATCAAATCCAGAGATGAAAATAATTTGAAGAAAAATAACCATAAATGGCGCTTTGAAATATTAAGCGAAATTTACACTTTATATGAAATCTCAAAATTTACGTGGCCGCTCCTGAGGACCTTTGCACTCAATAGTTTATTGAGGCAGTCTCGAGATTTAAAAGAGGTTAGCGCATTGTAGGCGATGTTGTCATATTGCAACACAGAACACGTGTTCAGTTTTTGATAACAAGATGTATTTGACACGCGTTTTCACTTTTTTTCAAACCTTTTAGAAAAAACACTACTACAATTTTAAGGTACATACTCTCTTACCTTTGATCTTATTTTAAAATAATCCGTTTTATAATTAAATAAAAATAAAAACACAAAAAGTATGTTTTTCAACAGCTCAACAGTAGATAATATCACACAAATTTGAAATCACATCACATCATTTATTATTATGAATTATTTCACAACAGAAAAAAAATCGAATACTGCTACAACTAACAAAACGTTTAAAATTCGTATACGTCAAGCACGTGGAACCCTCGACAGCGTCAGTTTAACCCCGAGTCTCGAAACATACTGAAGCAACGATAGTGGCGCGCGGTAGGTATACAAGCAAGGGCGAGACACGCAGTGTGATCGGAGTATACTCTAGTGACCCACATTGTTGCTAAGTGAGTCCAGATGGAACGGAGCGACAATACGTGGGTAAAAAGAGTTTTACCTTAGTATTTAGATATTCGATTTAAAAAAAAAGTATGTAGACTTTCTCTAGGACACCCAAGGAGTCACCCATTTAAATATAATACGTCATTTCCGTAATACCGTGTGTATATTATAATAATTAACCTTAACTTTAAAAATTCTAAATTTAAGTGGTAAAAAATAAAAAATACTTTTAGATACTAGATTCTAAACTTGTGAGTTTGAACAAATATATTCTTAGCTATGCTATTTTTTCTATTAAGCATATTATATTCGACTGAAACTAAAAATAACCTAACCTCTTTTAAATAATTAAGAATACATTTGTTACAAGTGATTCCAAATGTTGATACACAATAACATAGGAAGTGTAGAATGGTTATTCTAGGACTTAAGACCTATTATATATTTATCATAACAATATAAAATATTTCTCCACAAAGATGACCGTTTCAAAGTGATTTTCGTTGAGAACCTATGGTTTTAATAAGTCACCATCTAATAAAACAAACTAATTCTCTTTGCATCCTTTCATAACACGGGAGGCTTGAGTTTGTAAAATAAGTTGTACGGGGGCTCGCAACTCTTTTGTACAATTAATCGTTGATCGAAGGCAGTTTTTCGGCTACCTGGAGATTATACTACGATAATTCTCAGTTTCAAGAGCGGCCAGAAAAGCATTGTTTCCAATTATATACAAAAAAATAAATTTGTGTTTTTGCGAAATTTCTCGAAAAATTAGTCTATCAATACCTTTTCCAATTAGTCAGAAGTAACTATTTTGGCAAAATGTGGTTTCTTTTCAGGAAGATCCATTGAAAGTAATCTTTTAACATACACAGAAGTCATTAAAGTAAATCTTGATAAACCCATTCAAATTATTGTTTGCAATTTAGTAACGCATTTAATAAATTTAATAATCTAATTATTTCAAATACACGTCGATGTAGATTACCTTTTTTAAATTGGATTTATTCCTATCTCAGAAATCGAAAATTTGATAATCTTCTAACACATTCTCTGCCACATCAAGTGTTCAGCAGGATTGCATTTAGGACCATTATATTCATTATATCTTATACATTAACGATATCAGTAAATGTTTTCTTAATTCTAAATTCTTACTACATATAGATAACCTCAAATTTTATAGCCGAATTATTAGAACTCTACTTGAAAAATATTCTAAGCTCCATCGCTTATTTCTCAAAATAAAAAATGTTGTAGAATCTTTTTTACTGGGAATCGTGACCCTATATCATTTAATTAGTCGGTCAGTAACACTGAGCTGAATCGAGTATCTGAAGTTAAGGATTTTGGAGTAATTGTTGATAGAAATCTGATTTTCGATAAGCATATTAATTAAATAGTTTGTAAGACTCTCCAAATATTAGCTTTTATTAATAAAAATATTTCAAAAGTTCACAATCATATTTAATTTTATTTTATGTTTTCATACATAGCAGACTGAATTTTGCTTCGTATATTTAGTATCTTCTTACTCAGTATACATTAATAGATTAGAATATGTTCAGAATACATTTTTAAAACTCTTTCATGGACTATTCAGTAACCTTAATAACTATCATCGTAATTTTATAAGAATTCATTTTGCAATAATGACTTTAGAAAATAGAAGCTATATAATATATGAAGTGGATACGTGCCTGTTTACTGTCATCCTGAATAAATTAATAAATAAAGATTACCTCTTCTATTCAAAGTTCCAAGATATTCTTATCGGAACGTAAGCATATATTCATTGGTATTATATGAAACACTTATACAGAATGTATGAGTAGCATAGCTAATATCAGTGTCTAGTGTATAGTAATTCGTAAATAAATTTATAATGTTCTATATCACATCGTAAAATTGGATTGGTTCTTTATTTCGCATCATCATGAACAAATCTCGATTTAGATAATTTCGTTCCTCTGATCGTCTTAAAGTAGTTTCAACTCGTTTCATGTGCTGACGGTTTGAATATTAATAACATATTATTTAGTTTGCCAATAAGATTACCGACAAGGCTAGCATTACAAAAATTAGTCAATTAATGGTAAAAACTATAAATTATTTCGGATATCATCAACTAGAGGTACACTGCTTAAATAGTCTTGGTTTCAATTGCACAATGATGGAAAGAAATTGTGTATTAATATATTGATTATTGTTTCGTATTTGTTCTATACTATTATTAATTTCGAGAATTTGATTTTTAATATTATCACTTAAAGCTAATAGTTTCAAATCTTAGAAACACTCAGTAACAGTGTTGTCGAACTTAAATTTAATAAATTGTTAATAAAATTATTGATCGATATTAATTACACTGGGGAACAGCAAAAATGTTTCCGAGACCAAAATAGCAAAATCTTACTTATTTTATTATACTAATTAACAATCTGTCTTGCAAAAGGCTCAGTTGGCTCCGGTTTTATAGATCCATCCCAATTATGATAATTTACCTACCTGCCCTTAATATATGGGAAAATTTCACCATTAAATGAGAAATACCTGGATTTATTATAACAGGTGTACTTTATAAGGGGTTTAAATACATATAATATAAATCCTAAATTGTTAGTTAGTTGTATTTCAACCACCAGTTGATCGAGAGCTGTTCGTATTTGAGAAATTAGAGAGTTTTGAGCAACATGTCGCGAGTTTGTGTAAATAAGCCGGATCATTTTTGTTATATATGTGGTGAAATGACTTTTGTGAAACAAAAACGTACGCTTAGCCCTTTAATAAAAAAGGCTTACCACTTGTATTTTGGCTGCAAAGTTGGAGACCAGGATAAAAATTGGGCTCCCCATATCTGCTGCTACAAATGTGCGTCCAACATTCGCGGCTGGCTAAGTGGAAAAAACCGTAAGATGCCCTTCGCTGTTCCTATGATCTGGCGAGAACCGAAAGACCACGTTACTGACTGTTACTTTTGTTTGACACCTCCCATCAAAAAAGGCTTTTCAGAGAAAAAAAGGTCTGCGATACAGTATCCAAATTTACAATCCGCCATACGCCCGGTGCCTCATAGTGACGAGTTGCCTATACCTAATCCACCTCAGGAATATACCCTTCATTCTGATGATGATCAAGAGGATTCAAACGGTAGTGTACCGGAAAATGTCGCCGGCCCATCAACCTCGCAAGACTCCGATTTTGTCTGTGAACTTCCAAGTAAAAAACCTCACAAAATAAGTCAAAGTGAATTAAGTGACCTTATAAGGGATTTGGAACTGCCCAAGACAAAAGCAGAACTATTGGCCTCTCGATTGCAACAATGGAATTTACTTGAAGATGAAGTAAAAGTTTCTGTGTACCGAAGCCGTCAGAAAAACCTAACACCATTTTTTAACATGGATAACAATTTGGTAGCCTGTAGGGACATTGAGGGATTAATGGCAGCTTTAAATCTGGACTATGATCCAAAAGACTGGAGACTTTTCATTGATTCCTCAAAAGTAAGTCTTAAAGCTGTGTTACTCCATAATGGAAACAAATTGCCTTCAGTCCCAATTGGTCATGCAGTCCATATGAAAGAAACATATAGCAATTTGAAATTGTTACTTGAGACCATACAATATGAAAGATATAAATGGCAAATTTGTGGGGATTTAAAAGTTGTGGCGATCTTGCTTGGAATGCAGCTAGGTTATACCAAATACTGCTGCTTCCTCTGCGAATGGGACAGTCGAGCACGATCGGATCACTACAGAAAGAAAATTTGGCCACCGAGAGAGTCTTTTGAGCCAGGAAAGAAAAATGTGACCAGCGCGCCATTAGTTGCCCCAGAAAAGATTTTACTACCGCCACTTCATATAAAATTGGGACTTATGAAAAATTTTGTGAAGGCAATGGACAAAGAAGGCCGTGCTTTTAGTTATTTAAAAGAAAAGTTCCCTAGAATCAGTGACGCTAAAATTAAAGAGGGAATATTTGTGGGTCCCCAGATTAGGAAACTTTTCGGAGATGCGCAATTCGATTCCATACTTGAAGGCAAGGAAAAAGACGCTTGGGATGCCTTTAAAATGGTTGCAAAAAATTTCTTGGGAAACATAAAAGCAGAAAATTATAAAGACCTGGTTGCCCAACTTCTTTTGTGTTACCAAAACCTAGGGTGTAATATGTCGTTGAAAATTCATTTCCTGGATTCTCATCTGGATTACTTTCCGGAAAATTGTGGTGCTGTAAGTGACGAACACGGTGAGAGGTTCCACCAGGATATTTCGAACATGGAAAGAAGATATCAGGGAAAATGGAACTGTGAGATGTTAGCCGACTACTGCTGGACTATTACGAGAGATGCCCCAGAGGCTGCTTTCAAAAGGCAAGCTAAGAAGCGCAAAATGAGTGTCTAAACTTTGGATTCAATGATAAAAATGTGCTAGTTAGTTGCTTTTGTTGAACCAACAATATATTGTTATCTGTATTTTGTATGTCCATTGTATATGCCTATGAATTAAAATTTTGTAACAAATAATTGAGATTTTTTTTTTTGCGAGCCAACTAAAATCTTTAATAGGTATTTTTTAGTTACTTGGGTACAGTTGAATCCAAAAAAATAGGTTTTGTTCAGGAAACAAAAAAAAAGTTGAAATTTGTTTCCCAGTGTTATCAATTACCCTTACAAAACTATAAGGCTCTAGTTCAGCGATGGGTATCCTGCTAAAATCATTGACCTTGCAAAGATGGCCATATTTTTTCTAGCTTCCCATGATCGATTGGTGGAAGGAAATCCACAAATATGACTGTGCAATTTTAATTCCTTATAAATTTTGAGTGTCACATTCGTAAATTTAAACAATTACTGAGAAACTCAAGACGTAGAGAATGGAAAATTTCGTAAACAACTCGTAACCTTAATTAGCATTATAAAATTAAATCAAGAATAATAACTCAACTTAACGTTAGGATAGCATTTAAACAAAGCCTTTTAGCAGCTCTACAGGGACAAATTATCCACTTTTATTTGTAGCAATATTACCCGATGGTCGATAGTAGCACTATCTTCAAGATCGATGGATATCGTATCCGTTTACAAATTTTTAAATAAGCATTTTTTTATTGACGGACAGCTGCAATTATCACAAGATTCCTAAGTGAAGTGTTTTAGACGTAATAGTCCGTTATATTTTCACCCATATCTTAAGTCATCCTTAGGTAGTTTGCATTGACTTTTATAGGACAATGCGACCATGATATTATTTAAGTTGGTTGACATATTATGTTTCTGTTAATGAAGTGGATATAAATGCATTTTTTCTTTGTTCGGGTTTGTTCGGTCAATAGCTTGTTTAAGTTAACTTTTGGATATCTAAGTACAGTTTAATCATGTTGCCTAATATGATTTGCAAATATTGCCACAGTTACATTTTCGTAGATAACAACTGTGACATAAGTATACAATTAGGAAATATATATATACTATTGGAAGCATTCTAGGATTATATACAATATACAAGTATACAAAAATAGTTTCAAACTATTATATTTCGAAAGAACTAAGGACACTACTTTGCCCTTTATCTTAAAAAAGTAAACATCATTGCCTCTAAGTTATTACTTTCGTTGGTGCTATTACAAAACAAATAATTGCTTTTCCAGCAGGACGTTGATGGGAACAAAAGCAATTTTCCAGAATGAAAGTAGTGTTTGTTGGAATAGTAATTGAAGACAAAGGAAAGTTATTTATTATTTAGATAAGCATTTATTATAATAGACGTTGCTGTAGAGCAAGTTCCCTTATATGAGGTTATTTATTTTTTGCATCGCAGAAATTTGCAATAAAGCTATTATGTTTCTTGCCATAATGGTAAAACCAATGATAGACGAATGGAGTAGAAAATGTCTTGTTATTTATTGTAACGCAGCTATATGGAGTTAAGTTTATTATAAAATAATTAAATTAGCGAGTTAGGGAGTGTTCAAAGGAGGAATTCTGCAATAAAATTGTAATCATAATTCCCACTAGCCAATACCACAACGTGGATGCTATATTAGACTCAGCGTATGTTGTATTCCTATTTGTAAATATACCAGTCCCAGAAGAAATGTCTAAATTCATTTAAAATTCAGCGGTAAGTTTTTTCAAAAAACGCTCGTACCCGTCGATTTTGATTTTTTAATTTTTTTTTTTGTGGTAATTTCATGTATACAGGGTAGCTCAAAAATAAGTTACGACCATCAACTTAATTTTTTCAAATGAAAACATATATTTTTTATTTCATTTTTGAATTTTGCATTGAATTCTAAGCATGTTTCATGTACCATGTCCTATACATAAACTCAACAGTTATTGAAAAAATTAGGATTGAACATATCTATAAGTAAGACCTGTTTATTAAAAAAAACACAACAAAATCAAATTAAATGTTGAAAATGTGCGCCATTTACGGCTTGACAATATCCAAGACGATCAATAAACTCTCTTTACACGTTTCCAACCATTTCCGGAGTTATGACACGCACTTCTCTTCGGATCCTTTCTTTCAACTCCTGCATATTGTTTGACCTGTTAACAAATACTTTTGATTTGAGGTAACCCCCACAAAAAAAAGTCCAGCGGAGTTAGGTCTGGCGACCTAGCAGGCCATTCGATAGGTCCTCTCCTTCCAATCCACCGATTGGGAAAGGTTTCATCCAAAAATGTGCGCACAGTGGCCGCATAGTGCGGAGGAGCACCATCTTGTTGGAATATCAGTTCTTCATCAGGGAAGTCTGGATCCAATGGATTCGGAAATAAAGCCACTAATGCTGGAATTAATTCTAGTTGGAGAAATTCGAGATATACTTGTCCAGTTAAAGACTGTTCAAAGAAAAATGGACCAATTACTCTTTCGCGTACGATTCCACACCAAACATTTATTTTCTTAGGGTACTGGCTGTGAACCTCTATCATCCAATGCGGATTTTCTGTTGCCCAATATCGACAATTTTGTCTGTTCACATTACCATTCAAATAGAACGTAGCTTCATCCGAAAAAATAATATTTTTTACTAAATTATTATCTAGATTGCACATATTTTGCATGCGTCCGCAAAACTCACTTCGCCTATCGAAATCATCTTCAAATAACTCATGCACTGGAATAACTTTGTATGGGTGATATTTGTGCTTTTGAACTACTCGGTGAACAATAGATTTCGGCATGTGTAAATCGGCCCCAATGTGCGACAGGGGAGTACATGGATTTTCTTCCAAGGAAAGCAAAACGTCAAGTTGTTCATTTTCATCTCGAGTAGGACGACCAAATTTAGGCAAATCTCTAACATGACCGAATTCTCTAAACTTAGCCTCTATTCTACTCACCATCTTTTGACATATGGGAGGACGACCAGGATGGATTTCATTAAAAAATTCACCATTATTGTGAAAACCGCAACTTTGAAACTACGCTTGACAATAATTATACTTATTTGAAATAAAATTGTCATACAGTTTCTATGGAAATAAACGGTGACAGTGAGACAGTACACTCTTACTTATTATGGAGCCCAAAATGCCATATTGCCAGAAGATTTGATAGATCGTTGGATTCCCTAAATGATATGTTCAATCCTAATTTTTTCAATAACTGTTGAGTTTATGTATAGGACATGGTACATGAAACATGCTTAGAATTCAATGCAAAATTCAAAAATGAAATAAAAAATATATGATTTCATTTGAAAAAATGAAGTTGATGGTCGTAACTTATGAAATTACCACAAAAAAAAAATTAAAAAATCAAAATCGACGGGTACGAGCGTTTTTTGAAAAAACTTACCGCTGAATTTTAAATGAAATTAGACATTTATTCTGGTATGTAGGTATACAGGATGTCCCACAAAAGTGGTATTTTTTCCTTAAATGGAAACCCCTGTATATTATTGCATTTTCGGATTCTCCGGAAAATTCTACTCATGTTTCATATATAATGTAATAAACCTCTTTAACTGTTCACGAAACATTTACATTGAAATATTAAAATATTACTTTATTGCAACATAAATTGTTAAAAATGCTGCGATTGCTAGAAGATTCCTAGATAATGTTTTCCCAAACCGGTGGATAGGCAGACGTGGATCAATTGAATGGCCACCTAGGTCACCCGACCTTACTCCACTGGACTACTTTCTTTGGGGTTATGTTAAAAATAAATTGTAAAGAGATAAGCCACGCACGCTTGATATTCTCAAAGAGCGCATTCGTAGTGTAATTAGGAATATTTCCCCTCAAACCGTAGAAAAAGTACAGCCCGAATTTATTGATCTATGGTCTAGGGTGCTGCAGAGCTATTAATGGCGGACACTTCCAGCATTTGCTAAAATAATTTTACTTTTTAAAAAATGTAATTTAGTATTCAATTTATGTTTCAATAAAGTAATATTTTAATATTTGAACGTAAATGTTTCGTGAACAGTTGAAGATAGGTTTAGGATATTATACATGAAACATGAATAGAACTTTCCGGAGAGTCCGAAAATGCAATAATATATAGGGGTTTCCATTTAAGAAAAAATATTTTTTCAGTCATACTTTTGTGGGACATCCTGTATATCTACATTTTATGTCAAGATATGCGCAATCCAAAAACAAAATCGACGAGTTCGAGCGTTGTTCCGAAAACGACCCCATTTTATTTGTATTGAATTTATCCGTTATTAAATCACAACCCTGTATTTATGAAGAACGTGCTTGTTAAAATAGAAGTATTTATACCTTAAAATTTTTTTAGATAGAAATGATTAGTGCTTATTATTACCGTGAGCAAAATAAATATAAGAATATCCGTTTAAAATACTATTTTATGTTTATATGCAGTATGGTGTATTATTGAGAAAATACAAAGACGCAATAAATTATATGAGAAACAAATTAACCTTTTTATTTAATAAAACATAATAATTGTAAACAGTGTATTTGAAAAATGTTATTACTACATTACTACAACTAAGAAAACACTTTGAAGATAAAAAAATGTTATTACACTGAAACATAGGTACTCTAAAACTCTTTATCTAGATTTTATTTTATGGTGTTTAGCAATGCTAGTAATGCTAAGTAATTCATAACTTATAACCCTCTTACTTATATTAATAAGGCGAAATAAAAGTTACAATTTACAGTCTTATTACGGATGTAAAATCCAACTATTATAATGCTAGTCGAAATCTTCACAAATTATAGCGTGTGTGAAAATATTGAATGAAATCATTTGGAAAACTTTTTTATCAATGATTTTAGGAAAATAAACTTTTCTTCATAAAAAGTTTTGCTTACCTTAAAATCACCTAATACCTGAAAAAATCACACATATAATATACAGGGTGGTCAAAAAATAAGAAAATGTGCTAAAGTGCTAAGAGTAGAGTAATAATAATAATAATACAAAAAAATGTATAAGAAAAAAGTAGTTAAGAATCAATTTAATTAATATCAGAATATAAAATAACAGCCTTCTATGAACAAAAGAATTTCATCTGTTTTTCCTAGTCCCAAATATGGAAAATACACATAGATTCAAAAGTTTTGCATCACTCTGATCTTGGCATGTTAAGATAATTTCAGAAATGAATTTTTTTTCTAAATGTTTTTTATGTTTATCAGTTAAAACGATACCATTTTTTGTAGGAAAAAAAATATTATCAAGACATTTGTTTAAGATAACATTTTCAGTGTTGTATTTTGTTGGCGCTGGCCAGTTAAATTTTTCGTTTCAGTATGTAAAAATGAATCGCCGAGAAATATCTGAAATTGATCTTGCAAGAATAGTAGCTTTAGTTGAGGAAGGTCATTCCCAAAGAAAGAATAGGGGTTTTTCAAAGTGATGTATCTCGCATATGGAATCGCTATCTAGAGACCAATTCTGTGCGAGACAGACCACGAAGTGGTAGAAGGCGTGTTACTGACGAACCGCAGAACCGCTATATTACGTTAACAATTCGGAGAAATCGTACTATGCCAGTCCCACGACTTCAGATAGATGTTACGCATGCAATTGGAGTTCGCGTATCCGTCTCTACACTAAGAAGACACATTCTTGAATCCGGTTTAAGATGTCGGCGGCCAGTAAGAGTTCCCCAACTACGATATGACCGCCGAGTTCATCGACTGCAGTGGGCTGAAACGCACGTTCGTTTACCCGAAGAATTTTGGATTTCTGTCCTATTTTCCGACGAGACCAGGATTTGTCTGGTAAACGATAGTCGCCGGATTCGTGTTTGGAGAGAACCAACAATAGCCGCCCAACTTGCCCATGCTAACCCCTTGCCTCCATTCGCGGGAGGAAGCGCCATGTTTTGGGCAGGTATTATGTCTGACGGGCGTACTGAGACTCCACGTTCAAGGCACAATGACTGGCGACAGGTACATTAGGGATATTCTACATCCTTATGTTAGGACGTGGAGAGGGGCTATTGGTAACAATTTTGTGTTTATGGACGACAATGCCTGGCCCCATCGTACTAGAGCTGTGGATGAATACCTAGAAAGTGAGGGAATCAATCGCTTGGAGTGGCCTGCTTTGTTCCCTGACATGAACCCAATAGAACATGCTTGGGATATGCTCTCTATGGCAGTTCGCGTTAAAGGAAATCCCAATCCCAATCACAGCATGCTGCGTCGTCTTCAAGCCTGCATTGATGCCAGAGGAGGAATTACACTTTATTAGAAAAATTTCACAAATTATACAATATAAATAAATTTTACTTCTGTTAAGTTTTTTTTTTGGGAGGTGGTAAAATAAAAATTTATTAAATTCATTTATTTTTATTTTAAACTTGTCAATGAACTATTATTTAGTCTATTTTCGCGAGAATGTAATTACTTATTCGAGAATCAGAGTGATGCAAAACTTTTGAATCTATGTGTATTTTATTACAAAGAAAAGGTTTTTCTTTTATTAGGCTTCAGCTAAGCTACCCACATTTTCAATGCATTTACGGAGGTTTTTCGTAATCTTTGGACAGCGTTTTCAATTTCCAATCCTTGTATTTCGTTCCAGGCTTATGTAATTCTATTTTGTAATTTATTATTGCCAACAATAAGGACAATTTCTATTTTTTTTATGGTTAATAACTCGCATCTTTGAGCAATTAAGTTTTAAGAATCATATTTACGTTTATTTTGACATGATTGTTTCGTAGGTAACTTGATATATACTTTTAAAAAAAGTTTTCCATATCTCGTATTTTATATTTTGACATTAATTTTGAATCCTTACAAATTTTTCTAATAAATGTTTTTGTACCATGTAAATTAATTACTTTACTGTTAGCATTTTTGCACTTTTTCTTATTTTTTGACTACCCTGTACGTTATATTTATGATTTTTTCGGGGATTAGGAGTTTCTAAGGCAAGCCTTTTTATGAAGAACATTTTTTTTTTCCTAAGATCGCAGATAAAAAAGTTTTGCATATGGCGCCAATATTTTCACAGACGCTGTATATGTTTAAGGTTCGCATTACCTCGAAAAAACTACAATCGAAAAACATTCCAACCAATCCTTTTTCCTGACTGATACTGAAATACAGTTATACTTGTAAACAACTGAATAGTTCCACTTGACTTCTAACAAAACGGCTATGTTCCAATAGCCTTATGTCGACAAAAAAGATAAATCCTGTGACTGATGCTCTTCATCAGTAAATCCTTCAGCGTCGGTATCTTTTTCTTAGAAAATAATGACTCACGTCGAATTTTGTTTGCTCAATTCGTTATCTGAAGTGGTATATAGAAAATGAAATATTGTGCCTTTAGGAACGTTGTAAATGAGTTTTGAAACAATATATTATGCAGGGCTATAACTTTACTGTTCCATCTAAAATTTTATTTTCTTGGTGTTAGACAGAACATAAAAAATACTTTTAAGAAAGTAGGTAAGCCCATTTTTGCGAAACATAGATGTAGTTTTTTATGAACGCATAATAATTAATATATCGATTTATTTCCAGAACAATTTTGTTAGAATATTTTGCAATCAACGGCTCCAGAATGGGAGACGAGGTGGGTAAAAAAGTTTAAATTTAAAGACATAAATGGAATGTCTGTCTGCATCAGCCTTTTCAGATTTTGACTTAGACAGCTTATTAAATCATATTTATTTCATTTATTATGAATGCCGGAATTACGCAATTCATTCGTCATATTTATGTGACCAATTTGCATTAGTATTTTTTAAACTAAAATTAGGGCTAAACGTTCATATACAGGGTGTCCAAAATACCCTGAGGGCACTATTGCGTAGTGGCCATTTATAATGTGCTTACAGTTTTGCCAAATAGTTTTTCGTTTTAAAGATATTAAGGGGAATGTGAAAATTCCTCTAATTTTTTTCTCCAATACCTCGATAACCACTGATTATCTTAAAACGACGCTTGACGTTTAATTTATTGCTACTTAGTTAGTTATTTCTAACACGAACCTGGAATTTGTCATCCCATATCTCGGAAGAAGATCCAATTCGCAATTCAATGGTATATTTTCTAATGTTTCAAGGCGTAAATGCATCATTAACATCGTTTGTTCGGGTTTGTTCGTCTCTTCAGGGTTCCCCATAAATTGTCCCTTAATTTAGGGACACCCTGTATAATTGTAAAAATATTTTTCTAGCTTATCTTTAGATATGTTTCTCATTTGAGTATTTAAGTCTATATTATGGTTTAAGAAATGTTTATTATTTCAACTTAATAACTATATGATTTTATTTAATTTTAAACCATTCTGAATTGCTTGCTTAACACTTTGATGATAAATCGGGTACATACTTTATGGTTTAAGTTACAAATTAACTCCGAATGTTTTAAACTTCATAACCAATTAAGTTATAAAGAAATAGACATGAAATAGCCAATTTTAAAATTTTGTTAGAATATAATATTATGAGATGCGACTCGAAATTCACTCAACAGACTCAAAAATGATCAAGATCTCTTACTTTGTCATTTTCTTGAACTTTTTCATTATATCTGTATACCGGGTCCGCAAACGAAGCGGGGACGGAAGATTAAATCGTTATCGAAGAACTTATCAACAATACTAAAACAGCTTGAGGTCTTAGATTAGAAGCGGCATATTTTAAAAATATTTTATATTATACAGGGTGGCCCAAAAAAGTGCTCTCATAAAGTTATATTTTT
Source organism: Barypeithes pellucidus (assembly GCA_963991005.1). Taxonomy (NCBI): domain Eukaryota; kingdom Metazoa; phylum Arthropoda; class Insecta; order Coleoptera; family Curculionidae; genus Barypeithes; species Barypeithes pellucidus. Next base: position 40,717,260 of record OZ022559.1, read on the forward strand.
TTAAATGGGACACCCAGTATTTTATTGCATATTTAGGTTCGTATTAGTATCGTTTATAAGTGCCTCAAATTTTATGTAATTTGGTTTTGTAGTTACGGAGAAATAAATTAAAAACTAAAAAAAAGGTATTGCAGTCCTGAATAAAAAAATCAAAAAAAACAACAACTATTTTTTAACCTCGGCATTGGGTGAAATTTATGACAAGATGTCTAGAGATACTATGAATCTAATTGCGTTTTCTATTTTATACAGGGTGTTCATAATAAGCTTTCAAAAACGCCACATTTTAAAATAATTTTTCTCAAGTTTTTCAAATGGAACACCCTGTAAATATATTTAAATAAGACATGGATATAACCAACAATCAAGTCTTTTGAATAAAACCCGAGAAAAATTATTTTAAAATGTGGCGTTTTTGACAGCTTATAATGCACACCCTGTATAAAATAGATAAACACAATTAGATTCATAGTATCTCTAGACCTCTTGTCATAAATTTCACCCAATGCCGAGGTTAAAAAAATAGTTCTGAATTGTTTTTCATTTTTTTATTCAGGACTGCAAAACTTTTTTTTTTAGTTTTTAATTATTTTCTCCGAAACTACAGAACAAAATATAAACAATACTAATACGAACCTAAATATGCAATAAAATACTGGGTGCCCCATTTAAAAAAATATAACTTTATGCTGTAACATTTTTTTGGGTCACCCTGTATAATGAAAATATTTTTAAACATGCCGCTTGCAATCCAAGACCTCATGCTGTTTTAGTTTTGTTTATAAGTTCTTCGATAACGATTTAATCTTCCGTCCCCGCTTCGTTTGCGTACCCGGTATGATAATATGTATTACATCTTTTATTAGTCAATTTCTGTTTATTTGATGAGGGATGCATCTTCACTATATGTTTTAGATGATTGTTGTAAATTCTATGTACATAACTTCAATTCATTTACTAAATTCTCCGGTTTATCTAATCCAAAACAAAATAATAATCTAACGCCGATAAAAAATCATCGTTTAAAATTTGAGAATGCATGCTTAAATGTATTTTAATTTTATGAACCTAAATAGTTTTCGGGTTAATCAAATTGTAATGGTTTCAAAAAACAATCGAAATGAATCTTTAATTTTTCTAAATACTTAAAACAAATTAAACATTCATCACTAAATTATTTTTAATACTGGATTTTGTTCTTATAATCTCACAAAAATGGTTATTTTGATCAACAAAAATTTTAAATATATTGAAGGTTTTTTTAGTAGTATAATGAAGAGAACGTATTTTTATATATTATTATTTACGTTAGTTTATTTCTAATTTTTCCTTCCAAGTAAAAGCCATTTTTAAAATATTTTCTCAAAATTATGCCAAAATTTCGAAATTAAATCTCATTAATTTCGTTATTACTGAAAAACATTTTGATAAGCATTCCAGAGAGGTGTCACAAGTGGGGTAGTGCCATTTAAGATTTTAAAGTGGATAAAGGTAGTACTTTAGGGACAGGCGGGGGTGGTCCGCAAAATACTTCATTTTCATCCCTCCGCGTATTTCTAGAAATATTATTTTTTAGTTTATTTTTCTTTTAGTGAGAAAATATAGCCATTGTCAGTTATTAAATTATCACCCTGTCAATAAAATGAAATGAAAACTAGGTAGGTAAATTACAGAAGTAGTAGGTTTCATATCATACTTAAACTATACCGAAAATATACTGCGACGATACTATATTTATGGACACAATAATGTACGAAAATTATAATTAATATAATCAAGTTTTTAGCGCCGCTATCGGAATTTCGCGGAACTAAAATTGTATATTACTTTACATTGTGAGAATGTTAATGCGCCCACTTTCAATTAAACATCCGTGAATATTTCTCTAATCCTATCGGTTATCGGCTCATCGCGGTTGGCATTTAAAATTTAGAGCGGGAATTGTCATTAACCTGAGAACATTTGTGCAGAAAAATGGCGGGAAACATGTTTTACATAGGCTGACTTTATTGAGGCCAATATACGGTCTCGATAATGTCATGGAATCAACAATGAATGTAGCATGTAAATGTGCGGAATCAATGGGAGCATTCAGCAGAACCCATGGATTTGTAACCGATTAATAATCATCTGATGAATGTACTAAAAAAAAGTCGATTGCAAAAAAGTGATTTGTGATTTAACATCGAGATCAATAGAAATTTGTGAGATGATGGAAGAAAAATGTCTAATTTCAGAAATAATAGCAAGCTTAATTATCCCCTTGACCCGCGTGATGAAATAGCAAAATATAAAATAAAACATAATACCAAAAAAGGTTACAGATCCCTAAAAAGAATTAATTTATTTCTGTTGTTTACAAAACTGTATCGCCAACGATATATGACTTTACTTGACTTTTTAACAAAATGACTGCTGTTCCCATATCCCTGTGTTGACAAAAAAGATAAATCCCGTGATTGATGCCCTCCATCAGCAAATCCTTCAGCGTCGGTATCTTTCTCTGTGAAAATAATGACCTCACGTGATGGGTTGTGCGCTTCGTCGATTTTAGTTTGCCCGATACGTTATCTGAATTGACAGAGAAAAAATGGACAGATTAGACCTATATGTGCTTATAAGTTAAGCTTTTTCAAATAAAAATAATCATTCAGTGCAGAACATCATTTAAAGAACCCGTTTAGAGCAATTTTATTGTAATTAAATGAATATAACGGATAATACCGCAATTATAGATTGCATGTGGACAAAGCCTTCTGGCTTCTTCATAAACTTTCTGATTTAATTGCAAATCGTACAGTGTCGTCTCTTTTCCTATATCGTGTTCCGTAAAGCGGATAATGGGATCCCAGTGCTAAATTCCATACTTTTGAGACTTATATTTTAGACGCTATAATTTAGGCAATTTAGTCAATGAGTTACTTTATAGAGGCCTTATGCAGATTAACCGAAATGATAATGAAAATGAAATTACAAAATATAATAAACAAATACTAAATCCATAATAATAGGCAAACTGCACTTAAACAAAAACCCAACAAAAAAGTGCTGGACGAGAGATAATTTTTATTAAATATTATGAAAACTTCAATTAGTAAAAGATGAAAATATATCTAAATATATGGATATACTAAACCATAATAGATGTGATGAGGGTTATATTAGGAAAACGTTGCGTAATAGGAAGCCTTATCAATTGTCCTTGAATAGTTGGCCATATACTGAATTGTTCGGATTTGGAGAAATTTAAAATTAGGAAAATTTCTTATTTTTTACCCTTATTTGGCGAGATATAAGAGGGTATAAGCAAGACCCAAAGACTCCCATGGTGTTCTATAGAGCGATCGGGCATATGATTTTATTGGACTATTTCCTTAAAAGCTGGTCAAATATACAAACAGCAACAAAAACCATTTTCCGAAATCTGAAATAATTCATTATTATAGTTGATGCAATTTGCGATTTTTCCGTATTACTTCATTCACAATTTTACTAATTATTGTTTATTATTCATAGTTTGGAAATCATATAATAAAGCGTCTAGACAACCTATGACCACGTCCAAAGCCAAGGATACAAGATGCGATTATCCCGATGAAATTGGATCCCAAAAACAACCGTTTAACCTTGTAGTTTCCGTCTTCGGTGGCAGGAGTTATGTGACCAATCAATTTGACATGTATGAAGATTATCTGCAATCCAAACCTTGCATAGATATACTCGGAACTTATAAATTGTATTGATAATATCAATAATCAAATAATGGCATTCTTTATTTCTCTTAAGCATTTTACGTGCATTTACTGTGTTATTGCTACTTGAATAATAAAAATCGGTAATTCTTACTGCAACAGTATAGGTCTATTTTCCCTTAATATCGTTAAAAAATTATTTAAGCCTGTTTTTTTAGGAATACAACCTTTCCATTTTTGTTTGCTTCATTCATTAGTTGTAGGACTAAAACTGTGTAAATTGGATATATCCATATATGTCTCAACGAAAATATAAATAAACAATAGCATGCATCTGCCTATCCGTTAGCCGTGAGAAATATTTTGTTTATAGTCGCAAATTCTGAATGCAACAATATTTCAATCTATTTTTTTAAATTTCTTAATAACTAATAAACAAAAAATGACTTAAATCGTCTTTCTACAAAGTTAATTGTTTTTTTGTATATCTTGTACTCATGTATTTTACAGTATTTCAAACTTAATATTAGTTGAAGGGCTCAACTTAAAATTATATTTTTAATGGGCGTATCCTGGATATGTTAAAATTAAATAAATATCACACCTATCGGTCGATTTTTTTTGGTTTATTCATGAATATATATTATTACATTATAAAGTTTTTGTTTTATTTTCCTTGGACCTTATTTTTAGGTCGGTTCCTAAAAATTTGAAACAAAAAAGTTTTTCCGGGTATGATTGGTATCTCGAGCGATGGCATTAAAGAATCTCAACAACATGTTTAACCAGTCCGACCTATCTGACATTCTGGCTCGTATAGTCATATACGGGGTTGCCCAGAACTCTAGAATAAAATTAATATAGCCTTAACCTGTAACTTTTGGGGAAAACGCTGGGACACGTCAATTTAGTTTTATATATGCTCACATTTTGACGTTATTCGTTTGTTTTTTTATAGACTTTTGTCAAAGATATGACGACATCGATCTTTTTTTAAATAGAAACATACAGCTTGTGATACATCATTTGAAAGCTAATATATCGTACAGTATGCTCGATTCTGTCAAGCTATTTCAAATTGGCGACTGTTAAAAGTTTTTAATAAATCTCTATTTAAATAAGCGGAAATGATTTTACCTTTCAAGGTAAGAAATCTTCATTGTTTAATGTAAAATAATACTTCGGAAATACCTAAATTAATTTTACAACTTTACAATGTCACAAAATGGCAGAACGTGAACAATGAAGATCTCTTACCATAAGGTAAAAAAACATCAATGATTTATCATTTCTGCTTATTTAAATAGAAATTTTTTAAAAACTTTTAACAGTCGCCATTTTGAAATAGCTTAACAGAATCGCGCTAAAATTTATGAGCATACTGTACGAGATATTAGCTTTCCAATGATGTATCACATCTGGTCGATAAATAAATCGATATCGTCATATCTTTGACAAATGTCTATAAAAAAACAAACGAATAACGTCAAAATATGAGCATATATAAAACTAAATTGACGTGTCCGAGCGTTTTCCCCAAAAGTTACAGGTTTAGGCTATATTAATTTTATTCCGGACTTCTGGGCAACCCAGTATATGTATGTGTGTGTTTCTAATTGATAAGCTTTTTTAGTGGGCGATTGGCATAATTAAATCACAATATTTTTTATCAATAAATGTTGGAATAGGTTAACTTTTACTTCACCTATAGGGACACCATCCCCTAGTTTCTTCAGGGAAACTCCTGCTTATGGAGAGTTCGCGTCAAACCTCACTTTGGTGCATTTCTAGACGTAAGGGGCGACCTTAGTTGACATATGGGAGATGAGCGTTGTTCACAGAAATACTAACATTGTTTTTAATTATGTTCATATTAGACTTATTGGCAATGCAAACAAGTTTTGATTTTTCCGAGTTTAATTCAAGATTATGGATTTCAGATAAGGACCTAATGGTTTCTAAATCTGTATTAACGTGTTGAGCAGCTTGCAAATGATTTGATGTATTAAAACTGAAGTAAAGTTGAAAATCGTCCGCATATGTAGCAGACTGACAAAATTGAGTAGACGTAACGATATCGGCCGTGTAAATTATAAATAGTAATGGTGATAAAATCGAGCCTTGTGGAACACCTGATAGGATATTTATTGTATCAGATTGAATATTATCAACTATGACTTTTTGCTTTCGGTTGTTTAAAAAAGATGAAATTAGGTTGACTGAATCTTCATTAAAGCCATCATAATGTAATTTAGAAGTCTGTGATCTAACGTATCAAAAGCTTTAGAAAAATCTAACAGAACCAACAAACTAGCCTGACCTTTGTTGTAGGCTGTCATGATATCATCTATGATTGTAGTCAGTGCCGTGGCTGTATTGAAATTTCTACGAAAACCACATTGATTGTCAGGAAGGAGTTGATTATCTATAAAAAAGGAGTACATTTGATCATGTAAAATTTTTTACATTATTTTAGACAATGCTGGCAGTATACTAATGACTGTTAAATCTGAAAAAGTTTTGGGGTTATTAATTTTAGCAAGAGGCTTACCTATAGCGATCTTCCAGGCATCAGGAAAATAATTTTGATCTAAATTTATTTTTTTTTACAATTTTTGGCTTGTCCTTTTTTGGGACGCCCTCAAATTTGTCGACGACCTTCCTATTTTCATTACAAGCAAAAAAAATTATTAAAAATACATTTTGACGAAAAGTGCAAAATAAAAAATGTTTCCTTCCCTTTACTCCATCCATGGGTATACTGTATACTGGTAGCAAGTATTTTCAAAGAACAATAATAATATGGTCATATTATTCCATTAAATAAACTGCAACTCAAACAGTACTGCTCTAAAATTATAATTTTTGGATTTATGCGTCTTTTATGATGAAACTAAAATTAGTCGACGCCATTTATCGTTTTATTATAAGCAAAAAATTTTATGAAGAACAGCATTTTGTCTAAAAATGCCAAATAAAGAAGTTCTCCTTTTGTAAACTCAGTTCATGGACATACTGTATATAAATATTTTTAGAAACAATTTAGCAAAAATATTATTTAAAAAAATATATTAAATGAGTTAAAATTACGCGCAAAATAATTAGTATTTGTATAAATAACTCCCTTAATTATTAGATATAATAACATCAGAAATATTATCTTAATAATTCAACAAAAATAATTACTCTTTTTATGGGGTCATAACTAGCCATTATGAGCTGTTATAGCGTCTATTACTTACTACGTTGCATTGGTTTATGAAATTATATTCGTGCAGCTTTATTTGTGATAAAGCGTGTATACGAGGATTTAATTCATACCGTGTGTCACGACTAATTATTGGTTTATTTACTTTACTTTTTAACTAGATTTTACTAAACAAGGCAAATAAGAAGTAGATCTATGTGGTATATTTATTTAAATATAATGTAAGAACGCCCAGTTATAAACTGCAATTAAGTAATTAAATAAAATTCGAAGTGTTCTTCGAGCCTCAGCTTGAAATATTCCATCGCACAATCACTGATCTTTTTACCAACATATTCAAGAGTTTAAGATCCATTCAATTGACGCAGCCTTGAGGTGGCGTTCATCCGTTATTCATGAAGCACGAAGCGCAGTTCGTTCCGTTCACCAATACTGCGAACTAGTGAATCGCACTGGTCGCGAACCACGCAACCCTCTTCACTAATGGCGAATCGACACATAGCCACCTGTAGCAGTTACCGTTACCTTAACCAAACGCAGTTCAAGAAATCCAAACCCTAAGTGCCTGTTCTCACCAAAGCAACTGGCAACCGTAACGCAACTGCAACGCGACCGCAACTTCAGTTGAGTTGCTCATGCGTTCCCACTGGAATCAAAGCAACCGCAACGCAACTCCAATGCGACCGCAACTTCAGTTGAGTTGCTCTTGCATTCCCATTGGAGTCAACTGGTTTGAAGTCTCGTTTGACATGAGCAATATGTCGTCTCCGTCAGATAAAGATATAGCCGCAACATACTTGCTCGTTAAAAAGCTTAAAAAATAATTTTGGGTTAACCCTTTTTATACCATAAATTTGAGACATAGTTCGTATATAGTGGCACAGGAATTAAATAATGAATCGGTTAAATTCCATAGGATTTACTGAGTGAGCCACAAGAGTTAAATATTTTGCTGTCTCGTCCGCCATGACACCACGATTTGAAGCAACTGACGTCGGCGACGCGGTATGCCGGGCAACTCATAAGCAACTAGTTGCGTTACAGTTGAGTTGCTTTAAGTCAGTGGGAACACGCATATTTAAACATTAGTGCTGTATCGCGTTGATGTTGCGTTGCGGTTGCCAGGTTGCAAGGTTGGATTCGAAGGGATTCATATCTTTATCTAATTTCATTGATATAGATATAAAATCATTTAGCGGTAAAAGTGACCTGACATCATACCAGAAGATCACCTGTGGGGCACTGTGACACATGTAAACAATCGACGAATTCTGGCCGGTGTTGGCATATTTACACCTTAAACTCTTTAGACAAAATAAAATAATTTAAACACTTTTCCATTCTGTCATATCTTTTTCAGCAATTAATTTAAGAAAAATTACGACGGAAAAGGTTTTCTGGAACACAAGAAATAGTCTTAAATAAGTTTGAAATACGCACGTACGTAACTAGGTCAAATGCTAATGACCTTTCGAGTGATTTCTCATTGCTTATTTTTTTATTCAATTTTATCTAAGCCACACACATACAATTATCTTGTCGGTCTTATTTAAAAATTAGTATCACAATATAAAAAATTACACACGAAAACGTTTTATTAAAAAAACCGGCAAATAACCAATAATACATAATCGCAAAAAACTCTGGCCGCACTGCAAAAATTTACATATCGACGTCGTTTTTATTAATATTGGCTGGTCTCTTTTTTCTCGCTAAATATATATATGCACTTTTATTTTTAACTAACTCAAAGAGACACATTTTTAAATAGGATTTGTTCGAATTAAAAATTACATGACATCTGATCAAACGATATAACGTTCGAACCGTCAAATCGTGTAACTAGAGGTGAGCAATATTTCATAGTCCCTGATTTTTCCATACTGAAAGAACAATCTGCTTGGCGATACGAGACAAGGTCACTTAAATGCGTGTTTTTCTTAGCATACATTAAAGGGTCTGCGTTTTGACCCGCTCATTCACCAAAAAGTTGAAATAAATAATAATCTACAGCACGAACATACTCAATTAAATCGACAGCGTGATTTTATCTAATATCTACCCGACATCGAAGGAAGAAGAAAGGTTGGAAATTGACATTTGGCTTGACAAAAAGAGAATTCCTCCGCGGCTCCGTGATTTCGAATTTAAAACCGTTTTTTTCAGGATATTTAATCAACTAATAGCCAAAAAAGGGTGCGAGAAAGTGTAAAAATGTTTAGACATGTAGAAAAATCAAGTCGAAGGCATATTAGAAAATGTTCCTTTAGTAAGAGACAATGGACACACCGTGCAATTTTTTTCTATAGGGTACGATGAATAAACATAACATAAGACATAAGATATTAGATGCAGCAGATAAAATATTTGCACATTTTTCAAGGAGTTCGAGGCCCCCACTTTACTACCGGTGAAGCAGTCAGTTATTATTATATTTAAAAGAAAAGGGAAAAAAGAATAACAGTTTGGAATGTACAAAGTTGCTGTGATACCTATTGTATAGAAATCAGCGTTTTTATTTGTAAATTTTGTATATCTACTAAGTATTGTCAAATATCGTGTTGAAAAGTGCTTTTTTTCGTGAAACCTGTGACCTGTGTAATAAAATCTAATAATCTGATAGTGTTAACTTATTAGTTCTCTTTCACTATGTGTAGTTCTGTGTTATCGTGAAAATATAAGATGTTCCGTGCATAAATAAAGTGTTCTTATTAAATAGAAAAAAAGAACTGATATGTATGTGCCTGGAGGTTCCGCTCTTAATTAATTTTTATAATTTATATGCAATTTCAGTTTTACGTTAAGTTTGGCAACATTGCCATTGGACCTGGGTGATATGTTTACAGTAGCGCTGACTGACCTGTGAGTAAGAGGGTTTGTTACCCCACTTTTAAAACGGTCGATTTAAAAAAAATAAAATATGTAGTGCTTCTCTATGACACCCAAGGAGTCACCTATTTAAATATAATAAGTCATTTCCCTAACACCCTGGATATACTTTTAATAAAACTCTCTACAAAAATGTAAACCTTAATAATAATAATATCATATATATGAGATAATAAACAAATTTTAGTTGCTTTCACAAATGCATACATATTTGATCTCATTATGTCGATATGTTACTGAATTTTTAAACGTTTCCACATTCCATTTTAAATACGTATAATCAAAGTTATATGTTTTGTTCACTACAGACATCCCACAAAACATATAGAATAGGCAATCAAACGTATAAGGTAAGTGCAACGGGAAAACATTTCGTTGGTCATGAAGCTTCCTATTAAAATTTCTCACATAGACGATTCAACTTAAGAGCACAAATATCATGAGGTATCTTAAGAGTACCATTAGAAATTAACAGATTACTCTATGTATCGGCACATTTATGACATTTTAACTTAAGTAGATTTTAGAGAGTTCTATATTTTTAAATAATTATTCATAAACTGTTATTTTTGAGGATTATTTATAATGCTCGTGAAACATATAATTTTTCCCAACTGTGAATTTGAATAAAGGATTTTCACTTATACGCTATAGTTGTTGCAGAATTATACCGTTGACTCTTACTGCCATAAATAAACTACCTGATTAAACCCTATTGTATACGCCTCAACCTCTTCAAAGCTCAATAAATGGGATCAGGGCCGGCTTGAAAATGTATACCACACCACATGATTTATTTTTATAATTTAAAATAAATAGGTATTTTTAGTTCTAGGTACCTATAATAAATGTAAAATAATGACAATTAATGATAATTGAAAATAATGTAATTTAAAAGTATAAGTATTAGGATAACAAGTATAATAAAAATTAATTTTCTTCGTTTTTAATTACTTCTACTACAGATGCATTTAATGTAGGAGAAATATTATTTCTCCTAACATTTGATTTTAATTGGTGCCATATTAGCTCAATAGGATTGAATATACAATAGTACGGAGGAAGACGCAACACTGTATGTTCATTTTCTGCTGCAAGTTTGTCACACTCATATTCCTTATTTATTTCAAAAGCTTTTAATACTTCTAGCAGTTCTCGTTTTTTGTAAGTTTCTTCAAAATATAAATCATTTTCAATCATAAAACTTTGAATTTCTGCTTGCCGACTATGATAACTAGCATTGTCCATTACAATGACGATATTTTCAGGTATATTTTTAAGGAGTTTATGTTTAAACCAATCTTCAAAAAGTTGGGCGTTGGTATCTTGATGGTAATCTAAAGAAGAATCTGCTATGTTTTTAGCTGAAAGCAACAGACAATTTGGAACAAACCCGTTCTCTGAACCAGCATGTAATATTGTGATTCTTTTGCCTTTATTTGATGGTGCCTTGGTTTGACATTTGGTTTGACATTTTTTGGAAGAACCATCCCAACCTTTTCTTGGAGTGTCATGGGTATCGAACCATGTTTCGTCAAGTTAAATAATTGGACGATTTTCTTCTCTAAATTGTTTAACAGCTGTTAAATATTTAAGTCTCCATTCCCGTAAATGTTGAGATTCCATTAATGTTTGTCTTTTATCAATGCTTCGGTATTTAAAACCCATTTTACGCAATATTTTCCTAATGCTTGAAAGGCTACAAGAGATATTTGTTTCATCTTTAATCAGCCGCTCTTTGAGGGAAATCAAAGTGGGTACAGTTTGTGCCTCATACATTTGGTAAATCTTTCTTCTTAAAAAATCCATGTCATTTTGCTTCTAAATGTTCCAGAATCACTCCGATTTTTTCTAGGATTAACAGGTTTAAGTACTATGTCTCTTATCGAAGATAAAGGAGTTTTTGTCAAAGTAGACGTATTTGCTAAAGCATCCATCGAATTAAAATTTCTACTGAACAACGATTGATACACATTTTTAATTATTAGTTTGGCATCGGTAGATAAATGCTTTCTTTTAAAAATTACACTTGAAGACGCCCCCTTATCAGCACAATTCCAAGGACGCCACATTCTACCACTTTGTATTTATGCATCAGGCATAGGTATAAATTGAATTTGTATACCCGGTCCGGCTCTACTCGAAAAGGTTTTAAAATTTGGGATTTCCTTATTTATTTTATGGTCGAAGGGATAATGAGGTTTATTGCAGTCAAAATATAAACGGTATAATTCTGCAAATACTATACCTATTATTTTCTTATTGCCATTATGAAGTAATATACTAAGGTATGCCAAGGTATTTCACAATCAATTTTGATTTGATATGTTAATGTATTCTTTTTACCTAAATCGTGAATAGCTAGTAGCTATAGACAAAATAATTTAACTATATTTTTAATTTGTTCTTTTATCGTTAATGTGCATCCTTTAAAACATTCCTGTCAAAAGACGTATATAGACAACATATTGAGCCTCTGCTGATTAGACTTCTGTCCAAAAAATATCTCTAGTCGTTTTCGCAAAAGATTTATTAACTTTATTTTAGCCAGTGACAAGCAGAAAGATGAGCTACCCGATTCTGAAAAACAAATGTACTGAGTATATCGGAAAAAAATAGGTAAAATACTAATTCCAATAAAGTTTTGTATTTTATACACAGCTGTCTATTTGAATTAACTAAAAGCAAAATACCTAACAAGCACTAATATAATTTAGAATTAAGACAAAGTGGCTCTTTAGAACGGCAGTGACAAGCCACTTTTTTACCCTAACGGGAAGAGAAATGTGGAACGATTTATACACCCCCGTTATATTAGTTCCCTTTTTGCTGCCCCTTTAGTAAACACAAGAGACACTTTATTGGCCTATAAAGGCTCTGTTGACGTTTCTAACTGCTGTGCCAAATGAATTTAATTTTCTTTTATTTTTCTAACCAATATAAATGGCCTCTTAGTTTCTTTAAAATAAAAGTTCACATCGGGGAGCTAGGGAAGGCATTTGAAATAAAATATGTGGAAACTAAAAATTTTAAGCTTGTATAATAAAACAATACTTAATTTAAACAACAGTGGGATATTAAACCAATTTAACAAGGAAGCATTATGAGCTCAATTTGGTCATTAGGGATGTATTAGACATTTTTAATTTTATTTATTTCTATGAATTCTAGCCAATTCAGTTTGACACTTATATTTTCAATATGAAAAATATTAAAATTAGAATGAATATTATGTTAATTCTCTGAAATAAAAGACTCAATTAAATTTACTAGAATCCATGGAAATAAATTAAATTAAAAATTCCAACTAACTCCTTACTGACTAAATAAAGCTCAATAATGCTTTAGGTGGCATTTCTCCTATTCAACGACCTTAGTTTATATACAGGGTGTCCGCTAAGTAATGGGACATGGAAAAATCATATACTCCTTTCGTAAAAATATTAGGATTTAATTATACTTACCTATATCCGAAAGTTGATATTAACTGAGATAAAGGGTGTTAAAGTTAAAACTTCATTTTTCTTTTTCTCTAATAACTTTGACAGAAACCAATGGTCTTTTACAAAATTTGGCAATAATGGTTTTTTTAGGATGAGAAACTGATTTTTTGGTGAAATTTTAATGTACAATGTCTGCGGCATTTTTGCACATTTATTAGGTCATAACTTTTTGTGCCTCCGTGTATTTAAGTTTTTAATGAAAATAATACTTTTCTCTTATTTATTACGTAAAAAAGGTACACTAATTTCAGGTCGCCCAGAGTTACCGTTTATTTATACTGTTTAGTGCCTTTTTGCAAACAATTTTTTTTCTTAAAGTAACCTATCAGAAAACAAATGAAATTTAGAGATGCAGTTGCTATGAAACCTCTATGTTGTTATTTGCTTGTTGATTATTGTAAAATAGCTGTGTAAAAAAATGTTTCATTTTTGAGTTTATCCTAAGTTAAGTAACAATGTCGAAACACAATAATCAACAAACAAATAACAACATGGAGGATTCATAGCAACTGTATCTCTAAATTTCAATTGCAAACATATATTTTTTTTCAAATCGACCGTTTTAAGAGTGGGACAACAAACCCTATTACTCACATGTGACTCTGCGGTAATGTTTATTGTTTTTATGATCAAACACAAACACTATGAGGCACTGTATCACAAACACCTATTACGCGCAATGTTGCCAAAATGTGTAAAACTTCAGTTTCTTATAAAAATAAATATTTAGCTTACTTAGAAATTAAATCCAGGCCGCCGACACGAGTAAGGAATCCAGGGCACAGACACCTTCAGTTCTTTTTTCTATGGGAAGAGGTTTATGCTCATCACGTGCCCTGATGATAGTGTGGGACTGCATAATAAGCTTATACCCACTAAACCCCATTCGGCCTCGGAACATAACCGGCATATCGGCGAGAGAAAAAAGTACATAGTGAAACAGAACAAATCACACTAAATCACTTAAAGAAACACACATACACCTACGAGTTTCAAATTAGTTTTTTGAAGATATGCACCTATTATCAGATTACACAAAAGCACTAAACACTAACGCATAATTACACTGTCATACACATAGAACAACAGTACACACAGAAGATAGGATACAAATTATTTCGCAATAGAAAGTCAGAAATAATAAAAACGCTAATTTCTAATTGGCCTAAAATAATTTTTAATAGTTTAATGAAAAATGATGAAATAATTATGTCGACAACAACAAGGCCTCCCCTTCAGTCTTAACATAGATGAGTCCAACGAAGGGTCGAGTGCTTCGTACATATTGGGAAAAATAGCGCGGTTGCCATTTCCGAGACAATAATTATACAGGAAAGTAATATTACAGAAAGAAATTCCGCAATTTATGAATATAATCTTATAAAACATCGAAAGTGGCAACGTTGTATTTTTAGATATTTTAAAATAACGCAATATCGACGACCGAATAAACCCGAAACAGACTGAAGCGTGTAGTTACTAGAAATTTTTAGATGTTAAATACCAATGTATGAAAAAATTATATTATTTCCCAGACCACCTAATGAAACTTTATACAATAAGGGCGTATTTTTGTCTACATAGTAGCAATACTAATTCAGATTGAACGGTATTAGATGCGTTAAAAACTAATGTGAATTTGTGCTTTTGTTTTTGTGTTTTCTGAGGTTATTGTGCCGGTTTTTGTTTGGATTATCTACTTGGTGTCTTTTAATAATTTATGTTGGATTTAAATAAGGCCGAAAAGGTAAATAAAATTGCAGTTTTTTTCCTAAAGGGTAAAGTAGCATTTAAGTTGTTCAGTTCCGACGGGTGTCGTTCGAATTGAACAAATTGGAACATACCTGACCCTATATAAACGCCGCGACGGTTAGTTCGAGTCAGTTCAAGTTTATAAATCAGATATTGTTTCCTAGTGAACTGGACTGAACGTAAAAGTTTATAATAATGTACGCTGAAAAATAAACAACTTCCCATCTGTCAAACGGTTATTGACTTTCTAAAGTGTTGTTTTGTTTATCTTTTTCCCAGTGTCACCACGTGCTTAATTTTCGCTTGACGTCAGGTCATGTACAGGGCATATTAAATTAAAGCGCCATTTTTGGATATTTTTCTTCAAAATTTGTTTTCATCTCAGGAATTGCCGGTTTAAATATAATACGTCATTTCCATAACACCCTGTATTTAAAGTTAAAAATACAAATAAGTAATACGTCGAAACAAGTAGAATTATATAACCAAACACCACCATCATCTTCAAAGTAATGTTTTTCAGGTTGGGATGCAGCCTGATCTTGTACATTATTCTTTTTTATTTATTAAAAAAACCTTAAAAAACGATAGGTTCTTATCTTGTTGCCAATTTGTATCATAAAGTAATAACAAAGTTTTTAGATGTTTTATATTCTCATCTTTTATTACATTCTTTAATTCCTTCTTGTTATTGCTGCTAATTTTTTCCCCTTTTTTGTAATCGATATAAACTTTTTGATACATCATCATGTCCATTTTTAATTTTACCAAGTCATTATTATCTTTTTGAAAATGATTTTATTCATATCTTTTATACCAATAAACTTGTTTAACTGTTTGTCAAACGCTTTATTGTCTTCAATGTACAGTATTCTTGATCATGAAGTATAACTTCAAAGGTCCTTAATCTTTTTTCTACTCTTACGAACACCCTAGAGGAAGTTAACTAATGCAGAAGCAATTTCGTTGGCTCCTCTTCCAGCCTGAGTTTTATTCCACGTATTAATAAATTGATAATTGGTTTCATAATTAGTAATAGAAAAATTATGAGAACTAAAGCTGTCTTAAATATTAAGATTCACCTATAGGTAATTTAGAAGAAGATTCTGTACTGTTGAAGGTCGAAGCAAAAAACTTAAGAATACTGTTCTTCTTATTTCATCAATATATTAAACTGTTTGGTCCTCAATCTGTAAATGCGTAGTTCATAATGTTAATTTTTTTTGGCACTCTCCGAATATCTAAGTTCTTTTTTTTTTCGAAAACAAAAACTAGACATCGGAATGACTTCCCCTATATTAAAATGATTGCAAGAGATATTGTGAAAGAAACTGAGTTTGATCTTCAAATTTTCAGTTATAGACGAATTATACATTTTACAAAGCCGTGTGATATTCAGATTTGCCGGTAAATAGAGCTTTCCTGATTTCATTCTATTATAGTGACTTTCTTTAGCTTTTAAGCTTCAATTCCATTGAATTACCTTACTTCTTCTTGCTCCTTCCTCTATTCTCCTGAATATCTTTCCGATATATTATATTTCTAGTAATGGTATGTAGCCTCTTTAAAGAAATACCAAAATATTTTCTGACAAATCCTGTAGCTGGAACCATTCAATGCATACATCCTGTATTCAGCTGATAATATATGCTTCTGATCTCTACAGTATGGTTTAAATTTTTCTCGTCGTCTTTTGGGTGCTTTAATTTCACAAAAATACGATATCTTGTTTTACTTTGTCAGGAATTTGCAACACGCGTTTTCTAGCTGCAATAATATTTTCATTAGAGATTTTCATCCAGTAATAAGTAGATCCATTGCTATACAGTGTGTCTACTTAAGTTGGAACCATATGGAAAACTTTTTTATTATTGGTTTTGTTCTGAATTATCCCTGGCTCCGCCTCTGTGCTATCCTCAGTATAACAAGGTCAACAAGCCGCCTTGTACGCCGACGCAAACCATATTCCGACGGGACCCGAGTTCACCCGATCGCAGCCGCCTTGTACGCAGACGCAAACAATATTCCGATGGGACCCGAGTTCACCCGATCGCAGTAGCAGCAGCTGTCTGCATTCTTAAGAAGCAACCCTTCTCCCCAAGACTCCCAAGAGAGAACACCACGAGGTCTCAAAACGCCATTCTTTTTTGGTAACGAAATACATGTTAAATAACTTAATAACTAACGTAATAAACACATTTGGAAAAACAATCTATGTAGCACAGTTTAATCTACATATTATGGTCCTTCGAGAGAGATAGTCAACCCAGTGACTCTTTGTATCCAGGCAATCCGATACAAACCAAAAAACACAAACCGAACCGCCGACACCAGTAAGCAGGTCAGTGCGTTCCATTACTTATCCTATTATATCCTATCTCATACCTTTGCTTCAACTTTGTTTATATTATAATTAAAAATGTCTAGTGAAGAACTAAAAATACTAAAAAACTCGCGTAAGACATATAAATCCCAGCTAACAAAATTCAAATTATATTTTGATAAGGAGAAGACTGCAGACGCCATTGATTTGGGTCAATTGCAACTGCGCTTGTCAAAAATTGAACCAATTCTTGAACTATTTTACGAAATTCAATCAAAAATAGAAATTTTAGATACCTCAGTGACTCAGGACGCTCTTGAGAAAGAACGTACGGATTTTGAGGATAATTATTTTAGTATTGTTTCTCAAGTTAAATCATTATTAGAGAGTTTTCGCGCGCAAGACGATAATGTGTCAAACTCGTCGCAAGGCTCAATTAGAACAAATGTTATGCAACAACAACCCAATATAAAATTACCTCCTATATCTCTGCCTTCTTTTGACGGAAATTATGAACAGTGGCTTTTCTTTAAAGATACATTTGAATCACTTATACATAAGGAAGTGTCTATCCCTGACATAAACAAATTTCATTATTTGAGACTCTCACTAAGAGGACAAGCCGCTGATTTGTTAAGATCCCTTGAAAGTTCGGCCAATAATTATAATATAGCCTGGAATCTACTAGTTGAACGTTACGAAAACAAACCAATGCTAAGAAAGAATCACATAAAAGCTTTATTCGAATGCAAAGTGGCAACAAAAGAATGTCACTTAGAACTACGTCATGTTTTAGATTGCATGACACGTCATTTACGTGCCCTTGAGGTGTTAGGTCAACCAGTAGATTCCTGGGATGCCCTAATTATACACATGTTCGCAACAAAACTAGATCATGTTACTAGGCGTGAGTGGGAGTGTGAATATGCAAAGTATGACAATGCAACACGTGATGTGTTCACTAAATTTCTGCAAGCAAAATGCAGAATTCTTGAAACTTTAAATACACAAAATACAAAACCTAAAAGTAATATTAGAGGCCTATTCTCGAGTCACGCTCCAATGTGCAGCTACTGCAAAAAAGAGCATACAATTTATAACTGCAAATCCTTTCTTGATTTAAACATAAATTCTAGATCATCGGAAGCTAAAAAACTACATCTTTGTCTGAATTGTTTAAGAAACAATCATGAAACAGCACAATGTCGTTCAATGCCATGTCGAAAGTGCGGACACAAACATAATACACTTCTACATTTTAATTTTTCTACTCATAATTCAAACAATAAAAATAATATAAGACAGGACACGAAAATTAACTCCAGTGTTGCCTATTCTGCCGAAAATTCTACGAATCAAGAAAAATGCGAAAATTCTCTTGTATCTAGCAATTTTTCTGCTGCTACAGTTCTGTTGTCAACTGCTATGGTTGAATTAACAGACAATCATGGAAATATACATTCTTGTCGCATCTTGCTTGATAGCGGCAGCGAATCTAGTTTTGTCACCGAAACATTGTGTAAGAAACTTGGTTTACAATATACATCAGTTAATTGCTCTATCACTGGTATTGCCCAGAAAAATACTAAAGTTTTAAAACAAACTTCGTTAACTATTCAAGCACGTCAAGTGCCTTTTAAAACTGATTTAAAATGCTTGGTGTTACCAAAAATTACTAATAAAATTCCTTATACATGCATTGACACTTCTCACCTAAAAATACCTCCTAATTTAATACTTGCTGATCCTTCATTTAATGAACCAGGACCAATTGACATCCTGATAGGGGCTGACCATTTTTGGGAACTTATCATGGTTGGTCAAATAAAACTAGGCAACCAACTACCAATACTTCAAAAAACTCAATTTGGTTGGGTAATATCTGGTGCAGTATACCCACCACATCTCACTCATTCTAACAGTTATTCTGTATCCTGTAATCTAAGTACCCTTGAAACGTCCTTGGACACCAAAATTCAAAAATTTTGGGAAATCGAAGAAGTTAATACTTCAAAATCTCTTTCTCCTGATGAGCAGTATTGTGAAGAATTATTTACTAACACTACCACAAAAAACTCTGAAGGGCGATTTGTAGTCAATCTGCCCCTTAAGCAACCGTGTACGGTCTTAGGTGATTCAAAACGAACTGCCACAAATTGTTTACTTAGTCTTGAAAAAAGACTTGTTAAAAACCCTCAATTAAAACGTCAATATGATAATTTTCTTAATGAATATATAGCTCTTGGACATATGACTGAAATAGAACCAAACAACTTATCAGAAACAACTTGCTTCTATTTACCTCATCATTGTGTTCTCAAGGAATCCAGTACAACCACCAAATTAAGAGTAGTTTTTAACGGTTCTGCAATCACAACAAGTGGTTTATCTTTAAATAATATTTTGATGGTTGGACCTGTCGTTCAAGACGATCTATTTTCTATCGTTTTACGTGTTCGAAAACATAATATCATGTTGACGGGAGACATTGAAAAAATGTACCGTCAAGTCGTAGTTAATAACGAGCAACGTTGCTTACAACTTATTCTATGGAGATCTAGCGATGATACTGAAATAAAAACGTATCAACTAAACACAATTACTTATGGCACGGCTCCTGCCGCCTTTTTATCTACTAGATGTTTAAAAGAATTAAGCATTCAATGCGAAAACAGTGATCCCAGAGTGAGTAAGATTATTGCCAAAGACTTTTATGTTGATGATCTGTGCACAGGGGGCTCCTCTGTCAGCGAATTAAAATTAATAAAGGACAAAGTTTTGGACATTCTTACTAATGCTGGATTTCAGCTCAGAAAACTTAAATCTAATAATCCAGAAATTCTTTCTGACAATCCGTTGGACAAGTCAGATACTATATTACATTTTGGTGAATCAACTGACGACAAAACGTTAGGTCTATTGTGGCAATCTAATGGAGATTATTTTAAATATTCTATAAAGAATTTTAACGACCACTGTCCAACAAAAAGGAAGATATTATCGGCTGTCTCACAAATATTCGATCCTCTTGGATTGCTTCAGCCAATCATCATAATTGCTAAAATTATTATTCAAAAGCTATGGCAGTTTAAGCTAAACTGGGATGAGTCCATCCCCCAAGATCTTTATACAACTTGGTTAAAATTTCAGTCCCAACTCCAAGTAATCAATGAATTAAATATTCCTAGACATGTTTTACCTGAAAACCCTGTTTCGATAGAACTTCACGGATTCTCTGATGCTAGTGAGAGGGCTTATGGCGCTTGTGTATACATCAGATCTACAGATATTTCCGGTTCTTATCATTGTCATCTACTGTGTTCAAAAACCCGAGTAGCTCCTTTGAAAACCGTGACAATACCACGTCTTGAGTTATGCGCTGCATTACTTCTTGCAGAGCTAGTACAGAAAGTTCAAACCAGCTTAGATATAGCTACTATAGATAAATGTTTCTATTGGTGCGACTCTACAATCGTACTTTACTGGATAAAATCTATTCCACTCCAATATAAAATTTTTGTTGCCAACCGTGTAACTCAAATTAAGTCCTTAACTGACTCTGCTTGTTGGCATTACGTTAATACTCATGAAAACCCTGCCGATCTCCTTTCTCGAGGTCAAAAACCTAGTACTCTGATCAATAATCAACTTTGGTGGAAGGGCCCCTCTTGGCTTCTAAAAGATTCAGAAGAATGGCCATTAAATTCCGATAATGATCATTCTTGTTTCAATAAGCTTGAGGATACAACTGAAAGACGCACAGAAAAACAAATATCCTTTAATGCTTCGATCGGTGATGCTTCTTTTGATCTGTTCGACAGATTTTCTTCTTTTAAAAGACTTCAAAGAATCACAGCCTACAGTTTTCGTTTTATTAAAAATTGCTGTACTCCCCGACCACTTCGAAGCATTGGCCCTCTTGATGTAGATGAATTACAGTTTGCATTAAATAAACTTATTCAGATTGTTCAGAGACATGAATTTCCTCAAGAATATAATGACTTATCCAAATCCAAGCCTCTTAATGTTAAAAGTAAAATACTAAGTCTGAACCCTTACTTATGTCCTAATGGTATAATAAGAGTTGGAGGTAGACTGAAGCGTTCTCAGTTTGACTTCCAGAAAAGGCATCCAGCCATTCTGCCTGGAAAACATACATTTTCAAAGCTAATAGCATTGAATGAACATTTACGGCTTCTCCATGCTGGTCCCCAATTATTGTTAGC
Organism: Barypeithes pellucidus; assembly: GCA_963991005.1. NCBI lineage: Eukaryota > Metazoa > Arthropoda > Insecta > Coleoptera > Curculionidae > Barypeithes > Barypeithes pellucidus. Next base: position 40,738,853 of record OZ022559.1, read on the forward strand.
CTCTATACGTGAACGTTATTGGCCTACATCTGGTAGAGTCCTGACAAAGCAAGTAGTTAGAAACTGTTTGCGATGTTATCGTTTCAATGCTATGCCTACGCCATATTTAATGGGACAATTACCTGAATATCGGGTAACCCCTCAAAAACCTTTTTATAATACTGGTATTGATTTTTGTGGCCCGTTTTTGCTTAAAGATAGATCTACGCGAAATTATAAAGTAACGAAAGCATATGTTTGTTTATATGTATGCCTTGCCACGAAAGCGATTCATCTTGAGCTTGTTAGTAGTTTATCTACAGAAGCATTTATTGCCTCAATCCGTAGGTTCTTTTCAAGACGCGGTTTAAGTGCTAATATATATACTGATAATGGTACCAATTTTGTCGGTGCTAAAAACGAATTTGATAAATTTCTTGTTGAAAACACTCATGATATTCAATTATATTTAAGCCAACACAATATAAAATGGCACTTCATTCCTCCACGTGCCCCTCATTTTGGCGGAATTTGGGAAGCTGGTATTAAATCAACTAAATTTCATCTTAAGAGAGTTCTAAACTTAACTCCTCTATGCTTTGAAGATTTTTTAACTGTTCTAAACCAAGTTGAAGCGTGCCTGAATTCCCGACCTTTATTCCCATCATCCAGCGATCCTAACGATCCACGACCTATCACGCCTGCGCACTTTCTTGTAGGAGAGTCGTTGACTACAATACCTGATCATGACTATGTTGAAATTAATGAAAATCGTCTGTCAAAGTTTGAAAGATTACAGAAGATGATCCAAAGCTTTTGGAAGAGATGGTCCAAAGAATATATCTCTGAACTACAACAGCGTTCCAAATGGAAACAAAACTACCCAGAACTTTTGAAGCCTGGTACTGTCGTCCTCATTAAAGAAGACAATCTACCTCCACTGAAATGGAAAATGGGTGTAGTAGAAACTGTACATCCAGGAACTGATGGAATCGTCAGAACCGCTACCATAAGAACTGAATCCGCAGTCCTCAAAAGAGCTGCTACCAAACTATGTGTTATACCCAGCTGTCAATAAACTTCGATATGTTGAAGCCTTTCGGCTATCAAGGGGGGCGGTATGTTCTGAATTATCCCTGGCTCCGCCTCTGTGCTATCCTCAGTATAACAAGGTCAACAAGCCGCCTTGTACGCCGACGCAAACCATATTCCGACGGGACCCGAGTTCACCCGATCGCAGCCGCCTTGTACGCAGACGCAAACAATATTCCGATGGGACCCGAGTTCACCCGATCGCAGTAGCAGCAGCTGTCTGCATTCTTAAGAAGCAACCCTTCTCCCCAAGACTCCCAAGAGAGAACACCACGAGGTCTCAAAACGCCATTCTTTTTTGGTAACGAAATACATGTTAAATAACTTAATAACTAACGTAATAAACACATTTGGAAAAACAATCTATGTAGCACAGTTTAATCTACAGGTTTTATGAAAAAAAAAGTTATTCTTCATAAAAAGTTCTGTATGGTCTAGATTTTGTTAAACTTTGCAAGAATGGCATAATTCCAGAGGAGTTGCAGGGTTGTTACAGAAATCTGCCTGCCCCAACCGATGTGAGAAATAAACAACTTCCAGAAGCTGGAGATGAAAGTGACATCGAAGAAGATTAATATGTATATTTATACCATTTCTCTGTTTTTAGTTTCAGTAATCGTTGCTTATTTTCTTCATAATACAATTTCCTCCGAAATAAAAATTATAAAGATAGTATCTGATATTATTATTTATTCATTAAATGACTAACTAAGAACGAAAATTTAAAAGTAAAACTCATTAAGTACAAAAACTTAAATTTTCCGACTTAATAGGATTTTTTTTAAGTTTTCTTTTATACTGGCTATTTCTAAGGAGATCTGATTAAGTATTTAGTCGCAGTTGATATTGACTGTGGGGATTCCTTTTGTGGAGCATTTTATTATTATGTCACGATTTTCTCAAAATCAAGAAAATCGTACTTAGTTAATTTTACCTCTAAACCGATGAAATAATAAATGATTAACTTTTCCGGCTGAAAGTTTAATCAATAATATTTTCATGTAATTTTCCGACGTCAATCACAAACTCATTTTTTCACTAATAATTCATAATAAAAAATAAAGTTGTTGTCTGAACATTGATTAAGGTCTGGAAGATAAATGGCTATTTAAAAATTCAAGAACTGCCATGGAGAGAAAATCAGTTAAGCAAAATCGAAACCTAATTACATTGCGATTATAGTCCGACCACCTAATTAATTTTCGTTTCGTAGCCCGAAAAATTGCTTCTTGTGCTACTAAAGGAGCACAAGCTAAACCTAAACTTTCAGGATCAATAAAATGAATTTTCGTATATGTATTATATTGGTTGTTTAAAAGTTAGAGACAATAATGAATCATGTTACCTTGATAGATTTAAGAAATTATTGAATGTCAACATTTGCCGATGCATGTCGACAAATACCATATGCCTCGGTAAAGACCGAACATTTTAAAATTTTATTGTACGTATTGACTTTCGCCGGTATCAGTCGACAAATCTCTATAGTGTAAGAAATGCTTTTGTTTATTTATTATTTCTTTAAATTTATAGCAGACTCTCAACGAAAATGCCGAGCTTTATTAGTCACGTAGTAATATGTATGTTTTGATTAGTATTCAAAACTTAATGATTAACGTCGATAACTTAAGAGTATAAACAAAACCGACTGGAAACGATATTGTCGTTTGGTCTTTCATTAGAGTTTTAACTGTAGTGAGTGACTTGTGTGTGCATTATTGTTGGGCGACTGCTAAAATTCTATTTAAGGTAAGTGTTCTCACAGGGCAGCCTTATGCATCCAATTATAGGCATTTTGCTAATTTATTATTTGACATATGTACTTATTTTGAGTAGCAAACCATACAATTCATATTCGATGATTCAGTTTACACTAGATTTATAGTGTAAACTGAATCATCGAATATGAATTATATATGGTTTAAGTCAATATTCTCAATTTATCAATTGATCAATTTATAGCTACGTCAACATTATCTCTTTGGTACTATAGTGGTCAGTATCCCCGCCTGATGTGGGAAACCCGGGTTCGATTCCCGGCTGAAGAGATATCTACTGAGGTTCTGTGTGGACCTATCTACTGAGGTTCTGTTTGGACCTATCTACTGAGGTTCTGTGTGGACCTATATCTATTCAGGTTCTGCGTGAACCTATTTATCTATCTGACATAATATTAATATAGTTTCAATCAAAATTATGGATTGCTCTGCAAGAGCATTATTGAACAAATATCAAAATAATTAATGATGATTTTAATGAATAATAGAATAGAATTCAGAAGGTATGTCTTGTTTTCTTTAAACTTAATATTGGGTGAATTGGTTGCTCAGATATTGTTTTCCTTCTTTTCAGGTACGTTATCTCGACAAACAAATATACTGATCCGGCCAAAATTAAAATTACTACTTATTTATAAGTACACTTTAATTATTAATATAATTATTACGGTAATTTAATGAACTGCTCCTACATCACTGACACATGACCTTTTAAGAGAAAGATAAAGAGTTAAACAAGAAAAATAATAATAACAAAAATAATAAACCAGATGTCTAAGCCAAATCAATCGTATACAATAAAGGAAATACTTTTGGTTCTATAGCCCTCCTCTTTCTTCCTCCTCACAAAAGTCTATTCATTTTCCCAATTCAGTAGTCAAAAACAAATACAGGCGACGTGCACGTAAAGAGCATAAAGGATCGGATAAAGAACAATTAAGAACAACAGTAAAATCTCAAACAAAACACATTAATAGACATGTAATATTAGCCTACACTGAACAACGTCCCTGTTAGCAATCTCTTTGCATTGGAAGGTTATCGCCGTCTGACCAATAGCAATGAGCTTATGCATCTAGTATGTTCCTATCATGCGCTGAGGTTTGTTTATGCTCCTGAATTGGTAAAACGAATACAGGATCGACTCCTTATAATAAATCTCACTTAATCTCACTAATACGCCCAATGATACACTATGTTTGTGTCAAATCGAGCCGTTTTCCGGGCGATCGCCTGCGGCGCATTCATGGATCGTGCAAGAACCATCATCACGCACGCTCGACTCGCGTAGCTCATCTGTGGGACCCATTGATCCCAATTTTTCTCTTGCAGAGTCCCCGAACTACTGTGCATTTTACTTGATTGATGTCCCGGATTATCAGCTTCCTCCAGAGGGCTCAGGCCTCACCTAGAGATTTTTACTGACGTTATAGCCGGATTTAAAAAAAGTTTTGAGAGAATTTCCAAAAAGTTCGTATTTGGGGATGTCCCGAAAATATTACCGTTTTGATATTTTACGTAGCCACGATTATCAGGGATGCCAGGCATGATTGCCGATGCCGAACTGACATGCACTTGTCAGTCGATCTTGTGTGGTCCCACCCCGCTAACTGGAAAACCAGAAGAAGATTAATGTAAAACTTTGTCTGATAATTAAGGGAGAAATTTCATTTGGTATAGTTATTTTTCAACATAGCCTAACTTTTATTCTATAACTATATTTGATTTAATTGGCATGGGCACGTCCAAAGAAAGAAAGTTACAATCATAAACAAATTGTACAATTATTGCAACAAAAATGCTGTTACTTATGTTGGGTGTGTGTCTGTAGAGCTGCTTACTATCACAAGAGTTGCGGAAAAGAGTTGGTGCTATCAGGTAAATGCTAAATGTTTTCCATGTGTCAAAAGTTAGGTTACAAAGTCAACCTGAAATGAACTCAATAATGAAAATAATACAAATCTAAACCTGAGGACCGATAAAAATTAAGTAGATAGTATAAATCTGATACAGATGTTAAAAACACTCCAAATGATTTTTTGTCGTCGAAATGTTATGAACACAACTCAAGAAGGAAAACAGGTCGCTAAAGACAAAAATGAGTGAAATAGAGGATCGCATCGATATTTTGGAAGGTCGTAAATAAGCTTATAACTCGAAAATCATTGGTACACAAATACCATCGGGAGCTGAGACCAAATCTGTTGTGCTTGACCTTTCGAATAATTTATTAGGGTACAACTTAGAAACAACTGATGTGCTTGATTATTATAAACAGAAAATTAAAAAGGGGGGATATAATATGTGCCAAGCTAGCAAATAGTGACCTACAAAAATTGGTGTTAAGAAACAGAAAGAAGCGAGAACTTGATTCAACAATGTTACATGGTAAAGTCAATAATACTGTGTCAAGTACTAAATCTCCTGCCTAAAACTAACGTTTTATACTATGAACTTGTACAATATAAAATATAAAATAAAAAGGCAATACAATTATACATTTCTATGAACCATGAATGGAAAAGTTTTCTTGAAGAAGAGTGAGACTGATCGAGCACTGCTGATCAAAAACAAGCAGGTATTAATTCTGCTTGACGAAGTGGAAATAACATAAAGTGTGCGTGTTTTAAATAGCGAATCAAGTAAAAATGTTAAAATGGCTACAAATGGGGACCAAGTTGAACAATTTGATTACCTTAATAGCGATATTACTAATCTGAAAGGTGACCAAAGATTATATGAATACTTATATGAATGCACAATCAATGCGAAATAAATTGGATTGAAATTTTAATAAACCAGGTCAATGCTCATATGATAGTGTTTTCGGAAACATGGCTTGATCCGGGGAGGAGGATTTTTAATATATCAGGATTTGAATCAGTACATGTTTATAGGGAGAAACGTGGCGGCGGAGTTGGTATTTTGATAAAAGACTTTGATTCCGTTAAAGAAATTAGTAGAGATCAAGAAAAGTGTTTGCTGGTATTTATTCAAATAGAAGAAATAGATGTTATGCTAGGAGAAGTGTATAGTGCTGATATTAAAGGAGAAACATTTCTCAATATAATAGATGAAAAGTTACAATTGATTGCTGAAAGGAACAAAAATTGCTGGATCAATGTAGACTTCAACATCGGTTATCTCTCAACGACTTCACAAAGGAATGATTTGGAACTTCTAGTGCACAGCAATTACTTTACTAATATGAATAAAAGGATACCGACTAGTGTAACTAGCCAAGGAAAATCTCTCATTGACTATACCCTAAGTAATACATTTTAACAGCCTTGCTATTGTAGATAGTGGACTGGGAGATCACAGATTACAAATTCTTCGAATTAATCAACATTAATCAGGCCATAAGGAAAAAAGCTGTACGTTTTCGACACTAGATAAGAAGCGGTTCAAAGATGGTTTACAAGATATTTTGTGTGCAGTGTGGAATCCGATTTACCTATGTGCTTAAATAATGAGGACTTTTTTAAATAACGCACATACAAGAAAACAAAAAGAGAGATTCGGAAATAATAGTGCACCTTGGTTTAACCGTCAACTGATGGGCTTAATAAGGAAATGGGAATATTAGGAAAAAAAGACATAGACAGTTTTCTAACAGTGATTTATCACAGAACAGATATAAACTTTCGCAAAAACTTTTAAAAGAGGCTATTGCTAAAAGGAAAAAAGACTTCTATCGTGCAGAAATGGCGTCAGGAGGCAACGATCCAAAAAAGATATGGAAGTACTTAATGAAATAATTCATAATATAAATCCAAAAAGAGCGTTAAATAGTATTTCAAACCTCACTATTAATAATGTTCAATATAATGATCCAAAGAGTGTGGCCACTCCGCTAAATCAATACTTCAAAAATAAAGAGCCCTAAAGATTCAAGAGTCTAAATATTATACAACACACTTCCTTTGCTGGTCAGCTGTTCTAGTGGGAGCCAGCAACCGGGATAGAAGTGGAGGAAATAATTCGAAGCTTGAGGGGAGGTAAAGCTGCTGGAGCTGACGGGTTGTCAATGGATACAATCAAGAAATTGAAAAGTGTGAAATGTCTCTTATAATTAAAAGACTAATTAATCTTTCATTCACGATAGGCTATATTCCAAATTCTTTAAAAAATGCAAAGATTATCCCTATTTTCAAGGGTGGATGTCCCTCGGCACCTTCTAACTATCGATCAATCTCACTGTTGTCAGCAAAAGGCGTTAGAGACATGGGCAAACAATAGACTAGCCAATTATTTAAATCAGTTAATTTTCTGGTTTGATGCCTAGCATGAATTTAAAAATTGAAGTAGTACCACCACAGCAATAACAGATCTAATTAGTAAAATAATACAATAGATAGATAAAGATTTCGCATATATCTTTATATGATTGGACCTCCGTAAGGCATTCGAGACAGTAAACCAGGATATTTTGCTGAATCTTTTAGAAAGAGTTTGAGCCAAGGGTACACCTTTACGATGGTTGAGGAAGTATCTTAATGATTGAACACAGTAATCACACCAGCACACTGTCAGATATGAAGTGTGGTATCCCACAGGGGTCAATTTTGGACATAACACTTTTCTTAATCTAAATAAACTGAATTGCACAAATAGCATTCAAAGGTCATCTGCAACTTTATGCTGATGATACTACTACTAATAATATATTTTTACAATAACTAATATGAAGCAGAACAAGAAATACAAAATAAATTACTACTCATAAAACAATGGCTAGATTGTCATAAATTGATACTAAACAATCGAGTTTTATGGTGATCTCTAAGGATGTTCAGTGGGAGGACTCTCTATATCAGTGGGACAAAATAACTTGGCAAGAACGGATTATACTAACAATATTTGTTGGAGTTATGGGAAGGGCTGGGCTATCTAAAACGTTATTTAATTTGCTTTGTAAGTTTAAGAGCAATAAATTAAAAACAGAAAAAATGTCCAGGAAAGAAAAATCAAAAACATTATTTTTTTCAACACGGGGTGAGCTTTATAATAATTGGTTAAAGATATTATGAATCTAATAGTGTTTATCTATTTTATAAAGGGTGTTCATAACAAGGTTCGAAAAACGATTTAGGATTTGTAAGCAATTATTTTTGTAATACAAACATAAATTATTTCCAACTGTTTTCGAAATAATAAAAATTCCAAATTTCACAAATTATATTGTTTAAATCACATAGATGCCTTGAACAATAATTGTAAATGTCCAAAATGTCTTTTGTCCATGTCCATGTCCATTTTGATCTGTGCACAAGTAAATGTTTTCTTGAAAGGATCTGTTAACATCCGTCAACACTTCAGGTGAAAAAGTAGCAAACACGTTCATTATGATTTAGGATATATTCATAAATAATTTGGTAACGTGTCCCCATAAAATAGTTAAGCTGAATAACGTGACGCAAAATGACTCCTTGCTAAAATTTTTTTTCGTTCCCACCAAGTATAAAAATCATATCAACCAACCAATAACATCCATGTTAATTTCGTATTATAATTTATTCGATAAAAATATCAATTTCTTTTAAGTTTAAAAGCTAGTCAAACTACAATTAATAAAAGAATCAATAAGATATGGATTCATAGTATATTTCAAAACCTGACATGGGTTTTAGCCTTAACTACTACTGATGAACCGTTATTCTATATGCATGTGTATTTCACCTCAAATGTTAAGATCTCTTCAAAAAATGCTTACTTGTACACAGATTCAAATGTAAGACATTTGGAATATTTACTGTAGTTTGTAATTATTGTAATTATTAGAAAACAGCTGGAAATAGTGCTATATTTGTATTACCAAAAAAATTGATTAATATTGAGTAGTATTGAGTAATATACAGGGTGTATCATTTGAAAATTTTGAGAAAAATGATTTTGAAATGTGTCGTGTTGGGAACCTTATTATAAACACATAAAATACATAAATACTATTAGATTCATAGTATCTTTAGACCCTTGTTATAAAGCTCACCTAATCCCATGATTAAAAAAGTTATTTTAGAATGCTTTTTAAAACTCCAAAAGTTTTCTTAGTTTTTAATTTATAGTTCTTAAACTACCACAGCAAATTAATTAATATTTTAGAGGACCCTAATACGAACCTAAATATGCCATAAAATCCGATTTAAAAATATAAGTTCATAGTATAAAACTTTTTGGGCCACCCTGTATATGGAAAAATATTTTCCTGAAATTAACCCTAAGCTACAGTTTACAACGGCATATGAATGAGTATCCTAACTAAATTCGTATAGTAGCTATGTATGCCTGACGCACAAATGCAGGTATATTATAAGAAAATAAAAAACGGCTTGTTTAAAAAACTAATCGAATATTGATGACTTACCCTATATCATCCAGGCACCTGTACGATCATTACAAGTATATAACTAGATCGATTTTACTATTAATAGAGGTCAACTCGTTACCTAGTTGTTAATAAACCAGCACTAGTATTAGGTCAAATAATTTTATGCGATATTATTTGGGCTGTCATAAATGATATATTAAAATGAAACGCCATAAAAGCTTGTTAAGATTTTAATCAATTCTACCTTACAAGTTATAAATGTATAGCGGTTGAAATTAAATAGGTTTTCTAAATAAGTGTAAAGGGTTTATAACCGAGTTATTATACAGGATTATTTGGATGGCAATAGTACTTTACAATTTATAAATATCTATGTTATATACCAAATATTATTATAATATAAAGAAGGTATAAGTCGCTTATTAAAGGATGCAGGTGTCTTATCATATCAAATTATACTTTGCCATATAAATTTATATCTTTATTTCTTGCTGACCCATATGGGAAGATTTCACTATTACAACATATTGTGCAATATTGCGTTCTAACTTTATATATAATATAAATACCTGCATCTAGCGGCAGTTTTTCAGTTTAGATAATTCAGGGTTCTTGTCAACTAAACCTTTTTTGTAATAAAACTTCATTTATCATTCGTGAATAAAGAAAGTGAATAAAAAGATTTTTAATCCGGTCACGATATCACATCTATAATATTTCCTTTAGATACCTACCTTAAAATCATTCAAATTAAATATCCGTAAAATAATGTTATTTTGCTATGCACATCGGTTTAGCATACAACCTGGTTAAACTAAAGCTGAAGAAGATATAGTAAGCGCAATAATTCTTCTCGACATGTGGTCATTTTTACATTCGATTTTCTATTTATTTGAGTAGGTCCTAGCTAGATAGTTTGCAGTAGACTGTAGCTCGAGAAATTTATAGATAGTTGCTGACTAGTTAAGAAATAAATTAGGAAATATTGGGTTTTGTAGCAAATGAAACTGTACACTTTCGGCTTTCGGAAATGTATATTTATTTCTTTAGGGAAAACTACATAAGGGTAGTCGTACAGACTTACATAAGACAGACCACATGCAGACAGAAAAAGTCATGTATGAAAATACTTGTCAACTTACACTTTGTTGGGATTGTTCATAAAGGTGATCACAAACAAAACAAAATTAAAACAACAAAGAAACTATACAGGGTATTATGGAAATGACGTATTATATTTAAACAGGCAATTCCTGAGATGGAAACAAATTGAAGAAAAATATCCTTAAATGGCGCATTCAATTCATTCAGCGGTAAAAATGATCTGACGTTAAACCAGAAAAATACTGCGACTGCACTGCGACACATGTAAACAAAGAACGAATTGTGACCAGTGTTGTCATATGTAGGTACACCGTAAACTCTTTAGACAAAATACAATAACAAACAGTGTTCCATTCTGTAATACCTTTTCGTACAATTAATTTAAGAACTTACAAGGATATGTTTTTTGGAACACAAGAAATAGTTTTAAACAAGTTTCAAATACGCACGTACGTAACTAGGTCAAATGTCAATGACCTTTTGACTTTTGAGTGATTGCTCAAACACACACAAACTTACCTTGTCGGTTTTATTTAAAAATGAGAAGTAATTAAATGGTTTGCCGTTATTAACAGTCGAGCTGCGAAATGATTACTTGGCAGCAAGGTTTTTACGATTGGTCAGTAGACGAAAACATGTCTAGAGGCAGTTTACTTCAGAGGTCCCGGGCACTGTCAATTTATGTAACTTTCTGGTATTTTCTTTTGCCGAATACGGAAGGAAATCGGCTACAAAAGGTATAGTGGGGGCGGGTTTTCACTTGTTTTCCCAGGGCACTGACACGATTCAGAAATGTTTGCTGTCCATAAGTTGCTGACAAACTAGCCATTTTGGCTGACCGATTACATTTTTCTGTTTGCAAAAATAAGAATATTTTGCTAACCAGTTAAATGATACCCTTTAAAAATTAGTGTCACAATGTCTATAAATTACCAAAACGTTTTAGTAATAAAACGGGTACATAACCTACATAATCACAAAAACACTGGCCGCACTGCATGAATTGAGATGGCCCGTCGTTTTTTATTAATATATTTTTTTTCTCGCTCTACATGACATGACTGATCGAACGAACTAACGTGAAGCTAAAGAGTAGTAATATTTCATAGTCGATACGAACGCAGGTTCCTGCATTTTGACCTTTGACCCGAGCATTCACCAAAAAGGTTGAAATAAATAATAATTTACAGTAACAATTTACTATTTTCTCTTTCACTGCTATAGGTACCAATAAAGATTAAAAACTAGTTATTCGCTGCTCTGATGCTCTTTTTCATTCGAGACGCTTAAAAAAATTAAATCGACAGCAGACAGATTTTACCTCATCTCTACACGACAAAGGAAAAAGAACAGCTTGAAGTTGTCGTTACTAGTTATGTCGTTTGGCTTGTCAAAAAGATATTCCTACGCAACGTCGCGGGATATTTAATCAAAAAAAATAGAAAATAATGTGCGTGCATAGAGTGTGAGAATATTTAGTACATACAGAAAAATCAGTCAAAGGCATATTAGAAAATGTTCCATTAGTAAGAGATAATGTGCATCGCAAGGTCACCGGATTTTACACCCTGCATTCTATGGGGTACGATAAATAAAGAAATAGTTTACAAAGAGTCGTGGATCAGTTGCGAAATAAGATAGTGAATGCAGCAGATAAAATAATAGTTTGGAATCTACAAATTTGCTGTGATGCCTATTGTACAGAAATCAGCGTTTTCATTATGTGTAAATTTTGTGTATCTACTAAGTATTGCCAAACATCGTGTTGAAATGTGAAATCTAATAATCTGATAGTGTCTCTAAAACAACTGATATGCATTTGCCTGGAGGCACATATCCTGCCATCAAGGGCCAATTTGTGTCCTATCTCCTATTTCTGTATTTTTTATAAAGTAATGCATTAGTGTGTAGCGATTTTATGTGCCTATCTTCAAAAAACTAATTTGAAACATGTGTGTGTGTGTAGTTAAATTAGTTAAGTGATTTATGGTAATTTGTTCAGTGTTTCACTATGTGTTCTGTGTCTCTGACGATACACAGAGTCATGTTCTGAGATTGGTATTGGATTTACTTCTATTTGGATACTAGGTAAGCTAAATATTTATTTTTATAAGAATCTAAAGTTTTACACTCATAGTTTGGCAACATTGAGCCAGAACATGTGTTTATTACACAGCTGGGCAGCAATATGATAGTGCCGAGGAGTGACCTGTGGGTTTATGGGTGAATTACCCCACTTTCTAAACGTTCGATTTAAAAAAAAATATGTAGCGCTTCTCTACGACACCCGAGGAGTCACCCATTTAAATATAATACGTCATTTCCATAACACCCTGTATTTTAAAATACTAGAAAATCCAAAAAAAAATATGTCCGTCAACGACCATTTTGTAACATCTTTCACGTCTTGGGTATTTGAATTAGAAGTAAGGCATGGTTCCTGACTTATTTATTGAAATTATTCTCTCTTACAGTAACCAGAGTAGATCAAAGCTGTTCAGCCCTTATTAAGTTTTAAATTCAAAATAAAGAATGCATCTTCAAAAGTGATGCGTATTATTAATTATTAATTCATCATGGAAAGAGAAAGACAAAACCACTAAACAACTATTCTAAGGACTAATGCCCATTCAAGCGTTGAATTATAAGGATTCCTCTCCACAATGTTCAACATATGATTATTTAAAAAATTAATTAGGAAGCGAATCACTGAATCAATTTGATTGGTTTGACGTCAGGTCATGTACACCGCATATTAATTTAAAGCGCAATTTATGGTTATTGTTCTGCAATTTGTTTTCATCTCAGGAATTGCCGTTTTAAATATAATAAGTAATTTATATAATACCCTGTATAGTAAAATATATTTTAATTTTAACAACAAATGTAGCGAAAATAATTTATCAATTGTATTGTAAATTTTATTAAATATTATTGTGCTTTATTGTATTTTTATTGTAGAAATCACCAAGGTTAATTATATGAAACAACTATAATAATTTGTTAAAATATCTACATATATTATTTTATAAATAAATATTTAGTGATTTTTTAAGAATATTTTGTAGTTGAATCTTCGAAAATTTATATTACATTTTACTAAATTCGACAGTACTATGCAACGTATCCAAAATAAGGAAGGCCAGTACAGGGATCTCGGAAACCGTAAGAGATACGAAGTCGGTTAAATGAAGGTAAAGTTGCGCATTTACGTGCCTACTAATATGCTGTTTAGAAAGTTTTAAAATTCCGAGTAGTTCCGGAGATATCCGGAGAAAACCGAAATTCTGAAAAATGGTTTTATTGTTTTCCTGGGTTTTTTGAGATCGAATTATAAAGTAAATTGCACTTTTGCATTGCCACTTTTTCCGCTCTATATAACAGCGTTAATTGTTTTGTAATCCGACGAGTCGTCTTCGAAGGGCCATTATCAACTTTATTTTTTTAAATAAACGATTTAAAATAAACGATCCTGTTTTCCTGATTTTGCGACAAAACTGTTTTAAAATGTTGCATAATTGATTTAAAAACTAAATTTTAGTTGACCATTTTAACATGGGATTAAAACAAGCAAGCATTTGAAACAGTTTTGTCAATGAAAATGTGTCCGTTGCAATATAAGCCAGTGGTAAGCCGGATAAGGCCAAATTAAATTTGTTGTAAAATAAAATAATATGGCATATTTCAGCTAACTGCCACAGCAAGCTAACCGATTACTGGAAAATTCGGTTAGACTTGGTTACCGCTAGTCACACAAATAGAATCCACATTGCAGGATTTGTCATTATTTTCGCTAAGCAATGAATGAAGATTCTTTCTATTAATAATAAAATCGCTTTTCATAATATGTAGCCAACTTAAGTTAAAAATAACACATTACAGAAGATAACCTACAAAGTCTTAACAATACTTTATGTTTAATAGATTGTTTTTGTTAGATAAGTCATAGATATCCTACCCTTAAGCTAATCGAATCAATGTAAGATAAATTATAAAATTCATTTTAATAATGATAAGACACAAAAAATATATGTTGAAGATGTGTTATTGTTCTGATTCTCATCAGTGTCTTACGCTTTATCTAATGATTTGTTTTGCTACTAATTTGAATAGAACCCCACAAGAGCACAGGGAATTTTAATAAATAACTCGTATTTTTGTTTTTGCATCAATTCGTGTAATACTTTTCTTGTCTTCTTCTTTCTTTCTAGAGGAAATCACTGCTGCTTAAAAGTAAAAAAATCGAACTAAAATATCAGAAAACTGATAATAATGTTATTCAGGTTAAAATGGATACCATATTATTAATCTTATTTAGTTATACATTTCAATTGCAGTCTAAACATTTAATGTTTTAATATATGTATATTTGGCATATTGTTAAAGTTGCTTAAAGTTTAAAGTTAAATCAGATTTAATATAAATTGACTTTAATTTTAAAATTTCTTAAGCCATAGTTAAAATTATATCAGTTTTACAAGTTTAATAGTTGTATTATAAACTTTAAGAAAGTATCAGCGCGATGTTCGGAAATTTTTAATGATTCATATTTTATAACTTCGTTGAGTTGTCAACCCACTATATTTTTGTTCGAAAATATATATAGGTATCATTGAACGCTATAAGGTTTAAATTTATTATTTATACATAAAATTGATGATAAAAGCGTCGAACTTTCCTCTTAACAATCCATTAATTTATTAGTTATATTGATAATATATTATTTTATGGCATTAGCCTCCCACCGAACCAAATGTATATAATGTATTATTTGATACTATCGATATAATTTTTTTAGTATGGCCATATAATGGAAAAAGCCGATTTATGTCTTTTAGGTTCATTTGGATCCTATAAAATATTTTAAATCGAAGTCAGGTTTATAAATTATATTCTCCTACATTTTCAAGAAATAATGACAAAAGTAAGTTTTCTAAATATTAGTAATATAACCACGTTCACAAATAAAAAACAAATATTAAACGAAATCAATCGTTAGAATATTTAAACTTATTCTACAGGGTGTTATGGAAATGACGTATTATATTTAAATGGGTGTCTCCTAGGGTGTCCTAGAGAAGCGCTACATATATATTTTTTTTAAATCGAACGTTTAAAAAGGGGGATAATTCACCCATAAACCCACAGGTCATTCCGCGGCACAATCATATTACAGTGCCCAGCTGTGTAATAAACACATATTCTGGCGCAATGTTGCCAAACTGTGGAAAAGTGTAAAACTTTAGATTCTTATAAAAATAAATATTTAGCTTACTTAGAAATTAAATCCAGGCCACCGACACGAGTAATGAATCGGCACAGACACCTTCAGTTCTTTTTTCTATGGGAAGAGGTTTATGCTCATCACGTGTCCTGATGATAGTGTGGGACTGCATAATAAGCTTATACCCACTAAACCCCATTCGGCCTCTTATTTCCAATCTCGGAACATAACCGGCATATCGTCGAGAGAAAAAAATACATAGTGAAACAGAACAAAATAAACCAAACCACTTAAAGAAACACACGGACACCCACGAGTTTCAAATTAGTTTTTTTGAAGATATGCACCTATTATCAGATTACACAAAATCACTAAACACTAACGCATAATTACACTATCGTACACATAGAACAACAGCACACACAGAAGATAGGATACAAATTATTTCGTAATAGAAAGGCAGAAATAATAAAAACGCTAATTTCTAATGGGCCTAAAACAATTTTTAATCCTTTAACGAAGAATGATGAAATTATTATATTGACAACAACAGGACCTCCCCTGTGCTTCGTACATTTTCGGATTATACAATAAGGATGTATGTTTGTCTACACAGTAGCACTTTAAAATACTAATTCAGATTGAATGGTACTTAGATGTGTTCATGAGATGCATACAAATTTACGCGAAAACTAATGTGAATTTGTGCTTTTGTTTTTGTGTTTTGTGAGGTTATTGTGTCGGTTTTTGTTTGGATTACCTAGGTACGTGATGTTTTTTTATAAATTAAGTTGGTTTTAAATAAAGTGGCATTTAAGTCGTTCAGTTCCGACGGGTGTCGTTCGAATTGAATAAATGAGAACATATCTGACCATTTATAAACGCCGCGGCGCCGGCGGTTGGTTCGAGTCAGTTCAAGTTTATAAATCAGAGATTGTTTAATGTACCCTGAAAAATATACAACTTCCAATCTGTCAAACGGTTATTGTCTTTCTAAAGAGTGACAACACTGCTCAAAATTCACTGACGTTTTCCGCCATATGTTGTTTTGTTTATCTTTCTCCCAGTGTCACCACGTGATTAATTTTAGTGTTTTCATCTCAGGAATTGCCGGTTTAAATATAAAATGTCATTTTCATAACACCCTGTATAATAATGTTTTTAAATTCTGTTTGTTACTTCATACCAAAATATTATTAACAATATTTTATATACCGCTTATTCTCAAAATCTACCCGAAAAATTCTATAAAGCGTTGGCCTGTTCTTTGATATACTAGGATATACTTTTTATGTAAAATAGGAAGATATGTTTCTTTGAAAGTTAAATTTAAATTAAGACTATTTTTTATAAGAAAAATTTTAAATTACATTCGACTTTTAAGCACTGTTATAAATGTTACAAATTATTTCATCATCATATCATTTAAAAAATATATAATATCTAAATTAGTTTTAAATTTTAAAATAGTGTAATTAGACGGTTGTAGTTTATTCTGGGCTTTTCCTTAGGATTTTAGCATTTGCATTCTTACATGAATAGAACTATATCAATTTTAAAAAACAATATTAAAAAATCTAACTTTTACAGTAGAATACATTTTACCCCATTTATTGAGTAGGAGGTTAAATGTTCAATTTATCAATATAATAATGCATCTATTATTGACAAAAATATTTTTAGATACTAAAATGTACTTGAATGAATAAAATAAATTTTAATAATGTTATTTTATTGTAATAGAATTGTGTATATGTTTTTGAGAAAAACTATTATAACTACTTGCTTCATTATAACTTGAATCTTTATGACTAGCGTTATATTAAAACCAAGAAAATATCCATCACACTTCATTTTGTCAAATTATGATGTATATAATATATGTATACACTTTTAAATCACGTCTTAAAATTTCTTTAATCTTTAAAATAAAGTTGTTACTCATTATCATCATATTATTTTTAATTTTTACAATAACTTCATTTCATGATGTTCTGTTTTAAATTTTCGAATAGTGATACTGTTAGTCAGAGATGTTAACGGCTGAGATAACGAGAATCTTAGCCATACTTTTTCTATTCCAGGCCCATCGGTTTCTTCGAAAGGATAGAGTGAGTAGGGGTGGTGGTGTTGCGGTGTATTTTAAGAACAGTTTTACTCCCGAAGTAATTAACTTTCAATTTACTGTTAATAATTTTCTTGAGTTTCTGATTTTAAAAATTAAAATTAAAAATACGTATTGTGCATTTTGCGTTTTTATCGTCCTCCAAAAGTTAATTTTAATGATTTAATTAAAGATTTCGATAATATTTTTTCTTCTTTGTATCCAACGGTTGACGAGATTGTATGTGTGGGTGATTTTAATATTAATCTTCTAAAAATTGATAATCCCCTTGTGCCATTCTTTGATAATTATAATTTAACTCAAATAATTAATGAACCCACTAGAATCTGTAGTACTTCCAGCACATTGTTGGGTTTGTTCGGGTTTTTATTAGTGACAGTACTCTTGCTAGTGATCCAGGAACAATGTCTTTGGAACATGTTTCAGATCATCGCCTAGTTCACTTCTGCTTAAAAATTGAGAAACCTCACATAGAGCCAAAAATAATTTTAATAATTTCAATTTTAATTTATTTCTTCATGATCTCCAAGCTCTTTAATGGAATGACATTCTTTATGAACAGAATATAGATATAACTTTATTTATTATTTCCTTCTTTCACTTTTTGATGCTCATGCTCCCTTTATTGAATCAAAATTTACAAAACCGAGAGCACCTTGGCTTACTCCAAATTTGAAAATTTTTATGAAGGAGTATGCAGAAGTTTAAGGGTGCTAGAGCATTGACTGATTGGGAGAACTATTAACGTTTGAGAAATTTTACTCTTTCTGAGGTTCGTAGAGAAAAAAGAAATTATTTAAATTCAATTTGTGCTGAAAATAATCCTAGGAAAACATGAACAACCTTATACTACGTTTAATATAGGTTCAATTAAAATTTTAACATTCCTGAGAACTTATGCAATCCTAATGACATAAGCAATTTTTTTGCCGTGTTTTTACAAAATATTTTAGATTGTAGCACTGCAGTTAATTCTTATAAGAATAATAGTTTCAATATTAATTTAAACATTTCTTTTAAATTGGCAAGTATTGATGAAATTCATAAAATTCTACTCCAAGTAATTCTTCCGGAGTAGATGGAATATCTTCTAGAATGTTAAAATATTGTAGTCCTTATATAGATAAGTACGTCACTCATATTATCAACTGTTGTTTGGAGTCAAACTATTTTCCCGACCAATGGAAGATCTCTGTGGGCAAACCTTTACCTAAAGTAAAATATCCTGCAACTTTTGATGATATTAGGATAATTCGTATCTTGCCTATTCTTTCCAAAGTATATGGGAAGGTCCTATATTGTCAATTATTTCAATACTGTATACAAGATTCTATTATACCGGATAGGTATAGGTATCCTTAGGTATGTAGGATTTTAGCACCTCTATAGCATTGGTTGAGGTTACTGATAGTATAATGACGGCTATTGATAGAAAATTGAGTAGTGTTCTGATTCTTTTAGATTTTTCAAAAGCTTTCGATACCCTTATTCATGAACTTTTATTTGCTAAACTAAAATATTATGGCTTCTCAGATCCCTCTCTTAATCTTATCAAATCATATTTCACTAACCGTTATCAAAAAATTTCCTGCAATAATAATTTCTCAGATCAAGTTCAAGTTCTCTCAGGTGTGCCACAGGGATCTATCCTTGGACCGCTCCTTTTTATAATTTATACATCTGATATCTTAAAATCTTTTAAATTTTGTAAAGTCAAGGCTTACGCGGATGATACGCAGTCTATGTCCATTTTTACCATACTGATTATCTTGCAGTGTCTAATTTAATCAATGAAGATCTATCTACATTAAAAAAACTTTCTTCAGAACATAATTTGAAGTTAAACCCATTAAAGTTATGTTTGATGTTTTTTGGTAACAAAAATAATATATCTTTCTTAATTGAAAATATTAATATAACTCTTTATGGTATTAATCTTCCTAGTGTTAAGTCGGCAAAAAATTGGAGTACTGATACAGAATTAAGATCCAAGGAACATATTAAAAAGTCAATTCAAAAGTCCCATTTGACTTTAAAAATTTTGTATAGCAACCGTCATTTTCTTAATTATGGTTTGCGTAAAATGCTTTGTTAGTCTCTTGTTCTATCTAGCTTTAATTACTGTGATTTTATTTATGGTCCGTGTTTTGGTATTTTGGATAGGAATAGGATACAGAAAGTTCAAAATACTTGTTGTCGTCTTATTTTTGGTCTAAGAAAATTTGATCATGTTTCACATACATTTAAAGATCTTGGATGGCTCACAATACACAATCGCCTATCTCTCCATTTGGGTAATTTCTTTCATGGGATTTTGAGTAACCCTGTTTTACCTCTGTCTATAAAAAATAAATTCCAATTTCGCGATGATATACATTCACGTAATATAAGATTTTCTAATAAAATTACTCTTCCTCATTATCATAGTGCCATGTTTCAGAGAACATTCACTTATAATTGTATTAAATTATATAACAATTTACCGGATTATCTTCTTTCTCTCAACTCTAACAAATTTAAAATATTGTAAAGAAATATTTGCTCAATCTCCAAAATTCCTAATTGATTTATTCTATTATTATTATTTTTTATTTTTATTTTTTTTATCTTTTTGCGATATCTGCGTTAATTCAGTGTTTGCCTCTATGTAGGCCAGTTTTAATATGTTTGGGTATATCAGAACTTTGATCTTAACTTTGACTATTCCTATATTTTTTTATTGTATTCAAGTGTTTTTTTCTGAATATTGGCTGTACCATATATTGCTATATCCTGTACTTGAGATTCTTTTACCTGCCCTGGCAACTTCGCAAGGTAAGTAGTTAAGTTTTTAGGTACAGCTCCTAAGGCTCCAATATTTACTGGTATTATTTAAGTTCTTCTTCTTCTTATTATTATTATTGTTATATAAGGTTTGTTGTCAAAAAACACGTGTTGTTTTCAAAATCATATTAAACTGTAATTATCCAATCAGCTATTAAATTTATCAAGAAAAACAAAAATGCAGTTTTATATACTTCATATTCAATTTTATAAACTTTTCTCATATAATATTTTCATTATTTCTTCTACAATTTGAGCAGTATACAATTTTTACTAAAAATTTTATTCCAATATTGAATTGACGTTGATGTCGGATCAAATCTGGAAAACACACTATATATTATTTTTTTTAAGGATCTATAAAATACTTCATACTGTTTGGATGACGAGAAGAAGTATCGGAAAGCTTTCGTATTATTGATGAAAATTTAAAAATCCAAAATATAGTGATTTTTCAAATTTATCTCGATTTTCATAAAATAATTTTACGTGTGTTCGATCTTTTCAGATGATAAGTTGGAAAATCCAGAAATCTTAATTTTGCAAGATATAATTCTAATAAATAAGAATAGGAAATCTATAATCATACCATTTTTATGTAAAATGGGAATGCCGATTGAAACGTATATTACTGTTTCATTAACAACAAACATTATTGTGACTCATGATTAAAAAATAAATTTTGTTATTGCCTTTTTTATGAAAAATAAATTTTGTTCGGGTTATTACCTTATTTATATAAATACAACATAAATCACTTCA
The DNA here is from genome assembly GCA_963991005.1 of Barypeithes pellucidus. Taxonomy (NCBI): domain Eukaryota; kingdom Metazoa; phylum Arthropoda; class Insecta; order Coleoptera; family Curculionidae; genus Barypeithes; species Barypeithes pellucidus. Next base: position 40,760,071 of record OZ022559.1, read on the forward strand.
CACTTTAAAAATATTTTTAAACACTTCTACATTATTTAACACTGTCACTTATTTAAGAACCTTAATATTTGAAAATACTTTAAATCACCAAAATGATCCATCTTCGTTGCCCTGCATTTGTCCCACACGACAAATTTTTCTTGTGAATCTTCCACAAAATATACGAAATATTTTATGAAAAATCAGCACGCGATGCGGCACTAACCAAGCTTTCGGAGCGCACTGCGAACTTCAGACTTCAGAGCTTTCGAAATACACGATTTTGGATGGCAGGTAAAGTATGGCACAATTGGGCTTGCGCTGAGAATTATTAGGGGTGTAACGAGTGAAGTAGAGTCTGAGGACCCTAAGGTTCGGTTTGCAGGAGTGTTAAACTAGAATGAAAAAAAAAAACTTTAATTGCAATTTTGAATTTAACCCTTTGGCGCCTAGCGGTACCATACGGATCCAGAAAACAGCCTGAGCAATAATTTTTTTTGCAAAAACATAGAGCATATTAAATTTCAGCTATCTGCATAATATGATCTATTTGTAGACCGAATACCATTTGATAACGGAGAAATTTAGTTTTGAAGTTCTCGGTGGTTCTTTTTAGCTGAAAATTATGTCGATTTATGCTTGGATTTATTTACAAAAAAATATGGAGCCTCGTTTTGTGTGAGTATTATTATTTTTTTAACATGCGGTTGTATGCCGTTTTGATTTTCAACAAACATGTAAAAAATACTTTTGTTTATTTATTATTTCTTCAAATTTATAGCAGACTCGCAACGAAAATGCCGAACTTTATTAGTCACGTAGTAATCAGTGGCGGACATATGTCGGGCCAACCGGGGCAATGCCTTAAGGGGGCCCATTAATCAATCCAATTTAAGATTTTGAACAGAACCCGAACAAACCACTAAAAAAATCTGAAATTAGAAATAACTTAAAACATTCCTAAGAGCGCCCATTCTTTGTCTACACACGGCAACACCGAACATTACCGCTTTGTGATTACAGCCAGATTTCTAATTATTAAAATAACGTATAGTTTAATAAGAATTGTGGTGTGGATTGAAAGTATTCATTTAAACAGTAAGGAGTTTTCGGTTAACGACTACGCATTTTTGGACTTTGTAAACTTAGTCTTGACTATTCAGTTCTCGAGTCTGTCTAATCGATTAGGATCGAAAGTAGCTTAACAGCTTGGAAAGCAATATTGATATTTTAAAGGCTCTGACTTAAATTGAGTTAAAGTCAACAAAAAAAGATGAAATTATGAAAGCTTCAAGTTTAAAAAAGAATATGGCTAATTTTGACTTCGTTGTAATGACTGTTTTCATGTTCAAAACTTTAAATCAAATAAATTTGGCGTCACAAACTTTGAAAAAAATCGGATATTGAGTTACTTGACTACATCAGTTATAGATCGCGTATACAAACATATGTCTAAAAGGGACCCCGAAGAATATAACAAAATTAAATCCGAAGCAATAGACCTTGCCAAAAATGGAATATAGAACCTTCGTTTCAAATAAAAAGACAGCCAAGAGTAAAAAGGCACTTTGACGAACCTTCCTTAGATTACCAATTTGAAAACAGCAAACAATATTTTAAAGTTAAAATTTATTATTTTACTATTGACATAATTTGCAATCAAATCAAAGACAGATTTTCAGGCATGCTTTCCGTTAAAGAAAGTTTCCAGGTTTTGGAACCACAAAATTTGCTGAAAAGTTGAACAGAAGCGATTCGAGAAAATTGCAAAAATTTATCAATTAAGTACACCCACCTTTTATCTGATATTTTTTTAAATCAATTCGCTATGATGTACGATTTAGTTAAACAAGAACTTAAGTTAGATATAACATTCAGGCAGTTTTTTGAAGTTATAATAAAAAAGTATGCTTATCTCGAAGGTGATTTTTTTGAAGTTTACACAGCATTCTTATTATATTTTAGCCTGCCTGTAAAGGTTGCGTCTTTAGAGCGCTCTTTTAGTAAATTCAAATTATTAAAGAATTATTTGAGATCTACAACTGGCGAGGAAAGATTGCGTAATTTAGCTATATTGACCATAGAATATAAAGTTGCCTCAAAACTAGATATAACAGATTTAATAAATCGGTTCAAAAATGCCAAAGTCAGGAAAAGACCGTTTTAGACTTAAGTCCGTACCTATATCCTTATTCCTTATATACTTATTATATAAATAGTTTCCTATTTTATTTCATTATTGTTGTTGTTATTAATTATATGTTCCTATTAAAGAATATTTTTAAAGAATATTTTTTCAATTACATTTTATTTCTCCTATGAGTTTTTTAATCATGAAGGGGCCCATGAACATATTTTGCCCCGGGGGCCCATGTCTCACTAAATCCGCCTCTCGTAGTAATATGAATATTTTGATTAGTATTCAAAAGTTAATGATTAACGCCGATAACTTAAGAGTATAAACAAAACCGACTGTAAACGATATTGTCGTTTGGTCTTTCATTAGAGTTTTAAACTTTAGTGAGTGACTTGTGTGTGCATTATTATTGGGCGTCTACTAGAATTGTATTTAAGGTGAGTGTTCTCACAGGGCATGTACTTATTTTGAGTAACAAACCAAATAATTCATATTCGATGTTTTAGTTTACACCAATAAACCTAATTAAGTCAATATTCTCAATTTATTAACTTATAATTACTTCAACATTATCTCTTCGTTAGTATAGTGGTCAGTACCCCAGCCTGATGTGGGAAACCCGGGCTCGATTCCCGTCTGAAGAGATATCTACTGAGGTTCTGTGTGAACCTGAGGTTCTGTGTGGACCTATCTACTGAGGTTCTGTGTGGACCTATCTATTGAGGTTCTGTGTGGACCTACCTACTGAAGTTCTAAGTGGACCTATCTACTAAGGTTCTGTGTGGACATATCTACTGAGGTTCTGTGTGGACCTATCTACTGAGGTTCTGTGTGGACCTATAGCTACTCAGGTTCTGCGTGAACCATTTATTTTATCGTAGAATTTTCTCAACACATGGGTTTTAGCTTTTCAAGAAGCAGCATATGCTCATGTGTCGTTTTCGCGGATTTAGTTGAGTCCCGCACGTTTTCTTTGAGTTCTAATATTGGAAGTAAAGTAATCCAATTCAATACTAAGTTGGTTTTAGTGAACTTAAGCTTGAGCAATTCTATGATTTTCTCAAGAAAAGCCAGATAACATCCAAGGTAACCGATATACTTTATTAGTTTATAATTTTATTAGATTTAATTTAGCTTGGCTGTATTAAGATCTATTTTCTCTTTTATTTTAACAATCTAATGTCATTCACAAATCTAAGATATCAAAGACATATGCACATTTTTGCTGTTCAATTGGTAAAAGACTTATTCTTTGCAGGCTTTTTTTTCTGTACCCCTATTTTTCTTTGGTTTCTCCTTTTCGGACTACCATTACCATGATCACTGCACTGAGCGAAATTTCGAGTTGATATAACTCAAATATGAGTTGTCCTAGACCGAAGCGTATTGCTAATAGTGGACAGCCCAGACCTCTGAATTACGGAAACCAAATCGAAGAAATTGCATCAACTCACTATTCATAAGTTATAATAGCACAGAGGATGGGTTATTTTATGCGTTGGAATAGCTCACGCCCCACCGTCTTAAATGATTGATAGGCTACCGTAGCTACCAGTATATGAATTGTAATACGTTACTACTCGGGCTAGATTAATTCAGTATTCGAGCTATCAAAACTTGACATTTAAGTTGTTCTAGCTTACGATGGTGTCTGGAATAACTCACTCTTTGGGCTACCAGACTCCAAATTTTTGACTACCAGTAACTAAATTGTGGACTATCGGAACTCAAAATATTTCTTTGATTTAACGCCTGCATATTGTGGACTTCAATTGCCTTTTGTTTTTACAAGATATGACATTTTTGTTGTATATTTAAAAAAAATAATCAAATTAATTATAGACAGGAGAGCATACTACGGCTAAGAAACCATGCGGACGAAGTGATGACGATTGCTTCAAAAGGCAACTTGATTTAATATATTGTAAAGAAGCGTGCGATTATCACTTCGCTGAATAAAATTATCGTAGTATAATACTCGTGTTTGTGTATATCATTGGGAATTTAATTATTAATTTTGTAAAACAGGGAAAAAATTGTCAGGTCTTAAAAAAAAGTTATCAAGTTTATATCCACAATATGTAGGCGTACTTTCAAAGAAGTATGAAGGGTACGTCCATACCTGAGAGAAATATCATTTTTTTAGTGTCAATAGAAATGATTAGCCAGTCCTGAGCACTGTATTTTTTTCGCTTTGTCGTTTTCCGCAGGTATATGGACGCACATTTACAATATAAGTATAGAAACTTTTTTCTCAGCTTTAAGAATACACTTAAAACGAAAAATAACATTTCATGTGTAACGCATGTACAAATATTGAGTAAATACGTATTAATAATATTATAATATTAATATATACTTATAAATAATAAGGCTCCATTCCAATAATAACAATTTGTATGCATCTCCCCCTATCCCTCCATTTTACGCCAACTAACCGAAATTATGCAAAACACAAATTTTCACGCACAGAGAACGCAACGGCCAACAAGTATCTATACGCGCGATCGAAGGAGAATTGACGAATAACAATGGAATGAACCGAGCCAAACCTGCACGAGCAAGAATTCGGAACTTTCCATGACCTTACGATCTTGTGATTTACCCTCGATATATATATGTATACGGTTATCCAGCAGCTCGCAGCAATATTTGCCAACAATATGGTCTACATGAGGCACTATGTCATATGTGGAACCACCTTCTTGGACTCGGCCTGACTTGTGGGGTTCCATGTCCAATTCCAGCTGGTTACCCGACAATATGTCCTTGGACTCGCCAAGTTCATTTCACTATTTTCTTTAATTTATTTTAAATGGTACCCATATTGCTATGTCGTGGAGTTTCGTATTTTCTTGTTCTTACTTCAAAACGCAAGATATTTTAACTAAACAAGCTTTATTTTACAATTTATTGAATTTTATGAAGAGTAATAATTATTACTATATTTCGTCGTTTATGTCAGATTGTGATAGCCAATATTCTCCGCAAAGTTATATAGTAGATGCGAACTAAAACCGATCCCTGAGGTTGTTGGTTACAACTTGGGAATAACGGTTAAATACCTTTTGCCAAATGCGTTGGTAAGAGTGAAATATGGGATAATAATAATAATAATAATAACATATAACAGGCCAGACGTCATGTTCCAAATCAAAAAAGAAGAAATCACCTATCTTATAGATATATCCATACCTAATGACCATAACATCCGAGAAGAAAATAAAAAAATAAAAAAAAATATACGAAAAAGATAGCAAAGTATACTGAATTGGCAATAGAAGTCCACATACTTTGGAAACAGAAAAAAGTAGTCATCATACCATTCATCATTTCAGTTACTAGCATCACCCCACACATTTTCAATACTCATCTTGAACAACTCAATCTAAACGCAAATATCCACACAAATATACAAAAGTCTGTCATCCTAAAAACATGTAATATAGTATGATCATTCCTAAATTCAACCGAAGAATATGAGTGGACTTCGTTAGCCCGTCACCTCAGAAACCAAACACCACTTGATTAAAAGTAAGAAAAACCATAATAATAATAATAATAATTACTAATAAAAACTAATGTGTGGCCGGCTGTGGCGCTGTATCTAACAGTGCTGCTGCTGCTACCGTAGCAAAGCTTTCCAAGCAACGGGCCTTTAATCGAGCTGATAGCCCAGGTAATATCGTGTCTCGTCGAAGTATCCTAGGGTAACATCCCTGGGTACTGGAATCTCGCATTGTTACGACTCGCAATGTTGATGGAAATGGATGCATTCTATTGACGGATGGACTCAGGGATGATTTGCTGGACGCCTATGAAGAGAGCGACCTGTAAGAAGAGGCTACATGGCAAAGATGCATGTATTGTGGTGCCGGAGACCCGAACAAACCCTGAATTCAATCACATCTCTAAACAACACCTTAGAGACCATGCAGTATACCTTCGTAGGTTCGCCTATGTGAGGACTCCACTAAATCAACCAGAAGCACCTGTTGCACCGGCTCAAAGTCAGACTCAACCGGAGCAGGTGCCAGTTCACCACCACCAAGTTTTCCCCGGAAACGCCGACTATCTCGGAGAGAAAATAGAATCAACGGCAAATGTTATATCAAACAGCAGGACATCGCTAACATGGATGCAGCTCTCACCGATGAACTTCAGGGAATTCCAGATATAATATCTCTCAACAACGCCGTTTACCACGCTGCTTGTCAGCTAGTACCAAATGCTAATGCCAACGATTTTGCCGGAACTGTACGCAAGATCGAGCGCAGAATTGAGAGTGTTTCTAATAAGATCGTCATGACACGGCAACAGACTACTAGAATACAGTGTGTGGTCGAATATATCCCAACAAAACGAACCTTTACCAATAAGATCAAAGGTATAGCAAGACAACTTCGACAAGAGCATCACACACTGAATAAGGCTAAGCTACTTACAATTAAACAGCGATGCCTTGACCGTATACGCTCTTTAGGAGTCATAAAGAAGAGTCTAATCAAGAAACCTAGAGGAATTAAGGATAATACACCTTTCACACTAAACCTTCTAAACTACTAGAAGGCCCACAGCATGTGATTAAAGATCCACCGTCAGCAATTGATGTTGAGAATTTCTGGAAGGATATCTATGAGAGCACCACGCCCATCAACGAAAACACACCATCACTAGTTAATTTCAGATCCTACTGTACCCGATTTCAACAAGATCATCGTTATGAACCGGAAATCACTCGGGAAGAGGTTGAAAAGGCACTCGAGGGGACCAAGAACTTTTCAGCCCCTAGGCAGGATGGCATTAACAGCTTTTGGTGGTAGAAGTTCCCTAGTACTCATTAACATCTTGCCAGAATATTCACCCCTTGGATCAACGGGCATGAACCAATACCTGAATGGTTAGTCGAAGGGAGAACACCACTTATACCGAAGAAAGGCAATCTGGCTAAGCCCAAGAATTATAGACCTATCACCTGTCTCAATTCTCGTTATAAGATTTTTAGACGTATTTTGTATTCAAAGTTATTGAGTGCAGTGAATCCGGTCCTGAGTGACGTAGTGGAGCAGCGCGGAGGAAGAAAGGGATTTGAAGGATGTAAAGAGAATTTGCTAATAGATAGGTGTATCACACAGGATTCAATCCAATATAAACTAAACCTATCGATGGCTCGGATTGATTACAAGAAAGCGTTCGACACAACATCGCATGAGCGTTAGTGATGTGCATTGAACAACTTATGCCGCTCTGGAAATCAAAGTTTTCTATAATATCTGGAAATACAAAAGTAGTAACGGAGTCTATAGCATTGAAGAGAATAGTCTTTCAGGGCGACTCTCTACTATTTTGCATATCGCTGCTTCCGATCTCGGTATCCCTACGGAAAACTAGCGGATATCAGTGTGGCCCACCAGGAACAAGGTCACACATCTATTTTATATGGATGATCTTAAGTTGTATGCCACGAGTGAGCGAGATCTACAGCAGTCTCTGAAGGTGGTTCAAGAATATACTCGGGATATCGGTATGGAATTCGGATTTGTTCGGCGAGATGAATTACGGAAACTAGATATAGATACACGCAAGTTGATGCATATGAACAGAAGTATCCATCCACGCTCACGGATTTACCTTCCGCGATACCAGGGAAGAAGAGGGCTTCTAAGCTTGGAAAGGTTGCATGACAGATTAACTATAAGTTTAGCGTGCAAGGTGGCTACTACTACGGCTCGTCCGAGACCACGAAACAACGGGCATAGGAGCTTTTCTTTTTAAGATTGCAGGTAAAGCTGCAGGGGAACTAGTTCTCAAATTTATAATAGGCGACGATCGATCTCACACGAGGCTGGAGTCTCCTCAAGTTAAACGTCAAGTCAAAACAGTCGAACAAAGGTTTCTTTTGAAAGATCACCTCACCAAGCCACAACATGGGGTTTTTTACAGGAACATCGAAGACCTTGATCTATCCCGAGAATTAAACTTTCTCTTTTCTTAGATCTGCCGGCTTAAAATATGGCTTTATAAATGTCATTAATATATATTACAAACAATAGGGGGCCCAATACGCTACCCTGTGGCACTCCCCAGACAAACTCCCTTTTTGTTGACATATCATGCAATATCTTGGTCATTTGATTCCTTTCTCTCAGATAATCTACAATCCAATCAAGAGCTGTGTCACTTACACCATATAATTTTATTTTTTTTACCAAAATTTCGCGATCGACGGTTTCGAACGCACGCTTTAAGTCTACAAAAACGCTTAGTATTATTTTTCCTTCATTCATTTCATTTCATTCCTCCAATTGGCACTGACATACTGAATTGCAGACTAACATGAGTGTTTGGACCTAAAAGCCGATTGCCCCACATACAAGAGATTGTTGGTTACAAAATATGATTTTAATTGCGCACAAGCTATAGGCTCCAATATTTTATCCACCACTGGCTACTCCCCAGGAGTAGCAGGCTTTGGTATCTTAGGAATTGGTACAATAACACTTGTCTTCAGGTCTTTTGGAAAAGTATCAGATTCAAAAGAGGTATTTATTAAGTATAAAAGGGAATATCCCACTATGCAAAATATGTCCTTTATTAGTTTTATATTTAAATAATCGTCACTGGTGCTTTTATTCTTCAAATTAAAAACGACTTTATGTAGTTCTGCAAGAGTAATCTTGGTAAACTGTAAAAAACTCATCTGTTTGTTCTCCTTTATCTCACTCTGCCATTCTTGTATTTCTATACTCTGAGCTACTTCCTTTAGACTGTCCAAATAAAAGTCATTAAAATTCTCTTCGATTGGTCCATTATATCTTCCAAAGTCTATATCAGAAAAATCAATGTGTTTCCTCTGGCTGCTTATAGTTTTTATTTGTTCGCTTGGATTATTTTTCATTGATAAGAGATTTTTTCTTGCGAATCACGGTCTTTTTCTTATTTGGCAGTCGCAATGTTATTAATGAAGTATCGAAACTATACCCCAAAAATACGAGTTCTTTGACGGATGTACAGAACTTTTTCTTAAAGTTGATTAAAAATCCTAATTTGTTAAGACTTATTGACCGCATCCTGACAACCTGATTGGGAAGGGTATATTATAAGAATATCATCAAGGTAAATGATAAATAGAATAATCCATTTTCTTAGTACAGTATCATAATCATATAATATCATATAGTAAAAAATAGTATTAACCCTCACTTTGAAAAATATCGCCTGTTTAAAAGTATGTTTAATTCTCCATGAAACTATGTAAGTTTTATCGGAATCGGTTTAGTAATAATAAAGTTATTCAAAATTGGTGCGATGTCTTATTCACATACTAGTAAAAATGTACCTAACAAATTTTTTTTAAATTCAATTTTCCGCAAGGTCGCAAATTGTTGCAGCAACTCTCAGTTGGACCTTATTCAGTGCCCTTCAAATGATAGTAAACAAATAGTTTTGTTCCAACGCGCCGTTTTTTACATCTTGCTTGATATAAAATTTTTTTAAAAATTATTTAATTTATTTTAACATATGTTAACAAAATGTATGAAATCAAAAGTGTAAATATTTTAAATTTGAAAAATTTATAGGATTGTATTTACCACCAGCAATAGGCTTCATGATGCTTTTTAAAAATTTTTACAAAAACTTAGCGGAATAACAGAACTAAATACACTGATTTTGTTCAACCACTCTAATTTAATTGACACACCACACTAGAAAAACAAACTTTGAACTGAAATAATTTTAAGGTTGGCCATAATATAAATATAACAGGGCTGATTAATGACACCCTAGTTGTTACTTAATTAAGTGCTAATGATTTTACGACATAATTATAACTTTGGTTTTATCTATTTTGACCAGCTTTTACCTGAAATTCGCTTGTGTGTGTTGGTACATTACTAATAGTAAGTTATAGTGATAATATGTAGATGGTGACACGTAAGTAAAATGTACTAGAAAAGTCTAGAACACAAAAAGTCGAGAAGAAAGAAATGACCAAGTAACACGTTGTTAAATTTTTGTTCCTAATTTTTATATTGAGTTCCAAATAAAACCCAAAGAAAATGTCTCCGAAGTTGCATTAAATATAACATCGTATCTACAAAACGGTATTGAAAAGAACCAAAAAGAAAATATCGTAACAAAATATCCTCTTTTTGAAAACTGCCCTTTGCTACTGGCACCTATACTGGGACCTGAACTGACATCTTGGCTAGACCCTAAGACACTCCGCCAATATAAGATTATATACTAGAAATTATTTAAAAAGATAGAAACCCCAATAAAACATGCAACACAGAACGCTACAGGATATTCTTTGTTTTCATACAAATCAAAAGTAAGAATAAATTAAAGGGAATGTCCAGTTGACGCCCTTCAAAAACATTAAAACAATAAGTGACATAAATCTTAATCTTCTTTCTTTCTTCTAAACAAATCATATACATGAAATTGGCAAGTATTAACCCTCAATTGTCTATCTTTATCAGGTATGAGAAAAAAGCGGAACAAAGAACCTTTTCCAGGTACCCCAAAATTGCAGTTACGGCCGAGGAATTTTGGGGTTTATTTGACATTAGACTTAGACTAGAATATTTGGTGCCAAATGTTCAACACTGAGACACGGAAAATTATTTTAAACGTTCTGGAGTATTTTCAAAATGAAAAAGAAAATAGCCTTCAGCCAATTTCAGCTGTGAAATGCACTGCATCAGCCTGTACGATTAGTGAGGCAACTGTAGCCAGGATCCGAAAGGAATATGCAAGAGGAACCTCTCCCAGGGTAAGCGATTTGAAATTTATTCACATATGAATTCAGGGTGTCCGACGGTGGATTGCGTATTAGACATTTATTCTAAGTGTTTATATTCAATTATAAAGTAATAAAAGAACATAGATATAATATTCAATTTTCTTCCTAGGCTAATAGAGAAAAGCGTGCCCTAAAAACAAGGTATTTAACTGAGGGAAGAAAAACCCAAATACGGAACGTAGTTTACAATATGATTACCACTCATAAGTATGTCACACTGCAACCAAATTGTTGACCTAAGCAAGTCCACATTAGGTCATTTGTTAAAGCATTTGGGATTTAAATTTAAAAGGGACAATGGCAGGCGCTACATTATGGAGAAAGCGGGTATTGTTTCAAAACGTATACAATTTTTGAGAGAATATACAGAAAACTTGTTATCAGAAACTTCGTTATATGTTGTTTTTATATATAGACGAGACATGGATACAAACTATAAAAAACAAAAATAATAATATATAATTCCAATAATTCTGGTTTTATTTTTATTTGATATTTGACGTTTCTGAAATAATACATTCCGGATCTGACCACAGATACCCATCAGGATACAAAATACACCCTCATATTACATTAGGTATCTCTTCCTCAGGTACACGTTAGGGTACCTGGTAAAAGATAGAACATTAAGACTTGTCATTTATTATTTTACTGTTTTTGAAGGGCGTCAACTGGACATTCCCTTTAATTTATTCTTGCTTTTGATTTGTATGGAAACAAAGAATACCCTGTAGTATTCTCTGTTGTATGTTTTATTGGGGTTTTTGTCTTTCTAAATATTTTCTACACTAACACAGTTACAAAAAGAAACGGGCCATGCATTAGCGGCATTTGGATACCGAATAAATTAATTGTTGGCGCCAGACAAAGACAATGAGGAAGTGAGGGAGACAATAACTGCCCTAGCCTATGCAGCTCAGTTAATCTGCAATGTGCAATGTGTAAATTACTAGAAAACTGCAAACCGGACGAATTTTTGTTAGGAAAGAGTTTCCTAAAAGATTTAAAAGATAGCGAAGCTGCCAAGAAGACGGGTTTAGAACTAAAGGCCAGTACATCATATAGTACAAAAACTTCATCTTATAAGCAGTTCTCTCGAAATTCTCTCGACCTTCAGTCAGCAACCCACAAACCCAAGGGAAAGCAAATTACTCCGGAAAACATTTAAACTTCAAGCGCCAAGCCTTCTACACCAGGATAAATACATCGAACACTCGCTACCCCCACCACCTCAGGAGCGAACACAAGAAACCACCCCAGCACTCTAGGCAACAAAACTAACTGAAACTCAAATAACAAGAAATTATGCAGGCCGCTAACCAAACCACCTACCTGAATGGGAAAAAATTTCCAACAACCCTGTAGTTATACAGTGGATAAAAGGTCGAAATACCATTCAAAATTAAACCTTTTCAAAAAAAGCCTCAAAAAGTTCATATTTCTAATAGAGAACTTCGTATTTACAGGGAACAAATTGATAACTTATTAACAATAGGGCGATATCTGAATGCAAATCAATGTCGGGAGAATTTTTATCCGCATACTTTTTGAGAAAAAAGCCGGACGAAAAATATAGATTAATTTTGAATCTGAAAAATCTAAATTCTTTCATAGAAGCCCATCACTTCAAAATCGAAGATTACCCGATCGTCACTAGGTTAATTACAAAAGATTCCTAAACCGGTGGTCAAGATGACTATATGATTATGATACTATTTTTTTCTGAGTATATAAATTTTTACAAAAAATCATACGGTTTGTCAATTTTTTGTTGTTCTTGCAGGATCCACAGCAAAACCAGTATCTTTCACAAGGATTCAACTCGTGGAACGGTTAAGAGACTGTCCATCCAAAAAATCAGATATGTATTTTGGGTTATCGTTGAAATGAAATTGTATAATTGGGGTGGGGGGGGGGGGGGGGGGGGGGGGGAGTTTAGAGTTTCCAAAACTTATTTATATAAAATTTATGCACATTTCTCTACATTCTAATTTCATCTCTAGTAAAACATACCTTATTGTTCAACGGGGGGGGGGGGGGGGGGCTCAAGGGTGCTGGGAGGAGATATTAAAAAAACATAAAATAAATGTTTCTCCAATGATAATATCGTAAAAATAAACCACCTTTGATTATTCCAATTTCTATAATTTAATAACCATAAAAAGGGGTTCGGAGGGGGCAAAGATGTAAGATATTAAAAACAAAATACAATGTTATCATATTTATAACGGTTTCTTTCAATTGAAAACATTTTTTGTCTCATGTTACCAAGATAATCTTTTTTGGCCACGATTCCGTCGAAATTCGCCTGTGTGCAACATTAGGAATGAGCATTAATTGATTTTAATGTATACACAACACCCCTCCTCGCGAAAATCCTTTAATTCTAATACATTTCTAAATTTAATAAATTCGGGTCCTGGCAAACCTTTTGTTAAGATTGGTTACATGATCCTATATAAATCATATTTATTAACTTATTTTTAATATGCTCACTAACAAAATTGAATTTGTTGACGAGTTCTTTATTAACGATAAACACCCCTGATTGTCTTCAGAAAACGTAACTACGTCAACATTAATATCAACATCAATAAAAAGTTTTCTTAACCATAATCCATCAGTAATAGAAATGCAAAGAGCTACTAACTCCGCCTCTGTCGTTGATAATGACACACATGATTGATTTCTTGTAGTTCACATTAAAATATTTCCAAAAACTTTAAAAATATATCCAGTAACGGACTTTCGGTCAAGTGCATCACCTCCCCAATCAACATCGACAAAACAACACAAATTAACATCCGTCTGCTTTCTAAAATATTCTAAACCTATATTAATGGTACCCTTCAAATATCTTAATACTTTCTTCAATCGATCATAAACCTCATCCGATGCATTATTGTCTTGAAAACGACTGAAGAAATTTACAGCAAAACAAATATCAGGCCTTGTACCTAGCATTAGATACATTAAACACCCTACTAATTCACGAAAAGGTTTATTCGTCTTCTGACTACATTACATACATCAAATCTCAGTTTAGGATCCATTAGTATAATTGAACTGTTACAATCTTCCATACCAAATTTGTTTAATATGTTTTGAATATTTCTTGACTGGTCAATTCTTAGAATTCCACGTTCTTTGTAATAACTAATCTTTAAACCAAGAAAATACTCTAGCTCACCTTTATCTTTCATTTGAAATTTATCCATCAGCTTACCTTTAATATGACTCAATTTATTTAAATCCGGACCTATCAAAATTATGTCATCAACATAAATTAAAAGAAATATTTTTGTACAATCTATACTTAAAGTATATAAACAATAATCATTTTCATATCTAATAAAACCGATTTCTAATAGAAATTTATTTATTTCATCATTCCAGCGTTTAGATGACTGTTTCAAACCATACAATGATTTCTTTAACTTTAAAACCAAACTGGAATCATAATTTACACAATATAAATATCTTCATTAAGAGTGTCGTTTAAGAATGCCGTCTTCACATCTAGTTGTTGGAAATGATAACCTATAATTAACAAGGCTCTTATAGTTGTCATTTTTGCTAACTTTTTCCCAAGTTTCATTCTTTTCTATAGACTCAAGTTCATTATCTACTGCTTTATGCCAATTTTTCTTATCTGACCTATTTTCAAAATCATTAAAACAACTTGGAACACGTTCAACAAAGCTACAAGCATCAAATGCCATGTACATTTCATAGTCTTCATACTTTTTAGGCAATTTTACGTTACGTCTCTCTAATCTTATATTTCCTGATAAATTTCTGTCCTCACTTTCAACCTCATGCTCTTTTTCACTATCGTTTTCTTTTTCTATTTCCTATTTCTTTTCATCTTTCTCTCGCTCACATTCATCTAAATCTATCTCGTCTTCAATATTCACAGATTTCATTTTTAAATAATGTTTGCTTCCGTCAAATTCTACATCCCTTGAAATAATAATTATATCTTTTTCGATGTCCCACAATCTATACCGTGTTTGACCATAACCTACCCAGCATGACACATTTCTTTATTTTTGATTCAAACTTATTTCTGGATTGGTTTGGAATATAGCTATAAACAGTACTGCCAAACACGCGCAAATTACTTACAATAGGTATCTCTCGATGCCATATTGCTGCTGGTGCCTTACCATCAAGATTTGAACTAGGTGACCTACCTATTCATGAGATAATTAGCGGAATGAACTGCTTCACCCCAGAAACTTTTTGGAATCCCACATTCATCCATCATTGCTCGAGCTTCCTCAACAAGGCTTCTGTTCATGCGTTCAGACTTACCATTCTGTTGAGGGCTATAGGGTACTGTGTACTCTAAAATCATGCCATTTAATTTACAATAGTCTGAAAACTCCTTTGAAGAATACTCACCCCCGCCATCACATCTGAACTTAAATATTTTTACTATCAAACATTGACCGTCCATACTTACAAACTCTTTAAAATTTTCAAACATATTGTTTTTCTTTTTTATCAAATAAGTAAGTAGTAAAAATTGAAAAATCATCTATAAATGTAACAAAATAATTAAAACCATCATACGTGGTTGGAGTTATCGGTCCACATACATCAGAATGAATAATTTCTAAAATTCTCTTACTTTATGTTCAACATCCGTAAGGTACTTTAGATATCTTACCATTTACACACGACTCACAAAACTCTACCTTTTGAAGTTTTATGTTTTTATCTAATCCATCTACTATATCATTTTTTATTAACTTTTCTAAAGTCGAAAAACCCATATGACCATACCTTTTATGCCATTTCAAAAAGTTATTGTCACCACTTTCATTGCTTAAACATTCTGCTTTAAACACTTGAAATGAGACTTCGTATAAATTTTTCATTTGACCAATCATGATTAAACTTTTATGGTCTGTACAACCAGAACCTATAAAAAATATCAACTCTTTCCCTACATCAGGTTTCATAATTTTTTCTTTATCCTCCATCAACCCTTGTCCCATAAAACAAATATTTTTATTGACTTCTCCTACTTCATTGTCTGTATTGCTATTATTACCTATTAGAATCATACTCTCATCTTCTTGTGATGCATCATTTTCATAATGATCATGGTAACACTGTCCTCTATCTCTTGCTTGATTTCCATACCATCTTCCTCCATTACCGCCTCTTGTACCTCCTCTACTTTGAGCTTGATTATTTTAGCCTTCACCATTTTGTCCCGAATGCCTGTCAGGTAATCCTCTCGCGTGCTGATATGGACGCCCTCTATTGGTATACTGAAAAGCCTTCTTAATAAATCTTCTTCTTAAAAAATGCATGCTGCGAAACAGCTGGTAAATCTACATTACGACTCTCAGATACTCTGTGCTTCTCGTATTCTGATAAAAGCTTGGTTTTTACTTCTTCGTAATTCGTTTTTGGTAAATTCTCTATCACGTGTTGTATGATTTTGGTAGACTTAATAGTAAACTAGATCATCGTCACTTATCGTGGCATCAATAGCCTTTAGCTGTCGTACAACCCCTTCATACTCTAAAATATGGTTCTCTAGACTTGCTCCTTCGTTTAACGTCATCGACATAATTTTTTTCTTTAACAGTAACTGTCCTTGGACCTCTTTCCTCTCATATCTATTTTTAAGTGCTTGCCACATTTCATATGCAGATTCTTTTTCTCTTAACCATTCCAACTGCGAGTCATTTACGCATTCAGTGATTTTGCCTTTCGGCCATTTTTAACAAAAGCATTCCTTTTATCTTCCATTAACGTGTCTATTTTTTGTTTCTTTGCTTACTTGCTCTGTAACCCTATTTTTTGCTAAAATCATCTCGATTCTAAAGTTCCAATTATAATAATTATTTCCATTTAATGACTCGATACGGTATCCCTTTGCCGGAACCATGATTTCACTTCACACTTTACTTTCCTCTTAAATCCTTATTTGCTTTGTCCTGCACAGCCTGAGTGATCTGGTGACCTGGGCGCATAACCTGTTATATTTAATGAAACTTCAAAGACATTTTCTTTGGGTTTTATTTGGAACTCAACATAGAAATTAGGAACAAAAACTTAACTTATTCGAACAACGTGTTACTTGGTCATTTCTTTCTTCTCGACTTTTCTAGTATATTTTACTTACGTGTCGCCATCTACATATTATCACTATAACTTACTATTAGTAATGTACCAACATTAGGAATGGGCATTAATTGATTTTCGTGTATATTACAACAACTATGACCACCTTAAAGCAACTTGCGCATGAAAAGGTTTCCAACACTTGTTTAGGTGTAGCTCCCAGAAATTCGAAATTATCATCAGTTTGCGGTTGAGTATTTTGTGTCTCCTCTATGTTTGGGTTAACCATATCGACCGTTATTACGCTGTCGGGTTGATGGACGTCAACCGTATTCACTTGTCGTTCAGGGGTCTCCTCAAATACTGGAAATGACAAAACACCTGTGTCAATGGATGTCAGTGTTCTCTGCTTTAATTATTTTAGAAAAAAAAATGTAGTTTAACGACTACGTGTATATCAGCTTTAGGAGTATAAAGATTCGCTATGTATGTACATTGAACAACCCAAATTTATTTTTTGTAGTTTAACGACTACTTTGACACAAATTTTGTTCTTAAGAGAGTATAACGACTTCTATTGGTGCGAATATACGTATTATTTGTGAGAATTTATTTCTTCATTATTGGAATGGTCCGACATGTCTGAAAAGTAACTTATCGTATTTTTTCTCTTTATATTTTTGTCACTGGTATTTAGTCTGTTTATATCACTAATGCCTCTTTTTGGCATTTTGAAGCATCTTGCACAGTATCTTCCACCAACTATTTTTTGGATATTAATACGCGCAATT
Source organism: Barypeithes pellucidus (assembly GCA_963991005.1). NCBI lineage: Eukaryota > Metazoa > Arthropoda > Insecta > Coleoptera > Curculionidae > Barypeithes > Barypeithes pellucidus. The sequence goes on from OZ022559.1 coordinate 40,777,874, forward strand.
TTGTCGCTTGTGTATCCAACGGGTATGAAAAACGAAGTGATTCTACTACCTGCTAGGATTACTCAGAGGGACAAAAAAGGTTTTTATTTATTTACTTTAAAAACATGTACCTCGAAGGGTGGCGACCGACGATACTACTTTGTGTAATTATCGAAGAAGAAAAGCAAAGTAAAATTTCACCCCGACCCTCCGAGGGGGTCGGGACGCATTTTGGGCCCACTTCAACGACTCTGATAAAAGCTTTATACCAAAACTCAGATTGAGATCCTAAGACTCATTGTAAAGAACTAACTTAGACGCGTGCCGGTATTTATAAGGGGTTTTCATTATGTATTTTGTTGCCTACGTGAGAAATCGCATGACCTATCCCACACAGCATATCTCATTTCAGAAATATCTCTGAAATATTTCAAATATTTCAAAAATATAACATTTCATATCAATATTGCTGAAATATTTCTGAAATCTAACTTGTAATGTTTCATCCAGAATATTTATGAAATATTTCAGATTCATTTCATTGATTTATTCAAATATCGTCTGTTCAGATTGTGTGGGACTGCTAAGAGATGGCACTACGGGTAATTTTCTTTCTTCTTTCTCGACTAACGTTGATAATACAGGGTGAAGTATAGATACAACAAAAGAGTTCGAAACCGGTCTGCAGGTGGTGACTTCCTATGAATGGAAAAGGCTTTCTTTTCTTGCTAGTAAGTACCATTCAATCTGAATTAGTATTTTAAAGTGCTACTGATGGGTAGACAAAAATACGACCTTATTGTATGTGTATATGTATAATTTGTGCGCATTTTTTTTTAATAAAAATATATTCTTGATTTCTATATTATTCCAGTTTATATTTCAGAAATCTTACAAGAAAATATTTCAGAAATGTAATTATGAAATATTACTTTTATGGGACATTTTTAGGTTTCTGAAACATTTCATCAATATATCATCAATATTTCGAAATTTTTCTGAAATATTTAAAATCTTTCAGAGAAACGTATATGAAATATTTCCGAATTTTCAATATTTTTACCTATTTGACTATATGACCTATTTATCCGACCCGTCGATTCCTTTTCGGTGCGGTTCATCCGGTCACTTATTGGCAGCATTTAATTTTTCTTTTTGTTTACCAAAACCCGTGGTTTCAAGGCAAATTCGTTTTTCTATTTCGGAATGTCAAATGACATCATGAGTGGCGTACGTGCGCTGGACCCCTACCTTTTTGGTGATGTTATGCAACATTTTTGGCTAAGCAAAGAGAAGTAAAACTTTTTCATTTTAGTTCATATGATCAACAGTGAACTTTTTGATCATAATACAATGAAGGTAGGATCGAAGAACTTTGAATAAAAATAATTTTATTGATCTTTATTTTTAACATAGATTATTAAGTTTAAATTATTTTATTTTTTGAAAATATTTTATTAAACTTTAATTAGTATTTTGAAAGTTATTAATTTATTTCTGAAAATAATTTATTAAACTTTATTTAATTTAAAACTTATTTAATTAAAACTTGAGCCAACATTGCTATGTCTTATAATACTTTTCATTTTATTAAATGATTAGTTCATTTAATTGTCCCCTCGTATTTTAGATGATAATAAACGCTGACTTCGCGGTTCCCTTCGCGCGCGTTACGCAATCGCGCCAGATAGTCTCGTCCTTTATTTATAAATTTCTAAGCGCGTTCTTTATATCAGTTAAAATTTAGTTTTTCTAAAATTGAATAAAATATAAACCCTGGGCATTACATTGGTTTTATTATAAATTCAAAATGATATTGGGTTTAAAGGTTGAAATTAAAACGATTTAGTAGTTTTATCAACAAATAAACTTGTGTAAAAAGTCAGTGATTAGTTTTAATAAATGCACCGATATAAATTTAAAACAATGGTTCTTTTACATTTTTACATTATACCTAAACTAGGAAAATTAATTAGGAAATTCGTTTTTGTAATAATTTGAATTAGTGTTACGCCCTTTAGCTAAGCCAACCTAGCAATTTAAAAATTATCTTCGGCTTTTTCTTCTTCCCAAAACTGTGCTATTAACGGTTTACGAACGAGATACAGCCGGCGTCCTCTCTATTATAGTATGAAAGCCATGTGCTAAATAAATATTGTTATACATAGGTACAATTGTATTCATTGAAAATGGGGACACTAAATTTGTTATAATGTAAATCGGTCTTCATTGATTTTGACTTCATTAAAAGTTTATGGTTGACAATGCTGTCACTGTCAGAATTCACAAAATGCCTTGCCATTTAACAGAACTTGAAAAAGTTCAAATAGTAGCAAGAATTGAAGATGGGTGGTCAATACGTGCACTAGCAATTTTATACGGAAACGGCAAGAACACAATTTTAACAGAAAGGGTCTTTGAAAAGGAAAACTGATACTGGCCAGGCCCGCATTTCCGACCCAAAAGAATCGGAGCTAAAAAAAAAACTGGGTAGCTGCGTAAAAAAATAATACTCAAAGATGATCGTAGACAGTCTCGGATAGTTTTTGCCCTTAATTATATAATCCGCGACTGTCAGTTGTGGAATGCGGCAGTGTTTCCCAGCCCGGTGAGACCTCTTATGGCGGGGATCGAAGCATATAAGTAGGCCGTGCAAGTGACGTCACAGCCAGGCAGGTTACTCCATACGTTTATCCTTTTGTGTCTATCGTTCTGTGTCAATATCAGACTCGGGTTTGTTCGATTTGACCTAGGCCATATTTATCTCCCTTTAATGAATCGGAGAAGGTTGATGCAGACAGAGACAGACATAGAATGCGAGCAGCACAAGTTCTTAAATTATTTTACAACCGAACATCCTTCGTCTGGAATGGAATAAAAATCAAGTAACATATGATTTATAATGTGATTGAAAATGGTGGAGGAAACGTCATTAAATTCTAAAATAATTTTTAATTTTCTATTCTTTTCACGAAAGCGGACCTTTTCGTTTTGTTGCTGGTAAGTAATTTATCATTGAAATATTTTTTTATTAATTTTTATTCGTTATTGTTATTTTATATTATAAAATTGTCCCATTATGTCCCAAACTTCTCACGCAAACTAGCAACAAACACATTTTTAAAGAATTTTACTTAAATTTTACAATCTAAAAGTCAAAAGCTACAACATAATATTTACAGCTATATAAGTTATATTAACCAGTAGTCAGAATTTTGATAAGTCCGGTAATATATTATTATAATAATTCTTCTTTCATAGTTTAATTGAGAATCCCATAATGACTGAACATTAAAGAGGACTTCGATCACTAATGCTGCCAGGAGTATGCTACGAAACAAACAAATTGGAAGCCCATAATCATAATGATGGTGCATATATTTACTTGGTTAGTAGCTGTACATATAGTATTGTATTTACCTTGATTTGTTTGAAGTTTAAGATGGTAAAATATTTTATGTAAATTTTGATTTATTTCCTATTTTTAAATAAAACTAATTACAACCTTCAATCTCTGAATTCTGTATTTCTAGTATTGTTACTAGTTCAATAATAATATAAAAGTATGTAAGGACAATTTTAAAGCGATATTTACAGCTGAAAACCTATGTCAAAATCCTAATATTTGATTTTCTCTACTTAGTAAATCAAATGAAAGGGTTTTGATGTTTTCTTTGCTTAAATGTCACTTTAAAATATTGACAGTAATACAAATTTGGACAAAAGTGACATTTGAAAAGCACGTGCGCGCCAGGCATAATGGATGTCGCCGTGTCATCGCCTACTTCGAATATTTAACACGGCAGTTTGTCTTCTTCCTGGTTATAAGTATTCGTTGGTGTTTCCTGACGAAAAGGTTTTTCAATCTAAATATAGGTAGTAAATTCGGGTACCTATACGTTGTTACATTGAGTAAAAAATATGTGTTATTACAGAAATACTTTTATTCATTTATCACATTTAATTAGATCATTTTATTTTGTTTAGCGACGCCAATGTTTATTGCTCATAACCTTAAAAACAATAAATCAATTAGAAAAGCCTGATTTACGCAAATAGGGCAAAACTAGTCTCAAGACTTGTCCCCATTTTCAATGAATACAACTGTATATACATTTTGGAAAAATGACAATGACATCAAATTACAAATAATCACAGTTCAAAATGTAGTCAGCAGAATAGAAGATCCCAGGAAAACCACATCTCGTTTGAGGAATAATTACATCTGACTGGAAATATTGTAAAGCCGCCTCTAGTATGGCTAAAAAAAAAGCAGTAATGTAAACCTTCCTGATGCCAAAAGTCATCCTGATGATAGTTAATAAAAACTTGACATTTATTTATAGGTTACTTACAAACACAATGTCATTAAGTTGACACAAATTATAAAATAATGATAAATTTTAAGTTTATTTTTTAATATGCCATGTTTAGGAAAAAAACTCAGAAGGTCCTTATTCCTAAAGGCACGATAAATCCGGATGAAGATACCTTAATAGAAATTCCTGTCAACCTTAAGAACCAACCAATAGTTGTAGCAAAAAGGAGCGATGGCTTCGACGAAAGTTTTAAACCAAAGCAATATTCAACAAGTATTAGATCAAGGACATTAGTAGTCGACGAGGATCCTGTAGTTCCTTCAACTAGGAATCGCGGCATAATTAGGGACCATCATAGAAGTGAGGAATTTTCTCCAGGTTTCAACAGTACTATTAATGAAGCAGGAAGTTGTTCCTATTTATATCAATCAGCATCTGATATACCGACCGTAGCCAACTTAGATGAAACCGAGATAATCGAAAGAAAAAATTTTCAACAAAAATTGGAGAATTTCCAACAAGCTAGAAGAGAGTTATTGTTAGGAACTACTAGTTTAGCAACAAGATCAAGCCAGTTAATTCCCCAAATAAGAAACCAAAATGAGCCTACTTGCGTTACATTGATTCCCCAAACAATAAGCCAAAATGAGCCTAGTGACGTTACATGGATTCCCCAAACAAGAAGCCAAAATGAGCATACCATTTCAGCCCAGATTGAACAGAATAGAATCACCACAAGTGTTAAGCCTACTCATAATTCAACGATAGGTTTTGATGATGATGATGTGTTGCCTTCGGGAGTACAAAGCATTTATGTGAGATCAAACTGTTCAAACGAAAAATCAAAACGACCATTAGTGCCACAAGATAGTTATTCGCTTCCTCGAAAATACAATACAGGTTCAGGTCATCGAAAATTGGAAAAACGATCCAGGCAGTGTAAGCTAGTGCAGACAGAAGTTAACACCGATTATGACGACGAAGAGGAAAACAATTTGTGTCTTTGTTTGTCCAAATCGACCAATAGTTTGTCAAAATCGAGCAATACTCTTTTCAAGAGAAGATAAGAGGCACTTCACGGGATATTTATTTAGTAAAACAAAAAATGGATAATTAATAAACTATAACATAAAATAAGCATTATATAATATATATACCTATATATACATTTAATTATTTAGAGATTTGGATAGTTACAGGTTGGTTGGTTGCTTGGTTAAAGGCGCGGGTCGGTTTAAAGGCCCGAACTTCAAATCACTGCAGCCTTTCGGCTTACTGTGTACCTCGATCTTGTTAGAAGATGTTTGTTCCTTCTATGAGGTCCAGCAACCTTCTACCAAGCTTGTCATGTGGGAGGTTATCACCACGTTGTATGTTCCCGAAGATATTTTGTCTTCTGCGGGACAGCGCTCCGCAGCGGTATATTAATAGTTACAGGAATAACCATGAATTGATCTCACTAAGTCGCTCATAAGTCTTGATAAATTCCCATTAATTTTATAAATTCTTAATCGCTCGGCTTTAGTTCTTCCTAAATTTCTATACATTTTATAAGAAAAATTTATATAACATTAATGGTGCGAGTCTGTAACGAAATTTCCAACCACGAGAGTCGAGGAGACTAGGTGACGTGCATGTCGCGTTAAAAGTCATCATAAGCTTATACGCTAAGCTTCCCATATTATTCTGATTAATTTCCTTAAACCCAAAAATAAATTTTATTTACTTTTACGACATGTCAAATAGTTTCATTTTCAATGATAAAACTGCTTTATTGGTAAGATCCACTAAGAAAACTCTGGTATTGGCCAATAAATGTATCTTTATTGTTTTTTGGTATACTACCTGATTTATGTTTTAAAAATTTGCACTTGAGCTTGCAACCTGCAGCCGCATTATGGATCATATAATTAAAAGTTACATCTGCATACGTCAACCCATATGCTCGTTATATAAACAGTTGGCTTGTATCCTGATAGCAACCAGTCAAACGGCGAACTAAGAACCTTATTAAGAGGATGCCGGAGTCAGTCGAAATCTCCGATTTGACCCTTGCTCGTTTCACGCTTTGAAAGCACGAGGCGAATTGGATCTTCCCTTGCAGTTAGAAGAATACGTCGAGCGTCCGCCCGTATTCGATACGCCGAAGGAACAACGATAATCGGAAGAAAGAGACTGCACGTGATCGGGGTCTATACTTCAATTTTCTATGTTGAAAAACGGAGTTTTCGCTTCCTACATTTAAAAAAAAAATTAACGAAAGATGTCTAAATTTTGTTAACAACTCGAGGAAAGTCCATAATTCTTTCTATATATAGCAGTAAAAATAATTTAATCTAAAAATCCTCCGAAACAAAAATATAGACTTTCCGCGAGTTCTAATTCTATATTCTATTACAAAGTGTTTTTCCTATCACATTTTTTTCCTAAAACAGGAGTAAACGCTTGGGAAGAAAACTCGTTTACAGGTACTCCGGAATCCTATTAAGCAATAAGAACTTCAAATGTTCTATTCATTTTCTGTTGTATTTTTTGGGGGCTGCGCACACCTGAAAACTTAAGATAACGCCTCCACCGGAAGATGGAGAGCGATTGAAAGCCTAATAAGGTTAGGCAGTATTAGGTAAAACACCCAATCATTGACATTCAACCAATAATTGACGTGTTTTATAACTCGTCATAATTTAAGAAATCTTTATATCTGACCTGAAAATTAAATGCACCAACCCTTTGGGATTGCAATCTGGCAACCAGCCCGGTGAGACTGCTTATGGGGGGATCGAAACACGTAAGAAGGCCTTGGAAGTGATATTAAGCCTACTCTGCTCCATGCGCTCACAAGTAACCTACTTTTATCTATCTGTTTCACTCTATCATTTAAGCGTCACTATCAGACTTACGTAGAGTTAATATGAAATGCCAAAAAGTGAGTGTTTATGCAGGCGACTTGATCCTGGTCATATTTGTCTCACTTTACTGAATTAGGGAAGGTTGCTGCAGACAGAGACAGGCATAGAATGCGAACAGCACGAATTGTTAAACAAGCTAACTTCCTTCGTCTGGCGGGAATGGAAATCAAGCAACATCTGATGTGATTTAAAATGGTAGAGAAGATGCAGCATCTTTAAATTTAAAAAAAAAATTATTTTCTAATCTTTTCACGAGAAACGTCGTTTCCTTTTTGGTGCAAGTGAGTAATTTGTAATTGAAATATTCATTTAGTCATCTTTACTGAGAGTAAGCATCAATAATAATTTCTTTTCCTAAATTATATGGGGCCAAAAATATGCTTGGACTTGAAGCTTGAAATATTTGCTAGGACCTAGAGCCCAAAATATTGGCAAAATATTTTATGTAAATTATGATTTACTTCCTATTTTTTAATAAAACTACTTACAAGCTTATTTCTGAAGTTTAATTTTTCATTTGTAGTTACGTTACTAGTTCAAAAAATGATATAAGAGTGTGTATGGATTATTTTAAAGTGATATTTACAGCTAAAAACATGTCAGAATCCTAATATTGATTTTCACCACTTAGTAAATCAAATAAAAGGGTTTTGAATGTTTTTTGTTGGTTAAATGTCACTTTAAAATATTGTCAGTAATAAAAATTTGGACAAAAGTGACATTTGAAAAGCACGTGTGTTTGTCAGCTGATGCCAGACGTAATGGATGCCGGGTTTGTTCGTTTGTTCATACCTGCTTCGATTTGTTAACACGGCTGTTTGTCTTCTTCCTGTTTATAAGTATTCGTTGCTGGCAACCTCGTCCTGCATGTTCACATTTTTTAACAATATGGCGAAATGACTGTAAGACTCTTCTTGAAGCTTAGTTCATCAAGTACTACCTATTTGATTCATAAGATGATGTTTTTAAATACTATACTATACCACCAATATTGACCCTTTTTCTTTAGTTACTAGCCTTAGCAATATTATATTTATTTTGTAAATTACGAATAAATTTGTAAAAAAAGCAATGAATTGTGTCAATTATTGGAGTGTCAAATTTTGGGACAACCTTTTTTTCGCCTGTCAATTTAAGAATTTTAGAAAATAACAACTAATCTTATTTCTTTATTTAAATTTTTTTAAATATTCGTGTTTTTTCAACATTTTAATACCTTCCATGAGAAAGACAAAGAAATGAAAGATTTCAGGATGATCAATTTGGTAAGAAATGTTTCTAAAACCTTTTTTTAGCTCACTGGTTTCCTTATTTTAACATATTATGGAATGCACGTACTTGCTTTGTAATATACTAACCTTTTTGTGCATATTTAAGGGAAAGTAGTATTTATTGCTTAAGTATTGTTATGATAAAAACGGCAAGATAACATTTATTTTTCAGATTATAAATATCTACAATACAAATAATTTTTATACCTATTTTATGAACGACAATTTGATTCTTTCTAAAGTAGCTGTTTTCCTAAATTAGTTGCTCCACTCGAAGTGAATTTAAGGTTGTAGTCCTGGAAGCAAAAATAAATATTTAGTAATTTTCCTATTTCAAATTCAATTGATAACAACCTTATAAAAGAAAAGTACATATTTTACATATTATTTATTGGCAACACTAACGTCTCTATTATCTGCTATCAAACAACAATCATTTTATTAATGGGCGCATTCAGCAGAACCCATCGATTTGTAAGCGACTAGTAATCATCTGCTGAATGCAATAAAAAAATCGATTTCACAAATCGATGGGAAATCGGAAGCCATTTTTTCCATCGAACTTAAAAAGCGATTTGTGATTTGACGTTTTGTTTGTCAGTTGAGGAGTAACATTTATAAAAAATTACAAGAGAAGTGAAGAAGAGCATTAAAAATAAAATTATCCATTTCGTAGAGATAAAAACGTAATATTTGATGAAAATATTCAGAAGAGATTCTAACCAAACAAAAAACTGAGAGCAAAATGCATTCAGCAGAACAACAAATCGATGCGCATCGTGATGTCATCCATTAAAAATCGCTTATAAATCGATGGGCTCCGCTGAATGCAGCCAAAGGTAAAGATTGTTTCACGAAAAATGGATATTACTTAATGACTGCAGTAAAAGTACCTGTGGCCATCCCATTATTTATGACCGTTTGTTATTATTATGTCGAAAGGACCGGATTGTAATAATTATAATTAAATATAGGCACATCAGGTAGGTTAGGTTGCTTAATTTATATTTAAATGTCTTTTTGTGGTAAAATTTGTTAGTTTTTGAGGAATGGTTCAAGAATTGTCTTTTACCAAACATTCCTCAGAATAGCGTGATAGTAATGGACAATGCGAGCTATCACAGTCGCCAATTACATAAATCTCCAAGCTCAAATAATACAAAATTGGAGATTTAGAACTACATGGCGGCGAATGATATATATTTTGAAGAAAGTTATAAAAAAAGTGATCTTTTAGAAGTTTTAAAGACATTTTGTATAAAAAAAGTATACCTATGTTTGTGACACATTGGCAGAAGAAATTGGACATACAGTGCTACGGCTCCCACCATATTATTGCATTTTTAACCCCATAGAGCATATGTGGCACCAGTTAAAATCACTGGTTAGGTCGGAAAATATTTCTCCGACTTTAAGTTCTAGTGTTGTAGAATTAATACGAAAATGCTTTAATGATATTCCCCCAGGTAGTTGGAAAAATTCAGTCCGTCACGTAATAACTTTAGAAAATTCATATATTTGTCTGCATCGCATAATTAATCCAATTATAATTAATTTTGATGAGGATAGCGATAGCGAAACAGAACTATCTATAGAATGACAATATAAATGTAAATAAATATGACTAGTAATATTTTTAAAAAATGTTATTTCATTTGATTACATTAATATAATCATATCATTACTTGTTTTCCTTAGTCCATCCCTTCATACTTCACTTGTTTATTGCCAAGCTATTGTCGAGACAATGGGACCGACCCAGGAAATCATTAAGTCGTATCCATTTTTCGTGAAACAATCTTTACATACTAACCAGATGAGATGACACGGGTATATTGACATATTTTGATGACTGGTAGTATTATTACTAAAAAGTCTACCATACATAAATAAAACTGAAGAAAGAAAGTAGTTAAGCTAACAATATTCGCGTATTTCCGACATTTTTTATACTAACACAATATGTTTCTGTTTTGATTTTCACTGGCCTAAGAGGTATGTCTAAAAGCCGGTGTTATGTCTAAGAGTCGGCAATTTTTGTCTCTTGCGCCGGCAATGGCAATTATAATTGCACGAATTCATTCACACTAAACCGTTCTCGATCAGCTGGCCCAATTCTGCGCGCATTGCCGGCGCAATGCGATAATGGAATCCGTATTATAGTCGGCAATTCTAGTCTTCTGGCGATTAAAATTGCACGGATTCATGCGCAGTACACCGTTCTCGATCAGCTTTCATTGCCATTGCCGGTGCAAGTCTGGGTAGAGATGGACTATTCTGTTATTTTTAAATGTTTATTAGTTGGTCGAAGCACCTATGAACAGCTAACGGCTATTTAAACTAACTTAAATTAATAGTTCACATTCTTTATTAAGTATATGTACTGCTAATTCGTAGCAACTTTTTTAAACTGATATTTGTACGTAGCAGTAGCTGCTTTAACTGCTAATCAAAACGAACAGGTTTGCCCATCTCTAATTCTGGGGGTATTTTAGGGATTTCGAGTAATTTCGATACTACCAACTGCTGTTCTGACTGTTAGCAATGCGCCAGCTAATCGAGAATGGTTTACTGCGCATGAATTCGTGCAATAATAATTGCCATTGCACCCGCAATTTTTTTGCCAACTCTAATACGGCTTTAAGAGTAGTCTTCAAATGTTCGGAAAAGGGAAAAAATACATCCACGAATTAAATTTTTAATATTTTTCATTTTCAGTCCCAGGACACAATGCGACAGTGACCCATCGTTTATTAGACTACTATACACTGTAAGTGTATACAGGTTTGGCAAATATTTATTACAATCCTAGCCTAACGGTCACGGAAGAGAACGTAATATACGAAAGACACAATTATAAAAATTATAGAAATCTTGTTGATAAATAACTAATTTAGCTCAGTTCCTGTTTACACCACTGATTTCGGTATTATACATTGATGGCTTAGCAAACCCGAACAAAGATTTTAAAGAAGTTAAATGGTAAAACAATAGAATCAAATTTTAAAATAATAATTTCATTTTGGTGTGAGTACAAAAATCAAAAGAAAATACATATTATTAGTGAAAAATATTACTCCACTAGATTGAAAAAAAAAACACTAGATCAAGTTAATTTTCACTAAACCTGGCAACACTGTGACGACAGCTCGCCTCGTAAAGTCTATGAGCCTAGAGTACGAAAATCTCCATACCATGGTAGGAAGGAAAGCAAGCGGATTAGGGTTGTTTGCCAAACCTGTATAAGAACGTAATCTTTATGCCATTTCGAACCTCCATTTCCTCTCATGAAAAATTTGAAATGACGGAAGTTCTGCATTCCGCCCTTCTCGTGTAGATTACCTGCATAATATCAAATTAGAGGCTCAGCATCAGGAGGAATGGCTGTCTTGTTGAACACTGCTGGTACCGTCGGAGTAGCCTTCGTCGAGTTGTTGTGATCCATGCATGAATTTAGGCCGCGAAGCAGGAGTGTCGTCGGCTGTTACAACTGTCTCGCAGGAGTGTCGAAATTTTCTGTTACCAAATCGGAAGTATTCCATAAGGCGCTGCTTTGATCCACTATAATAAATATTAATGCATTATTTATTTTTTAGGAAATCAATCAAAACGCGGCATTTTTACTTCCATTTTTGCATAGCTATATTAGCTATATATGAATGGCCATTCGAACGAGCAGTTTGTGATGTTATTTTGATTTAATACAATAAATATCTGTAATATTATTAATATTAAAGTTTCAAAAATTGTAACCAAAAATTTCTTTATATACAATGTGTCTAAGATAAGGAGGGCCAGTACAGGGATCTCGGGAACCGTAAGAGATACGAAGTCGGTTAAATAGAGGTAAAGTTGCGCATTTACGTGCCTAATAATATGCCGTTTAGAAAGTTTTAAAATTTCGAGTAGTAAAAAAACGAAATTCTGAAAAATCGTTTTATTGTTTTCCTGGATTTTTTTGAGATCCACTTTTTCCGCTCTATCTAACAGCGTTAATTGTTTTGTAATCGGACGAGTTTTAAATACGGTCCTGTTTCTCTGATATTGGAATTTGAGAGCTTTTTTCTTCCGAATGCAACGATGTATGATACATTTTGGTTTAATGATGTTTCGAGGGTTTTTTGAACAACATCAGGAAATTTTGGTATACAGCCCTGCATTTTTCCTAATTTTATAAATAATATCTCACAAGTACGCTCTAAATTTTTACTTATGTTGGACTAGTTCAATAAATAACAAATAATTTAATAATAAACCACAAATAAGTGAACAAAATACAGAAACATAATTTCAAACTTCTGTTGATTCGGGATTTAAAAGAAAAGTAGGCATTTGAAACAAAAAAATTAAGATGGTGACGAGTGATTTGTTTCACTTGACATTCCCATTGTGATCGTTTGAAAGCGTTTTAAGTGGTTTTCTATTTTCCAGAAAATATGGCACATAATTTTACAAATGCTGAAAAGTTTGATATTCTATCGCAAGTTTTTTTTTATCTCAAAAAAACTATTATGTGGCAGTTAGAAGATGTTATTTGTGCTTAGAGAATAACGGAAATCATTTTGAACACCTGTATGTAGTTCCTTACTTTTTTCGTTGTTCGTTTTGTTACTGTTTTGGTATGATTTTTGTTCACTTATTTGTGATTTATTATTAAATTATTTGTTATTTATTGAAGTAGTTCAACATAAGTAAAAAATTTAGAGCTTACTTATGAGATATTATTTATAAAATTAGGAGAAATACAGGACAGTATTCCAAAATTTCCTGATGTTGTTCAAAAAACCCTCGAAACGTCATTAAACCACAATGTGTGTTCGTTGCGAAAGAAAAAAAGATCACAAATTCCAATATCAGAAAAACAGGACCGTATTGAAAAAATAAAGTTGATAATGGCATGATAAGACAACTCGTCGGATTACAAAACAATTAACGCTGTTAGATAGAGCGGAAAAAGTGGATGTAATAGTGCAATTTACTTTAGAATTCGATCTCAAAAAACCCCAGGAAAACAATAAAACGATTTTTCAGAATTTCGGTTTTTTCTGGATATCTCCGGAACTACCCGAAATTTTAAAACTTTCTAATTAGCATATTATTAGGCATTTACGTGCGCAACTTTACCTCCATTTAACCGACTTGGTATCTCTTACGGTTTCCAAGATCCCTGTACTGGCACTCCGTTATATGTACTTAGTTATTTTTAACCGGCCTAAAAAAAATGATTTTTTTTTGTTCGCAAAACCTTATTCTGGCTTTAAACGATTTTGATGAGCTATTTGATGTGGTAGAGTGGCTTTCGAGGTCATGCCAGTGCAATTTAAAAAAAAATTAAATGAAGAGAATGAAGGAGCTGCAATGTAGTGACAAGAAAATGTTATCAAGAACGTTGAGTCGTAAGTATTGCCATTTTGTGGTTCTTGAGGTCAAGAAAATTAATTTTGAGCATTACAATTATTAATTAATTAAAGAGTATAAAATTTTAAAATATTCTATGGCAGTTCTTGGATAAATTATGTTATTTTCTACAGAAATTGTGTGTAAATCTCTATAAACAGGCGTTCAACAGTGAACGGTTCGTTCGATTCGGTGAAGCCGTTTTCGATACACAGACAGGCAAACATTTTTGTAACATGCCACGTTGTGATCTTCTTTCGCATTTTAATCATTGTGGCTTCATATTATTATATTCAGGTATGGAGCTTTTGTAGATAAATTTCAGCAAAATCAAATACACAAAAGTTAAAATTATAGCTAAGCTCTAAGCGAGAGACCTGTAATTCAGTAATTTAAAAATAAATTAAGTGAATAAACGGACTATATTACATAGTTACTTTGTTGTTAAAAATGTACCGTCACAAGCAGATATCATTCATTTTCAGTGATCACTATTAGTTATTTTACAGTAGCTGCCTCATACAAATTAGGATAATAGTAGCTGTTGACAGTGGCGTAACTACCGTCGGCCTGGCCCGTTAGATTGTCCGGGACCCCGAGCATCAGGGGGGCACCAAAAGTAGTGAACGAAAAAAAAAAAAATTTTAATTGCTGTGTTGGCTTTTTGTAGTATTGAAACGATCAAATAAAAGTTTTTAGTGAAAAAGCTGATTTTTCAGTTTTTCATATTGGTTATGTACCTTTTATATTTTTACGTTTTTTATGTTCTCAATTTCAAATTTGCGCGCCATCGCGGACATGCATATATTAGGTTTGTTCCAACACCCTATTTTTGTATCGTTCTAGAACCGTCACGAAACTGTTGGGATCAATTTTGTGCGCAGGCGTTAATTTTGCACTGTTTGTTGCCGATGCACAAGGGGAGCTAGGTTGGTACGTTTTAATGACCATTCTCTGTAAAAATCACAGCTGATCCCGATCGCCTGTCTGGTTAGTTCTTAGACTAGGACAGAAAATTAGTTAATTATCATAAACCATAACCCTACTTTTGTTGCTTAATTTCTTCGTCTAAGTTTGAGTATTATCTTTTGTCGTTCCGTTTTGTTGTATTTAATAGTTATGGAAGAGAATAACGTGTTTAATGGTAAGAATATCTTGTAGGTGTGGGAACCGGATTATACAAATTTAATAAGAATAAATTAAATAATCAGAATATTAACGAGGGGTTAAGCAACAACTCCTACAAAACAGGCTAAAAGAACTGCATGAATGCCAGGAATACAAAACAACTGATAAAATTCTTACGGCGCAAGTCAGTACAAACGGTTCTTGCTCTTGGCCATGTATCGACTGGAACCCGTTGGATTCCCGTGACATTCCCGTGGTGTTATAGGGGAACATATTTCCCTGGTACCTTCTGAGAAAATGTCTTGGGCCCCCGTTTATATAGTTACGCCACTGGCTGTTGAAGTTAAATTTCGTATTTACGATTTAATATTATATAATAAATAATATATCTTTAATTTACCTACTCATCTGCCAACACGCAAACGTCGGAGGGGTAAGACAGGTTGGCAGAAAAGCTAACCAAACAAACAATACATAGGTGTAATCAAATATGCTACTGTTTTCATATGTTTCCACTAATGCCAGCCTAAAAAAATATAGTTGAATTAGAACATTGACAATGAGGTACACTTCTTACTGCAAATTTTACCAATAGTGGAGTCATTCTGGCAAAATCAACGGCTCAGTAATTTTTTTTCCCCAATCGATACAGTAGGATCCCCTCGACATTCTGACATGATTTGTAGGGGACGCCACATGCGAGGGGAGGGGGCACGCCCCGTAAATCTAACCTACAACGGGAAATGGAAAATAGCTCAGCCGGTTTTGATGCTACCAAAAAAATGAGTTTGGAACAAACAATAAAATTTAATTAATTATATTTCGAGAAGGCGCGGGGTTGTGGCATGAGTTTGATGCTACAAAAAAAATGTGAATGGCAAAATTGAAGAGCTTGACAGAGCGCGTAAGCTCGGACAAACCTGATCCCGATATCTCAATGAGTTCGCGAATTACCGCGATTGTCAACTGCAAAAAACAATAAGATTTAATTAATTATATCTCAAGAAGGGGCGGAGTTGGGGCATCAATTTTTCGCGAATCAGCGGGTGGCACTGAGTACTTTGATGGGCCGGTGGCTGGGGTTGGTGGGGCAATTAGGAGGGGAGTAATTGGGGGGAAAAAGAATTAGATAAATTCTAATAAGTAGTTTATTAATCGAGCTACGGGGATCAAGCCAGATTCAATTTGTTCATTTTTTTTATCACCTACGAGGGGGTATTGGCGAAAATTTTTTATTTTCCCAAATGCGCGCTTGACGCGACATACAATAAATGGCCACTTTTCAATATCTCCGAAAATACTTCAGATATTATGGTCAATTTTGGTATGTGTTAATAGGATATAGACCCACAAATTTTAGTTACAAAAGTTATTCAATTGTTCCACCAGTGACGTCCCTGCAAATATGTCCTCTGATATTTTTTACGAAAAAGATGGTACGCCACTGACATTCTTCCAAGTGGATATTTTTCTGATTAGCCTGGTCAATTCTACATGAAACCGGTCTCTTGAGTGTTTCTCGTCAGGCTTGAATAAAACCACTAAATTCGTATTAAAACTCATCATTATTAACATTGATAAAATAATTAATTATAAATTTTGTTTCATAAAAATTGTTGGAGTGGGCAATTCGATGCAAAGAGCATGCCTTTTAACGAAGGTGGCCATTTCCAACAATTTTTATGAAACAAAATTGATAATTAATTATTTTATCAATGTTAATAATGATGAGTTTTAATACGAATTTAGTGGTTTTAATGAAGAACGGTGCGTCTGACGAGAAAAACTCAAGAGACCGTTTTCATGTAGAATTGACAAGGCTAATCAGAAAAAATATCCACATGGATAAATCAGTGGCGTACCATCTTTTCGTAAAAAATATCAGAGGACATGTTTGCAGGAACGCCACTGTTGAACAATTGAATAACTTTTGTACTAAAATGTGTGGTTCTATATCCTATTAACACATACCAAAATTGAACATAATATCTAAAGTATTTTCGGAGATATTAAAAAGTGGCCATTTCTTGTATGCCGCGCTAAGCGCGCATTTGAGAAAATACAAATTTTTCGCCAGTCCCCCCTCGTTGCTCATAAAAAAATGAACAAATTGAATCCGGTCTGATGCCCCTTGCTCGATTAATAAACTACTTATTAGCATTTATGTAATATTTTTCCCCCCAATTACTCCCCTCCTAATTGCCCCACCAACCCCAGCCTTCGGCCCATCAAAGTACTCGGTGTCACCCGTTGATTCGCGAAAAATTGATGCCCCAACTCCGCCCCTTCTCGAAATATAATTAATTAAATTTTATTGTTTGTTCTAAACTCATTGAGTTCACATTTTTTTTGTAGCTTCAAAACCGGCTGAGTTATTTTCCATTTCCCGTTATAGGTTAGATTTACGGGGCGTGCCCCCTCCCTCCGCATGCGGTGACCCCTACAAATCATGTCAGAATGTCGAGGGGGTCCTACTGTATCGATTGGGAAAAAAAATTACTCGATTTCGTCAAGGGATTTTCGTAAACCGGAACGACTCCACTACAAGTGCTGGCTTAAATTAAATTGCATGGACTCAAACATTTCGTTATTGCACAAGTCCAGATTTGTCTTTTAGAGATAGTCGAAGCCCGAAATTAAATTGAACTTCGGACTCTGGTCGACGAATCCTAAGCTTGAGCACTGGCCATCAAACACAAAGTAGCCAAAATGTGATGGACTTTCTCTGATATACCTACTACTTAAGTTCGATACTAATACTAACACACAATTATTGAAATTATAACAATAAAGTGTCGATTTGCTGTTTTAATAATAATTAGGTATAAATACAACAAACTACGCGAGCACTTTATTTTCATTATAACTTTTAATCTGAAATTTGAGTTTGATTGCTATCAAATTTGTAAAGATTGAAACACTTGTCAAGTGAACACGTATGTGCAGTTATGGTGTACACCAAATTTAGTCTGATTTTAAGGATATCCACCCATCCCAGAGAGCACACTACGTTTTAAAGACGTCCATGTTATGCCTATATTTAGCCTGAACGTCTTTGGCGTACTTTGGACGTAAAAACACATTTTAAAGATGTCACTACATCAGCGTATTTAAGATGTCTTAGTTTAGACGTCTTTACTATGTCAAAAAGTGGACGACGATACAACCTATGTTTTTTTCCTAAAAAATATAACTTTAATTATTAAGCATTAAATTTAATATAATTTGTGTTTTTGCATGGCCATCGTTTTGTACTTTTTTCTACATTATTGGCTTGTCTTGCAATAAATATAAAAAGGGTTTCATAAAACATTTATTATACAGGCCGCAACAAGAACCGGTATTGCCAGATGTACTAACTAGAGGTGGTTATATTATACAGTGAGTCCCAGAAGAAATGTCTAAATTCATTTAAAATTCAGCGGTAAGTTTTTTCAAAAAACGCTCGTACCCGTCGATTTTTATTTTTTTATTTTTATTTTTTTGTGGTAATTTCATGTATACAGGGTAGCTCAAAAATAAGTTACGACCATCAACTTCATTTTTTCAAATGAAAACATATATTTTTTATTTCATTTTTGAATTTTACATTGAATTCTAAGCATGTTTCATGTACCATGTCCTATACATAAACTCAACAGTTATTGAAAAAATTAGGATTGAACATATCATTTAGGGAATCCAACGACCTATCAAATCTTCTGGCAATATGGCATTTTGGGCTCCATAATAAGTAAGAGTGTACTGTCTCACTGTCACCGTTTATTTCCATAGAAACTGTATGACAATTTTATTTCAAATAAGTATAATTATTGTCAAGCGTAGATTCAAAGTTGCGGTTTTCACAATAATGGTGAAGTTAGCGGAACGGGAAAAAATTGAAATTCTATGCATGGTTGGGTTTGGTGATAAAACACTTACTCAAATAGAAACAGCCCAATTATTTAATGAAATCCATCCTGATCGTCCTCCCATATGTCAAAAGATGGTGAGTAGAATAGAGGCTAAGTTTAGAGAATTCGGTCATGTTAGAGATTTGCCTAAATCTGGTCGTCCTACTCGAGATGAAAATGAACAACTTGACGTTTTGCTTTCCTTGGAAGAAAATCCATGTACTCCCCTGTCGCACATTGGGGCCGATTTACAGATGCCGAAATCTGTTGTTCACCGAGTAGTTCAAAAGCACAAATATCACCCATACAAAGTTATTCAAGTGCATGAGTTATTTGAAGATGATTTCGATAGGCGAAGTGAGTTTTGCGGACGCATGCAAAATATGTGCAATCTAGATAATAATTTAGTAAAAAATATTATTTTTTCGGATGAAGGCTACGTTCTATTTGAATGGTAATGTGAACAGACAAAATTGTCGATATTGGGCAACAGAAAATCCGCATTGGATGATAGAGGTTCACAGCCAGTACCCTAAGAAAATAAATGTTTGGTGTGGAATCGTACGCGAAAGAGTAATTGGTTCATTTTTCTTTGAACAGTCTTTAACTGGACAAGTATATCTCGAATTTCTCCAACTAGAATTAATTCCAGCATTAGTGGCTTTATTTCCGAATCCATTGGATCCAGACTCCCCTGACGAAGAACTGATATTCCAACAAGATGGTGCTCCTCCGCACTATGCGGCCACTGTGCGCATATTTTTGGATGAAACCTTTCCCAATCGGTGGATTGGAAGGAGAGGACCTATCGAATGGCCTGCTAAGTCGCCAGACCTAACTCCGCTGGACTTTTTTTTGTGGGGTTACCTCAAATCAAAAGTAGTTGATAACAGGCCAAACAATATGCAGGAGTTGAAAGAAAGGATCCGAAGAGAAGTGCGTGTCATAACTCCGGAAATGGTTGGAAACGTGCAAAGAGAGTTTATTGATCGTCTTGGATATTGTTCAATACTAATTTTTTCAATAACTGTTGAGGTTATGTATAGGACATGGTACATGAAACATGCTTAGAATTCAATGTAAAATTCAAAAATGAAATAAAA
Organism: Barypeithes pellucidus; assembly: GCA_963991005.1. Lineage (NCBI taxonomy): Eukaryota > Metazoa > Arthropoda > Insecta > Coleoptera > Curculionidae > Barypeithes > Barypeithes pellucidus. Next base: position 40,797,873 of record OZ022559.1, read on the forward strand.
AATATATGTTTTCATTTGAAAAAATGAAGTTGATGTTCGTAAATTATTTTTGAGCTACCCTGTATACATGAAATTACCACAAAAAAAAAATTAAAAAATGAAAATCGACGGGTATGAGCGTTTTTTGAAAAAACTTGCCGCTGAATTTAAAATGAATTTAGACATTTCTTCTGGGACTCACTGTATATAAGGGAACAATACATTTTTTGTTTATATCAATTCTTTAAAAAATAAAATACATATTATTTATTTGAAAGTAAAAAATATTCAAATAACAGCGGTACACCGATCTTTATTTCCACCAACCAACCAAAAGATGCTAATTTATTGGTTACTGATATTGTTTCTAATGCTATTAGTGTAATAAAAAATGGTTTTTATGTTAATCATTTGTATGATATGAGAATTAAGGGTTTCATTTGTGATGTACCAGCTAAATATTTTGTAAGATGTACGATTTATAATAATGTGAACATTTATTTTTAGGGTCTGCTGAGGTAGCTAATATAGCGTCAAGCCAGAAGGAAACTGAGGTGTCCATTCAGGCATGGTTACGACGGGCTAACGATAGGAAAAAAAGCGGTTTAAATAATATAGGTACTCATGTAAACAAAAAATGAAATGAATAAAAATAAAGATATAGTGAGATCGCCAAGAACTGCTTTTTAAGTTTAGGAGAAATTCACAACCTGTATACCATACCTATAATGGCGAAAACACGACGTAAGGGAACGTCTTTAAGATGTCGTAAAACGATGTTTTAAAAACGTACACTTTTGTAACAATGTACGTTTTTAAGACACCTTTAAGATGTATTTAGGATATTAGCCGATGTTTTAAAGACGTCCCAAACATCTTTCGCCAATATATTTAAGACGTCTTAGAGACGTGTTTGTGCTATTTGGGATGGTGGATTCAAATAAGGTTTAGTGGGGACACCCAAGGAATCATCTATTTAAATAAATATAAGAAGCCCTTCCCGCAAAAACCCCGTGTTTTTAGCCAGGAGCATATGAGTTATAAATTAGACTTGTAACGAAGAAATATTTTATTTTATAACGTAATATTTTGAGACGATATATATTTTTTTATTATTACTGTGTTAACTATTGTTCTTCTGTTCATACTTCACATGGAAAAATGTCAGTTGTAAAAATATAAGACATGTTGGCATCAGGGACGGCGCTGGTGGAATGAGTATATTAACACATGCCAAAATGGAATGTAAGTATTCAACACCCTATAGCAAAAAATACAAGCCGTTGCGAACATAAGGATCCTGCTTTGAAACATGAGCACGTCTTTAAGGTTCGAGAACGTGGGGGGATGGCTCTCCCATTTTACTAAATGCGCTTAAATATTTTTAGAAATAAACTGAGGATACGCAGATACAGTTGCAATTTTTAAACTAAATTTATGAACATCAATTTGGATATTCTAGGTCAATGAAAATTTATATTTTCAATAGAAAAAAAAAATTATTCAGAGTAAATGACAGAAGCTAACAAGATTTGTGTTAATTAAATTTATTTTTTCAACATGTCTTTAATAATATCTTAGCAAAATTGAGCATTTTTACAACGCACTTAACAGCAGCGATACACATAAATTCAAAACCTTTTGTATGTTCAATCTAAAAATCTGTAAATTTTCTCAGAAATATTGACCCATACCGCATACAAAGGAATGTTTAAAAACTTTAATTAGGCTAAAGGTGCATTTACACATGCATGGATTTAGTGGCGCCAATAAAAACTGGCGCACCAGTAAACCTTTCCGTCGTTTCTTTTTCGGTATTTCTTTTATCTTAACCTTTTTCCACTAAAAGTTCAGCGACTATTTTACTGGCTTCGGAAAGTTCACTCGGCATAGTTCGCACTGCGAAAAACTCTTTAAAAGTGAAACTGGCGTGGCACTTATTCTTGTTTTCTCAATAAAGTGTAAACCTTTACTGGCGTGTAACTGCTCTTTTTTACACTTGCAAGTTTTGATTTTCTGTACGAATTTGTCATCACTGGCGCCAGTGATTTCAGAAGGATGCTGACTTTTTTGATCTATGTATGCAAAAATAAATTTTTATGCATGTGGATGTTTATTTACACTTGCTAATTTTATTTATTGGCGCGCCAGTTTTTATTGGCGCCACTAAATCCATGCATGTGTAAACGCACCCTAAAAAGTGTTTGCGCGAACAAATCTGACCGCACGCCAGTTTTTAGTTTGAATTTCGTTTAGGTTGCGCTTCTAATATTTGTTGATTGTAGTTTATATTGTTTATTATGGCTAAAAAAGAGTGGCCAGCAGAACTGACAATCAAATTTCTTGTAAGGTATGAATCTTATCCGTGTTTATGGAATGTGCATCCAAAGCAGGTCGACGATCAATCCATGGTTTAACCCAGACACGGTCTTTTCGTCGTTTCTTGTTCTGTATTTCTTTTATCTTAACCTTTTTCCACTAAAAGTTCAGCGACTATATTACAGACTTCGAAAAGTTCACTCGAATAGTTCGCACTGCGAAAAACACTTTAAAAATGAAACTGACGTGCCACTTATTCTTGTTTTCTCAACAAAGTGTAAACCCTTACTGGCGTGCAAATAGAACGGGCGCGACCACTGGCGCCACTAAATCCATGCAGGTGTAAATGCACCTTAACGCTATTTTGAATAGACCACCCTGGATCCGCGCTTGGGCTATAGTACAGACTCGTTTACAAAGTTGAGCGACATGCGCATATCTACATCAATAGAATTGTTGCGTTATATGTTATACTGTATTTCGACAAATTCTGATATGTCGCGACAGTTCCTATATCTACGTTCTACATGCTGCATCATGTTTGTGGGATATTTTGACACCGGATTACAAAATCGCTTTGTTTGTTGGCTACTAAATATGAATTATCGATCTCAGATGAAAAAAAAACCACAATTTTGAACAAGCTTAAAGGAAGAACAACAATTTTAGTACCCATTGCACTACAACTGTCTCAATAATACAAAGATATAATGTAACCACTGTTTGGATACAGTCCCGATACATATCGCTCAACTTCTATAACTGTGTCTGTACTGTACTTTTGACTTTTTCAATCCGAGTGGGTTGGCAATAGGGTGTAGGTACTCAGCACTGATTATGTCACAAATTATCTTATTATTATTATTATTATTATTATATATTATTACTTATCTATTCGTCTTCTTTGGGCTCTACAGTTGTCCACAACCTTATAAGCAACACAAATATTAAGGTTTTGGACAACTGTAGAGCCCAAATAAGACGAAACAGCCCCATGGAATGAATGTCCATTTTGTTTGGCATTTTTTACGAACTTTAATGCAAAAGGAAACACATAAACAGTGGCGTAGCCAGGGTAGAGGGGCGGTGCGAAGTCCTTTTGGGACGTCTATATCTTTTAATTACACATTTTGTTATATTAAGTATCATTTAATTTTTTGAAAAAACTTTTTTTATTTTATATTCTGCATTTACAGGCTTTTTGATTTGATTTTTTGGTATGTATTTAGTGGGTCAAGGGGCGGGGGCAACCGCCCACTATGGCTATGCCACTGCTCACAATTTATTATCCGCTCGCATATCTCAAATTTTGCTAGCCTGACTGAACATTATTGTTAAATTATGAACATCTCTCTATTTATCATTCTTTCCCTATACCTTTGATAATAATATATAAAATACAACGTTTAATTTAATGATACCTGAAGTTATTATAATACCTTGCAAGTCTCATTATCATCAGAGGTAAAAGGCAAACGGCGTACATTGTGATCATGAATCCCAAATATTTCTGACTTCTTTTTTCACGAATAACATCCAGTTCGGATTCGTGTACTTCGTAGCGAGTCCTGCCACTTTCATGATCTCTGAAACTCTCCGGGCTGTGCTGACTGCTGTGATCGTACTCTCCAACACCGCCGCGGCTACTTCTAAAAAGAAGAAAGAATGTTATCATTAATTCCATGAGAAAGGGTCGACCTGAGAACAAACTTTTACGTGCCCGAGTGTATCTTGATTTACTCACTTACAAGAAAATATACCTGTGTAGAAAGTTCTACGTGGGATATTACGTAAATCATAATTCCCTGCAACACGTGTTCACGTTTTCGAATACATTTCAGTAGATTCTCGCTAAGCACCAGAGGTTTATGAATTGCGACTCTTGTTGCTATGACTGACTGAGTTGAGTTCCAATAAGGGCGAAACAATTGCCATGATCTACCTGGCCCAGGGAATATCTGCACTGAGCGAAATTTCGAGTTAATATAACTCAAATATGATATAAATATACCTGTGTAGAAAGTTCTACATGGGATATTACGTAAATCATAATTCCCTGCAACACGTGTTCACGTTTTCGAATACATTTCAGTAGATTCTCGCTAAGCACCAGAGGTTTATGAATTGCGACTCTTGTTGCTATGACTGGCTGAGTTGAGTTCCAATAAGGGCGAAACAATTGTCATGGTCTACCTGGCCCAGGGAATATCTGCACTGAGCGAAATTTCGAGTTAATATAACTCAAATATGAGTTGTCCTATACCGAAGCGTGTTGCTAATAGGGGACAACCCAGACCTCTGAATTACGTCAACCAAATCGAAGAAATTGCATCAACTCACTATTCATAAGTTATGATGGCACAGAAGATGGGTTATTTTATGCTTTGGAATAGCTCACGCATCACCGTCTTAAATTATTGATAGGCTACCGTAGCTACCAGTATATGAATTGTGATGCATTACTGGTCGGGCTAGATTAATTCATGATTCGAGCTATCAAAACTTGACATTTCAGTTGTTCTAGCTGGCTGGAATAACTCACTCTTTGAGCTACCAGACGCCATATTTTAGACTACCAGTACCTAAATTGTGGACTATTGGAACTCAAAATATTTCTTTGATTAACGCCTGCATATTGTGGACTTCAATTACCTTTTGTTATATCAAGATATGACATTTTTGTTGTATATTTTTTTTTCAAATTAATTAATTATAGACAGGAAAGCATACTACGGCTAAGAAACCATGCGGACGAAGTAATGACGATTGCTTATAAATAATAAGGCTCCATTCCAATAATAACAATTTGTATGCATCTCCCTACTGTCTCTCCATTTTACGCCAACTGACCAAAATTATGCAAAACACAAATTTTCACGCACAGAGAACAAAGATGAAAAATCCCGCAAACGGCGCAACGGCCAACAGGTGTCTATACGCGCGATCGAAGGCGAATTGACGAATAACAATGGAATGAACCGCGCCAAACCTGCACGAGCACGAATTCGGAACTTTTCGTGATCTTACGATCTTGTGATTTACCCTCGATACGGGGTTTTGGAGCACGTTTCCTAAATTATTCCAACACAAAATAATTTACACATGGTAATGAGTTAAAATAATGCACGTCCGGGTTAAAACGACACTTTATAATCAATTAGTAAGTTTTCCCAACCCAGAAACTGAGTTCAGGTAACTCATAAAATAGTTACAAGATGAGGAATTGTGGTGATCCCAAATATGTTTAAAATGTTGAGAAATAATGTCTTTCTGGGTTGAGGCGAACCAAAAGAACCTGAATTACTGTAGCATTTTTAAATAATTTGTGATAATTCGTAGGCTCAGTTAGAACAACATAGAGAGGTGGGTTGAGGTAGCTCCAATTTTGTAACCCACGACATTGGTAAATGCATTTTTGTCAGTGTTTGGTTGGCCGCTGTTCCTTCCTCTTTTTATTATTACGCACGTTAAATTATTTCATATTCTTTAGAGGATTTTTGAATTCGTCAATTTTTATTTACTTCGAAAATTATATACAACTCAACATTTTTGAGAAAAAAAATCTCGTCGGACAGTTGATTCCCTTCATTTCTTTTCCTCAAAAAATGATCATACAAGTCGATTTGGTAACTATTTAAATCATCATTGAATTTGTTACATTGTCTGCCTATTGAACAATTTTTACTATAATATAATAATAAACATTAAGCATACCTTATATCAACGGTTGTTGTGGAATGGGAATCTGTTCTTGATCTACTTTCTCGGTATTTTGGTTCATAAAATATCACTGCAGGTGCATTGTGATAGGAAAGTTCACGTGATGCGCATACTAAAAAATATGAAATTGCTGCCAAGGGACCGGCATACCTGGAAATAAATATTAGAATACCATAAAATTTTGGATAATTACGGAAAAATATGGTACATTACATGAAAACTGCAGGTTTTCTTCTATGAAGAAGAAAGGATCCAACCACAATGAAAATATACGAATTGAACTAGTTGATAATATTCTGGTGAAAGATATGATAAAAAACTCAACTTGGAATTTTTGACCGATTAATGATTTGTTGTCACAAATATACTAGGTAAAAACTGAATATACAGTGATGGGCTAAAATATGGAACAAATTCATTTAAAAATCAGGTTTTATTTTTTTGTAAAAACGCTCGGACACGTTTATAATTTTATTTTTATGATTTATGATTTTTTGCCTCAAAAAGAAATTATACTGGGTGTGTCAAAAAGTAGATGTAGGTATAATTTTGAAAAATTATTTTATTAAGTGTTGAAAAGACAAACCATTAACTTCTTGACAATATGCCAATCTACTTAAAAACCCTTCGAAAACATTATTTACAGTATTTTCATTAATTTGCCTAATTTCATATCTAATTTTAAATTTTAAGTCTTCCAAATTTTGTGGTTTATCCTTATACACTTTTGATTTCAAATAACCCCAAAGAAAGAAATCCATTGGTGTAAGATCGGGAGATCTTGCAGGCCATTCTATGGGTCCTCTTCTACCTATCCATCGTTCGGGAAAAATAGTATTCAAATACTCTCGTACTTGTCGAGCAAAATGAGGCGGAGCACCATCCTGCTGAAACCAAATAGACGCTTCTGGTAGATTAGGCTGATTCGGATTTGGAAAATCCGCTGCTAGTGTGGGAATTAATTCATTTTGAAGAAATTGTAAATACCGGTCTCCTGTAAGATTTCCATCGAAGAAAAAAGGTCCAATAATTCTATCATTTAATATCCCTGCCAAACATATACTTTTTGTGAGTATTGCGTATGCTGTTCTCTCATCCAACGGAATTATTTGTACTCCAATACCGAAAATTTTGTCTGTTTACCGAACCATTCAAACAAAACGTGGCTTCATCGCTAAAAAGTACGCTGCGATGGAAAAATAGATTTAAGTTGCAAATTTCCATCATAGTTTCACAAAACTGTAGTCGGCGGGTCGGGATCATCTTCGTTTAGCTCGTGCAGCAACCTAATTTTATACGGATGGTACTTTTCTTGTTTCAATACCCGCAAAACAGATCGTCGGCTAACATCATTATTAAGGGCTACTTCAGTGGATGCACTATGGGGATTATTTTCAACTTCTAACAAAATGTTCAATTTTGTGTTTTCACTAATTTTTGGACGACCTGGCCGTAGACGATCCTTTACATTCCCTGTTTCCCTGAATTTTTTCTCAATTTTACTCACTGTAGATCTTGTAATCCGTCGTTCTGGATACTTAGCGCTAAACAAGTTACAAACTTCTTCTTGACTTCTTGTTTTATCTCCACATCCAATTAAAATTAAAATTTCGATTCTTTGAGTTTCATTTAAATGCACCATGATCACCGTTTTTTCAAAATTATACTTAAAATTCTTTTTGATTGACACATGACTTGCTATCGTAGTAACAATTAATTTAAATTTACCTGTTTACCTTTAAGTAGGTACATGTACCTTTTTTCATAGAAATTTATTTTTTAAGATGTAATTTTTCTCTAAAACCGTTAGAGATAAGGATAGAGTATGCTACATGAATTATGCTCAGAATTTGACGTAGAATTTATGTGATAAGTAAAAATAGGGTGGTTCTATTTAAAATACAAAAAAATTTTACAACATCAACTTTTTGACACACCCAGTATAATTTCTTTTTGAGGCAAAAAATCCGAAAGAAAAAATTATAATCGACGTATCCGAGCGTTTTTACAAAAAAATAAAACCTGATTTTTAAATGAATTTATTCCATATTTTAGCCCATCACTGTATAATATTTATTAAATAATTAAACTTACGTAACAAGAAAGATTCCTCTCATATATTCCTTCATATCGTCTGCCAAATTCACAATGCAAATACTTACGCCTTCGAAATCTGGAGCCTTGAAGTGTTCCTAAAAATTTTACATTTTTAATGAGCTGAAATCGCACTTGACTGGGTTTTTCTTCCATTAGGAACACTAATTAGTATGTCTCAAGGAATACTACCATACTGCAGGAGAAAAATTACTGATATCAAATGAAAAACGTGGACTACTAGCTAATTTCCACCTGCAATATAAAATATTTATTTTTGAAGGTACTAAATATACTTATAATATAAAGTATATTGTGTCTTGCCTACAGCGCCGTAACAAGATATGACCAGGTCCAGGCTTGGAGCACATCCTGAAGTAGGATCATGAATTTTCTAATTGAAATTCGAATAACCTTTGGGTGTTGCACCGAATCGCCTGAATTTCGATCAAGAACGTTATGATACGGATGAAATCGTAAGCGCATTATCTCCCACCTTGGCTGTGATGCGCTAGTGTATTTTTTAAAAATCAAACAAATTATTTTTAAATTAATTTATTGAGAATGGCAAAAACATTGCTAGTTATATTTAGTGCTGAATTGTGATGTCGACGAGAGATTTAGAAATTCCGGCAATATTGGGAAGAACGAAAATCTTGTGAGAAATTAATTTTTGTTATAAACTATATAGGAAGGTGTTTTAAACTCAGATTGATCGTAGTATGTATGATCTTTTTGTATTTATGATATAATACGCACATATGAATAAAAATTGCATAAATATATTTTCGCCGTATCTTTAATTTTAATAAAAACAAAGACCGAATATACCTAATAAAAACGAAACGTTACTTTTTTTAACAAAAAAGTAAAGACAACAACACATACAAACTACCACAAAGTTTAATTACGCGAAGCCAAAACTAATGAATGAGTCTGAATCTTTGTTTCAGAGAAATCAATTCTCGAGAAAAGAACAGAAATAGTATATTACGTACCTAGGTGGAAAGTGTTTCATTCCTGTCCAGAGAGTTGGTAGTAGGCGAGGTTAACTAAATCTCGAGACAGTAATGAAACTTTTCACCGAGGTTTGTATACTATTTTATTGACAACCACATCTAACATCCACTTCTTATTATTTTGAATTAAAATTATTAATAAAAGATAAATGCCATTTTGACTTTTCCATTGAAAAAGTAGACAGAAATTTCAAATAACCGCAGGTGGTAAAATAACGTAGGTAATAATACACATCAAGATGGCAAATATAATTTTTTTAATATGGTTTCCATGTCACTAAACAATATATTATTTTAACAACAGAAAAATCATCAGATGAGGAATTTGATTTTGCTGCTACTCCACCGGAAATTCGAGAAGCAGCAAAAATAGTAGAAGAAGATCTTCTGCCAACTAAAAGCCGCCCGAGATATGACAAGGCATATAACAGTTTCAAAGAATGGCGTACGGGAAACAAAGTAGAATAACCTGGTTCTGAGTCGGCGCTACTAGCTTATTTCAGTGAAAATGCCAAGACAAGGAAGATATCAACGGCTTGGTCACAATATTCAATATTGAGGACCACTCTATCAATTAGGGAACAAGTAGATATTTAAACACGCAAAGCTATTAGCATTTTTTAAAAAGTTATCAAAATATAATTTACTTTCCACCCGGGTATAAAGTAAAAGTAAAAAAACGTCAACTTTCCACCTTTCAAAGATAGATGGAAGGTCATTATTACATGCATGGTTGAAAATAAAATTTGTTTTTCTGCCTTTTCGTAAACGGTTAAACTCTAGAAGGTGTAATATAAATTTCCATAACACCCTGTATAATGCTTTATATTAGCAATTTTATAATCTTGATTGATTTTATTGATTGATTGAAAATTCAATAAACCCGTTTTATTTCATCAATACATTTAGCTATAAGAATATAATATAACCAATGCCTACATGCATAATGGGCGCATTCAGCAGAACCCATAGATTTGTAAGCGATTAATAATTATCTGCTGAAAACACTAAAAAAAAATCGATTTCATAAATCGATGGGAAATCGGACCCCTTCGAATTTAAAAAGCAATTTGTGTTTTGAGAGCGATTTATGTCAGTTTTCTTTGTCAGGTTGAGGAGTAAGAATTATAAAAAATGACAGAGGAAGTAAATTATAAGTATAACAACATTTTATATACGATCTTCGCTAGTGAAGAGGAGCATTAAAACTAAAAATTATCTATTTCGCACAGGAAAAAAAAATATATTTGATGAAAATATTTAGGAGGGATCCTAACAAAACAAAAAACTGATAGCAAAATATATTCAGCAGAACTATAAATGATGTCACCGAATAAAAATCGCTTATAAATCGATAGGCTCTGGTGAATGCAGCCATAACCCCTTGTTTTGAACAGATATTTGACTTAGAAAAAACGTGATTGGACAGTTGCGGATTTTCACATTTTGTGTCATAAGGTAGAAGAGGGCGACTAGAAAATTAAAGTACACAGTAGCCGCTTGTGATATTTTGTTTAAAGGGACGCTTGGCATGATGGAAAGGCAAAGGGAAGCAGTCAATGTCACTGATTTATAGTAATAATAAATAAAAACCGATACGATTATTTATTTGCTCTATCCTGTTCATCCATTTATTTATATATAGTCTCGAGTCCTTGTGTGTTGATAATGCTGTACGCCAAGGTATGATGTAATAAGTCCATACAACACAGAAACCTCCGTACATATGGTCACCCTATCATAAGGTGACACACACACATAAAAAGTAAACGCTTAAACAAACTCTCTCTCTCTCTAAGAAAAAGGGTTGCGGCGTTTTCCGTTGCTGTCGATCAGATACGAAACAGCTTTTGTTGTAGCCACCATACCTACCGATAGTTTCATTAAATCTACTTTACTTACCCCCAAATCAATATGCATAATATAAATAGGGTAAGGAAGTACAAGGCACAATGAGGTCAGCCAACTCCCAATGGTGCACACAAAAGCGGGAAGACGCGGGTTATTTGGATTCCTTAAATATCTGTATCTATCCCATGCCATACATGTATACGTCAACACTGTAACATGTAGTGGAATATCCTGAAAAATATATAAATAATGATAGGAGGGCATAAGGGGGAGGTAGAATCTCGAATAACTGAGCGTGACAAAAATTGCAGTCCAATTTATTTTTCAAGATACTATTATGTAGTTCCAACTTTCCATTTTGAAAGAGATGGCAAAATGTATGCCCTACTTTCAGTAAAGTAAGTAATATATGTTAGAATCGTACCAAAATAGTTTAAGAGTTCTATTATATCCCCAATCTATAAGGCTGGTAATCCTAACCTAATATCTAACTACAGACCTATCAGTTTAATTAGTAATTTGTTAAAAATATTTGAGAAATGCTTGAAGGAAAGGTTGACAGGCTTCTTAAAAATCAATAATTTACTCCCTGAACATCAGTATGGATTCACCGAGGGTTTAAACTCGAGTGATGCCATGCATGAATTAACATCGCACATTGCTGATTAAATGAATTGAAATAATAAATGTATAGCTATATTTTTGGACCTTGCCAAAGCTTTTGACACTGTGCCACATGAAAAGATTCTCGATGTCTTGGAAGAGAATGGAGTGAGAGCCCTTGTGTTGGAGTTTTTTCCAAAATATCTAATAAATAGATAAACTGTTAGTTCTCCTGAAAATGTACAGATTGGTGTACCACATGGAACAGTTTTGGGTCCAATATTGTTTAATCTATATATTAAAAGTCTAAGTGAAATAGACATTCAAGGCAAACTAATATCATATGCGGATGATACTGTGCTTGTCTTTAGTGATAAAGACTGGGAGGCCGTGAAGATGCGAGCTGTAGCAAGAGTAGAACATGTCAAAAATTGGTTGGATGTTTTTAAATTATCACTAAATGTTAATAAAACAAACTATATTGCATTCTCTAAAACATCGGTTGATCGTCCCCAATTTAAAAAATTGACATGTGCAAACTTGAACTCTGAAATACAAGAAACTAAAACTTCTAAATATTTGGGCATTATTATAGACCAAAACTTGAAATGGGACTCTCACATAACCTATGTAGCAAGAAAATTTAGATGTTTAGTTTACAAATTCTTCAAATCTTATGAAACAATTTCTTAATTTGGATCTCTTGATAACATTGTACTTTAGTTCAGTTGAATCTAGTTTACGTTATGGAATCTTAGCGTGGAGAGGTCTATATGGAATGGCGCTGAAACCATTAAAGCCGCAAACACACTATTATCACGTCACGTGAGATCACATTCTATCACGCAATGTCACGGCACACCCGAAATATCTGCAAGACGGTTTATGCGTACAATAAATAAGTTTAGAAGTACACTATAGTCACCTCATGAAGCTCACGGCAAGTCATACGTGAAAGCACAATTTTATTCCTGCAAATTTACATATTCGGCACGCGTGATAGCATGGTGTCAGAGTTTGACGCTAGAAAGCTTCACTTGCCTTCATAAACACAAAATATGTAATAAAAATGATCTGCAGTGTACGTAGTCTCTTTCTAAGCCGTGAGAATATATGCAATTTTGCCGATATGACAACACGTGAATTCACGTGACGTGATAATAGTGTGTTTGCGGCTTAAATGTCATTCAAAATAAGATTTTAAAAATTATTTTTAAGAAAAGTCAATTACATTCTACTATGTCGTTATATAGTGAAAGAATTCAAAATATTAGATGTTTATATATTCATACCATCTGCTGTTATATGTATACATAAACATGAATTTTTGAAAACCCTATAAATGACTGGCATGTCACTAAAAATGTTTCCAACAAGTACATTACAGTTCCAAAGCCAAATAGTGAGTTTTTTAAAATTCTTTTAACTATTTAGGGTCAGAATGTCACAATACTTTACCGATTGAGGTCAAAAAGGTGTATAAACCTAACAAATTTAGTGAAACTGCCAAAATGTATATCTATCAAAATTATAAGAATTTTTATAGATATTTTTTAGAATAACACGTTGTTCAGTGGTTGATATAGATTCTTACACAAATTCACGTCACGTTAATGTATGTATTACTTGTAATTTACCTCTTTTACTTACTTACCTATTCATGTGACACATACAGGTGCTCTTACCTAGGTGTCAGATTAAAAGCGCTTGAATTATTTTATGTATTCTGTTGATATATGTATTTGTGTTATGTGGATATTTTTCTGAATAAATAAATAAATAAAATATTCTATATAGTATGTAATGGGTAACTCTTGAAACAAGATTTTCTTGCTCAAACGGAAATACTGTTCGGGTATTTTATGATCAAACACAAGCACGTTTCGCTCATTTTACAAATTTTCACATGAGTGCTTTTAACGCAAATATCAAAGAATATTTTTCTACAAACTGCAATAACACAGTTACGAATTTAATATAGACTGTTTAATAACTTGGAAGCAGTAGAATCGTATATAAAATTATCGAAGTTGACATTTGTCAGTAAAACCTTACAATCATTATTGGCTTGTTATGCGGTTATTTCCGGGAAATTTTAGACATCCTGTCAGCTTCTTATAACGCGACAGAACAATAGAGAAAACCTCGGCACTATTGCGATCGACCGGCAGGATGCCGGCAACATATTACAATACTAAATATGTTTGGCTATATTGCCGGACCATCCGATATATACAATGTGTCCAAGATAAGAAGGGCCAATAAAGGGATCTCGGAAACCGTAAGAGATACGAAGTCGGTTAAATGGAGATAAAGTTGCGCATTGATGTGCCTAATAATATGCCATTTAGAAAGTTTAAAAATTCCGAGTATTTCCGGAGATATCCGGAAAAAAACGAAATTCTGAAAAATCGTTTTATTATTTTCCTGGGTTTTTTTGAGATCGAATTCTAAAGTAAATTGCACTTTAGCATTGCCACTTTTTTCGCTCTATCTAACTGCGTTAATTGTTTTGTAAGCCGACGAGTCGTCTTCGAAGGGCCATTATCAACTTTCTTTTTTTAAATACGGTCCTATTTTTCTGATATTGGAATTTGATAGCTTTTTTTCAAGCAAACCCGAAAAAAATCACAACAAACCCGAATGCAACGATGTATGACACATTGTGGTTTAATGATGTTTCGAGGGTTTATTGAACAACATCAGGAAATTTTGGGATACGGTCCTGTATTTCTCCTAATTTTATGAATAATATCTCATAAGTAAGCTCTAAATTTTTACTTATGTTGGACTAGTTCAATAAATAATAAATAATTTAATAATAAACTACAAATAAGTGAACAAAATACAGAAATATTATTTCAAACTTCTGTTGATTCGGGACTTAAAAGAAAAGTAAGCGCTTGAAACAAAAAAATTAAGATGGTGACGCGTGATTTGTTTCACTTGACATTCCCATTGTGATCGTTCGAGGGCGTTTTAAGAGGTTTTCTATTTTCCAGAAAATGGAACATATATTTACAAATGCTGAAAAGTTTGATATTCTATCGCATGTTTTATTATATCTCAAAAAAACTGTTATGTGGCAGTTGGAAGATGTTATTTGTACTTAGAGAATAACGCAAATTATTTTGAACACCTGATTATATAGTTCCTTATTTTTTTCGTTGTTCGTTTTATTACTGTTTTGGAATGATTTTTGTTCACTTATTTGTAGTTTATTTGAACTAGTCCAACATAAGTAAAAAATTAATACTGCTAGATAGAGTGAAAAAAGTGCCAATGCAATAGTGCAATTTACATTTGAATTCGATCTCAAAAAACCCCCAGGAAACAATAGAAGGATTTTTCAGAATTTCGGTTTTTCCGGATATCTCCGGTACTACTCGGAATTTTAAAACGTTCTAAACGGCATATTATTAGGCACGTAAATGCACAACTTTACCTCTACTTAACCGACTTTCTCTTACGGTTCCCGAGATCCCTGTACTGGCCCTCCTTATCTTAGACACATTGTATATAAAGAAATTTTTGGTTACAATTTTTGTAACTTTAATATTTTAAAACGTTCTAAACGGCATATTATTAGGCACGTAAATGCACAACTTTCCCTCCATTTAATCGACTTCGTATCTCTTACGGTTTCCGAGATTCCTGTACTGGCCCTCCTTAACTTGGACACGTTGTATTGCAATATATTTCTACATACGGCTTGCAATGTTTCCGGCAACTTAAAGCTATATTATTGCAGCCACACATTGCCGTAAAAATGTTGCCCGTTTAGTAGAAGCACCTGTAAAACGCTGTTGTGGTTATTGCTTGAAATATAGAAAGAAACATCGATCCATCAAAGAAGGGGAAGGTGAATTATTCTTACTTTTTTTTTAAATATTTTATTTTCGCATGTACTATTTCTAGTGAACGCGATTTTTATCATTCTTTCGACATGTGGTAGAATATGTTTCCGAGGTGGTCCTACTGCAAGCTATTTAAAAAGAGAAGTAATTAAATGGTTTGTCGTTATTAAAATTGGTTCGCAGCAAAAAATAGCCATTAAATCATTTGATCAGCATAAAAAGATTTTGCTTGCAATAAATAAAAATCGGGCTGCAACATTTGTTCTGCAAAAAATGCTACAAACTGTCAACAATTTAACCGATATCAGTCTGCTTGTAATCATGTGTTCGCTTAATTAACAGTCGAGCTGCGAAATGATTACTTGGTCAGCAAGATTTTGCAATTGGTCAGTAGAAAAAAAACATGTCTAGAAGCAGTTTACTTCAGAGGATTGCATATTAAAAGAATGGTTATCAATATAAATCATTTGATTGCGTTTGTTTTGAATAATCGGCAAAGTTCGTTATTGTGGATGGAGCGAAAGCAGGCGCGTGATACGAGTAGCTAATTGCGTGCGTATGTTTTCATTCGGTGTAGCAGTCAAGGCCCAAAAGGTAGCGGGGGCGGGTTGTCACTTGTTTTCCCAGGGCACTGTCAATTTATGTAACTTTCTTGTGATTTCTTTTGCCGAATACAGAAGGGAATCGGCTACAAAAGGTGTAGCGGGGGCGGGTTTTCACTTGTTTTCCCAGAGCACTGTTACTATTTCACGTTTTATTGCTTTTTTTTGATGACCAATATTACATTATTTGCTTACCCGCTGATTGCTTACCAATATCTGATTAAAAGTGGATCGCTCATAGCAGCTTATATATTTAATTGGCGTACCAAAATAATTTAGAGCACTCAAGTATGACATTAATTACTGACCGATTCAGAAATGTTTGCTGTCCATAAGTTGCTGACAAACTAGCCATTTTGGCTGACCGATTACATTTTTCTGTTCGCAAAAATAAGAATATTTTGCTAACCAGTTAAATCAGCAACCCGAACAAACCCATTTAAAAATATCAAAGAGGAGCAGTAGAGCAGCCAAGGAGGGGGTTTGGGGGATCGAAATGCCCCTAATTTTTCAAGTAAATGTAACATATAACTATATATTCATATAAACCACAACCTTAATAACCCCCTCCCATACGAAAAAAATATATGGCTGCGCCATTGAAGGAGAGGGTAGCAGGGGATGAAAAGTAGCGGCAAAATTGTTTTATGTTAACTTAGAATGTTTAACCAAAATGTCCAGTGGTATGTATTCTGAGGTTTTGAGATCAAAGAAATGAATTAATATGTCAAATAAAATTGGTTTAAAATGGGAGTAAAATAAATGTTGGATGTTATCTCGGTTTCGGGGGTAGAAAATAAGAGATTTTTTTCCAAAAATGATTTACAGGGTGTTAAGGAGGTTATTCTTGGGTCCATTATCAGAAAAAAACTTCATATCGTCCCCTATCTCACGTAGTGACGTAACTGACAAAATTCGAAAAAGTGAGATACGCCACTAGACATTTTCGTCTGATCGGAGACCACGAGCTGACGAAGAAACTCGACAGCCTAGAACATCGAAGACAGGTTGGGGATTTGACTCTCTTTTACAGATATTTTCATGGAAGGTGCTCGCCTGACCTTGCCCTCTTAATTCCGCCTAGAGCGACGAATAGCAGAAATACACGACGAACCACTGCCGCCCATCCATATGGGGTTAAGCTTAGTACTCCTCGAACTTCATTATTTAAGAATTCTTTCATCTGGAGGACTTCATCCTTGTGGAATGAACTTCCCGAGGTCGTTTTTTCCAACGAATATAACCTCCAACGATTCAAACCCAACGTGAATCGCTTTTTGCGCACACGCACCACTCCCAGAGTGTCCTAAAGGATTTTTCCTATAGTGCTTGTGTTTGATCATAAAAAAAAAATTGTTTATAATTATACGGTTATAAGTTTAGTACAAGACATTTTGCATTTCTTCTCTCCTGAAACATTATAAAATGTCAGTTACGTCAATACGTGAGATAGGGGACGATATGAACATATGTCCTAAACTTAACTTTTGAGATACAGTGTTTTAAATATTTTCATGTTTTTTAATAATTTGTTAAGGATAATAACTTAAACACGTGACATCTAGACTAGGTCAAAACTGTTTATGTTTACAAAACAAATAAAACAATCCTCGCACGAACGCCACTGGTTCGAATAAAAAAACATGTTATAATATCGTAAAATGCCTCTTGATGAATAGAAAGTGTGTACCAAATTTCACAAACATATCTAGAGCAGTATCACAGATATTAATATAAAAGTTAGATTTTTTGAAAATCTTAACACACTGTATCTCAAACGACAGACGTTTAATGTTCATATGAAGTTTCTTCCTGAAAATTAACACAAGAATAACCTCCTCTTGTAAAATTATATTTTTTCAGTTAAAAAATAAATAATAATATTTTTTGATGGATGTGGTCTTTAATTTTTACGTAAGAAGGGGGTCCGTATTTTCGGCTACAGTGTTTATCACCGAAAATTCCGAGAAAAGTCAAACCGCGGATCTTTCCCTCAGCGAATTTTATGTTCAAACACTCGTATGTTTCAGTGCGAGTATAAATAACGCTGACTCGTCTTCAAACACTCGTGTATTTTGTGCGAGTATAAATAAGTTCAAACATTAAGAAATTTCGTTAACGCAACGAGGGAAAACACTCTGTATTTTTTAATACCGAGTATAAACGTTCTTATTCGAGACATCCCTGAAAAGGAATAATTTTTTTTTAACTAAATTATACCCGATTGTGATAAAAGAGATTCTCCGGATTCTCCGGATTGAACCAGTAAGTCCTAAAACAATCACATATCTTAAGTTAGTACTAATAAGCCTCTACCGCGGTTCAAAAAGATTTGGACATTATAGGGTAGTTGAGAGAAAATATTAGCTTAGGGTAGTTTTCTATTGTACAAAAATGTAAATATCAAAGTTAAAGTGAGAGTACATGATACATGGCTCATTTAGTGTTAGCATATAGTCTCTAAGAATATGAATTAAAGGCGTATTAGTCTTTTAGATAGTGAAAATAATTAATTCTTAGAATGGTCGATTCTTATAAAATAAATGGGGTTAAATAAATTAATATACTTCTCTTTTATTTCGGTCCAATTACCAGTAAACATTTAAAACTACATTGCCGAGATCCCAATCAAAACAAAAAAAATTTACCCTCGGGATTATTCCAGATGTCAATCTGAAAACATTTATTAAAATACAAATTACAAAACAGGTAAAACTTTTTTAATTAATATATTGATTGATCTTTACAAAGCAATTTGGAGAGAAATTATTTTTTATAGATACCCAGGGTTACTGTTGGCAATGCCAGAAATTATTCAACAATAATCGTTATAAAATATTAGAGGTATATACAGGATGTTATGGAAATGACGTATTATATTTAAATGGGTGACTACTTGGGTGTAATAGAGAAGCGCTACATATATTTATATTTTAAATCGACCGTTTTAAAAGTGGGGTCCAGCCCCATAAACCCACAGCTCATCCTGCTTCACTGTAATACGTCACCCTGTGGTGGCATGTCAGAAAACAGGTGTTACGTGGAATGTGTGTGCCAAACTTAATGCAAAACTGAAATTCCATATAGAATTATAAAAATAAATTATTTATCTACCTACTTGTATTTATCATTATACCTAAAGAGCGAAGAAATCCACTCACAAACACAATCAGTTTCTTTTCATGAGAACACTCCTGGAAACACGTTATGCTCGAAAAATTGTAGCAAGTCAAACGTCCAAAACAAACTACTCGTTTTAGGTTCGTCAATAAAAACAATCTAAAATTATATACAAAGTTTGGACGCGTAGCACCAAAATTAATTACAAAACAATTCGTATACGCGTACCTTCTGAAAACAAAGCGGATAGCCGAGAGTATAAATGGTAAGCAACAGAACCGACCGTATTCTAACGCGTATCTTCTAATACTGACAGTTGCAAGACGCACGCTTGTACGCCTAGACTTACGTTGTCCCGGCGCCCAGTGGATTGTGTGAAAGGGATGGAGAGATGGCCGTGTGAGAAAGAAAATTAAATCTTCGTCGGTCTTGTCATTTGTACTCAAGTACAGTCGCAGTATTATCCCTTACCTTAATTGATGGATATATCACTACTATCTTTTTATTCAATTCAGGGAAGAATCTCGTTTATCACCATAAGAAATGCATTTAAGCGATCTTAGTCCGTCCAGTATCGCCTATTATTAGGATTCAATTATCGTGACCGTGAAATATCAAATCTCTATCTCTATTCCGAATTTTGCACGTACCATTTTGTTCGTTCGTAGATAAAATGCCATTCTTAAATTGAAGGAATTATATTTAAAGTGTGTGTTTTTTAAATTAGTTAAATAAATAAATCTAAGCGAGAAAAAAGGACCAAAATTAAAACAGTTTTCCCGTGTATTCTTTCCATCTGAATAGTTGCTATTTGTGAGGTTATGTGAGAGGTTTTTTCCTAAAACTTAGATTCTGTGTGGTTTCTGTGAAATTATGAAACTAATAATTGTATTTAAATAAGTAAAGGTAAGAGAGCATTTGTCTTAAATAAAATTGCATTTTTTTTAAAGAGTTTGAAAAATAATAGGAAGGTCAATGACGTTTGACCTATTTTAACGAATTTTAGATTTGTGTGTAATATTATCATTATTTGTTTTGCAAAACATCTTTCGTCGCCGGTTTTCTGGAATCATATTTGTTCATAAATGATAGAATAAAAAATTGTTAAAACTATAATTTGTTTTCTAAAGAGTTTGCCGTGCATATCCAACACCGACCGTCGTCAGTGACGACCATGTAAATTTTCAGATTTCATATAAAGTGTATAATTTCGCTTAATAATAATTCAAAGCCATTTATGGTTATTTTTTTTAAATTTATTTTCATCCCAGGATTTGCCGGTTTAAATATAATACGTCATTTCCATAACACCCTGTAGTTTGACAACAAACTGACCGAAACCCAAGAACAAACTACCTCTAATTTGAAAAAACGGTCAAGGAAACAAAACTATAGTTATAAAGTTGTGCAAAATGTATTTAGCAGAAACGTGTAGACAATTTTAAAGCTGTTACCGCGAGCAAAATAGATTTCCGAATAATGAATAAAAGGGTAATTACATACACTTCGATGTAGGCGCCACAAAGTCGGAGTCGCAGAGCTTCATTGTATCCTGTTAAAAGAAGCTACAAAAACTATACAATGTGTTCCAAATTCAGCGTTTACCATTCGGATGGATAAATTAGGAGAATTTTGTATTTGGCTAAAGAAGATTAGCGTCTTCTACATAATATATTTTGAGCATTCTGTGGCGCGAGTATTAAATAGATTCAAAACAATCGATACAGTTGCAGATATTTATTTTGAGAAGCAATTGAGCACAACATTCGGTCAGTCAAGACGCGTGAAAACCAAAAACAATTCTAAGGTTGTTCCGTCAACCATTTCGAGTAACTGAAATACTAACAAGAATATTGATTTTCTGTTATAGCCATAAGCCAGATATAAGATATCTAAAAACAAGGTTCTAATAATATGACAGTTAAACGTTACTAAGAAAAAAATTCTGCCTTTTTGATAAACTACAAATGGATTCAAAAATGTCGCAAGAATATCAGCTGTAAATTCCTTAAGTTTTAATATCATTAGTTATTCATAGCTAGCCAGTTAGTGTTTAGTGTTAATTAGTGTTTTTTTCTTATGATCAAACACAAGCGATATAGGAAAATCCTTTTAGGCACTCTGGGAGTGCTGCGTGTGCGCATAAAGGGATTCACGTTGGTTTTGAATCGTTGGAGGTTATACTCGTTGGGAAAAGTTCGAGGAGTACTAAGCTTAACCACATATGGATGGGCGGCAGTGGCTCGTCGTATATTTCTGCTATTTACCGCTCTGGGCGGAATTAAGAGGGCAAGGTCAGTTGAGCATTTTCCATGGAAATATCTGTAAAAGAGAGTGAAATCATCAACCTGTCCTCGATGTTCCAGGTTGTTGAGGCTCTTTGTCAGCTCGTGGTCTCCGATCAGACGAATGGCTCTCCTTTCGATGGAATCCAGTAGTCGAAGGGTATGTTTGGGTGCAGAGTTCCAGACATGAGTTTCTAGTGCTCTAGTGCTCTAGTGATGGTCGAATCTGGGCTTTGTATAGTGTCAAAAGTTGTTGAGGTGTGTACAACTTTTTGATCCGGAAGAGTACACCAAGTTTCTGCGAAGCTACATTAGCTATTACCACAACGTGGTTATGCCTAGACATATTTCCTCTCAGATTTAAGCCTAGAAAATTAATAGATGAAGCCAGTGGAATTGCGTGTCCTGTCTTGACTATATCCGGTACTATAATGTTAACTTTTTTAGACAAAACTGCTGTCTGGGTTTTCTCAGCGTTAAATTCGAATTGTTTACTGTCGCCCCAAGCCGAAATTTTTTCCAGGTCTTTGTTGAGCCGTGATACTTCATACTGTCTGCGAAGATGTGCGTCGGCAACCGATGTTTGTGCATTCAAAGAGAAAGATGAGACAATAAGTGTGCTATCGTCAGCAAAGCTAAATATCGGATTTTTAGTTTTCACTAGAAGATCGTTAATGAACAGTAAAAAGAGGGTGGAAGACACTATGGTCCCTTGAGGAACACCGGCATTAATGGGAAGGTATCTGAGAGAAATCCATCAATCGCCACTTGCAGAGAGCGGTCCTTAAGAAAGCTAAACAACCATCCATGCACAGAATCGGCTGAGCATACCATAAGATCGCAGTTTACTTAGAAGCCCCTCACGCCAAACACGATCAAATGCTTTAGAAATATCCAGTGCAATAGCTCGAGACTCTCCATGATTGCGTTGATCCAAAGAAGGGTGACATAGGTTAGAAGGTCTCCTGTTGATCTGGACTTCCGAAAACCGTATTGATGATCGCTGATAATGTTTAGGCCTTCCAGGTACTTCAGAAGTTGTTGGTTAATAGCTTTCTCCATTACTTTTGATATAACTGAAAGCAATGCGACTGGTCGATAGTTGTTAGGCAGGGTTCTCCTACCTTCCTTTGGTGTAGGCTGGACTCACGCCGTCTTCCAGAACGATTTAAATAAAAAAAAAGCTTAAACTCTTTTAACTTATTTAATTTTGCTAAATCTAATAATTATACTGTTAAAAAAATGTTTGATTTATGACAATCATCGTGAGGTAATTTTCTAGAATGGTTTGAATTTTGGTTGAAGCAATATTTATATTACACTAGGTGGCCCAGAAGTCCGGAATAAAATTTACATAGCCTTAACGTGTAACTTTTGGGGAAAACGCTCGGATACGTTAATTAAGTTTTATATATGCTCACATTTTGACGTTATTCGTTTGTTTTTTTATAGACATTTGTCAAAGATATGACGACATCGATGTTTTTTTTTTAATAGGAACATACAGCTTGTGATACACCATTTGAAAGCTAATATCTCATACAGTATGCTCATTAATTTTAACGCGATTCAGTCAAGCTATTTCAAAATCGCGACTGTTAAAAGTTTTTAAAAAATCTCTATTTAAATAAGCGGAAATTATAAATCATTGATGGTTTTTTTACCTTTCAAGGTAAGAAATCTTCATTGTGTCACGTTCAGAAGATTTCTTACCTTGAAAGGTAAAAAAACATCAATGATTTATAATTTCCGCTTATTTAAATAGAGATTTTTTAAAAACTTTTAACAGTCGGCATTTTGAAATAGCTTGACAGAATCGCGCTAAAATTTATGAGCATATACTGTAAGAGAAATTAGCTTTCAAATGATGTATCACAAGCTGTATGTTTTTATTTAAAAAAAAAGATCGATGCCATCATATCTTTGACAAATGTATATAAAAAAACAAACGAATAACGTCAAAATGTGAGCATATTAATATAAAACTAAATTTTCGTGTCCGAGCGTTTTCCCCAAAAGTTACACGTTAAGGCTATGTAAATTTTATTCCGGACTTCTGGGCAACCCTGTATGTACGTCGTGTAGTAGCAGTACTTGCACAGATTTATTATGCCAAAGCGGCGTATGTTCGGGGTCTTACGTCTGTATGTAACAACTAATAAGAATTTTGTCAAATACGTCAAACCGTTGATACTGATTTATGGAAAATATACAAGGAATACAGATTTGTCGGTTGGTCATATGAAAAGTAGACCAAAGTTCAATTTTTTTCAAATAGAAATGAGATGCTTTGGATAGAAAACAAAATTTGAAAAAAAAATTAGCGTACTTATTTTCAGGATTCTTGGGATCAACAAAGTTAAATTAAAAAAAAAATTAAAGGTGGTGAAATACAATTTTTATCTAAAATTAGGTGATCATAATGAAGACAAATGGAAACCAATTTTGATCAATTTATTTCGAGGGTGCTGGTCAGAGAGCATGAAATAACATATTTTGTGAAAAATGAAAAATAAAGTTACATAAGTGGGGGTAGGAGAATAAGAATAATCAAAAATAGGCTAAGCTACCTGATTACGGCGGCAAATAATATTTTTATTTGTATATCTTATTGCTTGCGCTGATATCAATAAACTGAACTTAAATATTATGTGTTATTATTGAGAATCTATTGTAATTCCCTTGAAATTATTTTCTCCTTTTTATTGCATTTTCTATAATGTCACTGCAAATTAATATTTTCCATCTAAACTGCTTGCCCTGATATCAATAAACTAGCAAGCGTGAATTAATTTTGTTAGAAGTATAAAATTATTTCATATATTTGATAATATTATCACAATAAGTTTTTAACTGTTTTTAGGATTACCGAACTTACTAAACTAATTTAAGAGATATTTCTAATAGAAGCAAACAACTAGTTTATACGTATAAACCAGGAAACGACTTCTTTTGCGTAAACAAGTTATGTCGAACTATTTTTCCAGTCACGCAATAGGTCTACATATTTATTTAAAAATGACACTTAGCTAAGTAATTAATTTTCCAGAAAATTTTATTATCCTAATAGGAGTATAACTTTTGCGATAATATAGATATTACATACGCAGCGGTTTGACATGGAAACAACATGTGTCACCAGTACCAGTTTACGTACCATCGTGCCGATAAAAAGTAGGACAGCAAAATTTCTTATTTTCTCCTTGACTATTAGGAATTTTTTACTTTCGAGTCTGGTAACAGTAAAATGTCATTTATAAATTTTACATGTCAATATAGATTGTCACTTTATCATTAACTTGTCAAGCAAATTTTGTTTTAAAAAATATGCCACAATTAACCCCCCAGCAAAAGGCTATTATCTACAGTCGAGCCGGTTGCGAGATGGTGCTTTATTAGGGATATTGCAGACGAACTAGTAGTAAAAAAAATACCGTGTTGTTGGCAAAACAAAAAGGCATGGGACTATTATTAGGAAAGCAGGTTCAGGTCCCCCTAGAATTTCTACTGAAGATGAAGATAGAAGACTCGTTAATTATCTAAGGGATCATCCATTCGCAACTGCAATAAAGGCGAAAGAAGAGACGAACTTTACAGGTTCTGCAAATACAGCTAAAGACAGGGTTCGAATTTCCGATATAGTCGTTGTGCTGCTAATAAAATATTTTTAACGGATAGAAATAATCAAGGCAGGTTAGAATTTGCACATGAATATTTAAATCGGAATATTTTCTGGGAAACAGTTATATTTTCTGACGAGAAAACTTTTCAATCGTGTAATAATAGAAGAATTCGGGTGTATAGGCCTTCCGGCATGCGGTATGATGAGATATACACTCACAAAACACATTTTTTTGTATTTTTTTACCTTCTAATTAAATTTCTTTTATTATTTAGTTCCATTTTCATTTTTAGGCGACGTTATATATACTTACTTTATTATAAGGTTTCTTAATAAAAAATGCCCAATTTTAGTTCCTCTATATAAACTGCCGCTCAAGTTTCAAGAAATCAGCTATTTTGATGCCACCTCGTATCGAAAAATACAAAACGTCAAATTATGTAACCTAGGTTACGTCCTAAAAGTTAGGTGTTCTTACCTTTGCAGCACTAGAGCACCTTTTATAGTCTATGAGATATTTATTCACGTTCCCAGTTTTGTGATTTTGTTGTCCTAGTTTTTTATCGGCACGATGGTACATATATCTGTGTCCATTGAAGTCACAAGTTCCAAGCAATGTGCTCGAAAGGCACACATACACAATTTTCACTTTTAGGTTTTTTTAACTAAGCGTTTTTTGTCAACAATGGACGTGAATCTTAACTTTTACAAAATGACACTTTAAAATATAATGCCACTTTTAAGTGTACCGGAAAAGTTGTATACACGTCAACAACTTTACAAAACCCATCAGATTCGTCCATCACTGCATACTGACAGCTCTCATATCTGGAGCTCTGCGCCCAAGAATACTATTCGGTTGCTGGATTCCATCGAAAGGAGAGCCATTCGTCTGATCGGAGACCACGAGCTGACGAAGAACCTCGACAGCCTAGAACATCGAAAACAGGTTGTTCGGGTTTGTTCGGGTTTGTTCGGGTTTTTACTATCTTTTACCGATATTTCCATGGTAAGTATTCGACTGCGCTTATTCGCTTAATTCCACCTAGAGCGACAAAAACCTGCAATACACGCCAAACCATTGCCGTCCATCCGTATGTGGTTTAGCTTAGTGCTCCTGGAATTTTACTGTTTAACAATTCTTTAATTTGGAGGACGTCAATCTTGTGGAAGGACCTTCCTGAGGTCATGTTTCCGAACGAATATAACCTCCAACGATTCAAGACTAACGTGAATCGCTTTATTCACACACTAGGGTGCCACAAAGGATTTTAGTGTTTGTGTTTGATCATAAAACAATACAAGTTTGTAATTGCTGAAGAAATATCAATTTTGATGATTTTTACATCATTTTTCTTCTATATCGTCTAAAATGTATTTTTACTACACAAAATGTGGAATTTTACCTTGTCGTGAATTCTAGTCTTAAAGCGACCTTCTTGTGCTACCAGTTATAAAAATTACTAATTTTTAACACTTATGGAGTTAAAGAACTTTTAATACTTGAGATTCTGTTAACGATTTTACATAGCATAAGGTTAAGGCGCTGTTAAAATAAATGTAGCAAATAGGCAATACGTCAGCTAGATGTAATTTTCTTACAAAATTGACTAAAAAGTATCTTTTTTAGAATATTTTATTATGCGCATTAATAACAAAAATATTAGTAAGTGATGACCGCTGTAACGAAAGTCAGACCGCTATACCTGATGTTTCAGGAGGACGCTTGTCGCTTTAACTTTTTTATCGTTTAAATTACAGAAATTAAATTTGGTGGGTTTTTATGTCATATTATTTTGCACTTTATGACATGACGGACTCAATCTTGTCACTTTCGGTTGTTTTTTTTTATGATCAAACACAAGCACTATAGGAAAAATCCTTTAGGGCACTCTGGGAGTGGTGCGAGTGCACAAAATGTCGCCTAATTGATAAAAAAACACGAAGGAATTTTTTTTCAAGCGGAACGTACGTAAATTATACCATGATATGAGTGGAGTCCGGAAACGTCCGTCCGTTTTGCGCTTAATAAATGATAGGTAATTCTAAACGTTCTCCTTATATGCGCGTTTCACGTAAGACATTTTTTGATAACCCCCGTATAACCAATTTACCCGTTATGGTTTTATTTGAATTTAATTTAAGCAGATTATTAAGTAGACGGATATTTTCTGGAAATTTAATTTTGTCCCCATTTTTGAATTCTATCCAGAGCTGAATTCCCCACATAGGAATTATTTATTTAGAGCCAATCTAACTTTCTTAATCATTAAATTTTGAATATATGTGTGAGTGCTGGTCGACACTATCAGTAATGTCGCCAGTCTTGATATTCAATGAAAAATTCATCATACTTCAAGTATTTTCGAACGCAATTTTCTCGATTATGGTTTTTCGAATCGAATAGGTGTTTTTTGTCAGGGATGCCAGGCAATTAATGCCATTGCCGACTTGACACGCACGTGTCAGTCGGTCTTGGGTGGGCCCACCATCCTTTCCCCGCTAACTGGAAGCTGTCAGCAGTCCACCAGAGCAATTGAAGAGATGAGGGCAAATTTGTCATAAGAAAGAATGAATGATTTTAATTTAAAAGTATAGTTAGTTGAACGTAGGACGAGGCCTAACTTTTGTTCAAGCTATACTTATTGTGGTATTGGCTCGGGCATGTCCAATGAATACAATAACAATGCAAGTTATTATATTGAACACGGAGGGCTTTTATTTATTTAATTTTAGGTCTTTGTCTTTGAGGGTAATTTATGGGTTTAGTCTTACGTCAGTTGAGTCACGCGAACAAAAGTATTCGAAAGTTAATTATTTACAATAAAGAATTAACCCGTAACTAACATTGTGCTTTTCTCTCATAGAGAAACAATCCAACCTAACATTCTCCTATCACGTACTCACTTTAAATTTTAGTTATTTATATTTATTTACAATAGAAATAAGCTAATATTTTATTTCTCAAGTAAAGAGAGCTCAGCTACCCTATAATTTCTAGGAAATATAGACACGCGGTAGAGGTTACTAATGTTAACTTAAGATATTTCATTGTTTTAGGACTTACTTCTTCATTCCGGACGTTAACGAAATTTCTTTAATGGTTGAACTTAGTTATACTCGCACCAAAACGAGTGTTTGAAGGTATCTCAGGATTATTTATACTCGTACGGAAGGCTACGAGTTTTCGAGGATCAGTTTTAGGTGTTATTTATACTCGCACTGAAACATACGATAAAATTTACTGAGGGAAAGATCCGCGGTTTGACTTTTCTCGGAATTTTCGGTGATAATCACTCTAAAACCTGTAGCCGAAAATACGGAACCCCCTTCTTAGCTAAAAATTTAAAAAAAAAGATTGAGCGCGACTTTGGGATCGCGCCGCGGCCGACCGCGCACCTGGAGGCCCAAAAATCGTCTCTGCCCGCAAAAAAACCCGATCTTAAAAAATAATCAATACGACCATTCAACAGCCATTCTAAAGATTTTTGCTGATGATGTCATGTTTCGATAAAGGAGAGCGGGAAACGAAACTGCTGACATTGCAAAATCATAAAAAGCCAGTCTGATTTTATATCAAAATAATCAACATTCATAAAAATATTATTATTCATTTTTAATTGAAAAAGGCATTTTTACAACAAAAAAGCGATTCGCGTTGGTTTTGAATCGTTGGAAAAAACGACCTCAGGAAGGTCGTTCCATAAGGATGAAGTCCTCCAGATGTGGAATGGATGGGCGGCAGTGGTTCGTCGTGTATTTCTGCTATTAGCCGCTCTGGGCGGAATTAAGCGAGCAAGGTCAGCCGATTACTTTACATGAAAATATCTGTAAAAGAGAGTCGAATCCCCAACCTGTCTTCGATGTTCTAGGCTGTAGAGGTTCTTCGGCAGCTCATGGGCTCCAATCAGACGAATGGCCCTCCTTTCGATGGAATCCAGTAGCCGTTTGTGCGTAGAGCTCCAGACATGAGAGCAGTAATCTAGTGATGGTCGAATCTGGCCGTTTGGGTGTAGAGCTCCAGACATGAGAGCAGTAATCTAGTGATGGTCGAATCTGGGCTTTGTATAGTGTCAAAAGTTGTTGAGGTGTGTACAATTTTCTGGTTCGGAAGAGTACACCAAGTTTCTGGGAAGCTATCTTTGCGATTGCCACAACGTGGTTATGCCAAGACATATTTCCTCCCAGATTGACGCCCAGCAAATTAATAGATAAGCCCAGTGGGATTGCGTGTCCGTCCATGACTATATCCGGCTCTGTAATGTTAACCTATTTAGAGAAAACCGCTGCATGTTTTTTTTAGTGTTAAATTCGACTTGGTTACTATCACCCCAAGCCAAAATTTCTTCCAGGTCTTTGTTGAGGCGTGATACTTCATGCTGTCTGCGAAGATGTGCGTCGACAGCCGATGTTTGTACATTCAAAGAGAAAGATCAGATAAGTGTGCTATCGTCAGCAAAACTAAATATCGGAGTTTTCGTTTTCACTAGAAGGTCGTTAATGTAGAGTAAGAAGAGAGTGGAAGACAATATGGACACTTGAGGAACACCGGCATTGATGGTGAAGGTGTCTGAGAGAAATCAGTCAATCGTTACTTGCAGAGAGCGGCCCTTAAGAAAGCTAGACAACCATGCACAGAATCGACTGGGCATACCATAGGATCGCAGTTTACTTAGAAGTCCCTCATGCCAAACAACTCCAACGTACCTGTAAAGTTTACACTCATCCTACAAACACCATAAACCTATAGCGGTACCTAATAAAATACATATGTGTTAAATTTGTCTCAATTTTTTATGATAATAATAATTATAACCATTTTTATATAAATATTATATTTTATAAATTTGTAGAAAAAGTAGCGTATGAAAATATGTTCGTGTTCGTGTTCCAAATTTCCCTAAGGATTTATGTCAGCAGATATAATTTTGTAGAAAATGTAATTCACAGGTGTTAATACCAATATTGCACCGCCATGTTATCAAGTACCATACGGATCCTTATAGCAGGATAATTATAAAAGTACCTTTAGAATGCAATAATGAGAAGGACAAGTAATGCTTAGTCATAGCTTCTGTACTAAGTATTCTGATGTCGGTGCTAATCTATAATATTTATAGGTAACATATAAAATTCTCGATTCATTGAAATGTTAACATTCTCTTTTCTACTTACTTGCAACATGGGTAAAAAGGTACACAGCAACTCCCCCAACATCCAATTTTGAATCAACAATACATATAAAGTTATCGGTACGACAACTACACATTTTACAATATCACTTATACCATTGTTTATAATAAACGCGTACGTGGGATCCTTGTAAAGTTTATTTTGTATAATATGAAATAACAATATTATATTGGATAGAACACCATAAACTACTAAGACCCCGTACGCAAAAATAATATAGGAAGCAACTCCCTCCAAAGACTTCTTGGGATGTGGTTCTCTGAGATCTACTTTTTTATCACCGGCCACACCGAGTAACAGTTGATGAATAATAGGCCAAATGTGAGGAGGAATCTCACTATCATCGGTAGGCCCCAATGTCGTTGCGGTCAGATTCTCTTTACCCATTGCTAATCATTCAATTTAAAATATTTTAATTTTATTTATATTGAGCTTACGACAAAATTTAGTCGCACTAGGAAAAAGTTAACGCGAATATTATCGAGATTTTCAAACGGAAAGGCAGCCTTATCATTTGAGTTGCGCGACGCAAATGTGAGGTTTAAAAGCCAAATGCTCATAGAGAGAGAGAATTTCCAGCTTGGGGAACGCATGCGTCATGTTGGTTGGAAAAACTTTGATAAAATTTTCTTTTAGAACGGACAATGAAAATATATTGGATTCGCCTTTCTGTGTAAATAGGAATTCATGGAGATTTGAACATTACGTACTGTTTTATAGACTTGTTAGCATAATATGCATATGAACTATTTTAAGCTGACATTAAATTACTTTATAACTTTTATAAT
This sequence comes from Barypeithes pellucidus, assembly GCA_963991005.1. NCBI lineage: Eukaryota > Metazoa > Arthropoda > Insecta > Coleoptera > Curculionidae > Barypeithes > Barypeithes pellucidus. The sequence goes on from OZ022559.1 coordinate 40,828,925, forward strand.
TTGTTTGAATGGTGATATAATAAAATAAAAAAAATTTTCTACTTTTTCGTAATTATGAAAATGCAGTTTTCATTCCTGTCATTGTGAACAGTGGCAGCTCGTGACCTATGATAGAGGGGGTTCAAAAGTGTGGTGAAATTATTTTTAAAATTTTATTTTTGTGTAACGACCAAACAATTACTTTCTAGGCGTTTTAAATGTAGAAAGGATAGAAGTAATAAGAAAATGCATTAGGTAAAACACATTCTTATTTATTTTTTTATTTTACACAAGGAAATACAACTTTTGGAAAATAAGAAAGGTTTTCTTAGTGTGTATAGCTGTCGCATCTTAACGTCGTCGCATGCAACCCTCGTAACAATATTTATACACTCCACTACTAATAGTACTAAAGCCAGCTACGAGCTATCAAGAAATCCGAATGATGTCCAATACTACTACCACCATCTAGAGTTATCAAGGAAACCGAATGATGTCTAATACCACTACGCCATCTACGGCTACGTCATTAGGCGCAACCAAGACGAGAACCATAGTTAACTGTTTTATGGCGAGAACGAATCGAGCCACGAGACTGACAAGTTGGCATTCTTCATATTTTCAGTGTTTTTTAGTTTAAATCCTTAAATAAAATGGTTTAAAATCATATCGCGTATCATTTATCGACATACACAACATTTATCGACCCTACACAATAGTGCTTAAACGTAAAGTCCATTCTTCGGTTCTTAATTGTAGAAAATTGATCAATAACATCCTCATTAAATTTGGAATACCTCTATAAATTATTTTTCATATATTTCATTTTTAAACTTTCTAATAAAGTCCCTAGATTTACCCTTTGTGGTCGTTGTGTAGAAGCTCAAACACTACGTGGAATAGGTAGTATGTATCAAATACGTATTTTTATTAATTCTACTCGAAAATGGATATATTGGAACAGAAACATTAAATAATATTTTTTAATTTTTCAATGGGATAAAGATAAATATCATGGAAGCTGTATTTAGAATTATGACGGCAAATTTTAAATAACATTATTTTAAGGATCTTAGACTATTTATCTGGTACTCTCTAGCACGAGCATAAATATGACGCAATTCTTCCAGAGAAGCAGGCTGGGTTTTGTAACCTAGTGATAGAAATTAGTCCATAGGGTAAAAAGGTCAGGTGATCTTGGCGGCCACTCAATTGTACCTCTTGCGCCCATTCACTGGTTTGGATAATTTTGGTCCAACCACTCTCTCGCCCACGGATAGTCTGGGGTGCACGCTTTGGCTGGAAGTGTAGAAGATCTTCGTTCAAATTTAGATTGCCCTGAAATCTCTTTGGTTTTCAAGTTTCAAAATATCAAGTACCTAGCGTTATATTCAAAAAAAGAGATTTTCATCATTTACGTTTATTTTCTAATTTTTCCTGTCAAATTTTGCAGAAGCCAAAATTTCGTAGTTCTGAATCTCATTAATTTTTGTATCATTGGATAGCATTTTTGATAAGCTTTCCAGAGAGGTGCCACAAGTGGAGTAGTGCCATTTAAGATTTTAAATTGGAGGGGGGTAGTGCTTTCGGGGTGGACGAGGGTGGTCCGCAAAATACTTTATTTTTATTCCGCTGCGTTTTTATAAAAAAAAATATATTTGTTGGATTTTTCATATCTTCTTTAGTGTAGAAACTATAGCCAGAGTAATTTTTTTAATTGTCTTGTATGATATAATATCAATGGAAAAGATGCTGAACAGTTTTCAAATAGAACAAGGAAGTTGTGTTTGTTGTTTGTAATAACCTATAGAAGACGTATATATGTATTTTCTAAATTGTTTAGTAGTTTTTTTGCTTGAAACCCTACACTGACAAAAATGCATTTACGAATGTCGTAGGTTACAAAATTGGAGCTACCTCAACCCACCTCTCTATGTTGTTCTAACTGAATCTACGAATTATCACAAATTATTTAAAAATGCTACAGTAATTCAGGTTCTTTTGGTTCGCCTCGACCCAGAAAGATATTTTTTATCAACATTTTAAACATATTTGGGATCACCACAACTCCTCATCTTGTAACTATTTTATGAGTTACCGAACTCAGTATCTGGGTTGGGAAAACTTATTAATTGATTATAATGTGTCGTTTTAACCCGGACGTGCATTATTTTAACTCATTACCATGTGTAAATTAGTTTGAGTTGGAATAATTCAGGAAACGTGCTCCAAAACCCCATATCGAGGGTAAAACGCAAGATCGTAAGGTCACGGAAAATTCCGAATTCGTGGTCGTGCCGGTTTGGCGCGGTTCATTCCATTGTTATTCGTCAATTCTCCTTCGATCGCGCGTATAGACACCTGTTGGCTGTTGCGCCGTTTGCGGGATATTTCATCTTTGTTATCTGTGCGTGAAAATTTGTGTTTTGCATAATTTTGGTGAGTTGGCGTAAAATGGAGGGACAGGAGGGAGATGCATACAAATTGTTATTATTGGAATGGAGCCTTATTATTTATAAGCAATCGTCATCACTTCGTCCGCATGGTTTCTTAGCCGCGTAGTATGGTCTCCTGTGTATAATTCATTTGATTTTTTTAAAAATATACAACAAAAATGTCATATCTTGAAAAAACAAAAGACAATTGAAGTCCACAATATTCAGGCGTTAAATCAAAGAAATATTTTGAGTTCCGATAGTCCACAATTTAGGTACTGGTAGTCCAAAATTTGGAGTCTGATAGCCCAAAGAGTAAGCTAGAACAACTTAAAGGTCAAGTTTTGATAGCTCGAATCATGAATTAATCTAGCCCGACTAGTAACGCATCACAATTCACATACTGGTAGCTACGGTAGCCCATCAATAATTTAAGATGGTGGGGCGTGAGCTATTCCAACGCATAAAATATTCTCATCATAACTTATGAATAGTGAGTTGATGAAATTTCTTCGATTTGGTTGCCATAATTCAGAGGTCTGGGCTGTCCCCTATTAGCAACACGATTCTGGGACAACTCATATTTGAGTTATATCAACTCGAAATTTCGCTGAGTTTAAGCATTCACTTTATAAGAGTTTCCTTAAAATACTTAGGTATACGGGAAGACAATATTCTAACTATTAATGTTTATGCTAATATTCCTGACACCATTAGTGTTTATCAATAAAACAGGAATTTCAGGACACATTATTATGTATTACAGCAATATATATATTGTTTTCCTTTCATCAGATTTTATGCGAAGTACCTAAATACGAAATATGCTTCAGCTAAAAGCTTTTTATTACTCCACCATTACTTTCACTTTATACCTTTGTCGTTGCAAAACTGAGACACGGTAATGGATTTAAAGGGAACAAAATTAAAAGAACTTTTATATTGCTGTAATTAAGTGCTACATAGAAAAACTCCAACAACCGTATTCGGTAAAGAGTTTTAAGAGAGTCCGATTAATATAAAACCTATTTGGTCAATATAAAATTGGTATAGAAGTATTCTAATTATGTAGATACAGGATGACAATTTTAATGGCTATATTTTCTACACTAAAGAACCAAAACCAAAAATACCATTTCTAAAAGAACGTAGTATCAGTATTCCCACCCAAACATTCACTTTTGGGGATATTGCGTGTACCCATCTGTAAAAAGTGGATTAACGTCACTCCAGTAGCAAATGTTTTTGTTGTTCTGATGTTCTGAGCACCATGAAGAAAAACTATTTCTAGTCGTTCTTCCATGGAATTAAAATAAATTCGAACAAAAAATATAGTAAAATTTTTTATTCCAAACAGTTGCTTATACCTGATGCAAAATTTCACTTATTTAAGCTACAGTCTTGATGGACCCAATGTTCCTAAATGATAACATATAGTACGCATATTGTTAAAAGTTATGAATTAAGTAAAGATCGATGCTTGCGAAGTTTCGAAGCCGAGCTAAATTAATTATTCACTTCCACAGACCATATTATTAGAAATAACATGCATGGATTATCATAGTGTTAAATAAAGTTTAAATGATTTTCATAAATAGCTCTTGCATTATGCTGTATACAGGATGTTATGGAAATTACGTATTATATTTAAACCGGCCATTCCTGAGATAAAGACAAATTGAAGTAAAATACCCATAAATGGCGCTTTCAATTCATTCAGCGGTAAAAGTGACCTGACGTCAAACCAGGAAAACACCTGTGTGGCACTTCGTAACATATAAGCAATAAAGGAATTCTGACCAGTGTTGCCATATGTACACCTTAAACTCTTTAAACAACATAAAATAATTTAAACACTTTTCCATTCTGTAATGTGTTGTACAATTAATTGAATAACATTTACGACGGACTATGTTTCAAACAACCCGGAAAAACATATGGAATAGTATTAAATAAGTTTTAAATAGGCACGTACGTCACTAGGTCAAATGCTAATGACCTCTTGACGCCTTACATCGGCTGAGCGAAGTAGTTCCATATAGCGCCGCACGCTTGCGTCTGTTAGTTGAAAACCAACCAGTGGCCCGATACGTTGTGTCTCGTCGATCACCAACACACTCTCAGCAATTCGCTCTTTTTTTTCGGTTTACGCGTGTATCTTGCCTGTCCATAAATAATCTTTTAATATTGTTTTTATTGACGCGTTTCTTCTGGACGTCAAATTTCGTCGCGTGAAATAAAATCTAATAATCTGTAGTATAATCTGTATTATTGTATTTTCAAAAGCTAACTATCGGTTCTGTTTCACTATTACTGTGTGTACATAAAGTGTTTCCAGGAGTGTTCCCATGAAAAAGAAAAAAACTGATTGTGTTTGTGCCTGAATTTCCACGCTCTTTAGGTATAAAGATAAATACAAGTAGGTAGAAAATAATTTATTTTTATAATTTTATATGGAATTTCAGTTTTACATTAAGTTTGGCAATATTGCCATTGGGTCTGGGTGAAATGTTGTACAGTAGCGCGGACTGACCTGTGAGTAAGAGTGTTTGTTACCCCACTTTTAAAACGGTCGATTTAAAAAAAATAAAATATGTAGCGCTTCTCTAGGAGTTACCCATTTAAATATAATACGTCATTTCCATAACACCCTGTATTTTTAGTATATTATTATTAATCCTCACTATAGTTTTGTATGTAATCCTAATATCACATTGGCACGCAAGAGTGAAAGGTTGACTTTTTAGTGATAAAATAAAAGAATGGCATTTCTTTTTGGTTGATCGAAAATTCATTAAAAAAAAGTTGTCACCAGTGTACGGCCAGTGTATAAATAAATTGAAACAAATAAAAAAAAATTATTTAATTCCTGCAATATATTTAATTATAATTTCAGCTTGTTCTTGTCCAGATTCAAAAGCACCATGGGTTGTCGAGTAGTGCGATGGATGGATCGCTTCTCCTGCCAAAATGAGACGCGGCGCGCCGTCCTTGACCACCGGCTCGCTCAATTTGCGAATAACAGAATCGGTGCCATCGCATTCCGGGGTAATATGGCAATAGCTGCCCTTCACGAAAGGATTCGAAAGCCACTTTGTTCTGAAAAAGGGGAAAATTATTTAGGGCAAATCTGGAAGAGACGTCACATTGGTTGTGTTCCTACACACATCCTCCCTAACGAAAATAATGCAAACCATCAAGGCAAGTATAGGGTTTTAAAATATTGTATTCTTACTCAGTTTTTCTCGAAAAACATATTTTCTAAATAACATTTTCCCGCATCCCCTAGATAAAAAGCACTTTCCTAGTGTGAAAATAAGTATATTACATACCAAGAGTGGTAACTCTTTCTAAGTACGAAATACGATTTTTATGTTAAATTATCGAAATGCTAATAAAACATTTCCTGAGTAGGTATTATGCATCGTGCCGATAAAAAAATAGGACAGCAAAATCTCAAAACTGGGAACGGAAATCCATATCTCATAGACTACAAAAGGTGCTCGACAGCTGTAAAGGTAAAAACACCTAACTTTTAGAAAGTAGGCTAGGTTACATAATGTAAGGTTTGTATTTTGCGATACGAGGTGGCATCAAAATATGTTACTTGTTTTATAAAGTCAAGCGGAAGTTTATATGGAGGAACTAAATGTATTACGCATTTTTTATTAAGAAGTCAAATGGTTTTTTTAAAGTAGGTATATTTAATGTCGCCAAGAAATTAAAATAGAACTGAATAATAAAAGAAATTTAACAGAAAGTAAAAAAATAACAAACACAAAATTTGTCGTAGCAACAATTTTTTTTTAATATGTACTCATAGAATATTCCTGTTTATTACTTCTTGATAATTAGTATTCTTCTATTTTCATCTTTAGCAAACTTTCTAGGGGAACCTGAAACTGCTCCTAATAATAGTTCGATGCCTTGCTATTTTTTATTTTACCAACAACACGGCATTTCTGTTTACTCCCAGTTCGCCTGCAATATTCCTAATAAAAGCACTATCGCGCAACCGACTGTAGATAATAAATAGCCTTTTGCTGGGCGGTTAACTGTGGCATATTTTTAAAAAAATGTGCTTGACAAGTTAATGATAAAGTGACAATCTATAAAATAAACAAAACGACTTGTATTCAGCGTAATTTTTTAATCCTACCATCGCCTAGCGAAGATTTTTCCCGCCCGCTTCGATTAACCATGTGCTCATAAATAAATAAAACCAGAATTGTCGGTGCGGGATTTGATCCCGGAACCCTCAGATCGCCATGCGGACACTCTACCCACCTAGCCATACTACAAGCGATAATAAATACCGGATTATATATAATTTAAATTGACAGTTAATTTTTCAAAGATGTTTTAGAAAAATGTCTGAAGAATTTCTTTATTTATATGGCCTCAAAGACTCGGGCACTTGTAAAAAAATAAATAAAACCAGAGATGCCGAGTGCGGTATTTGAACCCGACTCCCAGATCACAAGGCGAACGCTATACCACTAAGCCACCGAGCCTATTTGTCAAAAATAATAAATAGATATTTACATTCTCCATGCGCGAGTGTGTTTATGTTATGTAGACAGGAAAACTGGCTGAAGAATTTCTTTATTTATTTGGCATCAAAGCTTCGGAGCACTTGTAAAAAAAAATACGGTACATATCTCGGGCCGTCGGAGGCTTTTCCGGACTCGTGCGTAAAAGCCTCTTTTCGGCCCTTGATACGTAATGTACTATTCTTTGATAGAATCTTTGTAGTTTTTAAAAAATTTTAATATGTTTTACCTTCTTTTTTGTGTCCATTGTTTGACCTGAGATACGCATTGTCGATGCTACGTCAGGTAGTAGAAAGGTGTTTAATATCTTCTTGGGGTATGTTTCTTGTGTGCCTGGGGTAGCTTTGACGAGTGAGTATATTCAATTAATTTTAAATTGTTTAATTCAACTTGTTTATGAGATTTTTTTAAAGAAAACTTTTTTGTATATCGTATGTATATATATAGTGTATGTCACAGGTTTTCATTATTTCTTGTATAGCCTTAGCCCTGATGATGGCCTTTTAATAGGCCGAAAGCGCTAGGTGATGGTAGGATTAAAAAAATTACGCTGAATACAAGTCGTTTTGTTTATTTTATCCGAAAAAACAGCGTACAACCGACAACCCTCTTATGACAATCTATGTTGACATGTAAAATTTGTATATGACATTTTACTGGTACCAGACTCGATAGAAAATAATTAATAATAGTCAAGGAGAAAATAAGAAATTTTGCTGTCCTTGTTTTTTATCGGCACGATGGTACTCCCATGGTTATCAGTACACCAGTTAATAAATTCTTGGTACACTTATTTTTCATACCTCCCTGGATCAATAAATAGCAATAAATTATTTTCTGTAATTTCCGGTGGCGTTCCCTCAATCTGCATATCGCGGTCACTTATACTTTACTAATATACCCAAAAATAATAATATCGAAACTAATAATGTTGACATTTAATATTGCCTGATTTAATACCTGACAAGACGATGCGATGCAATACATAGCCAACTTTGAACAAAATCTATTGGTTCACATTCACGGTTTTGGCATATCGCGGGTAATGTGATTTGTGGGACGTTATATATATTACGTAACAGTCATTACGTAACAGTATTTTTTCTACAAGTGCCTCGAAAGTGCCTCTTTTCATGCATGTTCACTTCACCGAAAGTGGCGCTTTCCTGTCCTCTCCGAGAGAGCGGGCGGGAGAGTATCGAGGCGGGCGGGCCCGCTTCGAGTCACCATGTTCTCATCATAGTTTTTAAACTGATAAATAAATAAAACCAGATAGGTCGAGTGCGGGATTTAAACCCGCGACTCTCAGATCGCCAGGCGTACACTCTGCCACTAGACCACCGAGCCATACATACAAGCGATAATAAATAGCGGAATATATATAAATTGAATTTGCAGTTAATTTAAGATGTTTTAGAAAAATGTCTGAAGAATTTCTTCATTTATTTGGTCTCGGAGCACTTGTAAAAAAAAGTACGGTACATATCTCGGACCGCCGTAATGTACTATTACGCACAGCGCTTGGCTTCTAACATTACAGTGTATGTTATTAGACGCTTACTGATAAAGTAGATGCTTACTAATATAGTAGTAGAAAAATAGGATTTTGTAATTTTCAAGACATACCTGATTTACCGAAATCAAAATTATGACACAAATTAGTTTCTATCCAAGCAAGGCTGAAGACCAGAGAAACTTTCAATTCTAAAAATTTCGGTCTTTTTCACCTATTCATGCGTCCGATCCGGGGACACAATTATAGATTTCCCCCCTGATTCATTACGTTAGGTAAGTATCAAATACCAATGTATGGAAAAATTATTATTTTCCCAGATCACCCGATGATACCTTATACAATAAGGGCGTATTTGTGTCTACATAGTAGCACTTTAAAATACTAATTCAGATTGAATGGTACTACCAAGAAAAGGAAGTCTTTTCCATGATAAGATGTCATCACCTGGAGACCGGTTTCGAACTCTTTTGTTCTCGTCAGTACAGAGTAGGTGTACATACCTATCATCAGAGAAGACTATAATACTTTACGCTGTATTATCAACGGTAGTCGAGAAAATACAACGTGCAGTGCCATCTCTTAGCAGTCCCACACAATCTGAACAGACGTTATTTGAATAAATCCAAAAATAAAAGAGTCTATTTATTTTACAAGTTGTCTGGGAAAATAATAATTTTTCCATACATTGGTATTTGATATTAATACCACTTGAAAAATAAATAGATTTTTTATTTTTAGGTAAGTATTATTGAGAGTCTATTTTTATTCGTAAACTAATTTATTTTTATAATTTCCTCAATTTTAACAATTTCGATAAAAATTTTCGCTCTATTTTAATAATATCGTTAATTCGTGGATGTCACAGATTCTACAGTTTGACATTTTTTATTTATTCCGGTTGTCACACTAAAGTTATAGAATATTAGCCCTCTCGAAATGTTGGTGTATGTGCCAAGATCGCAGTATTTACAAACTGGTTGATAACAAAGTAAAATACGTTAAAAATCGATGAAGTAAGGAAATATGCCGTTGCCCTGGGCCTATTCATGAAGCTAAAAGCTTTTTGTTAGAAATATATACAAAATATAAGAGCGGGCCCGGTTTTTATAAACAAGACCCTGAAACTGAAAAATAAATAAAGTATATAATTATTTAGCAAATATTCCGTTAAATTATCATTTGCGAAGCTTGGTCCTGATCCTGAAACACCGTCCTATTAAAACAGTTATTTATTCACGAAAATAACCCCTCCTAAGAAGCATTAATTAATATTTTTTGTTAATTAATTATAAAATAAATTTATCTTCGCATAGGGTATTAATTAAAAGTATTTAATGATGAATTAACAGTCACATCTACTAGGGCGGATCCAGAACTTCAGTTTGAGGGGGGTCTCATATAGTCTTTGCAGCGAACCCTCATGCTTTTTCGACAACTGACATCAGCAATATGTCATCGATCAGCTGTTTGGGGACTTATTCAAATACCCCAATTTTATACGAACCGCATTAAGCGTGTTGTGTTTTTATATTTTTCCAGTTTGATTGGTGCTAATAAGTTTTAAAAGTGTATTTCCGTCGTCTTAGTGTAGTTTATTTTGTTTTGACAACTTTGATTAACTACATATCGAGTTGATTGTGTATTTGTAAACCACAGTAAGTACTAATCACGTAACGAAAAATTTATAGGTTAATATATTATTTATCTGTTTTAATTAATAATTATTGTCTGCCTTCCACCTCAGCAACCGTGAGAGGAACTAAGGTGAATTTTAATATTAATAAAAAAATTTCTAGATGTTTTATTTCTTTCCGAGTGAGTTGAGATTTATTTCAGTTAAATATCAGGTAATACTTTTGTGTGGCGACAGTTTAGTTAGCTGGAAAATATCTGCAAGATATTTTTAATAGTTTTGGTCAGAATTCAAGTGCAATTATTGATGTGTAATAATATGTCTATCTAAGTTCACTATTTTTAGAACTTTGCAAAGAACACTAAATATATTGTCGGAAGCTTTCGATTTATATATAGAGCTGATGATAATCGCCGAGCGCTAATGGAAAAACCTTGTGTTGCTCAGAAGAGACGCAGATTTCTTGAAATATATATGGCCAATGAGCAACTTGTTGCCGAAAAAAATTGTCCCAATTTAACCGACTTCGTATCTCTTTACTCTTACCTTTCCCGAAATCCCAATGGGGAAGGCCAAAATCCCCATTTCATTAGTTTTTTGCATATATGACTTACGTAACCTATGTATTTGTAGTATACGTAGCCTACGTATACAGATATACAGAAGAAGGGTGCATATAGAATTTGCTTGTTATGATACTATATACTTATAAGTTACTATTGAACATTAAAGTTAAAACAGAGGTAACAAGAGTGAACAATCTTTAAGCAAACCGTATATTTGGTTTTTTAATACAATAACTTTTCCTTAGAAAAGGTCCATATCTATTTTCAGAAATGTTATTTTGTGCATCCGGTACAAAAACATGGACATTTTTCCAAGTGATTTGTATTTATATAACAGGGAAAAGAAATGATCAAGAACGACTTTTTCGAAAAATTGAAGATACAATTTATTACAGGTATAGTTAAATCCATGTTGTATAAAGTTTACAGTAGGTAAAGATGGACATCCATGTAGATACGTACTTCCTATCTTTTTGTGAATATAGAGGTACCTACTAGACATATAATTATAGATAATGACTTCATTTTATATATTTGAGTAAATAAATAACAAAAAAATACAAAGTGTATGTGTCATGTGTGTTTTATTCTCTATAATAAATAATAAAAAATGCATTTAAAAATATAAATAAACTCGTTCCATTTTTAAAATAAACGTACGAACTATTGTAGTACGGTTCAGGAATGTCATACAAACCTAGGCAAAATAAATAACCGGAAATCAGCAGGCAAGTCATTAATGTCACGTGACACTTGAAGTTACGAGAAGTAATAGGCTGCCGCGTTAGTCCAGCCGGTATATTTGTCATTATTCGTGTTTGGACAGGCCATGACCTCCATGACTCCCCTCTGGATCCGGGCTTGCACCTCTATCGGTATTATGGAAGCTCCTTAATACATTTTTCGAAATGTAATTAAATTTTTTTTTTCAATAATTAATAAATGATTTCTAATAAATTCATCCTAATCATAAACCTTGGAAGTATATAAAAATCCTAGAAGCGTGTGAAAAGTGGCACTTGCACCCTAAACTGCAACATAATATACAGCCCTTTATTCACAAAATCGGTTTGAAATTTAGTCTTATCGTGAAATTCTGTTTAGTTCTCTAGTGATTTATTGCCAAAATATTTCTGCATCGGTTAAATCGGGATGGTTTTTTCGGGAAACATTGTAGTTTTTCAGAAATTCTAGCTGCTAAAACCTTTAGCATTTAAAAGTGCAATATCAACGGTCGAGGGATGAAATTATTAAGCCGAGGACATTTGGTTAAAAGCAATGATTCATTTTACCGGAATATGTGGATATTACGGCATGTAGGTATAAATAAGTAAAACAAATGTAAAACACGTTTAAATGTCTCAATATTGGACGATATTATACTATTTTTTGTTGTTGTTTGTGTCTTAATAGCACTAAAACTGTATTCGCATCAACATCCTGGTAGTTAGAGCGACGGTGACAATAGGTAGTCCGTGAAGTGGAATATCAGTAATTTGGTTCTTCGTGGAGTTTAGGTCCCCCTCTACAACTTTTATATCTAATAAAATGCCGTAGAGCGTTGTTGAGAGGCGCTGTACCGCTTTAGATAGGAAATTCTCAATAAATTCAAAATTATATATCGAGCCATGTCTGAAAATTAATTTACAGCATCTGCGTGACCCCAAAGTCACGGCAAACACATTTTCTGACAAGTCAACCCTTGCATATACTTTTTCGAGCGTATCAAAAAAAAATGAATGGAAAAATTATAAAGTCTCAAGTGACATGGGTCCAATCGATTTGTATTCAAATGGAGATGACTCGTAAACAATTTTCTGATAAAAAGAATATTGCAAAAGTGCGGTATTTTATCGAAAAGTCCGCGCTTGCGCTCCAGCCCAGGCAAATTTTCAAAAAACCGTTTCACTTCCGAAACATGTCTATGAACTATTTTTCACTTACTTTTATGCTTGTCGCTTTTCGCGCCCACAATCCCACATGTGTAAAAGGCGTTTTTCAATTTTTCCGTGCGCGACAGCGACATGAAATGTGACAATATCGCGCATGAAAGAAGAAAAAATATCGGATGCAATTCGTGTGCGCGTTTCACATATTCACACAATCGACACGCCACTGGTTCCACGCCAATTGCTTCCCGTGCGTGAAACAACCTCAGAATTGTAATATTTTCTTAAATTTTACAATAAACGGTATGGGGGAGGGGGTTTGAAACCCATCCCATTGATTCAGAGGACGAAAAATCTTTGGTGAGTCGTGTCTTGCTTGTCTTAATCACCAGTTATCATTTTTCCCGTCATACAACTGAACGATACCTGCCTTCCGGTATCTCTACGTAATATTGTCGGAATTCCGCCTAGCTAGGTGCAATTCTTCTGAAATTTTTTTTCCACAATATTTGGGTGTCAAGGAATGTAGTGTGAGAATTTTCTGACATGTCACGATCGTTTTCCGAATTTCCTCCGAGGAGATTTTTTAAAAATTTCAATAAGGAAATGGGTTTCAACTTCAAATTCGCTTGTTTTCTTTTTTTTTTTATTTTCATTTTTTTTACACGCTCGGAAACGTATATGCAAGGGTTGACTTGTCAGAAAATGTGTTTCCCGTGACTTTGGGATCACGCAGATGCTGTAAATTCATTTTCAGACACGGCTCGATATAATTTTGAATTTATTGAGAATTTCCTATCTAAAGCGGTACAGCGCCTATCAGCAACGCTCTACTGCATTTCATCAGATATAAAAGTTGTAGAGGGGGACCTAAACTCCACGAAAAACCAAATTACTGATATTCCACTTCATGGACCCCCTATTGTCACCGTCTCTCTAACTATGGTAAACATAGTTGTTTTTTTTTTGGGGCTTTGCGTCAAGAGCATGCAGCCACTACCCAAACTCAACTATTCCTTTATGGAATACACGTCACACACAAGCTCAGTCACACCCATATCTAATCACCATTTAGGAAACCCCTATTCTACTCGAAACATATACAAACGGGGACACACGCTTCACGCCACAGGGGTCCGACTGGCCGGCTTTAACTGATACAGACATACACCACTGGACCGCGGACGGTAGATTAGCAAAAGATAAACATTTGGATACTCAAAGCATTCTCTCACACTTTCTTACAAATCCGATGAAAATATCGTTGATTCTGTTTTCGCGTCTTATTATAGACATTAGGCTATCGGCATTAATGGGCTAATAATTGTTATTAATTATTGTTGATTAAACAAATTAAACAAATTAACCGTAAAAATATCAATATAGAACGGAGGCGTCATCTTTCGTGGTCATATGAAAACTGCTCAAGTCCGCATTAACGAAATTCTCCAATTCGCAAAATTGTCCTGCAGTTGTCAGTATATTATTTTTGTCAGGGTTAACGTTCAGTTTAAATAATATTAAAAATAATAATGCTGTATACTATACAGTATTTACTGATCATTTTATTCGCCATGTAAACTTAACTTTTTTGATGGACAAAGCATAAATCTAGTATTGGGAAAAACCCATGATTTAAATAATCGAGTACTTGATACTCGAGCGATTTTAATAATCGAGTGAATCGATCGAGATCACTTGAAATTTTTATGACTAAGAAGAATGTGCTGATAAAACATCAGGGGTTGTTTTTGTAAGCTTTATAAGTTTTGTCTAGAGTCTTTATTAAGGAAGAACAGTTCATTCTGATTTTTTTTAAAATTATATCCTTTAATTTTTTAAAAATTTACAATCGCCTCTGGCTAGCCAGTCAAAACAAAACCTATGTCGCGATGAATCCACTAAGGGATTTGGCATACTATTTTGTATGCACCATCTCGTTTATGTTCCTTTAACAAAGACGTATGTCGGTAATAAGTAATTAACTCGAGCAGTTTTTAATAATCGAACGATGTTGGTTATTTCAATAATCGAGTACTCAAACGGTTTTTCGCTCGAGCGATCACAACACTACATAATTCTAATGAACAGGTGGGTAACGATTTTAAGGTTAAACGAGTTTTTTGAGATTTCTTAAAATAAAAAACTGATCAAAAACCCATCAACGAAACAACATATCGGTAAAAATAGTCATACATAATACGAACGAAAGGCAAAAAGGACAAAGTAAAACAAAAACATATTATAGAATTTACGCACAATAACAAGATGAAAACACAAATGCAGAACTAAAAGTTATAGTAAATACGGGGGAAAATGTTTAACAGCATTGGCGGATTAAGAAATTTGCCGCGCTTAGGCCTTTCAATAATTGCCGCCCTTCATCTTCTTCTGGTGCTTTATCCTCGGCTATCATCAACACAATTTGAGCCCTGTTAACGGCCCGTCTAAATAAAGTGGTTGTATTGACTCCAAACCATTCCCTAAGGTTCTTGAACCAAGAGGTACGCCTGCGATCAGGACCCCGTCTGCTTTCTATCTTGCCCTGCATAATGTTGTGTAGTAGTTTGTACCTTTCGCTATGCATTACGTGACCAAAGTATTGCAATTTCCTCTCCTTAATGGTGATCATCAGTTCCAAATCCTTGTTGAGATATTGAAGAACGTCCATGTTCCTTACCCTGTCGACCCAAGATATTCGGAGTATTCTCCTGTAGCACCACATTTCAAAAGCTTGGATCCGATCGCTAGAATTTTTTGTTAATGTCCAAGCCTCCACGCCATACAGGAGAACTGAGAAGACATAGCAACGAAGCAGTCGCACTCTTAGCATCAAGGGCAGGTCTCTGCAGCATAAAACTTTCCTCATTTTATTGAAAGCAGCTCGACTCTGTTCAATTCGAGCCCTAATTTCCGTGGAAGATTCCCAGCGGTCATTTACGCAAGGTATTTAAAGCTTGAAACCTATTCGATTAGTTCCCCGTTTATTCTTATCGCCGCGTTTACATTGCCCCGTTTACTAATTGTCATCACTTTGGTCTTTCTGATATTTAATTTTAGGCCTGCTTCCTGACTTTTTTCATTTACGCATTCCAGATTACGCATATGCAGATCATCGGCACTCGTTGCCAATAAAACTGTATCGTCTGCATAGCGTAAGTTGTTTAGCGTTTCTCCGTTTAGGATTATTCCTTGTCTCTTATCTCTCAGTGCTTCCGCAAACACCTCCTCCGAGTACAGATTGAAAAGTATAGGCGAAAGACCACACCCCTGTCTAACTCCTCGCTTGATTTTGATTGCCGCCCGAAACTTGGTAACAGTACCGGATTTATAACGCGACATTTGGACTCCCAACATAAATCGACATATAAAAAAAGTCATCATCGTTAATTTGCCACCACCCTAAAGCTTGCCGCCACAGGCCGGTCCTTGTTGGCCTAAGCGTTAATCCAACACTGTTTAACAGACAGAAATTATAAATAATAATCTGGGAAACTCTGAACCTCAAAATGCAATTAATAATCTATATTGGAACAGTTCCCTTATCATTGATGACACATGTGACATAGACGAATATTTGTGGGATTTTTATCTGAAGCCTTCGTAAATTGTAACGTATATAGCCAAGTAAGCAGTAAAATATGTACATAAAGGCGGTACGGTATATGAAGTCCGCTAAGCCATAAAACCTCTTGAACAGGGTAGTCGGTCGCTCTCAAACAATAAATTATATTTTAGGTATTTCCAATATCGCAAAGTACTTTCTTCTTTATCTTTTCAAGAATAGCTTTGAGGGTAACATATTCCTTGGCTTAATACATATCATAAACAATATTCCTAATCGATAGTTTTATCCCTTGGGATAAATCAAAGGTTACAGAATGGAGTCGAATCCTTTTATATGGTCAGTCCAATTCCTCTTCACTCTTTTTTCGAAGTCTTCTTAAAGTCTGATCTGAAATGCCGCAAGCATCATTATACTACCAAAACATACACTAACGGGCCTGAGATATCTCTTTCTAAAGTAAAATAACGTTCCACTGGAGATAAACACCTTCTAGGCGTTGTGTCACCTTGCGGAACATTTTCTATAACTTTGATTTATAACTGCTTTTAATTCACACACAATGAGAAACAAACTAAAAGCACTTGAGCAAATTTTAATTATTTCTTGGAAAATAGTGATTATTATTTAGATTTAACTTTAATGATCCCAAAATACTTAAATTCTAGGAAAAAGTGCCTGAGAAAATCTTTAACTTATTGATGTAAATTGTTTTTCATTGTTAAAGAAAAAAAAGCTATGAGCGAAAAATAAACAAAATAAAAATATTTATCGCGGTACATAATTCTAAGATCATTTTGTTTTGGAACCGCTGATTTCGCCCAGTAACATTTAGCCGAATACAGCGAACCAGTGGAATGTTCGGTACGATCAAGTATAGCGAAGGTATTGTTAACTTAACCGTCTTACTGTTGAAAATGCGACAACATCTTTTAATGATTTGATCCGATATCGGATTTCATATTGTTTCATGTTTGTATGATGTAGTTTTCTAGTTCAATGTATTAACTAACAAGTCTGAAACATGGGCGTTGTCGTCGTCGAACAAACGAACAAACCCGAATAAACCCGTTTATAAGGGGCAAGAGGGGTAGTCCCCCCCCCCCTTGGAATTTGAAACTTTTAGTTCGTTCGCGGAAATGGTAGGTAGTTCGTATGATTTTTCAATTTTTCCTTAAATTTGATAGTTGCTATTGCATCGGCGATCGTCCCACATTATGTGGTTCGTCCTAAATATATAATAAGAACTATTTGACATTAATATAATAGGAACTATTTGACATTGAATCAATTTACGAAGAAATTATTGCATATTTGACAACCGTAGAATACCATTAAAATACAAATAAGCTTACTAATCAATGTTACTTAAAATGAATAGGTATGGAGTCATTTTTTGGTTTGTTTTGCGCTGTCTCTTTTTGTATATAGCTCGTAAAATCGGGATCATTTTAAGAATACTGAAAAATCCTCAGAAAAGGGAAAACTCTTCTTGAAAAAAAAATTACTTTTGTTCGTCTGCTGTAACTTAAGTAAAAATGTCGCGCTTTTTAAATTGAGTATAATGAGAACAACACCTTACTGACCTTACCGCTCGGTTTTTCTAGTATTTACTATAAATTATGGACTAAATTTAGATGTGTATTTTGGGTTTGCTCGTGGGGCATGGTCCATAAATAATTTCGCCTGCGGTGCTTTCGTTCGCGGCGAGCTTTTTCCCCTTGTTGCTACCGCAGGTGTCCTGGTTTTTAAGTTTATAAAATTACTCATTTTATCATTGCCCCCCCTACAAAACTTTCTAACGACGCCGATGGTCTGAAATAATTAAAAATATGAAAAACCAAATTCCCTTGAAAGGTACTTTTCTCGATAATTTATTTTATTTTTCCTGATCACCTTATATCAAAGAGGGTAGATTAGTTAAATACAAAGTAATATTTTTCTCTAATAAACATTTTAACACAGAAAGAGCCAGGCCGCCGAGAGACCGACGGAAATGGGAAATCCTTATTGTAATCTGAGGACCCTAAAACATGAAGACATTTCCTCGCAATCAAAACGATTTCCTTCTTGCGAACAACGTAATATTACTGTTTTCTCGTCATTGAAACAAGTAATTAATTCATTAAAAACGTAAAATATTTCTAGAAATACGGCAAAGAATTACAATCATCACTTATTCAAGAGAATTGGTAACAAACTGTTTCAGATTGTATAAATAAATCACACTAAAAGTTCTTAGGTGGATTTATGTTGTTACGGTGGAGTTGCTTTGATAAATTACCTTATTTACCGTATAAACTCTAGAAGCAATATATCTGAATCAGAGAAAATCGCGGTAGCCCTACTTTAAATCTAACAATGTTTTTATATTAACGACACATACAACTTAAAAAAAAAAGAACGAGTTTAAATTGCACTAAAAACATGAAATTATAAGTTGACTGCCGTCCCTCTGTCTAGGTAATCGTTGGCTTTTCTGACAGATCATAAAAGCTCCCCGTCAAAAAAAAAATAAGTATTTAAATATATAAACAGATATTATAATTATTATTTTGAAAAACTATTTCCTTGTTACGAGAATAAGTGCTCAATTCAATTCTTGGAAATATAACTAAGTATAGTGCAATCTCCCTTGGGCGGACACCAATGGGACCGACCGAAATTGTCCAAGAGGTGTGTCCAGTATCCACCCTAAAGGAAAAACGACTAGAAATCTTATTTTTTAAAGGAAACTGTAACTAAAGAATTTGGGATATTTAAAACGTATAATCTTAAAACGGCCAAACACCCCCTAGCCCCCCCCCCCCCCCCCCGAGGGGTTTAACGCGCTTCAATAGGTTTCCCCTCGATTTCGAGGATGATGAGCACGGTGGTGGCGTTGGATATCGCGTCCAACCCCTTAAAACCCCTCCACCGGCCAATACTTGCCACTGAAAGGGGTGAGTTTTTTTTTTCAAATATCAGCGGCAAATATATATTCCCCCCCGTTTCCGAAGATGTTGAGAATGGGGAAAATAGTTGTACTTCTCTTTTTGGTTGTAATGGTCTCTCATTCCGGTCCTACTGAAAAAATATCCGACACCACCAACGTGCTCAGCATTCTCGAAAACGGGGGGGAATATATATTTCCCGCTGATACGGCGAGTATTGGTCGGTGGAGGGGTTGGAAGGAGTCGGACTCGATATCCAACCCCACCACCGTGCTCAGGATCCTCGAAAACGGGGGGAAAGTGTGTTTCTCTGCTGGGAAACCTCTTGAAGCGCCTTAAACCCCTCTGGGGGAATTGATTTTTGCCCGTTTTGAGGCCGCCATCATGTTCGGCATCCTCGAATGGGGGGGGGGGGGGGGGGTACTCTTGTTCCTGCTGAAAATATTTCGATTTTTCGGGTTTTTTCCCGGCTCACAGACTCAACTAATATTAGACAATGTACATACTACATAATACACATTATTATTCATATATTGTTGCTTGTCTCCTCTTTTTTTTAAAAAGGCGTCCAGAAATCGTATTTCGGAAAGAAGCATCTCGGGTATCTTCTTCAAAAGTTTTAAGCTGCTTGGTGATAGCTTTGCCAAAATTTGGGATAGACTCTGCTGGTACTGGAACCTCATCGACATCAGAATCTTCGGATGTATCCAACTGAATTTTTAATTTTCTCATCTGAATCTTCAACAAACAAATTTTCATCTAGGTTCACAAAATTAAGATTTTCATTATCAGTCAACTCTAACAAATTTTTAGTTCTAAGGATATCTGCAGGTACGTTAAGTGGCAAGTTATCTTCTGGATCAAATGTAATGCCTCAGTCAACTGGTCTTCACGTTGCATATTTTTATGCTTAAATTGGGAAGTCTCTCAGTAAAGGCAGCGACGTTGGCTCGCTTCTTAATTGCAAAACGAAACAGCGATACACACCACAGAAGGCGCTTATTAGCATTTTTTATTACTTTTTGGCCGGTAAGAGAACAGTTTTAACGTTGTGTGTGTCCTTTCAAGAGAAAGTACGTCCAAGAGGGAGTTAACACAATGCAAATTTTATGAGAAGCGGTCGAGACTATGAGGAAGCGTCCGTTCAAGGGATGTGTCCGCAATGGGGAATTTCTCTGTTTTTCTTTTTTGTATGTAAGGCAACAAAGCGATTTCAATAACATTAAATAAATTTACAGTAATAACATTAATTACTTTTGTATCTGGCTTTCTTCACATATCACTCATTGTCTAAACTAAACCACTCCAATCTCCAATTGCATGACAGTGAAGATAAACACTTCGTTATATAATCATTTCATATTCCATCGCGCATTATGTCATCTCGGGACCTCACGTCTGATCTACCAAATTATAAAAAAATTTGAATAAGATTTGAAGAAAAAATAGAAATTAAATAAAGAGTGTAAATAAAACATTTGGATAATTCTATTTATTATGTAAATTGAGGACTCGACGAGACAGTGGCGTAACTATATAAACGGGGGCCCCAGACAATTTCTCAGAAGGGGGCCCTTAGTAGGAAAATATGCATTTATTATCATCACATTATTCCAACAACAAACCCGAACATCGGGAATCGAACGGGAATTTCGGGGACATTGATTTTTTCGGTATTCAAGTTCACGGTAATATGGTGCTGTACGAGATTCGAGGTATGGATACGGAGATGTTCGAAAAAAATTGATCTATGGTAAACTTTTTATTCTCATGGTACAATACAAAAATGAAAAACAGCCCATAACACGCCAAGTTTTCGAAATTTTCATATCAATTTTAGAATTTTATACGCCTCACTTTTGCATCAGCAAACATGCGAATATTTTGATCCATGATACTTCTCAAACGATTGGCTATTCTATGTTCGATAGAAAAAATACTCAAGCATGGGTTTTGAGGCACGATCGGAGGGTAATTCAGGTAATTTGTCACTGATGTCTTCAGCATAAGTCTCTGCAAGTTTTACAGCTTCCGTGTACAGTTCTTGATCTGTCAGTTCGGACAGTTCTTTGGGTTGAAGTATTCTAAAAGTTTTTATCACATCGCTTAAACTTTTGAATCGATTGACTGATTGCAAATGATATTGAGACATTCATAAAAATATTCGCACGGAATCGTTCCTCTCCATCGGATAGTCTTCCGTCTTCACATAATTCTTCGAAATATTTTTTGGTTTTTTTGACGCGCTTGTTGCAATCGAATATCATGGGGAGTCTAGGGCTGTTGCACTAGATATTTCTAAAGCTTTTCGTGTTTGGCATGAGGAACTAAGTAAACTGCGATCCTATGGTATGCCCAGTCGATTCTGTGCATGGTTGTCTAGCTTTCTTAAGGACCGCTCTCTACAAGTGGCGATTGACGGATTTCTCTCATACACCTTCACTATCAATGCCGGTGTTCCTCAAGGGTCCATATTGTCTCCTACTATCTTCTTACTCTACATTAACGACCTTCTAGTGAAAACTAATAATCCAATATTTAGTTTTGCAGGCGATAGCACACTTATCTCATCTTTCTCTTTGAATGCGCAAACATCGGCTGCCGACGCACATCTTCGCAGACAGCATGAAGTATCACGCCTCAACAAAAAAAAACCTGGAAGCAGTTTTCTCTAAAAGGGTTAACATTACAGAGTCGGATATAGTCATGGCCGGACACGCTATCCCACTGGCTTCATCTATTAATTTGCTGGGCGTCAATCTGGGAGGAAATATGTCTTGGCATAACCACGTTGTGGCAATCGCCAAGATAGCTTCTCAGAAACTTGTTGCACTCTTCCGAACCAGAAAGTTGTACACACCTCAACCACTTTTGATACTATACAAAGCCCAGATTCGGCCATCACTATAGAGTACTGCTCTCATGTCTGGAGCTCTGCACACAAACATACTCTTCGGCTACTGGATTCCATCGAAAGGAGGGCTGTTCGTCTGATCGGAGACCACGAGCTGACGAAGAACCTCGACAGCCTAGAACATCGAAGACAGGTTGGGGATTTTACTCTATTTTACAGATATTTCCATGGAAGGTGCTCGACTGACCTTGCCCTCTTAATTCCGCTCAGAGCGACGAATAGCAGAAATACACGACGAACCACTGCCGCCCATCAATATGTGGTTAAGCTTAGTACTCCTCGAACTTCATTATTTAAGAATTCTTTCATCTGGAGGACTTCATCCTTGTGGAACGACCTTCCCGAGGTCGTCTTTCCCAGCGAATATAACCTCCAACGATTCAATGCCAACGTGAATCCCTTTTTGCGCACACGCACCACTTCCAGAGTGTCCTAAAGGATTTTTCCTATAGTGCTTGTGTTTGATCATAAAAAAAAGTAAAGTCCGATTCAAACTTGAATGGTACAGGGGCATCATCAGCGTGAAGAAGGGCAACGCACATGATCCGGCCGCCGACAGCTCATTGTATTTTACATGATTGGCGCCAACTTCACTAATGCAGTATTTCTAGGGACTTAAGTTTAAAAGGTCCCTTAATAATGGTTCTATTTTTGTCGCGTATCATTAGCGACTTCGATACAAAAAAGAGGATTGTTGAACCTCAAAAGGGATAATTGAAAAAAGCTTTCACGCCGTCGTTTTTTAAATTCTGTTTTAAAGCTTTAAAAGGGATCTTAATTAAGATCGTGAGAAAGAGCGGATCGTTAGGTTTATAAGGATTGGCATTAAGGATTTGGTAAAGTACGTTTTAGACGATTCATTCGTAAAGGTTGCAGAAAACAAAAGTGGGTAGGGCCGCGTCACGAGACGGTAATGTCAGAGTATTTCGACTTAAATATTAACAGTCCATCGCAATATTTAGATCTGTAAAGTTTGTATTCATCGTGTCAATGATATTATGTAGGTATACCTATACAGGATGTTCTTTAATGACGTGCTAATATTTCAGGGTGTGATTCCTTAGCGCATTTTATGAAGAACAGTTCATATGAACATA
The DNA here is from genome assembly GCA_963991005.1 of Barypeithes pellucidus. Lineage (NCBI taxonomy): Eukaryota > Metazoa > Arthropoda > Insecta > Coleoptera > Curculionidae > Barypeithes > Barypeithes pellucidus. The sequence continues at coordinate 40,852,005 of OZ022559.1, forward strand.
TATCCGCCACGGCTTAAATTTTTTGCTACAGGGTGTTGAATTTTTATTGTTTAAATGGTTATTTTTTAATATCTCCGAGAGTACATTAGATATTATTTTAAATTTTGGTATGTGTTAATAGGATATATAACCACAAATTTTATGGAACAGTGATTCAATTGTGGTGTCCCTGCAAACATGTCCTCTGATATTTTTTACAAAAAAGATGGTACGCCACTCATATTTTTCCATGTTGATATTTTTTTCTGGTCAATTCTACATGAAATCGATGAGTTTTTCTTGTTTAAAACCTTTTTCTTGATTAAAACCACTAAATTCATATTGAAACTCATTATTATTAACATTGATAAAATATTAATGATAAATTTTGTTTTATAAAAATTGTTGAAAATGGCCACCTTCACTTAAAAGCCCGTCTTCGCATCGAATTGCCCACTCAAACAACTTTTATAAAACAAAATTTATCATTAATATTTTATCAATGCTAATAATAATAAGTTTCAATTTGAATTTAGTGATTTTAATCAAGAATGCGTCTGACGAGAAAAACTCCAGACACCGTTTTCATGTAGAATTGACCAGGCTAATCAGAAAGAATATCCATATGGAAAAATGTCAGTGGCGTACCATCTTTTTTGTAAGAAATATCAGAGGACATGTTGGCAGGGACGCCACTGGTGGAACAATTGAATAACGTGGTTCTATATTCTATTAACACATACCAAAACTGAAAATAATATCTAAAGTACTTTCGGAGATATTAGAGAATAACCATTTAAAAAATAAAAATTCAACACCCTGTAGCAAAAAATTTAAGCCGTTGCGGACTTTCCTTTATAAAATGACCTAAGGAATCACACTCTGAAATATTAGCACGTCATTAAGGAACACAATGTATGATGCTCCGCTTACAAGATAATAAAACATGTCGCGTAAGAGCTGTCAATTTAAAGTTTCCTCATTGTGAAATTATTTTTAATTCACGTATCGAAATATTTTTTTTTTTTGTAGACAAGTACCAAAATATATGAAATTTTAATGCTTTTTTAAAATTTAACGATAGAAACGAAATGTATTATTTATAAAAGCAGTATGCGATGCAATGAAGTGATTAAAAACCAATACAATATTCACCTGAAGACGAGGGGAGATACTTGTGATTTAAATAAATAAAAAATTATCTATTACTTCAAACGAAAATTTAAATTCTATAAATTTACTAAATTATAGCTAGACTATGTACGTTTGTTAATTAATGTTGGCTATAGTGAAATTATTAACTATCTAAATTTCTTTTTAAGCAGAACAATGCATAAATCAAACTTTATTGAAATTACCTACAACAGGTAAATAGAAAAATTGTAATAAATATTCTTAATTAATAATTTCTGAAGCACTCCGGAGATTTCAGTAAAATTAGATATTTTGCATTTTCCTTCCAAGTAAAACCAAAGTGATTTATTCTGTTTATGGTAACGTTTTGAGAAAAATGTGTAATAACATTCATAAAATACGCTAAACAGCACCGGTATTTTAAATGAGAAGTAATTAAATGGTTTGCCGTTATTAAAATTGATTCGCAGCAAAAAATAGCAATTAAATCATTTGATCAGCATAAAAAGATTTTGCTTGCAATAAATAAAAATCAGGCTGCAACACTTGTTCTGCAAAAAATGCTACAAACTGTCAACAATTTAACCGATATCAGTGCGCTTGTAATATCATGTGTTCGCTTAATTAACAGTCGAGCTGCGAAATGATTACTTGGTCAGCAAGATTTTACAATTGGTCAGTAGAAAAATACATGTCTAGAAGTAGTTTACTTCCGACGTTTGCATATTAAAGAATGGTTATCAATATAAATCATTGGATAGCGTTTGTTGTGAATAATCGGCAAAGTTCGTTATTGTGGGCGGAGCGAAAGCAGCCGCGTAATACGAGTAGCTAATTGTGTGCGTGTATTTTCATTCGGTGTAGCAGTCAAGTCCCAAAAGGTGTAGCGGGGGCGGGTATTCACTTGTTTTCCCAGGGCACTGTCACTATTTCACGTTTTAGTGCTTTTTTTTTATGACCAAGGTTAAATATTTTGCTTACCCGCTGATTGCTTACTATTATCTGATTAAAAGTGAATTGCTCATAGCAGCTTATATATTTAATTTACGTACCAAAATAATTTAGAGAAAAAGGAATATAGAGAAAATAGGAATATTTTGCTAACCAATTAAATGAAACCCATTTTAAATTTTAAAAAATACAGGAAAATATTTTATGAATGACAATTTGTCAAGCAAGCTTGAAGAAGGTAGAAAGTTTACGTACAGAATGGATAAAACTTTTTACCGAAATCGAAACTGTTAAAGTCTACCCAGTTTATTTATTTTACATTTATCCTTATTGATAACATTTAACGTTATATCAGTAGACTAGCAAAAAATATAGCAAATAAATTAAGAATACTTTCTCCAGGTGATATTTTGCTCATGGCCTTAGGAAAAAATGTCTGTCATCTATAATTTAATTCTCTTTTTTTCTCTGTAAAATACTGGCTCGATAAAAAAGGGTAGGATCCATAGGCGTAGCCAGGATTTCCTTCAGGGTGGGGCAACAAAACGCAATATATGCGTTACTTAAGCATTTTAGCATTTTAGAACATTAAAAATATATTGTCGCAATCAGTGGCATATACACATAGATTCAAAAGTTTTGCATCACTCTGATTCTCGAATAAGTAATTACGTCATGGTGACTAAATATTAGTTCATTGATAAGTTTAAAATAAAAATCAATGAGTTTTAAAAAGTTTTATTTTACCACAACATTTTAAACCTTCCAAAAAAAACGTAACAAAAGTAAAATTAACTTATATTGTATAATTTGTGAAATTTAAAAAAATTTAGGGTCTAATAAAGTATATTTCCTCCTCTGGCCTCAATGCTTGAAGACGTCGCCGCATGCTGTGCGTATAAGGTTAGCAATCCGTTCTTGTGGAATAGCCGGAAGCAGCGATGACAAGCTCCTGGAGAGTTCTAGGGGGATTTCTTCTAACGCGAACTGCCCTAGAGAGCATGTCCTACGCATGTTCTATCGGGTTCATGTCAGGGGACAAAGCAGGCGACTCCAAGCGATTGATTCCCACACTTTCTAGATATTCATCCAGAGCTCTAGTAAGATGGGACCGGGCATTGTCGTCCATAAACGAAAAATTGTTACCAAGAGCCCCTCTCCACGTTATAACATAAGGAGGTAGAATATCCCTAATGTACCTGTCGCCAGTCATTGTGCCTTGAACGTGGACGAACTCAGCACGCTCGTCAGACCTAATACGTGCCCAAAACATGGCACTTCCTCCGGCGAATGAAAGCAAGGGGGCGAGCATTGGCAAGTTGGGCGGCTCTTGTTGGTTCTCTCCAAACACGAATCCGGCGACTATCGTTTACCATGGTCTCGTCGGAAAATAGGACAGAATTCCAAAATTCTTCGGGTAAGCGAACGTGCGTTCAGCCCACTGCAGTCGACGAACTCCGTGGCCATATTGTAGTTGGGGAACTCTTACTGGCCGCCGACTTAAACCGGATTCAAGAATGCGTCTTCTTAGCGTAGAGATGAATACGCGAACTCCAATTGCATGCGTAACATCTCTCTGAAGTTGTGGGACTTGCATAGTACGATTTCTCCGAATTGTTAACGTAATATAGCGGTTCTGCTGTTCGTAAGTAACACGCCTTCTATAACTTCGTTGTCTGTCTCGCACAGAATTGGTATCTAGATAGCGATTCCATATGCAAGATACATCACTTTGAAAAACCCCTATTCTTTCAGGAACAAATCTTTGGGAATGACCTTTCTCAACTAAAGCTACTATTCTTGCACGATCAATTTCAGATATTACTCGGCGATTCATTTTTACACACTGAACCGAAAAATTTAACTGGCCAGCGCCAACAAAATACAACACTGATAATATTCTTGTTGCTACAAAAAAATGGTATCGTTTTAAGTGATAAACATAAATAAACATTTAGAAAAAAAATTCATTCCTGAAATTATTTTAACATGCCAAAATCAGAGTGATGCAAAACTTTTGAATCTATGTGTATTTTAGCAATACTAATAAGTCCACTGAAGCCCAATATTTCCAATTATACCTAATAGCCTAATTGAAAATTCTATATAGGTACCTACTAATTTTACTGATTTGTATGTAAATCATATTTTACGCAGAATGACTGGCAATCTACATAAATCAAGATTAATAACAACATTTGTCAGAAACGACAAGATATACTATCGTAAGGAGCAAATTAAATTTTGAGGCAATCAGACAATACTATATCACAGTTATTTGTAAGAAAAATTGCGGATATCTCGATGGATATAACAATACGAAAAGAAAACTACTCGATATACATTACCGAAGAAAGGGTATTTGTCAGGACCGATGAGTGCTTTTAAACTAACAATGGGCATTATTAATTAAAAGTTGTGAAGTTGCTATTAATCAAAAATTAAAAGTCGTGAAGTTGCTATTAATCAAAGTCTTCAATAATAGATTTTAAAAATTATTTAAAACTAATCGTATTTTGCCTTACACACTAGATATCAAAATACGAATTGGGAATGAAAAGAAGGAAAATAAAGCCTTCTCTATTGGGAAGATGTTACCACCAACAGAACGGTTGCGAACTCTTTTGTTCTCGTCAGTATAGGGTAGGCGTTCATACCTATCCATCAGAAAGACTTGTACTGCAAACTATATTATCAACCTTAGTGGACAGAATACAATCTGTATCTCTTAGTAGTTCCACACAATCTAAGCAGAAATCCGCTTGGATCTTTACGGACATGAATACTATATTTTATTTTAATTTTGGGAAATACGGTGTATATCAATTAGTGTTATTTACAAGTTTAAAAGCTGCTATCCTTTCATGAAAAATCGATTAAAACCCAAATTGCGTTTCAGTTCCATTGAAATAAACTGAAAGCAAATGAAATACAGTTACGTTCATATGACCAACAAATGTTAACTGAGTGCCGAATGTTTGCTTTTTAATTATTCAGTTTCACTCCGAAATGCGATTTACAACTTCAACCAAGCGGACATCACCATTAACTATTATTGACAATCTATACTAAAGTACTCTAATGGGATTTTAGACCTACTGAATGTAACTAAAAAGAGATTCGTGGTAAAATTTTCAATTATAAGTACGATTAAACAAAATATTGTTCTTACTCAAACACTCCGGATATGGATAAAATTTTGCATACAGTCTGTGTGCCAGAATAATATAATGCTGTATTTTTTCCTGAAAAAAAGGGGAAATTGGTGATGGAATCCTTTACAGAAAAATAAAAAGAGATTGATGATGCCATGTACGTAATTTTACACTGAGAAAAGCTCTAGCCAAAAAATTTTTGCTAGGATTATTTTAGCTGGGATAGAATATTTTCTACCTGTAACACCAAAATTGATTTCCTATGACAGTAGAAACCATTTTGTTGGATATTCTTTATTCTGCTACAGTGGTGTAGCCAAGGTTTGGGGGCGGGAGGGGCGAAGTCATTTTGGGACGACTATATAAATATACATTTTATGACATATAATTTTACCACAACATTTTAAACCTTCCAAAAAAAAACACATAGTAAAATTTATTTATATCGTATAATTTGTGAAATTTAAAAAAATATAGCTTCTAATAAAATGTATTTCCTCCTCTGGCCTCAATGAAAGCTTGAGAACGACGCCGCATGCTGTGCGTAAGGTTAGCAATCGGTTCTTGTGGAATAGCCTGCCATTCCTCGGTAGCAGCGACGACAAGCTCCTGGAGAGTTCTAGGGGGATTTCTTCTAACGCGAACTGCCCTAGAGAGCATATCCCAAGCATGTTCTATCGGGTTCATGTCATGGGACAAAGCGGGCCACTCCAAGCGATTGATTCCCTTACTTTCTAGGTCTAGTACGATGGGGCCGGGCATTGTTATCCATAAACACAATTATTACCAACAGCCCCCCTCCACGTCCTAACATAAGGATGTAAAATATCCCTAATGTACCTGTCGCCAGTCATTGTGCCTTGAACATGGACTAACTCAGTACGCCCGTCAGACATAATACCTGTCCAAAACATGGCGCTTCCTCCCACAAATGGAGGCAATGGGCGAGTATTAGCAAGTTAGGCGGCTCTTGTTGGTTCTCTCCAAACAGGAATCAGGCGACTATCATTTACCAGACAAATCCTCTTCTCGTCGGAAAATAGGACAGACATTGTACGGCATAGTACGATTTCTCCGAATTGTTAACGTAATATAGCGGTTCTACTGTTCGTTAGCAACACGCCTTCTACCACTTCGTGGTCTGTCTCGCACAGAATTGGTCTCTAGATAGCGATTCCATATGCGAGATACATCACTTTGAAAAACCACTATTCTTTCAGCAACAAATCTTTGGGAATGACCTTCCTCAACTAAAGCTACTATTCTTGCACGATCAATTTCGGATATAACTCGGCAATTCATTTTTACACACTGAACCGAAAAATTCAACTGGGCAGCGCCAACAAAATACAACACCGAAAATGTTATCTTAGACAAATGTCTTGATAATATTTTTTTGCTACAAAAAATGACATCGTTTTAACTGATAAACATAAATAAACATTTAGAAAAAAAATCATTCCTGAAATTATCTTAACATGCCAAAATCAGAGTGATGCAAAACTTTTGAATCTATGTGTAGTTAAAAAGAACTTTTTTTATTTTAAAGCCGGCATTTGTATACAGGCTTTCTGTTGTGCTTTTTTTGGTAGTCTGTACGTTGTTATTTATTTAAGTGGCTATGGCTACACCACTGTTATGCGGCTAAAAATGCAATGCATGTTATTTGTTTCCATTTAAAAAAAAACGATCAATATTATATTTGTTCGTCTCTCATCCAAAGCGGAGATGTTCCGACTAGACATGATTAATGGAAATAAAAGCTGTGCCAAAATGTTTTTGCCCAAGATCTATTTGACAAGCGTGAAACGATATTACTCGAGCGCGTAAAAAATGCCAGAATGGAAGCCATTAGTTAATTTATTTCTTCTGAAATATAAATCAATTTTTCATGCGACCAATACAACCCGTCTAATTATACTTATAGAGCCTGGGCCGAATAGTTAAAAAGTTCTTAACATTCTCTTTTAGACGAGAACTGGTAAAATAAACAAGACTACGTCGTTTCGGTACATAGTACCTTCGTAAAATGGTACAAGGCAAAATTACAAACATTTGTGTTATGGTCCTAACAAAACTCGGAAGAAGAGTAACGGTCTATGAAAACTTAAAATCATACATTTAATAAAGGAGAATTATTTACATCTATCTGGTCATTTATTAGAGCGCTCAAATGCATAATTTGCAAGGATTAATTAATATTTCTTTAATTTAGCTTAGGACGTTTATTGTGTACAGGGTGGCCAACTAAGCGAGGTAAGCGGCTATATCTCAGAAACCGTTCACCGTACAGCTTTCAGAAAAAAATATTTATAGCAAAGCATGCTAAGAGAAATTGCTGGAAATTATTTGCAAGTTTGTAGGCCGACCGCTAGGGGGCGTAACACGAATAGTAATTTGTTGCCAGTCGATTTCTCTACAATTGGCATAGGTAAGGTATATTGATAATACTTATAAATAAATCTCACTTATATCGTGAACAACTTTGCTTAAATACTTTTTTCTCTAGCCTGGCAAATAAAGTGGTGGGGGTAACGCAAACATCGATTTGCAAAAATGCAATATCTCAGGAACGCCTTATCTGAAAATATTCAAATTGGTGTTATTTAAAAGAGCTCTTCTTGCTTTATTAGCTGCACTGCAAGCGATGTCTATGTCATTTTTACTGTAGTCGCTAGATGGCGCTTTCAACAGATTTAATATATTTATCGTTTTTCTCGAAAAACTTAAATGCAATGGTAAATATGTTATTACACCAGTACAGAGAGGAATAAAGGCCAGAGCAAACGGTGAAAACCGCAAGTTCCTATATTTTTTCTATCCGGAGATATCAATGAAAAATTAATTTATATCCTACTAAATCTCCCGCCCTGGTGCTTACATATGTTGCAAAAAATAAGAAGGCTTTGGAAACAAAATACTTGTTATATATAATAGGAGTATTGGGAAGAAACGTTCATTTTATAAAACAAAATAAACGTATTCTAGTGCTTCCTTAAATGCTCAAACTGTCTGCCATCCTGGCCCACACATTATCTGAGCTTTCCTATAGTAGAAAGAACAGCAGCTTCCACTTCCGCTCTTGGCAGGCGAAGAATTGCCAAAGAATATGGGATAAAAATTGAGGGTTGTCATTGATCATGCCTAAAAGCCAGTTGCAATGATCCAGCCTCCGATCAAAATCTTGTTCATTTAACGCTTGGTGCATAACGATATGGTAAGAATGTAATCTAAAAAAATTATATATCAGGCAATTCCAGCAATTTCTCTTGGCAACTATTCCTATAAATATTTTTTTCCGAAAGCTGTACGGTGAACGGTTTCCGAGATATAGCCGCTTACCTCGCTTAGTTGGCCACCCTGTACATCAGTGCCGCCGCTAGGGAGGGTCAGGGTGGAATCCAGACCATAAATGCCATAATTAAACAACGTATTTCACCAAATTTACCATTGTTTTCGAAAACTAGGTGGTTGGCAAAATGATTGTCCATAAGAATTTTTGCTTCGAACCTTGTAGAAATCAAGAACGCTCTTGAAACATTAGCGTATGGTCCCAATGTAAACGTACAAACCAGAAGTAAATCAAATCAGCTTTTACCATATGCATTTTGAGTCCAAAATTTATCGTTTGTTTATTTATTATGGCAGTATTAAAAGCCTCAAGACAAACTCAAAGAGCGAATTATTATAAGGTGGCTCTCTTTATTCCATAGATGGACTCGCTTATACAATCCATTTCAATTCGATTTTCGGAAGATGCCAGAATGACTTTTTTGATCTCAGAACTACATTCTAAAAAAATGGGTATAGAAATATTGAGCAAAAGGGAAGAGATTTCTATGAAGTGCGACCTAGAAAACTTTTCAGAGAAGGTATACACTTGGATTGAAATGTGGAAAAAGAAAACTTAGAATTTGTAGATCTACTGGATAACAAACCCGAACAAACACCAAATTTATTTTAATATAGTGACAAATAACAAAGTAAACTTTAGTTTCATTTTATATATTTAAAATGTATTGTCACAAAGTAACGAACGAGTCAATCAATTCCTTAAAATCTTTATTTGTTTAAAATTATCTGTAAAACAAGCAAAAATATCATCAACGTACCGAAACCAGAGTAATAAATGTTTACTCAATGTGAATTTTTGATTCTAATTTATCCGTACACATTTCGGCTCATAGACAATCATAGACACGATTTTTAACTACACATTAAACTAATAATTTTATTAAACAAGATATCTTGAATTTAAGAATTTATATAGCTAATAATTATGATTATTTCCCTCATTGTAAAATACAGCAATCAGAGATCATCATTTTTTAAAATAAACTTTGTTTAGATAAGTAATAATATTTATCTACTCCTATTAAATTATATATTAATTATTTAACTGCTTTTGAGTAATTAATAGTATCTATAAACAAACAACATGAGTTATAATAACTCATTACTATAACTAACTATAATAAATCCGAAAAGATTCTTGGAATTATTTACGAACCGAATATCAAGGTGGCTCTGTGCTTCTGTACAAACCGATTGGCCGAAAGGGAACAGTCCATTATTGTTATTAAGGGGAGTAATGTCACTTGAATAATTTTGACGTTTTCAAATTAAGTTCATACCTAATTATTGTAAATTTTATGCTGAAAAAGATGAATTCAAATAGTGAAGATGAATTATTATATACACCTCCAGAAATGAGACAAGTAGCTAAAGTATAGAATTTATTGCCCGAAAAATCCAAAAACAAATATAAAGGTGTATACAAAAATTTTCAAGCTTGGTGTAGCAGTAAGAACATAAAGTCATCGTTTACAGAAAATGTACTCTTGGCATATTTTAGCGAACTAAATATAAAGCATTGTCTCTATGGAATTTCTACTCCATGCTAAGAAGTACACTCAACATAAATAATGGAATCAATGTAGAGAATTATTTAAAATTACGTGCGTTTCTTAAACGTCAATCAGAGGAACATGTAGCTAAAAAGGCAAACAAATTTACGCCAGAGCAACTTAATCATTTCATAAACTTGCATAATTCAGTCCCACATATTCAGTTTACTGGTTGTTCCAACTTTACAGTTAATTTTAGTAATAAACAAAATGAGTAATTAGAACTTAAATTTTTTTTGCATTGTTATATAGGTAACTATCATGATTTGTGAATAAAGTTGCTAAAGCTCAAAATATTTTGGATAGTCTATAATCTATTAAATGTATAGGTATTGTTATATAATATATGAAAAATCCCCTTAGTCTTTTATTGCATAATTTAGAATCAAAAATTCATGACAGCACATGAAGTAAAAATATACTATTCTACTCTCGGTACGTTGATGATTATTTTACAGGTAAATATTTTACAGGTAAATATTCTAGACAATTTTTTGTTTTCTTAACGTAAAAATATTTTTATGTCTTGGGTGAAGAGTTTCGTATAGTCAAGACTCCTTCCTGCCTCCACGCCAATGCTAGTCCCATCAGTTGAACGTTGTTATTGAGAAAATAAATGAAGTTCAAAATATAACTAATGCACTACTAAAAGATGGAAGTAATTTTCTTAAGGAATTTTTGAATACATTTTTAATATAAAAATTTCATTAAACCTGTTATAACCGCAGTTTTATGGCAAATTTTGAGGAGATGAGTTTAGGGATTAAAGTAATAACACGAAATTATCCTACACACGGACGAATAATAAAACAGAAAATGTAGAGTTTCGAACACCTGAAACAGCCAGAGAGCCAGTGCATCAAATATTACCATGTATAAGAAAATTGGATAAACAAACAACTAATAGAATTAGTGGAGTCGTTCTGGCGAAATCAACGGCTCGAAAATCCCTTGACGAAATCGAGTAATTTTTTTTCCCAATTGAACAGTATGATCCCTTCGACCTTCTGACATTATTTGTAGGGGGCGCCGCAACGGGAAATGGAAAATAACTCACCCGGTTTCGAGTAGAATTGACCAGGCTAATAAGAAAAAATATCCACATGGACAAATATCAGTGGCATACCATCTTTCTTGTAAAAAATATAAAAGGACATGTTTGCAGGGACGCCACTGGTGGAAAAATTGAATAACTTTTCTAACTAACTAAAATTTGTGGTTCTATATCCTATTAACATATACCAAAATTGAAAATAATATCTAAAGTATTTTTGGGTTTGTTCGCGCATTTGGGAAAATAAAAAATTTTCGACAAAAAAAATGAACAAATTGAATCCAGCCTGATCCCCGCAGCTCGATTAATAAACTACTTATTAGCATTTATGTAATATTTTTCCCCCCATTACACCCCGCGATAATTCGCGAACTCGTTGAGATATCGGCATCAGGTTTGTTCGAGCTTATGCGCTCTGTCAAGCTCCTCAATTTTGCATTCCACATTTTTTTTGTAGTATCAAAACCGGCTGAGTTATTTTCCATTTCCCGTTGTAGGTTAGTTTTACGGGGTGTGCCCCCCCCCCTCCCCCGCATGCGGCGCCCCCACAAATCATGTCAGAATGTCGAGGGGATCCTACTGTATCGATTGGGGAAAAAAATTACTCGATTTCGTCAAGGGATTTTCGTAAACCGGAACGACTCCACTAAATATGCCCGCCTGGCATAGACTTTGATTAGATATATACTGTATAGATATATATATATATGTATAGCCAGTCACTTTAGATTCATTAGGTAATTAGACACCGCTTATTCAATGGTTTAACCGTTAAATATTGAAATATGAAGTGTTCTTTTTTCATATGATCAAACACAAGCACTATATAGGAGCACCCGGGGAGTGGTGCGTGTGCGCATAAAGCGATTCACGTTGGCTTTGAATCGTTGGAGGTTATATTCGTTGAGAAACACGATCTCGGGAAGGTCGATCCATAAGGATGACATCCTCCAGATGAAGGAATTCTTAAATAATGTTGTTCGAAGAGTTTGGGAAGGAATAACCCATATCTGGAGCGACGTCTTAAATAAGAGGTATATTAAAGTGACCTTAGAGTGTTGTGTTCAGATCTGACGTAGACAGCAAGTAAAGAAAGCTAATACAAGACTACATTTGTTTACAAGATCTTTTCAAAATTTAAATTGTGCCATTCTGTGTAAATTTTATGTATCTTGGAGTCTGTCAATAGTGTTGGTTCACCGGTACCTTAAAGAATTAATAAAAGCAGAAAAAAATTAACCTTATTAATTTATAAATTAAAAGTTTACTACTACACTCTAGATAATTGAGCCCCAAAAACGGGTATACCTTCACTTTCAGGAAACGAAATATTGATAACGACAACGAAATGACCATCCGGCTGCATTCCCCGGCTTCCAGATGGAGAAGCGTCGACTTGATCACTAGCTACAAACCCAAACTTTCCGGGAGTGAAACTACTTACCGGAGCAGGAAGTGGTCGTGTCGGACTTTATTACGCTGTATTAATGATATATTATTTGGTTATAAGAACAGACTTTGTCACTGCTCTAAAATCATTATAATGTTAATAATAATTCTTATTAGGTAAATACTGAGATGTGAAAAGATAATCAATGTGTGTTTTTTTCTTCGTCTTCACAGTATCAGACACTTCCTTATTGTAAACAAAAATCGAAAAAAGTCAGAACAGCGAATCTAATTGGCAAAAAAATTTTATACGAAAATTAAAAGTATACAATAATTATCCAGACTTGCGGAAAGGACTATATCGGAATACGTTCATAAGGTACATATTTATTTATAAACACGATTTACACTTCTTGCTTTCGAGTAAATTTGATTACGAGAATACGCTGCTATCGATTGGCCTTTAAAATAAGAACTCTGAAAGCAAAGTATAGAATTCTGTTCCATAAATTGTCATATATCATCGCACGTCGAGCTGTACCTGGATTTTAACATCAGTCCCATGTGCGAATTCCAATTCAAAATATTTGAATAATTTCGCTATATTGACATTTGCACGTGTCACTTCTATTATATTAAATTGAAACATACATCATGTCACGTAAATACCTATCAACTTCGTTTCCTCGTTATATTCGAAAGATCAAGGAAAAATTATTAATAACCGTAGACAAAAATAATGTAGTACACCTAAAGCCAGACATTGCGATATAGTTATAAAAGAATGCCCGCCATAAGTTCAATGGCTTGTACAGTAGGGCGGGTAGAAATCGACGAGAAAATTTTTTCTTTGGTAAATGAACGGAGCATTTCGGTAAACTCACCGCGTGGAGATATCTGTATCACATTATCAAAAAAATGCAAGCCCCTTCTCGCTTCAACTTTCGCTCTAATACAGAGTGTTATGGAAATGACGTATTATATTTAAACCGGCAATTCCTGAGATAAAGACAAATTGAAGAAAAATACCCATAAATAGGGCTTTCAATTCATTCAGCGGTAAAAGTGACCTGACGTCAAACTAGAAAACACCTGTGTGGCACTGCGATAGATGTAAGCAATCAAGGAATTCTGGCCGGTGTTGTCATATGTACACCTTAAACTCTGTAGATAAAATAAAATAATTTAAACACTTTTCCATTCTGTAATACCTTTTTGTACAATTAATTGAAGAACATTTACTACGGACTATGTTTTAAACAACCCGAAAAAATATATGGAACACGTACGTCACTAGGTCAAATGTCAATGACCTCTTGACGCCTTACATCGGCTGAGCGAAGTAGTTTCATATAGCGCCGCACGCTCGCGTCTGTTAGTGGAAGGCCAACCAGTGGCCGGATACGTTGTATCTCGTCGATCACCAACACACTCTCAGCAATACGCTCAGTTTTTTCGGTTTACGCGTGTATCGTTCCCGTCCATAAATAATCTTTGAATATTGTTTTTATTGACGCGTTTCTTCTTGACGTCAAATTTCGTCGCGTGTAATAAAATCTAATAATCTGTAGTATAATCTGTATTATTGTATTTTCAAACGCTAACTATCGGTTCTTTTTCACTATTACTGTGTGTACATAAAGTGTTTCCAGGAGTGTTCCCATGAAAAAGAATAAAAACTGATTGTGTTTGTGCCTGGATTTCCTCGCTCTTTAGGTATAAGGATAAATACAAGTAGGAAGAAAATAATTTATTTTTATAATTTTATATGGAATTTCAGTTTTACATTAAGTTTGGCAACATTGCCATTGGCTCTGGGTGAAATGTTGTACAGTAGCGTGGACTAACCTGAGAGTAAGACTATTTGTTACCCCACTTTTAAAACGGCCGATTTAAAAAAAATAAAATATGTAGCGCTCTAGGACACCCAAAGAGTCACCCATTTAAATATAATACGTCATTTTCATAACACCCTGTATATCCTTACCACAAATGTTTTGTGAAGCTCCGGTTACGTGTTTTAGATACCTCTCAACAGCTTGCGTATGACAGAGAAATTTTTCAAATACAAGTACATTTTTCTTCCTTAAAATATTTTCGAAATCATTATCAGTGAATCGCATTGTCAAAGGTGGCCCGGTTACATCTGTAGATTTCCAATCGATGCAGTCTATGTAATCATCGGCCTAAAAGTTTATACTACTTCCAAAATTCTGATTGAATTCTTCATCTTTTATCTGATATTCTAGATCCTTCGAATAGCCAATTCCCAGATATGCTCACGAGGGTCCAATAGCATGGACCGAAGAGCGTTTTAAGGATGCGAAAAGTCATCAGTCTGGTCTTCAGTTGCGAAAACTTTGTCGATTATTCGCTTTGGAAACTCCCTTGAGATTTTAATGACTCTCCAATAATATGTTGATACGTTGATGATAAATATCTAAAATAAATATTGCCAGGTTCTTCTAATATCAATATGTGTTCGTCTTGCTCCTAAACATGACGACCTGTATCGGTAGGATGGTTTCATCTTTTTCACCATGGTAAGATAAACTCCGTAAAGCTTTTCCTTCACAAATTAAGTTAAAATCTTGCCAAACTGCGTTAACAATTTTTGCACCACTTTGTGGAAGTCTTAAAAATGTTTGGTTTTCTATAACTGGAAATGATCCTTCTCCTCTTCATCACTGCTACTTTATGTAGAAATGTTAATAGACCTAATCGATTGGAAATCTACACATGTAACCGAGCAACCAATGCAGTTAACTGATAATAATTTGTAAAATATTTTAAGGAAGAAAAATGTACCTGTACTTGAAATGTTTCCATGTCATGCCCAAGCTGTTGAGCGGGGTGTAAAACTTGTTACCGAAGCTTCATAGATGGTTTGTGGTGAGTTTGTAGAGACCGCTGTATTAGAGCGAAAATTCACGCGAGAAGGAACTTACATTTTTTGATAATAACGGCAAAGCACGCAAAAAAACAACCCTGAATGAAATGCGAGGTTGGAAGGTAACAACTTCAGGTAGAGATACCTCCACGCGGTGAGCTCTGGATAAATTTAATATTAAATATACTTATTTTTAACGCAAGAATATCAAATTTAGCGAAAGGCTACACAATAAGAAAATTGAATTATCTACTTTTTCAGATTTACTTATATTTTTAACCTGTGGGGTCTGCTAAGCATTTTCTGAATTGCCCAATTTTTTAGGTGCTAATCAGGATGCTAATAAAATCCAAAATATTCCTAGATGATTTTTTTTTAAATTTTCCTATTGGAGTCTCTGAGACCCGGTGAAAAATTGGAGTACGACCCTGATTTTTTATATACTAAGTATACAACTTTTTCGCACTAAGCCCATGGATTTAAAAAAAAAATTGTTTCTTCCCACCCTATTGTACAGGTAGGTTATCACAATTCTAAAACGATTTACGCCTTGACGCAATAATTTTAGTAGTAGTAGTAGTAGAAGATATTGTTTAATAAAGTACGATTTGGTCATTTTCGATAAAATTCAATTTTTGATTTTTATGGCAAATATCCTCTAGTCAGTCATTAATAATGTGCTCTAATCCATGTGCTGATTATTTCATCTCAAAATCAGCCAGTGCTAAATGGTTTTATAATAGCAAAACAAAACAAGTGAGGGACCATTATTGTATATAAACTTTTTACAATGTTTCACATTTTTTGTTTAGTCCGGAAAGAGTCCTATTATAGAACTTGTTAACATGTTTACGAACGAAATGACGTAGAGACCAAGTTCGGAATATCTAACAGTTCTTTAAAATACCTTCAAGCACGAGTTTTGTACAATATTGTATTTTCCACTGTCTAGAAGGTTTATTATTTTGTTATGTGAACGTACATTTTCAACGTCTTTAAAGAAAATAATTCGAAATGTGTAGTGTTTTCGGACCCAGGTTAATTGGGATTAGGTAGGATATTCCAGACAGTAGAAAATAAATTATTTTTCCAGTCCTTGGGTTTGCTCGTGTTTGTTCGTGAATTTAAAACTCTACAATATTGGGGAAAACCATATCTGTCCTAAAATGCATCTGCCCTACCACTCGGACGTCACTTCGTGTTGAACCGGGAATCTTCATTTCTGCAATTGCTCTACCCACCCTTGCGACGCGGAGGGAGCGGTAGTCGACAAACAAGGATGGAATATGCATACTTTCTTTGTTGTTTCGTGTGTGTTTCGTTATGGAAAAATTATTTGGTATTGTGTGTAAGTTTCGGGTTCAAGCATGATTCGAAATTTGTTCTTTGGAATAAACATGTTGGCCAATGAGATCGTGTAGGGTAGATGAACATTCGGATAGAAATAATAAAAACTTGTTATAGTTCTCTAATTTATTTATATGCTCGAATTTTGTTTTTTCAAATTAAAATACAATAGGAAATCGTCTCCAAAAGACGTATCGGGGCGGGTTTGCACTTGTTTCCCCAAGGCATCTATAAATATTATTACACATTAATTTTCTTCTTATGTAAGAATAAAATTTCGATAATAAAATAACTACTACTAATGGCGTAGTCAGGTAGGGTGCAGGAAATCCCAAAAATATTATAGTTCTAATATGAAAATAAATATGACATAACCATTCAATCGTTCGACGCTAAGAGCAATATTTAAAGTCTATCCAATAATAATTCACAGCATGTCAGTAAAAATGAATGTAAACAGAAGGAAAGAGAGTTCCCAACGGATTAGGTCATACGAGCTTAACCGAACATTACCCGAATACATTCGAGTTGTAGGGCAGAAGAACATTAGGGAGATGAAGCCATCTCCAATATTGTCTATATCCATTAAGAGTTGCAAATTTTTCCAGATTGTTTTTAATAGATCTGGTAAGAAAGCAGTAAGAAACCTTATAATTTTTTTAAATATGCCCTTAAAATTAAAAAAAAAATGATACGTATAGTATTAAAAAAATATTAAATAACAAATTGAATAGTATATGTAATTTATTTGGCTTTATTAAGCTTCCGTTTGAAACCCGACATAATAAATACGGAATTGTGTTTTGTACTTTCTGTGTGCCGAGTTTGTTTTTTAATACCCACTTCAATTTGTACCAAATATATTGTATTGTTAATTTACATTTTTTTTGCATCCCATTAAATTTTATGAGTCATATTAAATAAAATTATTAAGTTACATTTTCGGTGTAAATGAGTATTGGTGATAAGTGATAACGAACAATTGACCGTTTCCTGGCAAATATCGTACGTAATTCGAGTTGTAACGCCACTCAATACGTCATATACCATTTCCAACCTTTATACGTAATGTACTATCATGTGACCCATTTCTAATGCGAGGATTTTGTATGCAATATTTTTATTTCAGATTGCCACACTGAAAGAAATGTTTTTAAATAATAAAAAAATATCTACATGGCTGGATTATTTGTCATCATTCTGTTATATTAACACTCGACACTTTTTACAGCCCATTCCCTGAAGTATTATAATTTTGCTTCTATCCCCAACTAGGGATGGTTGGAGCAGGGTGTTAAAAAATATCTGTTTCAAGAAACCTGTTCCAGTTCCAAACTGAGCGGGGTTGCCAGTTGTTCCATTAACAGGAGAGTTAGCGTTTAGGGGCTTTCCCCAGCTCTATTTTTATTTAGTAAAAACTTAATCAACACGAAATAAAAGTATCCCGTTTTGGAACTTTATACAATAATAGATAAAACAAACCCATAATATAATGTAACATATGCAAGTTACAAATGTCGTATACATCTTCCATAACAAACTTAAAAATACATATTGAAAGAACACACCCGACTGTTCAAAGAGAACGATCTTTCTTTATTTGGATGATACTGATAATACTATAATTTTTTTTAAATTAATATTTCTACGATACTGCATAGAGGCATACTGATACTGTGGACACGAACTTTATCTTTATACATTGTCAAAGAGTTCTTATTTCATATATTTTAGATTAATTTTTGTGTTATAAAAATAACTTTTGATAAATATTTAGTTTTAATTTTCTTCCGTATTTCCGCTGCTCCTCAAACCACTAAAGCCCTGGTTTTTATTACATTTCGTTACGAAATATTTCGGTGGATTGGAACGGAAAAGTTCGTCGTTGGTCATTTGGTCACATGTGTGTTTTTTACTGCAGTACAAGTGCGTGGTTAAAAATGGACGATATTAGTAGATTCATTTGTACAGGGTGATCACATATTATGTCCCCCAATCTTAACCTTTTTATTTTACGTACTTGAGAACAATTAAAACGGTTGGCATACAAGGTTTTTTAAGTAGTATTTGCAATGGGAACAAATATCATTTAGATCTGTTGATTTAAAAGTAGGGTTGGTTTTACTCAACATGATGTTGATGCCCTTTGTTGGACACCTATTTTATAATATGCAACCAAGTAATTTACGAAATAACCTACAGAGTTAGGTACAGGATATATAAGACGACACTAACTTGTGATCGTATGATATTAGTAAATTATAATAAATTACTTTTGCATAACTTATTAAGGAAAAAATACTTTTTGAAGTGATAAGGGTCCCCCGAATTGCGTAACGGGCCTAGGGCCCCCTATAAAAAAAAAAGAGACACATTGTATATTCCGATTTATTAATAATAATAAAGTCGGTAAAAATAATGAGTGCGTTTAGTTACGCCGATTCTTTATTCTGTCGTAGATTTTCTTGCCCTGTTGCCAGTTTGACTAATTTGACTAATTGACTAATTTCATTTGTCAATTTAAAATCGTATTTTTTATTTTAAAATTATTTTTTGGTTCTTTTCGAGGCCCCTGTAAATACGAGGCCGTAGGCTAGAGCCTAGTATGCCTAGTGATATATTCTAAAACAAAGAACTGATAACCCGTGACACACATCAAGCGGAATAACTTTTCGTTGGTATCCAACCTTTCGGATTTGAACGGAGTTTTTCGGCGGCCGATTATTATTGTTGAAAATCGTGATTGCTATGGAAACAAGGAACCGATATCCCGTGTCACTTAATAATGACACACGTCAAGCGGAATAACTTTTCGTTGACTAAATTTCGTCGGTATCCAACCTTTTGGATTTGAACGGAGTTTTTCGGCTGCAGATTATTATTTTTGTGAACTTTTATTTTATTAACTATGAGTGTAAAATACCATAAACTAGAGTTTAGTGCCTGAGAAGATGAATTGTTGATAGAAAGTAAAAGTAGATAGATATAGGGTAAAAGAAAATCCGCCCATATATGCAAAAAAATTTTAATCTTTTAAAGACATACAAATGAAGAAGAATATTTGGAAAAAATAGGATAGGATAGGATCAAATAAAACAGGTTTGTTCAACCCTACTTGTAAATCAACAGACCTAAATGATATTTGTTCCCATTGCAAATAATACTTTAAACTTTTGTATACCAATCGTTTTAATTTTTCTCAAACACGTAAAATAAAAAGGATAAGATGGGGGGACATAATACGTGATCACCCTATACAAATGAATGTACAATATCGTCCATTTTTAACCACAAACTTGTACTACAGTAAAAACCACACATGTGACCAAATGACCAACGATGAACTTTTCCGTTCCAATCCACCGAAATATCTCGTAACGAAATATAATAAAAATCAGGGCTTAAATAAAACTATATTGATTCATTGATAAAAGTTTGCGCTTTGGCATCGTCGAATTAATCAAATTGGATAAAAAACTTGAAAATACAAACTTACCGAATAACTTTATTTGGCATAGGCACGGAGTAATTCGGCAGAAATCTCCGAAGCAAGTCGGTACATTGTCTGCCAATATCGTCAGGGTGGAAAGTTTCCACTTCTTGCACGACGTCGCCGCCGACCCAGGTCATTAAGGCCGTCGGATGATTGAAAACTTCGTCGAAGCCGGTGACTTGCCGAAGCCACGAATATTTCTCGCTAAAGTTGCAATCTTTGGTCCACAGTAACTGGAAACCTGCAACAAACGTCATAAATCATAAGTTACACGTTTAGTTACATTTTGCACAAATGGTAATTTATTGCATCAGTTGCAGCAAACTTCGTTATAAAAGGTGATTTGTGATCTCTTGCATGAAGTTTGCCAAGTCTTAAAGAAAAGTTTTTTGAATCGACTTCAGGAAATGAGGTTACCCATTCGATTTTTACATTTATTATTGTTATGATTCCTCTCCCATGTGAAAGAGTTGCAACGTTGACAACCATGGATACGTTTAGACCAGTACTATGTATTACGAAATTATGATTTCTTTAATTTTCGTTCCCAGCATCAAATGTATACAGGGTGTTCTTTAATGACGTGCTAATATTTCAGGGTGTGATTTCTTAGGTCATTTTATAAAGAAAAGTTTATATGAATATATGTCCGCAACGGCTTAAATTTTTTGCTACAGGGTGTTGAATTTTTATTTTTTAAATGGTTATTTTTTAATATCTCCGAAAGTACTTTAGATATTATTTTCAATTTTGGTCTGTGTTTATAGGATATAGAACCACAAATTTTAGTTAGAAAGTTATTCAATTGTTCCACCAGTGGCGTCCCTGCATTATATCCTCTGATATTTTTTACAAAAAAGATGGTACGCCACTGACATTTTTCTATGTGGTAATTTTGTTTTATAAAAATTGTGTGGAGTGGGCAAGTCGATGCGAAGACGGCGGAAGCATGCCTTTTAAGTGAATGTGGCCATTTACAACAATTTTTTAAAACAAAATGTATCATTAATTATTTTATCAATGTTAATAATTATGAGTAATGAGAACGGGTGCGTCTGATGAGAAAAACTCAAGAGACCGTCATGTAGAATTGACCAGTCTAATCAGAAAAAATATCCACATGGAAAAATGTCAGTGGCGTACCATTTTTTTTGTAAAAAATATCAGAGGACATGTTTGCAGGGACGCCACTGAAGGAACAATTGAATAACTTTTCTATCTAAAATTTGTGGTTCTATATCCTATTAATCCATACCAAAATTGAAAATAATATCTAAAGTACTTTCGGAGATATTAAAAAATAACCATTTAAAAAATGAAAATTCAACACCCTGTAGCAAAAAATTTAAGCCGTTGCGGACATATGTTCATATAAACATTTCTTTATAAAATGATCTAAAGAATCACACCCTGAAATATTAGCACGTCATTAAGGAACACCCTGTATAGTCTGAATTTTGATAGAACTCGCCAGGGGGCCAAGTCATGTGACATTAAAGTCATGTCTGGTTAAGTTAGGTTCGTAGGTTGGCACGGGTTTGACATAAATTCCATGACCTTACTTTCATTATCTAGGAATCTAAAAATATTTCGGAAAAATTCTCGGACACGTGTATAATAAATTTTTAATGGCGCATTTTTTTCCCATACAAACTTAATATACAATATATCGACGATTTTTTTAAATGGTAACCCCTATATTTTAGTTCAGATCTGTAATCTCCAAGAACAGCTGATTTCAAAAACATAACACCCTTAGGGCCTAAAATTCATAGTTTCGTTACTACAGGGTAAAACAAATAATTTTATTTAAGATATTTTTAATTTAAAAAAATGTAAAAAAATTAAATAAGCTATTTAATTAAGTGTTGAAATTGTCCTCCTTCTGCTGCCTGATAGTACCCCAAGCGATCTTGTTGGACTTTTCTTATGGTTTCTTCTGAAATGTTCCTGCATTCTGTTGTTATTCGATTTTTTAAATCTTCAATATTGGCAGGTCTGACTTTATAAACAACATTTTTCAGGTGACCCCACAAGAAAAAGTCCAGTGGTGTAAGGTCTGGAGACCTAGGCGGCCATTCAACAGGCCCACGTCTTCCAATCCACTTGTTCGGAAAAACTTGGTTTATGTAATGGCGCACTACTGCTGCATAATGTGGAGGTGCGCCGTCTTGTTGGTACGACAAATTTTCATCTAGAATTCCTGGATTATTTCTACTAGGGTAGGGATAAGAAAGTTCTGAAGAAAATGAAGATAATTTAGCCCGTTTACATTGTTGTCAAAAAAATATGACCCAATAATTTTGTTTTTCACAATACCAGCCCAAACATTAATTTTTTGAGGATATTGAGTATGGTACTCACGCATCCACCTAGGATTTTCTTTTGCCCAGTATCTACAGTTTTGCCGGTTCACTTCTCCATTTAATTTAAAGGTAGATTCATCCGAAAATAGGATATTTTCAACAAACAAAGGATCTAAGTTACATCTTTCCATTAATATTTGACAAAACTCCATCCTACGATCTGGATAATCTTCATTCAACTCATGAACCAATCGGATTTTAAAAGGGTGCCATTTTTCTACCGTCAATAGGTTATGAACGGTCATAGCAGCCGCCCCATGATCAATGCTAATCTGGCGGACGCTGTTGTGGGGATCTTCTTCCATAGCCAATAAAATATCTAATTTCTTATCATCCGGAATAGTTGGACGGCCTTTTCTGGGAATATCTTCCACTGAACCCGTTTCCCGAAATTTTATTTCAAGTTTTCTCACAGTTGATCTAGTAATTGGTCTTGCTGGATACTTAGTGTTAAACAAAATGCAAACTTCTTGTTGAGTACGGATCCTATCACCATATCCAATCAAAAATAAGAATTTCTATTCTTTGTGCTAAAGAAAAACGCATAGTAACTCAATATGTTTTAAAATAAAATTTATTACTTCTAATAAACTTACTAGAAAAATACAATGTAATGACAATGACATTATCTAAATACCATACTTACATAACAGCAAATAAGCCTACTTGAGAAAAAACATAAGTAACAGCAAATGATGGTGCGTCCATTAATTCCGTAAGGCTTTCAGGTAAAATTGGGGATGGCGGAAGGGATTGAGCCAAATGTCACAAAATCTTTTATTGGGGGAAGGGGGGTTGAAAAATCGCTAAAATCGCCTCACGTAATTAATTGATGCCTCCCAAGCCAAAAAAAAATATCTTAAATAAAATTATTTGTTTTACCCTGTAGTAACGAAACTATGAATTTTAGGCCCTGAGTGTGTTATGTTTTTGAAATCAGCTGTTCTTGGAGATTACAGATCTGAACTAAAATATAGGGGTTCCCGTTTAAAAAAATCGTCGATAATGTCATATCTACTACATGAGCCACCTTGTATATTAAGTTTGTATAGGAAAAAATACGCCATTAAAAATTATTATACACGTGTCCGAGGATTTTTCCGAAATATTTTTAGATTCCTAGATAATGAATTTGTTCCTTACTTTATGTACACATTGTATCTAGCACATACAAAAACAAGGTAATTTTTGGTCTTTATTAATACAAATATTTGAACTTGCTCTTTTGTTCCAATATTATGAAAAATATATGTATTAAAATAAAGGCGAAATTTGGTACAAATTAGTGAGTGCACCAGTTCAGTGGTATGTGTGTGTTCTGAACTAATCCATTTTTTTAACACTAATTTCACTTCTAAAATACGGGGTGTTATGGAAATGACGTATTATATTTAAACCGGCAAATCCTGAGATGAAAATAAATTGAAAAAAAATAACCATAAATGGCGCTTTGAATAATTAAACGAAATTATACACTTTACATGAAATCTGAAAATTTACCATGGCCGCTACTGACGACGGTCGGTGTTGTCATATCTACACGGCAAACTTTTTAGAAAACAAATTATAATTTTAACAATTTTTCATTCATTCATTTATGAACAAATATGATTCCAGAAAACCGACGGACCGACGGACCGACCGACCGATGTTTTGCGAAACAAATAATGGTAATATTACACACAAAGTTCAAATTCGTCACAAGCACAGGAAAGTTAATAGGTAAAACGACATAGACCTTTCTATTATTTTTCAAACTCTTTAAAAAAAGTGCTTTCTTACCTTTACTTATTTAAATGTAATTATTAGTTTCATAATTTCACAGAAACCGCACGGAATCTAAGTTTTAGGAAAAAACCTCTCACATAACCTCACAAATAGCAGCTATTCACATGGAAAGAATACACGGGAAAACTGTTTTAACTTTGGTCCTTTTTTCTCGCTTAGATTTATTTATTTAACTAATTTAAAAAACACACACTTTAAATACAATTCTTTCAATTTAAGAGTGACACATTCTTATGATGATAAATGAGATTCTTCCCTGAATTGAATAAAATGATAGTAGTGATATATCCATGAATAAAGGTAAGGGATAATACTGCGACTATACTTGAGAAGCTCTAAAAAACAAAATTAGCTCAGCTCTACTCCAAATGACAAGACCGACGAAGATTTAATTTTCTTTCTCACACGGCCACCTCTCCATCTCTTTCATACAATCCATTGGGCGCCGGGGCAACGTAAGTCTAGGCGTACAAGCGTGCGTGTCAGTCAGTGTCAGTATTAGAAAATACGCGTTAGAATACGGTCGGTTTTGTTGCTTACCATTTACACTCTCGGCTATCCGCTTTTTTTTCAGAAGGTACGCGTATAATAATTGTTTTGTAATGAATTTTGTGTGCAAACTTTGTATATAATTTTACAGTGTTTTCATTGACGAACCTAAAACTAGTAGTTTGTTTTGGACGTTTGACTTGATGGAATGTTTCGAGCATAAAGTGTTTCCAGGAGTGTTTCCATGAAAAAGAAAAAAATGTTTCGAGCATAAAGTGTTTCCAGGAGTGTTCCCATGGAAAAGAAAAAAAAACTGATGGTGTTTGTGCGTGGATTTCCTCGTTCTTTACGTTTAAAGATAAATACAAGTAGGTAGATAAATACTTAATTTATTTTTATAATTTTATATGGAATTATGTGTAGCGCTTCTCTAGGACATCCAAGGAGTCACCCATTTAAATATAACACGTCATTTCCATAACACCCTGTATTTCATCTATAAAAAGTGACTTACCACGGCCATTTTTCCACCATTTTTCGTCATAAAATAAATAAATTTTACATATTCCAGCAAATCCCATATTTCTTATGCCGTTTACTAGACAATCTGGTAAAATATTGGATAAACAATCGAACTCCTTTAGAACACCCAAGGAGGGTGTTAGAATTAAATAGTCACAAACAATAATTTTTCCATTTTTTAAATGTACATTAGATCTTTTATTTTCTTGAACGCTTATTTCTGAGACTTCGGAATTATATCTAATACACTCCTTAGGTAGACCATCCAGAATCACTTTGACTAATGACTGGTAACCATGTTTCAGATTGTAGTGGGCCACATCATCGTTGCATATATATTCACCCCAGCTTTTAGCACTTAATCTTGATAAATTCTTGCATGAATTGTCTATAACCTGAAACAGAAGCGTCGGAATAGTGCCTTAACCATTAATCATGTAATGTTGCCTACAGGACTGCTGTGATGTAACGATTTCTTAAATTCTATTTTTTCTAGGAAAGACATAGCGTAACTACATAGGTAACGTCAACTTTCTTCGTTAAGACGTTACGGATTTATTTATTATATTACGAATATTTTATATAGTATATAGTAAAAATTGGAATTAAGTTTTACATAGAAATAAACATAACATGGGTTTTCAAGGTTCACGTATTCTTTAATAAAAGTTTTTATATGCATGGAAAGAGTTTTAGCGGAAACCAGAGGAGATTTTAAGATAAATCAAAAAGTATGCCTGTCCCTGTGCCTGTGTCTTTGCCTGTGCCTGTACCTTTATATTATTTAAAATTAAAAAAAAACGAAAAAGCCGTAGTCTGTATCTAAAAAAAGATCCCTACATAGCCCTACATTTTATAGAACAGTCCTCTTTATTAACTCGACGTCCTCTTTCTGCTGACACCTAATAAATGCTTTTATGCTTATTATTATAGGCATGATAATTATAATGAGTAAATATGTATTTCATTTGTACGAATATTTCTGAAAATTAAAATTTTGGTAATAAATTAGAGAAGCTTCCTTAAATACCAGTACTTAAAAATTATTTTATTAATTTTAGATATACATAAGTATGTAGTATACCTAATTAATAACGAGTATACGAAAATCATAAAAAAAAATTTATGGACGTCTAAAATAAATGTTTGAAAGTTTTTTTATTGGAAGAAATGGTTTCTAAGTTATAAAAAAATAAAACTTAATTTCCTAAAAAGTTCGAAAGAGAGAAGAAGGAGGTTTAAATATATTCTCAATAATAGTACGTAGGTAGTTCTTGTTTATCAGCGGCAATAATAAGAAACGTAAAAATTGTCTGTGTTAGTTTATTATTATTGAAAATCTATTTTATTACCGTTAAAATAATAAATAATAATAAAGTTAAAATAATATTATTTCAGTTTTTGAAAGAAATGTTATTTATCCCCTTTTACCCTCCCACTTCTTCTTCTTCTTCTTCTTCTTCTTCGGGTGCCTATCTGTTCCAGACGTTGGCTATCATATTGGCTAATCTAACTTTGTTTACAGCTTCTCGGAGTAGTTCGGTGGTTGTCAGAGAGAAAAATTTTTTAGCCATGAAATTCTTCTCCTTCCGGCGCTTCTTTTTCCTTTCCCTCTCCCTTACAATATGCACTGCAAGAGATTATATCTTTTTTCATTTCTCATGATGTGACCCAGATATTTTAGTTTTCTTGTTTCAATTGTACTCATGATTTTTGTTTCCTTTGACATTCTTCTAAAAATTTCAATGTTAGTTACGTGCTCTATCCATGATACCCTTAGCATCCTTCTGTAGAGCCACATCTCGAATGCTTCGATATTTTTCGTCATTGCTTATGTCAGTGTCAATGACTCCACTCCTTAGAGCAACACGGAAAACACATACCAGCGTGACATTCTTAGTTTTGTGTTCATGGTTAGGTCTCGGATCTTAAAAACTGCTGACATTTTAATGAATACATTTCTGCTCTTTTCAATTCGGCATTTAACTTCATGTGGTTCCATTGATCATTTATGGTGGTGCCGAGATATGTGTATTTTTCAACTATTTCAATTGTTCCACCCTCCAACCTTAGTTGTCGGATGGGAACGTTGTTCTTGCTAATGATCATATATTTAGTCTTATCCATGTTGATATCCAATCCATATTGGTGGCTACTTGTTATTAATCTATCCATTATTTGTTTCAGGTCTTCCATATTA
The DNA here is from genome assembly GCA_963991005.1 of Barypeithes pellucidus. Taxonomy (NCBI): domain Eukaryota; kingdom Metazoa; phylum Arthropoda; class Insecta; order Coleoptera; family Curculionidae; genus Barypeithes; species Barypeithes pellucidus. Next base: position 40,879,669 of record OZ022559.1, read on the forward strand.
TCGGTAAATATTACTGTATCATCAGCCTATCTGATGTTATTTAAACGCTGTCCATTTACCAGAATTCCTTCTTGTGCTTTGTCTAAGGCTTCTCTAAATATGTGTTCCGAGTAAATATTAAATAGTAATGGCGACAATACACATCCCTGTCTTACTCCACGCAAAATCTTAATTGTCTCAGTTTGGTCTTCGTCCACTCTCACATTCGCCCTCTGGTTCCAATATAGGTTCATGATTATTCTTAGGTCTTTATAATCTATACCTGTATTTTTCAGGATCTATCATCTTGTAGTGTTGAATCCTGTCAAATGCTTCTCTATAGTTCACAAAACACGCATGAACCTCACAGTACGTATCTCTGCTTCTTTGGACGAGGACTTGTACACTGAATAGGGCCCGACTGAGTCCCTAAATCCCAATTGGTTGGACGCTATCTGTTCTTCGTGTATGACTTTTAAGAATATTTTCAGTAGGTGGCTCATAAGGCTTATTGTTCTATTATTATATTCCTCGCACTTTTTGGCTCCCGACTTTTTTGGTATAGCTATAAACTCCGATTTAAGCCATTGATGCGGGATAACACCCGTGTTTATATACGATTGAATATCTTGGTCAGCCATTTAATTCCTTCGTCATCCATAAGTTTTAAGAATTCAGCTTGGATTTTATCTGGACCTGGAGCCTTGCCATCTTTCATTTACTTTATTATAGTTCTTACTTCTGTACTCACCACTAACTTTTTATATTATAGCAAAAAATTTGGAGGGTCAAAAGCCAATCATTGAAAGCCAATAAAAATTTAATATTCATTAAAATGAGTTTCTTTTACCTTAATAATATAAATGGCATACGATGGTATTTGTTTCTTGTCGCTATATTGCATTGATTCCATTCCTTCTTACCACGTCGTCTTTATCGTTTTGTTAATTCTTTAGAATGGGACCACCACCTTGGTAACCTACTACCTACCAAAATCTTCTCAAAGAAAAACTCTTAGTTTTTCCCGATAATTTATCTAGACAAATATATGGATATGCTACTTACCTGAAAGCGCACGTGCCAGTCGTACAACTCTTTAAGGTATTCCAATGTATTATTATCAATATATTGTTTCTGTATGTAGTTTTTGAAACTTTGATCCAAGTAGTCTCCAAGTGAGGTGGGGTATTTGTCATAGTTTACAAATTTGGTACATTTTTCTAGCATACGTCCAATCTCAAAATCTAATTTTTTTACGATGAATGCGTCTACAACTTCACCGTTACTTCTCACGTAACTTCCTAACCCCTCTTCGGACTTGACGTCTATAAAAATTATTAGTTAAACGTTAGAGATTGTTGGTTAAAGTGGGTGAAGGGTAAATGACTCTTACTAATTAGCTTAAAAATAATTTTTGTCTATACTTTATTTGATGAGCCGGTGTCGGCTTCTTTACAGCCCGATCAAGTCAGACAACGTCCGTGCGGCATCGGACCAATTATTTTACGAGGCGACGTCGGCTTCCTTATATCTGCTCGCAAAAAATAATGTATAGGGTGTTGGAAAAAGGTCGGTACCCAGGAATAACTCCGGTGCATCGCATTGCAGCGGAAAATGCCTAGGGAAAAAGTTGTTTGGTTTTGAAGGAGGAATAGTTTGCAATTTAAACCAGCCCCACTCCCTCAACCCCGGGCGGGGGTAAGTTAAGATTTTCAAATGGAACCCCATATTTTTTATTGGCGTACGTGTTCTCCGACCAAAAATAAATATCTTTTGTCAGAAAAAAATTTTTATTCGGGCCTATCCTTCACCAATAACCACCATGAGAAAGACAAAATCAAAACCGTGCGAAAATCAAGTTTAACCCGGAAATACTATTTTTCTCTGTCTTGTACTAAAAAATGCACGTGGAAAAAGTTGTTTGTATTCCACGGGCATTTTTTTAGTAAAATACAGAGAAAAAGAGTATTTCCGGGATTAGACTTGATTTTCGCACGTTCCTGATTTTGTCTTTCTCATGGTGATTATTGGTGAAGGATGGGTCCGAATAAAAAAAATTTTCGGACAAAAGATGTTTATTTTTGGTCGGAGAACACGTACGCCAATAAAAAATATGAGGTTCCATTTGCAAATCTTAACTTACCCCCACCAGCGCCCGGGGGTTGAGGGGGTGGGGGGTGGTTTAAATTGCAAACTATTCCTCCTTCAAAACCAAACAACTTTTTCCCTAGACATTTTGCGTTGCAATGCGATGCACCGGAGTAATTCCGGGGTACCGACCTTTTATCAACACCGTGTTTAATATTAAGAGACGAATTTTATTTGTATTGGAATTCGAGAGAATAAAATATCAACTATGACGTGCTGCAAACTCCATAAAACAAGTATTGATCTTAAATGCAAAAGTTCTTAGGGAATCTGAGACCAAACTCTAAAAACTATACCTAAAATTTCTTCGGCTGCTTTCTTTGAAGAAAATGTTATGTATTATAATTTTAAAAAATATGACTTTACCCAGGCAAAAATTGTAAATTTATAATCTAATAGCTTAAATTTCTTGCAAATAATGTATGAGTCCGAATTTTTAATATATTAATTATCAGATTTATTTATATCTTTAATTCCTTATAAAGTTTGTTTTTGATGTAACTATATCCAATCTGTCTATATTTAGCTTAATCTGATCAGCATCTCGAAATCGAGGGTTTACACTTTACTGAACACGTTAACGTCATAGGCCTAACCCTTGTCAGTAAAGTTTTAAACGAAAGCGGCACAATATAATAATTAAAAATATAGGACAAATTCCTAGGTAGGAGGGGGCTATTTTAATACAAACACGTAATGATGAGTGACGCGGATGAACGGCAAAACTGATATAGTATATAAACAACCATTACCGATAGTAGAATAATATACGTTTCATACAACTCTTTCATCAAAAACGTACATAAATAAAATGGCGACGTATTATTCCCCTATGCACAGTTGGTAGTGAAGTAAGTTATGATGTGTTTACCCATACGTTAAAAGTTATTTCGACACAACACGGAAAGAAAAACTTAGTAAAACTAATGATAACGTATGGCTCTACCTATACAGGGTCCGCAAACGAAGCGTGGACGGAAGATTAAATCGTTATCGAAGAACTTATCAACAATACTAAAACAGCTTGAGATATTGGATTAAAAGCGGCATGTTTTAAAAATATTTTACATTGTACAGGGTGGCCCAAAAAAGTGTGACAACATAAAATTATATTTTTTAAAATGGGACACCCAGTATTTTATTGCATATTTAGGTTCGTATTACTATCGTTTATAAGTGTCTCAAATTGTATTTAATTTGGTTTTGTAGTTTCGGGAAATAAATTAAAAACTAAAAAAAAACGTTTAGCAGTACCTACTGAATAAAAAAATCAAAAAAAATAATCCAGAACTATTTTTTTAACCTCGGCATTGAGTGAAATTTATGACAAGAGGTCTAGAGATACTATGAATGTAATTGCGTTTATTTATTTTATACAGGGTGTTCATAATAAGCTTTCAAAAACCTCACATTTTAAAATAATATTTCTCAAGTTTTTCAAATGGAACACCCTGTATATTATTTAGCTATTTGACGTAGAATTCATAGACAATTTTTTTTTGTCAACAAGCATATAAGTTATATCCAGCCGTTTTCGAAATAATTATTAATATCATGAATTATGTTGTTTAAATAGATTTTATTGGGAAATTTTGTTATAGGCGACTAGACTAATAATTGTAAACTAAAGTAAATGTTCAAAATAACTTCCTTTTACTTAATTTAATGCAAACAGAACTCTTAATTCATTTTCTCTATTAATAACGGGTTTATTGATTATCATCCTTTTTGTGTCCGCAACGCTTCCTGTTGCTACAAATCTTTGCAATAACTTCTTGAAGGTTTCCCGGCTTTCTCTCAATATCTGGATATCTTTCAGCATACACTCGTCTCGTGAGGAGGCAATTTCTTGCACTTTCACCCAGTATGAAAATCATATTTACCATTTCTAAAGTTGTAAAATTCGACATTTTGTGTAAGTTAGTACTTAATTTCGACGACTGAACAAATGTAAATAATTTTATTTGGCTGTCATAGTGACAATCTAAACAAAAAAAATCATGGCAACTCGATTAAGAATAAAAATAAAATTAAATAAATAAAAGTAGCAAAAATGTAGGCTTTTAAAATTTATATCGAAATAACTAAAATACGGTAAACTCTAAGAGTAATAGGAAACTATTTTGAATATTTACTTTAGTTTACAATTATTAGTCTAGTCGCCTATAACAAAATTTCCCAATAAAAACTCTATTTAAACAACATAATTTATGATATTTATAATTATTTCGACAACGGCTGGATATAACTTATATGCTTGTTTACAAAAAAAAAATGTCTATGAATTCTACGTCAAATAGCTAAATAATATACAGGGTGTTCCATTCGAAAAACTTGAGAAAAATTATTTTAAAATGTGAGGTTTTTGAAAGCTTATTATGAACACCCTGTATAAAATAAATAAACGCAATTACATTCATAGTATCTCTAGACCTCTTGTCATAAATTCCACTCAATGCCAAGGTTAAAAAAATAGTTCTGGATTATTTTTTTTGATTTTTTTATTCAGGACTGCAAAACTTTTTTTTTTTAGTTTTTAATTTATTTCTCCGAAACTACAAAACCAAATTAAATAAAATTTGAGGCACTTATAAACGATAGTAATACGAACCTAAATATGCAATAAAATACTGGGATTTTAAAAAATATAACTTTATGCTGTCACACTTTTTTGGGCAACCCTGTATAATGTAAAATATTTTTAAAACATGCCACTTTTAATCCAATATCTCAAGCTGTTTTAGTATTGTTGATAAGTTCTTCGATAACGATTTAATCTTCCGTCCACGCTTCGTTTGCGGACCCTGTATGTAACGGGAATAACTTTTATTAAGAACTGCCTTAAAATTATAGCAAAATTTTACCAAAATATTTAGTAAACCATTTATATTTTTGTAAAATTTACTAAAATATTTTGTAAAATTTAACAAACCCTTTTGCAAATTTACTAAAATCTTTTGCAAAATTTACTAAAATCTTTTGTAAAATTTACTAAATTCTTTTGTAAAAATTTTGACACATAGTACTCTCAAGCGGTCACCCATCCAAGTACTAACCGTGCCCAACGTCGCTTAACTTCACTGATCGAAGTACGTTTCCTATTAAGTTCTCGTCGTATTATTTCTTAGGGATAACGACATCTCAAGAACCCGTTGCATCTTGCATGCATGCCTTTTATTTCTTATAAAGATGTTTTACAACACTCAGTGGCGGAACTTCAAACTTTGGCCCCCCGCAAAATTATTTATTAAGCCCTATAAAATGATTTATTTAGTTAAGCTAGAATAACGTAAATTGGTAAATTATAGATGTTACTCCATAAGAATTTAAAATAAAAAACTGATGATTCCTATGAGAGAAAATTTTTTAATGCTCTTTAGAAACTAAGGTTTATACTAAAAATCACATTTATTATAACATATTATTCTAATAATATTATTCCAGAACCCATAAACAGTGACCACAATATTATTTTCTGAATAACTTTATTGTTTAAAATCAAAGGAATAAGTTCTGGTAAAATTAATATCATACAGGGAGGTTAAAATTAGAAGCTATTTTAAACAAGTCGCAAAAATAGGTTCTTTCTTTCCTCAAGTAATTTAGACTTACATGTTAAATATTCTTATATTCTGAACAAAAAATATGTTAAGAGATTTTTGATATTTCACTCGATTAACCATTTATAACTAATTATCTGACGAAAGTTAATCGCTGAATATCACAATGTTTAGTCATCAGTTTCCCATGGAAATAATTATTGTATAAAATGAAACATAAATGATAATTGAATGAAAGAAATGTATTTCCGCTTACTAATAATAATAATAATAATCTACAAAAAAAATTGGTAGAAAAATTGTTCAATATGACCTCTGGCTTGTTCAATGCATTTCTGTAAACGTATTTTCCCTAAATTGAACCATTGAACAACTTTTCAATTAATTTTGTTTGTAGATTAATATATTAGTAGTAAGTTACTCTTGAAATCTAAGGCGATTGACAGATGTGTAGGAACTCCTTTTCTTGATGATAGTATTAAAAAAAAACACTTTTTGAAGTGGCGAGGGGCCTGGCATTGCGTAACGGGAGGCCACTTTGGGCCGTGGGCCACGCGTTGCGTGGTCTTACTCCATAGTAGTTCCGTGCCTGCCAACACTAGTTTTAAAACTGGGTCGGTTTTACAATAAAAAATACAATAATAATCGCCAGTAAAATGTACCATACATTTTAAAATATTTAACTACTGGTGTTTTAAATAACTTATTTTCACTTACATTCGTTGTAAAATTTACATAGTTTTTTGTAAGTTTTGGTTACAATATAATTTTGGTACGGATAAAAAAATGTAATTACCTAATACTATATTTTTTAGGAAATTTTACAATAAAATCTTTAGTATAATAATTTTACTATAGTCTTTTTTCGGTGAATTTGATTTAGAAATTATTGTTTTTATTAGTTTACTATGGCTGTTATTGGTCACAGTCCGTGAGTAATGCATCTTTACTTCCGGCACCAGCTAGCAGTAAATATTAATTATTTTAATGAAAAACGAAATTGTAACGTTTGTTTATGTGCGTTTCGACGATTTTAATTCAATAAAAATTAATTCCATTCCACCGATAAATCCGACAGAGAAAGACTTGGGAGACTTACTGCGAATTTAAATACATTGAAATCCGTGTCAGTCAAGAAGACGTCTATGCGGCACTTTATAATAAACATGTGGATTTGTGGTTAATTTGGGTTTGTTCGAAATAAAAAATGCGCAATTTTGTTTCTCTTGCTTATTACTTAAAGAAGAACTTGGTGCACAAAAAAATGGGTCCGATTGTTTATTTTTAAAAAAATATAATAATTATTATAACAATAAGTGGAATAAAGAAGCTATTTTTTTTTTAAATGAATGGTCTATGAAATAATTCTTTAATATTATGCTACTTTGACATTAATTTTCCTTATACGATAAGCTTTTTCTTTCCTTGTATAAAGGTAGGATTTTTACGTTTTATGGTCTCTGTATATCCATGAAAAGTTTAAAAGTGATAAAGGTAAAAAAATCGGCAATTACCCTTGCTCGGTACTTTTCCGGATATTTTTGTTTTTTAATGGTTCACCATTGTTTGTTCGGGTTTGTTGTTTGTTGACCCAGATTTCATAAATTTTTTCCCAAAAAGTTTATTGAACTTATAAGAATTTTTTCACGTTAATGAGTGATCTCTGCTGAAAATATCTCATTAGAAGTAAATTAAATAGGCTCCACACAATATTTTTTTTTCTTGCAGTAAAAATTGTAAAGTCAACGTAAAAATTGGAATTCTTAATTTGTTTTTAAAGTACTCATTGTAATATATCGAACCGGGAAAACAAAAAATTGTCTTTCCACGTTAAGTAGATTTGGAGCCAACAGACTAAAGCCGCAGCCTCACAGCTACGTACTGGCGCCCGCGATACCATCCTAACCAATCAGGACCGTTTACGTCATTACCCCTTATCCCCACCATCTAACGCTGCCGAAGTAGCGGTGTTGCCAGGTATCTGGTGAATTTTTGTGATTTATAAAATATACCTCCTCAAAATGAAGCTGGTAACACCAGAAACGGACTTTTTTTAAAAGTTTTTCATGGACCACCAGATTATTCATAAAATCACAAAAAAATTAACAGATTTGACATTCACGAGATACCTGGCAACACTGCGGTGTAGTATTATTCATTTTTTATTTTGTTTTGAAATTTGAACCTCAGTTTTCCGAAATAAGTATTCGTTGTTTCCGAACAAAGGTAATTACTAAATATTTTGTCCTAAAAATTGTGAATAGTATGTACTTTTGCTTTTAAAAGTTTATTTGATCATCAACTACCGAAATGCCACAAAATATTTAAATAATTTTTAATTACATTGGTCTTTTTAATTACATTGATCCATTTTTTACTAACCAGAATAAATATACATATTTTGAGGAGTAGAATACGAAAATAAAAATCAAATTTGATGCCGTCATCGAAAAAAATCTTTGAAAAAAAATAACCTAACCTCCAAAAGGAAAGAATTTTAATCCAATAGCCAAATTTATTTTCCGCAGTCCACATACTCACACCCTAAAAAACGTAAATATTGGCCTGCTGCAATCGGAAGAGATTATTTTTTAAAGAAATGTGACAATTTTAAATGTGACAACAATTTTAGGTTAAACGAAAACCATAATGGATGTGGACACAAATTCAAATTATATTCCTATAGAAATTCTTCACCGCTCTGGAGCTAATTTTCGAATAAAGTTATATGCAGAAGAAATTGCAAGAGTTAATAATACTGATAAAAATCATTCTGAATTAAAATTATAAAATGTTTTTAAAGTCACAAGGTGTTTTATTAGCCCTACCGTTGGGATTTTCATAATGTTATCTAACAAATTAGTTTTGTAGCTCTATAGATCCATAAATCTTATAATATAAATAATTTTGAATTATGTAGATTACAAAGAGCAAGTATGCTCTGCACGAAGATGGCTTTGTATCTGCTTGGAATGAAGATATAGCGGAGACACAAGCTAGTGAGGCTATCGAAAGCCTACCTATTACAATTAGTACCATGAGACCTAGGGTGTGGAATGTGAATGATGAGGACACACTGTCAGAACGACCATGTCTATGATTTTAGACTTCCTTATTGGAAGAAATTATATTAGAATAAATTGGTTCTCCTTACTACCTACCTACTTAACAGTGGTTAATAAAAACTACCTAATAAGATGTGTCAATGTATTTGTTTTTCTACTGGATCGTAGTCCTAGATACAGTGTCGTAGTCCTAGATATAGTGAACCAATTAGTGGACGAGTGTGCTGCTCTACGGAGGTTGTTCACTATTTCAAGTTTATGATAAAATAAATACAGCAATAAAACTGGGCTGTTTTTAATACATTTATATTTTGAGCTCTAAAATGCATAAACATTGTAACATGTTTTAACGAATTTAGCTCTTTAGTCTTGAAGAATAATCATATTAAAATACACTGCCAGATATTATTCAAATATTTCATTGCTTCGCCGCTTTCATTTTCTTCATTATCAAAGTCTTAGTCAGTATGATAAATTTTTTAAAGCGAAATTTGTACAAAACAAATTGTTTTCATTTACAAAAAAAAAATTATTGTAAGGTTAGGTTTCACCCGAATGACAAGTGACAGACGTCACCCCCTACAAAAGGAGTGGGGGACTGTCGCTGCGACACGTCGAAGCTCTGAGAACGCGGCTTTAGACACTGACAGAACGAGAAGTATTTTTTTCGCGATTACAATACATTGAAAGTAAAGTAACTTGCATTATGTACTGAACGCAACGATTCGATTAGTAAGTGTACAGTTTCACATTTTAAAGTCGATACTTTTATTCCTTTAGTGTAATCATAGGCAACTAGAAAATATAATGACTTTTATTTTTTAATGTACACTGTATGTATACCTAAAAAAATGAATTCTGTTTTGTAACCATTATCCTGTGCCTACACTAAAAAATTGACAAGAAAAGTCAGTGTCGACTACTTTTCATCTTAACACTTTGATAAATTACCGGCCACGTCGTTGTCGCGTCGCTACTGTCAGTCATAGGTAATCCACTAAGAATTATATTATACAAAATATCATGAGGCCGTCAGTGATTATGAGTAAAAGAAATAAATCAATATCGACAATTAAAATTACTGTTTTAGTTTCACAAAATAATTTTACTCAGAGGCTTGACACGTCTTTCTGCTACCATTTCGGGGACATTATTAAAGGCGTGTCAGGCATAAATTACATTGCTATTTATAGGGGTACAATTAATATCTTATAATTATGTATAATGTTGATAAATATATTTCTATAGTGTATATACACTGTAATTAATTCGAATGTACTTATTTTGATATTGATACTATTATTTTTTTTCGCTAAAGATTTTTTGATTGATAGAATGCAACCACAATCGTTACTGTCTTTACATCCACAATAGAAATAGGTTCATACATTTAAATAAATAATTGTAATATAATAATAAATTAAGACATTTTTAACGTATGGCTATTTCAGTAGATCAGGAATGTACCTACTAATATATCGCTGTATTTAAACTTGATTTATTTTTAATATACAGGGTGTTATAGAAATGACGTATTATACATATTTAAATGGGTGACTCTTGGGTGTCCTAGAAAAGCGCTACATATTTTTTTTTTAAATCGAACGGTTAAAAAATGGGGTTTGTTCAATTCACCCATAAACCCACAGGTCACTCCTCGGCACAATCATATTACACGGCCCAGCTGTGAAATAAACCATGTTCTGGCGAAATGTTGCCAAACTGTGGAAAAGTGTAAAACTTTAGATTCTTATAAAAACAAATATTTAGCTTACTTAGAAATTAAATCCAGACCGCCGACACGAGTAAGGAATCCAGACACCTTTAGTTCTTTTTTCTATGGGAAGAGGTTTATGCTCATCACGTGCCCTGATGATAGTGTGGGACTGCATAATAAGCTTATACCCACTAAACCCCATTCGGCCTCTTATTTCCAATCTCGGAACATAACCGGCATATCGGCGAGAGAAAAAAATACATAGTGAAACAGAACAAATTACACTAAATCACTTAAAGAAACACACAGACACCTACGAGTTTCAAATTAGTTTTTTTGAAGATATGCGTCTATTATCAGATTACACAAAAGCACTAAACACTAAAGCATAATTACACTATCGTACACATAGAACAACAGCAGACACAGAAGATAGGATACAAATTATTTCGCAATAGAAAGTCAGAAATAATAAAAACGCTAATTTCTAATGGGCCTAAAACAATTTTTAATCCTTTAATGAAGAATGATGAAATAATTATGTTGACAACAACAGGACCTCCCCTTCAGTCTTAACATAGACGAGTCCAACCAAGGCTTGAGTGGTTCGTTGCCATTTCCGAGACAATAATTATACAGGAAAGTAATATTACAGAAGGAAATTCCGCAATTTATGAATATAATCTTATAAAACATCAAAAGTGGCAACGCTGTATTTTTAGAAATTACATTATTTCCTTGAACACCGGATAAAACTTTATACAATATGGGCGTATTTTTGTCTACGCCGTAGCACTTTAAAATACTAATTCAGATTGGATGGTACTTAGATGTGTTCATGAGATGCATACAAATTTACGCGAAAACTAATGTGAATTTGTGCTTTTGTTTTTGTGTTTTGTGAGGTTATTGTGCCGGTTTTTGTTTGGATTACCTACTTGGTGTTTTTTTATAAATTAAGTTTGTTTTAAATATAGGCCGAAAAGGTAAATAAAATTGTATTTTTTTTTTCTAAAGGGTAAAGTGGCATTTAAGTTGTTCAATTCCGACGGGTGTCGTTCGAATTGAACAAATGAGAACATACCTGACCATTTATAAACGCCACGGCGCGCGGTTGGTTCGAGTCAGTTCAAGTTTATAAATCAGAGATTGTTTTCCAGCGAACTGAACTGAACGTAAAAGTTTATAATAATGTGCCCTGAAAAATAAACAACTTCCAATCTGTCAAACGGTTATTGACTTCCGAAAGAGTGACAACACTGCTCAAAATTCATTGGCGTGGTCATGTACAGGGCATATTAAATTAAAGCGCCATTTATGGATATTTTTCTTCAATTTGTTTTCATCTCAGGAATTGCCAGTTTAAATATAATGCGTCATTTCCATAACACCCTGTATAAGTATTTATTTTTATATACAGGGTCCGCAAACGAAGCGTGGACGGAAGATTAAATCGTTATCGAAGAACTTATCAACAATACTGAAACAGCTTGAGATATTGGATTAAAAGCGGCATGTTTTAAAAATATTTTACATTATACAGGGTGGTCCAAAAAAAGTGTGACAGCATAAAGTTATATTTTTTTAAATGGGACACCCAGTATTTTATTGCATATTTAGGTTCGTATTACTATCGTTTATAAGTGCCTCAAATTTTATTTAATTTGATTTTGTAGTTTCGGAGAAATAAATTAAAAACTAAAAGAAAGAACTTTTGCAGTCCTGAATAAAACAATAAAAAAAACAATCCAGAACTATTTTTTTAACCTCGGCATTGAGTGCAAATTATGACAAGAGGTCTAGAGATACTATGAATGTAATTGCGGTTATTTATTTTATACAGGGTGTTCATAATAAGCTTTCAAAAACCCCACATTTTAAACTAATTTTTCTCAAGTTTTTCAAATGGAACACCCTGTATATTATTTGGCTATTTGACGTAGAATTCATAATAGACAATTTTTTTGTAATACAAGCATATAAGTTATATCCAGCCGTTTTCGAAATAATTATAAATATCATAAATTATGTTGATTAAATAGAGTTTTTATTGGGAAATTTTCTTATAGGCGACTAGACTAATAATTGTAAACTAGAGTAAAAGTTCAAAATAGCTTCCTTTTACTCTTAGAGTTTACCGTATTTTAGTTATTTCAATATAAATTTTAAAAGCATACATTTTTGCTATTTTTATTATTTAATTTTATTTTTTATTCTTAATCGAGTTGCCATGATTTCTTTTTGTTTAGATTGTCACTCTGACAGAGAAATAAAATTATTTACATTTGTTAAGTCGTCGAATTTAAGTACTAACTTACACAAAATGTCGAATTTTACAACTTTAGAAATGGTAAATATGATTTTTATACTGGGTGAATGTGCAAGAAATTGCCTCCTCGCGAGCCGAGTGTATGTTGAAAGATATCCAGATATTGATAGAAAGCCGAGACCAAAAACCTTCGAGAAGTTGTTGCAAAGATTTGTAGCAACAGGAAGCACTGCGTACACAAAAAGGATGATAATCAATAAACACGTTATTAATGAAGAAAATGAATTAAGAGTTCTGTTGGCAGTAGAGGAAAATCATTAAATTAAGTAAAGTGATGCTATTTTGAACATTGAACATTTACTTTAGTTTACAATTATTAGTCTAGTCGCCTATAAGAAAATTTCCCAATAAAAACTCTATTTAATCAACATAATTTATGATATTTATAATTATTTCGAAAACGGCTGGATATAACTTATATGCTTGTATTACAAAAAAATTGTCTATTATGAATTCTACGTCAAATAGCCAAATAATATACAGGGTGTTCCATTTGAAAAACTTGAGAAAAATTATTTTAAAATGTGGGGTTTTTGAAATCTTATTATGAACACCCTGTATAAAATAAATAAACGCAATTACATTCATAGTATCTCTAGATCTCTTGTCATAAATTTCACTCAATGCCGAGGTTAAAAAAATAGTTCTGGATTGTTTTTTTTAATTTTCTTACAAAAAATTTTTTTTTAGTTTCTAATTTATTTCTCCGAAATTACGAAACCAAATTAAATAAAACTTGAGGCACTTATAAATGATAGTAATACGAACTTAAACATGCAATAAAATACTGGGTGTCCCATTTAAAAAAATATAACTTTATGCTGTCACACTTTTTTGGGCCACCCTGTATAATATAAAATATTTTTAAAACATGCCGCATTTAATCCAATATCTAAAGCTGTTTTAGTATTGTTAATAAGTTCTTCGATAACGATTTAATCTTCCGTCCACGCTTCGTTTGCGGACCCTGTATATGTCAGCCTTGACCAAAAAAGGTTATTTATTTTCTTATTTCCTTGTAAATCATCCCTTCATAAAATTCTTTACCAGAAAATGCTAATAAAATTCTTACAAGCCTTGTTGATGTTAACGCATCAGTCATCAGCGCTTGAGCTTATACGATAAATTATTCATCGTCGACCGAATTTTTCTTCGCTGTTCACTTTTTGATGGGAATTTCTCGAGATCAGTATGGAAATTAAAATGTAATCATGGAGATTATGAGTGTTAAAAACTATGGCCATCGGTGGCACGATGCAGGCGAATGGAAATACCTAAATTTAGTATCTCACTGGATTTTGTATGCGGTATATTTTCTTTGTTCAAAATGTTCAACTTTAACTACGGACAGAGTATCGATAATTATTTAACTTTATTATGAAGACGGTAGATGTGCTCATATAACAAACGTCAGTATTTGAATGAAACATTTCCTGGTAGATGGATTGACCGTAGAGGATAAGTGGAGTAGCCGGCAAGGTCGTCAGATTTAAGCCCCTAAATTTTTTCCTGCTGGGCTACTTAAAGAGCCAAAGTATTACACTAACTTGAAATGATTCAGAACGCCCGAGAGAGTTTTGGAGAAAACCTTTATTACTGTATGGAAGCAGAGAGCCAACATTTTGAACACTGAATAAAAAGTAAGTAAAATAGTAGCAAATTTTCAATGAAACTTTTTGAATCATCCCCCCTTTGTAAGGTTACCACCACTATCAAAAACTTAAATCTATGCTCAGAAAATATATATTTGTTTCAAAATAAATGTCATTAACGATAAATAAGTTAAAAGTTGATAAAAAAATTGTACTTTTTGACTTGCTATTAAAGTTAAGATGTATTTTGTAAGAAACTACTGCAGCAAATTCAAAAAACTAGGAAGCGTCAAAATGTGAATTCGATAATCTTTAAAATATGGTATCACTTTAACCCTATAAGATTGGGAGTTGAAGTGACAAGGTTGAAAATATGCGCAAAAGATTTCCCTCTCGAAATAGAAATCGACGGGTCCGAGCGCTTATTTTTCTGCGGAAGATAAATATGAGGAATCGGCATTGTTTCGTTATCATTGGCCCACCCTGTATGTATTACAAAGGTGTGTTATACAAATTATGAACTGGACAGGCTCAGGTATGATAAGCGGCCGTTACACAGGATTACTGTCAGTATTTCAAAATAGATCGTATTATGGCCAATATTTACAATATTGATCGTGGTCGAAATGAGATTATGTTGCCATATCAATGTGCCGTTTGGTTTCTACAAAATGTACTTTATAGTGGTTACATGCATCGATTGTTATTTAAACACACAATTTTATAGGTACCTACAAACCTGACAGTAGATCATTTTTTAGGGCCAGCTCATAGAGTGCATTATCCTTTCCATGCAGCCATTGGGCACCTAAATCAATGGGTTTGTTATCGACATAGATCGTCTTTATTCGACCTCCCGCCTCATTTTGACCTTCTACGATTAAGAAGTCGTTCATCTTATTTTCTACGAGTTTTATTGCTGCTCCTAAACCTGCCATTCCTGCGCCCACTATGACTACTTGGTGGTAATCCAAATTCCTACACCAGAAAATATTCATTAAATTATCTATTTCTACGAAGATAGAACGAGAGAAGGAGCATCCATCGTTAAGAGCAGAGTTATTATTTTGTTTCACGAAAAATGGATATAACTTAATGACTGCAGTAAAAATACCTGTGGCCATCCCATTATTTATGACCGTTTGTTATTATTATGTGGAAAGGACCGGATTGTAATAATTATAATTAAATATAGGCACATCAGGTAGGTTAGGTTGCTTAATTTATATTTAAATATCTTTTTGTGGTAAAATTTGTTAGTTTTTGAGGAATGGTTCAATAATTGTCTTTACCAAACATTCCTCAGAATAGCGTGATAGTAATGGACAATGCGAGCTATCACAGTCGCCAATTACATAAAGCTCCAAGCTCAAATAATACAAAATTGGAGATTCAGAACTACATGGCGGCGAATGATATATATTTTGAAGAAAGTTATAAAAAAAAGTGATCTTTTAGAAGTTTTGAACACATTTTGTATAAAAAAGTATATGTTTGTGACACATTGGCAGAAGAAATTGGACATACAGTGCTACACCTCCCTCCCTATTATTGCATTTTTAACCCCATAGAGCATATTATGTGGCACCAGTTAAAATCACTGGTTATGTCTGAAAATATTTCTCCGACTTTAAGTTCTAGTGTTGTAGAATTAATACGAAAATGCTTTAATGATATTCCCCCAGGTAGTTGGAAAAATTCAGTCCGTCACGTAATAACTGTAGAAAATTCGTATATTAGTCTGGATCGTTTAATTAATCCAATTATAATTAATTTTGATGAGGATAGCGATAGCGAAACACAACTATCTATAGAATGACATTATAAATGTAAATAAATAGGACTAGTAATATTTAAAAAAAATGTTATTTCATTTGATTACATTAATATAATCATATCATTACTTGTTTTCCTTAGTCCGTCCCTTCATACTTCACTTCTTTATTGCCAAGCTCTTGTCGACACAATGGGACCGACCCAGGAAATCATTAAGTCGTATCCAAATTTCGTGAAACGTACTGTACATGAAATTTCTGTTGTAAAGCTCCGCGCAATTTTAAATATCTTAGAAAGTATTTAGTTTTGGAGACATTATAGCAGTTATTCAAAGATAAAAATTGGGCAGCATTGGGCTCGGCGTTAACCAATTTTTTTATTGGAAACTGTTGCTAAATAACCACGTAATAAATAAACAAAAATTATGACAATTTCAAAATTTTTTACACAAAATCGAAAAATATTGCTTCCCCTAAAAGGCAATATTATTAGTAATGTTTTACAGCCGTATTAGAGTCGGCAATTTTTGTTGCGCAAGCAATGACAATATTGCAAGGAATCATGCGCAGTACACCATAATCGATCAGCTGGTCCAATACTGATCGTATTGCGGGCGCAATGCGAGAATGGAATCCGTATTACAGTCGGAAATTCTACTCTTATGACAATTAAAATGGAACGGATTCATGTACAGTACACCGTTCCCGATCAGCTGTCTCTCATTGCCAGAAATGGGGCACGCGCCATTTTAATTGCCATTGCCGGTGCAATTGGGTAGAGATGGATTATTCTGTTATTTTTAACTGTTTATTATTTGATCGAAGCAGGTATGAAAGCTAATGGCCATTTAAACCCGCTGGTACTTAAATTAGCAGTTCACATTCTTTATTATACTTATGGACTGCTAATTCGTAGCAACTTCTTGCACCTCCTATTTGTAAATAGCAGTAACTGCTTTAACTGGTAATCAAAACGAACAGGTTTGCCATCTCTAATTCTGGGGGTATTTTAGGGATTTTGACAGTACCAACTGCTGCTCTGACTGTTGTCAATGCTCCAGCTGATCGAGAACGGTTTACTGCGCATGAATACGTGCAATTATAATTGCTGGCGTAAGAGAAAGAAATGCCGACTCTAATACGGCTTTTATTTTTATCGAAATATTTTATCAGCTGGACGACGTTTGTCAGCCATATTTGCACTTCGCCGTTCATATAGTCGTGTTACGAACCAACTAAAAGTTCAGCTACTGTGGTTAGTTACAATCCCACTACTTTTAATTGATTAAACGTCTCATAAGCACCTGCAACGATTGGCCCATGAAGAAATGCCAATATTGTTTCACCAGCTAGTTGCGTTTGACATTTCCTCAAACATTTTGGATTTTTGTGTACTTTGTGAGTGTTTACTTGTGTTATTATAAAATTACTAATGAATCATTGGTTCGCGGTCAATTTACAAATTGGAAGGAGGTTGGTGATTTCAATTTCTTTTACAGATATTTCCATGGTGGCAAATGTTAGACATTGCCGCTTAATTCCATTTATAGTGACGAGTAGCAGAAATATACGACGGACCACTGCCGCCCATCCATATGTGGATCAATTTAGTACTCCCGAACGTCATTGATTAAGAATTCTTTTATCTGGAAGTCGCGTATAACGTCCAATTATTCAAAACCAACGTGAATTTTCGTTCGTTTTAGTTTTATGCTATTGGGCAGTGGCGGTTCTTCTACAGGAGCACATGCGCACGTCCACCCCCAAAACGAATAAAATATTAATTTATATTCATTGAATATTATTTATCGTATAAAGTCCGACCCTCCCTAATATTCTTTCGTACCGTCAATTATCATATAAAGTCCGACCCTCCCTAATATTTTATCGTACCGTCAACAAAACTGTATATTATGTGCTCTCGATCCGGCAACCGTGCCTCGGTCGAGGTTAATCACGGTTATGACGAGACTTGCTCGCATGTGCGATTAAGTAGGCGGGGCATAATGCAGTTTCTCTGTAGTAATAGGTGGCGGGAGACAGTGGGGGATAGTGGGGCTATGGCGATTTAACATGGGAAAGGCGCATAATTTTAATGTGCGCCGCGCCGTTGTCTGTTCGTGCATCTAGTTAGAAATTCGAGCGTGTATGTTTTAATATTTTAGTATTGTATATTTATTAAGTTAAAATGAATAGTTTGACGGTGGACTATTTTAAAAATAACTTTAGCTCTTTGAGTTTGGAGCAAAAAATTGAAGTGAAGAATGCGGGAAGACCTAAACCCGAAATTAATTTAACGCAGACCACAAAGGGTAAATCTAGGGACTTTATTAGAAAGTTTAAAAATTAAATATATGAAAAAAAATTATAGAGAGTATTCCAAACTTTAATGAGGCTATTATTGATCAATTTTCCACAATTAAGAACCGAAGAACGGACTCCGACAGCTATACACACTAAGGAAACCTTCCTTATTTTCCAAAAGTTGTATTTCCTTGTGTAAAATTAAAAAATAAATAAAAATATGTTTACCCAACGCCTTTTCTTATTACTTTTTTCCTTCTACATTTAAAACGCCTAGAAAGTAATTGTTTGGTCGTTACATAAAAATAAAATTTTAAAAATTATTTCACCATACTTGTGAATCCCCGCTATTATAGGTCACGAGCCGCCACTGCTGTTGGGGTACAGTAATACTACAATTTTTTTTATTTGTATGCACCAAAAGCATTGTATGTATTTACAGTTAATTTATTACGACTATTTTTCTTATTATCAAACAATAGCCTTCATTACTTCGAAAGTTCCCCTTTCTTAGGTAGCAACGCCCTAAAGAGGTATAGTTGTTGATATTGATTCTCTGATCGAATTCCCACAGAATAAAAATTCTCTCTTAAATTTTCAATTTTAAATATTATTTTTTGCTGGTGAAGGCTTGCTCAAGTCAAGACATCGGTAGGCCGGTATCGCGGGCATCGCCAATTAGTTCAAGAGGCGCCGTCGGCGTTGTTAAATCTACTCGCAAAAAATAATATAAAATATTATGAGATCATTTTTATTTGTATTTGAATTCGATCGCAGAATAGCATATCAACTATAAATGAATTATCTATTTTCGTCTTATGCGAGTAGGGTAACCAGGTTCGTTTAGCGTGATAACAGTTCCAAAAAGAATTCTAGGGAAACGAATCATTCAGTATAAAATAAAAAGTTCTGATTATTCAGTAAACAAACAAAGAACAATGCGGCAGAATAGTGTAGTGTTTATTATCCGCGTTCCAAATTTTTAATTAACTTTATTTTTTAAGGTCGGAGTACACAAAACCTTTAATCAGAGAACGCGACGCTACGCTCGTTATCATTCACCACTGGGATTATACAGTAATTAATTTTCTAAATACAAAGCTAATAATATCTCGAAAAGTTTTTGTAAATATGGTTAAAGGGTAATAACCTAAATAAACATATACGAGTATATATTTTAATAGTTGTTGTGTATTTCAATAACGATAATTACTGAGCACTTGTTTGAAATTCGAGTACAGGGCAAGAATGTGGGATACCCAGTGGCGGCTCGTGACCTATGATAGAGGGGTTCACAAGTATGGTGAAATTATTTTAAAAATTTTATTTTTGCGTAACGACCAAACAATTACTTTCTAGGCGTTTTAAATGTAGAAAGAAACAAAGTAATAAGAAAATATGTTAGGTAAAACATATTTTTATTTATTTTTCAATTTTACACAAGGAAATACAACTTTTGGAAAATAAGAAAGGTGTGTGTATAGCTGTCGGATCTTAACGTCCTCGCATGCAACCCTCGTAACAATATTTATACAGTCCACTACTAATACTGCTGCTTGCTGGTTTAAATATAGTAAGACAATTCCATAACAGCCTGTTTATCGAACCGAAAGTATATACGAATTAGGGTTAATCTACATATAAAATTTGGCTTATATTCGTCACGTTAGACAGATAAGAGAAATAAGACATACCGACCAATAGAAATAGGAATATGCCCTTTTTGAAATTTTGTGTAATATTACCATTATTTGTTTTGCAAAACATCTTCGGCCGTCGGTTTTCTGGAATCATATTTGTTCATAAATGATAGAATGATAAATTGTTAAAATTATAATTTGTTTTCTAAAGAGTTTGCCGTATAGATATGACAACACCGACCGTCGACAGTAGCGGCCATGTAAATTTTCAGATTTCATATAAAGTGTATAATTTCGTTTAATAATTCATGGTTATTTTTTTCAATTTATATTCATCTCAGGATTTGCCGGTTTAAATATAATACGTCATTTCCACCCTGTATATGCTCGTTACAAATATTAACCATTTTAATCGGATATTATTCGTTTTACTCAACATTTTTACTACAAATGTTATCCTCTTGACCTCTTCAATATATCAAAATATTAAATTCCGACGAAAAATTTTATTCCCTAAAGTTATTAAACTTTAAGAGTACAACTTTATTTGGTCTACACAAATTAATTAATAAACTTTATGCAAACAACAATTTAATAGCTCCCTACCGTTTTCAACCTCTCAAAATTTTCTCTCTAGGAAGGTTTCAAATTATGGAAGAAGGGATCATCTTCTTTCACTGAACCCTTCATACCCTATGTGGGCATGTATTACATAGTAATTCACGTTAATTAAAATTAGCTTGATATCAATTCTTTATTGTTCAGAACAATTTATTAGCAGTGGCGAATCTAGGGGGCTATTATATATATTTACAATTTCGTACTGATTAATTCTGACTTTTAAATTCCCTTTCGTACTTTTTTAATTAGGTCATTTCCATGCTGTACACTGACAGAATACTCAATTTATTGCGCTTACTACACAACGAAATATGCCGTTTACACGGCCAGCCGAAAGTTTTCATAAAAAAGATAATAAAAAGTACTGATAAAATTCAGAAACTACAGAATTTAATTAATTTCCAGTAATAGCTTTAAAAAATATGTTATGTACATATGACAAAAAATAAATCACGGACTGATATAAACGTAACACTAAACTTTGTATAATGTATCGATACATTGTAGGAATGTGGCATTTTATTCACACCAAACAAATTGGTAAAACATGTTTGTATGATTTATATTAACATTAATGTACTCTATTGTTTTTTGGATGTTACAGTGTACATTTTTTAATAACGGAAAGTAAAAATTCAGAAAAAAATATAAGTATGCAAACGAAGCGTGGACGGAATATTAAATCGTTATCAAAGAACTTATCAACAATACTAAAATATCTTGAGAGATTAGATTAATAGCGGCATATTTTAAAAATATTTTACATTATACAGGGTGGCCCAAAAAAGTGTGACAGCATAAAGTTATATTTTTTTAAATGGGACACCCAGTATTTTATTGCATATTTAGGTTCGTATTACTATTACTAAACGCAATTACATTCATAGTATCTCTAGACCTCTTGTCATAAATTTCACTCAATGCCGAGGTTAAAAAAATAGTTCTGGATTGTTTTTTTTGATTTTTTTATTCAGGACTGCAAAACTTTTTTTTTTAGTTTTTAATTTATTTCTGCGAAACTACAGAACCAAATTAAATAAAATCTGAGACACTTATAAACGATAGTAATACGAACCTAAATATGCAATAAAATACTGGGTGTCCCATTTAAAAAATATAACTTAATGCTGTCACACTTTTTTGGTATAATGTAAAATATTTTTAAAACATGCCGCTTTTAATCCAATATCTTTTAGTATTGTTGATAAGTTCTTCGATAACGATTTAATCTTCCGTCGTCCACGCTTCGTTTGCGGACCCTGTATAAGAAAACATTTGAACATCTGAAGAAGCTACAGCGGAATATGTGATGAATTTAATGTAATAAATAATTGGAAATTTTCTAGTAAAAAGTGATATAAATAATTATAATATTAAGTTAATTTTTAATCTATTATCGGTTGTCCCCGTGATTGTGAAGGCAAATGAAATGACCATGAACAATGTTTTAGTACAAAAATTCTATCCAGATCAGTTCTTCTTACAGCCCTTATTCAGTGGCGGCTCGTGACATATATTTTAGGGGAGGCATGGAGTGTTCAAAATATACACAAAAGTCGCGAAATTTTTTTGTTATCACGTCCAAATGTTGCTAAATTTGATTAATAATTTATAGTTAATACGAGAACAACCGATGCGGTAAGGCATGAACTCGGATAAGTTGACAGAAATTTTGTCGTTTTAAGATATCTCGATTTTCTCCGACTAAATCAAATTATCAAATTTTACTCAATCTGGACGATGGCACGACGAATCCCTAAATCGTCCACAAAAAACTTGTCGTATGAAAGTTTGCTAAACTTAAATTTCTTTCATAAGAAATAATACGAAGTGGTCCAGCGAAAACTTAACACCTCGATTTTCCTGCTTTAAAATGAAAATGTAGAAAATCGCTCGGACCCGTCGATTGCTGATTCCAGGGGAATAACTTTTCCGCTTTTTTTCATCTCCGTAACTTCAACCCCCTAAAGGGGGTGAACACAACCCCCTGATTTTGAATAGGCATGAGGGGTGTTACGATACCTCATTTTGAAGATCTTATCGAGTACTATCTGACCCTAAAATTTCGCTTCAAAATTTTCATCTTTAACGAAATGACAGCTAAAATAGTGGAGGACTACTTACTTTTGTGATTAGTTTATTAAATGCTGAAAATGGCCACTATTCACTTCCATGCAGTAAAATAAATTTTGCTCAAAACGTTCATGGACATTACTCAACATTTGTGGTGTAATTTGACGGCATTCGTTAATGATCCACATTCGCAAATCCTCCAGTGACTCAGGCTGGGTAGTGTGGTAGTCCAGTGGAGCTAGATCAGGTGATCTGGGTGGCCACTCAATATGTCCCCTTCTTCCAATCCAGGCCTGAGGAAAATTTTCATCTAAGAACTGACGCACAGGTTGACCGAAATGAGGTGGTGCGCCATCTTATTGAAAAATGATCGTTGCATGGTCTTCTTCATTCTCCAATACTTGAACGAGGGCTGGATGGATAAATAGCGTTCTCTAATAGTTCTAAATACATTTGGCCAGTAGGATTACCGGGTATAAAAAAGGGCCGATTATGTGATTTCCATAAATACCCGCAGAAACATTTAACTTTTGGGGATGCTGAGTATGCACTTCACGAAATAATCTTGGATCTTCATCTGATCAATGTCGACAGTTATGACTGTTTACAATGCCATTAAGGTAAAATGAACACTCGTCCGAGAAACAGATATTGAACATGTAGTTAGGATTATTGTTAATAATTCCACTGACCACTTCACAGAACTGGAGTCGGCGATCGAAATCATCCTCATCCAGTTCCTGAACCAGTCGTATCTTAAAAGGTGAAACACCAGATACATCGGACAATTTCCTAGTACTAAGGGTCGGATCCATTGCTACTTGACCTAAGACAGCCACTTCCCTCGCTTCGTCTCTGTCATACACCCTCTTTTTGTTTCCGACTGAACCAGTAGCGTCAAATTTGGCAACCAGTTGCACAACGTAAGCAGCGGATACATTTTTTCAGGATGCCGTTCGTTAAATAAAGCCGCTGTTACTCGCGCAGAGTCGTTATTTCTAAAAAATAATTTTATAATTTCCACCCTTTCTTCTACGGATTACACCATTTTAATTCTACTACAAAGGTACAATTGAATTGACACAGTTTTAACGTTCTTAAAAATTCACGATAGACTAAGGTAAATCAAAAACATGGTCCGTCTACTTTTTTGGACAAAAAATTAATAAATAAATTCAACTGCGTCTGATAAGAGTAATATCCTCGAGGTAAATTCCACATTCTCTACTCATACACCAGCGTTCTTTACTGCATGGAAGTGAATGGTGGCCATTTTCAGCATTTAATAAACTAATCATAAAAGTAAGTAGTCTTCCACTATTTTAGCTCATCGTCATTTTGTTAAAGATGAAAATTTTAAAGCGAAATTTTAGGGTCAGATAATACTCGATAAGATCTTCAAAATGAGGTATCGCAACACCTCTCATCCCTATTCAAAATCAGGGGGTTTTGTTCACCCCCGTTAGGGGGTTGAAGTTACGGAGATGAAAAAATCGGAAAAGTTAATCCCCCTCGAATCAGAAATCGACGGGTCCGAGCGATTTTCTACATTTTCATTTTAAAGCAGGAAAATCGAGGTGTTAAGTTTTCGCTGGACCACCCTGTATATGTGGTTCCCACACATTGAACAATTCAATATTATTAGAGACGTTGAAAATTTTTTATAGGAAACTATTATAGAATTTTAACCTGCAATAATTGTATATTTATAAAAATAAGGTTTCGTCTAGTGTAGAAAATATAGTAATTGTAAGATTTTGTATTGTCACCATTAAGTTTATGAAATAAACACAAGGAAGGCCGGTACAGTGTACAGGTATCTTCAAAAAATGAACTACCTTGAATGCCAGTTTATAGATCCATCGGCCATTGAATTGGGAGTCCAGTTAATTCATCGAAGTTCGTCGAATTTATAAAAAGAGATACACTGCTATTCTTTTTAGGTAAAGAAAATTAATGCGATTCCAACGGAAAAGTAGTAATTGCAAAGAATTTAATTAGCAAAAATCGCTGTCTATTTTAATAAAAATATTTAAATAAGGAAATTAAAACTCCTTCGGGGCAGTGATTGCTTCGGTTTTGATTTTATGAAATTATTTGATAAAAGCCAGAGATGAGTATAAACGAAATACGTAATTTTAGCAGGCATTTTCCACAGAAATCTAACTAAGTATTTTTTTTTAAAATTATATATAATATTGTTTTAAAAAAAATTATATACAGGGTGTTCCTTAATGGCGTGCTAATATTTCAGGGTGTGATTCCTTAGGTCATTTTATAAACAAAAGTTCATATGAACATATGTCCGCTACGGCTTAAATTTTTTGGTACATGGTGTTGAATTTTCATTTTTTAAATGGTTATTTTTTAATATCTCCGAAAGTACTTTATATACTATTTTCAATTTTGGTATGTGTTAATTGGATATAGAACCAAAAATTTTAGTTAGAAAAGTTATTCAATTGTTCCACCAGTGGCGTCCCTGCAAACATGTCCTCTGATATTTTTTCCAAAAAAGATGGTACGTCACTGATATTTTTCCATGTGGATATTTTTTCTGCTTAGCCTGGTTAATTCTACATGAAAACGGTATCTTAAGTTTTTCTCGTCAGATGCACCGTTCTTGATTAAAACCACTAAATTCATATTGAAACTCATTATTATTAACATTGATAAAATAATTAATGATAAATTGTTTTATAAAAATTGTTGGAAATGGCCACCTTCACTCAAAAGGCATGCTTCCGCCCGTCTTCGCATCGAATTGCCCACTCCAACATTTTTTATAAAACAAAATTCATCATTGATTAATTATTTTATCAATGTTAATAATAATTAGTTTCAATATGAATTTAGTGGTTTTAATCAAGAAAGGTGCATCTGACGAAAAAAACTCAAGCGACCGTTTCCATGTAGAATTAGCCAGGCTCATCAGAAAAAATATCTACATGGAAAAATGTCAGTGGCGTACCATCTTTTTTGTAAAAAATATCAGAGGACATGTTTGCAGGGATGCCACTGGTGGAACAATTGAATAACTTTTCTAAATAAAATTTGTTTCTATATCCTATTAACACATACCGAAATTGAAAATAATATCTAAAGTACTTTCGGAGATATTAAAAAATAACCATTTAAAAAATAAAAATTCAACACCCTGTAGTAAAAAATTTAAGCCGTTGCGGACATATGTTCATATGAACTTTTCTTTATAAAATGACCTAAGGAATCACAACCTGAAATATTAGCACGTCATTAAGGAACACCCTGTATAATATTGGTTTAAGAATAATAAAAAATCCATTATATCAATAGAATTTAAAAAACTTCACAGTTACACTTTAAGTCTGCTTGAAAGGGTTCTTATTATTTTTGTTTTTCGTATACATTCACCGTACCTATTAAAAAATAATAAGTGTGCAAACTTCACCAAGTATTTCTCATGGGAATAATATCTGTATAATAATGTTCAATTTATTTGAATTTCCAACCATTTACTGCAACCAAGGAACAAAATAGCTACGCAAAGTTTAGTATATTTTTAACCTCCGCAATAATAAATTAGACGAAAGGGTAGTTTTGTTAGCGAACTAGTGTTACAATAGTTGTTTCAAGGCTCCGGAAATTTCAATTTTTTTTTGTATCTAGTTACAAACAAATTTATTAAGTAATATTGATTTTATTTATAAAGTCCATGATTTTTTCTTAACCTCTCAATCAAAACTATTCAGCGTACCAATAAACAATACACATATAATTTCAGACATTTTATTAGCTATACCATATACGATAGTCCCGCAATTATCGAGATAAGTACTTATACAAAAATCAACTAAATTTTTAAAGAATAGTGTATATAGTTAGTAGTTGATTAGTAAATATATGTATTTTCAAGAAGGGCGATAGCCATCTTATGGAAAACTATCGGCCAGTGGCGCTTAAGCTGTATTTTCAAAAAATTTTGAATATTGTTTTCTGGATAGGTTAGAAAGCTTCATCAATAGAAATAATATTTTGAAATCCAATCAGTTCGGGTTTCGACAGGGTTCTTCAACGGTAGGCGCTATTAATTATTTCTATGACAAAATAATTTCCGGCATGGAGAGGGGAGAACGTCCTGTCGGGGTTTTCTGCGACTTAAGCAGGGCTTTCGATTGTGTTAACATTGATTTACTTTTAGAGAAGCTTGAAAGATATGGAATCCGTGGTCAAGCACTGAGTTGGCTGTCGCAATTTCTAAAAGGAAGAAAGAAGTTCATAGCGATCAATAATGCAACGAATGGTGAAAGCCTTCTGGACTTTTGAGAATTATTATGGGCGTTCCGCAGGGGGCGGTTCTTGTTCCGATTCTCTTTAATCTCTATATTAATGACGCAGATAACCAGCTGGACGAGGAATGCACCTCGGAAAAATATGCCGACGACTCTTCCTATTTATTTTCTCATGGGGACGATAGTATTCAAAATTGTAATCGAAATTTGAACAGTCTGTGTAATTGGTTCTGTCAAAATTCACTATTTCTCAATAATACTAAAACTAATTACATCCGTTTTCACAATTACCAGGATCATCATAATAATCTGGATATGGAACTGCTTATAAATAATGAGGAAATATTAAAAATCAATACTATAAAATTTCTAGGAGTCTGCGTTACGGGGTGATCTTCTGGGGTTCGTCCAGTATGGTTGGGAAATTGCTTGTATGCCAGAAGAGAATATTGAAGACTGGGTGGGTATGTCGAAGACTTACTCGTGCAGAGGGCTCTTTAAGAAATACAAGATTTTGA
This sequence comes from Barypeithes pellucidus, assembly GCA_963991005.1. NCBI lineage: Eukaryota > Metazoa > Arthropoda > Insecta > Coleoptera > Curculionidae > Barypeithes > Barypeithes pellucidus. The sequence goes on from OZ022559.1 coordinate 40,907,261, forward strand.
CCGTAATCTGTGTGTACTTATTTGAACTATGTATATATGTTTTTAAAAATAAATGTCGATTTGCTATTAACAGTGATGTTCATACCTATAATACACGACAAGTCAGCTCATTTAGAGTTCCTTTTAACCGACTGAATGTGGGTAGAACATCCCCAAACTCATTGGGGCCAGCAGACTTTAACAAGCTACCACCAAACCTGAAGGCTGTTGATAGTCTTATGGTGTTTAAGAAACGTTTAAAGCAATATTTGTTGTCTGAGACTTTTTATTCAGTTAATGAATATCTCACAAGGGTGCAATAATGCCTCCACATTTTTTATGTTTACTTTCTTTTAAACAATAACATAACTTTTATTTTAGTATAAGTTTGTTTTTTTCTAAATTTTATATATTGTGTATTTGTATATCATACATTTTATATATACTCATGTATTTGAATTTGACGTTTTCCACACATTGTAAATTGTAATGTCTAAGGAAATAAACCATAAATAAATAAATAAATAAATAATAATATTGCTGTCAAAAATTCAACTATTCCAATTAATAATTGAACAATAGTTTACTTGGAATATTTTGTTGCAGTTTCAATAGTTCATGCAATAACTAATTAGAATATATACATTAATCATCAAACATTAACTAATGTTGCCCAGATGAGATATGAAAAGAATTTGCTGTTATACGGTCTAGAGTTATTATTAGAATTCCTTTAATTAGTATTGTTTAGAAGGGTACAGGTGTGGAAAAACGTAATATCCGTTTATTTCATTGGAAATAAACCTTTAATACACATTTCAAAATTTAGGCCCGACTGCCGTCAAAACAACCCCTAATTGGCACCTATTCGTTGATTTAATATTACCTTAAATGATTAAATGATAAATGTGTTATTATAATTAATCATTATTGTACGTTATTTAATTAATCACCAGCTGCCAGCACTGGATTTCAATTAAGACTAATAGTTTCAAAGAATTGCTAACATTTTATTAATACTCAACTCTTTTAACAAATTATAGTATTTGCAGAATTATACCGTTGATCTTTTGACTGCAATAAAACCTCATTATCCCTTCGACCATAAAATAAATAAGGAAATCCCTAATATTAAAACCTTTTCGAGCAGAGTCGGACCAGGTATACAAATTCAATTTATACCTATGCCTGATGCATATATAAATACAAAGTGATTTTTAATAATTTTAATCTTTGGCTTTCCGGCGAGTAATTTTTAGTTAGGCTTATTAGTGGTAGAATGTAGCGTCCTTGGAATTGTAATGATAGGGGACATCTTCAAGTGTCATTTTTAAAAGAAAACATTTATCTACCGATGCCAAACTAATAATTAAAAATGTGTATCAATCGTTGTTGAGTAGAAATTTTAATTCGATGGATGCTTTAGCAGAGACGTCTATTTGACAAAAACTCCTTTATCTTCGGTAAGAGACATAGTACTTAAACTTGTTAATCCTAGAAAAAATCGGAGTGATTCTGGCATATTTAGAAGCATTGACGAAAATGACATGGATTTATTAAGAAGAAAGATTTATCAAACGTATGAGGCACAAACTGTACCCACTTTGATTTCCCTCAAAGACGAAACAAATATCTCTTGCAGCCTTTCAAGCCTTAGGAAAATATTGCGTAAAATGGGTTTTAAATACCGAAGCATTGATAAAAGACAAACATTAATGGAATCATAACGTTTACGGGAATGGAGACTTAAATATTTAACAGCTGTTAAACAATTTAGACAAGAAAATCGTCCAATTATTTACCTTGACGAAACATGATTCGATACCCATGACACTTCAAGAAAAGGTTGGGATGATTCTTTAAAAAAATGTCAAACCAAGGCACCATAAATAAAAAATTAAAATAAATAAGGAATACGAGTGTGACAAACAGCAGAAAATTGACATACAGTGTTGCGTCTTCCTCCGTACTATTGTATATTCAATCCTATTGAGCTAATATGGCACCAATTAAAATCCAATATTAGGAGAAATAATATTTCTCCTACAGTATTTCTCCTACATTAAGTGCATCTGTAGTAGAATTAATTAAAAACGAAGTAAGAAAAATTTCTGGAAAAACTGTGTACAGCATGTACTTAAGGTGGAAAATTCTTACAATTGTATGATTACAAATGTTCAATCCTTAATTATAAGTTTAGGCTTAGATGCAGATAGTGATAGTGATACAGAGTTAAATTTTGAATAAATTATCAATAGTTTCTTAGAATTTAATTAATTATTATTGTACTTGTTATCCTAATAGTTATACTTTTAAATTATATTATTTTCAATTATCATTAATTGTTATCATTATTTTACATTGATTATAGGTACCTAAAACTAAAAATACCTATCTATTTATTTTAAATTATAAAAATAAATCATGTGGTGTGGTATATACATTTTAAAGCCGGCCCTGATCCCATTTATTGAGCTTTAAAGAGGTTGAGGGGTATACAATAGGGTTTAATCAGGTAGTTTATTTATGGCAGTTAGAGTCAACGGTATAATTCTGCAACAACTATACCAGATTTAACATTTCTTATTAGTATATATATACCGGGTATTATTGAAATGATTTACTATATTTAAGCACGTGACACCTAGGGCGTCTAAAAAGTCAATAGCCTTATAATCAAACAACTTGACAAATGCTTCAATTTGGAAACATAAAATATGACAACATGCATGTTGCCAAACATAATATAAAGCTTTTTTAAAAGGGTAAAAATTATCCGTTTACATCAAGGTTATCAGAACAAAGTTTCTGAAAAACCATCATTGAAGTTTTATTAAAATTTTGAAATATTGTTACAGTTATTATGATTGATTTGCACTGACATTATAAATTTAAATATTATTTACTGTATATTTATAGGAGCTCCTACCTAGTAGTTTTGTTAACAGAATTATTGGAGCTATTTTAGAAAAATATGTGGGTTATGCCACTTCAGTTTGCTAAAGCGATAAAATTGTATGGATATAGTACTTAGTGATATTCTATCTATATGTAAAAGAAAAAATAACGTTAGAGCAGAGAGAGAGAGAGAGGGTGAATATCATTGACATCATAATATCTCAGGTCTTAGGATATTAAGATTACGTCACCAGAGTACACGTGTGGCTGTGGATTAAAAATATGACACGTAATTTTAAATAGCTTATATGGTCTTGTTTGTTATTGTGTTTCTAGAAGTATCTTAGTTAAAAAGCCTACACATCCCTATTTTTGTGGCTTCCGCTATCATTGTGGTTCTAGGGACACGTTTGTTAAGTCGCAGCTAAAAATCGTTAGAAAAAAATACGTTGTATACAATCAAATAGTTTGAGAGACGGTAACAATAGGTGGTCCGTGAAGGAGAATATCAGTAATTTGTTTTTTCGTGGAGTTTAGGTCCCCCTCTACAACTTTCATGTCAGAAAATTGTCACACTACATTCTTTGACGCCCAAATATTGTGGAAAAAGACGAATCGCACCTAGCTAGGCGGAATTCTGACAATATTACGCAGAGATACCGGAAGGCAGGTATCGTTCAGTTGTATGATGGGATATTAAATTCGTAATATTACCTAATTAAGCCGATTTTTCCATAAGGTGTGTATGATTTATTCAAATCTGATGAATTTAAACATTTGCCCTTGTCTACTTTTCACTAATTACAGTAAAAGCCATGCCTTTCATGCATTTCGAGCGAAGTTTAGAAATTTTCCTATCACCGTTACAAATTCTCTTAATTTTCTCCAAGATAGAACATGTTTCTGGTAACTTTATATATATCAGAATGTTCGCAAAAGATGAAGGAATCAGATAAACCTAGAAATAATTCTCCAAGGGGAATATTTTAGAAAATATAGCAGAATAACCAGACCATTAATAAAAAAAATTTTGAGAAAAAATACCGCACTTTCGTAATATTCTTTTTATCAGAAAATTGTTTACGACTCATCCCCATCGGAATACAAATCGATTAAGCCCACTTGGACCCATGTCACTTGAGACTTTATAATTTTTCCATTAATCTTTTTTTGACACGCTCGGAAAAGTATATGAAAGGGTTGACTTGTCAGAAAATGTGTTTCCCGTGACTTTGGGGGTCACGCAGATGCTGTAAATTCACATTCAGATATGGCTCGATATACTTTTGAATTTATTGAGAATTTCCTATCTAAAGTGGTACAGCGCCTCTAAGCAACGCTCTACGGCATTTCATCAGATAAAAAAGTTGTAGAGGGGAACCTAAACTCTCTTACTGATATTCTACTTCACGGACCCCCTATTGTCACCGTCTCTCTAACTAAAAGTGATCAGTTATGAAGATTTGGAAACGTATTTATTTTCTATGTTATACAGTATGTTTGGAAAAATGGAATATTTCATTAGTTGAAAAAAATGATTGCACTAATAAAATTAAACCATGAATTGCGAAATCAACAAATATATATTAATGCTTCCTTATGGAAAATAGGCTTAAAATAATACATCGATGATATTTTTAAAACGTTTTTATTATTAATACATTTTTTACATGTATTGTACTAAATGATTGTTGAGCTATTTCAACTGGGGTAGTAACGACATAGACTATATACTGAAGCAAATAAAAAAACTACACAAGATGTGCAATTTCGAAAGTTTTTTAAAATTTAGTTTTGAAATAAATATTAATAAAGAAATGTTATTTATTAACGAAATATGTTAGATATACATAAGTAATACAACGTGTCCAAGATAAGGAGGGCCAGTACAGGGATCTCGGAAACCATAAGTGATAAGAAGTCGGTTAAATGGAGGTAAAGTTGCGCATTTACGTTCCTAATAATATGCCGTTTAGAAAGTTTAAAAATTCCGAGTAGTTTCGGAGATATCCGGAAAAAAAACGAAATTTCTATCAAATTCCAATATCAGAAAAACAGGACCGTATTTAAAAAAATAAAGTTGATAATGGCCATTCGAAGACGACTCGTCTGATTGCAAGACAATTAACGCTGTTAGATAGAGCGGAAAAAGTGGCAATGCAAAAGTGCGATTTACTTTAGAATTCGATCTCAAAAAAACCCAGGAAAACAATAAAACGATTTTTCAGGATTTCGGGTTTTTCTGTGGATATCTCCGGAACTACTCGGAATTTTAAATCTACTTTCTAAACGGCACGTAAATGCGCAACTTTACCTCCATTTAACCGACTTCGTATCTCTTACGGTTTCGGAGATCACTGTACTAGCCCTCCTTATTTTGGACACGTAGTATAAGTATATTTGGAATTTTATTTACGGAAACAAAATAAAGACCCGATTTATTGAAAACAAATTGAAAAAAATAATAGCTGATGCAATATTTAATTAATTTTCTGAGATAAGATTAGTTTCTAATTTTATCCCTTGCATGCGTCCTAGACTCCTAAAGTGGAAAATGGGCTATAGAGAAGTATAGAAAGAACTATCAGAATTAGGGTTCACATTCATTATACTCATTTTTTGCGTTTTATTAAAATTGCAACAATTAAAGTTTAAAATTATTTAAATAATAGTATTCTTATTCATATTATCGCTAGCCTAGGGTGCAATACCACGGGTACATATGTATTCTGAATAACATTTATGAATAGAAGAAAAAGCTTGTTGTTAAGGTTGTTTGGGTTATTCCTCAATTAATACTCTCAATTTCAATAATTAAAAATCCAAATAAATTCTTTGTTATTTTTATAGGTGCAATTAGATATTATAGCTTCCCCTCAGGTGAAATAAGCGATAATTCGATGACGAAAAATCGATTTATTCGTTTCGATATCTTGTACTTAGGAGGTATAGCGCCTAGGCCAACGTTATGCGATTTGTGTACAACTCGAATAAAAATAAATAACAAATTAGCCAAAAATTATAGTTTTCAGCGACTGATAGGTTGAAAGAAGAAGAGTTGTGGCTAAGTTGATGGATAAAAAAAATGTTAGTCTTGTAAGCTAAAAGAAAAAAACTATTATAAATAAAAATTAATTTATACAACGTGTCCAAGATAAGGAGGGCCAGTACAGGGATCTCGGAAACCGTAAGAGATGCGAAGTCGGTTAAATGGAGGTAAAGTTGCGCATTTACGTGCCTAATAATATGCCGTTTAGAAAGTTTTAAAATTCCGAGTAGTTCCGGAGATATCCGGAAAAAAACGAAATTCTGAAAAATCGTTTTATTGTTTTCCTGGGTTTTTTTGAGATCCAATTCTAAAGTAAATTGCACTCTTGCATTGCCACTTCTTCCGCTCTATCTAACAGCGTTAATTGTTTTGTAATCCGACGAGTCGTCTTCGAAGGGCCATTATCAACTTTATTTTTTTAAATACGGTCCTGTCTTCCGGATATTGGAATTTGAGAGTTTTTTTCACCCGAATGCAACGATGTCTGACACATTGTGGTTTAATGACGTTTCGATGGTTTTTTGAACAATATCAGGAAATTTAGGGATACGGTCCTGTATTTCTCCTAATTTTATAAATAATATCTCATAAGTAAGCTCTAAATTTTTTACTTATGTTGGACTAGTTCAATAAATAACAAATAATTTAATAATAAACCACAAATAAGTGAACAAAAATCATTCCAAAACAGTAATAAAACGAACAACGAAAAAAGTAAGGAACTATAACATAATCAGGTATTCAAAATGATTTCCGTTATTCTCTAAGCACAAATAACATCTTCTAACTGCCACATAACTTTTAGATAAAATAAAACATGCGTTAGAATATCAAACTTTTCAGCATTTGTAAATGTATGTTCCATATTTTCTGGAAAATAGAAAACCTCTTAAAACGCTCTCAAACGATCACAATGGGAATGTCAAGTGAAACAAATCACGCGTCACCATCTTAATTTATTTGTTTCAAGCGCCTACTTTTTTTAAATCCCGAATCAACAGAAGTTTGAAATAATGTTTCTGTATTTTGTTCACTTATTTGTGGTTTATTACTAAATTATTTGTTATTTAATGAACTAGTCCAACATGAGTAAAAATTTAGAGCTTACTTATGAGATATTATTTATAAAATTAGGAGAAATACAGGACCGTATCCCAAAATTTCCTGATGTTGTTCAAAAAACCCTCGAAACGTCATTAAACCACAATGTGTCATACATCGTTACATTCGGGAGAAAAAGGCTCTCAAATTCAAATATCAGGAAAACAGGACCGTAGTAAAAAAATAAAGTTGATAATGGCCCTTCGAAGACGACTCGTCGGATTACAAAACAATTAGCGCAGTTAGATAGAGCGGGAAAAGTGGCAATGCAAAAGTTCAATTTACTTTAGAATTCAATCTCAAAATATCCCAGGAAAACAATAAAACGATTTTTCAGAATTTCGGTTTTTCCGGATATCTCCGGAACTACTAGGAGTTTTCAAACTTTCTAAACGGCATATTATTAGGAACGTAAATGCGCAACTTTACCTCCATTTAACCGACTTCGCATCTCTTACGATTTCCAAGATCCCTGTACTGGCCCTCCTTAGCTTGGACACGTTGTATACCCATAAAGCTTGAAAATTCTCATTGATGTTCGTACGCTATTACTATTCCATATATTTTTTGGGGTTGTTTAAAACATAGTCCGTCGTAAATGTTCTTCAATTAATTGTACAAAACGGTATTACAGAATGGAAAAATGTTTAAATTATTTTATTTTGTCTAAAGAGTTTAAGGTGTACATATGACAACACCGGCCAGAATTCTTTGATTGCTTACATGTATCGCAGTGCCACACAGGTGTTTTTCTGGTTTTATCTTTTATCTCAGGAATTGCTAGTTTAGATATAATACGTCATTTCCATAACACCCTGTATATTTCCATCGCTCAATGTTTGAAACACCCTGTACATACGGATTAAAGCCCATTTAATTAACATCAAACTCGTTGCTCCTTTCATCCATTTGTTTTTAACAACTTTTGTCTCGTCAGTCGTTTACCCTTACACTTAATTCTAAAGGTTAATTGGGATAACATCGACCGCATTCTTTGACACCCCCTTCTATCCCTCATCACAAAACCGCACCAGTTTAATTAGGTCGTGTACAAAATAGATCGTGTGAGTTCTAAGAGGCCCCCAAGTGAGATCGGGGACACGGTCTCAGGTTGTTCGCGGAAGGAGCTGTATTTTATTATATGCCAGGAATATTCTGGCTACTTATGTCAGTGGAAGACAGCTAGACATCTATGTATACAGGGTGTTATGGAAATGACGTATTATATTTAAACCGGCAATTCCTGAGATAAAGACAAATTGAAAAAAAATACCCATAAATGGCGCTTTCAATTCATTCAGCGGTATAAGTGACCTGACGTCAAACCAGAAAATACCTGTGTGGCACTGCGATACATGTAAGCAATCAAGGAATTCTGCCCGGTGTTGTCATATGTACACCTTAAACTCTTTAGACAAAATAAAATAATTTAAACACTTTTCCATTCTGTAATACCTTTTTGTACAATTAATTGAAGAACATTTACGACGGACTATGTTTTAAACAACCCGAAAAAACATATGGAATAGTAATAGCGACGTACGTCACTAGGTCAAATGCCAATGTCCTCTTCACGCCTTACATCGGCTGAGCGAAGTAGTTTTATATAGCGCCGCACGTTTGCGGCTGTTAGTTGAATACCAACCAGCGGCCGGATACGTTGTGTCTCGTCGATTACCAACACACTCTCAGCAATCCGCTCTGTTTTTTCGGTTTACGCGTGTATCTTGCCCGTCCATAAATAATCTTTGAATATTGTTTTTATTGACGCGTTTCTTCTGGACGTCAAATTTCGTCGCGTGTAATAAAATCTAATAATCTGTATTATTGTATTTTCAAAAGCTAACTATCGGTTCTGTTACACTATTACTGTGTGTCCATAAAGTGTTTCCAGGAGTGTTCCCATGAAAAAGAAAAAAAACTGATTATGTTTGTGCCTGGATTTCCTCGCTCTTTAGGTATAAAGATAAATACAAGTAGGTAGAAAATAATTAATTTTTATAATTTTATATGGAATTTCAGTTTTACATTAAGTTTGGCAACATTGCCATTGGCTCTAGGTGTAAATGTTGCACAGTAGCGCGGATTGACCTGTGAGTAAGAGTGTTTGTTACTCCACTTTTAAAACGGTCGATTTAAAAAAAATATAATAGGTAGCGCTTCTCTAGGACACCCAAGGAGTCACCAATTTAAATATACTACGTCATTTCCATAACACCCTGTATAAGTTGTAAAAAAAATCGGACGATTTCAATATATCAAGGTTAAAAAGTACAGGATGTTTTTGAGAATTTTACATTTTGGGACACCCCCTCTCCTCCTCCCATATCTCGGTTACCTTGTAACTTATCAAAAAGACAGAAAATGTTATAGAATTCAGTGGCGTACTCAGTTTTTTCTACGTTCAATAGTTTTCAAAAAAAAAAAAATTTTAAATGGATCACCTTATATATTTTTTAATAATGGAGTTCTTTAACAATCTGGCGCAAAGGTGGCGCAATTATATTGAAAAATAAAGATATCAAAAATGTGTCATAGGTGGAAGAGAATGCTAATCTAAAGCAGCTCGTACATACCGGGTAAACACTATAACTAATCAAATCCCTTCTAAAAGTTTTCGAAAGGCAGGACACACACATACTGGTCCGCTAACCTCTTCTCTCTAATTTCTTATTACGTTCAGTAAAATATTTTAAATTTTAAAAGGTACGCACCCGGGCGGGGCCACGTTGCGACCAATTTCCATGCTGCAAAATTCAGCCCTTTATTTCCAGAATTTTTTAAAAATTTAAGTAATAACAAAAAAAAATGCTTCACAAAATTCTGCCCGTAATAAAAAGTACTTCTATTATGTCAAAGGGAGGAAAACCACCTTATACACAATATGTAACTTACTTGTATCTGTTAATTAACCTCTCTGCCTCTCTATACCCCGTTTCGATTGCACCATGTACAGTCGAGAAATAAGTGGAATGGGTCGCTTCTCCGGCAAAAAGTATCACTTCTGTACCGTCGACAGTCAAAGGTTTTGCAAGGTCTTCATTCGTTACCCCGTGTTCCTCCATTGCCGTACTGGTATATGACCATGTACCACAAAAGTGAGGATTCGAGCCCCATTGGGACCTGTAAGGAATGATTCATCGTAAAATTCTTTCTTCAGCTTTTGAGAAATAATTTTAAATCAGGCTATAATCAAAGAGCGTATAGTACAAAATGAAATGGTGAATTATTTACTTCCCTCACCAGTTGAAATTAGAATTTTTGTTATTCATGATTAACTTATTCGTAGTTGTAGCGAGGCTTACCTCAATATACCTTCTGGATCTGGCACATCATAAGTGTCACCAACAAATTTTCTTAATAAAAAAAGTGAGGCATCTTGCACGACCTCATCAGACAGAAGCTCGACCTCTTTTGTCATGGGTCCTACAACCCATCCTAGAAGAATTTCTGGGTTGCTATCTACACTGTAGAATCCAAAAACATCTTCTAACCATGACCTACAAAATAGGGTGGCAGATATTATGTGAACTAGGTAAAACCTACGCCGTGGAGGTCAATAAAATCAGTACAGTTAAAAAAAAGATGCTACGGAACACAGAAAATAATACAAAATAGATGTGGAACGTCCTAAAAAAATAATTTAAAGTCAATAAAATCCGTTATCTCTACGATTAGCTATTTACGAGAAATATTCAAAAAACTGAGGTTTGTCAGTAAATCTCGCAATAGTTAAATTTGGTGGCGTGGCGTCAAACTCAGAGTGAATGCCGCATATAGCACGTTTTATGTCATATAGGCTTTGATTATCCCAACGCCAACATAATATACAGGGTGTAACACATTTCGGAAACGGTAACAGATACGAAGTCGGTGGGGCGTAACTTATGGGCTCAATGATGCCGCAAAAAAATCAGAAATAAATACAGGGGCATTCAAAATATTTGGGAAAAATCTAAAATTTTGAGTTATTTTTTCCTGACTTTGTTCGAAGAGATATCCAAAAATAAATTTCTTCACTTTCTCGATGCCACGTTTTATTCTCCGCAAGATGACATTATCGGTTTTAATGCGACGTAGCGTCTTTAGGTTATCATTAAGTTATTTTTTTAAAAATACAGGCCTAGATTTTTGTGAATAGTAAATTTTTCCTTTGTCAGACTCAACCCTAGACTCGTTTCGCCGTTTATGGCTCACCAGTACGGCTCGAGCCTGACAAAGGGAAAAACCACAAAAGAAACATTTTCTATTCATTCTCTGTCACGGGACATTCAACCTTTGAGAGACATATTTGCTATTTTTATCTGTTTTTACAGAATGGGTCCTTTGCATTGGTCTTCTGTAAAATGCTAACATGAGTTTTATACTCCATCCTAGATTTTTAGGTCCTCTTTCATAATTCAAACAAAAAAAATACAGGCCCTTATTTAAAAAAAATTAAGTTGATGATGGTGACCCAAAGACGGAACCTCGCATTGAAGATCTGATGATGTCATCTTATGGAGAATAAAAACTAGCTATGAGGAACTGAAATTTATTTTTGGACACCTCTTCGAACAAAGTCAGGAAAAATTTTAGATTTTTCCAAATATTTCTTGTATTTGTTTTTGATTATTTTTGCGGCATATTATTGAACCCATAATTATGCAACTTTGCCCCAATTTAACCGACTTCGCATCTCTTACCATTCGCGAGATCCCAATAATGGTGAAGGACGAATTTTGTTACACCCTGTAGAATTGATAGGGATCTGAATCTTTGACCATTGATTTGCAAATTCGGCAAAAAGCATCATACTAGTACCTAGGCATCAGTAGTAAATTATTACTGCTTGGTAATAACATATTATCTCTAAAATACATAGCAATTTGCTTTACTTAGGGGAGACCGGGGCAGGTTGTAACACGGGGTCAGTTGTAACACACCAAATATTTGCCGGATTTAAAAGCTGGCAACCCTGCATTATAGGCAGGCTTCTAGAGAACACCCTGAAGGTCAGTTACATGTAGACAGTCGAGCAACAGACATTTTAGTTGGTGTTTTTTCTAAGATTGTTAATATTTTAAGCACGTAAGTAAATTTCGACATTGTCATTTAATTCCAAATTATTATTATTATAGACCGGGTAAAATTGACTTTCTATATCATAAATGAATCGTTGCAGTCTAGGTTATTATATTGATGAAAGTTTTCCATGAATTTATGTTCACTTTTTTATCAGCTTCTACAAAATGAAAAAAATCAAGCCCGGGGCAAATTGTAACAATCTCATCGGGGCTAAATGTAAAATGTTACAATTTACCCCGATATAGGTTCCTATGTGCGATGTATACCTAAATAACTACGTTTTATTATTTAGGATGAGGACGTATACTAAAAAAACAACAAGAGGTTCCACTTCCAAAGAAGATATGGAAGAGGCAGTAAACCGAGTGATACATAATAAGGAGTCTATACGTTCTGTGGCAAATATTCTAAATATCTGTCACGTGACTCTCTATAGATATGTGAAGAAAGTAAAAAATTCCGAAGGACGTGTCACGTTTGATAATGTTGGCTATAGGCAACGTCCAGTTTTTAATGATCAGCAGTCATCCAGCTTAGTTGAGTACTTAAAGCACGCTTCAAAAATTTATTTTGGGTTGACGCCTAAAGAAGTGCGAAAATTTGCTTACGAGTGTGCGTTGCAATATGATATTAAAGTTCCTGATTCCTGGAAACGAAATAAATCTGCCGGGGAAGATTGGCTAACCATTTTTCTTAAAAGAAATAGTGATCTCTCTATTAGGACTCCAGAACCTACAAGTTTACAAAGAGCAACGAATTTTAATAAAACCAATGTTGCTCTCTTCTTTGATAAACTAGCTAACGTAAGAGATAGATACAGTTTCACAGCTGCAAAAATATGGAACCTTGACGAGACAGGGGTAACCACTGTGCAGAAAGTATCCAAGGTTATTGCTGTAAAAGGGACGAAGCAGGTGGGTGGCATTACTTCAAGTGAAAGAGGGGTCCTGGTCACTGTATGTGTTGCCGTAAACGCGATAGGGAATTCTACACCTCCCATGTTTCTCTTCCCCCGGAAAAAATTCCTGGACCACTTCATTAGAGATGGTCCTCCAGGGTCAATTGGTGCAGCGAATGGTTCTGGCTGGATGATGGTAGAAGAATTTTACAAATTTATGGAACACTTCGTAGCCCATGTTAAGCCATCGAAAGAACATCCAATCCTTTTATTGTTGGGCAATCATGAGTCCCATTTAGCAATAAAAACTATAAACTACGCAAGAGAAAATGGAGTGGTAATGATGTCATTTCCTCCTCATTGTTCACACCGTCTCCAGCCATTGGACAGGAGTGTATATGGTCCTTTCAAAAAATATTTATCTTCTGCTCAAGACAGTTGGCTGCGAAACAACCCGGGAAAGTCAATGACAATTTATGACGTCCCGTCAATGGTTCGAGATGCGCTACCACTAGCAACCACTCTAGTGAACATAATGAAAGGTTTTAAAGTTTCTGGCATAGAACCTTTTAACCGCGATATTTTCGGCGACGATGAATTTTTACCATCAAGTGTGACCGATCAACCACCACCATCACTTCCTTCATCTTCTCAAACAGTTGAATTAGAACATGATGTTACGACGTTAGCTGATCTATCTCAGGAATCTCCTGATATATCCACGTCGAATTTACAAGCTAGTGTAATAGATTATGCATCAACAATAGCACATTCCTCTTCTGAAATAGCTGACCTGGAGCCCGTTGCTTCAACATCAGGATTAAACGAAACTACTTCCTACATAACTTCAAAATACAAGACTACATTCTCTCCCGAGTTTGTTCGCCCACTTCCTAAAGCTGATCAACGAAAGGCAACACTTAAGGGTCGAAAAAAAAGAAAATCTGCGGTACTTACTGACACGCCAGAGAAAAATGCACTGGAAGAAGAACAAAATAATCGAAAGTCCAAAAAATCCAAAGAAATTATAAAATCAAAAGTGAAGAAAGTGAAGAAGAAGGTTTTCGTAGAATCAGACGATTCTTCAGAAGACGAGTATTTTTGTTTAGTTTGCACTGAAGCATATGGAAATAGTAAACCCAACGAACAGTGGATTCGGTGCCGGCAGTGTAAAATGTGGTCCCATGAGGCTTGCACTGATAGTAATTTTCCATATATCTGCCATCATTGCGATTCCGATGGCGAAAAGTAATACCCAAATGTATTCAAATACTAAATAATGTTTATTTATATTCTTTTGAAAAAATGTTTATGTTCCTATTTATATTTAAATGACTAAAATAATTTTAAAAATATACGGTACAACTTACCCCGCTTACTGTTACTTTTTACCCCGAAGCGGGGCACGTTGTAACGACGGTTCCGATTTATTTAAATTAAAGCGGGCTGTTTTATTTTTAAAGATTTTTTAAAATATATTTAATCAATTTATTTACCACATATGTAAGTAGCAATTTATGCAAAAAAAAATCTTATTAGTGAAAACAGTTCCAAGAAAAAGAAAGGTAAATATTTTTTGTTACAACGTGCCCCGGTCTCCCCTACTTTACCAGTGATATTTTCTTCCTTAATTATTATTTTACATTTACAACAATTTGCTTTACTTACTTTATCAGTGATATTTTCTTACCTAATTATTATGAATTAAAGTTTAAAAAACTTTATATAAAGTTATAAGTGGATGAGAACGTGTCTTCCGCATAAAATCGCAGCTTTAACGATTTGCGCTTCGCCTACTTACCTATTATTATGCACGGGACCATGTGGAAACTCTTGCACAAGTTTCCTCTTATCTTGTTCGGTCCACAAGAAGCTAAAATCGAGTACATCATTGGGCCACCATTTTCTCGGAAACTTCAGCAATATTTTATGGGCCACGCCTAAGTGTATGTGTTGCACGCAATTTATTTTATAATCTGGGAGTCCCGGCTCAAACAACATTTCGTGATTATTTCTTAAGACTGCCACTGATAAGGTGACTATAACATGATCTGCGGCATACGTACTGCCATCGGTACATTCAATGCGCACTCGTCTACCTTCATTTTGGTTCCAATGTATTTTGGTCACTTCTTTATTTAAAAGCACGTGTTTTTCTACAAAAAGCTCTTCAGTCTCGTTTTGGCTACTTTTCTAAAAACGAAATTATTACCTTTGTTACTTTTAAGCGCTGCACGTAAGGCAATACAACTAAAACGTTTTATATAAATATACAGGGTGTTATGGAAATGACATATTATATTTAAATGGGTGACTCCTTGGGTGTCCTAGAGAAGCGCTTACATATATTTTTTTTCAAATCGACCGTTTTAAAAGTGGGGTCCAGCCACTTAAACCCACACATCATCCGTTTGTTCGGGTTTGTTCGTCATGTCACCCTGTGGTGACATATCAGAAAACAAATTTAGTTTCTTATAAATATTTAGCTTACTTAGAAAGTAAATCCACGCTGACAGAAGTAAGAAATCCAGGCATTTTCAGTTTTTGTTTTCTATGGGAAAAGCTTTATGCTCATCACGTGCAAATTGCACTAAATCACTTAAAGGAACACACAGACACCCCCGAGTTTCAAATTAGTTTTTTTGAAGATATGCACCTATTATCAGATTACACGAAAGCACTAAACACTAACGCATAATTATACTTTACACTACCGCACACATAGAACAACAGCACTTAATTATTTCGCAATAGGAATTCAGAAATAATAAGAACGCTAATTTCTATGGGTCATTAACCCTTTACTAAAGATAAAATAAAACAATTATGTTGACATAGGAACTATCCTTTGAAATAAATGATCGAGTCCAAGGTGCTTTCTTTCTGCACATTAAGAAAACTAACTGGAGCTAGCGCGGTTGCCATTTCCGAGACTATAATTATACAGGAAAGTAATATTACAGAAGGAAATACCGCAATTTATGAATATAATCTTATAAAATATCGAAAGTGGCAACGCTGTATTTTTACCGATGAGCTTAATATCCATCGACCGACCAAGTAAACCCGAACAGACAACGTTAAGATACGAACAGGCTCAAAGGTGTTATTTAGTTTCAATATTTTTAGATGTCAAATAATAATGTATGGAAAAATTATATTATTTCCCAGACCACCAGCTGATGAAATCTTATACAATAAGGGCGTATTTTTGTCTACACAGTCGCACTTTAAAATACTAATTCAGATTGAATGGTACTTAGATGTGTTCATGAAATGCGCGATAACTAGGTAATGTGAATTTATGTGACTTTGTTTTGGTGTCTTGTGGCGGTTTTTGTTCGGGTTACCTGGTGTTTTTATAAATTAAGTTGGTTTTAAATAAGGCCGAAAAGGTAAACAAAATTGCATTTTTTTCTTCTAAAGGGTAAAGTGGCATTTCAGTTATTCAGATCCGATGGGTGTTGTTCGAATTGAACAAGTGAGAACATACCTGACCATTATAAACTCCGCGGCGGTTTGTTCGAGTCAGTTCAAGTTTATAAATCAGAGATTGTTTCCCAGTGAACTGAACTGAACGTAAAAGTTTATAATAATGTACCCTGAAAAATAAATAACTTGGAATCTGTCGAACGGTTATTGACTTTCTAGTTAGTAAGAGTTTACCCTGAAGATATGACACCACTGTTCAAGATTCACTGACGTTTTTCGCCATATGTTGCTTTGTTTACCTTCCTGGCAGGGGCATCACGTGGTGATTTTTGGTTTGACATAAGGTCATGTACAGGGCATATTTAATTAAAGCGCCGTTTTTGGATATTTTACCTCAATTTGTTTGCATCTCAGGAATTGCCGGTTTAAATATAATACGTCATTTCCATAACACACTGTATATTTTTTTGAAAATTTCATTAGAAGAAATAAATTTTTCAGTTCTTTATAAATTTCAGTCTTAAGGGTTAAAACTACTACCAATTTTTTATTTAATATTGTGTAGTATCTTATTGAGGAGGTCATAGCGAGAGGAATCATCTAACCAACACACTACTTATTGCGAGATTCTTAGCAGATAAGCTTTTGTGACAATATTAGAAATAGAGAATCTGCGGCATAGATCAACACATGAGATTATCAAGTGTCGGCAACGTATAAGTACCTACTTTGTGCGAATTTGTAGATTTTTATAAAAGTTATTCCACCCTGTATATACTGCTTTTACTGCTATTTAAAAATGGCGTACTCTTACCATAAGCAAATTAAAAATGGTTGCAAAGCCCTTATTCGTCCAATGGATAAGTGGGTCTCCCTTGCACAATTGATAGGTGACCCAACTTTTAACCGATATTTGATCCCAAGAGTCGGCGGGATCATAACATAACAGGAATTTACTAATCCATTCTTCTACCATTTTGGCAAGGTTTATTATTTCCTCATTATTGCCGAATTCGCTAGATATTCTGCTATTATAACTAAAAACGAGACTCATGATTGTCGTAAATCATAAAATCATAAATTCTAAAATATCACTTGTATGCCTTTAACAGACACAATAAATAATACATTCTTTAGCAACTTGATCCGATTAACTTTTTGTCATAAACTAATTTTAAATTTTAATCTGATGCGAATATATGATACCAACTAGAGATTGTTATTACCAAAAAAAAAACGTATCTACTTTCTATAAAGTTTTATAAATTAGAGCTTATAAACTTTTTTTGCTTCCTAATTTAGAACGTTAATCATTTAACTGGTTAGCAATATATTCTTATATTTGCGAACAGAAAAATGTAATCGGTCAGCCAAAATGGTTAGTTGGTCAGCAACTTATGGACAGCAAACATTTCTGAATCGGTCAGTAATTAATGTCATACGAAAGTGCTCTAAATTATTTTGGTACGCAAATTAAATATATAAGCTGCTATGAGCGATCCACTTTTAATCAGATATTGGTATAAGCAATCAGCGGGTAAGCGAAATATTTAATCTTGGTCATCAAAAAAAAGCAATAAAACGTAAAATAGTGACAGCGCCCTGGGAAAACAAGTGAAAACCCGCCCCCGCTACACCTTTTGTAGCCGATTTCCTTCTATATTCGGCAAAAGAAAACACAAGAAAGTTACATAAATTGACAGTGCCCTGGGAAAACAAGTGAAAACCCACCCCCGCTACCTTTTGGGCCTTGACTGCTACACCGAATGAAAACACACGCACGCAATTAGCTACTCGTATCACGCGACTGCTTTCGCTCCGCCCACAATAACGAACTTTGCCGATTATTCAAAACAAACGCAATCCAATTATTTATATTGATAACCATTCTTTTAATATGCAAACCTTTGAAGTAAACTGCTTCTAGACATGATTTTTTCTACTGACCAATTGTAAAATCTTGCTGACCAATCATTTCGCAGCTCGACTGTTAATTAAGCGAACACATGATATTACAAGCGGACTGATATCGGTTAAATTGTTGACAGTTTGTAGCATTTTTTGCAGTACAAGTGTTGCAGCCCGATTTTTATTTATTGCAAGCAAAATCTTTTTATGCGAATCAAATGATTTAATGGATATTTTTCGCTGCGAACCAATTTTAATAACGGCAAACCATTTAATTACTTCTCATTGTTATTATCAAGAAAAAACATATCTACCTTCTATAAAGTTTTATAAATTAGAGCTTATAAAGTTTTAATTTGCTTCCTAATTTAGAACACTTTGCCGGCACTTCAGCGTGTATTTTCCGTCGTAATCCAAGAGGATTTCTTGGCAATGATGACAAATTACGAGCTCCTAAAGAAGACACTTAGAGCATATTAGCAGGTTGAAGAGGCCTGGGAGAGCTTAGAACTTTAGACGTCGATGAGAAATTAAAAATAACTACTATTTTTTAAATACAGGATGTTCAATTAAATAATCGAAATAAGCGATAAAAATTCGAAAAAATTTGGGTCAAATTTCGGTCGAGAAAATTATAAAATTCGACAAGTTAGTGCAAGAATAGCGAAAGCTGAAAGCCAATGCCAAAGACGTAAAGTTGCCATAGCACAACAACCAACCATTCATGTGTTTTATACGAACAACAAAGTTCGCTATAGGTACTTAACTTGCATACCTATTCTTAAAATAATCACCCAATGTTCCGCCACGTTCATGAATGGCTTTCTTATCTTCCAGAATTTCCCATCCAATTTGGTAGAAACGACTAGTTAAATTCTTATTTATTTTCGAATTATTTGATTTGAAAAACGTCAGATTTTCATAGTCGGCAGTCTTATTGTGGCCAACTAGGTCTAAATCTTTTACCATTTCGTAAACAACATTGTCTTCTTCTCCATGAACCTAAAAAAAATTACAAATTTTGAAAAATCGCAACAATTATAATGATACAAAACTAGTTTGTTCCAACTTTGTACGTATGTAAACGAAGGCAACGTTTAGTTTTACGCCTTCTAGCGGAGTCGAGTCGTAGCAGTAACGATATATTATTATGTAGTTGGCGGCTGTCGCATAAACTTGTATAGTTGTTGCAGAATTATACCGTTGATTCTTACTGCCATATACTACCTGATTAAACGCTATTGTATACGCCTGAACCTCTTCAAAGCTCAATAAATGGGATCAGGGCCGGCTTGAAAATGTATACCACACCACATGATTTATTTTTATAATTTAAAATAAATAGATAGGTATTTTTAGTTTTAGGTACCTATAATAAATGTAAAATAATGATAACAATTAATGATAATTGAAAATAATATAATTTAAAAGTATAACTATTAGGATAACAAGTACAATAAAAATTAATTAAATTCTAAGAAACTATTGATAATTTATTCAAAATTTAACTCTGTATCACTATCACTATCTTCATCTAAGTCTAAAATTAATTAATGGTTGAACATTTGTAATCAGTAATGCAGTTTTTCCAGCTGTCTGCAGAAATTTTTCTTACTTCGTTTTTAATTAATTCTACTACAGATGCATTTAATTTAGGAGAAATATTATTTCTCCTAATATTGGATTTTAATTGGTGCCATATTAGCTCAATAGAATTGAATATACAATAGTACGGAGGAAGACGCAACACTGTATGTCCATTTTCTGCTGCAAGTTTGTCACACTCGTATTCCTTCTTTATTTTAAAAGCTTTTAATACTTCTAGCAGTTCTCGTTTTTTGTAAGTTTCTTCAAAATATAAATCATTTTCAATCATAAAATTTTGAATTTCTGCTTTTGTATTATTAGAATTGGGAATGATTTTTGCTTGCCGACTATGATAACTAGCATTGTCCATTACAATGACGCTATTTTGAGGTATATTTTTAAGGAGTATATGTTTAAACCAATCTTCAAAAAGTTGTGCGTCGGTATCTTGATGGTAATCTAAAGAAGAATCTGTTATGTTTTTAGCTGAAAGTAACAGACAATTTGGAACCAACCCGTTCTCTGAACCAGCATGTAATATTGTGATTCTTTTGCCTTTATTTGATGGTGCCTTGGTTTGACATTTTTTGGAAGAATCATCCCAACGTTTTCTTGGAGTGTCATGGGTATCGAACCAGCTGTTAAATATTTAAGTCTCCATTCCCCACACTTGAAGATGCCCCCCTATCAGCACAATTCCAAGGACGCCACATTCTACCACTAATAAGCCTAACTAACCAACAACCACTAAAGATTAAAATTATTAAAAATCACTTTGTATTTATATATGCATAAGGCATAAGGCATATAAATTGAATTTGTATACCTGGTCCGGCTCTGCTCGAAAAGGTTGGGATTTCCTTATTTATTTTATGGTCGAATAGATAATGAGGTTTTATTGCAGTCAAGAGATCAACGATATAATTCTGCAAAAACTATAACTCAAACAATTTAGAAGAAAAATAATTAAGCGGCGGTAGGGTCAACACAGTGTTTTTAATCAAGAACGGTGCGTCTGACGAGGAAAACTCTAGAGACCGTTTTCATGCAGAATTGACCAAGCTAATCAGAAAAATATCCACGTGGAAAAATGTCAGTGGCGTACCATCTTTTTTGTAAAAAATATCAGAGGGCATGTTTGCATGGACGCCACTAGTGGAACAATTGAAAAACTTGATTTGTGGTTCTATATCTTATTAACACATACCAAAATTAAAAATAATATCTAAAGTACTTTCGGAGATATTAAAAAATAACCATTTAGAAAATAAAAATTCAACACCCTGTAGCAAAAAATTTAAGCCGTCGCGGACATATTATGATCATCTGAACTTTTCTTTATAAAATTACCTAAGGAATCACACCCTGAAATATTAGCACGTCATTAAGGAACACCCTGTATATTCAATACAAACCGCACTTGAAGGGAGAGGAAAATAAATTCTCTTTTTTAGGAAATCGCATTTTTCACTCTGGTTTGCTTTAAACAAAAATCCCATTTTAAAGATTGATTTAGTTTTTGGATTTATTACTTTTATCTCGTTCTCTTCTTACATGTAGCGGGCATGCCATGCGTGCGGCGGGTGACATATCCAGAGGCGGCAAATAGTGCATTCTGAGAAATAGAACATTTTTACACCTAATATATTTTAAAACAAAAAGATTGAAATTATTTGGGTGTGTTTTATGGTTACTTACATACTCTTATAATTATCAATATCAGTGAAGAATTACAATGAAAAATCAGATTTGTTTGGGTGTGTTTCTGGTTTTAAGAAATAAAAATAGTCCTTTAAAGCCGTATTAGAGTCGACAATAAAAATTTCCGGTGCAATGGCAATTATAATTGCACGAATTCATGCGCAGTAAATCGTTCTCGATCAGCTGGCGCATTGCCAATAGTCAGAACAGCAGCTGGTAGTATCGAAATCGCTAAAATACACCCAGAATTAGAGATGAGCAAACCTGTTCGTTTTGATTAGCATAGCCATTAGCGGTTCATAGGTGCTTCGACCAACTAATAAACATTTAAAAATAATAGAATAATCCATCTCTACCCAGACTTGCACCGGCAATGGCAATGAAAATGGCGCGCGCCCCATTTCTGGCAATAAGAAACAGCTGATCGAGAACGGTGTACTGCGCATGAATCCGTGCAATTTGAATTGCCAGAAGACTAGAATTGCCGACTATAATACGGATTCCATTATCGCATTGCGCCCGCAATGCGAGCAGTATTGGGCCAGCTGATCTAGAACGGTTTAGTGCGCATGAATACGTGCAATTATAATTGCCATTGCTGGCGCAAGAGACAAAAATCTAATACGGCTTGAACAGTCGAGGAACAATCTTGATAACCAAGGTCCCATTTGGTAAATGTGCACCGACGCTGGTAGTCCATATGTCTTGAAAAACCATTTATTCATTGAAATGGTTATAGAAATCGTTAAAAAATTAGTTCTTTTTGTAAATAACTGTTAATGGATTAGCAATTGCAATAGCGTTGTAATTAGGAAAATCACACATGCCTCGTTTAATAACTATCTTGTAAATTATAAATATGAAAATATTAACCTAATTAATAACCCAGCTATAGAAGACGGAAAGTGAGATGCAGGACTCTGTATATTAGTTAATATAGTAGTGTTCATTGGCGGTTCTTTCACAGGAGCACATGAGTACGTGCACCCCCAAAACGAATAAAAAAATATTAATTTATATTCATTGAATATTATTTATCGTATAAAGTCCGACCCTCCCTAATATTTTATCGTATACCGTCAATTATCGTATAAAGTCCGACCCTCCCTAATATTTTATCCTACCGTCAACCAAACTGTATATTATAGGCTCTGGATCCAGCAACCGTGCCTCGGTCGAGGTTAATGACGATTATGACGAGACTTGCTCGCATGTGCGATTAAGTAGGCGGGGCATAATGCAGTTTCTCTGTAGTAAGAGGTGGCGGGAGACAGCGGGGGATAGCGGGGCTATGGCGATTTAACATGGGAAAGCGCGCCGTTGTCTGTTCGTGCATCTAGTTAGAAATTCGATCCTGTATGTTTTAATATCTTAATATTATATATTTATTAAGTTAAAATGAATAGTTTGACGGTGGACTATTTAAAAAATAACTTTAGTTCTTTGAGTTTGGAGCAACAAATTGAAGTGAGGAATGCGGGAAGACCTAAACCCGAAATTAATTTAACGCAGGCCACAAAGGGTAAATCTAGGGACTGTATTAGAAAGTTTAAAAATTAAATATATGAAAAAAAAAATTATAGAGGGTATTCCAAACTTTAATGAGGCTGTTATTGGTCAATTTTCTACAATTAAGAACCGAAGAACGGACTTTTCATTTAAGTACTATAAACACTAAGAAGATCTTTCTTATTTTCCAAAAGTTGTATTTCCTTGTGTAAAATTTAAAAATAAATAAAAATATGTTTTACCTAACGCATTTTCTTATTACTTCTTTTCTTTCTACATTTAAAACGCCTAGAAAGTAATTGTTTGGTCGTTACACAAAAATAAAATTTTAAAAATAATTTCACCATACTTGTGAACCCCTCTACAATAGGTCAATAATTGCTCGAACAAACCGGATGAATATAATGCAGTAATATTTTGATGCCACCTACACTCTGACGCTGCTCCTTTTTCTCAAAGCCTATACTGGTTATAAATTAAATTTAAATAAATTTTTCCCTCCAGGAACTTCTTTAAAACACTTGTGGAAGGTTTTTTGTGTTAATTTAACATTTAATAATAATAAGAAAAGGTTGCATTATTAATAGAAAAATTAACGTCGCTTCAGTAAAGGTGGTGTCGATATGGGTTACTATCGCCACATTGAACAATTCATATTTATTGAAATAATAATCGGTAAGTTTGGAGGACAAATAGGCATTCTGACTCACCCATTGTGCTCCTAAATCCACAACAGTTCCTCCAAAAGGAACAGAATGTATTCTTCCACCGATCCTGTTCTCAGCTTCAAGTATTGTAACATCATTAAATCCATTTTGAACCAGTTTACTGGCAGCGGCTATACCCGCGGCTCCGGCACCGATTACAACAATTTTTGGCAGAATTGCAGACATTGTTCTGTGCAGCTGGCCTCTCGAAATGAGCCCTCTACGAAACATTAAGTTCATAAATATAATTTAATATAAAAGAATACGGGTCGTCTCACTGAACCTGTTAATTACATATCTACAAGACAATTTCCTCGGGTTTATTTATGTCGCACTATAGTTGGTAGTATGTGATCCGTGTCGTCAGCCTATTTATTGACAAAATCTGCACAATTTTATAGAACACTTACAAACATTTTTGAACTTTTTTTAGAGAAATTGAAATTATTTAAAATAATGCCTACTTAATTATATACATATAGTAGTTTTAAAGAAAAAATATCATTCTACCTTCTACTTAAAGCCTGGTGCACAAATGTATGGGAAAAATTATAAAAATTAATAATAGAAATTTTATTATCATTTGGCTCGTAATTACTGTTGGCAATATGCACTATAACTAAAGGCAAAAATAAAAGCTAGCATATTTATATAGTATTTAGTATATGATTTCATTACTTTAAATTATAGTTAGTTATTTGTTATCGATCTCCTTTATTAATTAATTGAAGTCAATTTATTCCATCGCTTATTTATTATAGTTCCTTCAAGAATAACTAAATGAACATTTTAGTGATTTGAAAACATCTATACCTAAGGAGGAGGATACAGACTATCTATCAATATAGACCCTTATTATGTATCGTAAAAACAGAGCGACACGAGACGCTAGCTTTCATGGGCTCATACGATCAAAGTATATTTATATACAGGGTGTTATGGAAATGACGTATTATATTTAAATGGGTAACTCCTTGGGTGTCCTAGAGAAGCGCTACATATATTTTTTTAATCGACCGTTTTAAAAGTGGGGTAACAAACACTCTTATTACTAACAGGTCAGTCCGCGCTACTGTACAATATTTCATCCAGACCCAATGGCAATGTTGCCAAACTTAATGTAAAACTGAAATTGCATATACACTATAAAAATTAATTATTTATCTACCTAGTTGTATTTATCTTAATACCTAAAGAGTGAGGAAATCCAGGCACAAACCGTCAGTTTTTTTTCTTTTTCATGGGAACACTCCTGGAAATACTTTATGCTCGAAACATCTTAGATCTTGATAGCAACACAGAAGACAATAATAGTGAAACAGAAACGATAGTTAGTTTTTTTGAAAATACACTCAGATTATTAGATTTTATTAAACGCGGCGCGACGAAATTTGACTTGTTCGTCAGCGACATCCCATATTTTCTGTCAAACGGCAGCTGTTGCGTCCAGAAGAAACTACCGGTCTTAAACTGAGCAATTTAGTTGCATTGCTCAACAATATTCATTGTTTATTTATGGACTAGCCAGATACACGGTAAACCGGATTGCAGCGTGTGTATTGGGTTATCAATAAAATCAAGCGTATTCCGACGCTGTCTGTGTTAAACTGGTTGTTCAATTTATTTTCATCTCAGGATTCGCGGTTTAAAAATAATACGTCATTTCCATAACACCCTGTATAGTGGCGGCTCATGACCGCACAGATACTTCCTCTGAATACTGGATTGAAGTGCTGGTCGGTCGAGTTTTGCTGCGTTTAATCTGGGCGTAGTACACTTTCAGTCACGATACACTAAACACGAGGTATGATATCGTGCAAGGAGGCGTGGCTTATAGTGACGTCAAATAAGTCACCAGTTACACGTACAGCTGCGCACACCAACCATTGAACTCAGTAAATGAAATTGAGTTCACCGACACCATCATCTATTGACTTAGGCACTTAGGAGAACGTTCTTATCGACAGGAAGTGAACATTCATTCCTCTCCATATGAAAGATATAAAAGAACCGAACCCCCAGAATTAGAGATGGGCAAAACTGTTCATTATAATTAGCAGTTAAAGCAAATATCGCTACTTAGAAATAAACAGTTTGAAGAACTGCTACGAATTAGTAGTACACTTTATTAATAAAGCATATGAACTGCTAATTTAAGTAGTTTTAGCGATCCTATCTCTACCACATATCTCTACCCAGAATTGAAGCCGCAATTAGGGTTGCCAATTTGTGAGTAATTCCTCACATTTGTGAGTATCTTTTACCAGGCTGTAAGTAATTTTGTGAGTAAAGGGCAATTGTGAGTAATATTGTGAGTAATGGAAGACGTAGTACCTATATAATCTTGGTAGTTATTTTAAAAAACAAAAGGGTTGTCTTCCTGTTAGAAATATTAATTTAAGCTTGAACTTCCGTAATTAATTACACGACAGCTGGACAAATTACACGCTATTAGCCACACAAATATACGATTTTACATCACACAAATACACGATTTTACACATCATTTAATAATATTTGCGGAAGAGATGTTCGACATGCTGAAAAAAATAGAATTTACTACAAAAAAGGGTAATTTATGTACAGCAGTAAAATAAAACAAAACCATAAGCGACATCCTGTTTGTGAGTAAAATGTGAGTACCTAATTGGAAAAAGTTTTGAGAGGAAATTGTAAAAGACAGTTGGCAACCCTGGCAGCAACGATTTCTGTCAATGCAACACGTACTGCGCCAGCCTTTGAATAAAGAACACTTCAGCGTTGCCACAGCTACCCCAAATGGGGTAGATCTATCCCGATTCATCATGATTTCAGTTTCATGGGCTAGATCTACCCCGATTCATATGATTTCACTTTCTCGCTCCCCTCAAGCAAATCTACCCCTCGGCAAAAATACAGTAAGAGTAAACAATTGCTTCACGCTAGATGTCATAGCGGGTGCTAAAATATTTAACGAGGGAATATGACAAAATTTTAATATCAATCATCATCATCATCATCATCAACCAACCCCTTCCTGTATCCACTGCTGGATGTAGGTCTTCCTTAATAAGAGAGAATTTTAATATAACAGTAACGTAACTGTCCCAAAGTCCGACACTTTAAGATATGGATGACAAATTATACAAGTTTAAAAATAGATAATATCAATAGAAGTTGAAAGTAAATATTTCAATGGTTTAAATAGAGTGTTAAGAAAGTAATATTTAAATATGTTTTATGTATAATTTATGGCAACTTGCATAAAAATGCTGCTATTATGAATACTGATATTGACTGTAAATTCGACACACAATTTTATAGGTTGTACATTAATTCGACACTGTGCTAAACGTAAATTCGACAGGTGTATGTAAATCTGACACAAAGATGATCTCAAATTCGTCTCCATTAAAATGTTTTAATTTTCCTTGTCTTGACTTACTTTCCAAGACTCGAAAAGATATGTTATTGGAGGCACAAGTAAATACTAAGATTAAAATAGGAAACTATTTATTTAGATCCTGAAAAACTACCTATTGACATTTTACCTAATGGTCAAAGTCTTTAATTTAAAAAAAAAACTCTTTGTTTATCTCTAATGGAGCTTCTATTTTTTGTATGATTTCTTCGAAGTCGTAGAATATTTCATCCTATACCGTAGGCCCTTTCCACTTATTCAAGTCACTTCTTGTCATGGTGTTTATCAAATATTTACCGTTTTTAATATCAATAATTTTCCCTGGATAGTACTCGTTGAGATAATTTAATATAACACAATCATTAATATTAAAATCAGTCTTTGTTAGTTTATTTTTATTTGGTAAGTTTTCTTTGATGACAGGTGTATTTTCTTTATTTTTATTTGTTTTTGATTCTCCTTTAGTTCTTTTATTCAGTCTTCCTACTTGCATCACTTTTTCCTCTCTTTTTCGCTTCCTTTCTTCTTTAGCCTTTTCAATTTCCTTTTTTTCAGTTTCTTTTTCAAATAGTATTGCCTTCATTCATCTGATGTCCCAACAGAAGGAATTTTATCAGCAAGTTTCCTTTTGGTTTTCTTGCTGTTTGACGGTCCAGGCCAAAAAAGTGAGGCCTTAAATGGAGATGGATTTGGATGCCGCTTTAGAAAGCTGTCAAACCAATGACGCCCTGGACGTCCACCAGTAAAATTGTTTGGACGATTGATTTTTTTCACCAAGTGGCACTGTCGAGTAATTGAGTTTTTGTTACTGGGAATCCCATTTTCCCCAAGTTGATAATCAAAGTTATTAATAAATTTTCTTCTTCAAGAGTTAAAATTGTTGGGGCTTCATTTCGGCACTCTTCTGGGTATTTTTCATTAATTTTACCAATTATTATATAGTGTCGTTCTTGGAACCCTATACTGCTTTGAAGCTGTACCATAAGGTACTCCGTTTTTAATAGCCTCTAGGGCATTCTTTAAGTCATCTTTGGTATATTTATAGTATTTTTTTGTGGACATTCTGATATGCTGAAAAAATGTCGTTTACTAAATAACTTAGTTATAGCTAATATGAAGCTATTGCTACAGTCACATTTAAATAAATTTTTGAATAGAATTTGCATGAAGGCGTTAAGCACGGAACTTCGACACATATCGTACCTAAATTCGACACCCCTGTCGGATTTATGACCCAGGTTACAGAATGATCTTATTTTGAAGAAAATGGCACAAAATACATTTCTATTAAGAAAGAAAGAAATAACATCAAACTTTTATTAAAACGCTGTGACCATAAATTCGACACTATATGCCGGATTTAGGGTAACAACTATATTGAAAGTACATAAATCCGACACTCCTAAATTTTCAAAAATGCGAAAAATTTTCGACGTTAAAAACAAAGTTTAAGTTAAATTAAAGTATCTAAATCCACGCTACATAAAAACATTAACAGTTTTCTTAAAAGTAGAGATTTTATAAAAGTTTCAAAAATGTATGTTTCTCACTTATCTTATAAGCAATCAACCAGTTCTTCAGACAAACAGAAACCGATGTAACATGTGAAATTTAAGGTTACGATTGCGGACTGTTTGTAGGTAGATATAAAGTAGTTTCCTTTTTCAAACTTTAAAGCATAGTATTTAAACTTACCTTTACATGTCAGTATAAGCCTTTATTCTAAAACTATTTCTTATTTTTATTAAAGAAGCAAAAACGAACGAATTTTGGGACACTGTCGGAGTTTAGGACATCTACGTTATATTAATAACATATCGGCATAAATTCTACCACGTATCGGTCCAATTCTACCCCGCTCCTTCCAGAAATCTACCCCCATAATAAATACAGCGTGTGGCAACACTGGAACACTTTATTCAAAGGCGCCACCTGATGGAGAACGGTTTACTACGCAAAACAACAAGTTAACCAATCACAAGAGAATAGGAAACAGGAAACTGGAAAGAGGAAAGAATAGAGGTAAGTGTAAAGTAGACTTAACTACAGGAAAGACAAGACAATAACTATTAAATTTCTTACCTTTTTGATCGAATTGAAAAATAAAAACACGTGCGAGCAAAACAAACAAAATTATAGCTACCTACTTGATGTTTTTAATATCAATAGACAATTATTTTAATAGTCTTATATCATATCATACTCTTTCTTGTAACTTTTAAAAGAATTTTTCTTATCAACTTTATCAGCTTTTATGTGAAAAATAACAGAACGCCGGTCACGCCCATTCTCTTTTTCCCAACGGCAGTGTTGCCAGTGATAGAGAATCTATTATTGTAGAAGAAACTGCAGTTCCAATAAAATAGTGTATTTGTAAATTTAACCGAAAGAGCGCCATTTCGTTCCTTTTTAGTTTTATCTGAAAATAAGTGGCCAAAATACCCGTAGTGGATCAATTACCTAAGGTTTCAAAGTAAAAAATTTCTGATTAAAAATATAGTGGAAGCAGGAAACGAAACTTGGGCAAATTGCTTCCTCAAGGTAATTGATAGTAGTATTGGATTAGTAATATTGTGTTATAGGTATTTTGCCAGGTTCGAATTTCACTTAACAATTTAAAAGCCAGAATGTAAATGTTTTTGCCGTTAGGGTAAATTACAGAACACACACACTTTTGTCGTTTTTTTTTAAATAAGATTCTCTGACACGAAAGTTTCAAGCTTGTTGGGTTGACAACGCCGCCTAGTACATACTTGACGTTTTAACTGTCAAAATTCCAGTTGAAGATAGACATGTTTATTTCATAATTCTTACATATTTCAGGGTTCATTTCAGTTTCATCTCATGCAATTCATTTGATCATATATCAGACAAATTTTCACCGCCCATATTATGTATGCAAGAAGATTTTCGCACAATTTCGTCCCGGCAGGATCACCTAACCTAAGATGTGTGGTATCAGAAAGATGCTGTGAAAATATTTCCAACTACAGTTTAATAGTGAGAAGACAGTTTTCTGAATGCCGAAATGTAAAAGACTTGAAGACTAAACTTGAAATAATCTTTAGCAAAGCAAAACTTTATAAGCGGATACTATTCTCAAAGCAGAGTCCAGAAAATACTTTAAAAGTATGGGCCCGACAATTTGAGTTTGTCTTTGCACAAAGAGTCAGAAGGGGACAACAAATGTTTTGCCTTTATTCAAAGTGGTGGGAAGATAAAGCATTTAGAGAGTTTATTAGAAGTTTGCGTGTTAGTTTTGACAAAAATGGAACACAATTTATTATGGGTGCTCTAGGTAATTTTCTAATTAAGTTACTTCTAGAGATCACTGTACATATTTTTACATACATTAAATATTTAGAGAATATTTAATTCGATTTATTTTATTGTTAATTAATTAATTAATTAATAAATAAATTATTGTAATAATCCATGTGCCCAATGTTACTATGATTACACTCACAAAATCTTGCATATATAGTAATCCTAATCTGTGCTTATATCTATGAATACGATTGAACCAAATCAACTTATTGTTTTGACTAGTTTTGAGATTTTTAAATTTAGTCTTATTATAGGTACCTATATGTTTTTTTATTACTAATTTTTCAATATATGTACTTAGGTGTGTCACTTTATAACTGGGAAGAAAATAGAATAGGCGATGAAGAATTTAAATCACATTTGGATGACCTCTCTTACATTGAAAATCTTAAGGAGGCCACAATGTGCTTGTCTTGTTTATCAGGTCAAAAATCAAATAAAAATACAAGGATATGTGAGGTAAGAGGAAAAAAAAGATTTTTTTAAAAGTTTATGTGCTATTTCTATTACCTATTTTTCAAGTTGTTTTAAGCTGAACAATCTAATTGTACTTTCAATGTGTTTTCTGCCAATCCCTGAAAACTTGAGTGTAAGGGGTTTTTTTGTAGTGCGGTACAGGTGGTGTCACCGATAAGAAATATGATGATTGGGTGCCTTTTATAGAAAAAGATGACTTGATAGTCTGGCGGCGCCCGCACGGCGAAAGTTTATTTGAATACAAAGTGTATGGATCCTACTATGACGTAACGGCAGAAGATTTCTTGAACGTCCAGGTCGATACAGAGTACCGCAGACAGTGGGACACTACAGCAGTGCAATTGAAAGTAGGAGAAAAGGACCCCGATCCGGATGGACAAAGTGACATTCTCTACTGGGAAATGCAATGGCCTGTAAGTTCTGCTACAGAAGTGGGTAAACCTAAACAACACAATTTCGGAAAATTAGAGAATTACAACTCTGATTTAAAGCATATATATTTCAATTATTATGATAATTGTATATTAGGTTAAAATTAATTTTTAAAAAAATAGTTTCTAAACCATTAGTACAGGGTTTACTATTTGCGACACTTCCAGGGATTATTAGAGATTATTAAAGATAAAATGTTCTTGTTTTCACTTTAGTTTCCCACTTTTTAACAGATCGAAAGATTCCGGTGTCAAATTTGTCATTGCTCTCTTACTTTTTAGTCTAGAAGGTAAAAACTGATCTTGTTAGAGATTTTTACGTAAAGTTCAGTGGTATAGCCAGTTTTTCTCTAAAAAGTTTATTTTTTGAGGTATGAATAGAAATACAAAATGTTTAATTGGGACACTCTATATTTTTTAATTAATAAAGCATACTTTGGGCCTTACAAAAATATATAGTTGTTTATATATACAGGGTGGCCCATTTGTGTGACAAAGTAATATAACGGCTCTACCATTAAAGATATAAAAAAAAGTGTTAATAAAAGTGTGAGGTATTAAGAAATACATGTTCTAAAAATATTTTGAAGTATACAGAGTGGTCCAGAAAAGTAGGACAATAAAAATACGTCTTTTTCTAATGGCACACACTACTTATATATTTTTGCATTTTTGGATTCGCCACAAAATTATATATATACCCCATTTTTAGTTTTTCGTTTTTTGCAACGTTGCCCAACAAAATAGAAAATTCTTAAAATTTTTGAAAAAACATGATAGTATAAAATTACCTGTATTTCTCAATTAGAAAATTAAAAATCGATAATTTCTTGTAAGCTCTTAAGTATATGGATAGAAAACTTTTGTAAATGTTAAAATTTTGTACAGGGTGTTTTCTGTTGAAATTCGAATATAGTAAATTTTTTTTTTTTTTTTTTTCAACTAATACTATAAATATTTTAAGTATATTTCATTCTTATTAAGTCAGTCCTATACCTAAAGTTACTTCTGATGCTTAGAATTCGATTTTTATTGAAATTTTCATAAACAGACTGTGTTTTTTTTATTTTTCTATAGTTAGCCATGACCAACAAAATCAAAACAAATGTAAATTGACATTTTCAATGTCAAATTGAAATCAATTAATAACAATACTTCTGTATTAATTATTTATTTTTAATTTAAACTAACTGCAATGACAATAAATTACAAATCGGAACAAAAACAATATTTTTCCTAATTATACAAATGTTCAAAGTGGCCTCCATTTGCTTCTAAACACATTTCGACGCGTCTATGAAATGACTCACTTAAGTTTCTACACATTTCAGATGTAATAGTCTGGAAACAATTTTGAATTCTATTTTTCATATCATCTAATGTTGAAGGAGACATTTTATAGACCGTATCTTTCGCGTACCCCAAAAACCGGAAAATCCCGAGATGAAAATAAATTGAAGAAAAATAACCATAAATGGCGTTTTGAATTATTAAGCGAAATATACATTTTATATGAAATCTCAAAATTTACGTGGCCGCTCCTGAGCCCCTTCGGAATCAATATTTTATTGAGGCAGTCTCCAGGTTCAAAACAGGTTAGCGCAGTGGTCGGCAAACTACGGAACGCGAGCCGCATGCGGCTCTTTCGATGTCAAGTTGTATCTGTTTCGATATCAAATTGCGGCCTTTAGTGGCTCTTTAAAAACTGAGAAATTGTGTAAATTATAACTTTTGGCTCTTCCGTCTCAAAGGGTTGCCGACCCCTGGGTTAGCGGATTATAGGTGATGTTGTCATATTGCAACACAGAATTCTAAACGCACGTGTTCAGTTTTTTACAACAAGACGTCTTTGACGCGCGCTATCACTTCTTTTTCAAACTTTTTAGACAAAGAAAACTACAATTTTAAGGTACATACTCTCTTACCTTCGATCTTATTTTCAAATAATCCGTTTTATAATTAAATTCCATTAAAAAATAAAACACAAAAAGTATGTTTTTCAACAGAACCAACAGTAGATAATATCACACAAATAAATCACATCACAACATTTATTATTATGAATTATTTGACAATAAAATCGGGCAATACAACTAACAAAACGTTTAAAATTCGTATACACGTGGAACCCTGGACAACGTCGTTCTACTCCCGAGAGTCTCGAAATATACTGAAGTATGAAATGGCGCGCGGCCGGTATTCAAGCAACGGCGAGATGCGCGGTGTGATCTGACAACAGTGTTAGTATACTCTAGTGACCCACATTGTTGCTAAGTGAATCCAGATGTAACGGCGCGACAGTATGTGGGTAAAATGGGTTTTTACCTTAGTATTTAGATATTCGATTTAAAAAAAAATTATGTAGACTTTCTCTAGGACACCCAAGGAGTCACCCATTTAAATATAATAAGTAATTTCCATAACACCCTGTATATTTTGTATTTATGAAATACCTAAGAGTAGGTATGTACCTAAGAATTTTTATAATATGACCCTTTATTCAATTATTCTTAGCAATTGCCGTTTATGATAATCATAATTATGAAAAGTATGATAATATGTTGGTATGTTTTATATAATATAATGATACAATATTTAGAATAGCTATCAAAATTTTGACTACTGTTATAAGCAACGTAAATTATTAAAAATATCGCATTTTTAGGGGTTTTTTGAATATAAATATAATCGTAAGAAGGGGAAGTCGGTTGTATGTTGTTTTGTCAAATAAAAATAAAAACAAAACGTCTCGTTTGTTTTCAGCGTAATTTAATCCTACCATATAAATGTGTTTATATTTAAGAAACCACTACACAGTTAAATTACAGAAGATTAAAAGGGGTTTATTATATTTGGGGTATATTTCTTGGTACCTTTGATGAAGCCTTAGCTCTGATGATGGTCTTTAAGAGGCCGAAAGCGCTAAGCGATGATAGGATTAATTTACGCTGAAACAAATGAGACGTGTTGTTTTTATTTTTATATAAATATAAACAACTATAAAGGACCCCTCATAAATCATTGGGAAATTGGCTCTCGGTGAAATTAGCCAAATTTTGGATATGTTGTTCCTTTCGGTGTCCAGATCAAGAATCTCCACGGGCATAATGCTCGAAAATCTTCCCTGCGAGCAGTACCCAGCTCTGAAGGTTATTAACTTGTCTCCCGTTGGTCAAAAGCTAAACGTTCCGTCGCCAGTCAATCCGCGCTGATGTAGTCTACAGGGGCCGAGCTTGGCCCGCGATGGCATTGTTTTAATTATTATTGTAAAATTGCAATTATTAATTGATAATAATAATTATAGATCAGAAATTTGTTGGTAGCAAGAAATATAATATCTTCATATATATCCCGAAAATGCAAGGGGAAAAGAGGTAAAATCAGCGAAAATCGGGGATTACCGGTTTCTAACCTTCAGAGCTGGGTACTACTCGCAGGGAAGATTTTCGAGCTTTGTGCCCGTGGAGACTTTTGATCTGAACACCGAAAGAAACAACATATCCAAAATTTGGCTAATTTCACCGAGAGCCAATTTCCATTTTATTTGTGAGGGGTCCTTTTGGTGAAGCCCAAAGTTTGCTCAATTAATTTAAAAAAAAAAATTCTTATAAGGGTGTCCCATTTCAAAATCACCCTATAGATTAAAAACTAAGAAAGCCATGAGAAATTTGACACCGGAACGTTTCGTTTCGTTAAAAAGTGGGACAGTAAAGTGTAAACTGCAACATTCTATCTTTGATAATAACTCTAATACCCCCCAGAAAGTGCCGAAAATGGGACACCCTGTACAGTCGCCGGTTATCATGTCTTGCTTATTCCAATAACAGTACCATTAGAAAAAGGTAAAGGAAGAGCTTGAACGGTTTAAGAACCGTAACCCCGGAAATGTTTTATTCTCTCCTTGCATAGCAGTAGCGCAAAAATTTAATAAACTTATTCAAAATACTTACATGTGAATTATTTTTTAGCGTCTCTTCGTAAACAGGGATTACGTATTTAATAGACGTTACAAAGTCTTTGAGGAGAGCCAAACAATAGTGATAATTAACAAGACTACAGAGTATCCACACTTTCCAAAATATCCGGACAAGTTCAGAGTCGAAGAATATTGGTCAGCTATGATTATCAAGCCGTATAAAAATATGAATGAACCAGGTTAGTCATTTATTTTATGCTGATACCCGCGGTTTAGCTCCTGGATATGATAATTAAGAGCAACTAACTCTAGACACCCAGACTTCACCTTTTAAGAAGTGTAATTTATGCCGGATGATATCATTAAGTTGGACATTGCAAATCCCATCTAAGTTTTGATGTGGTTGGATATTGGCTTCCCTGTATATTTTATAGAAAAACTGCATTATAACTTCTTGAAGAGCCTGGCATGGTAAGTGCATGTGCCCAGGTTGAATACATTTTGGTGAGCCAATCCTAAGCCATTCAATGAGGTAATATGGCCTACACCAGCAAATTAAATTTTGACATGCCCGAAACGAAAATTAGTTTCAGTTATAATTAAATAGTAGGCAGGTACAGTACGCACAGGGGATCTTTACCCTGACGTCATCGCTTACACGTCATAAAAATCGTATGAATCAAATCAAAATTACGTGGAAGAAAAGTTGTCAAAACAAAAACTAATTTCATAACATTTTAATTGACGTAAATAACGTTCCCATATACGGATTTTTAAAAATTTCTTTAAAACTCCGAATCAAAATTTTGAGTCGGTCTTACATAAAATAGATTGTTAGGAATATGTAGGTATAAATCTGATATTCTTGAATTTTTACTGGCAGTTATGTACCTACTTCTTATTTGACAAAATGATAAACTCGGTTTGAATGTGACATTTTGATTACACAGATTAAAAAAACATCAAAGAAAGTTTAATTTTTGATTTGACCAACAGAGATCATTTGAATTAATTTATTAAAAAGTGCAACACCGTGCAATTAGATTTACAATGAACACATCTTAGAAAATACACCGTGCAGATACTATGAGCAATAATGATCATGCACTGTCTTGGACAAGACACAGTACAATTATTAGAATTACAATGCGCCGGCGGGTTAATCCGTGTACAAAAATTCCTTAAATTTTTATTTTATTTATTTAAATCAAGTTAGAGTTGACAAAATTAACAAAGAATAGGTACAATAAGTTCTACAATTTACCTACCTATCATTGAAAAACTTAGTCTTAAAGCTGGTTTACTTATTTTAAATTTAAATTACAAGTCATCATCGCATTCGGAATCTGAACTTTCATCTACATTTATAATCAATGGTTCGACTTCAATATTTACTAAATGTTGTTCTCGATTGAACCATTCTTCAATTAACTTTTCAGTATGTTCTACACAATTTTTCCAAATTTCTGCAGAACATTGGTCCAATGCTTCATTCCACATGCTTAGAACATTATCATCACCATATCCATCTCTACCAATGTGTTTGTTATAATACGATTTAGCATGGGCCCAAATTAATTCTATAGCATTAAAGTCACAATGGTAAGGTGGAAGTCGTAACACTTCATGGCCATGCTCCCGTATCAACTCGTCAATTACATATACATTTTCTTTTCTATTATTTTTTGCTAACTGTAATAGTTCTGGTTTCAAAAGTTGTTCATTATAAGTTATATTATTGCTTTCTAACCAAAAAATGATTTGTGCTTTTGTGGAAGCAGTAGAGGGTTGTTTTTCTTTAAGCAAACTATGATATGGCGCATTTTATTGAACTGTCATATTTGTATTTTTCGACCAATTTTTACCACATTTTGAGACGAGATTGTGAACTTAATTTGGCGATTTCAGATTTGATTTTCCCCGAAATACGTTCTGTGAACCTTCTAGTTTCGATACATATACAGAGCGTTTGGAAATTCGGGCGATTTTACTTATTTTTTTCGAAATTAAAAAAACATGTTTTTACGTTTTTCGAATGGCAAAATAGCGGAGCGGAGACTTATCCACAATTTTTAGGGTTAGGAATACTTTATTACAATAAATAAATAACAATAAATATCAATATGTACTTACCACTAACACAAAAAAGCGATACCAAAAGCTCTGAAAAGAACTGTTTGCAGGAGTAAATGAAGTTTTAATGCACAAAAATGTATAAAAACGAAAAAATTGTGAATCAATTGTCACAATGACGTTTTTGTAATTTGTAGTACTGCGTAAGTCAAAATAATTATTTGGCAACTCTTCTTTATAATTCTTTCTCTGTCTAACACGTTTAATTCCGGACGACGTATAATATACAATTTTTATTCGCCTTTATATCTGTACCAAACAAAGTTGCAGAGATATGAAATATGTCGGGATATCTATTTGTTAGCGATGACGTCAGGGTAAAGATCCCCTGTGCGTACTTTATGTTACACATATATACAGGGTTGCCCAGAAGTCCGGAATAAAATTAATATAGCTTTAACCTGTAACTTTTGGGGAAAACGCTTGGACACGTCAATTTAGTTTTATATATGCTCACATTTTGACGTTATTCGTTTGTTTTTTATAGACATTTGTCAAAGATATGACGACATCGATCTTTTTTTTTTAATAGAAACATACAGCTTGTGATACATCATTTGAAAGCTAATATCTCGTACAGTATGCTCATAAATTTTAGCGCGATTCTGTCGAGCTATTTCAAAATGGCGACTGTTTAAATTTTTTTTTAAATCTCTGTTTAAATATACGGAAATTATAAATCATTGATGTTTTTTTACCTTTCAAGGTAAGAAATCTTCTGAACGCGATACAATTAAGATTTCTTACCTTGAAAGGTAAAAAATATCAATGATTTATAATTTCCGCTTGTTTAAATAGAGATTTTTTAAAAACTTTTAACCGAATTTCACTAAAAAGCTCGTAAAAGAAGAAGAGAGTGTCACTCGTATATAATATAATATGTAAACACTACCTAACCTTAAAATTAATGTATTTTTAATTTGGTGCATTAGTAGCTGATAATAATTCCCAAAATAGTCAATATAGTCATTAATTTTTGGGTTAGAAAAAAGTGAAGTTAAGAAACATACGACGTCAGATGAAAGTTAAAATAAAACTCATCGTGTCGATTGTTACAAATATTCGGACGGAATTTGGCACCAATCAGGGCACCGTCGGATCATCATATCGTCAGAAATCGTATGCATGGAACGCTGTCTTTAATCCAAATTTTGATTGCAATATTTTTCCTAACTAACCAGTGAAATTTACATTAAAAAAGTTGAAATCCGGTCCGGTCGAATGTTTACTTTCACAGGGAAATTTCCGAACTGCGCCAACTCACTATTACCCGTTCGATGTCCATAGAGGGGACATAATTGCTGATGGTATTAGCAATATAATGGTTATATATATATATATGTGGTATGTAATGTTAAATTAAAGACTTAATAAGAAAAACAATGGTGGCTTTTATTTTGGATGTGTGATTGCCGGATTGGTGACACGAAAATATTTATGATGTGAAACAATCTTTATTTGTTAGCATTATGTGAATTTTTGGCAATAGCGTCATAGACATTATTTGCTGGTGTTTGCTGTATTCCCTGAATTATGACAGTTTCATGGTTTTGCCATCACATTTTATTGAATAGCTTAAGATTGCCTCACCAAAATGTATTCAAACTCGACACATGGGCTTACCATGTCTTCAAGAAGTCATAATTCAGTTTTTCTATAACATGTGGAGCCAATATTCAGCCACCTCAAAAATTATATGGGAATTCCTATGTTCAACTTAATGATCACCCGGTATACTTTAACTATCGCTATACTAGGAAGGTATCAACATAAGCCAATCCAAATACCATCCCCACGTTGTTCACAAAACATATGCCGGATTATAGGTTTGTTTTCTTGACCGTTTTTTTAACAAATTAGAGGTAGTTTGTTCCTGGGTCTCTGTCACTTTTGTAATGAAAATACAATTTTCAGTCAACGTTTCGGTTCATTTTATTTAAACCATCGTCAGAACTATTTGATCATAAATAAAAAAAGGCATATAAACAAAATTAGAAAAAGCAACATTTTTTGATGGTGTTAAAAGCAAAATTCCTATTTTATGTTAGAGTTAGTCATGTTTAGAATGAAAACAAGAAAATATATAAATAACAGAATGGACATACCTTGTACAATTCTCACCCACTTACACTAAGATAGCATTGAAATTAGAAACATTTTGTCACGTTGTTTAATGGATGTGAACTAAACTATTTTAGCAATAAGACAGGTTAATATTTAGTTACAATAAAATATGCATACCTTCTATTTTATTGTAACTAAATATTAACCTGCCTTACTGCTAAAATAGTTTAGTTCACATCCATTAAACAACGTAACAAAATGTTTCTAATTTCGATGCTATCTTAGTGTAAGTGGGTGAGAATTGTACAAGGTATGTCCATTCTGTCATTTATATATTTTCTTGTTTTCATTCTAAACATGACTAACTCTAACATAAAATAGGAATTTTGCTTTTAACATCATCAAAAAATGTTGCGTCTTTCTAATTTTCTTTATACGCCTTTTTTATTTATGTTCAAATAGTTGTGACGATGGTTTAAATAAAATGAACCGAAACGTTGACTGAAAATTGGATTTTCATTTCAAAAGTGACCTTATTTTACGTGAGACACCCTATGATTTTTTTATTTTTGATTTCAGCGTTAAGTAAGTAATATATCAATCATTTTGAGTAGTATTTTGTTTATTCGATTTAAAGACAAATTTTGAAAAAAAATTGTGTGTTTATATTAAAATATATTTGTTACTATTATTATCGATGCATTACCTAGCTAACTTATTCAATTTATGTTGTTTTTCTAAAATTAAAACAATATCGCATACTATATTACGCTGGTGCACAGTTATCAATTTTTATACCAATGGCGACATTTTTGAAACGTTTATTAAAACAACGGTATGATAACAACAATGTTAATATATGAAACTTTGTTTATTTGTAATTACTAGTCTTATAACCTGAAAATAAAAAAATCGCATAAGAATATATATGAGTTTTTTACATTAATTTCACTGTACAATACACTCCTGAATTTTCATCCGCTACCCCGACTCACCCTGTATATAAGTTCAATTTTATCTATAAATCATGTGATTTATGATGGACATATGAAGAACGAACTATATTTAAATCTATTAAATAAAGAATTACAGCAACGCATTTTATGTTTATTTGATAAATGATTTACCATAAAACTTAAGATAACGATTGATATTCCAACAGGATAGCGCCCTTACCGTACAGGACACCATTTGTAAACTAGTTAAATCGTCGATATGAAACATGGATTGGATACTTTGGCCACCTAGAAGTCCAGATTTTACACCATTGGATTTTGTGGGGAGTTTTACAAGAAAAACATAAAAGAATAGATCAATGCTCAGTGCATTCGAAAAAAAAAAATTAGAGATGTCATAAATAACATAAATTAAAGGATCTATAGAAAATGTTGTAGATAAAATTGAACTTATGTATACAACATGTATTGCGATGGAATGTTGTGCAGATTTTATAACTTGTATAAATAATAACTATACTCTATTCAAAACCGAGAGTCAGTATACGTAACTAAGTCCCCGTGATTTTTAATATTCACCAGGACCGCACTAAGAAATGGTAATATTTTCCATGCATATAAAGGAGACAATCAATGGTGATACGTTCTTCTGTGTTATCAGTGCTGCTAGACATAGTTACTTAACGGTGATTAAAAGTAGTCTCGGTTTAGGCCCCAGGCACTGTTATAAAACGGTATTAAAAACACAACAAACCTCCACTCCCTCGCCTCCATTAGATGTTTTATGGCTGATTAACCAATCGTAATGCAGGATTTCCAGTATCGATCGCGGATCAAGCGTGCGATACGCGTGGCCTAGTGTTACATTTACTGACTCTTGGTTTTGAATAGGGTATAACTTGTTATTTTGCTCGGGTTCAAGGAGAAATAAAATCTGCATAATTCAGCATTTTATGTACATTTCAAAGAGTTTTTACGGCTAAAAGTTGACAAACGGAACAGCGTATAATAAATACCCTATACGGTGTCTTTTTAAAACCCGAACACCCTTTTTCCTCGCTCAGATTGCATTTTTTTGATTTCGACTTCCTCAGATGATTTTCGTAGTTTTGAAGGGGAAATCGAATGGCACAGGTTTTTTTCACCTGCGGTGTTCAGGTGGTGCGCAGGGCAACTTTTTTTTTTAAATGGGAACCCCTTTTTTTTCCCAGGTTCCGAAACTTCATTAAAAAACGAGCAACTTTCGTTCCAAACATTTTTTTATTCAAATCGATCCTGAACTTTTCAACGACGAATTGTTACACTACCAACAAGATGGTGCCCCGGCTCATTTCACGGTACCTGTTCGCCAATGGTTCAACGATCATTTTCCTGGACAGTGGATCCGGCGGCTCGGCCCCGTATTATGGCCCGCAAGATCACCAGACTTAAAAAATTAGTTTCAACCTCAAAATTGTTTCTGATTTCATTTTGCCACTTACTTTGTCTGAGTTCAGGATCGATTCGAATAAAAAAATGTTTGGGACGAAAGTTGCTTATTTTTTAATGAAGGTTCGGAACCTGTGAGAAAAAAAACGGGTTCCCATTTAAAAAAAAAGGTTGCCCTGCGCAGGGCACCACCTGAACACCGCAGGTGAAAAAAACCTGCGCCATTCGATTTCCCATTCAAAACTACGAAAATCATCTGAGGAGGGCGAAATCAAAAAATGCAATCTGAGCGAGAAAAAAGGGGTTTTAAAAAATACTATTTTACGTTTATCATAAATAGAATAATATGTTAGCTAATACATTGATTATATTAGCAAGCAAATATTTTTGACTATAATCAAAAAGATGTTAAAAATAGAACAACTGAATACCATTCAAAATTGTGACGAGCATGTTGTGATATATGTGGTCGTGATAAATATTACTTGGAATTGGATGTAGAATTAAACAATAAAAAAAAACATAAAGTGTCTTATTTAAAATAAGAAAGTTGGTCCTGGGTTAAGAGAAACTAAACATCCTGTATGCGTAAAAATAAATTTCTAAATATGTGTCATTCCAAATTTTTATAACCGTGTAAATAAGTATATTATATTTTTTTTTGTTAAAAATAACGTCGGAACAGAACAAAGGAACACACTTACTCCGTTGTGCTCTGTACTATTTTGATGATCAATGGATAGGAACAAATGTATTCAGTGGCCTCCACAATCACCAGACTTATCCCTTCTTCTTGATTTCTTTTTGTGGGGCTATTAACCAAATTCACAAGCAACGTACAATAACGTTGACGCCATAAAGACTACAGTTTTAGGGGTAAGATAGATGGATGGTAGGTCGCCAATACATACTCTTTGAGCAATTCAAAAACGTGCACATACATGTATTTTGAGCAGAAGAAATATAATATAAGAAAATACTATTCTTCATAAAAAGTTTGGTTTACAGTAAAAACTCCTACACCACGAATAAATCACAAATATAACGTACAGAGTGGTCAAAAATTAAGAAAATGTGCTGAAATACTATAAGTAAATTAATAATAATGTTCATGGTACATAAAACTTTATTAGAAAAAAGTTGCTATCGATCAAATTTAATGTCAAAATATAAAATAACATTCATCTACGAAGGCAAGTTATTTTCATCATTTATTCTTGCCATGAGAATATGAACATCGGATTTAAAAAAAAATTAAAAAATATTTTTTTATTAGGCTTGGCGCAATTGAGCCACCATTATTTTTTTAAATCTTGGAAAAGCGTTATCAAATCCTTGCACTTCATTGTAGGCTTGTGTAATTATGTTTATTTATTCATTGGTAGTTATAATAAGCACAATTTCTACTTTCTCTTGATTAATAATTCCCATTTTGAAGCAATTAAGTTTTAAGAATCACATTGATGTTTATTTTACCATTAGAAATATTGAAGATTTCCATATATTGGGCAAGAATAAATAGATGAAATTATTTTTCCTTCATAAGTGGCGGTTATTTTATATTTTATTTTTAACAACTTTTTTCTAATAGATTTTTCTGTATCCTGTAAATCAATGATACATTCTTCTTTTTTCACCCTTCTCTACGTTATATTTGTGATTTCTTAGTTGATATTCTGGCGTCGGTTAATTCGTCGTTATATCAATGCAACTTGATATGCTTTCAGGTATAGAATTTAGCCTGACCTACTTCGACAACCCGGGAGTCAACATACCCTCGTCGGTCACAACGTGGGTTGCTAAAAGTGCTATGCCGAATTACCTGTCGAAATTGCGATTCGCAAGTAAAAATTACAGGGAATACTGCATAAAAAGTGGTACCAGCAAAGCGTGCGACGTGTACAGGAAGGCGGAACAGGCTCGCAGGGAGGAGGAAGAGAAAAATAAACTGGAGTACTGTTCAAGCGAGAGACTAACGGTAATGTTGTCTGATATATTTGAAGATATCCAAAGAAAAGCTAATGAAAAATTCTTTAGAAAGTCGGAAAATATAAACTCAGGTAGATATATTGTTAAATGTCCTTTTAACGTTATTGTGAAGTATAGCTTCCTGCAGACAGAACATTTGTAAACTTTTGTGACGAATAGGAGATTGATGAGTAAAACCGATCCATGTCGTCGGTCTTAATTGTGACACTACGTAGTTGCCAATGTGTCCAAGTATTCCTCCTTTACACTACCCATCAACCTGTTTTTCATTTTAAGAGAATAGCCTGTAATTAGAGGACAGGGGGGGTGAAGTGTCAAAATATCCTTATTTTTGTCTATAAAGGAAGGGGAGGGGGATAAAAAATTTAATAAAATAACACTAATTTCCAATAAAAA
The DNA here is from genome assembly GCA_963991005.1 of Barypeithes pellucidus. Taxonomy (NCBI): domain Eukaryota; kingdom Metazoa; phylum Arthropoda; class Insecta; order Coleoptera; family Curculionidae; genus Barypeithes; species Barypeithes pellucidus. Next base: position 40,951,614 of record OZ022559.1, read on the forward strand.
ATCGTAAATATTCAATTTCCCAGCACTTTCCTCACTAATTTTTTATAGGCAAAAGATGTGTCATAAAATCAGGGTATTATGGAAATGACGTATTATGTTTAAACCGGCAAATCCTGAGATGAAAATGAATTGAAGAAAAATAATCAGAAAAGGCGCTTTGAATTATTAAGCGAAATTATACACTTTATATGAAATCTAAAAATTTACATGGCCGCTACTCACGACGGTCGCAATTAATAAAATAAAAGGTCTTCAGTGTTAAAAGACGTCAGCGTATTTCGGCCGATGTTGTCATATCTACACGGCAAACTCTTTAAAAAGAAATTATAATTTTAACAATTTTTCATTCTATCGTTTATGAACAAATTTGATTCTAGAAAACCGACGACGAAATACGTTTTGCAATACAAATAATAGTAATACCATACACAAATTTCAAATTCGTCACAAGCACAGGAAAGTAAAAGATCAAACGTCATTGAATTTTTGAATGGTCTGTCAAACTCTTTAAAAAAAATTCAATTTTACACATGCTCCTCTCTTACCTTTACTTATTTAAAAACAATAGTTTCATAATTTCTATAAAAAAACCTAAGTTTTAGGAAAAAAACTCTTGCCAAACTTAATGTAAAACTGAAATTGCATATAAATTATAAAAATGAATTACCTTACTTGTATTTATCTTATAACTAATGAGCGGGACATCCAGGACATACATAATCAGTTGTTTATTCTTTTTCATAATAATACTTTATTCATGGGACACGACAACACTGAACAACACATAGTGGAAGAGAACTAATAAGTTTTTTGTTGACGTTGTAAACGGCAGCTGTTGCGAAGAAACTACCGGTCTTAAAATTCCATATTACAACAGAACGACCTAAATAAACACCTGCAAAACCGATCGGGTTGGGTGTTGGTTATCCGATAAAACATGCGCATCCCAACGCGGTCTTTTTTGTGCTGGCAGCCCGCAGTCGCTAGCATACACTCATATACAAACTACGTCTGCTCAGTCGAGCCGAGTCTGTGGCAAAGATGGGGAGATGGCAGTGTAGCCTTTGTCACTTTGAATTTGAATGCAGGGTTGTTCTAGGGCGTACTTTTGTACCGAATTCAGTACACTTTACAAAATTATTGGCACGTTGGTACTACTTTCGAGTTTTTGGTACGCTGTCCATACAAGGTGTTTTATTATGTAGGGCTGTTGAAAGTAACGACTTTATAATAAATTCGGTACAATTCTATAAAATTGTACCGAATTTTATAGAAATGTACCATGTGCCTAAAAGTAGGAGGCTACTTCACTGGACACCAACTTAAAAAAACTTAGAGTTCTAGAAAAAAAAATGGTCGTTACCTTCACCAAGAAAGTGAACTGAAAAAAAAGTCGTTACTTTCAACAGCCCTACATAACAAAATAAATACTTGGATGGACAGTGTACCAAAAACTCAAAAGATGTACCAACGTGGGGCATTCAGCAGAACCCATCAATTTATAAGCGATTAGTAATAATCTGCTGAATGCACTAAAAATTCGATTTCACAAATCGATGGGAAATCGGACGCCATTTTTTCCATCGAATTTAAAACGCGATTTGTGATTTGACAGCGATTTATGTCAGTTTTCTTTGTCCGGTTGAGGACTTAAATTTATAAAAAATTACGAAAGAATGAATTAAAATTATAAACACCCGTTAGTGAAAAATAGCATTAAAAATAAAATTATCCATTTCGCCCAGAATAAAATGTAAAATTTGATGAAAATATTGCTGCTGAAATGCAGCCAATACTTTGTACCGAATTCCGTACAAAACTTAAAATGACGGCACACACGCGGCTTCCAACGACATTGAGGTGACGTAGTTCGTGTTCCTATATGTCGCGGAACGCTTGCGGTCTTGTCAGTGTAAGGTCGACAGGGTCGAGATATAGTTGATTTCGTTGTTAAAACCAATACACGCGCAACAATCCGCTGGGTTTTCAGATGGTAGTTGATGGGTCCGGGGTGGTTCAATCCTCGAACTCAGCTGGCTAATACTGTATTTCCTTAGGTTTGGTCGCTGGTTGGTTTTAAAGGTATTGTAAGGTTAAACAAGTTGTAAGGTAAAATAAATCTATTATCTTCGTGTTAGTAATGATGTACAAAAAGCACAATTTCTATATATGTGACAATCTGTGATGGTAGGCTTACTTACATGTTAGTCTTAGTACTACTTATCTTTAACACATGGTTCACTAATCTGTTGTGTGATACGACCTGTTATGACTCAGTACTTAGACGTTAAACTGGTAGTAAAATTGGTAATTTAACAATGGTAGTTTCTGGTAATTTAACAATGGTAGTTCCTGGTAATACTGTCGGTGCAGAATGCTCACTAATCTTTTATGTGAGATACCCTGCCCTGGTAGGATAAAACTGTCGGTGCAGACTGCTCACTTTCTAATATATGAGTTGACCTGCCCTGGTAATTAAGAAAAGTCCCTGACTTTAATGATTGCAAAGCCCCTTCACTCGCCCGTACGACCCTGTCGTTCCGTAACACACAGTTTGGAGGATCTCTTCACAATGGTAATAAAACCGGTGTATTGGGCCGAAAAGATCGACGCGCTAGTTACTTGGCCAATAGAAAGACGAGATGCTCGTTGGGACATGATACGCGCTGACCACGAGATTCATAGTTGGAACGCTAAACAATCATGTCCCATAGGTCAAAAATGGGTGAAAAATAGACAGGTCGACTGGACCGTCTTTAAAACTAATCGATAATTCACTTTCAAGTTTTTTAAAATGCATTTAAATATTCTTTGCTAACAGGAGTGACAAATAACGGATATATTGCGTGTCACTCTGATACATGCATGTATTTAATAACAAGGGAGATGTTTGTTTGCCGTGTCTAGGATGTTGGAATGTTCGTACAGTTATGTCAAAATATGCAAATATGGTTTTGATGTTGATTTGTGTATTTATATTATATTACTTGATTATGCTTATATTAGGCTCGGAAAATATGTTTGGGATTGGTATATAGCGCAAATTACACAAAAGGAGTTATTGTTATGATTAAACTGATAGATTATTTGGCTATTACCGAGCCGTACCTAATTGGACGTGTTATAAGTTGCATGGACATGTCTTATACGTTCTTGAAGGTAATAAGCGAATTCTTAAGCGTGTTGTTAGAGGGATACGGGTACTGTTTCACAACAGTAGTAGTGTCGTAAAAAATTTTATTTAAAGTCAAATTTCGTCGCGTCGCGTATACTAAATTCTAAAGATTATGTATTATTATTGTGTATTTTCAAAAACTATCGGTTCTGTTTCACTATTATTGAGTTCTGTCTTGCTGTCAAAATCGAATCTTCGAGCATAAAGTGTTTACAGGAGTGTTCCCATGAAAAAGAAAAAACAGTTGATTATGTATGTGCCTCTGGACGTCCCGCCCTTTAGTTATAAGATACATACAAGTAAGTAATTAATTTTTATAATGTATATGCAATTTCAGTTTTACATTAAGTTTGGCAACATTGCCATTGGGTTTGTTGGTTGAAATGTTGTACAGTAGCGCGGACTGACGTATGAGTAAGAGTGTTTATTACCCCACTGTTAAAACGGTCGATTTAAAAAAAATATATGTAGCGCTTCTCTAGGACACCCCAGGAGTCACCCATTTAAATATAATACATCATTTCCATAACACCCTGTATTTAATGCAATTAACTTATGTGCACTAAATAAATGCACACTTACAAGACAAGCAACACGAGCTAAGAATACCCGGCATTTTTTAGGTGCATTAGAAAAAAAGGAAAATGCTTCATCATTGCCCGAAGAAGTTCAACAAACACAACCTGCCTCAACCTCAAGTAACCAAAAACAAACCAAAAATAAGTTTTGGAAATATTTACATCCTATGTATTACTTTACCTAACTTTTTTACTTAGAATATTCTATATAAGCAAACAGTAGTCATAATAAGGCTGTACCTAATCCTAATAAGATGTTATAAATAAAATTTGACTATGATTTGTTATTTTGTAGGTTTATTTCAACGTAATGTGATACGACACAGATTTTATCTGAATTTAACAGTATTGTAAGTAAAGTACATGCTTTCTCAACGCAAGAAAAAAAAATTATATTATAGTGTGCATAAATGTATAACTTCCTATCGTTAACTTTGAGCACCACCACAGACTAAAAACCGAGTGTTATTTAAATTATTTTGTTTTGTGATTGTGTGTCAATGCGATTCATTGATGATTCATTTGCGTGAATAAATCTAGTAGTTTATGTGAAAAATCAACAAAAAAAGCAGCATATTCTGACTTACTGACAAAATTATAAGCACAAGGAATGAAAAGTTTATATTTTCTAATTGTCCAACCAAAGAAAAAAATTGTAAAAGTATTGATGTTTTTGTATAATATGCAGTATACAGTAAGCTCTAATTTTACCAAAGGAAAACGACATCGTCATTAGCCGCAAAGAAAATATAACATTAGCCGTGCATGACAGCTAGTTAACCTATGCGTACCGTGTGGTATTTAACCGACTTTTGTTTATGAATTCGCGGAAAGGGTTCCCAACTTGAAGTGGAAAATTATCGATAGTGCTCAAGTTCGATATATCGATAGTAAAGGTGGTAAACTATCGATAGTTTATCATACACGGAAAGATAATTACTTTGATTCGGGGCCCGGCTGAACGGAATAATTTACAATCGACATCTAAAAAAAAGAAGGTCATTTTACATTGAAATTTTATTAGAAATAACGTTTTCGATAGCGATAGTATCGAGCGTCACTATCGATACTTCTCCACCTCTATTTCCAACCTGGTAGTGGCAACACCGCTTGCAGTTTTCTGAAGTTCTTGCACTGTGAAAGAAACATCTGTTATCTGCTACTTTTTACTCCCAAATAGGAAATTATACACAAAACAGGAAGTTAAAAATGGAAAAACGGAAATTATGCTGTTTTTAGTGATTATTAGATCTTTTCAAAGCCCATGTGCTGTGATATTAGTGATTCTTTCATATATGGATCAAGAAGGCAGATTACATGTCCTCATTAGCAGAGGCAGAGGTAAAAATATAATAAATCTAATTTTTAAATATACATCTTTGTGTATAAAGCTTCAATATTATTTATTACCTGCAATATCTACTCAAGGATGTGTTGGAATAATTATGGAGCACAGAAGTGAGTACATGTACATAGTTACTTAAGAGTTCAAGGAGTTATTAGGTAGTATATTCTTCTATGTCCCAAATTTGTCCGACTTTCTTATTCATGTAGTAGGAATCATTTTATATGAACTGAGAATCTATTAAAGACTAAGTAAAAGATTCGGCATACTCTCGGCTCTCCCCAATCTTTTCGGATACCTGCTGTGTTGAGAAAGTTCTCACAGGTGTTATTGAGCCACTCATTGTCCATCTCAATTGTATTTATATTTTCTAACTAAGGTAAATGACCCTATATTTGACATGTTAAGACACAAACTAATTTAAAAGCCATGTTAAAATGAAGACCTCAAATTTGACAGGTTAAAAAAGGTTTTGGACATTAATTTGACGCTAATTTGTACCTAATATTGACAGTGTACCAAAAATTGACGGTTATGTGTACCTATATTAAACATTCTTTTTATATCAACTTTGTAAGTAATTAAGTAAGTACTTATACTTAAATAGGTACGATTAATGAATGTTAGTGAGTACTTATACTCATTTTTAGTTTTAGGTGGATTTATTCTGAGGTATTAAAGTAAACAAAAAACAACAACGAATTTTATTTAAAAAAAAATGGACATAAAAGTACGAAAATGAATACAAATAAATGTCTGCAAATAAATTTACGTAGGTCATTACAAAACTCATATATTTTTCGACTTCGGGCACAGAAAAAATGCCTCTATTATTTACAGAGGTTGGAGGAATAATTTTTGCCTTTAAGTCTTTTAAAGGGTACCATAATTCGTCCGGGTCACTAGGCCATTTCCAATAGTTTAGGCCACTTCGTACCATAGCGGTAACGAAGAACTTGTTGTAGTTTGAAACTTTTGTGACCTGTCCAGGAAATTTGTCACCCTCATATTCAACTATAACGTAATCATTGACATTAATTTTTGTAAGAACTTGTTGATTAGACTCCATTGTTTCTTTTCTAATTGTAGAGTTTACTTTACTACTTCTGCGAAGTTTCTTAATGACAATATTTCTTTCCTTATTTTCATCCATTTGTTGCTTTTTCTCTTCCCGTTTTCTTTCATTTTCTTTCTTCAAATAATATTCCTTCCATTTTTCTGACGAGCAGACGCTTGGAATTTTTTCTCGAACCCTAATTGACTTTTTATTAGTATTTTCTTCTGGCCAAAATAAAATAGACCTAAAGGGAGAAGGTATCACGGCATTATTGTTTTTGTTGGGTTTGATATTTTCAGAATTATCTTTATTTGTGTCGTTATTATCTTCGTTTTCATCTTGTATCTCCACTTTGTCTTTTCTCTCTTTTCCATTTTCTCCATTAATATTTTCAGTAGTTGATTCCAGTTCACATCCCTTATTTCCATAAAACACTATTATATTTCCCGAAGTATTATTCATAATAAAATATTCATTTATTTCATCAAACCATTTCTTTATCTTGGTTTCCGAAACAGCTGCCCTAGAGCTTGTTAAGTTTTGAGCCATCCGTTGACTTATTTCCGAGTGCCGTTGTAAAAATCCCTCAAACCAATGCCTTCCTGGTCTACCATTCGTAAAATTAGTGGACCTCTTCAGTTTCTTTACAAGCATGGCTACACTATCAAGTAATTGATCTTTTGTAACGGGAAATCCTGTTTTAGCGACATTGAGTATCCAGTGTACTAATACATTTTCTTCTGCTTCAGTTAAAGTGGTGCTAACTCCACTTTTGCAATGAAGGGGAAATTTTCCAGAGACTTTATAGGAAAGAGTAATTCGTGGTACTTTGAACTCTTTAGCTGCAGATGCACAAGAAACACCATTATTTACAGCCTCTATGGCTCTGCTTAGATCTTCCTCAGAGTATTTTCTATATTTTTTTTCATTTTCAGTCATATCTGAAAAATATTTAGCCTCATAAGTCTGCAATTATTCATGCCTTCCAGAGGAACATATTTTTGACACCCCATGACCCAAAAATTGACATGTATGTCAAATTTAGGGTTTTAAAATTTCCTAGGTCAAACAATTAAAACGAGATGTAAATACAAATTTTACATGGGATGGCAAAGGAAAATAAAGCTATCTTTAAATTTTGATGGTCGTTCCTATATTTGACACCCTATGTCGAATTTAGGGCACTCTAGTTTAAGTATGTCCCAAATTTTGACACCCCAAAAAAGTAAGGCTAGGGCAATAAAATGGTTGTATTTTTCATAAAATATTAATTTTAAGTCTCCTTGAATGATAAAACATGCATTAGAAGATTTATAATACCGAAAGGAACCATATGGGTTATATTTTAAAAGTAGTATGTTTTGTACTTACCTTAAACGTATTTATAAAGCCGCGACACAACAACAGGTGATCCCCAGGTCAGACGTATTACAAATGAGTTTTTGAGAGATGTCCTTGCAACTAGGCGAGAAATCACCACCAGTTGGTATAAAATATAGATAATAGATGGCGTTCTTACCGAGAATTTATCAAATAGTTAAATTATTTGCTTATTTTTTTACTTTAACGGTAAAACCAGTCAAATATATGGACACTGTCAAAATTAGGGTCATTTACCTTACCTAAATAGATCTTTTGAAAAGGCCTAGAATGTCATGCAATTTACACAGCTTTTAGCAAAGCATTCGACAAAGTCAACCAAGCCATCCGTATTTCTAAACTCTCTTATCGGGCCAACTGTTATTATGGACAAAGTAGGTGGCTGTCTTTATGACCTTTCTAACTCTGGCTTTAGTTGCCACTGTTAAATATTTTCTTGGACAGTAAATTGACCTTCTCGAATCACTTTGAAAGCATTATTGGTAGGACACCTATAAATTTAAATATAAATTTTTTTAACATAATCTAAGTAATGCTATTTAAAGAATATGAAGAAAAAATAAATTTACTATTATATAATTTCTAAGGATACTTATTTCCAGTACAGGGAATATTAAATAACTCAAGTGTGAAGTGGTCAGCTATGTGTTATTTTAACTGCAACAACAAGTTTTTTTCTCAAGCCAGTGGCGTAAGTACAGCTACCCCTCAATATAATTTTAACCAAACAATGTTAAGCCATGTCTGAAGTTTTTGTTTAGGAATAAGAAACTGTAAATGTCCATGTTAATTATACAAGAACAAAGATCTTCTTATATACGCATCACCGCTGTAGCACCTACACCACCTGTATAAGATAAAAAAAAAGACCTATTTGTGATAAAAATGTGTGGTTATACTTACATCATAAAATCTCTCATCCCAAAATTTCCCGATATTGTTTAAAAAACCCTCGAAACGTCATTAAACCACAATGTGTCATACATCGTTGCATTCGGAAGAAAAGAAGCTATCAAATTCCAATATCAGAAAAACAGGACCGTATTTAAATAAGAAAGTTGATAATGGCCCTTCAAAGACGACTCCATCAGATTACAAAACAATTAACCCTGTTAGATAGAGCTCAAAAAGTGGCAATGCAAAAGTGCGATTTACTTTAGAATTCGATCTCAAAAAAACCCAGGAAAGCAATGAAACGATTTTTCAGAATTTCGTTTTTTTCCGGATATCTCCGGAACTACTTGGAATTTTAAAACTTTCTAAACGGCATATTATTAGGCACGTAAATGCGCAACTTTACCTCCATTTAACCGACTTCGTATCTCTTACGGTTTCCGAGATCCCTGTACCAGCCCTCCTTATCTTGGACACGTTGTATAGGACATATATGAATTTTTCAACTTAAAATTGGTCCTGGAACCTCCGATTAGTAAGATTTAAGCAAGTATACATTATTAAAAAGCTACTTTAATCAACTTTCCAAATCGGTATTCATAGAAAAAAATAGTTTTTGGGCATTTTTTCAAGTAACCTACAAACAATTATTTTTGAGTTTATATCTAACAAGGCTATTAGATTCCCTGTTGAGGTCTCTTAATGGTTTTAATAATATCTATCTATTTGCCTTGAAAGATGTATATTGTGTTGTGATTCGTTCTGTGCTAGAATGTTCCTGCCCTGTGTGGTCTTCACATTTATGTTGACATGTTAGAAATGATCTCGGAAATTTTTTTAAAGATTTATAGCTTTCAAAATTGGTATGAAGGATATTAATCATGAGAACCTATTGAGCCTCTTAATCAACTCTTGAACAGAGGAGACTTTATCTTTACCACTGTACCATCGTACCGATAAGAAACTAGTACAGAAAAATTTCTTATTTTCTTCTCGACTATTAGGAATTATTTACTGTCTACTCTGGTACCAGTAAAATGTCATATACAAATTTTATATGTCAACATAGATTGTCACTTTATCATTAACTTGTCAAACACATTTTTTTTAAATATGCCACAATTATCCCTCTAGCAAAAGGCTATTATCTACAGTCGGTTGCGAGATGGTGCTTTTATCAGGGATATTGCAGACGAACTGGGAGTAAACAGAAATACCGTGTTGTTGGCAAACAAAAAATAGCAAGGCATCGGACTTTTATTAGGAGCAGTTTCAGGTTCCCCTAGAATGATTGCTAAAGATGAAAATAGAAGAATACTAATTATCAAGAAATAATAAACAGGAATGTTCTATGACTACATATTAAAAAAAAATTGTTGCTACGACCAATTTTGGTGTTTGTATATTTTTACTTTCTGTTAAATTTCTTTTATTATTCAGTTTTATTTTCATTAAATATACCTACTTTAAATAAAGCATTTGACTTTTTCTTAATAAAAAGTATGTAATACATTTAGTTCCTCCATATAAACTTCCGCTCAGCTTTATAAACAAGTAACATATTTTGATGCCACCTCGTATCGCAAAATACAAAAGTTAAATTATGTAACCTAGGTTACTTTCTAAAAGTACCTAATTTTTAGCCTTTACTGTCGAGCACCTTTTATAGTCTATTATGTATTTCCGTTCCCAGTTTTGAGATTTTGCTGTCCTAGTTTTTTATCGGCATGATGGTACCTTCTATAAAGTGTTAAATAATCTTATTGAGTATCCAACATTGCTACTATAAATTTTTTAGTACCTTCAAGAGTTACTAGACTACCCTACTAAGCATTAAATTCTTAAAAATAATAATGATCGAAATTGGGACATCCTGTACTTTTAAATTAAAATAGAGGCTTCATGAACGTTTAACTGATAGTGATAGTGATTACACATTTTCCGCAAAAATACTTTTAACTGGAGCAAGATAAGATAAGCCCAGAGATAGATACACAAATTGCCCATAATTCAGTATACAGTTGTACAGTGTTTCTTTAGTGTAGATTTTTTTAATACATATTTTAATGGGAACAAATAAATATTGACAGGTTAATCTACCTTATAATGATTTATTATGATTATATTCGGTAGTGATCTGTTTTTTTACTATCAGAATCTGTGCTTCTGGCCTTTTATGATTTACTATGTGACTTAGGTTTGGTAACTTAGTTAATTCTTTGGATTTAATTATAATTGCAGGTAATGAACATATTAGAAATATAAGTTAGGAACATAACCTTGAAAGAATTCGTACACAATTTTCGTTTCATGATTATTGTACACAATTGTGACTGATTATTGGCATTATGAATGCGATTAACGTTATGAGTACCTTAGATTTCTTATTTTTCAAACACAGAATGAGAGTTTAAAAGGTCTAATTCAGAGTGCTAAGGCTAAGATAACTATTATCCTGTATAAAAAATGACTAGTTTTTATGATTATGATATATGATATAAAAAGACCCGTACTTTTTCTAATTTTTCTCAAATTTTTAAATCTTTAACTGCATTAGTTTACAAAGCAAGGCCAAATTCCCTTTGACATGTTTGGAGATGGGTAGTATTGTTTTCCTGGTTTTTTTTGCGATCGAATTCTAAAGTAAATTGTACTTTTGCATTGTCACTTTTTCCGCTCGTCTTCGAAGGGCCATTCCAAAACAATAATAAAACGAACAACGAAAAAAGTAAGAACTACATAATCAGGTGTTCAAAATGATTTCCGTTATTCTCTAAGCACAAATAACATCTTCTAACTGCCACATAACAGTTTTTTGAGATAAAATAAAACATGCGATAGAATATCAAAGTTATTTGATATGTTCCATATTTTCTGGAAAATGGAAAACCTCTTAAAACACTCTCAAACGATCACAATGGGAATGTCAAGTGAAACAAATCACGCGTCACCATCTTAATTTTTTTGTTTCAAGCGCATACTTTCTTTTAAATCCCGAATCAACAGAAGTTTGAAATAATGTTTGTGTATTTCGTTCACTTATTTGTGGTTTATTATTAAATTATTCGTTATTTATTGAACTAGTCCAACATAAGTAAAAATTTAGAGCTTACTTATGAGATATTATTTATAAAATTAGGAGAAATACAGGACCGTATCCCAAAATTTTCTGAACCCTCGAAACGTCATTAAACCACAATATGTCATACATCGTTGCATTCGGGAGAAAAAAAACTCTCACATTCCAATATCAGGAAAACAGGACCGTATTTAAAATAATGTCACAATATGTCATACATCGTTGCATTCGGGAGAAAAAAAACTCTCACATTCCAATATCAGGAAAACAGGACCGTATTTAAAATAAGAAAGTTGATAATGGCCCTTCGAAGACGACTCGTCTGATTACAAAACAATTAACGCTGTTAGATAGAGCGACAATGCAAAGGTGCAATTTACTTTAGAATTTGATCTAAAAAAAAACAGGAAAATAATAAAACGATTTTTCAGAATTTCGGGTTTTTTCGGATATCTCCGGAACTACTCGGAATTTTAAAACTTTCTAAACGGCATATTATGTAAATGCGCAACTTTACCCCCATTTAACCGACTTCGTATCTCTTACGGTTTCCGAGATCCCTGTACTGGCCCTCCTTATCTTGAACACGTTGTAGAACTGCGTTTCACGTTTTTGTTGCAAATTTAATCTACTTTTCGATTATATCATAATTATACCGTATGATTTAAGTGTTCGGGATAAAATCCAAATTACTGTTATTATTAAGAATTTTATTAGGAACTATCATGTACCACTGGATACGACAATTAAAAGTACTCTCTTCCAAAGAAGCTTGCTAAAATTGAATAAGTTTAGAAGTTACAGCAATTTAAATGGTTACTCTTTCAATAGAATCCCCCGCTCTTACAAAGGTCGGTACGCCTCTGAGCCTTAGACCAAATGATACAGCAGAATTTCAAACGATGTTACCAAAGCTATAATAACTTCATGTGGGAACATTCGGGGAAATTTAGAATTTACTTTTCAATTGTTCCTTGCGGCGAAATGTGTAACTGAAAAATAGTTTCCAGGATTAAAACAATAATGGAGGTTGGTGCTAAGCATGGAATGAATAGTCGTCGAACCTATAAAAAAAATTACATAAATTTCTATTTTTAACCTACTTGAATTTTTTTAGTATGTAGAGTAGGTACTTTGATAAGGTTAAGAAGGTGCCTATCATATCCATATCAGTTATTCATATCAACATATTATTTGTGATAAAATAATAATATTTGCCTTTATCAAGTGGCTATAAAATTAGAGATCACAATTTCATTGTAAAGTTCCAGATTAAAATACTTTACCTTATCCTCCCTTATTAATATAACGTATTGTTACTGATATGTGAATCGTACAGGAAAGTAGGCAGCATGTCAATACTTGATCGAAATTAATATCTTATGATCTTACAACTCTGATGACCCGTCTCGCTGCAAGACTTGCGTTATTTATTGCACAATGAGAACATACTTTATTTGGCTTGTACCTCAATAACTTTCTTCTCATTGGATTCATAATGCTTTTCGTGTCCTTAGTAATTATTCCATAAAGTGAAACAATTCGAACTTATTTTTTTAAATAACCACTTCAACCTTATAACAAAGTCATGTGGTCATGGAAAGTTTATGACGCAAATCTTGCTTTGTTACAGCATTATAATATAGCAAGTTTTTGCTGATAAATGATTATTTACTATCTAATTTAAATGAAAGGGAGTAAGGTGAAATGCCACTACCAAATCTTAGAAGATAAACAAGCGATTACCAATCGAAATGTACAGGGTGTTCCGAAATTAAGGGGCAATAATTTAGCACCATATTCTCCGGCTAAAAATAATAGAATTTTTTCATATAGGCATAAGTGCAGCAGGCTATGGCCCTTAGAATGGGGACCCTGAAGATGTTTTTTTCTAAATATTTTCGAAACCGTTCATAATAAAATTTTGAAATTAGGTATGGCGTATAAACTTTTGACGCTAAATCAGTTCATGTGTTCGAGTTTCAAAATTTTAATCATAGGCGTCACATACTGGGGTGGTTAAGGGTTAAAATAGTCCCACTTTTTTAATTAGTCATTCTTTTTTTAATTTTCTTAAAAATTATGAAATATCAAAATATTTTACGTAAAAATGGCTCTCTTAGTTCATATTGATAGGACTTACAGTTTTTGAAAAAAATCGTTTTGAAAAAAATAATTACTTTCTTTCATAAGAGTTCATTAAAAAATAATAATCATAGGGAAATTTGTAAATAGACGGTCATGGATTAAAATTGATATTTGTTTCTTTTGACACTTATGTATCAGATATTGTCTGCTGCTATTATTGTTATAAAATTAGACTTAATAGATAAGGAAATGCAAAATTTTTCGAACCACGAGCTTGCTGATATACATTTTGTATACTGATATTGTAATGGACGTTCCTTCGTTGCTGTACAGGAGCCAGCGAGATCGCCGGACATAAATCCACTCGATTTTTATGTTTGGGGCCATATGTGTAACATAGTTTATCCAACGGACGTGGATACCCGTGAGGATCTGCTTCTGCGAATATTTCAAGCTGGAAATGAAATAAGAAGAAATTGTTTTCAAATTCTTCGGGCATGAGGTGACTATAGTGTACTTCTAAACCTATTTATAAGCACGCATAAACCGCGTTGCAGATATTTCGGGTGTGCCGTGACATTGCGTGATAGCATGTGATCTCACGTGACGTGATAATAGTGTGTTTACGACTTTAGAGTTTCAAATCCGTTTTTTTAAAGACATTAATATTATTAGAAGTTCACTAGCAAATTAGACACTATTAGATTACAGACGGCCTATAGCAGAGGTTCCCAACATGTGCGTCGCGGCGCCCTTTGGCGTCGTGAAGAGTAAGCAGGGGTGCCGAGAGCTATTTTCTGGTGGAGGTGCGGTCTTTTTTTGGGCCATCACCCTGTGATTAGTTTGGCTACCTTTTTTGTTCTTAATGTTCAGTCTGGTGGTGGGACTAAAACAGTAAAGTGAGTTTTTTATGTTATCAAGTACTGCGCCGTGACAAAATACCAAACCTGTAAATACGCCGCGAACTGAAAAAGGTTGGGAACCACTGGCCTATAGAATTGCCCTGCGAATGGAAACGCTATGACGCATCTCACAACATTTGCCATAGAGCTTCGACTCTGCACCAGGTGAGACTTGACTAGGTAATTATTTAATAAAAATAAAATTAATAACTTCGTTACAATGTTTTAATTTTATTAATGAACTATTTTATTAATTTTTTTTCAAAACGATTTTACTCAAAAACTGTAAGTCCTATCAATATGTAATAAGAAAGCCATTTTTACGTAACATACTTTGATATTTCATAATTTTTAAGAAAATTAAAAAAGAATGACTAATTAAAAAAGTGGGATTATTTTAACCCTTAACCACCCCAGTATGTGACGCCTATGATTAAGATTTTGGAATTCTGAATACATGAGCTGATTTAGCGTCAAAAGTTTATACACCATACCTAATTTCAAAATTTTATTATGAACGGTTTCGAAAATATTTAGAAAAAACGTCTTCAGGGTTTCCCATTCTAAGGGCCGTAGCCCCCTTAGCATGAATTTCTGCACTTATGCCCATATGACAAAATTCTATTATTTTTAGTCGGTGAATATGGTGGTAAAGTATTGCCGCTTAATTTCGGGACACCCTGCATTTTGTTTATCCAAAAAAATAATTCCAACGCCGGAAAGAACCCGAGCGTGTTTCTGTATAATCTGTATAATGTAGTATGCCAAGAGACATGGCGATAGACAGATATTTATATTCTAATAATATTTTTCAATTTGAGAATTTATACGATAAAGAAATCGATCCAGTTGTTGTCGAAAAGGCCTAAACTAAACAACTTTGATATAAATCTAATTGGCACAGTTCAAAATGTCCCAATATAATAAATTCTATTTTGCTGTCCTCGCAAGCAGGAAAGTATTGTAAATGAAGACGAGACTTTGCAATTAAACGGCTCATATTGCATTGATAAGTGATTTATTTGCCTTTTACTATTGCCACAACCTGGATTTATTTCAAAAGCAACATAATGCTAGGGTAAAGATTATTTGGCAATATAAAAATCACTCCTTTTTATTCCTCAAGTCAGAAAATAAATTAATGAGATGAGATACTAACAAATGACTTGTTCCATCTATACGTTCAAATTTCGATTTGCATTGTGTAATCTCAGTTCAGTCATTTATTGTTTCATAAACTACCAAGGCGATCTGCTTGTTTGCTTCGTCCAAACTCGGTACGTCGATTTTTTTCTAACAATAACACCTATTTTTAGATATATGCATTGTTTAATTTAAAAAATTGTCAGTTCTATCATGTTTTAAAAATACTGTAAATTCAAATACAATGGTTGCACTTCCTATATATCGTAATTGAAATATGTTAATAATGCAATTAATATTTCTCAATTTACCAGCCCAAAGTTGACAATAAATTTTACTTCTGACAATTCCATAATGCTCTGTATACAGCGTGTGTGAAAATATTGTCCCCATATGGAAAACTTTTTTATCTGTGATTTACCTTAGAAATTCCTAATCCCCGAAAAAGATCACAAATATAACAGGGTGGCCAAAAAATAAGCGAATTTAATGTCAAAATATAAAATAGCCGCCATCTATTTGTTGTTGCCTCAGATATGGAAAACATTTTATTAAAAAGAAAAGAGGAAAAGGAGAGGTTTTTCTATTATTATGCTTCAGTTGAGCAACCATCATTTTCAGTGCAGTTAGCGAAGTTTTTTCTAAAACTGCGTCTTCAATTTCAAATCATTGTACTTCGTTGCACTTTCTGCTTTTTCTTGGTTAATAAGTAAGTTTTAAGAATCTTACTGACGCTTATTTTGGCACTTGACTTGACTTGATGTCTTGTACTTTTAAAAATACATTATTTTGCCTTTAGAATTAGTGATGTTTTCCATATTTTCGGCAAGAAAAAATAGATGAAAATATTGTTCTTCGTAGATGGCTGTTATTTTATATTTATTTATTATATTTTATTTTCTTAACAGCTTCTTTCTAATAAATTTTTATCATGTAAATTAATGTTACTTTACATCTTAGCACATTTTCGAATATTTTGACCACACTGTACGTGATATTTGTGATTTTTACGGGGAATAGGAGTTTTTAAGGTAGGTAAGCAAAACTTTTATGAAGAATTTTTTTTTCTAAAATCACAGATAAAAGTTTTCCTTATTCCACACACGCTGTATATGACTCGTGATGTGGAAGAACCGATATCGTTGTATGCGGGAGGATGAGGGGTCCTAACCCCTATACGAAACAAGTTATTTTCTGTTTATTTGGTTTGCCGTTATTAAAATTGGTTCGCAGCAAAAAATAGCCATTAAATCATTTGATCAGCATAAAAAGATTTTGCTTGCAATAAATATAAATCAGGCTGGAACACTTGTTCTGCAAAAAATGCTACAAACTGTCAACAATTTAACTGATATCAGTCCGCTTGTAATATCATGTGTTCGCTTAATTAACAGTCGAGCTGCGAAATGATTACTTGGTCAATCAATCAAGATTTTACAATTGGTCAGTAGAAAAAAACATGTCTAGAAGTAGTTTACTTCAGAGGTTTGCATATTAAAGGAATGGTTATCAATATAAATCATTGGATTGCGTTTGTTTTGAATAATCGGCAAAGTTCGTTATTGTGGGCGGAGCGAAAGCAGTCGCGTGATACGAGTAGCTAATTGCGTGCGTGTGTTTTCATTCGGTGTAGCAGTCGATGCCCAAAAGGTGTAGCGGGGGCGGGTTTTCACTTGTTTTCCCAGGGCACTGTCAATTTATGTAATTTTCTTCTGTTTTCTTTTGTCGAATATAGAAGGAAATCGGCTGCAAAAGGTGTTGCGGGGGCGGATTTTCACTTGTTTTCCCAGGGCACTGTCACTATTTCACGTTTTATTGATTTTTTTTTGATGACCGAGATTAAATATTTTGTTTACCTTCTGATTGCTTGCTGATTAAAAGTGGATCGCTCATAGCACCTTATATATTTAATTTGTGTACCAAAATAATTTAGAGCACTCGTATGACATTAATTACTGACCGATTCAGAAATGTTTGCTGTCTATAAGTTGCTGACCAACTAGCCATTTTGGCTGACAGATTACATTTTTCTGTTCGCAAAAATAAGAATATTTTGCTAACCAGTTAAATGATACCCTTTTATATTTTGACATAAAATTTATTTTCTTAACAGCTTCTTCCTAATAAATATACTTTTTACCTTGTAAATTAACGTTAATTTACATCTTAGCACATTTTCTTATATTTTAACCACACTGTACGTTATATTTGTGATTTTTACGGGGAATAAGAGTTTTTAAAGTAAGCAAAACTTTTATGAAGAATTTTTTTTTCTAAAATCACAGATAAATAATTTTCCTTATTCCACACACACGCTGTATATGACTCGTGATGTGGAGGATGAGGGGTCCTAACCCATTTATACGAAACAGGTTATTTTCTGTTTATTTTAAATCTGTATAGAAAACAGTTTTAATTAATATCTTGGACCGATCCTTTTAGCATTAGATTAAAGATAACACTAAACAGTCGGAATTCAACTTGTAAAATGCCCTATAAATATTTACACAAGTCCGACCAAAATTTGAAATTTTTACTTTACTTTCCGCAGCGAAAAAATAAACAGATTTTAAAATACACGTTTCAGTTTCAACGTTATGTGCTCGGCGATATTTAAAAAAAGTCAAAATCTCTTTATTTAAAGAAAAAGTGTGCACAATGTTATAGGTAACACTGGGAGGGATTGAGAGAGATATTTTCAGGTGTGCTAGTATAATTATTAGTTTTAAAATAGCAATCATTGCATGCTTAGTGTGCAATTTTCTTTTATGCTAAAATCTTGGACGGTGAGTGAAATTATTACTTGTTTAAATTCATTGGATTTGAAAGCTCCTACTTATAAATACAACATACAGGGTGTCCTGTCCTAATGGTTAATAGGTAAAAGAATTTATGTTGTAAAATTACTGTGTTAAATACGTGGACCATATTCTGGTGAAAAGAGAAGATACATAGAATAGATAGTCGAGAACAAGGCATGTGGATCGATTTTCCCGGCACCAGTAATTAAAAAGTGCGCTCTTTCGCAAATTTTTCACTTACGTTCAAAATTATTGATCACGAAAACATCAAATAATTTAAACTCGGCTAACCCCAAAGAATATATTTTAGTAACTTTAACGTGTCGTCATAGCGTTTCCATTCGCAGGGAAATTCTATAGGCCAGTGGTTCCCAACCTTTTTCAGTTCGCGGCGTATTTACAGGTTTGGTATTTTGTCAGGGCGCAGCACTTGAGTAACATAAAAAAGCCACTTTACTTTCTTACTCCCACCACCAGACTGAACATTAAGCACAAAAAAGGTAGCCAAACTAATCACAGGGTGATGACCCAAAAAAGACCGCACTTTCACCAGAAAACAGCTCTTGGCACCCCTGCTTACTATTCACGACGCCAAAGGGCGCCGCGACGCACATGTTGGGAACCTCTGCTATAGGCCGTAAACACACTATTATCACGTCACGTGAGATCACATGCTATAACGCAATGTTACGGCACAACCGAAATACCTGCAAGGCGGTTTATGCGTGCTTATAAATAGTTTAGAAGTATAGTTTTTGCAGAATTATATCGTTGATCTCTTGACTGCAATAAAATCTCATTATCTATTCGACCATAAAATAAATAAGGACCAGGTATACAAATTCAATTTATACCTATGCCTGATGCATATATAAATACAAAGTGATTTTTAATAATTTTAATCTTTAGTGGTTTTCCGGCGAGTAATTTTTAGTTAGGCTTATTAGTGGTAGAATGTGGCGTCCTTGGAATTGTGCTGATAGGGGGGGCATCTTCAAGTGTCGGGAATGGAGACTTAAATATTTAACAGTTGCTAAACAATTTAGAGAAGAAAATCGTCCAATTATTTACCTTGACGAGACATGGTTCGATACCCATGACACTCCAAGAAAAGGTTGGGATGATTCTTCCAAAAAATGTCAAACCAAGGCACCATCAAATATAGGCAAACGAATCACAATATTACATGCTGGTTCAGAGAACGGGTTTGTTCCAAATTGTCTGTTGCTTTCAGCTAAAAACATAGCAGATTCTTCTTTAGATTACCATCAAGATACCGACGCACAACTTTTTGAAGATTGGTTTAAACATAAACTCCTTAAAAATATACCTGAAAATAGCGTCATTGTAATGGACAATGCTAGTTATCATAGTCGGCAAGCAAAAATCATTTCCAATTCTAATAATACAAAAGCAGAAATTCAAAATTTTATGATTGAAAATTATTTATATTTTGAAGAAAGTTACAAAAAACAAGAACTGCCAGAAGTATTAAAAGCTTTTAAAATAAATAAGGAATACGAGTGTGACAAACTTGCAGCAGAAGATGGACATGTTGTGTGTGCGTGTTGCGTCTTCCTCCGTACTATTGTATATTCAATCCTATTGAGCTAATATGGCACCAATTAAAATCCAATATTAATAGAAATAATATTTCTCCTACATTAAATGCATCTGTAGTAGAATTAATTAAAAACGAAGTAAGAAAAATTTCTGCAGACAGCTGGAAAAACTGTGTACAGCATGTACTTAAGGTGGAAAATTCTTACAATTGTATGATTACAAATGTTCAACCCTTAATTATAAGTTTAGGCTTAGATGAAGATAGTGATAGTGATACAGAGTTAAATTTTGAATAAATTATCAATAGTTTCTTGGAATTTAATTAATTTTTAGTGTACTTGTTATCCTAATAGTTATACTTTTAAATTATATTATTTTCAATTATCATTGTTATCATTATTTTACATTTATTATAGGTAGGTACCTAAAACTAAAAATACCTATCTATTTATTTTAAATTATAAAAATAAATCATGTGGTGTGGTATACATTTTCAAGCCGGCCCTGACCCATTTATTGAGCTTTGAAGAGGTTCAGGCGTATACAATAGGGTTTAGTCAGGTAGTTTATTTATGGCAGTAAGAATCAACGGTAAAATTCTGCAACAACTATACACTATAGTCACCTCATGCAGCTCACGGCAAGTCATACTTAACAGCACAATTTTATTTCTGCATCTTGACAAACACAAAATATGTGATAAAAATGATTTGCAGTATACGTAGTCTGTTTCTAAACCGTGACAGCATGTGCTATTCTGCCGATATGACAACACGTGAACTCACGTGACGTGATTATAGTGTGTTTGCGGCTTTATGTACGTAAACTTTGGTGCTTTGAAGTGTTTTATGTAACCTGCAAATTCATTTCTAATAATAATGAAAGAAAAAATCTAATGATGCACAGAATTGGGTTTGTTCTAACTAGGTATGCACTTTATTTTTCATTATAACTTTTAATCTGAAATTTGAGTTTTTTATTATGTTTGGCGACATTGCGCGCTGCCGGATATTTCGAGATTGAAACATATGTCAAGTGACCACGTGTAACTATGTTGTTTGATTTTAAGGGTCTTCATCTAAGTTTTTAGACTGTAGATTTTAAAAAAAGTATGTAGTTTCTTCTTTTAATTTACTGAATTCACATCAGTGTCTGAATATGAACGTTCATAGCGTTGTATCCACCGTAATAAGAAATACAAGTAAATTTAATTATTCTATAATACATAATTGTTACGAAATATGTTATCGTGTTTGAATACCATTAACACCTCAAGTCGAATTTGGATACAATATTCTAAAATTCACACATTTAAATTTAACCGTAGTAGGTAAAAGGTATTAGTAATCAATCCATTCAACCGTGTAACAAAATGTCTTATTCTAGTGAAATATCAATATAAAATATTCTGATTAAGTTGTGTGTGAGGTGATTACTCTTACTATAATTTGCCATTATTATGAACATTTTTGGGTCTTTATGGATAATTTAGACCTATATTTTTAACCAGAGAAAAATTGTAAAATAAAGTTTGGGGTTTTGAAAGGAAGCGAGGGAATAAGCAATTTCTTTTTTTATAACAACCCTTGCAGAAAAATTCGCCTGTGGCGCATATTTCTTTCTGGTCTTTCCTTTCAATTTAAAAGAAAGCCTACATTATCCGACTCTAGCAGCAGATTTATACTAGTTTAAAATTATTATTTTAAATTTTTCGGTCCCTCTCTATTTGCTACCCTATATTTTTCCTATTTTTTTTTATTGCTGATATTAATGACAAGAAAAATTAACTTGCTGCGTATTTTATATTCCTCCCCCGAACAAACCCGATACATTTTAAAAATCACGTGCTTTGCTGACGAAACACATGATCTAGCTTCATTTTGAAACGTGGCCTAAAGTCTTAAGTTTTAGCTGAAAATATTTATATAATTTTTATATCAAGAATAACATTTTATTGTAAAAAACAATGCTAATAACTTTTAGAAATATACACTCACGGTCTCACCGATATTAAGTTCGATCTATCCAAAATTTTGTTCAATTTTAATGCATGATAACTTTTTTTTCCGTTGTCCGATTTAAATGATTTTTTTTTAACTCTAGATAAATGTTTTGGTTTCGATTGATTAACTTTTTTCAATTTTTTAAAAAGCGGTGTACATGTTGAAATATACGGGGAAATAAAAGTAAGTTTTTTTCCTTAAGTTTGTAACACCCTGTAGAGTAACTATAATGAAGAAGCTTCTTGCAAAATTTAATCTATTCTTAACAATTTACGTTTTTATTTGTCTCGTTTTTTCGTCATTTACTGTTCAAGTTGTGTAGCGCGTTTTCTTTAAAAAATCGTATATCTTGAACCAAGAAAGATATCGAGACAAATAAAAAAGTAAACTGTTAAGAATAGTATATTAAATTTAGCAGAAAAGCTTCTTCATTAGAGTGAGATTGCAAATTTACTCTACAGGATGTTACAAACTTAACGAAAAAGAAACATATTTTTTCCTGTATACAGGGTGTTCCTTAATGACGTGCTAATATTTCAGGGTGTGATTCCTTAGGTCATTTTATAAAGAAGAGTTCATATGAACATATGTCCGCAACGGCTTAAATTGTTTGCTACAGGGTGTCGAATTTTTATTTTTTAAATGGTTATTTTTTAATAACTCCGAAAGTACTTTAGATATTATTTTCAATTTTGGTATGTGTTAATAGGATATAGAACGACAAATTTAAGTTAGAAAAGTTATTCAATTGTTCCACCAGTGGCGTCCCTGCAAACATGTCCTATGATATTTTTTTACAAAAAAGGTGGTACGCCACTGACATTTTTCCATGCGGATATTTTTTCTGATTAGCCTAGTCAATTCTACATGAAAACGGTCTCTTGAGTTTTTCTCGTCAGAGTCTTGATTAAAACCACTAGGTTCATATTGAAACTCATTATTATTAACATTGATAAAATAATTACTGATAAATTTTGTTTCATAAAAATTGTTGGAAATGGCCACCTTCACTTAAAAGGCATGCTTCCGCATCGAATTCCTACTACAACAATTTTTATAAAACAAAATTTGTCATTAATTATTTTATCAATGTTAATAATAATGACTTTCAATATGAATTTAGTGAGAGAGTAAGAAACCGTTTTCATGTAGAATTTACCAGGCTAATTAGAAAAATATCCACATGGAAAAATGTCAGTGGCGTACCACCTTTTTTGTAAAAAAACATCAGCGGACATGTTTGAAGGGAAGCCACTGGTGGAACAATTGACTAACTTTTCTAACTGAAATTTGTGGTTCTATATCCTATTAACACATACCAAAATTGAAAATAATATCTAAAGTACTGTCGGAGATATTATAAAATAAAAATGTAACACCCTGTAGCAAAAAATTTAAGCCGTTGCGGACATATGTTCATATGAACTTTTCTTTTTAGAATGGCCTAAGGAATCACACCCTGAAATATTAGCACGTCATTAACGAACACCCTGTATTCCAATATGCATAAATAAAGCTTTTTAAAAAAATTGAAGAAAGTTAATCAAAACTTTAAAAAAAATTAATACAATTGAAAAAATCATTTAAATCTGACTACGGAGAAAAGTTATCATACATTAAAATTGAACAAAATTATGGACGGATCGTTTTATTATGGGCGGCCATTTCAATTTTGCACCTAGCCGGGAACCATTCAGTGTTATAAGTTAGGGCAGTTGGGTTAATCTTGGATTAAAATAGGATCGTCAACTATACTATGAATTAGGGATCGACCGATATGACTTTTTGTGGCCGATACCGATATCGGCCGATACCGATATACTCATAGCCGATATCGGTCGATACCGATATATCGGCCATAAAATTTTGTCGTAATTTGTTTGCTTTATAAATGAGGTAAAAGTGATTTATAATGATATACTGTTACCGTTACATGGATTAACCATAAAATCACTAAAAAAAATGCAGAGCAAATTCAATATTTTGTGAAATCACCTAACGGAATAAAAATAAATACGGTAATTCCCCGAATTCAACAAAGCCTGGCCATTCGGCCCGAGAAGAGCAACCGTAATTCGGCGGCGCGGCGTTCGCTCGGTCGGGGAATACCAGAATTTCCGAATACGGTTGGAAGCAGTAAGTAAATAAAACTCGTAGGATTGCTCTGATTTTTCACAAACATGGATCGTTTTGTAGTGCGTTCTCCATGCATACAGTCGTCGTCGTCAACTTTACAAGAGTCGGGTTCTGGTGCATTATCTTCAATAAGTAGCAGTATTAGTGGCAACATAACTAGTAGTAAAAGTGTTTACTGGAAGTATTTCTCCAAGAATGAAATTAATGCCCTTACAATAAAAACAAATGCCACCTGTAAATTATGTTCCTTTTGAAGAAATTACGAAGTTTTGTAATAAGAATAGTGCATCTGTATCGGAAGTAATACCCTTACTTAAAACTCTCTTAAATTATCTCGAGAAAGCTGAAGGAGCTGACTTTTCAGGGGTGCAGAGTACCAAAAATGAGCTTAAAGACTCCTTGATTAAGAGATGCAAAGCATGCTTCACTGATAGAAACCTTCTTCTTGCCACTTTATTGGATCCAAGGTTCAAGACATCTTTCTTTGATAATGATTTATCTCAAGGAACCTTTACAGATTTAAAAAAAGAACTTTTAAAAATTAATGGGCAAAATTCAGACTTGCTGGAAGACAATGCAGGAGAATCTGAAGTAAGCGACGATGATGTTCCTTTAGCGAAAATCGCCAAAAAATCACACGAGGTAAACCAACAAATTCAGGAAAATGTCCCGGGCTCAATTTCTCATAGTTTATTTTGGAATACTTTTGATGAACTTACTGGTATGACGACAAGTAAATCAGTGTCATATAAGAGAAGTACTGATGATATGATGAATAAAATTGATGATGAGATTGAATTGTATAAGAAATTAGAAAAAATATCAAGAAATGATGATCCTTTGACGTGGTGGGCGCAAAAAAAAGACATTTTTCCATTGATGTATAAAGTTGCAATAATATATTTAGCATCGTCGCCAAGTAGTGTTGCTAGTGAACAGCTATTTTCTTCAGCCGGAAATGTTTATGAAAGCGCAAGAAATCGTCTAACTCCGGAAAGAGCAGAAAGCCTAATTCTGTTACATTACAACTTGCCAAAACTTCACTTTAAATATTAATTTGTTTAATTTAGTGTGTTTACTTTACTTCTACATTTTTAATGACTTTTTTGTTAAATTTTCAATAAGAATAAATTTGTTTGTTTGTTGTTTGATTTTTATTTAGTATTTCTGTTTTAATTTCTTTAAAAAAAGGCTTAGCAACTGAAATATTAAGCAATTTTAATTTTTTTAGGCCGATACCGATATTGGCCGATATCGTGGTTACATATCGGCCGATACCGATATCGGCCAAAAAGGCCGATATGGCCGATATACCGATACCGATATCGGTATCGGTCGATCCCTACTATGAATAACTTTATAATAATATACTGTAAATCTTTGTTTTTCAAATATTCTCATATTTCATGTCCTAAGTTGTGATCTAGATTTACTGTAAGATGGTATTTTCATTTTCGGTCAAACATATCAAAAAATATACTCTTCAAGATATTTTATTTTTAGGATAAAAGACTGATTCATCTCCCATTACATTCGCAATAATCACCCAAGATGGAGCATGCTCAGCTCATCGAGGAGATGCCTCGCATCGAGCAGATGCCCACCCAAGAACGGCTTATTCTTGCCAGAAAGCGACGGACTCACCAATTGAAACAGTGGATTCAGAAGGATAAAGAATTCAGTAAAAAGAATTCGAAAGTTACCAAAACGGCCAATAAAAGAGGTATCGTATTCGATGATAGTGTGGTTTTGCTTGAAGCTGCTGCTAGAAACGATATTGATGAAGGTAATTGTTTGTAATTTTAAACCGATATTAATAATCGATTATAATTACTGAAATCATTTTTATAGACGGATCAATGTTTTAGAATTTCATCCCATAATGTCAGTTATTTTAAAAATTCCAATCATTTTTAATTTCCTATTTGCAAGGTGAAATTTCTGAACATATTGTAAATAAACCACGGTTACATTTGTTTTTTGCCTTGTCTATGTATTATCGACAATGTTAACATTTACTTTGTAAATAATTTTAACAATACAAAATTATTATTATTATATGTACCTACATATTGTGTATATGTCAACATGGCAACCGAGATAACATTTTTTAACGTTATGCAGTTAAAACGCATGCTCATCGTCCTTCTAATTCACAGTCTTAGCCCCAATTACACAGCTCACTTCTGGTAATCTCGTTTATAATTAAAATTATAATAATCTGGTCGCATTCATAATAGGTATATGTTGTTTTAAAAATCATTACTTTTTGTGTTTCGTAAACAACAGATTTAAGATCCCACCAAAGAAAGAAGTCTAACGGAGTTAAATTCTGTAATCTCAGAGGCCATTCAATTCCTTCTGCCTATCCGGGAATCTCTCGTTTAACCACTGTCGAACGGGGATAAAATAATGACCTGGAGCACCGTCCCTAAAACTTACCTGCTGCAACAATTTGAGTCTATAGCTCATGAGTTATAAGAGGCTCGGTAGTTGCACAATGTACTAAACGCAATTTAAGCTGTGACTTTGCCCACTGTGACAAGTGACCACCGACTGACCCCTAACCATTCAAATAAAAGAGGATCCTTGTGGAACGATAGGTCATGTTTCCGACGAATATAACCTTCAACGATTCAAAACGTAAATCGTTTTATTTGCACACTCACCGCTCTCAGATTGCCTTAATTGACTGGAATTTTCCTATAGTGGTAGTGTTTGATCCTATAGTGATTGTTACTTTCTTGGATAATATTAAAAAGAAATAATAAACTATGGTATTATTGGAAAGAGATTTAAACGACCTTTAAAAGTGGCCGTACCATTTAAGGTTTTAAAGGTCTAAACCACGAAGAGTGCAAATGTTCTCCCTTTACGATAAGGTTGCAAATTATGCTTTGAGCGCTTATTGCAAATTACAAGAACAGAACCATTGTTACGAAGCACGCTGTCAATTTTCTTGTAGACGAGTGCAATTATTGTTTCGTATATTTAATATGTACTTTTTTAGTTCGGAGATTGCTCATGAAAGGCGTAAGTCCGGACTCCTGCAACGAGGACGGGTTAACGGCCCTACATCAATGTTGCATAGACGATAACGAACCAATGCTGTCTCTTTTACTGGAATACGGAGCCAACGTCAATGCTGAGGACAGTGAGAAATGGACGCCACTACATGCGGCAGCTACTTGCGGTCACCTACGGCTCGTTAGGTAAGAATTTCAAACAACATACTCACATGTAGTCTGTACGCGAGTCCAACAATAATCTACCGTATCACAGTTAAATACCCAAAGTTCTCCAAAATGTTTCATCTAAACTACTCAAAATTGAATAAGCAATTAAAATTTTGAGGATAAATATTTTATAGTAATCAGTAAGGGGGTTTGTTCGGGTTTGTTCGGGTTTGTTCGTATCTCCGGGGTTGGATAGAGAATTTTGTCGACTTTGATATGATCCTAGTTTATCATTCAAAAAGGTTATGTTTCTGTGTTATACATGATGTTTTAGGAAGCATTGCAAATTTAAAAAATCTTTCATGTATTACAAAATTTGGTTATATGATATCTGGCTCATTCTAGGGTATTCTTGGAAAGCTTAAGCCCGGGTTTTTATTATATTTCGTTACGAAATATTTCGGTGGATTGGAACGAAAAAGTTCGTCGTTGGTCATTTGGTCACATGTGTGGTTTTTACTGCAGTACAAGTGCGTGGTTAAAAATGGACGATATTAGTAGATTCATTTGTACAGGGTGATCACGTATTATGTCCCCCCATCTTAACCTTCTTATTTTACATACTTGAGAAAAATTAAAACGATTGGTATACACGGTTTTTAAAGTGACGTGTCATTATTAAGTGACACGGGTTATCGGTTGTTTGTTTCCATAGCAATCACGATTTTCCACAATAATAATCTGCCCCCAAAAAGGTGGGATACCGACGAAATTTCGTCAACGAAAAGTTATTCCGCTTGACGTGTGTCATTATTAAGTGACTTTTGTTTTCAAAAATTAAAACTAGGGGTTTGTTCGGGTTCATTCTTACATTCTTGTTCTTTTTGAGAACGCTGTATGATATAATACATTTTTTCTTCGTAAATCTTAGTTTCTTGCCATGCAGACTCACTTTCTTTCAATTAAAAATGTTTCCCATTTGTGTAGAACTTCCTTGAACACGTTGTATAAGTATAATTTTTCAGGATTCTCATATCGAGAGGAGCCAACCTCTTGGCCGTGAACGCGGACGGCAACATGCCCTACGACATCTGCGAGGACGAGCAGGCCCTGGACTTCATCGAGGGCGAAATGGCCAAGAACGGGGTGACGCAGCAGTTGATCGACGACACTCGAGCGAGCACCGAAGGACAAATGGTGGCGGACATGAGGGCGATGGCGCAGAAGGGGGAGAACCTAGAGCAGTACGATGCGCAGGGCGCCACACCTGTAAGTGAAATAATAACAACCCGTTAAAATAAGTAGGGCAAGTACGTTTCACGCTCTTTTGTTGCCTATCTACAAAATGGTAAATTACCTCAATAAATATTCCAAGATTGTTGAAATGCGTGAGTCGATGGGTTCAAGTTAGGAATAATTTCGGGAAAAATGAAATCTCGCGATTTGTGTATGATTAAAATATTGTGTTTTAATTCATACCGTTCGATTTATTTGTCATGAATAACGTGGCTTTCCGTTATTAATAAATGACAAACAGGAATGGTGGTGGTTACCTCTCCTCTATTACGAACTAAAAAGCTACCCGATATTTGTCATAGACTGGCAACGCTGCATACAATCAGTATTAATTGCTGTCACCTCGCTGTTTTAAACTTCTCGGTAATCTGAAAATAAACCAGGCATAGTGATTTATTTGTCAACCGCGCTCGTATAACTCACCTATCGATGTCGATGCTCCTTGAACTACTCAAATTAAACTCTTCTAACTTACGTAATTTCCCGCTTCACGTTAGAGGTGGGCAAAACCGCTACTTTTAAATAACAGCTGCGTGCTAGGTTAATTATTTCTCTTGTAGTATTGTTGGTTATTTTTTTTTGTAGTGTTGATTATTTTTGTTTGTCCAATTGATGTCGAGGTGTTATAAAGAAATCTCAATATTTTAGGTTTGTCCCGATATTTTAATGAAAACATTGATTACATTGGTAATTAATTATAGTCATAGTAACAACAATCAAATAATAGTTTACCGAAACATATCTACAAATAATCATAATCTAATTTGTCTGTTCATTTTTAATAGAACACTACGAAAAATAAGCATTTGGAAGAAGCGGACAGCGCGAATCCGTTCCGCAGTCCGATTCAAATAATAGCTTCCTTGCTTCTGATATCTGTTCTGTGCGAGTACTGCTTTTGTGGCATTAGGTGACGCGGCGGTAGGTCGGTAGGAGCTATAATTAAAAACGAGTAGCGTAGCGTTGCTACCACAAAATAACTGTTATAAAGAAGCAGCTTACGCGATTGCGACCCACCTCTGCTTCACGTGACTCGCGATATAACTGTTGTAAAAGCCGCATTAGAGTCGGCAATAAAAATTTCCGGCGCAATGGCAATTATTTGGATTGGAATTCATTTTCTTAATTAGTAATCCACCTATAGACTCTACATTTTTACTTCTTGATTAGTCTTGTAATTTAACTTGCTAAAAGAGCATTACAGTTCTCCTACAACCACGCTTGCCCTCAATTTTTTCCTCGACTGTAACGTGAAGTAAAATATTTAAAATCATCAGTTCTCACTAACAAAGTGACCGTGACGTATAGTTCTGCCATGAACGTGGCGAAAGAAAAATATAATCGACAACGTTGTCTTGTATTATTCGTATTTCTTCGTATGTTTTAAATTTTTCTTTCACCTATGCGGGCAATTAATTATTTAACTATCATAACATCATAACATTTATATTAAATTTGTTCTTATAAAAGTTGCATACTTCAATTTCAGCTTCATATTGCGGCAGCTAATGGATACCTGTCTGTAGTGGAATTTTTACTCGACCACGGTGTCCGGACAGACGTCAAGGACAAGGATGATTGGCAGCCTTCTCATGCGGCCGCCTGTTGGGGACATGTAAGTGAAGACAAGACGTACGGGTATCCCAATAGTGCGACAAAGTTTTTGTGAAATATTCATTATGTCCACGAATTAAGTGGATATTTTAACGATAAGACCAAATCAAACTAAGTTGTAGCGTTTCCTATAATACGGATCATTACATTTAGGTTTGGTCTATAGTTTTTAAAAATACCCTAAAATATCTTATTTACAAACAAAATACAACCTATTTATGGACCTTCCTTTCTGAACGGTATACCAAACGTAGAGTTACACTTTTTGCCGGCAATACGTGAAATGACTAGGCATTTCAGGGAATGACGGATTTCACTAATTGACGCCGACATATGTCTTACGTAGCAGTTCCACAAATCACATAACCTGTGATATCCAAAACCGCTGATAGATTTTATGCAAAGTCGACTGTGAAATTCATCAGTTCGTCTTGACAATGTAAATATCAGGAAAAACATTTGTTATTAGTATTTTATTTTTGGGTATATTAGTAAAGTATGAGTGACTACGATATTCAGATTGAGGGAACTTGAGGAAATTACATTACTAGCTGCTTCCGCAAATTCAGGGAGTGGTATGAAAGAGTGTATCAAAAATGTAGTGACCGGTGTACTGATAATTATGTGA
The DNA here is from genome assembly GCA_963991005.1 of Barypeithes pellucidus. NCBI lineage: Eukaryota > Metazoa > Arthropoda > Insecta > Coleoptera > Curculionidae > Barypeithes > Barypeithes pellucidus. The sequence goes on from OZ022559.1 coordinate 40,982,472, forward strand.
GTACCGACTCAGAAAATGTTCTATTAGCATATTTCGATATTTTAACATAAAAGTAAATATGAAATATTAATGAAACAGTATAGTACTCAACTTGAGTGGTAAGCCTATTACACACTCTTTCGAAGTTTCGAAGTCGTGTGATGAGGTTTCTTACTAATCTTGGTATACAGGGTGTTATGGAAATGACGTATTATATTTAAATGGGTGACTCCTGGGGTGTCCTAGAGAAGCGCTACATATTTTATTTTTTTTAAATCGAACCTTTAAAAAGTGGGGTAATTCACCCCTAATCCCACACACAACTCCTCGGCGCATTCATATATGAAGATATTACATTGCCCAGCTGATTAATCAACAGATGTTCAAGCAGAATGTTGCCAAAATGTTTAAAAGTGTAAAACTTTAGTTTAGTATAAAAATAATATTTAGCTTACTTCCAGGACGCGATTAAGGAATCCAGGACACAGACACTTTCAGTTCTTTTTTCTATAGGAAACATGCTCATCACGTGTCCTGATGATAGTGTGGGAGTGCATAATAACCTTATCACTAAACCCCAACACTAACGCATAATTACACTTTACAATAACACACATAGAACAAGAGCACTTAATCATTTCGCAATAGAAATAATAAAAACGCTAATTTCTATGGGCCATTAACCCCTTACTAAAGATAAAATGAAGCAATTATGTTAACAATTGACAGGAACTACCCTCTGAAATAATGGGCTGGTCTGACTTCGGACATCAAACCGTTTCGAGAAATCTCGGCTGTCTAGAGCGCGGTTGCCATTTCCGAGACTATAATTATACAGGAATGTAATATAATAAGGAAATTCGGCAATTTATGATAGTTGCATATAACACATCGAAAGTGACAACGCTGTATTTTTAAATATTACCCGATGTCCACAATCAGCTGATTAAAGGAAAGAGAAACGTGTTATTTATTTTTAAAATTTTTAGATGTTAAATACATTATTTCCCAGACCGCTCAGACAATAAGGGGTATTTTGGTCTACATAGTAGCACTTTAAAATACTAATTCAGATTGAATGGTACTTAGATGTGTTATGTGATTTTATTGTGCCGGTTTGTTTTTGTTCAAGTTACCTAGGTACTTGGTGTTTTTTATAAATTCAGTTGGTGTTGTTCGAAAAGCTAAATAAAATTGCATTTTTTTTTCTAAAGGGTAAGTGGCATTTATAAACTTTTACGTTGTCCAGATCTGACGGGTGTCGTTCGAATTGAACAAATGAGAACATACCTGACCATTTAAAAACTCCGCGGCGGTTCGTTCGAGTCAGTTCAAGTTTATAAATCAGAGATTGTTTCCTAGCGAATTGAACTGAACGTAAAAGTTTATAATAATGTACCCTGAAAATTAAACAACTTGCAAGCTGTCAAACGGTTATTGACTTTGTAAAGAGTGTTTACCCTAAAGATATGACAACACTGTTGACATATGTTGCTTTGTTTACCTTCCTGACAGGGGCAGCACGTGGTCATTTTTGGTTTGACATAAGGTCATGTACAGGGCATATTAAATTAGAGCGCCATTTTTGGATATTTTTCTTCAATTTGTTTTCATCTCAGGAATTGCCGATTTAAATATAATACGTCATTTCCATAACACCCTGTATAATACACTATAACATAACCAATAATTTTTTTTTTCTGTCCACTTGTTTAGTTATAGCGTTTTCATCGCGTCCTGTAAAATTTGCTTTTTGTTGCTTACGAGGTCCTCGGTATACGTTTTCTCCCGATTTCCTCGGTGGTATATCAGTAGTGATAGATGGGGTGTTCTGCGCCACTTTGCTCACCCCCTACTGCGCAGGCGCGTCATGTGTCATCTGTCATCTGTCATGTCATCTGTCATCTGTCACGTCATCTGTCATCTGTCACGTCATATGTCATCTGTCAGTGGCCCTAACTACCAGTGGCCCTAACTACTAGTGGCCGCGTATGTTCTTTGTGACAGGAGCCCCGGCCGTAGCTTCGAGGGGCCGCGTATGTTCTCTGTGGCAGCCGCGTCTAGCACTTCTTGGTGATCCATCCGTCACTATCTTCGAGGGGGCCCACTACCTCTAGGTATTCCCAACTGATGATGATCTCCGAGGGGGGCCCGCGCGCAATATTAAACCTGAAAAAAAGTTCCGGATGCAAGGCTCGAACCACCGTCCTCTAGATTGATAGCCGGGAGTCATACCATTGAGCCACCCGCGGCAATTGATATAATTTCGCAAATAGACATACTGATAATACCGCTGCACGCGCTTAATTAACCAAATTGTCAAGAAGATAATATGTAATGGTGGTCGTTATATCAATATAAATGCTGTTAGAATATAGACAAGTTCACTATATTTGCGTTCAAGACCCATTAACAGATGCGTTCAAGACCCTTTAACAGTAGGCACCCATATATTGTGCTAATACGGATGCTAAGAAACATAGAAGGTGTTATTATTGAATAAAGTAACTATTGGATTCAAGATAATACTACAAAGTGTAGAAGGTAATGCTAACAATTGGTTTATTCAATGCTAAGCACTAGTCCCTAACGATACCGCTGCATAGTCCTATGTATAAAACGATCAAAATAGCAAAAATGCGATGCCGGAAAACATGTATTAAAAAGATAGGCCCTATATCTCGGGTATGAGCTGATTTTTGTCAAAACTAACATTAGAGGCAATGTAAGCACCCCTCACAAACCCCAAATCCGTTAAAAAAAAATATGGCCCATTTGACATCATGCGCAATAGGTCAAAATTGATGTTTCTCGGAAACTATAGGAGAAAAATCTGCGCAATTACCGGAAAAAGTGCCTTCGGCAGTCCGCCCACCCCGGGTCTTTCAAAAACGGGACTTGCATGAAAAGGCCCTTTTGGCAACTTATGTGATAATGGTCCTATACAAAACCGACAAAAACCCCCAAATGATGGGGGACGTATATCATTTTAAACAACATAGTCTACGCGGCGCCATGCCTAATTACTATTCATAGGCAAACGGTTGCCTCATTAATATTCAATGTCAAGCAAGCCAGTAACAAATTCCTAGAAAGATGATGCAACAAGAGCAGTAGCCAAGCCTAGTCGATGGTAAAAGCTGATGCAATATGTTCCGAGAATTACAATACGTAGATAATTCTAGAACTATAACGACGCGTTACGGTCCCGCCTATAAATACAGCAAGCGCTGGGTCTGAGGTACAGTTGACCTAGAGAACTAGCTGAAGGTAGCAGTGTAAGCGAGGTGTTATAGTGAAAGTGAATAAAATAATTACCAGGTATGTAGACTTATAGGTTAAATGTGCTATGGTTTATGTATTGTGTATTGATTTATATTATGAGCTCGTGATACAAGTGTGAATTAATTTAAATAAGTATTTATTGTGCTAGATGGTATATATATATACAGGGGGATACGTTGTTATGACGATACAAGCTAGAAATTATAAATATTGATTAAAAAAATAGCCTGGTGTTAATAATTAGAACTTGGACTTATACAAGTGCTTGATTTTAGGAAAAAATGTTCAACTGCGAGCACTGCCAGCGATCCTTCGCTAAGAAGAGCAATTTCAAACGGCATGGGGATTGCAGGGAGACTACACAAGCATGCCCAACTTGCGGGGTCAGCTTCCCTTCTAGGAAAGCGCTCCAGGCGCATCAGAGGGAAGCGCACAGAGCCCCTAAACGACAAGCCACCCCGTCCCAAGTAGCCATGACCAAGCGGGCAAGACTCGCTCCGCCAGATGATGAGTATTTTTTTAAAATAAAACTAGTGATTTTCTAAAAGTGTTTAAAATTTTAGATGAAACTATGCAGCATTGCAGCGAATGTAATATGGACGTTCCAAGCTCCCGATGGGCCGCTCACGTAAGGACCCTACGTCATCGGGAGAACTGCTGCATGGTGCAGGAGGATGGTGTTGAACTAATTAAAACATCGTTCCGAAGCCGGATTGCTACCTACCGACTGACTTCAAACCAAGACCCCACCAATGTGCCCCAGTTCCTTGAACACCTGCGGGAAAAATTCCTTAGGTTGGTGGGGAATATAGTTAAAAAATACGAACAACTCAAGGTCGGTGTGGAGCTCTTCGGCCGCTTCCTCCTGCAGACGAGCGAGGCGATAGAGGTGAAATCATTCAACACCAGGCACACCATGGTCAATGGCTCAACGGACCTGGAGGAGTTGTTTGGGCAGTTCAGCGCTATCCTAGACCGCAAATATTCAGAGTTCTCGGAAAAGGATAGTGGTAAGTATATAATAACGCGAAAATTAGCTGTGTTTAATCCTAATATTATTTTATTGTTACAGGGTGGGCTCTTCAGCAACTTCTCCACTTAGAAATAGGAATTAGCAAAATCAAGCCTCTAACGCCATCATCTTACCTTCCGATGCCTAAAGAAATTGAAGCAAGGAAAGCTGTTTTGAACATTCAAAACACGGACCAAAAATGTTTTATGTGGTCAGTCTTGGCTGCCTTGCATCCTCTTGGTCGGACTCAACATGCAAATAGAGTCGTGAACTATCTGCCTTTTGAGAACGAGCTGGACTTTACAGGTATGGAATTTCCAATTCAGCTGAAAGAGATTTCAAAGTTTGAACGGCAGAATAATATTTCTATCAATGTCTATGGTTTAGAGCGAAACTACGACAATGGTAAAAATAGTATTGATGTCGTGGGTCCCTTATATTTTACTAAATCTCGCAATGAAAGACATGTAAATTTGTTAGTAATCAGTGATGATAATGAAAATACTCATTACTGTTTAATAAGAAGTTTATCTCGTCTGATCTCAAGGCAATTATCTAAACATAAGGCTACAAAGTATTTATGTGATGGCTGTTTATCGTATTTCTATTCCGAGTTGAAGTTAAAAGGTCATCAAGAACACGATTGCGGTCACGTTATGGCCAAAGTACCGACTACCGATTTGAAAAAGAATAAATACGGTGAAGAGATACCTGAGAATATTTTTAAATTTACAAACTTTGAAAAGAAATTAAAAGTACCTTTTGTTGTTTACGCGGATTTCGAAACAGTTTTAGAACCATTGCCTACAGAACAAAGTGAGAGAGACCCTGATACGTCATATACAGTACGCACGCATAAACACGTTCCATACTCGTTTGCCTACTATATTAAATGTGACTTTGATGACGTGCATTCAAATTATCAATGTTATAGAGGTCCTGACGCGCATAAAGAATTTGTAAAACGATTAGATGCTGATTGTAAATCAATATACAATCGCTTTTTGAAGAAAATAGTGCCCATGATCCCTATAACTGCTGAACAAGAGCATGCGCATCAGACAGCAACACATTGCCATATTTGCGAAAAGCCGTTTAATATAGAAGACATGCGTGTTCATGATCATGATCACCTTACAGGGCTGTATCGGGGCCCCTCTCACCCTGTATGTAATTTAAATTTCAAAATTCCGACATTCATACCGATCTTTTTCCATAACATGTCCGGGTTCGATTCCCACCTCTTTGTTAAAGAATTGGCGTCGAATGAAGAAAAGATTGATGTTATCCCTCAAAATAAGGAAAAATATATTTCCTTTAGTAAACATATATTGGTGGATAGCATCGAAGAGGATGGGAAACAACGGCAGGTATTTTTAAAATTACGGTTTTTAGATAGTTTTCGATTTATGGCCACAGGCTTGGATAAATTAAGTCAAAATTTAAAGCCCGAACAATGCAGGGCCGTACGTAAATATTTCCCTGACGAGGAAAAATTTAAACTTATTCGGCAGAAGGGTGTCTTCCCGTATAACTACGTGGATCATATTTCAAAATTAGACGATACAGCGCTACCATCACATGAAGGCTTTTTTAATAAACTTAAAAACGAGCATATTACTGAAGATGATTACAAGCGTGCGTTGAAGGTATGGGATCTATTTAAATGCAAAACTTTAGGCGAATATTCAGACATTTATTTAAAATCCGACGTATTAATTTTGACAGATGTGTTTGAAAGCTTTAGAAATGTGTGCATATCTACATACGGCCTTGACCCAAGCCAATTTTTCACGTGTCCAGGATTGTCGATGGAATCCGCACTTAAATATACATCCATAAATCTCGAGCTACTGACCGATCTAGATATGGTACACTTTTTTAAACACGGGATTCGTGGCGGAGTCAGTCAGTGTAGTGTAAGAAAAGCTATTGCGAATAATAAATTTATACCCACATACGACGCTTCAAAACCTACCTCCTACATTTTATATTTGGATGCAACAAATTTATACGGTGCAGCCATGTCTCAATATTTACCCACAGGGAACTTTAAATGGTTAGACGAAATCGAAATTCAAAATTTAGATTATATGAACATCGCACCTGATTCACAAACAGGTTACGTCTTAGAAGTCGATTTAACATACCCGGAAGATTTGCATTATTCGCATAATGAACTACCCTTTTGTCCAGAATCCATTGCGCCACCAGAGTCCAAATTTCCGAAAATAACAAAATTAATCCCAAACTTTTTTAAGAAAACGAAATATATTATTCATTATCAAAATTTACAGCAAGCTTTAAATTATGGCCTTAAGCTAACCAAAATTCACCGCGTCATATCTTTCGACCAATCACCGTGGCTTAAACCGTACATCGACCTAAACACAGGGTTGCGCAATCAAGCAAAAAATAAGTTTGAAAAGGACTTTTTCAAGCTTATGAACAATTCTGTGTTTGGAAAGACAATGGAGAACGTGGAGAAACGGGTAGATGTCAAATTAGTGTCCCATTGGGAAAATATTGGTAGGAGGCTCGGTGCTGGGGCGTTGATCGCGAAACCACACTTTAAAGATCGCACTATTTACAGCGAGAACCTGGTATCTATCCAGATGCATAAACAAAAAGTGGTATATAATAAACCCATATACGCAGGGTTTGGAATCTTGGAGTTATCCAAGATTATTATGTACGACTTTTTGTACGGGTACATTAAGCCTAAATATGGCAACAACGCTACCTTGTTATACACGGACACTGACTCCCTAATTTTAAATATAGAAACAGAAAATTTTTATGATGATATGTCTGCGAATTTAGATAGATTCGACACCTCCAACTATTCTCCAGATAACTCACATAATGTTCCTGTAAACCAATCGATCTTGGGAAAAATGAAAGATGAGTACGCAGGAAAAATTATATGGGATTTCTATGGGACCGGGGCTAAAGCATATTGCGTGAATGTAGAGGGGAAATGTACAAAAAAAGCAAAAGGCGTCCCCGACTACGTTACAAAATCCCAACTATCAGTTGAAGACTATAAAAAAGCAGTTAACGTAGTAGGGACCAAAATATATCGCGAGATGAATACTTTCCGCTCACATTCACATGATATGCATGTGGAACTTAAAAATAAGGTAGCGTTATCATACGCGGACGATAAGCGTTACCTTATACCCGGAGACCTAGAGAACACGCTTGCTTGGGGTCACCAGGATATAGCATTATATAAGGAGACCTTGGAAATTCCAAGCCAAGACTGATTGGCATCAATTTCTTTAGGTGGTGTTAGAGGCTGTGATATTAGGTTATTTATTATAGTTTAAGTATTTATTATAAAGTATAGCGCCCTTTACACGTATAGTTATATATTATATTTCAAGTATTGTATTAATATTGTATATCACCCTCTATAAGACTGATTATTTTTATATAAATGTGTGTTAAATAAATGTTTTACCCCATATTCCCAAATTGTGTTTGATTATTTCTAAATATTTTTATATAAATGTGTGTTAAATAAATGTTTTACCCCACATTCCTAAATTGTTTTATTTACCCACCTATACCCTATAAATAAAACAACAGTTCAATATTTTATGGAATAATATTCAGTATTTAGTTTATACAATTGATACATATGTTGTGCAAATAAATTAATTAAATTATCGGTCCATCGAAACAGGTACTTGTCTGTATCCGCCTCTTCGAATTTTAGACTTCGTTTTTCTGCATTACGATGAAACACCAAAGTATACTTTCCAATAATCATAAATATGTCAACCCAGTGAGTGTTGAAACAATCGAAATTGCTTAAAAATTCTTCAAATTCCACACTAGTGAAATAAATCTTTCCATATCCAATAGTATCCACTACTACTTCAGTGTTTTTAAATATGACGGTTATATAGCCATCAATTTCATATACTCTGTTTGGCCTACAAAGGGGCGGGGCTTCCACAGCCCTAGGGCACACCTTGTCAGAAGTCATGGAGAGGTTTAAAAAACCACGTGATATAAACCGATAATCTTCGTAGCACTTTATATCTTTTTTGAGGTTATGTATATTACGTAGGTGCTCTTGCAACTTGACTGATGTCATCACAAGCTCGAGGGCAAATGATTAAATATCATTAGAACGCTATATTAAAACACACGTGACATTTTCAATTATTTATTTTGGTAAAAAATCATAAATATAATCATACAGTATATAAGCATTCCTAATACTACAATTACAAACTTCTAGATCATGGTTAGAACATGTGGTTACATCTTTAGAGAGTTTTGGAACATTGATACTTGATTCTAAATTAACAACATGTGGCTTATTACTACTTTGAGAATAAATTTCGTCTAAAAAGCTCTTCTTTATGTGACCCTTGACATATATCCGGTCCACGTCTCGCAAATCGTTGCTGATGATTGTGTAGAGGTCGCTGTAATCGGTCACGCCATAATTATAAAAGAGGCCATGATGGTTTCTATGTAGGAATAATACCTGCTTCTTGCAATCATCACTCAAGGTATGAAATGGGGTAGTAGGTTTAAACAGGTAACTTTTCATGTGTTTTCCATCATAAATGGCCAGTTCTTTAGCTTGAAATTCTGGTACCTGGAATCCCTGGACGTCGACTACAGCAAACTTCATCTTGCAAGGGTCGGAACTACACTAGTTCTCTCACCTGGCCGGTTAAAGCCTGGTACTCAAGGACACGATCGTGAATAATAATACAAAACGCTCGTGAATCGTTGGAAAAATTAGAAGAACTCTGAAACTCCAACTTGACATCAATAGCGGTGCTCTTTAGAGATTCATTTTGCTTGGTGCAATCAATAACAAATAGGGCCCTACTAGCAAAAGTCGTAAAGTCTAAAATAGGCTCGCTTAGCGGCTTGCCTAAATAAGATTTTTGAAAGTCTGTATACATCTTATAGACTTCTGAATATTGGCGATTGGCAAAATCTAAATTTAGAGCCTCATAGGGGTATATCTCAGAGTTTAGATGCAACTTGACATCGGTAATATTTAAGTTATCAAAATAACAGCAATCTGACTTGTAGTTATCTTTGCGATTTTTCATAAAAAATACAATAACATATCTTGCCCTCTCTGTCATCGTCTTTACAGTCCAAATATCTCTCTTTGTCGTTCTCAAAGCAGGAAGCTCGTGAATCTCCCAAGTTCTAAACGGGATAAATATAGGTTTATTTTTTGCAATGTCATCCAAAAGTCTAAGTTTAACTGCGTCACTAGGATAAATGTGCTTAACCTTCAATTCAACAGTCTTTAGCGTAATCGCCGCCTTTTTGTCACCAGTTGACTTGTAGCAATTCTCATCGTGGCGAGCTCGAACCAGTTTAAGCTTCTGTTTACCCATCAGAACATTCTTGTAATCGGCAAACACCCCAAACAGCATGTGTAGCGGAATGCGAAAGTTGAATTCTTTACTAGTTTCATCCAATGTTTTTATAGTACCGCTAGGCCAATTCCAGCCGGCAATATCTAAAGCGCGGCTTTCTGCATCGTTTAAGCATAGCAGGTTTTTAACGGCGCTAACTATGCCAGGATCGCGAACTTTTTCAATCTCTTTACCATTCACTTCATACGACATGCTGTCAAAAATAAAGGCTGCAGCATTATTGGTTAATGTACAGTCACCAGTCTTGCCAGCTGTATCCTCTGCTTTAAACGACCCTTCGATATAAAGCTGAGCTTCGCTCATGTCTAAAAATACATCTTGTTGATTGATGACAATCTCGATTTCGTCGTTGTTATTAAAAGACTTGGTGAAAGGATGATAAGTATGCCATTCTTCGCGCATGATTGACTCATCGCTTTTAATGGGGTTAAATAGCTGAAGTTTTTCTGACATGATAGTTATATAGACTGCTAGCGGACTGTAAAAAAATAATATTGACAAGCGCGAGTGTTCTCTTTGGCTTCTGATTACAGAATGAGTCTGGAGAAGGAGTAGATGTATTTAAATAACTATTAAAGACTAAGCCCATTTCGTCTCAGTTCTAATCTGATTACAACTTCTTCACCTCTGAAATTAGCCGGCCTCGAATCTTGATCCAATAGCGTTAGAGTAATATTATATATATTTTTGTCGTTGACAGGTAGATAAATAAGATTTCGGGGTTCTATATTAATACTATATCCGGGGTCAACAGTTGGAGAAAATTCGTATAAAGTATGCGCCGGATTATTTGTATAGTAAGAACCAGAAATAATGTTGCACTCAACCCTAATAGTAACCACTTGTATAATTTCAACTGGCAGGTCAGATTCATGTAATTGGCCAGCCGTCAACACTTGGGGAGAGAACCCTAATAACTGAGCAATGCTATCCTTGGGCTTGAAATTTATATTATAGATACTCTGCAGCTCACACTTTAAAGTATTGTTATTAGCTCTAAGTGATAGGATTTCTTTACGTTCAGCATCCGATAATTCCGCACCAGCAAGCTGACCTTGTAAATAGTACTCTATATCCTCCAACTCGTAAGAACCGGTTGGTATTTTTAAAACTTGCTCCTTGCCGTTGATTGTATAATAAACCTTATTACGACCAGGTTCTATATTTGGTATGGTATTCCACGTATTTAGAGATATTAATGCCAGAGAGTAATCAAATCTCGAGTCTAGTTCTATAGGCGGCACAAAGTATGCTTCAAGCCGGTGAGAACGACCCTTTAAAGTGAATGTTTGAGACATGACTGATGATGACTAATGACGTCATTTCGATTTATAATGAATTAACGAGAAACGTCAACGCCAGATGGCCGCAATTTATCGTACCATAATCCTGATATTGATCATAGTTGAAATAAATTTTATAATTTTTCATATACTCTACAAATTCTTTTGGCGGCTTCAAGTGGCCAAAACTATCAAAATAAACAACTCTATCTCCTTTCTTCTTGTAAGCTACCCAGTGTGTACCATCTCCTTTGTATCCATCTAAATTTAAAACGCCACTCTCTGTATGTTTCGGTGATTTTGGTAAAGTATCTCGCATAAATACACCTCTGAAATTAGGGATCTTTAGACGTTTTACATATGATTTAATATCTTGATCGGATAAAGGACGTTTGGGCAGCTTTATTGACAGTTTTTTGGCATTTTACGTAAAAACAATCCATATCCGGTCTTGTGTTTTTTCAAATACAGCCCATCCCCCTTCTTGCCCAAGGCGATGGCTTCCATTGTTTCATTATGACGCTGTGATTCTTTCAACTTGGCTTTAGCATTCTGTACATCATTAACGGCCTTGGCAATTCCTGCAGCCCCGCTGCTTAATGCCCCTAGGGCGCTAAGCCCAGCGAATATCGGGATCAAAGGCAAGATGCCGCCTTGTTTTGGCAGGGGTATGATTCTAGGTATTTTGATTTTTCTTTTGCCGCCAAGCTTCTTAACTTTGATGCGTGCAGCTTTGAGCATACCACTCAACGCCTTTTTATCACTACCAGAACCATGTTTCTTTAGCGGTCTAATAAGCTTACATAATTCATGCTTCTTGCATCCTGCACCCAACTTACGCTTGACCTTCATGATGTTTGTTACTAACCACGCAGAGGTTCGCTCACCAAGACTCGAATCGCTGGCTTTGACTCGTTTCCAAGCTTTGCTTTCCAACACCTGATCGGCTTGATGACGATGGTTCAAGTCTGTGGACTTTGCGTACTCAATGTCGTGATCTTTACAATAGCTATCTAATTTATTCTTGGGTTTATCTCCGCGGGCTAAACGTTCTTGAAGCTTTGTACCAGGGCCGCAATAAGAATATCCGGGTAGATGAAGTTCGACTGGTAATTTATTGATGATACTATTTAACACACCTGCACCCTGTGACGTCTGCATTACTAATGTAGTTGCGAATGAATGCAGAGTGGTACTTATAGAAAGATGCGTCAAGAAAAGCAGAAACGTTCAATTCAAATACATGATTTCAATATGGGGACCCAGCAAAATCCGAATAAACATAGTGATGTTTTACCCTCAACCATTAGGGCAATAATATGCGGACCTAGTTCGTGTGGTAAAACTGCTGTTATGATAAGTTTATTGGCTGATGAAAATGGCTTGAAATTTGAGAATGTATACGTATATTCAAAATCTCTACAGCAAGACAAATATGTATTTCTGCAGAAAACATTAAAACAGGCCCGTCTTGGATATTTCGGGTACAGCGATAATGACGATGTTCTAGATCCTTCTAGCGCCAAGCCTCATTCTATTATTATATTTGACGATGTTGCCTGTGAGAAGCAGGATAAAATACGCAATTATTTCTGTATGGGCAGACACCATGATATCGAGTCGTTTTATTTAACGCAAACATATTCAAAAATTCCCAAACAGCTGGTTCGCGACAATGCCAACGTATTAATTCTATTTAAACAGGATGATTTGAATTTGAAGCATGTATATACCGATCATGTAAATACCGACATGTCCTTTGAAGCTTTTAAACGGCTATGTTCCACATGTTGGAAAGACAAACATGGGTTTTTAGTTTTGGTTAAAGACAGTGATATTGATAAAGGTCGATATAGGAACAAGTTTGATATATATTTAATCCCCTAATTATAATACATCAGTCTATCACCTATAGTCATAGAGGGTGGTTGTATTGTGTGGCTGTTTTCCTGTTTCTGAGGTGGTGTTTCCTGTTTCTAGGGTTGTTTTTCCTGTTTCTAGGGTTGTTTTTCCTGTTTCTAGGGTTGTTTTTTCCTGTTTCTAGGGTTGTTTTTCCTGTTTCTGGGTTGGTGTTTCCTGTTTCTAGGGTTGTTTTTCCTGTTTCTAGGGTTGTTTTTCCTGTTTCTAGGGTTGTTTTTCCTGTTTCTGGGTTGGTGTTTCCTGTTTCTAGGGTTGTTTTTTCCTGTTTCTAGGGTTGTTTTTCCTGTTTCTAGGGTTGTTTTTCCTGTTTCTAGGGTTGTTTTTCCTGTTTCTGGGTTGGTGTTTCCTGTTTCTAGGGTTGTTTTTTCCTGTTTCTAGGGTTGTTTTTCCTGTTTCTAGGGTTGTTTTTCCTGTTTCTAGGGTTGTTTTTCCTGTTTCTGGGTTGGTGTTTCCTGTTTCTTGGGTTGTTTTTCCTGTATATCATGGCTTCTAATTTGAGTGGGCTCGATAAGGATGTTAAGCAACGCATTATTAATACCGCAAATGTTATACGGAAAAAATACTTGGCATTAAAGTTGGAGCGTGGAGAAGAAGACGATGCTCTAAATAAATTTCTAACACCTATTACCGATCCGTTAAATAAACTTGTGGAAGCTTCTGTTGAAAAACAGACTCGTAAACGCAAGATTAAAACAGAGGATGCGCCTCTCATAAAGATTGAGCCACAAAAGATAGAAGCCCGAGAAATAAAGCAACCTAGCTTTCTAGCAGATGAGACGCGCTACGGCGATGCCGCGGATGACGTGTTTGCTGATGAGTCATCGTATCCTTCATTCCACGAAGTACAAGAGGATTTCACTACGTTACTTAAACAAAATCCCGAGGTTGTAAATGAGTTTATCACGCAATATCCCCCGATTGCTCATAGTTATTTAAAAAAATATTGGGGCAACTCTTCATCGATAGATGCTAAAGGAGTATCCTATAATTCGGATAATGATGCTTGGCAATTGGGAACCGAGCGAGTAGACTTTTTGCCGAGTGGTGATATACAAGTAGGAGATGTCGCGTATAAGGGTACGCAGGGGTTGTATGACTTGTTATTTTTAAAGAATCCCCAATATAATACCAATTCCGATAACTTAGAATATAAAGATATCCTTAAACGAACAGGCGTATACAGGAAGGAAAGTGGTGCCTTAAAGGGTAATAGATCTCAAAAATATATGACGATTGTTAAGCCGCTCCTAAGCACCGCATCTAAATTACCATCACCGGCTTCATCAACTCCTAGAGCCTCTAAATCCACGTCGTCAGTGCCTAGCAGAACGACTAGATTAAACTCTGGGAGAACAGGGCAGGCGTTGTTACAATACGACGAGGCCCCGAAAGAGTTTGTGTATTACGATGATATTAACGAGTTGGTAGATCGTTTTAGAAAGCTACATGCATCTCGCCAGGCTGGCAACACCAACAACCTAAATGAAATTATGAATATTTTGCATGAGCTGGAGCGGTTGGGGATAATTGAGTTTTATAACTAGTTATATGCAGTCTCTCGTCTTAGTATCAGCTTAGCCATGAACAAGTTTGGACGTGCCCTGCCGACACGTCAAAAAGGTATAAGGAGAGCTCCTAATCAAATACCCGTTAATAAAGATGGTGACTATAATATTCGCGATCATAAACTTGTAAACGTAAAGCTGCCTACAGATGGCTCTGATGTTGCGAATAAAAAATTTATAGATGATTCAATAAGTTCTCTTTCGGCTAATCTTAATCATTTGGTTGCGGTTAGAATGCAGGACGCCTACAACTCTATTGATAGAGTTAAGAAAGAATTGACGAATTCTAGTAAGGCTGATACGGAATTAATATCTGCGCAAATGCGTGAGCATATGACTATTTTAAATAAGGAAATGTCGGATTATAAAAATTCGCTTAAACTTGCTGATGATAAGTTGAAGAGCGAGATTTTGAAATTAAATATGCAATTAGCAACACAGCTTCATGAGATTCGTACTACACATCAAGCATCTATAGTGCAGGTATCTAAGCAATTTGATAACCTTGAAAATATTTTAAAGGGGTATATAACTACTACTGTTAAACAATCTATTAAGCCTATTACTGATGATGTTAAAAAAATAAATACAAATGTTAATAAATTGAAACAGAGGGTTGATAGAAGTAAGATATAAAAGCATCTGCATAGTAATTAGTTTTTATTACATGTTTGAAAATGGCTGCGAGTATTACTAAAGCGAGAGAACAAGTTGTTAATGAGCTGCATAAGCCCGCCAGAACAAAATTTAAACGACGCAGATTTATTCAATATGGTTTAGATGATACTTTTGCCTCTGATCTTGCGCAGCTTGATCAGTATTCTCGCGAAAATAGGGGGTTTAAGTATATATTGGTTGTTATTGATTGTTTTTCGAAATATTTATGGGTTCGACCTATAAAGTCTAAAAATGCCCAAGATGTGACTAATGCTATGACGCAGATACTCGCGCAGTCTAAGCGAATTCCGAAAAAATTAGTTACAGATAATGGGAAGGAATATTACAACTCTAATTTTCAAGCTCTCATGAAGAAACATGGCATCCATCATTACAGCACATTTAGTATTTTAAAAGCATCTATTGCCGAGCGTGTAATTCGAACAATCAAGGAAAAGCTGTTTAAGTTGTTTACCTTGAACGGCAATCATAAATGGATAGACTTGTTGGAACATGTTGTAAATACATATAATAATACGAGACATTCCACAACCAAAATGAAGCCAAAGAATGTTTCTAAGAATAATGAACAAAAATTATTAAAATCAGCTTACACCAATCTCAAGGTTGTTGGCAGGCAGAAATTTAAAGTGGGAGATATCGTTCGGATAAGTAAAGCTAAACACGTGTTTGAAAAAGGATATGTGCCTAATTGGACGGCGGAATTATTTAAAATTTTAAAAGTAAAAATTACTGCTCCTACAACATATTTATTAGAAGATATGCATGGTCACCCAATCAGTGGCGGTTTTTATGAAGAAGAACTGCAAAAAACTAAGCAGCCAGATGTATTTCTTATCGAGCAGATTTTGCGTAAGAAGGGTAGAAAGATGTATGTCAAATGGGTGGGGTTTGATGCGTCACATAACAGCTGGATAGACGTATCAAAAGACGTTGTTTAAATATATCTAATTTCGGTAATTTTAATCAGTCATCATGACGCATTGCACTGAGTGTGACTGCGAGGTTAAATCGCTTAGTCATCATAGGCGTACCACTAAACATAAGCAGAATTGTAGTGTGGATTTTGATTCTGGCGTGAAACTTGTTCAAGCGGCTTTTAAGAACCGGTTTGTTACGTATCACATATCGAGTCATCACGTGTCTGATGTTAAGCTATATTTAGAAGGAGTGAGGGATAAAGTAATTGGCTTGTTGGAGAATGCCTTGACTATTCATAGCCAGATTAGTGTTAATATGGAATTATATGGGCTCTATTTATTAGGCACGTCTATGGATTCAGATATCAAATCGTTCAACTCCAAATATGGCCACATTGTACAGAATAGTAATTTACAAGATTTTTATACTGAATATATGCATGTTTTACTCAAAAAAGCGTCGGAATTTAGCGAGATGGGGAGCGGGTGGGCTTTATCTAAGCTCCTGTTCTTGGAACTTAACATTAATAAAATTAACTGAGGGGTGGGGGTATAGTTGATATATATCCCATCTGCCGTCAGTTTCGTTCCAATCATGTCTGAACCTGCCTTCTCCGACGAGCTTAGTGAGTCTTCATCACCATTCGAGAACTATCTCAATAGTATGTTGCTGAGAAGTAAGAACGATATTAGAAATGAACGACGGTTTTTAAATGAAGTATGTTATCCTGCTGGTAATTTCAAGGTAGCTGTAGGGGTGAGCGTTGCTCGGGGACTGGTTCCAAGCGTTCGGCTGACATATACGCTGTTGAATTTACCCGAAGATCAAGTGTCCGTCTCATTTACTACTACTAGCTGGCAGGAATTTTTGGAAATGGCTGAAAATATATCGACTGGTTCTGGTGGTGCTGACATGGTGTCTACAGACGAGAATTTCACTATGTCTTCTGTGCTTCTTTTAGGTGAAAAAATTATAAAACTCAAGTGTGATGATATTACTTTATGTTTTTGTTGTACTGATCTCGATTCTGTATTTAACATTCGAGATTTGATTAGTTATAAGTTAAGATTGCTGGGGCAACTGGATATTAAAGCTAATTATGAAAGGATTTTATCTTATGTAAGTGATATGGATGTGAATGATGATTTTATTGATAACCTAAAAAACTGTATTCGTACTTACTATACGGATACAAGGTCTTATATCTTGGAGCTAGTATATTATTACCCGCAGAAAGTTCTAGATGATTTTGATAAATTGTATATGAATTCTGATGTTTAATAAATGTATAAATAATGAATTTTGTGTTTTATTACTTAGTATAGTTGAAGCGGCTTTGGCGACATCATGTATAGCGCGGATTGTTTAGATTGTGCTGATGATGGGCTTGGCACCATGTATAATTTTGAAGACAGATTAATTACATATACAGGGTGGCGTAAGAAAGTCTGCCCTGAAGATTTGGCGCGTGCTGGATTTTATTACACCCAACATTCCGACATTGTAAGATGCGCTTTTTGCCATTGCGAATTTAGCGGATGGAGAAAAGGAGACGACCCCCTTGCGGACCACTACAAGTATTCCGGGGATTGCTATTTTGCAAAAATATTATGGAAATGTAGGCAGTTTAAAGCAAATGAGATAAAACCAGATCGTTATAGCCCCGGTTATTTTTATCTAATTGTTTTTCTGATAATATTTATATCTGTTCTTTATAATAGCTATGATGCTATAAGGGCTGCAAAGAAATTATTATAGTTCAGTTATTCTCCAACAATGGCCGTGTTAAGTTCGTCTTACATCATCCTGGTGGCGCTCGTTCAAAATGTATTTTATGTTTACATGCCACCAAATGTCATGGACGCATCGGTAATGGTCGAGTCTACGAACAATACATGGGCGAAGATGCGTTATGAGATGCTGTTTAATAGACAGATTCCTGTTTTTGCCGCAAACGTATCCTCTGATGCTTTTCTTCGATATAAGATCAAGTTTGTCTTTAGAGATTCCACCGTTGGAGAAACTCCTTGGAAGACCTATAGCAGCGAATATAAGATCGAAAGTACCCACCCAGATCCACCCATGGAACATTCTAACAATATTTATAGTTTAGTAGTATTTATATCCATAACTTGTTTGATATTATTAACAAATTGTGTAGTCACCATTGCTAGAAACCATATGTGTAATATTGTGAAATAAATATCTTTTTTGGTAAATTTGTTGTTTAATTAAGCGACATCGGTACGCATAGTTGCGAGCATATATCAATTGCCGCGACGGCTCAATGGTATGACTCCCGGCTACCAATCTAGAGGTCGGCGGTTCGAGGCTTGCAGATGGTAAAACTTTTTTTCAGGTTTAATATTACGCGCGACTTTGGGGACCATCAACGTCATCATTTGGAGAGGTAGGATTGTCACAGAGAACACACGCGGCCCCTCGATGCTCCAGCCGGGGCTCCTGACACAGAGAACACACGCGGCCCCTCGAAGCTACGGCCGGGGGCTCCTGTCACAAAGAACATACGCGGCCACTAGTAGTTAGGGCCCCTTGGTAGTTAGGGCCATTGGTAGTTAGGGCCACTGGTAGTTAGGGCCACTGGTAGTTAGGGCCACTGACAGATGACACCTGACGTGACAGATGACGTGACAGATGACATGACAGATGACAGATGACACATGACGCGCCTGCGCAGTAGGGGTGAGCAAAGTGGCGCAGAACACCCCATCTATCACTACTTATATCATCCAGTTTGCATTTTAAAGTCGGTTCGTTTTATGAAGTCCGATATCGGTTTAAATCATTGAAGGTTGTTAAACAGTAAGACGGTTAAGTTGACAATATCTTCGCTATACTTGATCGTACCGAACATTCCACTGGTTCACTGTAGTCAGCCGTGCAAAATCAGCGATTCCAAAACAAAATTATCTTAGAATTACGTACCGCGATAAATATTTTTATTTTGTTTAGTTTCCGCTCATAGTTTTTTTTATTTATGAAATGAAAACCATTTTGCGTCAATAAGTTAAAGGTGTTCTCATCAGGTACTTTTTCCTAGAATTTAGTTATTTTGGGATCATTATATCTATCTTCTATATAATAATCACTATTTTCCAAGAAATAATTAAAATTTGCTCAAGTGCAGGATGGTATGTTCTATTTTAAATTTTGCTTTTAGTTTGTTTCTCATTGTGTGTGAATTAAAAGCAGTTATAAAGCAAAGTTATGGAAAATGTCCACAACGCCTAGATCTCCAGGTGAACGCCGTTTGGTATTACAAGTGGAACGTTATTTTACTTAGAAAAAGATAACTCGGGCCCGTTAGTGTCTGTTTTGGCAGTGCAAAATCGAACGTCTGATGCTTGCGGCATTTCAGATGAGACCTTAAGAAGACTTCGAAAAAAGAGTGAAGAGGAATTGAACAGACCATATAAAAGGGTTTGACTCCATTCTAAAACCTTTGATTTATCCCAAGGGATAAAACTATCGATTAGGAATATTGTTTATGATATGTATAAAGCCAAGGAATATGTTACCCTCGAAGCTATTCTTGAAAAGATAAAGAAGAAAGAACTTTGCGATATTGGAACTACCAGTTTGTCCATCATTTTAAAAGAGCTGGGCTTCAAATACAAAAAAAAACGAACAACAGAAAAGTGCTTTGCGAGCTGTCCAATAATGTTTCAAAAAGATGGTGACATCGGTTCTTTTTAGAACCAAAACTTTATAAAAAAAGAATTCGTAAAACTAATTTGCCTAAATACTATAAGAGCTATAAAATAATTATTTTTCTTTGCCTAAACTAATTTTTTATTTACTTTAAATTATTTTATTTAGAAAATACCTAAAATATAATTAATTGTTTGAGAGCCACCGACTACTCGGCTCGAGAGGTTTTATTGCTTAGCGGACTTCATACACCGTACCGACTTTATAAATAAATTTACTTATGAAATAATCACTCTGCCAGTCAATATATTTACATAAAATATAAGATTTTTCCTCCTCATTACATTATCAAAGAATACACTACATTTTACCTCGAAGGCTGTGTGAAAATGAAATATTACTGTTTTTAATGCATAACTAGAAAGTAGGTGCTTGTAACTGACAATTATTCTATGTAAACAATTTATGTAGCAAATTTTCTAACCTACAGTTTTAAATAGTAACTATGATTGTCCTCTCTCTAATTGATAGCAAGTGAGATATTCTCAAAATTCCAATATTTGTGGCCTTTTGAGGTTAGCATGAAATATATCGGCTAGACTTTTTTCTACAATATGCAATAATTAAATTTAGTTTCCCCGAATTTGATATTTTTAAAATATGATTTATCAAGGAAGTACCGTTTATTATATTATTTTTAGATCGAAGTGTTGGAAATGTTGGCACAAGCAGGGGCGAATCTAAACGCCAGAAACCGAAATGATGAAACGCCGTCAGGTAACTCTTTTTTATTAAACTAATTAGTAAAAATTGAAACAATACAACGTGTCCAAGATAAGGAGGGCCAGTACAGGGATATCGGAAACCGTAAGAGATACGAAGTCGGTTAAATGGAGGGAAAGTTGCGCATTTACGTTAAGTTTTAACATTCCGAGTAGTTTCGAAGATATCCGGAAAAAAACGAAATTCTGAAAAATCGTGTTATTGTTTTCCTGGGTTTTTTTAAGATCAAATTCTAAAGTAAATTGCACTTTTGCATTGCCACTTTTTCCGCTCTATCTAACAGCGTTAATTGTATTGTAATCCGACGAGTCGTCTTCGAAGGGCCATTATCAACTTTCTTTTTTTAAATACGGTCGTGTTTTTCTGATATTGGAATTTGATAGCTTTTTTTCTTCCGAATGAAACGATGTATGACACATTATGGTTTAATAACGTTGCGAGGGTTTTTTGAACAACATCAGGCAATTTTGGGATACGGTCCTGTATTTCTACTAATTTCATAAATAATATCTCATAAGTAAGCGTACTTATGTTGGACTAGTTCAATAAATAATTTAATAATAAACCACAAATAAGTGAACAAAATACAGAAACATTATTTCAAACTGCTGTTGATTCATGATTTAAAAGAAAAGTAGGCGCTTGAAACAAAAAATTAAGATGGTGACGCGTGATTTGTTTCACTTGACATTCCAATTGTGATCGTTTAAGAGCGTTTTAAGAGGTTTTCTATTTTCCAGAAAATATGGAACATAAATTTACAAATGCTGAAAAGTTTGATATTCTATAGCATGTTTTATTTTATCTCAAAAAAACTGTTATGTGGCAGTTAGAAGATGTTATTTGTGCTTAGAGAATAACGGAAATCATTTTGAACACCTGATTATGTAGTTCCTTACTTTTTTCGTTGTTCGTTTTATTACTGTTTTGCAATGATTTTTGTTCACTTATTTGTGGTTTATTATTAAATTATTTGTTATTTATTGAACTAGTCCAACATAAGTAAAAAATTTAGGGCTTACTTATGAGATATTATTTATAAAATTAGGAGAAATACAGGACCGTATCCCAAAATTTCCTGATGTTGGTCAAAAACCCTCGAAACGTCATTAAACGACAATGTGTCATACATCGTTGCATTCGGAAGAACAAAAACTATCAAATTCCAATATCAGAAAAACAGGACCGTATTTAAAAAAATTAAGTTGATAATGGCCCTTCGAAGACGAATCGTCGGATTACAAAACAATTGACGCTGTTAGATAGAGCGGAAAAAGTGGCAATACAAAAGTGCAATTTACTTTAGAATTCGATCTCAAAAAAAAAAACCAGGAAAACAATAAAACGATTTTTCAGAATTTCGTTTTTTTTTTCCTCCATTTCACCGACTTCGTATCTCTTACGGTTTCCGAGATCCCTGTACTGGCCCTCCTTATCTTGGACACGTTGTATAATACTTGTGGAATCAATTGTCTGTCGGTTCAAATAAAATAAAAATAATCGAAATACAGGGTGGCCATTAAATGCGGCTAAGTGCAATTTTTCCGTTATTAGTGTAAATATGCAAACAATATTATTAGTTAAAAAATTTGATGGGTGGCTCAAAAATACGCAACGAATTTTTAATATCCGTTGTATCTAGCGGATGTAAGAACTTCTTCAATTTGACAACCTTAAATTAAAATGACAAGTAAGTTTACAAGTTCACATGAATGCCTATGAAAATTATGAATATATCTTTCTGGCGTGTGAACAAAAGTATTATAAAAAATTTCATGATATCCCCGTAAATATGATGAATTCAAGGGAAATAACGCGCTTCCGTTATAGATATTTGCGAGGATCCTGAGATAAAGGAACGGATTCTAGAACTGCGCACAGAGCAGGAGATAAAGAGACAGGCGGAAGCCAAAAGGAAAGTCCGGCGGTCCCAGAGCAACACGAGAACGCAGTCGGTGCGAAGGACGTCTCTGAGGGACAGGGGATTGACGGCTCGAAGAGATGCCGTAGAAGAAGCACGATTGAGGATGCAGGCCGGAGCTGAAACGGTGAGTGGAATTTATAATTTCAACCCTGAGGCCGACTTTGAGGCGAGTCCGAGTTGAAATTTATATTATTAGGTTGTCATTGGGGGCGACACTCTCGAGAACTGTCACGGAAGTGGAACAAACCCGAAATTAATTAAAAACGTAGCATTTTTGTCCCTAATTACTGTCCCTAAAATATTTAAGTCCTCCTTGGAACAAACATAGATTTTCCTCCTTAATAGATTCTACAGTGAGTCCCAGAAGAAATGTCTAAATTCATTTAAAATTCAGCGGTACGTTTTTTCAAAAAACGCTCGTACCCGTCGATTTTGATTTTTTAATTTTTTTTTTGTGGTAATTTCATGTATACAGGGTAGCTCAAAAATAAGACCATCAACTTCATTTTTTCAAATGAAAACATATTTTTTATTTCATTTTTGAATTTTGCATTGAATTCTAAGCATGTTTCATGTACCATGTCCTATACATAAACTCAACAGTTATTGAAAAAAATAGGATTGAACATATCTATAAGTAAAACCTGTTTATTAAAAAAAAACACAGCAAAATCAAATTAAATGTTGAAAATGTGCGCCATTTACGGCTTGACAATATCCAAGACGATCAATAAACTCTCTTTGCACGTTTCCAACCATTTTCGGAGTTATGACACGCACTTCTCTTCGGATCCTTTCTTTCAACTCCTGCATATTGTTTGGCCTGTTAACAAATACTTTTGATTTGAGGTAACCCCACAAAGAAAAAGTCCAGCGGAGTTTGGTCTGGCGACCTAGCAGGCCATTCGATAGGTCCTCTCCTTCCAATCCACCGATTGGGAAAGGTTTCATCCAAAAATGTGCGCACAGTGGCCGCATAGTGCGGAGGAGCACCATCTTGTTGGAATATCAGTTCTTCGTCAGGGGAGTCTGGATCCAATGGATTCGGAAATAAAGCCACTAATGCTGGAATTAATTCTAGTTGGAGAAATTCGAGATATACTTGTCCAGTTAAAGACTGTTCAAAGAAAAATGGACCAATTACTCTTTCGCGTACGATTCCACACCAAACATTTATTTTCTTAGGGTACTGGCTGTGAACCTCTATCATCCAATGCGGATTTTCTGTTGCCCAATATCGACAATTTTGTCTGTTCACATTACCATTCAAATAGAACGTAGCTTCATCCGAAAAAATAATATTTTTTACTTAATTATTATCTAGATTGCACATATTTTGCATGCGTCCGCAAAACTCACTTCGCCTATCAAAATCATCTTCAAATAACAACTCATGCACTGGAATAACTTTGTATGGGTGATATTTGTGCTTTTGAACTACTCGGTGAACAATAGATTTCGGCATGTGTAAATCGGCCCCAATGTGCGACAGGGGAGTACATGGATTTTCTTCCAAGGAAAGCAAAACGTCAAGTTGTTCATTTTCACCTCGAGTAGGACGACCACATTTAGGCAAATCTCTAACATGACCGAATTCTCTAAACTTAGCCTCTATTCTACTCACCATCTTTTGACATATGGGAGGACGATCAGGATGGATTTCATTAAATAATTGGGCTGTTTCTATCTGAGTACGTGTTTTATCACCAAACCCAACCATGCATAGAATTTCAATTTTTTCCCGTTCCGTTAACTTCACCATTATTGTGAAAACCGCAACTTTGAAACTACGCTTGACAATAATTATACTTATTTGAAATAAAATTGTCATACAGTTTCTATGGAAATAAACGGTGACAGTGAGACAGTACACTCTTACTTATTATGGAGCCCAAAATGCCATATTGCCAGAAGATTTGATAGATCGTTGGATTCCCTAAATGATATGTTCAATCCTAATTTTTTCAATAACTGTTGAGTTTATGTATAGGACATGGTACATGAAACATGCTTAGAATTCAATGCAAAATTCAAAAATGAAATAAAAAATATGTTTTCATTTGAAAAAATGAAGTTTATGGTCGTAACTTATTTTTATTTTTGAGTTACCCTGTAGGTATACATGAAATTACCACAAAAAAAAAAATTAAAAAATCAAAATCGACGGGTACGAGCGTTTTTTGAAAAAACTTACCGCTGAATTTGAAATGAATTTAGACCTTCCTTCTGGGACTGGCTGTATAATAATGAGAGTTGTTGATTTGCAGAAACTAGGTTTTTAATTCCATTTCAATAATCATCGTGTCCCAAAGAGGGGAAACTTTTTTATTTGTGAGTTTATGAAAAAATTATTTTGCATAAAAACTCCTGTTTGAGCTAAAGCGACCCAAAAGAATTTAGAAAAATATGTTTGGAACAAAGTACCCTTATCTGTAAAGATACGATAAAAAATAATAGTAGAAGTTGTTGGGGTGTTGAAAGGGTTCGCCTCAGTACCAATGTTTGCCTTAATGTACAGGGAATGGCAAAAAGTTTTATCCTCTTATGATTTTCTTTAAATAAACTTATATTTTTGTAAAGTAAGTTAACACCCTGTTTGTCTTAAAACGGCATTAGTCTGAAAAAATTTTATATTATACGAGGAATTCAAGAAAACTGTTAAGTAATACCCATTACAAACATTATTTCAAACTTCTGTCGACTTAAAAGAAAAGTAGATGTTTGAAACAAAAAAATGGTGACGAGTGATTTGTTTCATTGTGATCGTTGTCAACATTTGAAAGTGTTTTAAGAGGTTTTGTATTTTCCAGAAAATATGGAACATAATTTTACAAATGCTGAATAGATTGATATTCTATTGCATGTTTTATTTTATCTCAAAAAAACTGTTATGTGGCAGTTAGAAGATATTATTTGTGCTTAGAGAATAACGGAAATCATTTTGAGCACCTGATCATGTAGGTCCTTACTTTTTTCGTTGTTCGTTTTATTAATGTTTTGGTATGATTTTTGTTCACTTATTTGTGGTTTATTATTAAATTATTTGTTATTTATTGAACTAGTCCAACATAAGTAAAAAATTTAGAGCTTATTTATGAGATATTATTTATAAAATTAGGAGAATTATCCCAAAATCACCTGATGTTGTTCAAAAAACCCTCGAAACATCATTAAACCCCAATGTGTCATACATCGTTGCATTCGGAAGAAAAAAAAGCTCTCAAATTCCAATATCCGAAAAACAGGACCGTATTATGAAAAATAAAGTTGATAATGGCCCTTTGAAGATGACTCGTCGGATTACAAAACAATTAACGCTGTTAGATAGAGCGGAAAAAGTGGCAATTCGATCTAAAAAAAAACCAGGAAAACAATAAAACGATTTTTCAGAATTTCGGTTTTTCCGGATATCTCGGAACTACTCGGAATTTTAAAACTTTGTAAACGGCATATTACTAGGCACGTAAATGCGCAACTTTACCTACATTTAACCGACTTCGTATCTCTTACGGTTTCCGAGATCCCTGTACTGGCCCTCCTTATCTGGGACACGTTGTATATCGTTTTTGTTAGGGTATTTATGAGTATTTTGAGGCATTTAATGCATTGTAGATATTTAAATTGCACATAAAAGATTTTTTAAATTTGCAATACTTTCTAAAACACCCTGTACAACACAGAAACATAGCCCTGTTTAATAATAAATTAGGGTCCAAGACGACAAAATCTCTATCCAATCCGGGAAGAGCGATCCCCTAATTGGTTTCAGCTTGAAACGGCCCGGACCCGGGTCTATTTTTCGCTAAAAAAATGTCGATGTTGAAAATAAAATAGCCAATATATTTAGGTCCAGTAATACATGCATATCCTACATGTATTTTAAAAGAGCTTTAAACAGCAAAAAGTCTAACATGTTAGCGACGGAACAACCAAGGAATGTCAAGAGGTCACATTCCTTAGGCTAAACATGAAATAGGGGTGCATTAAGTGACGCGAGAGAGCAAAGGCAGGGGTGCGCCTATAAAAGCGAGAGACGCGACGCTAATCGAGAATTCAATTTTTGACTGTTGCAAATACAAGACGTTACGTTGCCCGATTCAGAGTCAAAATTTCCCGTTCTCAAATCAAGTCATTTCGCTGCCAGTGCTCTATCAGTGCATCATTAATCTCGTTAATTTCAACATACAAGTTTTTCCCATTCACAAGTTAAAGTGTTTACCGCGGCCATTTAGTGTTCAGTGGATTATTCTTTGTTTAGACGCATTAAATGAATTTGCTCTACTTGTTAACATTTTTCTAGCTGCACACGTCGGCCCTTGTCGATGGACGGTGTGCCAGGAATCTTTAACAACGGAGTTAAATTCAGTGTCGCATAATTTAATTCTTTATTCTTTGTTTAGCCGCATTTAATGAATTTTCTCTACTTGTTAATATTTTTCTAGCTGCACACGTCGGCCCTTGTCGATGGACGGTGTGCCAGGAATCTTTAACAACGGAGTTAAATTCAGTATGATATGCTACTCTCAGTATATCACTCTTTTTCTATCGTCACATATAAAAATTTACGGAAGTAAATCCAGCATCCCAAAATCAAATTAATTTATACACAAAATGGCCGCTGTCTCTTTCTTATCTTCTGTTTTGATTTATTAACACAAATAATCTCCACCTGCCAAATAAATTGTCTGCAGGACAAAAATGGCATGTTTCTAGTAAAAAAACTACAAAGGGTAATTCGGGATTAACGGTTCTGTTTAGTCTAAAATGTCTGCAAGACAAAAATAACTTAAACATTATTTTAAAGTGAAAAGCGAATAACGGTACCACTGTTGGTGTAAATCGATACACTTTTGCTTTCGTTTAAAGGGTCGTTATTTAGTAGGTCATTTTCAGAAACAGATGTTTGTCTTTCCAGGGTGAATTTTACAGTGGGTTCTTGAAAACAAAGGTAGGTGTTTATTACGCAGTAATAAAGCCTTCCTCGAATAATATCTGCAATCCGCGGTGAAGAAATGGGGGAGGGTTCTAAAAAGGGTTATCTATGATGTATAACAGGGTAACCGCAGGTTATCACTGTTATAAAAAATGGTTAAAATCATTTGGTATGATGTTGCCAGTAGAACGTTAATTTATAACAGGTGTAAATAAAAAGGCGTGATGGGTTTTTCTTAGGAATGAATGTTCGACGGTAGGACACCACTACCGGACAGTGTCTTTCGACTTCCAGTACATGAAAAACAATGCTCGCTTGAGAAGAAAAGTGACACATGCGGAAAGCGAGCAGGCTCCTAATTTTTATTACACTTTTATGAGTTATATGTTAAAATGTTCAACAGTAGGACACCACTACTGTACAGTTGTCTTTTCACTATACTACGTAGTAGCATTATACCAAACGTGCACGTAAACTGAGGGATGGTACATAAATAAAACGACAAGTAGATTAAATAAAAATACGTACACGAAAATGGGGTCATATGTAACAAAATAAATTGCAGATTATCAGGGGATCAATGTAAATAAAATGGTCGCAGACCAAAGGTTCATGTAAGAAGCGAGATAGAAATATCGGATATCTACTATTATTGTCGCAGACATAATAGATAGAGAACAGGTAACAATGCTATTATTGTCGCAGACATAATTATAATACTTAGTATTGTGGTAAAGGGGGTAAATCATCACCGTTCTGTCGCAGACAGATATTGGTAAATAATAACGGGCCAAATTATGGGAGACAAACATTCTGAAACAGGTTATATAATTATTATTATAATAATGTGAAACCTTTGTATCTGGTAAATTATTAATTTGTAATAAATAAGTGAATGGTTAAACTCTCTTTGATTTAAATTCCTGGCAGCGGAATCCTATCAGTACTTAGGGAAAAACGTCATACTAAGAATAAAACTAATAAATCGTAAAACCTGACAACCTTACCGTTGTCCCAAACTTTAAAAGAACCTGCAAAGTAAACACAACGTATACAGGGTCGTACCACAAAAATTAGACGATTACAGCCAGAGTGATGGATTCCATCAGGTGAATAACACACCCGGGGTCGATCAGTTTCAAGCTATAAAATATTTATTCTCAAAATTATTCAAAAATTTGCCTATTCATTTTTGAGCAGTTTATGAATGAAGTAATTCAAATCACTGTGTGAAAAAATGTTTACTGTCGGTGATTAGAGTTTTTCTTATTGACCTCTCGCAGAACCGTAAAAACCCTTTTGCGAAACGCAGATTGTGAATGACGTTTTTTTGCAGACAACACAAAACATAATTATAGTACAAGTTATATTTTAATTATAAATAAAATGCCTTGTAAACATGTATAATTATTTAATACTATTATTTCCGATGGTTGAATATATGGGGTAAAAATATAGGAAAGTGACCATGTTAACACATCAATAATTAATTAATCTAAACGCCAGGTAAACCATTCGTGTTGCTGGCCGCGTGGTGGTATTAAATAGTTTATGACCATAGCAAAAAATTCTTTAGGTGAAACTTTATAAAAATATTTATTTTATGTAACGTTTGCTGCGTAAATATTTACCAACAATTTACTTTTTGATAGTCGGTAAAATCGTTTGTTATGTGGTGTTTTTGGCGGAGTGCTGAATCGGTACCTTTTTTGCAATGAGAAAAGGAAAACCAACGGTTATTTGCCTCTCGTACAAAGTGAGTTATTTAAAATTAATTAGAGATAGGATTTAAATTTTTTTCCGCCATTGCGTAACTCTTCAGGGTGAATGGCCTACTAGAAGTTGTCGGAAACTGGAAAAGAGTTTTTGAAATTAAATTAAAAGTTTAAACATATTTTGTACGTCTAAAATGAACAGTTGCATTGCTCATCTTAATGGCGTATGCAGAAATATTATATCGCTAAAAAATAAAGATTTAGAATGTGAGATATTCAGACAAGTTTTGTCAATCCATTGGGGCTTTAAATATACAAGTTTGATTTTATAAACAATCAAAAAAGTGTCTTGAAGTGACAAAGCTTTTTATGAGTCCATTCTTTACTTGGGTGTGATACAATATGCATTTGATAAATTAGCAAGATAGGAAGGAAATTTGTAATTAAAAGTCCTCAACTTATAAATAAAGGGTATCATTTAACTGGTTAGCAAAATATTCTTAGAAAAATGTCGGTCAGCCAAAATGGCTAGGTGGTCAGCAAACCTTTCTGAATCGTGACATTGCCCTGGGAAAACAAGTGAAAACCCGCCCCCGCGACACCTTTTGTAGCCGATTTCCTTCTGTATTCGGTAAAAGAAAACACAAGAAAGTTACATAAATTGGCAGTGCCCTGGGAATTCTGAAGTAAACTGGTTCTAGACATGTTTGTTTCTACCGGCCAATTGTAAACTCTTGCTGACCAAGTAATCATTTCGCAGCTCGACTGTTAATAACGGCAAACCATTTAATTACTTCTCATAAATAAACCAACAATAAAAATTACTCGGTAGTTTTTACGATAAATCTATTTTTGCCGGAAAATTATGCAACATAGTCGCGAAACTACTATTTGCTTCCGTATTGATTTTAAAGAAAACTTTTATTAGACTTTTGAAAGGAAATAATGACAATAAAGTCGGCCAAATTTGAACTGTTTTCAGCTTAAAATTTCGCTTTCTAATCGCCTCGAGCTATTCAGTCGAGGAAAAGAATGGTTAATTAAATGGTACTATGGGGGAAATAGTATGTATAACTTCGAGTGCAAAATGAACATTCAACTCGAGTTGTACAGTATACTTTTTATACGATCAATCAAACAAATTTACACACATAAAAAAATATTTTAACCTTTAGTTACATACTAAAAAAACTTCGATTTCATTGAGGTTTGAACCAAGGATCTTGTTCACATGAACCAGGTTTGAACCAAGACCTATACCACTGATCCAGACGTATCAAAATTTTTGCTTAAGTAGCTTATGAAATAACAATAATTACATTGACAGGATTATGAACTATTGATTGACATTCAAAAAAAAAATAGTTACCTGGGTACGTAACTCTAACTGTGATTGGTCATTTTCATATCCTAGCTAGGATGGTTATGAAATTATATCCATTCAGTTAACTGAAATAGCATTCATAACAACTCTGTAGATTGTTAAGGGAACAGAAAATGGGAACATGGGAGTGGGGATATATTTGGGAATAGAAAAAATAATAGTAACATAGACTTAAATGACTCTTACAAATTTTTAATCATTTATTTGCTGGTGTACCGACAAATTTGTCCGTATTTCCCATATATATAACCATTACATTGCTAATACCATCTGTAATTATGCCCCGCTATGGGCATCGAAGGGGTAATAGTGAGTTTTCGCAGTTCGGTAATTTCCTTGTGAAAGTAAACATTCGACAGGACCGGATTTCAACTTTTTAAATGTAAATTTCACTTGTTAGTTAGGAAAAATAATGCAATTTCGATTAGTTCGAATTAAGACGGCGTTCCATGCATACGATTTCTGACGATATGATGATCCAACGATGCCCTGATTGGTGTAAACTTTTGATGCCAAATTCCGTCCGAATATTTGTAACAATCGACACGATGAGCTTTATTTTAACTTTCATCCGACGTCGTATGTTTCTTACTTTTTTTCTAAACCAAAAATTTGTTACTATAAAAGATAAGGTGAATAAATCCGGCCTAATTCATAAACACAACTAATTTTTAAAAACAAGGCTCATTTAATTACCTAGGAGATGTTGTATAGTTTATTGGAATTTTAAATACTACCAGCACAAGGTATAAGCTATGGTAAAATAAAACTAAAATTTATATATACATACCTGAAATACTTTATACCTGGTATTGATCGACGACTTTTGCAAAAAAGCACCATGCACTTCTGTCCTTTCATCTTAAACAAAACAAGCCAATCAAACAGCGAATCACCACAAATTAAAAACTCCTTCACAAAAATTGTTGTTAGGTAATGAAAGTTTATAAGCACTAATATACCGACAATAATGTGGATGAACCACTTTTTATTCTGTAATTTGAAAAAGCATCCAGAACCAGAGATGGCGACGAACCAATAATGTCGGGCCGGCTCTGACGCGATCGATAAAAATTCCACCCTACTACGCAAACTCAATGGGCCCGCGCCATCTCCCATAGCGGGGACACTTTTTGTATTTTGGAACGTTCGTATTGGCAATATAATGGTTATATATATGTGGTATTTCCTAGTTTATCATCAAGTCTTAAATTACTAGGAAAATATACTTTAAATTGAACAAGGACATTTCTCTTATTATAGTCTTTAACAAGTTTAAGTACATTTTTGGGCTAAAATAAATAGGGGAGCTGATAATATTTCATGATCTTACAATTTACGTGGGATATCCTATGTGTCCTGACCGGAGACCACCCGGTATATTAAAAACTAAAATATTAAAGGTGACCTCCTGTTTGGATAACACTCCCTTTTTCTTTTAATGTTTATGTTAAAACCCTAATTTCGCTCAAAAGTTTTGTGACAGTGACAGCACGTTATCATTGTCTGTCAAAAAGTGGCGATTTACGAAGTTTATTTCTATTGGCTACATTGGCCTAACATTTACGTTTAAAATCAACGTTATGACTAATTTAATATTTTTGTCAAGTAAAATTGTATTTATCTAATATGATGTTCTTCGATTGTTTTATATTGGGCTGCCGGAAGATTTTATTCAATAAGGAACTTACAAGATTGTGACATAAATTATTTTATCAAAGTAGCCCGGTTAGCTAATTATTGATTTACCAATCGGACAATTTTGAATTTGCGTGAATATCTGGAGCGCAAGAGTAAAAAAATAATATTCTTTAGAAAAAATACAGTATTAGTTAGTTAACTTTGAAGTGATATAGTCACATTTAGATTTATGAAAGTCCGTTGTTGTTACTGGATATTTTTCTGAGTATAATTTTTTGAAATTTGGCCCTAACTAGTCAAAAAATAATATTCTTAAAATAAAAAACAGTATTAGTTAGTTAACTGGGAAGTGATATAGTCACATTTAGTTTTATGAATGTCCGTTGTTGTTACTGGATATTTTCTGAGTATAATTTTTGGAAATTTGGCCCCACCTTTGCAAAAGAGCACGAGATGAAAATCTAAACACTTCAAATAACTTTTTTCGATAGCTCGTCATCTAATACCAGTTTTCCATGACAAAATTATTTTACCTGTCTTGAATAATATCCCATTTTGTTTAAAACTAGTCTGTAGTAAAGTAAGCGTTTTCTAAAACCTCACAATATTGTTGCCAAATCACCCGTCCTTTATGACAGCCTGTTAAATTTGGTCTATTTTACGTGATTATTCCCTGTCTCTCTCTCTTTCTCTGCGTTCCGTAGAAACAGGAAGAATCACTTCTCTCCACATCATCGTTCTCCCAAGTCAAGAATAGACGTTCTGGTGAATTTGGTATATTTTACGTTTCGAAGTTGGTTACATATACTGGACCGGACTTTATTTATTTTACCTTCGCCTTCATCTTTTATTTTTACAATTACATTTCTAATCACTATGTATTTTGTTTCACTGAAATTAATTAAAGAATGTGACAAGTAGATAGGGCATTAGTCCTAGAACGTTACTTTCACAATTGCATCGTTCCAATCACACACAAATAATATGACGTGACCTGTCTTATGAGCTTGTTACGGCCCACTACTGATTTAGGAACATTTTGAATCAACCGATATCAGCTGTTGATGTCATCTGCGGTTGTCAAACGCTATAGTTAGCTATCGATAGGTGAGACAACCGTAATATAATGTTTCTTATAAATTTTTCGCAGGGATTGGATACCAACGACATATCATCAAATCCTAGCCAGAACAACGTCATCTACAACAACATTTCAAATAACAACAACATCGACATCAACAGTGCAAATAATAACAAGGCTCGAACAGCTGAATTAGACTCCAATACTGGTAAGAAACTTCTTCTACTTTTAACAGCATATTGTTCTTTTCGTGCCAATGACTCGAATGGTTGTCTTCCACTCTCCCAAATAATAGGGATGTTATTATTACAGAAATAAAATTTGGTGGGTTTGTATATGTGATATTATTTTGCATTTTATGACATGACGGACTCCATTTGGTCACTTCCGGTTTAACCGGAAATGACTTCAACTTTGGATTTTTAAATGGAACGCCCAGTATATTTTGGGCTATATCGATTCACGACGAACCATTGAATTCAAATTCAACGACGCCCCATGCGTCACTTTTTGACACTTTAAATAATTTTTCTTCACCTTGTTTACTTTTATGCCAAATTCTTGATAAAATGCAATTTTCAAGTTTTATTATGATTTAAAATTTTTCACACAGTTTTTAACTTTTTAAGAAGGCCTTTTCCCAGAAAACAAAATTTTTTCAAATGGAAACATATTGGCTCACTTGGGCAAAAAGATAGAGCACTTTTTTCCCAACAATTTGATATCACACATCCTTATGTCAAATTAAAAAAGGAGAAATAATTTGCTAAAAATACGAATTCAGGACAAAAAATACAACAAGCGAACAAACCGAACAAACCCATGACGCCATAATGCTAATTAGTGTTGTGATCGCTCGAGCGAAAAACCGCTTGATTATTGAAATAACCGACATCGCTCGATTATTAAAAAAACCGGAAACCGTCGCTCGTCACTTATTATCTTTCACTCGATACCCGAGCTTCGCTTGACGCCGACGGAAATGTACCGCTGTAGTGTGATCGAGTTAAAAAATTGTTCGTATATTCGAACAGTTTTTCGCTCGATAGGAAATACTCTAGTTATAAATTCAGGCGAAAAACCGAAAATCAGTGCCTGTCACTTGATACTCGACCTTCGATCTACGCGCCGCACCACCGAACAGTGCCGATTGGCGAAGTTCGAGTTTGACGCTGAGAAGGTAAACACGACATGCATCTTTCTTAAAGGCACATGACTGGCTAGCCAGCCAGTAAATTCTTAAAAAATTAAAGGATGCAATGTAAAACTCTAGACTAAACTTCTAAAACTTACAAAAACAACCGTCGGTGTTTTATAAACACATTCTTCTTAGTCATAAAAATGTCAAGTGATTAATCGCTGGAGTGATTCACTCGATTATTAAAATCGCTCGAGTATCATATACTCGATTATTAAAATCATCGGTTTTTCCCAACACTAATGCTAATAAACAACTGGAACTGTTCGATGACTTCCAATAATGGCGCTACTGGAATATCCGTTGAATAAAAAAATTAATTTGTTTTCAGGAGCTTTACAAACTCTAGATAGGAGAGATCCAGACGGCAGAGACAACGATTCCATGTTGGACAATAATATATTGGATACTAAAGAGAAGACTTACACTACAGACGTAAACGGAAAGGTAAGCTATGATATTTCAATAAGCAAATGGTCAAAATCGGTCGGGTTTGGCGGCTTACAAACAAACTTTTTTTCGTAAGATCAAAGAAGTCTTACCTGCGTTTCAAGTGGTAAAGTAAACTTTTTTTAAAAACTCACAATATAGTGGCCACATGCCACACGCCATTGCTTCCATCGATTTCGAAAAGCTATTTGTGATTTGAACAGTGATTTATTTCAGTTTTATTGGTCAGGTTGAGAGTGATAATTATAATAAATGACCAAAGAACTAAATTATAAAAACATATTATACACGATCTTCGCTAGTGCAGAGGAGCATTAAAAATAAAATTATCCATTTCGTACAGAAAAAAACGTAATATTTGATGAAAATATTTAGAAGGGACAAAAAAAATTAAACAACAAAATGCATTCAGCAGAATTACATCGATGCGCATCGTGACGTCACCGATTAAAATCGCTTATAAATCGATGGGCTCTGCTGAATGGAGCCAAACGTTAAAATTCTGATATGTCCAGTTGCTCGTCGATATGATTAACAAACGAAGTTCAGATTCCTCTTTGTGCTCCGAAACACTAAACAAACTGGCGCGGATTAATTCGACAAATCTGATGCCAAAACCGACGCACTAAGTCATTTGTTATCCTTCTAGGTGACAGTACACGTGGTTGTGACAATAAATGGCAACGGAACCCTAGCTGACCTTAAGAAACAAAGAATGCAAATCAGGAACAGCAGTAACGACGTAAGTTTCAGCAACGACATTAGTTTATCGTCGCCGGTTGGCAGCATGACGGATTCCGAGTTGAATGCCCCAACTTCCAACTCCACGGATATAATTAGGTTCACGGGAGATACCATGGAAGAAAATATGGAATATGCCAAGCCCAAAAGATGTTGCGTAATACAGTAAGCTTCACTAAATGTCGACATCATCGATCTCGTCTAAATGCGGCTTCTTGTACCAGGTTTTTTTTGCTCATTAACAAATTATTGTAGTATATTTTTTAATCCATTCCATTTTTTTATAACGAACAAACCCGAACAAACATATTTTTTTTTATATAGTTTCAATTATCCATTTCATTTTTATGTATCGATGGGTCGAGAAAAGACGAAATTTAACAAGCACTTGATGGAAAGACTATATTCATAGGTCTTTTGCCTTTACTCAATTAGTAATTATGTAAAATGAGACTTTTTATTTTTATTATTTGTATAGTCGGACTTAATATTTGTTATTTTATTTGTATAGTTAAACCTAATGATTAATTTAATTAATCTTACCTGGCGTCCAGAAATATTTGCTTTGTGAATAAGCAAAAAAATGGTTGTGGAAAGGCAGTTACTATTTAAATAGATCGTAAATGTAAGGCGAAACAAACTGGACTACTTATGCTAAGATGTGTAGGTGGGTGGTCCGAAGATTTTATAATTATTTTTTAAAATATTTTTTATTTAAATAATTCTTTTAATCGATGTTTACTTTTTAAAACTAGGCTTCCATCGAAATGGATCTTTGTATTGATAATTAGATCAATTTCCCAGTTATCAGATTTGAAACATAATTTTTTCTTGCGGATTTAAATACGCCCTGTATACATTTTTTTATCGATGGTAATATAACTGAGCTCGTTTTTTTATCGATAAAATTTTATGTTATATATTCTGAAAAGTTTTGTTTTGGAAATTTGGGTAATGCGTTGGCATGTTTATTCTGATTAAATCTCGAGAGCGAAACACCAGTGATTTAATCTATGAATAAACATGCCCGACGACGATCGTTGAGTAAAATTTCCAAAAAAAAAAAACAACAAAACTTTTGAGTGTTCCAATGGAAAATTTCATCGATAATTAAAACGAGGCTCGAGTTATATTTGATAAGATTATTTCCAGAACCTAAATTAAATATTATAATAATTCGAGAAATACTTTTCATACAATACTAGCTTATACTCTACCCTAGACTTCAAACCTTTTGACGTTTCGTAAGTTTAAGGTTATGTGATTAAAATTTCAAAAGAAAACGAGTCATCAATGTCGGTAAATAGGAAAATACATTACAAATTAACAGTTAGTACATATTTTTTACTTAAATCCTACCTTTAAAGCAGTTTTTCGTTTGTCACGGTAAATAACATAAAAATCTAAAAAAATATGCATATATTTAAAGAAAAAAATCATTCAAACTTGACATTTATTATAGAAGAACTGGTCCTAATATGGGCTCCCATTTTATTTTTTGAAAATTTTTTTGTATTATGTACGTTGTAAAAACCTAGCAATTAAACCCAAATATTCATTTTTCTCAAAAACGTATAATGTATTTATAAAAAGAAAAATAATAAAATAGTGCACATTTCTGACATTATCCCAGAGGTTTTGGAATATGGGTCCCCTCAAAAACTGTAATAAAAACGTTTTATATTAATACTCTCAGCAAAACAATAAACAGAAGGCAAAACTATCGGCAAAAATCGCACACGTAGGCATCCTTCTTCGCCCCAGAGCACTGTTCATATGCCCATAAAAGACACATAAGACGATGGACCCAGAGTTCTCCTCTAGTGTCTTGAGAAAAGTGTTGACCACAAAATAAGCATTTTGCGTAATTATTTTCAGGGGCGAATTGTCGAATTTGGTCCATGTCAAGGTCAACGTCTGCAGGTGGAAATTCCTGTTTTTCATCCTCTTCCAAACTTAATTCTTGGTCTTTAACTCTAGTTGTTTGTTTGGTCTACTTCTGAATTTTACTCGATTCTACTTACACTAGTCTCCTCTTTCGCTTTCCGTTCTTTGTTTCCGTTAATTTGTCCATAAATATTTCGAGGTCTCCTTTGTAAGGAGATGAAGTTATAACATGGGATTTGAAAGACTTTCGTCCGCTTGTAGTCGCACGCTTTCTAACCAGTGGTACAGGTGAAATGTCAAATGGAGTGAAAAAGGTTCTCGAACATTCTGATTCCACATGCCTTGATTCCAGCGTTTCTGGAGCCTCCCACTCTTTTCCCAATCTTGGGTTAGAATCTTTGGTTGAGGATTCAGGTCTTTTGCACAAGCTGGTTGGGTATCCAGATCTTTGTAACAACATGGTTGGGATCCAGATCTTTGAAATAGTCTGGTTGACAACCTAGATCTTTTGAGCAACATGGTTGGGAAGCCAGATTTTTTTAACACTTTTGTGTTGGTCCTGAACCAACAGCAGTAATGGTGGATTGAGATCGTGGTTCTTGCAGCTGACTTTCTGATCCTTAACTACATGATTTTTCGGCTTCAATTTTTTCGACAATAAAATCAGCATCCAAATCAGCAAAAAAGTTGAAATAATAGTTTGGTCCGAATATGGGCCCTAGCCCATATTCAATACACTCAAGGGGCCCATATTGCACGCAGTACAACTCACTATAAAATTACTGGTTAGGAAAAACCTGTAATTTTTCAGAATAAGATTGAATACTGAAATGCAATGTTAAACCCCTCTATCGCATACAGCATAAGCAAACGCAAAATAATAT
Source organism: Barypeithes pellucidus (assembly GCA_963991005.1). Lineage (NCBI taxonomy): Eukaryota > Metazoa > Arthropoda > Insecta > Coleoptera > Curculionidae > Barypeithes > Barypeithes pellucidus. The sequence continues at coordinate 41,020,837 of OZ022559.1, forward strand.
GAAGAAATATGAAAATTACGCTAATTAAACTTAAATCAAAAAGTTATTGGAAACAGCGAAACATCAATAACAACCCTTTGATAGCAACATGTGAAATCACGTCGGGAGTTGGTAAAAATAGGTATCGACAATGTGTAAGTGTAAGTTTACGCTTCACCTGGCAGATAGCGTTACTTGATTCTTAGATGGACAGGGGGCCCATATTAAGTGCATAGCCCATATTCGGACCATCTCCTCTATTAAGTCATTTTCTAGTACTCGGCCTACTTAGAAACGCCTTTTAAAAATGTTTTGAACCAATGACCCAGTTTTATCTCTTGTAAGGAAGGTGAAATATTTATCAAAATAATTACGTGTAATTGGTGTAAATGAAACAATTTGATTGGTCGAAACAGTATATTTGACAGGTGATGGAAATAATCTTTATTACATTTCTTGCGGATTAAACTACGCCCTGTATAAAAATTCGAATGTAATGGATCCAAGTCCAAAGTTTTTTTGTTTGGATATTTACAAAAACTAAATTATAAAATGGAAGATTCCGCGTACAAGGAGAATTCGGTTTAATTAATACATTTTTAAAATCACTTTAGTCATTTTAATTAACTCATTTAAACAGTATTAAAATAGTTCTCAATTGTTACGAACAACGCCGAAAAAATATATCAATTTTAATAATTGTACATATTAAGATTAAGGTCCTCCCCGTTAACACCCTTATAAAAATGTAAATTAAATATCGTTTTAATACCGTAATTAGATTTAAGTAAGTGACTGTAGGATTGTTCAGCTTTTAATATACTTTTTGATATACCTATTTAGAATTCAAAATGCATGTCGTATTTTTATAGCGATTTTTTAAAACAAACTTTTTACACCTAAATGTCGACTGTTAACCATTTACTTTCACTCGCCTATTTTTGGAATAGCAGAATACTTTTTTAAACGACGAATGCTAATTCCAGTACTTCAGTTGTTTAGGCTTGTTTATATAAAACCACAAGGTTTATTTATTTCTATTGATTTTTTTAAGTCGATCACGAAAACTTTTAATTATTCGGTCTAATTAAGTCAAAAATTGTTTTATGTATGTAAATTTGTTGTTAATTAATTTTAACCGAGTTATCTTGGAAATAGATTAACATTTGGGTTTTAAGGCTATTGTTAAGGGGCAGGAATTTAATAACAGTCGTATCCATGGAAACTGACAAAATGCTGTGGAACTATAGTAGGTAAGAATCAGATATTGTTTTGTAATAAGTTTTGACAGTTGCAGAACTAGTCTCGTTGTCATGTATTTAAGTCATTAACCTTAACAGAGTATTAAAAAAACATGATAATCTTTAACACCCTGTATCTCAAAAGTTAAGAACTTTAGGACATAAGTTCATATGAAGTTTTTTCTGAAAATGGACCAAAGAATAACGTCCTTGAATATTAGCATGTTATTAAGAAACATCCTGTATCGTAGCAAAAAAGGGATAACACATATTTTGATGAGCAAAAAAGGTAAAATTTGTAAAGTATATTTTTGTTATCTGTTAAAAAAATATGCAAATTAACTTTCACCTTTCGGCAGATTATTCATAAAATCATCGGATATGGTGAAATTTCACACCATTTAGGCTCTACGGTTGGTGCCGATAACTCTTTTATTGGGCTGCAACACTTGTTTTGCAAAAAATGCTACAAATTGTCAACAATTTAACGGATATCAGTCCGCTTGTAATATCATGTGTTCGCTTAATTAACAGTGGAGCTGCGAAATGATTACTTGGTCAGCAAGATTTTACAATTGGTCAGTAGAAAAAACATGTCTAGAAGCAGTTTACGTCAGAGGTTTGCATATTAAAAGAATGGTTATCAATATAAATCATTGGATTGCGTTTGTTTTGAATAATCGGCAAAGTTTGTTGTTGTGGGCGGAGAGAAAGCAGTCCCGTGATACGAGTAGCTAATTGCGTGCGTGCGTTTTCATTCGGTGTAGCAGTCAAGGCCCAAAAGGTAGCGGGGCGGGTTTTCACTTGTTTTCCCAGGGCACTGTCAATTTATGTAACTTTTTTGTGTTTTCTTTTGCCAAATACAGAAGGAAATCAGCTACAAAAGGTGTAGCGGGGGCGGGTTTTCACTTGTTTTCCCAGGACACTGTCACTATTTCACGTTTTATTGTTTTTTTTTTTTTTTTGATGACCAAGATTAAATATTTTGCTTACCCGCTGATTGCTTACAATATCTGTGGATCGCTCATAGCAGCTTATATATTTATTTGCGTACCAAAATAATTTAGAGCACTCTAGTATGACATTAATTACTGACCGATTCAGAAATGTTTGCTGTCCATAAGTTGCTGACCAAGTAGCCATTTTGGCTGACCGATTACATTTTTCTGTTCGCAAAAATAAGAATATTTTGCTAACCAGGTAAATGATACCCATTTTAAATTGACAGTCTTAAGCTAAATTAGCATAAAGAAATTATCCGTCTGGGAATTCAACCCTAAATTATAGGGAACTTTTTTATGGCCACGCTGTACATTACAAGGGTAAAAAGCATTAAGTTCCTGCCCCATCGAATTTATACAAAATTTAGTATTATTTACAAGTGTATCTAGTAGTGTGTATTCTTAGTAAAATTACTATACTGGGTGGACCAAAATGAGTGAGTAAAAAAGTTCAATACAATAATAATAATTACACCCTCTCACCGTCATTAAATTTTGATTGTAGTTTAAAAAGTATTTACACAGTTTATTAAATAATTGTTGATTAATACATTCCAAAAAATGTGATAGAATTATATAACATTTATAATTAGTACTTAACTTGCTCTAATAAGCTGTACTTAATAGTTATATTGACAGCGCAGTTGTTATGTAGACTAGTGCCTCACAAATTAAAGCAATATTAATTGTTCGTATATCAAAATATTATAGCCTTGTTTTGATAATTTTTTAATTAACTTTATTTAAAGTCATAAGGTGAAAAAAGGGCAAAAATTCCTATTAGTACTGGCAAATTGTCCTACCAATTGTCCCTGTAACAATCCTACTCGCTCTTCATGTACGATATCATCATAAGGCTATAATATGTTATTATTAGGTGCACATTTTTTTGTATATAGTGTTCTATTTATTGTTAGCGTTGTACTAGAACAAATTTTTAGGTTCTCAAAAGTTATATTCTAGAAAAATGTCAAATTTTGTTCCTTCTTGTTAGCATATTAATTAATATTTCTAGAAATGGTAGACTTTTAAATGCGTATTATTGCCATTTTTCTTTTTAATTTTTTTTTGCAGACACGTGCAGTGTACTGCGAACATGCAGTGTGTCCCAGGATAAGTGAACTATAAGTGCCTGTTCTCATCAAAGCAACTGTCAACGCGACTCGGCCCTAATGTTTAAATACGCGTGTTCCCACTGACTTAAGGCAACTCAACTGCAACGCAACTAGTTGCTTATGAGTTGCCCGGCATACCGCCTCGCCGTTGTCAGTTGCTTCCAATCGCGGTGTCATGGGTGACGAGACAGCAAAATATTTAACTTTTGTGGCTCATTCGGTAAAACCCATGGAATTTAACCGGATCATTATTTAATTCCTGTGCCACTATATACGAACTATATCTCAAATGTATGGTATAAAAAGGGTTAACCCAAAATTGTCGCCCAGTTTTTTTTAAGCTTTTTAACGAGCAAGTATGTTGGGGCTATATCTTCATCTGACGAAGACGACATTTTGCTCACGTCAAAAGAGACTTCAATCCAGTTGATCCCAGTGGGAACGCAAGAGCAACTCATCTGAAGTTGAGGTCGCATTGCAGTTGCGTTGCTTTGGTGAGAACAAGTGAGCAACTCAACTGAAGTTGCGGTTGCCAGTTGCTTTGGTGAGAACAGGCACTAAGTGTAAATAAGAATTTCGAATTGAGACCATTTGGAGTCCAGGCGCGCTCGACTAAATAATAAAATTTAACGTATTTTGATTTTTATGAAATCAAGCGGGACTTGCCCGCAGCATTATTTTTATTTTCTGTCTACCTAAAGTGCCTCGTCTTCACAAAATATCGAAAAATTGTATTAAGAAATTCTTAACAAAAGTTTTCGATACAGTGTGAAAAAGGGACACTTTACCTAGACAGAAAATAAAAATAATGCTCCGGTTAAGGCATGCTTGATTTATTCAAAATCAAAATATGTCGACTCTTACTATCTAATCGAGCAGGCCTAGATCCCAAATCGTCAGGGGACCCCGCACGGAACATATGGGAATCGACCCTCGGTTAAAAACTTTGATACTCGGGGATATTATCCAATAATCGATGCCGATCAAAAGTCTCCATGGGCCCGAGGTCCGAAAATGCGATCCCGGGGAGCTACCTTCATCGCAATCAAAATAGTAAAAATGAGCAAATGCACTGGCAATAGTGTGTCAGACTTCCATAGCTCCTATACTAATTAACTTAGGAATTTCATTCATATGCCGATTTATACTGTATTATATGATGCATTTCAGGAAAATATTTTCCAATATACAGGGTGGCCCAAAAAAGTGTGGTAACATAATGCCGTCTTTTTTTAAATGGGACACCCAGTATTTTATTGCATATTTAGGTTCGTATTAGTGTCCTTTATAATTGCCTAAAAGTTTTATTTCATTTGGTTATGTAGTTTAAGAGTAATAAATTAAAAATACAAAAAAAACGTTTTCAAATTCAAAAAAACTATCTAAAATATCTTTTTTAACCAAGGCATTGAGTAGAATTTAAGACAAAAGGTCTAGAGATATTGTGAATATAATAACGTTTATTTATACAGGGTGTTCATAATTAAGTTTCAAACACGACACATTTGAAAATAATTTTTCTCCAGATTTTTTGATAATATCCCCGAGTATCAAAGTTTTTAACCGAGGGCCGATTCCCATATGTTCCGTGCGGGATCCTTTCAATTCGAAAATTTTCTGTAATTTACACCTGCAAGTTCGCCTTTCCTGGGACACACTATAGGTGTTTAAACAAATCCGTTCATTCCCATCCAATGGAATATGCAGGGTACCCCACTAATACCGACAAATTTAAAGAACTTCTTCGTGGTGCACGTTTTAAAAATTTTTGAAATATTTGGGATGTCTAGCCCATTTATTCCTTATTCATCCTTGGATCCAGGAAAACTGCCAATTTTTATAAGGAGGATAAGAAACTAAGATGGGAAATGTGGAAACATTTTTTTTACAAGTTGCACCATGCAATTTAGTTCTAAGGCGAGGTAGCCAGAGAAATTTCGTCAGTGCAAACTTCTTAACGTGACTTGCATGTTATAATTATAATTATGTTCTCGGTAGACTGCCCTCGCTGTATATTTTGTAAAAAATAATTATTTAATGTAATTATGATGTAAATTTTTTAATAATTATGCCTTCCTAGTGAGTAATTTATTTTATTTAATAAATACACAATTATTTTTAAAACGAAGTTTTTTATATTAGATACAGACACGAGTCTCGAGCGAAATGTTCGATCCTTTTGATTATTTACCGATTACGATTTTATGCCGGCAAATTTTATTTGTTTGCTAGGGCTACAAAAGTAGCATTTTTAGACACAAATTGGACACACATTCTTTGATGAGAAACGCTTCGAGACATTTTCGATTAAAATTATAAAGTTGTATAGGGACGCATGTGTTACGAAACTTTTGCGACACATTTTCGAATCCAGTTACTAGAAACACTTAAAGATGTGCTTGTTTCGAAATATTTTAGAAACCATAGTGTCGATACATTAACGACACGGGAAGATAAATATTTTTCGAAACATTTTTAGTTAAAATTTTAGAGTTTTGGTAGGACACAAGATTGCATTGAATTTCCCCTAAGAGATTTTTTATGACATCGGTGTACGTTTATTAGCGATAAATAAGCAACTTCTTGATATTATTTATATTTTAGGTGTTATTATTGATCCATTTTCAACCACAGATTGAGGTAAGTGTTTTAGGTAGATTTTTAATCGCCATCTGAGGAAGTTTGAGGTTATGTTATTGTTTAGCAAGATTTAAATTGTTATTTTTCTGTAACAAGGCGTATTTAAAAAAATATTCCAAGGTATAGGGTGGGTGTACTCTATGTTGATAAATACAGTGCAATAAGCTGTTTGTAACAGAAAAATAACAATTTAATTCTCCCTATGCAAACAATAATAACATAACCTCAAATAAGCTGGTGATTAAAAATATTCAAAAAACAGTTACGTCAGTCTATTTCTGAAATGAATCAATAATAACATCTAATATACAAATAGCATCAGGAAATTGCTTATTTATCCCTTATAAACGTGTACCGATGCTTTAAAAATCTCTTATGGGATTTTCAATGTAATTTTAGTTTGTTTGGAAAGGTTTTTGAAGCCACTGTCCATACTCAACCTTTGTTTTCTGAGAATACAAGCAAACCTTTTTTTTCTGTGGCATCTCCATCACCTTAATAAACCTTTTATTTTTCTGTGCATCATAGAAACATTATAGAAGCCAAAGACTAGAAATTGTGTGTTGAGCCCATTTTGTGAAATGAATAATTATTTTGTTAAAACGAGTTTTAATGAAATTCCTGCATCTCTTGAAAAGCCAAAAGTTGTTCCATGTTCCTAGCTAAGTCGATTTATAAGAATTAATTAATATTAAGAACAATTCTCAGTTAGCCGGTACATTTCTAGGTAGAAAACCCGTGTCTGTGCCTTTTTTCCAATTGAGGTAAATACAAGGGGGCCCATCGAAAACGTACCGAAATGCATTACAGGCTGGGAAACAAAATCCAAAAACCAAGTCAATTTTGTTCGTCAGGGTACAACTTTTGACGCAAAAAGCATAGCAAAATCTTCCACTCCCTAAGTGGGGGCGTCATCCCCCAAGTTTTTTCAATGGGAATGGGTGGGTGGAGAGGGGTCAAATGAATACCTCATTAAATAGGGGTTTTAATTCCCTATACATTGCTGCTTAGTGTTCGATCCACTCGTTTAGAAAATATGGAGCTTTGAAATTATCAACAAAACATTTGAGGAAAATTCAAAAATCGATTTAATTTCACTAATACTAAATTAGGGGGGGGTTCCGAAATGCATAACGGGCCCAAAAAGCATGTTCCATTGACATTTGCCAGCTTGGGACCGACTATTCAACAGTAAATTAATCAAAAAGTTTACCTGTAGCTTTATCTTCGTTAATTATTGTAGAAATTGCGCAGAAATTAGTTATTATTTCTTATTGGTGGTATTAAAGTAGTGAAAGCAAACAATCTTTAGCATATTGGGCCTATTTTCGGGAATCTAGCTCCATGATTGAACTAAGCCTTCAGATAAGAATGGCGCTTGCTGGAACTGTTAATATTTGGCCATAAAAAATTATACAATTGTTATTTAAGTCACTTTATTGGTATTTAATAATACATTAATTGAAAACACATCAAACTAAATGCAATACGTCTAAACAAGTTGCATAAAACCGACCGATTTGCCCAGCATCAAAACTATATGTGTAAAAAACCTAAAATAATTACAATTTCATGTCACAGTTTTAATACTTACAGATCAAAAACCATAAAATGTTACTATTCCGTCTCGTCCTTTATCTCGGCATCTTCAGACACCTGAGACTCGGTTTCGTCGTCTTCTTTTTCATTTTTAACGTCCAACACCTCTTTCTTTTCAACTTCTTTTTTACTATTTTGCTTCTCCTTCTTCGAATCCTCTTTATTTTCTTTCTCTTTTGCCTCCTTTTTCACGTCTGGTTCTTTCTTAGCCTCTTTTTCCTTGTCACTTTCCTTCTTAGAATTATCGCGTTCCCTTTCCCATCTCGATTTACTATCATCCTTATCTTTTTTCTTGTCGCTGTCCCTATCCCTTTCCTTTCGGTCTTCCTTGTCTTTATGCGAGGCAGTTTTTAGAATGGGTTCAATTTTGTCACGAATGTCCATCAAGGTTGTTTGAAATAGTTTCGCATGGGCCTGAAAAAAATTACCAAAATTTTTTTTATCATAACGTATCAGAAAAATTAAAGAGTCGATTGAATTTTGGATCCCCTCATCACGACCAAGGTTAGGGCGTTTGCCATGAAATCCTGTTGGTGACTTACATTACATAGAATATACATACACGATGGGCCAAACAAAAGTGTCGAAATTATTCTTGTTTGAATAACTTTATTGTTTAAAATTACTTTTGTTGCCATGGTAACCAAGCAAAAAAAAAAGTCTCCGATTGGCTTAAAAATGCCGGTGCGAAATTTTACTAATTTTTTGACCAAATGTTTCTAAGAAGTTAATAATTGAATATCACTGTTTTTAGTCAGTTGGTCATGGAAAGAATTTTATAAAATTGTTCAATATCACCAATGGTTTGTTCAATGCATTTTCTTTCAATTTCTGATCAATTGCGTCATTGAACAATCTTTCAAGCAGTTTTTGTCCCATTTAATTATGTCATTTTGGTCTTTTGAAGCAAAAACTTAAGGTAAATTTAAAATTTACGTAAATCGAAAAATAAATATTTTCCACCTACTATGGTTCCATCCAACTTTAACTGACACTGTAAATCTAACATCAAGGAAACATCCCGGAAAGTGAAAATTGTGAACTTACATTCGTCCTTCCCAAAGTATCTTCAGTACTTCTCAATTTTTCCTTATAGTCTTTGACTTCGGACGTCAAGTGTTTAATCGTCGAACTCGATTTGCTGTACTTTTCGGAAATTTTGTGGTTCTCACTTTTAAGTTCCACCATGTGCTGTTCCGTCTCGATTCTCGCTTTTTCACTTCTTTCTAGCTGGGAAAGCAGTTTGCCTATATCGACGACGGCGCCTTGGTAAGTAACCAGTCCTGTAAAATAATATGCCGGGTGTTTCAGGAAGAATGTTCACCCCTATAACTTTTTATCGTTTAAATTCCAGAAATAAAATTGTAGGGGTTTGTATGTGATGTTATTTTGCATTTTATGTCATGACGGACTCGATTTCGTCACTTCCGGTTTAACCGGTAATGATCTCAACCTTGGATTTTTAAATGGAATACCCAGTTATTTTTAGGTATATCTGTTCAACATAGCATTCCAAATTCAACAACAACACATATGTCACTTTTTGACACTTTAAATAATTTTTCTTTCTATTTTTTCATCTAGATTGCTATGAACTCCCTAAAATGGATTATTTCTAACCAATTCTTGATAAAAATGCAATTTTGAAGTTTTATTACGTTTTAAATTTTGTACACACATTTTAACATTTTAAGAAGGCATTTTCGCAGACAACTCAATTTTTTTTCAAATGGAAACATATTGGCTCCCTAGGACCAAAATACAGAACACTTATTTTCTTGATAGCACACACCCTTAGGGCAAGTTAAAAAAGGAGAGATAATTTATTAAAAATAGCAATGCATGACAAAAAAATGCACAATGCTAACAAACGAATGAACATAATTACAAATTTAAAATCCGCCATAATTTGTCTTATAAGCACATACAGATGTTCAGTCATCTAGGTGCTTTTTTCCGGTTTCTCTCTCTTTCTCTTTATTAATGATGTCTTAAAATAATTTAAGGAATTTCTAGTTTAAGTTCCTTAAGTTATATTATTGTAAACTTGACGATTGAATTTTGATATTTGTTGATAAAGAAAAGAAATAAAGTATTGTATTGTATTATAAGCAAACCATTTTAGGGAGTCTAGCTGAAAAATAAAAAAAAAAATTAAAAATTATTTATAGTGTCAAAAAGTGACGTATGGGGGCGTCGTTGAATTTGGAATACTGTTTTGAATTGATATCGCCAAAAATATACTGGGTGTTCCATTTAAAAATCCAAAATTTAGGTACTTTCCGGCTAAACAAGAAGTGACAAAATCCGTCATGTCATAAAATGCAATATAACACATACAAACCCACCAAATTTTATTTCTGTAATTTAAACAATAAAAATGTTTTTTTTTTTCTTGAAGTAGTCCATCTCAAAGTGGAGTGAAGTTATAAGAAGGTAAAGAAACTCACAGTCTGCTCCACTAGTTTAATAACAATTAATAAAACCATACATGTTTCGAAAGCTTAAGCCTTCATCTTCAGTGAAAAATACAACATCAAAGGGTACCTATGACATTGTTAAACTAACAAAGCAGGAAAAGAAAAACTTTTTTGATTATGCAAAAATAAAGAATAGAAATAAAAAAGGTAAAAAACTAAAGGTTTTTCTTTCCTTCTTAGAAATATGAATGCATAATTAAATTTTTTTATTTCTATTCTTTATTTTTGCATAATCAAAAAAGTTTTTCTTTTCTTTTTAATGATGCATTCATATTTCTAAGAAAAGAAAAACCTTTAGTTTTTTACCTTTTTTATTTCTATTCTTTATTTTTGCATAATCAAAAAAGTTTTTCTTTTCCTGCTTTGTTAGTTTAACAATGTCATAGGTACCCTTTGATGTTGTATTTTTCACTGAAGATGAAGGCTTAATGAAATATGTATGGTTTTATTAATTGTTATTAAACTAGTGGAGCAGACTGTGAGTTTCTTTACCTCATAAAAATGTTATAGGGGTGAGCGTTCATCCAGAAACACCCGGTATAAACATTTTTAGCTCAATAGGAGCTAAAAAATCACATTAATAATGTGACTATGAAGAACTGATAAAGTACACGTTTTTCAAAAACTCACAATATGGTGGAAAAATCACTTGTCATGTATGGCAGTCTGTTGAATTTTTATTTTACATTCGGAGGTTGGTTACACACACCGGATAGGAATTTATTTATTTTACCTTGGCCACCTTTTTTAGCAATTAAATTTGTTATCGCTATGCATTTTGTTTCACTGAAATTATACAAAGAATGCGACAAGTAGATAGGTCATTAGCCCTAGAAGCTTAATTTAAAAATTGTATCGTTCCAATCACACAGAAATAATATGACGAGACCTGTGTGAGATTTTTACGGCCCACTACTGATTTAGGAACTTTTTGAATCAACCAATATCAGCTGTTGATGTCATCTATGGTTGTCAACTGTCAAACGCTAGGTTTTATCATAAATCGGACTCCCTATACAGCGTGTTCATGTTCAAAATAAAGTCGGCACTACTGCTAACTTTCTTATTATATTAAAGTAGTGTAGTTTTTTATGCTTATTATGCTGATGTAAAAAAAAATAATTGAAGGTCCAGAATGACGTGATATAATCAAAAATGTATTCTTTTTTAAATGTAATGCCCTATATCTGTAATAACTGTTCGATAGAGAGTGAAATTCTAAACAAAACTTATTCTTACTACATATCCCTAAAATTAGTAATAAAGATAATGTTTTGATTTATTACAATTATCCATTGCCTATCGCAGGCGGCTGTGAACCGCACTGACAGAAACACGCGGGCCCATTTGATGGCCTCCGCGTTCACCAGACATTACTGCTCATTTCGGTTTTTATTTTTGAGGCTTTTAAGAAAATCAGGTTTATGAAAAACATTACAATAATGTTGAACTACAAGAATCTATTATTAATGTTATAAATAAACTACGTAAAAAACTACACCTAATTTAACAGAATTCCCTTGATGAATTTTATCTCAGTAACTATAACCTATGGAGACGTCAAAATATCTTCATTAGAAAGCGAGTATCAACATTTCAAATAATGTCTTTTAGATTTCAACATATTTTAATGGACCAGTCCCCGTGAATGACCCCGTATGATAAACAAAGTAATTATTGAGCAAAATTTAACTTTACGCTCATTTTGCATCTTTATTTTTAGATGCAAAGTATATACTTTATTTCGAGATGCAATGAGATGAAATCAGGTTTTCGTATCGTATCTTTCTGACCGTACACAGTATGTCTCATTCAACCGGGATGCTTCTCAGCAGCGAAGGATTGGACATGGTGTGCCCCAGGGTTCAGTCTTGGGCCCGATACTGTTTCTAATCTACATTAATGATCTGCCCAATTTTCAGCATGATTCAAGACTGGTTCTTTTTGCTGATGATTCAACCAGCATTATAAGATATAGTCCGGGTGACAGTCTGGCGGATCTGGTTGGTGGAACTAGGGAAGGTATAGAGAGTTGGTTTTTGGCGAATCGGCTCAGTCTCAATGGATCTAAGACACAGAATCTAAATTTCTCTCTCCGTCTGGGAGTTCCTGAGATGCAGTGTGACCAGCATGTGAAATTCCTTGGAGTTTTAATTGATCCGGGGCTTACCTGGCGGGTACATGTGTCTCAGCTTTGTGGTAAGCTCTCTAAATCTATTTACCTGATTAGGTCATTGTCTCAGTGTGTATCGGTCTCGACATTGATGACTGCTTATCATGGCTATTTCGCCTCCCACATGTCCTATGCTGTCCTAAGCTGGGGACACTGTGCCCATGCGGGGAGGGTTTTTGGGCTACAGCGTAGGTGTGTGCTTGTGATTGCAGGTTTGGGGTGGCGTGACTGTTGACGCCAATCGTTTAGGGAGTTGCAAATACTAACTTTTCCCAGTCTGTACATTCTTAGTTGCTTAAATTACATCAAGAAAAACATGTCTCTTTTTTCCACCCATTCCGACCTACATGGTTACCCTACTCGTGGTCGAGAGGATGTGCTCCCTGATTTTCACCGGCTTGCGAGGACAAGGAGGGGCACGGACTTTTACTGTGTTCACTTTTACAATGTACTTCCTACCCATATCAGAGGGCTGGAGGATGGGCTGTTTCACACCACGCTCAACAAATACCTTATTCTTAAAAACTTTTACTCTTTTGAGGATTATCTTAACAATAATTTTAATGACCTAGTGTAATTGTGTGATTTTCCTCCTTAAATGTTTCTGTTTGTATACTATTCTAGGTTTTTATTGTGTGTTTTTACAGCTTTTAACGTATTTACATATTTTTAACGAGTAATGTTGCCTTGGTGTAGTGTTATTGTAAATGAATGTTTATTTATGTAGACTTTTATATTGTTCAGATCTGTCTTGTTCTGATCTATGACTTGTAAAAACACATTATGTGTAATTTTTATGAATAAATTCTATCTATCAGGTGTCCATGTGCGAGTAGAAATACACCGTTGCTAAGTGACATGCTCAAGTAACCTACCATCTTTGTTTGAACTTTCTCCGATATTCGTATTTCTCGGGGAAGCCGCTTCGCTTTGAAATATGGGCAACAATCGTTTGTTGCCGATCGTCATCTCTTTCGAATCGTCGTCTTTCTCGCCATTTTCAATTTTCTCTTTATCCTCGTCCTTTGGCTTATCCGTTAACTTGCGATAATGCAGCGAGTCTCTGGCAATAACTTTGTTAACCAGCTTCTTGACTTGTGATCTTGATAGGTTAAGGCCTACAAATAAAAAATATAGGATTCTTTTTAATGTGTAAAGTAAAAGTTCGGAATCATTAAGATTTAGACTGTGGTAAGATTGTTTATTATGGAAACAGTTCGTTTATAGTTATATGTTCATTTATATCTAATTTAAGGGATGTATGTACCGGGTGTCCCACTAAGAATGGCTCTCGGCCGTATCTCTGAAAGTGTTAGTCGTATGGCTTGCGGAAAAATTTTTTAATATGAAAAGTGATCATAAGAAATTGCTGGAAATTATTTTCAAGTTTCTCAGTCGAGCGCTAGAGGGCGCAACCGTAACGGTAAATTCGTAAAGCTTAGTTTTTTCAAAAGTTGCCGCGTTAAGGTATATTGAAAATAGCATTTTCGTATACTTTAAGGTTTTATGAAGAAAATTTAATTATAACATATTTTTGTCACTTTTAAAATAAAGTGGTGGGGGAAGGTTGAACATTATTTTAAATAAATGCCTACAACTCCGGGTTCGCTGAACAGAATTTAGTGAACTTTGTTTTGTTAAAAAGAGGTTCCCTTACTCTATACTTTACTGTATAATCTATGACAATATGACTTTTAAAGTAGGCGCTAGAGGGAGCTATTTTACAACTTAACAAACATTGCGCATTTTTTCAAAAATTTTAAATACAACAGTATATTTAATTTTACTTCATCACAAAGATTAATAAAAGCCTAAAAAACTGGCGAAAACCACAACTTGATATCTTTTTTCAAACCGGAGATATTAACAAGAACAAAAATAAACACGGAAAAATATGATTATATTTAAGTTTCAACGGTACAGGTTTTTTCAAAAGTCAAATAAAAACTTTGACGTGAAAGCACCTAATTTTAAATTAGATTTTGTTTTTCCAAGGCCTATTTGACTTTTGAAAAAACCTGTACCGTTGAAACTTAAATATAATCATATTTTTCCGTGTTTATTTTTGTTCTTGTTAATATCTCCGGTTTGAAAAAAGATATCAAGTTGTAGTTTTCGCCAATTCTTTAGGCTTTAATTGATCTTTGTGATGAAGTAAAATTAAATATACTGTTGTATTTAAAATTTTTGAAAAAATGCGCAATGTTTGTTAAGTTGTAAAATAGCTCCCTCTAGCGCCTACTCTAAAAGTCATGTTGTCATAGTTTATACAGTAAAGTATAGAGTAAGGGAACCACTTTTTAACAAAACCAAGTTCACTAAACTCTGTTGAGCGAACCCGGAGTTGTAGGCATTTATTTAAAATAATGTTCAACCTTCCCCCACCACTTTATTTTAAAAGTGACAAAAATATGTTATAAGTAAATTTTCTTCATAAAACCTTAAAGTATACGAAAATGCTATTATCAATATACCTTAACGCGGCAACTTTTGAAAAAACTAAGCTTTACGGATTTACCGTTACGGTTGCGCCCTCTAGCGCTCGACTGAGAAACTTGAAAATAATTTCCAGCAATTTCTTATGATCACTTTTCATATTAAACATTTTTTCCGCAAGCCATACAACTAACACTTTCAGAGATACGGCCGAGAGCCATTCTTAGTGGGACACCCGGTACATACAATGTCATTGTTATATTACATGTCATGATTTCCATAATAGTCTTGTTTGCTTTCCCGTATAAAAATTCTTGTTTATGCTTTCCCATATAGAATAGCTTTATGATGGCTTAAAATTTAACACCCCCTTTTGTTGAAAATCGACATCTTAGATCAAAAATATGCAAAGCAAGAACTAACTATTTGACAGTTTATTGAAGCAATATAAAATGTTTAATCAGAGTCGAGAGAGAAGCTTTTTTGGTTTAAAACGAATCAAAACATAATATGCAAGAATACGAACTACAACTAGCCAGGACACTCAAGACAGACTTTCCAATATATCAATAATTTAATTAATACAAATCTCGTTATGGAATTAATAAACAATGAACTTTTTTACGATGAAATAATTGCATATTTTGCACCCATCCATATCATTAGAATATAAGAGTAATTAATGTTTCTTAAAATAAATTTGGAGCAAATTTTTGGTTTATTTTTCGCCGTCTCTTTTTGTGTATAGTCATGTCGTAAAACCGGGATCGTTTTAAAAGTTGTGAAAAATCTCCAGAAAGCATTTGATAAAAAAATATTTTTTTTCCTTCTGTGTCGCGCTTGTTAAATTATAACGAGAATATCGTCAACATTGCTGTCAAGTTATCTGAATTTGTACCCAACCTTTTCTAGTATTTACTATCGATTATTGACCAAAAATTAGGCAAAATGTGAGCTTTTCAAAGATGGCTATTGTTATTATAACAAAACATGGAATAATGAATTTCGAACTTACCAAGAGTATAAAGCAGCTCCTCGATATCTTTATCGAAAATATATCCACAGTGGGTCGTATCAAAATAGACAAACGATAACAGAAGCTGTTTGTTTTTCGTGTACAATTTAACGCGATCTTTCTTTTTCTTGTCTTTCTTATCTTTTTTATCATCGTCTTCGTCCTCATCTTCACTCGATTCCGATCGTCTCTCATCCTTTTTATCCTTGTCTCTTTTCTTATCGTCATCATTACGATCTTTCTTGGTGTCACTACAAAATATAAATTTTTAAATCGCTTCGTCTCTGTCGGGAATCGAACCCGGATCTCCAACCAAGTTAACGAGAAATCGGAAATCTGTCCGCAAATTTCGCCATATAATTTATACTCCAGTTAAATTGTGTTCTTACCAGGAAAGTTTTGGGGAAGTTTTGGTTTCTTCCATTCTATAGGGTGTTATCGAAATGACGTATTATATTTAAATGGGTGACTCCTTGGGTGTCCTAGAGAAGCGCTACATATTTTATTTTTCGACCGTTTTTAAAGTGGGGTTTGTTCGGGTTTGTTGTATGAAACTACTTCGCTCAGCCGATGTAAGGCGTCAAGAGGTCATTGGCATTTGACCTAGTGACGTACGTGGCTATTACTACTCCATGTTTTTTCGGGTTGTTTTCGGTTTGACGTCAGGTCACTCTTACCGCTGAATGAATTGAAAGCGCCATTTATGGCTATTTTTCTTCAATTTGTCTTTATGTTTCTTGGGGCGCTGAATCCGAAGGTTTGCTAACACAATTTCGTGACGCAACATTGAAAAAAATCCAAAAGGTAAGAAATCTCATTTTTTGATTATAACTCGGAAGCTATCAACTTTTCGTAAATAACCTATCTAGTCAAAATGAAAGTACATAAAGTTTCCTAGAAATTTCATTGTTTAATTTCTTTTCGCCGACGAACCGTTGCTAGAACTGAACAATACTATACAATTGATTGATTTAGCCGATACTTGATGTTCGGGTTTGTTCGGAAAACCGAAACGTCATTTATTAGATTAGAAACTATGTGCCTGTAGAAAATGTTTTCCATTTTTTTTCTTAATTCCTTACCCGCATTAACTTAACTTCCAAATTATGCAACTTTGCCACAATTTAACCTTTCATGTATCTTTTATAAATATCCGAGATCCCAATGTTGAACGCAACCTTTTTCGTCGGATTATTTTCATACCTTTCTTCAGACTTCTTATCCTTCTCAGATTTTTCCTCTTTCTTCTCATCGTCCTTTTTCTCCTTTTTTTTATCGTCACTCTTTTTGTCGTCTTTTTTCTCATCTTTCTTTTTTTTGTCATCTTCTTTCTCCTTTGGCTTTTCTGGCAATTCGTACAGAGATTTAAAAATGCTGTATCCAAAGTCTCTCATAAGCATTTCGTTGAAAAGTTCAGCAAAAAGCGAAACCTAAAATTGAATTTATTTTGTAATTTAAAAAAAAAAGAGTAGCATTTTGTTTAGGCCGGTATTAGACTATCAAATATATTTGAAAAAGATCTTTTATAAAATATTTTGTAGCATTTCTTTGATAATATTTCTTTTATAAAACTTTTTACTAGTATTACACTGTCAAAGAACTTTGTCAAGATTTGAAGGAACTGGTCACATGTTTACAATTAAAAATGACACAACAACAAAAAAAGAACCGGGCGACTTTGGGTAAGGCCCTGTATCTACCACAAACTTCTTCAGAAGTTACAATCTGAAGATATTAGGAGTTATAAAAACTATTTAAGAATGGACGCGAATGAACATTTAAGTTTATTGTTTTAAAGATAGCACCATTAATATCCCGACAGAATACATTTGAGGAATACAGCGCTGAGGAACCTCGTTGTTCGACCTTCGATTTCTGGCAACAACAGAGAGTAATACTAGTATATCCCCCACCTTGCATCCACCTTTGAATGCCGTTATAACTTCGCAAATTTATATATATACACTATATCTAGTCGTTTATGTCGGGTTTTCTAATCCGGGTGTTGACAAGCGTGGATCGGGGGGGGGGGGTTGTGTTCGTCACGACCCCCCCCCCCCAAACGAATTCTGGATCCGCCCTTGGGTGTTAATAATTTTGTACTTTCATACTCCGAAATTAACAATTTTATTGTTGAAATGCACCAGACAAACTTCTTTTCCGCAATGGTATTTAAATAACAGTCGCAGTCAATGTCAAATATATGCCTTATTGTCAGAAAATAAGGTTACTACCAATTAACTATAAAATCTTTTATCAAAGATAATCGTCTGTTATTTCTTTTATAAAATATCTTTTATAAAATAAATATTTTATGAAAGAACTGATATTACACTGTCAAATATTGTATAAAATATCTTTTATAACAGATCTTTATCAAATATCTTTTATAGTCTAATACCGGCCTTAGTAGAGGTAAAGACCGATTGAAACTTGAATGGTACAGAAGCATAACTCCTGACTGAGTCAGCATCTATTGTCTTTTCGCTCAGTGCCCACCCTTTGTTAATCGAGATAGAACAAGTTGACGGTCTACATGCTGCTGCTGCCACTCAAGTTTGCATTTCAGCCTACAGAGATCATGAATAGCTGGATTCCATGAATGTCTTTTTAAATCAACCATGTTTTTGTTAACCACAATGCTACAAAAGGTTCTGGTAACGTAAATATTTCGAATTCTCACGACTTGGGTTAAATAAAAGTAGCTAAAGCATATGTATATTACCCGCAATACGCTGGAAGCAGATAAATGCCAATATTTGTGGTTTCTCTTCAATAGAATGCGAAAAATGTTAGAAAATAAATTATCTAAAGAAAATCCATTACTTCATTAAATTTAACTTGTACTGAACAATTGACGTACATTCAAGTATGACGGGCGATCCTTAAGTTTTGGTCAATATTTAACTAATTTTAGCAGAAATAAAGTAAGATTAGGCGTATCTTAACCAATGAGTTTTTTAGAAGAATAATGTAACGACTTTGAGGAGTTTTACTTCACTACTGAATGTTAGGGAGGGTTTATTCCAGTTCATCCATTCCAGTTAATAACATTAATCTAAACAGTGTTGCTTACTTAGGAAATAAAAGTTTTCAAAATGATTCTCCCAAACATAAAAAGATTTAAAAGAGAATATACAGAATTTAAAAATTTGAGAATATATTAAACTAGGACGCAAATTATAATAATTATAATTATTCATGCATGACACGAAATTGTGAAAAATAAGAATTACAAAGTAAGAAAGAATCCGGTACAAACAAGTAAACATGTTACTTAGGTACCATAACATACATTATACTTTCGTATATTATATACCTATTTAAGAAATCGTACAATTTTGTAAATCTACAATTTCTGAATAATATTTATTATTATTCGCTTACCTCAAATGAATGTTCCTTAGTATCCTCTGGACGATAATCAAGTAAAAGTGACAGAGACAGGGTCGTACAATCGAATTTTCCAGCTTTAGCCGTTTTCGACGGATGAATAATCAAATGGGGATGATCGGGCAAAGTGTACTGTTTCTCAAGGCGCCGTTTTTGTTGCTCATCTAGTTTCTTTTCTTCCGGCTGCACAGAAATAAAAATTATATAGAGACAGGGATAATTGATTGTAATATGAAAGCTAAGGATTTGTTCACATTTTTTCTAAAGAATTTGTACAGGGATGGGACACTTTCTAGGGGGCATTAGAGTTATTATCAACAGGCCATGGCCTACTGTTATAAGTAACGTAAATTATTAAAAATATCGCATTTTTAAGCTATTCTCGAATATAAATATCAGCAACTATACATTTTTGTAAAGCCCAACGTATGCCCAGTCAATTAAAAAAATAATGTATGTACACATACATGTACTTCTGATAATATCTCAAAAACTAAACTTTCTAGAGGAAAACTTGCTACGCTACTGATTTTCACGTGAAAATCTCTAACAAGATTAGTGTTTACCTTTTTGTTAAGTTCACGCATAACCCTGTATGCGTCATGACAAATTTGACACAGTAATTATTCGTTTCGTGAAAATCCCAATATATTTGATCTTTGATAATAACTCTCCCAAGTAGCATTTTTAGACACAAATTAGACACACATTCTTTGCTGAGAAACGTTTCGAAATATTTTCGATTCAAATTAAAAAGTTGTATCGAGACATATATGTTACGAAACTTTTGCGACACATTTTCGAATCCAGTTACTAGAAACACTTAAAGACGTGCTCGTTTCGAAATATTTTACAAACCATAGTGTGGATACATTAACGACACGCGAAGATAAATATTTTTCGAAACATTTTTAGATAAAATTATTAAGTTTTGGTAAGACACAAGATTGCATTGAATAAGAGATTTTTTATTCGGTGTACATTTATTAGCGATAAATAAGCAACTTCTTGATATTATTTATATTTTAGCTGTTATTATTGATCCATTTTCAACCACACATTGAAGTAAGTGTTTAAGGTAGATTTTAATCACCATCTGAACAAGTTTGAGGTTATGTTATTGTTTAGCGACATTTCAATTGATATTTTCTGTAAAAAAAGCTTACTGTACTGTATTTATCAACATAAAGTATGGCTATAGGGTGGGTATTAGGGGTTGCAATCCCGGGATCCCGGAATCCCGGGATTCCGGGATAACTACCAATTGAACCATACTTTTCCGATCCCGGGATCCCGGGAAATAAAAATATAGGCCCGGGATCGAAAAATAATCGCTCTTCATGATATTACCAGAAATTTTATTAAGTAAACTGAAAAAGGTCCTCCTAAACAAACATAGTCAACCTAAGAAAGCAGTCGTTGACGGCGCGGCGTTGTGTTTAATTGTTGAAAGCAGTAATTTCCCAGTAAACTGCTAAAGGAGGTCGGGGAAGTACCCAGCGGCCAGCCGGCCACCCTTGCGAACACGAAATATTGGATTTATTTTAGTCGGAAAGATTATCGAATGGCTTCTAGCAGCTGTAACAGTGACAGTGCCAATAGGAGCAATAATGGTGGGTTTTTTCAATATAATATAGTATAATATAAATTGATATAATCACAAGTTTGTGGCTTAGATATAGTTATGTTGACAATTAAAATTTAATCCCTAATAAAAAAGTTATTTTATACAATGAAATATAAATTTAATTTCTTGAATAATAAACAACAATTTTGATATATTAAATCAAAGGCATATTTCTCAAATTTTAGCATTTTGAAATTGTTTAATATGTATTTTGTAATTTAAGTTTAGCCATTTTTTTCTAAAACATTTTATTTTTTATTATAATTTTTCTAAAGTAAATTGAATTATGCTGAAAATAATATTAAAGAAAAAACATCGTAGCTTTTGTTATTTTCACATAAATAGACAAGTTATTATGGATTCGATTTTAGGGCTGATTGCAATTATGTCCAAGCCGCAGTTAAAATACGTACCTCATAAAAGAAAGGCAGATGATAAAACATCAGTTTGGTTTTACTTCTTAGTTGAATCCGGTGGAGCTGAAACAGCTAAATGCAAAAGATGTCCCGCTCTTTTACAGGCGAAAGGGGGTTCAACCAAAGGTTTATTGACGCACTTAATAAAAGTACATAACATCGATGTAAAAGCAAATCGCAGTGAAGTAAGCGGGGAAGGTACATCGAAAGAAGATAAATCTGAAACAGTGGTTTCTGAGAAGCAAAGAAAGTTACCCCAATTTTTTTTTTATAAAAACGACAATTCTTATGAATCTATTTTAGCGCGTATGGTGGCATTGGATGGCATTCCTCTGTCAAAATTTGTAACTTCTAAAGATCTGCGAAATTTATTTAGATTAAATGGTATGCATCTTCCAAAATCTTCAAATACTATACGTTCAGAAATTATGAAATATAGCAATAAATGTCGGGAATTGGTTAAGAATGAAATTCAAAGTTTGAAAACGCAGGGCAGAAAATTTTCTGTGAGCTTCGACGAATGGACATCACATTCAAATAAACATTTTATGAATATAAACGTACATTTAAACTGTTCAGACCTTCAGAAATTTTGGAATTTGGGATTGGTTCGACTAAGATATTCTATGACAGCAGAGGCATGTCTTGAGGGCCTTGAGGGACATCTGGAAATGCACAATTTGTCCCTAAATGGTGAAAATAGGGAAAATGGTCGCCCCTTACCAACAGCTATGTTTAGCACATGGAATTCAGCTAGCAGTAGTGGACACTCTTTATAAAAATAAGCAAAATACTGTTGAAAATGAAAATGGCAATGACATGCAATCGGATGAAGAGGACAGCGACTACAGCGAGGATGAGGAATCTGATTCTTTAGAAATTTTAGAGGATGTTCCAGAAAATGTTTTGTCGAAAACACATAACATTTATTCCCTCGTTACAAAGGTTAGAAATGTGGTCAGGATGTTTAGGAAATCTCCAACAAAAAATGATATTCTCCAAAAGTACGTGAAAGAAGATTTAGGAAAAGAACTAAAACTTCAACTCGATTGCAAAACGAGATGGAGTAGTCTTCTAATAATGTTAGAGCGGTTTTACAGTCTAAAAAGCTGCATTACAAAGGCTATGATTGATTTACGTACTCCTACAATGATTTTCAACTCATTAAAGAGTTGGTTTGCCTTTTAGAACCAGTAAAAGTAAGCGTGGAAAGCCTTTGTCGTCAAGATATGAATCTTTATAAAGCTGATATAACTTTGGAATGTATGCTAAAAGAAATTCAAAAGATGTCTTCTTCTCCTTTAGGGAAAGATCTCGAAAATGCCTTGACGTTAAGGGTTAAGCAACGTAGAACTGTCGCCTCTAGTCTTTTTCGCTACTTAAATGATCCCAACCACATTAACAAAAACTCTTTGTTTAATACTCCCAAGAAAGACGTACTAATTAAAGAATTTAAAAATATCATAGAAAGATTACAAAAGAATGAACTGAATAAATATGTTGAAGATGATCAAAACGAAGAGGAATTAACCATTGGTGAACTGCAAAGAGAAATTCAACAGGAAAAAACAAAGACATCATATAAAGAAACCCTTGAACTCGCTCTAAAAAAATCTTTGTCTTGTCCAGTTACACCAAAAAAACCAAACTTGGAGAGTACTATAATTCAAGAAATGAATTTATTTGAAAATGGAGGAATCCGAGGATTTAATCTCCAATGTGTTTATAATTTTTTAAACACTATACCTCCAACTAGTGTCGAGGCCGAAAGATGCTTCTCGTCAGCCGGAATGATAGCTACAAAGTTTCGAAGCCGTTTAAGGGATGACAGTCTTGACGGTATTGTGTTCTTACGTAACTTTTTAAAATAAAACTTGATATTTTGTTTTCATTTTTTTTTAACGGTCTGTAGAGTTAACTTTTTTTTATTTGTTGTGTTATTTTTCCAATAAACCTTTAGTAAAATAAATATGCCTAAATTTTCTTAAGTGATCCCGAAATCAATCCCGGGATCCCGGGCTTACATAAAGGGATCCCGAAAATCCCGGTATTATTTATTTGCTTCGGGATTGCAATCCCTAGTGGGTATACTCTATGTTGATAAATAATAAGCTGTTTTTAACAGAAAAATAACAATTTAAATCTCATTATGCAAACAATAATAACATAACCTCAAACAAGATGTTGATTAAAAATCTTAAAAAAAACACTTACGTCAATCTGTTTCTCAAAATGAATCAATAATAACATCTAATATACAAATAATATCAGGAAATTGCTTATTTATCCCTTATAAACGCGTACCGATCATGCTTTAAAAAACCTCTTATGGGATTTTCAATGTAATTTTAGTTTGGAAAGGTTTTTGAAACCACGCCTCTCGTGACGTCAGACTTAGGTTGTCCATACCCAACCTTTATTTTCTGTGCATACAAGCAAACCTTTTTTTCTGTGACATTCACCATCACCTTAACAAACCTCTTATTTTTCTGTGCATCATGGAAACATTATAGAAGCCAAAGACTAGAAATTGTGTGTTGAGTCCATTTTGGACCAGAATAATTTATTGCTTTCTAGCGGCCATTTTTGGGAAATGAATTTTTATTTTGTTAAAATGAGTTTTAATGAAATTTCTGCATCTCTTGCAAAGCCAAAAGTTGTTGGATAAGTTCTATTTTCCTAGCTAAGTCGATTTATAAAAGAAATAAATAAAATTTTGATAATATTTTAATTTTTATTTTTTTGACAAAGTATATTTTTTTCTGTAAATGAAAATAAATCAAGGGCACGCTAAAAATATAAAGCCAAATTACTAAACTGCAGGATAAAATTTACTGCGACAATGATTTTTTGGTTCTTATGTGCAATAACCCAGGTATATGAAGTAAAATAACTTATAGGAAATATACTTATAACGAATTCATCATGTCGAAATTTGTTTCATATTGTATTTCTTTTATTTTACAACAGTGAAGGTATCCTAATTGTTTTGCGCATGGTTTAACATAGCCCCGCCCTTTTATACTGTCATTTTTGAAATAACAGTTTAGAAATATTTTTGGAACATTTTCGATTGTGCATCGAAACAGCGAAAGTCACTGCTAGTACCAATCACTTGGAAACACGTGTAAAGGTCCCATTTAAAATTTATACGTTTCGAAAATATTTCCATTTTTGTTGCCAACAGTTTCCAATTTTGATCGGAAACAGAAACGATAGTTATGATACATGTACCATAATGTGTCTAAAAATGCTACTGGGGCTAATACCCCAGAAAATGTCGAAAATGGGACATCCTTTCATAAATAGCTTACGTGACAGGTGTTAGTGATACTTACCTCGGACTTCTTATCCTTCTCCTCCTCGTCCACTTCGATCACCTCCAAGTCGTCCTCCTTTTCCCCCTCCGTCTTCAACGCTTTGGTCAGCCTCGCGACCAGTTGCGACTTCAGTCCTGCTGCGGGCAGATTCCTGGCCTTCAGTTCGTTACGAAGGTCGACGACCACCATCGTTTTCGGATCTAGCTGGGCGTGATGCGTCGGCTTCAATTTTTCCGCACCGGTCTCATCCTATATTTCACAAAAACATCGAAATTAGACGAGTTCGTAGTAAAAACAGATGCGGATACGCGCCACTCACGCTTTTTTAACAGCACTTAGCCAGTCATTCGATCCTCGTTCATTCAAAGAAGTGGAGTTGAGCTAACCGGCCAACCGAACCGATTCGGTTGGCGTGCTCGTGTCTGAGTATGAACTCCGGCCCAGCCACAGCTCACAGCATCCCTAATACCTAACCTATGTCATTATTATTCGTATACTGGTAAAAATCGGCTTGTTCCACTTTAAATTCTTTCGTTTTCACGAGGCGGCTTAAATATTCCATTTCCATGCGTTCCCTTCCGGTTAAAGCGGTTCAGAATTTTTGTTTATCTATTTAACCGATGCTTATAATGGCAAAGTCGATGCGGGATGATTTGCGAAAATCGCAACTGTACTCACGGACTAGAAAAATATTGATCAATAACTTTTTTAGTTGCAGAACGTTTTATCAGAATTATCACCTGCTTTTCGATCTTCAGAATATAATATTTGTCATATTATACCAGGTAAACAAATGTTATCATTACATTAGTTTATGTTGAGAACAATTATTCATATTTCGGCACCACAACAGTATTCCATTATATCATGTTGTCTAGAAACTTAACTACGCTCGCAGCCAAATTAATCGATCCACGAATCCACGATCGACATGTTAAACTTTTTATTTTGTTATTTAATGATCAAGTGATATATATTCTTAACATTTTCGTTTTTGGTTCATTTCAAGACTTTCATTTTTGTAGCAAATACGAAACACACTGTATTAATTTCCAAACATAACAAAAACTTAAACCTAAAATCACGAGAATGGCGAGAATTAAATGAAAGCAAACTTAAAAAATAACATTGACCTCAGTAATCGGTGTTTCCCCCACGAGCACGAATGACATCCGCGATACGCCTGTGCATACCTTCAATAAGGTGCCAATACTCAGCAAGAGCTGCACTGGGCTCATGTAAATTTGCAGGCGCAGGTATCAGAGATCGTATTTTTTGCCGAGTGTATCGCAGGCATGTTCTATTGGGTTTAAGACGGGGCTACATGGGGGCCAATTTATTATTTGGGATTTCGACCTCATCGAAATACTCGTTAACAATTCTTGCAACATGTGATCGAGCAGAATTCTGCATCAGCATAAAATTGGCTCCAATAAATAACGCGAAATAGAACAACGTGTGGTTCTAAAATATCTCTAATGTTCCTATCCGCTGTCATCACTTTAGCTCTTATTCAAGGGGAAAAGAAATGGAAATTGTAATATTTCTTTAAAAAAATCAGCTGTAAAACAATTAAAGTATTGAAATTTATTTATTTATTAACGGGCACTGGTCCGTTTACAAAAATTACGTGAGAAAACTAACAAGTTTAAAACAGTGTAAAAGATTATAATGAATTGAAAGTTTATAATGTTAATTCAGTGATACATACTATAATAGAGAAGTCAATCTATAGCCAGTAGCCTCATAAAAACCGACCTATTTAGAAAGAAATCAAGCGTGGGATATTCATTAGCAAGCTATTTTGGCCATAGTTAGTTGTGTGAGGTGGTACAGAAAAGGTAGTCCTCTGACGTGTTTCCCTGCATGGTACGTGCAATCCTATTCTGTCAAGGAACAGTTGTATTTGCTATGTAATAGGCTATATAACATTATAAGATCCCGTCGTAGCCCGAGGGTTCTGATATGGATATTTGCTTCAAGGTGAGAATAAGCTAGTTGCGGTGTATTAACATTATAGGCCATGTAATTCAAAAAACTTATGTTGAACCCTTTCAATATTCAATATATGTATAGCAAGGACACAGGAGGACTATTCCAGATGGGTTCTTATTAATGAGCAACATAATTGTATTATAGCTTTGGTATTAGTAAAGTCACTGGTTATGCGCTTTATAAATCCTAGTAGGTGGAGAGACTTGGATATGGTGTTTTGAATGTGTGCTTAGCATCCATAGTCAAACCCAAATCCCTAACTTCGGGAACAATATTGCCCTCAATTAGATAATGCTGCTCAAACTACGATCTAGACCTATGAAAATTTATCAAGAGACACTTTGAGTAATCTCCATACCGTTGTTCTTACACCATGCTACCGTTTTACCCAAGTCCGACTGGAGCTCATAAATCAAAAACGAAA
The DNA here is from genome assembly GCA_963991005.1 of Barypeithes pellucidus. Classification (NCBI taxonomy): domain Eukaryota; kingdom Metazoa; phylum Arthropoda; class Insecta; order Coleoptera; family Curculionidae; genus Barypeithes; species Barypeithes pellucidus. The sequence continues at coordinate 41,047,691 of OZ022559.1, forward strand.
ATGTTAAGAATAGATGTCACTTGATAATTAAATAACAAAATAAAAGGTTTGATATCTCCATCACTCTACAGGGCGTTTTAAAGTTTAAGTCAAAAAAACAGTTCTCGTTTCAACCTAAATATTATGGACATATTCTTAATTTATTTAAAATCTCATACAAGTACGATACTTTCGATAAATTTACCTACAATATGAAAAAAATTGCGTGGATGGATTATTTTGACTGCGAGTGTATATTGATAAATGAGGATCTGGCTTCAATTTAGCGAGTCAGGAATATGATTTGCACAGTACTGCATGTGGTATTTGGGGAAGCGAGCGTACCGGTGTGATCTGGCGTTTCCATGATCAAACTCCCAAAATTAGTTGTAATATAAAACGGCGGCAGGGCTATTAGATAATGAAAAATATTCCCGAAAGTTAAAGAGAACAGATATCGGGATGAATAGGAAACAATATATTGAGAAATTGTGCTGAAACATCTGAGCGTCAATTATTTGATCCATAGGGTGTTCAAACTTCCAGGCAAAAGAGGCATTATTCGTTTTCCCCGGTATAATATCACAAATATAATTCAGATTGAATGAATGGAACATTTCGACACACGAAAACGGAAAGAATAAAAATGAAAGTCGCCAAAAAATCGGTGCCTTTTCGTCACTGCCACTGGCGTCATCTTTCTCCTCGGCGCCGTTCGCCTTCAGGATCTTTTCCAGGTGCTTTCGGTAGCTCTGTTGCAGCTCCTCCCACTCGAGACGGGTCGGTAGACAGCTCCACACATCCGGCAAGAAGAGAACGACGGCTTCTACCCGTGCCGGCACCAGCTTGCCCTTGTGCGTCGCCTCGCTGCGGCGATAATACAGTTCCAAGAAGCGGTACCTAAGGATGGGAATAACACAGACAATTTGAGAAAGAGTTGAGGTTATGGCAGATGTAGGTCATGCGACGACTGAGGTCCTGAGAGGGACTGTTAGTCTGCTGATGACCTATTATGGCAAGCCTGTTGTTCTACTATTACGGCTCCTGCCGTGCTCTCGTAACTGCTGCAGGCGAAATTTTGTAAACATTGTTATTTTTTGGGTTCACTCGTGTAGGATTTATAGAGATTAGATAGAAGGATGTTAACCTAGCTGCAATTTTAAAATGAATAAGTAACAACGGTTTATAATTATAAACAAAAACAACTTCAATAGTTTCAATGATTACGAGATATGATAATTTCGGTTCTTGATTTCTTATTTATCACATTTACGGTATGTGTTTGTATGTCCGTCCATATACGAGTACAGGTCGACAAGTGAATCTGTGTGTCCGATGTATCGGTAAGGGGAAGCAATATCATCATGGGCGTGCTATTACTATTTTAAATAATGTAATAAAAATAGGAAATTCTTCAGAAATTGCATTTTATGTTTGAAGGTAGGTAATTATTTTTATTTCTTTATAAGATTTTTAAACATGGAAAAAAACAGCTACATGATTAATTGATTAATGATGATTTTCCAGTTTTGGTCATATTAATGTCCCTTTCTAGCTTTCGCTTAAGTGGTAATTTAAATATATAAATTTGTAATTCCTCTTCACATACCCTATAACCATTTGCAATCACTTTACGAGTCTGGCCGAGAAGGTTTTTACCAGGAGTACGGTCATTCCTTATCACAAAGTTCAAAATTTTCAAATAACACCCTAAAACATGACACACTGAACACTAAATTATAAAACACAATTTAACACAATAAGTATTGTCCCTTCTATCATTACGCAACTGGGTGGGTACATCCATCAAATATCGGACATCGCCGAACAAGCCTAATGGCCCATCGGGTGTCTCAAGAGGCGCATGCGCTATCAACTGTCTGAAATATAACCTATCAAATTAGCTCTAGCTACCTGTAACCATTGACAATGCACGATGTTGCCAAATTTTTTTGAAATGAAAAGTACTTTAATCAAAAAAGTATTATTATTTTGCATTTAAATATCAGAATAAACAATGTGAAAAGAAAGTTTTAATAATATTGAACCTACAATGGAATATTGGTTTCTTATATACCTTTTACAATTTATTTAAAATCCCTAAATGTATTTTAGGGTTTTCTCGGTAAAATATTATTAAATTAAAATTTAATATATGTGACAACATGGATTTTTTTGCCCGCATTCCTTTCGTAGCTACAGATAAACTTGTCGACCTGTACATGAGGTTTTGCAATACTTAACATAAAATGAATAGTAATCTAACAAAGCCAAGATTTTTAAATATCAACAGGCGTTCTCAAAGTGTTTTTGAAATTATACCATGGTATGTTTTAATATCTCTAAACTATGCATCAATTATATGAAAATGTACAGGGTATCCCATTTTCGACATTTTCTGGGGTTATTAGATTTATTATCAATGATGGAATGTTGCTGTTTTCATTTTTTCACGAAACAAAAGATTTCGGTGTTAAATTTGTAATGGCTGTTTAATCTACAGGGTGATTTGAAAATCTTCGCTTTTTAGACAACCCCCGTATTTCCGCTACGCGTTAACTTATCAAAAAGGTAAAACCTGATATTGTTAGAGATTATCACATAAAGTTCAGTGGTGTAGCCAGTTTTTCTCTAAAAAGTTTCGTTTTTGATATTAACAAAATATATTTTTTAAACACCCTATAGTAATGGGTCCGCCAGATAACTTTTTTTTTTTAAAATGCTATAAAAAAAACTACTGAATATTTTCTCAAATTTCTTTTTTTATTTGAAAGTACAATCCTTCCGGTTAATAATGAAAAATAATTTCATTCAAATGGTACCTCGGCTGGCCATGCAGTAGCCTACACGATCGGTCCAATTTTTAAACACATTATCGATTGTGTGCAGCTGTATTTCACCAATGGCTTCACGAATATTGTCCTTTAAAGCGTCAATTGTCTCTGGCTTGTCGGCGTAACACTTATCTTTGACGGCACCACACAAATAATAGTCCAATGGTGTCAAATCGCAGCTCCGAGGTGGCCAAATGACATCAGCTCTGCGGCTGATAATGCGATCTTCAAAAACAGGGCGCAAAACATCGAGTGTAGCTTCGGCTGTGTGGCACGTAGCGCCGTCCTGTTGAAACCAAATGTTGCCAATATCCTCCTCTTCAATTTTTGTGAACAAAAATTCGTTCAACATGGCCCGATAACGATCGCCATTGACTGTAACGGCCACTCCTTGCTCATTTTCGAAGAAAAATGGCCCAATTATGCCTCTGGACCAAAATCCGCACCAAACAGTGACTCGTTTTGGGTGCGTCGGCTTTTCAATGTATGCGTGAGGGTTTTCTGTGCCCCAAATGCGACAATTTTGTTTGTTTACATACCCGCCAAGATCAAAATGAGCTTCATCTGAAAATATGATTTTTTTGGCAAAATCGGCATCTTCTGTAAGTCGATCGCAGGCCCACTTAGCGAAGCCAAAACGCATTGGATGGTCAGTTGGCTTCAACTCCTGAACCAATTGGACTTTGTATGGCGTCATACCAAGGTCTTTATGCAAAATTCGTCTCAATGATGTCTCCGAAATGTTCAATTGTTGAGAACGACGGTGAATTGATGTTGATGGCGCTTCACGCACACTTTCTGCCACAGCAGCAATATTCTCGGGTGTACGCACTGTTTTTGGCTTTTCACGCTTTGGTTTATCGATGAGGATGCCAGTTTCTTTCACTTTTTTCACGAGATAACGAACATACGGAGCTGACGGGTTTGTTCGGGTTTGTTCGCACACATTCTGCAACATTACCATGATTTTCAAAGTAATGTCGCAATATTTCCCAGCGTTGTTCAAGCGTATACACAACCATATTCGTTCAGCGGAAGGATAAAACTAATTATCTGTCAAATCAGACATGAGCTAAGTGTTACCATTCACGAAATAAGCACTAGTTGAAAAAAAAAACGTTAGATGGCGGACCCTTTATATTATTTCTTTAATTAATTAAGCATACTTTGGGCTTTACGAAAATGTATAGTCGATTATATTTATATTCAAAAATAACGTAAAAATGCCATATTTTTAATAATATACGTTATTTAAAACAGTAGGCTGTTTATGATAATAATTATGAAAGTATGATATTTTGACATGTCTTCTATAATCCAAACTAGCTGTCAATATTTTGAATTTCTTTCTAATAAATTGACCATGGCCTGGCCAACTGTTATAAGTAACGCAAATTATTAAACATAGCGCCCTTTTAGGTTATTTTTGAATATAACATTTTAAAGCAAAGTATGCTTACTTAATTAATTTAAAAAATAATATATGGCTGTACAATTAATTTTTTTTTTTGTTAATATCTCAAAAACGAAACTTTTTAGAGAAAAACTAGCTACGCCACTGAACTTTACGTTACAATCTCTAACAAGATCAGTTGTTACCTTTTCGATAAGTTAACGCGTAACGGAAATACAAGGGACGTCTAAAAAGCGAAGCTTTTCAAAATCCATCTGTAGATTGAAAACTAAGAGAACCATGACAACTTTGACGCGGGAATATTTCGTTTCGTTAAAGAGTGGGCAAATAAAGTGAGAACCGCAACATTCTATCTCTGATAATAACTCTAATGGCGACCAGAAAGTGTCGACAATGCGACACCTTAATAGGAAAATTGAAACTAACGTTTATTCAATTAAAACTCACTATATGCAGCAAATGAGGGGATTTCTTTGCATTTATTTTAGTTCCATTTGAAGTATCTGATAATAGTGAAAAATTTAAAACTCACCATTTTGTACAGTTGGACAAATCAATCCCGGTTAGAGCCTTGCACGTTCTCACTGCCGTTTTGATTAAGACCGCCGGGTTCGTCTCGGGATTCTCCCCGTCCAGGGACGGACTCCACGGCCCGCCAATGGCCATCGTTTCGTTCTTGCCGCGCAAACCGACCAAAAAATTAATTAGCCGAGTCGGATGGACGAAATCTTTTTCTTCACTCTCTTTATCTTTCTTATCTTTGTCTTCGGCCATTGCGCAACATTTCTGGTAAATTTCTTCGATTCCCGGAACGCTCATTAGCATTACCTAAGGAAAGGAACGTTTAGAATTTAACATGAAAATGCACTCACAGTCAAAATAATCGATCCACGCAATATGTAGATGGATTTTGACCGTCAATAATTATTGTCTTATTTTACGTCCGATTTTTATTATTCTTTTATTTTGCAGGTAAATTTATCAAAAATCTCGCACATGTGAGATTTTAAGAAATTAAGAAATTGTCCATAATATACAGGTTGAAACATTGAACTGTTTTTGTGACTCAAACCTTAAAACACTCTGTAGAGTGATTAAAACCCGTATTGCAATGGCAATTATAATTAAAGGGAATCATGAGCAGTACACAGTTCTCGATCAGCTGACGCAATTACCCAAGTAGCATTTTTGGACACATTATGGTCAATGTATCGTAACTATCCTTTCTGTTTCCAATCAAAATTGGAAACTGTTGGCAACAAAATGGAAATAGTTTCGAAACCTATACATTTTAAATGGGACATTTACACGTGTTTCCAAGTGGTTGGTACTAGCTGTGACTTTCGCTGTTTCGATGCACAATCGAAACTTTTATCGAAAATGTTTCTAAACTGTTACTTTTGTTTAGTCAAAAATGACAGTATAAAGGGGCGGGGGGCTATGTTAAACCATGCGCAAAACAATTAGGATACCTTCACCGTTGTAAAATAAAAGAAAAACAATATGAAACAATAATTTCGTCATGATGAATTCGTTATAAGTATATCTTCTATAAGTCAATTTATTTCATATACCTAGTTATTACACATAAGAACCAAAAAATCAATGTCGCAGTAAATTTTATCGTGCAGTTTAGTAATTTGGATTTATATTTTTAACGTGCCCTCGATTTATTTGCATTTACAGAACAAAATATATTTTGTCAAAAAAATTAAAATTAAAATATTTTCAAAATTTTATTTATTTCGTTTATAAATCGACTCAGCTAGGAAAATGGAACTTATGTAACAACTTTTGCCTTTTAAAAAGGTGCAGGAATTTCATTAAATCTCATTTTAATAAAATAAAAATTCATTTCACAAAATGGCCGCTAGAAAGCAATAAATTATTCTGGTTCAAAATGGACTCAACACACAATTTCTGGTCTTTGGCTTCTATAATGTCTGGTATGATTCACAGAAAAATAAAAGGTTTATTAGGGGGTGAATGCCAGTGAAAAAAGGTTTCCTTGTATGCACAGAAAAGAAAAGTTGGGTATGGACTGAGTCTGACGTCACGAGAGGAAAAACCTTTCCAAATAAACTAGAATCCCATAAGAGATTTTTTTAAAGTATCGGTACACGTTTTTAAGGGATAAAAAGCAATTTTCTGATATTATTTTTATATTAGATGTTATTATTGATTCATTTTCAGAAACAGATTGACGTAAGTGTTTTTTGAAGATTTTTAATCACCATCTTATTTGAGGTTATGTTATTATTGTTTGTATAGGGAGATTTGAATTGTTATTTTTCTGTTAAAAACAGCGGTATATATGTTGATAAATAAAGTACAGTAAGCTTTTTTACATAAAACTAACAATTTAAATCTTGCTAAACAATAACATAACCTCAAACTTGTTCAGATCGTGATTAAAAATTTACCTAAAACCCTTACCTCAATCTGTGGTTGAAAATGAATCAATAATAACACCTAAAATATAAATAATATCAAGAAGTTGCTTATTAATCGCTAATAAACGTACACCGATGCTATAAAAAATCTTTTATGGAAAATTCAATGCAATCTTGTGTCTTACCAAAACATTATGATTTTAACTAAAAATGTTTCGAAAAATATTTATCTTTGCGTGTCGTTAATGTATCGACACTCTGGTTCGTAAAATATTTCGAAACAAACACGTCTTTAAGTGTTTCTAGTAACTGGATTCGAAAATGTGTCGCAAAAGTTTCGTAACACATGTGTCTCGATACAACTTTATAACTTTAAAATGTTTCGAAACGTTTCTCAGCAAAGAATGTGCTTTAACTGGTAATCAAAACGAACAGGTTTGCCCATCTATAATTCTGTGGGTATTTTAGGGACTTCAACAGTACCAACTATTGTTCCGACTGTTGACAAGGCGCCAGCTGATCGAGAACGGTCTACTGCGCATGAATACGTGCAATTATAATTACCATCGCAGGCGCAGGAGAAGATTGACGACTCTAATTAATACGGCTTTAACGTTTTCGTATTTGGTTCAATTCAATACTTTTATTTTTATAGCAGATACGGTATTTCTTAAGAAACAAGTTTGTTTCTTAAGAAATACCGTGGAATAGTGGAATACAAACAACTTTCTCCACAGGCATTTTTTAGTACAAGACGGAGAAAAGAGTATTTCTGGGATAAAACTGGATTTTCGCACGGCTCTGATTTTGTCTTTCTCATGGTAATTATTGGTGAAGGATGGGCCCGAATAAAAAAAAATTTCGGACAAAAGATGTTTATTTTTGGTCGGAGAACACGATACGCCAATAAGAAATATGGGGTTCCATTTGAAAATCTTAACTTACCCCCACCCGCGCCCGGGGGTGGGGTGGTTTAAATTGCAAACTATTCCTCCTTCAAAACCAAGCAACTTTTTCCCCAGACATTTTCCGCTGCAATGCGATGCACCGGAGTTATTCCGGGGTACCGACCTTTTCTCAACACCGTGTATAATTCTGGTCAATTTGCAGCCATTCTTCAACAAGAGCTGCACTGCGCTCATGTAAATTTGACGGAGCAGGTATCAGAGATCGTATTTCTTTGCCCAGTATATCGCAGACATGTTCTATTGGGTTTAAGACGGGGCTAAGGCAAAAAACAGTTCTTGTGTCGACCTGTATATTATGGACATATTCTTAAAATCTCACACATGCACGAGATTTTCGATAAAATTACCTACATTATAAAAAAAAAATTATTCACGATCAATATTGTGTGCATAGATCATTTTGTCCGCTAAAATATACACTGTTGTAAAGAATTCTTTTTAACAATCCCTCACTTATGTACTAAGTAGGTATTATGGAAATATCATTTAATTTACTTGTGAAAATATTAATTTTGTACTGACCTTGGCAGAGAACCGGTAATCGGCGTCGGCCGGTTCCAGAACGGCATCGTTTTCACTGACCGAATCCAGCTCTTTGTACATAATGTGGAAAGAGCAGGGCTTGTTCAGGGCGTAGGGATTGTTGGGGGGAAAAGCATCTACCCATCGGATATAAGTGTTGAAAAAGTCGGACGGTATGTAAAGGTTAGTATAACGCCGTTTAACTTCCAATACATCCGCTTGGGTTCTAGAATATTCATATAAATAAATAATTTATTAAAACTAAACAATTATTAGTAGGTACACTGCGCGACCTATTTAATACACAATCAAAATTTACCTGTACTTTGAAGCTATGTTTTTCAGAAATTTGTAGGTCGTTTTGATTGATTTTTGAACTGTAGGTTTATTTTTATTGAGAATAGCACTGCCTCTATTGTTTTGGTTAAAAAAGTAACTTTAGTATTATACAGGGTTCAAATTTAAAACACCCTGTAGAGTATACCAGGCAATGCAAGTAATTGCAGATACAGGCAAATAAAAGTATCACCTTTGCTTTACGTTTTGTTCTTTGAGTAATTTGCTTATCTGTGTTACTTCATGAAATACACAATTTTGAAACACCACGTGTAATTGCAAATGGTAGTCTCAATTCTGAAAGAATGTACCTTCAGGTACATTACAGGCATCCTGGAAGAATGTGTTGTGCATTATGCACCCTGTATAGCAACCAATTTTATGCTTATGCATGACAATGCTCTTATCGTAAGAAATTATCTTGTATACAATACAATATAATTAACAGCTTAAAGTATAAGAAATGTTCCTTAATTAACAATATAACTTTAGTTTATAAAAATAAGATTTTAATTTTGTAAATTGTTGTCAGTAATATCTGTTATTGTTCATATTGATTATGTATTAAATTAGAATGTTAAAATAAAATTAAAAAATAAGTAGTTCCTAAAATTAACTTGAGAATACAAAATAACAAAGTTTTTCAATGTTTAAACCCCGATAGTTCACCTATAGATAGAATGATGAGTGAATGTAACAAACTTATACAAAAATGTGATATAGATCTGTTCTGTACTATAATAATGTGTGTTTATTTAGCACTTTGCTAGTAATACAAACATAACAGATATACAATAATAATAATATAAACAAAAAATAGTTACTTAGTATGTATTACGCATGAATTCAAATAAGTCCCTATTAAAAAACACCAAGCTACAGGCATTTTTCAATGCCTCAGGCAGAGCATTAAAAAGGCGAACACCATCATAGAACAAAGATTTTTGTAAACTTACTGTCCTAACAAACTGAATATTATAATTTTGTCCAGAGCGAATACTATAATCGACCGAGTCTGATCTCCTTTCAAGGAAAAAATTTAAGTATGAAGGCAGGTGCCCATGTTCAATTTTGTAAATTAAAACCAGGTTGGCCCTCCGAATGCTCTGTTCCACAGACAGCCAATTTAGGGTACGTAACATTGTTCTTATCGGCGTGTATTTATCACAATTTAGAATTATGCGCATTACTTTATTTTGTTGGATTTGCAATCTATATATATTTTCTTGAGTACATGATATTAACAAAGAAGAACAATAATTAAAATGCGGTAAAATAATAGTATTATAAACTAATGTTTTGGCCCATTGGGATAAACAAGCAGAAATGCGACAAAAAAAGCCAATTTTTTTACCCAACTTTTTACAAAGGTAATCAACGTGATATGCAAAAGTTAACTGAGAATCTAAAAAAACACCCAGGTATTTTATTTCCGAGACGAAGTCTATCGTGCTGCCATTAATTTTAAGTGTTAAGCCTAAATCAGAGTATTTTTTACAATTCACTTTCGAGCCTACTATCATACACTTTGTTTTTGCAACATTTAATTTTAATTTATTTTGGCACAGCCAATTGTACAATATTTTAAGTTCGTTGTTTAGAATGTTAGTAATTTCCCTGAAATTGCTTCCTGCAACACAGATAAGAGTGTCATCGGCGAACAAATTTATAAAAGAATTTTTTAAATTTCCTGGAAAAGAGGGCCCAAAACACTTCCCTGGGGTACACCCCATACATTCTCTCTGCTATTCGATAGTTTTTTGTCAACTCTTGTTTTTTGGTACCTATTACTTAAATAGTCATTAAGCCAGTGCCTACTACGGTAGGTCAAATTAAGTCTGTGATTTTGAATGATTTTAGAGAATTATAGGTAGTTTGTTCCAGGGTCTCCGTCAGTTTTGAAATGAAAATCCAATTTTCAGTTGACGTTTCGGTTCCTTTGATTTAAACGATCGTCAGAACTATTTGAACATAAAAAAAAAAGGCGTATAACAAAATTAGAGAGAAGCACCATTTTTTGATGGTGCTAAAAGCAAAATTCCTATTTTATGTTAGAGTAAGTCATGTTTAGAATGAAAACAAGAAAATATATAAATGACAAAATGGACATACCTTGTACAATTCTCACCCACTTACACTAAGATAGCATTGAAATTAGAAACATTTTGTCACGTTGTTTAATGGATGTGAACTAAACTTTTTTTTTTTGGGACAGCCGATGAGAATCTGCACACAGACACTTTACAGACGCGGCTGCAAGGTAGTGTCGGGTTTCTGCAACTTGTGGGGATTATACCAAACCATCAATATCTTGTTTTCTGAGGGAAAAGAACCGCCTCTGAAGGAGGACGGGCCGACCGACTAAACTCGCCGTGTGAGCCAGGCTAGAAACCTTTGACTCCTTTTCACTAGAGTGTATTTTTGCATCATGTATGAGTGATTAGATTTAGCTTTTATGCTATACATTTATGTTGGGTTATTTTAGCAGTAGGGCAGGTTAATATTTAGTTACAATAAAATAGAAGGTATACCTACAGTGTGTCCGCGGATGAGGGTACCCAATAGGGAAAAAATCTTTATTAGTCGTTTTATGACCAAAAGTCATTCTTTATAAAAAGTTCTGCTTGTCGAGAAAATGAATCGACGATAAAAATTTTTTAGATCCGATATACAGGGTGTTAATAAATTTAAAAAAATATGAAAATGCTTCAAGAGAGAACTTAGAGAGATAAATTATTATTTTTGACAAAAATTTTATGAAACAAAGTTGTTTATAAACTAACGTAAAGTCCAAATACAAATTTCTAGTGGATAGGGAGGTTTGGCCCAAACCATTACCCAGCTAGATCGCCTGACCTCTCATTATTAGATTTCTTTTTGTGGGGTGCCAACAAAAGGTTTATTCAGATAATCTTCCACATGTCAATCAATCAATCAATCAATAATGCTTTATTATCTTAAGAAACAAATTCTTATTGACAAAGCTGAAATAAAGTAACACCATTACACATTAAATAAAAGGGAATAAAAAAAAAATTAAAATTTTTCAATATAGGTACAATTCATTCACATCACACTGAACAACAATACAGAATAAAAACAATTAGCGGATGTTATCACTATAAAATTCATCCACAGTGTAATATGCCCTTGCAACGAGGAGTTTTGTTAATTGTTTCTTAAATCTCATGTCACACTGGATACTTCTCATACCCAGTGGAAGAGAGTTAAAGAGTTTCCTCCCATCGTAGAAAAAGGAATTCCTCACTAGAGCCGAGTCTGGGATCGGCAAGGCCAAAGTGTGTGTCTTACGCAAGGGGTATGCTAGGGCAGTTCTAATTATAGATTTTTTCTTATAAGGCAAACCAATGGTAGTTCTCTCTTGAAGCATTTCATATTTTCCTAATTTATTAACACCCTGTACATCGGATCTAAAAATTTTTTATGGTAAATTCATTTTCTCAACAAGCAGAACTTTTTATAAAGAATGACTTTTGGTCGTAAAATGGCTAATAAAGATTTTTTCCCTATTGGGTACCCTCATCCGGGGACACACTGTATTTAAATAATTTAGATTTTGGGTTTTTGGCCTGTTAATACCCTTACAATAGGGTTTGGGAATTCCTATATTAAAATTATTTGGTGCCATCAGTTCCTTTTATGATGGTAAGAATTTGCATTTAGTTTGATGTAATGATATTATTGTCGCCAGTCGCTATTTCCACGTTTTAAAACAAAGTTCTGAAATATCAGAAAATAGATAAATAATGCAAACATTAAAAACCTTAGTTAAAATTAAGAACACATTTATTTAGGTTATAAGCCTTACCAACATTTTTGTTGTTACCAACATAAAAACAAACATTACTCAAAAATCACTGACTTAAAGCGCAGAATCCTAGGACGTTTATTGTATAATAAATTTGATAAGATTAAAACAGACAACACTACAAACTATTTACCATCCCAACAATATTTTGTCTATTTATTGCGCAATAAATTGTACAATTTATTGTACAGGATATGGGATAATGTAAAACAGGCTTAACTTTATACCTGGTGTTATAAAAATGTGTGTTCTTTTACGAAATTTCAAAAAGAAAGTGCAATTGAAAATTGTACCCTATTGTATGAAAAATAGGACCTGCTCTATTTTTCCTACAATTTTGTACCTCAATACAATTTATGACACAACTGACTGTATGAAACTATACAATTTAAATTGTACAATTTCTTGGACAAGAAATGGGATAATGTAAAACACGCTTTACTGTTTTAACCAAGACAATAAAGGCAGTGATATTTTTAAGGAAAAAAACCTATCTAAAAAAAATCAATGAAAACGACTAACAATTTCAATAATATAGGATACGAATCAAAGTTTTGATTGTGCGCAGTGTATATGAATACAAGGGGCAGCACAAATAAATCTGTTACGAAGAGAATTTTTCTTTTCCCTTAAAACACTCATTTTATTGAATTCACTTAAGTCAAACTCGGGAAAACTCTACTATGATGCACGGATATCATGTAGTAAGTTTTTTTTTACTCTGTAGGTGATAGAACAATCCTAAGTGAAGAATATACAATGTAACCCACTCTCAATGCAGCATTCCACAGCATAGAAAGTTTAATTTAAACAACGTTTCCTAAAAAAAAGCATTTCATACGATTTTTGCATTAGCAAAAGTAGAAACGCTTATTTAATAAAGGATTAAAACAGGATAAGGTTTCTTGCCTGCTAAAAATGCCAGCTTGGCATTTTAACATGGATGGCTTCTACTAGCTTTGCTAAGGATTAAATATTATTATATTATATCAGCTATTGCAAATTTCTAGCCATAATAAAATACTTACAAATCTAAAGCAATCTTGGGTATTTGCACCATATATCTTGGAACTATTCTCGTTCTTCTTCGAGCCTTGGGCGACCTCGACCGCCTTCTCGCAGGCGACGATTTTCTATCCTTCTCCTCCTTTTCCCTCTCCCTTGCCCTTTCGTCTCTCCTCCTTTTTCTATCGATTTCATCATCATCTCTATCGCGAGATCTGGCCCGTCTGTCGCCCACAGAGGGCTTTGTTGACCTGTCTCGACCCATATCTCTAGCGACATCACCTCGCCTTCCAAAACCGTTACCAGTGTCTAATGGAGGGGGTACAGCGTTGTAACCGCCAGAACGATCCCGTCCTTCCATCCGGGGATCACGAGACTGGTGTTGATTACCCTGTAAATATTATTAACTCACAATAAATACACACTTCTGCGCGTCGCGTCACGATTGTTTAGATGGATCCCAGATTTTTTGTCATCAGACAGTTACTGCAAAGACTTTTAATGAACGCAAAAATCAAAAATCTCCGCCAGGGGGGAACAGTTATATAGTTACAAAATATTTTGGGGTTTCAAAAAAAGAAGAAATGAGCCACTGCATACTTAATAAAATTTTTTTTTGCCGAAAATTGATGATCTCCGGAATCTCTGGCAGACCATAATATAAATCGGTAGTTATTATTATAAAATATAGAATTTTCTGAATAATCTTATCTACAAGTTGGTAAAAGAATAAAAAAAATTGATATTACCAATAAAATTATAAGTGCATTAAGTCAAAATTTTAAGATGACATATTTCATAATTATGCCGAACAAATGTTAAAATTATATTATGTGAATAAGCAAACTTATTATTAATATCATTCTTGACAGGGTGAAACACTTGTAAATACCTGTAAACCCTGTACCCTCGTGGCATTCCATTTAAATGGCATGGATGCATTGAATGTAGCTTCAACAAGCACTCTATCTCCAACCATTGGATTACTGCCCTTGCCAACCGAGTTCCTTGGGAAGAAAACTTCATCATCAATGAAACCAAAGTTGTCATGAATTTGAGTTATAGTTCCAGTAAACACTCTTTGTTTGGTACCTGGAAAAATATTACCAAACATATCAATTCTGACAATTACAAGCAAATAAACTCTGTTCTTTAATCAATACATATACATGCTATTATATGTACATAGCCAACCTATTTTAATATAACACATTTTAAGTATGTGTTATATTAAAATAGGTTAGCTATATCTAATTTCATTGTTAAATTATCTAGTTTCTATTTTGTTGGTAGGTACACAATTGGATTTATAAAATGTTTATCTGGAGCAAAACTTCCCAAATTAAATTACATAAAATCTTGGTACTTCCGACAGAACAGCTGTTACGGCCAAATTAAATCATGGATATGCCATCTATATACCCCTTCCAGGTTTGTAAATATATCCACCATTGCCCAATTGGAACCACGCATACAAACTTACACCTAACATCGTCAAAGGAAGTCCACAATTATGATATCCTTATTTGTCTGTATTATATTATTGTATCAATATTATTTATTGTTACATTTCACAAACTGCTAGATGTGGAGAACATTGACTGTGACATCGTCACAAATTATTTTTTTACAGTAAATTACTGAAAATGGCAGTGAAATTCAAATGGCAATATTCTTTTCTATTCTTCTACTATCTTGTAGCATTATTACAATTGAATATTTTGAAAATGGGGTTATAGGTAAATAAATATATAAATATCTATTGCAGGTATTGCCGACTGTAACACGGACTTTAAGTTAACCCACTGTGATGGATTGAAATATTACTGAACAAACCCGAACAAACCCACTGTGATGGACTGAAATAATATTGAGTTGAGTCAAATTTTACCTGTTCCGGCTCCAGAGTTTTGTAAATTACTGTTGATATTTGTAGTTTGAAATGCAGTTGGGTTTAATCCTCGTGGATTTGGATAACTCACTGCAGATAGTTGTTGTTGAAATATGGGATTCGAAGCTAAGGAAGCATTTAGCTGGGTCGCAGCCATCTGTTGTAGACCCAGTCCTAAACTTTGCTGATTGAGGCCGATATTTTGAAAAACTTGTTGTTGTTGAAATGGAACCATGCCTGAATGATTCAAATTTCCAAGTCCGCTCAATTGTGGCTGTATTGCATTATTCTGGTTTATAGTAGGAGGCTTATTGCCCCAAACGGCATTTTTATTGTTGTAGTTACTCATATTTATTGTGAAAAACTTTAAAATTGTTTAAAGATTCGATATTTAGGATTGTACGTCAATCGATTCTAGATCCCCACTTTCCCTACACAAAACACACAATTTAAAACTCCATTTTGGATTTGGATTTCCGTATCCGTTCATTCCTTTCCACGGTTCGTTCACTACCGCCGAAATCCATTGATAACTTTGACGAAGACAGAAGTCCGGAATTGACGTTTGCTTCGTATAAAGAAAAAGGATAACAATAGTCTCAATCTAGATTTAAACTAGCCCTAAGTCGACCAAACCGAATAAATATTTGCGCATGTCAGGAAATCAGTATATAACTGAGTCTGTTCCGTAATGCCTTCGTATAGGAATAGGCCGATTCTGATTTGCAATGAGTCCCAAATGACTTCTTGTTCATGCTTTCCAGCTGACGTTAAATGATAATAAGCCCATCGCGATTTATGTCATCATCATGACATGTTTGTTGTTTTACTAGCCTTTTAACAAAAATGATTTATTACTACTGAATACAACTAATTAACTTTTTGAAACATTACATTAATCTGAGAGAAGAATTTAAGTCGAGATTAGAAGATATTGATATTAATAAATCTTGAAGAACAGATATTTAATTATCATAAGGAATAGATAGAATAGAATAGAATAGAATAGAAATAGGGCAATTAATTTTAATGAATATTACGACATTGGGCTATGATTAAGTGGCGCCCACTTAAAGGTAGCTGTGGTTTTGCATCAGTACTGTCTGTAACCATGGAGATGGTAATGATATGACTTTAATCAATAGCCAAGCTTGAATAGGACAGGAAAAAAATAAAAATGTTTCTATGTCGTTACAAATTTATCATTTATTTTTTCTAGATGACCGACCCCTCGCAATGGTCGCGGATTTGATAAATGCTGTGAGACTAAGGGCTATCGGCTGCCCGCAGATCAAGAAGTTTCTGAACTTTTGATACTGTCTTTGTTTATTAATCCAATTAGACAAGGTTAGTAGAAAACTGTGGGCTGCAAAACTGTCAAGTCTAATTTTGAAGACCAGTCAGTTACATTCAATGAATAAGCCATGAAAAAAAAATGTCGTCAAGCCATACGATCTAATCTAAAACTTCTATAAACGTAAAAAGTTTAGAAAAATTTCCTCATTGGCAGCCCAGGAGAGCTTCTATCGTCAATACGAACTGAGCAATATAAAATTGCTTTTGCGATTTGGCTAAAGCGTTATCTAGAATCTAAAGAAAATGTCAAGTGCAGTCCAGAACTTGTATGTTAAAACCTTGCATGTTGTATGGGTGATCACTCCCCACCAGGATCCACGCTTGATAGGTGTACAGCCTGAACGCGGTCGATCGGTGTCGGTATAGTCGGAGCGTATTCGCGAACAACCCCAATCCACGTGTTTTGACTGCTTTGCAGGAGGTTGAAGAGCCGCTTAATTAGCGAAAGACGTGGTTTTAACCTTATAAATCACAAAACTCTTTTTTTTTTTAAACATTTTGGCTGTAAATAAAATATTTTGCATGTCGTTGATCGTAAAAATTTAAAGATCCCGTCACTACATTGACTCCCGTAGTACTTCCGTTAAAGATGGCCCTCTTCGCTCTCTCTCGTCACGCCACCTCCATTTCTTTCCAAAGCGCATTCGCAGGTCGGTGCTCAAGTTTACGGTCCGGTTTTGGCATCTCAATTTCAAGAAATTTGTGCTGCAAAATGGGTCTCCCAAGAGTTTTCTTTGATATGACTGCTGATGGCCAACCTGTTGGCCGAATTGTGATTGAGGTAAATTTATCATAGGTTTCTTGCATGTCGTAAATCCTAGCACGTTTTCCGACAACCACCATGCTTGATTGCAAGTCACCGGTTGCCGGACTTTAAATTTTGATCGTATTAAGTTGTCTTTTAATGGTTCACCTTTAGTTAAAGGTTTCTATTTCTGGTTTATTTATATTGTTTATACTTTAAACTATTTAATGAAGATAAAGACGTTGTTGATATGAAGTGCTTGGAACCACCCATATTATTAAGCGTCGACCGGCGTTCTTTCAAGGTTGTGTTTCTGTCTTCCTACCATAAAAAAAATCGACAGGAAAAAGTAGGACCTAAAAAAAAATGTTGTCATAACCATAACGTATTCCGGTCATATTTATAAAAAGAAATCCATGCTTCTAGACTTTACCGTTGCCGCCTAGCTAAATTTTTACTTGGTAATTTTCCACTACAAAGATCACACACACACACAGCTCGACCATAGGCGGAGGCATGGGATTTTACTTCTTATGCGTTAAATTAACTAAATGTACATGCCACTCTGTACGTGGAGAATCCGATATACCGCGGATTTTTTCAAGAAGGAGAGATAAAAAGTTGGTTAAGTACCTATATCAAAAATTAAATAGTCTATTTATCTGAGAAATAATAATTTTTCCATACATTGGTATTTGAAGTATATAAAATAAATACACCAATTCCAACCTTGTCTTGATTTACATACATTTTAAATTATTTATGGATAAACTGTTTTTAGTTACTAAAATTATGAAGTAGTGTCCTAAATTTTAGGTTTTTTTGATATCTTGCTGGGCATCTGGTTTCTAAAAGTGCCAATAACACAATACACACACACATTGATTTCCTGATTGTTTTTATTTTAGAAATAATTAAAACATGCTGGATTTATGTATTGATTTCTTACTTTCATCACAGGAAGGAAATGTAAAAGTAACTGAGCGAAAATTTCCTATCAAAATTTTATCATTTATATTGTCTTCTCAGAATGTAAAAGTTTTATACAAAGTAATTTGTTTTTTAATTACAATATGAAATAAGATAAGCCATTACTTTTGTTGACCTTGAATGCTTAGTAATGTGTTAATCACCAAATAGCTTGGTGCTAACCATTAAGTTGCATTTACAATATCATTGTTTCCTCTTATTTTCTTTCTTCAAATGATTTTCCAAACATATAATTTAATATACAAGTGTCCAATGACTGAATTTGGAAAAGGAAGACCTTTTTATTTGTAGGTTTAGAAGAAAGCCATTATTTATAAAAATGTATACTGGTATTCAAATACAATTTCGAATTTAGTAAAAACGAAACAACTATAAACGAATAAACATTACTTTTTAATTTCTATTTATTAATACATGACATTTTTTCTTTGTTGAATCATAAACTATAGAATATTAAAATACATAAATAAACGACAGTAAACTAAAATCTCACATAAACAAGGAATAATAGTGTTTAACAATTTTAATATAGAAAGCACATAATATCTACAGGGTGTCCCTCGGAAACTGTTCGCCGTACAGCTTCTGGAAAATAATATTTATGGAAAAAGTTGAAAAGAGAAAAGGCCAATCTATAAACTTGACGTTACGATTGACGGTGCCGTAAAGAGCTGGATTTATAAACTTGACGGTGGCGACAAAACATAACCTGTTTTTCTCGGCTTTTCTATATTTTTATGTGATTATATTAATTTTGGTTAATAAGATGGTATGAAGTAAAATAATATTTACTAAAGATCACGTGACGGCAAACACGATTTTGATGGGCTGTGTAAACTTGCTACGACTGTCCACCATCAAAAGATCAAATTGGTTTATGTCGGCCGTCAAACGGCACCGTCATCGTCAAATATAAATGGTCTTATGCATTTCAATATGTTTAAGCTGCAACGGCACCGTCAATCGTAACAACAAGTTTATAAATCCAGCTAAATTGTTGGAAATTATTTGCAAGTTTGTAGAACATCGTGAATCTCCCTGTATATATCAAATATTTAAGGCGGTGTCGCTATATCCCACCACCTCGCTCAGCTTGAATTTCAATTTGGGTTTTTGAGAAAATTATATTATTAAAAAGGTTTGAGTTTAAATTAATATAATATGATAAGTTCATACAAATTTTCATTCACCAAATAAATGATGTAATAATTAAAATGATAAAATCCTCAACTTAGTGCTTTATAAAATTTATAAAATTTTTATAAATCCATAAAATATTTATAAATATAAGCTGTGCTTACCTAGTACTACTAGTCTAGAATAGAGAGAATATTTTTGTTAAGTTTTTTTTTTGTTTTTAAGAGAAAGGCGCTTCATTGATAAAATGTCGTTTAAATAATACAAATATAATTTATTTATCAACAGTATTTTACATTTTGTAGAATTTATCATTATTATCATTTAGAACAAAATATGAAGAGGAAATTTATCCATCGATTTAAAAGCAAAATACAAGGATAAATACCTGAAAGAATAGCACCTAGATGACCAAACATCTGTATGTGCTAAAACCCATAGATTAAAGATACTTGGGTTCACTCTCAAGAGTTAAATCCACCTACCGAATTTATTAGAATAGAGACTCAGACAAGTTCAGGTTCTCCACCACATATAAGTAATCTACATGCTTGCCTGAATGGCTTAATTTTTTTAATACATGTAATTTCAATGGGAATAATGTTATACATATATCTTAGGTGCTAAATAATTGACAAATCTAAGATTCATATTTCTGTTACTGTTTGGTATGAGAATGTGTTTGTTTTGTTTCGTGTTTCCTAAGTGTGATTTACATAGTTTTTAAGTTTTCATTTTTGAAAACAAATTAATAAATTTCCAAAATATACAAAGATCTAACATTTAATATTTCTTGTGTTGCTGGTTTTTTTTTGTTTATCACTTTAAGTATGTAATTTTGTACAAGGTTTAATGTTTTACAACCTTGTGATACAGACCATCCCACACGATTATACCATATCGAATTACTGATTCTGCAATAGCTTTATAAATGCATATTAAAAGTATTTTGCTTAAGATTTTCCATAGTAATGTAGAATTTATGTATACGTTTTAAAATTTTTTTGGGTACGATAAAGAATATGATGGTCCCATTTTAAATGTTTGTCTAAAATTACACCCAAATATTTTGTATAAAATTTTTCTCTAATGCTATCATCAAAATTGTTAATGTGAATCCTTTCAAAGTGAAAGTAAATTATAAAACAGTTGTTTTAATACTTTTAAAGACTAACTTGTCATGGGGATCTGCATGTTAAGCCGGACCCAAAATACTGATATATGCCATTGCAAATAATGGCCAAGTACACCAGTCGTCTGAGCCCGGCTTTACTAGCATCCGATTTCGTTGGTCCGGGATTTCGAGAAATTTGGGAATCACTACACTAAGGCATATAGACTTGTCACATGGAATATTTTAAATAATCGCTTCACAATGTACCACAGTGTGAAACAAATGAAGAGAAATTACATTTTGTACCGTTTTAAGAAGGTCGCTACTACTTGTTACACCAACAACAATTGTTTTTATAGCTTCGCAATGACGTAGTGCCGAAAACAGCCGAAAACTTCCGCGCCCTTTGTACCGGCGAAAAGGGCTTTGGCTACAAGGGATCCACCTTCCACCGCGTCATCCCCAACTTCATGTGCCAAGGGGGCGACTTTACGGCCCACAACGGCACCGGTGGCAAATCCATCTACGGAAACAAGTTCGAAGATGAAAATTTCACACTTAAACACACCGGCCCCGGAGTCATGTCCATGGCTAATGCTGGACCTGACACCAATGGATCACAGTTCTTCATAACGACAGTTAAAACGTCGTGGCTGGACAATAGGTAAAAATTACTGCTGTTCCCAAACTTGCCCTTAAATTCTCTCCTTATCTGTATATAACAAGCGCCAGGAATTTCTTATAGCTAGTAAATTCGCACATAAGTTAATAATAAAACCGTTCCCAACAAATAAGTGTTGAAAAAAGTATATTGATTTCAATTTGAGTAAAATTGCGAAACCCTTTAAAATATTAAAGCAAAAGAATATTTTAAGTGTATAGAAAATTGGTAAATTACGGAATTAATAAAATATTCTGTGGTCAAGGAAAAACACGTAAACTTACTATTGAAACAATGTAAATTAAAAATTACCTAGCATGTTTTAAGGTACACAGGCTAAAACAAAAATCTATTATTGGTTTTCTATTTGAATTTTTTACGTCGATGTCACATGCAAGAAAAGAAAGTAATCAGTTAATTCTGACTGACTGCATAATACTAATGATCATTAGAAAAAGTAAGGCTGATTACCGGGCGGCCGAGTTTTATAGCCGCGTACACGGATTTTTTTTTAAATACACCCTCCCGGCGCAGCAACCTAAAACATATCAAATTTATCTTGTTTCTTTTTTTAATTAGAAGTCGCTTCATGTTTTTAATGTTTTGCGCACTAATTTGTTCATACGTTTTTAATACAAAACTATCAGTTTTAATTATTATAATAACTGTAAAATAAAAAAAAAGTAGAACATTTTAAATTTAGTAATTTTTCACATGTGATTTACTTTCAAATTCATTTAACTAGGAAACAGTGTAAATTCTATTAAGGGATCTTAAAGTACCTTTTCTCAATAAATAATAAATGGGGAAAGAAACTCTAAATCAACTCCACTAGTTTAGTAATAATAATCAAAAAATCATTGCATACAAATTTTGAAGGCATAACTTTCATCTTCAGTGGAATTGTTAAAAACAAGACATTACCAAAATTATAACTGCAAAAAAGAAAAAACAATTTACATGCTAAAATTGTGTTTAAAATGTATAATTAAAAAATAATTTAGGTATGCTTTCCTAAATTGTTTTTTCTTTGGCAATGTCGGGGGTTCTCTCTTTTAAGACTTCCAGTGACGACGAAGGTTTATGCTTTCGAAACATGCATGGAAATTAAGATTTAAATATTGTTATTAAAATAGTGTAGCAGATTTTGAGTTTCTTTCCCCATTCATCATTTCACTTCACTTTGAGATGGACAATTTAAAAAAATATATATAAAAATACAAAATTCATAGTTTAACTAGACAGTGTCATCTAACCGGGACTGAAGAGGGGCCTATTTTTAGTTTTGATGAAAAACCCATCTAGTTTTCCCGTAGAGTCTAAAATAGCCATTTAAATGGCTTGGCTCAAAACGAAGGATCTGTTGCGTAAAGTCGATGTTTTTTCAATGGAACAACCTACTCTATATTTTTTATTTTTATGATCTTTCCTTCCAGATTCAAGAATATATAGTTGTCTATATTAGCTCAATCTTGTTTTTAAGATTTAGTTCCTTGTTTTAAGCTGAGCCGCCTTTTAAATGGTAATTTTAGACCTGGTTGGGCAACCTGTATAATTAAGAAATACAAAAAGTGCAATATATAAGCATGTGATGCCTATCAGACACAAATAAATACAAATACCAAATTATATAAGACCTGCTTACCAATTATCCTAATTATATTGCGGATTTCGGAAATATTTAAAAATGTCCCATTTAAGGGGGTCTAACTCACTTATGAGGTATTTTCAGGGCCAAGTTGATATGTTGCCTTATTCTAGAGTCTAGATTACACCCTAGAAATATTGGGCGCTACTGTCGAGACACCCTGTATAACGTAAAATATTATAAGATAAATGGAATTGTAAAACGATAAAAGGTTAACATTCTATTTAAAGGAGTAAAATAATAAATTTACTTAATCAAAGTTCAAAAATGAAATAAAAAATATATTGGTTGATGCAATTTGTTAAAATCGATTGCAGTTGTTGTGTATTTAAAATTGTTTTCAAACATGCGGTGTTTATTTTTCTTATAGTTTCTGTTTTAAATATTTAATTATAAAATTAAATTCAGGTTTGTATTGTTAGTAAATCAAAAATTTTAGCTGACTGAATCACTTTTATTGTGAGAAAATTATTTCTGTCAATGTCACAATCGAAGCTCTGTGATTAGTTAATTATATCATGTGCAACCTGACATTTGATACCTACTTATCGCTAAGAAAAAAATATCTTTCATCTTATGTTCCTGATTTTAGAATTGTGTCATTTCCTTTTTAGACATGTAGTATTTGGTGCAGTCGTCGAAGGCATGGATATAGTTAAGAAAATTGAAGCCCTTGGTTCACAGTCTGGCAAGACCATGAAGAAAATCGTCGTAGCAGACAGCGGTCAACTGTAATTTTTTTAAAAGCGATAATCTACAAATTTAAGCAAAAGATACACCACCATTCATTAATATTAATAATACCTACTTCATGATTGTTTCTATTAATTATTTTAATTGTAATTTAGGGTCTGCCAAAGTGGAAATCGTAAAAATTATTTTGAAACTTTAATATATTTCGTGCTTTATTATCATTTTAATCGTGGTTCAATTATAAACTCATTTTTTACTAAAACCATTTAGTTGAAATTGTGATTACATTTAAGGTGTTATGTTGGTAGACAGTTGTGCATTTGTCCATTCCACCACTCTAGATGTACGGTGTATCCTGAAATGAGCAATTTATGATATTTTTCAATAAATTTGTGATCCAAATTTGGCGCTTGGTACCTCTACATTTAGTCGTTTTAGTCAGCAGTCGTGGATACAGAATTTTGGTCGAAGCGAATATGACGTTAAAAAACATGAAAGGTAACGTTTTTCGCAAAATTCTGAACCCATCACTGGTCCTAATATATGCATTTAACATTTTTACTTCAGATCTGCGTCAAAAATAAAAAGTCCATTTTAAATTCACGTCTTTTTATTCCCCGTTCCAGTTAGTGATTGGCCGACACCGATATGATAATCGGTATCGGCAAAATTTTGCTGATCGGCATTTTTAAGATGTATGAACCCAAGTAGCATTTTTACATACATTATGGTACATGTATCGTAACTATCGTTTCTGTTTCCGATCAAATTGGAAACTGTTGGCAACAAAAATGGAAATATGTTCGAAACGTATACATTTTAAATGGGACATTTACACGTGTTTCCAAGTGGTTGGTACTAGCTGTGACTTTCGCTGCTTCGATGTACAATCGAAAATGTTCGAAAAATATTTCTAAACTGTTACTTATGTTCATTCAAAAATTACGGTATAAAGGGGCGGGCAATGTGAAACCATGCACAAAACAATTAGGATACCTTCACTGTTGTAAAATAAAAGAAATACAATATGTGACATCTTAATTTCGTATGAATTCGTATAAGTATGTTTCCTATAAGTTATTTTATTTCATATACCTAGTTATTGCACATAAGAACCAAAAAATCACTGTCACAGTAAATTTTATCTTGCAGTTTAGTAATTTGGCCTTATATTTTTAACGTGCCCTCGATTTATTTTCATTTACAGAAAGAAATATACTTTGTCAAAAAAATTAAAATTAAA
Organism: Barypeithes pellucidus; assembly: GCA_963991005.1. Taxonomy (NCBI): domain Eukaryota; kingdom Metazoa; phylum Arthropoda; class Insecta; order Coleoptera; family Curculionidae; genus Barypeithes; species Barypeithes pellucidus. Next base: position 41,072,449 of record OZ022559.1, read on the forward strand.
ATATTATCAAAACTTTATTTATTTCTTTTATAAATCGACTTAGCTAGGAAAATGGAACTTATCTAACAACTTTTGGCTTTGCAAGAGATTCAGAAATTCCGCTAGAAAGCAATAAATTATTCTGGTCCAAAATGGACTGGACACACAATTTCTAGTCTTTGGCTTCTATAATGTTTCCATGATGTACAGAAAAATAAAAGGTTTGTTAAGGTGATGGTGAATGCCACAGAAAAAGAAAGTTTGCTTGTATGCACAGAGAACAAAGGCTGGGTGACAGCCTAAGTCTGATGTCATGAGAGGCGTGGTTTCAAAAAACTTTCCAAACAAACTAAAATTACATTGAAAATCCCATAAGAGATTTTTTAAGGCATCGGTACACGTTTATAAGGGATAAATAAGCAATTTCCTGATATTATTTGTATATTAGATGTTATTGATTCATTTTCAGAAACAGATTGACGTAAGTGTTTTTAAAAGATTTTTAATCAACATCTTGTTTGAGGATATGTTATTATTTTTTGCATAGTAAGATTTAAATTGTTATTTTTCTGTTAAGAACGGCTTATTGCACTGTATTTATCAACATAGCCATATTTTATGTGGATGAATACAGTACAGTAAGCTTTTTTTACAGAAAAATAACAATTGAAATCTCGCTAAACAATAACATAACCTCAAACTTGTTCAGGTGGTAAAATATTTATCTTCGCGTGTCGTTAATGTATCGGCACTATGGTTTGTAAAATATTTCGAAACGAGCACGTCTTTAAGTGTTTCTAGTAACTGGATTCGAAAATGTATAGCAAAAGTTTCGTAACACATATGTCTCGATACAACTTTATAATTTTAATCGAAAATGTTTCGAAACGTTTCTCAGCAAAGAATGTGTGTCCAATTTGTGTCTAAAAATGCTAGTTGGGAAGCTGTCACTTACCATTTGAAAATTATGAATAATCTTAGATTATACAACTCTATGAATAATCATGCTAGGTCGCCCAAAACGAAGTTTATTTAATCGTTGTTATTATTATTTTATGGAGAATGTGGCAAAGTAATAAGAAGAGCAAGTGACGAATCCATTTCTTTGGCATTTCACTGTTTTTCAATGCCGTCACAGCCAACTAGGAGCAACGGAACTAAAATCGTCATATAAAAATATTATAAATTGTCAATATTTCGAAAACTACAAATTTTCGGAATAGACATCCTTATACAAACGTAGGTGCCGGTAACCGGTACCCTTATTTTTAATACTAATTGATAAATTTGGGTAGAATACGAGTTCCCATCATTAGCATACTCAGGAGGTCGTTCCATAAGGATTAAGTCCTCCACATGAAATAATTCTTAACTAAGGAAGTTCGAGGAGTACTAAACTGAATCACAATTCGTTGCTCTGGGGCGGAATTAAGAGGACAAGGTCGGCCGAGCATTTTCCATGGGAATATCTGTAAAAGAGTCGAATTACCAACCTGTCTTCGATGTTTTAGGCTGTCGAGGCTCTTTGTCTCCGATTAGACGAATGGCCCTCCTTTCGATTCGAGGGTATGTTTGGGTGCAGAGCTCCAGATGTGAGAGCAGTACTCTAGTGATGGTCGAATCTGGGCCTTGTATAGTATTAAAAGTTGTTGACGTGTGTACAATTTTTTGGTTCGGAAGAGTACACCAAGTTTGTGATGAGCTCTCTTGGCGATTGCCACAACGTGGTTATGCCAAGACATTTCCCCCCAGATTGTGACGCCCAGCAAATCCGGGAGTTTTCTGGATCTTCTGCAAATCGAATTGGACCTGTATTGGAAGCTGTCGCTGATTAAAATCAGGAGGTCTGGTTTAAGATGGATTGCTGATGTCCAGGTCCAGCCATAATTCTATCCTAGTACGGCACCATAATTTTGACGCTTTGCAAAGAAATATGATAGGGTCAAACAGTACGAAAAGCTTGCAAGCCAGGTCTCCTGATTTTCCCCCCAACCTACTTATTTTTCCTATGAGGACTTTTAAATTCATTAAAATATTGTTCTTGAAAATCTGGAACAACTGGAAAACTCAATTTTAGCAGTTTGCGATAGAATTTTTGGCACACCAACTGGCCAATGTAAGAAGAGAGCTATATAATGTAATTTGGTCTTAGAGCTAAAATAAATAGGGGAGGGAATATTTTACCACCTTGCAAATTACATGGGAAATCCAATGTGTCTTGACCGAATGCATCACCAGACATAAGCGGCATTATAACGTTTATGTACGCAAATGAGGTCACGCAGCCTCTGATAATAATAATAATAATATGTATTCTATACACATAATATCGTTGGCGATTTGATAAACCTTAGGTCATACATAGTAATATATATTTATGGTGAATGCGGTAGGATAAGTACAACGACCCAATTCAGCTCAAAATAAAGTTTTACCACACTACTAACCTGTCAGAAACCATTATTATTTACCTCCATTATTGACCTAGGTCAATAATAGATGCATCAGGCAAAACAAACTAGAGCGCGCGGCCCCTCTAGAAGTGGGTCCCCAGGCCCGGCACAGTGCATTTTTGTTAACATATAGATTTTCATCAAATAAAGAAAGGCTCTAAAATTACAGATATTAATCGTATAATATGTATATATAGAGTATTAACCAGCAGTAATGACTATTTCTCGAATGATATATAGGTACCTACTATAGTAGGTAAGTGTTCCAACTTTTATCCTCAACCGCAACTTCAGTTGAGTTGGTCTTGCGTTCCCACTGGAATCAACTGGTTTGAAGTCTCTTTTGACATGAGCAAAATGTCGTCTTCGTCAGATAAAGATATAGCCGCAATATACTTGCTCGTTAAAAAGCTAAAAAAAAAACTGAGCGACAATTTTGGGTTAACCCTTTTTATACCATAAATTTGAGACATAGTTCGTATCTAGTGGCACAGGAATTAAATAATGATCCGGTTAAATTCCAGGTTTTACCGAATGAGCCACAAACATTAAATATTTTCCTGTCTGGTTCGCTATGACACTGCGATTAGAAGCAACTGACGACGGAGACGCGGTCTGCCGGGAAACTCATAAGCAACTAGTTGCGTTGCAGTTGAGTTGCCTTAAGTCAGTGGGAACACGCATATTTAAACATTAATGCTGAGTCGCGTTGATGTTGCGTTGCGGTTGCCAGTTGCTTTGGTGAGAACAGGCACTTAGACAATATCTGTCATTATTTGCTAGTCCACCGTTAGGTATAGTAGGTATATCGATTATAGAAATAAAGGAAAAGTTATAGATATATCTTTTATGAAACATTTATTAACATTCAAGAGAAGTTTTAACATGGAAATGTTAGACAAATATTATATACAACATTATAACACATTTATTGTTTGAGTCATGAGAGGAGATTTAAACGTTTAGTAAATAGTTAACAGACATATAATATATTCTAAAAATACAACATTTATTCTTTAATTATAATTACCTATCTATTTATTCATGAAAATATACTTACATTTTTTAGAATACCAGCTTTTAACAATCATTTATTAGTAAATTAAAAATACAAAGTGATCATTATATATAGAGATTATAATACCATGTAGGTATGTATGTATATTGTATTTAACTGGCCGTAAAGTAGCTTTTCTTCCTAGCCTGGTTTAATAACCTCGACTGGACCTTTGTTATTATCGATTATAATATAATATATTCGTATATGATATACCGTTCTTAAAATAAAGAGGCTCGACGGGGAAGGAGCTAAAAATTGTCTTGTTTATAGCCTAGAGACACCAAAAATAAGTCTATTTTTATTTGCTTTAAAATATTTTTTAGGAAAAAATAATATTTAGTACCTGCTATAAGTATTTGCATTTTTTTAAATGTTCATTGGTATCTCGTTTTTGGCTTATAAAATCTTTTGTCATGTTTAAAGATAAAATGGTGGTGGTGGGCCAAAGAAATTAATGGCCTGAAAACTCAAAGTTACCTAGGTACTTGTTCATAATTACAAAACACTAAAAATGCAATTTTTTAAATACATACTTTAATATCTACTATATATATATTTTCCTGAATGACACAGAAGACTTCTTGATAATTTTATATTTCAACTAAACTGCCTTTAAAATAATAATAATTGTAATAACGATGGCATCCTGAGGTATGTTTTATAAATTACTGAATGAAAGGAAGTCGGTGCCTTTTGTCGCAGTCTAACATAACTTGAATCTTGCTTATCACATGACGCTAACCAATTGAAAGAGTTTGGAAGCCAATATATATATTTTTTTTTGGATGGAAGGTTGTGATAAAACATCATATCATCAAGAAAACTATCTCCTGTTCTATTCGGGGAAATCCTATTTGTAGACAGCTTCAAAATAACTCACTTTGTGAGCGAATAAAAACCTATTTTTCCACAAGCAACAATTAGTTATGTAAATCTCCTTTGATCAATTTGTATTTTAAAAATCGTCTAATATTAGCGTCTAAATATTTACTATACTGGGGATTGTCTATACGAGTTAAACATTCAGGGTGTTATATTAATATGGTCCAAATATAAATTTTTGCTTCTAAAGTTAATCTAAACCTAACACAGTTAAACTTCGACCTGCGAAGATTAAGAGATCACAATTTACAAATAATCTAATCCTAAGTCTAAACATCACAATTATAAATTATTTATAAATGACTTCGGTTAAGTTTAGTAGTTTATGGGTAAAGTTATCAAGAATTAATTAGGAAAGAGCTAGCGCATTTTGCAATAAAGTACGCGGATAGCTACAAGGTTTGAGGAAAAAACCCGATGCAATTTCAACCACGGCAAAACCGCACGTTAATCACCAAGTTATCGATGGTAATTTGTTCTGAATGTACCGCATCGCCATCTAGTGAGAATCTACTTCAATGCAAAATGCTATTCCCTTGAATAGTAAACATATTAATAGAAGTCACCAAAAGATCCAGTAAACGGTTCACCGCACATCTAATATAGGGGATGAACAAAACTGTAAACATGCCGGAAAGAAATTTGTTTGAATCAAAAGAAACTTTCGTAATTTTAGGATTTTTTACATAAAAATATCGGTAAATTTAGAATCGCTGGGAAGAAATCGTGGTCTAACATATTTCCAAATTTATTAAAGGTAAACTAAAACAGCTCTTCACAAAATATTTGTAAAGTTAAAGCAAAAATTATAATAATCCTTACACCTGCAGGATATATACAGGGTGATTGATGGTGGATGGCCTATTAGACGTTTATGGAGAACTAGTCATCGGATCACTTTGAAAATTTGGGAGCTTATAGAAGCGGACATGATCTCTCTTATAAAAATATTTTTAGCCATGCAGTATTGCCGCTTCTACTTGAAAGTATTAGCAACTTTGATAATTTAAACGGAACACCCTGTGTATTATTTTTGTTTTAGAATCCTTATTAATTTCTTAATAACTTTCCTTAATATTTTCCTATAACTATTTGTTATAGTTCTCGAGATAATAATTAATTTCACTTGTTTTTTTCGGATAACATGTCCTACAAAAGTGATGATATTTTTAAACTATGACAAATTAAAGTACTGAAATTTGGTATAATAGGACAGGGTGTTTCAAAATACAAATATTTTGATGGTTTGGAAAAATGGTAAATAGTACGTTTTTTTAAATGAAATACCCTATATTTTATATGTTGTCCTTAAAGCTATTGAAATTGTCTATCTTCCTATGTATAATGTTACTATACCTATCTTGAACAGTTTTTGACTAATGAGCATTTATTTAGCAAAATTAATTATTACAGATAACAATCACACTTTTTAGACCAATATGGCAAGTAGCCTATGGAAATTGTTTTGTAATGGTTGACATTTTGTTTTTATTCATTCAGTCTTGTTGTCAGTTGGTGTATTTAAATATTTTAATTTTTTAAAATTAAATTTAAAGTTTAAAAAAAAAATGGAAGAAAACAACAACTATTCAAATGTAGTACTTATGAATTTATTTATTTCATTTAAAGAAACGTACTATTTACCATTTTTCCAAACCATCAAAATATTTGTATATTGAAACACCCTGTACTATTATAACTAATATTTAGAAAGAGGGTGAAAGACCTCTGGATTTAACCTGACTCTATATCAAATTTCAGTGCTTTAATTTGTCAGAGTTTAAAACTATCATCACTTTTTGTAGGACATGTTTTCTGAAAAAAAAAAAAGTGAAATTAATTATTATCTCGAGAACTATAACAAATAGGTATAGGAAAATATTAAGGAAAGTTATTAAGAAATTACTAAGGATTCTAAAATAAAAATAATACACAGGGTGTCACGTTTAAATTATCAAAGTTGCTAATACTTTCAAGTAGAAGCGGCAATACTGCATGGCTAAAAATTTTTAAAAGAGAGATCATGTCCGCTTCTATAAGCACCCAAATTTTCAAAATGATCCGATTACTAGTTCTCCATTAACGTATAATAGGCCATCCACCATCAATCACCCCTGTATTATATATCTACAGCGTGTTAAAGGAAGTTCTACAAATGAGAAACTTTTTTATTATGTGCTTTATGGGAAAATATGTCTCTTCCTAAAAAGGCCTGCTTGGCAAGAAACTAAGATTTACGAAGAGACATGTTTTTTTTTACAAAATTCACAATAAAAAAGTTTCCCATTGGTGTAGAACTTCCTTGGACCCGTGTATATTTGAGCAGGGTTTGTTCACCCAACGACATATATTTATTTCTTGCTTTGGCATTAGAACAAGTTGACACAAAATTAGTTTTATAACTTTTTATAGAAATAAGCATAAATATAACAAAATAAATTGCTCTCTGACAATAAAAAATATATATGGAATAAATAATTTGTAATAATTGTTACATGAACCACTTAAATTCTGACCTCCCGCATTTAAATCAATATCTATTGCCTATTGCTGTAAATATAGTATATCCTTATATAGAATGCAGTAGAAAATAATATTATGTTAGGCGCACTATCCTAAAATGGCAAATTTAAGAGATGGTCGCATCGATTCTACAGCCATCACTTTTTATATACCACTCGAAGTGTGCAGAACTAGAAGGCATTTACATTTAAGGATAAATGTCTGCTATTAAATGTTCAACTTTAGTCGTAGGTATATTGATATTATTAAAAATATTGTTTCAACTGAACATTTTAAAGAATGATATTAAATATAGTATTAGCTTTGGTAATAAATGGTTGAATTTCTAGTGTCCAAAAATCTCGGTCGATGCATAATAACACGTAAATTGTTACCACACACCTTCTTCCAAGAAAACTTAAACTAAGGACCAGCCCTTCGAGGAATACCAAGATTTTTCAGCATAAATCCACCTATATTGGAATTAAATTACAGATCGTAAACGCTTTTGTAAAGTGCAGTGTGCAAATGTACAATTACTGCAGATGTGCGAATCTTTACGTAAAAAATAATCAAATCAAATACTTTAGCCTTAAGAGTTACATTTCTCTGTTTACATTACGTATTATATGTTTATCTATTATAGTTAAACTAGCTATTTAATCATTGACAAACCTTGTAAGTACATTTAACTTATACATATATTATTATGTATTTACAATTTAAATCCGTATCCAATCCGTGGCCATTTTGGCCTTTACAAATACTTAAAGAATCAAGTTTATGTCATATTCTATCACTACGTCTAGAAGAAAAGTAATTACAAAATTATTGCAAAGGCGACAAGTTACAAAATAGGGTATACAGGGTGTTTCAGAATAAGATGCTGATCCTTAACGTTGTGAATCCTTAGGTGATGTGAATCCTTAGGTGATTTTAAGAGTAGAGCGTTGCTGAGAAGCACTGTACCGCTTTAGATAGGAAATTCTCAATAAATTCGAAATTATATCGAGCCACGCCTGAAAATGAATTTACGGCATCTGCGTGACCCCCAAAGTCACTGGAAACATAGTTTCTGACAAGTCAACCCTTGCATATACTTTTCCGAGCGTGTAAAAAAAAATGAAATAAAAAAAAATATGCGATTTTGAAGTTGAAAGTTTCTAGAATGGAGCATTATATGTTAAAGATTATATAAAAATTTTTTTATCGATCCAGGTCTCGCCATTTCATTATTGGATTTTTTTTAAAATCTCCTCGGAGGAAATTCGGAAAACGATCGTGACATGTGAGAAAATTGTCACACTACATTCCTTGACACCAAAATAAAATATTGTGGATAAAAAAAATTCAGACGAATCGCACCTAGCTAGGCGGAATTCTGACAATATTACGCAGAGATACCGGAAGGCAGGTATCATTCAGTTGTATGACGGGATATTATATTAGCAATATTACCAAATTAAGCCTATTTTTCCATAAGGTGTGTATGATTTATTTAAATCTCATGAATTTAAACATTTGCCCTTGTCTACTTTTCACTAATTACAGTAAAAGCCACGCCTTTCATGCATTTCGAGCGAAATTTTGAAATTTTGCTATCACCGTTACGAATTCTCTTAAGTTTCTCCAAGATAGAACATGTTTCTGGTGACTTTATATATATCAAAATGTTCAGAAAAGATGAGGGAATCAGATAAACCTAAAAATAATTCTCCAAGGGGAATATTTTAGAAAATATAGCAAAATTTTGAGAAAAAAAATCGCACTTTCGCAATATTCTTTTTATCAGAAAATTGTTTACGACTCATCTCCATGGGAATACAAATCGATTAAGCCCACTTGGACCCATGTCACTTAAGACTTTGTAATTTTTCCATTAATTGTTTTGAGACGCTCGGAAAAGTATATGCAAGGGCTGACTTGTCAGAAAATGTATTTCCCATGACTTTGGGGGTCACTCAGATGCTGTAAATTCATTTTCAGACACGGCTCGATATAGTTTTGAATTTATTGAGAATTTCCTATCTAAAGCGGTACAGCGCCTCTCAGCAACGCTCTACGGCATTTCATCAAATAAAAAAGTTGTAGAGGGGGGCCTAAACTCCACGAAAAACCAAATTACTGATATTCCACTTCACGGACCACCCTATTGTCACCGTCTCTCTAACTATAACAGCATATTTATCCTTTACAGGCTATATGTCATACGAGCCAATTTGTTAAAATTATATGTCATTGCAACCGTCTCAGCGAGTTGCGTCGATTAAATAACACATCTTATAAGCCCAAACATTATTATGCGGTACAAATTTTTTAAATATATTTTACATCTCAAGCTCCACTAAAACAGTGTACAGGTTTATTGCTAGCGTATTTTGTCATGCAAAAGTTATTGCCGATCGTCACATCCGCAACAGCTTAAGCTACAATAAAAATATCGCAAGCTTTAAAATTATATTAAAAAATAATTTTCAAATATTAGGATGAATAAAGCGGCAATAATGACAGGCAACGAAATAATATAGATAATGATATATACAGGGTGTCCGGGAAAATATGGGAAATATCCCGGATATGAAGAAAACAAGTGAAAAGAGTACTACATATAAACTGTTTCGTATAGGCCTCCTCCTTGGAGATATGAGCTCCCTGAACACCCTGTATGATAAGAACTTTGGACAACGGTTTTTACATACCTTTAACTATTGACTAAAAATTAAGTACTCTTCATTCATGTCGCTAATCCTAACCGTTTTCAAGAAAACGTCATTTTATTTACACAGTCCCCTAACTTCTCATGGGTTAAATATGAAAAAGTGGAATTTTGAGGTTCAACATTTGATAGGAACAAAGATGTGTCTCTTACCGAGATACGCCAAATACATGATGTAATTAAAAGGCCTAGTCCGTCCCTGCAGCTGTGAATAATTCACACCACTTTCTTGGATACTAATTTTGAAGGGTCTTACCTGATATACATCCTATTAAAAAAAAATTGAAATAGGGTTCAATAATTATGTGTAAAAAACTTGATTCCATTGGAGCTCTTTGGGAGCCCATATCTCCGAAGAGAATGCATATACGAAAAACGTTCATATGAACTTGTAGTACCCTTTTCACTTGTTTCCTTCATATCTGGAAGATTTCCCGGACACCCTGTATATATGTACAGTGGCGTGAATATATAGGGGGGGGAGCTACTACGTGTTTAAAGGAATACAATTATAAAATTCGGCTCAGATTTAAATTGCAACATCATGTTTCTTTGTCATCTCTTCTTCTCTTTCAACACTTCATCTGAAGATAAGTCCATTGTTCTATGAATAGACAACATAGACAATAGAGGAAAATTAAAACAGTTCTTAAATGAACCTATTTAATATCTAAAAATTTTAATTTTTGTTAATGATTTGTGATGATTTTAATTTTAAGATTTAATTTCTACCGAAAGTTAACTCTTGATAAAGTGTTAATACACGGAAAGACAAAATTAAATTAAAGTTAAATTTACTATAAAAATAATAAATCTAACCATAATTTATGGCTTTATATGTAACTAGAATAACTTTTTTTAACTTTAATTAATGACAAAAATATTTTGCAAACCATTTATAGAAGTTTTTTTTTTAAATCTAATGAATTGTTTTGTAATAAACTGCTGGCCATTTGCTTTCGAGCAAGAAAAATTTCGCCTAAATTTAAAAGTTAATATTTTCTGAACCAGATATGACATCGATCTCCGGTTATTAATGGTTGATAGATTTGTCCCTTAGGAAACAATGGCCAAAGTTGGATTGTCTTAAACTGTCAGAAAATTTTATATACAGGGTGTTAAAGAGGACGATGATTTTTGATCCAATTTCAATAGCATGTAACTTTCACAATAATATTTTTAAATTTTATCACTGTGCGTCAATTGAATCACTGGTTCATAGCAAAGAAAGTAATCAGTCAAATTTTTTATATCTGCTATATTTTAAGAGATACCGATTTTTTTTTAAAACTTTGCTTTTTTTCAACTTTTTGTTAGCTAGATCCCACTGTGCGTTGTATCGTGCAAACTTTGCAAGTGATTATTATACCTTCTGAAAAGCTTGTTTATGTTCAGTAACAACAATTGTACCTAAATGTTGAGATGTGCAGTGGAGTACTTATAATCACTTATATGTCTATGCTTTATGAGTATCTCACAATTTTTTTGTATTGGAAAGTACTCGCCCCTAGATTAGGCAAGTTTTTCCTTATTTTTTAGTTTTTCATATCGCGCTACAGGTATATTATACAGTGTCTACAAAATTTTAAAAAAGATAATTTTTTTATTTAATTGTGTGAAAAAATTTATTTATTAATTTCTAACTTTCTAACACGACACTATTCCTAAAATTAAACTTACATTGAAAGGCACTTTAATATTAAATAACGCTAGCTGCCGTCAAACCAAACAATTAAATAAAAAAATTATCTTTTTTAAAATTTTGTAGACACTGTATAATATACGCGATATGAAAAACTTGCCTAATCTAGGGGTGAGTACTTTCCAATACAAAAAAATTGTGAGATACTCATAAAGCATAGACATATAAGTGATTATAAGTACGCCACTGCACATCACAACATTTAGGTACAATTGTTGTTACTGAACATAAACAAGCTTTTCAGAAGGTATATTAATCACTTGCAAAGTTTGCACGATACAACGCATAGTGGGATCTAGCTAACAGAAAGTTGAAAAAAGCAAAGTTTTTCAAAAAAATCGGTATCTCTTAAAATATACCAGATATAAAAAATTTGACAGATTACTTTGTTTGCTATGAACCAGTGATTCAATTGACGTACAGTGATAAAATTTAAAAATATTATTGTGAAAGTTACATGCTATTGAAATTGGATCAAAAATCATCGTCCTCTTTAACACCCTGTATATAAAATTTTCTGACAGTTTAAGACAATCCAACATTGGTAATTGTTTCCTAAGGGACAAATCTATCAACCATTAAAAACCGGAGATCGATGTCATATCTGGTTCAGAAAATATTAACTTTTAAATTTAGGCGAAATTTTTCTTGCTCGAAATCAAATGGCCAGCAGTTTAGTTACAAAAATATTAATTTAGTAAACTATTTATATGAAAAGTTTTTGAAAAATTTATTAAAATATTTTGTAATTTTCGCCGCTTCGAAAGACGATATATTCGCTATACAGGGTGTTCCTTAATAACGTGCTAATATTTCAGGGTGTGATTCCTTAGGTCATTTTATAAAGAAAAGTTCATATGTCCGCAACCGCTTAAATTTTTTGCTACAGGGTGTTGAATTTTTATTTTTTAAATCGTTATTTTTTAATATCTCCGAAAGTACTTAAGACATTATTTTCAATTTTGGTATGTGTTATTAGGATATAGAACTACAAATTTTAGTTATAAAACAAAATTTATCATCAATTATTTTATCAATGTTAATAATAATGAGTTTCAAAATGAATTTAGTGGTTTTAATTATCACCGAACGAGAAAAACTCAAGAGACCATTTTCATGTAGAATTGACCAGGATAATCAGAAAAAATATCCACACGGAAAAGGTACGAGGAGAGCTAATATATTACGAAGTAATATCTAAATACTAAATCTCAAATGCATCTAAAAAGTATCGACAACAACTTGCGACGATAAATCCAGTATTTATCTTTACATCGCGGCTTGATTCCACCCAGGCATTGAAGAAGATTTCTAACATATTGTATGAATATATTTAATATCTTTCCAGGGTCTTCTCTTAAAAGGATAGTAATCGAACAAAATTATCCAAACACACGCGAACCACCGAAGAATAACGTTCCTATTAAAGATTTCACCATTGCCGTACCATATTTTTTGTAAAAAATATCAGAGGACCTGTTTGCAGGGACGCCACAGGTGGAACAATTGAAAAAAATTTCTAACTACAATTTGGGGTTCTATATCCTATTAACACATACCAAAATTGAAAATAATATCTAAACTACTTTCGGAGATATTAAAAATAACGATTTAAGAAATAAAAATTCAACACCCTGTAGCAAAAAATTTAAGCCGTTGCGGACATAATATGTTCATATGAACTTTTCTTTATAAAATGACTTAAGAAATCACACCCTGAAATATTAGCACGTCATTAAGGAACACCCTGTATAAGTTCCTTACCAATCATCTGTTACGAAGATTGAAATTCCAAGGATCCGTTGAATCTTATTTAAGACTTCTATTCAACTTGCAAAAAAAAATAATTTTTACGACAGTTCATTTAAACATTTTAAAATATTTAGCTACTGGAGTTATAAATAATTGTTTTCACTTAAATTCGTTGTAAAATTGAAAATATATTTTAGTATTTACTCGATTGTACTAAATTGACTATATTTTATAGGAAATCGTACAATAAAATCTCTACTATAATAATTTTACTATAGTGTTCTTTCCGAGCATGAAACTAAACGTTGGGCCTATAAACTTAGTTATTTCATTGGCTGTAGGGATAAATCATTGACGTGACATATGGCATTTATGGCGAAAAATATATTTTGTCTTCTCAATATAAAGATCTTAATAAACCATCAAATTTTGTTGACAAGTCGTGCCTTTATTTTGTTTACATAAACACACACATTTGTAAAGCGCAGATATATTTCGGTCAAAGAACTTTTGCTTACAGTTCCTATTATAGATACGTATTAAAGTTCAGGGAGCCGAACCGTTTATTGTTTAACTTTAACAAATACAAAATTAAATTAATCTTAACATTAAATAAATACATATAATTCCAAGAAAATTATACAACTCATAACTTAACCTGAATATTTATAGAGATAGAGTTAAATGTCGTTAATTTACAATTTTGTACTTACCCTGTATGGATATTTTATCCTTGACAATGGTAAAAATCGAATATAAATCAGTACTTATCCCATTACTCCGTACCCAAGCACTTATTATGTTTAATCGGTTACCTAACGATTCTCTGTTACCATTTTTTATATTTATCATAAAAAACAATAAGGACAGACAGAAGTAGACAAACATATGTAATTTTTTAATGTTCAGTAAGTATTGCTCTATTTAATAATGAAATCGAAAAATGTAACCCGCCGTACAAAAATAGCAATCTACCATGCAGTCATAAGACCTATAATGACATATGCATGTGAAACATGGACGATGACGAAACAAAATGAGAACCGACTGAAAATAGCAGAACGAAGAATTCTTAGAAGGATATATGGACCAGTCAAGGACAACGCCACACAGCAATACAGAATTAGAACTAACAGGGAATTACAAGAACTATATAACCAGCCAGATATAGTGAAAATAATAAAGTCAGAGAGATTGAGATGGGCCGGCCATGTTAAAAGACAAGATCAACGTGTCGTCAAGATGGTATGGGAAGAGACCCCGGTAGGAAAGCGGCCACTGGGAAGACCAAGGATGCGGTGGAAAGACAATATTGCGGCGGATCTACGAAGCCTAAATATCCAGCGACCAGAGGAACTTATGATGGACCGCAGCAAGTGGAGGCAAATTGTAAAGTCAGCGAAGACCCACCCTGGATTGTAGGCTAGAGAGAGAGAGAGAGAGAGAAGTATTGCTCTATTGCCCTTTATCATGCATTGTAAACATCAACTATAGAGTTGAAATGAATGTTTTCAACACGTGTGTGATAATATAAGACAGTTTCTAGGGAAGTTAGCCGTGCTTTTTTCTCATTTTCGTAGGTGGTCGTAGGAAAAGTATCACCGTTTGTAGCAGAAAAAGAAGAAACCATTTTATATATGACAGTTACATTAGTAAATTAAATAAATTACTGAAAAAACTTTACAGAAGAATCAGTTTTTAATTTTATTTTTGGAAAATAGCCAAAAATAATTTTCAAAAAGGGCAAAATTAAACGGACAAGTTGGGTCGGCACGGCGAACTGAGCACAAAATGGAGGGGACATGTCCCTTTGAAAATTATTTTTGGCTATTTTCCTTAAATCAATTTATTTTTTCTCTTAGATTCTTGATAGTTTCTCATTAATTTAATTTCTGAATATTTAGTAAACCTTTTTAACGTTTCCAAAATCATAGTTTCCTTCTTTACCTAAAAAAATGCTTTAAATATCTCGCTTTTATAATTTGCCTTAACAATGTCAAACGTTTCTGCTTATGTGTAATTTTTCCACTGAAGATGAGGCCTTCGAAACATATATGGAAACTAAAAACTACACTTTTATTAAAGTAGTGTAGACTACGAGTCTATTTTCCTCTTTATAATTTCACTCCACTGAGAGATGGACTAAGTATTTAAAAAATAAATAAATGGAATATTGATTTTGTGGCGGTTCCCCACCGTCATTTTAAGTTAAATTATGCTCCTTTCGGAGATACAACATAGCTTCCTTTCGTCTTGATTATTTATTAAATACCGCAACTATATTAGCTTCTTGCTGTGGAAAATTAAATCCGAGCTGGATTTTTATAGACACCTTTATTTTAATGTATAAATAACAAGTATTTTTAATAACAAAAATAAATTTTTTTTTAAATTTCAAGCCAAGAAATGATAAAAGAATATTTTTAATTCGAACAAATTTGAAATGAGTAGATCGCATATATTATTCAAACACGACAAGGTTGACGTTTTCCGCAGTTTTTTAGGGACCCCAGATAACGCCCCTTTTTAACATAAACCTGTTATATACGAAATTTTAGAGCGGTTTAGGAGGTAAAACACTGTCGTTATTTACAAAAAGTCTAAAGTAAACAACTTGATAACGTCTAAGTGAAAAAGACTGTATTCTGTCTGTATCGTACATAATAACACGATTTTTGTAGTCCTGAGGGAATTTATAAATTGTTGTTTCTGCATAAAACTTTTATACCGACGGCTATACAGCGTTTTACAGCAAGACTATTTTGAATAAATAGGAGAAAGAAAATATAATCCAGCTTCTCGAAATTTATAATAATCATCAATATTAATATTTCCGACAGTCATTTTAGAATCAAATAAAAAGAATCATATACAGGGGTGTCCCGGAAAATGTTTGAAATCTCCCGGATATGAAAAAAAACAATTGAAAAGGGTACTACATAAACTTTTTTCGTATAGGCCTCCTCTTCGCGGGGATATGGGCTCCCAAAGAGCTCCAATGGAGTCAAGTTTTTTACACATAATTATTGAACCACCAGGTATATTTCAATTTTTCTTTAATATGATGTATACCAGTTAAGATCCTTCAAATTACTATGCAAGAAAGTGTTGTGAATTACTCACAACTGTATGATAAGAACTTTGGACAACGTTTTTTACACACCTTTAACTATTGATTAAAAATTAAGTACTATTCATTCATGTCGCTAATCCTAACCGTTTTCGAGAAAACTTCATTTTAATTACATCATGTATTTGGCGTATCTCGGTAAGAGATACATCTTTGTTCCTATCAAATGTTGAACCTCAAAATTTCGCTTTTTCATATTTACTAAGTGAGAAGTTAGGGGACTAAATGACGTTTTCTCGAAAACGATTAGGGTTAGCGACATGGAAGAAGAGTACTTAATTTTTAGTCAATAGTTAAAGGTATGTAAAAAACGTTGTACAAAGTTCTTATCATACAGGGCGTTAAAAATGGGGCCATGAGTGTCACAGCTAGTCCGTACATGCAGCTGTGAGTAATTCATAGTAATTTGAATATTATTTATTTATTAATCTTTATTTCTTAATTACATTGATACATAGGTACAAGTAAAAAGAAATGTCGTCAAAAGGAAAACAAAAAAAAAAACAAATGATAAGCCACACTGATCATTACAATTCACAATTCTTAACTGTCTAAGTAGTCGCTTAGCTTATAAGGTTCTAAATTAACGAGAAAATTTTTCAGCTCGTATTTAAATACGGCGTTTGGCGCATCCTTAATTCCAACATTCAATTTATTATACATCCTAATACACATATAGTATGGATTTTTTTCAGACAATGTCAATCTATGTACTGGATAATGAATGTCTGTTGTTCTGGTATTATAATTATGATACCTAATGGTATCAAACTTGTCCTTGTTTTTATATAAAAATAAAATAGTTTCGTAGATGTATAATGCATAAAATGTTAAAACTTTTTTTGACATAAAAATACCTCTATATGATTGTAAATAATACATATTATACAATATTCGCAAAACTCGTTTCTGGATAACAAAGATTTTTTCCAGTTTCGAATTGCCTCCCCAAACAATAATTCCAAATCTGGCTGTGGCTTCAAAATTTTAAAATTAAATATTAATAAAATATTAATTATATTAAAAAAATTGAGATATACCTGATGGTTCAATAATTATGTGTAAAAAACTTGATTCCATTTTAGCTTTTTGGGAGCCCATATCTCCGAAGAGGAGGCCTATACGAAAAAAGTTTATATGAACTTGTGGTAAGTAGGGGAGACCGGGGCTGGTTGGTACATTTTCCACATTGAAGCTTTTCCAATTCTTTTATTGATAAACGGAGGAAAAATACATTGAGGGTTTTGAAAATTGATGTTTTGTTTACCTAATTCTCAAATTGAGATATGTTTGTACATCACTTAACTTCAGCAACTTTGATTTTCTCCAAGGCTGCAAGTGTACCAAGCAACCCCGTCTCCGGGGAAGGTTGGTACATACCTAGGGGTTGGTTGGTAAGAGCAAAAACTAATGTAACTTATTAATGGTTTTATTGTCTTAGGTATTAAACAAACTGAATAGAAATTTATAATAGAAAAATCGTTAAAAGTGAGTTTGATATAATCTAGTCAGACCCATCCGAATCGCAGTTATGACATACATAGAATAAACCTACGTCTGCACATTTTTCATGTGCCCACATTTTGCATTGAGTACACTGGATCCATTTCTCCTTTGGCAAACTATTTGACCATGATTCAACGCAAATTAAGCAAAAAGTCTCTTCGTCACTGCTTGAATCGCCTTTTACATCACCTTTAACTGTCTTCGTATTTTTTCTATTTACTTGTTTCTTCGAGTCATTTTTCTGTTTCCCAAAAACCTGCTTCTTTACCGAATTCGTTTTATTTTCTTTTACCCTTTTCTCTTCTTCCAATGCGTCTTTAACAGGCGTGTCTGTCAAGATTTCGGATTTCCTTTTTTTACGACCTCTTTTCTGCAATTTTCTTTCTGCTGCTTTTGGAAACGGCTTCAAAATTTCGAGATCTGTAAAACTACATCCGGCTCCAAGATTAACAATATTATTTCCTGAAAGCTTTTCAGGTGGCTCAGGACACACAGGCTTGTTAGATGAGGAAACATTTGATAAGTTTTTGGTAGGTGTCCTACTTCCTGTGATTCTGCTAGGTCCAGGTTGTTGCATATCTACATTGGAGTTAGTTTCTTGCGCAGGCAAAGAATTTTTGACAATACTCGAACACTCATTAATGTTAGTGGTTTGGACAGGTTCAGGTTGATTTTCTTCAACATGATTTTAGAGAATATCTTCCAAACCTTGTTCAGGACCTGGTCTATCAGTAACATATGCAGCCATGAATTCACTGTCCGGGAAAATATCTCTATTAAAAGGATAAATCCCAGAAACCCTAAACCCAGCTGTGATGTTGTTTGGGGTTGCTGCTAAGGGTAGTGCCGTACGAACAATACTGGGTATGTCATAAATAGTCATAGTTGCAGCAGGGTGACTAGTCATCCAGGAATCACACGCAGTATTAACCTACTTTTTTAAAGGCCCATATACGCTGCGGTCAAGTGGTTGCAGCTTATGGCTGCAGTGGGGGGGAAACGATAATACTGTTATTCCGTGATCTTTGCAGATGTTTAGTGCATCAGGAGATAAATGGGAATCGTGATTATCTAGTAAGAGAACGAGAGGACTTTCTTTAGACGCCTTGGAGTATTTGATGAAATGCCGAATATAATCTATAAAATGCACCTCTTTCATCCAACCCGAGGGATTGGCACTGCCATCACTTCCAGGCGGGGCATCTTGGAGAAAATGGGGCTTAAATCGAACACGCGGGAATATAAAAAAAGGTGGCACAGTATTTCCGGTCGCTGAAACAGCACACGCCAAAGTAACAAGGGTTCCACGTTCTGCCGAGGTAACTCTTCCAACTTGTTTCACACCACGTCTAGCCACAACTCGCTCAGGCCTCTGAACTGTCGTTACACCTGTCTCGTCCATATTCCATATATCTCCAGGGCTATATTTATATCTTTTAAGAACATTTTCTAGATTGCTGAAAAATCTTGCTACATTGGTTTTATTGAAGCTGGTAGCTCTAGATAGGCTGGTCGCTTCAGGTGTTCTTATAGACAGCTCAGAATTTCTTGTTAAAAACGATGTAAACCAGTCGGGGCCTGCCATCTCATTTTTTTTCCAGCTATCGGGGACCGTCAGCGACAAAGAAGTTGCAAATAGAAAGCCCATTCTTCTCACTTCTTTGGGCGTGAGACCGTAGTAAATATCTGCAGCTTTTTTTATGTATTCTGAGAGGTTGGATTCTTGAAGATTTGTAAAAACCTGCAACGAAACATTTTTTTACCAATCAGATTATTAAGTAAATGTTTTACCTTACTTGTCTATTTTTAACGTAGCCAACTATAGTTTGAGACATTCCTGTTTCCGCTTGAAGTTCGTCTAGCGTAAACTTGCTGCAATATCTTCGTAAAGTGTTGAATGGAATGCTAAAGTCACTTGCAGCTGATCTTAACTATTGTCCTTGTAGTTTTACTGCTCTGGCAGCTCTTAGCATAACATCTGGAGGAGTTTTGCCTCTTTCCGACTTTCTTTTAAAGTTTCGCATATTAAAGTTAATCTAAAAGGGATTCTAGTTAGAAGCACTGCGAGGAAAAAAATAAAAATCTAGCTCTGGGGTTGGTTGGTCCAACCGGCCCCGCACAGTTTGTACCAACCATCCCCAAAGTAATTTTTTTGTTAAAAAATGCCAAAACTACTTATCAGAGTGACATTAACCAGGCTGTCATATTTGAAAATCATATAAAAATGCGCATTATTTCTGAATATATATATACTTTTCCAAACGGCATAGCCATAAAACTGATATTACGAATATTCCAAACTCATAAATGTTTACTTACGGGTAACAAAATCACGTTCACCAAATAAAAACTAGAACCAACAACCGCACATCAACGATATTTATTCCCAACTGGTACGCAGTTGAGAGCTTCACATAGACATGGGCGACGCCGGGTTTTACCGAGCAGGTTCCGACATTTCGCGATTGTACCAACCAACCCCTGTGCCCAACCAACCCCGGTCTCCCCTACTCTTCTCACTTATTTTCTTCATATCCAAAAGATTTCCCACATTTTCACGCTGTATAGAAGAAAGACAAGCTGAGATGGCCCAAAAAAGTATATTAGGAAGATATTTCATAGCTAATTTTGCAAAGAGTTCCTACTGGCTTATAAGAAATGCCTCTTTTCATCTTAGGACAATTTTCTGACCATATAATCATATATTAAAACCTTTAGAGATATTCATATATGAAACTGTAACAAACAATATAGTTCAAAACTTCTAGAAAAAAGTACTATGCAAAATCTTAATGGTGTTAATCAGGAACCACTATCGGTACTGGGGAATAGAAACTGTGGACCAAGAAACTAAGCAGATTGCCAAGAGTCATAAAGAAATACTTTATTAACTCTATACTATAGGGAGGCATATTCAGGGGTATGGTTAACTGGTTGGTAGAGACCTCAGGACTGATTAAAAAATACAATAAAATAGGTTGATTGTACTTACGCATTGAAAGTAAGCTTGTTATTACAAATTGTGATTCAGAATCAGTATAGTATGGTATTAAATACTAACAACTGATGTGTCGTTATTATGGTTATATTTCTTACTATTATAACCTCATTATACCTCTCAATTAAGAATTAAGTTAGACTAAGAATTAAATTGAACAAAACTTAGAAATTACTTTTGTTAATTTATACTCCCTAGAAAATAATATTCCTAAAGTGGCCCTTAACGAAGATACAGAGCCCCAACGGGATACTCAGCGATTTACTTCTTTGTCTCTAACTTTTGAACCGACCGGTATAATTTAATGAAATTTTAATATTTCATAGAAGCCATAAAGTGTCATTAAACCATGCTATAGTAGATGTTTTACATCTTCAGCGAAGTCAGGAACGGACACTCGTTGGGCCACAATTTTGACCGTTATCATTTAACAACCCAAGTAGCATTTTTTGACACAAATTGGACCCACATTCTTTGCTGAGAAACGTTTCGAAAAATTTTCGATTAAAATTATAAAGTTGTATCGAGACATGTGTTACGAAACTTTTGCGACACATTTCGAATTCAGTTACTAGAAACACTTAAAGACGTGTTTGTTTCGAAATATTTTACAAACCATAGTGTCGATATATTAACGACACGCGAAGATAAATATTTTTCGAAACATTTTTAGTTAAAATTATAAAGTTATGGTAAGACACAAGATTGCATTGAATTTCCCATAATAGATTTTTTATAGCATCGGTGTACGTTTATTAGCGATAAATAAATATTATTAATCAATTTTCAACCACAGATTGAGGTAAGTGTTTTAGGCAGATTTTTAAACACCGTCTGAACTGAACTGAATTGTTTAGCGAGATTTAAATTGTTATTTTTCTGTAAAACTAAGCGTATTTACAAAAATATTCGAAGCTATAGGGTGGGTATACTCTATGATGATAAATACAGTGCAATAAGCTTTTTTTTTACAGAAAAATAGCAATTTAAATCTCCCTATGCAAACAATAATAACATATCCTCAAACAAGCTGGTGATTAAAATATTCAAAAAACAGTTACGTCAATCACAAATCATCTCAACATCTAATATACAAATAAAAGGAAATTGCTTATTATCTCTTATAAACGTGTACCGATGCTTTAAAAAATCTCTTATGGGATTTTCAATGTAATTTTAGTTTGTTTGGAAAGTTTTTTGAAACCACGCCTCTCATGACATCAGACTTAGGCTGTCACCCAGCCTTTGTTCTCTGTGCATACAAGCAAACCTTTTTATCTGTGACATTCCATCACCTTAATAAACCTTTTATTTTTGGAAACATTAGAAAAGCCAAAGACTAGAAATTGTGTGTTGAGTCCATTTTGGACCAGAATAATGTATTGCTTTCTAGCGGCCATTTTGTGAAAGGAATTTTTATTTTGTTAAAATTAGTTTTAATGAAATTCCTGCATCTCTTGAAAAGCAAAAGTTGTTAGATAAGTTCCATGTTTCTATCGATTTATAAAAGAAATAAATAAAATTTTGAAAATATTTTAATTTTAATTTTTTTGACAAAGTATATTTTTTTCTGTAAATGCAAATAAATCGAGGGCATGTTAAAAATATAAAGCCAAATTACTAAACTGGACGATAAAATTCACTGCGATAATGATTTTTTGGTTCTTATGTGCAATAATGAAATAAAATAACTTATAGGAAATATACTTATAACGAATTCATAATGGCGAAATTATTGTTTCATATTGTTTTTCCTTTATTTTACAACAGTGCTTTACAATGCAGTTACAAAGATTTTCGGAACATTTTCGATAAAAGTTTCGATTGTGCATCGAAACACGGAAAGTCACAGCTAGTACCAACCACTTGGAAACAGGTGTAAATGTACCATTTAAAATGTATACGTTTCGAAAATATTCCCATTTTTGTTGCCAACAGTTTCCAATTTTGATCGGAAATAGAAACGATAGTTACGATACCTTTACCATAATGTATCTAAAAATGCTACTTGGGAAAGTTGAAAACTGCTTTTTTAAATCCTTTAAGTCATTGCTCTATAAAAAATTACTCTTAATTTAGTGCGATAGAACTGGCGGTTTTCGAAATAAATCGGTTTAAAATTCGAAACACTTATAAGTTACTAATGCTAAAAAATGGTAAAAATACAATTTACATTCTAAAGTTTGACGAGTAATTTTTAAAAATATACAATTATTACCGGTCGGTTCATAAGTTAGACCAAAAAAGTAAATTGCTGGGTATCCCTTTAGGGCTCTGTTTCTCTGTTAAGGGGGACTTTAGGATTTTTTTCCTTGCCAAATTAGGTTTATTTTGACCTCCTTTGTATGCTCTCGAGCATGGTTGTACAAAATCATGTATTTTTTAATTTTAAACAAAACAATTGTTTTTTTAAACGGTTTTTTTGTTTTAAACATGTTTATTTTTGATTTTAAAGTTCATGTTTTAAACAAATAAAACCTTATTAAAAACATAGTTTAAAACACGTTTTCAATGTTTTTAGTAGAATTTAAAAGATAACTTAAACTCCTTTCCCAGTGGACATCTCAGAATGTTTTCTATTCATATAGTTTTACGACATTTAGGATTTTTGCCGAGAATCATGACATTCTCAAGAAGCTTAGTTTGTTAGAAGATAGAACGCTGTGGGGTTCTCGAAATCGTCTACTTCTACTGGTTCAGTATCAAGTAGCAGCATGTCAAGTTTTATTATTCGAACGAGCGAATCAGACAAGAAAAAGATGGATATACAAATAGCCAGAGATTTATATGCGACGAACACACCATTTAAACGTTTAAATTGTTGTTTAATTTGCTATGTCTTGGATATTCACCACCAAACAGAAATGTTGTTTCCAACAATTTGCTCTATACTTACGGTTTATAACTCAGTACAAACAACAATGAAATATAGTTTGTGCCAGTCGTCCATAATGAACCTATAATAGGCATATGTGTCACAGATATAGAAAGTGAACAAGTACATCTAATAGCCATCCGTAGCCACACATCAGAGTATTTATTACAACTACTGAAAAACCTATACAAAAATGCGAAGAAGAGTATGAATGTTAAGTTACCAGTGTAGTAACAGACAACGTTTCGAATATGACTAAAATGAGGAACAACCTTTTCCTTGAATTAGACCGAAAGGAAACTTATGGTTGTTCAGCTCATATATTCAACTTACTTGCTCATGATTTAGAAGTCCTGGGAGTAAAGAGTAACGTAAAGAAAGTTTAGAAATGTGCATTTCGCTAGCGCAAAATTTAACGAAGCGGGTGGCTCCGCTCTCGTACTACCTCAGCATATTTGCTAGAACACTTTATCAGACAGATTGGAGAGTTATTTGAAAAACTGACCAATAGTATTTGATGTGTGTACTAACAGAATACTTATTGAGAACGAAGGAAATTAGTTACTGACGTTAATTTAAAAGTTAATGCACAGGAGTATCACAAAAAATTAAAATGCATTGCTGTGGCTCTAGATAAAGTTCAAAAAACACTTACACGATAGGAAAAGCGACAGAAATATAGCTCGAACTATTGTAGACGCTTGAAAACAAAAAATCAAATGGGAAATTTTGAAGAGTGACGTAAATAAGGGTATAGAACGTTTGGAGATGGCCCTAACTCCAGTTCATCTTTTAGCAAACTTGCCTGATGATCGTTTTAGGGGAGATAGACTAACTCAAAGGCAATTAGAAATTCCCATGGAATATGTAGAAACCTACCATTCAGAGGCAATGCCAACGATTGCTTTTTTCAGGCTAGGTGTGCACCATTTATGCCGTATATGTTTTCTCAACAGAGACTTGAAAATGTGTTATGTTTATTAAACATTTAAATACAAGAGCAATGAAACTTGTCCAACAGCTACATACAGCTATTGCTTCGTCCGCCAACATAGAAGGACTTTTATCGTCTTATGGTTTAGTTCATTCCAAACTCCGCAATAAGCCAGATAATGTCAGAGCAGCTAAGTTGGTTACAATTTTTAAAGAACTGAATTCTAATGCACCCACTTACGGCGCTAACTGATGTCACTTCCGATTAGTGATTATTATATCTTTTTACCTTATTTCTTTTTTTTACGGATTATACACTTATTTGTAGTTTTTTGAACATACTAAAGTTCTGTGCAAGATGTTCATTAGGTACCTAACTTTTATTATTTTGTTAATTTGAATGGAAATTACTATTTTAGTGAGTAGTTTTATTACTATTTATCAATAAATATTTTTCTCACCAAGTTGTTGCATAAATTAAGTATACGCCTGTTAAATAATCAATTTAATAAAAAAAAACAACGTGTGTTTAATTTACCTGTTTTAAACATTTTTAACAAAACATTGTTTTAAACTCAAACGCTTGTTTAAAACATGTTTAAAACAAATGCTTTATACAAAACGTTTAAAACGAAACAACCCTGTCTCGAGAGATTATGAGGCACTTACCGGACACCTTGTATAGTTTGCCACTGTGATGAGGCTCAAGGGGTCAAGACCAGTAAGGATAACGTCTTCCGAAATAAATAATTAAACAATAATAAATTAATAATTAGCTTCTACGGATCTTGCACGAAAGAATAATTTTCTGGGTTATGGTAGACAGTAAAGTCAAACCCAACTTCCCAATTTAATCATCGGTAAGTAAGAACTCCATTTAGCCAAGGGATCTTAAACTTCTCGACTGGAAAGTTTCCGAGTTATTTATTACAACGTAACCAAAGTTTTGCAATTTTCGATCTTTACAACTTTAAAATAGAGATGATACGAACTTGAATAGTTAAGCCAAACTAAGAGGATTGTCCAGTTTGTTTTTAGATCACAGGTTCCATAAGAATTTGGGGTGTTAAAGAACTTTTTATTATTTATCGGTACGTGTTAAAATTGAACAAATGGAGCACAGTAGAAAACAACATGGTCACATTATTTTCACTTAGAGGGTGTTACAGTAGGCAGCTAAAATTTGGATCTACGAAAATTGTTTGACCACAATTCATCGACAACAATTCTTCTTCTTCCGTACTTTTTCGCCCACAATTCTTCGACGAGACAATTCATCGATTACACAATTTTCGGTCCCCAATTTTTCGTCCGGAATATTTTCCGGGTTCTATTATGTATGTGTGTGTATATATAAATACTTTTACGTACAATATAGTTGACTTAATATTTAAGGATTAGTACCTAACATAATTATACTTTATCATTGTAAGTATTTTACGACTAATATTTACCACAATCACACACACACAACTTATTTTATTTTTCCCGGCGAAAAATATTCTTCTCGAAAAATTGTGGGCTAAGAACTGTGTTATCGACGAATTTTGCTGTCGGAAAACTGCAGTCGATAAATTGTGGGAGTAGAATTGTGGTCGAAGAATTGTGATCGAAGAATCTTCCGGATCCCCTAAAATTTGTAGCGCATTGTAGAGGTTACATGTTTCGCACTTTAGTGAACATCATCAGACCTAATAGCTTGATAATAAAAAACGGAGAACTCTTTTTAGAAGAGAGCGAGAGAACACAATTTAAAAACAATAACATATGTTAGACAGTCTGTCTTTTTCTTTCAGTTAAATGGAACCACTTCTCTTATATTATACATACAGTGTCCCATTAAAGTTGGAACCATATTATTATATGCAAGTCGTGACGTTCTGAACTCAAATTTGAAAGCTATGCTTGCTTAAATTTTAGTCCTCTCGTTTTTTAATTATTACAGTTTCGTGTATGGCCCATTCCTGACTTACATAGTATTTTAGTACTTATACAGGGTATCCGGGAAATCTCCCGGATATGAAAAAAACAATGGAGAAGGATACTACAAGTTCATATAAACTTTTTTCGTATAGGATTGTAAATAAAACGACGTTTTCGGAAAAACGGTTAGGATTAGCGACATGAATGAAGAGTACTTAATTTTTAGTCAATAGTTAAAGGTATGTAAAAAACGTTGTCCAAAGTTCTTATCATATAGGGCGTTCCTCGCTAGTTCACACTTTCTTGGATAGTAATTTGGAGAGACAAGACAACCTGTATACATAATATTAAAAAAAAATTAAAATATACCTGGTGGTTATGTGTAAAAAACTTGATTCCATTGGAGTTCTTTGGGATCTATATCTCCGAGGAGGAGGCCTATACGAAAAAAGTTTATAGTTTATATGTAGTACCTACTGTTTTCACTTGTTTTCTTCATATCCGGGAAGAATTTCCCTGTCACCCTGTATACATATTCCTATTATTACTAGATTTATTTTTTTTCATTTAATTAGTTTAAGTCCACTCACTGGACTTGGGATTATATGGCGGATTAGCGAACTGCTTGGCTAAATATCGCCCCAACTCGGCTGTCTGTCTGCATAGTGGCATTACTTTATAAATTTATAATTCATAGTTTATAATTAGAAGTAATTAAATGGTTTGCCGTTATTAAAATTGGTTCGTAGCAAAAAATAGCTATTAAAGCATTTGATCAGCATAAAAAGATTTTGCTTGCAATAAATAAAAATCGGGCTGCAACATTTGTTGTGCAAAAAATGCTGCAAACTGTCAACAATTTAACTGATATCAGTCCGCTTGTAATCATGTGTTCGCTTAATTAACAGTCGAGCTGCGAAATGATCACTTGGTCAGCAAGAATTTGCAATTGGTCAGTAGAAAAAAAACATGTCTAGAAGCAGTTTACGTCAGAAGTTTGTATATTAAAAGAATGGTTATCAATATAAATCATTGGATTGCGTTTGTTTTGAATAATCGGCAAAGTTCGTTATTGTGTGTCGCGTGATACGAGTAGCTAATTGCGTGCGTGTGTTTTCATTCGGTGTAGCAGTCAAGGCCCAAAAGGTAGCGGGGGCGGGTTTTCACTTGTTTTCCAAGGGCACTGTCACTATTTCACGTTTTATTGCTTTTTTTTTGATGACCAAGATTAAATATTTTGCTAACCCGCTGATTGCTTACCAATATCTGATTAAAAGTGGATCGCTCATAGCAGCTTATATATTTAAGTTGCGTACTAGTATGACATTAATTACTGACCGATTCGAAAATGTTTGCTGTCCAACTAGCCATTTTGGCTGACCGATTACATTTTTCTGTTCGCAAAAATAAGAATATTTTGCTAACCAGTTAAATACTTATAATTATAACCTATATCTTTGAATAAATGCGATTATTATTATTATTATATGGGGAAAAAGTGTATTGTTCGATTTAGGTAAAATTTGACTTCACCGTAAGTTTTTGCTTCAATAAGGACCAAACATGATGTAATTAAATGAGGCTTTTCAATGTCAAAATTGACATTTCCACAAAATATCATTTATTGATAGAATTTAAAAAATAAATTATTTGAAAAAGTTGTTTGTATTATAATTTTATGCCCATACACCAAATTTGAATCACTTATATATTTTCGTTTCCTATCTATTTTTGGCCAATATCTATTTTCATTGAACTCTGACACAACCACAACTGACTCTACCACCGTAATTATAAACAACAGCGCTATTATTCTAATATGTCCATTTTCCAACAGAGTTATTACTTAAAAAACAAGACTGTCCTCATCGTTGGTTAAATCTTTAAAGTTATGAGGAGCTGCTCCATAGATGGCAACATTTTTAAACTTCAATTTAATTTTTAAAGGAAAATAAATATTTTGGTAGAATTTTTGATATGAAGAATGGATTTAGACGATGAGTATTGTACAAATAAATAGATTTACGGTGGTAGGGTCGACTTCCGTTTTTAATGAAAAAAAAAAACAGTTAACAATAGCCGCATGGTCCCATTTAATTATGATTTTTTTGGTCGTTATTGGATCAAAAACTTATGGTAAATTCAAATTTTACCGAAATCAAAAATATATCTTTACTCCATAAGTTTCCAACTTTAATGGTGCCACTCTATAAATAGTATACAACATTTTTTGATATTTCACGGCCTTTCCTGCTTTATCTGTCATGTAATAGACCAAAATGGCGTAAAATTGTGAAAATTGAATTTGAAATTTTATGGACAATATATGGGTCTCAAATAGTCTTAATTTTTCTTGTCTTTTTGCAATCTTCTCCGTTCTTGTTGGTGAATTTGTTCAGTAATTAAAGTCACAATGTCACTGAAGTAGTCGTTTTAACAGGAATATACAGGGTAGCCCATCGAAAACAGTCCAGGAAGGTTTACGGCTGTGTATGTGAAAATTAAAACAAAACCTCGGACCCGCAAACTTGTGTTTTCAGGTGGAAGACGTTTCACTATTAATTTCATCCCTGTTACCTCAACCCCTCTAGCGGGGGCGGCTGCTACCCTTGTTTTTTCAAATGGGAATGGGTATGTAGTGATACATCTTTTTAAAGGGCATTAAATTCTCTTTAAACTAACGCTCCGTTTTGTAAATTTGAGCTACGCGCCGCCGAGCAACGGAATTTGAAACATTTCACTGCACCTCTTATCAAGTACACAGGTTTGTGCGTCAACAATTTTTTTTCCAAATAACGTATGTATATCTGGATCAACCACTTTACTGAAGATAAAGTTGAATGGACTGATACTTATTACTTAAAAAAAAATCGTTTACGCACAAACCTGTGTACTTGATAAGAGGTGTATCTCAAATTTACAAAACGAAGCGCCATTTTAAAGAGAATTTAATGCCCTTTAAAAAGATGTA
Organism: Barypeithes pellucidus; assembly: GCA_963991005.1. Taxonomy (NCBI): domain Eukaryota; kingdom Metazoa; phylum Arthropoda; class Insecta; order Coleoptera; family Curculionidae; genus Barypeithes; species Barypeithes pellucidus. The sequence goes on from OZ022559.1 coordinate 41,101,831, forward strand.
TCACAACATACCCATTCACATTTGAAAAACAAGGGCAGTAGCCGCTCCCGCTAGGGGGGTTGAAGTTACAGGGTTGAAATTAATAGTGAAACGTGTCCCACTCAAAACACAAGTTTACGGGTCCGAGGTTTTTTTTTTATTTTTACGTACACAGCCGTAAACCTTGCTGGACTGTTTTCGATGTTCCACCCTGTATGTTTTTTTAATGTTATAAATAAAGGAAGTATCCTTCCTACAGTAGAACTTTACGGATAATTTATTTATTAACATGGCGTATTACTGAAGTGTAATATCGGCGGAAGTAAGGAAACACCCTTGCTATTTTATCAGTTTTATTATTTTCTAGTCGGTTTTGTTTATTTTCCTGTTTCTTGAAAGTAATCTTGTAAGATATTTGTTCTTACTCTATTGTTTATCGACAAGCCATGAGGCTAATAATAGAAATTGACTTTGAATTTATAGCTGAGGCGAATGTGGTTCAGTTAAAGGAGATAATTTCTTGAAGTGAACATGAGGAAAACCAAAGAGTTCATATATCTTTAAAAAACCGAATTAACTTATGTACATTTAAAATACGGGATTAAATTGAAACTGTGCATATTTCTGAGGTAAAAAAATCTTACTTAATTAAAGCCTTAATCCGACTGGAATTAAAGGTACTAGCGACTTCCAGTGACGGCTTCTTCATTAGGTCATTGGGTTAATGACCTCCCAATAAATATTTAAAAAATAAACCATTTTTTTTAAAATTACCATCGTGCCGATAAAAAACTAGGACAGCAAAATTTATTATTATCTCCGTGACAATTAGGAATTATTTATTGTCGAGTCTGGTACCAGTAAAATGTCATATACAAATTTTACATGTCAACATAGATTGCCACTTTATCATTAATATAGCATATTCTTTTAAATATGCCACAATTAACCCCCTAGCAAAAGGCTTTTATCTACAGTCGGTTGCGAGATTGTGCTTTTATTAGGGATATTGCAGACGAACTGGGAGTAAACAGAAATACCGTGTTGTTGGTAAAACCAAAAATATCAAGGCATCGAACTATTATTAGGAAAGTGTTTTCAGGTTCCCCTAGAATGTTTGCTAAAGAGGAAAATAGAAAAATACTAATTATCAAGAAGTAATAAACAGGAATGTTCTATGACTAAACAATAAAAAAAAAATTGTTGCTAAGACAAATTTTGTGTTTGTATCTTTTTTTAATTCCTATTAAATTTCTTTTATTATTCAGTTTTATTTGCATGTTTTGACAACATTAAATATACTTTAAATAAAGCATTTGACTTTTTCTTAATAAAAAATGCCTAATACATTTAGTTCCTCCATATAAACTTCCGCTCAACTTTAAAAAACAAGTAACATATTTTGATGCCACATCGCATCGCAAAATACAAAACTTAAATTATGTAACCCAGGTTACATTCTAAAAATTAAGTGTATTAAATTTATTAGTTTTTGAGGAATGGTTCAAGAATTGTCTTTTACCAAACATTCCTCAGAATAGTGTGATAGTAATGGACAATGCGAGCTATCACAGTCGCCAATTACATAAAGCTCCAAGCTCAAATAATACAAAATTGGAGATTGCGGCGAATGATATATATTTTGAAGAAAGTTATAAAAAAAGTGATCTTTTAGAAGTTTTAAAGACATTTTGTATAAAAAAAGTATATGTTTGTGACACATTGGCAGAAGAAATTGGACATACAGTGCTACGGCTCCCACCCTATTATTGCATTTTTAACCCCATAGAGAATATGTGGCACCAGTTAAAATCACTGGTTAGGTCTGAAAATATTTCTCCGACTTTAAGTTCTAGTGTTGTAGAATTAATACGAAAATGGTTTAATGATATTCCCCCAGGTAGTTGTAAAAATTTAGTCCGTCACGTAATAACTGTAGAAAATTCGTATATTAGTCTGGATCGTATAATTAATCCAATTATAATAAATTTTGATGAGGATAGCGATAGCGAAACAGACCTATCTATAGAATGACATTATAAATGTAAATAAATATGACTAGTAATATTTAAAAAAAATGTTATTTCATTTGATTACATTAATATTATCATATCATTACTTGTTTTCCTTAGTCCGTTCCTTCATACTTCACTTGTTTATTGCCAAGCTCTTGTCGACACAATGGGCCCGACCCAGGAAATCATTAAGTTGTATCCATTTTTCGTGAAACAATCTTTACCTTTACAGCTAACGAGCACCTTTCATAGTCTATGAGATATGTATTTCCGTTCCCAGTTTTGAGATTTTGCTGTACTACTTTTTTATCGGCACGGTGGTACCTACTATAATAGTTTAAGTGTACTCGACGTAATTAACATCCTTATCAAGGGTGCAGTGCAATTGGAAATCGGGCTGGGACCCGTGAATGTCCGCAATGCGTTAAACGCATACGAATTTATCCGAACTATGACGATTTACAGCAAGCGGACAAAAGAAGCCTGAAGTTAGCAGGTGCCGGATCAACAGCCGGCTGTATTGACAATCGGAATAAGAGGTATGTCGTCTTATCATTATCGCAAATTATCGAATGCTTGGAAAAGCTAATTTTTCAAATTTTAAAGACCAAACCCGAACAAACCCCATGAGATTGACCACGAGCCGCCACTGCAGAGTAAGAGATATTGAATTGAATAAGGAAATTGCACGGGGTGTATTAATAAAGTCGGCCACCGGCCATATCTCTGAAACTAATGGACATATACAGGATGGCCCATCGAAAACAGTCCAGCAAGGTTTACGGCTGTGTACGTGAAAATTAAAAAAAAACCTCGGACCCGTAAACTTGTGTTTTCAGGGGGACACGTTTCACTATTAATTTCATCCTTGTAACCTCAACCCCCCTAGCGGGGGCGGCTACTACCCTTATTTTTCAAATGGGAATGGGTATGTTGTGATACATCTTTTTAAAGGGCATTAAATTCTCTTTAAAATGGTGCTTCGTTTTGTGAATTTGAGCTACGCGCCGCCGAGCAACGGAATTTGAAACATTTCAATGCACCTCTTATCAAGTACACAGGTTTGCGCGTAAACAATTTTTTTTTAAAGTAATAAGTATCAGTCTATTCAACTTTATTCAGTAAAGCGGTTGATCCAAATCTACATACGTTATTTGGAAAAAAAATTGTTTACGCACAAACCTGTGTACTTGATAAGAGGTGCAGTGAAATGTTTCAAATTCCGTTGCTCGGCGGCGCGTAGCTCAAATTTACAAAACGAAGCGCCATTTTAAAGAGAATTTAATGCCCTTTAAAAAGTTGTATCACAACATACCCTTTCCCATTTGAAAAAACAAGGGAAGTAGCCGCCCCCGCGGATGAAATTAATAGTGAAACGTGTCCCCCTAAAAACACAAGTTTACGGGTTTATCGGGTTTGTTTACGGGTCCGAGGTTTTTTTTTTAATTTTCACGTACACAGCCGTAAACCTTGCTGGACTGTTTTCGATGGGCCACCCTGTATATTCAGAAAAAAAATCATTTTTTAAGTGGTTGTGAGAAAATCCTGGAAATTCTTTTCAAGTTCCATAAATATTAAAATTCTAAATTTCTATGAATATTCTCACATTAAGGTATACCTTTTGCAACATTGTTAGAAAGTTTGATCAATTCTGTATCATTTTGGTATACGGCTCATTGGCGTACCGACCTTGATAAAAGTGGGGGTGTTGCTATTGGAAGTGTTACCATTTAAATCGTTGTAACTTATTCAATTTTAATAAACCTTAGCTTGTTTGGAAGAGAAATATAAGTATTTTAATTGTCGTCTCCAGTGTTATTGCTAGATGGCGCAATTTGCAATAGTTTCATATTTAGTTTCCAATTGTGTCCCCTTGCGGCGAAATGTCGCACTTAAAAATAATTTTGCAGGATTTTCTCCTAGCCAGTTTAATAATGATTTGTCTCTGAATTTCTATGCCCATTAGTTTCCAAGATATGGAAATAAGATTTCAAACTGCGAGAGGAACTATTTTTGGCAAATGAATTAAAAACAATAATAATGAATGTGTTAACGTTAGTTCTTCTGGGCATGATTTTCGCGTGTGATTTCAATCTGATAAGATTAACTGCACTTTTTTCATTGATGCGTAAGTCATTATTTATTTGATATAGCCTCCTGAGCGTGTTAGTCACGGTCTAAGGGTCTATGAAAAAGCAGTTAACTTTACCAAAAATCCAATGAAAGTATTTCGCAAATCGACAAAGAGGTTCATTACTTTTTGGTAGAGCATTAAATTCTCTACAATTCGGTGTCCAGGGTGTAGAATAATTCTCTTACTATCTACATTGCATAAAAGCTTGCAGGAAGATTTCTTCAAACTATTGACATCTTGACAATAGAATAAAACGCTAATTATTTAACATTTTATCGTGTGGTGTGGTCAATAGTTCAACAAAGAAATGTCCTCGAGGAGAAACCTTGTAGGTAACTTAATTCACAAGAATTAAACGTTCTACTATTTTTCTTGTAGCAGTATCGATTTGCGGGATATTTAGCATTGCAATTTTTGCTGTCGAAGCAAGTCTAAAATTTGTATTTTTAAGGACAATGATTGATCTGAGTTGTCTCTTGGAAAAAAATCCACACAAATTCTTGGCCGTACATTCTATTAGAATATTTTCCCTTACGCTTCTTTTTCTTATATTTATCAATACTTTATAATTTCTTTTCGGACAAAAAATGTATACGTAGAAATAAAATTCCCCGACGTCCGTAGTTATTAAATTCAGTTCGCGGTTCCGGTGGATCTATCACTTTTACTACTAGTTACACAATATATTATTCTTAAATGTTCTCCGCTACAGTTTAGTCTTTTATTTTGAAGTCGAATGTCTTCCTAGGCAGTAGCTATTTAACAAATAAATCTTTTAAGGTAGAACAGAGAGAAGAATCACACGTATCCGAAGACTCGTCTTCCCCCTTCGAAAACCAATTAGATTTGTTTGCAGCACCTAAAACCTTATTCGCTGCCCCTAAGACCTTATCGGCCAGTTTACTACCTTTACTTGACGAAGGAAGTTCCTTAGTACTCGGCGATTCGGGGGTAGATTTTCGTAGAAATACTTCGATAGCACTGCCCAATGCCTGAGCATCAACCAAAGAACCGCATTTTTCGTCCCAAACTACTTTTCCAGGTTCCTTTTTTACAATTTTTTTCGATAAATTTTCCAAGAATAGTTTCTTTTCTATTGGGTCCACGGTTCGCGGTTGATGTCTTTTGGTAAACCAATTCGATGGAGTTTGGGATTGTTTCAAATCGTCCGGTTCTTTGGGTGCGTCTGGTAGTTTTGTGTCAAGTAAAACCGAAACGTCGAAACTATTTGACCTGCTACTCTTAAGCCTGCTTTGTTTCTCCTTAGCCCTAGCTATTTGCTGCGGGGGCGGAGTCGGAACTTCTTTCTCCCACTGATTGATTTCCATGGCAGACGTTGAAAGAGAAGATAAAATAGATATCAGATCAGTATTAGTGCAAACTATTCCAGACTTTAGCTTACTTGTGCTAGGAAGAGGCGGTAACTCCGAGGCCCTGCGCTTGGTCGAGCTCGGAATCGGTGGCAGAGTTGTCCCTATGAAATCCGAAAACCTCCTTCCAGAGTTGGTATACCTTTGAACGCCGCTTCCAGAAGCCTCATCCAAGGGTTGAACTTCGCAGAGCTTTTCGCTGCTGGTGGTCCATACTTTCATGCGAACTTTCCGTGCTTGGACAATATCGTCCATTATATCGAGTTGAAGATTGTGAACGCTACCTCGCGCTTCCGTCGATGGAGGACATGCAATTGACTCCCTTCGATTGGGCAAAATTCTAGAAGGAAAGCCGGTCGTTGGAAATGCTGCGACAGACTCCCTTCTATTTCTACCGAATATTGGCGGTGCTTTCGATATGGTGACTACGGAATGCCTTCGACCACCAGGAGAGACTTGCGGACCCTGCGATAGAGTCGCCAAGAACTCCGCTTGTCTTGGGCCTGGTCCCGCTTCCCCTCTGTCCGACAGTCTTCTAATTTGGCTTGCGGTGATGCCACTACATTGAGGCGTAGGCAAAGAATGTTTTCTAATTTCTCTTGCATAAGGTGACAGTAAGTAGGGATTCATCATAGGAGATTCATCCTCGGAGCTGTGTTGAGAGCTGAGTGACCGTTTCGTTTCTTCCTCATATTCTTGATCTTCAATTACGATTTGAGGCTCAGAGTTTTGTGATTGGAGACGAGCAACTGAAGAGCGACGCATTGTTCAGTTAATCTGGAACCAAAGAATATTCTGTTAGAGACATAGTCAGGAAAATCTACTAAAATTTATTTATGAATGTGGGATCTATAGTAACAATCTTAACCGCTTGCAGAAAAAATTAGTTAATATGGTTAAGTGGTTAAATTATGGTTAATAGACCAGAAAACTATGACTGTGACAATAAATCAAAAATGATTTTGTAATAACAAATAAAAGTTGCCGGGTTGGGGTTGTCATGATTGACTAACCGAACAACTTTGTAATAACATTGATAGAAATGATTTTGTTACAATCCATTATTGTTTAAAATCATTCGATCCCACACATAGAGTGTCACCATTATAGTTCGACCCATGTGGGGAAATAATGTATTGTTCGGGTTTAGGTAAAATTTACCTTTACCATAAATTGTTGCTTCATTAAAGACATTAAATGACGTAACTAAACCACCACCAAGCGGCTCGTGTTAATTCTCAATTTTGGTAATTTCTCCACAAAATGTCGAAAAATGACATTTATTGATCGAATTAAAAATATATATACAGTGAGTCCCAGAAGAAATGTCTAAATTCATTTAAAATTCAGCGGTAAGTTTTTTCAAAAAACGCTCGTACCCGTCGATTTTGATTTTTTAATTTTTTTGTGGTAATTTCATGTATACAGGGAAGCTCAAAAATAAGTTACGACCATCAACTTCATTTTTTTCAAATGAAAACATATATTTTTTATTTCATTTTTGAATTCTAAGCATGTTTCATGTACCATGTCCTATACATAAACTCAACAGTTATTGAAAAAATTAGGATGTATATTTGGAAAAAGGTATTATTTAAAAAAACAAGACTATCCTCTTAATTGGTTAAATCTTTAAAGTTATGAGGAGTTAGCTTCACAAATAGCAACATTTTTAAACTGCAGTTTAATTTGTTGAGGAAAATAACTATTTTGATAGAATTCTTGGTCTAAAGAATGAATTTAGACGGTGAGTATTGTTGTATAAATAAATAGATTTACGGTGGTAGGGTCGACTTTCGTTTTCAATGAAAATAAATATGGACCTAAAATAGATAGGAAAAAAAATTATCATAAGTGATTCAAATTCGTTTGAATGTGGACATGCAAACAACTTTTAGTAATAATATTTTTGAAAATTCGATCCGTAAATGCAATTTTTCGACATTTTGTTGAGAAAATGTCAAATTTGACAGTTAACAAAAGCCGCTGGGACCCGCTTAAATGTGTCATGTTTGGTCTTTATTGAAACAAAAGCTTATGGTATATTGAAATTTTACCTAAATCGAAAGAGTATATTGTTTAACAAGCAAGAAATGGCCATTTCGTACGAGTTGAACACTACTTTTTCTACGACTACACAATCGTTGAACTTAACTTTGTATGTTGCATTATAATTATATTTCAATTACTCGGACAGAAAACTTAATATATCTGCGACAGCTTCTTTGGTTTCGATTGAATGAATGGTTCCGAATCACTTTCTTTCATATTTTCTATTTTATCAGGTAAAAGCGCACAAGTTTTAATCATAATTATAGAAAACTACACGGCAAAACGCAACTTTAATGGTGATACTGTATACAGGGTGATTCACGACGAGCTTGCATTAGAACTTTATGGAGAACTACTGAATATATGTTCCTGAAACTTTGGGATTTAGTTTTATCGATATGCTCTCTTTAACTAAAATTTTCACATGTTTTTGTCATTTCCGGTTATACCGGAAGTAGGTACCTGTTTCATTTTTTAAATACATCATGATAATTTTTATTACATTTTTCGATTAAGCGTTAAATACTAAGCACATTTTATACAACATGTTTTTATCAGACTTTGTTAGTTTTTGAGATATCTGGACTTTTTGTAATTATTTGGCAAATGCATGACGATGAAATAATCCTTATAATTATTTTACCTTAGCTCTTGGACTAAAAATTTTTTCTCACCGAATAGCTAAAAGATCATCAAGTCTCAAAAACCTTTCAAATTCGACAGGAAATGTACAGGGTGGTCACAGTTCAAGGTTCATTGTGCAATAATTCAACCATTAAAAACTTTCTTATTTTAAATCAACACCCTGTATATTTTTGTTTAATTTGATGGCAAAGTAGTTGTTCTTTATAAATAGTATTTACTATCCTATACCTATATCAAAGCGTTTTCTAAAAAAATTCAATTTTATTCCGAAAATACTATTTGTTCAAGTGAGCTATGCAAACAATTGTTTAAAGATATTAGGTATAATTTTCAAAGAATTTAAAGATTATAAACTTTCCTTGCTATTTAAAAAAAAATAATTTAAACCATTATATTTAAAACAATTTAAAACAATCAACTGCATTTTATTTATAAATTCAATTAAGAAACGCTTTAGAATGTTGCATTTTCAAGCAATCAATCACTTTTCCTCCGTATAGACATCAGTATACAGCCTCTTAAGAACAATTGTTTTTATAGCCCATTGAACAAATAGTATTTTCGGAATAAAATAGGATTTTTTGAGAAAACGCTTTGAGATAGGTATACAACAGTAAATGCTCATTTTAAAGAACAACTAATTTATCATCAAATTGAATAAAATTATACAGGATGTTCCATTTAAAATAAGAAAGTTTTTAATGGTTGAATTCTTCCACAATGAACCTTGAATTGTGACCACACTGTACATTATCTGCCGAATTTGAAATATTCTTGAGATTTGATGATCTTCTAGCTATTCGGTGAGAAAAAATTTTTAGTCCAAGAACTACGGTAAAATAATTATATGGATTATTTCATCGTCATGCATTTGCCAAATAATTACAAAAAGTCCAGATATCTCAAAAACTAACAGAGTCTGACAAACACATGTTGTACAAAATGTGCTTAATATTTAACGCTTAATCGAAAAATGTAATAAATATTACCATGTTGTATTTAAAAAACGAAAGTGATAGGTACTTCTGGTATAACCGGAAGTGAGAAAAAGATGTGAATATTTTAGTTAAAGAGAGCATATCGATAAACCAGATCCCAAAGTTTCAGAAACATATATTCAGTTGTTCTCCATAAAGTTCTAATGCAAGCTCGTCGTGAATCACCCTGTATTATTATTAAACATCTACGAAGATAAGAAATTTGTCTCAAAGGATAGTATCAAAGATCAGATGAAGCTTGCAAGTTTTATAATTCACTCCCTTTTCGATGATAATTAAGAAACGGGAAAAATTATATAACATTAGAATTATCTTAAACAAACTCTCCTAAAAATTAACAAATAATGTTATATCTCAAAAAACGCTTCTCGTTCTTTCTCATTCAATATTTTATTTAAATGGCTGTGGGAAATACAAGCGGAACTGAGATAATGATATTGCTGCAAATATTCCGAAAATCCGCAACGGTTTATTTCAAATTTCAGTAAATGTCTGGTAGAAAGTGGCTAGAGGCAAGATATTTAATTTAAATACAGACGTAGGCATATTTAAATTAGTACCAAGTAGGTATTTCGTATTTGATATATTTTTTATGTTAACCGGACTGGAAAGTAAAATATATGACTGTATAAATGTGCATCAGTAGCGTGCCCATCCTATAGGTGGGTCATCGAGGTGTACAGGGTGGCCACTTTGGGGTGGCTTGCCAGGATATCTCCGTTATTAGTAAAGATAGAAGGATGCGGATTTCGCCGCACTGTACTACTTTTGGTGAAACAAATGATGCCTCAATTAGAATTTTTCTAGGCCCCCTCTTTTTTGATCTACGGGATGTTTTTGATATTTTTACATTTTGGGGCATCCCAACTTTCGGGTTTGTTCACACAAACTTGCTTTTTTTTTAAAAATGGGTCACCCTATACAGGGTGTTCCTTAATGACGTGCTAATATTTCAGGGTGTGATTCTTTATGTCCTTTTTATAAAGAAAAGTTCATATGAACACATGTTCGCAACGGCTTAAATTTTTTGCTACAGGGTGTTGAATTTTTATTTTTTAAATGGTTATTTTTTAATATCTTCGAAAGTACTTTAGATATTATTTTCAATTTTGGTATGTGTTAATAGGTTATAGAACTACAAATTTAAGTTAGAAAAGTTATTCAATTGTTCCACCAGTGGCGTCCCTGCAAACATGACCTCTGATATTTATTACAAAAAAGATGGTACGCCACTGACATTTTTCCATGTGGATAGTTTGTCTGATTCAACTAGTTAATTCTACATGAAAAGGGTCTCTTGAGTTTTTCCTGTCAGACGCACCGTTCTTGATTAAAACCACTAAATTCATATTGAAACTCATTATTATTAACATTGATAAAATAATTAATGATACATTTTTTTTATAAAAATTTTAATATTTGAACGAGTGGGCAAATCGCTGCGAAGATGGGCGGAAGCATGCCTTTTAAGTGCAGGTGGCCATTTCCAACAATTTTTATAAAACAAAATTTATCATTAATTATTTTATCAATGTTAATAATAATGAGTTTCAATATGAATTTATTGGTTTTAATCGGTGCGTCTGACGAGAAAAACTTAAGATACCGATTTCATGTAGAATTGACCAGGCTAATCAGAAAAAATATCCGCATGGAAAAATGTCGGTGGCGTACCATCTTTTTTGAAAAAAAAAATCAGAGGACATGTTTGCAAGGACGCCACTGGTGGAACAATTGAATAACTTTTCTAACTAAAATTTGTGGTTCTATATTATATTAACACATACCAAAATTGAAAATAATATCTAAAGTACTTTCGGAGATATTAAAAAATAACCATTTAAAAATGAAATATTAGCACGTCATTAAGGACCACCCTGTATATTTTTTAATGATATGACTCACATTATACCCGAAATTTACATTTTTTAAAAATATACAATTATTTTGAGTAAGCCATGGTGACATTGTATATGATTTCGCCTGAAGATGTGAAGATATGGAAATAAATTTATAAGCTCAAATTGAATTTTTAGCACAGGAAGAAAATCCGATGGAACCGAAAATCGAAAACAACGATTGGGATTGCGTTGCCAATTTTAAAAACGTTTCAATTATTACCAATTCCTATACGATATTCGTTATAAATATTAATTTATTTTAGTGTAATAGTTTTTTTTATTTATATTTTATTATAAACGAAGCATATAATGTAGTTGTTATAATGATTCCATCATGTGTTATTTATATTTTATATTTATTATAAAAAAATTAATTTAAGAAGTATTATAGAATAATTCTACTGGAAATTAATTTTATTGGCTTTTATATGCGCTCTAGCAAACCTATTCACAAAAAATTGTCTTAAAATTGAGAAAACCATAAGACAGAATCAGTGGCGGAACTTCAAAATTTCACCCCCCCCCCCGGGCAAAATTTTTTATTAGGCTCTATAAAATGATTTAAAAAGTGACCACACTATTCTTTTCTGAATAACTTTATTGTTACAATACAAAAAAGGCTAAGCCCTCGTATAATTAATTATTTAAAAATACATAATAAGATCGATTAATTAGAATATCATACAGGGCAGGTTAAAATTAGAAGTTACATTAAAGAAGTCGCAAAAAAATACTTTTCTTTCCTCAAATAATTTAGAGTCACAAGCCCTCCCAAGCATCAATTTAACACGAAAAATACCGGTTTGACTGCCTGTGTTAAATCTTCTTATATTCTGACCAAAAAATATGTTAAGAGATTTTTTGATATTTCACTCGATTAACTATTTATAACTAATTTTCGGACCAAATGTTTCTAAACAGTTAATAACTGAATATCATAATATTTAGTCATCAGTTAGCCATGGAAACAATTATTGTATAAAATGAAACATAAATGATATTTGAATGAAAGAAATGTATTTCAGTTTACTAATAATAATAATCTAAAAAATTATTTGAAAAAATGTTTAATATGACCTCTGGTTTATTCAATGCATTTCTATAAACGTATTTTCCCTAAATTGAACCATTGACCAACTTATTCATTAGTTTTGTTTGTAGATTAGTATATTACTAGTAAGTTATTCTTTTGATGTTAATAATTCTCAGTAAGAAATAATTCTTTGAAAATCATACCGCCAAATAAGTATAAAAAATATTATTTATAAATAACAAGTGCCGGTTTGCTGTCGCTCCGGAGCACCTATTTCGTTGCGATAGGGATATTTTATATTTTAAATTAAATTTCCTTAAATTATTTGTTTAGGAATAGGAAGATTGCATTCAATACAAAATACCTACGGTGCATAAAAACTCTAAAACATTGTAGTTGTTAATTCCTTGTTACTATAAACATTATCCAGGACCTATTTTCCTGCTAGGCCCGGTGGGTCCGGGCCTGGGGCCCCACTTTCAGTGGAGCTCAGCACTTGGCTAGCGCAACACTAATCTTATTCAACACAAACAAGACAAAAACTTACCTTATTTGCAAAACGAATAGGTACCTATACTTTTTTATTACAAAAAAAATTATAAAGCGATCGACAGATGTGTAAGAACTCCTTTTCTTGATGATAGTATTAAATCATATTAAATTAGTGTTCCGTAAGAAAAATACAATTTTTGAAGTGGCGAAGGGCCGCGCATTCCGAAACGGGAGGCCACTTTGGGCCGTGGGCCCCCTGGACGCCTACCACCCCCCCTCCCCCCCGCGTTGCTTGGTCTTGCTACATAGTAGTTCTGCGCCTGGACGGAATCCAACCAAATAATCAGAAAAAATAATATTTAGAATTAACGTTCCTATTGCCTTAATCAAAGAGTCCCTACTCTATATTTGTCAAACAGTTCGAAAATAAAACTGATACGAGATATATCCGCAGAAAAATGGACAGAATTAATTTAGCAAATTTACTTTGCGCCAGCTCGCTAATGAAATTTCAAATGCTACTGTCAATGCGAAACCTAATTTATAGGACCGCGATGCGACGATATAATTTTAGAGTGCTCCACGGCCACCCGATCTGGTTTTAAATTAGGTTCGCAACTGGCCAAATAAGCTAGTCCCTATCTTGTTTAGGTAAACTATATTAAGGGATTAGACGCGAGTAGAAGTCGTGCGAAAAGAGCTAATATATTTTTTTAATATGGACTTTATTTTACACGTTCTGAGTTTCTAAAAATAGGTCAAGCTTAGTGAAGCCACCATTTACCTGATCTAGATACTGCCTTCTCTTTTAATATCCGGCACGGCCGGATTTTCTACCCGATCCTAGGGAAACTAGATATAACTAGTAAATTCTAGATTTAACTAGTTCAATTAACAAACATTCTCAGTTGAATATTATTTTAACTAAACATATTTATTTTATTAGGAAGATCGGGTTCCTACGGCAAAATACAGGGTATTATGGAAATGACGTATTATATTTTAACCTTTTTTAAGAAAAATATCCAAAAATGGCGCTTTAATTTAATATGCCCTGTACATGACCAGCTGTCAAACCAAAAATAAGCACGTGTGTCACTGGGAGAAAGGTAAACAAAGCAACATATGGCAAAAAACGTCAGTGAATTTTGAGTAGTGTTGTTACATTTTCATGGTAAACTCTTTAGAAAGTCAATAACTGTTTGACTGATTTGAAGTTGTTTATTTTTCAGGGTACATTATTATAAAATTTTACTTTCAGTTCAGTTCGCTGGGAAACAATCTCTGATTTATAAACTTGAACTGACTCGAACGAACCGCCGCGGAGTTTATAAATGGTCAGGTATGTTCTCATTTATTCAATTCGAACGACACCGCCGAATCTGAACAACTTAGATGCCACTTTATCCTTTAGAAAAAAAATGCAATTGTATTTACCTTTTCGGCCTTATTTAAAACCAACTTATTTTATAAGAAAACACCAAGTAAATAACTCGAACAAAAACCGACACAATAACCTCACAAAACACCAAAACAAAGCCATATAAATTCACATTAGTTTTCGCGTAGGTATGCAGCTCATGAACACATCTAAGTTTTTAGTATTTTAAACTGCTACTGTATAGACAAAAATACGCCCTTATTGTTCTGGGAAATAATATAAATTTCCATACATTGATATTTGACATCTAAAAATTTTGAAAGTAACTAAACACGTTTGATATACTCGGGTTTACTAGGTCGATCGATATTTAGCTATTTGGGCTGAAAATACAGCGTTGCCACTTTCGATGTTTTATAAGATTATATTCATAAATTGCGGAATTTCCTTCTGTAATACTTTCCTGTATAATGATAGTCTCGGAAATGGCAACCGCGCTAGTTAGACGAGACTATTTATTTTAAAGAGATGTCCTGTTATCAACATAATTATTTCATCATTCTTCTTCAGTAAAGAATTAATAAATTTGATTAGCCCATTAGAAATTAGCGTTTATATTATTTCTGAATTTCTATTATGTATAATAATGTGTAGCCTATAGTGCTGTTGTTCTAAGTGTACGGTAGTGTTATTAGTATAGTGTTAGTATTTAGTGCTTCTGTGTAATATAATAATAGGTGCATATCTTCAAAAAAACTGATTTTAAACTCGTGGGTGTCTGTGTGTTTGTTTAAGTGATTTAGTGTAATTTGTTCTGTTTCACTATTTTGTTTTTTCTCTCATACGATATGCCGGTTATATTCTGAGATTGGAAAGAAGAGGCAGAATGGGGTTTAGTGGGTATAAGCTTATTATGCAATCCCACACTATCATCAGGGCACGTGATGAGCATAAAGCTTTTCCCATAGAAAAAAGAACTGAAGTTGTCTGCGTCCTGGATTCCTTACAGCGTCCTGGATTTACTTTCTAAGTAAGCTAAATATTTATTTTTATAAGAAACTAAAGTTTCACATTGTTACACAGTTTGGCAACATTGCGCGTAACATATGTTTGTGATATACTGCCACAGGGTGCTGTAATTCATTACCGCGGAGTCACATGTGAGTAAGAGGGTTTGTTACCGCACTTTCAAAACGGTCGATTTTAAAAGAAAATATGTAGCGCTTCTCTAGGACACTCAAGGAGTCACCCATTTAAATATAATACATCATTTCCATAACACCCTGTATAGAGATTATTTCATATTTTTGGTTAGCCCTTCCTGTACTTAATGTTAGAAAATTGTAAAATTAATCTGACGATATGCTAAATAAGCCTTTTTCTGAAAACCGGAAAATTAATCAACCATATTCAAAGGAAAAAAGAACATAATAAATGTAACCGCCTGTCGCCAGCACGTTTACAATAGACGACTGAAAATGGTCTTTTAAGCTTTGCTAAATGGCCGGTTCACAAAGTTTTTCCAGTTTAAAAATGTGAAAGAAATCATAAAAAAGAGTTTTACATACATAATATATTCGCATGAGGTATAACATCATAGCTTTCATGTCATTACAAATTGATTTTTAAATCAGTATTTTAAATATTGTTATAATTTGGGAAAAGGTGTCTGTGTGTGGTACTTTACTATACTATTTTTACTATAGTATTTGTTCCGTGCACGTATATTCGTTGTTAAATGTACAATATACAGAGTCGCCAATTAGTGCGACAAAGCTCAATATCTCTTTTACCGCTAGAGATAGCGGAAAACTTTTTCACGAAAATTATTAAGCGTTAAGAGGTGCAGCTTTTAAAATTATTTTTGACCATACAGGGTGCTCCAAAAGGGCGGTGTGATAAAAATTTCATATTTTTTAAATGGGACACTATGTATATTTTTACATATTTGAATTCACCGTAAAATTCTGTACATAGCACCGTAATTATTTGTACACATTTTTGCAACGTTTCCAAATAGATTGGAATATTCCTAAAATTTGTGCAAAAACATGGTTCAATTAAATGTGTAATATTTCTTAACTTATAATAATTTGAAATAAAATATTTTTATGTCGGAAAGAGGAATGTTGACAGAAGTCCCCTATGATAACATATATCAATATTATTATAAGGGTATTTTCTATGGATATGCCAACATTACGAACTTGAAACCTGAATTTCGTAAGTTTTTTAAATGAAAGGTCTTTCTATGCCTATCTCTACCAATCTTGGTGGTATTTCAATATTTATTTAAACTCGAGCAAAAAAAAGTGGATTCATTTTACCATTGTCCTTTTTCTAGTCACCTATGACAAAATAAAAACAAAATGTTGTAATTTAAAAAAAATATATTTATTCATACGGGAGGATACGACACAAAAATATTTTAACGATTCAAGCTTGTGGACAATTTCTAAAGTAAATTATTACCTAATTATTTGTTCATATAGTGACCCCCACTAACTTGAACACATAATTCAATACGTTTTTCAAAAGAATGAGTCATGTTTCTACACATTTGGAACTGTTTTCAAAATATTGCCTAATTATTTGTTCATAGTGACCTCCATTAACTTTAACACATATTCAATACGTTTTTCAAAAGAATGTTTCTAGACATTTGCCGAGTAATACTTGTGTGTCCCATTTAAAAAATATGAAATTTTTATCACACCGCCCTTTTGGAGCACCCTGTATAGTCGAAAATAATTTTAAAATCTGCACCTCTTAACGCTTAATAACTTTCGTGAAAAAAAGTTTTCCGCTATCCCTAGCGGTAAAAGAAATATTGAGCTTTGTCGCACTAATTGGCCACCCTGTATTTTAGTACTTGCTTGATTTTACTAAGTTTCTTAGAATCACAAATCCTAACTGTATTTTTTTTTGTAAATTATGTGCAATATTATTTATAAAAAATGAAAGTAATACTACATTTTATTGAAAATTTACACAAAATATTTCCTATAATACTTTTACTATAGTCGTTTTTCCGTTTGGACGTTCACAACATTTTTCTGGTTGAAATATTAACGTTAATATGTTTACCGTAATATTTTTCAATAGTAATTTAACAAACACAAACAATATAACACATAATAACTAGAGAGGGGCTAAATGTTTATATCTTTAAATTGTATAATGAAAATCAACAAAATTACTGATAATAATATTACAAAATTACCTGTAATAGAGACACATATTTTTCAATTTATGTTTCATATCCTGTTATGCCAAAATAAACATATTTAACATTGACCTGAAGATGTTTACGAGTTGAAACGCGATATAAATATTTAAAAACAAAGTTAAAAATAGGTCTATCACACATATAGGGTTAATGCTACAGTTATTGGCCTGTTAAGGAGAAGCCAAATCATTCTTATTCTAAGAAGTTCTGATTTATATTTAAATTTGTTTTTAAAAATATATTGCCGACGGTATAGTCATTGGCCAATAACTAACATAACATACACAATAACACATACACATAACAATAACTAAACATTGCTTATGTTGAACTAGTTGTTGGCCGGGCCTAAATTAGTATTTGAAATTTTACATCTTGCAAAAAATATATAACGATTATTAAACATATGTATTAGCATTTAATAACAATATCAATAAATTTTTAACATAAATCTAGTTTTTAGAACTTCCTTTCTGGATTCTGCTTTCGACCAAAATAAAGACATTTCAATAGAAAACAGAGAATAATAAATAAATGTATACTCAACTTGACGCCATTACAAAATAAAGTAACGGTTTTATTTCAAATCTTGACAGCGCATGAACAGATGTTGCCAAATCTGCTTCAAAATAATTACTAACTAACTTGTTATTGCAACATATAGTTATTTTTCCCAAAAAATACTGAAATGACCAACAACTCTAGCATTTATCCTATTATTTATTAATACTTTATAGCGGTTAAGTAGGAGCTATAAACCTTTGTATTAAAATCCTCTGTATTTAAATCAATGTAATGTAAAAATAAAGACATTACTATTATTATTAATTGTATTGGTTCCAGTGGCGGCTCGTGACCTATCATAGAGGGGGTTCACAAGCATGGTGAAATAATTTGTAAAATTTTATTTTTGTGAAACGACCAAACAATTATTTTGTACGCGTTTTAAATGCAGAAAGAAAAAAATAATAAGAAAATGCGTTAGATAAAACATATTTTTATTTATTTTTTAATTTTACACAAGAGAATACAACTTTTGGAAAATAAGAAAGGTTTCCTTAATGTGTATAGCTGTCAGATCTTAACGTCGTCGCGTGCAACCCTCGTAACAATATTTATACAGTCCACTACTAATACTACTAAAGCCATCTACGAGCTATCAAGAAAACCGAATGATGTCCAATACTACTACCGCCATCTACGAGTTATCAAGAAAACCGAATGATGTCTAATACTACTACGCCATCTACGGCTACGTCATTAGGCGCAACCAAGACGAGAACAATAGTTAACTGTTTTATGATGAGAACGAATCGAGCCACGAGACTGACAAGTTGGCATTCTTCATATTTTCAGTGTTTTTAGTTTAAATCCTTAAATAAAATGGTTTAAAATCATATCGAGTGTCATTTATCGAAATACACAACATTTATCGACCCTACACAATAGTGCTTAAACGTAAAGTCCATTCTTCGGTTCTTAATTGTAGAAAATTGATCAATAACAGCCTCATTAAGTTTGGAATACCCTCTATCAATTTTTTTTCGTATATTTCATTTTTAAACTTTCTAATAAAGTCCCTAGATTTACCCTTTGTGGTTTGCATTAAATTAATTTCGGGTTTAGGTGTTCCCGCATTCTTCACTTCAATTTTATGCTCCAAACTCAAAGAGCTAAAGTTATTTCTTAAATAGTCCACCGTCAACTATTCATTTTAACTTAATAAATATATAATATTAAAATATTAAAACATACACGTTCCAATTTCTAACTAGATGCACGAACAGACAACAGGCGCGGTGCACACAAAAACTGTGCGCCTTTTCCATGTTAAATCGGCATAACCCCGCTATCCCCCGCTGCTACCCGCCACCTGTTACTACAGAGAAACTGCATTACTTAATCGCACATGCGAGCTAGTCTCGTCATAATCGTCATTTACCTCGACCTAGGCGCGATTGCTGGATCTATACAGTTTGGTTTGACGGGATGACAAAATATTAGGGGGGTCGGACTTTTTTAGTTTGACGGTACGATAAAATATTAGGAGGGTCGGACTTTATACGATAAATAATATTCAATGAATATAAATTAATATTTTTTATTCGTTTTGTTTTGGGGGTGCACGTGCGCATGTGCTCCTGTGGAAGAACCGCCACTGATTGGTTCATAACATAACGACGCCGCTATTGTATCCAATCAGTGAACCGCGTGGTCCGATTTGGGATTTGGCCGCGAAAGAGCGTAAGTCATTGTTGTTGATCAATCTGTCAATATCGCCATTCCAAGCCACGCCGCGAGTAACAAACTTCTTCTTTATTCTTGAATATTCCCTTTATATAAATTATTGTTTTCTAGGTTGTATTTAGCATTAATGTATAGCGCGGCGAGAATTTTCAATTTATTTCAATAAATATCTGTTATTCAAGAAAATAAAATGGCCATATTATGTATCATGTTATTTAAAGGGATTTAAAGGCTGAGGAATACGATTTGTCTTGCAGTGTATTTACTATTTAATGTACTAATTTACGAAATGATCCTAGCGCATGTCTCATATCACAAGGAGTATTATAAAATTGAGATAATTGAGTTATTCAAACTGAAAAAGTTCGAACCAAGATATTTAAACTATGAACAGTTACATATTTTCGTAAAAACAATGTTCTTATGTTTTAGCAGATCTCTCAATTTTGGTAGTTTTTTATTTTAAGTCCTCCTTTTGGCAATCAGCTGTTTTTAACACAAATATTGAACTTTAGACATCTAAGCATGTTTTGTATCAAATGGTAGGTATGACTTATTTTTAGTAAATTATTTTAAATTAAATACCTTTACCGTGTTCAGGGTGTCTCAAATCATGTTGTAAAACAGCAATTTACGAGATTTTTAAAGTATCATTTTACTTAAAACTTATTCTTTCTAGTTTCCTATATTGTGCTGGTTTGTTAATACTGTAATAGGCTAGCATTCCGGCCTGGATGATGCTTTACGTAATAAACCGAAGATTACCGAGGATCGCAAACACCCGTCAAATAAATGTACCTAGCTTGGCGGGTGGGAGGCAGCCATTGATCAACGGAAGCGTTGCCAAATAACTTTAGATAGTTGCGATTTTCGGCATTTATCCATAAATATACGGTGTGACGTTTTTTTAATTAAAATGAAGCAATAATATTAATTTAGATTATTGATAGTACTGTCAAAATTGACTGTAAAACCATGTTTTTTAAATCTGAACGTTATTTACCATTTTAGAAATACTAAAATTCTTTATTGAAAAATTCAAGGTTCTTTAGTCATGTAGTACCACATTTCGAAGCTAAATTCAAAATTTGAACGAAATCTATTCAATAGTTTTCTTGTAGTTTGTCGCACCTTTTTACCTTAATCGAGGTCACTGATAAATGCTCTTAAGGGCAACCTAAAAACGGATTTTAGTTTCCATAATTATGAGATACATACTAACCCAAGCGTTGTATTCCAACTCCTTCCTTCTGCCTGGATATATAATCTCAAGATATCTGGAAAGGAGAGTTCAATAAAAGAAAGTTGAAATTCGCCTTAACTTCCGGAAACTGTTTGAATAGGCCATTAAAGTGAAACCAGCTGAGATAATAAAATACACAGAATTGTTTGCATTAACCGAGCTTTTGCCAAAAGCAAAATTTATATTTGCACAAAGAGAGTTTGTTTTACCTTTATGTGCAATGAACATTGGCACTAAGGTAGAATTTTCCTCTACTGGTTATTAATTCGAATAACATTTAAATGTTACAGATATTAACTAACCAATGGAATCGTGTTTTTGCGGAGCAGAAACCCTTACTCTTACTAATAAAAGAGTCAAAGATTGATATGGAAAGATCAATGCTGTGTTTGTCAGTTAAGGGTGTGTTTATGTTGGAGCTGCGATACACGAAAATAGCGCCGCTTTCTGCAGTGGCAAATAGTAAAGTTTTAAAGCTTGTCGCCTCAGGCCCGGGCCTTGTTGGTCTAAGCGTTAATCCGGCACTGGCTATCTGACTATGATATAGTACAAATCATCAAGTGCAAAGAGCAGATTCAAAATTATGCTATGAATTACGACTCGTTTGTCCCATAATTTAAGTTTTAGTCCATTATGTACAAACACTCACACACTTATATTATACAGGGTGTTATGGAAATGACGCATTATATTTAAACCGGCAATTCCTGAGATGAAAACAAATTGAAGAAAAATATCCAAAAATGGCGCTTTAATTTAATATGCCCTATACATGACCTGCTGTTAAGCCAAAAATAAGCACGTGTGTCACTGGGAGAAAGGCAAACAAAGCAACATATGGTAAAAAACGTCAGTGAACTTTGAGCAGTGTTGTCACATTTTCATGGTAAACTCTTTAGAAAGTCAATAACCGTTTGACAGATTTGAAGTTGTTTATTTCAGTCAGGTATGTTCTCATTTGTTCAATTCGAACTACAACGTCGAATCTGAACAACTTAAATGCCACTTTACCCTTTAGAGAAGAAAAAATGCAATTTTATTTACCTTTTCGGCCTTATTTAATTCTAACTTAATTTATAAAAAAACACCAAGTAAATTACTCGAACAAGAACCGACACAATAACTTCACAAAACACCAAAACAACGCCACATAAATTCACATTAGTTTTCGCGTAGGTATGCATCTCATGACCACATCTAAGTTTTTAGAATTTTAAAGTGTTACTGTATAGACAAAAATACGCCCTTATTGTTCTGGGAAATAATATAGATTTCCATACATTAGGATTTGACATCTAAAAATTTTGAAAGTAACTAAACACGTTTGACATATTCGGGTTTACTAGATCGATCGATATTTAGCTATTTGAGCTGAAAATACAGCGTTGCCACTTTCGATGTTTTATAAGATTATATTCATAAAGTGCAGAATTTCCTTCTGTATAATGATAGTCTCGGAAATGGCAACCGCGCTAGTTAGACGAGACTATTTATTATTTTAAAGGGATGTCCTGTCTATCAACATAATTATTTCATCATTATTCTACAGTAAAGGATTAATAAATTTGATTAGTCCATTAGAAATTAGCGTTTTTATTATTTCTGAATTTCTATTTCTATGTGTATGGTAGAAAGTGTAATTATGTATTTAGTGGTTTTGTGTAATCTAATAATAGGTGCATATCTTCAAAAAACTGATTTGAAACTCGTGTGTGTTTAAGTGATTTAGTGCAATTTGTTCTGTTCCACTATGTGTTCTTTTCTCGATATACCGGGTATATTCTGAGATTGGAAAGAAGAGGCCGAATGGGGTTTAGTGGGTATAAGCTAATTATGCAGTCCCACACTATCATCAGGGTACGTGATGAGCACACAGCTCTTCCCATAGAAAAAATAACTGAATGTATCTGCGCCCTGGATTCCTTACAGCGTCCTGGATTTACTTTCTAAGTAAGCTAAATATTTATTTTTATAAGAAACTAAAGTTTTACATTTTTACACAGTTTGGCAACATTGCGCATAACAGATATTTGTGATACACTGCCACAGGGTGCTGTGATTCATTACTGCGGAGTCACAGTTGAGTAAGAGGGTTTGTTACCCCACTTTTGAAACGGTCGATTTAAAAAAAAAATATGTAGCGTGTCTCTAGGACACCCAAGGAGTCACCCATTTAAATATAATACGTCATTTCCATAACACCCTGTATACCCTTAGTTTGGTTTCATTTAATATTAGTGTCTTGTGTAGACGGAAGTAACGTCCAAAATTTTTAATAAATTAGCGACAAATATCAACGTATGCACCTTCGTGGCATTTTATATAAAGATGTATTCTCACAAAGTAACGGACGAGTCAATTACTTCTTGATGATTTTTATTTTATGTTTATTCTTATTGAAGCCTTTCGTAGCATAAATAAATCATTGTGTTTAAATTCTATTTGTTTCTGTTTATTTTTTTTTATGGTTTCAATATAGCCTTTTAGCGTACATTTGAAAAGATTGAAGAAAATCGCATATGGAAATCTTGTCAGGAATATTTCGACGGGAGCAGACCTTCTTAGAATTCATATGTAGAATGTGATTTAAAAGTACAGATTATTTTGCTTGCATTAATTCTCGTGCTAGTTCAACCAAAATATTAGAATAATATTTAATATAATTAATTTATGTTAAACAAAAATACCATTAATTTATGTTTTAAAAATTACTTTTGAATTTATTTGACTTTATATTGAAACACTGTTTCGGCGAGGCCCGAGAGGCCAGTAAAAAGCAGCAAAATTTTTTTTCATTTTTGTAAGTTGTCGATATCAATGTATACAGTATGTCCACGGATGGGGTTTACAAGAGGACAAATGGACTAAAAATAGAATGATACGAAAAAAAGTCACTCTTAATAAACGTTTTTGTTTGTCTAGAAAATACGATTTATTATATGAACTGCAATTTTTTTTATACAGGGTGGGTAAAAACTGCAAAAATGTTATTTTGCTTAAGAGTAAACATACTTTATTTTGAAAGATACGAAAAAAAGTCACTCTTAATGAATGTGTTTTCTACACAACAAACCGCAGTAGAACAATTCATTAATAGGTTTACCTATGTAAAAATTATTTCCCAAAAAGTATTCTCTGGCACACCCCTGACTGGTGAATCTAGTTAAAATAATAATGACATTTAAGGTGATAGGTACTTGTTGTCAATGTCTTTATTTAATGAAGTTATTATTTAAGTAGAAATGCTATCTACTGAACAAAGAGTTTTTATAATACAATGTTATGGGGATGGTCAAGTTTCATACCGCTACGTAATGGAACAATTTACCGAGAAATTTGTAGGAATCCCAATAACTAAGTAGGATGGCAATCTGCAAGTTAATAAAAAAGTTCAAGAGAACTGGTTCGGTTTCGGACCTCATAATTTATCCGTATAAACCGCACTTTAATCAAAGATTGGAAGAGGGAGACGACGTGAAACGACTTGATTTTTGGCCGTGGGTAGGAAAAAAATTTTGAATGAACTCGAAAATCTACCATTAAATTTTCGACAAAATATGTATTTTCAGCAAGATGGTTGTACAGCCCATTTCGCTCGTGAGGTTAGGGAATGGCTTGACCGCAGATTTGGTCCAAGGTGGATTGGCACGAATTGCCCAGTTTTGTGGACCCCAAGAAGTCCCGGCTTAACCTTGGCCGATATGTTTTTATGGGGCCGTTTAAAACAAATTGTTTTTGGAACTGCAATTTCAAATGATATTGAAGTGCTGAAGGGCAGAATTATCCAGGCTGTCCAATCGATATCTCAGGAAGAAATCAGAGATTCTTTCACTTATTTGAGAAAGCAATTAGAAAAATGTGTCGAGTATGGGAGTGGAGCTTTTGAATTATGAAATCGTTATCGTATTCTTTTCATGTTAATAAAAATGTTCGTGTTATTATTATTATTATTATTATTATAATTACTTCATTAAATAAAGACATTGACAACAAGTATCACCTATTCATTATTCAAGTAAAAGCGTTTATTAAGAGTGACTTTTTTTCGTATCTTTCAATTTTTAGTCCATTTGTCCTCTTGTAAACCCCATCCATTGACATACTGTATATTAAAGTTGTTTTAAGAGCAAAGAAAATAGACAAATGAATTATTGCCGGTCTTATGGCTGGAACGCGGCTCTCATCGTGGGATTTAAATAGAAATAAAACGGCTCTTCAAAAAAACAATGTTTTTTTTTTTAAATCTGCCCATTCCGAATGCATAGTGGTTTAATTATCTTAAATATTAAACCAAATAAGCTCAAAATTAATTGTCAACATAAATTAACGATACTAAGTATTAATTTAATTTTTTGGTTGAACTAGTATGGGAACTAGGACGAGAGCGAAAATATGCGATTTTCTTCAATCTCAATCAATATTAAAATCAGTGTGAATGTTTCCACTCCTCATAATTTTAAAGATGTAACAATCGAAGGGAGAGTATTGTTTTTTTAAATAATAATACGTTAAAAAGTGGACATCTTTTTTTTTATGATTAAACACAAGCACTATAGGAAAAATCTTTTAGGGCACTCTGGGAGTGGTGCGTGTGTGCAAAAAGCCAAAAGTTGGATGTTATATTCGTTGGGAAAAGCGACCTTGAGAAGGTCGTTCCATAAGGATGAAGTCCTCCAGATGAAAGAATTCTTAAAGAATGAAGTCCTAGGAGTACTAAGCTTAACCACATATGGATGGGCGGCAGTGGTTCGTCGTGTATTTCTGCTATTTGCTACTCTGGGCGGAATATTAGAATAATAGCCCCGATGTTTATGATTACGGTGGTGAGTCCTCTTTTTCCGTTTTCAGGGAAAATAGATAGAAAAAAAGTTATCATAAGTGATTCAAATTCGGTATGTGGGCATACAAATACATTACACATAACTTTTCCAAATAAAATCTTTTAAAATTCTATCAATAAATGCCATTTCTCGACATTTTGGGGAGAATATGTCAAATTTTGAAGTTATCAAAAGCCGCTTGGTCCTATTTATTTATGCCATTTTAGGTCTTTATTGAAGCAAGAACTTATGGTGAATGGTAGAATTTTACCTAAATCGAACAATACATTTTTTCCCCATATGGTTCCAACTTTATGGTGCCACTGTATAATAATGTAATTTAGCAGACTATTCAAAATTTAAATACTAATTATTGCAAAACTTAATTTCAAGAATTAATTAAGAGAAAAAATCCGAACAAATCTTAAATTTATTTTATTTTATTCAAATTTTAAAATCGACTTTCAGAAATAATCGCAGGCGTTACTGGGGACCCTTGCGATGTAATGGAGTATATTTTAAACGTCCCAACAGTTGCCTATATAATGTTGTGCCTCCCTTGTTCCTGTTCATCCGAAGCTATTCCAGGTTTTCCCACGTCCAAATTACGGTGTTCTAATTTTCTAATTCGGGATTTTAGTCAACAAAAGAGCATAAAAGATTTAATAAGGAACACAAAAGATCGTTCGGGCTCCCTGTTTATTATCCTACAATAAATCTTTAATTACAAATTAAATAAAAATAAGATCAAATTACACGGCCGTGGCTGTACAGGATTTCATCAGAATAAAATATAATACAGGGTGTTATGGAAATGACGTATTATATTTAAATGGGTGACTCCTTGGGTGTCCTAGAGGAACGCTACATATTTTATATATAAATGGTTATCAACAGAAGCGACCGCACAATAACGCTGTTCTTCTATTACTGACACTTGCAAGTCGCACGCTTGTACCCATAGACCTACGTCGGCCCGGCGCCGAGTGGATTGTGTGAAAGAGATGGAGA
Source organism: Barypeithes pellucidus (assembly GCA_963991005.1). Classification (NCBI taxonomy): domain Eukaryota; kingdom Metazoa; phylum Arthropoda; class Insecta; order Coleoptera; family Curculionidae; genus Barypeithes; species Barypeithes pellucidus. The sequence goes on from OZ022559.1 coordinate 41,128,381, forward strand.
GATGGCCGCGTGAGACAGAAAATAAAATCTTCGTCGCTCTTGTCATTTGGTGTAGAGCTGAGCTAATTTAATTTTTTAAGCTTCTCAAAAGAAAAAGTACAGTCGCAATATCATCAGATACCACTATCATTTTATTCAATTTGGTCGAAATTCCATTAACGCCATATCAATTAAACGCCTTGCAAGAGATCTCGCGGTAAATAGCCAAGTAATAGAGAAGAATCTCGTGAAATATCAAACTGTCAAATATTGCCCAATCTCTATTCCGAGTTTGGAAGATATCTATTTCCTTCGTTCGTAGGTTAACTGTTTTATGATTCGTAGATAAAATGTCATTTTTAAATTGAAGGATTGCATTGTGTGTATGTATTATTGATAACTTAATATAAAATAATACGAGTTTCTAGGCATAACACGTTTATTAAAAATAGATAATACTTGCGACTCCCGAGCCTATGCTTGTCGAGCGCCATGACATGACTGCCGTTCCAATGCATAGGCAACCAATAATACCATCTAATAGATACTATTAAATACAATGCATACATACATACTATTAAATACAATGCATAGGCAACCATTAATACCATATAATACAGTGTATTTAAAAGGTGTGTGTGTTTAACTTAGTTAAATAAATAAATCTACGCGAGAAAAAAGGACCAAAATTAAAACAGCGTTCGCGTGTATTCTTCCATGTAAATAGCTGCTATTTTTGAGGATATGTGAGAGGTTTTTTCCTAAAACTTAGATTCTGTGTGGTTTGTGTAAAATTATGAAACTAACAATTGTATTTAAATAAGTAAAGGTAAGGAGGAATGTGCCTTAAATAAAATTTGATTTTATTTTAAGAGTTTGAACCATAATTATTATTAAAAGGTCAATGACGTTTGACCTATTTACTTTCCAGTGTTTGTAACGAATTTGAACTTTGTGTGTGAAATTACCATAATTTGTTTTGCAAAACATCTTTCGCCGTCGGTTTTCTGGAACCATATTTGTTCATAAATGATAGAATTAGAAATTGTTAAAATTATATTTTTTTTTTAAAGAGTGTGCCGTGTAGATATGACAACACCGGCCGAAATGCGCTGACGTCTTTTGACCCTGTGAATAAAATTGGAAAACTGCAATACTTTCTTTAAAAATGTGTACCTTCTTCTATAAAGCAGGTAATGATGTGAATCAAAAAAGATTATGTTAAGGAAAGGTCACGCTTCAAAACAAACCATAATGAAGCTAAATTCTACCGCTCAATTCTCCCACAGGGCGTGAAGAAATTAAGGTTAAAAAAGTAACTTTTGTTCCTGCCTGTATAGTGATCAATGCATGATTATAAATTAAAATATGATCACAAGTCATAAGTCTACACTTTGCTAAAAGTTTTACCAAGATCGCACAATAATTTACACAAGTTAGAGGATGAATTGTGATTAAAATTGAAAAACTGCAGTGCGTCCTTTAATAATTTGTATCTTCTTTTAGAAAGCAGATAATGTCGTCAACCAAAAAAAACAGTATGTTAAGAAAAGGTCACACTTCAAAACAATATACAATGTAGCTAAATTCTACCGCTTAACGGTAAAACAGTAACTTTGGTTTCGGCCTGTATAATGATCAATACCTGTTTATTTTTTGCAAACTAAAATTCAGGATATCATCCCAAGACACCAGTCTACACTTTTCTAAAAGCTTCACCCAGCCCGGTGAGACCGCTTATGGCGGGGATCGAAGCATATAAGTAGGCCGTGCAAGTGACGTCACAGCCAGGCAGGTTACTCCATACGTTTATCCTTTTGTGTCGATCGTTCTGTGTCAATATCAGACTTTGGGTTTGTTCGATTTAATCTAGGCCATATTTGTCTCCTTTTATTGAATCGGAGAAGGTTGATGCAGACAGAGACAGGCATAGAATGCGAGCAGCACACGTTCTTAAATTATTTCACAACCGAACATCCTTCGTCTGGAAGGGGATAAAATCAAGTAACATATGATTTATAATGTGATTGAAAATGGTGGAGGAAGCGTCATTATATTCTAAAATAATTTTTAATTTTCTATTCTTTTCACGAAAACGGACCTTCTCGTTTTGTTGAAGGTAAGTAATTTATGATTGAAATATTTTTTTACTAATTTTTATTCGTTATTGTTATTTTACATTATAAAATTGTCCAATTATGTCCCAAACTTGTCACGCAAACTAGCAACAAACACATTTTTAAAGAATTTTACTTAAATTTTACAATCCAGAAGTCAAAAGCTACAACATAATAATTACAGCTTAGTTATATTAACCCGTAGCCAGAATTTTGATAAGTCCGGTAATATATTATTATAATAATTCTTTCTTTTCATAGTTTAATTGAGAATCCCATAATGACTGAACATTAAAGAGGACTTCGATCACTAATGTTGCCAGGAGTATGCTACGAAAGAAACAAATTGGAAGCCCATAATCATAATGATGTTGAATATATTTACTTGGTTAGTAGCTGTACATATAGTATTGTATTTACCTTGATTTGTTTGAAGTTGAAGATGGTAAAATATTTTATGTAAATTATGATTTATTTCCTATTTTTTAATAAAACTAATTACAACCTTCAATCTCTGAATTCTTTATTTCTAGTTTCGTTACTAGTTCAATAATAATATAAAAGTATGTAAGGACAATTTTAAAGCAATATTTACACCTGAAAACCTATGTGAAAATCATAATATTTAATTTTCTCTACTTAGTAAACCAAATAAAAGGGTTTCGATGTTTTCTTTGCTTAAATGTCACTTTAAAATATTGACAGTATTAAACATTTGGACAAAAGTGACATTTGAAAAGCACGTGCGCGCCAGGCATAATGGATGTCGCCGTATCATGCCGGCTTCGATTATTTAACATGGCAGTTTGTCTTCTTCCTGGTTATAAGTATTCGTTGGCTTCACCAAGTTCGGTTAACAATTGAATCGCTTATTTGAGAAACCCCACATGTCCATAAATTTGACATTTCGACTTTTTTAGCTTAACAATATATTCAAAAATAGACGCATATTTTTAAAGAGAAATCGCACATGTCCAGCCCATATAACGCTTTCAGCGCTAGTTTAAAATATATATTTATTTGAGAAACCCCACAAGTCCCGGACATGTGGTGTTTCTCGAATAAACGGCTATAAAAATTGGTGGCCCGTTTACTACAAAAAAAATTCATTGTCTACGGCATCTTACGGAAGGGGTGTTAGAAAGGAAGATAAAGTTTCTTTTCTGATTTCTTATTTTATGCACTTTAGCTACGGCAAGGAGGAGAAAGGTGTTGTGACTGCTCGCGACTTTATTGGTGGCTTAATACAGCATAAATTTAGGTTGGGAACATCTACTGTTGTCAGATCTTTTCCCGCAGGGGTATGCAACCCTAATACAAAAGTCCCAATCAGTGCAAAAAAGATGTTGAATATTAAAAAGTTTGAGAGGTTTATCGTAGGAAAAGATGAAGAAATTGAAAACTTTTATCGACAAATATTTGAATGGCCAACTGTTGGTGGCGACGGTGACGATGTTAATGAAGATTCAACGGGTTTCCTACTATTTTTTATTGTATTTCCTATTATTTTGATCTAATAAACTATTAAAAAAAATGTGTGTGTTTATTCTAGAAACCCCACATGTCCACCACCATTTTAATTTTTTTCTCACAAGACCAGAAGAATTTTTATTTCGTTTTCGCTACAAACTTTACAGCAAGTACCCATACTTTATATTGAGCTACTTGCTTTTATGGATTTTTATACTGTTTTAAAATAAAACAGTTTTTTCAGCTTTTCTCAAGATTTTGATTTTTGGACATGTGGGGTTTCTCAAATAAGCGATTCAATTAAAAAAGTTACAGGACTTTAAAAAATAGTACGGGAGACCGATTAGGTTTGTGACAATTTTTACTTAAAAGAACATTATCTCAATAAAGAAACATAACACTATTATGAATTGTATGCCGAAATGTAGCTCAATCCTTGCTCTTTTAAAAAAAATCATCAAAGTCAATAAAAGTTATAAAGTTTCTGAGAAAATCCACGAAAACTGAAACTACTCCCTTTGTAACAACTCTCCTAACACCGAGGTAAATTGTGACAGGTACCAAGGTACGTTGTGGCAGCTGTGTATCTAGACTATATTTAATAGATAAAATTACTTTTATATGAATTATAAACAAAACACATGTTTTTTTGCATATAATTACTTTAATTATCATTTGTCATAATTGCAGGAAATACAATAACATGAAATATTCACATACTCATATAATATTTAATACTGTTAAATATTTTATAAGTATGGCATCATTATTTCAAACTTAGGTTGTAAGAATTGACAAAAGTAAACGAACAGGAACAGAAATAAACAGAAAAAAACATTGCAAAACGCTTGTAAAATAAGCTAACCAGAAAATAATCGTTAATAGGAGAGTTGTGACAGCGTGTCACAACTCTCCTAGGTGCCAAAAATCGCGATCTGGTCAGAATAATAATTCGTAATTTCGAAACAAGATGCAAACACAGCAAGACAATGCCACGCTTTGAAACTATAAATCCACACAATATAAGAAAAATAGCATAACCACGTGAATGTAACATATCATGATATAAATACAATCAAAATTTTTATAAAAAATGTACTTTTCGGTTGTATTTTCATGCAGACGTCGTAATCACGCAACCGCTTGTCGTGGGCCATTGGCGCGTACTGCGTCAAGTAGCGCGTCTATAAACAAACAATCGTGCGCTGTTGCCAGCGCGCTAACGGCCATAGGTTCCGAGAAATCGTCTTTGTCACAACTCTACTCTGTCACAATTCTCCTCGGTCTCCCCTAACATTATCTTTGTCCGAGATTTATTGTCGGGGAGTGTAGTTGGGTGAATTCATGACGAGTTGTGGGCGTGGCCCTGTGTGGGTATATACCTATAAGTATGCCATTGCGTGTGTCTATATACCTATGAGGAAACAAATTAATTTTGTAACGTTATGGGATAACCAAATATCCTACCTGTCCAAAATAATGATAAGTAGCTTCGTACACATTTTATATGGAAATAAAATATATCCAGTTTAAATTTTCTTCCAATTGGCTGTGCTCAGTATATATAGAGGATAAAATGTACTTTGACACCCACGAACATAACCAAACCATGAATTTTTAAAGGCAAGACGGAGAACGCTTTCTTATGAAATTTTTATTACTACTTTTCGGTTTACTAAGTTGCCTATTCTTATCGACATCGGAGGGCCAAGGACGATGTCTTTACTTATAATGAGACAGCGTATGTAGGTGTGGAAATGTTTGTGTTCTACAGCCCAATCGAGTTTTTAGAAATTATTAGAAAAGAGCGAATTTGATTTGAAAATGTTGGAAATAATAATGTAGTATTTCGAAGAATTGAGCCGCGTTGACATATCTTGTGAATCACGAACGAGAGTCACGCTTTCGTGGACCATGCACGCGCAGGATCGTGAAATACGAATCGTGACTCTTCTTCCCGAACCAAAGTATTCGGTTCATGAGAAAATCGAGATCGCTTCATCTGTCCTACTGTTCAACTATCCTAATGTTCATCTGCCCTACAACTCGAATGTATTCGGGTGATGTTCGGTTAAGCTCGTACGACCTAATCCGTTGGGAACGCCTTTTCCCCCTGTTTACATTCATTTTAACTGACATTCTGTGAATTATTATTGGATAGAGACTTAAAATATTGCTCTTAGCGTCGAACGATTGAATGGTTATGTCATATTTATTTTCATATTAGAACTGTAATATTTTTGGGATTTCCTGTACCCTACCTGACTACGCCATTAGTAGTAGTTATTTTATTATCGAAATTTTATTCTTACATAAAAAGAAAATTAATGTGTAATAATATTTACAGATGCCCTGGGGAAACAAGTTCAAACCCGCCCCGATACACCTTTTGGAGACGATTTCCTATTGTATTTTAATTTGAAATAACAAAATTCGAGCGCAAGCCGGCCGACAGCTAGTCTACATATAAATAAATTAGAGAACTATAACAAGTATTTATTATTTCTATCCTAATGTTCATCTGTCCTACAGGATCTCATTGGCCAACATGTCTATTCCAAAGAACAAATTTTGAATCATGCTTGAACCCGAAATTTACACACTATACCAAATAATTTTTCCATAACGAAACACACACGAAACAACAAAGAAAGTATGCATATTCCATCCTTGTTTGTCGACTTCCGCTCCCTCCGCGTCGCCAGGGTGGGTAGGGCAGTTGCAGGAACGAAGATTCCCGCTTCAACACGAAGTGACGCCCGAGTGGTAGGGCAGATGCAGTTTAGGACAGATGTGGTTTCCCCAGAAAATCAGGTCTCATGGGATCCTACTACAGGAGACTACAAAAAACGAGTCTCGTACAGTTGCAGCAAGAATAATTTCGTCTTCAATGGAAGCTTATGGTTTTAAAGACATTCATGTCATTTTAAAATTCAAAAATTTGCGTAGCTCCTACGCCCAAGAATTAAAAAAATATATTCTTTTCTTCTTTGCTGAAAGTGTGTTTGAAATCCACATATTTTTAAGTCGTTTGATTTAGTAACTTGTATTGAGTTTGCTTGCATGAAGACTTAATTTATATCTTATTCTCGAGAAGTTTAAGAAAGGTCATTAACTCTGGATAATCATTATCTCTATCTGGAAAATTATTTACTGGCAATTAAATAAATTTTACGTATTTAACAAGCAAATTTTGCACTTGTTGTTTTATAATTATACCTCATAATTGTCTTTCGAAGTGTTTCTAATTATTTCTTGGTTTCTGTTTCGTTAACCTTTTGAGGGGTTTACTTAATTTCTGAAGGGTTTAAAGTTATACTTAGCTTAAATGCTTTATATGTATGATATAACATACCGGGTGGTGCATCCGGTCAGGACATATAGGATATACTATTTAAATTACAAGATGATCAAATATTAGCTCCCCTATTTATTTTAGCCCAGAAATGTACTCAAGCTTTCTAAAGACTACAATAAGGATAATGTATTTGTTCAATTTAAAGTGTATTTTCCTAGTAATTTAGGAGTTATTTAACAAAATTTATTTTTAAAATGATAAGCTAGGAAATACTGACCTGACACGTTCCTGCCAGTATACACTAGCAAATAAATGTGTCAACGTCATTTTATGTCAATGTTAATATTACTTTATGTAATGTGATAGATACTATTTCCGCCAGAGTACCATTTAATCCAAGGATCTTAAATCAAGGAGGATACGCTTTTGGTTCACAGTCTTTGAAGAATAAACAATTCACATTCTTAGTTAGGTGGGCACATTCTTAATTAGGTGGGCTGTTAACAACTTTCCCGAAAAATAATCGGGGGAGCTATGAAAATTAATACAATTTTTGTTTGTCGTTTTTTGTTAATTAGATCGTCGCCTTCGAGCGTTCGGAACGTACTGTTGTAAAACTGGCTTTTCCAATTCAAGAAAATTATAAGGATTTTCCCGTCAAATTATTTTTTAATAATATAACATAGAAAGAGGATTATTTCCCTATATGTTTCCTAAAAATTCCATGATTCCAAATGAAGAGGACAACGCTTTCGCGTGGATATTTGTAGCAGAATTAGTGCTTTCCCACACGAAATTCGTTCGAGCAAACCCGAACAAACCCGATTCCTCGGTACCTCAGATCGCACTCAACCGCGTCATTAAGATTCCGAGAAAAGTTAAACGCGGATCTTTCCCTGAGTAAATTTTATTTTCAAACAATCTTGTCTTGGCGCGAGTATAAATAGAAGCAAAAAGTATCCTCGGATACTCGGGTATTTTGGGGCGAGTATAAATAAAACCTAAAATTGATCTTCGAAAACTCGTAGCCTTCCGTACGAGTATAAATAATGCTGAGACAACTTCGAACATTCGTCTTCGAGCGAGTATAAATACATCAACAAACTTTCTTATTAAACTTTTATCACACATCGTTGGAAAAAGCAGGCTAGTGCGTATCTTAGCTCGTGTCCCCCGCGATTTCAGTGCAGACTTTATAGAGTTTTCCTGCAAGGTATCATCAAGTAGCGGTCACTACGAACTTTTCAATTGGCACGCCCCGTAAATCTAACCTACACCGGGAAATTGAAAATAAATCAGCCGGTTTTGATGCTACAAAAAAAAAATTGAAAGGCAAAATTGAAGAGCTTGACAGAGCGCGTACGCTCGAACAAACCCGATCCCGATATCTCAATGAGATCGCGATTTAACACGATTTTCAACTGCAAAAACAATAAAATTTAATTAATTATATCTCGAGAAGGGGCGGAGTTGGGGCATAATTTTTTCATGAATTAACGGGTGATACCGAGTACTTTGATGGGCTGGGGTTGGTGAGGGCAATTAGGAGGGGAGTAAGGAGGATTGGAAATTTTTTACATACATGCTAATAAGTAGTATATTAATCAAGTTACTGGGATCAGGCTGGATTCAATTTATTAATTTTTTTATCAGCTATGAGGTGGGATTGGCGAAAAAATTTTATTTTCCCAAATGCGCGCTGGGCGCGGCATACAAGAAATGGCCATCTCCGAAAATACTTTAGATATTATGTTCAATTTTGCTGTGTGTTAATAGGATATAGAGCCTTAAATTTTAGTTAGAAAAGTTATTCAATTGTTCTACCAGTGGCGTCGCTGCAAACATGTCCTTTGATATTTTTTACAAGAAAGATGGTACGCCACTGATATTTTTCCATGTGAATATTTTTTCCGATTGGCCTGTTCAATTCTCCATGAAAGCGGTCTCTTGAGTTTTTCTCGTCAGACCGTTCTTGATTAAAACCACTAAATTCATATTGAAACTCATTATTTTTAACATTGATAAAATAATTAATGATAATTTTTTTCATTTCATTTGAAATAAAAACTAAAAGGCATGTTTCGCCCGTCTTCATATCGAATTGCCCACTCCAACAATTTTTATAAAAAAAAATTATCATTAATTATTTTATCAATGTTAAAAATAAGTTTCAATATGAATTTAGTGGTTTTAATCAAGAACGGTGCGTCTGACGAGAAAAACTCAAGAGACCGTTTTCATGGAGAATTGAACAGGCCAATCAGAAAAAATATCCACATGGAAAAATATCAGTAGCGTACCATCTTTTTTGTAAAAAATATCAAAGGACATGTTTGCAGCGACGCCACTGGTGGAACAATTGAATAACTTTTCTAACTAAAATTTGAGGTTCTATATCCTATTAATACATACCAAAATTAAACATAATATCTAAAGTATTTTCGGAGATGACCATTTCTTGTGCTCATTTGGGAAAATAAAATTTTTTCGCCAATCCCACCTCGTAGCTGAAAAAAAAAATTAACAAATTGAATCCAGCCTGATCCCGTAGCTCGATTAATAAACTACTTATTAGCATTTATGTAAAAAATTTCCAATCCCCCTTACTCCCCTCCTAATTGCCCCACCAACCCCAGCCTCCGGCCCATCCAAAGTACTCGGTATCACCCGTTAATTCATGAAAAAATGATGCCCCAACTCCGCCCATTCTCGAGATATAATTAATTAAATTTTATTGTTTTTACAGTTGAAAATCGCGCTAATTCGCGAACTCATCGGGATCGTGTTTGTTCGAGCTTACGTGCTCTCTTCAATTTTGACTTTCACATTTTTTTGTAGCATCAAAACCGGCTGAGTTATTTTCAATAACAGAAATCATTTCAGAATGTCGAGGGGATCCTACTGTATCGATTGGGGGAAAAAAATTACTCGATTTCGTCAAGGGATTTTCGAGCCGTTTATTTCGCTAGGACGACTCCACTAAACCTGAATTAAAATTAAATAGAATCGTACTCCAGATTTAAGCTAGGTTCAACACGGAAGCGAATATTTCACAAAAATTTTAGTCTTTAATTTCCATACATGTTTCAAAGAGGCATACACCCTCATATTTAGTAGAAATATTATACATACATATGCAGAAACTTTTGACATTATTAAGACCAACTGTAAAAGAGGAAAAACATATTTAAGCATTTTTAATTTAAAGAAGAAAATTATGATTTTGGAAACATTAACAATGTTTACTGTTTAGTTCGGAATATTAAGGTAGAAGGAAAAGATGTAAAGTATCTTACCAGCTTTAAATAAATACGTAATATTTTTAACAGGAAACTGTCGTTCGTACTTTTTCCCTTCTAATATTTTTTATCGGTTTCTTCCAATATCTTAATTCAGTATTTCTCCAAAATATCCTATTTCCCTTCCTAAGTTTGTGACGGACAAGGCTTCGAATTTTGGGTGACGCACCCTTTTCAGTGTTTTATTCAGATTTATTCCATTTCCTTCCCTTTCGTCCACGTGAATACATTTGATTTAAATCAATCTGAATTCACATTGTGTAGTTTTCGAAAATATGTGGCACCAAAATTATTTTGGTTTTGTTGTATTGTCTTCTGACGAAGTTACTGTGCAGTGAAACATGTCAAGTTTTTATCAATATGGTGATATTTTGCTAAGTTAAACGTAAGTTTTCCTGTTGAGCCCATAATATTAGTTCTTCTACGAAGTAAAACGTTTTCTTGATAGGTTTTTGGACAGTAACTATATCCATTATTTCATAGTGTAAAGTAATGAACCAATTACTTCACAGTTTAAAAGCAACAAAAAGACACGCTCCAAGTTTTAACAAAATATTATGCAAGGTATAGAACTTCGGAAGGCAGCTCAGGTTTGTTTTGAAATTGAAAAGCATGTTTACAAAGTTTTAATGTATCGTATATATGATTTCACAAAGAACAGCCGTAGGTACTGTTGTCTTAATCTATGTTTTGCTTTCATTAAATCATACGTTTACGTGCATTTGAGCTCATATTTATGGTGAACACTGCATTCTAGTCATCACGCAAAGAAAAACTTCACTATAAAAATTATAAAACTAACTATAATAATTTAAAGCTCTATAGGTGACTGTAATACTTAGAAATTAAATCCAGGCCGCCGACGCGAGTAAGGAATCCAGGGCACATACACCTTCAGTTATTTTTTCTATAGGAAGAGGTTTATGCTCATCACGTGCCCTGATGATAGTGTAGGTAGTGTGACTGCATAATAAGCTTATACCCACTAAACCTCATTGGGCCTCTTATTTCCAATCTCGGAACATAACCGGCATATCGTCGAGAGAAAAAATACATGGTGAAACAGAACAAATTACACTAAATCACTTAAAGAAACACACAGGCACCCACGAGTTTCAAATTAGTTTTTTTGAAGATATTCACCTATTATCAGATTACACAAAAGCACTAAACACTAACGCATAATTACACTATCGTACACATAGAACAACAGCACACACAGAAGATAGGATACAAATTATTTCGCAATAGAAAGTCAGAAATAATAAAAACGCTAATTTCTAATGGGCCTAAAACAAATTTTAATCTTTTAATGAAGAATGATGAAATAATTATGTTGACAACAACAGGACCTTCCCTTCAGTCTTAACATAGAAGAGTCCAACCAAGGGTCGAGTGCTCGTACATATTCAGAAAAATAGCGCGGTTGCCATTTCCGAGACAATAATTATACAGGAAAGTAATATTACAGAAGGAAATTTCGCAATTTATGAATATAATCTTATAAAGCATCGAAAGTGGCAACGCTGTATTTTTTGATATTTCCAAATATCGCAATATCGATCGACCGAATAAACCTGAAACAGACTGAAATGTGTAGTTACTAGAAATTTTTAGATGTTAAATACCAATGTATGAAAAAATTATATTATTTCCCAGACCAGCGGATGAAACTTCATACAATAAGGGCGTATTTTTGTCTACACAGTAGCACTTTAAAATACTAATTCAGATTGAATGGTACTTAGATGTGTTCATGAGATGCATACAAGTTTTCGCGAAAACTAATGTGAATTTATGCTTTTATTTTTGTGTTTTGTGAAGTTATTGTGCCGGTTTTTGTTTGGATTATCTACTTGGTGTTTTTTTATAAATTAAGTTGATTTTAAATAATGCCGAAAAGGTAAATAAAATTGCAGTTTTTTTTTTAAAGGGTAAAGTGGCATTTAAGTTGTTCAGTTCCGACGGGTGTCGTTCGAACTGAACAAATGAGAACATACCTGACCATATACAGGGTGTTATGGAAATGACGTATTATATTTAAATGGGTGACTCCTGGGGTGTCCTAGAGAAGCGCTACATATTTTTTTTTTTTCAAATCGAACGTTTAAAAAGTGGGGTAATTCACCCATAAACCCACACACAACTCCTCGGCACAGTCACATTACACTGAGCAGCTGTGTAATAAACAGATGTTCTGGCGCAATGTTGCCAAATTGTTCGTGTAAAACTTTAGATTCTTATAAAAATAAATATTTAGTTACCTAGTATCCAAATAGAAGTGAATCCAGGTGCCAGTATACTAGCAAGTAATCCAAGGCACATAAATCTTCAGTTTTTTTGGTTTTAGTGGGTAAAGCTTATACCCCACTAAAACCCCTTCGGCGTTTTTCTTCCAATCTCAGAACATATCGTCAGAGACACAGAACAAATAATGAAACACTGAACAAATTACCATAAATCACTTAAAGAAACACATGTTCCAAATTAGTTTTTTAAGATAGGCCCTTGCCACACAAAATCGCTATACACTAATGCATTATTTAACAAACACACAAATCGGAGATAGGACACAATTGGCACTTTATAAACTAAAACGTTCAGCAATTATTTTATCTGCTGCATCCAATATCTTATATCGCAACTGATCCATCTTCGACTTTATCAACTAATTCTTTATTCATCGTACCCCATAGAAAAAATTGCATGATGTAAGATCCGGTGACCTTGCGATTTCCAGTCTCTTACTAAAGGAACATTTTCTAATATGCCTTCGACTTGATTTTTCTGTATGTACTAAACATTTTTCCACTTATTCTCACAGTTGATTAAATATCCCGAAAAAACTTTATCGCTCGCGCGAAGACGCTTGTTGTCATGTTGTCAAGCAAATGTCAACGTTTAACCTCAAAGAAAATATAACATTTAACCTGTCGATTTTTTACTAGAGATGTTGCAAATTTTTGGTTTTAAAATCCCGCTGTGAAACGATCGATTTAATTTTTTTAAGCCTTTCGAATGAAATAAAGCACCAGAGCAGCGATTAACAAGTTTTTTAATCTTTATTGGTATCTACACCATAAATAAGTGCTGTAGAATATTATTAATTATTTATTTCAACCTTTTTTGGTGAATGCGCAGGAATCTACCGGAAAACATGCATTGCATATTAATACATTCCTAGTTTTTGACAGTTCGTTTCAGACAGCGAAATGATACATTTCACAATGTGTTTTATAATTAAAAACAAATGTTCATACAAATCTAGGCGAGACAACCCAATGTTAATAAAAAACGATGTCTCCAAGTGAATTTTGTGTGTGCTTTGGCCAGTGTTGTGAATTTTGTGTGTGTTTTGGCCAGTTCATGTGAAGATTTCCGATTATGGTTATGGGTTATGTGCCGGTTTCTTTACTAAAACGCTGTATAAGTTTTTATAGAAGTTGACATTAATTTTTAAATAAGACCGACAAGGTAAGTGTATGTGTGTGGCCTAAATAAAATTACATTAAAAAATCAATCGGCCAATCAAAAGTCAAAAGGTCATTGACATTTGACCTAGTTACGTAGTTGGGTATTTCAAACTTGTGCGAGTGTAAGGTGTAATTCTGACAACACCGGTGAGAAATCGGATGTGTCGCAGTGCGGTACAGTGATATTCCTGGTTTGACGTCAGGTCATTTTTACCGCTAAATGAATTGAAAGCGCCATTTAAGGATATTTTTCTTCAATTTGTATTCATCTCAGGAATTGCCGGTTTAAATATAATACGTCATTTCCATAACACCCTGTATAAACGCCGAGGCGGTTGGTTCGAGTCAGTTCAAGTTTATAAATCAGAGATTGTTTCCCAGCGAACTGAACTTAACGTAAAAGCTTCTAATAATGTACCCTGAAAAATAAACAACTTCCAATCTGTCAAACGATTATTTACTTTCTAAAGAGTGACAACATTGCTCAAAATTCACTGACGTTTTCCGCCATATGTTGTTTTGTTTATATTTCTCCTAGTGTCACCACGTGCTTAATTTTGGTTTGACGTCAGGTTATTAAATTAAAGCGCCATTTTTGAATATTTGTCTCCAATTTGTTTTCATCTCAGGAATTGCCGGTTTAAATATAATACGTAATTTCAATAACACCCTGTATTTAGTAAACCATTTATATGAAGAGATTTTATAAAATTTACTAAACTCATGTAAGATTAACTAAAATCTTTTGTAAAATTTAATAAAATCCTTTGTAAAATTTATTAAATTTTTTGTAAAATTTACTAAAAATCTTCTGTAAAAATTTTAACACACGCTGTCTCCCAAGCGGTCACCCATCCAAGTGGTAACCTCACGTTGTCCTTTTTCTATCGATGGTATGTTCCCTGTATAAGTTATTCATCCATTATTTGTTACGAAGGTCGAAATCCCAGGGTTGTTCTTGTGGGGTTCTTGCAGTTGTTGCATCCGATTTAACCCTTTAATTCTTGTAAAAAATATTTTTACAACACTTAATTTAAACTTGATATCATTTTTACAATAAAAATACTTAAAGTATAATAATAGTCGTCAGTAAAATATACTATACATTTAATACTGTATTACATACCAAGAGTGGTAAGAAGCCCATTACACACGATTTCGAAACTTACGGTAAGAGTGAATCGAGCGCCGTACTTCGAAAGAGTGTGTACTATACTTTTTCAACGACTTCATATTTACTGTTATGTTAAATTGTCGAAATATGCAAATAAAACATTTTCTGAGTCGGTGATTATTATCAGTACACCAACCACTACATTTTTGATACACTTTCTGATGCCACTCCCTGTATTTTTCTAGTAGTAAATTATTTATTTATTGTAATTTCCCGTGGCGTTCCCTCAATCTGAATATCGTAGTCACCCATACTTTACTAATATACCAAAAATAAAATCCAAATAAGAAATGTTGACGTTTAAAGTTTCCGAACACGTTGCCAAGGCGACCCGATGGATTTTACTGTCAACATAAAATCTATTGGCAGTTTTGGCATATCATGGGTAATGTGATTTGTTTAACTGCTATGTAATATATATATTACGTAACAGTCATTACATAATAGTAGATAGTGCGTAAGTAGGTTCTTACTAATATCGGAGTAAAAAATTTAACTACTGGACTGAAGACCGAAATAAATTATATTCACTTACATTTGTTGTAAAATTTAAAATATATTTTAGTATTTACTTGATTGTACTAAATTGTTTAGAAATACTAACTATAGCTTTTTATAAATTGTGTGTACAATATTATTTTGGTACCGGTTATTAATAAAAATTGTAATTAATACTATATATTATAGGAAATCGTATAATAGAATCTTTACTATAGCCTTTTTTCCGTGAGTAGAACAAATCCGAACAAACCCACACTTATTAACAACTGACAATTAGCCATTCCATAGAACAGGCGTTTAAATTACCTACATTTTTCCCAACACTTAAATATTTTTAGGCCAATTTCAAATTAACGACCGACATAAATTGATGCTAAAGTCAAACTGAAACTTAGTAAATTAATAAAGAAAAATTCTTCCTACGACAAATTATTTCCCCTGACGACTCCTGAAATGTCAAGTCGGTAAACCGAATTACACAAACAAGGTTAAGAACTTTTATAAAGTACATGCTTCCTTTTAATTTTATGCCGGAATATCTTTTTGAAACTTAGTTATAAACATTTTATTTATTTTAAAATTATTATACGGATCTATAAATGTGCTATACAGTGTGTTATGGAAATGACGTATTATATTTAAATGGATGACTCCTTGGGTGTCCTAGAGAAAGTATACATAATTTTTTTTTAAAATCGAATATCTAAATACTAAGGTAAAACTCTTTTTACCCACGTACTGTCGCGCCGTTCCATCTGAATTCACTTAGCAACAATGTGGGTCACTATAGTATACTAACCGTGTTGTCAGATCACACCGCGTGTCTCGCCCTTGCTTGTATACCGGCCGCGCGCCACTATCGTTGCTTCAGTATGTTTCGAGACTCGGGATTGCACTGACGCTGTCGAGGGTTCCACATGCTTGACGTATACGAATTTTAAACGTTTTGTTAGTTGTAGCAGTACTCGATTATTTTTCTGTCGTGATGTGATTTCAAATTTGTGTGATATTATTTACTGTTGAGCTGTTGAAAAACATACTTTTTGTGTTTTATTTTTTTATGGAATTTAATTATAAAACGGATTATTTTAAAATAAGATCGAAGGTAGGAGAGTATGTACTCTCTTATTAAAGAAATAAAAAAATAGAAAGCTTTGTGTGAGCTTTACAACCCCAAATTAACCTTCTCCGATAATGTTAGAGTTAAGGACGTGAAAGAGAAACAATGAATTAAGTAAAGGTTACACTTCGAAACATGAATGAAGCTAAGTTTTGCCTTTCCATTTTTCTACAGGGCGTTAAGAGGTTAAGGATAAAAAAGAAACTTTTTGTTTCTGCCAATCAAGACACCAGTATTTTTTGAAAACTGAAATGCAGGCTAACATTCCGAGACACAAGAATACATTGTGCTAAACATTTCACCGAGATCTGAAAACGATTAATAAAGTTACGTACAGGGTGTTATCGAAATGACGTATTATATTTGAATGGGTGACTCCTCGACCGTTTTAAAAGTGGGGTAACAAACCCTCTTACTCACAGATCAGTCCGCGCTACTGTAAACATCATACCAAGACCCAATGGCAATGTTGCCAAACTTAATGTAAAACTGAAATTGCATATAAATTATAAAAATTAATTACTTACTTATATCTATCTTATAACTAAGGAGTGAGACATCCAGGCACATACATAATCAGTTTTTTTTCTTTTCCATAAGAACACTTTATTATTAGGTTATTCGATTTTAATACACAGGTCACAGGTTTCGCGAACAAAAGCACATTTTAACAAGATATTTGCAAATACTTACTAGATAGACAAAATTTACATATAATAAAAACGCTGATTTATGTACAATAGGCATCACAGCAAATTTGTAGATTCCAAACTATTATTCCTTCTTCGCTTTTCTTTTAGAATGGAAGATATTGAAAATAACCGACTGCTTCACTGGTAGTGAAGTGAGCGCTCGAACTCTGTGAAAAATATTCAGCAATTATTTTATCTGCTGCATCCAATATCTCATTTCGCAACTGATCCATATCTTCGATTGACTTCTTGTAAACAATTTTCTTATTCATCGTACCCCATAGAATGCAGGGTGTAAGATCCGGTGACCTTGCTCTGCCCATTGTCTCTTTCTAAAGGAACATTTTCTAATATGCCTTCGACTGATTTTTCTGCATGTACTAAACATTCTCACACTCTACGCACGCACATTATTTTCTATTAAAGTTGATTAAATATCCCGAAAAAACGCTTTTAAATTCGAAATTGCGCGACGTCGCGGATGAATATCATTTTGACAAACAAAACGACATAACGACAACTTCCAACCTTCCTTCTTCCTTTGTCGAGTAGAGACGAGGTAAAATTTGTCGGCTGTCGATTTAATTTTTTTAAGCGTCTCGAATGAGCGAGTAACAAGTTTTTTCAATCTTTATTGGTTCCTACAGTAGTGAAAGAAAATAATGAATTGTTACTGTAGATTATTATTTATTTCAACCTTTTTGGTGAACGCGCGGATCACAGGTCAAAACGCAGGAAAAACACCTTCGTTCGTATCGACTAATATTGTGAAATATTGCTCATCTCTATTACACTACACGATTTGATAACTCGTTAGTTCGTTTGATCAGATGTCATGTAATTTTTAATTCGAAAAAATCCTATAAAAAATGTATCCTTTTTAAGTCAGTCAAGAACAAAATGTATACAAATCTAAGCGAAAAAAAAAAGAAACCAGCCAATATTAATAAAAAGGACGTCGCCATCTCAATTTTTGCGGCCAGTGTTTTTGCGATTGTGTAGGTTATGTGCCGGTTTTGTTACTAAACCGTTTTTGTATGTAATTTATAGACATTGTGACACTAATTTTTTAAAAATAGCGACAAGGTAAGCGTGTGTGTCTAGCTTAAATAAAATTG
Organism: Barypeithes pellucidus; assembly: GCA_963991005.1. Classification (NCBI taxonomy): domain Eukaryota; kingdom Metazoa; phylum Arthropoda; class Insecta; order Coleoptera; family Curculionidae; genus Barypeithes; species Barypeithes pellucidus. Next base: position 41,146,622 of record OZ022559.1, read on the forward strand.
CATTTTTAAATAAAAAACAACACTCAAAAGGTCATTGGCATTTGACCTACTTACGTACGTGCGTATTTCAAACTTATTTAATACTATTCCTTGTGTATGTTCGGGTTTGTTCAAAATATTTTCTGTCGTGATCTTCCTCAAATTAATTGTACAAAAAGGTATAGCAGAATGGAAAAATGTCTAAATTATTTTATTTTGTCTAAAGAGTTTAAGGTGTAAATATGACAACATAAGCCAAAATTTGTTGATTGTTTACATGTGTCGCAGTGCCCCGCAGGTGTTTTTCTAGTTTGACGTCAGGTCACTTTTATCGCTGAATGAATTGAAAGCGTCATTTATGGGTATTTTTCTTCAATTTGTCTTCATCTCAGGAGTTGAGAGTTTAAATATAATACGTCATTTCCATAACACCCTGTATAAACCTGACTAACATTATCTTTGCCCGGAATTTATTGTCGGGGAGTATAGATCCGCGCACGCCTTAAAGGTAATTAATTGCAAATGTGCCGCAATTGTTGTGACTAAAACATTAAAAACATTTGCCTTTTAATAATAAGAAAAAATGCAGGGGCCACAACATAACAAAAATAATTTGGTAAATGACGACGCGTGTTAAATATATATTTCGTTAATTAAAATTTATATTTTCAGAATATGAAAAGAAGCAAAAAATCCTTACAACGTTTTTGCTTCACCCGAGGGTTTCTAAATATAAAAAAAAAATTAAATTCACTTTAGCTTCTGTCGCTCCTGTATTTAAATCAATATATCCCGAGGGCATACAAAAATTTTCCTGAAAGCATGCCTATCAATAGATTATTAAATTATTTGGAGAAGTGGACAGAATCTAAATGTGTACTTTTTTGAATATAATAAATCATCGTTCATTAAACCATATATTATACAGTGTCACCATTAAAGTTGAATATATTGTTCGATTTAGGTAAAATTTGACTTCAATAAGGTGAGTGCTGAATACGCCTGGCGATGTTTACCAGTTGAAACGTTGTGTTATAAATAAATAAAGAAAATGCAAGTTCAAAATACGTCACTCATGTAAATTAATGTTACTTACTTTACTCTTAGCATTATTAGCACTTTTTAACCACACTGTATATTTGGTTTATTTCGAAGATTAAAAGATTTTAAGGTAAGCAAAACTTTTTATGGTAATCAGATTTTTTCCTAAAATCACAGATAAAAGTTTTTCATATGGTGCCAATATTTTTGCACACGCCGTATATATATATAGCATATATAATTGGTATGTGGATCATAAACATTTTTGCTCTCCCCAAAAATTTTAGTGCACGAGCCTACAGCGTACGGTTATTAATTATTATTTCCGTCATTGTGAAATAGACCAATCAGACATAAACATTTTTTGAATAAATTTTATTTAGATAAGTGATTAAATCCCAAGACTTGTTTATTCGCGAATAAATTTTAAAATGTCAAATTTTGTTTTCAATAAAATTCTTTTTTGTTGTTGTTTAATTTAAGTTATTCAGGAAATAATTATGTAGCCGTATACCACTCGACCTATCAATTTAAATGGATTAAACTATTTAAATAATTTTTTCATGATTGTACTTTTTGGTATATAATTAAATCAAATAATTAAATACATATATTCGAAACTACACACGTTATTTTGTATTTTTCGTATTTAGATAAATTTATTTTTCTTTCCATTCAACCAGATACCGGTTTCAGGAGTCAGCCGTTTTCGAGAAATTTGCGTTTCAAGAATTCGTTGATGTTCTTGCTAAAAGTCTCTATTATTACCGTTACCTACGCTAAAACGATATTTTTTATATTTTATTTACTGTGATGTTTCTTTGAAGATATTTTCCCTGGGTAAAATTGGCACGTAAAAAATTATTTTTCCTAAGAGTAAATAACAAAACAAGAATTTTCTTTAATTTATAAAATATAGTCAGTTATGAAGCTACAAACAATAGAAGAAAAGAAGTTTTAAAGTGCTCCTTTGAGAAGATTTTGTTTTCAATTTGAAATACATAAACAACGTTTGCTTCCGGCGTGTTTCAGTTTCACCGTTGCTAAGGGGATGAAATCGGAAGCATGTACTGTTTGGGAAAATGAATTTTACGTATTTGCTTACGCTAAATTTTTATTTTCAGGTAGGGGGATATTACTAATCATTAAAAATAATGGGAAATTCTTGAAACTTGAAAATACTGCTTCGTTGAGGTTCCACAAGGATCACGTCCTCCAGATGAATGAATTCTTAAACAATGAAGTTCGAGGAGTAATAATCTGAACCACATACGGATGGGCGGCAGTGGTTCGTCGCGGCTCTATTCGTCGATCTCGGTGGAATTTAGCGGGCAATATAATCCACTTAAATACCTATTATTGAATTCAAACAGTAAAATAAATTCTTATTGTGGAAATTTATATACTTCTAGTTCTCATTCTATTAAAAAAATATTTTTTCTTGCAACAAAAAATTACAGCAACCTATACGTGGTATTCAAAATTATAATTGAAAAAAGTTGTTAATTTCTTTTTTCAATTATTGTTACAACTATCCACATAATATATCTTTAACAAATTAAAACCAACAGTAATGAAATTTTGTTGTAAACTGGCTTGTTCCCAATTTAAGAAAATTAATTTTTACGTTAGATTATTTTTTAAATAATTTAACAAATGAATGGATTGTAGGTTAACATAATCTTCCAACATGCATCATCAGCAAAAATCATGAGAACGGCTTTGCGGACAGGCAGTAGGCAGAGGACTGCTGTCGATATTTGGGATATCGGCGCGGTCGGCCGTCGATTGGGATCCCCAAATCGCTCTCACCCGCGATTTGATTTTTTCCAAAAAATTTTGCTGCAGAATTCAGAGTGCTTGGAACCAAATATTCCAAGAATAGTCAACAGCGGACCTGAGGAAATTTTATTCCAAATACTCGTGTGTTTCAGGCGAGTTTAAATAACACTGAAATGTCTTCAAACACTCGTATACTTTGGGGCGAGTATAAATAAAACCTAAAATTGATCTTCGAAAACTCGTAGCTGTCCGTACGAGTATAAATAATACTGCGATATCTTCGAACACTGGGTGCGAGTATAAATATTTTCAAATAAATTCGTTAACGCAACGTGGTAGATAAACTTGTATTTTTTAATACAGAGTAAAGAGCACCATCGATTGCAGTTCAACATTTTCCAGAGACTATAAACGTCGTGACGGTAAGTAAAATAGTTCCAAAATAAAATATTTTAAGTTAGTATTAGAAGCCTCTACAGCGTTTCTAAAATTTTGTAAATGATATGGTAGTTTGAGTTCTCTTTAGTTGAGAAAAATATTAGCATAGGATTATTTTCCATTGTAAATAATATAAATACCAAAATTTAAAATTGAGAGTACGCGACAGATGAATGATAGGATGGTTTGTGTCTCTTAGAGAAAAAACAAAGTTAGTATAGGTTAACTCTTATTGTATATAAAAAATGTAAATAATTAACTTACGACTACTTCGGGTTGCGTTACTCGACTAACGAAAGGCCTAACCCTTCAAAAACCCTCAAAGACAAAGACTTAAAATTAACTAACTAAAAGCCCTCCGTGTTCAAATATAATAACTTGTATTGTTATTATATTCAATTGGACGCGCCCGAGCCAATACACTAAAACAGTATATTTTGAATAAAAGTTAGGCTTCGTCCTACATTCAAACAACTATACTTTATAAATTAAAATCAGTAAATTTTATTCTAAGACTCAAAATTTTGCCCTCATCTCTTCAATTGCGCTGGTGAACTACTGACAGCTTCCAGTTGGCGGGGAAATGACGATGGGCCCACCCAAAACCGACAGACTATTGTCGTCGGCTGGCATCCCTGACAAACAAATCGAAATCGAAACAAAGAAATCGTAAATGAAAAAAAAAGCGTCCGAAATGTAATCTTAAGTAGGTACATCTTCACTTTGCGATGAATTTTTCATTACATATTAAGATTGGTGATATTACAGATAATGTCGACCAGTTGTTAAACACCTATTCAAAATATCAAAGATTCAAAAGTTAGATTGGCTTTAATAAATTATTCCTGAGTTGGGGAATACACCTTCTGGAGGAAGCCATATTGGGACAAATTTAAAATTCCAAAATGGCCATCTAACTAATGATCAGTTCGAATTAAATTAAAATAAAGTTAAGGGGTAAATTGGTTATACGTGGGTTACAAAAATGTCTTACGTGAAACGCACAGACAAGGAGAACGCTTAGAGATGCCTATCATTTATTACGCGCACAACGGACGGACGTTTCGGGCTACGTACTCCACTCATATCATTGTATAATATACGTACGTTCCGCTCATTTTTCAATTTAAGGCGACAATCTCCAAATATCTGATTTGTTAACTGCAAAATACGATTAAATTAATAAACATTTTTTACATAAAATTTCTATTTCGCAATGCGTCGATGTCTTTTGTCAATAAAATGTCAACGACAACTGTCCATGATTTGGATTCTTATTTTACAACATCTCTTTTCTGCTCTCCATTCTTTTCTTTATTAAAATGAATCACATGACATTTATGTTAAGAAATAGCCAGAAATCACTGTTCCCTTTTACAGAAAAATGTACTAAAAGGTACGCCAAACCGAATATTCGTTCCAAGCTGTTACTGGGTCACGTATTTTTGTTAAATTAAAATAAAAAAACGAATTGGAAGCGAATATTCGATAAATCGTGAGATCTTGAACCCCTAGCTCTGTCGGCCACTAATTAATAAATATTTGCCTCAGAATATTTTACATTTCTTATATGGTATATCGGACGTTTTACTGCAAATCGAAACTTCCTCTAGTTGGTTTAGTTACATCTAATCATTTTCTCCTTCAGTAACTTCTGAGCACGAACTATAAAAAGTTCTAGTTTTGATTTGAGATGACGTAAAGTTCCGGAGTTACTTCTTTAAGTTTAATCAAAGTTATTACTTTCAAGCAAGTTACACTACATGAAGACTTTATTATTTGCTTGGGAGTTTCGATAAAATGCTACTAACTGAACTAGATCTTGTTCCTATTTTATGTTGTAATCTTATCTTTTAATTATACAGGGTGTTACAAATTCGGCCTTTACCATTGGGATTTCGGAAACGGTAAGAGATACGAAGCAAGCTAATTTAGGGCAAAGTTGCATCTTTATAGTCGCAACAATATGTCGCAAAAAAATCTAAAATAAAAACAGGTTGTAAAAATGTAAAATTTTGCGTTTCGGTTTTTATTTTTTCCTTTGTGCGAAGAGATGTCCAACAATAAATTTCACTTTCTGATTGCTACTTTTTATGGTCCACAAGATGACATTATCGGACCTTTCATGCGTCGTTTCGTCTTTAGGTCACCATCAACTTATTTTTTTTAAATATGGGCTGGATCTTTTGGTTTAAATTATGAAAGAGGACCGAAATCTACGTTCAGCAGTATAAAATACTTACTGGTTTTTCGACGGTACATTAAGTAGAAATAACAACGACATTAGATACAACTATTAGTTTGAAATTAAAAAAAAAACAGTAGCAGAATTTTTGGGTAGTTTTACGGGGTATCTCCGTTATTAGTAAAGATAGAAGGATGCGGTTTTCGCAGCACTGCGCTACTTCTTTGGCAAACAGAAGATGCCGTAATCAGAATTTTTCTAGGCCGCCTTGTTTTTGATATAGGGGGTGTTTTTGAGAATTGTGCATTTTGGGACACCACGCATATCTCGGTTACCCCGTAACGTATCAAAAAGAAATAAAATGTTCCTTTTGTAGTTTTTTACGTAGAATCCAGTGACGTACTCAGATTTTTTCTACATTAAATAGTTTTCAAGGAAAATAAACAAATTTGCTTTTTTAAATGGGTCGCCATATATATTTTTTAATAATATAATTTAGTTTGTAACAAGCTTCTCAAAAATATATAACACTTTATTTTTAGTCTTAGATTAGGCCCGAAATATACGTTTTTCAAAAATATATATATTTTTTTTAGTAGACCATGACGGATATTAAAAATAAACAAAAGAACACAGTCCTACGTGTCATAGTAATAAAATCTCCTAATTCTGTCAGAGCATTCAGGTTCTCTAAGTTGTTTTAAAATTTGTAATTAATAGTGAAAAATCAGTTTGTCCTAATTATGGTAGGGCATGTAAACTTTGAAAAGTACGACATGCTCGTTTGTTATGTCCAGTGTAACGAAAATGCAGATGGAGCAATTAAAAGTGTATTTGAATAGGTAAATATAAGCCCTTATGCAGTAATTCTATGAAATTTATAAATTTTCTTAAATTACTTGTAGATATCCCGAAAGACGACAACCGGATAAACGAATTTTTTCAAGAATAAAATCAAATTTAATTGAACACGGTTCATTTTCTAAACCTTGCCCTAAAATCTACCACAATATAATCGCGTGACTGATGAAATAAATGTGTTAGGTTCAATTGAAACAAATTTAAGTAGTTCTTGCAGAAAAGTTGAAGGTTCGGTCGGAATAATTAAATCAAGAGTGTAAACAATCCTAAAAAAATACAAGTTCAAGCCATAAAAATTCCACCGTGTACAAAACTTACGTCCTGGAGATGCACAGCGCCGTATAGAGTTTTGCAATTGATATTTACAAAATCTGAACCGGGAAAATAATTTTGAAAAAAACGTTATATGGTCTGATGAGGCTCATTTTATCAGTGCTGGCTTGTTTAATCGACAGAATACGAGGTTTTGGTCTCAGGAAAATCAGCATGTAATATTTCCAATCGAACGGCAAGGCAGATTTGGCGTTTCATGCTTTATATAGCTTATAATAGCAAAATATTTTACAATATATTTGAAGGAAGCCTTAATGCAAATAAATATTTAGAAATTCTGGAAAACGTTATGCCAGAAATAATAGAAGATGTGCTCTTAGCTGGTCTCAATAACTTTCATCGTCAACAGGATGGAGCGCCCGCTTACAATGCCCACATTGTATGGGCCTACCTAGATAATAACTTTCCAGGTCGCTGGGTTGGAACTAATGGACCTGTAAGATGGCCATCAAGGTCACCCGACTTGTCGGGTTTGGATTTCTTCTTATGGGGTATCTTCAAAATAAAATGTATTCCATTCAGTACCAAACAATGGCAGATTTAAGAATTGTCATTATTGTCATTCTTTTAGGGAGTTACAGACGCGGCCGTTTATTATTTTTAAGTTATTAAGACGAATAAGAACCATGTGTGAAACATGTCTAAGGCATAATGGAGAATAATTTGAGCAATATTTATGCGGGAGTTCAATAAATTTTCAATTTTTGTGTCTAATAGTTTAGTATTTTTTTAAATATTCGTTATGGCCTACAAAAAAAATAAATAAAAAAATAAAAATAAGGTGTTATATATTTTTGAGAAGCTTGTTACAAACTAAATTATATTATTAAAAAGTATATAGGGTGACCCATTTAAAAAAAGCAAATTTGTTTATTTTCCTTGAAAACTATTGAATGTAGAAATAATATGAGTTCTACGTAAAAAACTACAAAAAGAACATTTAATTTCTTTTTAATATGTTACGGGGTAACCGAGATATGGGGTGGGGGGGGGAGGGTCCCAAAATGCAAAATTCTCAAAAACATCCCGTATATCAAAAACAAGTCGGCCTAGAAAAATTCTGATTACGGCATCTTCTGTTTGACAAAAAAGGAGCATATTGCTGTGAAAACCGCATCCTTCTATCTTTACTAATAACGGAGATACCCCGTAAGACTACGCAAAAATAGACACCTTGTACGTAATAACAATAACAATTAATAAAATAAATAGCAATAATAATTTAAAAATATACAGTTTCTTTGTAACAAAAGTAAATTACAGGAACGTACTAGGGGTATTTTATTGAAAATGGTCAATTTAAGGAACAAAACGTCGGAAAATCGGTGTTGTATACCACTGAACGTAGATTTCGGCCCTTTGTCATAATTTAAACAAAAAAATCCAGGCTCGTATTTAAAAAAATAAGTTATTAATTGAGGACCTAAAGACGAAACGTCGCATGAAAGAGCTGATGATACTATTTGGTGGAGAATAAAAAGTAGCATTGAGAAAGCGAAATTTATTTTTGGAAATCTCTTCGAACAAAGTCAGGAAGAACTAAAAACCGAAACGCAAAATTTTAAATTTTTCCAAATATTTTGAAAGTCCCTGTATTTATTTTTGATTTTTTTACGGCATATAATTGCGCGAATAATTACGCCAATTTAACCGACTTCGTATCTCTTACCGTGTCCGCAATCCCAATGGTAAAGGCCGAATTTGTAACACCCTGTATATGAATTTAATAAAAGAATCATGCTATAAAAGTAAATATTTTCATAAGTTCAAGTTGGGTGTGCAACCAAGGACTATACTTTCTGAAAATGCTGTGTCTTGAAAAATCGAGAAAACTGAGGAATTTGTCAATACTAACAAAGGAATTGTTACAATTTAATACAAAATAGGATTACCTATAATCCCATTTCATATGTTTCCAGCAGAAAAGTCGTAATTTTGGATTTCAATTCATTATTTTTAATGCGAAGTCGTTCTATACGGATCATTATAATAAACCTAAATCAGCCGATAGTAAAGAAGCTGGAATAAATAAAACGACAATGTTCAAATTAACAATATAATAAAATAAACTTGGTAACATCATTAAAACGGACAAGAAAGAAAATGATTTATTATCCGGCAATTTATCATCACTTAGTTCTCTTCTCTTGTCACAAAGAATATTAAAGGAAAATAGCTTTTAATTATAAAAAAACTGTAATAAATAACCGGACAAATTAGCGACAATTAAACTTTGGAACTTTCAAGTCATCAAAGAATCTTGTCAAAACTTTTATGGGGCTTTCAGAGATTCGATAATGTCTGGTAAGAAAATACAGGGTGTCCATTAAGTGTGTAATTTTTCGATATCTAGGATAGAGGACAACTTTAAATATAAATATTAGTGGATTGTTGAAGATGTATATTTTTTTTTCAAAAGACACCGCTTGTGCGTATACAGGGTGTTATGGAAATGATGTATTATATTTAAATGGGTGACTCCTGGGGTGTCCTAGAGAAGCGCTACATATATATTTTTTTTAAATCGAACGTTAAAAAAGTGGGGTAACAAACACTCTTACTCACAGGTCAGTCCGCGCTACTGTACAACATTTCACCCAAACCCAATGGCAATGTTGCCATTCACCCCTAAACCCACACACAACTCCTCGGTACATTCATATATGAACATATTACATTGCCCAGCTGATTAATCAACAGATGTTCAAGCACAGTGTTGTCAAAATGTTTAAAAGTGTAAAACTTTAGTTTCTTATAAAAATAAATATTTAGCTTATGATAACAATTGACAGAAACTACCCTCCTTTGAAATAATGGTCTAGTCCGTCTTCAAACCAGTCATCAAACTTTCTTTCCGAGAAATCTCCGCTCTCTAGAGCCAGCGCGGTTGGCATTTCCGAGACTATAATTATATAGGAAAGTAATATTATAGAAGGAAATTCGGCAATTTATGATAGTCGCTTATAAAACATCGAAAGTGGCAACGCTGTATTTTTAAATATTATCCCGATTACCACAATCAGCTGTTTAAAGAAGCAGGCCGATATCGATCGAGAAAACCAACGTGCTATTTATTTTTCAAATTTTTAAAAGTTAAATACATTATTTCCCAGACCACTTAGACAATAAGGGCGTATTTTTGTCTACACAGTAGCACTTTAAAATACTAATTCAGATTGAATGGTACTTAGATGTGTTATGTGATTTTATTGTGCCGGTTTGTTTTTGTTCACGTTACCTAGGTACTTGGTGTTTTTTTATAAATTAAGTTGGTGTTAAACCAGTCCGAAAAGCTAAATAAAATTGGATTTTTTCTTTCTAAAGGGTAAGTGGCATTTATAAACTTTTAAGATGTCCAGATCTGACGGATGAGAACATACCTGACCATTTAGAAACTCGCTGCTTTTCGTTCGAGTCAGTTCAAGTTTATAAATCAGAGATTGTTTCCTAGCGAACTGAACTGAACGTAAAAGTTACCCTGAAAAATAAACAACTTGCAATCTGTCAAACGGTTATTGACTTTCTAAAGAGTTTACCCTGAAGATATGACAACACTGTTGACATATGTTGCTTTGTTTATCTTCCTGACATGGGCACCACGTGGTCATTTTTGGTTTGACATAAGGTCATGTACAGGGCATATTAAATTAAATCGCCAATTTTGGATATTTTTCTTCAATTTGTTTTCATCTCAGGAATTGCCGATTTAAATATAATACTTTATTTCCATAACACCCTGTATATGAAAACTAGTCTAGAAGACTAACCATCAATTTTACTCTAATAAGGCTTAAAACTAGGTACTTATCTAAAGTCAATCCAATGATATCCCTTAGGTCTATCTATTCACACTATCACTCAATCACTGTCCTGTCTGACACGATATACTAGGTCGAGTGGTTTTGTTCTCTTCAATCTCATGACATGGTGTTGGTTGTCCAGTAGTTGTATGGCTTCCACGTTATCGTGAAGATGTAATCTTTCCTCATGTTTGATAGCATAACTCTTAATCTCTTCTTTAACAGTGGGAATTTCTAAGTCACGATGAATATCCGCATTACGCACATACCAAGGGGCATTTACAATATTGCCAAGCACTTTATTCTGGAATGTCTGTATTGTTTTTATGTTACTGACCTTGGTACAGTCCCACAGCTGAGTGCCATAAAGCCACACTGGTTTAAATATCTGGTTGTATATTAATAGCTTATTATATTTCGACAATTTTGAATTTCTACCAATAAGCCAATAATACTGTTTGTATTTCAGGTCAAGTTCTGTCCTTTTTCTTTTAACGTGCTCTTTCCATCGTAGCTTGGCATCAAGAGTCATACCCAGATAATTTACTTTTAGATCATACGGAACAATTTTTTTCATTGATGTTCAGAGGAAGAGGCTGCGTTATATTTTTGTTAGTAAAATTAATATGTATAGGTTTCAATTCGTTAAGCTTAATCTTACATTTTTTGGTACACTCTACTACAGAATTGCTAGCTAGTTGTAATCTTCTGGTGGCTCTTTCCTGCTCATGATCAGTTGCAAGAAGAGCAGTGTCATCGCCAATGTTGCCAGGGTTATATTTTCTTGGATTGGAAGATCACTAATGTATAATAAGTAGAGAATGAGCCCTTGGACACTTCCTTGAGGTACCCCAGCTTTTATTTCTTTTAGGTCGGAATATTCATCCTCCTGTTTTACTCTAATTACACCAATCCTTCATGCCAAACCTTATAAATGGCTTGGGCCACATCTAGGAACACTGCAGAGCAATTTTTTTTCTCTTCGAGGGCACGCTCGACAACATCTGTTATTCTATGGATCTGGTCAATTGGTGAATTTTTCTGTCTAAACCCAAACTGATAGTCCGGAATTAATCTATTTGTTTCAATCAGAGGCCTTAACCTCTTAAGCAGAAGCTTCTCCAATAATTTTGATACTATTGGTAGAAGTGATATAGGTCTATAAGGTTGGACATCGTTTGGTGGTTTCCCTGGTTTCGGAATAATAATCATTTCTACAACCTTCCAGCAATTAGTGTTTTAGTCTGAATGCTGCATTGAAGAGGTAAGTGAGCATTATAATTCCTTTTCTAGGTAATTGCTTTAATATTGCACCTGTTATCAAGTCGAAACCGGGTGCTTCCTTAGGATTCAGATTATTTTTAATATCCTTCGCTACTTCTTTCCGATTAACAGGGGTGATTTTCTCCGAAATTAGGTTATCGAGTAAGGGTAAATTATGTTCTACTTGTGATTGATTTAGTGTAAAGATTTCGACAAGATGTTCAGCAAAGAGATCTCATTTTTGTTTATTGTCCTTAGCCCACTGTTCCCTGTCTCTCCTTATAGGCGGTGTAGTGGTAATGGGTCTCTTAATCTTCCGAGTCGCTTTCCATAGAGAGTAGGCGGTCTCCTCATCTGCTGTAAGATTTTGCAAATAGTAGTTTACAGATTCTTCTTTTATTTTTTGTATCTATCTCCTGAGCTTCTGTGTTTTGTAGTTAAGTATTGCTTTATTTGCAGGATCCCGAGTTTGTTTCCATCTTCTCCTTGCTATCCTTTTTTCTTTGACTAGAAGTCTAATCTCTTTGGGGTAGTTTATTCCTTTTTTTATGTGACTAATTTCTCTCGTATTCTTATATGCTGCTTTTTGAATAAGCTGTATAAAGTTATCAGCCTCTTCTTCAAGCTGTTCAGTGGTTCTTAGAACAATATTCAAGTTGATGCTTACTTGTAGCTCCCTACGAAAACTTTCCCAGTCAGTGGTTTTGTTGACTAACGAAGGGTGAGCAATTCTTTTTATAACAGTTTCGCACAAAGTTAGAATGACAGCTGAATCATCCGAATCTAAATCATAATTTTCCCCTACTTCAATAAAGTTAGAAGAAAAACCTTCCTTGTAATAAAAAAGTCTAACAGATCTGGAATTTTGTTAATATCTGTGGGCCAATAGGTAGGTTTACCGGATGAGTGAGTGTTGCAGTTTCTCTTTCGAATAGCTTTTCGCAGCTCTCTACCTTTGATTGTCGTTAATCTGGAGCCCCATTCCACATGCTTGGCATTAAAATCTCCACCAATAATGAACCTCTCCTCCGAGTGTTGTAGTATAGTTAAATAGTCCTCTTCCTTAAGATTATTGCGAGGTGGACAGTATACTGATCCGACAGTAAATCTTTGTTTTGTTGATTTAATATCAATCATTGTGCATTGGATATCTACTCGTTGTATATTACTTTCCTCAAAATGATTCCTTAATTATCATGTATATTTTAAAAATATTTTTAAATATACAGTGTGGTGTTTCATAGAAGTGGCACCACTAAAACATATTTTTTTTAAATGTAATATATAATCCTAATTTTTTCCCAATCTGTTGTAGTGTTGCCAAGATATTGATTATTTATTTTTCTTGAAGTAATCCATCTCAAAGTGGAGTGAAGTTATAAGGAGGTAAAGTAGAGCAGACTGTGAGTTTCTTTACCTCCTTATTGATTATTTTCCTATTTTTATTACTGTTGTACGATCGCAATAAATATGTTATTGTACAGACATATACATCTGGGTTATAAAAGTGTCACTTATACGTCAGAAGATGCCCCCTCCTCATTATTGTTGACGTGTATTGGCGAATTTTTACAGGAAAGATATTTCAAGAGTTTTTAAGGGTGGCTCCTTTTAGCTGGGAAACCCTGTATATATATTACGTACCAGTTCCAGAAAATCACATTAGCCGTGATATGCCGAAACCGTGAATGTTTACCTACATTTCACAATAGATTTTGCTCAAAGTTGGCTGTGGGCATCGCGTCGCCTTGACAACCTAAATGTCAATATGCAATTTTAAACGTCGTGCATTATCGTCAAGTATTATTAATTTTTATATTATTTTTGTGAATGAGTGACTGCGATATTTAAATTCAGGGAACGCCAGCAGAAATTTAAATCAAATAATCAGTGGCGGATTAACCCCGCAGAATCCTTATGGAAAATGGCTCTAGGTCAAATTGGTCCAAACTTTCGTCACTGACAGGTTTCGGTGAGTAGATAAAAAGTGTCCATGGGCGCCCAGCGTTAAAAACTCCCTCTGTCGAGAGATATCTTCGTCCGAAACTAGGTTCTTTTTCGCTGCCTAGTGTCCTGCAATAGTTTGTCAGGCTTTCCATAGCTCCTATATGAATTAACTTAAGAATTTCATTCATATGCCGATTTATACTATATCATAGGGTGCATTTCAGGAAAATATTTTTAAATATACAGGGTGGCCCAAAAATGTGTGGTAACATAATGCTGTCTTTTTTAAAATGGGACACCCAGTATTTTATTACATGATTAGGTTCGTATTAGTGTCCTTTATAATTGCCAAAAATTTATTTCAATTGGTTATGTAGTTTAAGAGTAATAAATTAAAAACCAAAAAAAAAAGGTTTACAGTATTAGAAAAAAGGAAGTAGGAGTCTTAGAAATAAGGAAACTGTAGTGCATATGAGAGAGATTCATTTTTTTTAAACTTGCTCAAGAGTACGTTTATTTTTCATTTTAGATACAATTTTCATTTGTAGAGGTTGTTTAGAATTAAAAGTTATGTCCGTCAAGGCCTTCATCCAAAAAATTTTAAAAATGCTTATTTTCTTGCCTTAAGTCGTCTTGCCAGTATTTGATCTGAAATGATGAGGAATGTAAATAGATCATTTGAAGAGCGTATTAACTTGTGTTCAGATCAACATGGTAGGCATTTTGAACATTTACCGTAGTTGATAATTATTAATCTAGTCGCCTATGCATAATTTTCATAATAACTGTATTTAAACAACATAATTTATGGCAATTATTTGGAGAACGCCTGTAAATAACTTATATGCATCCATTACAAAAAAATAATTATTATTAATTCTACATCCAATAGCCTAATAATATGCAGGGTGTTCCATTCGAAAATCTGGAGGAAAATTATTTTGAAATGTGTCTTGTTTGAAACCTAATTATAAACACCCTGTATAAAATAGATAAACGCTATTATATTCACAGTATCTATAGTGACCTCTTGTCTTAAATTTCACTCAATGCATTGGTTAAAAGTTATTTTAGGTAGTTTTTTTGAATTTTTTTCTAAAATTACAAAACTGTTTTTTGAGTTTTTAATTTATTACTCTTAAACTACGTAACCAACTGAAATTAAACTTTAGGCAATTATAAAGGACACTAAATACGAACCTAATTATGTAATAAAATACTGGGTGCCCCATTTAAAAAAAGACAACATTATGTTACCATACATTTTTGGGCCACCCCGTATATTTAAAAATATTTTCCTGAAATTTACCCTATAATATAGTATAAATCGGCATATGAATGAAATTCCTAAGTTAATTCGTATAGGAGCTATGGAAGACTGACAGAGTATTGAAGGACACTAGGCAGCGAAAAAGAACCCAGTTTCGGACGAGGATATTTCTCGACAGGGATTATATACGCTGGGCGCCCATGGACACTTTTTATCTACTCATCGAATCCTATCAGTGTGGAGAGTTTGGGCCAATTTGACCGGGAACCATTTTCCATAAGGATTCTGCGGGGTCCTTTGCCGCCCATAGGCCATTCGATAATTGCCGCCCGAAAATAGTGCAAGAAAAAAAAAACGTCGCCCAAAACTTGATAATTCATCAACATAAATTTGTTGCCAGGCCAGGGCATTGTTTTCCTAAAAGTTGAAACGGCACTGCAAATAATTTATTGTTAGAAAAAATCCAGGGCGAGGTACGAAAAATAAGTGTGTAAAGAATTTATTGACTGATGATAATCATGTGAGCACCTATTCAGAAAATGTTTTACTGGCATTTCGATAATTTACAGTAAAAAAAATAATTAAGTCGTAGAAAAGGTATATACCGGGTGTCCCAGAATATGTGGGCAATCTCCCGGGTTCAGATAGAACACCCCTACGGAGATACGGACCCATAACGGACGTCCCTGGAAATCGTTGATTTTTAAATAATTTTTTACGTACTAGGTTTACTTTATTCATTTTTTTTACATCCTGTATGATGAAGGAACGACAATAATATTTTTTTCGATACTCTTAACCTTAAGCTGAAAAAAAGGTACTCTTGATCAATGTCGATAAAATGAACTATTTTCGAAAAAAAAAATTTTGTTCAATATGGTTTTTTGCATTGGTTGTTGTTTTATGTTCATAAAATTCCCTCATTGTTGCTATGGTATTTTTCACATGTACCGATTTAAATAAGAATATTTATGCCAGTGTCAGTTTATGGCAGTGTCTTGAAATTTGCGATTTTTCTCCTTTGTCTTATTAGTTACTAACTTAATAATGGAATTTACATATACTGAATATGGCGACATGCATTTAATATATGAACAAACATATTTTGTGGTGTAGGAAGAAAAATTTATATTAACTTCTCCTGTTATTTTTAAGTATTCTATTCGAACCCGGGAGATTGCCCACATATTCTAAGACACCCTGTATAGTACACAACTCGAGTGGTAAGCCTATTTATTACAAACTCTTTCGAAGTACATAAGTTTCGACATCGTGTTACCACTCTTGGTATGTAATATACTATTTTAGGAAATATTTTTGAAAAAATTATATCGCAAATCAATTTTCATATGAATTTATTTCTGTAACATCGAGACTAGCAAATAAAGAACAGTTCAACAACTATTCAATATTCCAATATACATCTTTATTCTTTAGTTGAAGAACACTTTTTTTTTCGTTTCAAAACAGAATCCCGAACAAACTCTTAACTAAAGATTTATTTTTATTAACCGACTTTAAAAAAATATTCATGTATATTAATGTTGTTTTCTTTTTCAGAAATATCTCGTCTTTTAAACAACATTTTCGTTCAAGAAAATCCTTTGAATAAGTAACGAAAATTCGTTTCTTACTTACTTACTTTCAAAGCTTACTCGATGGCTGAAAAAATATTATCTTCATGAAAAATTTAACAGTTTTATTAGCTTGCATTTAAAATATAAAGAAATTGCTTCTTATTAAAAAAAATTTATGTCAGAGACGTAGTCTTCTATCTCTTAATAAAGAAGAAAATTTTTTGTTTGATGTAAAAATAACGGTATCTGCAAATTCATGAGATTTACCTGGATATTCAAAGAGATTTAATAAACGTTTTTTTGAATTTGACCGAATTTTGTTCATATCCGACCCATTTAAATATCATATTTTCTAAATTCATATTTACCAAAATCAGACCAGAACACTTTCTTTAAAAATACTCTTTTTTAGAAAGTTTTAAAACTATAATTAGTCACAAAAACCTGCGCACTGAACAAGCCGCGAAGGTCGGCTTCCTTTTGAACAAGGAAGTATTTAGCATGCGTTCTTGAGGAACTGAAAAATTATTTTTGTTTTATCTTGTTTGACGCCCTTTGTAGCATAAACAACAAGTAAACAGGGTGTTATGGAAATGACGTATTATATTTAAATGGGTGACTCCTGGGGTGTCCTAGAGAAGCGCTACATATTTTTTTTTAAATCGAACGTTTAAAAACTGGGGTAATTCACCCCTAAACCCACACACAACTCCTCGGCACATTCATATATGAACATATTACATTGCCCAGCTGGGTAATAAACAGATGTTCTCGCACAATGTTGCCAAAATGTTTAAAAGTGTAAAACTTTAGTTTCTTATAAAAATAAATATTTAGCTTACTTAGAAAGTAAATCCAAGACGCGATTAACGAATCCAGGGCACAGACACTTTCAGTTCTTTTTTCTATGGGAAAACTTGCATCACATCACGTGTCCTGATGATAGTGTGGGAGTGCATAATAAGCTTATCACTAAACCCCAACACTAACGCATAATTACACTTTAGAATAACACACATAGAACAAGAGCACTTAATCATTTCGCAATAGAAATAATGAAAACGCTAATTTCTAGGGGCCATTAACCCTTTACTAAAGATAAAATGTAAAAATTATGTTAACAATTGACAGGAACTACCCTTTGTTGAAATGAATGGTCTAGTCCACCTTCGGGCCAGTCGAACTTCCTTTCCGAGAACTCTCCGCTAGTAGAGCCAGCGTGGTTGCCATTTCCGAGACTACAATTATACAGGAAAGTAATATTATAGAAGGAAATTCGGCAATTTATGATAGTCGCTTATAAAGCATCGAAAGTGGCAACGCTGTATTTTTAAATATTAACCATATTGTCCAAAATCAGCTGTTTTTAGATGTTAAATACATTATTTCCCAGACAATAAGGGCGTATTTTTGTCTATACAGTAGCACTTTAAAATACTAATTCAGATTGAACGGTACTTAGATGTGTTGTGACGCGAAAACTAATGTGATTTTGTGATGTGAGTACTTGGTGTTTTTTATAAATGAAGTTGGTTTTAAATAATTCCGAATAGGTAAATAAAATTGCATTTTTTTTTCTAAAGGGTAAGTGGCATTTATAAACTTTTAAGTTGTCCAGATCTGACGGGTGTCGTTCGAATTGAACAAATGAGAACATACCTGACCATTTATAAACTCCGCAGCGGTTCGTTCGAGTCAGTTCAAGTTTATAAATCACAGATTGTTTCCCAGCGAACTGAACGTAAAAGTATATAATAATGTACCTTGAAAAATAAACAACTTATTGACTTTCTAAAGAGTTTACCCTGAAGATATGACAACACTGTTGAAGTTCACTGCCATATGTTGCTGTGTTTACCTTCCGAACAGGGGCAGCACGTGCTAATTTTTGGTTTGACATAAGGTCCTGTACAGGTCATATTAAATTAAAGCACCATTTTTGGATATTTTTCTTCAATATGTTTTCATCTCAGGAATTGCCGGTTTAAATATAATACGTCATTTCCATAACACCCTGTATAGTGTGTTAATTATATTTTTATGTGTATTTTGCTTCCTTGTTATTATTTGTTATTTAACGATTCCAAAAACAAGATTATTGTATGGCAATTAAAATATCACTAGCCTACCACTTGACACTGAAAAATTATTTTGTAATGAACCTAATGGAAATATCCTCAGAAATAAAACAATAGTATATATTTAATAACTGTGATAATTTTTTTTCGCGCTCTTTAAATACATAAAAAATTAATTTTGAAATTATTTGACCTGATATTGTAGTTTTTTTTTAGAAAATTTTTTAAATATGATTAGTCTCAAAAAATCGCAAATACCTTTGCCTGGCAAGTTTTTCACTAATTTTTTGCAGTTGCTCACCCTGTACCAAATAAGCTCTTACTTGTTCGGGTTCATTCGCATTTCAAAAAATAACGTTCTTCACAAAGAAATATTTTAAAGGCGATACAAGAGAATTAATCGCGTTGAAAATAAGTCTGGATTCATTAGAGTCTTAAAAGAGCTTCTTAAAGAATATTATTTTTGTAAAGTAGCTATAATAATTGTAAAGTTAAAGCACGAAATATAATAATTTAATTTTTTTAAAGTGATCACCATGCATGTATCGAACCGAAAGTATACCCTGTTTCAAGCAGTTTGTTCGAGTCTGCCTAATCCGCATACAAATTTTCATCGTTCCCCGTCAAGTAGTTCTGAAACTTTCGAGTCACCATATTAAATTATTATAATATTTCGTTCTAAATCAATCATTATACAACAAATTAGGTTTTCAGAAAATGTAGTGTATTATCTTGCCGAATAAAACTAGTACCTAAGCCAACAATTCCATTATTGAAATCAGTAAATTCAACCAATTGTCAGAGAAAAAGGACATTTCAAAAGTGTATTTTGTCGTTATATTATGTCTATAAAATGTTCCATAATCATTGCAACATAATAAAACATTTTATGACTATACAATTATCACTCTTTACTAGACAGGTTGTAAAACGTTGCTGAGTGAAATAATTTAAATGAAGCCTGTCTTTAGTATAGTTGATATTTTATTCTCTGATCGAGTTCCAGTACAAATAAAAATTCTGTCTTAAATATTATATTTATTTTTTGCCAGCAGATACCGGAACAAGCGCGGATCCAGGACAGGTCATGACCCCCCTTCCCCCCAAACAAACAATTCAGCACGAAAAATATCATAGATAGCGGTTTGATTAACGCGCAGCGTATTACTTTTCGTAACTTTTCTTTATATGACCCCCCAAACCGAAGTTCTGGATCCGCCCTTGTACTGGATGATGCGTTAGTATAACGTGGTAAACCCATGTGCCGATTTTAAATACATTTTGGTGAACCAATCCTAAGCTATTCAATTAAGCGTGATGTCAAAACCACGAAACTCTCATAGTTCAGGTAATACAGCAAACACCAGCAAGTCATACTGTGAGAATGACAATGTCAATATTTGAAAAAGAAATTTTTGTGGTGGTGTTTGTTACCGGAACTGTACCGAGGTTTTGCCATCACCCAGTGGCGCCTCGTGACGTTGGGAATGGTGAAATTATTTTTTTAATTTTATTTTTGTGTAACGACCAAACAATTACTTTCTAGGCATTTTAAATGTAGGAAGACAAAAGTAATAAGAAAATGCGTTAGGTAAAACATATTTTTATTTATTTTTTAATTTTACACAAGGAAATCAACTTCTGAAAAATAAGAAAGGCTTTCTTAGTGTATATAGCTGTCGAATACTCGTAACAATATTTATACAGTCCACTACTAATACTACTATAGCCATCTACGAGCTATCAAGAAAACCGAATGATGTCCAATACTACTACCGCCATCTACGAGTTATCAAGAAAACCGAATGATGTCTAATACCACTACGCCATCTACGGCTACGTCATTAGGCGCCACCAAGACGAGAACAATAGTTAACTGTTTTATGACGAGAACGAATCGAGCCACGAGACTGACAAGTTGGCATTCTTCATATTTTCAGTGTTTTGTAGTTTAAATCCTTAAATAAAATGGTTTAAAATCATATCGAGGATCGTTTATCCAAATACACAACATTCATCGATCATACACAATAGTGCTTAAACGTAAAGTCCATTGATCAATAACAGCCTCATTAAGTTTGGAATACCCTCTATAAATGAATGAATGAATTTTTTTTCATATATTTAATTTTTAAAGTTTCTAATGAAGTCCCTAGATTTACTCTTTGTGGGCTGCGTTACATTAATTTCGGGTTTAGGTCTTCCCGCATTCTTCACTTCAATTTCTTGCTCCAGTCAGTCAAAGAGCTAAAGTTATTTCTTAAATAGTCCACCGTCAGCTATTCATTTTAACTTAATAAATATGTAATATTAAAATATTAAAACATACACGCTCGAATTTCTAACTAGATGCACGAACAGACAACAGTGCGGTGCACACAAAAACTGTTAGCCTTTTTCATGTTAAATCGCCATAGCCCGGCTATCCTCCGCGGCCACCCGCCACCTGTTACTACAGAGAAACTGCACTACTTAATCGCACGTGCGAGCAAGTCTCGTCATAATCGTAATTTACCTCGACCGAGGCACGGTTGCCGGATCTATACAGTTTGGTTTGACGTGGTGACGGACTTTATACGATAAATAATATTCAATGAATATAAATTAATATTTTTTATTCGTTTTGTTTTGGGGGTGCACGTGCTCATGTGCTCCTGCATTGCCATCACCTTAAATTATTGAATAGCTTAGGATTGGCTCATCAAAATGTATTCAAATTCTGCACATGAGTTTTCCATGTCGGCCTATTCAAGAAGTTATAATGCAGTTTTTATATAAAATGTACATTGTAGCCAATATTCAGCCATTTCAAAAATTACATGGGATTTCCTATATTAAATCAACGACCCATAACCTGATATAATAATAATAATAATAATAATATAAATAAATTATCTTTATTTAAGAGTAAATACAATTAAATAGTGTCGAATTCAAATACTGTAAATAAGTATGTACATGTGTCTGTAAATAACATTCTCTATCCTACAAGATCTTATCCATGACCGAGACATCTATAATATTCATTCACATTGCATGGTTCCATTTCCAACAGAAAATTAAAAATCTTTTTCTTTAGTCGTTTTAAGTTATCTATTTTTTTTTATATCGTTTGGCAGGTGATTGTAAAGTTTTAAGCATTGATAGTATGCACCCTTTTCTGTCATTGCTAATCTATATCTTGGGTATGTATGTTCTAGACTTCTTGTTGGATATATTTGTTGTGCTTCACACTTAACAAAGAACGACCTATTCCTCAAGAAGAAGAGTATGCATTCTTGAATAAACAGTCACTATTCTATGTTCCCGGAATTTTCCCCTACATGACTCTCGATAATGTAGATTCATTAAAATTCGAAGAACTCGTTTCTGGCAAATAAAAATTCTTCCTATATCTCTGCAATTCCCATACATGATAAGTCCAACCTTATATGTGATTCAAAATTCGCATGGTACAGCATTTTCTTGGTTTCTGGGGAAATATATTTACCTAGTATACGCATACTATAACATACCCTATTTAATTTATTCAGAACATAATCGACATAACTGTCCCAAGAAAGAGTATTGTCTAAAAACAAACCCAAAAACTTAGTTTTACATTTTAATTCTATATTAGAATCGTCTTTTATACATAAACTTTCAGGTTCTTCGAATCGTGATCTATTCGTTCTGAAAATATCTATTCGTTCTGAAAATAGAGGATTGGACTTGATCGAACAGTAAAGAAGTCGTCGCCGACTAATAAATCGTCTGATACAGCTCTGGCGGTAACTTCTTCGTATTTTTATTTGTATTGGAATTCGATCAGAGAATAAAATATTAACTATACTAGAGAAGCGCATGGAATAATAATTAGTTAAAAACCAAAAACAATAATTGATGTGGGAGCTTCGAAAGTAATTTTTTCATGATGGCAATAATTTCCTTGTTGCGAGGAAGTGTAAGAACTCTTATACTAAAATTTATTTTGTTCATAACGTTGTGTAATAATTAAATTCCCCCCCTCAGGGATGCCTAATTTAACTAATTTTAAAATATATTCTTTCCCCTGCACCATGGAGAGTTACCTTTCATTAATTATAATTTTACCAAGTTGTGTTATAAATCTATATGAATCTTATTCTTTAGGTACGTTCGGATTGGGGTTTTAATTGGATAGGTTAGATACCATTAGGGGATCGAATTTCCATTAAAAAACGCTAATAATAAAGACGAGAGGAAAAGCAAAAAAAATATATATGAAAACGTAAAGAAGTGTAAAATAATGTTATTTTAAAAAATGTGTTATTTTACTTAATATTATTATGATTCGTATTATCTCACTAAATACGCCAAGCCATGGCCAAACCTTTCGATAACAGTCCAATCAGTCTGTAATTTCCTGAGTAATGATAGACATGGTCTGTGTCTATATTAAAACGTACAGCGGAAGAAACCAGTGAGTTAATTTTTGCAACAGGTTTATCGATTCCGCCACAAATAAGAGGGGGGTGGGTACTGGGGGATAGTACCCTTGCCCCCCCAGAAGCGGCAATTTGCTTCGAAATAGAAGAAAAGTATGCTTATGGAAACCGTAAAAACAAATAATGCCAGAATATCCAAATTCCAATATTATCTATAAAATACTTCGAGAGAAGTTATCTGAATTCACACCTGTACTGAATGTGGTCATTCGTACTGATTTTAACAGTACTGTTGTCCTACTTAGTCCCAGAATGCAGCCACTATACAAAATGTACCGGTTTGGGGACATAAATAAAACTTGATAATTTTACTCGAAACCTCGATTTGTATAGACAAAGGTGACAACGCTGTAAACTGTTACATTTTCAAATATATGAATAATTTCAAATAATATAGATCCCTCAGAATCAACAAACAACGATGAAATTATTGATTATTTGGCATTACAAACGTAGAATACAATTAAAATGCAAGCGTAATTATGTTTCATGTTTTTTTCAGAAACGCTACAAAAATGTTTATTGTCGCATCATGTATACCTACGTCAGTAGGCTGGTGTGAAAGATAAAAAGACACATAAAAAAAAATCTAGAGAAAAGACTAACATTTACTCTCGTGAGTATGTATGTCAGTACCTCCCTATCGCAGTTTAAATTTTAGTAAAAAAAATTTATTTTTTATTTTATCTCGTATATTAAATTATTATGAATGGAAAAATAAAACTTTGCTACGCCAATGTGTGGTTAAATAGTTGGGTTACGCGCCAGTGAAAAGTTTATCAAAATGCATTAAACGGATCAAAAGATGTGATGGTACAAAAAGAACTTCAAATTATAGTGAGTCGTTTCGTATATTCTTCAGTGTAGAAATTTTTTTAAATTTTATCCTTTAGTGTTAGCGATCCGTAAAAAAGTATTAGAAGGAGTTATTGCTGTTCTTATGTAAAAAATTTATTAACTGAATTATTTATAGTTTAGTAGTTAATTAGCCTTTTTTCGAACCTATTATTATTTGGTAAGTTACGAAGCTGTAATTAAACGGAATAGCTAGGGGACTGTGTAAATATGGTAGGTTTGCCATTAAATTATGAGAAAACCGCATTTTAACCCTTCGTTAGGCACGTAAATTTTACTAATGAATTTTGGCGCATAGTCAGCCAGGGTAGCTCAAAGCTGAATAACAACTCCTTTTATTGATATATTTTAATTTTAAAAATCGTACTTTCTTTCCTTACAAGAGGAGGAAGTATTTTGCCGTACCACATAGAAATTGCCAACAAGAAGCTACTGCGGCTAAGCTATCCAGCATATTAGTTATTTTATCTGGTAAATGTAAATATAAATAAAATAAATAAATTATGTCTTTATTGTAACATTTACAAGTTACAAAGGACGACGATGAAGACTACGCTTCCTCACTTAACCTACACAAAACCCAACATTTCTTATTTCCAGACCACCCGATGATCCTTATACAATAAGGGCGTATTTTTGTCGACACAGTAGCACTTTAAAATACTATTTCAAATTGAATGGTACTACCAAGAAAAGGAAGCCCTCTCCATTGATAGGATGCAACAACCTGTAAACCGGTTTCGAACTTCTCGTCAGTATAGTGTAGGTGTACATACCAATCATCAGAGAGGACTTTAACTTAACGCCGTACTATCGACGGTAGTCGACAAAATACAGCGCGCAGCGCAGCCAGGTGGTTGCATCCTATCAATGGAGAGGGCTTCCTTTTCTTGGTAGTACCATTCAATCTGAAATAGTATTTTAAAGTGCTACTGTGTAGACAAAAATACGCCCTTATTGTATAAGGATCATCGGGTGGTCTGGAAATAATAATTTTCCATATTGGTATTTGATATTAATACCACCTGACAAGCATAGACTTTCTATTTCTTAGATGAATTTACATTACTTACTCAATTTAATAATTTTCATTTAGAATCAGTACAATTTCATTAAAGCAATAAGACAGAGTCAAACAAAAACAGGTAATATACTCGTATGTATATAAAATGTATATGTGTATAGAAAATATTATAAAAATTACTGATAAACGCAAATTTTATGTATAAGACAAATAAAAATAACCTTACTAAGTTTAGTCCTTATTATTTAAAAATACCCAGGTAAGTTTATAGGTGATTTGTCATAGTATTATTTCGTACTTCTTGACCTTCTGTACATTTTAATATAATTTGATAATTTTAGAATATGATACTTATAGTTCCGTACAAGGATCAAGGAGGATACGACTTTGGTTCACAGTGTTTGAAGAATAAACAATTCACATTCTTAGGTAGGCTTCCGCAGGCGCGTCAAAAAATTTT
This sequence comes from Barypeithes pellucidus, assembly GCA_963991005.1. Classification (NCBI taxonomy): domain Eukaryota; kingdom Metazoa; phylum Arthropoda; class Insecta; order Coleoptera; family Curculionidae; genus Barypeithes; species Barypeithes pellucidus. Next base: position 41,171,981 of record OZ022559.1, read on the forward strand.
CGTTCTCGATCACCAAAGTAGTAAACATAGATTCAAAAGTTTTGCATCACTCTGATTCTCGAATAAATAATTACGTCATAGACTAAATATTAATTCATTGATAAGTTTAAAATAAATATCAATGAGTTTTAAAATTTTTTATTTTACCACAAATTTTAAATCTTCCAAAAAAAAACTTAACAGAAGTAAAAGTTATTTATATTGTATAATTAGTGAAATTAAAAAAAAATTTGCTTCTAATAAAGTGAATTTCCTCCTCTGGCCTCAATGCAAGCTTGAAGACGTCGCCACACGCCGTGCGTAAGGGACGCAATCCGTTGTTGTGGAATAGCCTGCCATTCCTCGGAAGCAGCGACGACAAGCTCCTGGAGAGGAGGGGGATTTCTTCTAACGCGAACTGCCCTAGAGAGCATGTCCCAAGCATGTTCTATCGGGTTCATGTCAGGGGACAAAGCAGGCGACTCCAAGCGATTGATTCCCTCACTTGCTAGATATTCATCCAGAGCTCTAGTACGATGGGGCCGGGCATTGTCGTCCATAAACACAAAATTGTTACCAAGAGCTCCTCTCCACGTTCTAACATAAGGAGGTAGAATATCCCTAATGTACCTGTCGCCAGTCATTGTGCCTTGAACGTGGACTAACTCAGCACGCTCGTCAGACCTAATACCTGCCCAAAACATGGCGCTTCCTCCGGCGAATGGAGGCAAGGGGCGAGCATGGGTAAGTTGAGCAGCTCTTGTTGGTTCTCTCCAAACACGAATCCGGCGACTATCGTTTACCAGACAAATCCTGGTCTCGTCGAAAAATAGGACAAAATTCCAAAATTCTTCCGGTAAGCGAACGTGCGTTTCAGCCCACTACAGTCGACGAACTCGATGGTCATATTGTAGTTGTGAAACTTTTACTGGTCGTCGACATCTTCAACCGGATTCAAGAATTCGTCTTCTTAGTGTAGAGACGGATACGCGAACTCCAATTGCATGCGTAACATCTCTCTGAAGTTGTGGGACTGGCATAGTACGATTCTTCCGAATTGTTAACGTAATATAGCTGTTCTACTGTTCGTTAGTAACACGCCTTCTATAACTTCGTTGTCTATCTCGCACAGAATTGGTCTCTAGATAGCGATTCTATATGAGAGAGACATCACTTTGAAAACCCCTATTGTTTCATAAACAAACTTTTGGGAATGACCTTCTTCAACTAAAGCTACTATTCTTGCACGATCAATTTCAGATATTACTCGGCGATTCATTTTTACACACTGAACCGAAAAATTTAACTGGCCAGTGCCAACAAAATACAACGCTAAAAATGTTATCTTAAACAAATGTCTTGACAATATTTTTGTTTGCTACAAAAAATGGTATCGTTTTTACTGATAAACATAAATAAACATTTAGAAAAATAATTCATTCCTGAAATTATCTTAACATGCCAAAATCAGAGTGATGCAAAACTTTTGAATCTATGTGTATTTCGTACTCTAGATACAAAAATGACTATTATACTAAGCCGGCCCAATACGGTAGATTGGGGCAAAGAGGATAATTTTTTTGTTGTTACCAATTCTGGTAAGTGCCTCCTAATTTCTGAGGAGCATACAGAGGATGTCAAAATAAACCTAATTTGTAATTGAAAAAAAAAATTCTAAGGTATCCCTTAATGGAGATACAGAGAACTTTTGACATGAGCATAAAAACTGATTTATCTCGAAAATCGTCAGATTTATCACAATAAAGTAAAAGTTCCTTTTTTAAAGAGGAATGACCGAAGTGTTTAAAAAATCGGTTTTCAGCTCTGTCGAATAACACCAGTCAACGGCCTAACGAGTGTAGTGCGTTCCTGACTTCCCTGACGATATAAAACATCTACTGTAGCATGGTTTAATGAATCTTTATGGTAAACATTTATGATTTTCTAGAATGAGAGGGTATTAAGCTAGATATTGAAGTAATCTCAAATAATCCAGGCTTAAGATCCTTAGCAAAACTTATGCTTAATAGTTTTTGGGGGAAACTAGGTCAGCAAGAGAATCAACCTAAAACTAAAATAGTGAACAGACCAATAACGCGAAGAATATTTTTCCTTATTAAAAAATCCTTCAAATAGTATAAACTCTGTGTTTCCAGTCAACGAGGACGTAAACTACTCATTTATAGAAGACAGTTATGATGTAATGCCGACAGTTAATGTTTGACTTGCAGCCTATACAACTGCACAAGGACGTCTCAAACTCTATTCATACCTAGAAAAAATAGATGATAGGGTTTTATATTATGATACTAATTCCATTATTTACACACAAAAAGATGGAGAATGTCTTCCTCCTACGGGAGAATTTATAGGTGACATAGTCGATGAATTAACCGCTTTCGGAAAAGATAAGTTATATAAAAGAGTTTACTTCAGGGGGGCCCAAGAACTATGCCCTTAAGGTTTACTCTACCATTGCACAGGAAGAAAAAAATTATAGTCAAAGTAAAGGGGATGTGTCTAAAACATTCAGCTTCGAAAGTTGTTAACTTTATAACAATGAGAGATATGATTTTAAAACCCGAATCCGAACCAATTAATATAATATCAAAAAATATACGTCGAACAAAAGAGTATGAAATAATTACAAAAGAAGAATCAAAGATCTACAGACCAAATTCTCTAAGACGAGTGTTCACGGATGACTTCGGTTATAATATAAAATATTAAAATTTGATTAATTATATATGTTCAAAAGATAAAGCCAAGGTATCCCTTTGAGACTCTGTATCTCCGTTAAGGGCCTAGTTACCACGGTCAACCAAGCCGAAAATACATCTATATGAAGGTAAAACATGCATGTCGGTCCCTAGAGTTTAATTGAAAACAAGAATTAGTAACCAATATTGGACTGGCAGTTCAGAGAATCATTAACGAACGAAAATACGTCATATTTGGTGTTGTTTTCACACAGAAAACAGTTTATTTTTGTATATATGTATTGTATTATACCTTCAAAATTTCACGTGAATGTAAAATTCACTGTGAATGTAATATGTCGGTTCTCGGAAATGAAGTAAACATAATATTCTTTCACTAGCTACTCTGGTTCTCTAATCAATTCACATGTCTTATATGCGAAAATTTTTGGAAAGCAGGCGTTGGTTTTTATTATTCTATGTACCGAAATTGTACAAAACACGGAAAACACAAAACTCAGATCATGGGCCCAACAGGATATTAATTTTTTGTTATCTCTACCAGGTCTGATTATATTCCTATCCTTTTTCTTCATATGCAAAAACATGATGTAACCATATGATCGAACCGCTGTGAATTGTCAATTGAATAAATTTGATTGGTCTGTCAATTTAGTTCAATGGGTTTGCCACCAGAGGGCGCTTGATAATATTATTCATTGATGAATTTCATTGATAATAATTAAAGATGGGCAGGGCCGGGTTTGTTCGGGTTTGTGGTCATCCTTTAGACAGAACCGCATTGAGAAGTTTTGTTTTTGTAATTTTATGAAATCAGAAAAATAGCACTTTGGCACCATGGCAATTCGTGAATAAATTCACTAATCAGACATTTAGCGTTGAAGTTACTACAGGAATAAATTCACGAGGCACTTCACAATTGTAATGCCCGCTTTTAATAAACGGGTCACACTGTAATAGATTTATGTATCAAGGGTACTAAGTATATGATTATGCCCTGAGGGCGACAGTATTACAAAGCCCCCTCGGCTTCGTAAGTCGCCCGAGGGTATATATCTATAATAGTACCCGTGGTGCATACAACTTTTATGTCATACCAGTTCATTTTGAATTATAAATATAGTATTCAAATTTAATTTGATTTACCCATTTTTTATTTTTACCTGCGACATTATTATAGCCTGCGTTTTTGTTGCTCAAATTTTTTTTATTCAAATGTTTAATCTGTCGAAATCAAAAATGGAACAAGGTTTTGAAAAAAAGGCTGAAAGGCAACCCAATACCTGTTACCGAGAAAATCCAGAGACTCATACGATGTTGAACACTGAACACAGTTACTGAAGGATATTTAGATGATAGCATATTCTCAAAAAATTATGTTCCAAGGATGTTGGCAGGCGTACCATCTGGATCTCGCATTTCCTTGCAGAAACTAGAGACCCAGACAATGAATCATGAGTCAACCTTTGCTGCTTGTGAGAAATTAGGAGGTACTTAGCTGACACCTTGAATGGTAGATGGGACTTTTCCTTCCCATAATTGGTTATCGATTTACATTGATTCAAAAAGCAGCCAAAATAGGGCTAGACGTTCCGCCGTATAGAGAAGATTTGTCTCGGTCTGACTTTTTTTCATCTAAAAATTTGTATCGGCACCTTATCTAAAAAGTATTCTGTTCAATTTTCAGAAGAAAGCTTTTCAAGCGACCCTCGTTTTTTGTCACTCCTATAAGATTTTATTAAAAATACACAAAAAGGACAAACATAGAAGTAGCGAAATAAATTACGACTGACGAGTGGTAAGCTGTGAAATAAATAGTCAATAAAAATTATAATTTAACTAGCGACTCGAACCTTTTACTCGCCATATAGTCGCTATATTTATTGTCGGTTGTCCTTTTCCCATTTTTTCCAAACATACTTATTTGAACAATACTCCATTAAAGCTTCACAACAAAGTTATGAGGAAGAAAAATAGAAGCTCTCCGGGAAACACAAAAGTTACAATAAATTGTAATTCTACGTGTTCGCCATTTCGGAGTCGCAGTGTAACAATAAATTTCAACGTTTTATTGTCAAACTTTAGACCTTGTCACAGTAAATATATTTAACGAGGGTTTCGTTGTTTTTTTGTGGCCTATATGATTTTTAGATCTTTCTATTTAGTGTGATCTGTGATAGTGGAAAATGATGATAAAACTACTATTGCCTGTAATATATTGTAGACGTAAACATAATCATATGCTTCGAATTTAAAGAAAAACTCATCAAATATTGACCTTACCTATGGCCTTGAATTAAAAAGTATTTTTACTACGGTTGTGCGTGAAATAGATTTCTTCTATTTGGATTTCATAATGGCTACAATATGAAATGCAATAAAAATTGAATAACCTGCCACTTTATGAAACTGAAATTTTTTTTTATGTTGACAGTAAGGCTTACTTTGATTTCTTGGCATTATGGATTCGACCAAAATTTTTTATAGAAAACTTTAAAATACTAACCTTTAACCTTGCAAATAGATCATTTTTACTAGTTATTTATCTGAAATACCTATACTCGGAAATATATAACATGCTGACAGTGTCCGTCAACTAATTTCTAGTCACAACTATAAAACAACATAACCTAAAAATAATAGATCTTCCAGTTTATGCTCTATTTCTAAAGTTTTAATCAATAAAGTACTATTTTTATTTTTAATTCAATATTATATTACTTTATATATAAAGTTTGTTTCACGAAAAATGGATATAACTTAATGACTGCAGTAAAAGTACCTGCGGCGATCCCATTATTTATGACCGTTTGTTATTATTATGTGGAAAGGACCGGATTGTAATAATTATAATTAAATATAGGCACATCAGGTAGGTTAGGTTGCTTAATTTATGTTTAAATATCTTTTTGTGGTAAAATTTGTTAGTTTTTATTTCTTGCTGGAAGAGTTTAGTTGTATTACCGATATTATTTTACCAAACGTATAAAAAAACAGTATGTGGCGTCCATGGAAAAACATTGATGGTGCTTCTTCTAGTGTTGCAGTGAAGAAAATGCATTTATCTCTCGATGCTAGGGAAATTGTAAAAAGAGTATATACTTTTTTACTCAACAGAGGACTTTATGCTAGTGCTGCTGCGACTGAAACGTCTGATTTTACTAAGATACCTCTGACTACAATGAAATGAATCGCGTCAAATCCCATTAAATCTAGAAAGAAGCGTAAAGATGCCCGTTTCACCAAATGTTTCGACGAAAGCGACAAGGACTTGATAAGGCGAAAAATCGACACCATGTACGAAGAGCAACGCGTACCTACATTAGATTCCCTGAAGCAACGGCTCACCAATGATGACACCCAAATAAGTTGTTGCCGCACTAGCCGTTGGAGAGTTTTGTCGGAAATGGGATTCAGATACCGCAAAATTGACAAAAGGCAAGTACTCATGGAATCCCACCGTTTACAAAAATGGCGTCATGAGTATATAACTTCTGTAAGGAAATCCTGTTCTGAAAACCGTCCTATAATTTACCTCGACGAGACTTGGTTTGACACGCATGAAACACCATCCAAAGGCTGGTCTGATTCTTCCGATAAGTGTAAAACAAAAGCTCCGTCAAATAAAGGAAAAAGAATAAGCATTTTATATGCTGGGTCAGAAAACGGTTGGGTTCCAAATGCCTTGTGGCTTTCTGCAAAAAACATTAAACACTCTTGTGTGGACTATCATAGCGATAGCGATAGCGAAACAGAACTATCTATAGAATGACATTATAAATGTAAATAAATATGACTAGTAATATTTAAAAAAAATGTTATTTCATTTGATTACATTAATCTAATCATATCATTACTTGTTTTTTTTAGTCCGTCCCGTCATACTTCACTTGTTTATTGCCAAGCTCTTGTCGACACAATAGGACCTACCCAGGAAATCATTAAGTTATATCCATTTTTCGTGAAACAAACTTTAGATATTTATAGTTACTGTAGACATTTCCTGGGCATTAATTATTACTTTTTTACAAGTGCCTCGAAAGTGCCTCTTTTCATGCATGTTCACTTCGCAGAAAGTGGCGCTTTCCAGACCTCTCCGAGAGGGCGGACGGGAAAGATTTTTCCCGTGTACTGCCCGCCCCTCATAGTTTTTAACTGATAAATAAATAAAACCAGAGATGTCGAGTGCGGGGTTTGAACCCGTGACTCTCAGATCGCCAGGCGTATACTCTGCCACTAGGCCACCGAGCCATACATATCAACGATTATACAACTCCATGTATATTTTTCCCATATAGAAGGATGTGATTAATAAGTGATAATCATTTAAGTGATTATCACTTGGTGGTCACATTGTTGTAATTGTCATTTTTTGACAAATTACTTCAGAAGTAATTTCTGTCAGTTCTTGTTACAAAATGGCAAAAGAAAGATTTGGTAAAATTTTGTTGTCTAAAGTCGACGATGCTATTAAAAATGTGAAGCCCAAAAATACCGAGCGTTCCGACAAATATGTATGGAAGCAGTTTACTGAGTTTTGCCTTGCGCGAAGTTTCGAAATTGAGAAAATGTCAACAGACAAGGATTTGTGCAACATTTTAAAAGACTGGGCATATAATATGCGAAAATCCGACGGAAGCGATTATAAAGAAGGTGTGGTCAAGCTTTTATGGAACAAAACGGCCAAAATGCTCCAGGAACTATATTTTGAAAAATATAATCGCCACATAGATCCATTCAATGACATGGTTTTTCAAAGCGCCCGTTTTGCCCGTAATGCAAAACGAAAAGAGTTGCAGGCGGTACCTGGTGCACGAAAGGAGAGTTCCACGGGTTTGACGAGACAGGAAATAGAAAAAATGGCCTTTAGTTTGGATGAAAATACCCCAGATGGGCTTCAACGGAAATTTTTCCACATAGCTGCATCCGAACTAGCATGGAGGGGAAATGAAGCAGTTTTTTTGCTATTGGAATATTTTAAGGAGGAAAAATATAATAACGGGTCTAGTACCGGTCGTCTGGAATACAACCCAATATTTTCAAAAACGGCGCAAGGAGGAGCAAGTCGGACATGCGAAAGTAAGTGGCTTGTAAAAAATCTTGTGAATCCGGAGTTATGTCCAATACGGTTATATTTTAAGCTAATGTCCAAAAGAGGCGAAAACATTAAAACTAATCGATTCTTTTTGGCGGTCAATCAGAAATGGAAACAGAATGATAATTTCCCATGGTTTAAGAATTGTCCAGCAGGTATTAACATTATAAGAAACTGGACAAAAATGGGAGCAATCAACATCGGCCTAGATACGAAAAATAAAAAGATTACGAATCACTCTAATAGAGCTTCAACAGTAAGTGCCCTTAGCAGTTCAGGTGCTAATCTCCAGGAAGTTATCAAAATAACGGGCCATAGTTCTATAAATTCTGTTACTCCCTATCTCCAGCTCAGCGAGCAGCATCATCTGAAGATTTTGTCGCAAATGAGAGCCGAAAATACATCGTCATCTACTTCTGATGCTGAAGCCCAATTTCAAACACCTCCAACCTATGATAATAATTTATCCAATAGTTCAAGTTTTAACTATAATAATTGTAATTTCGTAATTAACAATAATTACTGTAATAAAAATGTTTAACTCAGAAAGATATATGTACTTTATTTCGTTGTATAATCCTTTGAATACAACTCGATGTTTCGGTATTACCTAATACTTTTACCTGACACTCAACGGGTTACCCGGCAACACTACTCCTCCTTCGGAGTCGTAGTGTTGTTGCCGGGTAACGCGTTTCATGTCAGGTAAAAGTATTATTCGGTAATCCCGACACATCTTGTGGTATTACATTCGATAATAAATAGATATTTATATTCTCCATGCGCGAGTGTTTTCATGTCATGTAGACAGGAGCAGACAGGATCGTATTGTTTGATAAATGTCTTTATTTATTTGGCCTCAAAGACTCGGAGCACTTGTAAAAAAAATACGGTACATAGCTCGGGCCGTCGAAGGCTTTACGGACTCGTGCGTAAAAGCCTCTTTTCGGCCCTTGATACGTAATGTAGTATTCCTGACGGAGTACAACTTTCTTCCTGACTCATTTTTCTGAACTTTAATAATATATTTATTTTTAATTATGATGAATGGGATCGGCACCATCTTGGTAAAAAACATTTTAATAGGAAGCGGGCTCTTGCGGTACATCACTTTAAAGGTGGTTGCGAGCACTCGTGCCCAAAACAAAACGGTGGGTTTTTGAAAAATAATAGTAATCATAATATACAGGGTGCCACAAGCACGGGAAAGTAAGTAAATCAAACATCGTGACCTTTTAAATGGTTATCTTTCAAACTGTTTAAAAAAAATGAAATTTCGTTCAAGACACATGCCCTTTACTTTTAAAAACAATTATTAGTCTCATAAAACTAAGTTTTAGGAAAAATCATCTCACATAACCTCACAAATAGCAGCTATTCACACTATATGATTACACGGGAACGTTGTTTTAATTAATTTTGGTCCTTTTTTTTTCTCGCTTAGATTTATTTTTTAAGTAATTAAAAATAAATACGATTCCTTCAATTTAAAAATGACACACGCGACGAACGAACTGAAGGAAACCTTCAAACTACTTCAAACAGCGTTGTTCTAAGCTTTAAATTATTGTACCTGCTGGATCAGCAAAATTGTGCCGAATTTTATAGAAATGGACCAGCACGGCGCCAAAAAAAAGGACGCTACTTCACGGGACACTTCTAAGAAAAAAAAAGTCGTTCCTTCCCCAAGAAAGTGAACTTAAAAAAAAGTCGATACTTTCAACAGCCCTACATAACAAAACAAATCCTTGGATGGAAAGTAGGTATACCAAAAACGATTTGTAAGCGATTAGTAATCATCTGCTAAATGCACTAAAAAAAAACTAATTTCACAAATCGATGGGAAATCGGAAGCCATTTTTTTCATCGAATTTATAAAAAATTACGAATGAAGTGAATTAAAATTATAAAAACATTATACGCGATCTCCGTTCGTGAAGAGGAGCATTAAAACTAAAATTATATCCTTTTCGAAGAGAATAAAATGTAAAATTTGATGAAAATATTTAGAAGGTAACCTAACCAAACAAAAACTGACAACAAAATGCATTCAGCAGAACTACAAATCAATGCGCATCGTGACGTCACCCATTGAAAATCGCTTATAAACCGATGGGTTCGGATGAATACAGCCTTTGTAAAATGTACCGAATTCGGTACAAAAGTACGCCTGTAACAACCTTATGTTCAAAACGACGAAATGACTCGGCTTACATCCAGTCGGCTCGGTCGCCGTAGCGGGCTTGTCAGATATCTTGTCAGTTTCAGACGGACTGCGTCGGAATACGGTTGATTTTATTTTATAACCAATACACGCACGCACGTGTGTTTGTTATACAGTGTAATGAATTAGTGTGACAAGTGCCTATCTTCAAAAAACTAATTTCACACATGTATGTGTTTCTTTAAGTGATTTATGGTAATTTGTTCAGTGTTTCATATGTGTTCTGTGTCTCTGACGATATACAGGGTAATGTTCTGAGATTGGAAGAAAAACGCCTAAGGGGTTTTAGAGTGGTATATAACCACTAAAACTGAAGATATCTGTGCCTGGAGTCCATGCTAGTTCAGTGTCATCGATTTACTTTCTATATAGATACTAAGGTAAGCTAAATAATTATTTTTATAAGAAACTAAAGATTTACATTTTTACACAGTTTGGCAACATTGCGTGCAACATTTGTTCGTTCAATAGGCCTGCAGGGTAATATGATACCTGTGGGTTTATAGGTGTGTTACCCTACTTTTACAACGTCCGATTTGAAAGAACAAATATGTAGCGCTTCTCTAGCACACCCCAGGAGTCACCCATTTAAATATAATACGTCATTTCCATAACACCCTGTATACAATATATTAATTTTAGTTCAGATGTTACAATTTTGTATGAAGTCAATTTAACAGCTGGCTGATTCTTATTGCTTTATGCCAAATGACTCAATTTTTTTTGGCTACGAATAGGTACATAATATTCTGGGATCGTAAAGTACTCGATAGGACCTTTAAAATGATGAATCGCAAGATCCCACTTCCTACTCAATTTTTCTTATCAAGATGGCGCTGATCCGCCATTTGGAACTTGAGCACCATGAAATATGCAGTTCTCTGATTCCTATTACATTATGCCAAGTTGTATTTATTTTCTATGACTGGAAATGAAATGCAATTTTTAAAGCGCCGCCATTTTGACTTCGTTACGAATAGAGAAATACTTTTCTGGCATCGTATGGCACTCGAAAGAACCTTAATCATGATGGATCGCGAGACCTATTTAATTTTCTTTACTAAGATGGCGCACATCCGCCATTTTGAACTGACATTCTTTCGTCAGAAAGTACTTTGCCTTCCTCCTATAGGCGACAAGCAAATTTGGTAAAAAAAATGACAAATACAAATTAGTACATATTCTTGCCCTTTAAAACTTTTTAAATATTACCCTATAAACCACTATGAGGCCCTTAAGCAATCGTGCACAATTATTTGTTACGCCACTGTTGTTACTTATTACAAATAAATATGGTAAGATAAACAATGAGTTTATACATAAACGCTAAATAATTTCATTTATTTCTCGTGCCATACGCTCCAAACCAATACGCCCTGGACCTTTTTCACAGAACTATTTGTGCCGAATTCAATTCGCCCCGTTATACTGAACAACAAATCAATAGCCAGTTAACCATCCGCAAAAGCCTTAACAACTTCAGCTGTTTATTTAACTATGGCATCACAGTTTCGCATCTGCCGCAAACTAAACTTAGATATTGAAGCTGCAAGATATCGAGAAGAGTTTAATTAATGCGCATTAAGCAGCTCAATGGATAAAACACTATACAACGTGTCCAAGATAAGGAGGGCCAGTACAGGGATCTCGGAAACCGTACGAGATACGAAGTCGGTTAAATGGAGGTAAAGTTGCGCATTTACGTGTCTAATAATAAGCCGTTTAGAAAGTTTTAAAATTCCGAGTAGTTCCGGAGATATCCGGAAAAAACCGAAATTCTGAAAAACCGTTTTATTGTTTTCCTGTTTTTTTTTTTAAATCGAATTATAAAGTAAATTGCACTTTCGCATGGCTTTTTCTGCTCTATCTAACAGCGTTAATTGTTTTGTAATCCGACGAGTCGTCTTCGAAGGGCCATTATCAACTTTCCTTTTTTAAATACGGTCCTGTTTTCCTGATCTTTTTTTCTCCCAAATGCAACGATGTATGACACATTCTCGTTTAATAACGTTTCGAGGGTTTTTTGAACAACATCAGGAGATTTTGGGATAGGGTCCTGTATTTCTCCTAATTTTCTATCTCAATAAGTAAGTTCTAATTTTTTACGTATGTTGGACTAGTTCAATATTCAATAAATAACAAATAATTTAAATAATAAACCACAAATAAGTGAACAAAATACAGAAACATTATTTCAAACTTCTGTTGATTCTAGATTTAAAAGAAAAGTAGGCGCTTGAAACAAAAAAATTAAGATGGTGACGCGTGATTTGTTTCACTTGACATTCTCATTGTGATCGTTTGAGAGCGTTTTAAGAGGTTTTCTATTTTCCAGAAAATATGGAACATAAATTTACAAATGCTGAAAAGTTTGATATTCTATCGCATGTTTTATTTTATCTCAAAAAAACTGTTATGTGACAGATAGAAGACGTTATTTGTGCTTAGAGAATAACGGAAACCACTTTGAACACCTGATTATGTACTTCCTTACTTTTTCGTTGTTCATTTTATTACTGTTTTGGAATGATTTTTGTTCACTTATTGGTGATTTATTATTAAATTATTTGTTATTTATTGAACTAGTCCAACATAAGTAAAAAATTTAGAGCTTACATATGAGATATTATTTATAAAATTAGGAGAAATACAGGACCGTATCCCAAAATTTCCTGATGTTGTTCAAAAAACACCCGAAACGTCATTTAACCACAATGTGTCATACATCATTGCATTCGGGAGAAAAAAAGCTCTCAAATTCCAATATCAGGAAAACAGGGCCATATTTAAAAAAATAAAGTTGATAATGGCCCTACGAAGATCGTCGGATTACAAAACAAGATTAGTTACACAAGTTAGATAGAGCGGAAAAAGTGGCAATGCAAAAGTGCACTTTAGAATTACTTTAGAATTCGATCTCAAAAAAACCCAGGAAAACAATAAAACGATTTTTCAGAATTTCGGTTTTTTCCTCCTCTCCGGAACTACTCGAAATTTTAAAACTTTCTAAACGTCATATTATTAGGCACGTAAATGCGCTACTTTATCTCCATTTAACCGACTTCGTATCTCTTATGGTTTCCGAGATCCCTGTACTGGCCCTCTTTATCTTGGACACGTTGTATACATATACATATTATATGATTACTACTGACAGGCGTGTTTGAAAAGAAGTCTCTTCGAACGCACAATCTGAACAATTTTTTTAGGTTTTTTTAAACTAATTTATATAGTGTGTCCCGAGTACTTCACTGGAATCTACGTGAAAAACTACAAAGAGAACAATTGATTTCTTTTTGATAAGTTACAGGGTAACCGAAATATGGGGGGGGGGGGGGGTATCCCAGAATGTAAAATTCTCAAAAACATCCCTTACATCAATAATGAGGAGGCATAGAAAAATTCTAATTGCGACATCTTTTGTTTACAAAAAAGTAGTGCAGTGCTGCGAAAACCTCATCCTTCTATATATCTTCTATATAATAACGGAGATACCCCGTAAAACCACCGAAAAATGGACACCCTGTACTCTCTGCACTAGAAAATGGCATCGCAAACGCTTTAACTGACTTGAACGAACCGCCGCGGAGGTTATAAATGATCTGGCATGCTTTCATTTGTTCAAATCGAACGACACCCTGCGGAACTAAATTCAACTGAACTGCAACCTAAAAGTTTATAGGGGGCGCCTAATAGTTTTGTTCGGTTTTGTTTATTCGTCTTTTTTTTAAACTGAACTGAGAAGAAGGTAATTTATTGGAAACAGGGTCACTTGCTTAAATTCCTTGGGATCATACCATACTAACTTGAACTAGTGCAAAATAAGCTTTAACAGAAATAATGTCTGACTCACCAGTCTCGTCAGCGCTTAAATCAAAATGTATGCCTATTCAGCCATCTGCACGAGCCTTAACAATTTCAGCTGTTTATTTAACTAACGCAAAACAGTTTCCCATCTGTATCAAACTTAATTTGCGTTCAAATGAACTAAACTTATTGAAATAACGAGATATCGAGAGAAATTTAATTAACCTTCCGAAACTATTTTAAATAATTAATAGAGATTCGCTTAAATTAGATAGTAAGATTTAATAAATGTTAACTAAATGACCCCGTGTGGTGAAATGTTCAGTACCTGTTCTCCTAATTTTGGATTATATAATCAAAGCAGTCAATTCTCTATAGCATTAACTTTTTGGGAAACAACGGAAATCCGTGTCTGCCTCTTTTCTAGCATTAATAATAATTATTACAAGCTGGTCGTCTTATCGTATACAGGGTGTTATTAAGCGAAATATACACTTTATATGAAATCTCAAAATTTACGTGGTCGCTCCTGAGGCCCTTCGCAATCAATATTTTATTAAGGCAGTCTCGAGGTTCAAAAGAGGTTAGCGTATTATAGCGATGTTGTCATACTGCAACACAGAATTCTAAACGCACGTGTTCAGTTTTTGACAACACGACGTCTTTGACGCGCGTTATCACTTCTTTTTCAAACTTTTTAGACAAATAAAACTACAATTTTAAGATAAGTACTCTCTTACCTTCGATCTTATTTTATTTAATTATAATTAAATTCCATAAAATAATAAAACACAAAAGGTATGTTTTTCAACAGAATCCACAGTAGATAATCACACAAATTTGAAATCACATCACAACATTTCTTATTATGAATTATTTCACAACAAAAAAAAATCGGGCAATACAACTAATAAAACGTTTAAAATTCGTATACGTCAAGCACGTGGAGCCCTCGACACGACGTCGTTCCACTCCGCAGTCTCGAAACATACTGAAGTATGAAGGGCGCGCCGCCAGTATTCAACCAAGGGCACACGCGGTGTGATCTGACAACACTGTTAGTAACTCAAGTGACCCACATTGTTGCTAAGTGAAGCCAGATAGAACGGCGCGTGGGTAAGAAGGGTTTTTACCTTAGTATTTAGTTATTCGATTTAAAAAAAAATAGTAAGTATATAGACTTTCTCTAGGACTCCCTAAATTTAAATATAATAAGTCATTTCCATAACACCCTGTATATATAATTATTGTAATTTCCTATTTGGTTCTTTGGAGCATGAGAGTTAGTAAAACTTCTATTTTTGTGCGATAAGACTGAAACTTCCCAGAGGTCGAGATTGAAATGAATTATTTGTTGGTTGGACTAATATTTTCTATTAGGCATTATTTTTTGACAAAATAATTATCTACTTACGAGATTTTGGTAACTAAGCTAGAGGATCCGATATACTCTTACTTTTCCCCTATTCAGGTAAAATAACTCTTTGTTGGCCCCTTGGGATAAATTCTTACTTGGCCCATAGTAGGGACTTTTCTTATGTCAGGTAAAATTAGTCACTTGCTAATTAACGAAAAGTGAAATAGATACGGAATTATTATTAGATGAAAATAACAAAAATAAATAATTTAAAATTGTATTTATTTACAACCAATCATATACAATATTATTGCATTTTTATAATGATAAAGTTCTTAAATATCTCCCGATACTAATTTGATTATTAGTTCTGTCTGTCTTTTTTATTCTTTCATCTTCATCAAGTGGCAGATGAAGAAATTTTCAACATAGTGGACAATATCGGAGATAAGATTCGTTTAAAAAGATGAGTTAACAATTTGCTATCAGAAATATTGTATTGCAACGTTAACATTTTTAGGGGTGGTTAAAAAAATATTTTGGTTTATTATAATATGTATAGATAGGTATAGGTACCTAATAAAATTTTTACTTTATTACAGACTGAATACTCTGAAAATGATTTATCAAAAAAGTACAAGTCGTTAATGCTACATATTTGTTTCAAGGAAATATTCCAATTATTAACTTAATATAAAACTTTTATTTAAATAAATGACTATTTGTATTTACAAAAGTTATTGATTCGTTTAAATATATTAAATAGTTGAATCAAATATATCGATATTTAGTCGATGTGTCTTATTTATGTGGATAAAAAAGATATGTATTTGTCAGGATTAAATTGTGTCAAATAATTACAAAGTTGCTATACACATGTGTATTCTCGTTAAACAAATCGTTTGAAATACAGGGTGTTCCCTAATGACGTGCTAATATTTCAGGGTGTGATTCCTTAGGTAATTTTATAAAGAAAAGTTGATATGAACATATGTCCGCAATGGCTTAAATTTCTTGCTACAGGGTGTTGAATTTTTATTTTTTAAATGGTTATTTTCTAATATCTCCGAAAGTGCTTTAGATATTATTTTCAATTTTGGTATGTGTTAATAGGATATACAACCACAAATTTTAATTAGAAAAGTTATTCAATTGTTCCACCAATGGAGTCCCTGCAAACATGTCCTCTGATAGAGAGAAGACGGGCGGAAGAAAGCATGCCTTTCGTACTTTCGGACATATTAAAAAATATCAATTTGAAAAATAAAAATTCAACACCCTGTAGCAAGAAATTTAAGCCGTTGCGGACATATGTTCATATGAACTTTTCTTTATAAAATGACCTAAGGAATCACACCTTGAACTATTAGCACGTCATTAAAGAACACCCTCTATACATACGCATAATACATTGTCAAATTAACTTTATAACCCTAACCCTATAACAAACAAATATTTACTTGACGGTGCCAAATAATGTTTTTTTCCTGTGCACTCAATCAATAAAGTAATCCAGAAATATCCTTCCGATCATTTTTTTATTAATGAGTTGGGGGGGGGGGGGGGGGGCATGGCCCCTATGATGACCCCCCTCTGAAGCCGCCCCTAATTGGAACGTAAATTACTATTGTATTTGGATATTGTCATCAGCTTCCATTTCATATCCCACATGCACAATGGGTTTGGAAAGACATTTCCCTGTGTTTGAGTCATAAGAAAATAAAATGCCAAAAGTCAGCTTTGATCGACGGTTGACTCTATATCGGTCATGGGCTTTCCATCAGAGCAAATGTGCGAGTTTGCGTCGATAGAAATTTCCCCTCATCGGTCTCAATGTCGGCTTCGCAGGAATTAAAGCAGCACTACGGGCTGTCTCCATCAAAGTCCAAGAAAACAGTTCCCAGTAGAAAAATTTTACATTGAGCGAGTCGATATTCAGTCAAAACCCATTTTAGAAAACGAGAGTAAAATTCGAGCGTCGACGTCGATTCATAATCTAAGAGCAATTCTAGTTCTGAAGATGTCTAGAAGCTTCAAGAAACTAGAGCGATCCCCAGTACCGGATACGCCAGACTTCAACATGCGTGTTTTGAGTATTACTACGAATGTATCATCTATATATACAGGGTGAAGTGAAAAATATTACGTTAAGGAACTTTTTTTTTAAATTTTTGCCTAAAAAAATATAATTTTTATATCGATCATAGAAAAATATTATATTATTTTGACTTCCCCGTTATATCCTATACAGGGTGTTCCTTAATGATGTGCTAATATTTCAGGGTATGATTACTTAGGTCATTTTATAACGAAAAGTTCATATGAACATATGTCCGCAACGGCTTAAATTTTTTGCTACAGGGTGTTGCATTTTTATTTTTTAATAGGGTTATTTTTAATATCTCCGAAAGTACATTAGATATTATTTTCAAATTTGGGGTATGTGTTAATACAATATAGAAGCACAAATTTTAGTTAGAAAAGTTATTCAATTGTTCCACCAGTGGCGTCCCTGCAAACATGTTCTCTGTATTTTTACAAAAAAGATGGTACGCCACTGACATTTTTCTATATGGATATTTTTTTTATTAGCCCTGTCAATTCTACATGAAAACGGTCTCTTGAGTTCTTCTCGTCAGACGCACCTTTCTTGAGTAAAACCACTAAATTCATATTAAAAAAATTTTTAATTAACATTGTTAAAATAATTAATGATAAATGTTGTTTTATACAATTTGTTGAAGTGGGAAATTCGCTGCGAAGACGGCGGAAGCATGCCTGTTAAGTGAATGTGGCCATTTCCAACAATTTTTATAAAACAATTTATCATTAATTATTTTATCAATGTTAATAATAATGAGTTTCAATATGAATTTAGTAGACTAGAAAAACTCAAGAGATCATTTTCATGTAGAATTAACCAGGCTAATCAGAAAAAATATCCACGTGGAAAAAGTCAGTGGCGTACCATCCTTCTTGTAAAAAATATCAGAGGACATGTTTGCAGGGATGGCCACTGGTGGCATAATTGAATAACTAATCTAACTAAAATTTGTGGTTCTATATCCTATTAACACACACAAAATTTGAAAATAATACCTAAAGCACTTTCGGAGATATCAAATAATAACCATTTAAAAAATAAATATTCAACACCCTGTAGCAAAAAATTTAAGCCCTAGCGGACATATGTTCATATGAACTTTTCTTTATAAAATGACGTAAAGAATCACACTCTGAAATATTAGCACGTCATTAAGGAACACCCTGTATAACCACTAGTTTCTGGACACCTTGTTTAATAAGCAATGCCATATTACCCTATAATATATGTGGGTTATATCTATCTATTTGATCATTATACAAGCAGGAACAAAAGTTATTTTTTTACCCTTAGTTTCTTAACGCCCTGTGGAAAAATTCAGCGGTAGAAATTAGCTGAATTATTTTTTGTTTTGAAGTGTGCATTTTTCTTAACACAATGTTTTTTGGTTCACGTCATTAGCTGCTTTGTAAAAGAAGATACACATTTTTAAAGAAAGTATTGCAGTTTTTCAATTTTATTCACAATCCAGAACATTACATGATTTTATGGAGTAGCATAAACGAATATCCAACATTAATAGCGCATATTGCCACCTCATGTTCTTATCACTTCTGCCATACAATACGGGCTATTAATTATTTTTGGATATTTGTTTATGTTACTCGATAAAAAAATGCGATGTTGTAAATTGTGAATAAAATTGAAAAACTGCAATATTTTCTTTTAAAAAATAGATAATGATGGGAACCAAAAAACATTATGTTAAGAAAAGGTCACACTTCAAAACAAAATATAATGAAGCTAAATTCGACAGCTGTATTTTTCTACAGGGCGTTAAACTAGAGATAAAAAAGTTACTTTTGTTTCTGCTTGTATAATAATCAATATCTTCTTGCAAACTAAAATTCAGGAAATGATCCCAAGACACAAGTGCACACTTTGCTAAAAAATTCGCCAAGATCGGGCAACAATTAAAAAACATTACGGGACTATAAAAAGATCAAAATTTATCTATCGGGGAATGTATTTTGTGAATATCTTAGTTTTCAACCTTATTGAGTCGAGACGTACTTTCCGTAGAGATATATTAATAACACATTATGTAATAAGCGTTGTAAATAGCAAATTACCCACGATTGGAAATGTTATCCCTACGTAATTGCTCGAATTCCATTCCGTACTTTACCTACGATCATATTTATTAATTTTAGAACAGAATTAGGCTTTAATATTTCCTTCAACAATATTTGTCAGCAAACTGTCAAATTGTTATCGTAGTTTTAATAAAGTGACGTTTGAAAAAAGTCGTTATTGAAAGGAGAGCGTTGCTACACAATGTTGTTGAAAATAAGCAAGGGAGCCTTATTTATCGTGCGTGAAGTTAAACGGCAGTGGGCGTCACATATACAGTGTGTCCGCGGATGAGGGTACCCAATAGGGAAAAATCTTTATTAGTCATTTTACGACTAAAAGTCATTCTTTATAAAAAGTTCTGCTTGTTGAGAAAATCAATTGATGATAAAAAAATTTTAGATCCGATGTACATGGTGTTAATAAATTAGGAAAATATGAAAATGCTTCAAGAGAGAACTACCATTATTTATTATTTTTTACAAAAATTTTATAAAACAAAGTTGTTTATAAGCTGACGTAAAGTCTAAATACAAATTTTGAAATAAAAATTCGAATTTTTAAAAATGAAATAATATCAGTGGTGTAACATTGTATTAAATAAATACGCTCTTCTTTGGTTAACATTTTCGAAAATGCCTTCACGAAATCAGAATACTGACAGATGTAAATAAGATGCTGACGTAACATGAACGTATCTTGATTTTTTTGTAAAATGCAAATAATTACATAAACACCACTGTTATTATTTTATTTTTTTAAATTCGAATTTTTATTTCAAAATTTGCATTTACACTTTACGTTAGTTTATCAACAACTTTGTTTTATACCATTTTTGTAAAAAATAATAAATAATGGTAGTTCTCTCTTGAAGCATTTTCATATTTTCCTAATTTGTTAACACCCTGTACATTGGATCTAAAAAAATTTTATCGTCAATTCATTTTCTCAACAAGCAGAACTTTTTATAAAGAATGACTTTTGGTCGTAAAATGACTAATAAAGATTTTTTCCCTATTGGGTACCCTCATCCGCGGACACACTGTATAAAATCATTATATTGCCAATACGAACGTTCCAAACTACAAAAAGTGTCTCCCGCTATGGGAGATGGCGTGGTACTATTGAGTTTACGCAGTAGGGTAGAGAATTTTATCGATCGCGCCAGCGCCGGCCCGACATTATTTGTTTATTGTTCTTCGTCGCCATCTTTGGTTCTGGATGCTTTTTCAAATTACAGAATGAAAAGTGGTTCATCCACATTGTTGTCGGTATATTAGTGCTTATAAACTTTCATTACCTAACAACAATTTTTGTAAAGAAGTTTTTAATTTATGGTGATTCGATTCGTTGTTTGGTAGGTTAGTGGCTTGTTTTGTTTAAGATGAAAGAACACAAATGCATGGTGCTTTTTTTGCAAGAGTCGTGGATCAATACCAGGTATAAACTATTCCCTATTCCCAAAATAGTCAATATAGTCATTTATCCTTAATTTTTGGTTAAGAAAAAAGTGAGGTTAGGAAACATACGACGTCGGATGATCACATTAATAAATATAATAATAATAATAATAATATTAAAATAAAGCTGATCCTGTCGATTGTTACCAATATTCGGACGGAATTTGGCACCAAAAGTTTACACCAATCAGGGCACCGTCGGATCATCATATCGTCAGAAATCGTATGCATGGAACGCTGTCTTAAATTGAAATTTAACTAACCAGTGAAATTTACATTAAAAAAGTTGAAATCCGGTCGTGTTCAATGTTTCCTTTCACAAGGAAATTTCCGAGCAACGCAAACTCACAACGCCCCGCCCCCTTCGATGCCCATAGCGGGGACATAATTGCAGATGGCATTAGCAATATAATGGTTATATATATGTGGTGGGCATAGGTAAAAAATAATTCCATTGTCTGTTCTCATTGACCTAATCTAGATATTTTAACACTTGCACTATATTCAGCTATAATATAATGTCCACTACAACTAGATTGCACCGATTTTATTAAATACATAGATTAAATAGTAATAAAATTCAACTCTGAGCAATAAAAATTTACGTTAAACTTGAATTAATTGGATAGTAAAGAGATATCGGAGATTTAATTTTCTTTTAAATTTATGTAATTACACAATAAACATTTCGTGAGTAAGTTGCAACCTAAATTATTATTTTTAAATGCACTGGAATTTCGTCGTAACAATTTTCTAGATAATCAATAAAATATTTTAGTTTTGTTACACTGGGCAGTAATTATGTCTATATTATTATGATTAGATTTATTTTTAATGTTTTGGATCTTTTTCCTGTCTTTACAGGGTGTATTATGTTTAAATGGGTGACTCCTGGGGTGTCCTAGAGAAGAGCTACATAGTTTTTTTTAAATCGACCGTTTTAAAAGTGGGGTAACACTCTTACACATAGGTCAGTCCGCGCTACTGTACAACATTCCACCTAGACCAGTGGCGGATTTAACAGGTGGGCAAAAGCGCGCTTGCCCACTGCCCCCCAAGAAAGCGAGAAGAGGATTCAAAAATATGTAAATTTTCTCGATGTAAAAAAGAATACAACTTTTATAATGCTCGATGAATAAATGAAAACATTTTTATATTCATTAAATTCTTAAAACATAAATATCTTTCACTTTCCATGGAACACCTGACAATCTAATTTTCTAGGGGAGGGGGCTGAAGAAATTTTGCCCACTGGGCCTTTTTCCTTAAATCCGCCACTGACCTAGACAAAATGGGAATGTTGCCAAACTTAATGTAGAACTGAAATTGCATATACATTATAAAAATTAATTACTTACTTGTATTTATCTTATAACTAAAGAGCGAGACATCCAGGCACATACATAATCACTTGTTTTTTCTTTTTCATGGGAACACTCCTGTAAACACTTTATGCTCGAAGATTAGATTTTGACTGCAAGACAGAACACAATAATAGTGAAACAGAACCGATAGTTAGTTTCTTGAAAATACACAATAATAATAATACATAACCTGTTTATTAGATTTTATTACAAGCGACGGGACGAAATTTGACTTTTGATTAAAATTTTTACAACATTAAAAAACAATACTTGCAAGACCCAGCGAATTGTTGCGCGTGTATTGGTTTTATAGACGAAATCAACCGTATCGCCACGCTCTCGATCTTATACTGACAAGTCCGCAAGCTTGCGGCGACGTATAGGAACACGAACTACGTCAGCTCTTCGAAGCCGAGTATGTGTTGTCATTTTAACTTTTGTACCGAATTCGGTATAAAGTATTGGCTGCATTCAGCCCCAACATTTGCATCAAATTTTATATTTTATTCTGTGCTAAATGGATTATTTTATTTTTAATGCTCCTTTTCACTAACGGCGATCGTGTTTATAATTTTAATTCACCTCTTTCGTAATTGTTTAAAAATTTAACTCGTCAATCTGACAAAAAAAACTGACATAAATCGCTGTCAAATCACAAATCGCTTTTTAAATTCGATGAAAAAAATGGCGTCCGATTTCTAATCGATTTTGTAAAATTAATTTTTTTTAGTGCATTCAACAGATAATTACTAATCGCTTACAAATCGATGGTTACTGCAAGTTCACTTTCTTGGTGAAGGTAAACGACCTTTTTTCTTAGAACACTAAGTTTTTTAAATGTCCAGTGAAGTATCGTCCTTTTTTTAGGCGCCGTGCTGGTACATTTCTATAAAATTTAGTACAATTTTGCCGATCCAGCCGGTACAGTAATTTAAAGCTTGGAACAACGCTGTTTGAAGTAGTTTGAAGGTTTCCTTCAGTTCGTTCGTCGTGTGTGTCATTTTTTAAATTGAAGGAATCGTATTTATTTTTAATTAGTTTTTAGTTTAGTTAGTTTAATATTTTAAGCGAGAAAACAAGGACCCAAATTAGTTAAAACAACGTTCCCGTGTAATCTTTCATGTGAATAGCTGCTATTTGTGAGGTTATGCTAGAGGTTTTTTCCTAAAATTAATTTTTTTTATAGAAATTATGAACTAATAATTATTTTTAAATAAGTGAAGGTAAGAGAGCATGTGTCTTAAATAATATTGCATTTTTTTAAGAGGTTGAAAGATAACCATTCAAATGGTCATGACGTTTGATATATTTACTTTCTTTATATCACATTATTATTATTTGTTTTGCAAAACGTTTTTCGCCGTCGGTTTTCTGGGATCATATTTCTTCATAAATGACAGAATGAACAATTGTTAAAATTATAATTTTTTTTCTAAAGAGTTTACAGTGTAGATATGACAACACCGGCTGAAATGCGCTGAGGTCTTTTCACACTGCACACCTTTTATTTTAATTATTATTATAACTTTCAGATTTCATATAAAGTGTATAATTTCGCTTAATAATTCAAAGCGCCATTTATGGTTATTTTTCTTCAATTTATTTTCATCTCAGGATGTGCCGCTTTAAATATAATACGTCATTTCCATAACACTCTGCCTTAACAAGCAACTTTAAAACTAAACAAACTAAACAACAAAAACTTTTAAATAACTAATGCGTTCGGTTAACGGCACTTTTAAAAATGTAAGTTTTTCATTTTGAAAGATTGCATAGAGTTCTATTATCATGGCCTGTGGCGGATCTACCGGAGGGAGGAGGGGGCTAAAGGCGATATAGCCTTCTTCCCATAACTAACATTTAAAATGGGTGAAGTAAGGTGGAATAGCTTAGCACTCGCTAGAATAGATTCGTCGAGGGAGATTGACGTCCCTGAATGTTTAATACATTTTGCAAAATGAAGCCTCGTCGTCTAGAAACGTCAAACTGGGATTCAATATGTTTTATCCCTCTTCGCTTGAATTATTTTAGTATGTGTGGGATGTAGGTATTGTATTTTAATCAATAAAAAATGTGTCTTGTTTTAACCTATTACTTGTAAGGGACTAGTGTCCGGCCTGCCCTATATCCTTAAAATAATGCAACACAACATAGAACAACTAATGACGTAACATTTATAATAACATAATTAATTAATGAATGATAGAAAAGTTTTGGACTTGCATTGTCTTTATTTGTTATATATCACAACGTTTCAACTGGTAAGTATCTCCAGTCGTCTTCAGGTGAATACTAAATAAGAAAAGTAACTACAGCTCTATTTATACTAGCTATGTGCACTGAAGCATAATTGAGATGGGTGCAGACGTGCCTTCAGTTTTGCGCGATATTAGTAATTCTAAGCTTACATCTACTTAACAAAGGTTTCCAGATATTTCTTAAATCTAATGAAGGTTTACTAAAACAGCCAGGGTTCTGGTGTACGATAGCAGCTTCCTTGAACTTCCTCCAGTGTGGTTCTTTGAGAAGGATTTCGGCTTCTGTCCACCTGATGTGATGGCCGTGTGCTCAGGCATGGTCAGCTGCACCTGATTTTTCCGTTTCTCCTTTTTGAGTGTTGTTTCTGTGTTCTTGAATCCTTGTTTCCAGTGGCCGTAGTGTTTCCCCAATATACGATCGGCCACATTCGCAGGGGATCTGGTAGACTCAGTTTTTCCTATCTTTCTGGCTAGTTGGTTTCGTCTTCGTTAGATGGCTTCTTAAGGATTAAAGAACACAGAAATAACACTCAAAATGGAGGAACGAAAAATCAGGTGCAGCTGACCATGCCTGGACACACGGCCATCACATCAGGTGGACAGAAGTCAAAATCCTGCTCAAAGAACCACACTGGAGGAAGAGGAAGTTCAAGGAAACTGCTACCATACACCAGAACCCTGGCTGTTTTAGTAAACCTTCATTAGATTTAAGAAATATCTGGAAACCTTTGTTAAATAGATGTAAGCTTCGAATTACTAATATCGCGCAAAACTGAACTCAATTATGCTTCAGTGCACATAGCTAGTATAAATAGAGCTGTAGTTACTTTTCTTATTTAGTATTCACCTGAAGACGACTGGAGATACTTACCAGTTGAAACGTTGTGATATACTATAACAAATAAAGACAATACAAGTCCAAAACTTTTCTATCATTCAAGAGACACCACTGTATACAACCTTCAAACATAATTAATTAATGTTTATCGTAGGCGGGAAATTTCGGACGTCAGCGGTCCATTTGTATTCGATTTTTTTTAAATTATCTCTTTTAAATACGGACTATTTTCCAAAAATGATTAATTAAGTAGTGGCCGCTATTCAGAGGAAGTAGAGGAAGTGCCACTTCTTCGCCTTTGACGTAAATTATATTGACGCGTAACGATAGTCTGTGTTTATAAGAATATTTTTCCTTGCCACTTCCTCTATATTATCGTCCACGACCGCTACTGTAATTAAGTGTTAAAGTTATTTGATATAATGTAAAAATCATCAACACTTTTTCTTATTTACCTGAACCTTACTATATCAGTTTTTCTAGAATAAGTTATTTATCAAATTTAGCGATATTTGAGCGTGGTCCGAAAATTTTTTCGCTTTTTTCATAGCCCCTTCCTAAATCTAATCCTAGATCTGCCACTGATCATGACGTAAAAACTATAGACAAATTATTAAGGAACACCTATTTAAGTAATAAAAAAATCAAAAAACACACAGTCTGCGTCTCATCAAATTGTTTTTTCAAATTGGTTACATATGTTTCGCTCTTAAATGGGCAGACCAAGCATACAAAAAATCACAATTAATTAAAAAGTTGAAAACAAATAATACACATCACACGTCTCTTTGAATGAACAAACATCGACTGCCTGCTCACATATTCGCAGACAGCATGAAGTATCACGGACCTGGAAGAAATTTTGGGTTGGAGTGACAGTAACCAAGTCGAATATAACGCTAAAAAATCCAGGCAGCAGTTTTCTCTAAAAAGGTTAACATTACAGAACCGGATATAGTCATGGACGGGCACGCAATCCCACTGGCTTCATCTATTAATTTGCTGGGCGTCAATCTGGGAGGAAATATGTCTTGGCACAACCACGTTGTAGCAATCACCAAGATAGCTTCACTTGGTGTACTCTTCCGAACCAAGAAGTTGTACATACCTCAGCAACTTTTGATACTATACAACGCCCAGATTCGACCATCACTACAGTACTGCTCTCATATCTGGAGCTCTGCACCTAAACATACTCTTCGGCTACTGGATTCCATCGAAAGGAGGGCCATTCGTCTGATCGGAGACCACGAGCTGACGAAGAACCTCGACAGCCTAGAACATCAAAGAAAGGTTGGGGATTTGACTCTCTTTTACAAATATTTTCATGGAAATTGCTCGGCTGATCTTGCCCTCGTAATTCCGCCCAGAGCGGCGAATAACAGAAATACACGACGAGCCACTGCTACCCATCCATATGTGGTTAAGCCTAGTACTCCTCGAACTTCATTATTCAAGAATTCTTTAATCTGGAGGACTTCATCCTTATTGAACGACCTTCCCGAGGTCGTTTTTCCCAGCGAATATAATCTCCAACGATTCGAAACCAACGTGAATCGCTTTTACGCACACGCACCACTCCCAGAGTGCCCTAAAGGATTTTTCCTATAGCGCTTGTGTTTGATCATAAAAAAAACAATGCATCAAAAAAATTAAAGTAAAAATGGAAATATCTCGAAAACGGTTAGAGATTTAAGATCGAATAAGTTCTTTTTGAGAAATTGTTTTTCTTTTGGGGTCTTGGATTAAAAATCCTTATTAAAAAATTCTGCAAATTCTAATTTTTTACTCATAAAAACATTATACCGTCAACTTTCAATTCGATACATTGGACCATTTTCAAAGTATGGCTCATTTTCGAAAACAAACTTCCATTTTCAACACCCTGTATTTCTAGAACGAGAAACTTTTTGAAATAACTTGTAGAACTTAATTGGTCAAGTTTGATGTTTAGTATCTCCAGTTACTCTAGGGCCCATAAGTTATGAGACAGCCTGTATAGACGCGTACAAATGTACAATGAGTTTCACCGGAGACTTTATTTGAAGGTGAATGAAAGGTTGTATGACGTACTCAAGAGATGTGCGAATAAGAAACACACATTAAAATGTTTATTAAGTTTATGATTTTGTATAGAATACTTTATTTTGATATCTATTTATAATTTTCCTTTTCAAGGCCTCAGTGCCAGTTCTTGTAACTTGAGGTATCTAAATAAATTGTTTTGGAAAGAAATATCCAGGAGATTCAATTCGGGAGGTAATTTATAGGTCCGTTAGATCATACATACTATCTGAAAATCATACCGTCATGTCCGCTTTTTCCCACGCCCTCTCCCCTGATTTCTATTGGACATTTATAGAAAGTGATTTTGTTCCTCCAAGGAAAGTTCTGCATTTTTCATCACAATAAAATATAGCAACAAGTAAAGTCGGTACGGTGTATGAAGTCCGCTAAGCAATAAAACCTCTCGAACGGGGTAGTATATTTTAAGTATTTTCTAAATAAAATAATTTTACCAAAAAGCAACTACTTATTTAAAATAGAACATATCATCCTGCACTTCAGAAAATTTTAATTATTTCTTGGAAAATAGTAATTATTATATATATTTAACTATAATGATCCCAAAATAACTAAATTCTAGGAAAAAGTACCTGGGACAATCTTCAACTTATTGACGCAAAATGTTTTTTATTTGATAAATGAAAAAACTATGAGTGAAAATTAAACAAGCTAAAAATATTTATCGCGGTACATAATTCTAAAATAATTTTGCTTTGGAACCGCTGATTTTGCCCAGCCCACTACAGTGAACCAGTGGAATGTTCGGTACGATCAAGTATAGCGAAGGTATTGTGAACTTAACCGTCTTACTGTTTAACAACCTTTAATGAGTTAATCCGATATCGGACTTCATAAAACGAACAGACTTTAGATTCTTTTTTCAGCAAAGCAAGATAAGAAAATTGACAGTAATATTTCTATTTTATTTATATTTTGTCTAGCTATCTGAATAATACGAGCAATTTATTTTTAAAATTATATAATATCTACTCAGCAATTGCGTATTTTATATAGACTTGATAAAAAAAATGAATTGAAATTTCTGGTGCTAAAGGGAAAATAAACCATTTATATAATATTGAAACGGAAATTCCATCCCTGACAAACCATTTTCAAATATTCACCCTCTTGCCGAAGGGTAAGCACATTTTAAATTGATTCCGGGCGGCAAAATCTAAACAATTCATGCACCAACTCATGCTGTTAACATTGGGCTTTTACCATCTCGTCTGTAGCGTGTGTTATTTATATATTGTGTCCCAAATTCTATGCTCTCCATTGGGATCTCAGTTGTGATTAGGATTAGGTACATTAGGAAAGTTTAGTGTAATTTAAAGCCCATTTTATAATGCTTTTGAATTACCTGTGAGGTATTTGAGGAGGAAAAAAAATCGGATACTATATCCTTGGATCATAAACGTGGAAATTATCGCAATGCTTGAAGCAATTTACTAAATAAGATATATTTATTCGTTATTATCTAACATAGGAAGACAAAAGTCTTCCAGAGGTAACACACTACGACATTGTAACTAATCTACTAACATTATTATTTTATGTTAAATAGTATATTACGTACCGAGGTGGAAAGTGTTTCATTCCTGTCGAGAGAGTCGGTAGTTAACTAAATCTCTGGACAGTAATGAAACTTTTCACCGAGGTTTGTATACCATTTTATTTACAACCACATCTAACATCCACTTCTTATTATTTTGAATTAAAATGATTAATAAAAGATAAATGTCATTTTGACTTTTCCATTGAAAAATTAGGCTGAAATTTCAAATAACCGCAGATGGTAAAATAACGTAGGTAACATATCAAGATGACAAATATCATTTTTTGAATATGGTTTCCATGTCACTAAACAATATATTATTTTAACAACATAAAAATGAGATCAGATGAGAAATTTGATTTTGATGCTACTCCACCAGAAATTCAAAAAGCAGCAAAAATAGTAGAAGAATATCTTCTGCCAACTAAAAGCCGCCCGAGATATGACAAGGCATATAACTGTTTCAAAGAATGGTGTATGGGAAACAAAGTTCAAAATCCTGGTTCTGAGTCGGCGCTACTAGCTTATTTCAGTGAAAATGCCAAGACAAAGAAGATATCAACGATTTGGTCACAATATTCAATGCTGGGGACCACTCTATGAATTAGGGAAGAAGCAGACATATCTAAACACGCAAAGCTATTAGCATTTTCAAAAAGTGTGTTCGTATATTATTTTCAGATATCGATTTTTTTAAAATTACAAAAAAATAATTTACTTTCCACCCGGGTTTGTCGGTTATGACGGGACTTGCTCGCACGTGCGATTAGGTAGTGCAGTTTCTCTGTAGTAACAGGTGGCGGGTGGCAGCGGGGGATAGCGGGGCTATGGCGATTTAACATGGAAAAGGCGCACAGTTTTTGTGAAACGGAAATTAGATCCCTGACAAACCATTTTCAAATATTCACCCTCTTACCGAAGGGTAAGCACTGTTCGTGCATCTAGTTAGAAATTCGAGCGTGTATGTTTTAATATTTTAATATTATATATTTATTAAGTTAAAATGAATAGTTGACGGTGGACTATTTAAGAAATAACTTTAGCTCTTTGAGTTTGGAGCAAAAAATTGAAGTGAAGAATGCGGGAACACCTAAACCCGAAATTAATTTAACGCAGACCACAAAGGGTAAATCTAGGGACTTTATTAGAAAGTTTAAAAATTAAATATACGAACAAAAATTGATAGAGGGTATTCCAAACTTAATGAGGCTGTTATTGATCAATTTTCTACAATTAAGAACCGAAGAATGGACTTTACGTTTAAGTACTATTGTGTAGGGTCGATAAATGTTGTGTATTTCGATAAATGATACTCGATATGATTTTAAACCATTTTATTTAAGGATTTAAACTAAAAAACACTGGAAATATGAAGAATGCCAACTTGTCAGTCTCGTGGCTCGATTCGTTCTCATCATAAAACAGTTAACTATTGTTCTCGTCTTGGTTGCGCCTAATGACGTAGCCGATCGGTTTTCTTGATAACTCGTAGATGGCGGTAGTAGTATTGGACATCATTCAGTTTTCTTGATAGCTCGTAGTAGTATTAGTAGTGGACTGTATAAATATTGTTACGAGGGTTGCATGTGACGACGTTAAGATCCGACAGCTATACACACTAAGAAAACCTTTCTTATTTTCCAAAAGTTGTAGTTCCTGTGTAAAATTAAAAAATAAATAAAAATATGTTTTACCTAACGCATTTTCTTATTACTTCTTTTCTTTCTACATTTAAAACGCCTAGAAAGTAATTGTTTGGTCGTTACACAAAAATTAAATTTTAAAATAATTTCACCATACTTGTGAACCCCCTCTATCATGGGTCACGAGCCGTCACTGGTTATAAGGTATAATAAATAATAGGTGTGATATATATATCGTTGGATTGAGAATATAAAGTTGATTTAATAAAGCATAAAATAAAATACTACTACTTGAAAAGACAAGTTGATGATGCTTGTGAAAGAGAGGAACGAAAATTTAATTATCTACTAGATGAGAAAAACTGGCAATGAGATTGTAAAATTTATTTTCACATATTTTTTCAAATAGAATTAGAAATCAAAAAGAACGAAATCGTAAAAATTCGGTTTAGCCCAAATATCGAATTTTTTTAAATTTGAAGACATGACGTCTCACTAATGAGCAACTTTTGTCTAATTTGATAGATCCTGTATGTCCTGTGGTAAACGAGGATTTCTGTAGAGTGCATTCTTATCTGGGACACCCTGTATATTAATATGATTTTTTTTTATAAAAAAACCTGGTGAATAGCTATTTGAATTATTACTTAGGAAACACCCTGTATAGTTCCCATCACCTGTACCAAGCTAAGGTAAAATTATATCCACTTACCTGTTGTTATTGTCGAGAATAGTTAGAAGCTCGACAAAAGACAATTTTCGAAAAAAGATGAGTATAAAACATAATTTTTGGAATCATGTATAGTGCAAACTATACAGAAAAACCCCCAATGAAATCGCTTTTGTGTTATTAAGCAAGCAGGCAGAAAATTTATCCCGAATTTTCCGCTCCAATATTTTAAAAGCATACGACTAAAAGCATTCTGAATCGATATTACTTTGCGGAAAAGTTAATAAAGGACGTAGAGAAAATTGTAATGTCCAGGAAACGGATTTTTTTTAGATAAAACACGAAAAGTATCTAGAAGTTAAATTATTCGGAATTTATAATTGAGAATAATTTCCGCGATGTTCACAGATATAAATTTAATAGTCTACGTTGTTAGAAAATAATTTCTTGAGACCGTGATACCAAAAGAAAAACAACATAAATACTAATTAAAATATATCAGGAATGTTAATTAAAAGTTAACGAAAATTAGAAGGAAATTATTTTTGGCTAGAAGACTGAAACAAAAATATTTGATACATTTTTAAACAATGCAACCTGTAATCGTAATTTGAATTCTATGGAGCCAGCCACATAAAGTTCTTATAGTGTTTTCTCAGTGCCGGTTTAACCCTTAGTGCTTTTTTGAACATATGAGAATGCATATACAGTATGTCCACGGATGGGGTTTACACGAGGACAAATGGACTAAAAATTGAAAGATATGAAAAAAGTCACTCTTAATAAACGTTTTTGCTTGTCTAGAAAATACGATTCATCATAGGAAACTTCAATTTTTTTTTATACAGAGTGAGTAAAAACTGCACAAATGTTATTTTGCTTAAGAGTAAACATACTTTATTTTGAAAGATACGAAAAAAAGTCACTCTTAATAAACGTTTTTACTTGAATAATGAATAGGTGATACTTGTTGTCAATGTCTTTATTTAATGAAGTAATTATAATAATAATACGCACATTTTTATTAACATGATATACGATAACGATTTCATAATTCACAAATTCCACCCCCATACTCGACACATTTTTTTAATTGCTTTCTCAAATAAGTGAAAGAATTTCTGATTTCTTCCTGAGATATCGATTGGACAGCCTGGATAATTCTGCCCTTCAGTACTTCAATATTATTTGGTATTGCGATTGCAAAAACAATTATTTGTTTTAAACGGCCCCATAAAAACATATTGGCCAAGGTTAAGTCGGGACATCTTGGGGGCCACAAAACTGGGCCAATCCACCTTGGACCAAATCTGCGGTCAAGCCATTCTCTAACCTCACAAGTGAAATGAGCTGGACAACCATCTTGCTGAAAATACATATTTTGTCGAAAAGTTTCACGGGAAAACGGAAAGTTTATGTCACTTCTCACCTGTTGTAGCAACTTTTCTAAGGTTGGAACCGCTTTTAGTTCCAAATAAAACTTTTGTATTGTTCTCCTAATAATGCCAAAGTCGAAGCCTTCGATTTTTCGACAGCAGAGAGCCGTCTTTTTTTGACAGGAGATGACAACAATTGATCCGGGTTATTTTCTTTCCTTTCAGTATATTATGTTAATTTTTTAACTGCACCCACGCTTACTCCCGTATACATTGCGACCCATTCTAGCTTTCGCTTAAGTGGCAATTTAAATGTATTAATTTGTGATTCCTCTTCACACACCCTGTACACATTGGCAATCATTTCACGGGTTTGACTATGAAGGGTTTTACCAGGGTATAGTCATTCACGATCACAGTTTGAAAACAAACCCTATCACTACGCAACTGGATGAAGCATATATGGGCGCCGTTCTGGACGTAGGCGAACTAGGCGGGCGGCCCGGTAGCTTAGAGAGGCCCGAAATTCGTGCCCATAAATCGGAAAAATAACTAGGCTTAACTAGGCAAAGTTTATAGAAAATTCTATTATTCGGTAAGCTCTTGGTCAGGGCTCATGCGATTATAAAATAATTTATAAAGTCAAATGAAATAGAAATGTTGTGTGATAGTTGCCAAATCCTTTCTAAAACAAAAACAGAAGCTGTGCGGCGTTGCGATGTTTGATATTTTGCGAAAATACTTACATTAATGAATTATTTTTCTGCTACAAATGATTAAGAAAGAAGATTAAGTTATTTAATTTACGAATTCAAATAACAGTTGGGTGAATTCTTGACGAATTGTGTACCTGCTCCGATACAAATTCTTAAATACGCCTCTGGATACAGTAATAAAAAAAATATTAAGTGAATTTTGAATGCCACTTATGGAAATAATAGTTGACCCGTTTGCTTCCATTAATTCAGACATATTTTAATTTAGATGAACTTTAAAAAATATCACCCTCTTCCTAGCGCGTTTGCCTCTGAATACAAAGTGGGCATCTTAATTAGTTTCTAATTTATAATTTAATTTTTCGAGGGAAGATTTATGCAAGGCCTTCGTGGACTTTTTGTGTAGGGACGAAAAGAGCTTCGTCCATAAATATCCAATCTTGGATAAATTTTAACCAACCATATCTTTCTAAACACGAAACGGTATCCCAATTAGGGTAGATATTTGGTGTGTTCGATTAATATCCAATTTGTGAATACTGGGAAAACTTGAAATAATTTGAAGGACAACTAGATCTTCAAATTAGTTTTAAGGGAATCGAGTTTGGAGAAGACTGGAGATTTTTTTAAAGTATGGAACACATATTAATAAACTATGCCCAGTCGATTTTGTGCATGCTTGTTTAGCTTTCTTAAGGACCACTCTTTACAAGTGGAGATTGATGGATTTCTCTCAGACGCCTTCACTATCAATGCCGATGTTCCTCTAGGGTCCATATTGTCTCCCACTCTCTTCTTACTCTAAATTAACGACCTTCTAGTGAAGACTAAAAATCCGATATTTAGCTTTGCTGACGATAGCACACTTACCTCATCTTTCTCTTTGAATGCACAAATATCGGCTGCCGATGCACAGCTTCGCAGACTGCATGAAGTAGCACGCCTTAACACAGACCTGGAAGAAATTTTGGCATGGGGTGACAGTAACCAAGTCGAATTTATCGTTATCGCTAAAAAACCCAGGCAGCAGCTTTCTCTAAAAAGGTTAACATTACAGTCATGGCAGGACACGCAATCCCACTGGCTTCATCTATTAATTTGCTGGACGTCAATCTGGGAAGAAATATGTCTTGGCATAACCACGTTGTGGCAATCGCCAAGATAGTTTCTCAGAAACTTGGTGTACTCTTGCGAACCAAAAAGTTGTCCACACATCAATAACTTTTGACTCTATAGAAAGCCCAGATTCGACCATCACTAAAGTACTGTTCTCATGTCTGGTGCTCTGCACCCAAACATACTCTTCGGCTACTGGATTCCATCGAAAGGATTGCCATTCGTCTGATCGGAGACCACGAGCTGACGAAGATCCTCGACAGCCTAGAACATCGAAGACAGATTGGGGATTTGACTCTCTTTTACAGATATTTTCATGCTCGGCTGATATTGCCCTCTTAATTCCGTCCAGAGCGGCGAATAGCAGAAATACAAGACGAACCACTGCTGCCCATTCATATGTGATTAAGCTTAGTACTCCTCGAACTTCATTATTTAATAATTATTTCATCTGGAGAACTTCATCCTTATGGAACGACCTTCCCGAGGTCGTTTTTCAAAACGAATATAACTTCCAACGATTCAAAACCAACGTAAATCGTTTTATCCGCACACGCACCACTCTCAGAATGCCCTAAAGGAATTTTCTATAGTGCTGTCTCATAAAAAAAAACTATAAAAAAGTTATACCACTAAATTTAATGAAAAACCGAACCATTTTTCAAAAAGTTTCTGATTTTCATATGGAGTTTCAAAAGTAACAAATGGTTAAAATGTATTTACAGTTTTGGTTTCTTGACCGTTCTCAAATTATAGATAGTTTGTTTTTGTGTTTCGGTCACTTTGAAATGAAATTCCAGTGTTTGGTTAACGTTTCGGATTATTATACTAAACTATCGTCAACAAACCCAAAAAGAAACTATCTATAAAGTTAAAATGTAATATCAGGAAAATTATTAATTAAAAATGATTTATTGAATTCAGAAAATATAAACGGTTATTATTTCTACACTAGTTCCTTAAAGTTAGTATTGGGAATGTGCAAGAAAAGAACACTTTTCTAACCTGTTGAGAAAAGTTTAACGTTTCTAAACCAGTTACGTCACTCAATTTTGAAAATGTCGCATTAAATGTTAAGTTCAGTTAAATAATACAGTTAACGGAAAAAAGTTTGCACAAAAATGGAACAATTTTATTTATTTAGTAAACGATAAAATATTATTTGTACCAATAAAAAAGTTCAATGAGGAGGAACAAGAAGCGCAAAAAATACGAAAGATCGATTTTACTTAATATTTGAATTTTCGATTTTTAAAACTGGATATATGAAATCCAATTCTATATTAAAAATTTTTAAAAATATTGGATCTACTGTTCGTATGGTTCCGATTAAGGATGGATATCCTGTGGTCTTGCCCAGTAGTATTTATATACCAACAATGTTCGATATTCGAACGCGGATGAGCCGACCAATATCCCTTTAAGTTACTACTCGAGGTACAGGAAAAGGAAAAAAGGCAAAAAGTTGCCCTCCCACTTCCGACATATAAAAACTACTGTTCTAAAGTCGGTACGGTATATGAAGTCCGCTAAGCAATAACACCTCTCGAGCAGGGTAGTCGGTGGCTCTCAAACAATAAATTATATTTTAGGTATTTTCTAAATAAAATAATTTAAAGTAAATAAAAAATTAGTTTGGGTAACCACTCTCTTAATTCTTCCCTTTTCCCCCTTTTCCAGCTGCTTGTAGGAAATTTCTCTTCGAGTCTCGTATGGTGAGAGGCATTGTCTAGAACAATTAAGGGAGGGTTTTCCAAACTTTTTAAAGGTGTTTCCTCGAACCAATACCGTATTGCCGTGATAATCATCAGTTTTTTTTGTTGTGTTGTTGAGAATATGGGACTGGCATTTGAAACAAACCCTTCTTCATTGCCAGCATGTATTATTATATATATTTTTCCATTTGTGGAATAGCAATGTTTCGAATCATCCTGCCATGACGATTTTGTTGAAGTTCCGTTTGCTTATATCCATGTTTCGTTAAGAAAAACAACTTGCCTTGACAATTCCGATTTTTTGTTCCTTAAATATTCCCTTAAAAATGCCATCTTTTTAAAACATTATTGGACAGCTCGCAACGCACTTTTCTGTTATTCGTTTTTTTGTATTTGCAGACCAGATCTGTTAGAATGATGGACAAACTGGTAGTTTCCATATCGCAAAGATCTTTCTTTTCTATCTTTTCAAGAATAGCTTTGAGGGTAACATATTCCTTGGCTTTATACATATCATAAACAATATTCCTAATCGATAGCTGAACATTTTCCATAACTTTGCTTCATAACTGCTATTAATTCACACCCAATGAGAAACAAACTAAAAGCATAACTACGTATTTAAAATAGAACATACCATCCTGCACTTGAGCAAATTTTAATTATTTCTTGGAAAACAGTGATTATTATATAGATTTAACTATAATGATCCCAAAATAACTAAATTCTAGGGAAAGGTAACTTAATGACGCAAAATGTTTTTCATTTGATAAATAAAAAAACTATGAGTGAAAAATAAACAAGAAAAAAATATTTATCGCGGTACATAATTCAAACCCGATTTTGCCCAGCCGACTACACCGAATCAGTGTAATGTTCGGTACGATCAAGTATAGCGAAGGTATTGTTAACCGTCTTACTGTTGAAAGTGCTTTAATACTTTAATCCGATATCGGACTTCATAAAACGAACCAACTTTAACAACCCCCACTAGAGTAAAACAAGTTTAAACGAAGTGTAGTAAAATTTGTTTACAACAATAAATGGCTTTAAATCAGATGCAATGGATTCCTGATGGAATTTCGATCTTCGTAGCAAATAATGGTTGGAGAACTTATACAGGGAACGTATCATCGGTCGAAGAGACAAAGCGAGGATACCACTTGGATGTAACTGCTTTAGAGACCGCGTATGTCAAAATTCTAACAAAAGACTTAAAGTACATTTTAAAAAAGGTTTTAGTAAACTTTAAAAGAGATTTTTATTACTAAAAATTTAGGTTAGAATTTTGCTATAATTTAATGCCATTTCTTAATAAAAGTTATTCCAGTCACATAAGAGCCATAAATTATGGTTAGTAAAAAAGGAACTAAGTTTTTCTTTCCGTGTAATGAGCGACTCTAGTTACCAGTGCAATTACTTTGAGTGCATAGATATAGTAAAACAATGTCTATGTGGGTCTGTCAATATAAATTGTCCAAACAACGCAACACTAATTATCTAATGGAGTGCTCAAGTTCGTAATTGCAATGGAGAAGGATCTATTAAATATAAAAAAACTCATTAATTACTTTAATCGCAAGAAGGAAAGTATTCTAGATCTTCACGTTTTAGAATCTGATTTGCGTTGGTCTGTCTCTTTGTTTGTTTGTTTGTCGTTTCGACGGCTCAAAAACTTCTTGACGAAGAAGGGTGACATTTTAAAGTAGATTAGGTATTTCCTGTTTGAGGCTAGATGTTCCGGTTCTATATATACAGGGTGAGCACCATTAAAAATTATAATGGTGGTGACTTAAAATACACTAATTCAATTAGCACAGCCCATTTTTCTAGGAGACCTGATTTTAGTAACAAAAAATCAAATTGTCCAAGCGTCTCATCAATATCATTTGTTTATTATATGAACGGTGACATATGTTTCGTCCTTATACGGGCATCATCAGACCTAACAGTCAATAATGACAATTAAAAGGATTAAGAACAAGTAATACACATTACACATCACCTGATGTGTTCTGTAATGTATATTACGTGATTTTAACGTTTTTAATTTCTTCATTATTGAATCTTTTAATTGTCTTTATTGACTGTTAGGTCAGATGACGCCCGTATTAGCGCGAAACATATCTCACCGTTTATACACAGTGTCCAAGATAAGGAGGGCCAGTACAGGGATCTCGGAAACCGTAAGAGATACAAGTCGGTTAAATGGAGGTAAAGTTGCGCATGTACGTGCCTAATAATATGTCGTTTAGAATGTTTTAAAAGTCCGAGTAGTTCCGGAGATATCCGGAATAAATCGAAATTCTGAAAAATGGTTTTATTATTTTTCTGGTTTTTTTTTAGATCGAATTCTAAAGTAAATTGCACTTTTACATTGCCACTTTTCCGCTCTATCTAATAGCGTTAATTGTTTTGTAATCCGACGAGTCGTCTTCGAAGGGCAATTTTCTAATTCTCTTTTTTTAAATACGGTCCTGTTTTCATGATATTGGAATTTGAGAGCTTTTTTCTTTCAAATGCAACGATGTATGACACATTGTGGTTTAATAACGTTTCGAGGGTTTTCTGAACAACATCAGGAAATTTTGGGACACGGTCCTGTATTTCTCCTAATTTTGTAAATAATATCTCATAAGTAAGCTCTAAATATTTACTTATGTTGTACTAGTTCAATAAATAACAAATAATTTAATAAGAAACCACAAATAAGGGAACAAAATATAGATACATTATTTCAAATCTCTGTTGATTTTAAAAGAAAAGTAGGCGTTTGAAACAAAAAAAATTAAGATGGTGACGCGTGATTCGTTGCACGACATTCCCATTGTGATCATTGACGTTTCTACATTTGAAAGCGTTTTAAGTTTTTGGTGCGTGAAGCCTTTCAAAGTATTACGCCAGAAATGTTGTCAAATGTTTTAGAATCGACAGTTAGAAGATGTTATTTGTGCTCAGAAACGGAAATCATTTTGAACACCTGAATATGTAGTTCCTTACTTTTTCGTTGTTCGTTTTATTACTGTTTTGGTATGTTTTTTGTTCACTTATTGTTTATTATTGAATTATTTTTTGTTCACTTATTGTGATTTATTATTAAATTATTTGTTATTTACTGAACTAGTTCAACATAAGTAAAAATTTAGAGATTAATTATGAGATATTATTTATAAAATTAGGAGAAATACAGGACCGTATCCCAAAATTTCCTGATGTTGTTCAGAAAACCCTTGAAACGTCATTAAACCACATTGTGTCATACATCGTTGCATTCGGAAGAAAAAAGCTCTCAAATTCCAATATCAGCAAAATAGGACCGTATTTAAAAAAGAAAGTTGATAACGGCCTTTCGTAGACGACTCGTCGGATTACAAAACAATTAACGCTATTAGATAGAGCGGAAAAAGTGGAAATGTAAAAGTGCAATTTACTTTAGAATTCGATCTCAAAAAACCCCAGGAAAATAAAACGATTTTTCAGAATTTCGGTTTGTTCCGGATATCTCCGGAACTACTCGGAATTTTAAAACTTTCTAAACGGCACGTAAATGCGCAACTTCACCTCCATTTAACCGATTTCGTGTCTCTTACGGTTGCCGAGATCCCTGTACTGGCCCTCCTTATCTTGGACACGTTGTATAATAAACAAATGATATTGACGAGACGCCGACTTTGGGCAATTTGATTTTTTGTGTTTTAGAATGAGATATTTATTTCCATACAGCGCATAATAAAAAGTTCCATATTTGTGCACTTTTTTGGACACGTCGTATATTACTATACATTTTATTACAAAATTGTCTTGTGTGAAAAAAGGTTTTTCCAATATTAAACGTGTTTTCTACCTTGGCTTAATTACCTCTGGTCCGTAATTACTCACTTTGAGAAAATGTTCCAGCTTCATTATTACAGGAGCCTAAAATCCTTTGTGGCTCTCGTTATTTAATTTCCAATGAATTTCCGTTTTCTTGGGTTAAAAAAAGAAAGACATTATATTTTGATGAAAATTCATACTTTGTAAAAGAACTTAATATTTAAATTTTTAATTAAGAATTCCTTCTGGAGGACGACATCCTTATGGAACTACAGGTTGACAAGTTTATCTGTAGCTACGGGCAAAAAAAATACTGGGGTTAATAATGTTGTCACATATATTAAATTTTAATTTAATAATCTCTTACCGAGAAAACCCTAAAATTTCATTTACGCATTTAAAATAAATTGTAAAAGATATACTGGGTGGTCCATCAAAAACAGGCCAGCAAGGTTTACAGCTGTGTACGTGAAAATTTAAAAAAACCTCGAACCCGTAAACTTGTATTTTCAGGGGGACACGTTTCAATATTAATTTCATCCCTGTAACCTCAACCCCCCTAGCGGGGGCTGCTACTGCCCTTGTTTTTCAAATGGGAATGGGTATGTTGTGATACATCTTTTTAAAGGGCATTAAATTATCTTTAAAATGGCGCTTTGTTTTATAAATTTGAGCTACGCGCCACCGAGAAACTGGGTATTAAAAAATGTAATTTTATTGAGTTATACTTATTGAATGTTGAAAATGTCCACCATTCACCTCCATACAATAGTACAACAACTGTTCAAAGAGTTCTCGTACATTGTGAAGAACATCTGGTGTAATTTGTTGACATTCATTAGTAATGCCGTATATCTTCTAAGGATTCGGATTGGGTGGCATAAATTTTGGATTTTAGATGTCCCCACAAATAGAAATCAAGGGGAGATGTCTTGTTGAAATATTGGATTTTCTTCCTGGTAACGCTGGTCGTTTTCCATAATTTTCATCAGCGCTGGATTGACATTTAAATTTCCCGGTAAGAAAAATGGTCCAATTATGTGATCACCGAAAATACCAGCCCAAAGGTTTAATTTCTAAGGATTTTGAGTCTGAACCTCGTGGTAAATCCTTGGATGTCGGACCAGTAAAAAGGTAGTTCGGTTAATTTAATACTTGTTCTGACATTACTTCACAAAAGTGTAAACGGCGGTCATTATCATCTTCATTCAATTCTTGGAGAAGTTGAATTTTGTATAGGTGCAATTTATAATGTTCAGAATTCTCTGTACAGTGGTCCGCGAAATTCCCGTTACATCAGACATTTTTCTGGTACTTAATGTTGGATTCATACTAACTTGACCCAGAACAGCAAGCTACTTCTACTGCTTCATTTCTTACCGGATTTTAAATGATCCTTTTTTTATTTGCCACTGAACCAGTTTGCCGAAATTTTGCCACTAATTCTAGGATATAACTATGATATCTAACTATCTGGATTTCTATCATTAAACAAAGTTACCGTTACTCTTGCACATTGATTGCTTATAAAATACAATTCATTAATTTCCACTCTCTCCTCAATAGAATAAACCATTTTTTATGTCACGATCAAATCAAAAGAAAATAATAGCGCAGAAATAACGTATGTAGATCTGGATCAACCATTTTACTGAAGATAAAGTTGAATTGACTGATACTTATTACTTAAAAAAAAAATTGTTTACGCACAAACCTGTGTACTTGATAAGAGGAGCAGTGAAATGTTTCAAATTCCGTTGCTCGGCGGCGCGTAGCTGAAATTTACAAAACGAAGCGCCATTTTAAAGAGAATTTAATGCCCTTTAAAAAGATGTATTACAATATATCCATTCCCATTTGAAAAAACAAGGGCAGCAGCCGCCCCCGCTAGGGGGGGTTGAGGTTACAGGGATGAAATTAATAGTGAAACGTGTCCCCCTGAAAACACAAGTTTATGGGTCCGAGTTTTTTTTTGAATTTTCACATACACAGCCGTAAACCTTGCTGGACTGTTTTCGATGGGCCACCCTGTATAAGAACTCAATATTCTATTATAGTTTCAATATTATTAAACTTTCTTCTCATACTGTGTATTGTGATATTTTAATGCAAATATCAATATATTTTTTTAATTAAAGTAGTTCTAATTTAAAAATATGGCAACATCTTGCCTTGTCAATGGTTACAGGCAGCTAGAGCTAATTTGATAGGTTTTATCCCAGACAGTTGATAGCGAATGCGTCTCGTAGACACCCGATGGGCCATCGGGCTTGTTCGGTGATGTCCAATTTGATGGATTTAACACCCAGTTGCGTAGTGATAGAAATGGCAATAGTTATTGTATTGTGTTTTATTTTGTCGTGTTTTAGGGTGTTATTTTTAAATTTTGAACTTTGTGATAATGATTTGGTAAAAATCTTATCAGTCATACCCGTGAATTGATTGCAAATGTTTATAGGGTATGTGAAGAGGAATCACAAATCAATATATTTGAATTTCCACTTAAAGCGAAAGATAGAATGGAACATTAATACGACCAAAACTGAAAAATCATTGTTAATCAATTAATCATGTAGCTGTTTTTTTCCATGTTAAAAAATTTACATCTCGTGAGAAGTATTTTTAAACCTTGGTAAAAAGATTTTTTGGAGGAGTCCATCTCGAAGTGGAGTGAAGTTATAGGTAGATAACGAAACTCATAATCTGCTCCACTAGTTTAATGACAAAATTAAAAACCATACATGTTTCGAAGGTTTAAACCTTCATTGTCAGTGAAAAATACAAGGACATTAGAAGAAACTTATGACATTGTTTAAACTAAGCAAAGCAGGAAAAAGAGAAAATATATACAGGGTGTCCGGGAATATGTGGGAAATCTCCCGGATATGAAGAAAACACGTGAAAAGAATACTATAGGTTCATATAAACTTCTTTCGTATCGGCCTCCTCTTCGGAGATATGGGCTCCCAAAGAGCACCAATGGAATCAAGTTTTTTACACATAATTATTGAACCACCTGGTATATTTCAATTATTTTTTAATATGATGTATACCAGGTAAGACCCGTCAAATTACTATCCAAGAAACTGTTGTGAATTACTCACAGCTGCAGGGACGGACTAGCTGTAACACTCATGGGCCCATTTTTTTTACGCCCTGTATGATGAGAACTTTGGACAATATTTTTACATACCTTTAACTATTGGCTAAAAATTAAGTTCTCTTCATTCATGTCGCTAATCCTAACCGTTTTCGAGAAAACGTCATTTTATTTACACTGAGTCCCCTAACTGCACATGGGCTAAATATGAAAAAGCGGAATCTTGAAGGTTGAACATTGGATCGGAACAAAGATTTATCTTTTATTGAAATACCCGAAGCACATGATGTATATGAAATGCCGTTTTTTCGAAAACGGTTAGGATTAGCGACATGAATGAAGAGTACTTAATTTTTAACCAATAGTTAAAGGTATGTAAAAAACATTGTCCAAAGTTCTCATCATACAGGGCGTAAAAAAATGGGCCCATGAGTGTTACAGCTAGTCCGTCCCTGCAGCTGTGAGTAATTCACAACCGTTTCTTGGGTAGTAATTTGACGGGTCTTACCTGGTATACATCATATTAAAAAATAATTGAAATATACCAGGTGGTTCAATAATTATGTGTAAAAAACTTGATTCCATTGGTGCTCTTTGGGAGCCCATATCTCCGAAGAGGAGGCCGATACGAAAGAAGTTTATATGAACCTATAGTATTCTTTTCACGTGTTTTCTTCATATCCGGGAGATTTCCCACATGTTTCCGGACACCCTGTATAATAGTTCCGGAGATATCCGGAAAAAATCGAAATTCTGATAAATCGTTTTATTTTTTTCCTGATTTTTTTTTATCGAATCCTAAAGTAAATTGCACTTTTACATTGCCACTTTTTCCGCTCTATCTAATAGCGTTAATTGTTTTGTAATCCGACGAGGCATCTTCGCAGGGCCATTATCAACTTTCTTTTTTTAAATACGGTCCTGTGTTCCTGATATTGGAATTTGAGAGCTTACTTTCTTCCGAATGGGGCATTAGAAAAAATTCATGATATTGTTTAAACTAAGCAAAGCAGGAAAAAGAAAAAATCCCTTTATAAATTATAAAAATTAATTAAGATTAACGTTTCTTTTAAAAAAAATTAATAAAATAAAATAAATAGAATGCATGCAATAAATAGGATGCTACATTTTTACAAAATGATAAAATTTTACAACAAGTTCAAAATTAAATAATGCATTCTATTTATTTTATTTAATTTTTTTTTAAATAAAACGTTAATTTTTAATTAATTTTTATAATTTATAAAGGGATTTTTTTCGTTTTCCTGCTTTGCTTAGTTTAAACAATGTCATGAGTTTCTTCTAATGTCCTTGTATTTTCCACTGAAGATGAAGGTTTAAACCTTCGAAACATGTATGGTTTTTAATTTTCTCATTAAACTAGTATAGCAGATTATGAGTTTCTTTACCTACCTTGATAAAAATAGTTACCTACCTTCAAACATAAAATGCAAGTACTGAAGAATTTCCTATTTTAATTACATTATTTAAAATAATAATAGCACGCCCATGACTAGACCATGTTTTAAACGATAT
The DNA here is from genome assembly GCA_963991005.1 of Barypeithes pellucidus. Taxonomy (NCBI): domain Eukaryota; kingdom Metazoa; phylum Arthropoda; class Insecta; order Coleoptera; family Curculionidae; genus Barypeithes; species Barypeithes pellucidus. Next base: position 41,216,570 of record OZ022559.1, read on the forward strand.
TGCTTCCCCCTTACCGATACGTCGGAGACACAGATCCACTTGTCGACCTGTACCTTCCTGAGGTCGGGTTTCCCAACGAATATAACCTCCAGCGATTCAAAACCAACGTGAATCGCTTTATTCGCACACGCACCACTCCCAGTCCGCCTTAAAGGATTTTTTCTATAGTGCTTGTTCATAAAAAAGAATATCCCTCCCAATAATAAAATTCATGAAGTTATGCGATAAATGGAGACGGGTATGACAATGTTCTATTTTCGATTGGTCACCCTGTATATAATGACCGTAAAATGTAACAAAATTTCTATAACGGGGATGCGATAATTTCCTGAGCAGCCCCGTTGACTTTCTTAATCAACTCGCCTAGTAATAATGAATTTTTTAATAAAACGTGGATCGTAAAGCAAACTTTTATGAAGCACGTTACACTGGAATACGTACATACTTACGTAATAACGACCTGACTGGATTCATTGTAGTTAAAGTTATTTACGATGAAATAGTCAAACGGTTATTTATAAAAAATAGCAGATATTCTTTATCAAAATTGAAAAGCCGAACCCTTATAGAGTCAACCGTCGATCAAAGCTGACTTTTGGCATTTTATTTTCTTATGACTCAAACACAGGGAAATGTCTTTCCAAACCCATTGTGCATGTGGGATATGAAATGGAAGCTGATGACAATATCCAAATACAATAGTAATTTACGTTCCAATTAGGGGCGGCTTCAGAGGGGGGTCATCATAGGGGCCATGCCCCCCCCCCCCCCAACTCATTAATAAAAAAATGATCGGAAGGATATTTCTGGATTACTTTATTGATTGAGTGCACAGGAAAAAAACATTATTTGGCACCGTCAAGTAAATATTTGTTTGTTATAGGGTTAGGGTTATAAAGTTAATTTGACAATGTATTATGCGTATGTATAGAGGGTGTTCTTTAATGACGTGCTAATATTTCAAGGTGTGATTCCTTAGGTCATTTTATAAAGAAAAGTTCATATGAACATATGTCCGCAACGGCTTAAATTTCTTGCTACAGGGTGTTGAATTTTTATTTTTCAAATTGATATTTTTTAATATGTCCGCCCGTCTTCGCATCGAATTGCCCACTATTGAAATTTTTATAAAATAAAATTTATCATTAATATTTTATCAATGTTATTATAATGAGTTTCTATATGAATTTAGTGGTTTTAATTAATTTGACGAGAAAAACTCAAGAGGTCGTTTTCATGTACAATTTACCAGAAAAATCAGAAAAAATATCCATATGGAAAAATGTCAGTGGAGTACCATCTTTCTTGTAAAAAATATCAGAGGACATGTTTGCAGGGACTCCATTGGTGGAACAATTGAATAACTTTTCTAATTAAAATTTGTGGTTGTATATCCTATTAACACATACCAAAATTGAAAATAATATCTAAAGCACTTTCGGAGATATTAGAAAATAACCATTTAAAAAATAAAAATTTAACACCCTGTAGCAAGAAATTTAAGCCATTGCGGACATATGTTCATATCAACTTTTCTTTATAAAATTACCTAAGGAATCACACCCTGAAATATTAGCACGTCATTAAGGAACACCCTGTATTTCAAACGATTTGTTTAACGAGAATACACATGTGTATAGCAACTTTGTAATTATATGACACAATTTAATCCTGACAAATACATATCTTTTTTATCCACATAAATAAGACACATCGACTAAATATCGATATATTTGATTCAACTATTTAATATATTTAAACGAATCAATAACTTTTGTAAATACAAATAGTCATTTATTTAAATAAAAGTTTTATATTAACTTAATAATTGGAATATTTCCTTGAAACAAATATGTAGCATCAACGACTTGTACTTTTTTGATAAATCATTTTCAGAGTATTCAGTCTGTAATAAAGCAAAAATTTTATTAGGTACCTATACCTATCTATACATATTATAATAAACCAAAATATTTTTTTAACCACCCCTAAAAATGTTAACGTTGCAATACAATATTTCTGATAGCAAATTGTTAACTCATCTTTTTAAACGAATCTTATCTCCGATATTGTCCACTATGTTGAAAATTTCTTCATCTGCCACTTGATGAAGATGAAAGAATAAAAAAGACAGACAGAACTAATAATCAAATTAGTATCGGGAGATATTTAAGAACTTTATCATTATAAAAATGCAATAATATTGTATACGATTGGTTGTAAATAAATACAATTTTAAATTATTTATTTTTGTTATTTTCATCTAATAATAATTCCGTATCTATTTCACTTTTCGTTAATTAGCAAGTGACTAATTTTACCTGACATAAGAAAAGTCCCTACTATGGGCCAAGTAAGAATTTATCCCAAGGGGCCAACAAAGAGTTATTTTACCTGAATAGGGGCAAGTCATCAACTCACAATGGGAAAAGTAAGAGTATATCGGATCCTCTAGCTTAGTTACCAAAATCTCGTAAGTAGATAATTATTTTGTCAAAAAATAATGCCTAATAGAAAATATTAGTCCAACCAACAAATAATTCATTTCAATCTCGACCACTGGGAAGTTTCAGTCTTATCGCACAAAAATAGAAGTTTTACTAACTCTCATGCTCCAAAGAACCAAATAGGAAATTACAATAATTATATATACAGGGTGTTATGGAAATGACTTATTATATTTAAATTTAGGGAGTCCTAGAGAAAGTCTATATACTTACTATTTTTTTTTAAATCGAATATCTAAATACTAAGGTAAAAACCCTTCTTACCCACGCGCCGTTCTATCTGGCTTCACTTAGCAACAATGTGGGTCACTTGAGTTACTAACAGTGTTGTCAGATCACACCGCGTGTCTTGCCCTTGGTTGAATACTGGCGACGCGCCCTTCATACTTCAGTATGTTTCGAGACTGCGGAGTGGAACGACGTCGTGTCGAGGGCTCCACGTGCTTGACGTATACGAATTTTAAACGTTTTATTAGTTGTATTGCCCGATTTTTTTTTGTTGTGAAATAATTCATAATAAGAAATGTTGTGATGTGATTTCAAATTTGTGTGATTATCTACTGTGGATTCTGTTGAAAAACATACCTTTTGTGTTTTATTATTTTATGGAATTTAATTATAAAACGGATTATTTTAAAATAAGATCGAAGGTAAGAGAGTATGTACCTTAAAATTGTAGTTTCATTTGTCTAAAAAGTTTGAAAAAGAAGTGATAACGCGCGTCAAAGAGGTCTTGTTGTCAAAACCTATTTTTTTAATATCTTTTCTGACTCTGATCATTTTAAAGCATTTTTAGGTATCAGTCATCACTGGTATCAGTTCAGTAGTTTTTAAATTACCAAGTAACGGTACTAACGGTACTGCCGAAAAGTGAGGTTAAATCGCAGCAAACTGGATCCGGAAGATCGAATATCGAAAAAGAATTAGCGTATTTTATTATTGCAGAAATACTGTATATACATCACAATTGAATAAAATATATTTTTTTATTAATATATCTCCATATAAAATTGAATTTCACGACGCTGTATACACACACGATATCTTTCAAAAGGCTGATTTGGATTTTTAAAAATAGAATTTAGGAAATTGTGTTAAATATATTGTATGAGCATTACTTGGAATTGAATGTGGAATTCACTATAATACCCAATAATTTTTTTATTATTTATATTACAGAAATAAAATTTTGTGGGTTTGTATGTGATATTATTTTGCATTTTATGAAGTGACGGACTTCATTTTGTCACTTCCGGTTAAACCGGAAGTTACCTCAGATTTGGATTTCTAAATGGAATCTTCCAGCTATATCGATTCAGAACACCATTCCAAATTCAAAAACAACCCATACGTCACTTTATGACACTTTCACACAATCATTTTTCTCTTTTCATCTAGATTGCTATGCTAGAAGCCATTGGAGTTATTGTATGAACTCCGTGAAATGGTTTACTTCTAAATTTATAATATTGTTGTTTTTTTGTTAGAATTATGACATTATGAGATCATTTCCGATTAACCCGGAAGAGACAAAATGGAATATCACATTACAAATCCACCAAATTTTATTTCTGTAATTTAAACAATAAAAAGTTATAGGGGTGAGCATTCCTGCTGAAACACCCGGTATATGTCAAAATAAAATACTTTAAAGAGTCAATCCAAAAAATTTTGTATTTAACTTTTGTTGTCAGATTTCGAGTTCGGATTTTGGGTGACGGTGAGGCTTATCCACACTTCATTCAACTTCAATTGTAGGTTTAAAAATAATAAATAGATCTCTTCCCATCAAAATCGTTAAAATATTGATTAAAGGATGAAGGCAATATAGTATGGCAACCTTTTGTAATTTCAGCTAAAACCTTGTCAACGCCAACAAAATTACTTTTTAATGCTATTGGGAGAAGCCGAAAGGTCAGCTTTTGATAAGGCTTAAAGAAGCTTACCTAGAAAATTATAAAATTGAAATTTTTTGTTATTGTGGTCAATTGTGGTCAAAATGAAATGGCTGAAAACCTCGTACTAAGAGGAAATTTGACTAATAAATTGTTTGAAGAGTTTTTATTTTTCAAAGAATATCTTCTCTACTATCGTTCTTGGTTCAAATGATCATTTTTTCCTGAATGACACAAATACGGGGTTATTTAAAATCTATTGAAAAGTCCCAGTTGTCCACCAGGTGAATTAATTATTACAGTAATCTATCATGACAAGGGGCGTGAGACACATTTTCTATCTAGAAATAGAGAAAATTAATACTTAGGATATGTGTAGGATATAAAGCCGAAGTTCGGTGTGACCCTGTATGCAAGGCATCTTTTAGTGATTGTTTACTGCGTATTCATGCCTTTAGAACAGCCCTATTTTTTTAATATCTTTTCTGACTCTGATCATTTTAAAGCATTTTTAGGTATCAGTCATCACTGGTATCAGTTCAGTAGTTTTTAAATTACCAAGTAATTAAAAAATTTCCGGATCAATTTGATGTTTACTGGGTATCCAAATAAAAGGGCTGCGTATCCAAATGGATACTCAAAAGTACGTTAAAAGATGCCTTGCCTGTATGGTTGTATATAATTTTGAGAGTGGGCTACCCGGTAGAAACCCCAGTAGTTCAGAAAGCTCTTTGTAATGTTATCTGTCTGTACGGGGGTCCCTTTTTATCTGATTTGAATCTTTTTATGCTCGGACTGAACCCAAAACACTGAATTTTATTAAAATCTGCCCGTTTCAGCTATTGCTTAAGTTAGGGCTGTAATAAGGAATGGGTTTATGGAATAGATAGAATAGTCGGCTAGACATCGCACACGTTCTCATACGTGAAAAAGCATTACGTCCCTCAAAACTATGTGTCTTAGTAAACATTAGTGATGGGAATAACGGTTGTAATTCGATAACGTTACAGATAGGAACGTTATAGAACAATAATGTGTCAAAATAACGTTATTAAATAACGTTATTAGGTTTTTAAAACACGATGACTAAAGTCCAGTTTTTTAAAACACGACTTTTTCAAAATGCTATTTTTGAAACAATATCGCAGGGTTTATAGACGTTCGTTTTAAAAAGGCGACACTTTCATCTTGCGACATATTTTTCAGATTGTAGAAGATTATTACCGCTATACCAACACTACATTTTTTAATACAGATCACGTGCCCTTATTGTCTAGTACAGGGGTCGGCAACCTTTTGAGACGGAAGAGCCAAAAGTTATAATTTACACAATTTCTCAGTTTTTAAAGAGCCACTAAAGGCCGCAATTTGATATCGAAAGAGACACAACTTGACATCAAAAGAGCCGCATGGCGCTCGCGAGCCGTAGGTTGCCGAACCCTGGTCACAGCCAAAGCACTGGTGAAGATGCCAAATTATCTTGCGTCGAAAACGAATTAAAACCTATATAGAAACATCCGACGACGGCGTCATTCGAGAGCTTTCGACGGACTGACGAGAGTAACGACGTGTGCCACGGGGAGGAATGCGGTGAAAAACGATTCAGAACGAATTTTTTATGTTTTTTTTTTCGATAAAATAAATAATATTTGGGTATGGAACTATAGAGCCGCAGGTTGCCGACCCCTGGTCTAGTATGACATTTACCGGAACCTTATTGGTTCCTGTCAAGGGCGAATTAAGACTTTTTTCGCCCTTGGGCGATCAAAACCATCCCCCCCCCCCCGTGGTGGCTCGTGACCTATGATAGAGGGGGTTCACAAGCAACAAAAAATTATTTTAAATATTCTTCGGCGTTTTAAACGTAGGAAGAAAAAAAATCAATAAGATAATGCATTAGGTAAATCATGTTTTTATTAATTTTTTTATATTTTACACAAGGAAATACAATTCTTGGAGAATAAGAAAGGTTATTTTAGTGTATAGTGAGTGGCTTACATAGTCCATTCTTCGGTTCTTAATTGTAGAAAATTTATCAATAGCAGCCTCATTAAAGTTTGGAATATCGTCTATACATTTTTTTTTTCAATAGACAGCATTGCTAGGGCTAGCCTTCCATCATTCATAGAACTTAGCAAAAATGTGTTTATTCGTTTTAATGTTGAAAAACATCGTTCACCTTCGGCCGTGGTGATTGGTATGGTAACAATTATTTGTAAGTGTAAAGGTGGCAGAGAATATGCTCTGCAGATTATTTTCTATTCCATTTTTTTGTCCAGGCAGGCTCCTCAACGCCATGACCAAACAACAAACAGGAAAAACAAAACAAATGGTTAGTTGTGCTGTATCTACAAATCCAGTTATTTTTTTCGTATCCCTAGATTTACCCTTTATAGTATGCATTAAATTAATTTCGGGTTTAGGTCTTTCCGCATTCTTCACTTCAATTTTTTGCTCCAAACTCAAAGAGCTAAAGTTATTTTTTAAATAGCAATCCATCAAACTATTCATTTTAACTTAATAAATATATAACATTAAAATATTGAAACATCCACGATCGAATTATTACATAGATGTAAAATCGCCATATCCCCGATATCCCCCACCACCTGATTCTAAAGAGAAACGCCTTATGTTGAGCTCATATGCGAGCATTTCTCGTCATCAATCTGACTGGTGCTTCGGCCGGATCGCGTCATAATAAGAGGCGCCTATATATATACAGTTTGGTTTGACGGTACGATAAAATATTAGGGAGGGTCGGACTGTATACGATAAATAATATTAAATGAATATAAATTAATATTTATTTAATCGTTTTGGGGGTGCACGTGCGCATGTGCTCCTGTGGAAGAACCGCCACTGCCCCCCCCCCTTCCCGAACTCTCTCTATAGGCCCGAACAATTAAAAAATATGGTATGATTGATACTTTCTCTCAATAAAATTAGAAGATTTCTTTCAGATACATTAATGCCAGAACTGGCACATCTAAGTATATTGAGAGAGAGAGAGAGAGAGAGAGAGAGAGAGAAGAAGCTGTCAATTACAACGAACAAAATTTCGAACAAACCTTTGTTCTCTGATTACAACTGTGAATTTGAATTACAAGTTCCGGGTTAAAATTCCTAATTTAAATTAAAAGTATGGATTATTCTGTAACTTCGGGTTTTGTACAGTAAATGCAACGTTGGTAAATCGCCTTTTTGAAAACTTTAATTTTACAATTTCGATATTATTTCATGGGAATATTGGGTATTTGAAAAAATATATGGGTCCTTAGTTATTGTTTATCCGAACCAAATAAATTTATTTAAATATAAATTTCCAGCATATAAATGGTCAAAAAAATACAAAGGGATGATTTTCTATTAGTGGTGTTTTCAATTTTTTTATTGCCATTTTAAATTTGAAGAAAATAAATTGTATTTGATTTGGATAGTGCAAAATTTGTTCCTTGCATGCCAGGGACTTCTACCTGAAGGTAAACAGGACATTTTTTCGGTGTTTTCAAGATATTTTCCAAATAGCTTTAGTAATTTTAGTGACATTTGTGTTAAGTGTATAAAATGTACACTGACTAAGAAAAATTACATTTACATGTAAATGAAGCTGATTTCAAATAAATATGAAGTTATGTCCATTTAAATTTTTAACGAATTGTGCAATCAAAATTTGAAAAAGTCAGTGTCGTACCTATTTTTGTTAAAAATTATTAGAATGCCTGATCACACGCGCCCCCCTGTTACACCTGTTCACGCTTTTTTTTGGCTAAAATATGTGCTATTCTCGGTACTTTTCATAACTTAAGTTTCACTAAAATTACTAATGCCGCTTCGTAAATAAAAACACTGAAATCGCACTGTATCTTTCAAACAAAGCATCTGTGGACCCGTGTTGATAGAAGGTATTCGTCCTAATGATATTACGCCATTCCAAATGTCACGCGATATACACCCGGTTATTCTCTCCGCACTATCTCGTGTTTCACCACCGTTATTTTTTTGTGAGTCGTTCTTTTATGTAAAGTTGTCATTAAAACGCACCACGCTTTTCCAAGTAAAATACTCTCTGCTCGTAACACTATAAATTAACTATTCCTAGGACCAAAAATTAGATTCTAAAAGACTAACGAATAGATCCTTGATTTTTCATTTCCAGAAATTGAAGTTGTATTACACTCTATGCGCCAACATAGGTCATTCAATTTCACTCAGCGCCACCTCGCACCATCGTTAGCTACTAATTAACAGCTGACTTTTGAGCAGAAGTCAATTTCTTGATATTCTATATTTGTGTTCTGGTTTGTTCGCAACACGTATAACCAATGCGCAATTCAGTAGGTTTTATTTACCTAGTCAATTATATTTTCAAGAAATTTTCTTACTCTCTGTTAGAAAATGTCACCAACCTACGTGTTCGAATTTGGTTTTAGTAATATACTCTAATTATTAGGCAATCGCCAAGATAACTTCTCAGAAACTTGGTGTACTCTTCCGAACCAGAAAGTTTTACACACCTCAACAATTTTTGACACTATACAAAGCCCAGATTCGACCATCACTAGAGTACTGCTCTCATGTCTGGAGCTCTCCACCCAAACATACTCTTCGGCTACTGGATTCCATCGAAAAGAGGGCCATTCGTCTGATTAGAGACCACGAGCTGACGAAGAACCTCGACAGCCTAGAACATCGAAGACAGGTTGGGGATTTGACTCTCTTTTACAGATATTTTCATGGTAAGTGCTCGGCTGACCTTGTCCTCTTAATTACGCCCAGAGCGGCGAATAGCAGAAATACACGACGAACCACTGCTGCCCATCCATATGTGGTTAACCTTAGTACTCATCGAACTTCATTATTTAAGAATTCTTTCATCTGGAAGACTTCATCCTTATGGAACGACCTACCCGAGGTAGTTTCTCCCAACGAGTATAACCTCCAACAATTCAAAACCAACGTGAATCGCTTTTTGCGCACACGCATCACTCCCAGAGTGCCCTAAAGGATTTTTCCTATAGTGCTTGTGTTTGATCATTAAAAAAATATTATTAGATAACCTAACACTTTTAAGACCTGCTATTATTCTCTAACGTTAAAGTACATATACGTACAGCTGATTAATGCGGAACACCCTGTATAAGGTTTAATGCACATATGCATACTACGCCGATCTGGTTATTGATTAAGTCAGCAAATAACGAGAATTAGTAACGCATCTGTGGATTGCAGTTTTCACAATGACTTTAATTAATTTGGCAAACAAGAAAAATTAACAAATAAATAATTAAATTGATATAATTAGTGGGAATATAAAAAAAATCTTTGGTACACTTAGTTATATTAATGCAGAACATAGGCGTTATTTTCTTTTCGTGTTTCTTCTAATTAAAATTGGATAACTAATTTGCATCGTTCGGAGCTTAATAACAATAGATTTAATAAACTACTTTAACTCAGTAAATTTATTACTACACAATGTAGGCACCGACATGTAGGTAATTCATTTAAAGGGTAATTAATATGTCTTATAAAATAACTTTTAATTATATATTTTTTAGAATTTAAATTGAAAGAATTTCTAAAATATAAATAGCAACAATTATTTTTTGACTAAATTTGAATAAAAATATAAAATAGCTGATACATTCCATAACGCAATGCATTGTACACTTACCATATATTACAAGAAATTTTAAAAAAATGTCGTTGCACAAGCAATAAAGTTAAGCGATGAAACTAAGAACGCACTATTTTACACACGCATGAAGCCGGGGCGAGAAGCTAGGGAAAGCCTTTTTCGTGACGCAGCGTTACGAGGTGCGCCGGCAGCAGGAGACTGGCTAGGACTAGAGCAAAGCGGTCGAAGGACGCAGCTTCTGGAGTCAGCTTCTGGAATATGAAACGACCAAGATGCGAAAGGACTACGATGCGATACCTAAAGGAATCTAAATACTGTTTAATCTCTATGCTAGGTTACATATTGAAGCTCTACGATATACAATTATGATACATGTTTATGGGTCATGCACGATAATAATTGGCCAGTTTTTTATTATTCCATTATTTCAGTTTAGTTCATGATACTGGATGTAAAGCCCTGTCTGGGCCATTCCTTTTCAATAGGGGACAATATACCAGTGGCGGCTCGTGACCTATGATATAGGGGGTTCACAAGAATGGTGAAATTATTTTTAAAATTTTATTTTTGTGTAACGACCAAGGACCATGCGTCAAAGGCGGATCCAGAGCTTCGGTTTGGGGGGGAGTCATGAATGGAAAAGTTACGAAAAGTAATACCCTGCCGCGTTAGTCAAACCCGTATATATGGTATTTTTCGTGTCAAATTGATGGGGGGGGGGGGTCATGACCCCACGACCCCCCCTGGATTTGCGCTTGCCATGCGTTAGATAAAACATATTTTTATTTATTTTTTAATTTTACACAAGGAAATACAACTTTTGGAAAATAAGAAAGGTTTTTCTAAGTGTGTATAGTGCTTAAACGTAAAGTCCGTTCGTCGCTGCTTAATTGTAGAAAATTGATCAATAACAGCCTGATTAAAGTTTGAAATACCCTCTATAATTTTTTTTTCATATATTTAATTCTTAAACTTTCTAATAATGTCTCTAGATTTACCCTTTGTGGTCTGCGTTATATTAATTTCGGGTTTAGGTCTTCCCGCATTCTTCACTTCAATTTTTTGCTCCAAACTCAAAGAGCTAAAGTTATTTTTTACATAGTCCACAGGTAAACTATTCATTTTAACTTAATAAATATATAATATTAAAATATTAAAACATACACTTTCTAACTAGATGCACGAACAGACAACGGCCCGGCGCACACTAAAATTGTGCGTCTTTCCTATGTTAAATCGCCATAGCCCCGCTATCCGCCGCTGTCTCCCGCCACCTGTTACTACAGAGAAACTGCATTATGCCCCGCTTACTTAATCGCACATGCGAGCAAGTCTCGTCATAAACCTCGACCGAGGCACGGTTGCCGGATCGAGAGCCTATAATATACAGTTTGGTTGACGGTACGATAAAATATTAGGGAGGGTCGGACTTTATACGATAATTGACGGTACGATAAAATATTAGGGAGGGTCGGACTTTATACGATAACTACTATTCAATGAATATAAATTAATATCTTTTATTCGTTTTGAGGGTGCACGTGCGCATGTGCTCCTGTGGAAGAACCGCCACTGTAATATACAGTGTCACCATTAAAGTTGGAACCATATGGGGAAAAATGTATTGTTCGATTTAGGGAAAATTTTATCTCACCATAAATTTTTGCTTCGAGAAAGACCGAAAATGATGTAATTAAATGGTCCGCCAATGCGGCATTTGTTAACTGTCAAATTTTACATTTTCTCCACAAAATGTCCAAAAATGGTATTTATTGATTGAATTTAAAAAAAATATATTAGGATTGTAATTTTATGCCCACACACCAAATTTAAATCACTTATGATAATTTATGTTTTCTATCTATTTTTTTATTGAGACCGACCCTACCACCGTAAATCTATTTATTTATAATGTTTACATACCTAAGAATGTGAATTGTTTATTCTTCAAACACTGCGAACCAATCTTTGGTATTAATTTTGTTTCGGTTGAAGAAAAAATAGTATATATCATTCGGACTAAAGGTGCATAATTACGAGCATTTTTTGCATTTGCGAGGCGGAGCGCAAATTCTGAAGAAGAAAAGGCTATCGTGGTATAATATGTATGAGCCGAATAACAAAATGTGAATCGTATTTTTCGAAATTGTAAAAGTTTCACCATTAATGTAAGAGGTATTTATGGGAGCTTTCGTTATTCTTTCCTAAACATTCTAGACTGTGACTTTTAAATCTGTTAAATGCAAAGTAATTGTTATCATATCTATATGCATAATTTTTTTCAAAAATATGCACTAAAAATATGGATTAGATATATATGGATGTCTTTTGCTGTTAGGCATAATAAAAGGAAAATATTTTCTAAAAATTGCTTTTAATATAAGGCAACGGTCGAAATTAATGTTTATTACAAAAAACCAACCAATAGGAACAGGCCGAGTTCCGCAGAGGATTTGGAACCAAAGACCATCTTCAAGGCATCAAAACCTTGATCGAAAAATCAATCGAATACAATAGACAGCTTGTCATTACCTTTGTGGACTTCCACAAGGCCAAGTTGAGTGCAGTTTTAGATTCATTACAAAAATGTCGTGTTGACTATCGTTACACTAAACTAATATTTAACATATATAAAAATGCTACCATGATGGTAAAACTGCACGATAACACCAACCCCATAAAAATCGATAAAGGTGTACGACAGAGTGATACTATGTCACCCAAACTGTTTATCACCGTTCTGCAATACGCCTTTGGAATGCTTGAATGGAACGGGAAAGGTTTGAATATAGATGGCCTAGACCTAACAAATCTGCACTTCGCCGATGTCTGACAACCTACAGGATATCAGAAAAATGCTGGACGATCTACAGGACGTATGTGCTCAGGTCGAGCTAAGAATAAATATATCAAAAACGAAATTTATGACGAACCTAGTCCCTAGTGGAAATATTACTATTGGCGACTGTGAGGTAGATCTGGTGGATAGGTATATATATCTTGGTCACGAAATAAGAATCTCGAGAGACAATCAAACTTGCGAATTAAAAGAAGAATTACGGCTCTCTTGGGCTGCATATGGCAAACTTGGGGACGTGTTTAAGAGTAACCTCCTGATTTTTCTGAAGCGGAAGGTTTTTAATCAGTGCATTCTACCGGTTATGACCTACGGCGCCGAAACTTTAACTCTGATAGTCACATCTGCTAAGAAGCTTAGAATAACACAACGCAAGATGGAAAGATCGATGCTCGGTGTGTCGCTTCGTGACCATGTTAGAAATGAGGGCTAGAACAGGAGACACGGATGTTGTCTACCAGGTGGCAAAGCTCAAATGAAGCTGGGCTGTTCATGTGGTCCGCATGATATACAGACGATGGTCAAAAAGGCTGCTAGAGTGGAGACCAAGGGACAGGAGAAACAGGAGAAGACCTTCCACGAGATGGACGGACGATATCAAAAGAGTGACCACAAACTGGGTGCAGAGCGCTCAAGACAGTGGGCAGAAATGGGGGAGGCCTATATCCAGCAGTGGATGCAAAGGGCTGATTGATGATGATGATGATGATGATACAAAATACACACTTAAAATTTACAATTTACAAAGTATTTAATAAATTTTGATTAGAAGATACAACTACATGTTTTTCTAAATTATCGACTAGAAAAGACTGCCTTCTGTCCGATAAAATTTGTTTATAGTAAGAAAAGCTGCAACTGACGTTATAGGAGTAAATTTTAATTTAAATTTTAAATGATGTAGGGATCAAAAATTCGCCAGGTAGAACTTTGGATGCTTGTAGAAGTAGTAGATTTTGTTCCATCGTTAAATTTCTTACAAATCATCGTGACAATTTTGCCTTTCGGAAACCCTATTAGTGTTTTTCAAATTTGTAATTGTAAATGAAAGTTACAAATATTTTGCTAGAATAATGGACTCCTACCGACGCCCATAAATATAATAATCTCAGATGGCTAGACAAACAGAGTAACAGATAAACATGCATATTATGAAATATGCTTCTGTATGATCTATTCTATGACTATTCTAGAATCTATGCTATGTCAATATTTGATCTCGAGAAGTAATTTTCATGCGATTTTCGAGGGAGAAATAATTCTACAGTTACGGAAGAATGAGCCTATGATACTGGAAAGCAGCTTCTAGAATTAGATAAGCACGAAATAAGGAATATCCTTTAACAATATGCCTTAAGGGCTGTTGAGTATTCTTTGATCTCAAATCCTTATTGTATTGCCAATATTGATACAGGGTAATTCTAAGCTGGAGAAATTTTCTGCCTAAAAATGAAACAAGAAATTTTATTTCCATTAGCACTTTACTTATCTGTACAGGGTGTCCATTTTTAGGTGGTTTTACGGGGTATCTACGTTATTAGTAAAGATAGAAGGATGCGGTTTTCGGAGCACTATATTTTTAAAAAAACGTAAATTTCGGTTACAGGATAACCAAAGTATGGTGGGTGTCCCAAAATGTCAAGTTCTCAAAAATCGTATATCAAAAACAGTGAAGCCTAGAAAAATTCTAATTGGTGCATCTCTTGTTTCACAAAAAAGTAGCAAAGTGTTGCGAAAACCGCATCATTGCCCCGATACCCCCTAAAACCATAGCAGTACAGGGTGTACTGCAATGACTTTACTTTATCAGAACAAATTATTCCTGTGTTGGAAAATTATTAGAGAGAGGAAGAGAAAGAGAATCGCATTGCTCCTAATGAATTTAATTCACGATAATATTCCTTGGCCTCAGATCTTGCTATTCGTATTCATATTAAACGAAATTCATTTGATCATGTTGATCAGAATATTATATCGGTACGAATTAAAACATGTCTGTATTGATGAAAATATAAAGAAAAAATGACGTTGGCTGCAGTAACGATACTTTCGTTAACGTTGTAATTCTTGACTTGAAGCTTATTTCAGTTTTGCCCGTAGTGATTGAATATTGAAATTTAGATAGTCACTTGACTTAATTTCAATTGAATTAAAATTAAAAGTATTATTTCAATTATTGATTAGTGACTCACCTGTGACCTGTATTTTTATTGAAATTTCTGCAAACCCCCCCTCCCCAACATAATCCCAAAACGCAGTGTTGAGTGTATGTTCGCAAAGTACACAGCCCTCAGCGTGCCACGGTCAACATATCTCGTCATCACTCTAAGGGAGTAGCAGGCGGTGTTTAGCTTATTGCAAACATGCGATACCTGAGTTACCCAATCCAAATTCTGTTCGATGTAGATTCCCAAGAACTTGGTCTCCGTAGCCAGGGCCTTTGAAGGAAGCAGGACATCCAGTGGAATGTTACTATTTCTCTGCTTTGACCTGAAACATACATATTTGGTCTTGTCGCTCTTCAGGACCAATTTGCTTCTTGCGAACCATTCCCGAGCTCTGTCCAAGCAGTCACCAGAAACACCAAGGAGTTCATTCAGTGATGACCCCAATACCAAAATATTGGTGTCATCGGCAAAGTTGACCAGATGAGAACTTCGGTCCAGTATCTCAGGCGACAAGTTGTTAATGTAAAAACAAAAAGCAGTGGCCCCATAACACTCCACTGTGGAATTTCCATCCGAAGGCGCCCCACTCCAGAACAGTGCCGCACACCATCCCTCTCAATCACCACTCTTTGACCACGATTCGAAAGGTATGAGCGCACCCAGTCCAATGGAGGCCCCCTTACACCCCGTAGCGCTCTAGCTTTTCCACAATAATGGCGTGATCAAGGCTGTCAAACGCCTTGGACTGGTCTAGAAAGATGCATAAGGACAAGGACTGAATCTTGAGTTATTCTTATCAAGTAAATTAGAAATTTCTTGATTATGCAATAACGTGAGTGTATCGTGTTCAGTTAGATAAAAACTGGATATTTAATGGCCTGGTCAATTTTCTTCGGGAAAAATTAATTATTTCAGCAACAAGCTAACCGAGAAAAATATAAATTGGGCAAACGAATGGGTGAACTTTAAAAATCTTTTTTGAATTTACTTTTTAAATTATCTCCTACTTGCTTTCACCCTCTTGTTCCAAACCATCGAGATTCAATTCCATTACTAGAAATAATCTGTTTTACAAATCAATTCCCGATTAAGATGGTTCAGTTAAGCAAGCTTAGAGCTCCTGTCAGATTGTGGTCGATTAAGAGAAAATTGCCGGACGACGGCAAATGAATTAACTTGTTTGATCAACGCTGGGTAGTTAACACCAGTGGCGTATATGTGGTTCTGGTGGATTAACTACTAGCTATATAGGAAACCGTACAATATATTCTTTACTATTATAGTGTTTGTTCCGTGCACTTGCATTCGTTGTAAAATTTAAACTATATATTAATATTTATTTGATTGTACCAAATGGATTAGAAATAGTAGTAACTATAGTTTCTTATAAATTATGTGTACAATATTATTTTGGTACGAATTACACAAGTCGACAAATTTAAATTTTTGTAGAGTAACATTGGTGAAAATAGGTTTGTCTGAAGTATTTTAGAGTCCTAAATCTGAAAATGATAAGCTAATTACTGTAACACGTACAGTTCTTTTGTTATAAGAGGTGGGTGGTGGAGAAAAACGTGGAGACGACATATTTTTACAATCTAATATATTTATTTAATACAAACATATAAAACATATGGCATCTATGCAAAAACATTACTGAGGATTGGTTGTTATGTTAATAAAAAATATATTGCACATGATATGATACACCCACAAAAACGTTCACTTTTTCCATTTGTGTTCTATAGTATCATCCCTTTTTAAGACCCAACAGTAGTCGGCCAACATAGCTGGGTTCCAGCGTCACTGATATCTTGTTTCCATCGTCCTGATGTCCTGGTGAAACCTCTCTCCTTGTTCATCGCTTACTGCACCCAAATTTTCCGGGAAAAAATTCAAATGGGAGTGCAAAAAATGTATTTTTAGAGACATGCGACACCCTAGTAATTCATAGATTTTCAACAGTTCATCTATGAGTCTTTCTTGTTGCCCAGAAATCATTTCACTACACGTACAAAACACGTCCAAGCTGCCAATTTCTTTTCATTTAATTGTTCTTGAAAACAGAGATTATCTAGGAGCTTCCTTATCTGAGGTCCAATAAATATTCCTTCTTTTAATTTTGCATCACTTAGGTGAGGAAATATTTCTCTTAGGTACTGGAAACGACTACCTTCTTTGGCCATGGCTTTGACAAGTTTTTCATTAGTCCAAGTTTAATATGGAGAGGCGCTAGCAGCACTTTTTTTGGGTTAACAAGGGGGACATATTTAATGTTTGAAGTACCAGGTTCAAAAGAAGTTCTATGAGGCCAATCCTTTTTACTGTAGTCTTCTCTTGTTGCCGTATTGTCCCACAGACACAAAATACAACAATAATTTGTGAAACCTCCTTGAAGTCCTATCACTTTTAAATCTCCACAGATATCTCACTGATACTGTTCATATTTAACACGATTTAATATGGTTGCTAAGTTGTCATACGTTCCTATCATTGTCACTGAATGAGCTAAAGGAATGGATGGTTTTTTGTTTCCATTATGAAGCTGAACTGCTTTTAGGCTATATTTCGACCAATCTATGAGTAAACGCCACTCGCTAGGATCATGTTTCATATTAAGCTCATTCATTAAACCATCAATATCATAACAGACACATAGCGACCCTTTCATTTTAAAAAAACTTGATAATGTTACATTCCGTTTTCGGTAAAATGAAACACTTGCTTTTTTATCCAACAAGTTCCACTGTTGAAGTCTGGAACCAAGAAGTTCCGAAGTCATTTAATTCACTCTCAGTTATTAAGTGAGGTTCACTGGTAGTTGGTAAAAATGTTGGGTCACAACTGGTGTTCTCAGGAAGTTGTGAATCAGATTCGGATGAAGAATTAGAATCACCGGGAAACACGATGTCCAGGTTTAAAGGCGCTATCGGTAACGGTAGTTCCTGGCAGTGAGGAACTGACCTCACAGAAGGCAAATTTGGATACTCTATTTTGTCTCTATTCTTTTTTAAAATCCCTTCTGCTTTAGTAATGCAAAAGTAGCAATCACTTACATGGTCAGTAGGTTCTCTCCACACCATAAGAACAGCAAACGGCATAGAATTTTTCTTGCGATACATCCACTGTACTAAATTTACGTGACAACTCACACAACAAACATGAGGAGCCCAACTTTTATCTTGATCCCAAATTTGGCACTTAAAATATTAAAAATAGGCCTTTTTTGACTTCCTCAGATATAGATCTAGCTTGGGACTTTATAATAATTCGTCCACATATATAACAAAACTTATCGGCTGGATTTTTGCAACATCGACGACTCGAACTGGCCATTTTATATCAAAATCGACTTAAACACTTGACTGTACTGTAAACGAGTCAGAAACCAATTAAACTGCAGAAAACAATAAAACTCTGAAAGGTTCGTACAATATTGTGAAAATAACCCCTCTGCGGTTTTGTTGTACTTTCCGGTCCTAAGGCAGGTAAAAATGATTTCAAAGATCGCATTATGTAAAAGAGAAGGAAAGGCGGTACTTGAAAATGAGACGTGCTAGAGCATTTCTGGTTTGTTCGGGTTTGTTCGTAAATAGTGATTTAATAACTTCCTAAATGAAACGCAAAATAAGCATTCTCATCGATGTTACAAAAATTATGTCGACTTGTCTTATTAACAGAAAATGTAATTAATACCATATTCTATGGAAAATGGTACAACAAAACCTTACTATAGTATTTTTTCCATGTACGCATTATTTATTGGAATAATTATAGCGAAAGTTGAAGATTAAACTTTGAACTTTTCACCGGTAGTATTTATTTTTAATAACACATATAATATTAAACCCATCACAAATGAAGTTTCTTATTTCCGTTGACGACCTACGCATTAAATTTGAGTAACGCAATTAAGAAAGTTTGAGGGTAGGATTACTACTTTAAGATAGGTACGACGATAAAATTTATTTATGATATTAGATTTTGAAGAATTTTTTGAGATTATTTTTGTATTTTTACTTTGCTCGCATGACGGAATTATTATTATCTCGAATATATTACTTCTCGAGATCTTAAGAGTTCAGTCTCTCGATTATGAGAAGGCATTTTTCATATTTTCTTTAGGTCTATCGCATTATCTGCCTGTTAACCCGAAGGCTTAAAAACTAGT
Organism: Barypeithes pellucidus; assembly: GCA_963991005.1. NCBI lineage: Eukaryota > Metazoa > Arthropoda > Insecta > Coleoptera > Curculionidae > Barypeithes > Barypeithes pellucidus. The sequence continues at coordinate 41,235,809 of OZ022559.1, forward strand.
TTACCGGGTAAGATCAAATTCTATATGTGGATTAGGCATTAACCCTGCTTGAAACAGATATGCTTCCGGCTTCATATATACAAGGTAAATACTATAAAAATTTAAACAGAAGCAGCGGTGTGGTGTTTCGGTATGACAAGCGAGGGGAGAACAATGCTTGAAAGCGTCCTATAATTTATTAAGTGAAAAATAAATAAGTATAATGTATTAATTCCTGATTGGATTGTTCCTGAAAATTGAAAACTATAGTTTTTTTCTCAAAATGTCCTTTGGACTGGTATTATTATTTAATTACTAGTGCCCTCTTCTTTATACAACGTGTCCAAGATAAGGGGGGGAAGTACGGGGATCTCGGAAACCGTAAGAAATGCGAAGTCGGTTAAATGGAGGTAAAGTTGCGAATTTACGTGCCTAATAAAACCGAAATTCTGAAAAATCGTTTTATTGTTTTCCTGGTTTTTTTTTGAGATCAAATTCTAAAGTAAATTGCACTTTAACATTGCAACTTTTTCCGCTCTATCTAACAGCGTTAATTATTTTGTAATCCGACGAGTCGTCTTCGAAGGGCCATAATCAACGTTCTTTTTTTAAATACGGTTCTGTTTTCCTACATAAATTTACACATGCTGAAAAGTTTGATATTCTATCGCATGCTTTATTTTATCCCAAAAAGACTGTTATGTGACAGTTAGAAGATTATTTGTGCTTAGAGAATAACGGAAATCATTTGAACACCTGATTATGTAGTTCCTTACTTTTTTCGTTGTTCGTTTTATTACTGCTTTGGAATGATTTTTGTTCACTTTTTGTGGTTTATTATTAAATTATTTTCTATTTATTGAACTAGTCCAACATAAGTAAAAAATTTAGAGCTTACTTATGAGATATTATTTATAAAATTAGGAGAAATACAGGACCGTATCCCAAAATTTTCTGATGTTGTTCAAAAAACTCTCGAAACCTCATGAAATGTGTCATACATCATTGCATTCAGGAGAAAAAAAGCTCTCAAATTCCAATATCAGGAAAGCAGGACCGTGTTTAAAAAAATAAAGTTGATAATGGCCCTTCGAAGACGACTCGTCGGATTACAAAACAATTAACGCTGTTAGATAGAGCGGAAAAACTGGAAATGCAAAAGTGCAATTTACTTTAGAATTCGATCTACAAAAAAACCAGGAAAACAATAAAACGATTTTTCAGAATTTTTTACTCGGAATTTTAAAACTTTCTAAACGGCATATTATTAGGCACGTAAATGCGCAACTTTACCTCCATTTAACCGACTTCGTATCTCTTACGGTTTTTGAGATCCCTGTACTGGCCCTCCTGATCTTGGACACGTTGTATACGTTGTAAATATTTGCCACGATTTATATTTCTTGACTCCGCAAATGTTTATTTCTAATTATTGTCTGATCCATCACTCAATTGATAGATAAAAATATTAGGAAAACGCCAACGTCAGTATAATGAACATATAGCGACAATTCTCTGTAATTTCTGTGCGTTTTAACGGCCCTGCGAAGAGCGGAACTACATAAGAAACAAAATTAAAGCAATGAAGTTTAGGTTTTAGTGTAGGATGTAAAATTTGATAAAACACATTTAATTATATATTTTATGAAACCTATAAAGAGGTATAACAAATTTTCTTCAATTTATTTACATTTCAGTCAGTTTTGACCCAATTATTTCTCGTTAGCTTCATGGAAGGCTATGGAAAAATCTTGCATTGTTCGCCCCTTAGCAACAAACAGACCGCGACTACAGCGTTGCTATATATATAAAATAGAGACTCATTTTATTGATTTAAATATGGTGGAAAATGATCATTTCTACACATTTTACACGCAGAGAATGTCGAGTATAATGGAAACTCTCTGGGCCTGGTAGATGTGACGGAACCATTTCGTTTTTATTATAACACTAATTTCCTGTTGCATCTATAAAAACAGTGAAATGACATTTTTAACAATGAAGTAGCTACCATAAGCGTATTTTATTGTTCGGCGCTTAGCGCCTCGTGATTTAAAATCGACAGTCGGGCAATAATAGCGTTTTTCTACACTCTACAATATGCATTGGTATCTAAGACTAATTTTTATCTTGCTGTTAAAGTTTTAGCTTATGTAAAAGTAATTTTTAGTTAGCAAAACAAATTTTCGTTTTAACCAGAATTACGATGAATAAGATGATCTAGTTAGCAGAACTAACTCTTATTTTTAACTACTTCTTAGTTAACATAACTACATTATCATGTTGAAACCAACACTTTTTTATTAATTAGCTCCCTATACTAATTTACTTAGTTATTGTTATTGGCCAGATATAGTAGTAATAAGGAGGTACGATGTGAGACCTGACGTCACACTAACTACCGCCATTTGCTGCTAGGAGATGGCGCTGCGCGCTGTATTTTCTCGAGTACCGTTGATAATACGGCGTGAAGTATTAGATGTATACCTTCACTGTACTGATGAGAACTAAAGAGTTCGATATCGATCTGCAGATGGTTACATCCTATCAATGGAAAATGCTTCCTTTTCTTGGTAGTATCATTCAATCTGAAATGGCATTTTAAAGTTCTACTCTGTAGACTAAATACGCCCTTATTGTATAAGGTATCATCAGGTGGTCTGGAAAAATAATAATTTCATCATAATTCATCCATTGGTATTTAATATTTCTTTGCTCTTTTTTTAACAATAAAATAGGTAATAATTAACAAACACAATTGTTTAAACAACAATATGATGTTGCTCCTAATAACTAACTATATTGGTTATTATAAATATTTACTCTTTCGGGCACTAGAAGTACTTGGTTGACTTAAAAAGAGTTATTAATGACTTCAACTAGAATAATCGTAGCAATAAAATTTCGCCTTCGATACTAACTTTCCTCTTATCGCAAATTTCACTAAATCTTCTTGTTATTGAGACTAAGATCTTGGTATTCTAAACTAGACCATTTTTTAGAGTGTAATCCTTGTTTAATTATATACTATTTCTATAGTAGTGCTGCTGCTGTTTGATCATAAAAAATGTGTTTTTATTGACACGATGTTATGTTATCTCTCAGTGTATGGCGAAACGTTAACCTTTTCCAAGGAATGATTTATTTTTAATAATAAATCTAATATTATCCCAACATCATAAATAATGTGTCTTATTTCCTTCCACCCGTGCGTTAATGACCTTAGCATTAAATTTCAGTAGTACAATTAAGAAAGATTGAGTAAAAGATTACCACGTTATTATATGGATTTGACTTATTGCGAGTATATTATACTGAACATTTTATGTTTATGTTAATTGTAGTCAATCAGATGCTTGCTTTTTGATATATTGCTACGACAACAATTTAATTTTTTCGAAAATCACCATATCCATATGCACCTAGCAGTAAGATTAATAAGTTGAAACCTCCCTGGTTTGACAGGTGTAATAAAAGCACTGACGTATTAGTATCTATATTAGATACCGAAAGTGGTAAGACGTCTATTACATATAATTTCGAACTTTACTTCGAAAGAGTGTATAATAGGCTTATCACTCGAATTGTGTACATACTTTTTCTACGACATCATATTTACTTTTATGTCAAATTATCGATGTATGATAGTAATACATTTTCTTCGTCGGTACTCACATGGTTATCATTACACCAGTCAATCCATTTTTGATACACTCTTTCATGCCACTCCCTGGATTTTTCTAGTAATAAATTATTTGATGCGGAAGCGGCTTGTAATGTAATTTCCCGACTTTGCATAAAATCTATTGGAAATATTGATGGTTTTAGCATAACGGGTAATGTGATTTGTGGAACTGTTATGTAATATACAGGGTGTTTTTTAAAACCCGAACACCCTTTTTCTCGCTCAGATTGCATTTTTTTGATTTCGACCTCCTCAGATGATTTTCGTAGTTTTGAGGCGGAAATCGAATTCGAAATCGAATCGATTTTCCCGGTGATTCTAATTCTTCATCCGAATCTGATCCACAACTTTCTGAGAACACCAGTTGTGACCCAACATTTTTAGCAACTACCAATGAACCTCCCTTAATAACTCAGAATGAATTAAATGACTTTGTACGTGACCTAGGATTGTCAAAACAAAAATCGGAACTTCTTGGTTCCAGACTTCAACAGTGGAACTTGTTAGATAAAAAAAGCAAGTGTTTCACTTTACCGAAAACGGAATGTAACATTATCAAGTTTTTTTAAAATGGAAGGGTCGCTATGTGTCTGTTGTGATATTGATGGTTTAATTAATGAGCTTAATATGGAACATGATCTTAGCGAGTGGCGTTTATTTATAGATTCGTCGATATATAGCATAAAAGCAGTCCTGCTTCATAATGGAAACAAGAAACCATCCATTCCTTACCTTAGACCATTCAGTGACAATGATAGGAACGTATGACAACTTAGCAACCATATTAAATCGTGTTAAATATGAAAAGTATCAGTGGGATATCTGTGGAGATTTAAATTGATAGGTATATTACTAGGACTTCAATGGGGTTTTACAAAGTATTGCTGTTTTTTGTGTCTGTGGGACAGTAGGGCAACAAAAGAACACTACAATAAAAAGGATTGGCCTCATAGAACTTCTTTTGAACCTGGTACTTTAAACATTAAATATTCCCCCCTTGTTAACCCAAAAAGGTGCTGCTACCGCCTCTCCATATTAAGCTTGGACTAATGAAAAACTTTGTCAAAGCGATGGACAAAGAAGGTAGTAGTTTCCAGTACCTAAGAGAAATATTTCCTCTCCTAAGTGATGCAAAATTAAAAGAAGGCATATTTATTGGACGTCAGATAAGGAAGCTCCTAGATAATCTCCGTTTTCAGGAACAATTAAATGAAAAGGAATTGGACGTGTTTTGTACGCGTAGTGAAAGGATTTCTGGGCAACAAGAAAGATGAAGACTATAAAAGACTCATAGATGAACTGTTGAAAACCTACGAATTACTAGTGTGTCGCATTTCTCTAAAAATTCATTTTCTGCACTCCCATTTGAATTTTTTCCCGAAAAATTTGGGTTAGTAAGCGATGAGCAAGGAGAGAGATTTCACCAGAACATCAGGACGATGGAAACAAGATACCAGGGACGCTGAAACCCATCTATGTTGGGCAACTAACAGTAGTCGGTTTTTAAAAAGGGATGATGCTACAGAACACAAAAGGAAAAAGTGAACGTTTTTGTCGCTGCAATATATTTTTTATTAACATAACAACGAATCCTCAGTAATGTTTTTGCATAGATGTCATATGTTTTATATGTTTATATTAAATAAATATATTAGATTGTAAAAATATGTCGTCTCCTCTTTTTTTCCCCACCACCCACCCCTTATAACAAAAGAACTGTACGTGTTACAGTAGTTAACTTATCATTTTCGCATTTAGGACTCTAAAATTCTTCAGACAAACCTATTTTCCCCAATGTTACTTTACAAAAGTTTAAATTTGTACCATAAAATTATTTTAACGGCATCACCCGTGAGCTTAAATTAATATTTCGGAAATTTTTTCTTTGTTTCGCATCTCGAAAAAACTTCCGGAAATAATTCATGTTCTATGGAGATTATGTTCACAGAAATAATTTTAAAAAAATGCGTATTTATCTATTTTCTACCGAACGTTCTATTCTAAAAAATGTATGTAAATTGCTTTTAATAATTAGTTCCTAATTTAAACTTTAAAATTCCTTTAAAAGTACTTAATTCCGAAAAGGTAACAAATTTTAATTGGCCATTTCCAGGGCTTTGTTTTGTTGTTGTTATTAGAAAAGTTTTGTAAGTTAAAGTGGGCATTTTTTCTCTCAATAGGCTGTTACTAATGAAGGCAGCTTTATTCACAAGAGATTTAAGGAAACAAATTGAAACAGTCGTTAGGTAAAAATCCATTGATCTATTTTATATGAATTTTTATAAACAGTATTTATCGTAGCTTTTGGCAAATCCAACCACTACTATAATGTATGTCTCAGAAGTTACCGCACAACATTCACTCAAGTTAAAATATAATCGATAATGATAAACAACAATGTTTAGTGGGCTTTGGAAACAAAATAAGTTCAATGGCTTGTCATTATATTGATTATTTCCATCACCTGTCAAGTATACGACCAATTAAATTGTTTTATTTACACCAATTACACGTTATTATGCTGATAAAGTTTGCATGTTCCTTATATGTGATAGACTGTTTCATTGGCCCACAGCCGGTTCTCAGTAGTCCGAGTACTAGAGAATGACTTTTGATAAATGTCAACTTTGAGTGACTTTTTCTATATGCACATTTCTAAAATTTTCCTTATTATTTACCCAGGACAAACGGAAAACTACTTTAAAGGTAGGATTTAAGTAAAAAAGATGTACTTACGGTTTAGTTGCAATGTATTTTCCTATTTATATTGTCGACTTGTTTTCATTTGAAATTTTAGTCACATAACCTTAAACTTACGAACCGTCAACAGGTCTGAGGTCTATAGTAGAGAGTATAAGCTAGTATCGATATCGACGACTATCGATATTGTATACAGGGTGTTCCTTAGTGACATGCTAATATTTCTGGGTGTGATTCCTTAGGTCATTTTATAAAGAAAAGTTCATATGAACATATAACATTTTTATTTTTTAAATCGTTATCTTTTAATATCTCCGTAAGTACTTTAGATATTATTTTCGATTTTGATATGTTTTAATAGGATATAGAACCACAAATTTTAGTTAGAAAAGTTATTCAATTTTTTCAGTGGCGTCCCTGCAAACATGTCCTCTGATATTTTTTACGAAAAAGATGGTATGCCACTGACATTTTTTCATATGGATATTTTTTCTAATTAGCCTGGTCAATTCTACATGAAAACGGTCCCTTGAGTTTTTCTCGTCAGGCGTACCGTTCTTGATTAAAAGCACTAAATTCATATTGAAACTCATTATTATTAACATTGATAAAATAATTAATGATAAATTTTGTTTTATAAAAATTATTGAAGTGGGCAATTCGATGCGAAGACGGACAGAGGCATCCCTTTTAAGTGAAGGTGACCATTTCCAACAATTTTTATAAATTTATCTTTAATTATTTTATCAATGTTAATAATAATGAGTTTCAATATGAATTTAGTGGTTTTAATCAAGAACGGTGGTGCGTCTGATGAAGAAAACTTAAGAGACCGTTTTCATGTAGAATTGACCAGGCTAATCAGAAAAAATACCCATATATCTTTTTTGTAAAAAAATATCAGAGGACATGTTTGATGGGGTGGGGTTGAACATTTGAATAACTTTTCTAACTAAAATTTTTGATTCTATATACTATTAACACATACCAAAATTGAAAATAATATCTAAAGTACTTACGGAGATATTAAAAAATATCGATTTAAAAAATAAAAATTCAACACCCTGTAGGAAAAAATTTAAGCCGTTGCGGACATATATTTATATGAACTTTTCTTTATAAAATGACCTAAGGAATCACACCCTGAAATATTAGCACGTGATTAAGGAACGCCTTGTATATTGAACGCATTTCTAGAATTAGGTACTATAAATTTAATTGAGGTTCTGGATATAAACTTATCAAATATTACTCGATTTTGTCGATTATATTTTTCATTGTGATATGGTGTGGAAAATTATTATCATTTAATTAAAAATCTTCTGGTATATGTATATATTTTAAAATGGCCCATAAATTAAAACTGTATGAGGAAAAGAGACAGGTAAATAGACAGATGTAAACAGTGTTAATAAGATACATAAGTTCCATTTCGACCAATTTCGCCGCGAAAAACTAAAATGAGATTACGCTTCAAAATGAATATACCGCTACACTGAGAGAAGCTCTATCTAAAAAATCCTTGCTAGGCTTATTTTAGCTGGGATAGAATATTTTGTAGCTGCAACAGCAAAACTGATTTCTTGGGATAGTAGAAACCATTTTACTGGATATTTTAGAAATATTTACTTTATAATGTATTATTTACTTTATAAAATATTATTTTCTGTCATTAATCTTTATATATGCACGGGAAGAAATTCATTTCACTGTGATTAAAAAAAAATTGGCACCGTAAATATTTTGATTGACAAACGACACACAAAATACAAGACCCCATGGTATCGGTGACAGAGGAGCAGACACGGATTTCGATTCCATAGCAGCAGTTTACTAAAGGATTTTAATTGTTCTGCCGGTTGATATATCGTTTGAATGGAGTGTTCTGTGTTGCGCTTTTGAAAAGTTGTTACAGGTTCTTATATTAGTTTTATATTATAATAACCTACGTTTGTGGTCGGTGTGATATGTGGTATATAAACTATTAGAACTATAACCAACCTATGATTTATATGGGTTGTATTACCACTTAATTTAAACTTCGTTCATATAGTTTTCCTTTTTAGGGCTTAATTTGTAATAAATTTATTTTTAAAGATTTAGATACAGGGTGTTATGGAAATGACGTATTATATTTAAATGGGGGACTCCTTGGGTGTCCTAGAGAACCGCTACATGTTTTATTTTTCTTAAATCGACCGTTTTAAAAGTGGGGTAACAAACCCTCTTACTCACAGGTCAGTCCGCGCTACTGTAAACATATATCACCCAGGTCCAATGGCAATGTTGCCAAACTTAATATAAAACGGAAATTCCAAATAAAATTATAAATATAAATTATTAATTTATCTACCTACTTGTATTTATCTTTATACCTAAATAGCGAGGAAATAGAGGCACAAACACAATCAGTTTTTCTTCTTTTTCATGGGAACACTCCTGTTGACACACAGTAATAGTGAAACAGAACCGATAGTTAGCTTTTGAAAATACAATAATACAGATTATACTACAGATTATTAGATTTTATTACACGCGACGAAATTTGACATCCAGAAGAAACAACCGGTCTTAAACTGAACAAATTAGTTTCGCCAATAAAAACAATACTCAAAGATTATTTATGGACTGGCAAGATACACGCGTAAACCGAGGTAACATAGCGGATTGCTGCGACTGTGTTGGTTATCGACTAAATACAACGTATCCGGTCGCTGGCTGGTCTTCAACTAACAAACCCATTGTAAGACGTCAACAGGTCATTGGCATTTGACCTAGTGATATACGTACCTATTTCAAACTTATTTAATACTATTCTTTATGTTTGTTCTGGTTGTTTAAAACATTTTTTGTCGTAAAGTTTCTTAAATTAATTGTACAATAAGGTATTACAGAATGGGAAATTGTTTAAATTATTTATTTTGTCTAAGGAGTTTAAGGTGTACATATAACAACACCGGTCAGAATTTGCTTTTTGTTTACATGTGTCGCAGTGCCCCACAGGTGTTTTTCTGGTTTCACGTCAGGTCAATTTTACCGCTGAATGAATTGAAAGCGCCATTTATGAGTATTTTTCTTCAATTTGTCTTTATCTCAAGCATTGCCGGTTTTAATATAATGCGTCATTTCCATAACACCCTATATAAAGACATAAATAACCCTAAATAGACACAGTGTATATTGTTCTGAGAATCTTATATATATTGTAGAACATATTGTGAATAAAACACTTAAGAATGTGACCAAAGATAACCCGTATTTTTTCTGATCCTAACAAAATATTTTTATCGTCTCACCAAAGTATCATTTCAATCGGTGGTATGTAAGTGGCTTTCTAAGCATGAAAACTTTCCTTTGATGAAACTGCAGGAATATATTTATGAAGCAAAGTCGCTTTATAAATATACTACAACAGCAATGAACAAACCCAGCAAAATCAATTTTTCTGTAATAGCTATTTCTTTTATTGTCCCCTATGTAGATATCCTTTTTGACTATCGTAGTTAAAATTTCTATAACGGTAGTAAAAATCTGAGTGTAGGAAGAATTATACATCTCAATTTTTTTAGAATTTTACAAAAACTTTTCCTTCCTTACAAATCATAATTTTCGTAACTTATCCGACATTAATTTATAGCATTACTTGCTGAAATTTCGTCGTCAAATTTTGTCAAAGGGATATTTTCGTTAAATAACTTTGCCGAAATTGAACGAGTTAAGCATAGTTGAGTAAAAGAAAATTAGGGGCTTTATTACGAAAGAGAGGCGAAGATAAACATTGAGAGAAAATACCAATTAGGGGGTTATATTAAAAATGTAAATAATTTCGTCTATAAGTAGTGTCAACATATGTCTCTTAATTTTTGGAAAAGGAAACGGCCATTCGTATTTTAATTTTATTTCTCGAATTTTCATTGGTTTTAATTGTAGATTGGAATACTGGAGGATAAAGGATTACCGGCTGTAAAGTGGCTTTTACTTTCCTCGCGAAAAAACACTTCTTCTTATCTTTTAATTTTTATTCACGAGAAGATTTGTATCAAAGTGTTTATTTAGTATAAGTACTTTCAATGAATTTAGACATATTTTGATACAGAAACGTCAAAGTTAAAAGAATAACTTTTCGTCTTTTGATTTGAAAATGTTTCCCAGGGAAAATATTATTTACCATTTACATATTAATATTGAAATATCTGAGCCTGTTTTGATTTTATTGTTCGATACATGCATTGTGAACCACTAGGAAATACAGGGTGTTATGGAAATGACGTATTATATTTAAATGGGTGACTCCTGGGGTGTCATAGAGAAGCGCTACATATATTTTTGTTTCAAATCGAACGTTTTAAAAGTAGGGTAACACACCCATAAACCTACAGGTCACTCCGCAGCACTGTCTCATATTACCCTGCGGACCTATTTCACAAATACATGTTGCGTGCAATGTTGCCAAACTATGTAAAAGTGTAAAACTTTTAAAATAATTATTTAGCTTACCTTAATATCTAAATAGGAAGTAAATCGATGACACTGAACTAGCAAGGAATCCAGGGCACAGATAGCTTCAGTTTTTTTAGTTATAATGGTTATATACCCCACTATAACCCCTTCGGCGTTTTTCTTCCAATCTCAGAACATTACCATGTATATCGTCAGAGACACAGAACACATAATAAAACACTGAACAAATTACCATGAATCACTTAAAGAAACACACACATGTGTCAAATTAGTTTTTTGAAGATAGGCACTTGTCACACTAATTCATTACACTTATAACAAACACACGTGCGTGCGTGTATTGGTTATAAAATAAGATCAACCGTATCCCGACGCAGTCCGTCTGAAACTGATAAGCCCGCTACGGGGACCGAACCGACTCGATGTAAGCAGAGTCATTTCGTCATTTCGTCATTTTGAACGTAAGGTTGTTCCAGGCGTACTTTTGTACCGAATTCGGTACATTTTACAAAGGCTGTATTCATCAGAACCCATCCATTTATAAGCGATTTTTAATGGGTGACGTACGATGCGCATTAATTTGTAGTTCTGCTGAATGCATTTTGTTGTCAGTTTTTTGTTTGGTTAGGTTACCTTCTAAATATTTTCATCAAATTTTACATTTTATTCTGTGCGAATTGGATAATTTTATTTTTAATGCTCCCTTCACTAACAGAGATCGTGTATAATGTTTTTATAAAAAAAAATTTTTTAGTGCATTTAGCAGATTTACGATTACTAATCGTTTACAAATCATTTTTGATATACCTACTTTCCATCCAAGGATTTGTTTTGTTATGTAGGGCTATTGAAAGTAACGACTTTTTTTTAAGTTCACTTTCTTGGTGAAGGTAACGACCTTCACTTCTTAGAACTCGTAAGTTTTTTTAAGTGTCCAGTGAACTAGCGCCCTTTTTTTAGGCGCCGTGCTGGTACATTTCTATAAAATTCGGTACAATTTTGCCGATCCAGCCGGTATAATAATTTAAAGCATGGAACAACGCAACAACGGATGAATCTACCTTGTCAATTCAAGAAAATTTGTTATACCTCTTTATAGGTTTAATAAAATATATAATTAAATGTGTTTTATCAAATTTTACATCCTACATTAAAACAAGAACTTCATTGCTTTAATTTTGTTTCTTATATAGTCCCGCTCTTCGCAGCGCCGTTAAAACGCACAGAAATTACAGAAAATTGTCGCTACATGTTCATTATACTGGCCTTTTTCGTAATATTTTTATCTATCAATTAGGTGATGGATCAGATAATAATTAGAAATAAACATTTGCGGAGTCAAGGAAAATAAATCGTGGCAAATATTTACGACGTATACAGGGCGTTAGGGAAATGACGTATTATATTTATACCGGAAAATCCCGAAATGAAAATAAATTGAAGAAAAATAACCATAGATGGCGCTTTGAATTATTAAGCGAAATATACACTTTATATGAAATATCAAAATTTACATGGCCGCTCCTGAGGCCCTTCGCAATCAATATTTTATTGAGGCAGTCTCGAGGTTCAAAAGAGCTTAGCTCATTATAGCGATGTTGTCATATTGCAACACAGAATTCTAAATGCACGTGTTCAGTTTTTGACAACAAGACGTCTTTAACGCGCGCTATCACTTCTTTTTCAAACTTTTTAGACAAATAAAACTACATACTCTCTTACCTTCGATCTTATAATAAAATAATTATAATATAATATTAATTAAATAATTAAATTCCATAAAATAATAAAACACAAAAAGTATGTTTTTCAACAGAATCAACAGTAGATAATATCACAAAAATTTTAAATCACATCACAACATTTCTTATTATGAATTATTTCACAACAAAAAAAAATCGGGCAATACAACTAACATTTGGTTTGTTCGTGGCGTGTGTCATTTTTAAATTGCAGGAATTGTATTTATTTTTAATTACTTAAACAAATAAATCTAAGCGAGAAAAAAAAAGGACCAAAATTAATTAAAACAACGATCCCGTGTATCTTTTCATGTGAATAGCTGCTATTTGTGAGATTATGTGATAGGTTTTTTCCTAAAATTTAGTAATTGATTTTAAATAAGTAAAGGTAAGAGAGCAGCATGTGTCTTAAACAAAATTGCATTTTTTTTAAAGAGTTTGAAAGATAACAATTTAAAAGGTCATGACGTTTGATCTATTTACTTTCCTGTGCTTGTGACGAATTTGAAATTTTTGTATGATAGTACTATTATTTGTTTTGCAAAACGTTTCTCGCCGTCGGTTTTCTGGAATCATATTTGTTCATAAATGATAGAATGAAAAATTGTTAAAATTATAATTTATTTTTCTAAAGAGTTTGCCGAGATATGACAACACCGGCCGAAGGTCTTTTCACACTGAAGACCTTTTATTTTATTTATTGCGATCGTCGTCAGTAGCGGCCATGTAAATTTTCAGATTTCATATATAGTGTATAATTTCGGTTAATAATTCAAAGCGCCATTTATGGTTATTTTTCTTCAATTTATTTTCATCTCAGGATTTGCCGGTTTAAATATAATACGTTATTTCCACAACACCCTGTATACAGTGTGTCCAAAAAAGTATGGGACATTTTTTAATTGAAGATTTCTCTGAAAACTGTATTCTTGATAAAAGTTGGTGCATGCCTAAAAACTATAAACGCATATATTATATTTCACCTGCGGTAAATGCCTTTTTATCGAAATTGACTTAAGAATAAGGGACCTTAATTATTAAAAATACAGCAAAATTTTATATGAAAAATGTTATTGCAAATTAAAAACTTTGTCCAAATAAGAAATTTTTAATTCTTCTTAAGAAAATTTCGGTATTTCCTCCGTTAATATTAGCCGCATGTGAATATGCGCTTATAGTTTTAAGACTTTATTCATTCCTTTAATAATCAAAATAATTCCGTGTAATTGGTGCAAATGAAACAATTTGATTGGTCGAAACAGTAAATCTGACGGGCGATGGAAATAATCGATATAAATTTTATCAGGTATATTTCAGTAATGTAAATCAACAGGTAAAAGACTAAAATTGCCTTTAGTGAAAATGCAGAGGAAAAATCTATTAGCATTAAAAGAATACGGAACTTTCTCTAAAAATGTCCAAACTTTTATTGAAATCGACATTATACATAGCCCATTCTATTCGCCGACCACGCGAGACACCGGTATTTCTTTCGAAAATATCTCAGGTATCAATAATCGCATTACCGTGCGAATATATATCCAAATATAATGATCCTGTGACGTCACGCGGTATCCATGGAAACTGAAGCAAAGTTTCAAAAAGGATAGCAGGTGAAGAAGAGAGAGAAAGGACATGCGCTTGCAGGAATCGTGCTACGGTAATATGGCTGCCTGTTTTCATTTAGTCTGAGGAGAGTGGGATTGAATCGGATGCTGGATGATAAAAATTTCAGTAAAAATGATGGAAAATAATACGTGCTAGTTGTAGTGAAACCGCAAAACGCACGCAGTCTCATTACCGAAATATGATAGTGAGTTTTGTGTTGGTGTCTAGTTTTCTTTTCACACAAAATATCTTTATATCTGTAATACGTAAGTACTAAAATTATTTTAATAACTGTATAATAATAGATAACTGTATTTACTGGTAATGAGTGAAAAATGAAAGAGTGATTGGTTTGAATAAAGTAAAAGGTGGCCCTCAGAGTTATAAACGGATACTAAACTTAACGAAAAAAAATTAAAGAGGGTAGTCGTCCCCCCCCCCCCCCCCACATAGTGGTTGGACGGAAAACATAAAACGTAGCATAATAAGAATCATATAATTCTAATATGTACTAGCCAGTAGCGCCAACTTTTGTTTTTAACCTAAAAAAGTGACAATATCATAAATCTTCAGCTTATAATTGTATTCAAATAGCTCTCAGCACTTGCTCGTGAAAGTGTAAATTTCGTAGTTTTAAAACCGATTCAGGTAAGGTATTGTGTATTTTAGAGCATGGAACATTTTCCATTTTCCATTGATTGTACTTATTTCTATGTATTTTCCTTATGTATCCTTAAGTTACGTTTTGCACTAATATAACTTCAAAGAAAATGGTGGGAAATCGTTTTTCTCGCCGGCCAATAACTATGTCTCTGAAACGCACTTTAAGATAGTAATTGGCCTAGTAGTGGAGTAATATAACTTGTCTACCTAAAATTTGAGGTTCTATATCCTATTAACACATACCAAAATTAAACATAATATCTAAAGTATTTTCGGAGATGGCCATCTCTTGTATGCCGCGCCCAGCGCGCATTTGGGAAAATAAACGACAATCCCACATCGTAGCTGATAAAAAAATTAACAAATTGAATCCGGCCTGATCCCCGTAGCTCGATTAATAAACTACTTATTAGCATTTATGTAAAATTTCCAATCCCCCTTACTCCCCTCCTAATTGCCCCACCAACCCCAGCCTCCGGCCCATCAAAGTACTCGGTATCACCCGTTAATTCGCGAAAAAATGATGCCCCAACTCCGCCCCTTCTCGAGATATAATTAATTAAATTTTATTGTTTTTGCAGTTGAAAATCGCGTTAATTCGCGAACTCATTGAGATATCGGGATCGGGTTTGTTCGAGCTTATGCGCTCTGTCAAGCTCTTCAATTTTGCCAATTTCCCGCTGTCGGTTAGATTTAAGGGGCGTGCCCCCTTCCCCCCATGCGGCGCCCTACACAAATCATTTCAGAATGTTGAGGGGATCCTACTGTATCGATTGGGGAAAAAAATTACTCGATTTCGTCAAGGGATTTTCAAATACCGGAACGACTCCACTATAGGGTCAATCACTATGTTTTAAGAGATTAACTCTTTTTAAAAAAAATCATACTTTATACGATTGTTTTTTTATGGTTTTATCTTAATTTGGTACCATAAATGTTAAAATATCACTGTAAATAGTCGTTGGCCGTGGCAAATCACTGTCCAAGAAGTGCGGCCAATAACTGTCTGATACTATTTTCATTGTCGTAACGAACCTGGACAATAGAGTTTTCATTAAAAGATACATAGGTAGTATCTAATTAAAATAGGTACACTTTACAGTCTGTGGGAAGCTTTTCAAATGCAACCTAATGAAATGGACAACGATAAAGTCTATAAAGAATTACCTAAGAATGAAGAAGTTATAAAAAGACAAAGAAAAAAATGTTCACCATAGATGTTTCGGAGGATATTACTAATAGTAAGGCTAGTTCAAAAGATAAAGGAAATATTTCTTTTGATAAATCAGATCACAGATAATTATAATATGCAAGAAGATGTAGATATTGCCAATTTACCTATCATACTATACACAAATGTCGTTATGAACGAAATTCCCTCCGAAATTCCTTTGTTTATAGAAGGAACGACTAGGATTATGAAAGAAATTCTCTCAGAAATTGCTTTTTAAAAGAAGAAATGACTTCGATTATAATAGAAATTCCATTGGATATTCCTTTTTCTGTCGACAAAACAAATCAAGATATTAAAGGAAACTTTTCGGAGAATTATTTAACGATCAATCGATCAATCAGTTATAAAAGGCTTTATGGAATTACCAAGTAATGACTTCGAACGCGAATCTTTTCAGCTAGTTGATGAAGTGACCCATCACAACCCAGACAAAAGTTCCATTGACGAATATATACAGGGTGGCCCATGGAAATCAGTCCAGCAAGGTTTACGGCTGTGTACGTGAAAATTAAAAAAAAAAGCCGGACCCGTAAACTTATGTTTTCAGGGGGACACGTTTCACTATTAATTTCATCCCTGTAACCTCAACCCCCTAGCGGGGGCGGCTACTGCCCTTGTTTTTCAAATGGGAATGGGTATGTTGTGATACATATTTTTAAAGGGCATTAAATTCTCTTTAAAATGGCGCTTTGTTTTGTAAATTTGAGCTACGCGCCGCCGAGAAATTGGGTTTTAAAAAATGTAATTTTATTGAGTAATACATACATGTTATCTTATTAAATGTTGAAAATGTCCTCCATTCTCCTCCATACAATAGTACAACAATTGTTCAAAGTGATCTCGGACACTGTGAAGAACATCTGGTGTAATTTGTTGACATTCATTAGTAATGCGTTTCCGTAAATTTTCTAAGGATTCGGGTTGGGTGGCGTAAATTTTGGATTTTATATGTCCCCACAAATAATAGCACAGAAATAACGTATGTAGATCTGGATCAACCACTTTACTGAAGATAAAGTTGAATTGACTGATACTTATTACTTAGAAAAAAATTGTTTACGCACAAGCCTGTGTACTTGATAGAAGGTGCAGTGATATGTTTCAAAGTTCGTCGCTCGGCGGCGCGTAGCTCAAATTTACAAAACGAAGCGCCATTTTAAAGAGAATTTAATGCCCTTTAAAATGATGTATCACAACATACCAATTCCCATTTGAAAAACAAGGGCAGTAGCCGCCCCCGCTAGGGGGTTGAGGTTACAGGGATGAAATTAATAGTGAAACGTGTCCCCCTGAAAACATAAGTTTACGGGTCCGGCTTTTTTTTTTAATTTTCACGTACACAGCCGTAAACCTTGCTGGACTGATTTCGATGGACCACCCTGTATTTCATTATGACACACCTGAGAGAAAAGTTAAAAAAAATACAGAAAGAGTGCCATATATTATGACTTCTACTACATGGAAAGAAATTAAGATCCCGATGTGATAAGGAGCTCACCTAGTTTGACTGTATTTTGTAAAAAACTTTTTGTGTATTTGCGAGGACAGAGCTTATGTTAGCATTTTGTATTTGTAAACAATGTATGTAAATATGTATTTATTTTGTTCTTTTTACTAGCCAAGTGCTAAATAAAGTATATATAAATAAAAAATAAATAAAGAAAGAAGCAGAACAAGATGGAAGAAAAAAAAGAAGGAAAATAGAAATAGAAGCTAAAAAGATTAGAATAGAACACGAAATTTCCGAAAAAATGTGAATTGAAAGAAAAAATTAAAAATAAAGTTCTCCCCAAAAACAATCTAAAAAGAGCACGATTATTACAAATGAAACACTGGTTACTAATAATGCCGAGACTGAAACTATAATTACAAAAGAAATTAATATTATCTCTAATATCGCTTTAAAACTGGAGCAAAAGTAAAATTTTTACAATTTGAAAGGCGAGGACGAAAATTCTAATAATAATACACAAAAAAGTTTTTTTCGGCAAAACCAGCCAAATTACAAGGAAGATTCTTGAATCTAAATTACCAACTTCTCCAGATATTGCACCAACTTTAAATCGTTCTTTCAATTTGAAAATGCAGCTCTCTGTTCAGGTATTTACTGTTAAAATTTAAAATAAATAGTGATATCCTCTGTTTCTTTTATATAAAAATACAAGTTTTAAAAAGCAAAAATACCATAGATTATTACAGTCCACTAAATTGAAGAGGTGGGGCAACACCTGACTATAGAATTTGGTCCTTTGAGCCGTTTACTTTGGTTGCACAATGAACATAATGAAAGAAAATCATGGCATTAAATGTAACCAGTGATCTAAGACATATCATCTCAAATGCATACATGAACATAATTTACATAAATCTAATTCAAATGTTTTTGCTTGTCTAATATGTTTAAAAAACAATGGAATGTTTAAAATTTCTTTTGCTAAAACTTGTCAATGCTATTCTTTGTGTTTATAAAAATTTGTTATTGATATTTTGACTTTATTTCCAATTTAGTGTTACATAGGTACTCATTCTCTTCGAAAATGTGGGTGGCCTATCAATGTATATTTTATGGGCCAATCTCTGTGAAAAAGAGGCCATATTTTGCGCCGTTGTTATAAAATATAATTTTTATATGTATATGAAGACATTTGTTTTAATATTTATATTTTTTTTCATAAAAAGAAAACGCTATAAATGTTCAAAAAAATATAGATTCTTTTAGTTACTACAAATTTAATTTGTTGTCAGATGATAAACCAAAAAAAATTGTTAAGAGGGCCAATCACGGGTGTTATGGAAATGACGTATTATATTTAAACCGGCAATTCCTGAGATGAAAACAAATTGAAGAAAAATATCCAAAAATGATGCTTTAATTTAATATTCTTACTGTACATGACCTTATGTCAAACCAAAAATTACCATGTGGTGCCCCTGTCCGGAAGGTAAACACAGCAACATATGGCAGTGAATCTTGAACAGTGTTGTCATATCTTCAGGGTAAACTCTTTAGAAAGTCAATAACCGTTTGACAGATTTCAAGTTGTTTATTTTTCAGGGTACATTATTATAAACTTTTACGTTCAGTTCGCTGGGAAACAATCTCTGATTCATTAACTTGAACTGACTCGAACGAACCGCCGCGGAGTTTATAAATGGTCAGGTATGTTCTCATTTGTTCAATTCGAACGACACCCGTCAGATCTGTACAATTTAAAAGTTTATAAATGCCACTTACCCTTTAGAAAAAAAAAATTCAATTTTATTTACCTTTTCGGACTTATTTAAAACCGACTTAATTTATAAAAAACACCAAGTACTCACATCACAAAACCATATTAGTTTTCGCCTCACAACACATCTAAGTACCGTTCAATCTGAATTAGTATTTTAAAGTGCTTCTGTGTAGACAAATATACGACCTTATGCCTGGGAAATAATGTATTTAACATCTAAAAATTTTAAAAATAAATAACACGTTGCTTTTGTGGATCGATATCGGCCGGCTTCTTTAAACAGCTGATTTTGGACAATCGGCTAATATTTAAAAATACAGCGTTGTCACTTTCGATGTTTTATTATTTGAAAGGGTAGTTCCTGTCAATTGTTAACATAATTGTTTAATTTGATCTTTAGTAAAGGGTTAATGACCCATAGAAATTAGCGTTTTTATTATTTCTATTGCGAAATGATTAAGTGCTCTTGTTCTATGTGTGTTATTGTAAAGTGTAATTATGCGTTAGTGTTTAGTGCTTTATTGTAATCTGATAATAGGTGCATATCTTCAAAAAACTAATTTGAAACTTGTGTGTGTCTGTGTGTTCCTTTAAGTGATTTAGTGCCATTTTTTCTGTTTCATTGTCTTTTTTTCTTTCGACGATATGCCGATTATGTTAAGAGATTGGAAATAAGAGGCCGAATGGGGTTTGGTTGGTTGGTTGGTTGGTTAAAGGCAGGGGTCGGTTTAAAGGCCCGAACTTCTATCACTGCAGCCTTCCGGCTTATTGTGTACCCCGATCTGGTTAGACGATGTTTGTTCCTTCTATGAGGTCCAGTAACCTTCTACCAAGTTTGTCATGTGGGAGGTTGTCACCACATTGTATGTTCCCGAAGATATTTTGTCTTCTACGAGACAGTGCTGCGCAGCGGTATATTATGTGTGAGGCGGTTTCATCCTCTTCGCCGCAGAGTCTGCATTCAATGGATCCGTTGTTTATACCCATGGAGTTTAGTGGTTAGCTTATTATGCACCCCCACACTACCATGAGGGCACGTGATGACCATAAAGTTTTTCCCATAGGAAAAAGAACTGAAAGTGTCTGTGCCCTGGATTCCTTAATCGCGTCCTGGATTTATTTTCTAAGTAAGCTAAATATTTATTTTTATAAGAAACTAAAGTTTTACACCTTTAAAGAGTCTGGCAACATTGTGCCAGAACATCTGTTGATTACCCAGCTGAGCAATGTAATATGTTCATATATGAATGTGCCGAGGAGTTGTGTGTGGGTTTAGGGGTGAAATACCCCACTTTTTAAATGTTCGATTTAAAAAAAAATATGTAGCGCTTCTCTAGGACACCCAGGAGTCACCCATTTAAATATAATACGTCATTTCCATAACAACCTGTATAGTTTACCCTATGTGGCATTTTCACTGACTAAAGCTGGCAGATCAACATGTAATAACATTTTAATAGAAAATCACCTTAAACAAGAAGCACTACAGACTTAGAATTATTGTTGACCAGCATATTAAGTGGCTGTCTCATACTGAGTACTTGTCCAACAAAATACGTAGACTAATCCACATTAACGGAATTAATTGCTTGATAAAACATACTTTAATAACGATATATTATTATCAGGCGTTTGTTGAATCAATTTTTAGATAAGGAATTTTGGTATAGAGAGGGCTTACAGTAATGGTTTGTATAAATTAAATATCGTACAAAAATACATTTAAAAAATAACGTTTAAAAAAATCAGTCTTTATCTTACCAGAATGTTGATTACACCCAAAGATATTACAAGCTACAGATAGAAAAATGTACATTTCTAGCCTATGCAACGAATACAAACAGTCTTTCTCACCTCTTTCGGTCATTATTGCAGCGTATTTATCGCAAAGCTATCTTGCAATATCCCAATTAAAAAATTGTTAATTTGACAATGACAACTGGTTTAAGGTTAATCCGCAATTGCTGTTAAAATAAATTTATTTCCCAATAATTTGACTATAAGCTGTGAAAAGGCGATGAGAGATTGTTTGAAAAAATTTTGAATTTTGAACTAATCCAACTGCACTTTGGAAAGATCTATTTCTACTTTACTACTGCGCTACGATCCGTTATGTTTTATTTGTGGATTATTGGTGAAAAATCGTCTTTATTATAATAAAATAAAAAATATAATCGTGGTGCATTCATGTGTAACTTGTAAAAGAGTCGATCATTTAAATAAGGATTTATCTTTTCTCCGTAAGTATGGTTATGTTTTAATATTTAACCATCTGATATAACCAGACTTCACCATTGTTGCCATTCAGCCAACAACATGTAGTTCTCTCTTACACCCATTACTGATTTTCAATAATATTTCACACAATCACAGCTTCACTTCCCAAGAGTTTTATGAATGAATTATGGGATCTGTAGTTTACAATATCTTTGGTTACACCCGAGGTATGTAACATAAGAACTAATATATCGTCGGTTTACAAGCAAAACACATTAAGTCAAAAAACATAGAAAAATCTATTAAGTTTCTTAATAGGTTTTACCTGAACAAAAGGAATGTTATTTCTGACTTAGGAAAGAACATTCAAGTCAATATTTTAGAAAACGAGTTAGTGTGTTTTGCTTGTACACCCACGATATGCTTTCAATTTGCTCTTTTATTCGTCAGAGTAAAAAGTTGCAAAATTTCATAAATCATGTTATGTTACACGTGACATAAATGACAAAAATTGAAGAATCCTATAAGTAACAATAATCTGAACTTAATTGGCACTAAGATTTATAATATGTTACCAATACACATTAAAAGAAATCAACAATAAGAAAATGTTTGCAAATCTCTGCAAGAAATTTATTTTCGGGTTTGTTACTGTACATTGGTATTAACTGAAATACGTTGATAATATGATTATTTTAAACTTATTTAAGAACATTATGACGCATATATCAGCTATCTGATTAGCTAGGCGTCGTCCATTAAAGCTATTTTGAATTGCAATAATTATACAGGGTGTAACTAAATAAGTGTAAAACATTTAAGGGGGTGATTCCTCATCGAAAAAAAGATAGGATCTTTCATATAAAGAAACTTCATTGGAGCATCCCTTGTTAAGATACAGCCCCTTAAAGGGGGTACATAAAATTTATTTAACAATTTTTTTTCACAAGCACTAAAAAAGTTACAATATTGAAATTAACCTGACATTTTCTACTACCAAAAAGACACTTAGCCAGTAATTTATTTGGTTTACCCCATGGTTGTAAGGGGTGGAAAACGCAACCCCTAAAATTTATTTCCAATGTAAGTTTTTGTCTTTTTATTTGTTTACCATCTAAAAATTTATTTCCGATAGCCTGTTTCATTCTAAACAAAAAATGTCTCTTGAATTCTTTGCCCAAAATAAACCAGTTCGCAGCAAAAAATTATTTTACGAACAAGATACATATCGCCATAAAACGAAAACACGAAACTAATTTATCCAGTAGGCCGTATCCCAAAATATCCTGATGTTGTTCAAAAAACCCTCGAAACGTCATTAAACCACAATGTGTCATACATCGTTGCATTCGGAAGAAAAAAGCTATTAAATTGCAATGTCAGGAAAACAGGACAGTATTTAAAAAAAAGAAAGTTGATAATGACCCTTCGAAGACGACTCATCGGATTACAAAACAATTAACGCTGTTAGATAGAGCGGAAAAAGTGGCAATGCAAAGGTGCAATTTACTTTAGAATTTGATCTAAAAAAAAAACCAGGAAAACAATTAAAGGATTTTTCAGAATTTCGTTTTTTTCCGGATATCTCCGAAACTACTCGGAGTTTTAAAACTTTCTAAACGACATATTATTGGGCACGTATATGCACAACTTTACCTCCATTTAACCGACTTCGTATAGTTTTTGCAGAATTATATCGTTGATCTCTTGACTGCAATAAACCTCATTATCTATTCGACCATAAAATAAATAAGGAAATCCCAAATTTTAGAACCTTTTCGAGCAGAGCCGGACCAGGTATACAAATTCAATTTATACCTATGCCTGATGGATATATAAATACAAAGTGATTTTTAATAATTTTAATCTTTAGTGGTTTTCCGGCGAGTAATTTTTAGTTAGGCTTATTCGTGGTAGAATGTGGCGTCCTTCGAATTGTGCTGATAGGGGGGCATCTTCAAGTGTCGGGAATGGAGACTATTTTACAGCTGTTAAACAATTTAGAGAAGAAAATCGTCCAATTATTTACCTTGACGAAACATGGTTCGACATTATTTTACATTCATTATAGGTACGTAGAACTAAAAATACGTATCTATTTATTTTAAATTATAAAAATAAATCATGTGGTGTGGTATACATTTTCAAGCCGGCCCTGATCCCATTTATTCAGCTTTGAAGAGGTTCAGGCGTATGCAATAGGGTTTAATCAGGTAGTTTATTTATGGCAGTAAGAATCAACGGTATAAATCTGCAACAACTCTTACGGTTTCCGAGATCCCTGTACTGGCCCTCCTTATCTTGGACACGTTGTATATTCAAATAAAAATTAATTAGTGGGTTTGTTTTATTTATTTAACATATTACTATATATTCATATATACAACAAATTAAATAATCCAACCTACCATTTGTATAAACCGCCCCCCTTTCGAAAATGTCTGGCTGGGTCACTGTACAGCAAGTCCATAATAAATAGTGGCCATGTAAAATTCATTCTCTAATTTAAAATCAACTTGGACTTGTCCAGAATTCATACAAGAAAAGCTTATTTTAATCAGATTTATTTTACAAGTAAACTAGTGACAATATTTGAGTATTTGATCTAATTCTGATTAATAGAAAAAATGTATTGAAATATGCATAACTCCGATTATTACGCAAAATAAAATGTTATGAAAATTGTACAACTCCATTCTATATGCAAACGATGTTCAAGGATCAATTTTATATTAACCATTAGCTATGATTGACTGGTAGGCCTTTGCGTTATTTTTAACAAATTTTTATAAAACACCACCAATTTATTTGAGAACTAAGCGAAACACGACAACGCGTTTGGGGCCATATCGATTAATACGACTTATGCAATATATTCATGTAGGGGAGACCGAGGAGAATTGTGACAGAGTGGAGGTGTGACAACGACGATTTCTCGGAATCTATGGCCGTTAGCGAGCTGGCAACATCGCACGATTGTTTGTTTATAGACGCGCTACTTGACGCAGTACGCGCCAATGGCACACGAAGTTGCGCCGGTTGCGTGATTACGACGTCTGCATGAAGAAACAACCGAAAAGTAAATTTTATATAAAATTTTGATTGAATTTATATCATGATATATTCTATTTTTTCTTATATTGTGTGGGTTTATAGTTTCAAAGCGTGGTATTGTCTTGCTGTGTTTGCATCTTGTTTCGAAATTACGAATTATTATTCTGACCAGATCGCGATTTTTGGCTATTTAATACTGTTATGTTAATGCTTCATGTTATTGTAGCTCCTACAATTATGCCAAATTTTAAAGTAATTTTATGCAAAAAACGTGTGTTTTGTTTATAATTCATTTAAAATCAATTTTATCTATTAAATATAGTATAGATACACAGCTGTCACAACTTACCTTGGTACGTGTCACAATTTACCTCGGCGTTAAGAGAGTTATGACAAAGGGAGCAGTCTCAGTTTTCATGGATTTTCTCAGAAACCTTATAACTTTTATTGACTTTGAGGACTGTTTTTAAAAGAGCAAGGATTGAGCTACATTTCGGCATACAATTCATAATGGTGGTATGTTTCTTTATTGAGATATTTTCTTTTAAGTAAAAATTGTCACAACCCTCCTCGGTCTCCCCTACTTTTTAAATTTGTGAGACTCATGCAGATTTCATATTAATATTCTTGGCTCTATGTAGTGGCAATTTTCAGAAACTTAAAATATTTAACGTATAGCTTTGTGGTTACTGTCCACAAAAATCGAAAATTTGAGGAATTTGGACTTATGCATTTTTCATATTAGGCGGACGATATAGCACTAAATTTAATACTATTTATTACTTCAATAATGGTGAACTTCTTCAGCATGCTGTGTAAACATTGCTTTAAAACTGTGTTTTTATAATATAGGTCGAACACGGCCAATAGTAGATATTTTTGCTCAATCATAGGTTTGGTCGCTTAATAGCGATCAAAGTGTTATGGGATTGCCTTATGATAGTCAAACCCACAAATCATGAGATCGACACAAGTTGCATAAAAATAACAATAAATGGCGTTATGAGTTTATAAGCGAGGAAGATCACGTTATCTCATTGTCATAAAGAGACGCCTGAATTACTGAAATTGTGTGAACAAACCCATATGATTAGTCATTAGACATCAGTGGTTAGCGATTTTGTCTAAGTTTTAGTTTTAGTTTAAATTTTAGAAAAAAAATGTATGATACAACTGTATTTTTTCCAAACAGACACACGTATAAAAATTTCAAGCCCATGGAAGCAAATTATTTCACAACACAACATAACTTTACTGTAGTAGTAGCCGCTATTAAGTAGTGTCTAGAAGCACTGAAGCCTTGTCTTCATCACTCGTCGATAGATATTATTTGAAAAGAGACGTGGAGGGGCAAAACTTTTTAGCAAGAGTGACCTTTTTCGATAAAATGAAGGATAAAAACGTTTCCAATTTGTTACACTTTCTACCACACACGCTGTATTTATGCGTTAGAGATAATTGATATAATAAACAAAATAAATTTGTTGTCCTCTCAAAATAAAGTTTGAGACCAAAGCACAAAAATTTTCAATTTTATTCAATAAATCTAGTTCTTATTTTATTTACAATTGTTCAATACAAAATAAACAAGAAGCTATAGAAATTGAACTCTCATGATTTTGAGATATACTGTGTGATTCAAAAAACATGTGCCATCGCTCTTGTGGTGAGTATTTACCCAAAAATAAGAGAAATAGTTCCTATCAACATGGGTCCGCAGATGTTTTCTTTGAAAGAGATAGGATGTTAGAATTTTTTAATAGTTGTGGTGTTTTCCAGATATTTATGAGACGGCTTTAGTAATTTTAGTGAAATTTGGGTTATGAAAAGTACAGATATTTTAGCAATAAAAATATGCGAACAGGTTTACTAGGGGCGTGCACACACTCTAATAATGTCTAACAGGAAATAGGACTTGACACTGACATTTACTATTTTGTTAGAAATTGAAGTGACTCTGAAAAAACACACTTAATATTTATTTGAATCGTTGGAGGTTATATTCGTTGGGGAAAACGACCTCGGGAAGGTCGTTCCATAACGATGAAGTCCTCCAGATGAAAGTATTCTTAAATAGTGAAGTTCGAGGAGTACTAAGCTTAACCACATATGGATGGGCGGCAGTGATTCGTCGTGTATTTCTGATTTCGCCGCTCTGGGAGGAATTAAGAGGGCAAGGTCAGCCGAGCACTTTCCATGAAAATATCTGTAAAAGAGAGTCAAATCCCCAACCTGTCTCCGATGTTCTAGGCTGTCGAGGTTCTTCGTCAGCTCGTGGTCTCCAATCAGACGAATGGCCCTCCTTTCGATGGAATCCAGTAGCCGAAAAGTATGTTTGGGTGCAGAGCTCCAGACATGAGAGCAGTTCAGTACTCTAGTGATGGTCGAATCTGGGCTTTGTATAGTGTCAAAAGTTGTTGAGGTGTGTACAACTTTCTGGTTCGGAAGAGTACACCAAGTTTCTGAGAAGCTATCTTGGCAATTGCCATAACGTGGTTATGCCAAGACATATTTCCTCCCAGATTGACGCCCAGCAAATTAGTAGATGAAGCTAGTGGGATTGCGTGTCCGTCCATGACTATATCCGGTTCTGTAATGTTAACCTTTTTAGAGAAAACTGCTATCTGGGTTTTTTAGCGTTAAATTCGACTTGGTTACTGTCACCCCAAGCCAAAATTTCTTCCAGGTCTTTGTTGAGTGATACTTCATGCTGTCTGCGAAGATGTGCGTCGGCAGCCGATGTTTGTGCATTCAAAGAGAAAGATGAGACAAGTGTGCTATCATCAGCAAAACTAAATATTGGCTTTTCGTTTTCACTAGAAGGTCGTTAATGTAGAGTAAGAAGAGAGGGGGAGACAATATGAACCCTTAAGGAACACCGGCAATGTGTCTGAGAGAAATCCGTTAATCGCCACTTGCACAGAGCGGTCCTTAAGAAATCTCGTCAACCATGCACAGAATCGACTTGGCATACCATAGGATCGAAGTTTACTTAGAAGTCCCTCATGCCAAACACGATCAAAGGCTTTAGAAATATCCAGTGCAGAAGCCCGAGACTTCCCATGATGTTCGATTGCGTTGTTCCAAATATGGGTGACATAGATCTCCAGCTGATCTGGACTTCCGAAAACCGCATTGATGATCGCTGATAATGTTGAAGCCTTTCTACTTCCTACATAAAAAGAATTATAAAAAATGCAAATATTGCTAAAATATGTGCTATTTCAGGTACTTTTCATAACCCAAATTTCTCCAAAATTACTAAAGCCGTTTTGGTAATATCTATCTTGGTAAGACCGAAGAAATCCTGGATCTTTCAAGCATCTGCGGACCCGTTGATAGGAATTGTTTATTTTATTTTTGGTAAGGAATCACCACACAAGCGATGCCAGATGTTTTTTTATACAGCCTGTATAAGCTACATTAGTGCAGTATGTAGGGTTGGGTTCAATAAATGGCCTCATGGAGAGTCAACCTTATTATTTTCAAACAGAATTAAAACATACATTTTAGCAGTAATCTATGGATTTATTTTTAACCTTGTCTGAAGTTCTCCTTACTAGTAAAATAATGGTATTTTTTGCTCTGTTTTCTTCTCAGATTACTTGATTAACAATAAACAATTCATCAGAATCCCTTTTTCTATACAATAAGCGGTTGGTAACTTTCCTGAATAATGGACAAGACTTTTCAATTTTCTGCAAGTGTTTGTAAAGAACTATTCATTAAAAGTGTTGCAGAATTCGTTCGGAAACTTTATACACCGTAAATAAAATGTTATTAGCGGAGAACTAGAAAAATTACTTCTCAATTTTAGTTTACGTGCTTTATGCTTTAGAAAGTTCAACGTATCTTATAGGAAAGTTGAAATTACAAAAACTTTTTCAATGGGTGAAATAGAGTTAAAAAGTTCTTTTTAAAAATTTGTCTTTTTCTTAATTTAGTAAATAAGCGAAAAGTTTGCACACAATTTACTAGCTAGAAAATAGTTCCTGTTTAAATTAATTGTAAAATAAATGTTAAATATCGACAACGTAATGTACTTTTTTTAATTTTATTTTGTTCAGTTTTTCTTTGGACGGTAAGCACGAAAACTTTCTAAGAGAATGCAGGATAACGTTAATAATTGTTTATAGAGTAAGGATAGTGAATAATGATAGTGCCTCGTGGTTGTATACAATGTGTACAGGGATCTCGGAAACCATAAGAGATACGAAGTCGGTTAAATGAAGGTAAAGTTGCGCATTTACGTGCCTAATAATATGCCGTTTAGGAAGTTTTAAAATTCCAAGCAGTTCCGGAGATATTCGGAAGAGACCGATATTCTGAAAAATGGTTTTATTGTTTTCCTGGGTTTTTTTTAGATCGAATTCTAAAGTAAATTGCACTGTTACATGGCCACTTTTTCCGCTCTATCTAACAGCGTTAATTATTTTGTAATCCGACAAGTCGTCTTCGAAGGACCATTATCAACTTTTTTTTTTAAATACGGTCATGTTTTCCTGATATTGGAATTTGAGAGCTTTTTTTCTCCCGAATGCAACGATGTATGACACATTGTGGTTTAATGACGTTTCGGTTGAACAACATCAGGAAATTTTTGGATACAGTCCTGTATTTCTCCTAATTTCATAAATAATATCTCATAAGTAAGCTCTAAATTTTTACTTATGTTGGACTAGTTCAATAAATAACAAATAATTTAATGATAAACCACAAATAAGTGAACAAAATACAGAAATATTATCTCAAACTTCTGTTTATTCGGGATTTAAAAGAAAAGTAGGCGCTTGAGCCAAAAAAATTAAGATGGTGACGCGTGATTTGTTTCACTTGACATTCCCATTATGATCGTTTGAGAGCGTTTTGAGAGGTTTTCTATTTTCCAGAAAATATGGAACATAAATTTACAAATGCTGAAAAGTTTGATATTCTATCGCATGTTTTATTTTATCTCAAAAAACTGTTATGTGACAGTTAGAAGATGTTAGTTGTGCTTAGAGAATAACGGAAATCATTTTGAACCCCTGATTATGTACTTCCTTACTTTTTTCGTTGTTCGTTTTATTACTGTTTTGGAATGATTTTTGTTCACTTATTTGTGGTTTATTATTAAATTATTTGTTATTTATTGAACTCGTCCAACATAAGTAAACAATTTCGAGCTTATTTATACCATTAGGAGAAATATAGGACAGTATCCCAAAATTTCCTGAATTTGTTCAAAAAATCCTCGAAACGTCATGAAACAACAATGTGTCATGACGTTTCGGGAGAAAAGAGCTCTCATATTCCAATATCAGGAAAACAGGATCGTATGTAAAAAAAAAGTTAATAATTGCCCTTATTCTATTAACACACCCGAAATAAACAAATCCAATGAACTTATAAATCCTTGCAAAAATTCTGTCTGGAAGTATCTTAACCCATGGGACTGGAAATGATACATTTTCACTGTCCTAGATTTTTGCGGCACATACAGCGGAATAAATTCTTATTTACTTAGCTTCATATATCATAGCCGTTAAAAGCTTTTTCGTGTTCATCCCATACATACCTATGAAAGATAATTTATTCCACAAAAATACCATGCTAGTTCTGAGCAATTTTAATTACAAATAATTCTTTACTGGTAATTCCTGTCCGTGAGTAATGAATTCATTGATTGCGGTTAATCACATCGAAACATTACGCATCAATCGAAGAGTAACTCATAAATTTTCCAAAATATCGCAATCACAAAAAAATTTAATAAAAAAAAAATTATTTTCTTATTTTTACTATGAAATATCACAAAGTAATGCCGCGTCTACACCAAACCAACAAAACAGAAACAAAATTGCAACACAATGGTTTTCAACAATTTAGAAACAAATCGGCAACACTTTACCAACTTTTATTTTTTGTTTCGGTTTTTAGCAACTTATTGTCTTCCCGTCACGGAGCGGTAAACATCAAAAGGTTTCTGTTTTGTTCTTATTTCCTTCTTCGGCAATACTGCAAGTATAGTTGATATAATTCTGTGATTGAATTAAAAATTCTCTCTTCAATTATCTATTTAATAAACATTATTTTTTATGAGAAGATATAACGAAGCCGACGGTGCTTTCTGAACTATGTGTCCGGCTTGAAACAAGCCGTCGCCAGCAAAAAATAATATTTTCAATAAATAATTTAAGAGAGAATTTTTACTGGGGCAATTCGATCAGAGATTCAAAGATCAACGGAAAGGGTATCCATTTTTGGGTAGTTTTACGTACGACATCATAAAATTAGTTACTGACGTTAATTTAAAAGTTAATGCACAGAATTATCACAAAAAACTAAAATGCATTGCTGTGGCTCTAGATAAAGTTCAAAAAAACACTTGCACGATAGGGGAAGCGACAGAAATATGGCTCGAACTATTAGAGACGTTTTAAAACAAAAAATTAAATGGGGAAGTGACGTAAATAAGGTTATAGAATGTTTGGAGATGGCCCTAACTCCAGCTCATTTTTTAGCAAACTTGCTTGATCATCGTTTTAGAGGAGATAAACTAACTCGAAGGCAATTAGAAATTGCCATGGAATATGTAGAAACCTACCATTCAGAGGCAATGCCAACTATGGTTAATTTTAAGGCTAGGTGTGCACCATTTATGGCATATATGTTTTCTCAACAGATACTTGAAAATGTAAAACCATTATCATGGTGCCGGTTTATTAAACGTTTAAATACAAGAGCAATGGAACTTGTCCGGCAGCTATTGCTTCGTCCGCCAAAATAGAAAGACTTTTTTCGTCTTATGGTATAGTTCATTCCAAACTCCGCAATAAGCTAGGCAATGTCAGAGCAGCTAAGTTGGTTACAATTTTTAAAGAACTAAATTCTAATGCACCCACTTACGGCGCTAACTGATGTCACTTCCGATCAGTGATTATTATACATTTTTACCTTATTCCTTTTTTTTTCTTACGGGTTATACCGGGTGTCCCACTAAGAATGGCTCTCGGCAGTATCTCTGAAAGTGTTAGTCGTATGGCTTGCGGAAAAATTTTTTAATATGAAAAGTGATCATAAGAAATTACTGGAAATTATTTTCAAGTTTCTCAGTCAAGCGCTAGAGGGCGCAACCGTAACGGTAAATCCGTAAAGCTTAGTTTTTTCAAAAGTTGCCGCGTTAAGGTATAT
This sequence comes from Barypeithes pellucidus, assembly GCA_963991005.1. Taxonomy (NCBI): domain Eukaryota; kingdom Metazoa; phylum Arthropoda; class Insecta; order Coleoptera; family Curculionidae; genus Barypeithes; species Barypeithes pellucidus. The sequence goes on from OZ022559.1 coordinate 41,267,558, forward strand.
TGAAAATAGCATTTTCGTATACTTTAAGGTTTTATGAAGAAAATTTACTTATGACATATTTTTGTCACTTTTAAAATAAAGTGGTGGGGGAAGGTTGAACATTATTTTAAATAAATGCCTACAACTCCGGGTTGGCTCAACAGAATTTAGTGAAATTTGTTTTGTTAAAAAGAGGTTCCCTTACTCTATACTTTACTGTATAAACTATGACAATATGACTTTTAAAGTAGGCGCTAGAGGGAGCTATTTTACAACTTAACAAACATTGCGCATTTTTTCAAAAATTATAAATACAACAGTATATTTAATTTTACTTCATCACAAAGATTAATAAAAGCCTAATAAACTGGCGAAAACCATAACTTGATATCTTTTTTCAAACCGGAGATATTAACAAGAACAAAAATAAACACGGAAAAATATGATTATATTTAAGTTTCAACGGAACAGGTTTTTCAAACGAACGTGAAAGCACCTAATTTTAAATTATATTTTGTTTTTCCAAGGCCTATTTCCACAGATAATATTTGATCCCGAACAAACCCGAACAAACCCGAACAAACCCGAACAAACCCGTCTCTGCTTGACGCCATCATATTAATTATCAATGACTTGTTAACTACACAAGCAATGTTGTATATACAAAAACTGTTTTAAAAAAATTTTAAACACAAATTTCGAATTAGCCAACATGTTTACCAAACAAAAGTTTACAAAACATGTTGCATAATATAAATGCGGCATAAGATACCTAACTTTTATTATTTTGTTAATTTGAATGGAAATTACTGTTTTAGTAAGTAGTTTTATTACAATTTATCAATAAATATTTTTCACACCAAGTTGTTGCATAAATGTTAAATATTCAATTTACTAAAAAAAACAACGTGTGTTTAATTTACCTATTTTAAACATTTTTAACAAAACATTGTTTTAAACTCAAACGATTGTTTAAAACATGTTTAAAACAATTGTTTTATACAAAACGAAACAACCCTGACTTTAAGTACATTCGTATTCTTCTCTCAAAGGTCAAAAGTGTTAAATTTACGATATCCCATTTAAATAAAAAGTAGTTAATAAAAAAATAATCAAGAAAACTTAACTAATTTCAGAAGCCCTGACTTGAGCTTTAAAGCTCAAATCTAAAATTCTATTTAAATTAAGAGCTTTAATCTTTTAGGGTGGCACTCATATTCTGAATATTAATAGGGCATCGCGTCGGTGTTACGAAGCGCCCATTTTCCCTTAAAAAAAGGTAGACGAATTTATAATAATGTTTCGTTTGGGGACGAACACTTCTATTTCAATTTTAATGTTATCACTTTAACTTTCTTTAGCTTTAACGTTACCGCTAAATTATCAATCAAATTGAATCCTGTAGCAGGTTTAGAATGTTTCATTGCCTTTATATTTATATTATCGCGTCGTGGAATTTAATTCTTGGACATACTATAATTTCATCTGGGTCCAGTAAAATAATTCTTTCTTTTTGCATTTCGGTGATAACGTGATGATAATAATATAATATGAAGGTAAAATATGTATCAAATACGTATGGAAAAATTATTATTTCCCAGACCACCTTATGATACCTTATACAATAAGGGCGTATTTTTGTATACACAGTAGCACTTTAAAATACTATTTCAGATTGAATGGTACTATCAAGAAAAGGAAGCCTTCTCCATTGATAGGATGTCACCACCTGTAGACCGGTTCCGAACTCTTTTGTTCTCGTCAGTACAGGGTAGGTATACCATCGTGCCGATAAAAAACTAGGACAGCAAAATCACAAAAGTGGGAACGGAAATATATATCTCATAGACTATACGATAAAAAAAAACTAGGACAGCAATATCACAAAACTGGGAACGGAAATACATATCTCATATACTATAAATGGTGCTCTAGAGCTGTAAAGGTAAAAACACGAAACTTTTAGAACGTAACCTAGGTTACATAATTTAAAGTTTCGTATTTTGCGATATGAGGTGGCATCAAAATATATTACTTGTTTTATAAATTTTAGCGGTAGTTTATATGGAGGGACTAAATTCATTGGGCTTTTTTTTAAGAAAAAGTCAAATACTCTATATTTAACGTCGCCTAAAAATGAAAATATAACTAAATAATAAAAGAAATTTAATACAAGGTAAAAAGAAAACAAACAAGATTTGTCGAAGCAACAAAAATTTTTTTAATATTTAGTTATAGAACCTTTCCTATTTATTACTTCTTAATAATTAAGTAATCTTCATCATCAGCAGAAATTCTAGGTGGACGTGAACCTGCTTTCCTAATAATAGTCCGATGCTGTGCTATTTTTTGTTTTACCAACAACACGGTATTGTTGATTACTCCCAATTAGTCTGCAATATCCCTAATAAAAGCAGCATCTCGCAACCTTTCCTATTTGATTTATTCAAATAAACGTTCGTTCAGATTGCTTGGGACTGCTAAGAGATTGCGCTCCGCGTCATATTTTCTCGACTACCGTTGATAATACAGCGTGAAGTTAAAGTCTTTTCTGATGATGGGTATACCTACCCTGTACTGACGAGAACAAAAGAGTTCGAAACCGGTCTACAGGTGGTGACATCCTATCAATGAAGAAAAGAAGGCTTTCTTTTCTTGGTAGTACCATTCAATCTGAAATAGTATTTTAAAGTGCTACTGTGTAGACTAAAATACTCCCTTATTATATAAGTTATCATCGGGTGGTCTGGGAAATAATAATTTTTCCATACATTGGTATTTGATATTAATACCACCTGAAAAATATAGACTTTTTATTTCTTAGATAAATAAAATATGTATATTGAATCAGTAATTGCTTTTGCATTTTATAGGAGTAAGAAAAGTAAATTGCCTAAAGACATCAGGAGTTTACTAAAATATTCCTTCGCTCTTTCTAATATGCTAAACAAACACATAAAAACCAAAGTAAACATGATATTCGGCATAAGTAAAAATATACTAACTTCCTTTCTCTTTAGGCATATTTTTTTACTTATTTTAAAATTAAGGTAATAAAATTTAATTTTTATAAAAATATCTGAAATATTATTATAGTTATACTTTTTCACAACTTTTACGAACAATAATATTTCTATACGAGAACGTAGAAAATAAAACTTAAAAAATCAAATATATTATTAACAAAATATTAAACTGAATTAAAAAATATATATTATTTCTAATTTTTAATTATTGTTCTTAAAAACAATTTCTTACTATAAATTTATAAAATTGTAGAACAAGTGCGTGAAGATTGGGATATTTAGTGAGGAGTTTATAACTCGAGCTGTATGCGAGTATTGCAAACCGAGCTAATGTCTAAAACTTGGCTTCACGCAAGTGTTGCACACTATACTTTTTCTACGACTATATACAACGTGTCCAAGATAAGGAGGGCCAGTAAAGGGATCTCGGAAGCCGTAAGAGATACAAAGTCGGTTAAATGGAGGTAAAGTTGCAGATTTACGTGCCTAATATTATGCCGTTTAGAAAGTTTTAAAATTCGGAGTAGTTCGGGAGATATCCGGAACAAACCGAAATTCTCAAAAATCGTTTTATTTTCCTGGGGTGTTTTGCGATCGAATTCTAAAGTAAATTGCACTTTTACATTGTAACTTTTTCCGCTCTATCTAACACCGTTAATTGTTTTGTAATCCGACGAGTCGTCTTCGAAGGGCCATTATCAACTTTCTTTTCTTAAATACGGTCCTGTTTTCCTGATATTGGAATTTGAGAGCTTTTTTCTTCCGAATGCAACGATGTATGACACATTGTGGTTTAATGACGTTTCGAGAGTTTTTTGAACAACATCGGGATATTTTGGGATACGGTCCTGTATTTTTACTAATTTTATAAATAATATCTCATAAGTAAGCTCTAAATTTTTACTTATGTTCGACTAGTTCAATAAATAATAAATAATTTAATAATATACCACAAATAATGAACAAAATACAGAAACATTATTCCAAACTTCTGTTGATTCGGGATTTAAAAGAAAAGTAAGCGTTTAAAACAAAAAAATTAAGATGGTGACGCGTGATTTGTTTCACTTAACATGCCCATTGTGATCGTTTGAAAGCGATTTAATTTTACAAATGCTGAAAAGTGTGATATTCTATCGTATTTTATTTTATCTCAAAAAACTGTCATGTGGTAGTTGAATAGTAGTAGAAGATGTTATTAGTGCTTAGAGAATAACTGAAATCATTTTGAACACCTGATTATGTAGTTCCTTACTTTTTTCGTTGTTCGTTTTATTACTGTTTTGGTATGATTTTTGTTCATTTAGTTGTGGTTTATTATTAAATTATTTGATATTTATTGAACTAGTCCAACATAAGTAAAAAATTTAGAGTTTACTTATGAGATATTATTTATAAAATTAGGAGAAATACAGGACCGTATCCCAAGATTTCCTAATGTTCAAAAAACCCTCGAAACGTCATTAAACCACAATGTGTCATACATCGTTGCATTCGGAAGAAAAAAAGCTCTAAAATTCCAATATCAGGAAAACAAGACCGTATTTAAAAAAAGAAAGTTGATAATGGCCCTTCGAAGACGACTCCTAGGATTACAAAACAATTAAGGCTGTTAGATAGAGCGGAAAAAGTGGCAATGCAAAAGTGCAATTTACTTTAGAATTCGATCTCAAAAAAATCCAGGAAAACAATAAAACGATTTTTCAGAATTTCGGTTTGTTCCGGATATCTCCGGAACTACTAGGAATTTTAAAACTTTCTAAACGGCATATTATTAGGAACGTAAATGCGCAACTTTACCTCCATTTAACCGACTTCGTATCTCTTACGGTCTCCGAGATCCCTGTACTGGCCCTCCTTATCTTTGACACGTTGTATTATTATTTTTAATAATGACAGTTGTCGAAGCTCGCAAAACTTGAATAAATAGAACAAGCATAGCCACCCATTCATTTTGAATACATGGGTGAAAGTGTTGGTTCACGCATGGTCGTAGAAAATATTACATTTTGGCAGGAAAGCAAGGCTTCTTGGAATGATACGCATGGGAAAATATCGTGGCGTTTAATATGGGATTCCGTGTCGTATATCTTTTTGTGGAATTTACTTAATTTCAGATGCAAGTGAGACACAACATCGTACCAAAGCAGCAAGTGAGAAACAACACGATCTTTGGTGTTACAAATGTGATTCCATGGTGGATGGGGAAAAGTGTTTAGATTTGATTGGAAATTACAGCCATTTACATCATAAGTGCCAGAAAGAACAGAAAAAATGTCAGGTAAGTATATAACCAAAGCCAAAAAATTCACACATTCAATATGGGAACAAGAGACAAGACGGGTAGGGGAGACCGAGGAGATTTGTGACAGAGTAGAGTTGTGACAATGACGATTTATCCGAATCTGTGGCCGTTAGCGAGCTGACAACAGCACACGATTGTTTGTTTATAGACGCGCTACTTGACGCAGTACGCGCCAATGGCCCACGACAAGCGGTTGCGTGATTACGACGTCTGCATGAAAAAACAACCGAAAAGTAAATTTTTTATAAAATTTTTGATTGTATTTATATCATGATATATTCTATTTTTTCTTATATTGTGTGGATTTGTAGTTTCAAAGCGTCGCATTGTCTTGCTGTGTTTGCATCTTGTTTCGAAATTACGAATTATTATTCTGACCAGATCGCGATTTTTGGCACCTAGGAGTGCTGTGACCGCGTGTCACAACGCTCCTATCAAAGGTTATTTTCTGGTTAGCTTATTTTACAGGCTTTTTGCAATGTTTTTTCTGTTTATTTCTGTTCCTGTTCGCTTGCTTTGGCCAATTCTTACAACCTAAGTTTGATATAATGATGCCATAGTTACTTATAAAAGATCTACTGTTATGTTAATGTTTCATGTTTTTGTAGTTCTTACAATTATGCCTAATGAGAATTAAAGTAATTATATGCAAGAAAACGTGTGTTTTGTTTATAATTCATATAAAAGTAATTTTATCTATTAAAATTAATCTAGATACACAGCTGTCACTCTTACCTTGGTACTTATCACAATTTACCTCGGTGTTAGGAGAGTTGTTACAAAGGGAGTAGTTTCAGTTTTCGTAAATTTTCTCAGAAACCTTATAACTTTTATTGACTTTGATGACTGTTTTTAAAAGAGCAAGGATTGAGCTACATTGCGATATACAGTTCATAATGGTGGTATGTTTGTTTAAGTCAAAAATTGTCACAACCCTCCTCAGTCTCCCCTACTTACGTCTTTAACTTTTAATTACAGAAATAATATATTTAATTACCGGCTAGTTTTTTTAGTCTTTTAAGAATTATAATATAATTTCTTGAGAAGGAATAAATACCTGGACACGAATCAACTCAACACTATCATTTTTCGTGTAGAATTATATTTCGATAATTAATAGTTCGTTGAAACGTTTTATACAGGGTGTTATGGAAATGACGTATTATATTTAAATGGGTGACTCTTGGGGTGTCCTAGAGAAGAGCTACATATTTTCTTTTAAATCGAAAGTGGGGTAATTCACCCACAAACCCATAGGTCACTCTGCGGCACAATCATATATGATCATATTACATTGACCAGCTGTGTAATCAACAGATGTTCAGGCACAATGTTGCCAAACTGTATAAAAAATGTAAAACTTTAGATTCTTATACAAATAATATTTAGTTTACCTAGTATCCAAATAGAACTGAACCCAGGTGCCAGTATACTAGCAAGTAATCTAAGGCACATACATCTTCGAGTTTTTTTTCTATGGGAAAAGCTTTATGCCCATCACGTGCAATGAAGATAGTGTGGAACTGCATAATAAGCTTATACCCACTAAACCCCAATCGGCCTCTTCTTTCCAATCTCTTGGAACAACCTGCATATCGTCGAGAGAAAAAACATATAGTAAAATACAACAAATTGCACTAAATCACTTAAAGAAACACACAGACACCCACAAGTTTCAAATTAGCTTTTTGAAGATAGGCACACCAAATCACTACACACTAATGCATTACTTTATAAAAAAAACACAAATAGGGACACAAATTGACCCTTGCTGGCTAGATATGTGCCTCCAGGCACAAACATATCAATTGTTTTAGAGACACTATTAGATTATTAGGTTTTATTACACAGGTCACAGGTTTCGCGAACAAAGGTCACAGGTTTCGAGAACAAAAGCACATTTCAACACGATATTTGTCAATACTTAGTAGATACACATAATAAAAACGCTGATTCTGTACAATAGATATTTAACAAGCCAAACGACATAACTGTTGAATTTTAAAAGATTAAATTGAGAACTTTTATAAACATTTTATTTAGTAAAAGCGTAAGTAACAACCTGACCTTCTCTGCGCTTCTTAAAGACACTCTTTTATACATGTTTACGCATGGCGCCCTCTATTAAAACATCTCTTAACTATACTATAGAGACTAATAGAAAATTATACATTTCGTCTTACTTCTTTAAGTTGCCGTATGATGACGCTACCTTAATTACTATCGAGTAGAGATGAGGTAAGATGTGTCTGCTATCGATTTAATTTTTTTAAGCGTCTCGAATGAAAAAGAGCAGCGAATAACAAGTTTTTTAATATTACAGCAGTGAAAGAGAATAATAAATTGTTACTGTAGATTGTTATTTATTTCAACCTTTTTGATGAATGCGCTGGTCACAGGTTAAAATGAAGGAAAAACACCTTCGTTCGTATCGACAATTAAACATTGCCCATCTCTACTCTTTAGTTCCACGTTAGTTCGTTCGATCAGATGGTCATGTCATGTAATTTTTAATTCGAAGAAATCCTAAAAAAAAATGTGTCATTTTAAGTCAGTTCAGAACAAAATGCATACAAATCTACGCGAGAAAAAATATATTAATAAAAACGACGCCCCATCTCAATTCATGCAGTGCGGCCAGTGTTTTTGAGTTAAGTAGGTTATGTGCAGGTGTTGTTACTAAAACGTTTTGGTAATTTATAGACATTGTGACACTAATTTTTAAATGAAACCGACAAGGTAAGTGTGTGTGTGTGTGCTTAAATAAAATTGCATTAAAAAATACACAATGAGCAATAACTCAAATGTCAAAAGGTCATTGACATTTGACCTAGTTAGTACGTGGGCATTTTAAACTTGTTCAAAACTATTATTTGTAATCTTTTTAATGTAAAAAGCATTGTATGTAGTAATTTTTCTTAAACTAATTGTACAGAAAGGTATTACAGAATGGAAAAGTGTTTAAATTATTGTATTTTGTCTAATGAGTTTAAGGTGTACATATGACAACACTGGCTAGACTTCGTTCTTTGTTTACATGTATCGCAGTGCAACACGGGTGTTTTTCTGGTTTAACGTCAGGTCATTTTTACCGCTGAATGAATTGAAAGTGCCATTTAAGGATATTTTTCTTCAATTTGTCTTCAACTCAGGAATTGCCGGTTTAAATATAATACGTCATTTCAATAACACCCTGTATAGCGGTAAGAAAACTATGGAATTTGAGAAAATATCAAAAAAGGTCTCTTCCCCACAACAGAGACTTAAGTTTATGTTTAAGCAGGAAATAATTATTATCGTCAGCAGGAAAGCTGAACGATTCCGTCTCTAGATACAAGCAGACGCTATTCTTGTTGTATACATACCAAAGGGGACTACAATAACGGAAGTTACTTACTTTATTACGTCAATAAGATTACGTATGGCTATCTGCAAGGCACGTGTTAGGTGGTATCACAACAATGACCTCCTTCAGAACGATTATGCGCTAGTTCACAAAGCAGCCAAGCTCCAACCCGTTCTACACGACTGTAACTTTATCAATCTTAACGTTCAGTAATGTACAGATATGACTCCATTTAAGGTCTGTTTATTTGGAAATGGGGGACAGTATCTCATAGGCAGCCATTTTCCAGGCCAGTAGCAATAATCTTTTTCTAAACGGAATAAAGTTATTGTTCGGGGTTCTCGTCTTTTGTTTTATTATCAGAGAATATTTTGTAGTGACCCACTTAAACCAAAAATATTTGTTGCAATCAAAAGTATACATATACTTTTAAAATACACATTTAAACAGAAATAGTGGAAATATCTCACTTCACATACGGGGCCACCTGATGGAAATAGTCACACTCGAGCACACTCAGGTTTTGTCCTCCCGAGTCCTCAAAATAACCCTTCAATAGATTACACATTTGAAAGGTTCCATATAGAAATGTACCTTTTTAGTTTCTTGTGTCAAGTTTTATATTTACTCTTGACTTAATACTTTATACCTTATTTCCTATTTTTTTAAACATACTCCTCGTAATTTTTCAGCTTCTCGAGATTTATCTTGTAAAAGTAGTTAAGTAAGGCTTAATTTAAGTAAGTTATGTAGTTATTATCCCCTTATTAATGTTGTTTGCTCAATTTTCTTTCATCTAATTCAATATTTACATGTATACATGGTAACACCCAATACTTTACAAGCATTATTTTGGGACCGCCTCTCCCATGTATGTAACATTATGGCTGCCTTCTTTCTGCGAATCTCTCCTTTTCTTCTAATATCCTATAATCATGGATTCCTTCTTCAATATCCAGATTTAACAAGTTCTATGAATTTCCTTTCCTTCTAGATGATCCGTGAGTCTACTATTTATATCGCAATTTTATAATAAATATCTAAAAAAATGCTTATTTTTAACTTCAAGGTAAGAAGAATATCAATGTCAACCAGTACTGAGGAAGTAACTGGCAAACCGAAGCTGTGGCTTCTTCAACGAAACTGTTCAGAAACTTGCGAAGCTGGTTGTATAGTTATTGGCGAAAGGACTAAACTTCATTCCTGTATTACTTGTTGCGACGAACACAATTTCTGTAACGCTGGCAGCTTCGCCAGTAGAAATAAATCTGTAGTGAATGATTTTCTTAGAAGTTTAGTAAAATTTGTCATCGAACTTCTGTAGCAAATTTTTTATATTGATTAATTAAGAATTTGTGTTGGCTGATATTGAAATTTTTATCTGGATTTTTTAATAAATTTTTTTTTCTTAAATTTTATTTTATTGGGTCCAATGTTAATAGGGCCAATCACGTACATGCTATTAGGGATAATTGGAATAGGGTATTTTAAATAACAGGTGCACCCTGTTTCAAGCAACCTGTTCCAGTTTCAAACTGTTTCAAAAGGTTTGCTGCACTTCTGTTACATAGTAACGTTGCGTCTAGTCTATTGACTTGATCTGTAAAATCTCCTTTTAAATTGAGGAGCTCGCGTGCAAAACCGGATTTATCCACTTTTTTTACACAAAATCACTTTTCCGAAGTTTTTGAATCAATTTCGTGGGATCTATCGACTGATCTATTTATTTGCGAGCAAAACCTGATACAACTCGTTAAAATGGTTAGGGAAAGTTAGCTCTTGTGAACAAAACCGGTTATAACCAAATTTTTGTAGCAAAATAGTATATAACCACTTTATCGAATATATACTATTGCACAATCTTGAAAGTTTAAATTACGAAGAAAAAAGTGGTATCCGTTTTTTTTTGCGACGGATGTGCAGGACAGAACAAGAACTCTCATATTATTCATGCTTTGATGTTTTGGCTAAAAAATAAGTTCCCTGTACATGTAACCAAAATTGTTGTGACATTTCCAGTTCGAGGACATAGGTTACTACCGGCCGACAGACTTTTCGGAAGGGCGAAGAAAATTCTAAGGAAAGATCCAGTGGTGACAACCACAATTGCAAAAATGTATAAACAAAAAAACTGAAGTTACTGTTAAAATAGAACTCTTCAATACTACCGATTTATTTCACATAATACTTGGCAATCTCTGTTGAAAAAAGGAAAATCTGACAACATTCGGCTAAATATGGCACGACTTGGTAACTCTATAACAGACAAAATGAAAAAGTTTACGCCACTTGATGAAGGAGCATTATGGGGAAGAATGGAAAAGTAGGGAGGATCTTTTATGGTATAGGAACTTAATCAACGGAATCCTAAGGACCTGCTACTTTCCCCCCAAGTGGAAACAAGCGGTAGTCATAGTAATACACAAACAAGGGACAAACACCACGGACGCCAAAAACTACCGCCCCATCAGTCTTCTGCCAGCTCTGGGAAAAATAGCGGAAACCGTCATCCTCAATAAAGTCAAAACAAGGGCGGAAACCCTTCGCATCATCCAACCAGAACAATGCGGTTTTCGCCCTCTCCACTCAACCACGCTGCAAACAGCCAGGCTCGCCGAGATGATCATTCAAGCCTTCAACAAAAAAGCCAGCCTTGGAGCAGTCATGCTAGATGTCTCCAAGGCCTTCGACAAAGTCTGGCACGAAGGGCTCATTCTAAAACTAATAAAATTCGGTTTCCCCCCACACATCACAAAGATCATCGCATCATTCATAAAGGACAGAACCTTCAAGGTGAAAATTGATGAAGCCCTATCCACCACAAGACAGATGAGGAGCGGGGTACTGCAAGGATCACCATTATCCCCAGAACTGTTTAAAATATTCATAGCAGATATGCCGGAGGACCCTGAGACGGAAATCGGGTTATATGCAGACGACACCACCATAACAGCAGAAAGCAGGGACCCAGACTTAATCCACCGAAGACTCCAGAGACACCTCAACAAATTATTGAACTGGTCAGATAAATGGAGGATAAAATTAAACCCTGAAAAAACCCAGGCAATAATATTCAGCACCAAACACAGACCACCAGAGGCATAACAGCTATCCATAAGGAACACCCGCATAAACTGGCTCCCAGCAGTCAAGTATCTAGGACTAATTTTTGATAGAAAACTAAGCTGGGAAAACCAAATCAAAGCCGCCACCAAGAAAACAAACTACGTGATCAGCAGACTCCACCCACTCCTTAGAAACAGAAAGATGTCCCTAAAAAATAAACTCACACTGTTCAAGACAATCATAAGACCGTCACTCACCTACGCAAGCCCCGCCTGGATTCAAATCACAAAAACCAGAAGAACCAAATTACAGGCCATACAAAACAAAACACTAAGGATGATCACCAGAGCCCCATGGTTCATGAGAAACTCGCAAATCCATAGGGACCTGAAAATAGAAACTCTAACCCAGCACCTAAACACAACCGCAGTCAAGTTCATAGCCACCATGACAACCCACCCAAACCACAAAATAAGGCAAGCCTTTAGACCATTAAACAGGAGAATAAGGAGAACCCGACCAAGACCTAGCGACCCGCCACCACCTGCCATAGAGTAACCCCCACCGCCACCACCACGCCACCCCGTGGATAAAAACACCCGACATATATTTAAGTTTATAAACATTGTAATTTAATAAAAGTAAGAGCACCTAGTCCTAGCTTAAAGACAAATAAAGAAACCAGAAACCAGAACCTACTGCAGGTCAACAGTGAGGAAAAAAATGAAGATGTAGAAGGAAATAATAACCAGGACGCTAAAGACAGGGCCTGTGATTATTTAAATGAAGAAACTGCCGTATACATTTAAATATATATTTTGTTTATTATTTAAAAATAAATAAAACGCCTATTTATTTTTTAAAATGATTCTTATTTGGGTGCAAAAACGGATATATTCATTTTTTTTCCTCGTAATTACACACTTTTTTATGAAAAATATACATTACTCTGATTAGTAAAAAAAATAAAATAAAAACTCTTCTTCAAAAAAATTTAATATTTTCAAATTTTTATATTGGCACATTTTTAACGTTTCCTGAACATTTTATAAAACTGGATATACCCGGTTTTGCACGCGAGCTCCTTAATTAGTCTTGGTACTGATTGGAAAAATACCTAAGAAGGCCGAAACACGTTTCAGAAAACTGTAGTACTTCTTCGTAATTTTTCCTACATTAAATAATATTTGCGCTTTCGAAGTTAGCGAACTGGCTTTCCTTTAATTATGTACATGATTTAATCATCCTCGGCCCTTACCGTCCTTTATTATTTGTACACGTTTGGGGTAAATTATGTCAATTAGCAAGTGCTACGTCCCAACGTTCCAACACCCTTTGTTTACTTAACTGATTATGATTATTATCATAGCGTATTAAGAAGATCCTACGGCTCTAAGATGTCTACGATCATGGCGTTCGTTATAGTTAGAGGGACGGTGACAATAGGGGGTCCATGAAGTGGAATATTAGTAATTTGTTTTTTCGTGGAGTTTAGGTCCCCCTCTACAACTTTTATATTTGATGAAATGCCGTAGAGCGTTGCTGAAAGGCGCTGTGCCGCTTTAGATAGGAAATTCTTAATAAATTCAAAATTATATCGAGCCATGTCTGAAAATTAATTTACAGCATTTGCGTGATCCCAAAGTCACGAGAAACACATTTTCTGGCAAGTCAACCCTTGCATATACTTTTCCGAGCGTGTCAAAAAAAATGAATGGAAAAATTATAAAGTCTCAAGTGACATGGGTCCAAGTGGGCTTAATCGATTTGTATTCACATGGAGATGACTCGTAAACAATTTTCTGATAAAAGAATATTGCGAATCATTTTTCCCGTCATACAACCGAACGATACCTGCCTTCCGGTATCTCTGCGTAATACTGCCTACTCCGCCTAGCTAGATACGATTCTTCTGAAAAATTTTTTTCCACAATATTTTGCTGTCAAGGAATGTAGTGTCAATTTTCTGACATGTCACAATCGTTTTCCGAATTTCCTCCGCGGAGATTTTTAAAAAATCCAATAATGAAATGGCGAGACCTGGAACGGTAAAAATTTTTTCACATAATCTTTAAGATATAATGTTCCATTCTAGAAAGTTTCAACTCCACATTTGCTTTTTTCTTTTTTTAAATTTTCATTTTTTTCTGACACCCTCGGAAAAGTATATGCAAGGGTTGACTTGCCAGAAAATGTGTTTCCCGTAACTTTGGGGTCACGCAGATGCTGTAAATTCATTTTCAGACATGGCTCGATATAATTTAGAATTTATTGAGAATTTCCTATCTAAAGCGGTACAGCGCCTCTCAGCAACGCTGTATGGCATTTCATCAAATATAAAAGTTGTAGAGGGAGACCTAAACTCCACAAAAAAATAAATTACTGATATTCCACTTCACAAACCCCCTATTGTCACCGTCTCTCTAACTATTAATTCAAATTACAAAAAATACTACGGAATTATTTAAATTTTTTATGTGAAAGCTATTTTTATGGAGAAAGAACATTGTCAAATAAAAATATGAAGCCTCATAAATGAGTGTACTTTAATTATTAAAATTATTATATTATAAAAGATTTCACTCTTATTTCTATACGGATGCCCACGAAATCATTTCACATACCTGATTTCATTTATTACTGCTGATAAAAATTTGAAATTATTGTCGAATAATTGAGGATAAAAACACATTTATAGGCATGTTGCTTCGGGTTTTATCATCAGTTCTCAAATTTTTTTCTATAATAGCTCCCTAAATTCCCTTTCCAGCGATGCATTACAAGTTGTCTTTTGGTTTCGAAATAGCGGAGCAGGAGGCGATGTTGCTAATTTCAGCATCCTGTCATTTTGAAGCAATGATGAAAATTTGATTAAAAAATTGGTAATTTTAGTGGAAGGTTAACTTGAAAATACTAATTATCTAAGTGGAATTTGACAAAATTCAGTTAAGAGCAATTATCGGTGATCTGCATTAAGGTAAAAAGGTGTGACAAACTGCAAGAAAACTATTGGATTGAATTTGTTAAAATTTTAAATTTAGCTTATATTATATAATATGAGAAAAGGTCGGTACCCCGGAATAACTCCGGTGAATCGCATTGCATCCGAAAATTTCTAGGGAAAAAGTTGTTTGGTGGTTTGGTGGTACCCCCACCCCCTCAAACTCCGGGCGCGGGTGGGGGTAAGTTAATATTTTCAAATGGAACCCCGTATTTTTTATTGGCGTATCGTGTTCTCAGACCAAAAATAAACATATTTTGTCCGAAATTTTTTTTTATTTGGGCCCATCCTTCACCAATAATCACCATGAGAAAGACAAAATCAAAACCGTGCGAAAATCAAGTTTCATCCTGGAAATATTCTTTTCCACTGCAATCCGATGCACCGGAGTTATTCCGGAGTACCGACCTTTTTTCAACACCGTACATAATTGCTACATGACTATATTATTATCTTCAATTTTTCGAAAAAGAATTGTATTTTTTTTAAAACGGTAAATAACGTTTAAATTGCAAAAATATGGTTATGTAGTCATTTTTGAAAGTATTGCATGCACTATCAATAATCTCAATTAATTTCATATCTTAGTTTTAATGCAAAAAAATGCCACACCGAGGTTTTCAGGAAAAATATCTAAAATTGTAACTATCTAAAATGATTTATCAATGGTTCGGGTGATCAAAGGCAGAAGAATAAGTAAAACGTCTCTGATACAGCCGGCCAGCTCGCTGGCTCGTCGTGTCTTGGTATAACAATGACTAATGCTGTTCCACGATGAAATCTCAAATCGGACCACGCGGTTCACTGATTTTTTTTTTTTTTTGGACACACGATGAGAAATCTGCTTACAGACACCTGACCCTCGCGGGGGTCAGGTAGTGTCATCTTAGCAACATTGCGCGGAAAGACCAGACCAATGCCAACTTACAGAGTGTAAGTTTCGCCTACGAGGTAGACGAGCCGACTGACTAAAACTCACCGTCTGAGTTAGGTATCATACCTATAACTCGATTTCGCTATATGACTGGTTAACTGCATATTCTGATTTTGATTTAGCTATGCTATACATTTATGTTGGGTGCCAGCTCTAGAGATTTTTTCACTCGAAGTTAATCGAGTGAACAAATTTCGAGAGCTCCGAACGTATAAGGTAGTGGGTAGTAGGGTAGGCGTAGTCGTCATGTTACACCTGGTTTTTGCAGGTTGTGCAAAGCAAGGCAATCTTTATTGTTTTTTGTATTTTGATTGTTTTGGACTCAGACGCGGTTGCGCGTGAGCCAGTCTTTCGGTAGTTTGTATGTAGCGTTAGGTCGTGAATGTATGTGTGAAGCAGCGATCGTGCTATTGTTGGCAATGTTAGCCTTAGTATGGCATTTCGTGATGGTTTTGTCTAGAAACTCCGAAATTGTAGCAATTTCGAGGTCTCTGTGTATAATGTCGTTCCGTGTGTATCGAGGAGTGTCAACTATTATCTTTAGTACCTTGTTTTGCATTACCTGTATTTTTTGAAGGCTCGACTTACATAGGGTGCACCAGGCTGGGGCACCATACATCATGGCTGATCTGATGAATGTCGTGCAGAGGTTTACCTTCGTTCTTAGATTGAGTTTACTCCTTCTGTTGAGTAAACAGTATATAGCGCCAAGTTGTTGGTTGGCCTTCTTCATGATGTTGGCTGAGTTTACCCTCCAGGTCAGCCTTTTATCGAAGTGTAAACCAAGATACTTAACACTCTGTTTCCAGTCGATATCTTGGTTTTCCACTTTGAGTTTCCCAGTTGGGAGTTTGAGGCGTGCCCTGGAAAAGTAAATTGCCTGAGTCTTGTCCGGGTTTATTTTGATCTTCCATTTTGAGAGCCACTCTTCAAAGAGGGCGATGTTCCTGTTGAGCCTTAGGGTTAGTATTCTAGGGCTTTTTCCTGCCGTGTCGTCTACGTATATGTAATTGTCGCACATGGGAAACTTCGGCATGTCAGCAGTGTAGATGTTGTAAAGCAGGGGGGCTATTGCTGAACCCTGAGGTACACCAGCTCGAATATTCTTTGATGGGTTCACTGATAAATAGTTTTAAGAAATTAGAAAGAAACCCCCCTTACATTCTAAGTTGGATGACCCCGTACATGCACATACACATCTATGTGTATATTTAGAGGTTATTTTGCTAAAGCTGCAATAAATAAATTTAATGTGGACTTCATAACATCTCGAATTTAAGTGCATTACTTAAACGAATGACGAATCTTGAGCGGCACGCCAATAAAAATTACTTACTGAACAAACATTTGGTCTTTGTCGTTCATTAAGTGACCAGTTAAAAGCCCGTTAGTTAATTTAGTTTTAAATAGAAATGCGTCGGCAACTGTTTTTCTTTGGTATTGTTTGCTGCTGGCCCTTATTAAGTATTACTGAAAGTTCGGGTAAGTAAATATTTTTCTTCTTTGTATGTTTCGTGTTGGATATGACCTTATGTTTGAGTTCTAACTTGTAATTGTAAATCAACGTATAGTCTAACCACAGTTACTTTACACATTTTCCGTTAGATATATACCATTTAACAAAATAATGGTCCTTTCAATTTAGATACGCATACTCGTCTACGCGGAATCAAAGGTATTTCCCAGAGGTGGCAAGTCAAATCGGTGCCTTTCAGGCATGAAGATGGCCTCAGAAACGGATATATTATGTTGAGGATTTAGCAATAATAAATCCATTTAATAAATGACACTAACATAATTTACAATTTATGACTAAACACAAATTTATCCTCGTTAAATAATTGTATACACAGGGTGCTCCTTAATGACCTGCTAATATTTCAGGGTATGATTCCTTAGGTCTTTTTATAAAGAAAAGTTTATATAAACAACGGCTTACATTTTTTGCTACATGGTGTTACATTTTATTTTTTAAATGGTTATTTTTTAATATCTCCGAAAGCGCTTTAGATATTATATTTAATTTTGGTATGTGTTAATAGGATATAGAATCACAAATTTTAGTTAGAAAAGTTATTCAATTGTTCCACCAGTGGCGTCCCTGCAAACATGTCCTCTGATATTTTTTACAAAAAAGATGGTACGCCGCTGATATTTTCCATGTGGATATTTTTTCTGATTAGCCTGGTCAATTCGACATGAAAACGGTCTCATTAGTTTTTCTCGTCAGATGCACCGTTCTTGATTAAAACCACTAAATTCATATTGAAACTCATTATTATTAATATCGATAAAATAATTAATGATAAATTTTGTTTAATAAAAATTACTTACCAGTTGAAACCAGTTATACAGGGTGTCCGAGAAAATGTGGGAAATCTCCCGGATATGAAGGAAACAAGTGAAAGAGTACTACAAGTTCATATAAACTTTATTTGTATATGCCTCCTCTTCGGAGATATGGGCTCCCAAAGAGCTCCAATGGAATCAAGTCTTTTACACATAATTATTGAACTACCAGGTATATTTCAATTTTTTTTTTGATATGATATATATCAGGTAAGGCTCTCCAAATTAGTATCTAAGAAAGTCGGATAGAATGCAAAGAGTGGTGTTTCAAGATTGTAACAACGCATTAAAATCTGATTTACAAAGAAACAGCATTAACATAGCTCAGGGGAGTATATTGGGGCCTATACTATTCATTATCTTCTTAAATGACCTCAGTAGTATCGAAAACAGTTGTTCAATAACAAACTATGCAGATGACGCGAATCTTCTTGTATCAAGATCAAATATTGAGGATCTTATTAACAATGCAGAAAATGCTTTTGTTATGATCAGCAACTGGTTTTCACAAAATAAATTAATTTTAAATGACGAGAAAACTAAATTATTTCTATTCAGGACAAAACAAAGTAAATTGAACAAACCTGATAAAATCACTCTAGGTGACAAACAGATAATTTTAGATAATAATACAAATTTTTTAGGTATTACTATAGAAGAATTTTTGTCATGGGGGAATCATATTGATGGTTTGTGTCTGAAACTGAGTAGTATAGGTTATGGAATAAAAGTAGTGGCTAAATATATGAACTTAAACACCTTAAAAATTCTATATCATGCAAATTTTGAGTCCGTCCTGAGATATGGCATATTGTTCTGGGGAAGTAGCTCTGAACTACAAAGGGTTTTTATAATACAAAAGAGAGCAATAAGGATAATTAATAAAATGAACCTTTTAGATTCCTGTAGGGGAATTTTTAAACTAATGAATATTCTAACAGTCTATGGGCTTTATATTTTTGAATGTCTGATGTTTTTATTTAGGAATAGGAACAAGTTTGAAACTGTAAATGTCGATGTTAACTATACAAGAACAAAAAACTTATTATATCCTCGTCACCGTTTAACTATTACAGAAAAGAATCCCTATTATATGTGTATCAAACTTTTCAACAAACTGCCGAATGATATAAAATTATTACCAGGGTGTTAAAGTGGAAAAAAACATTTAAAAAAGTGTTAATAGATATTGAACCCTACACATTAGTGGACTTTTTAGACAAGGAATGGTAAACCCACTCCATTTTATGACGTTATTTAACTTTTATCCTACTTTGTAGAATATAATTTGAAATAAAGAAATATTATTATTATTATTATTATCGGGTATATTTGATATACTAGGATTAACAATTGGTAGGTGTCCTACAATGTCTTAAAATATTTCTTTGAATCATGGATTGAACGTGGATTCAAAATAACATTTAATTTAACTCATAATAACTTTAGGAAAACCTTATTGTGAGACTTATATCAATATTCCCTTGGATTTAGATATCTAGCCGGTGCTGGTAGGTTTTACGATCTAGTGATTTGGCATCAATTGAGCAAGCAATAAATTCGTTGATCAATTTATCTCATAAGAGATAAAAACTCGTATTTTGTAAACCGAATAAGGAAGGTATTTTTTTATTAAATATTTAATCAAAATATGAATTTATGGAGAAATTGCGTATTTCAGTTCTCTACAAAAAAAAAGAAAATACGGGCTTTACCAGGATTTAGTGTCAATCAAAGCTGTCGTCGTCTCCCCTAAGTGGTGTTTATTCTGTATTTACAGCCAAGCTACGCAATTTGTTTGCCCTTTAAAATTAAATTATGTTTTACAGAACCTAGACGAAAAATAATTTACGTTCATGTAAACAGTTTTTCACGATTCTTACCTGAAAAATAATATAATTTGTTAAATTCACGTGTTCCCTTCTCTCTGAAAATAAGTCGGCGAACGACGGCCTGTGTGACAAAGCGGGGTATTATTCAAACAACGCCAATGACAGTTATTACTTACAAAAATAATGGCTGCATTTAGCACCGCCGATCAATTTAAAAGAAATTTTTCTCCTCCTCGAGGCAGCAGGAAGTGATTACAGTGGCATTTGTGCATAGAATGACATTTTGATGAGACTGAACCTGATATTTTAATTATTTTATATTTCTGATTATTCTAAACCTTTTACTAGACATTATTATATAAATTAAAGACAAATAAAAACAGCAAATTATTGGTATTTATTATAGTTTACAAGTACCTAATTGGTTTCGATTACAACGTCTAAAAGTTCTTGAAATTCTTTGGCAACTTCTTCTTTTTTTAATGTGGGAAATAAGGGAGGAGCACACAGTCATCAAATTTTTATATTTTGTATGTTTGATGAATAAATGTAGTACGTCGAAACAATTTTACTTTAGAAGATGTTGGTTAATAGCTTTCTCCATTACTTTTGATATAACTGAAAGCAATGCGACTGGTCGATAGTTGTTAGGCAGGGTTCTCTTCCCTTTCTTTGGAATAGGCTGGACTCGCGCCGTCTTCCAGCAAGATGGAAATATTCCTTTTTTGTAGGATAAGTTGAAAAGTCTATAAAATACTGGTGTAAGTTCATCGGCGCATCTTTTGAGAACTATAATAGGAATTTCGTCTGGACCAGTGGCTTTTTTGACATCGAGTCCTTTTAGGATTCGTTTGACGGGACGCTGACGGAGCACGATTTCGAAAACGTCTGACCCACATTCTACTAATAAATACGTTAGAAACTTTAAATTCCGATGATACATTTTAATTTCACTCAATTCTTTACAAAACTTACATGGAGGGTAATTCTCAAACCGTTCCATTTTTAAATTTAACTACTGTCAGTAATCGGGGCTACGGGAGACAGCGCGCGGCGTTTGACATGTATTCCATGGCCTCCTATATGGATAACTACAATACGCTGGAAAACTATCTGTATAAAATAACTTTAAGTATATGGTAAAAAACTTATTTTCTACCAACTTTAGTAAGTTAAATAAATATGGAAATAAAAATTTGAACTATTATTACTTTGTCAATAACAATTTCAGGCAAAGTTGGTAAATAGGATGTTATTCCTCTTCAAACAACTACCTACTATTGTATTTATAAGTCAACAGATCTTAAAATGAGAACACAACTTTCTTTAAATAATATGTTTACCAGCTTTAGTAGATCAAATATAAAAAAAAATACAAATTTGAACAATTTTTAATGTGTTAATAACAATTGCATGCAACTAAAGTTGGTAGATAGGAAATTATTGCTCTTCGAACTAACAACTAGCATAAGTCATCAGCTCTTAAAATCGAAACAAAGCTTTTTTTAAATAATATATGTTTCACCAACTTTAGTACATTGAATAAAAATAAAAATAAAAATTAAAATTGAAACTATTTTTATTTTGTCAATATCAATCTTGGTTTTCTTCCCCAAAATGAGACATCTCGAAAAATGTTATGCCTTTCAAAACACTACACATACGTACATAAACAGCAAGCGACATGACAACATAACTGACAAGTCAATCTTTTTCATTGACAAGCAAAGCCTTATTTTCATATTTCAAAACCATTAACATCAAATATCACGCAATCCTCGTTTTTCTACCTTCAAATTAATAATTTAGTACGAAATTTTCTTACCGAATCTCCCTCGTTCTTGAATTAATATACGGAATTTTTCCTTCTACACGATTTTTTTCAATAAATCGTGTGGTCGAAAAATTTCCGATAATAGCATGTCTGCTCATAACTGCTCGGTGAGTCCTCTCATTTCATCTCATCTCTTATTTCTAGGTTAATATATTTTTATTGTTTCTCTGGTCACTTCTAGAAGTTCTGGTGATGTACTTATTTCGTATATTTGATTAAAGATGCAAGGTTCTCTGAAAAAAGTTTCAACAGGTACAACATACAGGATGTTATGGAAATGACGTATTATATTTAAACCGGCATATCCTGAGATGAAAATAAATTGAAGAAAAATACCCATAATTGGCGCTTTGAATTATTAAGCAAAATTATACACATTATATGAAATCTGAAAATTTACATGGCCGCTACTGACGACGGTCGCAATCAATAAAATAGAAGGTCTGCGGTGTGAAAAGACCTCAGCGCATTTCGGGCGGTGTTGTCATATCTACACGGCAAACTCTTTAGAAAAAAAATAAAATTTTAACAAAATTTTTTGAACAAATATCATTCCAGAAAACCAACGGCGAAAAACGTTTCGCCAAACCATTAATAGTAATATGACACACAAATTTCAAATTCGTCACAAGCAGAGGAAAGTAATCAGATCAAATGTCATGACCTTTTGAAGGTAATCTTTCAGTATTTAAAAAAAAATGCAATTTTATTTAAGACACATGCTCCGTTAGCTTTAGTTATTTAAAAAAAAATTCGTTTCATAATTTCTATAAAAAAAACTAAGTTTTAGGAAAAAACCTCTCACATAACCTCACAAATAGGAGCTATTCACATGGAAAGATTACACGGGAACGTTGTTTTAATTAATTTTGGTACTTTTTCTCGCTTAGATTTAAGTTTTTTTGTTTAACTAATTAAATAAATACGATTCCTTCAATTTAAAAATGACACACACGATGAACGAACTGAAGGAATCCTTCAAACTACTGCAAACAGCGTTGTTCCAAGCTTTAAATTATTGTACCGGCTGGATCGGCAAAATTGTACCGAATTTTATAGAAATATACCAGCACGGCCGGCGCCTAAAAATAGGACGCTACTTCACTGGAGACTTAAGAAAACTTAGAGTTCTAAGAAAAAAAGGTCGTTACCGTCACCAACAAAGTGAACTTAAAAAAAAAGTCGTTACTTTCAACAGCTCTACATAACAAAACAAATCCTTGGATGGAAAGTATACCAAAAACTCGAAAGATGTACCAACGTGCCATTGGGCGCATTCATCAGAACCCATCGATTTGTAAGCGATTAGTAATCATCTAAAAATGACGTAATGACACATATTCGGCTTACAACGGCTGAGCCGGAATACGCTTCATCTTGTTGATAACCCAATACAAACGCTGCAATTCGCCGAGTATTGCAGGTGGTACCAGTGATGTAATAATTTTTCGGTTTACGCGTGTATCTTGCCAGTCCATAAATAATAAATTGCTCAGTTTAAAACCGCTGGTTTCTTCTGGTCGCAACGCCAATTGACAGAAAATATGGAATTGCAAAAGTAAAATTTCGTCGCGTCGAATGTAATAAACTCTAATAATTTGATAATGTCTTTACAAAAAACTTATTAGTTCTCTTCTGTGTCCCGTGCATAAAGTGTTCTTATGAAAAAGAATAAGCAACTGATTATGCCTGGATGTCTCGCTCTTTAGTTATAAGAAAATAAAAGCAAGTAATTAATTTTTATAATATAGATGCAATTTCAGTTTTATATTAAGTTTGGCAACATTGCCATTGGGTCTGGGTGAAATGTTATACAGTAGCGCGGACTGATCTGTGAGTAAGAGTGTTTGTTACCCCACTTTGAACGGGCGATTTAAAAAAATATGTAGCGCTTCTCTAGAACACCCAAGGAGTCACCCATTTAAATATAATACGTCATTTCCGTAACACCCTGTATTTTTCTGTATGTTGAAATAAGATCATTAATTTGCATCGGCAGAATTCAGTAATATACAATAAACGTGGTTTAATATAATTAACTATAAGCAGCAACGTGATATTAATTAATCCTAATTCGCAGAATTTTAAAATATTAGTAATACTTTGCTCAAAGGTTTTAATGAAAGTTCCGCGATTGAAGCAGATTTAAGCAAAGCTGAACAATTTTCTTTTGAGGGATTAAAATTTAAAACTCGAAGAGATTTTTAATATTTCATGGTCCTCCAGAAAATATCAGATTTTCCATTAAAAATACTAAAATATTTTAAAAAGAGAGAAGCGAGATTTTTAAAGGTTTAGGAGGAATTTCAAAATTGAGCTTTATTTTATTTACATAAACATATTTGTAAGACCAAAATACAGGGTGTTATGGAAAAGAAGCGCTATATATATATTTTTTAAAATCGAACGTTTAAAAAGTGGGGTAATTCACCCATAAATCCACAGGTCACTCCGCGACACAATCATATTAGACTGCCCAACTGTGTAATAAACACATGTTCTGGCGCAATGTTGCCAAACTGTGTAAAAGTGTAAAACTTTAGATTCTTATAAAAATAAATATTTAGCTTACCTAGTATCCAAATAGAAGTGAATCCAGGTGCCAGTACACTAGCAAGTAATCCAGTTTTTTTGGTTTTAGTGGGTAAAGCTTATACCCCACTAAAACCCTTTCGGCATTTTTCTTCCAATCTCAGAACATAACCCTGTATATCGTCAGAGACACAGAACACATAGTAAAACACTGAACAAATTACCATAAATCACTTAAAGCAACACACACCTATTTCAATTAGTTTTTTGAAGATAGGCACACAAAATCGCTACACACTAATGCATTACACTTTATAAAAAGCACACAGATAGGAGAGAGGACACAAATTGGCCTTTGCTGGCAGGCTATTTATTAGATTTTATTACATGGGCCACAGGTTTCGCGAAACGATTACTAAAACGTATTTGATGTTTTTATAGAAATTGACACTAATTTTTAAATAAGACCGACAAGGTAAGTGTATGTGTGTGGCTTAAATAAAATTGCATTAAAAAATAAACAATGAGCAATCACTCAAAAGTCAGAAGGTCATTGACATTTGACCTAGTTACGTACGTGCGTATTTCAAACTTGTTTAATACTATTCCGTGTATTCCAAAAACTAGTAATCTTTCTTAAATTAATTGTAGAAAAAGGTACGACAGAATGGAAAAGAATATGACAATACCGGTGAGAATTAGTATGTATCGCAGTGCTGCACAGATGTTTTTGTGGTTTGGCGTCAGGTCACTTTTACCGCTGAATGAATTGAGAGCGCCATTTATGGGTATTTTTCTTCAATTTCTCTTAATCTCAGGAATTGCCGGTTGAAATATAATACATATAATACATTTCCATAACACCCTGTATACAGTATGTTCGATTAACTGTGAAACTAATGCGATATTTTTTATTAGTGGCGCATCGAGTACTTTATGACCCCAGAATATTGTTTCAATAATCGTACACAAAGAAAATGGCCGCTTTTTAAAAAATAATATTTACTATTTTCATCTTTTGTTATTTTGGTTTAAATTTTACAACTTGGTATAAAGCAGTGAGTATCAGCCAGCTGTTTTGGCTGCTTTATGCCAAGTTGTAAAATCTAAACTAAAATAAACGAAAAAATAATAAATATATATTTTTTTAAATCCGCCATTTTGTTTTGGGTACGAATAGGTATACAATGTTCTGAGATCGTAAAGTCCTCTATTGGCCACATCAAAATTTTGTCAAAAAAAGTGCATACTTAATCTACCCACTGTGTTAATATTAAATTAAATTATATGTGATAGAATATAATTTTGTAGGAAACGAGGCTCTTCATGGATTTCATGCCCGCTATGAGTCCTCGGTTTTATTTTTAGGAAAAAAATTTATCAAGCGTTAACTGTTAAAGAAAATAAAGAATAGAAAATAGATTGGTAATTTTAAAAACGAAATTATTTTGGTATTTTTTTACTTTTTTCAAAATACTAATTATATCGAGCTGCAGATGAAACCTTTAATCGTATGAATTCGGAAAAATTAAGAAAATTAATAAAAAAATTATTCATAAAATGTTTGTTCGGATTGTTCTGGGATCACTCCCATGTTTATAAGGCAGACAAAAATTAGTTGACTGTGTTTTCTCTGGCAAATGCAACGTGTTTCTATCCAAAATGGCGTCAACCTAAATCTTAATCTTATTTAGTATTCAGGAACAACATTTTTTTCAGATTATTTTGATGATGTAAAAATCGTACATCCAAAAATTACAAAAGCATTGATCAAAGGGGAAGATGTTATATTTATCCAAATTGAGAAATGGCTTCTAGTTTTCTATAACTCTGGTAAGTATTTTGTGCGATATAATAATTAGATAAATCCCAGACGGAACTTTGCAATCAATGCACAACTGAATGTGTGCTCCTAATGTGGATTCTCTTTATTCTTAATATTTTTTGCTTTTTATTTAATACAGGAGCGGAACAACCATTTTGAAAGATTCACATAGACAAATATATACATTCATTAGGTACCATTTAATTGATAACACTCTTTGAATTGTGTATGGCGCATTTGCGATCCAAGTAAATCCCTCACCATTAAGGGAAAACATAAAGTGGTGAAGCGAGGACCACACGACTCTTTGGCCTTGGCCATTCAACCAGCAGGAAACAAATATAGTAATTTTTTAATCCCTTGTTCCACTTTAAGGTTTGGGATTCGGTTTATTTAACATTAGTCCACCTTTTATTACTGTTTTATTGGTCTTGCCCCCCCCCCCCCTACGTCTATAACCCCCCTATCCCTTAGAAATGTCTATATACGGTCTTGATAAGTTTTTTTTAAACTTACGATTACTATTTGTAATTATTACGCTTATCTAACTATTTTGACATGTAGAAATAACTTACTGACCATCAGTATAAATAACAAGCATATGGAATGCAGACCAGACGTCCGTAATTTGCAGTGCAAATTTTTAGGTTTAAAACACCATAAAGCTTGTAAACGGGTATATTATATACAAAAATAAAATAAGATTTTTACAATTTTTTCTATTTTTCATTTAATTATGGAACAACTAGAGCTAGTGAAGGGTACAAAATTGGAAATTTTTAGGTCTTGATAAACTGTTAAAAAATAAGCAATTATTAAATATTACTTCCACTGCCGTAGAGTTTTATTTCCTGCTATGGATTTTCGCCTTATTTCATTTTACGATTCCCATAAGTTTTCATGGGGTTACGGTTCCCATTTCAAGGAAAATTTCCGCTTCTGAAGGTAAGTGTGGCACCTTTGAAGTACAAAGCGATCTGTATAATTTAAATTGTGATAAATGGAAAAAGTGTCTACAATTTTAGTGTTCTGAAAGTTAATAGAATCTGAAACACCGATGATTCCCCATGAAAATAATGATATTCATGGGCGTACCGTCGAGCGATAATTAATGGCACAAATATTTTATTTCTTATAATTGTTTTGAATACATTTTTATCTATTAATTAATTCATAGTTTCGCCTGCGACCGCTGAAAAACAGCATCGCTATAAGGTAAGTAGCTAATTTAATGTAAAAAAAGAAGAAATTTGCTCTTAAATGTTTCAATATATTGAGAGGATTACTCTACATGTTTCGGCTTTTTAGGCCTTTATTAAGAGCATTGCAAGATGAATACTAAACTTAAAAATTATTTTACGGGTCTTTATACAGTCGCTAATAAAACTTTTTGTTAAATTTCCCTTTAAACTCAACGGACTATAAACAGGAATTATATACCTATAATCAAGCAGATAGCTAAAAATAACGATTATAGGGTGTCTATAATAGATAACATGATTAAAAATAAAAAACGTAAAATAATTAAGAAACATTTTTACAGTGTTAATGACCAAACACCTAAACATTATAGATTTATAAATTATGTACCTACATTAAGTAATAAAGTCTCAAAAAAACTCAATAGCCTAGGTTGCAACACAGTAGTGGTGAATAAATGTAGTTTAGGATCTATGTTGATGAATAACAAATACAAAATATTTAAACTTAACAAATCTGGGGTATATGGATTAAATGTAAGGATTGTGAAGCTGTCTATGTTGGGCAAACCGGTAGATTAAGATTAAAAGAACATCGCAATACAATTTTGAATATCATAAAAAATTCCGAAATGTCCACACATTGTATAGAAAACAACCATTTTATAGATATGGAAAACATTAAACTATTACATAACGAAAGAAAGGGCCAACGTTTAGATCTGGAAATTAAAAAGTCTATAAAAAATAATCCCCTCACAACTATGATCAACCAAATTTCGTAAACACGCCCGTGATATACAGCTTTCTCAAGTCTACCTACACTAATCTGGGGAAAAACCCTAATTGTTAGGCAAAAAAAAAGTTTATTAGTGACTGTATAAAGACCAGTAAACACATTTTTAACTTTAGTATTCATCTTGCAGTGCTCCTGAAAAAGGCCTAAGAAGCCGAAACATTTAGAGTAATCCTCTCAATATATTAAAACATTTAAAAGCAAATGTCTTCTTTTCTTACATTCAATTATTTAAAAAATGTTTCATAACGAATCAACCGCGGAATCAGTCGAGTAAGTACCTAGCTATTTCAACTACTATTTGATTTCGTAAATTAGATAATTAAAATCAATTTTTAATTATTTTTTATTTATTTTCTCCACTGAGAAATGGGCTATTTCAAGAAAATAAACACAAAGAAATATTTTTTTATGGCTCTGGGGGATGGGTTTATTGTCCCCGACCATATAGAACCTAGCAATGTATGGAATCAATTTGAATTTTCTCTTGTTCAGTTCTGTCTTAATGCTCCTTGATTTTAAAATAGAAAAAAATAAAGAACTTTATTATATTGTAGTAAGTACCTAATATATTTTTTATATATTTATATATTTATATATATTTTTTTTGTTTAAAAGAATACAAATATGGAGTCCAGCTCAGATTTAAATTGCAAAATCATGTGTTCTCTGGCATCTTTGCTACCTCTTCCAACACCATAATGGAAAATTGGAGCCTATTTAATATCTAACTTTGTTTTGGGGATGATTTTAATCTTAAGATTTAATCAGATTTAATAGGAACAAATTTCTTTTTGCCTTTCGAGTGGGTGTCCAGATCCTTTGCATAAGAGGTTCTGGGATTTAGTAGTACCGTATATTAGTTCTAAGATGGTATGTCTATGTAATTTTTGGTCAAGGATAGATTAGATATCCCACCATTGCTTCTTTTACCCTTTACATACAATACTTAAATAAATTCGCATCGCTGCTATATAAAGAAATCTTATCGAAGCAGATTTTCTTATGTCTTTTTGTTAAGAACATTGTTATTAGCAATCGACTATCTCCATTGTTTGAAATACCGGTTTAAGGCAACCTACGTCTTGCATCCAATCTCAAAGCGGAATGGATCTACTCTAATACTTCAACAAAAGGAAATTTACTGGAATGTGAATACAAAGTGGGAACAATCCAGGGCCTGGAAGGGGAGAGCAAAGCGGCCGTTTCCGTCTGCGAAACTTCGTTGTCGGGGTATTTTCAGATTAAAGGAAGTTTGTACTTTTTCCAGCCCGCCGACGAAGCTGCCGGAGAGCATTTATTATTTAAGGGGTTCGTATTTTACCTTTAATTACCATTAGTTGATATAATATATACCTGTACTTTGTACGGATTTAAAAGGAACTAATGCTTTGATTGTACTTAAGTATCGATTCTTCTATTGCATGTCTCTTCAACAACGAGCTTTTAAGGTAAAAAGTAACATAATATTCTTCGAATATTTCAGCAAAAATATGAAGGGCCCTCGAAGAAGGTCGCCTCGATCTGTGCCATTTTCCAACCCCGATTGGCTTTTCAATCTAACCGGAGACACCATTGATATTCACGGAAACGAGAGCGACGCTGATATGCACGGTGGGCCAAATATATTTCTACAAAAAACTTATTAGTAGCAGATAATTAAAGTTGATACTTTAAAAAGATATTATAGATTAAGGTACTAGCAGTAAGGATTACAGGGTGGTCATCGTGAAAACAATTACCATCTTTTGACTTAAAAACATCAATTTAATTCAAGTTATCAGATTCAAAAATCAAGATCCATTTGACAGATCAATTTGATACTCCACATAATAGACATGAGAACACCCTGATTTATTTCTTTTTGTATTAGTATGCCAGGTGGCTCCTGGACTTTTTTTTATGGAAGTTGCTTTTATTTTGTTATCTTAACTGCATGGAAAACGAAAAACTGAGGTAAATTTACTATAAAAAATAATAAAACTAACCGTAATTTATGGCTCTATATGTGACTGGAATAGTTTTTTATTAAGAAATGCCTTTAACTTATAGCAAAATTTTTAGCAATAATTACAAAAAACCATTTATATTAAAACCTCTTGTAAAATTTGCTAAAATCTTTTCTAAAAATGTTCATACACGCGGTTATTACGAAGATCGAAATCCTAGGAATCCATTGAATCTGATTTACGCCTTTCATTCTTGTAAAAGCATCTTTAAAACAGTTCATTTGAATTTGGGCGTTTATATATACTTAAAGTACAATAATAGTCGTCAGAAAAATGAACCACACACCTTTTAATATATTTAACTACTGGGGCTATAAATAATCATTTTACATTCGTTGTAAAATTTAAAATATATTTTAGTTTACCTACTAACTATACTTTTTTATAAATTATGTGTATGTACAATATTATTTTAATACGGATTTTTGATGAGAAATGTAATTTAAACCATATTTTATAGGAAATCGTAAAAAAAAATCTTTACTGTAATAATTTTACCATAGTCTTTTCTTTGTGATAAACTTTGCACTAGATTTCATTCATATTAAAATGAAACTGCTTTTGACACGTTTAAATCCACTTCGATAGGCCGTAGCATTGGAATACAGTGCGTGCATCTTAGAAAAAAAATGAATTTCACTTTCGTATTTGAGTTTTTTATTCTTTGGGCATAATTTTCATTTGCTAATATTAATTCCTCCCTAAAATTGATGGAATTAGAAAAGAAGATAAATTATTACTACATGGCTACATACCAGCACACTTTTCATAATTACATTTTTCTAAATTAGCAGTCTCAAGTAAGTGTGTTAGGTACCTAAATATTTTAGAGAGTGTTACTATTTACCCAATTACGCGGTACTGTATTATAATATTATATTATGTAGGATAGACTGTAAGTTAGACTTAAAATCTTATTCTCTCAACTAACTAAAATCGGTATACACCGTATCCAAGATAAGGAGGGCCAGTACAGGGATCTCGGAAACCGTAAGAGATACGAAGTCGGTTAAATAGAGGTAAAGTTGCGCATTTACGTGCCTAATAATATGACGTTTAGAAAGTTTTGAAAATTCCGAGTAGTTCCGGAGATATTCGGAGAAAACCGAAATTCTGAAAAATGGCCAACATTGCCACGTTTTCCGCTCTATCTAATAGCGTTAATTGTTTTGTAATAAGACGAGTCGTCTTCGAAGGGCCATTATCAGCTTTCTGTTTTTATATACGGTCATGTTTTCCTGATATTGCAATTTAAGAGCTTTTTTTCTTCCGAATGCAACGATGTATGACATGTTGTGGTTTAATGACGTTTCGAGGGTTTCTGAACAACATCAGGGAATTTTAGCATACGGTCCTATATTTTTCCTAATTTTATAAATAATATCTCATAAGTAAGCTCTAAATTTTTACTTATGTTGGACTAGTTCAATAAATAACAAATAATTTAATAATAAACCGCAAATAAGTCAACAAAAAATAATTCAATAATAAACAATAAGTGAACAAGAAACATACCAAAACAGCAATAAAACGAACAACGAAAAAAGTAAGGAACTACATAATCAGGTGTTCAAAATGACTTCCGTTATTTTCTAAGCACAAATAACATCTTCTAACTGTCGATTCTAAAACATTTGACAACATTTCTGGCGTAATACTTTGAAAGGCTTCAAGCACCAAAAACTTAAAACGCTTTCAAATGTTAACAACGATCACAATGGGAATGTCGTGCAACAAATCAAACGTCTACGTTTCTTTTAAAATCAACAGAAATTTGAAATAATGTTTCTATATTTTGTTCACTTATTTGTGGTTTATTATTAATTTATTTGTTATTTATTGAACTAGTCCAACATAAGTAAAAATTTAGAGCTTACTGATGAGATATTATTTATAAAATTAGGAGAAATACAGGACCGTATCCCAAAATTTCCTGATGTTTTTCAGAAATCCTTTGAAACGTCATTAAACCACAATGTGTCATACATCGTTGCATTTAGAAGAAAAAGCTCTCAAATTCCAATAACAGGAGAACATGACCGTATTTAAAAAAAGAAAGTTGATAATGGCCCTTCGAAGACGACTCGTCGGATTACCAAACAATTAACGCTATTAGATAGAGCGGAAAAAGTGGCAATGTAAAAGTTCAATTTATTTTAGGATTCGATCTCAAAAAAGCCTATTTTCACAATTTCGTTTTTTTTCGGATATCTCCGGAACTACTCGGAATTTTAAAACGTTCTAAACGGCATATTATTTAGCACGTAAATGCGCAACTTTACCTCTATTTAACCGGCTTCGTATCTCTTACGGTTTCCGAGATCCCTGTATTGGCCCTCATTATCTTGGACACGTTGTATAACCGAAATCATCTTGATATAAATATATTTGACCCCTCCTGTAGATTTCGATCATGATCGACACCAGACCTACAGCTCCGACAACATCGAAAGTAAAAGCCCTAAAAAAAACGGAGAATCTGAGATTCCTATGGAATATTTACGAAGAGGGTCAAGTGGGGAATATGATGAGGAGAATGGGTATTTTTATGATTCGGCTTGGTCCGCCTTCACTTTGCAAAGTAAGTTTACACAGGCAAACAATTTTTGAATCGTTTCCTATTAATTTATCCTCTATTCTTAATAGATCTTGAGAATATGGTAAATATATCAGTTTATAAAATACGTGAAACAATGACAAACAAATAATTTTGAAATAAATATCACATTTAAACTCATGAGTCAGGTTTATAGTTCTGTAACTTTTTTAATTGTTGTCCGATCTGGGTTAAATTTTTAGCAAAGTATAGACTTGTGTCTTACGATGCTATCCTGATTTTTACTTTCCAAAAAATACTATACTTGATCGTTATACAGACAGAACCAAAAGTTACTTTTTTACCCTTAAATTATTAACGTCCTGGGGAAAAATTGAGAAGCAGAACTTAGCTGAATTATGTTTCGTTTTGAAGTGTGATCCTTTCTTAATCCAATGTTTTTTGGTTCACGTCATTAACTGCCTTGTAAAAGAAAATACATATTTTTAAAGAATGTATTGCAGTTTTTCAATTTTATTCACAATTCAGAACATTACATTATTTTATGGAGTAGCATAAGTAAATATCCAAAAATTAACAGCGCGCTTTGCCAGCTCATGTTCTTATTACTTCTACTATGTGACGAAGCATGCTTCAATACAATACGGGCTATTAATTTTTAGATATTTGTTTATGCTACTCGATAAAACAATGTGATGTTGTGAATAGTGGCGGCTCGTAAGTCGTTCACAGTATGGTGAAATTATTTTAAAAATTTTAATTTTGTGTAACGACCAAACAATTACTTTCTAGGCGTTTTAAATGTAGAAAGAAAAGAAGTAATAAGAAAATGCGTTAGGTAAAACATATTTTTATTT
The DNA here is from genome assembly GCA_963991005.1 of Barypeithes pellucidus. Classification (NCBI taxonomy): domain Eukaryota; kingdom Metazoa; phylum Arthropoda; class Insecta; order Coleoptera; family Curculionidae; genus Barypeithes; species Barypeithes pellucidus. Next base: position 41,301,005 of record OZ022559.1, read on the forward strand.
ATTTTGTAATTTTACACAAGGAAATACTACTTTTGGAAAATAAGAAAGGTTTTCTTAGTGTATATAGTGCTTAAACGTAAAGTCCGTTCTTCGGTTCTTAATTGTAGAAAATTGATCAATAACAGCCTCATTAAAGTTTGGAATACCCTCTATAAAGTTTTTTCATATATTTAATTTTTAAACTTTCTAATAAATTCCCTAGATTTACCCTTTGTGGTCAGCGTTAAATTAATTTCGGGTTTAGGTCTTCCCGCATTCTTCACATCAATTTCTTGCTCCAAACTCAAAGAGCTAAAGTTATTTTTTAAATATTTCACCGTCAAACTATTCATTTTAACTTAATAAATATATAATATTAAAACATACACGCCTGAATTTCTAACTAGATGCACGAACAGACAACAGCGCGGCGCATATTAAAATTGTGCGCCTTTCACATGTTAAATCGCCATAGTCCCGCTATCCCCCGCTGTCTCCCGCCACCCGTTACTACAGAGAAACTGCATTATGCCCCGCCTACTTAATCGCACATGCGAGCAAGTCTCGTCATAATCGTCATTAACCTCGACCGAGGCACGGTTGCCGGATCGAGAGCCTATAATATACAGTTTGGTTGACGGTACGATAAAATATTAGGCAGGGTCGGGCTTTATACCATAAATAATATTCAATGAATATAAATTAATATTTTGTTATTCGTTTTGGGGGTGCACGTGCGCATGCGCTCCTGTAGAAGAACCGCCACTGGTTGTGAATTGTGAATAAAATTGAAAAACTGCAATATTCTCTTTTAAAAAATAGATAATGACGTGAACCAAAAAAACATTGTGTTAAGAAAAGGTTACACTTCAAAACCAAACATAATGAAACTAAATTAAACCGCTCAATTTTTCCACAGGACGTTAAGAAATTAAGTATAAGAAAGTTACTTTTGCTTCTGCCTGTATAATGATTAATACATGATTGTTTTTTGAAAACTAAAATTCAGGATATCATGCGAAGGCACAAGTCTACACTGTGCTAAAAATTTCACCAAGATCAGAAAACAATTAATAAAGCTACAGGACTATAAAAATACTATATTTTCTTATACTCCATTGAATTAATTAATCTTCTTAAAGCGAGAGTCAGTTGGAGAAATATTCTAAGTTTGAAACCGCTGGAAAGAAAATGAATTTAAAGTTATTTAATTTTCCATGTTAAATTATTATATTTCTAGGATGTATTTACTCATTATAATGAGAGGTGAAATTCCATTTCCAAAAAGAAACGTAAGAGTTGTTATGAATTGCAAAAATGCCACATAAAAGAAAACAGTTATCAAAATTTATTAATTTATTATTTGCAGCACATACATGGAGTGGTAATAATTTGCCCACCAGATGGTTGGAAATTGCAGTGGCAGTAGATCACACATTAATTTCCTTCCATGGGAAAGAAAAGGTTCAGCAGTATGTCTTGGCGTTAATGAATATTGTAAGTGTTTTTATTTTTTTACATATACATAATTAGTATACATTTACAAAAAAAAAGACACTTAAAAAATGCCATGAAAAGTACAAAATAATATAATTGTTTTTAGAATATAATAGATTATCGTCGCTAACGTTTTTTATCGTACGTAATAGCACAAGAGCCTTTTTTTAACGGTTAAACTTTTATTTTTTACGAAAACTAGCACATAGTTATCATCAGTACACCAGTCAATAAATTCTTTATACACTTATTTTTCATACCTCTCTCTCGATTTTTTCTAGCAGTAAATTATTTGCCTGTAATTGCCGGTAGCGTTCCCTCAATCCGAATATCGTAGTCACTAATACTTTACTAATATACACAAAAATAATATAAAACTTAATAATGTGTTTCTCGACAGCAAAGAGACTGACCCTTTTTTTGACATTAGATGACAAGAATTGATCCGGGATATTTTCTTTCCTTTCAGTATCTTCTTTGTGAATATTTTTTACTGCACCCACGCTTACTCCCGTATACATTGCGACCCTTTCTAGCTTTCGCTTAAGTGGCAATTTAAATATATTAATTTGTGATTCCTCTTCACACACATGGACAATCACTCCACGGGATTGACTATGAAGGGTTTTACTAGGGTATATTCATTCATTATTATAGTTTTAAAACAAACCCTATCACTACGCAACTGGATGAAGAATATTGGACATCGCCGAACAACCACGCCGGCCCAATGGGCGTGTCACCAGACGCGTGTCGTCATCCTCTGTCTGGGATATAACCTGTCAAATTAGCTCTAGCCACCGGTTAACCATGGTTATCGTTGATATTGCACCATGTTGCCCTATTTTTAGATTAGAAGTACTTTAATAAAAAATATTTCAATTTGCATTTAAATATTAAAATAAATAGTATGAAAAGAAACATTGAAACTATAATAGAATATTGGTTTCTTATATACTTATGACAATTTACTTTAAATGGGTAAATTTCATTTTAGGGTTTACTTGGTAACATGTTATTAAATTAAAATTTAATATATGTGACAACATTGTTAACCCAAGAAATTTTCTTGCCCGCATTCCTTTGGTAGCTACAGATAAAGTTGTCGACCTGTATGTATGGCTTGGTGGCAGAGTGTACGTACGTCTGGCGATCTGAGAGTCGCGGGTTCAAATTCCGCACTCGACATCTCTGGTTTTATTTATTTATCAGTTAAAAAACTATGAGGAGTACATGGTGACTCGAAGCGGGCGGTAAAAATATTTCCCGCCCGCTTCAATACTTTTCCGCCCGCTCTCTCGGAGAGGTTTGAAAAGCGCCACTTTCGGTGAAGAGAACAAGCATAAAAAGAGGCACTTGTAAAAAAAACATATTATGCATTTAATGTTAAAATGTACATTATACATTATCACTTTTTTTAAAGAACCTCTTAATAACCTTAAGAAATTTCAAAAAGAATATAATATTATAATTTTATTAGAGAAGCTTGTGGCAATTATAATGTACATTTTCCGGACCAGAAAGACCCTGACAATCGTTTCGTCCTTTTGGACTCAACAGAGCTAACTCTAATTATTACAATAAGTAAATCCTACGTTATTACCCAATAGAAAAGTATTGGTTCTTACTATGAAGAATATTTTGAGTTTAAGTTGATATTACATTCGATTCCCGAGATATTTTCTGGAAGATGACCCCAAACTTTCCGAACAACTTTTGAAATTGCCCAGATATTGCGCTTTAGAGAATTTGGAACAAGGACATTTAGCCAACGTTGTTTCAGCCAAGCAAAATGTAATCTTATCGTGTTAAAAATGAATTTTCTAGAGTACGGCGAGGAGAACTGTTATTACATTTTTGTAGGTTAGCGCTATATATCAGGATTCCTCCCTGGAGGCTAACATGAAACTCGTGATAGCCAGATTGTTGTTTTACGAGCACCGAAAACATGGAATCGTGAGGCCCGGAAATGCCAAGAAATCACTGGAAAATGTAAATATTTGGAATAGGAAACTTCATGCCTCTCTTAAACCCGACCAACCCAAACATGATGTGGCTATATGGCTAACAAGGTTGGTATTTTGCAAATTGACATTATGGCAGTACAACCAAAGTAACTGACTGTTTTCAAGGGTATCTACCCACACTAAAAAAAATTACTTATTACTGTATCTTTAAACTTTAATAATATTATTTTTTTAAAGAGAAGTAATTAAATGGTTTGCCGTTATTAACAGTCGATCTGCGAAATGATTACTTGGTCAGCAAGATTTTACAATTGGTCAGTAGAAGAAAACATGTCTAGAAGCAGTTTACTTCAGAGGTCCCAGGGCACTGTCAATTTATGTAACTTTCTTGTGTTTTCTTTTGCCGAATACAGAAGGAAATCGGCTACAAAAGATGTAGCGGGTGGTTTTCACTTTTTTCCCAGGGCACTGTCACCATTCAGAAATGTTTGCTGTCCAAAAGTTGCTGACCAACTAGCCATTTTGGCTGACCGATTACAATTTTCTGTTCGCAAAAATAAGAATATTTTGCTAACCAGTTAAATGATACCCATTTTTAATACCTTTCTAGAAAGCGTCATTTTCGACCTTACAACAAGTTAGGAAAGGGGTTATTTTCCTCCTTCTATGATATATACACAAAAAAGAGTAACTTATTAAAAAAAAAGGGTTAACTCGTTAGATACAGGTCAGTAAAACAAACTTAGAAGATCAAATTTATATTTTTTCCTATGTTTCGACCTCGATCAGGTCATCCTCAGGGCTCTAAATTAGGTTTGTTCGGCTTTGTTGTTTGTTACAACTTAAACATATGTTTTGGGTAAGTATAAGAATGCTTTGTTTGAGAGGAAGTATAGATACATAAATATTTGATATTTTCGTTATAAATAGAACATAATTTAATTTTATTTGAAGGAACATATTTATTTGTTTTAAAAATTTAATAATCTCATTTTAAATATTAAAAGAAAGTTATTTTAAACGAATTAAGTATTAAAAAGCCATACAATAAGTTTTTTCATTTTTCTTATTTCAAACTGCATATTCTAGTTGAGAATTTACAAGAATTTGTCTATTCTAATATTTATTATTTTTTATTCTAATCTTTATTATTATTTATGTTAATATTTATTATTTTTTATTTTAATATTTATTATTTTTTATTTTAATATTTATTATTTTTTATTTTAATATTTATTATTTTTTATTCTAATCTTTATTATTATTTATGTTAATATTTATTATTTTTTATTTTAATATTTATTATTTTTTATTTTAATATTTATTATTTTTTATTTTAATATTTATTATTTTTTATTTTAATATTTATTATTTTTTATTCTAATATTTATTATTTTAATTTTTAAAAGATGATGACATTTCCGGTTGTACCGGAAGTAGATACTAACTTTCTTATTTTAAATAGCTAGGATATTTTTACATATTTGAATTGGCATCTCGAAATTAAAATACTTTTTCGTATAGAGATGTATTAATAATTGAAAATCGACTTTTTTTAACCTTGGCGTAAAATCGAAACGGTATAGAAAGAACTATATACATACCTCAAAAGAAAAATGCGTTTCCTCCCTTGGATACTAATCAATCAATTAAATTTTCTGCCGGAGGAAAAGTGCTATTTTCCTCCCTTGGTAGCTAGTATATTTGGTACATTTGACATTAAATCCAAAAGAATCTTGACTCAATCAGTAGTAGTAATTGGTAAAATGGGTTCTCAAATAAAGAGAATTTGAATAAAATCTTTTCATGCACATGAACTGGTGGAAAAAAATACATATTTTTGTAGGTCTGATATAGGAGGTCCGTCAGGATATGCACCGGTTGGTGGAGTTTGTGACCCGAAGCGAAGCTGCGCTTTAACCAAAGATGAAGGACTTACCAGCGCATTCATCATTGCTCATGAAATGGCACACATGTGAGTTAAGTATCCTGTTCGCAAGATATTTATATTTCTTAATTTCCAATGAATTCTTAAGAATAAGTATAATTATAGGATTGTAATGCTTACGTACCGTACCATAGGCTTATGTGTACTATATACAGGGTATTCCTTAATGACGTGTTAATATTTCAGGGTGTGATTCCTTCGGTCATTTTATAAAGAGAAGTTCATATGAACGTATGTCCGCAACGGCTTAAATTTTTTTGTACAGGATGTTGAATTTTTATTTTTTAAATGATTATTTTTTAATATCTCCGAAAATACTTTAGATATTATTTTCAATTTTGGTATATGTTAATAGGATATAGAACCACAAATTTTAGTTAAAAATATTATTCAATTGTTCCACCAGTGGCGTCCCTGCAAACAGGTCCTCTGATATTTTTTACAAAAAAGATGGTACGCCACTGACATTTTACCATGTGGATATTTTTCTGATTTTCCTGGTCAATTCTACATGAAAACGATATCTTGAGTTTTTCTCGTCAGACGCGTTCTTGATTAAAACCACTAAATTCATATTGAAACTCACTATTATTAACATTGATAAAATAATTAATGATAAATTTTGTTCCATAAAAATTGTTGGAAATGGCCACCTTCACTTAAAAGGCATGCTTCCGCCAGTCTTCGCATCGAATTATCCACTCCAACAATTTTTATAAAACAAGATTTATCATTAATTGTTTTATCAATGTTAATAATAATGAGTTCCAATATGAGTTTAGTGGTTTTAATCAAGAACGGTAGTGGTTTTAATCAATAACGGTGTTTGACGAGAAAAACTCAAGATACCGTTTTCATGTAGAATTGACCTGGCTAATCAGAAAAAATCTCCATATGGAAAAATGTCAGTGACGTACCATCTTTTTTGTAGAAAATATCAGAGGACATGTTTGCAGGGACGCCACTGGTGGAACAATTGAATAATTTTTCTAACTAAAATTTGTGGTTCTATATCCTATAAACACATATCAAAATTGAAAATAATATCTAAAGTACTTTCGGAGATATTAAAAGAACCTATTTAAAAAATAAAAATTTAGACACACTGTAGTAAAAAATTTAAGCCGTTGCGGACATATGTTCATATGAACTTTTCTTTATAAAATGACCTAAGGAATCACACCCTGAAATAGCAGCACGTCGTCATTAAGGGACACCCTGTATATACGACTTCATATTTATTTACATTTTAAATTATCGAAATGCCAATAAAACATTTTCTGAATAGGCACTAACATGGTTATCATCAGTACACCACTCAATACGTTTTTTATACACTTATTTCTCATACCTCTCTATGGATTTTTTCTAGCAATAAATTATTTGCTGTAAGTTCCGGTCGCGTTCCCTCAAATTTGAATATCGTAGTCACTCGTTTGGCACCAATTCCATATTCACTAAAGTGCTTTAAATTTATTACATTAAACTACACTCGCAGCCAAAATAATCAATCCACGGAATATTTGGATGGATTTTGATCGTGAATAATTTTTTTAATTAATTCTTATTATACTCTTTTTATATTGTAGGTAAATTTATTGAAAATCTCATATGTATGTGTGAGATTTAAGAAAGTTCCGAATATATCCATAATATACAGGTTGAAACAAGAGCTGTTTTTTGACTCAAACTTTAAAACAGTCCGTAGAGTGATTGAGATGTGGAACTTCTTATTTTGTAATTTAATTGTCAAGTGGCATCTATTCTTAACATTTCTATTTTTGGTACATTTCAATACTTTAATTTTTGTATGAGATTCTTTTAAAGAAACAAACTTGTTTAAGAAAATTGTATTAATTTCCAAACATAACAGAAACTTGGCATGGAAACCAATTTAAAAACTAACATATATCTCTGTGACAGCTTATGAGAACTTGTAAGAGTATGTATCAGAGATTTTTTTGCCCAGTGTAACCCAAACATGTTCTATTGCTATTGGGTTTAAATCGGGACTGCGTGGGGGCCATCTAAATACTCGTTAATATCAGCATAAAATTTTCTCCGATAAATGGCGCGAAAGCATGAGGCTCTAAAACATCTCTAATGTACCTATCCGGTCTCATAGCTTTTGTATGTAATATTTCCTTGTACTTCTGTTGACAACTGAGATATTGGACTTCCTCGCACTAATGGCCACCCTATATGTATTCTATAATATCATTTTTTGTATTCCCCAGATTGGGATTAAGTCACGACGGAGACAAGAAGTCGGGTAACGAGTGCGATCAAGATGCCCTCGAGGGAAGTGTTATGGCTCCCATGGTAGCGGCGACCTTTAGTAAGTTTTCCTGGTCTGAATGCTCGAAGAGGGAATTTAAGGACATGACGAAACAAAGGTAGAGAATTATTAAATGATTGCATTAAACAACGTGATTTTTATATTCAAATTCAGAAATTTCTGAAATCACATAATTTTATCCTCCTTTCAGCGATATTTCAGGACTGTTAATGTATGTTTACAGAAACTGTACATTAGTGCAGGTTAAAAGATAATTTGAATGAAGAGTGATCTTGCCCGTCGGTAATTCGACTTGTAACCAATAGACTGCAAAAGGTGAATCATGTGATCGTTGACAGGCCTGGGGTCATGTCATTTTGGGGGTTATAAATTTGTTTACCTTCCACGTGTAGAGAGTAGCGTTGTGATAATTTAATAATTGCTGTGTTTTCTTTTGAAATGTACAGTGAAAATATGCCATGTGAAGTTAAAAATTCCAATAGGTTATCCATCGTGGCAGGTTGACCACTGAAATGCACAACGGCGGCAAACGACTTTATAATTCAGAAATTGTTTTCCAGCGAATATCGGCAAGTGAACTCAACTGAACATTAAAGTTTATAAACGGACCTTTAGAACTATAACCAATCTGGGATTTTTATTGATGACCACCTAATTTAAACTTCGTTTTTAGTGCTTAAGTTGTCATAAATTTATTTCTAAAGATTTAAATGTGAAGATATAGATAACTCTAAACAGGAAAACGGTATACCTATTATGCTGAATTGCTTGTACAGGTCGACAACTTTATCTGTAGCAACAAAAGGAATGCGGCAAGAAAATTTCTAGGGTTAACAATGTTGTCACATATATTTAATTTGAATTTAATAACAAGTTACCAAGTAAACCCTAAAATTAAATTTACCAATTTAATGTAAATTGTCATAAGTATATAAGAAACTAATATTCTATTATAGTTTCAATGTTCTTAAAACTTTATTTTCATACTATTTATTTTAATATTTAAATGCAAAATAAAATATTTTTTACTAAAGTACTTCTAATCTAAAAATAGGGCAACGTGGTGCAATATCAACGGTAACCATGGTTAACCGGTGGCTAGAGCTAATTTGATAGGTTATATCCCAGACAGAGGATGACGACACGCGTCTGGTGACACGCCTATTGTGCCGGCGTGGTTAGTCGGCGATGTCCAATATGCTTCATCCAGTTGCGTAGTGATAGGGTTTGTTTTAAAACTGTGATAATGAATGAATATACCCTGGTAAAACCCTTCATAGTCAAACCCGTGAAGTGATTGCCAATGTGTACAGGGTATGTGAAGATGAATCAATAATTAATACATTTAAACTGCCACTTAAGCGAAAGCTACAAAGGGTGGCAATATATATGGGAGTAAGCGTGGGTGCAGTAAAAAACATTCACAAAGAAGATACTGAAAGGAAAGAAAATAACCCGGATCAATTGTTGTCATCTCCTGTCAAAAAAGGGCCCGACAGCAGACTGTCGGAAAAATCGAAGGCTTCGACTTTGGCATTGTTAGGAGAACAATACAAAAATTTTATTTGGACCTAAAAGTGGTTCCAACCTTAAAAAAGTTGCTACAACAGCTGAGAAGTGACATAATCTCTCGGTTTTCCCGTGGAACTTTGAAGTGCATGTTGAAATCAAATGGATTTTATTGGCGAAAATGCCAAAATAAGCAAAAAATATTAATGGAAAGGCCTAATATATTGAACTGGTGATACAAATATATTCGTCATGAAAAAATATATATTATTACATTATTAAGATAATAATAGCACGCCCATGACTTGTTTTAAAAGATATTGCTTCCCCCTTACCAATACCGCGTAGCTATAGACTCGCTTGTCGAGCTGTATATGTATATTGTAGAACATTTATTTTGTATACAGTTTAAAAATTACCAAACATAACCTGGCTTTTTTCTGGAGGCGTAAGAAAATATCTTTATTGTCCCTGCAAAGTATCTTTTCAATCGCTGGAAAGTGCCTTTACTATATAAGCATAAGAACTTTCCTTTACTGTAACTGCAAGGTAGTATTTATAAAGCGACTTTACGACCACATCAATGATATACCCAGCAAAATCAATTTTACTGTTAAAGCCCTATTTTCTTTATTGTCCCCTATGTAGGTACGTATGTTTTTTGCCATCGTAACTAAAAATTTTATAACGGTAGTAAAAATATTCTCTCCGTGAAGGATAGTTAAAACTAGTTTTCCTAGGAAAATCGAGTTTTAAATGAAATCGGGTTTTTACGGTAACATCTATCAATGGAATAGGGGTAATCCGATTAAAATAAGGGCAGATCATAATGTTACTACTGACCAGCTACAAATAGCTGATTGCTTCTCAAACTTTTTTGGCAGCAGCGTTGAGAAGCTGCTTAAACATCTTGCCGTGGCTGACTGTGGCACTTTACCAGCGAGGAGCAATGTAAATAGTTTACTCATGTGGGAGTTTTCTGAGTTGGAATTACTAAGGCAACTTAAAAATAAAAAAGGATGCAATAGTGTGAATGATGTGCCAGTATTTGTTTTGGAGATATTGTGGGATTACATAAAGAAACCTGTGTGTATATTTTAAATCTCTCTATATCAACTGGTCTATTTCCTGACAGTTTGAAGACCGGCTATGTTGTTCCATTGTATAAGCAGGGGGACCCCGAGCTTGTCTCCAACTATAGGTCTGTAACAGGTCTGTCGTCAGTTTCCAAGCTTTTTGAGAAGGCAGTAGTAAACCGATTCACGGTTTCTTAAGCAAGTATAATCTGATATCTGAGAGTCAGCATGGTTTCTGAAGCGGTCTGTCTACAACAACCGCTCCTTTCGAATGAGTTCCGTTTACTTATGACTCGATGAACGATAGCGGTTACACTCTGGCACTGTTCTTTGATCTCAATCGTGCATTTGATTGCGTGAGTGGTGATTTCCTGATTCAGAAACTGAATGCTCTTGGGATTAGAGGCCCGGTTAACGAGTCGATCAAGTCTTTCTTGAAAGACAGAAGGATAGTTGTTAAATTGGGGCAAACCTTCTCAAGCCCAGCTAACCTTGGGTTTGGCGTTCCTAAGGGAAGTCTGCTTTCGCCGCTTCTATTTTTGATTCGTTTGATCAAATTGTGAAACTACTTATCTTGTATGCCGATGATAATACCATCTGTTTGTTTGAAGAGTCTCTAAGTGTTCTCAAACTGAAGGCACAAATCCTTATTAATGCATTCTTTGCATGGTGTTCTACTAATAAACTCTTGGTTAATCCAGCCAAAACGTATTATCTTGCATTTTATAAAAAGCGCATTGTTCCGGACATTGAACTTCGTCTGGATGGCCAAGTGATACAGCGGGTAAACAGGTGTAAATTCCTTAGATTGTTTATTGATGAGCGATTGACCTGGAGCTTTCACGTGTACCATGTTACTGCAAAGCTCAACTCTGCATTCTTTGCCATTGTCAACTTAAGAAACCTATTGACAGTTTCTCCACTGTTGTCGGTCTATTATGCATTGGCATACTCACACCGTCATTTCATGATTCTGTTCTGGGGTCAGTCTGTCGAACTTTAGCGAGTGTTTGTTGCACAGAAGAGGATTGTTCGTAAAATATTTGGATTGCTGCCTTTGGAGTCTTGTAGACCAACCTTTATAACGCAGGGAATTCTCTCGGTTGAATGTGGGCTTCTTCTTGAAGCTGTTATGTTTGTGAGATGTAATCGAAAGAAATTCCGAGTGGTCTGTCGGTCTCATTCACATCGTACGAGGAGTAGCATGTATGATGTTGTGCTTCCTGGATGTCGACTGTCAATGTTTGGTAAAAGTCCTCTTTATTTCTGTGGCAAGGTGCACAATCATTTGCCTAATTTTTTAAAAAGAAACTAAAACATTCCCAAAGTTTAAAAGGGAATGTAAAAGGTTTTTAACTGAAAAGTGCTATAACTCTACATTCTTTGCCATTGTCAACTTAAGAAACCTATTGACAGTTTCTCCACGGTTGTCGATCTATTATGCATTGGCATACTCACACCTTCATTTCATGATTCTGTTCTGGGGTCAGTCTGTTGAACTTCAGCGAGTGTTTGTTGCACAGGAGAGGATTATTTTGGATTGCTGCCTTTGGAGTCTTGTAGACCAACCTTTATAACGCAGGGAATTCTCTCGGTTGAATGTGGGCTTATTCTTGAAGCTGTTATGTTTGTGAGATGTAATCGATAGAAATTCCGAGTGGTCTGTCGGTCTCATTCACATCGTACGAGGAGTAGCATGTATGATGTTGTGCTTCCTGGATGTCGACTGTCAATGTTTGGTAAAAGTCCTCTTTATTTCTGTGGCGAGGTGCACAATCATTTGCACTTCTCTTTCTTTTTTATTGCTGTTCTGCTCTGTTCTAATTGTTTGTTATATTCTTTATCGGTGTGTGTACGTTTTAGTTTTATATAGTTTATATTTTATTTTTATAACACTTTATATTGTGTATTTACTTTATAAGATGACGAACCTGATATCATTTATGATCTGTAGTGAATAAATAAATAAATAAATAAATAAATGCCGATGGTAGAATACGAATATTATCAAGTAACTTCGTTATTTTCAGCAATTGGACTTGCCTATCTAATCCCCCGCAAGCCAAAGAGGAAATAATGCTGAATGCCACCCTCCAAACCGCTTTCAACATGGACGAGCAATGTCGAATGGAGTTTGGGGACGGGTAAATTTGCACACGTTACTTAATTTGCACACGTTACGTTTGTTGTGCCGAGATAATCCCTTTGAACGGGCCGGTACCCTATCAAAGCAAAACGGACGCCGCTTTTATAAATACCAGGAACAAAGCAAATTAGAAAATAATTACCTTAAATACTTGTATTCCAATTATTTCAATTATTCTCCTGTTGAATAAAACCCATATTGCGTTCTGTATTTTTGTTTGATAGATTTAGACCTTTTATTTTTCAATAAATTGGAAGGTTTTCCAGAACAGACATATCCAATTATTATTGATCTGCTGATTATTGCATTGTTCGAAGAGATGTCAAAAAATAAATTTCACTTTCCCATTGCTACTTTTTATTCTCTATAAGATGACATCATCAGATTTTTAATGTGACGTTTCGGCTTTGGCTCACCATCACCAATTTTAATTTTTTAAATACAGGCCTGAATTTTCTTGTTTAAATTGTGAAAGAGGAAGTAAATCTACGTTCAGCGATCTACAACATTTGCTGGTTTTCCCACGTTCTGTTCCTTAAATTGCAAACTTCATTAAAATACTCCTAGTACGTTCCAGTATGTACTTTTTTTTTAAATTGCTTTAAGAGTCAAATTGCATTTATATTAATAAAACAAATTACTTGTACAGGGTGAGTCAACGATAGAGTAAAGTTCATTTTCTTCTATATGTTAAGAATTAGATAAAAACTCGAAATATAAAAGTTGTAGAAATCATTAAGGTGCACATTTTAAAATTATATTGGAGTATACAGGGTGGCCCACAAAGAAGTGGTGAATATACCTTACGTTTTTTAAATGGAATACCCTGTATTTCTATCAATTTTTTGATTATGCATAACATTCTGAATATTTTTTATATATAATGTTATATATCTAAATATTATAGTTTTTTCAATATTTCCATCTTTTCAGAAAAATGACAGTTTTCAGCGTTGGATTTAATTGTTAATACCTACAATACATTTGCAAATTAAAAGTTCATATTTGGAATGGACATTATATAGAGTTAAGGCAAATAAATTATGGAAACAAATTTACCTCACTTTGTACAGGGTGTTCAAAATAAATTTTTGAATTTCAGTAACTTTAAACAAAGATTTCAGAAGAAACGTTTGTTTTTCGATGTAAGAAGCGTTTAGGAAGAAATTAAGTATGGATTTTCGTAGAAATGAGCTGATTGACATGATTTACACACTTGGCAAGTCAGAAAAAAATTGTCTTTTGGCAGTTAGGCTTTACGCAGCAAAGTACCGTCATAGGTATCTCCGACTAAAAATTCTGTTCAGTGTTTAATGGAAAAGTTTGATGAAAATGGTTGCGTTGAGTACACCAAACGTAAATTGGTAAATCGAGTTGCCACCAATGAAGATAAAGAATTGGAGATTTTACTTCATGTCCGAGACAATCCCCATGTGGGTAGCTGACACAACCCAATCCATGTCCAATCGTACCACCAGGAAGTATAAATTTCATCCCTTTCACATGGAGTTACACCAAGAACTTCGAGATGGTGATTTTGCACAGCTGGTAAACTTTTGCAATATTGTTAATGGACGAATAGAAACCGCTCCAAATTTTCTTGCAAAGATAATGTTCTCCGATGAAGCAACTTTTCGTAGTAATGGTGCAGTTAATCGTCATAATATGCATTATTACTCAACAGTTAATCCATTTTGGGCCCGGGAAATACAACATCAAAATCATTGGTCACTTAATGTGCTAAATTTTAGAATTATTATTGGTTCATATTTTTTTCGAGAATCACTTAACGGGCCGAGATATCTCAATTTTTTGCAAAATGAATTGCCCCGACATCTTGAGGGGGTTGTCGTGAATGAGAGAGAAGAAATGTGGATTCAGCAAGACGGAGCTCCTCCTCATTACAGTCGTGCAGTCCGAGACTTCTTAAATGAACATTATCCAGAAAAGTGGATCGGGCAGGGTGGATTAATTCAGTGGCCCCCTCGATCTTGTGATCTGACCCCACTAGATTTTTTCTTATAGTGTTATGTTAAAGATAGTGTTTTCGTAGATCCCCCACAACCAAACAAGATATGGAGGATAGAATACGAAATGCTTGCAGGACAGTATCACCATTTATGCTAAGGAGAGTACAGCAAAATATACTAAAACGACTAAATTTATGTATTCGGGAGGGGGCATATATTTGAACATGTATTACGAAACAATTTAAAAATGAGAAAAATATTAATTATAAATATTCTTTTCCACAAGTTTGTTGTTACTTATTTCCATTTCCATTTTATTATATGATATGTGCTGAAATTTTACCTCGTCCTGGGGACTCCACAGGTTTTTTTGTTTTTTCATGGCAACTACGACGCAAAAACATCAATGTATGATTCGAACAATGAAAAATAGAGAAAAATTAAAATATGTCGAAAAGTATTAAAAATAAACATATGACTATAAAATAAAAGTTAAAGAGAATTACGTAATCTATCAGAAAGAAATAAAATATACAGGGTGTACCATTTAAAAAAACCGAGATATTTTTGTTTAAAGTTACAGAAATTCAAAAATTTATTTTGAACACACTGTACAAAGTGAGATAAATTTGTTTCCATAATTTATTTGCCTTAGCTCCATGTAATCTCCATGCCAAATATGAATCTATAATTTGCAAAAGTAGGTATTAACAATTAAATCCAACGCTGAAAACTGAAATTTTTCTGAAAAAAATGGAAATATTGGAAAAACTATAAGATTTAGATATATAACATAATATATAAAAAAATATGCAGAATCTTATGCATAATCCAAAAATTGATAGAAATACAGTGTGTTCCATTTAAAAAAACGTAAGTTATATTCACCACTTCTTTGTGGGCCACCCTGTATACTCCAATATATATTTATCTAATTCTTAACATAAAGGAAAAAAATTAACTTTACTCTATCGTTGACTCACCCTGTACTTACACTAAAGTAGAAAATTGATACGATTATTAAATTAAAATAAAAGAACCAGTAGTTGTATGTAATAATAATAATTAAGTACAAAAATACTGGTTTTAATACTACAAAAAATGGAAATAAGAACTAATAAAATAAAATGATGAACTCGTGATGTGACATCAGCACCTGTCGTCGTCATGGAAATAAAAAAACAAAAATTTATTTACAATCATTCACATAATATTAATTGTTGTCACCATAGTTATTATTGGTTGTATATTGCTTAAAATAATGAGTTTTAACATTGATTACTTAAATAGTAAAGCACAATCGCGGTTAATATTGCAAAAACCGGAAAAAGCCTCCGACGGCCCGAGATATGTACCGTATTTTTTTTTACAAGTGCTCCGAAGCTTTGATGCCAAATAAATAAAGAAATTCTTCAGACAGTTTTCCTGTCTACATGACATGAAAACACTCGCGCATGGAGAATGTAAATATATATTTATTATTTTTAACAAATAGTAGTGGTATAGCGTACGCCTTGTGATCTGAGAGTCGCGGGTTTAAATCCCGCACTCGGCATCTCTGGTTTTATTTGTTTTTTTACAAGTGCCCGAGTCTTTAAGGCCATATAAATAAAGAAATTCTTCTTTCTAAAACATTTTTGAAAAATGAACTGCCAATTTAATTTATATATAATCCGCTATTTATTATCGCTTGTAGTATGGCTCGGTGGGTCGAGTGTCCACCTGGCGATCTGAGGGTCGCGGGTTCAAATCCCGCACCGACAATTCTGGTTTTATTTATTTATGAGCACATGGTGACTCGAAGCGGGCGGGACAAATCTTTCCCGCCCGCTTCGATACTTTCCCGCCCGCTCTCTTGGAAAACGCCACTTTCGGTGAAGAGAACATGCATGAAAAGAGGCACTTTCGGGGCACATGTAAAAAAAAGTATATTGTGGTAGTTTATTAGATTAAGGCAATACATTTTTCTTATGTGATGTTATTTTTAAATTAGGTATTTGATGTGTCGGGCATTTGACATAACAGAGCCCTGTGCCCATCTCTGGTGTGGCCATAAAGATTCCCCCTTGGTATGCAAAACTAAAAAAGGGCCACCATTGGAAGGGACGGAATGTGGATTTGGGAAGGTAATTTTTTCATAAAAGATATATTAATAAGTAATAAAAAATTGTATCTATAGCTGCGTAGTTATTCGTTTAACATATTATAATCGTAGTTTTATTTTTGGTCAACAACATGTTACCCACTTTTAGCTCCATCTCAGATCGAACGAATAAATTTTAATAACAAGGGAACTCCTACTCCAGTTGTCCTTACTGCACCCTTGGTCCCTTTTCTCTTTTTTTGAATTTCCTCTTAATTTTTCCAAGAAGCGCCTTAAAACTAATTCATTTATTCATGATAACTAAATGATTCTTTCAATGTAACAAAATAGTAAATAACAAAAATAAAATCAACGCAAGAACAATTCCAAAATCAAATTACACCAATCAACAGTAAAGTCGGAACAATACGAATAAAATAACAAAAATCAACAGAAAAATCTGTTGTTTTTTTTTGAACTTCAACCTAATACTGAAATAATTGATGTCAAAACCGAGTCAAAACAAAACTTCATCATTCGTTCAAAAAATCAACATCAATAGCAAAGTCAAACAATAACAAAGTCAGGGTTATCCGTTTTTTTTTTAAAAAGACCTATATAGGTACCATCTAAAAAGTAATTATATAACTAAGCAAAAAAATTTTTGAGCAAAGTAAGCGTTAGTTTACTTATCCCAGGCACAACCTGAGCAATAATCTGTAGGAAAGGAAAAATTCAGGTGAGGTATTCTATGATATTCACATAATCGAATTGCTATACAGAGACATACAGGGTGCCAAAGATAAGGAGGGCTCTATGGGGATCTCGTTAATGGTAACATATATAACTTCGACTAAATGGGCAAAAAATTTCGCAATCAAAGCACTAATAAAGTATGCCACACACGTTAATATTAAAGTTAGAGCAAAACTGACACACAGCAATTATTAATGAACGCACAGACATAATTATCTTAATTTTTCCTAATGGGGCCCTTATTTTTAAAGTCCTATGGTATGCCCAGTCGATTCTGTGCATGGTTGTCTAGCTTTCTTAAGGACCGCTCTCTGCCAGTAGCGATTGACACCTTCACCATCAATGCCGGTGTGCCTCAAGGGTCCACATTGTCTCCCACTCTCTTCTTACTCTACATTAACGACCTTCTACTGAAAACGAATAACCCGATATTTAGTTTTGCTGATGATAGCACACTTATCTCATCTTTCTCTTTGAATGCACAAACATCGGCTGCCGACGCACATCTTCGCAAACAGCATGAAGTATCACGCCTCAACATAGACCTGGAAGAAATTTTGGCTTGGGGTGACAGTAACCAAGTCGAATTTAACGCTAAAAAACCCAGGCAACAGTTTTCTCTAAAAAGGTTAACATTACAGAACCGGATATAATCATGGCCGGATACGCAATCCCACTGGCTTCATCCATTAATTTGCTGGGCGTCAATCTGGGAGGAAATATGGCTTGGTATAACCACGCTGTGGCAATCGCCAAGATAGCTTCTCAGAAGCTTGGGGTACTCTTCCGAACCAGAAAGTTGTACACACCACAACAACTTTTGACATTATACAAAGCCCAGATTCGACCATCACAAGAGTACTGCTCTCATATCTGGAGCTCTGCACCCAAACATACTTTTCGGCTACTGGATTCCATAGAAAGGAGGGCTATTCGTCTGATCGGAGACCACGAGCTGACGAAGAACCTCGTCAGCCTAGAACATCGAAGACAGGTTAGGGATTTGACTCGCTTTTATAAATATTTTCATGGGAGGTGCTCGGCTGACCTTGCCCTCTTAATTCCGTCAAGAGCGACGAATAGCAGAAATACACGCCGAACCACTGCCGCCCATCCATATGTGGTTAAGCTTAGTACTCCTCGAACTTCCTTATTTAAGAATTCTTTCATCTGGAGGACTTCGTCCTTCTGGAACGACCTTCCCGAGGTCGTTTTTCCCGACGACTATAACCTCCAACGATTCAAAACCAACGTGAATCGCTTTTTGCGCACACGCACCACTCCCAGAGTGCCCTAAATGATTTTTCCTATAGTGCTTGTGTTTGATCATAAAAGAAAAAATTATGTCATAATTTATCTTTATCTGTCTTTTTTATTCTAAATTCAATGATGCACGTTATCGTTTAATTACGTTTCAAGCCTTTTTGATCGTCTTTATCAAATTTTCAGGATATCGACATGTATTTCCCATAAATATTTTTAAAATTCTGATATAATAATGCACTACATAAAAATCATAAAACCAGTTATTAAAAATAACAAAACAGTGAGGATGAAATAATAAAATACGTAAAGGGTGACCATTTTTGGGTAGTTTTACCGGGTATCTCCGTAATTAGTAAAGATAGAAGGATACGATTTTGGTCGGGTTTGTTCGGGTTTACCTTCCCAAATGGGACTGAATGGAATAAATTTTAGTTTGAAGGAATCCCCATAAGAAGAAATCCAAAACCCACAAGTCGGGTGACCTTGGTGGCCATCTTACAGATCCATTAGTTCCAATGCAGCGACTTGGGAAGTTATTATCTTGGTAGGCCCTTACAATTTTGGAATTGTGAGCGGGCGCTCTATCCTGTTGAAGATGCAAATTATTGAGACCAGCTAAGGGCACAACTTCTATTATTTCTGGCACAACGTTTTGCAAATATTTATTTGCATTAAGGCTTCCTTCAAATATATTATAAACTATTTTGGTATTCGGTATAAAGCATGAAATGCCAACGCCAAATCTGCCTTGCCGTTCAATTGGAAATATTACATGCTGATTTTTCTGAGACCAAAACCTCGTATTCTGTCGATGAAACATGCCGGCACTGGTAAAATGAGCCTGATCAGACGATTTTTTCAAAATTGTTTTCCCTGTTCAGATTTTGTAAAGACCAATTGCAAAACTCTATACGGCGCTGTGCATCACCAGGATGTAAGTTTTGTACACGGTGGAACTTATATGGCTTAAAATTGTGTTTGCACTCTTGATTTAATTATTCTGACCGAACCTTCAACTTTTCTGCAAGAACTACTTGAATTTGTTTCAATTGAAGCTAACACATTTATTTCATCAGTCTCGCGATTATCCTTGTGGTCGATTTTAGGGCGAGATTTAGAAAATGAACCTTGTTCAATTAAATTTGATTTTATTCTTGAAAAAATTCATTTATCCGGTTGTCGTCTTTCGGGATATCTACAAGTAATTTAAGAAAATTTATAAATTTCATAGAATTACTACATATGGGCTTATATTTACCTATTCAAATACACTTCTAATGCTCCATCTGCATTTTCGTTATACTGGATATAACAAACGAGCAGGGCCGAGCCGTGCCGGTGGTGCAAGGGGTGCATGGCACCCGGGCGGCACTAACACGGGGCGGCAAAATAAAAAAATAACAAACAGAACCCCACCAAAAATATTTAGTCGCAAAGTGCCTTTCTTTGATAGCGGCATTTCTCCGAAATATTGTTTTCTTATTATTACAACAATCGGGCGGCGTAAAAAAGATAATAAATAGGTAATAATAAAGAATAGACGCTTGCCGCAAAAACGACAGAAGATATTAATAGATTACTTGAATAAAGGGATCGCGGCTCGCGGCTTTTCTTTTGGCTTTTGACTCTTTACCGACTTTGAGAATGTGGGATTTTTTATTTTTAAAATGCCGTGTTTTCGTGTTTATCTAAGTGTGCGTAGCCTTTTTTTTAATTTTTTTAATTTCGGGCGCTTAATACTAAGACTAAAAATAAAGTGTTATATATTTTTGAGAAGCTTGTTACGAGCTAAATTATATTATTAAAAAATATATAGTGTGACCCATTTAAAAAAAGCAAATTTGTTTATTTTCCTTGAAAACTATTGAATGTAGAAAAAATCTGAGTATGTCACTGGATTCTACGCAATAAAAATAAAAAAAAACATTTTATTTTTTTGATACCTTACGGGGTAACCGAGATATGGGGTGTGTCCCAAAATCCACAATTCTAAAAAACATCCCGTATATCAAACACAAGGCGGCCTAGAAAAATTCTGATTACGGCATCTTTTGTTTAACAAAAAAGTAGCATAGTGCTGCCAAAACAGCATGCTTCTATCTTTACTAATAACGGAGATACCCCGTGTAAAACTACCCAAAAATGGACACTGTGTACATCGGAAAACAACCAAAACTTTTTGCGTGACATATTGTTAGCGCTTTGATTGTGATACTTTTCCCCCATTTATTCGAACTTGTATCTGTTACCATTTACGAGATCTCCGTACAGGCACCCTCCTTATCTTGGACACCCTGTATAGACAAAAACAATATCCATCGATGTCGTAACAATTGATTCGTCTTAGGCACTGTTGTGGAATATTTTGCCGGTACTTAGTTGCTAAAGAAATTAGGGACCTGTATTTTAATAATATTGTGTATGATACAGTTCCATTCCATTCTTAATAATTATAATGGTATTTTAGTGGTGCGTCAACGGATATTGTGGCGAAATTCCCCAAAAAGCTGATAGAATTCCAGTTGTCCTCAATCCTCAACATGGTGGTTGGAGTGGCTGGAGCGAGTGGGGACCCTGTTCTAGAACATGCGGAATTGGGGTCCAGTATCGGACAAGAAGTTGTAATAGTCCAAGGCAAGCTAACACTAGTATCGATTTGCAAAAAATATTTAAATGAAATAATAGACATATTTATCTCCCAATACTAACAGGAACGTTCTAGATCTATCTTGAATACACAGCATACACTGAATTGAGAGAGCGTTGATCTAGATCGTTATACATTTTTTTTGATCAGATTTTCAGACAGTTTTAGATTTATTATATCATTCTCAAAGAAATACCTTACCGAACAGCATCCGATGCATAGTTGAGTTGAATATAGAGAATCCTATGTAATTTCTGATGTGGCTAAATATTGGCTCCCCTGCACATTTTATAGAAGAACTGCAGTATAACTTTTTGAAGAGGCCCGCATGGTAAACCCATGTGCCAAGTTTGAATACATTTTGGTACGCCAATCCTAAGCTAATCAATTAAACGTGATGTCAAAACCACGAAGATCTCATACTTCAAGTAATTCCAATGCCAATGTCAAAATTTAATTTGCTGGTGTTTGCTGTATTACCTGAACTATGAGAGTTTCGTGGTTTTAACATCACGTTTAGTTGAATGACTTAGGATTGGCTCACGAAAATTTATTCAAATTCGGATTTACCATGTCGACCTCTTCAAGAAATTATAATGCTGTTTTTCTATAAAATGTACACGGTAACATTAGTAAAAAAGACAAGTTTCCAGCTTATCGACGGTCATCATCAGCAGTGCAATGATAAAATAAAGGTTGAGGGGATAAGCAATATGACAAGAATAGCCTTAAAAGTCATAAAATATCAAATCCTAAGAAAGTCTAATCATAATATAGGGTTTGTTCATGTACTCTTATGCAACATAACATAATCAATGAATCAAAAGAAAAAAATTAAAAAGCAACTGAACTTGACAGCATCGAAAGTTCTTAAGGCCGATCCACCCCTATGCATGTTCACTTAGTATCTTTAAACCATCGTTAAAATTGCTTGCAATTTTGGATTCATATTTATACATGTTAAAATGAGTGAAAGTTGCAGCGTTTTTCACCCTCAAGCGTCACTTATTTGACAACAGAATAAACAAGAAATCCATCAGTTTTCCTTCTTCTTTTGGGAATTGCTAATTTGAATATGGGTGCAAAAAGAGGACGAGTTATGTGATCGATTTTGTATTACCAAAAATCTAATTTCAAATAAAAATAAATCATAAATGTGGACATATCAGGACTTTTAATGCATATGCGTTAAAAATCATAATATCAGCTGATGTAACCGTGATTCAAAATTGCAGGGTGAGAGCAAGCATAGTACGGATCGGCCTTTAGATGATCATTTCAAGGGATTTTTTTTTCTTGATTGAAAAGGATATACGGTAAGCTTCTAATATCTGATATTTCATATCTAATCTGATTAAACAAATGTGGGTTTTCAATTAATCGCCTCTTTTTTCTTTATTGTCAGAATCCTTTGTTAGATGGGACTTAATTGATATGAGTTTGACAATTTTATAATCATTACACTCATTCATCATGAAATCATTATATTTTCCGCAAAACTATTTTTTCAATCAAACAAAAAAATCCCCTGAAATCTTTCGATGCTGTCAAGCCCATTTTAATTTTTTTTAATTACTATGACGTTTAAACTACTAATAAGTTAAAATTTTCAGTAGAATTTACGTAACACGTACTTGATATGGTGTCATTACTTTATGGTCAGTATATAGGTTACTGGAACTACAGCGCGTCAACATTTAGCTACTTATACAGGGTGTTATGGAAATGACGTATTATATTTAAATGGGTGACTCTTGGGTGTCCTAGAGAAGCGCTACATATTTTTTTTTAAATCAAAGTTTAAAAAGTGGGGTAATTCACCCCTAAACCCACACACAACTCCTCGGCACATTCATATATGAACATATTACATTGCCCGCTGGGTAATCAACAGATGTTCACGCACAATGTTGCCAACCTGTGTAAAAAATGTAACACTTTAGATTCTTATAAAAATAATATTTAGTTTACCTAGTATCCAAATAGAAGTGAATCCAGGTGCCAGTACACTAGCAAGTAATCCAGGGCACAGACATCTTCAGGTTTTTTTTTCTATGAGAAAAGCTTTATGCTCATCACGTACCCTGATGATAATGTGGAACTGCATAATAAGCTTATACCCACTAAACCCCATTCGGCCTCTTATTTCCAATCTCTCGGAACATTTGCACTAAATCACTTAAAGAAGCACACAGACGCCCACAAGTTTCAAATTCGTTTTTTTGAAGATATGTACCTATTATCAGATTACACGTAAACACTAAACAGCACTTAATTACTTCGCAACAGAAATTAACAAAAACGCTAATTTCTATGGGCCATTAACCCTTTACTAAAGATAAAATGATGAAATGATGAAATTATGATGACAGGAACTACCCTTTGAATTAAATGGTCGCGTCCAAGTGCTTTCTTTGTGCACATTCAGAGAATTCACTTGAGCTAGCGCGGTTGCCATTTCTGAGACTATAATTATACAGGAAAGTAATATTATAGAAGGAAATTCCGCAATTTATCTATAAAACATCGAAAGTGGCAACGCTGTATTTTTAAATATTAACCCCAGCCGGCGAAAAGAACAGGTAACCCGCTGGTTGTCCAAAATCTGCTGTTTAAAGAAGCCGGGAGATTTTCACACGCGTTATCGGTTTCCTACTGTTTTTACTAAGTTTCAAGCAGATTTGTGTGTTAATACTTAAACCCGAGTTTAAATTATTAAGTTATTTGTTCTTTAGCGACGGCAGTGCCCCAGCCCAGCAGTTCAATATCGATCGAAGGAACCAACGTGTTATGTATTTTTAAGATTTTTAGATGTTAAATACATTATTTCCCAGACCACTCAGACAATAAGGACGTATTTTTGTCTACACAGTAGCACTTTAAAATACTAATTCAAATTGAATGGTACTTAGATGTGTTATGTGATTTTATTGTGCCGGTTTGTTTTTGTTCAAGTTACCTAGGTACTTGGTGTTTTTTTATAAATTAAGTTGGTTTTAAATAAGTCCGAAGAGCTAAATAAAATTGAATTTTTTTCTTCTAAAGGGTAAGTAGCATTTATAAACTTTTAAGTTGTCCAGATTTGACGGGTGTCGTTCGAATTGAACAAATGAGAACATACATTACCATTTAAAAACTCCGCAGCGGTTCGTTCGAGTAAGTTCAAGTTTATAAATCAGAGATTATTTCCCAGGGAACTGAACTGAACGTAAAAGTTTATAATAATGTACCCTGAAAAATAAACAACTTGCAATCTGTCAAACGGTTATTGACTTTCTAAAGAGTTTACCCTGAAGATATGACAATACTGTTAAAGATTCAGTGACGTTTTTCGCCATATGTTGCTTTGTTCCTGACAGGTGAACCAAATGGTCATTTTTGGTTTGACATAAGGCCATGTAGAGTGCATATGAAATTAAAGCGCCATTTTTGGATATTTTTCTTCAATTTGTTTTCATCTCAGGAATTGACGGCGGTTTAAATATAATACGTCAATCCATAACACCCTGTATAACATCAAAACTTTAAAGTAGAAAGAAAACGTCGGCGTTATGATAGAAATATTACTTGTAAGTCGCGACTACAGAGTAATGTTAAAGGTACCTATAGAGTGACTATAAAAATTATCATAAAGTAACCTATTCGTAAGAGTTCTATGTTGTGTTACGGATAGACGGAGAACAGAACGTTTTATTCTTCACGCAGTTCTTGGCCTGATACGCCATGTTTTATAGAGATCTATCGCCATTTTAGAAAAAATCTTGAGCTTTGTAAAATACGAAATATTCGCTTTGTTATTAATTGTTGTATATTAAAAAATTGGTTTTCAGTTATTTTTGAGCATTAGGGTATGGTTGTTTGGATAGAGGTCCATATGATGGACGAAATAAATAAATTATTTTAGATGAAAGAGAGAAATATTAAAATATCTTTAAGGCATGATGGGATTACTCCCATCCCATTTTGGTCGGAATTACCACACATTTACGATTTTGGAATATTCTAGGAACGCTAGTGCAATGTACGAATGTTAGATCCAGCGACCATGCCGGCACGTAATCGTTACCACAAAATTATTCCCCATTTTGGTAACAATGTGGTGCCTGAACGGTTGCCGATACTAGTACCACCAACTTATGTTTAGATGTTTATTAGTGGCGAATACATAGCGACGACTAAAATTGCTAGTTAGGACATACTTTTATTTCTACTAATTGATGCTATAATCACTGAGAGATGGACTTCTTCAACATAATAATAGTTTTCTTCGGAAGGGGCGCAAAAATCAAATTTACACACGGGCGTCAATAACCGCAGAAGCTGGCTGCTCGGCTGCTGAAACAAGATATTCAGTGGGCCGGAAAGACGAGTGTCTATTTACTTTTAAAGATGTTAATAGCTTGTGTGAAGACTGACTATTATCACTGCAATAACCAAGCTCATAGAGTAGTTTTAGATAAAAGTATAGAAATTTTCATTAATTTTATAAATTCTTTTCTAGACCCTCTTATGGTGGAAAAGATTGCAAAGGAACTACAGAGGAATCGCAGTTATGTAACAAAACGATCTGCAAGGATCCGTTTATCGATTTAAGGGCACAACAGTGCAACATGTTGCCGAAAATTTTTAACTTGTCGGGTATGAGAATAACTGATACGTGGCTCCCCTATGAAAGTGATGAAGGTAAATATTAATTTATTTAAATCACGTAAGAAGTCAAGTTTTGTGGTTTACAAACCTAATACCATGGGCGTCGTTTGGGAGGGACAAGATGGGGCACTCCCCCCCTCCCCCCGGGAAGTTGTAAACTTTACTTTTAATTCGTTAGCGTTTTTCCTATTTTTTCTCAAAATTTGGTACGTATTTTTGAAGTCTTAAATAAATTCCCCATTCGCGGCGGTGCATGATGGGATAGTGTCTTCGAAAATATTTCTCTTAATCGAAGCGAAGCCAAACGAAGAAAAATTCTAATATAGCGGATCCGAAGCTGCTGTATAAAGAAATTTTAGACACCGTTATTAATTAAATTAAAACTAAATTTTCCGACATCAGTGAATTAATTTCTTTTCGATTTATTGACCAAAAATAATTTTTAATCCTACTCAAAATTATTTCTGCAAGAACTATTTGACAGTTTATTGAAGCAATATAGAATGTTTCATTCAGTCCAACTGAAAAATGAACTTTAAAACCCATTACCTCTGTCTCAGTCGAGAGAAGCTTTTTCGGTTTAAAATGAATCAAAACTTCTACGAGAAGTACGAACTACAACTGGCCAGGACATTCAGGAGTTGTAGTATTTAACAAGCAAATATCTTTTTGACGATGAAATTATTGCATATTTGGGATTACAACTGTAGAATTTAAATACAAATAAGCTACTAATCAATGTTTCTAATGAATATGAAGTTATTTTTTGGCTTGTTTTCCGGTGTCTCTTTTTGTATACCTATCGGTCGTAAAACCGGAATCGTTTCAAAAGTCCTGAAAAATCTTCAGAAAATGGAAAACTCTCCTCGGAAAGAAAAACACTTTTGTTCATCTGTTGTGACTGAAGTAAAAATGTCGCCCTTTTTAAATTAATTATAACAAGAATTCGTTAAAATTTCTGTTAAGTTATCTGAATTCACACCTTACAGCCAGTGGCGGTTCTTCCATAGGAGCACATGCGCACGTGCACCCCAAAAACGAATAAAAAAATAATATTAATTTATATTCATTGAATATTATTTATCGTATAAAGTCCAACCCTCCCTAATATTTTATCGCACCGTTAATTATCGTATAAAGTTTGACTCTCCCTAATATTTTATCGTACCGTCAACCAAATTGTATATTATAGGCTCTCGATCCGGCAACCGTGCCTCGGTCGAGGTTAATGACGATTATGACCAGACTTGCTTGAATATGCGATTAAGTAGGTGGGGCATAATGCAGTTTCTCTGTAGTAACAGGTGGCGGGAGATAGCGGGGGATAGCGGGGCTATTGCGATTTAACATGGGAAAGGCGCACAATTTTAGTGTGCGCCGCGCCGCTGTCTGTTCGTGCATCTAGTTAGAAATTCGAGCGTGTATGGTTTAATATTTTGATATTATATATTTATTAAGTTAAAATGAATAGTTTGACTGTGGACTATTTAAAAAATACCTTTAGCTCTATGAGTTTGGAGCAAAAAATTGAAGTGAAGAATGCGGGAAGACCTAAACCCAAAATTGATTTAACGCAGACCATAAAGGGTAAATCTAGGAACTTTATTAGAAACTTTAAAAATTAAATATATGAAAAAAAAATTATAGAGGGTATTCCAAACTTTAATGAAGCTGTTATTGATCAATTTTTTATATATTAAGAACCGAAGAATGGACGTTTAAGTACTATACACACTAAGAAAACCTTTCTTATTTTCCAAAAGTTGTATTTCCTTGTGTAAAATTAAAAAATAAATAAAAATATGTTTTACTAACGCATTTTCTTATTACTTTTAAAACGCCTAGAAAGTAATTGTTTGGTCGTTACACAAAAATAAAATTTTAAAAATAATTTCACCATACTTGTGAACCCCCTCTATCATAGGTCACGAGCCGCCACTGCTTACCGCATCGATTTTTCTAGTATTTACTATAAATTCTTGACCAAATTTAGGTGTGTCCTTTGGGTTTGTTCGTGGGCGGTGGCGGGCTTTTCCCCCTTTTTGATACCACTGGCGTCCTGGTTTTTAAGTTTATAAAATTACTCACTTATCATTGCCAACCCCTACAAAACTTTCTAACGACGCCCATGCATAATACAATAAGTATTTACATTAATATAATAAAGCAAATAGTTAAAATAATAGTTAAAATAAATATTACGCTTTAATAAATTATTTAAAAAAGGTCTCATGTATATCGTGAACGAATAAATTACCTGGGAGGGGATTAAACATTCTGACACCGACCCTAACCAGTGGTTTAAATAGGCATCCTGAATTTAAATTCAATAATAATCAGCGGTTAATCTTAATCGTTGCATTACTACTAACAAACGCTTGATAAAATATTAAAATATTGTAAAATCGAAACATACAGTGATGGGCTAAAATATGGAACAAATTCATTTAAAAATCAGGTATTAATTTTTTGTAAAAACGCTCGGATACGTCGATTATAATTTTTTCTTCCGGATTTTTGCCTCAAAAAGAAATTATACTGGGTGTGTCAAAAAGTAGATGTAGGTATAATTTTGAAAAATTATTTTATTAAGTGTTGAAAATGCAAACCATTAACTTCTTGACAATATGCCAATCTACTTAAAAACCCTTCTAAAACATTATTTACAGTATTTTCATTAATTTGTCTAATTCCATATCTAATTTTAAATTTTAAGTCTTCCAAATTTTGTGGTTTATCCTTATACACTTTTGATTTCAAATAACCCCAAAGAAAGAAATCCATTGGTGTAAGATCGGGAGATCTTGCAGGCCATTCTATGGGTCCTCTTCTACCTATCCATCGTTCGGGAAAAATAGTATTCAAATACTCTCGTACTTGTTGAGCAAAATGAGGCGGAGCACCATCCTGCTGAAACAAAATAGACGCTTCTGGTAGATTAGGCTGATTCGGATTTGGAAAATCCGCTGCTAGTGTGGGAATTAATTCATTTTGAAGAAATTGTAAATACCGGTCTCCTGTAAGATTTCCATCGAAGAAAAAAGGTCCAATAATTCTATCATTTAATATCCCTGCCCAATCATTTACTTTTTGTGAGTATTGCGTATGCTGTTCTCTCATCCAACGGGGATTATTTGTACTCCAATACCGAAAATTTTGTCTGTTTACCGAACCATTCAAACAAAACGTGGCTTCATCGCTAAAAAGTACGCTGCGATGGAAAAATAGATGTAAGTTGCAAATTTCCATCATAGTTTCACAAAACTGTAGTCGGCGGTCGGGATCATCTTCGTTTAGCTCGTGCAGCAACCTAATTTTATACGGATGGTACTTTTCTTGTTTCAATACCCGCAAAACAGATCGTCGGCTAACATCATTATTAAGGGCTACTTCAGTGGATGCACTATGGGGATTATCTTCAACTTCTAACAAAATGTTCAATTTTGTGTTTTCACTAATTTTTGGACGACCTGGCCGTAGACGATCCTTTACATTCCCTGTTTCCCTGAATTTTTTCTCAATTTTACTCACTGTAGATCTTGTAATCCGTCGTTCTGGATACTTAGCGCTAAACAAGTTACAAACTTCTTCTTGACTTCTTGTTTTGTCTCCACATCCAATTAAAATTAAAATTTCGATTCTTTGAGTTTCATTTAAATGCACCATGATCACCGTTTTTCCAAAATTATACTTAAAATTCTTTTTGATTGACACATGACTTGCTATCGTAGTAACAATTAATTTAAATTTACCTGTTTACCTTTAAGTAGGTACATGTACCTTTTTTTAAAGAAATTTATTTTTTAAGATGTAATTTTTCTCTAAAACCGTTAGAGATAAGGATAGAGTATGCTACATGAATTATGCTCAAAATTTGACGTAGAATTTATGTGATAAGTAAAAATAGGGTGGTTCTATTTAAAATACAAAAAAATTTTACAACATCTAATTTTTGACACACCCAGTATAATTTCTTTTTGAGGCAAAAAAATCCGGAAGAAAAAATTATAATCGACGTGTCCGAGCGTTTTTACAAAAAAATAAAACCTGATTTTTAAATGAATTTGTTCCATATTTTAGCCCATCACTGTATATTTACTTACCCCTTCCTGCCTTGATAATACGTGTTCTTAATAATAATGTTTTGAATTTTAGAGTCAAAGAAGTGTAAATTTTCTTGTGTAAGCGACGAAAGAAAAGAAGTTTTTATTACAGCCGAAAATTTGCCAGACGGGACACCATGTTCATATGACAACCAAGATAATATATGTATTCAAGTAAGATATTTAAACTTTTAAATTTAGAAAATTCAAATTTAAAAATTATTTGTAGGGAGAATGTCATCAAGTTGGTTGTGATGGAAAGTTGAATTCAACCCGTTCCAGGGACAAATGTGGGGTATGTGGTGGAGATGATTCAAGATGTGCTAATGCCAACGCTAGATTCAAGAAAGTCCTAAGGAAAGGTCTGAAGGCACACAATAAATTACTACTGAAAAATGTTTAGCGGCGTGTAGACAAGGTTCCATGTCTCCATTGAGGGGGGCCACACGCGAGCATATATGCTTTAATAAATGAATGTACAGCCATGTAGGTCGCACATGGAAGTGTTGAAGACGTTGATACATGTTGAAAGATATAATAGCAATTTTAATACCTCACCTCACTGTGAGGGTGTCCTATTGATCAAAGATAGAATGTTGCGGGTTTCACTTTGGTGTCCCTTTTTTCAACAGAACGAAAGATTTAAGTGTCAAATATGTCATGGTTCTCTTAGTTTGAAACCTACAGGCTGATTTTGAAAATACTCGCTTTTTATACATCCGTCGTATTTCCGTTATGCGTAAACTTATCAAAAAGGAAAAACTGATTTTGTTGGCACACACACGACCGAACATCGAACATGAGCAAACCCGTTTATGCACTCTTGAATGCACACATCTCTCATACAGTGGCGGCTCGTGACCTATGATAGAGGGGTTCACAAGTATGGTGAAATTATTTTTAAAATTTTATTTTTGTATAACGACTAAACAATTACTTTCTAGGCGTTTTAAATGTAGAAAGAAAAGAAGTAATAAGAAAATGCGTTAGGTAAAACATGTTATTATTTATTTTTAATTTTACACAAGGAAATATAACTTTTGGAAAATTAGAAAGGTTTTCTTAGTGTGTATAGTGCTTAAACGTAAAATCCGTTCTTCAGTTCTTAATTGTAGAAAATTGATCAATAACAGCCTCATTAAAGTTTCCAATACCCTCTATTTTTTTTTATGTATTTAATTTTTAAACTTAATAAACTCCCTAGATTTACCCTTTGTGGTCTGCATTAAATTAATTTCGGGTTTAGGTCTTCCCGCATTATTCACTTCAATTTTTTGCTTCAAACTCAAAGAGCTAATGTTATTTTTTAAATAGTCCACCGTCAAACTATTCATTTTAACTTATTAAATATATAATATTAAAATATTAAAACATACACGCTCGAATTTCTAACTAGATGCACGAACAGACACTAAAATAGTGCGCCTTTCCCATGTTAAATCGCCATAGCCCCGCTGTCTCCCGCCACCTGTTACTACAGAGAAACTCCATTATGCCCAGCCTACTTAATCGCAGATGCGAGCAAGTCTCGTCATAATCGTCATTAACCTCGACTGAGGTACGGTTGCCGAATCGAGAGTCTAAAATATATAGTATGGTTGACGGTACCATAAAATATTAGGGAGGGTCGGACTTTATGCGATAATTGACGGTACGATAAAATATTAGGGTGGGTCGGACTTTATACGATAAATAATATTCAATGAATATAAATTATTATTTTTTTATTCGTTTTGGGGGTGCAAGTGCCCATGTACTCCTGTGGAAGAACCGCCACTGCTCACACATATGTGCAAGACGGACAAATACTCACACACTGTCGTTCCTGTTTGCGCGGACATGGTTGAACATTCATGTATTGCAATTATTGCATGCACGCCCGTGTGTGCCTCCTATGGGAATCGACTCCGGAATTCCTTAGGAACAGCTTAATAAACAAAATTAAAAACTATTTTAAAACAATAAAAACTTCAATTACGTAGGAAAAATTAAAAAGAACTACTTGTAATGTTTCACAAAAAACCATATTAAACCCAAAATTGGATTTTATAGTAAACCCAATGTAAAGTTTATTAGTATACCTATACAACTCACATTAACCATAGCATAAATACATCTGTAAAATCTCCTGTTAAATTAGTCTTTGTACTCCTTTGAAATTGACCCTAAATTAGTCTTTGTACTCCTTTGAAATTGACCCAAGACCAAACACGTGGCAGGAAACTGAATAATTACAAAAAGTAAAAAAGGTTAATTTAATTGATTATTTTGGAATATTTTTTGATATTAAATTAATTTGGAATTCACATATTATAGAATATCGGATTAAAAAAAAATTATAAGTTTACTACCGATTTTGAAAATATTTAAAAGCTTTTCTGGATACCATATACTTGGAAATATTATATTATGCAATAGCTAAAACGAAGTTAATCAAGGAAATCTCCGTTCTTGTCATCATCGTTAAGTCACATTAGGTAATTGACTTCTTTTCTACAGAAATAAGTAGAATAGCTGTGTTACCACGAATGGCAAGACACATTAAAATAGAAACAAACGTCAGCTCTCAGCCAACCCAGGAAACACCAAGTTTAGTGTTTGTATTAAAAAATCGAAAAAGAAAGGGCTATGCAGTCACCATACCCAATGCACTGCTTCATACAAAAATCGTCGAAGGCACTAATTTCTTCTATAAGAAAATTGGAAACAACCATAATATTTGGGGTACTGGTCCGATTTTATCTGAACTCGTTATTATGGTAAGTCTCATCATGATTAATTTTTATAGATTTAATTGTGCCTTTTGAGCAGTGACATTTTTAAACTTAATCGATTATATCTTACTTTAGGTGGTTACATCTGAGAAACAAGTGACCAAAGGTCTAAACCTATCTTATAGTACCCAGTACGTCATAGACAAAGACTTTTTAACCCCCTCCAAAACATTTGTTTGGATCTTGGGAGGTTGGGGGCCGTGCTCGGCTAGCTGTGGAGGAGGAAAAAGACAGAAGACTGTAGCTTGTTGGGACAATCAAAAAAGTAAACTGGTTAGGAGGAAGTTATGTTCCCTATTGGAGAAGCCTATTGCGCAAGTTGAATCATGCAATAAATTCAGGTAAGTGGATCATTTGGTCTGAGGAAAATTTTAACTTGTCTTACATTATCCCATGTCTTGTCTATGAAATTGTACAATTCTTATACAATTTAAGTTGTAATTGCGTTATAAAATTGTAAGAAAAATAGAGCAGCTCCTATTTGTCATGCACTGCACTTTGATGTACAATTCTCGATTGGGCTTGGTCTGAACTGGCACTTGTCGCATTTTTCGCCAATTGCCATTTTCTTTCTTATTTATCTTTTGGGGTGTCAATGCATTGCTTTCAGTTTATTGTGCTTCATTTTTGTTTTTGGATAATATCAGATTATTTGAATAAAAAAATAATAAAAATAAATTTATTATACGTTAGGTATATAAGCCTTGCCAACATTTTTGTTATTACTAATATCAAACACAAACATTTCACGAAAAACTTTGAGTTAATGCGCAGAATCCTAGTATATGTATTGTACAATAAATGCAATAAATAGATAAAGTAAAAAACAGACAATAAAACAAATCATTTACCATCCATCCCAGTGGTGCAGCCAGGGGGGGGGGGGGGATTAATTAGATTTGTGGTTTATATGAATATATATGTTACATTTTGAAAACGTCTATAGCAAAGAAGGAGGGGGGGGGTGTCCAGAATCCCGCCCCCTCTTCCCCTTGACTGCGCGACTACCATCCCAACAATATTCTGTCTATTTGTTGCACAAGAAATTGTACATCTTCTTGAACAAGATTTGGGATAAATAATATTAATCCTTTAGTGTCAAGACCTCCAAAAAAGCCAAAAAATAGAAAAGGAACTTACGACACCCTCACTATTTAAAGTTTATCTCATCTCTAATATAAGTATATACATCTCGTTCCGTGCGTCTCGTTTATTCCAGACTTCTGATATTGGGTTTGTTCTGGACATTCCGCATCTATTCCCTGTATCCTTCGTATCACAGTTCCCCATAAGGGAAAAATATTACCGATTAAAGAAAAATAATCCTTCAAAGATAGTGATTCGATTAACTTATGGGATGTCCCTGACCGATAGGTAGTCACTGATAAAAGATTCTTCACTTGATTGGGTTCACGGATATGTGTCTAAAAGTCCGCTACATTTACGGCACATCTCGGGGCCCATTACTGGCTCATAACCTGTGGGAACTGCCGGCCTGTGCCCCTTGGGCCCCAAGACGTCATAATCAGCACATGGTCGTGCGACGATAAATTTCCCATGAAATGTTCTCATCTATCTATTACAACACTTGCCATGTATCTCATTAAGAGATAAATTCAAGACACAGAAGAAAAAAATTTTAAATTCGCTTCCTCAAAACTGGCTCCATGATTCAAACTACATATTTTAACACATTTTTCGAGGAAAATCGTATTAAAGTAGAGCCCGTAGTACTAAAAAATTTAATTTCATCATTTCGATTAAGCGAGGAAGTTTCTCTTGATTGCGTCATTTATATTTATCAAATTTTAAAAATTTCTATTCCAAAGCGTGTGAAAAAAATATGTAAAAGTGTTTTATTGCTGATTTTTCAGAAAATTTTAATAACAGTTGGTACTTTCTTGCCTTAGTAAGTTAAGTGAATATTTCAGATTTCATGAACACTTTATCGCAAAGGACCAAATGCTTTTTTTTTTAATAATCGCTTGGAGCCTGGTGCCTATTTGCTGAGGGTTCTCGCAAAGTAAATATTATCATTCATAAATAGGTTTATTATCTAAACTCCTTATGCGATCTTGCACTAACACGTGCATGAAAACTTAAATATTCATTTACTATCTTAAGTTATTGGGAACTCCAAGACGAGAGTTCGCAGGTTCGATCCTGCGACCGGGAAATCGATTCGTTGATTTCAGTGGATTAAGTCATGACTGAGGATCGTGGTTCGGAACCCACGTTAAGCGGTAGGTTTCCTCGGGAATGGCCCTGGCAACGAACGAAGAGTTTAAAATTGAGACAATAAGCAAACACTAACTTTTATAACAAACACAATTATTTCGAAATTTCTTAGTTGCGATTTTGATTGGGTACCTGGAAAATGGGAACCATGCAGTGCTACTTGTGGAAGTTTAGGAATCCAATCCAGAGAGTTATACTGTGTTCCAAAAGCAGTAATTGCTTCTATGACTGATCGAAAGTTAATCACAGAAGAAATTGGGAAGTTCATGGTAAATCCCACAAAATGCCGAGAAAACCGACCAGCTGACATGAGAGGTTGCAACAGACTTCCTTGTTTCTCATATTGGGAGTTTGGGGAATGGTCTGAGGTAAATATAATTTAATGTGTTGGAAGGCAGTGATAACAACACCAATTACCTGTATTTATTTGTCATATACATTTCAGTAAAACTATACAGGGTGTCCCATAACTTATGGGCCATAGAGCAACTGGAGATCCTAACCATCAAACTAGACTGATTACGTCATATCAGCTTTTTCAAAATGTTTCTCGTTCTTGAAATACAGGGTGTGGAAAGTGAAAGTTTATGATTTGATAACGGTTCAATATATTGCATTGAAAGTTGGCGTTTATAATGTTTCTATGGGTAAGAAATATGTTAACTAGACTGTGTTTAATAAATCTATGATTTTGTGTCTTACCTGTTATTAAGTATTTTTAATCAAAGATTCCCAAAGAAGGGTAATTTCTTAACTGAAAAGGTATACTTGCTCGATCTTAAATCTCTAAGCGTTTTCGAGATATTTTCCTAATTTGAATTTTTTGATGCATTGTGGTAGTATACCTTATTAGTTTATAAATTGCCCTTATTTGAGAATCTTGGAGTAAAAATGCTTAATAACAATTAAGAAAAAAATCATAAATTTATTTAACCACGTAGCAATTACCGTCTTCTAATGTGAAACCTACAAATTCTCATTTTTTACTCATAAAAACATCATACCGCATACATGAACCGTTTTCAAATTATGGCTTATTTTCGAAAATAAAGTTTCACTTTCAATACTCTGTATTTTTATAACAAGAAACATTTCGAATCAACTTTGATATTTAATATCTCCAGCTTCCCTATGGCCCATAAGTTATGGAAACCCCTGTATATAGACTCGTTGAACACAAACACAATCAGTTTTTTTTCTTTTTCATGGAAACACTTTATGTACACACAGTAATAGTGAAACAAAACCGATAGTTAGCTTTTGAAAATACAATAATACAGATTATACTACAGATTATTAGATTTTATTAAACGCGACGAAATTTGACGTCCAGAAGAAACGTGTCAATAAAAACAACATTCAAATATGTTTTATGGACGGGCATGATACACGCGTAAACCGAAAAAACAGAGCAGATTGCTGAGAGTGTGTTGGTGATCGACGAGACACAACGTATCCGGCCGCTGGTTGGTCTTCAACTAACAGACGCAAGCGTGCGGCGCTATATGAAAATACTTCGCTCAGCCGATGTAAGGCGTCAAGAGGTTATTGGCATTTCACCTAGTGACGTACGTGGCTTTCCAAATGTTTTTTCGGGTTGTTTAAAACATAGTCCGTCGTAAATGTTCTTCAATTAATTGTACAAAAAGGTATTACAGAATGGAAAAGTGTTTAAATTATTTTATTTTGCCTAAAGAGTTTAAGGTTTACATATGACAACACCGGCCAGAATTCCTTGATGGCTTACATGTATCGCAGTGCCACACAGGTGTTTTTCTGGTTTGACGTCAGGTCACTTTTACCGCTGAATGACTTGTAAGCGGCATTTATGGTAATTTTTCTTCAATTTGTCTTTATCTCAGGAATTGCCGGTTTAAATATAATGCGTCATTTCCATAACACCCTGTATATACAAAATTTCATCCTTATCCTTAATAGTTTTTAAGTATTCGTGCTAAAGAGGGAAGAGACAGATAGCTTCATGATCCGGAGAAAAGTCAGTATTTGTAAAAATGTCAAGATTTCAAAAAATAATGTTTTCGCGATTACAATATTTTCCTTCTTGCGAGGGGAGTAATAAGTTTATTAGCATCAGCATCAGTCTAACTTAATTGTTATCATAAAGTTGTTATTTAACAAGAATAAAGATGTTAAAAACAAAATGGTGCAACATTATTATTAAATATTTTCTTAGAACTAGATTTGATTTACGGGAATTTGTATTTATTTTTTACTAAGCACGAGAACAGTCTACAGACTTTGGGCAAATATTTACTAGTAAGATAGTGGAAAACATGTTGTTAAGTTCATATTAAGATACAAAATGTTAAGGAACCTTCCTATACGATTATACTGTAAAATAATAATCATCAATCCATTTTGGTGAAATTATTTACTGGCAGTGCGTGCCCATGCGTAATAACACATTATTCATGGAGTTTGTCCAATTATACGGAAATAATTTTATTACTTACAATTCTTGAAACTATAAAAAATTATTTCCGCACAAATCGCATAATAAAAATCATAAATAAATCGATATCAGGATATATTAAATATTGCGATGCAGCGATTTCGGGAATAAATTAATTCCAATCCCATCTCTGAAATCGATTATTAGTTTTGCCGCTTGCAGTTTAATCCCGCGTCCACACCATACCAACAAAACAGCCACACAATGTTTTCAACAATTTAGAAACAAACCGGCAACATTTCACCAACTTTTATGTTTTTTTGGGTTTTTGGCAACTTATTATTAGATTATGAGTTTCTTTACCTCCTTATTATTTTCTGCCAATTCCACACCAAACCAACAAAATAGAAACAAAACTGCAACACAATGTTTTTCAACAATTTAGAAGCAAATCGTCAACATTTTACCAACTTTTATGTTTTGGTTTTTAGCAACTGGGCTTCTGTTTCGTTTCCATTTTCGGCAACACTGTCAGTGCGGTGTGTACGTACTGTAAAACAAATACAAACCGGTAGATGTTGAGAACTATCGGTAGTCACACCATCGATAGTTTATCGATATTGATCCACTGACTATCAATATTTAATCGATAGTTGCTAATTCATAAAACCATCCACACCCACTGAAATTAAATGAACAAATCTGTTTACTTATCAGGTGGTATTAATATTATACTATGATTATAAAAGAAAAAAATATTCGTGACTTTACGAACTGGTATGATTAGCAGCTCTTGCATGCGGTGTAAAGTCCTTTTGGGACGCCTATATTTTAAATACACATTTTGTCTTATTAAGTATAATTTAAGTCTATTTAAAAAATAAAAAGTCTAACTTTTCAGGTGTTATTAATATCGAATACCAATGTATGGAAAGTTATTATTTCCAAGACCACCCGATGATCCTTATACAATAAGGGCGTATTTTGTCTACACAGTAGCACTTTAAAATACTATTTCAGATTGAATGGTACTACCAAGAAAAGGAAGCCCTCTCCATTGATAGGATGTAACCACCTGCAGGCCGGTTGCGAACTTATTTGTTCTCGTCAGTACAGGATAGGTGTACATACCCATCATCAAAGAGGACTCTAAGTTAACGCTGCATTATCATCGGTAGTCGAGAAAATACAGCTCGCAGGGCCATCTCTTCGTAGTCCCACACAATCTGAATAGACGTTATTTGATTAAATCTAATTTATAAAACCTATTTAATCTATCTTTAAATTTAGTATTTAAACCCCAGCATTTACAGATCACCCCCTGTGGCTACGTTATTGTCAACAATGTAGTTTTGGGTTTGTTCCGTGAAACAAGAAGAAGAAGATAAAATATTCCCGAATTGTTGGAAAACATTGTGTTGCTGTTTTGTTTTTGTTTTAAACAAAGCCAAACTACATAGGCTTTTATTGACATTTTGTCTAGCCAGTGTGGGTGCAAGTTTTTGTTTTGTTTTGTTTCCAGAAAGTTGTTTGTTTGTTGTGTTTATGTTATGTTGGTTTGGTGTGGACGCGGCATAAGATCTGAAAATTGCTGTCTTATGTTTTTTTGTAAAACTGACGTTCGGCTCGTTCTTAGCATCTTTTATACCATCCTTTAAATTTGCAGTGCTCCTCCACATGTGGCACAGGAATATCGTCTAGAACTTCTTACTGCCCCGCTGTAGAAGGGGGCACTTGCGGGGAACCACCTCCTTCTCAAAGAAAAGTGTGCATGGGAAATTATACACGTCATACCAATAAACTGTGCAATGGAAGAAAATTAAAAGCCTGCCAAGAAGACGAGTCAAAATATTGTTCATTCGATTTGTTACAAAGATATTGTCAGCTCAAAGGTTTTAGGCGATTATGTTGCAAGTCGTGTGAACGCCATTTTGAACGAAATAGTGGATTTAATATTGAAAATTTGAGTGAAAATATACAAGTTGTTGCTTACTAGAATATTTGATGTTGTTCTTTATAGCTTAATATAAAATAAATTTTCCTGTAAGAATATTAAATATATGGATATATTTTAAATTCTTATTATGTATTGTTTGCCCAGTGATATTTGAACATTTTCGTATGCCAGGAAGCATATTTATTTAAAAAAAAAATATGATTCAAACCATAAACCTTAAATAACATAAAAATGTAGTAATTTTTTATGCCATGCCTTAAAACATAATAATATTAACTGATCATATACATTAAATACGTTTAATAATAATTACATTATTTTATAACATGTCTAAAAACAATAGGCTTCTGTTTGTACAAGACTCTTGATTTTCAGTAAGTTTGAGTCATGGGATAATTAATAAAACATATTGACATACACCATTTTATGATAAAATTCTAGGAAGAAATATTTTTTCAATGATTTGAAAAAAAGCGATATTACTATCAATGAGATCTTCTTATCATATTAAATTGAAAAATGTTATGTTTTGAGAATTTGTCATGATTATGATAATACTAAAATGTTACTATTAATAATTGATTTATTTATTAGTTTTTGGCTTATGTTTAACGAAATATTGAATGTTAATAATTTATGAATTCAGGTTACTCGTACATGAAATTG
Organism: Barypeithes pellucidus; assembly: GCA_963991005.1. Taxonomy (NCBI): domain Eukaryota; kingdom Metazoa; phylum Arthropoda; class Insecta; order Coleoptera; family Curculionidae; genus Barypeithes; species Barypeithes pellucidus. The sequence continues at coordinate 41,340,949 of OZ022559.1, forward strand.
GCTGAAAAAACTAAGCAAGAGCATTACAATAGGACTGTTTCGCGACTATAAAAAAATCGTTCACTAGTTATAATATTGAGAGTGATTTTTTATTATTTGATTTTTTATTCAATATGATAAACTTTCTTTAGAATGTATATGGCCACAACGGCGCACCGCACAGCGCTCTCGCTCATAGCCTGGTACTGTAGCACCGCACAGTAGTGTCCATAACAGCACACGGACCCTCGCTCATTGCCTTGCCTGATCGACAGCAGTTTGTCTCCCGACATCGAGATATAAACATGGACTGTGCGTTGTCATCTTCTTCTGATGAAGAAGATATTATTTTATACGCTAATATAACCAAGTGGTATATATTTAAACAGAATTCAAGATTACCAGTGCATTAACGCAAAGCGAAGATTCTATGGAGAATTTTATCACTTTTATAAAGATCTAAGGAAAGATTCCCAACGCTTTTGTGAATATATGAGAATGCATGTAAATACTAGATTTTTGTTTAATCATATTAGTACCACTTTGTTATATTAGAGTCTAAAACAATATCTTCTTCATCGGAAGAAGATAACAAGGCACAGTCCATGTTTATATCTCGATGTCGAGGGACTGGAATGTAATGTGATTTACGACCATATAATGAAAGGTCAATACTTTCAACCAGATACTTTCAACCAGATCTAGAGCGGGAGGCCTACATTTTGACCCCGTCATCGTTTAATCCGGCCCGGAGGTTTTATCTTAGGACAACTAATATCTATAGTACGATAAATGCTATCGATTTTTTGAAATATCGATAGTCACTATCGATAGTATCGATATTCACCATCGACAGTTTTCCTAGTTTTCCACCTCTCACAAGCTTATAATATTTGGAAGTCATTTTGGACGTTTCTGAGTTAACAAAACGGTTATTTCGATAGGCCAACTCCAGATGTACTTTCAGAGTAGTGACTGGGCATATAACATGCAAAGCGGCGAAGGTTATGAAGAAGTTGTTTATAATTAATTTGGTCTCAAGATTAATCCATTCGAAGCAGTTAAATATACGCAAGCAAGGGGGAGGGTTGCAATGCAAAAGCAAAGAATGCAAGCAATGTCAACCAAAATAGAATCAAGTTCTACCTTCGTTATGAAGATGTTAAAACTATGGTCGATTCTTGCACTTATATAAATTTATATTGGCTACTGACATACCTTTTCCTAGGCCGCATGACGCGTCACAAAAAGACCTGGAAGAAATTTTGTCTTGGAGTGACAGTAACCAAGTCGAATTTAATGAGAAGATAATCCAGGCAGTAGTTTTCTCTGAAACGGTTAACATTGCAGAACCGGATATAGTCATGCCAGGACATGTAATGTATTCATCTATTAACTTGCTAGGCGTCAATCTGGGAGAAATATGTCTTGGTATATCCACGTTATGGCAATCCCCAAAGCAGCTTCGCATGAACTTGGTGTGCTTTTCCGGACTAAAAAGTTGTATACACCTCAACAACTTCTGACACTCTACAAAGCCCAACAAAGAATAGCCATTCGTCTGACCGGAGACCACGAGCTGACAAAGAACCTCGATAGTCTAGGGCCTAGAATGTCGAAGATAGGTTGGTAACTCTTTTAAGATATTTCCATGATAAATGTTCGACTAACATTGCACGCTTAATTGCATCTAGAGCGACGAATAGCAGAAGACACGACGAACCACGGCCACCCATCCGTATGTGGTTTAGCTTAGTACTCTTCGAACTTCATTGTTTAAGCATTCTTTCATTTAGAAGACGTTGTTCTTGTGGAACGACCTTCCTGAGGTCGTGTTTCCCAACGAATATAACCTCCAACGATTCAAAACCGTGAATCGCACCACTCTCAGAGTGGAAATCCCTAGTGTTTGTTTGAAGATTAGAGATAATGCTGTATCAAGAGTAATAGACGTAGATTTTGATCTTCCATTGTCTCTATTTATTTGAATCACAACGTTTCAACTGGTAAACATCTCCAGTTTTCTTCAGGTGAATACTGTACTCATAAATAATGTTCTTATTCACCTGAACCAGTTGAAACATTGTGATTCAAATAAAGAACGACAAGTTCAAAATACATCTATCTTCCATTTCGTTCAAATTAACTAATGACGAACAAACCCGAACAAACCCGAACGTCAAAATTTGCCCCCCCCCGCAAAATTATTTAGTAGGCCCTATAATATGATTTAAAAAGTGACCACACTATTCTTTTCTGAATAACTTTACTGTTTAAAATTACTTTTAAACCAAATTTCCAGGAAATACTTACAAAGTATAAGTTCTCGTAAAATTAATTTAAAAATACATAATAGTATTATGATCGAATATTAGAATAACATACAGGGCAGGTTAAAGTTTAAACAAGTCGCAAAAAAAGTTTTTTCATTCCTCAAATAATTTCTCACAAGTCCCCCCCACAAGCACAATTTAACACGAAAAATAACGGTTTGGCTAACACGGCAGGTATTACTTTTCGTAACTTTTCCTTGGATGATCCCCCTCCCAAAACGAAGTTCTGGATCCACATTTGTGTTAAATCTTCTTATATTCTGACAAAAAATATGTTAAGAGATTTTTTGATATTTCGATTAACCATTTATAACTAATTTTCTGACCAAATGTTTCTAAGCAGTTAATAACTAAATATCACAATGTTTAGACATCAGCCATGGAAACAATTATTGTATAAAATGAAACATAAATGATATTTGAATGAAATAAATGTATTTCCGCTTACTAATAATAATCTACAAAATTATATGAAAAATTGTTCAATATGATCTCTGATTTGTTCAATGCATTTCTGTAAACGTATTTTCCTTAAATTGAACCATTGACCAACTTGTCAATTAATTTTGTTTGTAGATTAGTATATTACTAGTAAGTTATTCTTTTGATGTTAATAATTCTCAGTAAGAAATAATTCTTTGAAAACTTAGCACCGCCAAATAAGTATAAAAAATATTATTGATAAATAGCGAAGTGCTGTATTTAGATCGGTTTGCTGTCGCTCCGGAGCACCTATTTCGTTGCGATAGGGATATTTTATATTTTTAATTCAATTTCCTTAAATTATTTGTTTAAGAATTAGGAAGTTTGCATTCAATAAAAAATACCTACGGTGACATAAAAACTTTAAAACGTTGTAGTTCTTAATTCCTTGTTATACTATAAACATTATCCAGGACCTATTATCCTGCTAGGCCCGGTGGGTCCGGGCCTGGGAACCCACTTTCAGAGGAGCTCAGCACTTGGCTTGCGCGACACTAAGTTATTCAACATAAACAAGAAATAAACTTACCTTATTTGCAATACTTTTTTATTACAAAAAAATTTTAAAGGTTCTTAAAATCAATCAAAAAATGTGTAGGATCTTCTTCTCTTGATGATAGTACTAAATCATAATTAATTAGTGTTGCGTAAGAAAAAGATACTTTTTGAAGTGGCGAAGGGCCTCGCATTCCGTAACACCACTTTGGGCTGTGGCCCCCCTGGAAGCCTGCCCCCCCCCCGCGTTGAGTGGTCTTGCTGCATACTAGTTCCACACCTGAATGACAGGTAAAAGTTTTTCATCCAGGATTTCATCATGTCGAATGTACTTAATAATATAATGTAGTACCTATAATAACAGATAATAAATTATATAGTCTATTATAGTACTGCAGAAAATATTTTACGAAAATCCATAAAACTGTCATTCCAATTATTTACTTTATTTTTTTTAGTATAAGCTTGATTGGGTATATTATTGTCTGGAATTGTTTATGTGAGACATCTTAAATTGGTAATAAGAATAAATATTTTCTTTAGTAGCTAAACATACTTATTTTATTATTTTAGTAACATTTTCAGAAACGATTTTGTGTGAGAAAATCTATTATTGAATTAGTGTTTTGATTCTTTCAATTAAATCGAATAACTGATTTTTCCGATTAATCGATTTTTTGTTATACCAATTAATCGAGGGATATTTATAAAATAAAATAGTGTTTACAACCTCGTACCTTTACGCCTATTGTATCTTTATATAGTTCAGTAGTATCAATCAATTTAATTCAGGTCAATTTATAGTACAGTCTGATTTCGCACCTTCCAAATTCACCACGAATTAAAAAAGCACGTCTATATCTACGAAGGCGTAGAAATTTTAAAGTCCGAGTTCTCTCACGTGGGTCGCTACGTCATTTTTTTGGACATGCGAAAGTTCTAGGAGGAATATTTGTTCCTTCTATGGATAAATACGAACTAAACAAGGCCACACACGTACACAGGTTGAAATTTCCATAATTCCGGGATACAACTCAGAGTTCCGAGACGCAACTCGGAAGTAGAGTGTAAATTTTTTTATACGCCTTCATATATACTAATCCCAATTAAACATGTAACTCACACTCTTAAAGCCAGAATTTAATACGATAATTGTCATGTAAATGAACAAAAAACACATTTAAATGAACACATCAACCACAACAGCTAACAAATTGTACCAATAAGAAACCATGAAGATGTGTTTGTGAAATGAGCCTAAGTGCCTGTTCTCACCAAAGCAACTGGCAACCGCAAAGCAACTGCAACGCGACCGTAACTTCAGTTGAGTTGCTCATGCGTTCCCACTGGAATCAAAGCAACCGCAACGCAACTGCATCGCGACCGCAACTTCAGTTCAGTTGCTCTTGCGTTCCCACTGGAATCAACTGGTTTGAAGTCTCTTTTGACATGAGCAGAATGTCGTCCTCGTCAAATATATAGCCGCAACATACTTGCTCGTTAAAAAGCTTAAAATAAAACTGCGCGACAATTTTGGGTTAACTCCTTTTATAACATAAATTTGAGACATAGTTCGTATATAGTGGCACAGGAATTAAATAATGATCCGGTTAAATTCCATAGGTTTTACCGAAAGAGCCACAAAAGTTAAATATTTTGCTGTCTCGTCAGCCGTGACACCGCGATTGGAAGCAACTGACGACGGCGACGCGGTATGCCGGGTAACTCATAAGCAACTAGTTGCGTTGCAGTTGAGTTGCCTTAAGTCAGTGGGAACACGTGTATTTAAACATTAGTGCTGTGTCGCGTTGATGTTGCGTTGCGGTTGCCAGTTGCTTTGGTCAGAACAGGCACTAAGAACGAAAATTATTTAGTTTTCCTGAAAATCTGGTTAAAAATTGAGGACTCCCTTATCTCTATAGTTAATGTTTCCTTTCTTAGGTCAAATCTGTACTTTCCCATTTTGTCGACAATTTCGCACAATCTTAGGTTTTCAACATAATGCGGCAGCTAGCACCTCGTTCATGTTCCTCGGAAAGAGGATACATATTATACATGGTGTTACAAAAAAATGTGTTATCGCTCGTGTAGTGATTTCTTACTCAAAAATAAGACAAATAGTTTCTATCAACGCAGCTGTTTCGCTTGAAAGATACAGGGTGTTAAACTTTTTAAATTGTTAAGGTTTTTCAAGATATTCGCAAAATAGCTTTAGTGATTTTAGTGAAATTGGGGTAGAAAAAGTACTTAAATTAGCATATAAATAAAACTATGTGAAGAGGTATACCAGGTGCGTACGTGCAATCAGGTCTTCTAATAATTTTTAACAAAAAATAGGTTAGACACTGATTGTTGGAATATAAATGACCAAATAAAATCATCTGTTAATACTTATTTGAAGTCAGCTTCATTGACAAGATAAATGCAATTTCATTAGGTTAGCTATGAAAAGATATCTACCCAAATAAGATTACAGTGAATATAATTAGTGCTGAAATATGTGCTATTTTATGCACTTTTAATATCCCAAACTTCATTAAAATTACTAAGGCAATATCTTGAAAACATCGTAAACTTTTAAACATTTTAACACCCGATATCTTTCACACAAAGCATCTATGGACCCTTATTGATAGGAACTAGATCTTACTTGTGGGTCAGAAATCGCTACATAAGCGATAGCACATGTTTTTAGGAACACCCTGTATAAACAGAATTAGTTTAACAGATACTTTTTATGGATTTTAATTCGATCACGAAATGTGAACTTTACAAATGTATCTTCCAGATTGTCGTATAGAATGTGAGGCAGTGTGTTGAACTGCACCTGTACCGCTTTCCTCGTGCAGATTCTAAGGTAATGATTCGACGACAGCTTTTATTGATGGTCAGCACAAGTTTTTTTACTGCTAGATTTATTATTATTACAGAAATAGTTCCTAGGTCGGCGGCCACGTAACATTTTGTCTGAACAAACCCTAATCTAAACACCCAATAAATCTGTCTCTGTGTACACATAAACAAGGCTTAAAAAATTATCTTCTGAAACATACCATTCGCCAGTACTAGTAAAGTTTCGCGCAAAGTAGTGTGTTTAGTCGGGCTGTGTATATTTAACTTTTAAAGTCAAATATAAATGCCATAAAATGATTTTATTCGGTTAAACTAAACTAGTAAATCTAAAAATAAGGCATGTATGAAACATTTTCGGGTAACTACTTGAGCAAAGTACCCTCTTCATTTGGTTTATTCAATTCTCGTTTACTTTGTGAAATGCGAAAAAGCGTGAATATCCGCGTAATAGGTTATAGATCAGGCGGCAGGTATGTTTATTGGATGAAGTGCAAGAAAAATTGCTGCTGATTAGTGTTTAGTGTTCAATAGAATTACACGGGCGCCTTTCCTCAATAGTATTGCAGTAGTATTAACTAACTTAAGGCAGTATTGTGCGAGACGAACTCGGGTGTTAAGTGATTTCGTCATACTACTATACCATCTAGATTTAAATCTTTATTCTCGTATTCAATAAAAAAGTTTGAAATTTGGTACACTGTGACAAAAATTTTACTACCGTTATAAACTAACAATAACTACAATAGCCAAAAAAATACCTACATAGGGGACAATGAAAAAAATAGCTGTGACAGTAAAATTGATTTTGCCGCTGGATATATCATTGCTGCAGTAGTGAAATCGCTTCACATTATCCTGCAGTTCTTATGCTTATACACTTACCACCGATTGAAAAGAGACTTTGCTGGGACGTTAAAGATATTTTCTTACGTCAAGAAAAAGTGTTTTATTCAAAGTTCAAATTCAGCACAATATACAGTTTCTCTGTTTATATTTTTAAAAATAAATTCACTACAAACTATTAAGCACTAAAAACCAAAATTATATGGACGAAGTTTAAATTCAGTGGTAATACAACCAATAGAAATCATAGGTTGGTTATAGTTCTAACAGTTCATATACCACATATCAAACCGAGCACAACATACAACATAGAACTAATATAAAACTTGTAACAACTCTTTAAAAGTTTCAGTTTTGTTTCTCAAAATAGTGCACAACACAGACCACTCAAGTCTAACGATATATCAACCGGTAAAACAGGTTTGTCTATGATATGTAAAATTTAAGAGAAAAACAATAAAGTTCTTTAGTAAACTGTGGCTATGGAATTGAAATCCGCTCCTAAAGAATACCCAGGAAAATGGTTTCTATTGCATATTACAAGAAATCAGTGTTGCTGTTACATGTAGAAAATATTCTGTCGCAGCTAAAATAATCCTAGCAAAGATTTTTCAGAGCTTTTCTCAGTGTAGGCTTTCCCTAGTCATGAGAATAATCCCTGCTAATTCGGAAAACTGTTCCTATTAGTTCAGGAAAGCTCTTATTAAATTAGTAAATTAAACATTGTTTAATTACCTATTTTATAATGTTCAATTGGTGATCAGTTTATCATTGGTTTAACCCCGAAAAATTAACCGACAAAATATAATTTCAAGGGCAGCAACCAGCAACCTAATTTTTGGAATTGTAAACAAAAGCCCAGTATTTATTTTATTTTCCTAATTTCGCCCTTTTCATTTGACATAGGAGTTGTTATTGTTCAGGGGAAAACTCTTATACTTCCCGTCGTATTTTGGCATTTGAGGCAAAGTTTCGGACAAATACAGAAAAGTAAAAAAATATTGCTTTCATGATATACATCTTTTGCTATGCAAGGTGAATATTAGTTAAAAAAAACTAGTCACAAGCTGATGAGGAAAGGGCACACAATATTATTTTTATCTATTCGTATACAGTTGCACTAGAAACAAGAACTTTCTTGAATGATGTTGGCAAACTTAAAACGCAGAGGAATCGAGTCGTTGACAGTGATTATTAATTTTGATTAGATTAGCCCGCCTTAATCTATAATCCGCATTATCGTTTTGATTGATTTTGATAAAGTGACTTAGTGAATTTGTATTTTATCTACTAGATACTGACTGTTCCTTAAATACCTAATTTAGATGTGAATATGCACTGGACTGCTTCAACTAACAAAGTGTATCAACTTTTTGTGTTGTTAGTGATTTTCTGTTTTTACGAAAGCGTAAGTATAATCATTTGTTTATTAGCTTTGGACCGTCTCGTTGGTCTTTTTATAAACTAAAAGAAACACAACCATATGGATTATATACGGTGTGATGGAAATAGTAATATAAGAACATGAGAAAGTGAGTTCATATCAAATGAAAGCGTAAGGTTGACATGATACATGGATATACAGAGTGTTCCTTAATGACATGCTAATATTTCAGGGTGTAATTTCTTAGGTCATTTTATAAAGAAAAGTTCATATGAACATATGTGCGCAATGGCTTAAATATTTTGCTACAGCGTGTTGAATTTCTATTTTTTAAATTTTTATTTTTTAATATCTCCAAAAGTACTTTAGATATTATTTTCAATTTTGGTATGTGTTAATAGGATATAGAACCACAAATTTTAGATAGAAAAGTTATTCAATTGTTCTACCAGTGGCGTCCCTGCAAACATGACCTCTGATATTTTTTACAAAAAAGATGGTACGTCACTGACATTTTCCACGTGGATATTTTTTCTGATTAGCCTAGTCAATTCTACATGTAAACGGGCTCTTAAGTTTTTCTCGTCAGACGCACCGCTCTTGATTAAAACAACAATTTTTGAACACATACATCTAGAATCCTAGAATAAATGACGTTTATACAAACATCATTTTCCAAACAATGCTGTTGACATAAAGTAAGTTATTCGTGTTCAAAACCATCTCATAAGTGTTATTTCTTCGATTTTTAGTGTTTCATCGAATTTTATTTCTTCGCTGTTTTTATTCGAATATGGTGAATTATACGAATGCGGAAATGGCGGTAATGCATTGTGGCCATTTCCAACAATTTCTATGAAACAAAAGTTATCACTAATTTATTTTATCAATGTTAATAATAATGAGTTTTAATATGAATTTATTAGTTTTAATCAAGAACAGTGTGTCTGACGAGAAAAACTAAAGATATCGTTTTTATGTAGAATTGACCAGGCTAATCAGTAAAAATATCTACATGGAAAAATGTCAGTGGCGTACCATCTTTTTTGTAAAAAATATCAGAGGACATGTTAGCAGGGACGCCACTGGTGGAACAATTGAATAACTTTTCTATCTAAAATTTGTGGTTCTATATCCTATTAACACATATCAAGATTGAAAATAATATCTAAAGTACTTTCGGAGATATTAAAAAATAACCATTTAAAAAATAAAAATTCAACACCCTGTAGCAAAAAATTTTAGCCGTTGCACACATATGTTCATATGTATCTTTTTTTATAAAATGACCTAAGGAATCACACCCTGAAATATTAGCACGTCATTAAGGAACACCCTGTATATAGGGTTTCCCACTTATAATGGAGACAAGCTTATATATTCGGTACTTCTGAATTGATTATTTTCAACTTTGGTGTGGTTACGCATGGTCCTGGGCGCACTTCTCTATTGCTTAAAATTTTAGTTAACTCATTGGCGTACGGGTTTACAGGGGGTTTTAAAATAATAATTAAAGTACATTTAGCGAATACTGTATTTCAAAACGTCAGAAGTCGATTTGGCATCCTTCAAAATGACCAAATACAAAGTTTCAATAAATTGTCACAACCAGTGGCGTGCGTATGATCAATTTTATTTTTATTTCTTTTTAACAATATTTACGTCTAAAGTACAGGAAAGAAACAAGCTAATTACTAAAAATATTGACTGTTTAACTGCTTCATCTAAAAAATATTATATGAGTTTAAATAATTCGCCTAGGAAACCAATGTCATCCATGGTGTGTTATATATTTGAAAAGAGAATTTAAAATACGATCTTTTTAGACCAAAATATACAGGGTTTTCCATTTAAAAAAATTGAGGTTAGGTCCGATGACTTTTTGACCTGACCCCGTATACTTATTATGACAACGGCAGATTATTCAACAATCATCAAGAAACTTCTATATAAAACATTTTTCGGTATCTCTTTTAACTAAGAAAATATAGGATAATTATGAAATTGACAATTTTTTGATTTTCCCCCGTATCTCTTAAGCAAGCGAAAATTTTCAAATTTTGATTTTCCCATTTTAAGTTTGACCCAAAAAGAGCACATGCACCTACATTACCTTTTTGATAGCACTAACAATTACGGAGATACCCTATAAAAGTTTCGAGAATGGGACACCCTGTACTGTGTACAAGCACGCCACTGCTTCATGGATCACTATTTTCGATGTATCTTACGTACCTAAATATGAAAAAATGTACATAAATTAATCCTGCAATGCAATCCTGCAGATTATTGACATCAGTTCCTTAGACAGGGGGGATAAGGGGGCACGTTTTCCCCTACCCAAGACGTTCTTGAATATATGGTGCTCTAATTCTTATTGCTTTTACCCTGAGAAGAAAATTTTAACAATATATTAATGTGTTAAAATGGCGTAAATATAATAACATAGAGCGATCAAAAAATGAAAAAATTTCAATTATTTCCGAATCAAGAGGAGGAGGCTGTCGTCAGTATTGGATTAAATATGAACAATTTTTATTTCTAAGTAACATAAAAAGTTTTCTATTAGTTGACGTATTTGTGTATTATCGTAATGATAATGTCAGTCAATCTGAGTGTAAAATTTTCATGACTTTAAGAATATATTTTGAAACTATAAATAATAGTATTTATTATCATTAAAGTTAAACAAATGTCTCGACTCTCGTGTATAAAATGTTGTACACAGAAAAAAATCCGTAAAGCATAATTAAATAAATCGTCTATTTTACCCAGATATAATTAATTTAAATAAGGAAATATTTAATTTATGTCAAATTTAATGGAAATGTACTATCTATTTAAGTTATATTCAGTTGCCTTAAATGAATAACAATTTATCTTATATTCATTAAAAAAAGTATTTTTTATACGTTTACTTCATACCTTTATCATATTACCTCAACTTTTTATTAATTTCGCCTAAACTAATGCCATATATTTGTCCGAAATATGTAAACATTAAAAAATTGTTTCACGAAAAATAGATATAACTTAATGACTGCAGTAAAAGTACCTGTGGCCATCCCATTATTTATGACCGTTTGTTATTATTATGTGGAAAGGACCGGATTGTAATAATTATAATTAAATATAGGCACATTAGGTAGGTTAGGTTGCTTAATTTATATTTAAATATCTTTTTGTGGTAAAATTTGTTAGTTTTTGAGGAATGGTTCAAGAATTGTCTTTTACCAAACATTCCTCAGAATAGCGTGATAGTAATGGACAATGCGAGCTATCACAGGCGCCAATTACATAAAGCTCCAAGCTCAAATAATACAAAATTGGAGATTCAGAACTACATGGCGGCGAATGATATATATTTTGAAGAGAGTTATAAAAAAAGTGATCTTTTAGAAGTTTTAAATACATTTTGTATAAAAAAAGTATATGTTTGTGACACATTGGCAGAAGAAATTGGACATACAGTGCTACGGCTCCCACCCTATTATTGCATTTTTAACCCCATAGAGCATATGTGGCACCAGTTAAAATCACTGGTTAGGTCTGTAAATATTTCTCCGACTTTAAGTTCTAGTGTTGTAGAATTAATACGAAAATGCTTTAATGATATTCCCCCAGGTAGTTGGAAAAATTCAGTCCGTCACGTAATAACTGTAGAAAATTCGTATATTAGTCTGGATCGTATAATTAATCCAATTATAATTAATTTTGATGAGGATAACGATAGCGAAACAGAACTATCTATAGAATGACATTATAAATGTAAATAAATATGACTAGTAATATTTAAAAAAAATGTTATTTCATTTGATTACATTAATATAATCATATCATTACTTGTTTTCCTTAGCCCGTCCCTTCATACTTCACTTGTTTATTGCCAAGCTCTTGTCGACACAATGGGACCGACCCAGGAAATCATTAAGTCGTATCCAAATTTCGTGAAACGTACTCTACCCCTATATCAAATACATATTTACTTGCCAAAATACGACGGGAAGTATAGGAACCAAATAATCATTTGTCTTGATAGTCATTAATGTATAAATAGCCATCAGGTAAATCCTCGGGCTATGGTATTTGTGTTGCAGGCGTTTACCGCGTACATTACGATATTCCCAAATTAACCATTAAAAGTTTCCGGTAGCGATTTTTTTTTTAATTAAAATTTTTATTTTATTAATAATTGTAGGTGTTCACACATGGCTCTTAGAGAAAATAATTTACGACGTTTTTCAGGATTATATACTTTATGGTTTATGTGTTATGTCAAAGAGAAAGAGTGATTTATTAGTTTACTTTATAAGAACGAGTCAGCACTTTGCCATCAAAGCTTTGTAAATAAATAAAATAATAATAATATAATATAAGGATTTAGTTAATAGGAGTAGTGATAGATGGGGTGTTCAACGCCACTTTGCACACACCCTACTGCGCATGCGTGTCAGTGGTTTAACGGTTTATAACAGTGGTTTAGTGGTTTATAACAGCTGTTTACCTGTTTATAGCAGCTGTTTACCTGTTTATAACAGCTGTTTACCTGTTTATAACAGTGGTTTAGTGGTTTATAACAGTGGTTTAGTGGTTTATAACAGCTGTTATAAACAGGTAAACCACTGTTATAAACCGTTAAACCACTGACACGCATGCGCAGTAGGGTGTGTGCAAAGTGGCGTTGAACACCCCATCTATCACTACTAATAGGCCATGTTTTGTTATCGTAGCCGGTAGGAAAAGTCTAATAAGTAGAAGCATGATGTCCACTCACCTTGTACAGTATTTGAAATATACTGCAATACAAAAAATGTGACTCCAGATACAGAGTATACTCTACTACTACTCTCTACAAGGAGCTCATTAACCATATGACATATACACAAATTATGAAATTAGAATATAGTTGCGTTCATTAGTGAGTTTTGCAACGTCATGATATATGGTTGGATTTAGAATGTAAAGTGGAGTGCATAAAGCATAAAATGAAATGTAATAAGTTAAATAAAATAAAATCTATTAAGTTAAATAATTATTTGGTTCCGTCCAGTAAATATGTGTTTGCTATAGAGGGACTACATGTGTGTTTAAGTTAATTTATCAATGTATTTGTTATAATTCAAAGGATTTGTTTAACGAGAACATATACATGTGTATAGAAACTTTGTAATTATTTGACCCAATTTAATCTTATATTTCTGACAATTACATATTTTTTATCCACATATAAGACTCATCGCACTAAATAGCGGTTTATTTGTTCCAAATATTTAAAATTCAAATAGTTTTGTATTTAAATAAAAGTGGGTTTTTAAGTAAATAATTGGAATATTGCCTTGAAACAAATATGTAGCATCACATTCAAATGAATCTTCTAAGCATCTACGATTTGTACTTTTTTGGAAAATCATTTTCACAATCTTCAGTCTGTAATAAAATAAAAATCTTATTAGATACCTATACCTATATGTACCATCGTGCCGATGAAAAACTAGGAAATAAAATTTCTTATTTTCTCCTTGACTATTAGGAATTATTTACTGGCGAGTTTGGTACCAGTAAAATGTCATATACAAATTTCACATGTCAACATAGATTGTCACTTTATCATTAACTTGTCAAGCACATATTTTTTTTAAATATGCCACAATTAACCCCCCAACAAAAGGCTGTTATCTACAGTCGGTTGCGCGATGGTGTTTCTATTAGGGATATTGCAGGCGATCTGGGAGTAAATAGAAATACCGTGTTGTTGGTAAACAAAAAATAGCAAGACATCGGACCATTATTAGGAGCAGTTTCAGGTTCCCCTACAATTTTTGCTAAAGATGAAAATAGAAGAATCCTAATTATCAAGAAATAATAAACAGGAATGTTCTATGACTATATATTAAAAAAAAAATTGTTGCTACGACAAATTTTGTTTTTGTATATTTTTTCACTTTCTGTTAAATTTATTTTATTATTCAGTTTTATTTTCATTTTTTGGCGACATTAAATATACCTACTTTGAATAAAGCATTTGTCTTTTTCTTAATAAAAAATGCGTAATACATTAATTTAGTTCCTCCATATAAACTTCCGCTCAACTTTATAAAACAAGTAACATATTTTGATTTCACCTCGTATCGCAAAATATAAACCTTCAATTATGTAGGTACCTTTCTAAAAGTTAGGTGTTTTTACCTTTACAGCTGTCGAGCACCTTTTATAGTCTATGAGATATGTATTTCTATTCCCAGTTATGAGATTTTGCTGTCCTAGTTTTTTATCGGCACGATAGTACATATTATAATAAACCAAAATATTTTTTTGACAACCCCTAAAAACGTTAACGTTGCAATAAAATCATACATCTTACATCGTAGCAAATTGTTAAGTCCTCTTTTAAGCGAATCTTATCTCCGATACTGTGCACTATATTGCCAATGTCCTCATCTGTGAGTATCTTTAAGAGGTATATTTCAGTGATTACTGTGCTAAAAATCCATATAATTTAGAAACATTTTTTTAATAAAAAATAGTATAAACCATTTATAAAGAATACCGTTAAGTAAATTTAATTAAAATAATAAATTAAATACATACTTACAACTTACCTTCCAATACAGCTGCTAAATTGTAGAGATTTTTTTCTTTAAAAAGTTTTTCGTCTTAAACTCTACACTGTCATTCAAAGCAGCCATATTAGAACTTCGAGACGTCTCCGTCCACTAACCTGTTTGTTTGCCGTCCGTCAATATCAAATATCTGCCCTATTGATGGGCACACTACGGGAGTGTTTTTAAATCATAAAGTAAATGTTAATATATTTCAAATATATGGCATTAATTTAGGAGAAATTAATAAAACGTTGAGGTATTATGATAAAGGTATAAAGGGAATGTATAAAAATACTTCTTTAATGCATTTAAGATAAATTGTTAATCATTTAAGGCAACTGAATATAGGTTAAATAGATAGTACATTTCCGTTAAATTTATTAATTTCATTAAGTGAGGTGAACTTGACATAAATCAATTACTTCCTTATTCAAATTAGTTATACAGGGTGTAACTAAATAAGTGTAAAACATTTAAGGGGGTGATTCCTCATCGAAAGATAGGATCTTTCATATACAGAAACTTCATTGGAGCATCCCTTGTTAAGATACAGCCCCTTAGAGGGGATACATAAAATTTATAAATAAACAAAACTAATTTATTAATAACAAAACACACAACATCTAGAAATCATAGTAAATGTTCAATATGTCTACCTTCAGACATTACGCATGCGTCTAGACGTCGGCGCATTGAGCAACGTATTCGCGCGTTTTATGGCGATATGTATCTTGTTCGTAAAATAATTTTTTGCTGCGAACTGGTTTATTTTGGGCAAAAAATTCAAGAGACATTTCTTGTTTAGAATGAAACAGGCTATCGGAAATAAATTTTTAGATGGTAAACAAATAATAAGACAAAAACTTAGATTGGAAATACATTTTAGGGGTTGCGTTTTCCACCCTTACAACCATGGGGTAAACCAAATAAATTACTGGCTAAGTGTCTTTTTGGTAGTAGAAAATGTCAGGTTAATTTCAATATTGTAACTTTTTTAGTGCCTGTGAAAAAAATTGTTAAACACATTTTATGTACCCCATTTAAGGGGCTGTATCTTAACAAGGGATGCTCCAATGAAGTTTCTTTATATGAAAGATCCTATCTTTTTTTCGATGAGGAATCACCCCCTTAAATGTTTTACCCTTATTTAGTTACACCCTGTATATGGGTAATAGACGATTTATTTAAATATGTATGATCCCTGGAGAGCGCCTTCTTATCCGGGACATCCTGTGTAAAGTTCTTTATTTCAAAGTTAATTGTCAAAATAAACAGATTTAAAATTTCAATGCGAATATTTTGAGTTTAAGTTTTTCGATCGGTATCTATTTGAGTTAAGGTGCATTTACACATGCATGGATTCAGTGGAGCCAGTGGTCGCGCCAGTTCTATTTGCACGCCAGTAAAGGTTTACACTTTGTTGAGAAAACAAGAATAAATGGCACGCCAGTTTAATTTTTAAAGTGTTTTTCGCAGTGCGAACTATGTCGAGTGAACTTTCCGAAGCCTGTAAAACAGTCGCTGAACTTTCAATGGAAAAAATTAAGATAAAAGAAATACAGGAAAAGAAACGACGAAAAGGCGGTGTCTGGGTTAAACCATGAATTGATCGTCGACCTGCTTTGGATGCACATCCCATAAACACGGATAAGATTCATACCCTACAAGAAATTTGATTGTCAGTTCTGCTGACCACTTTTTTTTAGCCATAATAACCTATATATAAACTACAATCAACAAATATTAGAAGCGCAACCTAAATGAAATTAAAACTAAATACTGGCGTGCGGTCGCCAACGCGCAAACACTTTTTAAGGTGCGTTTACACATGCATGGATATAGTGGCGCCAATAAAAACTGGCGCTCCAGTAAATCAAATTAGCAAGGGTAAACATCGACTTGCATAAAAATTTATTTTTGCATGCATAGATCAAAAAAGTTCGCATCCTTCTATAATCACTTGCGCCACTGGCGACAAAATTCGTACAGAAAATCAAGACTTGCAAGTGTAAACAGGTGCTTGCACATCAGTAATTTTGTTGATTGTAGCTTATATAGTTGGTTGGTAGATGATGGTTTTTATAGCTAGCAGGATCCTCTGCTGCGAGTTCTACTAGAAGATTTGCAGAATCACCCAAGTTTGATTGGGGATTTGGCTTTTTTTTACAGATATTTTCATAGAAGGGGCTCGGCTGACCTTGCCCTCTTAATTCGGCCCAGACAAGTGAATAGCAGAAATACACGACGAACCACTGCCGCCCATCCATATGTGGTTAAGCTTAGTACTCCTCGAACTTCATTATTTAAGAATTCTTTCATCTGGAGGACTTCATCCTTATGGAACGACCTTCCCGAGATCAAAAAAAGGTCGACGATCAATTAATGGTTTAATCCAGACACGGCCTTTATGTCGTTTCTTTTTCGGTATTTATTTTTTCTTTTTTTCCACTAAAAGTGCAGCGACTATTTTACAGGCTTCGGAAAGTTCACTCGAAATAGTGCGCACTGTGAAAAACACTTTAAAAATGAAACTGGCGTGCCAACAAATTTTTGTTGACTCAACAAAGTGTAAACCTTTACTACTGGCGTGCAAGTGACGCCACTAAATAAATGCATGTGTAAATGCACCTTTACAAGTAACAACGCTATCTCTCAAGGATAAGACAGATGGACTGACTAAGAAATATTTTCCAAAATAATCATAAAATACTTTCTCCCGATACTTTCTTCATTAATATATATTTTTATAAGGCCAATGTATCAAATAAGAACTTTTGAGATACAGCGTATTAAAGATTTTCAAAAAATTTCCTTTTTTATTAATATCTGTGATCCAGCTCTAGATATTTTTGTGAAATTTGCTACATAATTTCTATTAATCAAAAGGCATTTTGTGATGTATAACATGTTTTTTGTTCCGACCAGTGGCGTTCGTGAGGGAATTGCCTTCGGTATTTCTGAAGAAAAGATATCTACCCCACTTCTTTTTTTTAAATAAAAATTATTTTTGAAATTCTCATTCCTTGCTGAGCAAATGCCGGCTCTTGATTTTTTTGTCGTTTAACGTTAATTTTTCGTATAAAAAAATTTAATTCATTCACTTGCATTCTGTTATGAACTTAGGTATAATAAGGATTAAAAATGATCTTGTAGGTAAGAAGCAGCTTTTGTTTCGTAAACATAAACCGTTTTGATAGTTGTCTACCTATTTTAGTTATCACGTATTTAAGTAATTAACCTTAACAAATTATTAAAAAACACGAAAATCTTTAACACCCTATATCTCAAAAGTTAAGACGTTTAGGACATATGTTCATATGAAGTTTTTTTCTGAAAATGGACGTAAGAGTAACCTCCTTAAATATTAGCATGTTATTCAGAAACACCTTGTTTTATATTACTTATTAATTTATTCATACTTTTCATCAATTCTGCGAATGCTATTTGATTACTTTAATACTTATTAATTTAAATAAAACATGTAAGATCTCTATCTGCTTTAAAAATAAATTCTGTTTAGCAACATGTCAGCACGTTGAACGTTGAAATTAATTTTGATAAAAAATTACTTTCAAAAAATTGTTTGAAAATACTGCTCTATTTCAAAATAAATTTTAAAAATGTATGATAGATATTAATTTCTAAGTGTTGAGATTAAATGAACAAGGTCGGGAATTTTAAGAAAAATATTATTTCGTTTTTCCTGTATTCAAAATATTATAATACACCTGAATGGGGGTTACCTATACCACAAATGGAGCCAACAGGGAGGAGGGAGGTCAAAATCATGACTAAACTACCTTCATTTTTCGATTTTAAGACAAAATGTCATTAGTAGTTCGATAGCTTTTTCGTCTTAATTCAATTTTAGAAAATTTATTTTTTGGCTTTTAAATCATAATTTCTAAGTAATGTTAAACTACCATTTTATTTTGGGGTGGATTCCTTATATTCGGAAAACAGCTTAGGCATGGGGAAAAATTGAAACAAGATTTTCTATAAATCGTGAATTATGACGAAAAAGGTAATTCTAACTAATGGTATTTTTCTTAAAATGAAAAATTAAGATTAGGTAAAATCAATAGTTTTTAAGATTTTGACATCCATGTATACAAAAACTAATTTTTCTAAAGACAAATTTTTCTACAAGCAAAATTTTTTATAAAAAATGATTTTGTGAGAAATTAAAAATTAGTTTAATGTTTTGGTAATATAGGTAACCCAAACCAGGGAGACTCTGTATATTAAAAACCACAATGAATATAATATAAAAAAAAAACGGAAATTTTTCGCTAATATTTTTTTTTGTGGTTATCCTTGTATTAAATTAACCAGATTTTCTAAATCTGATGTTAATTTATTTTTTTTGAGCAAACACAAGCACTATAGGAAAAATCCTTTAGGGCACTGTGGGAGTTAATTGAATAATAGTTCGCACCATGTCTATATCATCGAACCGAAAGTATATACAGGGTGATTCACGACGAGCGTGTATTAGAACTTTATGGAGAACTACTGAATATATGTTCCTGAAACTTTGGGGATTTGGGTTTATCGATATGCTCTCTTTAAATAAAATATTGATATGTTTCTGTCATTTCAGGGTATACCGGAAGTAGCTGCCAACTCTCGTTTTTTAAATACAACATGGTAATTTTTATTACATTTTTCGATTAAGCATTAAATACTAAGCACATTTTATAGAAAATGTTTTTGTCAGACTCTATTAGTTTTTGAGATATATGGACTTTTTGAAATTATTTAGCAAATGCATGGCGATGAAATAATCCATATAATTTTCTTACCTTAGCGCTTGGACTAAAATTTTTTTCTCACCGAATAGCTAGAAGATCATCAAGTCTCGAAAACATTTCAAATTCGGCATAAAATGTACAGGGTGGTCACAATTCAAGCCTCATTGTGAAAGAATTGAACCATTAAAAACTTTCTTATTTTAAAGGGAACACCCTGTATATTTTGATTTAATTTGATGGAAAATTAGTTGTTCTTTATAAATAGTATTTACTGTCCTATACCTATATCAAAGCGTTTTCTCAAAAAATCCAATTTTATTCCGAAAATACTATTTGTTCAAGTGTGCTATGAAAACAATAATTGTACTTAGGGGCTGTATACGGAGGAAAAGTGATTGATTGCTTGAAAATACAATATTCTAAAGTGTTTCTTAATAATTTATAAATAAAATGCAGTTGATTGTTTTAAATTGTTTTAAATTTAATGGTTTAAATATTATTTTTTTAAAAATAGCAAGGAAACAACGTTTATAAACTTTAAATTCTTTAATTAAAAATGTGTTTGAAAATTATACCTAATATCTTTTGATTATATTTTTAAAATATGTTCGAAATAAGTGCCATTTACTTCCAAGCATTTATGTATTCTTTTCATCAGCATTCCTAATTTCTTGTGCAGTGAGAGATTGAAATACTGCCTTCACCCTTTCAATTAGATTTTCCTTCGTGGTGATGGGACGCGCGTAAACTTTATCTTTAATGGTTCCCCAGATGAAAAAGTCCAGTGGAGTTAAGTCTGGCGAACGAGCTGGCCAGTGGAAGGGACCTTGGTTTGCGATCCACTGGTCATGAAAAAGTCTGTTTAGGGCAGTCTTAACAACTTTGACGTTGTGTGCTGGGGCCCCATCGTTTTGATACCAATCACTTTTCCTCCGTATAGACATCAGTATACAGCCCCTAAGTACAATTGTTTTCATAGCACACTTGAACAAATAGTATTTTCGGAATAAAATTGGATTTTTTGAGAAAACGCTTTGATATAGGTATAGGACAGTAAATACTATTTATAAAGAACAACTAATTTGCCATCAAATTAAATAAAAATATACAGGATGTTCCATTTAAAATAAGAAAGTTTTAATGGTTGAATTCTTTCACAATGAGGCTTGAATTGTGACCACCCTGTACATTTTATGCCGAATTTGAAATGTTTTTGAGACTTGATGATCTTCTAGCTATTCGGTGAGAAAAAAAATTTAGTCCAAGAGCTAAGGTAAAAAAAAAATATGGATTATTTCATCGTCATGCATTTGCCAAATAATTACAAAAAGTCCAGATATCTCAAAAACTAATAGAGTCTGACAAAAACATTTTCTATAAAATGTGCTTAGTATTTAATGCTTAATCGAAAAATGTAATAAAAATTACCATGTTGTATTTAAAAAACGAAAGTTGGCAGCTACTTCCGGTATAACCGGAAATGACAGAAACATGTCAATATTTTAGATAAAGAGAGCATATCGATAAACCCAAATCCCCAAAGTTTCAGGAACATATATTCAGTAGTTCTCCATAAAGTTCTAATGCACGCTCGCCGTGAATCACCCTGTATACAACGTGTCCAAGATAAGGAGGGCTAGTACAGGGATCTCGGAAACCGTAAGAGATACGAAGTCGGTTAGAAAGTTTTAAAATTGCGGGTAGTTCCGGAGATATCCGGAAAAAACGAAATTCTGAAAAATCGTTTTATTGTTTTCCTGGGATTTTTTGAGATCGAATCCTAAAGTAAATTGCACTTTTACATTGCCACTTTTTCCGCTCTATCTAACAACGTTAATTGTTTTGTAATCCAACGAGTCTTTTTCGAAGGGCCATTATCAACTTTCTTTTATTAAATACGGTCCTGTTTTCCTGATATTGGAATTTGAGAGCTTTTTTTCTTCCGAAGGCAACGATATATGACACATTGTGACGTAATGACGTTTCGTTTTGGAACAATATCAGAATATTTTGGGATACGGTCCTGTATTTATACTAATTTGATAAATAATATCTCAGAAGTAAGCTCTAAATTTTTATAATAAACACACAAATAATAAACCACAAATAAGTGAACAAAATACAGAAACATTATTTCAAACCTCTGTTGATTCGGGATTTAAAAGAAAAGTAAGCGTTTGAAACAAAAAAATTAAGATGGTGACGCGTGATTTGTTTCACTTGACATTCCCATTGTGATCGTTTGAAAGCGTTTTAAGAGGTTTTCTATTTTCCAGAAAATATGGAACATAATTTTACAAATACTGAAAAGTCTGATATTCTATCGTGTTTTATTTTATCTAAAAAAAAACTGTTACGTGGCAGTTAGAAGATGTTATATGTGCTTAGAGAATAACGGAAATCATTTTGAACACCTGATTATGTAGTTCATTACTTTTTTCGTTGTTCGTTTCATTACTGTTGTGAAATACAGGACCGTATCCCAAAATTTCCTGATATAGTTAAAAAAATCCTAGAATCGTCATTAAACCACAATGTGTCATACACCGTTGCATTCGGAAGAAAAAAACCTCTCAAATTCCAATATCAAAAAATTGGACCGTATTTAAAAAAAGAAAGTTGATAATGGCCCTTCGACGACGACTCGTCGGATTACAAAACAATTAACGCTGTTAGATAGAGCGGAAAAAGTGGCAATATAAAAGTGCAATTTTCGATCTCAAAAAACCCAGGAAAACAATAAAACGATTTTTCAGAATTTCGTTTTTTTCCGGATATCTCCGGAACTACTCGGAATTTTAAAACTTTCTAAAGGGCCTATTATTAGGCACGTAAATGCGCAACTTTACCTCTATTTAACCGACTTCGTATCTGTTACGGTTTCCGAGATCCCTGTACTGGCCCTCCTTATCTTGGACACGTTGTATAACTAATCCACATGAAAAATTTGGTTCTTCCTCATCAAGTAGTTCTTGAGCTTCCGAGTCGGAAAAGGGAAACAGCTTATTATGATCTAGCGCCTCTAAAATCTGATGTGATATTATCTGGAAAATATTTTTTTAGCAGGGAAGTGAAATTTTAAAAACGAACTAAACTGGACTAATTTCCGTAGTCTGTTTATTGAATTACATTAGTAAGTATTTTTAACACAAACTAGCTTTATCTACTCGCTAAAAAAATATTTGCCTTTGTCTTAAAAGCTAAAAAAAACCTTGTGTGGGTAATTAAATGGAGTACGATTGGCTAACAATCAACAAAATTAATTGGATCTCTAATGTATTGTAAACATCATACTGGGTTTCATCTAGAAAAAATTTCAGGAAGGAGGGTGCGAGGGGATATGTTTGCCTGCTAAATTCAAATAAGAAGCAGATTAGAGTGTATATGATTTATTTATAATATTTATATCACGATGTAGAAAATTTAGAACATTTAAACGATACTTATATTGTACGCCCAGCCGTTTCTGAACATCGCAAGGAAAGCGAACCAGAAATTATACTATGCTGTTGTTAGTTGTGTAAAAATCGTTAACAGAAAAGAATTATGTAATTTCCAATTGGAATATTCAAACTTACCAGCAATAATAAATTTTAATATAATGTTATGCATAGTGTTATAAAATCCACGAAGACGCACGTGAAGTTGTGTAAAAATGATCATTTTCCACAATATTCAAATGAATAAAATAAATATCTATTCATTACCTTCATACAACATGTCCAAGATAAGGTGGGCCAGTACAGGGATCTCGAAAACCGTAAGAGATACGAAGTCGGTTAAATAGAGGTAAAGTTGCGCATTTACGTGCCTAATAATATGCCCTTTAGAAAGTTTTAAAATTCCGAGTAGTTCCGGAGATATCCGGAAAAAAACGAAATTCTGAAAAATCGTTTTATTGTTTTCCTGGTTTTTTTCATATCGAATCCTAAAGTAAATTGCACTTCTACATTGCCAATTTTTCCGCTCTATCTAACAGCATTAATTGTTTTGTAATCCGACGAGTCTTCTTCGAAGGGCCATTATCGACTTTCTTTTTTTAAATAAGGTCATGTTTTCCTATTGGAATTTGAGAGCTTTTTCTTCCGAATGCAACGATGTATGACAAATAGTGGTTTAATGACATTTCGTGATGATAAAATACAGAAACATTATTTCAAACTTGTGTTGATTCGGGATTTAAAAGAAAAATAAGCGTTTGAAACAAAAAAATTAAGATGGTGACGCGTGATTTGTTTCACGTGACATTCCCATTGTGATCGTTTGGAAGCGTTTTAAGAGGTTTTCTATTTTCCAGAAAATATGGAACTTAATTTTACAAATGCTGAAAAATTTGATATTCTATCTTGTTTTATTTAATTTCAAAAAAACTGTTATGTGGCAGTTAGAAGATGTTATATGTGCTTAGAGAATAACGGAAATCATTTTGACCACCTGATTATGTAGTTCCTTACCTTTCTCGTTGTTCGTTTTATTACTGTTTTGGTATGATTTTTGTTCACTTATCTGTGGTTTATTATTAAATTATTTGTTATTTATTGAACTAGTCCAACATAAGTAAAAAACTTAGAGCTTACTTATGAGATATTATTTATAAAATTAGGAAAAATACAGGACCGTATCCCAAAATTTCCTGATGTTGTTCAAAAAACCCTCGAAACGTCATTAAACCACAATGTGTCATACATCGTTGCATTCAAAAAAAAGGCAATCAAATTCCAATATCAGAAAGACAGGACCGTATTTAAAAAAAGAAAGTTGATAATGGCCCTTCGAAGACGACTCGTCGTTAGATAGAGCGGAAAAAGTGGCAATGTAAAAATGCAATTTACTTTAGAATTAGATCTAAAAAAAAACCAGGAAAACAACAAAACGATATTTCAGAATTTCGTTTTTTTTCAGATATCTCCGGAACTACTCGGAATTTTAAAACTTTCTAAACGGCATATTATTAGGTACGTAAATGCGCAACTTTGCTTCCGCTAACCGACTTTGTATCTCTTACGGTTTCCGAGATCCCTGTAATGGCCCTCCTTATCTTGGACACGTTGTATATATGGCAACGCTGTAGCCCTGGTCTGTTCTTCATAGCAATTAAGCTAACAAGAAATAATTAGATCAAAATTGATTCAAATGAAAATAAAATCAAACTGGTTTGTTATACGCACTCCAGATACGATATACGAGGTCTGTACTAAAAATATCCGACCTGCATTCATATCTTCGCGCCACAACACTCAGGCGGCATCTTTTGGGTGCGAACGTCACCCGTAACTCCTAACCTTCTCCCCAGATGCCTTAGTTACCCATAAGACGCCTTAGTTTCCGCGCAGCGTCTGTTTCTTTACTACGTCTTTTTTGCGTTCGTCGGATTTTGTTACTGCTAAAAATGACGGAAAGAACGGAACAGCGAATTTGCATTAAATTTTGGTAAAAACTGTGCGGAAACAATTTAAATGTCACAAATGGCCTTCGGGGATCAGTGTATGCGCAAATCACAACTAAAAGAGTGGTAAAAAAGCACGTCAAAGTCGAAGCAACGTCAAGTCAATGTTGATTGTGTTTTTCGATCATGAAGGCGTTGTGCATCACGAATATGCTGCAGACGATCAACAAAGAGTACTACGTTAAAGTTTTGAAAAGATTGCGCGATGCAATCAGAAGGAAACTGCCTCACTTTTAGCAAAGCGGTGACTGGCTCCTTCACCACGACAATGCTCCAGCGCACAAATCAAACCTTGTGCAGCAGTATTTGTCAAAACATAATGTCATACGGCTTCGCCAGCCTCTATACAGTCCCGACGTAGCTCCCTGCTGTTTCAACGAATGAAAATGCGGCTTAAAAGACACCGATTCGACGACAAAGAGACCGTTGAAGCTAATGCGACGAATGCACTAAAGGCAATTCCAAAAGCTAACTTTGAAGAGTGCTTTAAAAACTGGAAACATCGATATGAAGAGTGTTATTCAATCAAATAGGGACTACTTCGAAGGATGCCATCCACCGGATGACGAAGGATATATCAAGTGCCGAGAAATCGAGATAGGTCGGATACTTTTGGGACAGACCTCGTATATCATTAAATAGGTTTTATCAAATTTTACATCTCACACTAGAACTTCATTGCTTCATACCCAAATGTTCAAATACAAATGGACAAGCAATAGTATAGTTTCATTATGCCGTTGAACTTTACTCTAATAAACTAATTACCTGTTTAAATTCTATTATTTGGTTCTATCATGGTCAAAAAGCGATAAATATAGCTGTCTACATATGGATTTATATTTACTTTGAGTTAAAGAGTATAGACAACTACTTGAAATAGTATAATATTATAGAAACGGATATCGCAATCAAAACACTTTTTCTGCACGCCGCACCGCTACATATTTTCCAGTTATATTTAATATAAAATAAAAAAAAAACATTAGCTTTACCACTTTCCACAAAAAAACATAAAATAGATAATGTTTACTCGTTAAGATTTTATTACGCGCATTATGTTGTTAATTGCAGCTAAAATAATAGATATACAGCAGGCATTTCCCTTGCAAAAATAAATAAGTGGTCAAATAATTTTCAAGTGAAATACTGCGTCAGCCAAATAATAAACATTTTCTTTACGGTAATATTTTTATCTATTCAGAAGTGGAAATGCTTTATTGTATTTAAATGGGGACTTTTAAATTATTGCAGCTAAGTAGTGTTAGATGGGGTGTTCTACGCCACTTTGCACACCCCCTACTGCGCAGGCGCGTCATGTGTCATGTGTCATCTGTCATGTCATCTGTCATCTGTCATGTCATGTGTCATCTGTCATGTCATCTGTCATGTGTCAGTGGCCCTAACTACCAGTGTCCCTAACTACCAGTGGCCCTAACTACCAGTGGCCCTAACTACTTGAGCCCTAACTACCATGCTAACTACTAGTGGCCGCGTATGTTCTCTGTGACAGGGGCGAAGCCATACCTCTAGGACCGGGGCCCCATGACTGTCCTACCTCTAGAACCGGGCGCCCCATGACGTCACTGCTAGTCACGTGGTCCATGATGTCGTCGGTGCCAATATTAAACCTGAAAAAAAGTATACCATCTGCAAGCCTCGAACAGCCGACCTCTAGATTGGTAGCCGGGAGTCATACCATTGAGCCGTCACGGCAATTGATATAATTTCGCAACTATGCGTACCGTTAATACCGCTGCACGCGCTTAATTAACCAAATTGTCAAGAAGATGCTTAATAATATGTAATGGTGGCTGTTATATCAATATAAATGCTGTTAGAATATAGACGAGTTCACTATGAATTTGCTTTCAAACCCCCATTAAGACAATGACAGTAGGCAGCCATATATTGTGCTAATACGAAGAAACATAGAAGCATGTATTATTGAATAAAGTAACTAGGTGTATAGAACTATAAATAGGCAGATGGCATTGTGTATTAATTATTGGCTTATACAAGATGGTTAATAATATGTAATGGTAACTGTTATATCAATATAAATACTGCTGCTAAAGACTGTTGGAATATAGATGAGATGGGTATTTGCTTTCATGTTTAACAGTAGGCACACATATATACGAAGAAGCATAGTGTATTATTCATCAGGTGTATAGACCTATAGACAGATGGTATTAATTATTGGCTTATAAAACATAGAGGGCGCTAATATCGTATTATTGAAAACAAGTATAGAGGTCATTCAAGAATGCTATATTTTATTATGCAGCAATGCGAATATGGGGTATACTTAATTACAGTACGTATCAACGTAGAGTAACGCTGCAACTGTAATCAATACTTCTATCATACTTGGCAGTAGATAAAAAAACGAGAACACACACACATAACTAAAGTAGTTATTAACAACATCAAAACAGAGCTATTTAAAAAGTATAACCACCGTTAGGGAGAAGAATTAGGGGAAACAAAGAACAAAATGTATCACATGTACAGTAAATATGGTTATAGGTCGTGGTCACACTGCATATATCATGTTTGTCAATCGCCCTGTAAAAAACGTATATCTGTGAAAGGTATCAAATAGTTGTCACAAATTATTAGATTATAAAAATATTAGATGCAAAAATGTGGATATGACAGTATGACAATTAATACTTAAGTGCGTATCATGTAACAAAGCGCAACGTTAAAGGTACGTAGGTAAAAAAAGATGAGAATATAAGGGTATGCATTTATTAACAGTTAAAGACATACTACATTAGCATAAATACGATAAATAAACATTAATTAGGGAAACACAGAACAAAATATAAACAAAAAGTAATCCATAAATTTAAGGTAGGTAACACGTTACGCGTATGGAAATATAGTGAAAAGTAGTTTAATGCGGCACTGAACGTCTTAGATCCATGTATTTATTATAGAAATATATTAAAAAATAGATTAAGAAAATCACCCATCACCAGATACAGTTGCAATATATTACAATAAAATATAGGGTAAACCATACATGATAGTAGTTTATAGGGTAGAGTGTGAAATTAAAGTTATTTCCTTGAGGATAATAAATGAGGGTGAAGAAGGTAATCAAAGTACGGGTCTGGAATATTAGTCATGCATTTAATAAAAGACGACGACATTCCGGAAACGCGTTAATTAGTATTCGTACAATGCTACAGTTGCTTACATTAATAGTATTATTGACAACATAGTTATATAACATTGAAGCAAAAATACGGTACAGAGACGGACTAAAACAGTTTCTATGATCAAAATCAACGTAATAACAGTCCCTAATTCTCAGAAAACAGGAAACATACACTAAACCCCTGTTAGAGAACTAAAACACTGAAATAATTCACTAAGCTGTTGTAATAAACAGGAAACAGGAAAAACAACCCAGAAACAGGAAACATACACTAAACCCCTGTTAGAGAACTAAAACACTGAAATAATTCACTAAGCCGTTGTAATAAACAGGAAACAGCTGTTAAACTACTCTTTTAAACAGGAAAACACTAGTGTCTTTGTAGTGTATCTGTTGTGTCAGTGTCCTGTCAGTGCTGTGTCTCTGTTGTGGCAGTGTCCTGTCAGTGCTGTGTCTCTGTTGTGTCAGTGTTTTGTCAGTGTTTTCTGCAGTGTTTGCACAGGGTTGTTGCTGTGTTAGTGTTGTATAGTATTTAATAATCCTAAAGTTGATATTTCGGAAAATAGTATTCACAAATGTTACTACTACATCAATGCACCCACACACACACACACACACACACACACACACACACACACAAAATCTAGTTATACCGAAACAAAATAACAAGAACAATAACATAAACACGCATAGCCATTCACTTAGGAGTGATATAAACAAAAATATATATAAAAATGTACCAAAACATAAATACGATAAATAAACACTCATAGCAATATGATCATTCCGAAAGAATGCACATAGAATAATAACGAATACGCTCCTGTACTAAAAGATATAATAATAAGGCAGTGTATCAATTGCAACAGCACCTGCATTCCGGATGTGAGGTAATCCAAATAAGGAAAACGACAACAGCAATTAATCATTATTTCATTCAATATTATAGATATTAAAGATAGGCAACTAATTAAACTGCAAACCAATATACATTAAAAAACATGGCAGACATAAACATTACGCAGACGAACTGCATATTCATACTTGCAATAATCACGAATACTAAAAAGGCTCTCTAGAAATCTACATAACAAATGCCCGTAAAAACCAGATATAATTGAACAAAAGGCAGACAAAAATAACGATGTAATGATCAAGACGATTTAATGAATAAAGTCAGGGCACCATTACACATCACAAGGTATGAATTAAATACATAAAATCAAGGATGAGGTGGATCCAACGAACCACAGGCGAGATATAATCACCACAACTAAAATATATGGTGGTTTCTACTACTGGGTATGTATTATGTAATTAAAACTAAAAATAGAACGATGTACCTAGCCGCAGGCGAGAATTGACGATGATATGTAATACATCGTACATGATATCCTACCTATAGAATCTGAGAAATTACTGCTACTTTTATACAATAAGAGATCAATAATTATACCTATACGTGGCAGCGACTAAAAGCGAGGTTATGGTGTCGGTATATCAACATAATAATACATAACAATGATAGCAAGCCGGGAAATTATATAACAAACCCACCACGCATAGGACCTATTAAACATATTTAAAACTATAATGCAATATTATTATGTAGAAAAACATTATTATACTCAATATTATAGGTATTAAAGATAGGTAAATAATTAAACTGTAAACCAATGTACATTAAAACAGGGTAGGCACAGTCAACAGTCACATAACAAATACCCGTAAACCAGATATAATTGAACAAAAGGCAGACAAAATAACGATGTAAGGATCAAGACTTATGAATAAAAACGGGGCCTGCGTTATACAAAACATCAAAATAATATCACTACTGTATGCTATTACACAGATCATTAAGCTCAAGGAGCCACAGGCGAGCATGCTATGCCAGGGTATCATTTTCACATCACAAGGTATGTAGTAAATCCATAAAATCAAGGATGATGTGGATACAACCGAGCCGCAGGTGAGCAAGATATAATAACCAAAAATACAACTAAAATATATGCAGGATTCTAGTTACTACTACTGGGTATGTATTATGTAATTAAAAACTAAAATAGGACGATGCGACTATTAACGAGCAGCAGGCGAGAACTGGCGATGGTATGTAATACATTAAACATGATATATTAAACACGATCAATACTTTATGTGCAATATAATTCACACCTTCACAATTTCCGCTAAAGTACGGATCTGCAACTAAAATAGATTTAATCATCGAAAAACAAATAAACATACACACCTTTAATAAGAATCCGATATCAATAAATCACGAGACGGTGCATTAACATATTAAACAGCGGGTTATATAGAGACAGTCTTGTGGAGTTCGTGTTTTGTAGATCTTATTAATTTTTTCCGATATTGTTTTTCTCTGTAAAGGTTCAGGTATCGGGGTACAAAAACTGCAAATAAATATGTAACCACTTCTATGAACCGGCAGAACGGTCAAAGCCAAGGACAAGGTTTATACTGAATAAACATATCAAGAGGCGTGTTTATGGTAATTCCAGAACACCAGTATTTAAAATAACAGTAGTTTTGCAAGTTCAACAATAACATTCATTAATGATTGTAGTACTTTAAACTTGGGATATTAGGGCTTCTGTAGGCATCCCAGTTCATTAAACGCCGGAATGTTTTCTAATGTTTTCCATGGTTTCCCATAGTCACAGTTATTAAATAATTTCCATAAATTCTTCTCAAAATCGTTTTGGCAGCTTGGCGTAGGCCCGTATTTAAAACAATGTATGAATTTAACCATGTAGATTGATTAAACGACAACACCCGTGTATCAGTTTAACGCCCGCCGCCAATGCCTGCTTCAAGTTCCGGTAGTGGATTACTGACTTATTATGCAACTTTGCAAATAGTTTAACATTTTTACACGGGGCGATATATCGTGATTTAGACACCGCCGACCTGCAACTTAGTAGGCATAAGCCATACCACGGGACTATGGAATTTTACCAATAAAAACACCAAGTATTATACGGGAGGATGTTCTAGAATGTATACTTAATATGTAGCAGAAATTACGGCTATTTTGATACAATAAGAGATCAATAATTATACCTATACATAGCATCGTCTAAAAGCTAGGGTATAGTGCCGGTATATTAACATAATAATATATAAAAATGATAGCAAGCAGAGGTATTATACAACAAACCCACCACACATAGTACCTATTAAACATATTTAAAACTATAAGACAATAATATTATGTAGAACCACATTAATATATTCAATATTATAGGTATTAAAGATAGGCAACTAATTAAACTGTAAACTAATATACATTAAAACAACACAAACATTACGCAGACGAACTGGATATTCATACTTGCAATAATCACAGATACTAAAAAGGCTCTATAGAAAACCACATAACAAATACCCCATAAAACCAGATTCAATCGAACAAAAACCAAGCAAAATAACGATGTAAGGATCAAGACGATTTAGCGAATAAAAAGACGTTGCACAAAGCATCAAAAATAATATCACTACTATAACAAGATTATATTACACAGACCATTAAGGTGAACAAACCCGAACAAACCCAAGCATGCTATGTGAGGGTACCATTCCACATCACAAGGTATATAGTAAATCCATAAATAAAATCAAGGATGAGGCGGGATACAACCGAGACACAGGTGAGCAAGATATAATAACCAAAAATACAACTAAAATATACAGGATTCTAGTTACTACTACTGGGATTGTATTTAAACCAGAATTAGATTATCTGTTAGTTTCTTTAGAAATATCCTGATAATAAATTAAAGGCAAAACTGGGTAATTTACATGGTTTTAATGCTATTTTTTGTTTTATTTAGTATAAATCCGGTGGTGGAAGATAGATGGTTAGAGAATTTAAATATTATTATTTTTAATTATAAGCTGGGTTTGATAAAACATATTTTAAAAAATCATTTATTTAAAAATCATTTATTTTTTTATAATATAAATATGCTTTAAACAATACATATCCTAATATAGATATAAATACTAAAAATATATAATTAATAAAACTATACATGTATTCAAATTACATTCTTCTCGATTTTCTATACAGCTCTATCCATTTTTCTCTAATGTTACAGTGCTGCTATTGAAATAATATAATCTCAGCCTATATTGTACAAAGGAAGATTATGTTATCAAAAATGATAAGATGTAAGCCGTTGATTATATTTATTCTCTTCCATGATGAAGGCCAAGTGTCATTATTTTCATTATTAAACAATGAATATATAAATGCTTTTTGAACTCTAGGTGCGAACAAAGCAAGTATAAAGTATTGTTAAACATCAACAGGTAGTGAAGTCATTTTTAAAAATAAAAATAGTTTATATTTTTTCAGGTTTGTAACTCAAAAACAGAATTATAACAGAATTTCATACATCTCAAAACAGAATTATTCTTTTGCAAATTCATCTTTCATACATCTCAAAACAGAATTATGCTTAGTTATTGTTATATATATTTTAGTTTCACTATAAGTTGATGTAACAAATATTTCTAAGTTTTGATAAAATTTTTGGTTTCATCTCGTTAACTTAAACTATCTGTGTTAGTGTATAATAATAAACTTGTTTTTATCATCATATTTACTATAAACATAGTAAAAAAATTTAAAAATTACAGTTGTGGATAATTCCAAGACAAAAAAACCAACATAAACAGGGCTATTATAAGTCACTTTTCCTTTTCCATTTGTATTGCAACAAAATTTTCATTAAGCACTATACGTTTTTAAATTAGGTTTGTATTCAATGTTCTTTAATTAGATTATATTTGTTTTATGATAATCTCTAAATGTAATATGTTTCCAAAAGCCCAACCTGAACAGGGTTCAGCAAATTTTGACATTTTCTCTTTTATTTTGAATAAAACTTTTTATAAATTCCACGTAAATCTGTTGATAACATAGGCTTATTTCTAGTATTACTTGATTTTGTCTCTATTTTTCTTTTGTTTGTAAACTATATTAACCAAATAATTCCACATTAATCTTTAGGCATCTATGTTTAACTATTTGTTCAGAAATTAAACGTACAAACTTTTGGTTCAACTTTATCCAAAACTTTATGAGTGTATACATACTTCTTTGATTATAGGAGTATATAAGACACAATTTTGGTTTTAAACGAAGTTAAGTTTCACGTTATCATCACTTTAAGTATGTTTGTTTCGGGTTCTTCTGTTTTCTAAGTTTTAGGCACATCACATAGTTGAGACTTAGATTTTTATGAATTAGAATAGTGAATCCCATATGTGTTTCTTTCTGCGCATTCCTAGGATCTTTTTTATGTTTGAAATATGACTTCTTTGACGGAATATTTGTATATATTTAGATGAACTAAGACGTCTTTTTGGTCGAAATCCTATTGTATGTGCAATAGTTGGCAATAATATTTGTTTATTGGTATTTAAATCCTTTGCAGTATTTTTATAGGATGACTCATGAATAGTAAATGCCCTTTAGTTAACTGAAATTCTTCCCCAACAACACCAAGTATGATGTTGATAACAGTATTGGCTGAGAAGAAACAAATCATTATCACTTCTAAATCCGTACAATACAGGGTGTTCAAGAGAGCGTTCATAGTATATCATGACACAAGGTAACAAAACGCAAAAACGGATATTTTTATTGAACAAATCCGGTTTATTACCCCTATTTTGTTACTACCAAAACACTATAACGAAATATATAGGATTAAAATCAAATTCGCAGATAATAACCATACAATTGAAATACATTGCTTTATGAGAGATACGTAAGCATGTTACATTAAAGATTATTTAAAACTTTCGTGGGAGATGTGGAGAATTCTAAGGCCCTGAACTTTAGCGTTTCGAAACAGTAGACATGTAATAGGTGTTCTAGTTATCGTATAGAGTTTCTTCAGCATTTTGTCATGGCCTTTACAGTCTTAATAACTTGATGCTTAACATAGAATCTGTATAAGTTAGGAGCTTAATACCAGCTAAACAGGGCTAATAACCCTGGTTTTTAACCCAATAACAGCTAAACAGGGCTAATAACCCTGGTTTTTAACCCAATAACAGCTAAACAGGGTTTAATAACCCTGTTTTTAACCCAATAACAGCTAAACAGGGTTTAATAACCCTGTTTTTAACCCAATAACAGCCAAACAGGGTTTAATAACCCTGTTTTTAACCCAATAACAGCCAAACAGGGTTTAATAACCCTGTTTTTAACCCAATAACAGCTAAACAGGGGTTGTTAACCACTCAGTGGTTTGTTCGGGTGGTTAACAACCCCTGTTTAGCTGTTATTGGGTTAAAAACAGGGTTATTAAACCCTGTTTGGCTGTTATTGGGTTAAAAACAGGGTTATTAAACCCTGTTTGGCTGTTATTGGGTTAAAAACAGGGTTATTAAACCCTGTTTAGCTGTTATTGGGTTAAAAACAGGGTTATTAAACCCTGTTTAGCTGTTATTGGGTTAAAAACCAGGGTTATTAGCCCTGTTTAGCTGTTATTGGGTTAAAAACCAGGGTTATTAGCCCTGTTTAGCTGGTATTAAGCTCCTAACTTATACAGATTCTATGTTAAGCATCAAGTTATTAAGACTGTAAAGGCCATGACAAAATGCTGAAGAAACTCTATACGATAACTAGAACACCTATTACATGTCTACTGTTTCGAAACGCTAAAGTTCAGGGCCTTAGAATTCTCCACATCTCCCACGAAAGTTTTAAATAATCTTTAATGTAACATGCTTACGTATCTCTCATAAAGCAATGTATTTCAATTGTATGGTTATTATCTGCGAATTTGATTTTAATCCTATATATTTCGTTATAGTGTTTTGGTAGTAACAAAATAGGGGTAATAAACCGGATTTGTTCAATAAAAATATCCGTTTTTGCGTTTTGTTACCTTGTGTCATGATATACTATGAACGCTCTCTTGAACACCCTGTATTGTACGGATTTAGAAGTGATAATGATTTGTTTCTTCTCAGCCAATACTGTTATCAACATCATACTTGGTGTTGTTGGGGAAGAATTTCAGTTAACTAAAGGGCATTTACTATTCATGAGTCATCCTATAAAAATACTGCAAAGGATTTAAATACCAATAAACAAATATTATTGCCAACTATTGCACATACAATAGGATTTCGACCAAAAAGACGTCTTAGTTCATCTAAATATATACAAATATTCCGTCAAAGAAGTCATATTTCAAACATAAAAAAGATCCTAGGAATGCGCAGAAAGAAACACATATGGGATTCACTATTCTAATTCATAAAAATCTAAGTCTCAACTATGTGATGTGCCTAAAACTTAGAAAACAGAAGAACCCGAAACAAACATACTTAAAGTGATGATAACGTGAAACTTAACTTCGTTTAAAACCAAAATTGTGTCTTATATACTCCTATAATCAAAGAAGTATGTATACACTCATAAAGTTTTGGATAAAGTTGAACCAAAAGTTTGTACGTTTAATTTCTGAACAAATAGTTAAACATAGATGCCTAAAGATTAATGTGGAATTATTTGGTTAATATAGTTTACAAACAAAAGAAAAATAGAGACAAAATCAAGTAATACTAGAAATAAGCCTATGTTATCAACAGATTTACGTGGAATTTATAAAAAGTTTTATTCAAAATAAAAGAGAAAATGTCAAAATTTGCTGAACCCTGTTCAGGTTGGGCTTTTGGAAACATATTACATTTAGAGATTATCATAAAACAAATATAATCTAATTAAAGAACATTGAATACAAACCTAATTTAAAAACGTATAGTGCTTAATGAAAATTTTGTTGCAATACAAATGGAAAAGGAAAAGTGACTTATAATAGCCCTGTTTATGTTGGTTTTTTTGTCTTGGAATTATCCACAACTGTAATTTTTAAATTTTTTTACTATGTTTATAGTAAATATGATGATAAAAACAATTTTATTATTATACACTAACACAGATAGTTTAAGTTAACGAGATGAAACCAAAAATTTTATCAAAACTTAGAAATATTTGTTACATCAACTTATAGTGAAACTAAAATATATATAACAATAACTAAGCATAATTCTGTTTTGAGATGTATGAAAGATGAATTTGCAAAAGAATAATTCTGTTTTGAGATGTATGAAATTCTGTTATAATTCTGTTTTTGAGTTACAAACCTGAAAAAATATAAACTATTTTTATTTTTAAAAATGACTTCACTACCTGTTGATGTTTAACAATACTTTATACTTGCTTTGTTCGCACCTAGAGTTCAAAAAGCATTTATATATTCATTGTTTAATAATGAAAATAATGACACTTGGCCTTCATCATGGAAGAGAATAAATATAATCAACGGCTTACATCTTATCATTTTTGATAACATAATCTTCCTTTGTACAATATAGGCTGAGATTATATTATTTCAATAGCAGCACTGTAACATTAGAGAAAAATGGATAGAGCTGTATAGAAAATCGAGAAGAATGTAATTTGAATACATGTATAGTTTTATTAATTATATATTTTTAGTATTTATATCTATATTAGGATATGTATTGTTTAAAGCATATTTATATTATAAAAAAATAAATGATTTTTAAATAAATGATTTTTTAAAATATGTTTTATCAAACCCAGCTTATAATTAAAAATAATAATATTTAAATTCTCTAACCATCTATCTTCCACCACCGGATTTATACTAAATAAAACAAAAAATAGCATTAAAACCATGTAAATTACCCAGTTTTGCCTTTAATTTATTATCAGGATATTTCTAAAGAAACTAACAGATAATCTAATTCTGGTTTAAATACAATCCCAGTAGTAGTAACTAGAATCCTGCATATTTTAGTTGTATTTTTGGTTATTATATCTTGCTCACCTGTGTCTCGGTTGTATCCCGCCTCATCCTTGATTTTATTTATGGATTTACTATATACCTTGTGATGTGGAATGGTACCCTCACATAGCATGCTTGGGTTTGTTCGGGTTTGTTCACCTTAATGGTCTGTGTAATATAATCTTGTTATAGTAGTGATATTATTTTTGATGCTTTGTGCAACGTCTTTTTATTCGCTAAATCGTCTTGATCCTTACATCGTTATTTTGCTTGGTTTTTGTTCGATTGAATCTGGTTTTATGGGGTATTTGTTATGTGGTTTTCTATAGAGCCTTTTTAGTATCTGTGATTATTGCAAGTATGAATATCCAGTTCGTCTGCGTAATGTTTGTGTTGTTTTAATGTATATTAGTTTACAGTTTAATTAGTTGCCTATCTTTAATACCTATAATATTGAATATATTAATGTGGTTCTACATAATATTATTGTCTTATAGTTTTAAATATGTTTAATAGGTACTATGTGTGGTGGGTTTGTTGTATAATACCTCTGCTTGCTATCATTTTTATATATTATTATGTTAATATACCGGCACTATACCCTAGCTTTTAGACGATGCTATGTATAGGTATAATTATTGATCTCTTATTGTATCAAAATAGCCGTAATTTCTGCTACATATTAAGTATACATTCTAGAACATCCTCCCGTATAATACTTGGTGTTTTTATTGGTAAAATTCCATAGTCCCGTGGTATGGCTTATGCCTACTAAGTTGCAGGTCGGCGGTGTCTAAATCACGATATATCGCCCCGTGTAAAAATGTTAAACTATTTGCAAAGTTGCATAATAAGTCAGTAATCCACTACCGGAACTTGAAGCAGGCATTGGCGGCGGGCGTTAAACTGATACACGGGTGTTGTCGTTTAATCAATCTACATGGTTAAATTCATACATTGTTTTAAATACGGGCCTACGCCAAGCTGCCAAAACGATTTTGAGAAGAATTTATGGAAATTATTTAATAACTGTGACTATGGGAAACCATGGAAAACATTAGAAAACATTCCGGCGTTTAATGAACTGGGATGCCTACAGAAGCCCTAATATCCCAAGTTTAAAGTACTACAATCATTAATGAATGTTATTGTTGAACTTGCAAAACTACTGTTATTTTAAATACTGGTGTTCTGGAATTACCATAAACACGCCTCTTGATATGTTTATTCAGTATAAACCTTGTCCTTGGCTTTGACCGTTCTGCCGGTTCATAGAAGTGGTTACATATTTATTTGCAGTTTTTGTACCCCGATACCTGAACCTTTACAGAGAAAAACAATATCGGAAAAAATTAATAAGATCTACAAAACACGAACTCCACAAGACTGTCTCTATATAACCCGCTGTTTAATATGTTAATGCACCGTCTCGTGATTTATTGATATCGGATTCTTATTAAAGGTGTGTATGTTTATTTGTTTTTCGATGATTAAATCTATTTTAGTTGCAGATCCGTACTTTAGCGGAAATTGTGAAGGTGTGAATTATATTGCACATAAAGTATTGATCGTGTTTAATATATCATGTTTAATGTATTACATACCATCGCCAGTTCTCGCCTGCTGCTCGTTAATAGTCGCATCGTCCTATTTTAGTTTTTAATTACATAATACATACCCAGTAGTAGTAACTAGAATCCTGCATATATTTTAGTTGTATTTTTGGTTATTATATCTTGCTCACCTGCGGCTCGGTTGTATCCACATCATCCTTGATTTTATGGATTTACTACATACCTTGTGATGTGAAAATGATACCCTGGCATAGCATGCTCGCCTGTGGCTCCTTGAGCTTAATGATCTGTGTAATAGCATACAGTAGTGATATTATTTTGATGTTTTGTATAACGCAGGCCCCGTTTTTATTCATAAGTCTTGATCCTTACATCGTTATTTTGTCTGCCTTTTGTTCAATTATATCTGGTTTACGGGTATTTGTTATGTGACTGTTGACTGTGCCTACCCTGTTTTAATGTACATTGGTTTACAGTTTAATTATTTACCTATCTTTAATACCTATAATATTGAGTATAATAATGTTTTTCTACATAATAATATTGCATTATAGTTTTAAATATGTTTAATAGGTCCTATGCGTGGTGGGTTTGTTATATAATTTCCCGGCTTGCTATCATTGTTATGTATTATTATGTTGATATACCGACACCATAACCTCGCTTTTAGTCGCTGCCACGTATAGGTATAATTATTGATCTCTTATTGTATAAAAGTAGCAGTAATTTCTCAGATTCTATAGGTAGGATATCATGTACGATGTATTACATATCATCGTCAATTCTCGCCTGCGGCTAGGTACATCGTTCTATTTTTAGTTTTAATTACATAATACATACCCAGTAGTAGAAACCACCATATATTTTAGTTGTGGTGATTATATCTCGCCTGTGGTTCGTTGGATCCACCTCATCCTTGATTTTATGTATTTAATTCATACCTTGTGATGTGTAATGGTGCCCTGACTTTATTCATTAAATCGTCTTGATCATTACATCGTTATTTTTGTCTGCCTTTTGTTCAATTATATCTGGTTTTTACGGGCATTTGTTATGTAGATTTCTAGAGAGCCTTTTTAGTATTCGTGATTATTGCAAGTATGAATATGCAGTTCGTCTGCGTAATGTTTATGTCTGCCATGTTTTTTAATGTATATTGGTTTGCAGTTTAATTAGTTGCCTATCTTTAATATCTATAATATTGAATGAAATAATGATTAATTGCTGTTGTCGTTTTCCTTATTTGGATTACCTCACATCCGGAATGCAGGTGCTGTTGCAATTGATACACTGCCTTATTATTATATCTTTTAGTACAGGAGCGTATTCGTTATTATTCTATGTGCATTCTTTCGGAATGATCATATTGCTATGAGTGTTTATTTATCGTATTTATGTTTTGGTACATTTTTATATATATTTTTGTTTATATCACTCCTAAGTGAATGGCTATGCGTGTTTATGTTATTGTTCTTGTTATTTTGTTTCGGTATAACTAGATTTTGTGTGTGTGTGTGTGTGTGTGTGTGTGTGTGTGTGTGTGGGTGCATTGATGTAGTAGTAACATTTGTGAATACTATTTTCCGAAATATCAACTTTAGGATTATTAAATACTATACAACACTAACAATGCAACAACCCTGTGCAAACACTGCAGAAAACACTGACAAAACACTGACACAACAGAGACACAGCACTGACAGGACACTGCCACAACAGAGACACAGCACTGACAGGACACTGACACAACAGATACACTACAAAGACACTAGTGTTTTCCTGTTTAAAAGAGTAGTTTAACAGCTGTTTCCTGTTTATTACAACGGCTTAGTGAATTATTTCAGTGTTTTAGTTCTCTAACAGGGGTTTAGTGTATGTTTCCTGTTTCTGGGTTGTTTTTCCTGTTTCCTGTTTATTACAACAGCTTAGTGAATTATTTCAGTGTTTTAGTTCTCTAACAGGGGTTTAGTGTATGTTTCCTGTTTTCTGAGAATTAGGGACTGTTATTACGTTGATTTTGATCATAGAAACTGTTTTAGTCCGTCTCTGTACCGTATTTTTGCTTCAATGTTATATAACTATGTTGTCAATAATACTATTAATGTAAGCAACTGTAGCATTGTACGAATACTAATTAACGCGTTTCCGGAATGTCGTCGTCTTTTATTAAATGCATGACTAATATTCCAGACCCGTACTTTGATTACCTTCTTCACCCTCATTTATTATCCTCAAGGAAATAACTTTAATTTCACACTCTACCCTATAAACTACTATCATGTATGGTTTACCCTATATTTTATTGTAATATATTGCAACTGTATCTGGTGATGGGTGATTTTCTTAATCTATTTTTTAATATATTTCTATAATAAATACATGGATCTAAGACGTTCAGTGCCGCATTAAACTACTTTTCACTATATTTCCATACGCGTAACGTGTTACCTACCTTAAATTTATGGATTACTTTTTGTTTATATTTTGTTCTGTGTTTCCCTAATTAATGTTTATTTATCGTATTTATGCTAATGTAGTATGTCTTTAACTGTTAATAAATGCATACCCTTATATTCTCATCTTTTTTTACCTACGTACCTTTAACGTTGCGCTTTGTTACATGATACGCACTTAAGTATTAATTGTCATACTGTCATATCCACATTTTTGCATCTAATATTTTTATAATCTAATAATTTGTGACAACTATTTGATACCTTTCACAGATATACGTTTTTTACAGGGCGATTGACAAACATGATATATGCAGTGTGACCACGACCTATAACCATATTTACTGTACATGTGATACATTTTGTTCTTTGTTTCCCCTAATTCTTCTCCCTAACGGTGGTTATACTTTTTAAATAGCTCTGTTTTGATGTTGTTAATAACTACTTTAGTTATGTGTGTGTGTTCTCGTTTTTTTATCTACTGCCAAGTATGATAGAAGTATTGATTACAGTTGCAGCGTTACTCTACGTTGATACGTACTGTAATTAAGTATACCCCATATTCGCATTGCTGCATAATAAAATATAGCATTCTTGAATGACCTCTATACTTGTTTTCAATAATACGATATTAGCGCCCTCTATGTTTTATAAGCCAATAATTAATACCATCTGTCTATAGGTCTATACACCTGATGAATAATACACTATGCTTCTTCGTATATATGTGTGCCTACTGTTAAACATGAAAGCAAATACCCATCTCATCTATATTCCAACAGTCTTTAGCAGCAGTATTTATATTGATATAACAGTTACCATTACATATTATTAACCATCTTGTATAAGCCAATAATTAATACACAATGCCATCTGCCTATTTATAGTTCTATACACCTAGTTACTTTATTCAATAATACATGCTTCTATGTTTCTTCGTATTAGCACAATATATGGCTGCCTACTGTCATTGTCTTAATGGGGGTTTGAAAGCAAATTCATAGTGAACTCGTCTATATTCTAACAGCATTTATATTGATATAACAGCCACCATTACATATTATTAAGCATCTTCTTGACAATTTGGTTAATTAAGCGCGTGCAGCGGTATTAACGGTACGCATAGTTGCG
Source organism: Barypeithes pellucidus (assembly GCA_963991005.1). Taxonomy (NCBI): domain Eukaryota; kingdom Metazoa; phylum Arthropoda; class Insecta; order Coleoptera; family Curculionidae; genus Barypeithes; species Barypeithes pellucidus. The sequence continues at coordinate 41,383,315 of OZ022559.1, forward strand.
AAATTATATCAATTGCCGTGACGGCTCAATGGTATGACTCCCGGCTACCAATCTAGAGGTCGGCTGTTCGAGGCTTGCAGATGGTAAAACTTTTTTTCAGGATTAATATTGGTACCGACGACATCATGGATCACGTGACTAGCAGACAGTGACGTCATCATTTGGGAACCCGGTTCTAGAGGTAGGACAGTCATGGGGCCCCCGGTCCTAGAGGTAGGGCTTCGCCCCTGTCACAGAGAACATACGCGACCACTAGTATCCATGGTAGTTAGGGCCACTGGTAGTTAGGGACACTGGTAGTTAGGGCCATTGGTAGTTAGGGCCATTGGTAGTTAGGGCCATGACAGATGACACATGACATGACAGATGACACATGACATGACAGATGACAGATGACATGACAGATGACATGACAGATGACAGATGATGCGCCTGCGCAGTAGGGACCTACTCAAATTGATGGTGAACGCACTAACTATCACTACTCAGCTAGACAAGAAAAATATCTAAGCCGTATTAAGTCGGCAATTCTACTCTGGTAGCAATTAAGATTGCACGGAATCATGCGCAGTACACCGTTCCCGATTAGCTGGCGCAATTAATCTTGCAATACTAGAAATGGGTCATGCGCCATTTTAATAGCCTTTGTCACTGCAAGTCTGGGTTGGGGTGGATTATTCTGTAATTTTTTACTGTTGAAGCAGCTATGAACTGCTAATGGCCATTTAAATTAACTGTTACATTAATTAGCAGTTCAGACTCTATATTAAGCATATATAGTGCTAATTCGACGTTAAACTTTTTTGAACTGCTATTTGTAAGTAGCAGTAGCTGCTTTAACTGATAATCAAAACAGGGTTGCCCATTTCTATTTCTGGGGTTATTTTAGGGATTTCGACAGTACCAACTACTGTTCTGACTATTGGCAATGCGCCAGCTGATCGAGAAAGGTTTAGTGCGCATGAATACGTGCAATTATAATTGCCATTGCAGGCGCAAGAGAAGAATTTCCTACTGTAATACGGCTTTAAAGAACGTAGGGCTTCAAAACAATAAGCGACGCGTGCCAATAACGTGCTTATGCGTTCATTGGCTATACAGGGTGTTTCGGGAGGAAAGGGAAATATTTTGGGAACATGTTCAGAAGGTCAAAATAAGAGAAATTAACCCATATGTTTTAATCCGATTCTTAACCGTCTCTGAAATAATCGGTTCTAAAGTTTTTTTTGTAAAGTTTTGGAGTAATTAAGAAGTTTTGTATTTCTAACTCCAGTTTGTAGGTATTTCATTGCTTGTCAATACCTAATTTAATTGACAAGCATGGTTGTCAGTTTGATTTATTCTGAGCGTTTCGACTCGAAAAGAGAAAAGGTTCCATACGTAATGCCTCACACATTCACCCATAGGGAGTATGCTGACATGATATTCGTGTATGGTTTCTGTAATGGTAGAGCATTACGGGCAGTTGATGAATACCAACGTCGTTTTCCAAATCGAATAGTTCCTAATCGAAAAGTGTTTCAAAAAGTTTTTGCAAATGCTCAGGAAACAGGAATAATCTTGAATAATCGTTTTCTTGATCGTTGGATTGGCAGAGGAGGACCTCAAGCTTGGCCACCGAGGTCACCAGACCTAAACCCACTGGATTTTTGCCTCTGGGGGTGGATGAAATCACTAGTATACGAAACACGAGTAGAAACCGTGGAAGGACTCCACAATCGAATTTTTAATGCTGCAAATATCATTATAAACAATCCCCAAGCAATTCAACGCGCAACACGAGCGATTAACAAACGTGGTGCAGCTTGTATTGAAGTTGGTGGGGGTATTTTCGAAAACATTCTAAATTAGTGGAATTTTGTTGTTTTACAAGTATCTATTGGTGTTGCTTTTGAAATAAAAAATAGAAATACAAAACTTCTTAATTACTCCAAAAATTTACAAAAAAACTTTAGAACCGATTATTTCAGAGACGGTTAAGAATCGGATTAAAACATATGGGTTAATTTCTCTTATTTTGACCTTCTGAACATGTTCCCAAAATATTTCCCTTTCCTCCCGAAACACCCTGTATACTCCGATTCTGTGAAGTACAGGGGTGGTATTTAAATAAGTTTGAACGCTACCAACGTAAAAGTCGTCTGTTTTTTATTCGTGACTCAAATTTTAAATAATTTTTAGATAGTTGTCGTTTATATTCATATTTTTATAAAATGCATAAAAGTTATAATCAACAATTTTGTAGTTTAAATATTTTCAAAACTTTAATAAATTTCCTGTCGACCTTAATGCAACTCTGCGAAATCATTCTGACTTCTGTAGATCACTTGATATTGTTCTAAATTTGACGCCCTCCGTTCTTTAGATGGATTAAAAGGTGGCTAACATCCAGAAAATAAATCTAGTTCTGCCTATATAATGTTGGGAAATATATAATTTTATTAAATTTACTATTTTATTTCGACAAATCGGTGATAAGTAACTAAGAAATGTAATTAGGGGTGACAATAGGTTCGTTCCAACCACCCTAAAAATTGTACAATGTACGGTCACGCACATACGTAGTAGTCAAAAGGTGTTCCAACCGACACTAAACGGTGTATCTGGCGATCCCGTTGTTGTTCCAACCAAATTGTGATCGTTCGCAAACCAGTTCTTGAACGGTGAAAACGATACACGGCCAAGAGCAGGAACCGGATCTTTCTTAATAGCTATTAATGGCGAATATATGTACATAATATACAATGCGGCCAGAATTTGTCTTCTTTGATTTTTTGATAGATGACTATTTTCCTAATAATATTGAATATTTTTTTTTCAGGAAGCTTTGCCCAATATCCCTTTTCTGGAATATTGCCCTATAGCTGATTATGTAAGTAGAAGTAATACGATCATTTAGCGGATTATTACGTAATATATTTTAATAAGATATATATGGTGATTCGCGACGAGCTTTCATTAGAACTTTATGGAAACCACTGAATATATGTTTCTGAAAATTTGGGGATATGGGTTTATCGATAATAATATGCTCTATTTAACTAAAATATTCACATGTTTTGGTAATTTTCGGTTATACCGAAAGTACCTGTCAACTTTCGTTTTTTAAATACAACATGGTAAGTTTTATTACATTTTTCGATTAAGCGTTAAATACTAAGCATATTTTATAGAAAATGGTTTTGTCAGACTCTATTAGTTTTTGAGATATCTGAACTTTTTGTAATTATTTGGCAAATGCGTGACGATCCATATAATTTTTTTACCTTAACTATTGGACCAAAGTTTTTTTCTCACCGAATAGCTAGACGAATCATCAAGTCTCAAAAATATTTCAAATTCGGCAGAAAATGTATAGGGTGGTCACAATTCAAGGTTCATTATGAAAAAATGCAACCATTAAAAACTTTCTTATTTTAAATGGAACACCCTGTATATTTTAGTTTAATTTGATGGCAAATTAGTTGTTCTTTATAAATAATATTTACTGTCCTATACATATATCAAGGCGTTTTCTCAAAAAATCCAATTTTATTCCGAAAATACTATTTGTTCAAGTGTGCTATGAAAACAATTGTACTTCGGGGCTGTATACTGATGTCTATACAGACGAAAAGTGATTGATTGCCTGAAAATACAACGTTCTAAAGCGTTTCTTAATTGAAGTTATAAATAAAATGCGATTGTTTTAAATTTAATGGTTTAAATATTATTTTTTTTATAATAGCAAGGAAACAAGTTTATAAACTTTAAATTTTTTAATTAAAAATGTGTTTGAAAATTATACCTAATTTTTTTCGATTATATTTTTAAAATATGTTGGAAATGATTGCTATTTACTTCCAAACATTTACGTATTTTTTTCATCATACTATTTCTTGTAGCATTCCTAATTTCTTGTGCAGTGAGAGATTGAAATGCTGCCCCCTCACCTTTCAATTAGATTTTCCTTCGTGGTGATGAGAAGCGCGTACACTTTATCTTTAATGATTCCCCAGATGAAATAGTTCAGTGGAGTTAAGTCTGGCGAACGAGCTGGCCAGTGGAAGGGACCTTGGTTTGGAATCCACTGGTCATGAAAAACTCTGTTTAGGGCAGTCTTAACAACTTGAACGTTGTGTGCTGGAGCATCATCGTTTTTGTACCATGCATTTATTCGCTCTCGGAGCGGCAAATCATCTAGACGTTCTTATAACTGATCCTCAAAAATTGTCAACTAATTCTTACCATTTAAATTTTCGTCGTCAATGTGTAAACAAAATATACTGTCATGTTCAATAGCACAATAAACATTAAACTGAAAAGATTCCTGGTAACGTCCGATCCTGACAACATGGGGGTTTTCGTGAGCCCAATAATGGCTGTTGTGTCTGTTATGAAAACCATTACGAGTAAATTTGGCTTCATCACTCCATATTACAAAATTAGTAAATTGCTCATTTTCTTGGGTTTCCATTATGAAAAACTCGACTGGCAATTCTTGTGGTTTTAGATACTGAACTTGGGCATAAATATGGCTTCCAGCCATATTTTATTAAAATTCTTTGTTTACTCGAATACGAAACTCTTAATTGCATTACAGCTTCACGAATTGAGTCTGTTGGAAAAGCGTAAAAATAGGATAAACTGGTAACTTCAAATACCTCATTGTCCAGTATTTGTTTAATTCTTCGTTCGTTCGTGGCTTCAAATGACTCAAATATTAAACAATTATTATTTAGTCTTCTAATAATATCAGGTGTGGGAATTGGCCTATTCGGATATTTATCCCGATATATTCGACATGCGATTAACTTAATTTTGCAACATTCAATGTAAACCGCAAATAAATTTAAAAAATCTTCACTTGAAAGTCCGGAGCGTAGCAATTCTTAGTAACAGAATAATTGACAGTTTGAAAATACGCCAGGAATATCAGTATAATTGTTTTTCTTGTCAAAGCACAATTGTCGTCATTATTAATTTTCCTCCGTAACACGACATTATACAGCCCTAAGTACAATAATTGTTTTCTTGAACAAATAGTATTTTCGGAATAAAATTGGACTTTTTGAGAAAACGCCTTGATATAGTTATAGGACAGTAAATACTATTTATAAGGAACAACTAATTTGCCATCAAATTAAACAAAAATATATAGTGTGTTCCATTTAAAATAAGAAAGTTTTTATTGGTTGAATTTTTTCACAATGAACCTTGATTGTGACCACCCTGTACATTTTCTGTTTGAAATATTTTTGAGACTTGATGATCTATACTCCTCATCTTCTAGCTTTTCGGCGAGAAAAGTTTTTTAGTCCAAGAGCTAAGGTAAAAAATTATATGGATTATTTCATCGTCATGCATTTGGCAAATAAACAGAAAAAGTCCAGATATCTTAAAAACTAACAGAGTCTGACAAAAACATGTTCTATGAAATGTGCTTAGTATTTAACGCTTAATCGAAAAATGTAATAAAAATTACCATGTTGTATTTTAAAAACGAGAGTTGTCAGGTACTTCCGGTATAATCGGAACCCTGTATAACATGTAGTAAAGTACCTTTTGACCCAAGAATGACAGATCTAGAAAATTAAATAGGGAGGATACAATATTTTGAAGGCAGCCAATAGAGCAGGCTGATACTGTGCCAAATTGTAAAATATAAAATAAAATTACAAAAGAAGAAAAAATAACAAATATTATTTTTTAAAAAGCCACCATCTTGTTTTGGGTATGAATAGGGACACAATATTCTGAAATCGTAAAGTACTAGATCTGACCTTGAAAATGTTGTATCGCGAGACTCCACTTCCTATTCAACCTTTTTATCAAGATGGCGCCCATCCGCCATTCTGAATTTGAGCAGCATGAAATATGCAAGAACGTGTAGCTTTCTGATTTCTACTACACTATGCGCCATAAGAAAGAAATTATTTGATACAAAAACTGACATCTTAATTAAAAATTTAGGTGTGTTATAGAAATTAGGCTACTTAACCTATGAGACACTTACATGGTGTTTACGTGGCGGTGGCTACTTAACATAAAGACCTACTTAACATGTTTTATTAAATGTGGTGCAGGAATAGGATGAAGTTTAGATATACTTAAAAGTGTCTAATGTTTTGGTATTTTATGCAACAGAAAATATTTTGTCTTGTTTCGAACTTCACCTTATTGATTTAATCTGATTTAGATTTCACTGATTTAATGTTCCTCTTTCCGCCGAGTCTGTCAACTTTGGACATTGATCTTTCTTTCACCTTTACAACTTAGAATTTCTTTCATTCTGGGTTGACACCACCATCTAATCATTTTTGACCCTTCGATTTTTAAGTTTTATCCTAAAACTGGAATTAAAACTAAAAATGATTTTCTAATCTATGAATTTTTTAACATTTCTTTCTAAATTACATTATGTTATCTTTTAGTTAATTTATAAATTTTTCATGAAAATTTTATGTTGCAAAAGGTAAGAAAAGAAAATCTCTTCTTTTTCATGTTTCATCTACTTAAAATCAACCTTTTAAACATAATTTTGGTATGATGTTCTAAATTGTTTTGTTCTTCTTTTTTGCAGTTATAATTTTGACAATGTCATCATTTAAAAATTCCACTGAAGATGAAGGGGTATCCCTCGAAACATGCATGGAATTATTTAAAAAAAATATTGTTCTTAAACTAGATTTTGAGTTTTTCTTTCCCATTCATAAATGTTTTAGATGTAACCAGTCTAACATTTCGAAAATTTCAATAATATTTGCAAATCTATTCATAAAATTTTTATAGAATAATATTTTCTGAAATTGAAACGACACTAACATTATGATACTTTTAGGATGCGTCAAAGGGATGTTTATTAAGAAATATCACAATGTCCCAGCTCTACTGGAACTATCGTGCAGGATATCTATGTTATAACTACACAAATAGTGCCAGATTTATAGAAAAATACACTTCCAATGACCGTTTCTCCTTTAATTGTAGCGGAAAGATATATAAATTTCCAGTTGCATTGGTAAGTAACATTTTTTTTAACAACAGTGATAAACAGAGACTATGAATTTATCTTATTCAACTTTAACCTTATACCAAAGATCTTACAAACTCCAGATGGAATTGTTTACATTTGAAGTCGACGTAAGGACTGTAAACGTGCACTCCCCACCTTGCTGTTATGCTTGCAGCATAGCCAGATTGTCCTATTTATCGCTAGGGTATCTGCAAAATCCCAATTAAAAATTTGTTAATTTGACAATTACAACTGGTTTAAGGTTAATCCGCAATTGCTTTTAAAATAAATTTATTTCCCAATAATTTTAATATAAATTGTGAATAGGCCTTGAGAGATTTAAAAAGAAAATATTATTATTATACATAAAAGTTTGAAATAAACCGACTGCACTCTGACAACATCAAGTTTAAAGTTACTACGCTCGCCGGCAAAAAATCAAACTTTATCAATGGATCGGATTATAGTAAAGAATACACTGTTGCTACTCGCAGCTAACTGCTTTTAAGGGAGTGTTTATATATATTGGTTGTTTTTATTTTTTTTTGTGAGTATTGGTGAAAAATCGTCTTTATTATAAACAATGATGGTGCATTCATGTATAGTTTGTAAAAGAGTGGATCATTTAAGCAAGGATTTATTTTTTCTTCAGTAAGTATGGTTATGTTTTAATATGATTGTATTGATATGATTTCTGATATAACCATTGACGTTTAAAAGGTTATGGACCGATCCGTGGTGCTAGTCCGGGTCGAGTTGGTTTATTTCTTAATATAAATCTTGCATTTACAAGATGGTTGAGTCTTGTGCGGCCATAAAATACTTCACTAGAAGATGCAATGGTGTTAAATTAAAATTTCACAGGTTCAGAAATTTGATTTTGAGTTTGCATCACTATGAAAATTCGGTTTGTTTAAGAATGTACCAAATGTTTATCCACTTCGTTAGGATACTAAAGGGTCGTAGCCTACGCCAAATTTGGATACATGCCCTTAGAAGGAATAATTATAGTCCAGGTGATACAACAGTTATTTGTGAGAAACACTTCACAAAAGAAGATTATGGTGGTAATGTACTGAAGAAAGGAACAGTCCCGTCAAAATATTTTACATCTTAATTTTTCTATATTTAAACAACGTTTGCAGTGTAACAAGTACGTGAAGACAGGTTTTATATAATTTATTTATTTATTTTTATTTATTTGATCTAACTTGTTTAGGTACATATTATTTTAATTTACTTATTTAATTAATCACTTTAGTGTACAATATGCCTTAGTGGCTTGTGTGTGCATTTTTAAAGAATCATCCTTTTCACAGTTTATAGTAAAATTATTAGAAATAAACTTATTTTAAGAGCAATTGCGGATTAACCTTAAACCAGTTGTAATTGTCAAATTTACAAATTTTTAATTGGGATTTTGCAAGATATCTTAGTGATAAATATGACAATCTGGCTAGAAATATACACTTTTATATCTGGAGAGTATCATCCAGTAATGAATATACCAAAAATATTGATGCTAAGCATAAATAGTTTAATCTATCCTTTGATAAACTGTATATAAAAACTGGATCAATATTTCTATCTTTTTTATAAATATCCAATATTCGAAACTACACTTTTTGAATAGATAATATAGTTAAACGTAAAGAATCTCAAAGTAAATTATACGCCCTTGTTGGGCTTTTTGCCCAGACTAGCTCCGCTCCGAAACGAGGAAGGCCGCTCCATAACCTTTTAAACGTTATTGGATTTAACCAGACTTCAACATTGTTGCCATTAGCGAGACAAACATGTTTTGTCACAAAACAAACCCTGTGCCTTATACCTTACAAAATTTTTATTAAAAATATACTGACGGTTTAAATAATTTTAAATCTACATACCCTATTTCTCTAAAATTAGCCATTATTAATTCACTTTAGAACACAGTCACAAAATAAAACCATCCTGTTTTTTGGAAATAAAGCAATGAAAAAATTGAACGTTTTACGAAACTTAAATAATGTAACCCACGTTTCCTACTTTTTAACCAAACGAAAGATTCCGGTGTCAAATTTGTCAAGACGGTGTCAAATGTGTCAAGACTCTGTTAGTTTTTAATAAACATACGCCTTAACTTATCAAACTGGTAAAAACTGATCTTGTTACACATTTTTGCGCAATGTTCAATAGCGTAGCTAAAAAGCCTAATTTTTAAGATATTAACAAAAATTAAATATTTAAAAAAAAATTAATTAAGCATACTTGGGGTTTCACAAAAATGGATAGTTCTTTATATTTATATTCAAAAATTGTACCAATATATCATACTTTCAAAATTCTTTTCATAAACGGCCAGAGAATAATTAAATTTGGCGCATTACATAAACTAACGTAATAGGTATTTCGTAAGTAATAAAAATATGAGTGATCTGTCAAGTCAATTAACCATTTGACCATTATTGCTAATAAATTGACCATGGGCTGTAACGTAAATTATAAAAAAATATCGCATTTTTAGGTTATATTTGAATATAAATATGAACAACTGTACATATTTGTAAAGCCTAAAGTATGCTTAATAATTAAAAATATAATATATAGGGTGTCACATTTAAATTTTTTTATTTTTGCTAATATCTCAAAAAGGAAACTTTTTGATAAGTTAACATATAATAGAAATACGAGATTTTCGGTTCATTAAAACGTAAGACGGAAAAGGGGAAACCGCAACATTCTATCTTTGATAATAAATCTAATACCTCCAGGAAGTGTCGAAAATGGGCCACAGTATATATTAAGCAAACAGAAAATAAAGCACAAATAAGAATGAAACAACATAACATAATCAACCCCATTGTTGATGGAAAAGTAGTTCTTAACTCAATATGGTAAGACTGTATCAAGTCTACCGTGAACTGGATAAAAATATGGACTATTGAGTCACGTACGTCGATTGTTTGTTTTTTCCTAACCAAAACATATCAAACTAATCAGATGTTAGAATGGCGACAGAAACAGACAGAAGATAAAAAGAGATGGCGATTCTACAGATAGAATCCCAGTCTTCTTTTTGTTGTGCTGATTTTTGTTTCAAGTCCAGATATTAATATAATATAATTAATTAAATTTGGTGAATAAAATTATATCAAATAATTACTGTCTGACTTTACAAGGAATTCATTATTCATTCGAAACATGCGTCATGGTTTATCAGTCACAAAAATGACAAATTTTGCTAATCAGAGTAAATAATATAGAGTGATAGACATAATTTGAACTTTCATTGCCTTTATTTATTTGAATCACAACGTTTCAACTCGCAGACACCAATCTCCAGACTTCTTCAGGTCAATAATAGCAAACACTTAAATAATAAACAGGGTTCTGCAATAGTGTGTCAGGCTTCCATAGCTCCTATACAAATTAACTTAGGAATTTCATTCATATACCGATTTATACTGTATTATAGGGTGAATTTCAGGAAAATATTTTTAAATATACAGAGTGGGCCAAAAATGTGTGGTAACATAATGCTGTCTTTTTTTAAATGGGACACCCAGTATTTTATTACATAATTAGGTTTGTATTAGTGTCCTTTATAAATGCCTAAAGTTTTATTTCATTTGGTTATGTACCTAGTTTAAGAGTAATAAATTAAATATAAAAAAAAGTTTTGGAGCCTTAGAAAAAAATTCAATAAAACTACCTAAAATAACTTTTTTAACCAAGGAATTGGGTGGAATTGAAGACACGTTGACTAGAGATACTGTGAATATAATAGCGTTTATCTATTTTATACAGGGTGTTCATAATTATTTTTCAAACACGACACATTTCAAAAATATTTTGAAATTTGAAAATGGAGAAATATTCTCCAGATTTTCAAATTTAACACCCTGTCTATTATTTGGCTATTGGATGTAGAATTTATACGCATTCTTTTTTTTAATGGAAGCATATAACTTATTTTCAGCCGTTTTCGAAATAATTGCAAATTTCATAAATCATGTTGTTTAATACAGTTTTTATTATGAAAATTAAGCATAGGCGACTAGATTAAGAATTATAAACTACAGTAAATGTTCAAAATGCCTACCATGTTGATTTGAGCACAAGTTAATACGCTCTTCAAATGATCTAATTACATTCCTCAACATTTCAGATGAAATACTATCAAGACGGCTCATTAGTGATGGTTATGCCTAAAAACCATGGCATAGGCTTTGAAATAAAATAAGAATTCCATTTGTTTATTATTGTTTGATAGTTCTTTAATTTAATATTGTTGTTATTTAGGGCTAAAAACTATACGAAATTAAAATGAATTTTAATAAAAATAAGTTGATCGATATGATCTTTGTACTTGGTGAGATCGAAAAAAATTGTTTGTTAGCTAATAGTATGCATCGCGTTCTCCAGAGAGAAGGCATCCGGAAGATAAAAAGTTTAAAATTGCTACTAAGATTTGTTGTATCGGGAAATGTTGAGTACAGAAAAGAAGAAAGAACAAATCAACATGGTAGGCATTTTGAACATTCACTGTAGTTTATAATTCTTAATCTAGTTGCTTATGCTTAATTTTCATAATAAAAACTATATTTAAACAACATAATATATGAAATTTGCAATTATTGAGAAAACGGCTGGAAATAACTTATATGTAGGGTGTTCCATTTGAAAATCTGGAGAAAAATTATTTTGAAATGTGTCGTGTTTGAAACCTAATTATGAACACCCTGTATAAAACAGATAAATGCTATTATATTCACAGTATCTCTAGACCTCTTATCTTAAATTATATCCAATGCCTTGGTTAATAAAGTTATTTTAGGTAGTTTTTTTAATTTCTTTCTAACTTTCTTTTTTAATTTTTAATTTATTACTCTTAAACTACATAACCAAATGAAACAAAACTTTAGGCATTTATAAAGGACACTAATACGAACCTAATTATGTAATAAAATACTGGGTGTCCCATTTAAAAAATAAAGCATTATGTTACCACACCTTTTTGAGCCACCCTATATATTTAAAAATATTTTCCTGAAATGCACCGTATAATACAGTATAAATTGGCATATGAATGAAATTCCTAAGTTAATTTCTATAAGAGCTATGGAAGCCTGACTCACTATTGCAGGACCCTGTATGTAAATGCCATCTTGTAGAGTATACAATGAGAGTAGCATTTATTCCTTAACTATATCGTTTTAGCTTTTAGTTGGAGTTAGACGTTATTTAGAAGTCTCAGAATGTTAAACTTTAAATTTCTGACAGGCAAGGACATAATTTAATTGCTATTAAGCTTAAACTGAAATTTGCTTGATTAATGGGCTACAAGTTCACCAAAAATTAGTGTTGTGATCGCTAGAGCGAGAAACCGCTTGAGTACTCGATTATTGAAATAACCGACATCGCTCGATTATTAAAAAACTACACGAGTTAGTAATTCAAGCGAAAATCATCGCTTGTTACTTATTACCCTTCACTCGATACCCGAGCTTCGCTTGACGCCGATCTAAATGTGCCGCTTATATATATATTTTTTATTTTATTATGTATATTCTAGCAGTTTTTTGCTCGATAGGAAACACTACTCTAGTTATAAATTCAAGCGAGAAATCGAAAATCGTCGATTTTCACTTGATACCAGATCTCTACCCGAAATGTGCCGATTGGCGGCGTTTGAGTTTGACTCTCAGAAAGCCGACACGACGTTCGTCTTTGTTAAAGCCACATAAACGAGAAGTGCATATAAAGAAGTATGCCAAATCCCGTAGTGGATTCATCGCGACATGGGTTTTGTTTTGACTGGCTAACCAGGGGCGATTGTACATTCTTTAAAAAATTAAAGGATATAATTTTTAAAAAAAATCAGAATCAACTGTTGTTCCTTAATATAAACTCCAGACAAAATTTCTAAAACTTACAAAAACAACCCCTGGTGTTTTATCAATACATTCTTCTTAGCCATAAAAATTTCAAGTAATTAATCGCTCGAGCGATTCACTCGATTATTAAAATGACGGAGAATCAAGTACTCGATTATTAAAATCATCGGTGTTTCCCAACACTAACAAAAAGTGCTTACAAGACCTTTAAAATATAGTATTTGATGCACTTTAAAATAGCTTTAAGCTCACAAGTTCTTTAAAAGGGCCTCCAATCCATTTCTTCACACTAAAATTACAAATCGCCAATTTCCCATTTTTAAAAAGGCATTGAAGACCAGTATTTAAAGCGCTCGAAGCACTAAAAGGGTTAACCCCTTAAGTCCGATTCAGCTCTGAATACTATAATTCTTTTACTTTATAAATATTCTGTCTAAATTTATGTACAATATAAAACTTTGTACGATTTAGTTCTCAAATGGTATTTTTATTATTTATATATTTCAATATTTTTTTGTCAACCTTCGGTTTTCCCTGTTAAGCAGCAATGCTTTTTATTCATGCACACCGCTGAAGTTATAAGTGTAAGCTTCTAACCATGGAAACACCAATCAGGCGTTTGGCAGATTAAGCTCCTAGTTAACCGGTTAATCCACCATAAATAAACCCAATCGCAGGGAACTGAAAGGATATTGGCAATATACAAGCATAATTTAACACGGCTTAATATAAAATAATATCGTTTCTAAACCAAAGGTTAGGCTCTTTGTCTAAAATGAAATACTGTTTTAGGGATAAATTAACAATTTTCCTATACGAGAACATTGCAAAATGGGTTACTTCATGAATGTGTACACGGTGGGTAAAAAAGTGACCAGTGGCCACATTATTTTTTTCTGAATAGCTTTATTGTTTGAAATATTTACAAAAGTATAAGTTTACTTAAAATGAATTTCAAACTAATACCATCAAATTAGAATATCATACGGGCAGATTTAAATATTAAGTTACTTTAAAGAAGTCGCAAAAATAAGTCCTTTCTTTTTTCAAATAATTGGAACACGCCACTGGTTATGTCACTGGTTATGCCACTGGTGGCAAATAAAAATTGACTCTACACTCTTTACTAACTTAAAGCAATTGAAAGGCAATTTATTTGACAAAATTATAATTTTTTTAAATATCGAATTTCGGAATGTAAACGTTTTTATACGAATGTATTTTTCTTAAAATATCATAAGAGATAGCCTGAAGCTACGGACCCCGTACAGGATGTCCCATTTTCGACACTTTTATAGGGTATCTCCGTTATTGTTAGTGCTATCAAAAAAGTAATGTACGTGTCATGTGCTCCTTTTGGGTCAAACTTAATATGGTGAAATCAAAATTTGAAAATTTTTGCTCGCTTAAAAGACACGGGGAAAAATCAAATTGACAATTTCAAAATTAGCATATATTTTCTTAGTTAAAAGAGATGCAGAAAAATATTTAATACATAAGATATTTATAATGATTGTTGAATAATCTACCGTTTTCATAATAAGTATACGGGGTCAGATAAGAAAGTTATCGGACCTAACCTCATTTTTTAAAATGGAACACCCTGTATATTTTAATCTAAAAAGATAGCATTTTAAACTCTCTTTTCGAATTTATAACACACCATGGATGATAGATATCATAAAATTTTTCAAAATGTCGATAAGTATTTTTCACAAATGAATATGTAAAAAGTGAAATTGACGTTAAATATTAATAACAACTAGTTGTCTCTAGGATATTAGTTTTTATTTCATGGCCTACTTTGGTTTAAAGTAATAAAGTTTAATAAATCGCCTAGATAACCAATATCATCCATGGTGTGTTATATATTTGAAAGGCGAATTTAAAATAGTATATTTTTAGATTAAGAAATACAGGGTGTTCCATTTAAAAAAATGCAGATAGGTTCGATAGCTTTTTTACCTGACCTCATATACTTATTCTGAAAACGGCAGATTATTCAACAATCAATATAAAGAAACTTCTGTATAAAATATTTTTCCTTATCTCTTTTAACTAAGAAAATATAGGGTAATTTTGAAATTGTCAATTTGTTGATTTTCCCCCGTATCTCTTATACGAGCGAAAATTTTCAAATTTTGATTTTATCATTTTAAGTTTGGCCCAAAAAAAGTATATGACACCTACATTACTTTTTTGATAGCACTAACAGTTACGGAGATATAGAAGCCTATAAAAGTATCGAAAATGGGATGCCCTGTACTTAGGGAATACCGTTTATATTTTATACTGAAGTAAAAATAGCACACGTACAACTTGTGCGAGTTATAGTTTTATGAACCTACTCCTGAACAAGCTGCATAACTCTGCCACTAAATCATAACACAATATAGAATAAATATATTAATCTTTTTCCAGTAGGTAATCCACAATTAATAACCAATATACATTTGGATAAGCTATCGATATTAATATGTTTGGCAAACAATAAAATTTTGATTAGTTACCTACACTTTAAAAATATATCAAGCGCGGATACCGATTTTCTGATAACGTCAATCAAGAGCGTAATATTTTTTTACAATGAATCGGCTCGTCTGTAAACAAATTATAACATACGGCAGACGTTTCTAATAAGCATTAATTTTTTTAACATTATTTGTTTTTGGAAAATAAAATAATTAGAGATTATACAGGGTATAGCAAATTCATCCTTCATCATTTGTATTTATGGAAAGGTAAGAGATACGAAGCCGGTTAAATTGGGGCGATGTTGTGTAATTATGGGCCCAATAATATGCCGAACAAAAATTATAAATAAATTTCAAAATATTTGGAAAAATCTAAAATTTTGCGTTGCGGTTTATATTTTTTCCGGATTTTTTCGAAGAGATGTCCATAAATAAATTTCACATCACACAAGATCGCATCATCAGATCTTTAAAGCGACGTTTCGCCTTTGGGTCACCATCACCATGTTAATTTTTTTTTAAATACGGGTATGGATTTTTTTGTTTAAATTATGAAAGAGAAACACAACCTACGTTCAGCGGCATACAACATTGATTTTCCGACGTATCCCTAGTACGTTCCTATAATTTACTTACTGTTAATTGCAATAATCGCTACAAAAATTAAGGTATTGAAATGAACCAAAATGAAAATGTTAAGAATAGATGTCACTTGATTAAATGACAAAATAAAAAGTGAGACATCTACATCACTCTACAGAGTGTTTTAAAGTTTGACTCAAAAAACAGTTCTTGTTTCCACCTGTATATTATGGACATATTCTTAATTTCCTTAAAATTTTACACTGAGCGAGACTTAGTGCCTGTTCTCACCAAAGCAACCGGCAACCACAATGCAACTGCAATGCGACCGCAACTTCAGTTGAGTTGTTCTTGCGTTCCCACTGGAATCAACTGGTTTCAAGTCTCTTTTGACATCGTCTTCGTCAGATGATAGCTACAAAAGGAATGCGGGCAAGAAAATTTCTTGGGTTAACAATGTTGTCACATATTAAATTTTAATTTAATAACATGTTACCAAGTAAACCCTAAAATTAAATTTACCCATAGTAAATTGTCATAAGTATATAAGAAACTAATATTCTATTATAGTTTCAATGTTCTTAAAACTTTCTTTTCATACTATTTATTTTAATATTTAAATGCAAAATAAAATATTTTTTTATTAATGTACTTCTAATCTAAAAATAGGACAACATGGTGCAATATTAACGGTATCCATGGGTAACCGGTGGCTAGAGTTAATTTGATAGGTTATATCCCAGACAGAGGATACGACACTCGTCTGGTGACACGCCTATTGTGCCGGCGTGGTTATTCGGCGCTGGCCAATATGCTTCATCTAGTTGCGTAGTGATAGGGTTTATTTTAAAACTGAATGAATATACCCTGGTAAAACCCTTCATAGTCAAACCCGTGAAGTGATTGCCAATGTGTACAGGGTGTATGTAGAGGAATCACAAATTAATACATTAAAATTGCCACTTAAGCGAAAGCTAGAAATGGTCGCAATGTATACGGGAGTAAGTGTGGGTGCAGTAAAAAATATTCACAAAGAAGATACTGAAATTAAAGAAAATAACCCGGATCAATTGTTGTCATCTCCTGTCAAAAAAAGGGCCCGTCTCTCTGCTGTCGGAAAAATCGAAGGCTTCGACTTTGGCATTGTTAGGAGAACAATTCAAAAGTTTTATTTGGAACTTAAAGTGGTTCCAACCTTGAAAAAGTTGCTACAACAGCTGAGAAGTGACATAAACTCTCCGTTTTCACAAACCCGTGAAACTTTGAAGTGCATGTTGAAATCAAATGGATTTTATTGGCGAAAATGCCAAAATAAGTGAAAAATATTAATGGAAAGGCCTAATATATTGCACTGGTGATACAAATATATTCATGGCATGAAAAAATATATATTATTACATAATTAAGATAATATAGCACGCCCATGACTCGACCATGTTTTAGAAGACATTGCTTCCCCCTTACCGATATCGCGTAGCTATAGACTCAATTGTCGAGCTGTACTTGCTCACTTAAAAAAAAACTGAGCGACTTGGGTTAACCCTTTTCATACCATAAATTTGAGCCATAGTTCGTATATAGTGTTAAATTTTTTTTACCGAATGAGCCACAAAAGTTAAATATTTTGCTGTCTCGTCCGCCATGACATCGCGATTGGAAGCAACTGGCGACGGCGACAAGGTATGCCGGGCAACTCATAAGCAACTAGTTGCGTTGCAGTTGAGTTGCCTTAAGTCAGTGGGAACACGCATATTTAAACATTAGTGCTGTGTCGCGTTGATGTTGCGTTGCGATTGCGTTGCGGTTGCGTTGCGGTTGTCAGTTGCTTTGGTGAAAACATTACAGTTAAGATAAGACAGTTCTTGACGATCAAAATCTATACAAATATTGCCCAGATCGATTATTTTGGCGATGAGTGTATTATATTTTTAAAAATATTTTAGGTTAATGATACGACAATTGCAGTCTATAACTACAAGGAGAGCGAGTCCCTCAGTCTTTTAAGAAATTCCTTCATGTCGCAAGAAGTTTTCGACAATTATTTAAAATGTTGCCAGGATGCTGAAAATTGCTGTCAAAATCGTATGACAAATGAAAATATAATTAACAGTAAGTATAGGAACAAAATGAATCTCATAAAAGTGTGGCAAATTTTTTATGTTATATTTATTTTTAGCACCAGACGCCTGCCCAGTGGTTTGGGATGCGTGGTCGTGTTTTCCAGCAACACCAGTAAACACAACCGCTCGCCTACCTTGTAGTAGTCAAGCCTACCAGTCACCGGACAAAGTTTGTGAATGTGAGTAAATTTTTTTTTTGGCTTTGCGTCAAGCGCATGCAGCCACTACCCAAATTCAACTATTCCTTTATGGAATACTCGTCACACACAAGCTCAGTCACATCCATATCTAATCACCATTTAGGAAACCCCTATCCTATTCGAAACATATACAAACGGGGACACACGCTTTACGCCACAGAGGTCCGACTGGGCGGCTTTAACTAATAGACATACAACGTTGGACGCGGACGGTAGATTAGCAGAATGTAAACATTGGGATACTACAACGCTGGACGCGGACGGTAGATTAGCAGAAAGTAAACATTGGGATACTACAACGATGGACGCGGACGGTAGATTAGCAGAAAGTAAACATTGGGATACTCAAAGCCCTACAGCATTCTCGCACACTTTCTTACAAATCCGATGAAAATATCGTTCATTCTGTTTTTTCGTCTTGCTATAGAAATTAGGCTATCGGCATTAATGGGCAAATCGTGTATTTTAGCCAGTTCTTGTACCAGATAATCAGAAGCTCTTTGGTTATGCAAACAATTAATCAACCAGTGGTTTAGATCGTCCAGGTTTGTGCCATCACATACAGAGTGGGCTATCAGCCAAGTTCATCTTATTTAATAGATATCTGAGGTTGCCATGTCTGAAAGTTGCTCTGACATAAGTTATGTAATACCCCCTACTAAGGGATACTTCCTGCATACTTGCCTTGGGAACCAAGGTTTTATAATTTCGGGTGTAGTGATTCGAGTTACTAGCTATAGTTTGCATGAACATGTTTTAATAGTACGTATTCGTACGTATTTAATAGAAAAATACTAAAAGTCTAAAAACAATCACTTACATACTGATGAGATTCCATAATTTCCATGGTTCATAAATGGTGATAGGTCCAATATACAGGGAGTCCAAGATAAGGAGGGCCTGTATGGATAATGATAACAGATACAACTTTGATTAAATGGGAAAAAAATTAATATCAAGGCCAGTAGAGCCATTTCAATATGGGTTTTTTTTTTCAAAATCAGTCTCGGTATTATATTCAATCCTAAAACTCAATCTTATTGATAATTTTCGTTACCAATTTATTCACGGTGGAAATTAGATATAATTCATGGTCATACTGAGCCATCTATCTCATTCTTCACACAACATGACTTATTCACATATTCCTGGATGGTACGAATTTATGTCTAGAAATAAATATGTATGTATATGACAAGATGCTATGTTATTTCATACATTGTTTTTTTTTTGTAGTAGAAAGCAGGAAAGAATGTTACTGGGACGAAACTTATCAACTGGCTTCATGGAAACAGCAAACAGACTACAGCCCATGTGCTATAGCCCCAGTCTATCTCAGAAGATACAACTACCACGTCATAGCCTTGTACGTCTGTATAGCGTGTTCTTTTCCGGCAATCATAATTTTTTTGGCTATTCCAACCTTTAGAGAAGAAAATCGCGTCATTCTGCATAGAAATCTGTTAATTGCAATTGTGATCAGAAATATAGTTACAATATTATCAAAGAAACTGATAATAATTGATGCATTGTTGTCAACTGCGAGAAGTAATCTTGTGATGGAAAACAATACTGTGTGGTGCAGAATCTTAACTTTTTTCGTCAGTGCATCGACAAATTCTACATACGCTTGTATGCTGGTGGACGGTTATTACTTACACAAGGTTATAGTGAGAACATTTGCAAAGGAACCGAAGTTATTGACTTTGTATTGCGCAGTTGCAGGTGAGTTATATTATGCCGCACCACACTAACAGAACACAAACATTAAACAAACCCGAATAAACTAGCAACATATCTAAAACTTGCGTCCACACTGGCGGGACAAGATGCCAACAAAAGTCTATGTAGTTTTGGTTTTATTTCGTGTTTTACCAACAAAACATTTTATCAACTTTATGTTTCACGTAACAAAATCGAAACTACATGACAGTAGATTATTAGGTAAAGTATTCTTCTGATGTTTATAATGGTTTTCACATAGTTTTTAACAAATAAATTCCTTTTAGTATTGACTTTTCTTCCGTCCATAATATGGGTCAGTGTTGTCGCATCTAACAACAGAATGTCCTGCTGGGCGGTAGATTCAAATGGAGAGCAATGGGCTGTAGATAGTTTTCGAGTAGTAATTTTATTGATAAATACAGTGTTGTTGCTAGATATCATCAGAGTCATGATTTCAAAAATGAGACAAGGTGGAACGACGAGGCAAACGAAGTAAGTACAAAAATAAATTTCGTTTGATGTTCTTACAATCGAACCGAAACAATGGATAAGCAGAGTGGTCAAGATATACACAATAATATTCTGTAACAAGAAATTATAAACAATTGTTTTCGAAATAGGATGTAAGAAAATTTTCATTTGGCTTGAAAATTTTGAGACCAAAATTGAATAAGAATAATTGTATACAGGGTGTTACAAATTCAGCTTTCACCATTGGGATTTCGGAAACGGTAAAACATACGAAGTCGGTTAAATTTGTGGGGAAGTTGCGTAATTATGGGTCCAATAAAATGCAGCAAAAAAAAACATAAATACAGTGACTTTCAAAATATTTGGAAACACCTAAATTTTGCGTTTCGGTTTTTATTTTTCCTGACTTTTTGAAGAGATATCCAAAAATAATTTTCACTTTCTCATTGCTACTGTTTATTCTTCACAAGATCACATCACCAGTTCTTCAATGCGACGTTTCGTCTTCGGGTCACTATTATCAACTTCATTTTTTTAAATACGGGACTGGATCTTTTTATTTAAATTATGAAAGAGAACCGAAATCTATGTTCAGCAGTATACAACACTTACTCATTTTCCGACGTTTTGTTCCTTGAATTGACCATCTTCATTAAATTACCTAGCACGTTCCTGTAATTTACTTTTTTTTTTAATTCGGCATAATTCGAAAATGTTAAACGCAATGCCTCTTTTAAAAGTCTTTAAAAAGTGCGGGCTTTAAGAGTCAAATTTTATATGTAGGTATTAATAAAATAAATTTGCTTGTACTGACGATAAGTAGAAATTTGATACAATTATTAGTTTAAAAAAAAAAACAACATAATATTAGTACGTATTAACAATAATTAAGGACAGAAATAGCAATAATAATTTCAAATCTTCAGTTTCTTGGAACAAAAGTAAATTACCGGAACGTACTAGGTAATTTAATGAAGATAGTCAATTTAAGGAACAAAACGTCGGAAAACGAGTAAGTGTTGTATATGACAGAACGTAGATTTCGGTCCTCTTTCATAATTTAAACAAAAAAATCCAGGCCCGTATTTAAAAAACTAATTTGATGATAGTGACCATAAGACGAAACGTCGCATGAAAGATCTGTTGATGCCATCTTGTGGAGAAAGCAAAGTAGCAGTGAGGAAGTGAAGTAGTTTATTTTTGGACATCTCTTCGAACAAAGTCAGGAAAAAATTAAAACCGTAATGCAAACTTTTAGATTGCATATATTTAAAAAATTTTTTGCGGCATATTATTGTGCCCATAATTATGCAACTTTTCCCCAATTTAATTGACTTCGTATCTCTTACCGTTTCCGAAATCAAAAATTTTGGCCAAAGTAATGGAGAAAGCTATTAACCACCACCTTCTAAAGTACCTGGAAGGCTTCAACATTATCAGCGATCATCAATATTGTTTTCAGAAGTCCAGATCATCTGAAGATCTTCTAGCCTATGTCACCCATCTTTGGAACAACGCAATCGAAGATCATGGGGAGTCTCGGGCTGTTTCACTGCATTTTTCTAAAGCCTTTGATCGTGTTTGGTATGATGAACTTCTAAGTAAACTGCGATCATATGGTATGCCCAGTCGATTCTGTGCATGGTTGTCTAGCTTTCTTAAGGACCGCTCTCTGCAAGCGGTGATTAACGGATTTCTCTCAGACACCTTCACCATCAATGCCGGTGTTCCTCAAGGGTCCATATTGTCTTTTACTCTCTTCTTACTCTACATTAACGACCTTCTAGTGGAAACGAGAAATTCGATATTTAGTTTGGCTGATGATAGCACCCTTATCTTATCTTTCTCTTTGAATGCACAAACATCGGCTGCCGACGCACATCTTCGCAGACAGCATGAAGTATCACGCGTCAACAAAGACCTGGAAGAAATTTTGGCTTGGGGTGACAGTAAACAAATCGATTTTAATGCTAAAAAACCCACGCAGCAGTTTTCTCTAAAAAGGTCAACATTACAGAACCGGATATAGTCATGGACGGACACTGAATCCCACTGGCTTCATCTATTAATTTGCTGGGCGTCATATGTCTTGGCATAACCACGTTGTGGCAATCGCCAAGATAGCTTCTTAGAAACTTGGTGTACTCTTGCGAACCAGAAAGTTGTACACACCTCAATAACTTTTGACACTATACAAAGCACAGATTCGATCATCACTAGAGTACTGCTCTCATGTCTGGAGCTCTGCACCCAAACATACTCTTCGGCTACTGGATTCCATCGAAAGGAGGGTCATTCGTCTGATTGGAGACCACGAGCTGACGAAGAACCTCGACCGTATAGAACATCGAGGATAGATTGGGGATTTGACTCTCTTTTACAGATATTTTCATGGAAAGTGCTCGGCTGACCTTGCCCTCTTAATTCCGCCCAGAGCGGCGAATAGCAGAAATACACGACGAACCACTTCCGCCCATCCATATGTGGTTAAGCTTAGTACTACTCAAACTTCATTATTTAAGAATTCTTTTATCTGGAGGACTTCATCCTTATGGAACGACCTTCCCGAGGTCGTTTTTCACACCGAATATAACCTACAACGATTCAAAACCAACGTGAATCGCTTTTTGCGCACACGCACCACTCCCAGAGTGCCCTAAAGGATTTTTCCTATAGTGCTTGTGTTTGATCATAGAAAAAAATTTTTGTAACATTCTGTATATGAAAACGTTTATTATATTTAAATTTCTCCATACTTTTTTTTTGGTAAAGGTATATACATATTGTAGAATACTACATTTTTGCCTTAAATTATTTATTCATTTTTTAGGGCAGCGTTCAGAGCAACTCTGTTTTTGATACCACTCTTCGGACTTCACATATTCATTACCGCAAAGAAAATTGTGATCAATGACACTTGTTTAGCAGAAGATATTTATGATTACTTCCGGTACACTATGGAAGCGAGTCAGGGTATTTTTGTAGCCTTGCTGTTCTGTTATGCCAATACAGAGGTACATATACAGGGTTATAATAAAGAAACGGATCAGGCATTTATATACAGGGTGTTATGGAAATGACGTATTTAAACCGGCAATTCCTGAGATGAAAACAAATTGAAGAAAAATATCCAAGAATGGTGCTTTAATTTAATATGCCCTGTACATGACCTTATGTTAAACCAAAAATTACTACGTGGTGCCCCTGTTCGGAAGGTAAACACAGCAACATATGGCAGTGAATCTTGAACATTGTTGAATAGTGTCATATCTTCAGGGTAAACTCTTTAGAAAGTCAATAACCGTTTAACAGATTTCAAGTTGTTATTTTTCAGGGTACATTATTATAAACTTTTACGTTCAGTTCAGTTCGCTGGGAAACAATCTCTGATTTATAAACTTGAACTGACTCGAACGAACCGCCGCGGAGTTTATATAAGGTCAGGTATGTTCTCATTTGTTCAACTCGAACGACACCCGTCAGATATGGACAACTTAAAAGTTTATAAATGCCATTTACCCGTTAGAAAAAAAAATGCAATTTTATTTACCTTTTCAGACTTATTTAAAACCAACTTAATTTATAAAAAACACCAAGTACTCACATCACAAAATCACATTAGTTTTCGCATCACAACAAATCTAAGTACCGTTCAATCCGAATTAGTATTTTAAAGTGCTACTGTGTAGACAAAAATACGCCCTTATTGTCGAGGAAATAATGTATTTAATATCTAAAAATTTCAAAAATAAATAACACGTTGGTTCTTTCGATCGATGTCGGCCGGCTTCTTTAAACAGCTGATTTTTGACCATCGGGCTAATATTTAAAAAATACAGCGTTGCCACTTTCGATGTTTTATAAGCGACTATCATAAATTGCCAAATTTCCTTCTATAATATTACTTTCCTGTATAATTATAGTCCCTGAAATGGCAACCGCGCTGGCTCTAGTAGCGGAGAGTTCTCGGAAAGAAAGTCCAAGTTGGACTAGACCATTTATTTCAAATGGTAGTTCCTGTCAATTGTTAACATAATTGTTTCATTTTATCTTTAGTAAAGGGTTAATATTCCATAGAAATTAGCGTTTTTATTATTTCTAATGCGAAATGATTAAGTGCTCTTATTCTATGTGTGTTATTGTAAAGTGTAATTATGCGTTAGTGTTGGGGTTTAGTGATAAGCTTATTATGCATTCCCACACTATCATCAGGACACGTGATGAGCATAAAGTTTTTCCCATAGAAAAAAGAACTGAAAGTGTCTGTGCCCTGGATTCCTTAATCGCGTCCTGGATTTACTTTCTAAGTAAGCTAAATATTTATTTTTATAAGAAACTAAAGTTTTACACTTTTAAACAGTTTGGCAACATTGTGCCTGAACATCTGTTGATTACCCAGCTGGGCAATGTAATATGTTCATATATGAATGTGCCGAGGAGTTGTGTGTGGGTTTAGGGGTGAATTACCCCACTTTTTAAACGTTCCATTTAAAAAAAACTGTATGTAGCGCTTCTCTAGGACACCCCAGGAGTCGCCCATTTAAATATAAAACGTCATTTCCATAACACCCTGTAGAATACTTAATGAAGAATCGCTCGAACCCGTCTGATTTATTTGTTCGAAATGCATTTCTGTTAGCAAAAATATATTATATAGGGTGGATCATGAAAATGCTACTTGTATCAACTTTAATTTTTTAAATAGAACATATTTTATATTTTATACATTTTTAAATTCTACAAATACAGAATAATATTCTGGCATCGCAAAGTACTCGACCTTCAAAATGATGTATCGCAAGACCCCTCTTCCTATTTAATTTTCTTTATAACGACAGCGCCCATCCGCCATTTTGAGAGATATTACTGTCATTCTTCCGTCAAACAGTAGTTTATCTTCCCCTATATGCCACACCCAAATTTTGTAAAAAAAAAATTTGTCCAAAAGTCAAAAGTTAGTAATCCGTTTCCAAGCTATAGACTTGGTTGCTTCTTATCGGTTCCTCTAGATTTCTTTAAATAATTTTAAAAAATGTTATTGTATAAGAAAATTTGCTACAGGAACGCTATCCAAATGAAGTTTTAGATAAGACTGTATTCGAATTACATATTTTATTATTATATATAATAATTAATAAGAATCCTGTTGTTATCTATGGCAGGAACTAATTGTTCTGGAGGGACCTATTTCGATAATAATTAATCTTAAATTATTCTATCTTACTGAAGAAGTATTTCATGTTTTGTATTGAAAAAATAATTCAGAAATATAAACGATCTTAATGATTTATATTGATTTTAATTGAGCTGTAATTATTAATTAAATAAAATATACAATTATTTTAGGTCCATAATGAATTGAAAAATGCCTTTAGAAAATTGACGATTCATGTTCATCAAAGATACGGATGGAATATTGGTAGGAAAACAGTATCGAGAAGACGAACCACAACTGCAACATACGTTCAACCGCGGGATTCTAGAAACGAATTTTAAAACCATTCTTTTTATAATTTTTTAAAGCAAAATAAAAATTTAATAATTATTTTTGATTGAAATATACATTGTTTCTTATAAATTGTTGTTGAGGGGTTATTATCATCATTATTATAAATCCACCAGTATACGCGGCAAGGTCATTCAAGCTGATATATATATAGGGTGTGGAAAAAAGATCGGTTACCCGGAATAACTCCGGTGCATCGCATTGCAGCGGAAAATGTCTAGGGAGAAAGTTGTTTAGTTTTGAAGGAGGAATAGTTTGCAACTTAAACTACCCCCCCTCCCCACCCCTCAACCACCGGGCGCGGGTGAGGGTAAGTTAAGATTTTCAAATGGAACCCCATATTTTTTATTAGCGTATCATGTTCTCCGACCAAAAATAAACCTTGTGTCCGAAATATTTTTTTATTCTGGCCGATCCTTCACCAATAATCACCATGAGAAAGACAAAATCAGAACCGTGCGAAAATCAAGTTTTATTGCGGAAATACTCTTTTTCTCTCTTATACAAGCAACTTTTTCCACGGGCATTTTTTAGTACAAGACAGAGAAAAAGAGTATTTCCGGGATAAAACTTGATTTTCGCACTGTTCTGATTTTGTCTTTCTCATGGCGATTATTGGTGAAGGATGGGCCCGAATAAAAAAAAATTTCGGACAAAAGATGTTTATTTTTGGTCGGAAAACACGATACGCCAATAAAAAATATGGGATTCCATTTGAAAATCCTAACTTACCCCCACTCGCCCGGGGTTTGAGGGGGTTAGGGGTGGTTTAAATTGCAAACTATTCCTTCTTCAAAACCAAACAACTTTTTCCCTAGACATTTTCCGCTGCAATGCGATGCACCGGAGTTATTCCGGGGTATCGACCTTTTTCAACACCGTGTGTATACTGTATATGTTATGGTTAAAGTGTTTACTTGGGTAGTTTATAAACTAGATGGATAGTATACAAACTATCCAAATGTCAATGTCAAATTTTGATGGAAAATCAAGTTTCTTCTAAAATAGCTACGAAAATTGGTTGGTCTGTATACTATCCAGCTGGTTTACAAACTATACAAGATTTATCGCGAAAGTACAAACCACAAGAAAAGTACACAAATTAGCCGGTATCTTTGGCTAATTTACAAACTAGTAGGTAGTTGGATAAAATGTGAACTTAATACTGGATGGTTAGTATGTAAACTAACCAATCATCCTTGGTTGATTTAGTTTAAGATAGTAAAATAATTCTTGATCATAAAGTTATTTATAGTGTTGTGATCGCTCGAGCGAAAAACCACGTGATCACTCGATTATTGAAGTAACCGACATCGCTCGATTATTAAAAAAACCGCTCGAGTTATCTATTCAGGCGAAAACCGTCGCTCGTCACTTATTATCTTTCACTCGATACCCGAGCTTCGCTTGACGCCGGCGGAAATGTACCGCTGTAGTGTGATCGAGTTAAAAAACTGCTCGTATATTCGAACAGTTTTTCGCTCGATAGGAAATACTCTAGTTATAAATTCAGGCGAAAAACCGAAAAATATCGCCTGTCACTTGATATACGACCTTTGGTCTACGCGCCGCGCCATCCGATTGGCGACGGTCGAGATTGACGCTGAGCAGGTACACGACATACGTCTTTCTTAAAGGCACATAAACGAGAAGGTGCATATAAAAAAGTATGCCAAATCCCTTAGAGGAGTCATCGCGACATGGGTTTTGTAAAGGTTTGTTTTAACTGGCTACCCAGCGGCGTAGTTTAGGTCTCCGATTGTAAATATTAAAAAACTAAAGGATATAATTTTTAAATTTTTATTATAATCTCGAGAAATCTTCTCAAAAATAACATAATAATAGAAATTGTAAATAAAAATATCAAAACGATCAAAATGGTTAACAAGATAAATTCGTTGGTAATCTCATAGTAGTAAACATTTTTAAATCTAAACAGGAACTTTTTATTATTAAACTCAAGAAGATTTCTTAAAAATATCATACATTAAGTATAGAAAATGTAAATGGTAAATAAGAAAACGAGCAAAATAGTTAACAAAACATAGGTATTCTTAAACATTCAATAAACATTCTTAAATTTAAACAGGAACTTTTAGGTAACTATAAAGACGAATTCAAAAAAATAATCACCTATTTTCTTATTTTGCCAGTCGCTTAACTAAGCCTACATTTTTGAAGGGCACACAGTTTTGAAGGGCACACAGTGGGCACTTGATAATTTAAAGTGGAAGAATTTGACAAGCCATTTTAAATATCTACTTATTTTATGCTCGTAGATTGAGAAAGATGTGAAGAAAAATAACTCCTTGTAATACTTTTTGTTTTAAAAAAGCACAAGAATAAACCCGAACAATAAATATATATTTGTTTGATTTTTTGCAGTTTTTTTGTTTGGTATCGAGACACGTGGTAAAATTTCATTATTCACAAATAAATAAATTCAAGCGATTCACTCGAGCGATTTACTCGATTATTAAAATCGCTCGAGTATCAAGTACTCGATTATTAAAATCATCGGTTTTTCCCAACACTAGTTATTTACAGGTATAACATAACATTGCCATCACTACTCAAAAATCAGTAAAAAAAATAAAAATACTATTTGTGTGACAAAATATTAATAATAAACCTCCAAAACACTGAAATCACAAGACCAAGAAAATTATTATTTATTGGAGCAAGTTGTACTGTTGTGGTACTTGCTGTTACATGTATATGATGACGCAAGATAATTACACTTTTTATCTGTGCAATTCTTCTTGCATTGCATCGCTCATAACCTTGGGTTTGTTCGGGTTATAATACCTCGGACAAGAATAGGGAGATAGTTCGCTTATCGAGACGGACAGTCGTGTTTATAGTCGTTTTTTTTTTATTGCTTATTTATAATATAAGTAGACCTTGTACGAATAATGAACAGCGAGAGTGATGGGTTAAATATAAGTCGTAAAAAAAGGCAATCAATACATTACTCAATGGGATCATTATCAGCCTCCAACGAACTAAATAAAATCATTGGCGTGGATACAAATAAAAAAGGATTAGAGATAAAAACATATCTCGAGAAACATGAAAAAAGGAATATACAGAGTGCTGATATAATACAGGGGGAATCAAATAATTATACGATTTCAACTGCTTCTGGATAAGGGTTTTAAACCCAAAAAAGCAATTTTAAGAACACCCTCTAAGAAACCCACTGAATTACCAGAAGAAGACACAAAGCGATCTCAGAAAAGACAACGATCCAATTCAAGTCCCAGTCTCGAAGAACGATATAACATCCGAAAGGAATCAGATTGTTTCTTGGATTTGGACATAAATGAGACTGCATTAGAAGAAGCCACCAGTGAAATCTTCAAAAAATCCTAAAAATGTTAACAATAATACAAGAGCATCAGACGATAATTAAAATAAAGGATCAAGACGACCCGAAAATTGTACTTAAAGAAATAAAACAAAGACTAAACAATACTGGAAATGGCTCCCAAGAGTTCACAAACGTCAAGAAATTATTAGTGGAATGTGAAGACAAAGCTCAGCAAAATAAACTCAAAGAAGCATTAGAAAAAGACACAGTTAAAGAGCTACAAAATACTGATCCCTTTGTGATGTTAAATGGAATTGAAAAAGGGTATGAACCCGGTGAATTTATTTCAGTACTTGTTGCTGAAAACCCAGAACTCCAAAAGCTTATTGGGAATGATCTTAGTTGAATAATTAAGTTCATAACAAGGAGAGCGGTTTTTAGATGGCTAATGCAGAATGGGAAAGTAAACTTCGACTTGACCAAAGTATATGTCCAAGAATACTATAACATCGCAATTTGCTATAAATGTTGCCTTTTTGGACACGTTTCAAAATACTGTAAAAACATACTGTGCTGTCACAAATGTGGTGGAACGCATGAAGCCAAAAATAGTCCCGGAAATATTCCTCTGGATTGCCCAAACTGTAAACGTCTGAATTTGCGAGAGCGAACGCATTTCAGCCAGAGATTCAAAAGGGCTAGCCTTTCTGATAATCGAGAAATATCGACAATTTACAGAATACGGGAATAAAGAAGCAAACAATACTTAAGAATTTTTTATAGGCACGCAACAAGGGAAGTAGGAACGATCATTTGTATACCAGAACATTGGAAATCTAGGAACCAATTACAACAAATAGCTATAAAGGATTTCAATTTAGCAGCCTCTTATTGTAGAAATGATGGTGAACATGGGGGCATACACTGCACTGTATGTAAATAAGCAGATCCAATTTAAAATGGTTAAACAGTTCAACTCTTTGTCTCAGAAAGGTGAATTTGAGTGTTGCGGTGTCGAGTGTTCTCAAAGTAATCAAAGAACTGCAATCGTTTCTATATATACACCCCATCAGGTAATAAAGAATTATTTTTTAGGCAGCTAGAATTACTTTTAGGGAGCTTGGTATCTTATAATGTTGTTTTTGTGGCAGGAGACTTTAATATTGAACGCACTTAAAGACTCGTTGTTCGGTTCTTAATTGTAGAAAATTAATCAATAACAGCCTCATTAAAGTTTGGAATACCCTCTATAAATTTTTTTTCATATATTTAATTTTTAAACTTTCTAATAAAGTCATTAGATTTACCCTTTGTGGTCTGCGTTAAATTAATTTCGGGTTTAGGTCTTTCCGCATTATTCACTTCAATTTTTTGCTCTAAACTCAAAGAGCTAAAGTTTTTTTTTAAATAATCCACCGTCAAATTATTCATTTTAACTTAATAAATATATAATATTAAAATATTAAAACATACATGGGCGAAAACTAGATACACGAACAGAAAACGGCGCGGCGCACACTAAAATTGTGCGCCTTTCCCATGTTAAATCGCCATAGCCCCTCTATCCCCCGCTGCCACCCGTCACCTGTTACTACAGAGAAACTGCATTATGCCCCGCCTACTTAATCGCACATGCGAGCAAGTCTCTTCATAATCGTCATTAACCTCGACCGAGGCACGGTTGCCGAATCGAGAGCCTATAATATACAATTTGGTTGACGGTACGATAAAATATTAGGGAGGGTGGGACCTTATACGATTAATAATATTCGATTAATAAAATTAATATTTTTTTATTCGTTTTGGGGTGCACGTGCGCATGTGCTCCTGTGGAAGAACCGTCACTGGTTAGGAAGCACCATTGTAACTTTTAGAGGTTACTAAATAACCAATTTCGATTTCTGTCGCGTTGATTTCTTGGGTAAACTATGTATCGAGCAAATATGACAATTACAACATGCCATAAGTAATTAAGATTTATTGCTGTCAACTTGACAATGTTCTGTTATTGTATGCCAATGGCAAGATTTTTAGAATAATTATCATCTTTATGAATAATATTAGCTCCGTGACAAGTTGTGGAGCGAGTATCGGTGTTCATATTCGCAAAATATTTTATTTTAGGGGTAAGTCCCAAATATATTGAATCCCTCTCGGACCATTAAGAAGAAGTACTAATACGTACAATCTTACACATTCTTAGCACTCATTATACAGGGTGTTATGGAAATAACATATTATATTTAAATGGGTGACTCCATGGGTGTCCTAGAGAAGCGCTACATATTTTTTTTTTAAATCGACCGTTTTAAAAGTGGGGTAATAAACACTCTTACTCACAGGTCCGTCCGCGCTACTATACAGGATTTCAGCCAGAGCCAATGGCAATGTTGCCAAACTTAATGTAAAACTGAAATTCCTTATAAAATTATAAAAACAAATTATTTTCTACCTACTTGTATTTATCTTTATACCTAAAGAGCGAGGAAATCCAGGCACAAACACAATCGTTTTTTTTTTCTTTTTCATGGAAACACTCCTGGAAACACTTTATATACACACAGTAATAGTGAAACAGAACCGATAGTCTAGCTTTTGAAAATACAATAATACAGATTATTAGATTTTATTACACGCGACGAAATTTGATGTCCAGAAGAAACACGTCAATAAAAACAATATTCAAAGATTAATTATGGACGGGAAAGATACACGCGTAAACCGAAAAAACAGAGCGGATTGCTGAGAGTGTGTTGGTGATCGACGAGACATAACGTATCCGGCCGCTGGTTGATCTTCAACAAACAGACGCAAGCGTGCGGCGCTATATGAAACTACTTCGCTCTGCCGGTGTAAGGCGTCAAGAGGTCATTGGCATATTACCTAGTGACGTACGTGGCTATTACTATTCCATATGTTTTTTCGGGTTGTTTTGAATATAGACCGTCGTAAATGTTCTTCAATTAATTGTACAAAAAGGTATTACAGAATGGAAAAGTGTGTCTTTCTGCACGTGCCATAAACTTGAAGGAAGGCATGCGCATTAAGAAGCCAGCTAATATCTTTTTGCAATACTTGCAACTTGCAAGACATGCCAAAAAACGGCTCTGCTCGATTTTTGTTGCAGTTTCTGCTACAAGTCTGGTGGAAAACCAAAAATAAAAGTTACTAAATATTAACCTTAAAATACATCTCGTGCGTTTATTGTTGGTCGTTCATCGTGTTTATTTATATAGTATTCTTATTCAGATTTTCGTTGGGTTTTGCTGAGTTTCAGCGTCGTATTTTGATAGTTTCACGATACTTTTTTTGCTTGGTGGCAGCTCTCGCCGCTGAAACCTTAACTGCAATGGAATTGCCGACTTATAAAACAATTCGCATGACATATTGCTTGCAACGCTCATGCCAAAAATTAACATGCTGCAACAAAATTGCAAGAGGATTTCCCCGATTCTAATGCTGGCTATAGTGTGCGTAACTAATAATAATTAGGTTAGGTAAAGACGGTGGTTCCATGGTTAAAGCGGCAGTCATGGCGTTACTGTCCACTGTCCAGCGTCATGCAAATATAGGGAATAGTGAAAATGAATCATCCCTGCCAGGGCCGTATACAACGTGTCCAAGATAAGGAGGGCCAGTACAGGGATCTCGGAAACCGTAAGAGATAATATGGAGGTAAAGTTGCACTTTACGTGCCTAATAATATGCCGTTTAGAAAGTTTTAAAATTCCGAGTAGTTCCGCGAGATATCCGAAAAAAAACGAAATTCTGAAAAATCGTTTTATTGTTTTCCTTATCAACTTTCTTTTTAATACGGTCCTGTTTTCCTGATATGCAACAATGTATGACACATTGTGGTTTAATGACGTTCCGAGGGTGTATTGAACAACATCAGGAAATTTTAGGATACGGTCCTGTATTTCTCCTAATTGCATAAATAATATCTTATAAGTAAGCTCTAAATTTTTTACTTATGTTGGACAGTTCAATAAATAACAAATAATTTAATAATAAACCACAAATAAGTGAACAAAAATCATTCCATAACAGTAATAAAACGAACAACGAAAAAAGTAAGAACTACATAATCAGGTGTTCAAAATGATTTCCGTTATTCTCTAAGCACAAATAACATCTTCTAACACATAACAGTTTTTTTGAGATAAAATAAAACATGGGATAGAATATCAAACTTTTCAGCATTTGTAAATTTATGTTCCATATTTTCTGGAAAATAGAAAACCTCTTAAAACGCTCTCAAACGATCACACTGAGAATGTCAAGTGAAACAAATCACGCATCACCATCTTAATTTTTTTGTTTCAAGCGCCTACATTTCTTTTAAATCCCGAATCAACGGAAGTTTGAAATAATGTTTCTGTATTTTGTTCACTTATTTGTTGTTTATTATTAAATTATTTGTTATTTATTGAACTAGTCCAACATAAGTAAAAATTTAGAGCTTACTTATGAGATATTATTTATAAAATTAGGAGAAATATAGGACCGTATCACAAAATTTCCTGATGTTTTTCAAAAAACCCTCGAAACGTCATTAAACCACAATGTGTCATACATCGTTGCATTTGGAAGATCAAATCTATCAAATTTCAATATCAGAAAAACAGGACCGTATTTAAAAAAAGTAAGTTGATAATGGCCCTTCGAAGACGACTCGTCGGATTACAAAACAATTAACGCTCTTAGATAGAGCGGAAAAAGTGGCAATATAAAAGTGCAATTTACCTTAGAATTTGATCTAAAAAAAAAACAGGAATTTCGTTTTTCCGGATAACTCCGGAACGCGAACGGCATATTATTAGCCACGTAAATGGGCAACTTTACCTCCAGTTAACCGACTTCGTATCTCTTACGGTTTCCGAGATCCCTGTACTGGCCCTCCTTATCTTGGATACATTGTATACAGAGTTCTAAAGGGGGGGATTGTACCCAAGGGCTGTAGGTACCTTCGGGAATGGAACTATCAAACGAACGAGGAGAGAAAAATTTTAAAAAAAGCCTTAATCATGTATAAAAGTGTCACTTAGTCTAACAGCTGTCAAATTATTTAACATTAACATTATACCAGGTGCGTCAATAATGAGGAGTTATTTATTTTAAATTTTAAATACTATAGGGTTATTCTTACAGGGTGTGCAACTTATAATCGGAACAAGATTATATTTTCAGTATTTCTGAATTGATTGTTGGGAATTTTGGTGTAGCTATACTTTCTAAGGTGCACTTCTCGATAGCTTAAAATTTTAGTTAACTCGTTCGCGTACGAATTTATAGGGTATTAAAATAATAATTTAAAGAGTACCTTTAGCGATTATTTTATTTCAAAACTAATATCAGAAGTCGATCTGGTATTCCTCAAAGCGACAAAATATAAAATTTCAATAAATTGACGCAACTAGTGGCGTGGGTATAACCAATTTGATTTTTATTTCTTTTTAAAAATATTTACATCAAAAATAAGGAACAAGTTAATTAGCAAAAATGTTGTTTAAATGTTTCATCTAAAAATACTATACGTTAAAAGCAGTGGCGTACTATATTTTCTCCTATTAAATTACATTTTCTACATAGGATATCCAATTCTTGTAATCTGAAAAAAATGTTTCACTATAAACACTTGATGCAGTCGCAGATATAATATTTTCTTGCCTTTTATGATAGAAGCTAAAAATTTTCTTGCTGCGTTTCACCGGTCAAATGAATTATTTGTTTTTAGAACGTTTTGTTGCAATAAATAATAAACCGTAGGGAGCTAAAAACAATAGAGGTGCAAACAAGGACGGATTAAAAACAATTTTTTTTAAAGTTACGGTCAGGACCTACTTCCGGTCCGGGATCCAGCCAAAAATGGTGGCGTTGGTTCCGGTATCCGGCATTTTCAAAAAGTGGATCCGGTGTATATGAACTTTCCCACTTAGAATTAGTCCAGGAATCACCAATTAAAATAAGATCATCTCATTAAGTAACTCCCTGTATATTTTGTGAGAAGAAATATGAAACGCAATAGAGCAAAACTTTTCAGTTGATCAGACGCATAAAAACCCAAAACAATTTCCCTCCCCTGTTGAACAGAAGAAATCTCATGTAATATTTGAGGTGGCTGAATATAGGCTCCCCTGTACATTTTATAGAAAAACTGCATTATAACTTCTTGAAGAGACCGATATAATAAACCCATGTGCCGAGTACATACATTTTGGTGAGCCAATCCTAAGCTATTCAATTAAACGTGATGCCAAAACACGAAACTCTCATAGTTCAGGTAATACAACAAGCAATAGCAAATTAAATTTTGATATTTAGTGTCAGGACAATGTTTTCATTATTCATTATGTCCAGCCTTTTGTTAATTTTTGGCAATAGCGACTTGGTAATTATTTGCTGATGTTTGTTCGGGGTTGTTCCGAGTATTACCTGTACTATGATGAGAGTTTCGTGGTTTTGACATCACATTTAATTGAATAACTAAAGATGGGCTTAACAAAATGTATTCAAACTCGGCACATGGATTCATCATGTTGGCCTCTTCAAGAAGTTATAATGCAGTATTTCTATAAATTATACAGGGGAGCCAATATTCAGCCACTTCAATGATTACACGGGATTGCCTATGTTCAATTTAACCATGTATCATCCGGTATATGTGAATCATCATTCCATTCAATGGCTTTTATAATCTGGATACCCTAAAATGTTAAGATCTTTAAACGTGCGATTAAAAGACAATGTTTTACTAAAAAATATCATCAATAAATATCAGATAATACTTATAAATATAATGTTTAAAATTCAGGTGTCTCGAATAATAATTTAAGGTTTATCAACCTTACATGTCTTTAAAAACAAATTAAACATATAAATTTTATTTATTCTAAGCGGTGCTCTGAAGGTACAGTTTAGTCTTTTGAAAGCAATGACCTGTTGTCTTGTTTTTAGTGAGTGCGGGGCAGCAGCTATAAAATTTTGAAAAGAAGAATAATAATAACGTAAGTGGATAAGTTGTATTTAAAATTAGCTACTATTTTTCAAATGAAGAGACAACATTTTTCTTGATTATTAATGATTACCATTTACGATATTTTAACTAAAAAATGTTAAGCGGGGTACAGAAAAAGTTTTTTTTTACTGAAAAAAGTTTAATATTTTCGCTGGAAATCGAACCCATTACCTTTCACTTACCAATTGCGATATTGTCCTAGTGGCATTTGAACATTTCCGTATCAAGAGCAAGGGGAGAAAAATATATAAAAACCATGCTAAAAAACGTCTTACCATAGGCGTGCTCAAACTATAATTTATTAAGTGGAAATTAAATAAATATGCTATGTTGATTCCCCAGTTGGATTATTTATGAAAATTCAAAGCTATATTTTTCTTCCTAAAAATGACCTTCTGACGGGGATTATTATTTAATTACTAGTCCCCTCTTCTTTACGTACGTTATAAATATTTGCCACGATTTATTTTGCGCTGCTTTTCAAGTGCTACTTTCTATTTATTATCTGACCAATCACGTAATTTATAGAAAAAAACCTTAGCAAAACGCCAACGCCGCGCCGCGCGCCGGTATAATAAACAAACACAAAATTTCACGCTACTGTAGAAACAAACTTACTTAAACTGTTTTTAACGCGGCTATGAAGGGCGAAACTATCCAGGGTGTTCGCTAATTAATGCGACATGGAGAAACCACAGACTCCTTACGTGAAAATATTAGGATTTAATTATATACTTACCTATATTCGAAAGTTGATATTAACTGAGATACAGGGTGTGTGTGTGTGTTTTTTATGATCAAACACTATAGGAAAAATCCTTTAGGGCACTCTGGGAGTGGTGGGTGTGCGCAAAAAGCGATTCACGTTGGTTTTGAATCGTTGGAGGTTATATTTGTTGGGAAAAACGACCTCGGGAAGGTCGCTCCATATGGATGAAGTCCTCCAGATGAAAGAATTCTTAAATAATGAAGTTCGAGGAGTACTAAGCTTAACCACATATGGATGGGCGGCAGTGGTTCGTCGTGTAGTTCTGCTATTCGCCGCTCTGGGCGGAATTAAGAGGGCAAGGTCAGCCGAGCATTTTCCATGGAAATATCTGTAAAAGAGAGTCAAATCCCCAACCTGTCTTCGATGTTCTAGGCTGTCGAGATTCTTCGTCAACTCGTGGTCTCCAATCAGACGAATGGTCCTGCTTTCGATGGAATCCAGTAGGAATCCGTAGAGTATGTTTGGGTGCAGAGCTCCAGACATGAGAGCAGTACTCTAGTGATTGTCGAATCTGGGTTTTGTATAGTCTCAAGAGTTATTGAGGTATGTATGACTTTCTGGTTCGGAAGAGTACACCAAGTTTCGGAAAGGCTATCTTGGCGATTGTCACAACCTGGTTATGCCAAAACATGTTTCCTCCCAGATTGACGCACACCAAATTAATAGATGAAGCCAGTGGTATTGCGTGTCCGACCATGACTATATCCGGTTCTGTAATGTTAAAGCTTTATAGAGAAAACTGCTGCCTGGGTTTTTTAGCGTTAAATTCGACTTGGTTACTGTCACCCCAAGCCAAAATTTCTTCCAGGTCTTTGTTGAGGCGTGATACTTCATGCTGTCTGCGAAGATGTGCGTCGGCAGCCGATGTTTGTGCATTCAAAGAGAAAGATGAGATAAGTGTGCTATCGTCAGCAAAACTAAATATCGAATTTTTTGTTTTCACTAGAAGGTCGTTAATGTAGAGTAAGAAGAGAGTGGGAGTCAATATGGACCCTTGAGGAACACCGGCATTGATGGTGAAGGTGACTGAGAGAAATCCGTCAATCGCCACTTGCAGAGAGCGGTCCTTAAGAAAGCTAGACAACCATGCACAGAATCGACTGGGCATACCATAGGATCGCAGTTTACTTAGAAGTCCCTCATGCCAAACACGATCAAAATCTTTAGAAATATCCAGTGCAACAACCCGAGACTCCCCATGATGTTCGATTGAGTTGTTCCAAAGATGGGTGACATAGGCTAGAAGATCTCCAGTTGATACTTTTCTCATATTTAATACGTACAAAAGGTATACTAATTTCAGGTCGCCCCCAGAGTTACCGTTTCGGAAATATTTGAATTTAAATTGTTTAGTGTACCCTGCCCAATTATTATTAATTTGCAAACAAAATTTTTTTCTCAAAGTAAACTATGAGAAAACAAATGAAATTTAGAGATGATGTTGCTATGGAACAGAAAATGTTTCATTTTTGAGTTTATCGTAAGTTCTCTTTTGATTGCTGTTGGTTTCTATCGACACAATATTTTCTAGGGTTAAAGTTATTTTAATTAAAGTAAATTAAAGAACAATGCAATTGTTGTATTTATTATTCCCAATTGCCATTGCTAGAACATTAATTATGTGATAATAATCAACAAAATATCATTTGCTTGCCTGAGCTAACGCACTAAGCAATTTAAATGCAAATATCTCCGAAACGTTAACTCTGGGCGACCTGAAATTAGTATACCTTTTTTACGTAATAAATATGAGAAAAGTATTAAGTATTTTCATTAAAAACTTAAATACACTGAGGCACAAAAAAGTTATGACCTAATGAATGTGTGACAGCGCCCCCTATATTGTATATTAAAATTTCACCAAAAAATCCGTTTCTCATTCTAAAAAAACCATAATTGCCAAATTTTGTAAAAACCGTTGGTTTCTATCAAAGTTATTAGAGAACAACAAAAATGAAGTTAACTTTAACACCCTGTATCTCAGTTAATATCAACTTTCGGATATAGGTAAGTATAATTAAATCCTAATATTTTTACGAGTAAGGAGTTTATGGTTTTTCCATGTCCCAATAATTAGCGGACACCCTGTATAAGAAATAAAATTAAAGTAATGAAGTTTTTGTTTCAGTGTAGTATGTCAAAGTTGATAAAACACATTTAATGATATATTTTATGAAACGTATAATGAGTCGGTATAACAAATTATCGTGAATTTATTTACATTTGAGTCAATTTAGATCTAATTATTTCTTGGTAGCTTAAGATGATGATCCCAAACAATCCCAAATTAGCAATCAGAGCCATCTGTGTTGCATTAATTAAAAAATTTGCCGCTTTTTGGCAGGTTAGAAAGAGACGAGAGTCATCAGCTGATCAATATTTCTTTTCGTGAAGTTTTAGCTGTTACTAATAAAGTTTTTTAGTTAATTTATTGATATTTAGATTGTGTGACATGTCGATTAGGGTATCAACAAGTTTTAGGAAGATCTGTGGCAAAAATTTGAAAATTGTTCATATTTGAAATTGTTATTATTATTCTATAACATTATATTTTTTGACGCAATTTTTTCATAGCGTGTTCAAATCCTTTAACTTTACGAATCCAGTTTTAGATTAGAAAAAAACTAAATATATTTGGCTAAACGTTCGCATAAAATAGTACCTGCTTGGCAACCTGTAATTAAACGCAGCTCTTAACGAAAGGCTATGGAAAAATCTTGAATGGTGTCGCCACTTAGCAAGAGACAGACCGGGGATACAGTGTTGCCATATATCTGAAGACAATGAATAGACGTTTATTTTATGTCATTTAAATATTTTGGAAAATGATTACTTTAGTGTAGACTTGTGCCTTGGAATGATAACCTGAATTTTAGTTTATAAAAAATATATGTTTTAATGATTCTACAGGGAGCAACAAAAGATATTTTCTTCCTTTGGGGGATGTCGTTGCGCGTGAAAATGGGAAAGTCGGTTCTACTATTTACGCTTCACTATATTTACAAACAATATTACAAATATTTACAATGAACTGAAAACGGGGTTCGTCATCGGCACTCAGAGTGCCGCGTTGGCTAGCTGAAATCGAGGAACTCTCGTTTCGTAATTTGCCTTTTTGGCAAGTCTCAAAAATCTTCTAAGAAATACCCTGGTTATAGAGGCTGCTTATTTGACTTAACCGAATTGTTTAGTTTTATCACTGGCCGGAAGGTTCAGGCGCCATGAATAAGCAAAGAGCAGATGTTTTATTGCGGACACGTACAACTGCATTGATTTTATTAACATAATACTTGTTATTTTTAATATTTTGTGTGTATGTGCGCTAAACTTCCCATGATTTCTTAACTCCCTGTGGAAAAATTGGACGGTAGAATTTAGCTCCATTGTATTTTGTTTTCAAGTATGACTTTTTCTTAACATAATGTTT
Organism: Barypeithes pellucidus; assembly: GCA_963991005.1. Classification (NCBI taxonomy): domain Eukaryota; kingdom Metazoa; phylum Arthropoda; class Insecta; order Coleoptera; family Curculionidae; genus Barypeithes; species Barypeithes pellucidus. The sequence goes on from OZ022559.1 coordinate 41,423,793, forward strand.
TCTAGTTCACGTCATTATCTGATTTTCACAAGAAGATACAAATTTTGAAAGAAAGTTGTGCAGTTTTTCAATTTTATTCACAATTCACAACATAACATTATTTTATCGAGTAGCATGAACAAATATCCAAAAATTAACAGCGTGTACTGCAACCTCGTGCTCTAATCACTTCTACCATATGACATGGGGCAAGCTTTCAATGCAGTTCTAAATTGGTTTAAGGAGGAATAATTCCTCATTCTTCAGGAAGGACAGTTCGCAGATCTGGCAATATCCCATACATGTTCAATTGCATTTAAATCGAATGTTCACCTCTTCTAAATACCCAGTTACTACTCGTAAACTAGGAAGAAGATAAAAAAAATAAATGCAGTGGGTATTAAAACATGTTTAAATTTTTGTGCTTTAGATGTTTGGTTCACTATTAATAATTTATATTATAATTATGTGAGATATTATTTTATATGATTTTTTACAAAATGAGACGCTATGAGAGATAAAAGTTGCAGGCAGTATATATTTAACCAGTTTCGGTTAATATTGGAAGATAAAGGGAAATAAGGCTACCATTGAAAACTTTTTAGCTAAGAAAATTTATACTAAAGGAGTTAATTCAAGTTCTGAGCAAGCAGCTTTTAAATATGGAATTTGACAACAGGTCAGAGCAGGAAGAAAAATGTATATTATTCAGAATATCCCATTAATAAGCAAATAAACATGTAAAGGTTCAACCAAATATATCATTAATTTATTCACAATTTAAGCGACATTACTATCAAGAATCCATTAATAGGCTGTTAATTTGTTGACTAAAAAATGCAGTAGACGTAATTAAAAAACAATTTTTCCATCTAAACTACTTATAGATACCTACAAAAAGTTTGCAACAAAATTAATACTACAGGGTGTCCCATTTTCGACACTTTTATAGGCTATATCTCCGTACTTGTCAGTGCTATCAAAAAAGTAATGTAGGTGGTATGTGCTCTTTTTGGGTAAAACTTAAAATGGTAAAATAAAAATTTGAACATTTTCGCTCGCTTAAGAGATTCGAGAGAAAATCAAAAAATTATAAATTTCAAAATTATCCTATATTTTCTTAGTTAAAAAAGATACAGAAAAATGTGTTATACAGAAGTTTCTTTATAATGATTGTTGAATGATCTGCAGTTTTCAGAATAAGTATACGGGGTCAGGTAAAGAAGTTATCGGACCTAACCTCAATTTTTTAAATGGAACACACTGTATATTTATATATACAGGGTGGTTGATTAGTGCGAGGAAGTCAAATATCTCCGTTGTTCTTAAAAACATCGAAATTTATTAAATACAAAGGTTCTAGGATAAAAAAAGCGCACATTTTAAAAATATTTTTGGATATACAGGATGCTCCAAAAAAAAACGGAGCATCATATAAGTAATTTTTTTTAAATAGTACCTCCATTTCTTTTTGTCTCATCGAATTCGGCATAAAATTTTACATAAGATATGGTATTTTATTTTGGTAATTTATACGACGTTGCCAGATTATTCAATTTTTCCTAAAACTTTCTCGAAAAACATCATATCAAAAAAAATTATTTTAAAATGTAACTAATTTAAACTAAAAAAACCTTAGAGGTTTCCGAATAATTTTACTAAAAAAAAAAAGCATCAATATCGTATACAGGGTGTTTTTTACATCGGTACAAAAATGTAGCAATCTTAAGATAAATATTACTCGATTTTTTCAAATAGACCCCCCTGTTTATTTAATATTGCAGTTAACAGATAATTTCAACCTCGTTAAATAGGTAATTATAATAAATGCTCTAAAACGTAACGTTCTTTTAATATTTTATGTTTTATTTAAAAATGTGAAAATATCGGCACTTTCAATAAGTTGGCCATGAGTTGAACAAAAAAAATAATAAACTAAATAAAAAAACTATAACAAGTGTTCAATATGACCTCCATTAACATCTAAACAGATGATCCACTAACTTCATTTAATACATTGTTGTTGATATTCCGAAAAACTGTAATGCGGTTTTTCATATTCTCTTTTGTTGTTGGAGGCACTTTATACACTTCATCTTTGACGAATCCCCACAAAAAGAAGTCCATTTTGTTAAATCTGGAGATTGAGGTGGCCATTGAAATGGTACGTATAAGATGGGTTTGTCCACAATGGTGTAGTAAAACTTAAATTACATATTTATTTATTCGTAGAATCTAAGAATACAGATTAAATATTCCCTCTAATGGTCTTCAAACGCTCGTTACGAATAAACCAGTAGTAAATATTTAATGTAACAATTCTTTACGTTTTCTACCACGTGACCATTCTGTTTTCGTATATCTAAGCTCCAACATAAACACACCCTTAGAAAAGACATACCTACCTACCACCTTATTTCCTTATCTTATAACACTGATACATTTTTTCAAACCGATTGTGTCGAATATTGTCTTCGGGATTGTTTAGATCAGATGGGCTAAATTTAATTAATAACATCAAGATAAGTTGACAAGGTGTGAGCGATTAATATCAGATTTAAAAAAATTATATTTAGTGGTACCTATGTATATCGATTTCAATAACTATTCTCTTTGTTGAAGATAATGTTAGATGTTAGAATGTGGAAGATTTTTACGAGCATTTTTACATTCCTGCTGCTGACGCTATCAATAGCAACTGCATACCAAGAAGAGCGAAGCGTTTTAGACATGTATGTTCCTCTATTGCGTGCATTCAAATCGCTTGCATTTAACTTGATTGAAGCAAAGTCAAAAACTAGGGAAACTCGACGAATTTTAAGACTGAATAGGGTACGTATTTAATTATAATACTTTCATTTCCCAAGTTCTTAAGTATCTGAATGAAAATAGTGATTCATTCAGTTACCTCTTTAATTTAGGGCCCTACTTGTTTGGATATACTAGATGTGACTCCTAAGCAGAGCCCGTAACTTCAGGGTGTAATTTTTCATGATATTTGAAGAAAAAAGTTCTTATGAAAATGTATCCGAATTTCTTTTGTTTAAATTAAAAATTATATAATTTATTGTTAGCTTATAAAGAAACGTCCCTACTATCATTTTCAAATTCTTGTAGGTACTAAGATTGTAACTTTCTTTCTAATTGTTTCACTTAAAAAATTTAAAAATCAATTTTTTTAACTACACTATGCCAATTAATTATCGAATATTAAAAAATTCACGTTCCAATTAAGTGGTGATTTCGTTAATAATGAACCAATTTTAATAATTTATTTTAAAATAGATTCTAAAGCTTAGGGCAGAATAGTTTAAGTCCTGACATGTCTGATTGTACGGGGTAACGCATAAAATCTAGATGCTTGCAGATATCCTAAAATTTAAATTTGACATAAATCTTACATAAACATTTTATCTAATATATCTTTTAAACTAAACCAAGATACACTTGGTATAAAACTGTGTATTTTCTTTGATATTGCGGATATCAGAGAAATTAAAGAAACATAATGTTTAGAAAATATGAGGCTACAGTATGATTTCATCATACACCCGTTGTTGTTGCTAATGCTCCCTACAGGGTGTCTCAAATTTAATGTAAAAAAACTATACTCATTTTTGCACGCTGTATAAGCCTAAAACTGAAATCTGAATAAAAAATTCTATCACAGTGCAATTACCAAAGAAAAAAGCCACAATTCGAAAGAAAAATTAGCAAAATCGATTTATCGGTTCGCGAGAAAATCAAGTTTGATATAGAGCATAATTTTTGGTTGTGCGTTATTTTTGCTGCTAAGTGTATATCTTGGTTAGACACTGGCCCGAAAGAATCGCCATTCCATTCGAGCTAAAAAAAACAATTTCTTCTAAACACGTTATACCGAGTGTTTCAGAAAGAACGCTCACCCCTATAACTTTTTTATTGTTTAAGGCCGGTATTAGACTATCAAATATATTTGAAAAAGATCTTTTATAAAATATTTTGTAGCATTTCTTTGATAATATTTCTTTTATAAAAGTTTTTACTAGTATTACACTGTCAAAGAACTTTGACAATTTTTGAAGGGACTTGTCAAGTTTTTACAATTAAAAATGAACGATAGACGTGCATTAGCTTGTCTAGTGTTAAGTGCTGCCGTGATTACAATGTGTTTAGTATTAAAAAAGAAAAAAAAGAGCCAGCCGCCTTTGGGTAAGGCCCTGGATGGCAAGACGTAATTTAAGGGGTATCCACCATAATCTCCTTCAGGAGTTACGAGTTAAAGGTATTAGGAGTTATAAAAACTATTTAAGAATGGACGAGGACACATTTAACTTTATTGTTATAAAGATATCACCATTGATATCCCGACAGAATACACATTTAAGGAATTGTATCAGCGTTGGGGAATGCCTTAGGGTTACCCTTCGGTTTTTGGCAACAGGAGTGAGTTATGCCAGTTTACAGTACAGCAGTCGTATACCTCAATGTACCCTTTCAGGCATAATCCCAGAAACTTGCAGGCAAAAAATGAAAATAAATAAATAAATATATCCAGTTTTAATTTCGGTTTTTGTAATCCGGGTGTTGATGGTTGTACAATATTTCGAACCTTTCATACTCCGAAATTAGCAATTTTGTTGTTGAAATGCACCAGACAAACTTATTTTCCGCCATGGTATTATATACCAATACCAGTCGCAGTTAATGTCAAATTTATGCCTTATTGTCAGAAAATGAGGTTACCACCGTTACCAATCAACTATAAAATCTTTTATAAAAGATAATCGACTGTTGTTATCTTTTATAAAATATCTTTTATAAAATAAATATTTTATATTTAAAAATATATAATATATTTAAAATAAATATTTTATAAAAGATATTTTATAAAAGATATCAACAGTCGATTATCTTTGATAAAAGATTTTATAGTTGATTGGTAACGGTGGTAACCTCATTTTCTGACAATAAGGCATAAATTTGACATTGACTGCGACTGGTATTGGTATATAATACCATGGAGGAAAATAAGTTTGTCTTGTGCATTTCAACAACAAAATTGCTAATTTCGGAGTATGAAGGTTCCAAATATTGTACAACCATCAACACCCGGATGACAAAAACCGAAATAAATGACTGGATATATTTATTTATTTATTTTCATTTTTTGCCTTGCAAGTTTCTGGGATTATGCCTGAAAGGGTAGGTACATTGAGGTATGCGACTGCTGTACTGTAAACTAGCATAACTCTCTCCTGTTGCCATAAACCGAAGGGTAACCATAAGGCGTTCCTCATTGTTGATACAATTCCTTAAATGTGTATTCTGTCGGGATATCAATGTTGATATCTTTAAAACAATAAAGTTAAATGTTTCCTCGTCCATTCTTAAATAGTTTTTATAACTCCTAATACCTTCAACTCGTAACTCCTGAAGGAGATTGTGGTGGACACCCCTTAAATTACGTCTTGCCACCCAGGGCCTTACCCAAAGGCGCCTGGCTCCTTTTTTTTCTTTTTTTAATACTAAACACATTGTAATCACGGCAGCTCTTAACGCTAGACAAGCTAATGCACGTCTATTCACGGGTACTAACCAGAATGCACTGTTGTCTAGATTCCAGATGCCATCGCTCCTTAACCGCAGATACCTCATGTTTATGCAGTTTTTGTATCGTATTTGCTGTTCGCTCATCGATTCCCCGGAGCTGCTGTCTTGTATTCTTTTCCATGTTCCTCTTCGTTCAGTTAGGGTTTGTCCGTCTTTTATCTCCCAACTCCCTCCTCTAACTTTCTGATTAAAACACCTGTATACCAATCCATGTTGATTTTCAATAATACCCTTAATGACATTGATGTATTCGGTTTGTCCAATACCCAATTTACTAAACTTATAAAACATAAACTGTTACCTTGATGCAACCATTATTTTGTTCTCTTATTTTTCCTATCTTTTGGATTTTTTGTTGCTTTTGTATTTTTTTTTCTTTTTATAGGTCATATTGTCTTGTAATTGGATTTTACTCTGTTAGACAATAAAGATTATTATTATTATTATTATTATTATTATTATTATTATTATTACTATCGTTCATTTTTAATTATTGTAAAAACTTGACAAGTCCCTTCAAAATTTGTCAAAGTTCTTTGACAGTGTAATACTAGTAAAAACTTTTATAAAAGAAATATTATCAAAGAAATGCTATAAAATATTTTATAAAAGATCTTTGTCAAATATATTTGATAGTCTAATATCGGCCTAAATCACAGAAATACAATTTAATGGGTTTGAATCCCGAATTCAACGACATCCCATAATGTCACTTTTTGACACTAAATAGTTTTTATTTTCACATCTAGATTGCTATGAACTCTATAAAATGGTTTACTTCTAAGCCAAATTCTTGATAAATATGCAATTTTCAAGTTTTATTGTATTTTTTACATACTTTTTAACTTTTTAGGAAGGAATCTCAATTTTTTTCAAATGGAAACATATTGGCTCGGGCGAAAAGATAGAGCACTTCTTTTCCAACAATTTGATATCATACACACTTATTATATGTCAAGTTCAAAGAGGAGAGATAATTTATTAAAAATACCAATTCATGACAAAAATACAATAACAAGAAACGCAAACGGCATTGCATTTATCTATAGGTAGGGGAGGAGGGTTGTGACAATACTTAAAAGAACATATTATCTCAATAAAGAAATATGCCACCATTATGAATTGTATGCCGCAATGTAGCTCAATCCTTGCTCGTTTAAAAACAGTCATCAAAGTCAATAAAAGTTATAAGGTTTCTGACAAAAATAGATATATAGATAAAATTATTTTTATATGAATTCTAAACAAAACACACGTTTTTGGCATAAAATTACTTTAATTCTCACTTGGCATAATTGTAGGAACTACAATAACATGAACATTAACATAACAGTATTAAATCTTTTATAAGTAACTAAGGCATCATTATATCAAACTTAGGTTGTATGAATTGACCAAAGCAAACGAACAGGAACAGAAATAAACAGAAAAAAGTATTGCAAAAAGGTGTAAAATAAGCTAACCAGAAAATAAGTTGTGACAGCGTGTCACAACTCTCCTAGGTGCCAAAAATCGCGATCTGGTAAGAATAATAATTCGTAGCAAGACAATGCTGTTTGAAACTCCAAACCTACAAAATATAAGAAAAAATAGCATAACCACGTGAATGTAACATATCATTATATAAATACAATCAAAAATTTTATAAAAAAATTTACTTTCCGGTTGTTTTTCATGCAGATGTCGTAACCACTCAACTGCTTGTCGTGGGCCATTGCGTGTACTGCTTCAAGTAGCGCATCTATGAACAAATAATCGTGCGCTGTTATATACCAGCTCGCTAACGGCCATAGATTCCGAGAAATCGTGGTCGTCACAACTCTACTCTGTCACAATTCTCCTCGGTCTCCCCAACCCATGATGCCATACTGCTAACAAACAAATGAACATAACTATAAATTTAAAATCCGCCTTAATGTGGATAAAGCCGCAAACACACTAGTATCACGTCACGTGAATTCACGTGTTGTCATATCGGCAAAACAGCACATGCTGTCACGGCTTAGAAACATACTACGTGCACTGCAGATCATTTTTATTTCATATTTTGTATTTGTCAAGATGGCAAGTGAATCTTGTAGCCTTCTAGCGTTAAACTCTAACACAGTGTTATCACGCGTGCCGAATATGTAAATTTGCAGAAAAAAAATTGTGCTGTCACGTATGACTTGCCGTGAGCTGCATGAGGTGACTATAGTGGTGTACTTCTAAACCTATTTATAAGCGCGCATAAACCGCTTTGCAGATATTTCGGGTATGCCGTGACATTGCGTGATAGAACGTTTGAGGTATCGTTTAATTTGGAATTGTATTCTGAAACGATAAAGCCAAGAATATATTGGGTGTTCCAAAGTAGAGATCGTTTCCGGATAAACCGGAAGTGACAAATTGGAGTCCGTCATGTCATAAAATGCAAGATAATATTACATAGACACCCACCAAATTTTATTTCTGTAATTTAAACAATAAAAAAGTTGTAGGGATGAGCGTTGCTACTGAAACACCCGGTATTGTCGAAAAAACGTTCCATACATAATTATTAATGCGAGATTTTATCACTTTTGGATTTTACTAAATTACTCAATAATAAAAATCATTTCAACAAATAAAGTATATAATATAGAGTGCTACCCAATTAAATTTTCATTTATATATTTACTTTTAAAATACAAAAATCATTTAATTGTAATTTAAATGTTGAGTAAATGAATATACTATAATTGCGTAGAACTCTGTATTATAGACATTTTTTTGTTGAAATAGTTTCCATTTTTAATTTGGCAGGAGCCAAAAGTGATGAAATGATTGATTACGAAGCGGTTTTTGGACAATATAACGTGTTTAGAAGAAATGGTATTTTTTTTTCTTACCTTGAACGGCATTTTTTTGTTTTTTGTTTACTACCATTAAAACTAGTCTCCACAGACTAACCATTAATTTAGATCTGACTTATCTTAATACTAGGTACCTATCAACTAGAGTCAATCCACTAATATTCTCCAGATTCCTTTGAACTATGTACACTTGTTACATGTTTTATGCCCTGTTCTGCACAAACCACACTACACTAGGTCGACCGGCTTGGTTCTCTTCAATCTTCGGATGTGATGTTGATTGTCCAATAGCTGGAGAGCTTCTGTGTTCACATGAAGGTGTAGCCTGGCTTCATGCTTGCCGGCAAACCTTTTGATTTCTTCTTTTACGGTTGGTATTCGAAGATCTCGATGGAGATCAGAGTTTCGGACATACCAGGGAGCATTTACTATGTTTCGCAATACTTTATTCTGAAACGTTTGGATACATTTGATGTTGGTGTCACTGGCACAGCCCCACAGCTGGATTCCATAGAGCCATACCGGTTTCAAAATCTGGTTATAAATTAGTATCTTGTTAGAAGTTGAAAGTTTAGAATTCCTTCCAATCAACCAATAGTGCTGTCTATATTTTAGTCCTAATTCCATTCTCTTTCTTCTAATATGCTCTTTCCATCTGAGTTTAGTGTCAAGAGTCATGCCAAGATATTTGGCATTCATCGAAGGTAGTACAATTCTGCCATTAATATACAGTGGGTTAAGGTCTGTTTGCCTTTTGTTGGTAAAATTTATTTGAATAGATTTTTGTTCATTGAGCTTCATTTTCCATTGTCTGGTCCAGCTTAGTACCGCATCGTTTGCTAGCTGTAATTTTCTAATGGAGCTGTCTTGATCTTGATCAACTGCAAGAAGTGCAGTATCATCAGCAAATGTTGCACCAACTGTATCTTCTAGTACTGGTAGGTCGCTAGTATAAAGCAAATACAAGATGGGTCCCAGGACACTACCCTGTGGTATACCCGCTCTTATTTCCTTCAAGTCGGAGTATTCGTCTTCTTGTTTGATTCTAAACAGTCTTTGCGTTATATATGATGTCAACATGTCAACGTATTGTTTTGGTAGCATTTTATTGAGTTTGTGTATCAGTCCTTCATGCCATACTTTATCGAAGGCTTGTGCAATGTCTAAGAATACTGCAGAACATACCTTTTTTTCTTCTAATGCTCTTTCAATGATGTCCGTTATTCTATGCACTTGATCTATTGTTGAGTGTTTTTGCCTAAATCCAAATTGGAAATCTGGTATCAATTTACTATTTTCTATTATTGGTCTCAGTCTTTTAAGTAGTAGCTTTTCAAAAAGTTTTGAGAGTACTGGTAAAAGTGAAATCGGTCTATAGGATTTGACTTCATTAGGTTGTTTCCCCGGCTTTGGCAACATAATTACTTCCGCTATTTTCCAGCATGTGGGAACATGTTTTAGTCTGAAGGCTGCATTAAAAAGGTAGGTGATCATAACCATACCCTTCCGAGGTAACTGTTTTAAGATTTCGCCAGTTATCAAATCATAACCAGGGGCTTTTTTTGGATTTAGATTATTTCTTATCTCTTCTGCGACTTCTCTTGGTGTCACAGGAGTAATATTTTCAGATCTTGGATTATCAATATTATCTATGCCGTGATCCATATCTCGGTTGGGTTTGTTCGGGTTTGAACGGCATGTCGATTCTTTCGAGCCAGTGTCTAACAAAGATATATCTCAAATTGGTTTAGTTTAAAAAATGGCAATTTCTATGTAACGTATGCCAAATTTAAGTTTCAGGAAATTTACATGCCTCTAGAATTTATGTGCTACCCCGTACAATTAGATATATCGGGATATAAACTATTCTGTTCAAAACTCTAGAATCTATTTTCTATCAGTTAAAACAAAAATTATTAAAATCGGTTCATTCTTAACGAAATGACAGCTTATTAGTTCGGACATGAATTTTTGACTATTCTATATTTAATTGGCTTAGTGTATAACATAAACTATTACATATAGAAACAAATATTATACATAACATTGTTTTCAGAAGCTTCAAAATATACCCCGCGACATGAGGTTTCCTTGTAATCTTAGTAATATTACTTTAAGAAGCATTGAAGTACCGAACAGTGTTCATAGGCTAAGACCTGGAGACATAAACGTGATAGGAGCCATAGGAGACAGCATTACAGCTGGTTCTGGGATTGCAGCTACCAATCCTCTTGAGATAGTCCACGAGGGTCGAGGTTCGGTATTTAGTGTTGGTAAGTTTGGTTAAGTGGTTATCAGTGGATCGCGTGGTCCGATTTGAGATTTCGCCGCGGAACAGCATTGTTATTGAACAATTTTTCTAATTTAAACGTTATTTACCGTTTTGAAAAAAATAAAGTTCTTCTTCGGAAAATTCAAGATAATATAGTCATGAAGTGGAAGCTAAATTTAAAATTTTAACAAATTCTGTCCAATAGTTTTATTGTAGCTTGTTACACCTCTTTTACGTTAATGGAGGTCACTGATAAGTGCTTTTAAGGGCTGCGCGATAATCGATTTTTGATTATTACAAATTATTCCATAATAATTGTTATTTTGTCATTTGATGGAAGGACATTTTCTAACTTTAAAACCTGGTCTATTCTAATCGAGTTATTTAATATTTTTTTATTAACGTTGACCACCTTGTTTGTACCTTTGACTTAAATTATACACTGAAAGAAAATTTTTACAATCGCTATAAAAGTTTTAACTACTATAGCAAAAAAATACGTACATAGGGAACAACAAAAAAAAATTAACTGTGACAGTAAAATTGATTCTGATCGCTGTTTTGGTAGTAAAGTCGCTTGCGATTACAACAAAGGAAAGTTCTTATGCTTACAAAGCCGCTTCCACCGATTGAAAATATACTTTGCTGGGACATTAAAGATATTTTCTTAGGCCCAAATTTTTTAAAGTGTTTTATTCAAAATCTGTTTTAGAATATGCAGAGTGTCTCAGAATATGTGGTCAATCTTCCGGGTTTAGATAGAACACTTAAAAATAACAGGCGAAGTTCATATATATTTTTATTACTACGGCCCCCCTACGGAGAAACGGGCCCATAACGGACGTCTCTGGAAATTGTTGATTTTTAAATAATTTTTTAAGTACTTGGTGTAATTTAATATTTTTTAGTATAATGTTTACTGCCCTTTTAAACACATTTGGCTTATTTACTTTGACAGGGACGGACTAGAAAATGTTTTTTTTACACCCTGTATGATGAAGAAACGATAATAATATTTTTTTTGGATACTTCAAACCTTAAGCTGAAAAAATGTACTCTTGATCAATGTCGATAAAATTAACTGTTTTCGGGGGGAAGCAGTAGGAAGAAGAATTGATATGAACTTCACCTGTTAATTTTAAGTGTTCTATCTGAACCCGGGAGATTGCCCACATATTCTGGGATATCCAGTATACAAAATTCAGCACAATATACTGTTCTCCTATTTAGGGCATCTTTACATTTAAATCCTTAAAAATAAATTTATTAGAAATTAAGCACTAAAAACGAAAATTATATGAACGAAGTTCAGATTAAGTGGTAATACAACCAATATAAATCATAGGTTGGTAATAATTCTAACAGTTCATATACCACATATCAAACCGACCTCAACCGTAGGTTATTATAGATACCATAAAACTAATATAAAACTTAATAACAATTTTTTAAACTTCTTTCTTTGTTTCTTAAAATAGCGCATAATACAGAAAACTCAATTGAAACGATATATCAACCGGCAAAACAAGTTGATTTTTGATATGTAAACTGAAGAAAAATACATTTAATTTAATTTAATCCTTAAGTAAACTGCAGCTATGGAATTGAAATCAGTGTCTGCTCCTCTGTCAACGACGCCATGGGGTCTTATTGTGTATTGTGTGGAAGCAAGACGCTACGTCTTATGGATAACTTCGATAGTTGCCGTTTTCATTCAAAATATTTACCGTGCCAGTAAAAAAATTTGACCAACAAATTTTATTAATTAATTTAAATTTTCTTGCCGCAGAAGATAACAATTATTTAATTGTTTCTATAGGGTAAATATGTCTCAAATAGCAAAGTTTCTTTTTACAAGAATAACGAATATCTAGGAAAATGGTTCACAAGAAATCAATTTTGCTGTACAAAATATTATATCCCAGCTAAAATAATCATAGCAAAAAATATTAATTATTTCAGAATATGACATAATAATTGTATAATTTCGTTTTTGAAAAGAAAATAAGAAGTAGAATTACTACATACTGCATTTTAAAAATTTAGTAAGTTCGTTAAATAACACTAAAATGTTATATTAGTTGATCTACACTTTCTGTCTGTAATCTAAACTGGTCAACGAAAGATCGGCAAATGGGTTTGTTTGAAATCGGTTGAGCCCCTTTCAAGCTATAGACTTTTAAAAATGAGGATAAAAGACCTGTTTTTCCATTTTATGTATTTTAGGTGGCAAGGAAACATGGAAAACACAGCTAACCATTCCGAATATTCTTAAAAACTTTAATCCCGATATTTACGGGTACTCTTTGGACTCCAATACCATAGACAGAAAGTCAAAATTTAATGTAGCCGAAGGTGGGGCTCTTTCTCAACATATGCCGTATATGGCCAAAGTATTGGTGAAACGGATAAAGAACGACGAGAAAGTCAACCTGGAAAAAGATTGGAAAGTATAAATATTGTAAATATATTTTCGTTTTTGTTCATGTATAATATCCACCGACATATATCTATGGATAGCCAAACTCTAATAGCAAAAGTGGCAGATTTATGGCCTCGCGCATGTAAACAAAGCTGATCGTCAGATGTCATGCGCAATGCCGACTGATAAACTATTTATCTTAACCGGTGAACAGGACCGCATAAAAGAAGGCATTGTGGCCATCACTGAAAAACCATTTTTAGAATTAATTTTGATATCTATTGTCCACGTATCGATAGATTTTTAATATCGATACGACTGATTTCGGTTCTGGACGATCGTCGTTTTTTTATTTTTTTATGGTCAAACACAAGCACTATAGGAAAAATCATTTAGGGCACTCTGGGAGTGGTGCGTGTGCGCAAAAAGGTTCACGTTGGTTTTGAATCGTTGGAGGTTATATTCTCTTCGTTTGGGTGCAGATCTCCAGACATGAGAGCCGTACTCTAGTGATGGTCGAATCTGGGCTTTGTATAGTGTCAAAAGTTGTTGAGGTGTGTACAACTTTCTGGTTCAGAAGGGTACACCAAGTTTCTGAGAAGCTATCTTGGCGATTGCCACAACGTGGTTATGCCAAGACATATTTCCTCCCAGATTGACGCCCAGCAAATTAATAGAAGAAGCCAGTGGGATTGCGTGTCCGTCCATGACTATATCTGGTTCTGTAATGTTAACCTCTTTAGAGAAAGCTGCTGCATGGGTTTTTAACGTTAATTTCGACTTGGTTACTGTCACCACAAGCCAAAATTTCTTCCAGGTCTTTGTTCAGGGGTGATACTTCATGCTAGCTTCGAAGATGTGCGTCGGCAGCCGATGTTTGTGCATTCAAAGAGAAAGATTATATAAGTGTACTATCGTCGGCCAAACTAAATATCGGATTTTTCGTTTAAACTAGAAGGTCTTTAATGTAGAGTAAGAAGAGAGTGGGAGACAATATGGACCCTTGAGGAACACCGGCATTGATGGTGAAGGTGTCTGAGAGAAATCCGTCAATCGCCACTTGCAGAGAGCGGTCCTTAAGAAAGCTAGACAACCATGCACAGAATCGACTGGGTTTGTTCGGGTTTGTACCATAGGATCGCAGTTTACTTAGAAGTCCCTCATACCAAACACGATTAAAGGCTTTAGAAATATCCAGTGCAACAGCCCGAGACCCATGATGTTCGATTGCGTTGTTCCAAAGATGGATGACATAGGCTAGAAGATCTCCAGTTGATCTGGACTTCCGAAAACCGTATTGATCGCTGATAATGTTGAAGCCTTCCAGGTACTTTAGGAGATGTTGGTTAATAGCTTTCTCCATTACTTTTGATATAACTGAAAGCAATGCGACTGGTCGATAGTTACTAGGCAGGGTTCTCTTACCTTTCTTTGGTATAGGCTGGACTCGCGCCGTTTTCCAGCACGATGGATATATTCCTTGTTTGTAGGATATACTATATATACTGGTGTTAGTTCATCGGCGCATCTCTTGTGAACTATAACAGGAATTTCGGCTGGACCAGAAGCTTTCTTCACGTCGAGCCCTTTCAGGATTCGTTTGACGGGACGCTGACGGAATTCGATTTCGGCCATATCGGATTGAACTGCAGGAATGTTTACATCGTTGGTTGGCAACCAAACCGGCGCCAATAAGGCGGGGTTGCCTATAATATGACGGCGACAACATTATGCGCAAGACAACGGACGAGCAACTTTAAAATATGACCGGAAAACCGTGCGCACCGACACAATTTTTCTGCGCACCCCATAAGTTGTACGTATCCATAGTTATAAGTCGGTGATAATATCGCGTTGCAGAAAGATCTTAATTAAAAACTAATTAACTTATGATTGCGGAAAATCGTCTTTTTATCTCAACAGACCTGATAATTTACTATACAGGGTGTGTCAGGTAGATGTCTGGCTTCGATAGCGCCTAAACTATTAAAGATAGAAAAAAAAGTTTCGTACAAAAGTTAAAGGGTATACTAAAATTCATAACCCAAAAATATTTTACAACCTACAGGGTGGCCGTGAAATGTGGCACAGAATAAAAATTATTATCGTTAAAATGGAACACCCGATATATTTTTTCATAATTTGCTTTAGTAGAATAAGACCTTTACAACCGTATTTAATTTTTTTGAACTGAAATGCAGCGTTGTCAGGTAATTAATTTTTTCTAAAATTCTAGTAATTTTTAAGGGTGCGATTTAAAAATTATAGCGACCTGTTGATGCAGCCCGAACAAATATAATTTATATTGTGGCTATCCTAAAGTACGTAATATCGATCTATACTACTATTTTTTAAATCTCTTGTACAAAGCGCTCGTTAAAACTCAACGATTTTAAATATGCTTTAATCTATTTTTGTTAAATAGGACACTCTATTTTAGGCATATGCATGTATCTTCCGAATACCTTCCTTTTTTGTTAAATATGTTACCTAAATCTTATAATTTCTGAAGTATGATAAGATTTGTCTAAGCTTAGGTAAAAATGGGAAGATAATTTAGTATTTGGAATAAAAAATAAATACATTTCTGTAATGCAGCTGTCATCTCTGTCATCTATAGACACACGATACTACATTTATTTTGACGGTAATATAGTCTAGTCAAATTACTGTATTTTTAATCTACTCGAGAACAATTTTAACGTAACTTATCAATAAATTTACTTAATTATTACTACAAAATTAGTATATCTCTGTGGTTCTCAAACTTTCTTAATAGCGACGCAAGTGATGAATCAGGCGCCATTCAGTAATTTTTTTTTGTTATAAGTGTAAATAAAAAAAATATCAATTCTAATCGAATATAAACCACCGATAAAGCAATCACGAATGTAACTAAATTAACTTATTTCATTTTGTTCCTTCGCCAGGTTGACAAGAATAATTGTGATGTAATTTTAAAATTTATTAAAAGCTTTGGCGGAACTGTTAAGAACTTATTAAGCACGGGGCGCTGCGGTCGGTCCACTCTTGGAGAACCACTGGCGTAGCTTACAGATTTTTGATTCATGGAAAATTCGAGATGAATTATGTAGTTGTAGAGGCTACAAAGTATACTATCAAAATTAACTCTATTTGAGAGAGATTATACAGGGTGTTATGGAAATGACGTATTATATTTAAACCGGCAATTCCTGAGATAAAAACAAATTGAAGAAAAATACCCATAAATTGCGCTTTCAATTCATTCAGCGGTAAAACTGGCCTGACGTCAAACCAGAAAAACGCCTGTGTGGCACTGCGATACATGTAAGCCATCAAGGAATTCTGGCCGGTGTTGCCATATGTAAACCTTAAACTCTTTAGGCAAAATAAAATAATTTAAACACTTTTCCATTCTGTAATACCTTTTTGTACAATTAATTGAAGAACATTTACGGCGGACTATGTTTTAAACAACCCGAAAAAACATGTTAGTAATAGCCACGTACGTCACTATGTCAAATGCCAATGACCTCTTGACGCCTTACATCGTCTGAGCGAAGTAGTTTCATATAGAGCCGCGCGCTTGCGGTCTGTTAGTTGAAGACCAACCAGCGGCTGGATACATTGTTCGGGTTTGTTCGTCGATCACCAACACACTCTCAGCAATCCGCTCTGTTTTTTCGGTTTACGCGTGTATCTTGCCCGTCCATAAATAATTTTTGAATATTGTTTTTATTGACGCGTTTCTTCTGGACGTCAAATTTCGTCGCGTGTAATAAAATCTAATAATCTGTAGTATAATATTTTCAAAAGCTAACTATCGGTTCTGTTTCACTATTACTGTGTGTACATAAAGTGTTTCCAGGAGTGTTCCCATGAAAAAGAAAAATGTTTGTGCCTGGATTTCCTCGCTCTTTAGGTATAAAGATAAATACAAGTAGGTAGAAAATAATTTATTTTTATATTTTTATATGGAATCTCAGTTTTACATTAAGTTTGGCAACATTGCCATTGACTCTGGGTGAAATGTTGTACAGTATCGCGGACTGACCTGTGAGTAAGAGTGTTTGTTACCCCATTTTTGAAACGGTCGATTTCAAAAAAATAAAATATCTAGCGCTTCTCTAGGA
Organism: Barypeithes pellucidus; assembly: GCA_963991005.1. Lineage (NCBI taxonomy): Eukaryota > Metazoa > Arthropoda > Insecta > Coleoptera > Curculionidae > Barypeithes > Barypeithes pellucidus. The sequence goes on from OZ022559.1 coordinate 41,441,007, forward strand.
CACCCCAGGACTCATCCATTTAAATATAATACGTCATTTCTATAATACCCTATAGATACTTAAAAATGATATATTCATTATTTTTGTAAAGACATAACCTTCAATCTAAACAAAATGTAAGTGTCAAAATCATTATATTCTTATAAACTTGCCGTGAATAATATGAAATAGTTTGCAAGTGAAAAATTCTTATTTTGAATTTATCTGGTATACTCTACTTAAACTACTATAAAAATCAAAGAAGCAATCCAGTTCTCTAAAGGCCGTATTAGACTCGGCAATTTTTTCTCTTGCGCCGGCAATTATAATGGCACGTATTCATGCGCAGTAAACCGTTCTCGATCAGCTGGAGCATTGTTAACGGTCAGAACAGCAGTTGGTACTGTCGAAATCCCTAAAATACCCCCAGAATTAGAGATGGGCAAACCTGTTCGTTTTGATTACCAGTTAAAGCAGTTACTGATTTTTACAAATAGGAGGTGCAAAAAGTCGCTGAATTAGCAGTCCATAAGTTTAATAAAGAATGTAAACTGCTAATTTAAGTACCAGTGGGTTTAAATGGCCATTAGCTGTTCATACCTGCTTCGACCAAATAATAAACAGTTAAAAATAACAGAATAATCCATATCTACCCAATTGCGCCGGCAATGGCAATTAAAATGGCGCGTGCTCCATTTCTGGTAATGAGAGACAGCTGATCGGGAACGTTGTACTGCGCATGAATCCGTATCATTTTAATTGTCAGTACAATTTCCGACTGTAGTACGGAGAACGGTGTACTGCGCATGAATCCTTGAATTATAATTGCCATTGCTGGCGCCATAAAAATTCCCGACTGTAATAAGGCTTTAAGAGGTCTGATTTTAGTAACAAGATATCAAATTGCAACGGCGACTTTGTGCAAGTTGTTGATTTGTTTATACTACAAGAAGAGGTTTAGAAAGAGAGAGAGAGAGAGAGAGAGAGAGAGAGAGAGAGAGAGAGTGAGGTGGGGTCTAATTATTTCTTTGATGCAACGTAGTAAAAATCAGCTTAATAATATTTTTAAAAACTTTTGTTTTCAATAGTTTTTTAATAATGGGTTGGAATTCATTATTGTCATAGCAAGTTGTAAGTAATAAAAATTATTATAAATGGTTCTGTTTTTAGATGATTACAGTTTTTATTGGGCATAATGACTTCTGTTCCGTTAATTGTTACGAGAGAGATTTTAGTAAAATTCTTCCCGATCATCGACGCGATATGCTGGAGGTGCTCAGAATTTTTAAAAATAATTTACCCAGGACAGTTGTCAGCTTAGTTCCTCCAATTCGTAAGTAAAAAGTCACAAACATTTCATTAGCAAATTACACTCACAGACAAAAATACTATATAGGTAATATTTCTATTGCTAAATCAAGTTACATTAAAGTGTTTTACGTATTGTGCAATTTATTACAGATGAGATAATCTTTATACGTTAAGTAATTAAATGGCCGTTATTAAAATTGGTTCGCAACAAAAAATAGCCATTAAATCATTTGATCAACATAAAAAGATTTTGCTTGCAATAAATAAAAATCGGGCTGTAACACTTGTTCTGCAAAAAATGCTACAAAATGTCAACAATTTAACCGATATCAGTCCGCTTGTAATATCATGTGTTCGCTTAATTAACAGTCAAGCTGCGAAATGATTACTTGGTCAGCAAGATTTTACAATTGGTCAGTAGAAAAAAAACATGTCTAGAAGCAGTTTACTTCGGAGGTTTGCATATTAAAATAATGGTTATCAATATAAATCATTGGATTGCGTTTGTTTTGAATAATCGGCAAAGTTCGTAACTGTGTGTCAAATTATGTAACTTTCTTGTGTTTTCTTTTTCTGAATACAGAAGGAAATCGGCTACAGAAGGTGTAGCGGGGGTGGGTTTTCACTTGTTTTCCCAGGGCACTGTCAATATTTGACGTTTTATTGCTTTTTTTGATGACCAAGATTAAATATTTTGCTTACCCCGCTGATTGCTTACCAATATCTGATTAAAAGCAGCTTATATATTTAATTTGCGTACCAAAATAATTTAGAGCACTCTAGAATGACATTAATTACTGACCGATTCAGAAATGTTTGCTGTCCATAAGTTGCTGACCATAAGTTGCTGACCAACTAGCCATTTTGGCTGACCGATTACATTTTTCTGTTCGCAAAAATAAGAATATTTTGCCAAACCCGAACAAACCCATTTAAAAATATCAAACAGGAGCAGTAGAGCAGCCAAGGAGGGGGTTTGGGGGTCGAAATCCCCCTAATTATATAAATAATAATAAAAAAATAAGAATATTTTGCTAACCAGTTAAATAATACCCGAGATTAAATTGAATAAGCGATAATGTTAAATTATAACTGAATCAGCGAAAAATCAGAAACATACCATAGTGTGCCTTGACGGCTAAAACAATGTCTTTCTTTATTTGACACTGACACAATGACATTTCCAGTGTTTTATTTCTTGAATCGGCAGTTTAAATTAGTGAGATGCCACAGTTAAGTTTCTGTTAATAAATTTAATAAAAAATAAAATATAAATAAAATTAAAAAATATTCCTTTATTATTTAGAAAATATTCTGAACACGTCATTTATAGTTATTTTTCTGCAATTTGTTTTCGTCTCAGATTTGGCGGGTTTACATAACACATTGTATAAATTTTCGTTCATAATCTCTTTTAGATATGCATATTTTAACGAGCTTAATGGATAAGCCTACAATTTGTGAATACGACCATTTGATAGCGTGCCCTTGTATGGTTGGGTTGCCAAACTTTCACCTTAGAAGCAAACTGAATGAAATCATGAACCAATGGCAAAAATTAGATATCGAAATATCGAATTATCCAGAATTTGATAAGGAAGATTTTACCATCATTATGCATAAATTTACCTTAAATTATACTATGCCACAATTGAAAGAAGGCGGAACTGATTATGGATATGCTGCTGCTGATTGTTTTCATGCCAGTCAGCGAGGACATGCTAAACGTAAGTTTGCATAATAATGTACCTTTCCCCTAAAACCATCATGATCACTATTACTATCATGTTTAAGTTGTTTTTATAATTCTATGATTCTCTTTTTAATTTTCATTTATACTTTTAGTTGCTAATGATCTATGGAACTCGTTACTAGAACCATACCAAAAGAAAACCATGAAAACTTACCCAGAATTTGAAAGATTCCTATGTCCATCGAAAAGAAACCCTTATATTTTCACGAAAAGAAATAGTAATAATAATGGTAAGGCGGGATAGACGATATTTTACTGTTTATTAAACATTTCTTAATAAATATGATTATACTATAACCAAATATAGAAGTTTTAATAAAATAATTTTATTATATTGCCGGTTCCTAAGAGAATCACTCCTTATAGTGTAACCGTTGTTCCGTGGTTCCTTTTTTCAAATTGAAACCAATGAAATAATGGCAATATTTCGAACAAACCCGATAAATTGCATATATTATTTTGATATTTTAAATTATTTATAATAAGCATCATAAAACATAATGACACCAGTGTCATAGATGAAAATGAGGGTTTATTCACCACTTCCTTTACTATAACTGTACTTACTTAATAAATGAATAACGATAGCATCAGTATCGTAGCCACACACACTGATGCCAGTTCATTACGTGTGGGTGTCCCATTTTCGACACTTTTATAGGGGATCCCCGTAATTGTTAGTGCTATAAAAAAATTAATGTAGGTGTCATGTGCTCTTTTTGGGTTAAACTTAAAATGATAAAATCAAAATTTGAAAATTTTCGCTCGCTTAAGAGATACGGGGGAAAATCAAAAAATTTTCAATTTCAAAATTACCCTATATTTGCTTAATTAAAAGAGATTCAGAAAAATATTTTATACAGAAGTTTCTTTATATTGATTGTTGAATAATCAATAATTTTCCGTTTTCAGAATAAGTATACGGGGTCAGGTAAAAAAGTTATCGGACCTAACCTCATTTTTTTTAAAATAGAACTCCCTGTATATTTTAAGCTAAAAAGATACTATTTTAAATTCTGCTTTTAAATATACTATAACACACTATGGATGATATTGGTTTTATAGGCGATTTATTAAACTTTATTACTTTAAACTACAGTAGACCATGAAACAAAAGCTAATATCCTAGAAACAACTATGTTGAATATTAACGTTTAACGTCAATTTCATTTTCACATATTCATTTGCGAAAATGACCTATCAACATTTTGAAAAAATTGAAAGTGAAAAAAAACGAAGAAATGGCATGAAATTTATATTTTTACGGTAACCATTTAAGGACATATTCCGAACATGTGCGATGATTCCCGTTATTGTTTACCTTAATCTGAATCTTTTATTTCGTTTCAAAGTAATAAAATTTAAATAAATCGCTTAGGAAACCAATATCATTTATGGTGTATTATATATTTAAAAGGAGAATTTAAAATAGAGATTAGATTAAAATATACAGTGTGTTCCATTTAAAAAAATTAGGTTAGGTCCGATAACTTTTTACCTGACCCCGATACTTATTCTGAAAACGGCAGATTATTCAACAATCAATATAAAGAACCTTCTGTATAATATATTTTTTTGTATTTCCTTTAACTAAGAAAATATAGATTAATATACAGGATGTTCCATTTAAAAAAATTAGGTTAGGTCCGATAACTTTTTTACCTGACCCCGTATACTTATTCTGAAAACGGCAGATTATTCAACAATCAATATAAAGAACCTTCTGTATAATATATTTTTTTGTATTTCCTTTAACTAAGAAAATATAGATTAATATACAGGATGTTCCATTTAAAAAAATTAGGTTAGGTCCGATAACTTTTTACCTGACCCCGTATACTTATTCTGAAAACGGCAGATTATTCAACAATCAATATAAAGAAACTTCTGTACAAAATAGTTTTCCGCATTTCCTTTAACTAAGAAAATATAGAGTAATTTTGAAATTATCAATTTTTTAATTTTCCCTCGTATCTCTTAAGCGAGCGAGAATTTTCAAATTTTGATTTTACCATTTTAAGTTTAACCCAAAACGAACACATGACACCTTCATTATTTTTTTGATAGCACTAACAATTATGGAGATGCCCTATAAAAGTGTCGAAAATGGGACACCCTGTACATGTGTAACAAATCACAGACTACCAAATTAATCAAATCACAAAGCCTGTAAATGCGGATATTAAAATTAAAAAAGTTTTTCTTAAATTTAGCAATTTTTGAATGAATGTGGTACAAAAAGAGTAATATGAAAAAATGTGTCTTTAAAAATATAGACGCACCAAAAGGGCTTAGCCCCTCCTTCCCCCAAATCCTGGCTACGCCACTGGATAGCATCAGCACGGATAACAGTCATGTAAAAAAAACTTTTGAAAGATAGTAGTGTTTATTTTAGTCGGATTTAATTTCGGTAAACTAGTATCTTCGTTTCATTTAATGGACCTTCTAAATCTGAAATTAACTCTAAAATTTCCTTATCAGATGTTAACCAGGAATTATTTATTTTACGGTTTTTCTTTTATACTCCTCATATTATGTGGACTGCCCCTAACATATTGTGCTAGGATATTATGTGTTTTTCAAGTATCTGCGATAAGTCATCAAGCGACGTTTCAACCGATTTCCAGAGAACTCTCTCTTAGGTAAGTACCGCTTTTAATTTTTTTCCAACTTTGTAAAGGTTTTACGCCATTTCCCTGAAAGTTTTTTTCCTACTCCTATATTAATAAGTACCTACTTACGCACTCTCTACTGTTACGTAATGACATTACCCGTGTCAATCCAAAACCATTAATGATTCCAATTTATGCAAAGTTAACTGTGAAATTCATCGGATCGCATTGACAACGGAAATATCAGGAAATTTTAAACGTTTCTTTATTTCGATCTTATTTTTGGGTATATTAGTAAAGTATGAGTGACTACGATATTCAGATTGAGTTAAATTACATTGGGGTTGGTTCAGCAGCAAATAATTTATTACTAGAAAATTCCAGGGAGCGGTATGAATAATTGTATCAAAAATATATTGACTGGTGTACTGATATCCATGTGAGTACCGACTCAAAAATTGATTTATTAGCATATTTCGATAATTTAACATAAAAGTAAAGAGAAGTAATTAAATGGTTGGCCGATATTAACAGTCGAGCTGCGAAATGATTACTTGGTCAGCAAGATTTTACAATTGGTCAGTAGAAAAAAAACATGTCCAGAAGCAGTTTACTTCCGAGGTCCCAGGGCACTATCAATTTATGTAACTTTCTTGTGTTTTCTTCTGCCGAATACAGAAGGAAATCGGCTACAAAAGGTGTACCGGGGGCGGGTTTCCATTTGTTTTCCCAGAACACTGTCACGATTCAGAAATGTTTACTGTTCATAAGTTGCTGACCAACTAGCCATTTTGGCTGACCGATTACATTTTTCTGTTCGCAAAAATAAGAATATTTTGCTTACCAGTTAAATGATATCCAAAAGTAAATATGAAGTCGTAGAAAAAGTATAATACACAATTCGAGTGGTAAGCCTTTTACACACTCTTTCGAAGTTTCGAATTCGTGTTTAATAGTCTTCTTACCACTCTTGGTATGTAATATACTATAATCGGTTTAAATACAATTAGTCCATATAAATTGTGTTTGACGTGAAAAATATTTAGGTTCCTAAGATTTACACTTTGGTCCAATAATATATTCTTTAGATTGTTTTTATAATTTTATGTTGACATATTTTTGAAGTTTATTGCTAATGTTGTTATGTGTGCAATGATTTTTTCCTACTATGTAGACAATAAAGTGGCAATTCTGTTGAATGAAGGGAAAGACGTTTGACATTACATTGCCTAGTTATGTTATCGAAAATCCGACAACAGCGTTAACATTTTTGTTGTCAAAACCATAAAATCGCTATTTTTATTAATTAATTTCTTAAAAATTGCTGTGTATCCCACAAATTTTTTTTATCTAAAGTTACAACTAAAAATGTAGGTATACTTTTAGAAAAAAATAATAAAAATATCGAATAGTGTAACGAACCCATTAGTGGCATCTGTGATTTCTGACGAACATCGAAATATTTTCAGTCGAAACAAGAGAACCTCCCCCCCCCCTCCCCCCTCTCCCGTTTTCTAGGATGCTAAACACGATGGCGGCGCAGAATTTCTCTTTGGTGTTACGCAACCCCTCAAAACGGCCAAAAACCACCCCCCAGAGGGGTTAAACGCGCTTCAAGAGGTTTTTCTGCAGAGAAACACACCTTCCCCCGTTTTCGAGGATGTTGAGAATGGGGAAAAAACGCCAAGGCGTAGTCAGTTTATTTTTTATTTTTTAGAGAAAATTTTTTTTTCTTTTTAAGTTAAAAATTTTTTTAAAATTTCAATTTAATAAAAAAAATCATAAAACAGAAAGAGTAATTTAAAAAAAAAATTTTTAAACACTTTTTTCGAATTTTTTTTTAATAAAAGGTAATGTCGTTCCATAATGGGGGCGATTATTGGTCAGTGGAGGGGTTAGAAGGGGTGGATGCGATATCCAATAACACCAAAGTGCTCAGCGTCCTCGAAAACGGGGGGAATATATATTTGCCGCTGATACTTGAAAAAAAAAACAGAGAAACCTCTTGAAGCGCGTTTAACCCTCAGGGGGGTGGTTTTTGGCCGTTTTGAGGGGTTGTGCAACCCCAAAGAGAAATTATGACGCCGCTATCGGGTTCAGTATCCTCGAAAACGGGGAGGGGGAGGTACTCTTGTTCCGGCTGAAAATATTTCGATTTTTCGGGGTTTTTTCCGACTCACAGACGCCACTACATATAGTTCTTATTAATAATATAAACTTTGGTGTGACTGTGTGCACTTCTCAGAATTACAGAAAATACTTCTTGTTTTCAATAGCAGAGCGCTTTTGGCACTTAAATATAAAAAGTATTTAATTGGGTAACTTATTCCTACAGTTGTCCCACCATCAGTTTAGAAAAGTTTTAAAAGCAAGGTCCTTTAATGAATACCGTTCTAATATTTTTAGAGGTCATGAAGTGATTGCTGTGACTTCTCGCCCAATTAATGACAAGTCATTAATAAACCTGACAGAGATTGATACCAGCTATACCTCTGAAATCATCATTCGTCATGGATTTATGTTTGTTATGTCCAAAGAGGTAAAACGATAGTTTTTCATTCAATTTAATTTTTCATTCAAAATAATCAGCATTTTCTTCACTCATTTTTAGCTGTATTAAATTGAAAAAGGAAATGATAGTGTTCAACAAAGTAATACACAGGGTGTCCCAGAATATGTGGGCAATCTCACGGGCTCAGATAGAACACTTAGAAATAACAGGAGAAGTTCCTATAAATTTTTCTTCCTATATACAGCCTCCCCTACGGAGATACGGGCCCATATCGGACATCCCTGGAAATCGATGTTTTTTAAATAATTTTTTAAGTACTGGGTGTAATTTAGTATAATGGTTTGTTCGGGCTTGTATATATATTTTTTTATTTTTTTCGAAAACAGTTAATTTTATCAAGAGTACCTATTTTTCAGCTTAAGGTTTAGAGTATTCAAAAATGTTATTGTCGTTCCTTCATCATACAGGATGTAAAAAAATAGCATTTTTGTGTTACGTCTAGTCCGTCCCTGGCAAACTAAATAAGCCAAATGTGCTTACAAGGGCGAATTTTAAGGAGACTCATCTAGTAAACATTATACTAAAAAATTATTAAATTACACCTAGTAGTACTTAAAAAATTATTTAAAAAACAACGATTTCCAGAGACGTCAGTTATGGGCCCGTATCTCCGTAGGGGAGGCCGTAGGAAGAAAAATGTATAGGAACTTTTCCTGTTATTTTTAAGTGTTCTATCTGAACCCACATATTCTGGGACACAATGTATACAAGGTGTCCTACCGGGAACCGTCTCAATCTTATATACGAAAAACTATACGTAGAATAATTTTGAACATGGAGAGTATGCTAATATTGATGGGGCGAGGGGAGCAACTTGGCTAAAATATTTTCAATATGGTGATAATTTCGGTTATACCAGAGGTTGCTGTCAACTTGCTAATTTTAAAGTGAACACCCTATATACTAATATATTTTTGGATTTTAGGCAGATTTTATATATCATGTCCTACACCAAAGTCTAAGCATGTTTGACATAGGGTCAAGTGGTGTAAAAATGAGACACCTAAAATTTTGGGTAAAAATGAGACAGTACGTTTTTTACCACTAAAAACTATTTTAATAGGACGAAAAAGTGGCATTAGAGTGTAAACATATTAATAAACTTAAAATCATATTGATTTTAAACATTACCATGTAACTATACTGCATTTTTATCCTTTTAAAATGTAGTACAATTTCCTGTGCAAAAACTTTTAAATCCGCCGGGCAAACTTTTATGTCCACGTCATGGAGAAGCATCGGGCGCGCTTAGCGAAGGTCGCGATCCAACGGTCGATGTGTATCGACGTTGTGGAAATAAGCGGGGCAGTCTACTGGCAAGTGTATAAGAGTGAGTACGTGATAAGTTGGTGGGGCAAATTTGAGACAGCCGTTTGGGTAAATATGAGACACAGCATGGGGTAAAAATGATACATAATTTAATATACTTTTTAGTGTTCCTGCCAGTCACAATGCCTAGACGTTACGTTCCGAAACCGAAGCCATATACTGAAGCAGATTTGCAAACTGCGCTTACCTTAATAAACGAAGGTAAGTTGTCTATTCGAACTGCTGCGAAAAGATTTCGAATCGATAAATCAAAATTAAGCCGACGTAGCCGCAATATAAAAATTTTAAAACGTGGCCGAAAGCAAGTCTTATCTGTGAATCAAGAGAGCGATTTAACCCAAAAAATAACAATAATGGCTAAATGGGGGTTTGCTTTAGGCAAAGAAGAAATTAAGTCAGTTGTGCAAACATACATAAATGAAAATAATTTAAACACTGTATTTAAGGATGCCAAACCTGGCAATGATTGGTTCCGTGCATTCTGCAAAAGAAACCGCCTAAGCCAAAAGAAAATGGAACAGTTAGAAAAATGTAGGCGAACAGCTACCAGTGACCCTTTTATTATTTATTCGTTCTATGATCGCCTAGGTGAAATAATCCAACAACTTGGTTTAGAAGGAAAACCGTCGCATATATTTAATTTGGACGAAACTGGTTTCAATTTAGATCCAGGTAGAATCAAGGGAGTTGCGGCAGTGGGCCAAAAGGTTCATAGAAGCATTGAAGGATCTGGCAAAGAAAATATTACCACAATGGCTTGTATTTCTGCCAGTGGGCTATTATTACCACCGCTAATTATATATCAAGGGCAGAATCTGTGGAGCACATGGAAGGGATCGAACGACTTGGAAGGCACCTGTTACGCTGTCTCTGATAAGGGGTGGATGACAACGGCTGTATTCAATGGTTGGTTTTCCAAATTTTGTTTAATGGTTTTAGAAAGGCCGCTTTTAGTTATAATGGATGGTCATATCTCACACCTGGATAGGGGAACCATTGAACTTGCCATACAAAACAACATCACCTTGTTTAAATTGCCACCTCATACAACAGATATTTTACAACCATTAGACAAATGTTGCTTTGGACCACTGAAGCTAAAATGGAACCAGAAACTTTCAGAATGGCAGAGATTAAACCAAAGAAGGCTCACAAAAAGTGAATTTGCTGATATGATTTGTGAGTTATGGAATAAAGGAATTACAGACACTGTCATAAAAAAGTCATTCGAAAGCACTGGAATATTCCCTTGCTGCAGGAAAAAATATCCGGTGGAGCGTCTAAATGAAATCAATCTGCAAAAATACAATGAAGGTGCTAAAAACCCTTATCTACTGGATATTTATAAATTGGACGAAAACGAGGAAAATGAATTACCGAATGCAGGCGGAAGTGGCGACGAAATTGAGCAAGTAGCTATAAACGAAAATAATGCTAATAAAGGTACGACGTCCGAAAATAATAAAAATCATCTTGAGCCTCAACCATCAACCTCATTTGAAAATATTTTGCTGCAAAAAATTAACAAAACAAATCCTGAAATAAAACGAAGGCGAAAAATTAATTCCAATTGTGCTGTTTTAACTAGCTCTGAATATTTAAATAGCATAAAGGAGAGAGAAACTTGTAACGGTTTGATTTAGTCACTAGATACTTTGTTATTTATTCGTAGTAATTATTCGTTGAACTTTTGAGTTTTATAGCTATACAGTGACAAGTTTGCAGTACTAACCTTACATCCTGACGTTACCGCCTGATGTGCCTTGACTTTATGGGATTTTGTCTCCAGTATGCCTCGTAAAAAAACTGTTAAAGACTTCTCACATGCTGTGTTTAGCGTAATACTTTTTGGGAAGAGTCTGCACTAGTTGTAGGACTTCATTCTGAGTTCATCGTGGGTTCCCAGGACTGATTTCCCCAGTTATAGGCATCTAAAAGCTGTAAAACCATCTCTGAAAATGTACCGTTGATTCTGTATGTATTGTTTCTCTGATTTGAAGGCCATCTCTTTCAGTAGGCCTTCGCACAGCTATGATTTAGACTCACCTGCATCTTTTCCGTGAGATTCCGGCGTTCTGATTGCATCTCTTACTTTAGTTTTTGCGAATTTAATCTCAAAGTTCGTTGTCTATTTCAGTTTTGAGTGACAGCTGTTTGCAGAGGTTATATCTTCTAGTTGCATTCCTTTCACCGCTGTTAAATGAGTTGCATTCCTTTCACCGCTGTTAAATGAGTTGCACGGCCTGAAAGTAGATCGTGATTTTGTTGTAATATACAAAAGAGAGGGTTTTTCGTTTTTGGTGAGATGCATGGTACTGTTACAATTTCATTCTCCTTCGCTGTTATTCTTATATGGTTAGAGTATCGATAATTTGTCAAAGCTGCGACTATAGTTTATCCGCAACATCGGGTGTCTATGAACACGGTTGCTTTCTATTTCTCTGGTTTGGTATGTGCCCTGCGCTGGGTTGTTTTCCCGTGTCACCGGATCGGTACATCGATATTAGAGAAACCAAAGTTACCTGTCATTTTTTGTGCTAGGGAACCAGTATATGAGTCGAAAAATTGCTATAAGTCCCCCTTTGTAAAGGCAAGTGTCAGCGAGATCACAAGCTGTTAATTTTTTTTTCTCTTCGAAGAACATCTGGGAGATATTCCCTGCCTGAGAGGCGATTTAGTGTTTCAAGGAAGTGTTAAAAATTTTCCCCTTAACTGGGATTTGCTTGTAGCTGATGTTTGACTGTAAAGGCGCCATTTCCATACAGAGGCCATTTTGGAACTTTGGAACCTCCAATAAAAAAGAACCCTTGACCACCTTATAAGGGTTCTTCCTACCGGGTCAAGAAACCCCATTTTTCCTACGGGTCAAGAGACACTCGGTTCTTCCTACCGGGTCAAGAAACCCCATTTTTCCTACGGGTCAAGAGACACTCGGTTCTACCTACCGGGTCACGGTAATCCATTCTACCTACCTGGTTACCATCAACTTGGTTAACATCTACCTAGTTTCCGCCGACCAGAGCAATCTGTTCGACCATCACACAACGTATGGTATCGTTTTAGTCAATAAGTTCATTTCTTTGTTTTTATTTACTAACCATCATTGTTACAGGGCAGCACTGGGTTTTCGTAAACTAGATATTCATATCTATATATATTTTTTTTGTTGTTTAAATAAATGCCAAGTCAATTAATTTTTACGATGCGTTTTATTTAGTTCGCTGCACTTTAACTTTTTTTTTTTTTAATATACAGTGGTGTCGACCAGTGGGTTCAAGTTAAGGGGATCCCCGTAACATCTGGGAGATTTCCAGCTTAAATCTAGCTTAAGCTGGTGGCGCAAAAGGGACCTTCTATCGCGGGTAGTTAGCCGGCTGCTACGCACCTCAAGCTCTCCCTTTAACTTGAAAAAAAAAACTGTCGCTCATTGTCTTCATTTGTCTACATTAAATAATTTTACCAACAGCGGTTGCTCTGGGGGTGTTCGTCATAATACCCCTAGCTCTTGAAAGAATTATTGCGCCAAAGCAACTCCAAGTCGTATCAAACTTTGCAACTAAAAAAGAAAGAACCAAAGAAAAAAATTACTGTAGAGGCCGATTCCTCATCGGACAACGAAAGCATTGTTTATCAAGAAGAAAGTGATATTGAAAATATTTCATTACAAGACATTGTAAATGAAGAAAACCAATTACTCAAAGAATTTAATCCAACTAAAATCGACATTGGAGACTATATTTTGGTCAAGTTTTGTACAAAAAAAAAACTATTGCATTATGTTGCACTAGTGGAATCGGTGGAAGCAAATGAGTATTCTGTGTCATATTTGCGTCGAAAGGGCGAAAAATTTATATTTCCTCTAATTCCTGAAAAATATGAGGTACCTTTTGAAGATGTAGTCATGAAACTACCTGCCCCCACATTTCATGGAGGTACTACCAGAGTCTTACAGCAACTTGTTTTTTCCATTGCCTTTAGTAATTTTAATGTAAACTAAAAGGTTATACAAATGTAAATTTTGTTTGGAAAGTTTATTTGTTTGTTGTGCCGTTACGAAAGGGTATTTATGATACACTTTTTTTTTTCTAAACTTTTCTGTTTGTCATAATAATCTTATAAAATGATGGAGAAACTGGTAGTTCCAATATCGCAAAGTTCTTTCTTCCTTATCTTTTCAAGAATAGCTTTGAGGGTAATATATTCCTTGACTTTATACATATCATAAACAATATTCCTAATCGATAGTTTTATCCCTTGGGATAAATCAAAGGTTTTAGAATGGAGTCGAACCTTTCCAATTCCAATTCCTCTTCACTCTTTGTTCGAAGTCTTCTTAAGGTCTTATCTGAAATGCCGCAAGCATCAGACGTTCGTTTTTGAACTGCCAAAATAGACACTAACGGGCCCGAGTTATCATTTTCTAAAGTAAAATAACGTTCCACTTGTAATACCAAACGGCGTTCACCTGGAGATAAACACCTTCTAGGCGTTGGGTCACCTTGCTGGACATTTTCCATAACTTTGCTTTATAACTGCTTTTAATTCACACACAACATAACTACTTATTTAAAATAGAACATACCATCCTGCACTTGAGCAAATTTTAATTATTTCTTGGAAAATAGTGATTATTATATAGATTTAACTATAATGATCCCAAAATAACTAAATTCTAGGAAAAGGTACCTGAGAACATCTTTAACTTATTGACGCAAAATCTTTTTCATTTGATAAATAACAAAAACTATGAGTGAAAAATAAACTAGATAAAAATATTTATCGTGGTACATAATTCTAAGATAATTTTGTTTTGGAACCGCTGATTTTGCTCAGCCGACTAAAGTGAACCAGTGGAATGTTCGGTACGATCAAGTATAGCGAGGGTATTGTTAACTTAACCGTCTTACTGTTTAACAACATTTAATGATTTAATCCGATATCGGACTTCATTAAACGAACAGACTTTATAATATTTTGAAACTATTAATATAGGGTGTTCAAAAAATAAGATTGAAAATATAGGGAACTTACGAGCAAACCGGAACAAATTGAACATTAAACAAAAAATTATAGCCATAAGTTTGAAAAAAAAACAGATAACAACTTATCCCAAATTAAATCTTTAATCATTATTTTCAGAATACGATTCAATCAAAGATACGAAAAATTTTTGCTCTCGGTGACGATTATGCAAAAGAAATTTTCGAAAACGAACAATTTAAGAAAATTTACAACGATCCAAATCAGAAATTTGACTTGATCATCGCACAAATCTACATCAATCCCATAATGTTGGCTCTATCGGCGAAACTCAAGGCTCCAATCATAGGAGTGTCCTCCATGGGCGGTTGGAGTGGCACACATATCGCCATTGGCAATCCCAACCCTCCGGCACTCTATTCTGAAATGTTTCTACATTACAATGGAGATTTAAAGTAAGTACCTCTACGTCAAAATCTTCACTTCTTATTCAACGGGTATTTGCACTAGTATGGCTAAGATTGTGAGTTAGATAGTTTTTTTATGGTTACCATAACGCTAAGGCTACCTAACTTTATGGAACAATCAAATATCGGCCCTAAAAAGCACTACTTTTATTGCTTCTTTTTCAGCTTCTATGAAAGAATAAAAAGCACCCTATATTTTATATGGGCCAGAGGTTATCTTCATTTTATTGCCATGCAAAGATGCGATGCAATAGCAAGAAAATACCTGGGTCCAGAAATTCCCTATTTGGCCGACATCGAGAAAAACATGAGTGCTCTATTTTTGAATATAAATCCTATCTTTTATACACCAAGGCCGATGGTTCCTACTGTGGTTCCCTTGAGTTTCATGCATGTTCGGCCACCGAAACCACTACCAGAGGTTTGTATAAGTAAAGTCATATTCGTTTATTGCATTTTAGACTTCAGACGAAACGTTTATTTTTAAGTCAGTTGACTGTTGAAAATGTTAAAATTTCAAGCATATAAGATGATACACAGCAAAGCAAACCTGAACACACCGTGACATAACAAGTTCTGGGTGGAAATCAAACGACCAATTAGGCGGGATAGTGAGCGATATTTTTATTAGCAAAACATCCAAATAACAAATGAATATGGTTTATAAGACGCAGTCACTAATGAAGCTTATTAGAGCGCCACGTAAAATAGGGTAATATTTAGAACTTATATTTCACTTACCTAGAAATCTACATACCAGTGTTATTAGGACGAAACCTTAAGGTGGGTATAAATATGGCGAGAAGAGCCAGAGTCGCGCCTGAGCCTAGTTCGTCATATTTATATGACTTCATTTGAAACCAACCAATAATTGGTTCTTTTTCTTAAATAATAAAGACGATCATTATTATTATTTAGTGGATAGGGGGAGTATGGGACAGTTGAACCAATTATTGCATCTTTAATTATGGGTAAAATCAATATCTACGGTTATTAATAAAAAGCTGTGCAATTATTTTTTTAAATGCTGATGTATCAAGCTTATAATTATAATAATATGATAAGGGGTTTTTGGATCAAGTGTCCTCAACCACTAGGAGAACCGGATAGTAAGGAGACTTCACCATAATAAGTCGTATAACTAAAAATCATATTTTGTAATAATTGCTATCGGAAACTTCTATGTTGTAATTACGTAAATTTCCAAAAATTGAAAACAACCTTGTATTAGCAATTTGAAAGTTTTCTAATTCAAGCAAAAAAAATGTTTTAAGTATTTATCAAAACGAAATAAGAAACTTATATAATATAAATAAAAATCGTAACCAAAACAACAACAAATACATTTTTGTGCTACTGTCCGGCATTTGAATGAAGTTGTCAATTGTCAATATTTTCTTTTGACATTCCAACACAATCTTCATGCACATATATTTTGCATAATATGCACAAACGCATGTATAATATTTCATCGATCGGTTTTACATAAAAAACAGTACCAGCTTCCTTTTTCATGCTCTAACGAACAGTCCTAGTTGTCATCACAGAAAACTTCATCTTCGTCTAACTCACTTTCATTGTACTGTACATTTTTTCGTAATGTTCCTTATTTTATATTGTGCTTTATTTTCAGTCACTTTACGTTTCTTTTGTGTTTTGCTAACCTTTGGTTATTTTTTGGATCTTTTGCTTTTTCCGGTGTGCAATGTTCCGTAATGGGGAATTTTTTGTTGTTCGAGGTTGTCGACGCAATGCTGCGCGATGTAGAAGAGATAGCTTTCAATTTGAATGTGGTCACCAAAGTCTCTAGTAGATGTCGAGGGGATAGCTTCGGGATCAGCCCGAATTTCGTGATTAGCACCTTGCTCAGTTTTCATGGTATTATTCAAAGATCTATCTGTAACGGCCGATAACTTAAAATCATCCTCCGAGAAAATTTCTGGATATATTTGCTTTTTTGAAACCACTGAAAATATTTGACTGATTCAGTGAAAATGACATTGCTTCTTTTACGAACTCCGGAATATTATAAATTGAAATGGTTCTGCCTGGATTTGTTAACATCCAGTTATTCATCACTGTATTATATCTAGATTTAAATGATGAAAAATCCGTAACATCAAGTTGCTGCAATGTGTTGGTAGCGTTAGTAAGGCAATTCCATTATCTTTGGCGTATTTTATTGCATCGATGGATACGTGACTCTCATGGTTGTCTTAGATTAGGAGAGTTCGATTTTCTTGGGTTGAATGAGAATTTTACAAAATGAATAATAAGATATTTTACGAAACTTTTGTTTGTCATCCATAATAATATTAGACTAAATACATATTATTTAAGAGGGAGACTTATTTTTTTGTATTATTTAAATAGCAAATTTACTTTGAAGGTTTTGCTTTCGCAAATAATAACTGCATTAACGACTGAAAATAATTACCTGAAAATCATATTGAACACCTACCTTATATAAAGTTAGCAGAGGAAAATACAAAATTTTAGGATGTTACTTTTTATACGGTAAAACATGTAACCTTCTCTAACTTCTAAGCTGTACATGGCTAAGATGCTTTGTCTGTACAATACACCTATGAATAGTTATCGTTCAGGATCGGTAGATTTAGCATGGCGCGAAATATAAATCAAATATGGCGACTGGTTCAAGTCTCCTTTATGGTCAACCGTCCCGCACTCCCCCTACCTACAAATCATTTTCTAATGTGTTGGATCCCAAAGTCAAAGATGATTTTAAAAAATAAAACAAAGATATGTGGAATGAGGTCGCGTGAGTCGTCGAGAAATCTGTAGGGACGACAAAGAAGAAAATGTCGAGTTTATTGGCGACCTACCATCGCATTGGTTCTTTATTCACTAAACTTGATAGTAGTAGTAAAGCATCACTGCACAGAACAAATAGAGCTGCCGTCTGTTCTTCCTCGTAAAACATGGTCTACCACCTTTGGCCCACCGTGTAAAACTAAAAATAAAATAGGTTCGTGGGAAACTCGAGGCGCGCTTGACTTGCCATGCGGAAAGGAAAAAAATCGAAAGAAACTTGCGGCAGGCACGGCACGTGGCATGTTGGTTGAAAAAAAAGCTCGACCAAAGCGCGGATCAGGCGCGTCTCGGGCTTTGCGTGGGTTTATATAAGAATATAAGAATAATTAGAAAAAAAATACAACCATTTAATATACTGCTTCAATTCTAAAGTTAATACTAAAACAGTCTTCAATTGTTTGAAAAAGCCATTTTGCTCGCTCTGTATCGAATAGAACAAATTAAAATAAACGATAAGGTATTGCAAGATAACACACTCACAGTCATAAAAATTGATCAACGAAATATTTTGATGGATTTTGATCTTGTATAATTCTCTTATTTCAAGTCCGATTTTTATTATTCTTTTTTTATATTGTACGTAATAACATAATATACAGGTTGAAATGTAAGTTTTTAACTCAAACTTTAAAACACTCTGTATTTAATTTTATCAAGTGACATTTATATTCTTAACATATTCGTTCCTGGTTCATATCAATAGATACTTTAATTTTTTGTAACAGATACGTTTTTTTTAAAGGAACTTACTTTTTGAGAAAATTACAATAATGGCGTGAATTAAATGAAAACCAACTTAAAAGATAATATCGACCTCAATAACTGGTGTTTCCCCGACGACGAGAACGAGTGACAGCTGTAATACGCCTAGGCATACCTTCAATAAGGTTAAGTATGTAATTCTTCCTTAAAAATCAAACTTAAAATAAGACAATTATTCATAATGAAAATCCATCCAAACGTTATGTTGATTGATTATTTTGGCTGTGAGTGTGTTATTCGCCAAAGAAACAGTATTAACGTTGGCCATCCTGTGTCCTGATAATCGAACTGAAGCAAACTTATTTGTTATTCCATATTACATAATAAAGTGTTGATGAATTTGGTAATGAATTAATCATTAGCATATAATTTATTGTTTTGGAAATAAATCAACAATAGAGGTTATCAGCCATAAATCCATTCGTCCCGTTCTGAGAAAAATATATTAATATTTTTATAAACATTCAAACCAAGCCAGCTCCTATTCGTCTTTGAAGAAAAAGATATTCTATATATTTTAGTATTAATTAATTTGTCGTATTGTGACGCCACACAGGCACAGTTTTTCTGTGCCTTGTGATAACGGTTGGACTAATCGCGGTATAGTCCAATTTATCTACTAAAGGTTACATTTATTTTTATTTTTATTGTGTTTTTTAGGTAAATAAATTGTGTTTGAATTTGAATTAATTTAATTAACATACTTAGCTTACATTGTTGTTTCTTTGTAATTCCGTTATCATTGATATCAATTCTCCGCTTACTAGATGATAGTCAAGGGCTTGTGAAAAAGTCTTATGGGTCTTTTATTTTATTTCCGCCGGAAAATCTATCTATCTCAATTGGAGGTGCTTATCCTGATGTTTTTAATCCTCGCGTTCTTTAGCCCAGGGTTAGTGAATCAGTTGGACATACTGTAGTCAGTGTTGCCACATTTTATTGAATTTTTTATGGCTAAATAAGTCAAAACCAGCAAATTCCCTTCGACAAAAGTCCGAGTATAAATTTGCATTTTGGTGGAGAATTAATATTCACAGTAAACAGAATCTGTTTACATAAGAGGGGGAAGTCGGTTGTACGCTGTTTTTTTGGATAAAATAAAACAAAACGACTTGTATTCAGCGTAATTTTTTTAATCCTACCATCGTCTAGCGCTTTTGGCCTATTGAAAGGCCATCATTAGGGCTAAGGCTCTACAAGAAATAATGAAAAATTGTGACATACACTATATATATACATAAGTTATACAAAAAAGTTTTCTTTAAAAAATTGTCATAAACAAGTTGAATTAAACAATTTAAAATTAATTGAGTATACTCACTCGTCAAAGTTACCCCACGCACACAAGAAACATAAAATATTTAAATATTTCTATTAAAAATGTGGAGAAATAGAAATTTCTCTAGAATTTTTTATTAAGCTATTCTAACAAAATCTATTCGAAAAACAACGAATAATTTGAGCTTAGGACTGTTAAGAGACTATTAGGAACCGCCTAACCAAAAGGTCAACTTCATAACACGCACTTTCAAGTTCGTGTTAATTTACCTCAAGCTTTAACACTAACCTTGGTATAATACGGACATGGATAAATAGTTTACCTCAGAGTTACAGTTTAGCTCTAAGCTAAAACACCTCACTGATAAATCAGTCAATACCTTCAGTAAACCTTCTTGAACTAGTAACTAAGGGTTGTGAAATAATAAACGAGTAACTTCAAAACTCATTGACATTTAGGTTATCAAGAATGAATTAGACAACGCCAAAAATGGTGTGATATACTTCAGTTTGGGATCGAATGTTAAAAGTGTGAACATTCCAGCAAGAATACGGGAACTTCTTGTGGATGCTTTCTCGGAACTGCCCTATAAAATATTGTGGAAATATGAGGGGGAAGAATTGCCTGGAAAGCCAAAAAATGTTGTGATACGAAAATGGTTACCACAGCAGGACGTCTTAGGTAAACGAAATATTTTAGTTGTTGAAAACCTCAAATACAAAATATTTACAGCTGAATAAAGTTTTATAAAGTTCGTATAGATTATTAATTCACGTGTGTTATTAACTTCATGAAGAGGACGACATAGTAAACCCATGTGAAGAGTTTGAATATATTTTAACTAGCAAATCCTAAGCTATTCAATTAATTGCCAAATATTGACGTAAAGCTCTGACCATAGCGAATAATGAAAATATTATCATTGACACTAATTTTCGTTTCGTCATTGTCAAAATTTAATTTGAGGTTGGTTGCTGTATTACCTGAGCTATGAGAGTGTCGTGGTTTTGCTATCACGTCTGATAGAATAGCTTAGGATTGGCTCACCAATATGTATTCTGATTTCTTTTAGCTCATCCAAACGTGAAAGCATTTGTTAGTCAAGGTGGACTGCAATCGACAGAAGAAGCAATAGATAGAGAAATGCCCATTGTGGGCATTCCATTTATTGCAGATCAAGAAATGAACCTTAAAAGACTTGTTCGTCAAGGAGTTGCAATATGGATCGATTATTTAAATACAACCAAGGAAGAATTAGTCAATTCCATCATCGACGTAGCAGAAAATCCACTGTAAGTACAGTCATATCGTTGCTAATTAAAAAAAAAACAAATTTGCTTTTTTCTTCAAAACTATTAAACGTAGAAAAAATTAATTAACTATTCATACGTCATCGGATTGTACGTAAAAAACTACAAAGAGAACACTTTATTTCCTTCTGATAAGTTACAGGGTAACCGAGATGGGGATGTCCCAAAATATAAAATTCTCAAAAACATCTCCTATACCTATCAAAAACGAGGAGGAGGTCTTTTGTTTCACACAGAAGTAGCACAGGGCTGCGAAAACCGCATCTTTCTATCTGTTCTAATAACGGAGATACCCCGTAAAACATCCGAAAAATGGATACCCTGTATTATTTTTTAACAATTTTTGTATCACGTAAAATTTCCCTCTGTATTTCAATGCAGTTATTGTCTGCGAAATATCGTGCTCTTTCAATTTGTTAAATAAAAAGAAGTAAGACGCAGCCGAATCAGTTCTATACATGACAAAAAGGTTCTTCTACATGGCAATAATGTTGCGATACATAACAAAAATTATACATTGGCATTAAACCCTTAAAAATACTGTTTGGCTGATACTAAGGTGGTAGCAAGAAGTAATTACTCGTATTAATAACGTATTATTATCTTAATTACTCAAAGTGTGACCGATAGGATTGAATTACTTAATATTGATGGTTTCCGTATGCTTATTATAGATATATGGAGTAGACTCAATTATTGTTAATGATAATTACGGCCATACTGATTAAACTTGTCAATATTGATGACTGTCCTGTTCCAATGCCAAAGCTCGCGTAGAAACTAATTTCGTGATCGACGCTCTTGATTTGTTTAATTGATCAATGCCTTACTCAGAACACTCTGAAAGTCGTGCTAGGATTTAATTTCTCTTCAAATTGTAATAATTTAAAATTATTTTTCTTATAACATTCATAAACTGAACTGAACTTATCAAGTTGTTGTTAATAAGATTTCCTAGTCATTTTAAAACCATCAAGTTCTAACAGCACTTGATTGTCCATTTTTAGTCAAAATAAATATTTGTGATACACAATCACTGACCTATATATATATATATATGAATAGCCAAACTCTAAAAGCAAAAGTGGTAAAGTTATGGCCTTACGCACGTAAACAAGCTGATCGTTAGATGTCATGCCCAATGTTTACTGATAAACTATTTACCTACCTTATTTAATATAAACATATAAAATATGTTAATATAAATATGCAAAAACATTACTGAGGATTGGTTGTTATGTTAATAAAAAATATATTCCACAAGATATGATACAGTGACAAAAACGTTCACTTTTTCCTTTTGTGTTCTGTAGCATCATCCCTTTTTAATAACCAACAGTAGTCGCCCAACACAGATGGGTTCCAGCGTCCCTGGAATCTTGTTTCCATCGTCCTGATGTCCTGGTGAAACTTCTCTCCTTGTTTATCGCTTATTGCTCTCAAATTTTCCCGGAAAAAATTCAAATGGGAGTGCAAAAAATTTTTAGAGACATGCTACACCCTAACAATTCATAGGTTTTCAACAGTTTATCTATGAGTCTTTCTTGTTGCCCAGAAATCCATTCACTACACGTACAAAACACGTCCAAGCTGTCAATTCCTTTTCATTTAATGTTTCTTGAAAACGGAGATTATCTAGGAGATTCCTTATCTGAGGTCCAATAAATACGCCTTCTTTTAATTTAGATGAGGAAATATTTCTCTTAGGTACTTTAAACCACTACCTTCTTTGTCCATGGCTTTGACAAAAAAAAAATTAGTCCAAGCTTAATATGGAGAGGCGGTAGCAGCACCTTTTTTGGGTTAACAAGGGGGGCATATTTAATGTTTGAAGTACTAGGTTCAAAAGAAGTTCTATGAGGCCAATCCTTTTTACTGTAGTGTTCTTTTGTTGCCCTACGGTCCCACTGACACAAAAAATAGCAATACTTTGTAAAACCCCCTTGAAGTCCTATAACTTTTAAATCTCCACAGATATCCCACTGATACTGTTCATACTTAACACGATTTAATATGGTTGCTAAGTTGTCATACGTTTCTATCATTGTCACTGAATGAGCTAAAGGAATAGATGATTTTTTGTTTCCAAAAAGCAGGACTGCTGCATCGCTGTATTGCGATGAATCTATGAATAAATGCCACTCGCTAGGATCATGTTCCATATTAAGCTTATTCATTAAACCATCAATATCACAAGAGACACATAGCGACCCTTCCATTTAAAAAAAACTTGATAATGTTACATTCCGTTTTCGGTAAAGTGAAACACTTGCTATTTTATCTAACAAGTTCAACTGTTGAAGTCTGGAACCAAGAAGTTCCGATTTTTATTTTGACAATCCTAGGATACGGACCAAGTCATTTAATTTATTCTGAGGTTCACTGGTAGTTGGTAAAAATGTTGGGTCACAACTGGTGTTCTCAGGAAGTTGTGTATCAGATTCGGATGAAGAATTAGAATCACCGGGATACACGATGTCCAGGTTTAAAGGCGCTATCGCTACCGGTAGTTCCTGGCCATGAAGAACTGGCCTTAGCGCAGAAGGCAAATTTGGATACTCTATTTTGTTCCTATGCTGTTTTGAAATCTCTTTTAGTTATGCAAAAGTAGCAATCACTTATATGGTCAGTAGGTTCTCTCCACACCATAGGAACAGCAAACGGCATAGAATTTGGTTTGCGATACATCCACTGCACTTAATTTACGTGACAACTCACACAACAAACATGAGGAGCCCAACTTTTATCTTGATCCCCAATTTGGGACTTAAAATATATTTTTTGACTTCCTCAGATATAGATATAGCTTGGGACTTTATAATAAATCGTCCACATATATAACAAAACTTATCGCCTGGATTTTGCAACATCGACGACTCGAACTTGCCATTTTATATCAAAATCGACCTCTTAAAGGTTCGTACAATACTGTAAACATAACCCCTCTGCGGTCTTGTTGTACTTTCCGGTCCTAAAGCAGGTAAACATGATTTCAAAGATCGCATTATATAAAAGACAAGCAGGTAGGTACTTGAAAATAAGACGTGCTAGGCCATTTCTGGGAAAAGTATTTTAATATCTTCCTAAATGAAACGCAAAATAGGCATTCTCATCGATGTTACAAAAATTATCTCGACTTGTGTAATCAATATTTATTTTTAAAATGTTTAGTTATAGACAAAATATGAAGAAACTTCGTTTGCTTCTACAAGACCAGCCAGAAACGGGTCTGGAGCGGGCCATGTGGTGGGCCGAATATGTCATCAGGCACAAAGGAACAAGTCATCTTAGAAGTCCCACTGTAGACATAGAGTGGCATAAATATTTATTATTGGATGTTTTTGCGGTTCTTTTGGCAAGTTTTGTATTAGGGCTTGTAATGCTTGTGACAATTGCCCGATTTGTGATAAGGAAGTGCCTTAAAAGCAGCAAAAGAAAAGAAAAAAATTTGTAATTTTTCCTTATTAAGCAAATATCATCATTGGAGTGAAGAATATAGTGTAAATCTAGTACAGACTCGTATACAGAGATACTATTAAATCTATTAAGAACAAGTTTTTTGTTGATTAAAATGTCAAACGAGATTTTATAAAATTTTCTTAATATCTGGACGTGAACTTGTCTAGTTTTAAGCTTCTGTTATGTTCTAGAAATATGTACTTCTGATATGTAAAAAATAATTATGAGTATATAAATAGAAACGCACAGATTTTATTTATTTTTATTGACAAATAAATTTGTTCAAATGTTGGATTATTCTTGTAGTCTAGGGTTATTGTTTAAAAGGCCTTCAATAGTTTTAGTAGTATTTATTATTACTGGGAATATAGATATAAAAGCAAAATGCTTTAGGGACAGTGATGTCAAGCGAATTCAAGATTGAATATTTCGTAACTTCAGTAAACGAGATGCAAAAATTAGTTATTGTATTTTAAAGGATTAATGATCGCGTCTCGACCAATGATAGTAGAAAACCCGTCTATATTACTCTGAATCGTCTTTTTCGTCTGAAATACTCATATTCGTTGGTTCGCGTCTTAATTCTTCGTTTTTCGCATTACACATTTCGCATTCACATTACAATCTCTCAATGACATCCGCACTCTTTTCGTCTGTCACCTCACCTGAATATTATCGAACATTCTAGACTGGTCTAGAATATCGAATATTGAAGTGCGGTATATCGCGTCATTTATCTACGTTTTCCTGTTATGCCATGTTGTCTAGTTACCACGCCTTTTGTGGGTTTTAATAGTATATACAATGTCTAAATAAAATAGATAACTAACAAAAATAACTAACTCTACATATACGAGCCATATCGCACATGTATTAGACCAAAGAAATATATCAGTTGTACCTATTTGTTGAACCTATTATATATACAATTAATACTAGGTGAGAAATAAAAAACTGTCTTAATTCCTTTGGTCCAATACATATGCGATAGGGCTCGTATATGTTATTTACTATGCTGATGGCTACATTCTTTCCTGTCATTTCTAGGGAAATTAAGAAATGGTTTTAACGTATAGAAGGTAAGGATTTCTTAATATGCATTTTTCTTCTAAAGAGTTAAAAATAATGTTGATATCGACGTTAAGGTGCATTTACACATGCATGGATTTAGTGGCGCCTATAAAAACTGGCGCACCAGCAAATATAATTAGAAAGTGTAAACATCGACTTGCATAAAAATTTATTTTTGCATGCATAGACCAAAAAAGTTTGCATCATCCTGAAATCACTGGCGCCAGTGATGACAAATTCGTAGAGAAAATCAAGACTTGCAAGTGTAAAAAAGAGCATTTACAAATGCATTGATTTAGTGGCGCCAGTGGTAGCACCATTTCTATTTGCACGCCAGTAAAGGTGTACACTTTGTTAAGAAAACAAAAATAATTGGCACGCCAGTTTAATTTTTAAAGGGTTTTTCACAGTGCGCACTATTTCGAGTGAACTTTCCGAAGCCTGTAAAATAGTCGTTGAACTTTTAGTGGAAAAATAGATAAGAAATACCGAAAAAGAACCGACGAAAAGGCTGTGTCTGGATTAAACCATGGATTGTTTTTTTTTATGATCAAACACAAGCACTATTATAGGAAAAATCCTTTAGGGCACTCTGTGAGTAGTGCATGTGCGCTTCACGTTGGTTTTGAATCGTTGGAGGTTATATTCGTTGGGAAAAACGATCTCGGGAAGGTCGTTCCATAAGGAAGTCCTCCAGATGAAAGAATTCTTAAATAATGAAGTTAGAGGAATACTAAGCTTAACCACATATGGATGTGCGGCAGTGGTTCGTTGTGTATTTCTCTAACTCGCAGTAGAGGATCCTGCTAGCTATAAAAACCATCTTCTACCAACCAACTATATAAACTACAATCAATAAAAATTAGAAGCGTAACCTAAACGAAAAACTGGCGAACGCTCGCTGACGTGCAAGCACTTGGTTAAACTTGCAAGTTTTGATTTTCTGTACGAATTTGTCACCACCGGCGGCGCCAGTGATTTTAGAAGGATGCTTACTTTTTTGATATGTTCATGCAAAAACACATTTTTATGTAAGTCGATGTTTAAACTTGCTAATTTTATTTGCTGGCGCGCCAGTTTTTATTGGCGCCACTAAATCCATGCATGTGTAAATGCACCTTTAGTATATAGAAGGAACGTCTAGTGACAGCGTAACTGACCTATCGTATGAGTTCGTTGATAAGTTAGCATCGGCTTTCTATGGAAATGACTTAAGGTTATTTTTCTCCCTTATTTACTAAAAGCACCATTTATGATCACTTTTTCTAATTTGTATTCAGAATTAAGAAATTTCATGTGCACCTATAAATATTTTATATTTGATGAAGCCATTGTGACGGTGAAACACATGTCATGTTGACAATTAAAAATGAAAATTAAACACATACGTGTTTATTCTTTAACAAATTAATTATAGATTTTTATCTAGTAAGGGTAGAAACTGTAAAACTGAATAAACTTAGTTGAACGAATTTAATCACTCTTCCTCTGGCGTTGGCCTTCACACATAATTTTTTTATTGATAATATTTATAATATTATTTCATATTTTGAATTGTTTAATAGTAATATCTAAATGAAAACATAACAAGCATAATAAAGCATAATCTCTAATGTTACAACAAGTAACACTGTCTTGTTTACAGTGTGGCGGAAAAGTACAAAAAAATATTAAAATATAATTTAATAGTTATGATTCACTAAATTGGCTCAAGAAAGCAGAAAGTAAAAAAATATAATTTTTTAAATACATAGGATATCTTGTAATTTATGGTATTTTTTAGATAATTTTTACCAACCTTATGTCCACTGCACTGCTAATAGTACCTAGTTAAGAATAACAATATTCTGTAAGCTTCACTTGCTTGTAGATAATTTAGAGATATAACAGTGCTGCACTGTGTCTCCTTTACTATAACCATACATTGGAAAGAAATAAGCTATAATAACGTGGTGTTCTTAGCAACTACCGCAATTTAAGGATATGACAGCAGATATGATAGCAGTCATGTGAAAAATCTAATACTCTCTTATAAGATAGCAGTGATGATTTTAGTTGGATTTAATGTCGGTAAACTAAGTATCTTCGTTTCATTTAATTGAATTTATACAATTCACCCTACAATTTGTTTAGAAAATGTTAACCAGGGATTATTTATTTTACGGTTTTTCTTTTATACTGTTCCTACTATGTGGACTGTCTGTAACTTTTAGCGCAAGGATATTATGTGTTTTTCAAATGCCTGCGGTAAGTCACCAAGCGACGTTTCAACCGATTTCCAGAGAACTATCTCTTAGGTAAGTACTGTGTTTAAATTTTTAAACGATATTTTTTGTCACATTAATACCATACTATAGTATATTAAGATACAAGTTTCATAAGACATTATCTTAGAGCAAGCGTTTAATTAACGAAACGACCCACGAAGCGGGGAGTTTTCTAAAGTACAAGAGCTCTAATTGTCTTATGAACCGTGTATTTTATAATACTTTTCTATTTGGGTCTTTAAAGTATGAAAAACTTTAAAAAATGTAGTAGATTTTTTCCATTTAAATTAATATTTTCTTTTTGGGTTGGCAATACTTTTACAATTTAATAAAATGTTACAAATATCAAATATGCCATGACAGAAACAATTGAACACAACAAAGCTTCTTCCCATCCATCATAATTAATAATAAATATATTATTAAAGTTAATAAAAATGAGTCAGGAAGAAATTTGTACTCCGCCAGAAATACGAGAAATTGCAGAAAATAATCTTGAAAAATTTTTACCCCAAAAATCACGTAATCAAAAAGAATATTCAAACTTTGAGTTATGGTGCGAGCACACTAGAAATTAGTTGACGGACACCATGCATCAGCATGTTATATATTTCCGAGTATAGGTAATTCAGATAAATATCTAGTAAAAATGATCTATTTGCAAAGTTAAAGGTTAGTATTTTAAAGTAAAAAATTTCTGTCGAATCCATAATGCCTAGAAAACTAATGTCACCGAAATCGAAGTAGGCCTAAAATTCGAACCCTACTTGTTGCCAACATGAAAAAAATAAAATTTCAGTTTCATAAAATGGCAAGTTATTCAATTTTTTTACATTTCATAGTGTAGCCATTATGAAACCCAAATAGAAAAATAAATGTTCATATTTGTTTCATTTTCAATTATTATTTATTTAGTTTCGTAAAATGAGGAGAGTTTACGTAATATTTTATATGAACTCTGGGCGACCTGAAATTAGTATACATTTTTTACGTAATAAATATGAGAAAAGTATTATTTTCATTAAAAACTTAAATACACGGAGGCACAAAAAAGTTATGACCTATTAAATGTGCAAAAAATGCAGGTACATTAAAATTTCAACAAAAAATCAGTTTCTCATCCTAAGAAAACCATAATTGCCAACTTTTGTAAAAAACCGTTGGTTTCTGTCAAAGTTATTAGAGAAAAACAAAAATGAAGTTTTAACTTTAACACCCTGTATCTCAGTTAATATCAACTTTCAGATATAGGTAAGTATAATTAAATCCTGATATTTTTAAGTAAGGAGTCTGTGGTTTTTCCATGTCCCATTACTTAGCGGACACCCTGTATACAGTTACTCCTTGAAAATAAAATTTATAAATGTTAATAATAGTAGAACAATTTGATTTTCACTGTGTCACTATTTTTATTGGCTATATAACGATACTGTCTTAACTTAATATATTTACAGTTAATTGTTCATCAATTTTTTCACATGTATTTCGCTGCCAAAATAGTTTTAGTTCTATTAATGACAATAGTAGTAATTATTTTCTTTATGAATTTGACTGAAAAGTAACTAATTTAATTATAATACTAAAATTTGTTTGACTTATTCCAATTGTTGTTGTCATTTTAAATTCACCAATTATCAGTTTAGAAAAGTTTTAAAAGCAAGTCCCTTTAGTGAATACCGCTCTAACATTTTTAGAGGTCATGAAGTGATTGCTGTGACTCCTCGCCCAATTAATGAAAAGTCATTAGTAAACCTGACAGAGATTGATACCAGCTATACCTATGAAATCATCATTGGTCATGGATTTGAGTTTTTTATGTCCAAAGAGGTAAACTCTTTTCATTCAAAATAATCAACATTTTCCACATTCATTCTTAGTTGAATCAAATTGAAAAAGTAATTGATAACGTTCTACAATTAATTATTAAGTAATTCTTAGTTTAGTTTTATTTTTAAATGAGGCTATTAAGCAGATAAATTAAATCTTTAATTATTATTTTTAGAATACGGTCCAATCAAAAATACGAAAAATTTTTGCTCTCTATGACGATTATGCACAAGCAATTTTCGAAAACGAACAATTTAAGAAAATTTACAACGATCCAAATCAAAAATTTGACTTGATCATCGCACAAATCTACGTCAGTCCCATAATGTTGGCTCTATCGGCGAAACTCCAGGCTCCAATTATAGGGGTGTCCTCCATGGGCGGGTGGAGTGGCACACATGTCGCCATTGGCAATCCCAACCCTCCAGCACTCTATTCTGAAATGTTTCTACATTACAATGGAGATTTAAAGTAAGTACCCCTACGTCAAAAGGAGTTTATCGTCTTCCCTTCTTATTCAACGGCTATCTGCGTTAGTATTGCTAAGAATATGAGTGGGAGGGTCATTTTTGACCACACCTGTTCATGTGTTAATGTCAACGTGTTAAAAATATTAAAATAAAGTCGTTCCCAAAGATAACAGAAATTTTTTTGTAATTGTTAAGGTCAATTTGCCATTATGAGGTAAAGCAAGTAAAAGTACTTAGTTCTTTAAGCCATTTACGTCATGGTCTTTGTTTGTTAGTCCACTTTTACTGGAAAAATTCTTTAGGCACCTACGGTTGCAACTAAAATTCTAAAATATACTAATTTTACGTCATTTTCAGTTTCTATGAAAGAATAAAAACCACCCTATATCTTATATGGACCAGAGTCTATCTTCATTTTATTGCTATGCCAAGATGCGATGCAATAGCAAGAAAATACCTGGGTCCAGAACTACCCTATTTGGCCGACATCGAGAGAAACATGAGCGCTTTATTTTTGAATATCAATCCCATCTTGTATACACCAAGGCCGATGGTCCCTACTGTGGTTCCCTTAAGTTTCATGCATGTTCGGCCACCGAAACCACTTCCAGAGGTTTGTAGGCGTACTAATTTATTACTTTTTAGATTTCATGGAGTAGACGAACATATTTTTATTTTTTGTTCAGAATTTTTTTTAAAATTATTACGGAACTGAGGATCCGCTTTTTGGAGGGTCACTTTAAAATTCACATTATTGCTGCTGGGACTGGTCTGATGACTATCGAATCATCTACTTCTAGAAAAGCTACGATTTCATTTAAAGTTACGCCAAATCCAATTTCTCATACGTTTATCCTTAAAAGAAATCATATGTCTGACTTAAGAGCGCTTATCAGTGAAGTCCATTAAGGTAAAAAGGTGCGACAAACTATAAGAAAAATATTGGATAGAATTTATGAAAATTTTAACGAAATATTGTACTACATGACTATACAGGGTGTTATGGAAATGACGTATTATAGTTAAATGGGTGACTCCTGGGGTGTCTCAGAGAAGCGCTACATTTTTTTTTCAAATCGAACGTTTAAAAAGTGGGATAATACACCCATAAACCCACAGGTCACTCCGCAGACTATATAATATTACAGTGCCCAGCTGTGTAATAAACACATGTCCGGCGCAATGTTGCCAAATTGTGTAAAAATGTAAAACTTTAGATTCTTATAAAAATAAATATTTAGCTTACCTGGTTTCCAAATAGAAGTGAATCCAGGTGCCAGTACACTAGCAAGTAATCGAGGGCACAGACATCTTCAGTTTTTTTGGTTTTAGTGGGTAAAGCTTACACCCCACTAAAACCCCTTCGGCGTTTTTCTTCCAATCTCAGAACATGGCCCTGTATATCGTCCGAGACACAGAACACGTGAAACGCTGAACATATTACCATAAATCACTTAAAGAAACACACACATGTTTCAAATTAGTTTCTTGAAGATAGGCACTTGTCACATGAAATCGCTACACACTACACTTTATAACAAACACACAAATAGGAGATAAGACACAAATTGGCCCTTTATAACTATGTCTTTCATGGGTATCCCGTACAAAAACGCATTAAAACATAAACAATGAGCAATCACTCAAAAGTCAAAAGGTCATTGACGTTTGACCTAGTTACGTACGTGCGTATTTCAAACTTGTTTAATACCATTCATGTGTTCCAAAAACAGTTTCTGTCACAATTTTTCTTAAATTAATTGTACAAAATGGTATTACAGAAGGGAAAAGTGTTTTAATTATTGTATTTTATTGAGAAGAATTGGTCAATTGTTTACATGTGTCGCAGTGACGCACTGGTGTTTTACTGGTTTAACGTCAGGTCATTTTTACCGCTGAATGAATTGAAAGCGCCATTTAAGGATATTTTTATTCAATTTGTCTTCATCTCAGGAATTGTTTAAATATAATACATTATCTTGAATTTTTCGAAAAAGAATTTTATTTTTTTCAAAACGGTAAATAATATAAAATAAAAATAGTAATCCATGCACTATCAATAATCTCAATTAATTTCATAGCTTTATTTTAATGAAAAAAAATGTCACACCGAGGTTTTCAGGAAAAATATCTAAAATTGTAAAAATATAAAGTGATTTGGCAACGTTTCGGATGATCAAAGGCATAAGAATAAGAAAAACGTCTCCTACTCCCTCGATACAACCGGTCAGCTGGCTCGTCGTGTCTTGGAATGGCGATGTTGTCTCATTGTTCAATAACAATGCTGTTCCGCGGCGAAATCTCAAACGGACTACTCTGTCCATTGATAAATAATTTCATATTAAATAAGAAGTTGTTGATGAATTTATCATTCGCATATAATTTATTGCTTTGGAAATGAATTAAGAATAGATGGTTCATCAATCATAAATTATTATTACCGCACGCGTTTCTCTTATTCCACTACTTTTTAATCAGTTAAGCCAATGGTACTATCAAATATCTTTTATTATTGACACTGATTTAAACCAAATGTATATATTTTAATATTAATTAATTTATTTAAGATACTTATCTTACACTGTTGTTTCTTTGTAATTCCGTTTTATTATATTTTTCGCTTACAAGATGATAGTCAAGGGCTTGTCAAAAATTCTTATAGGCCTTGAATTTCATTTCGGCCAGAATATCTTAAGTTTAAATGTCATATTAAAATTTAACCCTTTAAACCTTTAAGTTGCAATAAGGTTTTTTAAATAGTAGACAATATAACTAAATATATTTTTGACATTTAGGATATCAGGAATGAAATAGAAACTGCAAAAAATGGCGTAATATACTTCAGTTTAGGATCAAATGTTAAAAGTGTGAACATTCCAGCAAGAATACGGAAACTTCTGATGGATGCTTTCTCGGAACTGCCCTATAAAATATTGTGGAAATATGAGGGGGAAGAATTGCCTGGAAAGCCAAAAAATGTTGTGATACGAAAATGGTTACCACAGCAGGACATCTTAGGTAAACGAATTATTTTAATTGTCGAATCCCTCAAATACAAAATATTTACTGCCGAATAATTTAATATAAGTTATTAATTAATTAAAGTAAAATATCTAGCGCAAATGTAAAAAAATATATTAAAACCGAAACGCTATAAAAAGTTTGAAATACTTTATATTAATAATTGAATCAGCCAATACTTGATATACCATGTGGTCAACTAAGAGAAAACTAGTAATCATAGTGCTAGAAATCATTTTTTGTAAAATATCGGCAAGGGGGGTGAAACGGTTATGACCAAGGTTAAAATTAAGGTTTTTTTGCGTTTTTACTGATAGAAAGGTATCGAAAATATCTGTATCCTTATATATTTGGTATACTATAATACTTTTTGTCTTACACACATTTCTCAAAAAAGTTAAATAAAGTGGTGAGGGGAATTCAATTGTTGTTTAAATAAATTAAGGATTACTCCGGTTTGTGTTAACGGATTGTAACAAACTTAGCCCCATTTAAGTGAGCTTTATTTACCCTACAAACAGCGCTATTGCTATTGTATCCTTAAGTTTTACCGTCGCCGCTAGATGGCATTTACTGAAATATACAAAAATTAGGTTTTTCTCAAAAAAGTTAAATGCAATGATATGTTTGTTTTAAGAAGATATAATAGAATATTAAATCCTTAACATTTCGGTAAGAAACGCAAGTTTGTACCTTTTTAAAAGCGAAGTTATTGCCAAGAAAAATTGCATATACGAATTCTGCCGTTTTACGGGTGTTTAAAGTTAAAAAAATTTACTCGGATGCTCTACGATTACTAGTTTTTCATAAATGACCGGCGGCCATTCTTAGTTGACCACCCGGTACATGGTGGATCAAAAAAGTGACCACGTTATTCTTTTCGGAATAATTGTTTAAAATCACTTTTGAACCAAATTTGCCGGAGATATTTACAAAAGTCATCATCAAGTTATCATAAAATGAATTTAAAAGTACAATGAAACCTCTTATAACGGACACCTCTAAGAAGCGGACATCTCTATTAAGCGGGCATTTTTTCATAGTTCGGAACTAGGTATATGAAATTCCATGAAAATCAACCTCTCTTGGGTGGACTCTCCTTTGGGCTTTCAAACAAAGAGTGCAAAAGCTTTTAAACGGACAAAAAAATTATTAAAAGTATTTGGGAGACGAATAAGTAAGGTGCAAAAACTCTCTCAAGACAGACCGGCAACCGATCGCGTATGCGTTGCAGAGCGAAACGACTTCGCCGAATGAAAGTATGTGTGATTTCCCAACAGCAGCCCGCCGTTTATTTGTGAGTTTAAAATGGTAAAGGAATTAAAAGAGTTTGTAAAGAATAGACGTGACTCTACAGCAGTGGAATTGTTATTAGACTTGGAATTACATTTTCTAGATTGCAAGTATAAAACGCAAACACGTCAAACTCGGTTATTAGATTTTTTTAGTACTACATCCTAACTAAACTAGTGTATTTTTGTTATGTTATATTTATTTGTACATACTCGTACATATAGTAATAAGTTTGCATTTACATATTACTAAATAACAAATTTCCCATGGGCGGACACCTCTATTAGGCGGACACATTTAGGTCAGAATAGTATACAGGACAGGTCACAATAAAAAGTTATTTTAACAAGTCGCAAAAATAGCTTCCTTTTTTTTAAATAATTGAGACTCAAATAGTAAAGCCTCTAATATTTTCAAAAAAAAAACAAACATTTTTTCATATTTCATTATGTTAAGCATTTTTTGACCAAATGTTTCTTAAGCATTTTTTTCACCAAATGTTTCTTAAGCATGCAATATCTGAATATCACTGTTTTTAGTTTAGTTGGCTATGAAAATAATTTTATAGAATGATGATATTTGGAGATTTTTTTTTAAATTTTATCCACCGACTTGAAACAAACATGGACCCGGTATTTCTATCTGCTTTGTACACGTCAATGTGACGCATGTTATTACCAAAATAAGCACAGCAAAAAGGAGACGGGGATTCTATCTGTAGAATCCCCATCTGATTTTATTTTCTGTTCTCATTCAACAGGTAACCCGTTTCATATATCTTTGTTAGGAAAAACAAACAACGTGACTGAAAAGTCTATATTTTTATCCAGTTTACGACAGACTTGGTACTGTTTTATCATATTGAGTTAAGAATTACTATACTTAAATTTAACACACGAACACTGCAGCAACAAATAATTTTCTTTAACAATAACGATAAATATGACAGTTGTTAATCCGGTAGTGTCAAACGTGAAAGCAAGTATGTAAGACGATCGTTCCAATAATGGCTTTATAAAAAGTACTTTCCGATGCTCGAAGGCGAGGCAATATATTTGTGTAAGTAATTAACAGAAAAGATAAATTATACTAAGTTTCAGACCTCCACGATTGTTTTTCTGGAAACTTGTTTACAATCCACCTAAGAATGTGATTTGTTCATTCTTCAAAGACTGTGAACCAAAGTCGTATCCCCATGATTTCATCTTAATTTATTTTTTCTATTCGGGGTTCGTAATGGCTACATTATGCAATGCAAAAAGATTGAATAATCTGCCACTTTATGAAACTGAAATTTTATTTTTTTATGTTGGCAGCAAGTACTTCGATTTCGTTTTCTAGGCATTATGGACTCGACAAAAAATGTTTATAGAAAACTTTAAAATACTAACCTTTAACCTTGCAAATAGATCATTTTTATTAGATATTTATCTGAAATACCTATACTCGGAAATATATAACATGGTGTCCGTCAACTAATTTCTAGTCACAACTATAAAACAACATAACCTAAAAATAATAGAAATATCTTTCAGTTTATGCTCTATTTCTAAAGTTTTATTCAATAAAGTACTATTTTTATTTTTAATTCAATATAGTATTAAACATATTACTTTATATATATATATATATATACATATTTATAGTTACTGTAGACATTTCCTGGGCATTAATTGTTATTCCTGTCAGATTCTGTGTCGGCAAAATATTTTGTTCATCAGTATTATTTATTATTTTGTTCAATATTTTCAACTTTGTTCTGCTCGCACCATAACTCAAAGTTTTGCATATTCTTTTAAAAAGTTTTTCTAGATTATTTTCCCCAATTTCTCGTATTTCCGGCGGAGTACAACTTTCTTCATGACTGATTTTTATTAACTTTAATAATATATAATTTATTTTTAATTATGACGGATGGGAAGAAGCTTTGTTGTGTTCAATTGCTACTATACTATCATGGCATATTTGATACTTGTAACATTTTATTAAATTATAATGCCAACCCAAAAAGAAAATATTAATTCAAATGGAAAAAATCTACGATATTTTTCAAAGTTTTTCAGACTTTAAAGACCCAAATAGAAAAAGTATTATAAAATACACGGTTCATAAGACAATTAGAGCACTTGTACTTTAGAAAACTCCCCGCTTCGCGGGTCGTTACCTAAATTAGGCGCGTGCTCTAAGATAATGTCTTATGAAACTTGTATGTTAATATATTATTAAAAATATGTGAAAAACATCATTAACATCAAAGGAATGGCTTACTAGTAATAAAAATCTATCAAAACAAATTATTTGAAAATTATTCATTATGACCTTGGGTTTGTTCAATATATTTCTGTAAACGTCGTTTGAATTGATTAATATGCCTTTTCTCCAGTCAACTGTGGGTGTGAAATTATCGTCAATAGTTAACTATTCCATCGAAAGGAGGGCCATTCGTCTGCTTGGAGACCACGAGCTGACGAAGAACCTCGACAGCCTGGAACATCGAAGACAGGTTGGGGATTTGACTCTCTTTTACAGATATTTTCATGGAAAGTGCTCGGGTGACCTTGCCCTCTTAATTTCGCCCATAGCGGCGAATAGCAGAAATACACGACGAACCACTGCCGCCCATTCATATGTGGTTAAGCTTAGTACTCCTCGAACTTCATTATTTAAGAATTCTTTCATCTGGAGGACTTCATCCTTATGGAACGACTTTCCCGAGGTCATTTTTTCCCAACGAATATAACCTCCAACGATTCAAAACCAACGTGAATCGCTTTTTGCGCACACGCATCACTCCCAGAGTGTCCTAAAGGATTTTTCCTATAGTGCTTGTGTTTGATCATAAAAAAAAATTAATGTAATTTTGGATTCCGATTTTTAGGAAGGGAATATCTTTTTTTCTAGCTCACCCGAACGTGAAAGCATTTGTTAGTCAAGGTGGACTGCAATCAACAGAAGAAGCAGTAGACAGGGAAATGCCCATTGTGGGCATTCCATTTATTGCAGATCAAGAAATGAACCTTAAAAGACTTGTTCGTCAAGGAGTTGCAATATGGATCGATTATTTAAATACAACCAAGGAAGAATTAGTCAATTCTATCATCGAAGTAGCAGAAAATCAACTGTAAGTAAAATACAGTAATATAGTTGTTTGAATGTTAGAGACAATGCTGTTGTATCTTGAGTACGTATTTTGCACTTCCATTGTCTTTATTTATTTATAACACAACTTTTCAACTGTTAAACATCTCCAGTCGTCTTCAGGTAGATACTGAAAGTATATCGTATAAATTATAAAATATAATATAAAGTATAAAATAAGTATAAAGTAATACTCACCTGACTGAAGATGTTTACTAGTTGAAACGTTGTATTATAAATTCATAATAAAGACAATGGAAGTTCAAAATTCTCTCTATCCCTCAGTAATATAGTTGTTAGGAATGTGATACATTAATGGTATTATGTATTTATTATAAAATGAAATATTGCTCAAAGACGCGCTCTGTGGTGCCCCTTCAATCTACTAATAGGAAGAAGTTAGACGCAGCTAAATCTGGTTTATACATAACAGTTCTTCTACATGGCAATTTAAAAAAAATTCTGTTTGGCTAATAGTATCGTCATAGGAAGAGGGAATTAATTTAAAATTATTTTCTTAATTACTCATAACTGATTAGGTCAATTCTATTGAATGATTAAATTAAATTATAAGATTATCAAACATTAGCTCACCTATTTATTTTAGCTCAAAAATGTTCGTAAACTATTTAAAGGGTATTATAAGAAAAATGTCGTTGTTCAATTTAAACTGCTTTTGCCTAGGAATTTAAGAGTTATTTAACCAAATGCATTTTTAAAATTAAAAGAATTAAAATTTACAAGGAACTACGAACTTGACACGTTTCAGTCTACACACCAGCAAATTAATGATGAATTAATATTATTTTATAGATATTATTATCGTCGTTGTACCGTTTAAGTAACTTTTTCCTCAACTGAATAGCTCATGGCGATTAGAAATTTTCAAAGCGAAAATTATTTGAAAAAATTAAAAACGCCGTCAAATACTAACAAGTGCGAACCTAATTATTAAGGTGAGTACAGGTATTTTCATTTTAACCTAAATCATAGAAATAAGTCAACCTAGAATGACCACGAAGCCAAAAAATGGTTGTTTAAGGACCCTGGAGGTGGCTACCTCCAGAAAATAATGCGGAATTATTTTACAGTCCGTGTTAAATATTATATTAGTCAGAAGAATTTCCAAGTGTCGGTTACGTGGTCTGGTGAAAATTGCCAATATCTAAGCATAAATGAAGCCCACAGCGCCAAATAGCAGTGAACAGAATAGGTTCATTTAGTGTATGTCTAAATTAAAATTAAACAGCATCTTACTAATTTAGCTAGTTTGAAGATATAATTTTCTTTATATCTTAAAAATGGTATTTGTAAAAAAGTTCAAATTTGGCTCTCTTTTTATTCTCACTATTCTCTTGAAAAAACCTTAATAAAAGTTTTCTTTAAAATCAATACGGAAGCAAATATTTGATCTGCTAGAAATTTATAAGGACAATCCCATGTTCTGTTCGAGCATCACCCGGTATATAAGAGACATAGGGAGCAAATTCAATTATTGGTAATGATAGTTACTATACAATACTGAGTGTCCTGGTCCTACGCGCAAGCTTGAGTTAAAGCTGATTTTTCGATCGATGGTATTGATTTGTTTGATTAATCATTCCCTAAATGATCGTGGATGAGCTGGATTTAATTTTTCTTGTAATTCTAATAATTTTAAATTTTATCACTATTAGCTTCCGAAAAAAATAACTGTTAATTTCTATTTTGGAAATTGTGTTATTATTAAATATTTATATTTAAATTGTTTAGTTATAGAAAAAATATGAAGAAACTTCGTTTGCTTCTACAAGACCAACCAGAAACGGGTCTGGAGCGGGCCATGTGGTGGGCAGAATATGTCATCAGGCACAAAGGAACAAGTCATCTTAGAAGTCCCACTGTAGACATAGAGTGGCATAAATATTTATTATTGGATGTTTTGGCCGTTCTTTTAGCAAGTTTTGTATTAGGACTTGTAATGCTTGTGGCAATTGCCCGATTTATACTAAAGAAGTGCCTCAAAAGCAGCAAAAAGAAAGCAAAAAAATTGTAATTTTTCCTTAATGATCAAATGCCGTAATTGGAGTGAAGAATACACTGTAATAGTCTTTTTTGTTGGTCAAAATGCCAGGCGCGATTTAATAAAATTAACTTTATGTTTGGGCGTGAAGCATACCACCCTACTGGGCGAGTGTATTTAAAATGTTACAAGATAAATAATTTCATGAACTTATGAACAGATATGTTAAGTCAATTAATAAAATATTTATTTCCTTATTTAAATGTATATGATCTTATGACTGTCAGCAATATTTCAGAATGCGCAGGTTCGTTATGTAAAAAAATAATAATGATGATATAAATAAAATTGAATACATTTTGTGTATTTTTATAATTAAGTAGGTACGCAGCAGTGGCGGCTCGTGACTTATGATAGAGTATGGTGAAATTATTTTTAAAATTATATTTTTGTATAACGACCAAACAATTTCTTTCTAGGCGTTTTAAATGTAGAAAGAGACGAAGTAATAAGAAAATGCGTTAGGTAAAACATATTTTTATTTATTTTTTAATTTTACTCAAGGAAATAAAACTTTTGGAAAATAAGAAAGGGTTTCTTAGCGTGTATAGTGCTTAAACGTAAAGTCCGTTCTTCGGTTCTTAATTGTAGAAAATTGATCAAGAACAGTCTCATTGAAGTTTGGAATACCCTCTAAATTTTTTTTCATATATTTAATTTTTAAACTTTCTAATAAAGTCCCTAGATTTACCATTTGTTCAGGTCTGCGTTAAATTAAATTCGGGTATAGGTCTTCCCGCATTCTTCACTTCAATTTTTTGCTCCAAACTCAAAGAGCTAACTTTATATATATAGGTATATATATATATATATTATATTAAAATATTAAAACATAAACGCTCGAATTTCTAACTAGATGCACGAACAGACAACGACGCGGCGCACACTAAAATTGTGCACCTTTCCCATGTTAAACCGCTATAGTCCCGCTATTCCCCGTTGTATCCCGCCACCTGTTACTACAGAGAAACTGCATTATGCACCGCCTACTTAATCGCACATGCGAGCAAGTCTCGTCATAATCGCCATTAACCTCGACCGAGGCACGGTTGCCGGATCGAGAGCCTATAACATATAGTTTGGTTGACGGTACGATAAAATATTAGGGCGTGTCGGACTTTATACGATAAATAATATTCAATGAATATAAATTAATATGTTTTTATTCGTTTTGGAGGTGCACGTGCGCATGTGCTCCTGTGGAAGAACCGCCACTGGTACCCAGCAAATAAATTTGTTCAACATTTTTTCGAGGGAAACGGCCATTTAGTAATTAAGAATATTGTGGAAGAAATCAATGTGCTTTAAGATATGACGGAGAATTTTGTTCCTCTTTATTCAATCTATAATTGGTATATTACGTTCTCTTTCCTGCGCGTTATGGGCGTGGTTGTAATAGTTGTTTGCCAAACTTTATATAATACGTAACTACCCTTAAACACAGGGTGGCTTCTCTCACATTATAGTGTGTGTAATAGATTCTTTCTAATAAGGTAGACAGTGCGCGTAAGTAGTTTTTTACTAATACATCTCAATACCGTAGTATACTTTACTAATATAGCTAAAAATAATGTACAAATTAAAAATCAATTTTTATTTGCCACCAGTGCTGTAGTTAAGCGTGAGTGGACGTTTCCTGCGTAAAAATTAGAACGCTTATTGTTTAATTTAAAAAAAATCTATTTAAAAAATAAGAAGTCTATACTTATCAGGTGGTTTTAATATCAAATACCAATGTATTACCACCCGATGATGATACCTTATACAATAAGGGCGTATTTTTGTCCACACAGTAGTACTTTAAATTACTATTTCAGATTGAATGATACTACCAAGAAAAGGAAGCTCTCTCCATTAATAGGATGCAACCACCTGCAGACAATCTGAAATAGTATTTTAAAGTGCTACTGTGTAGACAAAATACGCCCTTATTGTATCATCATCGGGTTTGTTTTTGTAATAATTTTTCCATACATTGGTATTTGAGTTTAATTTTTTATTATTTTAAAGCTTCTACTGCTCTTTACGTTACTTTACGACCTAAGGGGAAAAGGTAATCATTTTGACTAATAGCTATATATTTATTATTTCTAACTTTGGTTTATACATAACGATAGATCTAAACTCCCCAGTATACAGGGCCAAGTAGAGAACTACGCCGAAAATGAGAACCCACTCGCATGCCACACTGACCAAGTGGTACTCGTATCCTCCTGAACTTTCGGTCCACTGTGTGATGTCATCCCCTAAAATATTTGAATCATGAATATCTAAGAAGGAAATTCAAATATTGTTTATACAATGTGTATACAGGGTGGCCCATCGAAAACAGTCCAGCAAGGTTTACGGCTGTGTACGTGAAAGTTAAAAAAAACCTCGGACCCTTAAACTTGTGTTTTCAGGGGGACACGTTTCACTATTAATTTCATTCCTGTAACCTCAACCCCCCTAGCGGGTGCGGCTACTACCCTTGTTTTTTCAAAAGGGAATAGGTATGTTGTTATACATCTTTTT
Source organism: Barypeithes pellucidus (assembly GCA_963991005.1). NCBI lineage: Eukaryota > Metazoa > Arthropoda > Insecta > Coleoptera > Curculionidae > Barypeithes > Barypeithes pellucidus. The sequence continues at coordinate 41,483,318 of OZ022559.1, forward strand.
AAAGGGCATTAAATTCTCTTTAAAATGGCGCTCCGCTTTATAAATTTGAGCTACGCGCTGCCGAGCAACAGAATTTGAATCATTTCACTGCACCTCTTATCAATCCCCAACCTGACAACCCAACCAGAATCCTTAGAAGATTTACGGAACCGCATTACTAATGAACAAATTACACCAGATGTTCTTCACAATGTCCGAGAACACAGAACAGTTGTTGTACTATTGTATGGAGGTGAATGGCGGATATTTTGAACATTTAATAAGTATTACTCAATAAAATTTCATTTTTTAAAATGCAATTTCTCGGCGGCGCGTAGCTCAAATTTACAACACAAAGCGCCATTTTAAAGAGAATTTAATGGCCCTTTAAAAAGATGTATCACAACATACCCATTCCCATTTGAAACAACAATGGCAGTAGCCGCCCCCGTTAGGGGGGGGGTTTAGGTTACAGGGATGAAATTAATAGTCGTGTCCTCCTGAAAACACAAGTTTACGGGTCCGAGGTTTTTTTTTAATGATTTATCATTTCCGCTTATTTAAATAGAGATTTTTTAAAAACTTTACCAGTCGCCCTTTTGAAATAGCTTGACAGAATCGCGTTAAAATTCATGAGAATACTGTACGAGATATTAACTTTCAAATGATGTATCACAAGCTGTATGTTTCTATTTAAAAAAAAGATCGATGTCGTCATATATTTTATAAATGTCTATAGAAAAATAAACGAATAATGTCAAAATGTGAGCATAAAACTAAATTGACGTGTCGGAGCGTTTTCCCCAAAAGTTACAGGTTAAAAGGCTATATTAATTTTATTCCGGACTTCTGGGCAACCTTGTATATACAGGGTGTTTCCTAACCTCTCTGAAAAAATGAGAAGGAGGTGAATCCTCACATTATTTTAAGATGAAAATGTGGTATAAAAGTTTTTTTTGCATGTCGCTTCACTTTCGAAATACAGGTTTTTTTTAAAAATATTGTATTTTTCATTTTATAAATTAATGCCAATGATTTGTTAAGGCATATGATTTAAAAACTTTGAATAATAAACTCATATGAACAAACGTCAAATAAATTGCTGCCAATATCCTCCATGAGCCAGTATACACCCCTGTACACGACGTGCTAAATTGTCTCTTACGTGTTGGAAAATTTCGGGACTGGCGCGAATCGTATTAAAACCATCAATAATATGCAGTCTTCAGTTTCAATAGGAATAGTATAAACGAGTTGTTTAAGGTGACTCCAGAAATAAAAATCCAATTTATTCAGATTCGGCGAACGGGGTGGCCATGGGTGAGATCCTCCTCTACCTATCCACCGAGCAGGATATTGTTGATCTAAATAGTTTCTAACACGTACTGCAAAGGGAGGGAGAACACCGTCATGCATGAACCACATTAAAGTTCTCGTTCTTAATGGTAATGCTTCCATCAATTCTGGCAATTCATCTCTAAGGATGTTGTAATAGACATCACCAGTAAGTCGATTTGGAAAAACATAGGGTCGAACTATCTTCAATAATTCCTGTCCAAATATTAAACGAAAATTTATACTGTTGATGTCCTTCGATGATAGCATGAGGATTATCTTCCGCCCAAATATGGTTGTTGTGAAAATCCATGACGCCTTGTCTGGAAAAATTTGCTTCATCTGTAAATAGTATTTTTTCCGAAAAATGTGCGACCCTTAAAGAAGTTTCTTGAAACCAGTTACAAAAATTAACTTGAGCTGGAAAATCTCTAGGCAACAAAGCTTGCACTCTTCCTACGTGATAAGGATAAAGTAAATAGTCCTTCAAGATACTCCATACTGTTTTGTAACTCACATATTTAAGACCTCTTCCCAAAGTTTTACGGTTCTAACTGTAGTGGTCGGTCGCCTATTTTGTTTTTTTGTAAAGCTACCTGTTTCCTCTAACCTGGGGTGCAATCTTGTAAATGTTTCCGAACACGGTACTCGTCTATTAGGAAAACGTTCTGAATATAAACGGCTTGCCTCTAGTGCATCTTCATTTGCCAAACCGAACATAAAATTAATTGGAGCCATTTTTTGATTGGTAAACTCAGCCATTATGAAAAGTTTGTAATGTAGTACAAATAAATTCAAAAACAATTCAAAATTATGTATAATATTTGAACGATGTTAAACAGAAGACAAATGTCACGGAGAAAACAAATGTGGTTGTCATGGAACGGAAGCAAAGCCTACTCGTATAATTTGACGATAAAAATATGAAAATAACTAAAAAATTAAGGTACTCTTTTACCCAGATCCCCGCAAATGAATTAAGTGTAAAATTTAAAATTGACCCAAAGTAAAGTGCTCTAATCCTTTATCTTTAATAAATATCATTAGAATATCGTTTGGCATTACTTAATAAAATGAAAAATACGAAACTTTTTTTAACACGCTTTATTTCGAAAACGAAGCAACATGCAAAAAACTTTTATACCACATTCTCGTCTTAAAATAAGGTGAGGATTCCACTTCTTTGCAGAGGTTAGGAAACACCCCGTATATAGTTTAGAAATGGCTTAATAACTTTAGACCCGCTAATCTTTTTTTACAAGATTTAGGCATGGCTTATAGAGGAAGCTAAACTACTTTTTGACAGCAGAATGACAGTAATATCTGTCAAAGTAGAGGATGGATGCCATCTTGACAAAGAAAATTGAATAGGAAGAGGGGTGTTGCGATACATCATTTTGAAGGTACTGTCGAGTACTTTGCGATGCCAGAATATTATTTTCTGTTTTCGCAACGAAAACAAAATAGCGGCATTTTAAAAATTGAATAGTTCTTATTTCTTTATTATCCTTTATTTCATTTAACGTCTTAGGAAAATAAATACAACTTGGCATAGTGTAGTATGAATCAGGAAGCTACATAGTGGCGTGTGTGAGTCGAAAAAAAACCCGAAAAATCGAAATGTTTTCAGCCGGAAACAGAAACAGAACCTTCCCCCCCCCCCCCGTGTTCGAGGATGCTGAATACGATGGCAGCGTTAGAATTTCTCTTTGGGGTTGCGCAACCTACCCTCCCATAGGGGTTAAACGCGCTTCAAGAGGTTTCCCTGCAGAGAAACACACTTTCCCCTCGTTTTCGAGGATGCTGAGCACGGTGGTGGTTTTGGATATTGCGTCCGACCCCTTCCAACCCCTTCATCGGCCAATACTCGCCCCTGAAAGGGGTTTTCAAGTATCAGCGGCAAATATATTCACCCGCATTTGCGAGGATGCTGACCACGATGGAGGTGTTAGATATCGTGTCCGACCCCTTCCAACCCCTCCACCGGCCAATACTTGAAGTTTTTTTTTAATATTAGCGGGAAACATATTTATCCCCGATTTCAAAGATTCTGAGCACGATGGTGGCGGATAAAATTTTCTGTCCCAAATCCCTGTAATTCCCAACGATCATTTCAACTGTCTTTTTTCTTCTACGTGCCCTGCACAATTAAAATTACGCGCGTCGAGAGTGAAGAGTATACAGCACCCCGCGGAAAAGAAAAAAGGGAGTTGAAATGATCGGTGGGAATTACAGGGATTGGCGGGCCTTCAAAAATTTTATCTGCCACCACCGTGCTCAGAATCTTTGAAATCGGAGATAAATATGTTTTCCGCTAATATTACAAAAAAAATCACCCCTTTCGGGGGCGAGTATTGGTCGGTGAAGGAGTTGGAAGGGGTTGGACGCGATATCCAACACCACCACCGTGCTCAGCATTTTCGAAAACGGGGGGAAAGTGTGTTTCTCTGCAGAGAAACCTCTTGAAGCGCGTTGTTGGTCGTGTTGAGGGGTGGCGCAACCCCAAAGAGAAATTCTGACGCCGCAATCGTGTTCAGCATCCTCGAAAACGGGGGGGAAGTACTCTTGTTCCGGCTGAAAATATTTCGATGTTCGTTCGCACACGCAACTAACACTTTCTTACATATTTCTAAATGGACGTAATCTTACCTGCACTACATTTATGGTTTTTAGGCTATTAATTAAAAAACATTGTTGTGTTGTCTGCTCTTTTAGTACAATTATTACCTTTAAATGACAGCAATGAGATTAGTCCAAAAGCTGCTGTTAATAGAGTGGCTGCTCCGATTACTAAAACCAATATGGCTCGTGTCACGTTCATACATTTTGTTCCCAGGATAGGATATATTACGAAGGAAATATAAGTCTAAAATAAAAAAATATATATACTCCCCGACAAAGATAATATTATTATTTTTTATAGTCCTGTAACTTTTTTAATTGTTGAGCAGTGCAAATTGCGGTGTGTGCGATGCGCCCTTCCACTATACCGTGTCCTGCATTAGTGCGTAGGGGCATCCATAGCGTCCTTATTTACAACAGTAGAAAAAAAAGTTTAATACAAAAGTTATATGATGTGGGATGATATATTTGAAATATTTGTACATATTCAGGGTGGTCCAAGAAAGTGTGATGTCATAAAATATATTTTTTTTAAATGACACACCCTGTATTTTTGGCACATTTAGGTTCCTTTTGGTGTTCTCTCTTATGGACAAAAATATTTTTTTTTTGCTTCGATATTTTAGGAGCAATTAATAAAAAAAGATAAAAAGATCGTTTTGCACGCTTGGAAAAATTAGAATAAAAATCTTGTTAGATCTGTTCGTTCGTTCCAGCTAAATAGTGTGAACAGTAATGCTAAAGGTCTAATAATACTCTGACAGTAAACAGGTTTTTTATACAGGGTGTTCAAAATTTGGTTACAAAAATGGCAACTTTCAAATCAGTTTTTCTTAGTATTTTTAAATAACACATCCTGTATTTTATTTCATTATTTAATGCAGAATTTAATTACAAGCATATTTTGTTATAACGAATGTATTAAAATTCTCAATGGTTTTAGAGATATTTACCAAAAACCATAACATAAACTAAACTAAAAAAGTATAGGGAAAATATCATAGACAGCCATGGAAAAACAATATGTAGGTGTTTATTTATCACTTTACAGACTTTAACAGGAACTATTGGCATTTTAACAAATGTTCAAAATGTCTTCCATTTTGCTGCAAACATTTGTTTATTCTTACTTGTAAGCTCCTATCCACATCGAACAGCATCGCTGGTGTAATTGTCGCAAATGCGTTAAATATTCTCTGCCGCATGTTCTCCACGGTAGTTGGCCGTTCCTTATAAACTAGATCTTTTACATACCCCCACAGAAAAAAATTTAATTTGGTTAAGTCGGGCGACCTCGGAGCCCATCGAACTGGCCCTCCTCTTCCAAATCATCGATTTCCGTGCGTATTATCTAACTCTGCTCTGACCTGTTGTGCATAATGGGCTGGAGGTCCATCTTGTTGGAACCACATTTGAGGAGCGTTTATTCAAAAGAGGACATGTCCATCTAGTGTAATTTTGAGAAAAACGTAAGAAACGTTTGATGTTAAGACCGTTAAAGGTAAAATTCTAAATTAGATAAAACATGCTTTATTTTTTAGTTAAAAATGTTCTTCTAAATAAATTTTTTGATTATAGTTTGTTTTTTAAGAAAAAAGTAGAAAAGAAAGTTGGACATGTCTCCTTTTGTTTCAACTAAATGTTTATGTCCTGTCTTGTTTGAACTTTGAATTAATTTTGTGGTTGGTATTCAGGGAAATAAATATGTTAGTCAATGTTTTTACATATTACATTTTTATTAACGAGAAGTATTACAAAAGTAAGGTTAACGCGAGGGTTAACGTATATTTTAAAGTTGAATTTCATGGTCACTCTCTAAGCAATCGCAAGTTTCTTCATCCTGCGCTGTTTCATCTGTATCTTATTCCGTTACAGTTTCTTCTAGAATTTTTAAATAAAACTCCAACTCTGGTAAAGTCTCCCACTTTATTTCGTCGTTATTAAATTGTTTCTCTAAAAGAGTCCGGACATTTTTTTCTTTTCATTTGATATTGAATTTTCTAACTTCTTTTTTTCCAATTTTATGTTTCTGCCAGTTTGACCTTTTTTTAAATTGATTGGTTTGAAATGTATTGGTTTATACTCATAAGTAATACTAGTCCCATTTTGTTTGAAACAAACTTATTTGATATGTACCATGGACGTGTCCGGTTTTGATCGAATATCCTATTTTCATATGGGAATTTAAATGGGTTGTGTACTGTTTTGAAAGGATTTGAAGAGATGAGTCGATAGAAATCATAAAAATGAGCAGAAATTTAATATAAAACGAGTTTTGACAAAATGTGGACATGTCCTCTTTTGAATAAACGCTCCTCATTTGTGCCAGCATATTTGGTGGTAAATTAGCAAGTAATACAGGTAAATCGTTTCTCAAGAATTCAATTCAATTTGACCAGTAAGGTGGCCGTCAAAAAAAAATGAGGACCGATCACATTACCACCAATCACTCCTCCCTAAACATTTATCGACCAACGATGTTGGTAGTCCATTTCACGAATGATGCGTGGATTTTCGGCGGAATAATAATGAAAATTGTGTTTGTTTACGCATCCGTTGTTGTGAAATGTCGCCTCATCAGTAAATAACACCGACATAAAAAAACGTGGATTTTCTTGAAGACCTGTTCGAGCCCACTCGCAAAATTGTACCCTGCACTTAAAGTCATTTTCACTCATAGCCTGGTGTAGTTGAATATGATATGCATGATAACGATGCATTTTTAAAATTCGCTGAACTGACCTTTCACTAATTTCAACTTCTTCTCCCACGCGTGCCTGACTTATATTTGGATTTTCAGTTCGGAATTTTAAATGAATTACCCCATATATTATATATTTTTTTTTAATCTAGGTAAAATCTATAACAGTTTTCTGTATAATATCATATGCCTATCATTAAGAGTTTTTGAATTATAAATAATCTTGTGATTTTTTAACGCCGTATCGGTACCTGACTAGAAAGTATTTAATTCGTTTTATACATGGCGTCTCCATAAAAATATTTCTGAGGGAGATGAATTATTGCAAAAATCTTCTTTTTTTTAAATGGGACACCCGGTATTTGATATGTTTTGCTAATGGAGATCGAATTTTCTATCTAATGATATTAAGTATTACTATACCTATCTTCAATATTTTCGGACTTATAGCGAAATTTAAAAATTATCTTAAAAAATATATTTTTTGGTAGTTGGCTGTGGAATGGATTCATATAATCAAAATAATGAAAAATCCATTTGACGTTATGTCTGTGTTGTTGTAAAAAAATAGTTAACAAATAAGCAATTTATTAATAAATAAATAAACAAAATTAAAATTACGCATCAACACCAATAAAATACCTAATAACTAAATTGTAGGCTCTTAAACATTCATGAATTGTGGTGATAACATGTTCATTTGTCACCTTTTTCATTTCTTCTCCTTCTAGAGACCCCAGAGCTGTCGATTATCTAAATCTTTCCTTGTTGTGACGGGTGTCTTGTATACTATTTCTTTAATCCTACCCCATAGATAGGGGGAGGGGTAGGGGGTAAGATCCGGAGACTTTGGGGCCATTTCCATGGACCTCCTCGGCAAATGAACTTTTTGGGAGTCATAGGACCTGCATCAGGATGAAGTTCATTAAATTTTCAGGAACTTCTAGATAAAACCCTACCACACTCCCCATGAATATAAAATAAACTTAAAATATCTAAGCTCGAATAATGTGAATTAGTTCATTTTTATTAGTCCGAAAATATTGAAGGTATAGGAACACCTAATATCATTAGATAGAAAATTCGATTCTCCATTAGCAAAACATTCAAATACAGGGTGTCTCATTTAAAAAAAGATTTTTGCAATAATTCATCTCCTCCCTCAGAAATATTGTTATGGAGACGCGCTCTATAAGACGAATTAAATACTGTTCAAAATTATAAAATGTCGATTATCTTGTAAAACTATTGTCAAAATTTCAGCTTTCTAGCTGTAGCCGCTAAAGAGATATGATTTTCTTTTCAGATCCCGATACTACGTTTAAAAATCACAAGATTATTTATAATTCAAAAACTCTTAAAAATAGGTATATAATATTATACAGAAAACTGTTCTATATTTTTAACTAGATTCCAAAAAATATATAATATATAGGGTAATTAATTTAAAATTCCGAAGTTGCTACCACTTTCGGTATGATCCGGCAACACCGCACCATCCAAACTATCTTACAAACGTTGAAAACCATCTCTTATAGCCACAGCCAAAGTTTCAAAATAAAATTTCATTTAGTTCTCGAGATAGTTCTAATAGGCCACTTTACTTGGTGTAGGTACCCTGTATAATTTGAAGGTCAATCGTTGTTGTGTTCGTGCAAAATGTCATATGTCACAAAAAGGGCACAATTGTTTTTTGTCGTAAGTTAAATAGTTTCGCAATGCCCACACAACTGTAAAATATCACAATGTCCGTGTCTAATAGGTGACGAGCTATTTCCCATTTACAAAATCTTCGATGTTTGTCTAGTGAACAACCAGTATTGCAAGATGTCTTATGTCGTACCATTGTAAATGTTAATGTTTTCAATATACGACGTTTTGCACGAACACCAACGTAATATAGGAGTAATTTTTTATTCAGGAATAAGTTTATGCGAGAGATCATAATTATTAATAATTATAATCAATAAAATTTTGCATCAAATAAATTCCTTATAATAACCAGAAAAAAAAAAATAAATTAGAGTACGGCGACTTATTAACAAACTCACAACTCTCATTTTATGATGGTTTAAAATTAATAACCCTTTTTATTAACTAATAATTTTAAGGTGTTTCAAACTACGGGAATTTAATGCTGTTTTCTTTTAAACATTGTTCCATGAAAAATGGATATAACTTAATGACTGCAGTAAAAGTACCTGGAGCGATCCCATTATTTATGACCGTTTGTTATTATTATGTGGAAAGGACCGGATTGTAATAATTATATTTAAATATAGGCACATCAGGTAGGTTAGGTTGGTTAATTTATATTTAAATATCTTTTTGTGCTAAATTTCTTAGTTTTTATTTCTTGCTGGAAGAGTTTAGTTGTATTATCGATATTATTTTACCAAACGTATAAAAAAACAGTATGTGGCGTCCATGGAAACACATTGATGGTGCTTCTTCTAGTGTTGCAGTGAAGAAAATGCATTTATCTCTCGATGCCAGGAGAAATTGTAAAAAGAGTATATACTTCTTTACTCAACAGAGGACTTTATGCTAGTGCTGCTGCAACTGAAACGTCTGATTTGTCTAAGATACCTCTGACTACAGTGAAAAGAATCGCGTCAAATCCCATTAAATCTAGAAAGAAGCGTAAAGATGCCGGTTTCACCAAATGTTTCGACGAAAGCGACAAGGACTTGATAAGGCGAAAAATCGACACCATGTACGAAGAGCAACGCGTACCTACATTAGATTCTCTGAAGCAACGGCTCACCAATGATGAAACCCAAATAAGTTATAGCCGGACTAGCCTTTGGAGAGTTTTGTCGGAAATGGGATTCAGATACCGCAAAATTGACAAAAGGCAAGTACTCATGGAATCCCACCGTTTACAAAAATGGCGTCATGAGTATATATATATTCCCCCAGGTTGTTGGAAAAATTCAGTCCGTCACGTAATAACTGTAGAAAATTCGTATATTAGTCTGGATCGTATAATTAATCATATTATAATTAATTTTGATGAGGATAGCGATAGCGAAACAGAACTATCTATAGAATAACATTATAAATGTAAATAAATAGACTAGTAATATCTAAAAAAAATGTTATTTCATTTGATTACATTAATATAATCATATCATTACTTGTTTTCCTTAGGCCGTCCCTGCATACTTCACCTGTTTATTGCCAAGCTCTTGTCGACACAATGGGACCGACCCAGGAAATCATTTCGTATGCAAATTTCGTGCTTTACCTGAATTGCTAAAAAAAACCATCCGAAACTGAAGCACATTCCAGCTCCAAAAAAATGAACATAAGTAAAGGGCCATACTTGAAAACATGCTAATATATAGAGTCCAAGAATTGAGAGGGTTGCACAATAGACGGTAATTTTGTTCAAAGTTTTTAACCTTGGTTCAAAACTTGTTCCTTTGTCAGACTCTAAAATCTCTTGAATCTGTCTAACTCGGATATAAATTATGATATACACTACAAAAAAAAGATATGATATTAAAAAAATATACTTTTTGCTACAATCGTGCAGAAAGTTTATAAAAGCGACAGAAATATTTTAAACAATGATTTATTAATAATATTATTAAGATTATTAAATTAATGATTATTAAGACTTTTTAAAGAGCATAATAAGAATAAGAAGTCTATCAAATTTAACCTTTTCTATATGTCGGCGTCAATTAGTGAAATCCGTCATTCCCTGAAATGCCTAGTCATTTCACGTATTGCCGGCAAATAGTGTAACTCCACGTTTGGTACACCGTTTGCCTAAGAGTATGAGGCATTCCCTGTAATGACGTAATTCTTTCAGTCAAACGATGTAGTACTTAACTAAAAGATTTAAGTTACCCTGTTTGCCGGTTTTAGTCAATCATTGTAATTAGGACGGACAGTGTTGCCAGCAGTGCATGAAAATAAGGTATTTTAAATTAAAAGGTTTGCAAATAACTGATTATTATCAGGAATTTCCTTAAAATTGAACGTCTAGAAATATGATTTATGTAGGTATTAAGTATTAGATTTAAATCATAAACTCATATTTATTATCTATGTTATATGTCACCTAGCCACGTGCAAGCGTTGACCACAAGTAACCCCGATGTCATGTCAGCATAATTCAATACACCATATATTTTATGTAATCAACTACCTCATGTTGCAATTATAACAACTTGAAGTAGCTGAATAATCATATATTTTGTCTATAAAAACCGATGTAAACCATATTAAATCGTTCATTAACTTCAGACCGTTATTATGTCCATTTGAATTTTGTATTGTGTTATTAAAAAATAAAATATTTTTTAAAAAGTTATTTCAAGTGATAGTGATTTAACAAATTGGCGCAGTCATCGGTAGGATTCCTCAACGCTGTCAGAACACGAAGCCATTCTAACTGGTAGCGGCGGATTCCAATCCCTTAACGGACAAAGGACCTTTGCAGAAATCGAGACCGCTCTAACTTGGCAATACTACGGAAGGAACACATAGTGAAGCCCCTGGTAGCTATCAACCAAGAAAACGACCACATCGATGCTTCTTTTGTAAGTTAATGAATCATCACGTTTATTCTTAATTGTTAACTGTTCGATTTTCTAAACGTTTCATCCCTTAGAAAAAAATTTTGATTGATTTTATCCCAGCGATAAATTTATTATCTTTTTAGAGTGTTATTTTAATTAGTGAAAAATTAAAATAATAATAATGACCTTACCCCCTGGCGACGCAGTCGTTACCAATTTACCGGAAATTGAACCGTATAAACTATCGGAAATATTTTCTATTGTTCCCGAATTTGAAGGTGATCAGATCTTTTTAGGAACATTTTTAAATGCGTGCGATCATGCGTACAATATGGCGACGACGGATCAAAAATGTTTATTAGTGATTCACATAAAAAATAAACTTAGAGGAAGAGCTGCACAGCTCGTTAGTTCTAGAAATCCCTTGTCATATATAGAAATAAAACAATTACTAAATTTACATTTTGGAGATTACCAACTCAACCCTTAAAATGTTACAATTGTGGCCGGATTGGTCATACCGCTAGCCAGTGCCGTACTCAGCAACAACCACGTTACGTCCCGCCTCAAAATTCAGGATTTCAGAGGCCAACTAATCAAGTCCCTACATCTAACAGTAGTCAATTTCAGAATCAATCAAGGCCTCAACAGTATAACCATACAAATCAAAACCGCCCTCCATTTGCGAATAAAAATCCCAATTTCCGGCCTAACCCTCAAAAAACGTATCATGTCAATGTCAACGATTATTCACAAGATGAATACGATTACTGCCCTAATGATTATTATTACGACTGTAATGACTATCAAGATCAACAAAACTATCAGACTACTTACCCTGATTATCTCCAAGCCGACAACTATTCCGCAGAATCTTTAAATCAAGAAGATAACCAAAATTTTCTTTCACCCCCTGTGCAACAACACCCTCCTGGAGGAGCATACCTAGAAACCGACCCCATAGAACAAATCCAGAGTCAAATTCAGACAATGAATCTAGACGATATGAACCCAAACCTCAACTTCCCGGAACAGCCATTCCTTTAAGCCCTCTTCTCACTGTTAACTCTAAAAACCTTTACTATATCAAGGATGCCACATAAAAATGTAATCTTCTTATTGATTCTGGAGCAGGTATTTCGATTTTCAAAGAACAAACAGTAAAAAATTTTCAAAGATTTCCCGAAAACATAATAATTCAAGGCATTACTGACCAAAAACTGTCTATTAAAGAGTCAACCCTAGTTCCGTTTATTGTAGGAAACCCCCATAAGGTCTATGTTTATAATTTAGATATTGACTTTGATGGCATATTAGGCTTAGATTTCCTGGAACATTACGAATGTGTAATTGACCTGAAATCTAAACAATTGATTACAAACTTTAAAACTATCCCTCTTTATAAAGTTGACAACCCTGTAACTTTTAAAAACAAAAACATTCCAGATAACCAAAATTTTAACAAAATTTCAATAGAACCTCGCGCAGAGAGAGTCTTTAAACTAAAATGTAACCTTGTAAGTACAGACGCTATACTTACCGCACAAGAAACCGAAAAAGTAAGATTGCCGAACGCGTTAGTAAAAATTAATGAAAATGGTGAATTTTATACGACTATTATAAACGCGAACGCCATTCCAAAAGAAATCGATTTTTCTAATTTACTTTTGGAACCGGTAGATGACACTGCCGATCCATTTTACAGCCTTAATACCGGTAGTAAACAACAAAAATGTCCGCAGAACAGAATGACCTTAATACATAGTCAACTAAGAACTGAACACTTGAACGAAGAAGAAAATGAGCTTGTCACAAATTTATGTTCAGATTTTGCAGACATTTTTTATCTCGAGGGAGATGCTCTTTCTTTCACGAATGAAATAAAACACTCAATCGAAACTAACGGCGCACGCCCTGTTTACACCAAATCTTACAGGTATCCCCAAATACACAAAAACGAAGTTAAAACCCAAATTAACAAAATGTTAGACGAAGGAATTATTCGCCCATCTATATCACCGTGGTCTTCACCTGTGTGGGTGGTTCCCAAAAAACTGGATGCTTCTGGAAAGCAGAAATGGCGCGTCGTAATCGACTACCGTAAATTAAACGAGCTCTCTGTAGGGGATAAATACCCTCTGCCCAACATTTCTGACCTCTTGGATCAATTAGGGAAGTGCCAGTACTTCACAACATTAGATCTCGCTTCTGGATTCCACCAGATAGAAATTGAGCCCCGTGATATTCCAAAAACAGCCTTTTCGGTCGAGAATGGCCATTACGAATTTGTACGAATGCCATTTGGCCTTAAAAATGCCCCGTCCACTTTCCAGCGAGTCATGGACAACATTCTCCTTGGTATTCAAAATGAACGTTTTCTAGTATATATGGACGACATAATTATCTATTCTCCAACTATCCATGAACATATTTCTTGCTTAACGGAAGTTTTCAAACGTCTTCGAAAAGCAAACCTTAAAATTCAACCCGATAAATGTGAATTCTTGAGAAAAGAAGTCGCATACCTTGGACACCTCATTACCCAAGATGGCGTCAAGCCCAATCCATTAAAAGTTGATTGTATTCAAAATTTTCCAGAACCAAAAAAATCTAAGGATATCCAATCATTCTTAGGACTAGCAGGCTACTACCGCCGTTTCATTCCAAATTTTGCAAAAATTTCTAAGCCTCTTACGAAACTATTGAAGAAAGACACCCCTTTCCTTTTTGACTCGGACTGCAAATCATCTTTCGAGGAATTGAAGGAAGCTCTCATCTCTAACCCCATACTCATATACCCTAATTTCGAAGAACCCTTCCTGTTAACCACAGACGCTAGTGCATTCGCCATCGGCGCTGTACTCTCACAAGGCTCAATAGGAAAAGATCTTCCCATTGCATATGCTTCTAGAACGCTATGTGTTGCCGAAACCAAATATTCGACAATCGAACGCGAACTACTTGCCATTGTCTGGGCCGTAAAACATTTCCGACCCTATCTATTTGGTAGAAAATTCACCCTTGTTACCGACCATCGGCCATTAACCTGGCTTTTCTCCATTAAAGACCCCGGAAGTCGTTTAGCTAGGTGGCGCCTTAAATTGGAAGAGTACGACTATAAAATAGAATACAAACCCGGAAAAATAAATAAAAACGCCGACGCCTTATCGCGAATAAAAATAAACCATTTTCAAGAGTGCGCTAAATTTCAATCTAAATATAGTATTCTTGCTTCAAATGAAGACCATAATAGGCCCTCTACGAGTGGTTTACAAAAAATTCCTGAAGACGATGAAACCAGCGAAACGGAAATCGATACGGATAAATTGAAAGACGAATATAACACTTTTGTGCATTTATATAAAACAAAATCGATTATCGATTATTCAAAATTCGAAATTTCTAACGTCCAACTTTTAGACAAAACTCACAAAAATATAGTTACATTCTTCTGGCAAAACAAAATGGAAGACCTCCATTATAAAATTATTGACGATATTTTCGAGGAAAATCCCGAATTCTCCCGAGATCAAATAAACATTTTGTCAAGCAAAAGTGTCAAGGACAGGAAATATTTTATAATTCCCTTACGATACGACCCTGATAACGTAGTCTCACATCTATTCTATATTCTGTACAATGGTCAAAACGAATTCGACAATACAACTACGTATTGCATAGAAAACAATCTAAACTTACCTATACTCGAAATCCTTTCATTTATTTTTAACGATAAAGAAATAAAATTAAAAATTTGCCAAAATATTGTCAGAACCCCCGACGAGGACCAAATCCCTATTATATTAGACCAGTACCACAAAGGTAAAAGTAATTTACATCGTGGAATAAATGAAACCGTAAAACGGGTTAAAGAAAAATATAATTGGCCAGGTCTTACCAAAGACGTAGAAAAATTGGTAAAAAATTTGCCAAAAAGTAAAAATTTGTCGGAAAAACTTAAGCACCCCTCTCGTGATAACCGAAACACCAAAAACTCCCTTTGAAAGGATCAACATCGACATATTTGAATATCCGACGCGTAACTACGCTTTGACAATTCGAGACGAATTGACTAAATTCACTCAGGCCTATCCCTTAGGAGACAAAAAAGCTTCTACGGTAGTTAACACACTGCTTGTATTTTTCCAGCATTACGGTACGCCACTGCGAATCCATTGCGACCATGGTCGTGAGTTCGACAATACCCTGCTTAAGGATCTATGTGAACTTTACGACGTAAAACTAACTTTTTCAAGCGTTAACCACCCTCAGTCAAACGGTTCCTTAGAAAGATTTCATGCTACCCTCACTGAAATGCTAAGAGCCCATACTGCAGAGAACCCTAACGAACATCCCTTCAATATTCTTCCATATGCCGTCATTTGCTACAATAATACCAAAAATAAGACCCACGGTTTTACACCCTACGAACTTATTTTCGGACATACGTCCAATAGGCCTCCTGAAACCCTATACAATCAGAAGGATTTAATCTCTAAATACATCAGAGACCTAAGCAACCGCATGGAATACTATTACAAGGTCGCACGAATAAGAACTAATCAACAAAAAGAAAAATCGAAAGTTAGGTTCGATAAATCAGTATCCGAAAAAATACCCGATTATAATCCCGGAGACAAAGTATACGTCAAAGAGTCACAAATAAAGGATAAAGCACAAAATAAATTTAATGGTCCCTTCGAAATAAAAGAAGTTTTCAAAACATCAGCAACCGTGCAAAATCTCCAAACAAACCAAATATCCAAAATTAATTTTGATAGATTAAAGCCCTATTACGAATAGTCTCTTCCTTTCAGACTCTGCGGGCTCCTATTAGCCGCGGCGGCGCAGTACTCCATAACACCTATCAATAACACAATAGGACTCTTTTTCCATGAAGAAAATACCATCAAAATCTCCAACGACAAATGGACCCTCCTGGTCTATAAAGAGCTACAACCGCTTAAAGATGCGATCTCAAACAATGATAAAATTCTTTCTAATTTGGTAGAAATGTTCCAACTTCCCAAAATGTTACCCTTTAAAGTCGAAGTACAAACGCATGTCAGCCTCCTAAAACAAATTTCCGATTCCGTAAGCCAAAAATATAAAGAAATTATGACTGATACTAAACGGTACGATTTGCGAACGAAACGCGGTATATTTAATGGAATAGGTACTGTCTGGAAATCCATAACTGGTAACTTAGATGCCTCGGACGGCGAATACTTTAACGATTGCATAGAAAAAGTAACCCACGACGAACATCAAATAGAGAATCTGTTAAAAAACCAAATTTCGGTAACTACTTCAGTAATTAGGAACTTTAATAGCACCATCCAAAAACTTCAAATAGACGAAGAAACCTTTAATCACGATATCATAGAAATACGGAAAGCCCTCCTCAATGTCTCAAATGTTATGATTTTTTACGAAGGTGAAATAAAGGTAATAAGCGTATGTGAAACACTAATGGAAAGTTATATATTCCTAGAGGATTCCTTAAACGATATATTGAACGCAATAACTTTTGCACGCCTTAAGATTCTCCACAGTTCAATCATAACTCCAAGAGATCTGGTTTCCTCCTTACAAGACATTTCGCGGTCTTTAGTAAAAAACAATTTACCCCTGCCGACATACGGCTCAAATATTGCAGAATACTTAGATATTATAGAACTAGAAGCTTATCAATCCGATTCAAAAATAATTTTTGTACTAAAAATTCCACTTACTGATCCTGAGACTTACACCCTCTATCGACTTTACCCAATCCCGATATTAGATAATCGAACAGGTCTCTATCATATTCTACCTAGTACTCAAAAATATATTGCGCGAGATGATGATTCATTACTGTACATATCATTGCGGAACCTGGACCACTGCACACAACTAGGTACCAGCACCAAGATCTGTTCAAACATTCTTCCATACCCTATTGACAGCGATGCCATGTGTGAAGCCCAACTTCTCAAACACCTCAGCAAACTACCGAAGACCTGCCAAACATCACTACTCCTTGCCAAGGAATACAATGTTCAAGAGCTCAGCCAAAACTACTGGTTGGTTACAATTTCTGATCCTCTGCCAATTACAGTCAAATGCGAAAACAAAGATGTTGTCACCAAATTCCTAAACACCAATTCTCTTCTAAAACTACAGCCAGGATGTACCGCCTTTATTGGGAATACCAGGGTACATGCCAGATACCCCATCGACAAAGAAAAAACGTTGACTTACCAAACCCATCCAGTGATGATACCCTTTGAATGTTGCAAGCATCTTCCTGATAAGCCACACATTCCGAACCTGAAACCACTAAAATTAAACAATATCAACGTAGAAGACCTCAATATCGCACAACACAAGCTCAATCAATATTCTGATGAGCTGGACAAGCTGATCAACGAGCCTTTTGTAAACAAACATGTACATTGGTTCACAATCTTCACCATAACCATGATAGTTGCCTTAATGGTTCTTTACATCTTATGCAAATGCAGACGTAAAAGACACACGAGAATAGGATTAGCTATCACAAACGACAATTCTGGACCACCACCACCTCCGGTACCTAAGTCTAGAGAAACAGTCCATCAGAAGCTTCGGAACCTGATGCCAAAGAGACGACCCAACACACGTCCTATAGATGAAACCCTGGAAGAAGAACCCTTGGAACTCCAGTCCACATATAGACGTTAAAAGTCTTTGCGATGCACCGACTTTTTTATTAAAGAGGGAGTTGTTATATGTCACCTAGCCACGTGCAAGCGTTGACCACAAGTAACCCCGATGTCATGTCAGCATAATTCAATACACCATATATTTTATGTAATCAACTACCTCATGTTGCAATTATAACAACTTGAAGTAGCTGAATAATCATATATTTTGTCTATAAAAACCGATGTAAACCATATTAAATCGTTCATTAACTTCAGACCGTTATTATGTCCATTTGAATTTTGTATTGTGTTATTAAAAAATAAAATATTTTTTAAAAAGTTATTTCAAGTGATAGTGATTTAACATCTATAACTTACTATAAAAAAAAATTCATAGAACGAATAGGAACGAAACAACATATTAGCTCGATACAAAAATCTGAAAGGAAATGACTGATAATATGGTTTATTATTTATTAGTGCAAGGTGCGCTTTTATGACACCTTGAATTACAAAGAACTTTTTTTTTACACAAACGCATCTGTTTGACAAATATTGTTTTTTCGCTTGTTTGCATGAACACTTAAAATATCCTTGCCCTCCGGAAAGTGAAAGCGACTGCACAGCATCTCGTACTGATACAAACTTTTCAGGAATGTCACCTACTTGAAGAAATGCCTCTGTGGTTTCCACTAGATTTTTTTTTTATTTCCAATACAACCACCTTGAAAATATCCTCCTTTTCAATAAAATCGGTCATCCAAATCGGTTTATGTTTTATTATTTTGTCTCTTTTCTCTCTTTTCACCCCTCTCACTTTTTCATCCCTACCATTTTTTTTCTAAGACAACAATTATGAAACGAAAAAATTTCGCAACTAAATACAATTAAAATTACATATTTTTTTTCTTATATTTAAAAAAAACCGTAATTTTTTGGAAATTAATACCCCCCCCCCCCTATTTACCCCCACCTTTTGAGAATTTTGTAATACAATCAAAATGGGACCTAACTGAAAATATTCCCTCTCCAACAAAAAAAAAATCTAAGTTGGTTCATAAATGGCGGAGTTCTGAGGTCACAACATAAAAAAAATACAACCGAATTGAGAACCCCTCCTTTTTTTAAGTCAGTTAATAAAAACCAATAAAAAGGCACACAATAAAATCACTCCTTCCCCAAACATATGAATTATAAAACCGTGTTTCGACATTTCAATTTCAAAAAAAAATCACTACACAGATGTTACCAACAAGTGAATTCGGCTTGATCCCCGTAGCACGATTAATAATCTACTTATTAGCATTTATGTAATATTTTTTTCCCCAATTACTCCCCGCCTAATTGCCCCATCAACCCCAGCTTCCGGCCCATCAAAGTACTCGGTGTCACCCGCAAAAAATTGATGCCCCAACTTCGCCTCTTCTCGAGATATAATTAATTAAATTTTATTACTTTTTGCAGTTGAAAATCGCGATAATTCGCGAACTCATTGAGATATCGGGTTCAGGTTTATTCGAGCTTAAGTGCTCTGTCAAGCTCTTCGATTTTGTCCTTCACATTTTTTTTGTAGCATAAAACCGGCTGAATTATTTTCCATTTCCCATTGTAGGTTAGATTTACTTGGCGTGTCCCCGTCCGCCCGCATGCGGCGCCCCCTACAAATGATGTCAGAATATCGAGGGGATCCTACTGTATCCATTGGGATCGATCGATTTCGTCAAAGGATTTTCGTAAACCGGAACGAATCCACTACAATTTATGCACAGTAAATATTTTCAAAAAAATCTTATCCAAAAGAAGCAACTTAGAAGCATTAGAAATTGTCAATTCATTCAAAGCTTGCCTCTGAGAAACCGCATTCGTTCCTTTTCATTGTTCTTTAAGACTTAAAAGTGCTATCCGGACGGATAAACTCCAATGAAAAGTAACTCATTGCAACAGTTTTCAGTGGAAAATTTTCGATTATTTAACATATTACCACAGAATACTTAGTAAGTACGATCTTACTTAGCAAAGCGCCAAATCCCACCATGAAGGAAAATATGCATCTTGCCAAAGACCAAACTCCCGTATCACTGACATATGGAAATACTGCTGGAATATCTTTGTTTACTACGGATAATGTATATCTGGAATAAAACAAGTTTCTAGATTATTTGGTAAAGATTGTTTCACGAAAAATGGATATAACTTAATGACTGCATTAAAAGTACCTGGGCCATCCCATTATTTATGACCGTTTGTTATTATTATTTGGAAAGGACCGGATTGTAATAATTATAATTAATTATAGGCACATCAGGTAGGTTATGTTGCTTAATTTATATTTAAATATCTTTATTTTACCAAACATTCCTCAGAATAGCGTGATAGTAATGGACAATGCGAGCTATCACAGTCGCCAATTACATAAAGCTCCAAGGTCAAATAATACAAAATTGGAGATTCAGAACTATATGGCGGCGAATGATATATATTTTGAAGAAAGTTATAAAAAAAGTGATCTTTTACAAGCTTTAAAGACATTTTGTATAAAAAAAGTATATGCTTGTGACACATTGGCAGAAGAAATTGGACATACATTGCTACGGCTCCCATCCTATTATTGCATTTTTAACCCCATAGAGCATATGTGGCACCAGTTAAAATCACTGGTTAGGTCTGAAAATATTTCTCCGACTTTAAGTTCTAGTGTTGTAGAATTAATACGAAAATGCTTTAATGATATCCCCCCAGGTCGTTGGAAAAATTCAGTCCGTCACGTAATAAGTGTAGAAAATTCATATATTATTAGTCTGGATCATATAATTAATTCAATTATAATTAATTTTGATGAGGATAGCGATAGCGAAACAGAACTATCTATAGAATGACATTATAAATGTAAATAAATATGACTAGTAATATTTAAAAAAAATGTTATTTCATTTGATTACATTAATATAATCATATCATTACTTGTTTTCCTTAGTCCGTCCCTTCATACTTGACTTGTTTATTGCCAAGCTCTTGTCGACACAATAGGACCGACCCAGGAAATCATTAAGTCGTATCCAATTTTCGTGAAACGTAGGTACTGTAACTAATATTTTCATTATTCTGGAGAGTTGAATAATAATGTGTGGTTAGTAATATTCACGTTTTAAATAATACCGGCACTGATTTCTGTGCAATTATTATTTCAATTTGATTTTTGTTATATTGTGGAAAGAGTGTATCACGCCCGTACTCTCCGTAGTTAAGATTTAATTGGGATTGGCAAATCCGGATTAGTTGAATCGGGTTTATTTGGTATGCACCGTAATCCGTTTTTTGAATCCAAGGAAACAAATTG
Source organism: Barypeithes pellucidus (assembly GCA_963991005.1). NCBI lineage: Eukaryota > Metazoa > Arthropoda > Insecta > Coleoptera > Curculionidae > Barypeithes > Barypeithes pellucidus. The sequence goes on from OZ022559.1 coordinate 41,504,495, forward strand.
GCAACAGTGGACTTTCAACAATAATAAAATTTTATATTTTCAGCCTTAACTTGATGAAAATCCATAATAAAATTATTAAAGAAAACACTAGTTTTTAGGCGAAAATAAAAATTATGGAGCATAATTATTGTTTGCCTTCTACCTCAGTTGATGCCACCGTTAGAGAAACTAAGGTGAATTTTAATATTAATAAAAAAAATTCTATTTATTTTATTTCTTTCCGAGTGAGTTGCGATTTATTTCAGTTAAATATCAGGTGATACTTTTGTGTGGCGACTTGAATGTAGACAGTTTGGTTAGCTGGGAAAGTAGGAAATATCTGCATGATATTTTTAATAGTTTTGGTCAGAATTCAAGTGCAATTATTGATCATGTAGTGTGTAATAATATGTTTATCTAAGTTCACTATTTTTTTAACTTTGCAGAGAATACTAAATATATTGTTTATTAAAGTGGATGTTGAAATTTCAGTTTTCTTGGCACGAGTCATTGCACGATATGACTCCGCATAAAAAATAAATAAATAACAAAAAAATACAATGTGTTTGTGTGTTTTATTCTCTATAAAAAATAATAAAAAATGTATTTAAAAATATAAATACACTCGTTTCATTTTTAAAATAAACGTACGTACTATTGTAGTGCGGTCCTGGAATGTCATACAAACCTAGGCAAAATAAATAACCAGAAATAAGCCGGCAAGTCATTACTGTCACGTGACACTTGACATATCTGGCGCGGGGGTCCGCTGCAACGACTATAACACCTTCAATTTAACAAAGGCGAAGAACCTGTATCAAGCTTGTCATTAAGTAAATTAGAGAAATTTTTCATTTTGTTAATCTCCATAGACTCTAGTAAATTTAACTTCAAGCCCTTTTGTTCTATATGCAAAATCTTGAAATTATTATTAACAATTAGTGCGACAAAGCTCAATATCTCTTTTACCGCTAGGGATAGTGGAAAACTTTTTTTACGAAAGTTATTAAGCTTTAAGAGGTGCAGATTTTAAAATTATTTTCGACTATACAGGTTGCTACAAAAGGGCGGTGTGATAAAAATTTCATATTTTTTAAATGGGACACCATGTATATTTTTACATATTTGAATTCACTGTAAAATTCTGTACATAGCACCGTAATTATTTGTACACATTTTTGCAACGTTGCCAAATAGATTGGAAAATTCCTAAAATTTCTGCAAAAACATGGTTCAATAAAATGTGTAATATTTCTTAACTTATAATAATTTGAAATAAAATATTTTTATGTCGGAAAGAGGAATGTTGACAGAAGTCCCCTATGATAACACATATCAATATTTTTATACAGGGTACTTTCTATGGATATGCCAACATTACGAACTTGAAACCTGAGTTTCGTAAGTTTTTTAAATGGAACACCCTGTATATGATTACTTTATTGTAGATATTTTAATCCTATTTTTATTAAGATCTTTCTATGCCTATCTCTACCAATCTTGGTGATATTTCAATTTTTATTTAAACTCAAGCAAAAAAAAGTGGATGCATTTTACGATTGTCCTTTTTCTAGTCACCAGACAAAATAAAAACAAAATGTTGTAATTTAAAAAAATATATTTATTCATACGGGAGGATACGACACAAAAATATTTTAACGATTCAAGCTTGTGGACAATTTCTAAAGTAAATTATTACCTAATTATTTGTTCATATAGTGACCCCCACTAACTTGAACACATAATTCAATACGTTTTTCAAAAGAATGAGTCATGTTTCTACATATTTGGAACTGTTCTCAAAGTATTGCCTAATTATTTGTTCATAGTGACCCCCATTAACTTTAACACATATTCAATACGTTTTTCAAAAGAATGTTTCTAGACATTTGCCGAGTAATACTTTGAAAACAGTTGAAAATGTGTAGAGACATGACTCATTCTTTTAAAAAAACGTATTGAATTATGTGTTCAAGGTATTGGGGGTTACTATATGAATAAATATTTAGGTAATAATTTACTTTAGAAATTGTCCACAAGCTTGAATCGCTAAAATATTTTTGTGTCGTATCCTCCCGTATGAATAAATAATTTTCTTTTAAATTACAACATTTTCTTTTTATTTTGTCATAGGTGACTAGAAAAAGGACAATGGTAAAATACATCCACTTTTTTTTGCTCGAGTTTAAATAAAAATTGAAATACCACCACGATTGGTAGAGATAGGCAGAGAAAGACCTTAATTAATAAAAATTAGAGAGGATTAAAATATCTACAAGATAAAGTAATCATATACAGGGTGTTTCATTTAAAAAACTTACGAAATTCAGGTTTCAAGTTCGTAATGTTGGCATATCTATAGAAAATACCCTTATAATAATATTGATATGTGTTATCATAGGGGACTTCCGTCAACATTCCTCTTTGCGACATAAAAATATTTTATTTCAAATGATTATAAGTTAAGAAATATTACACATTTCATTGAACCATTACGGTGAATTTAAATATGTAAAAATATACATGGTATCCCATTTAAAAAATATGAAATTTTTATCACACCGCCCTTTTGGAGCACCCTGTATGGTCGAAGGACGCCGGAGTGAGTCGAAATCTCCGATTTGGCCCGTGTTCATTTCGCGCGGTGTAGCAAGGGGCGGATCGGTCGAAGGTACGTGGACGCCGGGTCAGTCGAATTCTCCGATTTGACCTCTGTTCTGTTCATTTTTTATTTTTCATTTCGCGCTTTGTAGGCATAATGTAGATCGCTCGACGCCGACGGTGGGTCGCGGTTTCAGCTAGTATTCATTGGCACTATTGGCAGTTGTATTTGATTTTTACTTTCCAACGTAACCAATTATTATAAAGATTTCATATTTAAATAAATCAAATTTAATAAAACAATTTATTCATGTATGTATCGCACAGCTTTAGGAAACATTTTTCTATAGGAAAAGTGGCAGAGAGAAATTTCTCTAGTTATATACAGGGTGTCCCATCGGGAATCAACTCGATCCACTATAGCAAAAATTTCGAAAAATGGACAGTATGCTGGATGTTGATGGAACTTGACTAAAATATTTTCAATATGGTCGCACTTCCGGTTATACCGGAAGTCGGTGTCAACTGCTTATTTTAAATGGATTATCCTTTATTGCATTTTGGAATTTACGAAAGATTCCAGGCAGACTTTGTATATCATGTCCTATACCTAAGTTTAAGTGTGTTTGACATATTTAAGGTCATATCTGTTTTTCAAAGCAGTCATAGAAAACTAGTATAGTAACTGTACTTAAAATTGGCAGCAAACTTGCCACATAACAATATTAAATTGACAATATTTCGAAAACTATACAAATATTCGGAATAGAAAACCTTACACAAACTTATCTTTATTTTAATGCTAATAGAAAGTATTAATAAAATTTGGGGTTTTCAACCTAGCTCAGTCTCCAGTGCCGGATACTTCATAGTACTGTAGCATAGGAGAAGTTTGCAAAAATACAACATTTCCACAAGAATAAATAATATCGATAAAATAACCTATGTTTACTTATGCCTATATAGTATAATAATAAATGCACTCGCATAAGTACTTTCACGCGAACTAGCAAAAGTATTACACACACAGTCGCATACCCGTAAGCATATAAAACGTTCGTAGTAACATATACGCATATATAAACACATACCGCGTGTTTCAGGAGGAACGCTCACCCCTATAACTTTTTTACTGGTTAAATTAAAGAAATAAAATATGGTGGGTTTATGTAGTTTGACATAATTTTGCATATTATGTTATGACGGGCTCCATTTTGGCACTTCAGGTTTAACCGGAAATGACCTCAACTTTGAATGTTTAAATGGTTCACCCTGTATATGTATTTTTGGCTATATCGATTCCACACCATTCGACCATTCCAAATGGAACGACACCCCATACGTCTCTTTTTGAGACAAAATAATTTTTCTTTTTATTTTTCATCTAGATTACTTACTATGAACTCCTAAAATGGTTTACTTCTAACCCAATTTCTTGATAAAAATGAAATTTTCAAATTCTATTGCGTTTTCAATTTTGTATACACTTTTTAAACTTTTAAGAAGGCTTTTTCCCGGAAAACTCAATTTTTTCAAATGGAAACATATTGACTCACTCGGGCAAAAAGATAGAAGTGCAAACGGCTTCGCATTTATCTAGGTCCCCATGACGCCATAATGCTAACAAACAAATGAACATAAATACAACTTTAAAATCCGCCATAATTTATTTGGCATAGAAGTAAACCATTTTAGAGAGTTCACAGCAACCTAGATCAAAAAATAAAAATTATTTAAATGTCAAAAAGTGACGTATGGGCGTGGTTGAATTTGGAATGATGTTTTAAATCGATATAGCCAGAATTGGGTATTCTATTTAAAAATCCAAAGTTGACGTCATTTCCGGTTAAACCGGCAGTGACAAAATTTAGTCCGACATGTCATAAAATGCAAATTAATATCACATACAACACAATACACTAGTTTTATTTCTGTAATTTAAAAAATAAAAAAGTTATAGAGGTGAGCGTTCCTGCTGAAACACCCGGTATACACACCCAAGTATAACAGGTACGATTCTAAAGATCAACTGACACTCTCTGTACCACTTCCTGTATCTAAATTAAGATGTATACACTGTAACAGAGTCAAAAAATTTTTTCAGGCAACTTTCAGTCCTTAGCATATTATAACTTACTAAAATAAACTATTTGCCTGTAGAAATGATTATAATTTGCGAAATATATGTAACCGCTTACATAGAAAGCAATTTTAAAATTTTTTTTTAAACTATAGCTGCAGTACTATAATTTGAATTTAAAAATTTATCGCCGGTCACGTGTCCCCAGTCAATAATTTCTTACTTTACCCTTTTATATTTCACGTCATTTTACTAAAGTTACTTTTATATATAAATAATTTACACTCCTCCTACAATTTGTATGGAAAAAATAATGTTCAAAGATCAACAGTTTAGTTTCTCTAACGCAATTATTAACCAGAAGTTCCGTCACTGCAGCTGCATGTATCGCCGGTCACGGCAGAAATTTCTTATAAATGAAGCCACTAGAGGTCGGCCTAATAGTTTTACAAATATGACGGTATGTGTTTGAATTTGTGTAAAGTGTGCTCCTGTTTAGGTAAGTTCCTTATTATGTTTATTTAGGTATAAATTCGAACATTGCCTAATTTTTATCAGGCATATGTTTTTATGTTGTATCGCCGGTCACAGGGTTAAATCAGACCTAGTAGTCTTAATTAAGGGAAAATTACTACACGAAGTCATTCTCTTGAGTACAGACACTCATTTCAGTCTAATAAAGTTTAAGAAATATAGCTTGTATTAGCTGTTATCCACGAATTTATGCATTTTTGTATCGCTGGTCACAGTAACACCGGTCACGCATGAAAATTGATGTGACGGTTTGTTATCCGAAGCTATATACAATATTTTTTTATTAACCATTTATAAACCATTAAGGAAAAATATATTTTGATGTGCAAGTTTCCTTTACACCTTAGGTAGATTAAAAATATGACTAATGTTCTGAGTATTTTAATATTCTATAAGGAACATTCCAAATCTTTAAGCCGATATAAGACAGGGCTGTTATAAATAATAGGAAGAGTGTTATAGTGACAAATTAAAATAACTCAGTTCCAAATATGGGCGTTATATGATTCAGAAGAGTAAAATTAGCCATGTGACGGGCGTTAAATTATTAAAAATTCGATGCTAAATACAAAAATAGATCCAATATCTTTGTGACGATGATCTTTTGCGAGGACATATATAATTCCTCTAATTAGATACTATAAGAAACCTATTAAAAATTTTACAGGTTTTTTGAGATGATTTATTTTTAAATTCCGATTTACTGAAAGTTGCCTGTAAACAAATTTTGACCCAACAGCAAAAGAATATGAAACTACTAAATATCGGACGACCGCACCACAGACACAGAATATCGAGGTCCGAAAATTCGTCCTCAGCGAAAGGGTTACTATTTCTTTAGGCAATGTAAAAAATTGAAAAGTAAGGAAGAATACCCACTAATAATCACAAAATAAATCTAAAGTTATATAACAAAAGAAAAAATAGTAAATAATATTTTTTGACAAGCCGCCCTTTGGTTTTGTGTATACAATATTATGGGATCGTAAAGTACTCGATAGGACCTTAAAAATGATATATCGCAAGACCTCACTTCCTATTCAATTTTTCTTATCAAGATGTCGCTCCGCGGCCATTTTGGATTTGAGCACCATATAATATTCAAGAAAGAGTAGCTCTCTGATTCCTACTACACTATGTCAAGTTGTATTTATTTTCCTAAGACGGTAAATGAAATTAAGGATAATAAAAAATACCAACTATGCAATTTTTAAAACGCCGCCACTTTGTTTTCGGGTATACAGGAGTAATTTTCTGAGATCGTAAAGTACTGGATAGTATCTTCAAAATGATGTATCGCAAGACCGCCTTCCTATTTAAATTTCTTCCCGAAAATGGCGCCCATCAGCCATTTTGACAGTCTGTCATTATTCCTTCAAAAAGAAGTTTACATTCCCATATAAACCACACCCAAATTTTGTAAAAAAAAATTAACGGCTCAAAAGTTATTAAGCCGTTTCCAAATTATATACACACACAGTATATGTTAATATGTAAGTAAGTGTCTTTAGATCTAAAAGTTAAAAGTAAAACTAATAGTAACGTCTTCTAAAATTAATACACATATTATGTGGTTGGCACTGATAATACAAAAAAACACATACGATTTAGCCCTATTTACTAACATAGATATTTTTCTCAGTGTAGCAAAATCCTACCATGATAGCTTCTTTCACGTCTACCGACAAACGTTGTTAATCATCCTATAAATTTGCGCATTGTACGCCCTTATGAACATATGAAAAATATCGTTCGTTAATCAATCGTTAACAATTATATTAGTATTTTTTTATATTGAGAAACTACATAATTATTTTTATACCCCAGAATAAAAGTCTATCAAGTCCAATGGTTTACCACTAAACTATAGTTTTATTCTACGGCATAGATTTTTTTTTCATATTCTTGTAAAATTAAGTTGTTCACACCAACGCGGTCAAGCGCTGATCCAGGGGGGGGGGGGGGTTTATGGGGGTCATGACCCCCAAACCATCAACTTAACACGAAAAATACCATATATACCGGTTTGACTAACGCGCCAAGGTAATACTTTTCGTAATTTTTCTATGCATGGCCCCCCCAAAACGAAACTTGACCCCCCACCAATGCTCTCTATCCGCCCTTGAACGCGGTATTAATTGGATAGGCGGTACTGTATTATCATAACATTAAAATATTGTACATAGTACCTGGAAGATGAATCTAAGTATTGTGTCTTAGTTTTTGTTCTATAACATAAGAAATATTTTTCACTTCTTATAATTTTCAATTTTCAATGTGGATACGTTTAATTTTACCGCTAAAATAATTTTATGCTCTTACATTATTTGAGCTCTTCTCCTGCTTATTCTTTTCGAATAAAGCAACATAACTTTTCCTTTCTTTTCTCGTTCCTTGAACTTTCCCATTATATAAATATGACAAACCATTATATAAATATGACAAATAATAATATATATATATAATAATATAATACAAATAATAATATATATTTAACGAATAAAAACCAATAAAATATATGAAGGAAATAGCAACTTCTAGGAAGTAAAATAACCCAACAAATCTCGATTGCACTTCAAAAATTCAATATAACTGCCACGCGTTGAAAACGAAAATCGCAATGCATAATAAATAATTAGATCTTTCTTTGCCGTTCGAACAATAAATTCAAGCGTCGAGCCCGCCCGGGATCGGTACGCCGACAGAAACGGAGATAATCGGAAGAAAGGGACCGCACGTGATCTGGGTCTATACTTCAATTTTCTACGCTGAAAAACGTAGTTTTCGTCTCCTATGAAAATGATACATTTTTTTTTTTAAATTGTTTAACGAAAGATGTCTAAATTTTGTTAACAACTCGAGGAAAGTCCATCATTTTTTTCTATATGGACCAGTAAAAAAAAATAAATCTAAAAATCTTCCGGAACAAAAAAATATAGACTTTCCGCGAGTAACAGTTCTATTACAAAGGTTTTTTTCCCTAGACATTTTTTTCCTAAAACAGGAATAAACGATTGGGAAGAAAACTCGTTTACAGGTACTCCGGAATCCTGTTAACGCTTAATAACTTTCGTGTAAAAAGTTTTCCGCTATCCCTAGCGGTAAAAGAGATATTGAGCTTTGTCGCACTAATTGGCCACCCTGTATGTTCTTCGCCTTTGTTAAATTTAAGGTCTTAGTTAATGTGTTTATTTCTTCTACCTTCATTAAATAATAAACTCTTATATTATTAAATAATTATCCCATACAATCGTAGGTCCTATTTTTACGAGACATATAAATTAAGTTATCATTGTTTATACCTTACATCTGATGAAGCCGCTGTGACGGTGAATCACGTGTCATGTTGACAAAATAAAGTGAAAATCAAAGCCATCAAACAGTGTTTTCTTTAATAATAATAAAATTGTTCCGAGATGATGGGAGGCAGTCCACGCGTAATGTATTATTACCCACGGGCCGAATTACAAGTTAATAATGATTTTGGTTATTTTACTGTCTATTATATACTATTTTAAAATAATACTTACGTTATGGCAAATGTTATTGGATACCAGAAACCGTGGACAATTGGTATCACATAGACTCGTTTGAAGGGCATTGTAACGAATCTTATACTTGCTCGACTAGCTAACTCTATAAAATTAAAGTTGCACCGAACAAATCGTGGTTATTAAGTTTGCACTTGTCTCCAAGGTACAAGGACCGATGAGTGCAATTATGTTAAATTATATCAGAATTTAATTTAATTACTTCATTACATAAACGCTTTTTGTAGTTTGTAACGTAAAACTATTATAAGAAGTAATTAATTTAATTCACTTCGAACTACTTTTGAATTTGAATATACTGATTTTGTTGTCAATGCAATGAAGTCTAACTAGTGCTAGGTAAAACACGCACGCCTAGAGTTATTGTATATACAATACAGGGTGTTTCAAAAAACATGTGCCTACGCTTGTATGGTGATTCCTTGACCAAAAATAAGGCGAATATAGGTACATCCTATCAATATGAGCATGTAGATGTATTGTTTGAGAGGTGCAGGCTGTTAAAATTTTTTTATTTATTCGGTGTTTACAAGATATTTCCGAAACGGCTGATTTTAGTGAAATTTAGTTTATGAAAAGTACCTAAATAGCATATATTTTTGCTGTAACAATGTGTGTAGCGGTGAGGAACTCTAATAATTTTTATAAGTGGCGACACTGACTCTTTCACATTTTGATGCACAATTTGTTAGAAATTCAAACGACTAAAGAAAAATATAAGATACATTAAATTTTATTAGGCAGCTTATGAATGCATTATGAATGCAGCGTAACACGACTTTAGCAAATTCGTTATTTATTTCTATTGAACATGGCCACCGGCAGTTGGTAACTCCCTACAAGCTCTGTCAATGGCAATTCTTAAATCTGCCATTGTTTGGTACTGAATGGAATAAATTTTATTTTGAAGGTATCCCCATAAGGCCATCTGGCTTGGTGGCCATCTTACAGGTCCAGCGACCTGGGGAATTATTATCTAGGTAGGCCCTTACAATTTGGGCATTGTGAGCCATCCTGTTGAAGATGCAAGTTACTGAGACCAGATAAGGCCACATCTCCTATTATTTCTGGCACAACGTTTTCCAGAATTTCCAAATATTTATTTGCACTAAGGCTTCCTTCAAATATATTATGAACTATTTTGCTATTCAGTATCAAGCATGAAACGCTAACGCCGAATCTGCCTTGCCGTTCGATTGGAAATATTACATGCTGATTTTCCTGAGACCAAAATCTCGTATTCTGTGGATTAAACATGCCAGCACTGGCATCACCAGACCATATAACGGTTTTTTCAAAATTGTTTCCCTGTTCAAATGTTGTAAAAACCAATTGCAAAACTCTATACGGCGCTGTGCATTACCAGGATGTACGTTGTGTATACGGTGGAATTTATATGGCTTAAAATTGTGTTTTTTTAGGATTGTTTGCACTCTTGATTTAATTATTCCGACCGAACCTTCAACTTTTCTGCAAGAACTACTTGAATTTGTTTCAATTGAAGCTAACACATTTATCTCATCAGTCTCGCGATGATCCTTGTGGTAGATTTTATGGCGAGGTTTAGAAAATGAACCGTGTTCGGGATATCTACAAGTAATTTAAGAAAATTTATAAATTTCATAGAATTACTACATAAGGGCTTTTATTTACCTATTCAAATACACTTCTAATGCTTCATCTGCATTTTTGTTACACTGGATATAACAAACGAGCATGTCGTATTTCTCAAAGTTTACATGCTCTGCCATAATTAGGACAAACTGATTGTTCACTATTAATTAGAAATTTTAAAACAACTTAGAGAACCTGAATGCTCTGACAGAATTTAGAACATTTTATTATTATGACACATAGGACTGTGTTCTTTTGTTTGTTTTTAATATCCGTCATGGCCTACTAAAAAAAAAATGGTATATTTTTGAAAAACGTATATTTCGGATCTAATACTAAGACTAAAAATAAAGTGTTGAAAAGCAATTTGTTTATTTTCCTTGAAAACTATTGAATGTAGAAAAAATCTGAGTACGTCACTGGATTCTCTGTAAAAACTACAAAAATAACATTTCATTTCTTTTTGATATGTTACGGAGTAACCGAGATATGGGGGGGTGTCCCAAAATGCACAATTCTCAAAAACATCCCGTATATCAAAAACAAGGCGGCCTAGAAAAATTCTGATTACGGCATCTTCTGTTTGAGAAAAGAGTAGCATAGTGCTGCGAAACCCGCATCCTTCAATCTTTACTAATAACGGAGATACCCCGTAAAATTACCCATGTATTAACCCTGTACGTAAAGATCTTCTTACTCTCACACAAATATTATGAGGTTTACCGAATTTTGACATTATTAGCACGCCTCTGGTGTACCTGTTCACACATTTTTATTGCTAAAGTATGCGTTGTTTTAGGTACTTTTCATAACCCTAATTTCACTAAAATTACTAAAGACATTTCGGGAATATCCCGAAAAGCCCCGAAAAATTTAGCACCCTGTATCTTTAAAACAAAACATCTGTGGACCCATATTGATAGGACCTATCAGAATTATTTTTGGGTAAGAAATCACTACACGAGCGATAGCATATGGTTTTTTGAAACACCCTATATGAATAACTACGTACAAAAACATGTTTTTTTGTAAAATATTTACTTCTCATTATAGTACTCGCACTGTATATTATTCGAACCAATGGGTGTATCCAGCAGAACCCGTCGATTTGTGAACGATTAGTAATCAGCTGATGAATGCACTCAAAAAAAAATCGATGGGAAATCGGACACCATTTTTTCCATTGAATTAAAATGTGATTTGTGATTTGACAGCGATTTATGTCAGTTTGTCAGGTTGAGGAGTAAAATTTATAAAAAAATTACGAAAGAAGTGAATTATAATTATAAAACCATATTATACACGAGCTCCGCTAATGAGGAAGAGCATTAAATATATTCGTACAGAAAAAAACGTAATATTTCATGAAAATATTTAGAAGGAACCAAATAAAATACAATCCCGAACAAAATGCATTTCGCAAAACTACCGAACACCGATTAAAAATCGCTTATAAATCGATGGTCTCTGCTGAATGTCAAATTTCGATTAGAGTTAACGCCTAAAGACGAGTTTATCATTGGAATGTTAAGGTCATTTAGATTAAAGCTAAACTATAACTCTGCGAGTTAAACTGCTTTATTCATGTCCGTGTTTTCCCAGGTTTAAAAAACCGACCATTTCATTTATTTTATAACAAATCGAAGAGTTGATCGAAACTCCGATAGACTGGTAGAAGGCCAGGCATCTTCTTTCTCCTTCCATGTTTTGAAGTCCGTTCTTTTATTTTCTATTATTTTTTTTTAATTTTGGACAGTTTTATTAAAAACAATTTCTCACTATTTGTAAAATTGAGTTTTAATTTTTATCTTCAGCCATGTTGTTAATATATCCTTATGGATTCTGTGAATATTGATGATTCTCCACCAAAACGCAAATTTATAATCTGACGTTTGTCAAACAATATTTGCTGGTTTATAAAAAAAACACCTGGATAAACACTTTCACTGGTAACACCAACTTTAACCTCGGGCTAACGATATAACGATAGCTCAGGACTAAGTAACGCACAGAGATAACACTCCACTAGCTTTATACATATCATAAATAATATTCCTAATCGATAGTTTTATTCCATGGGATAAATCAAAGGTTTTAGAATGGAGTCAAACCCTTTTATATGGTCTGTTCAATTCCTCTTCACTCTTTTTTCGAAGTCTTCGTAAGGTGTTATCTGAAATGCCGCAAGCACCAGACGTTCGTTTTCGCACTGGACAAAATAGACACTAACGGGCCCGAGTTATCTTTTTATAAGTAAAATAACGTTCCACTAATACTAATACCAAACGGCGTTCACTTGGAGATAAACACTTTCTAGGCGTTGTGAACATTTTCCATAACCTTGCTTCCTAACTGCTTTTAATTCACACACAATGAGAAACAAACTAAAATCAAAAAGCATAACTACTTATTTAATATAGAACATACCATCTAGCACTGGAGCAAATTTTAATTATTTCTGGGAAAATAGTGATTATTATATTGATTTAACTATAATGATCCCAAAATAATTAAATTCTAGGAAAAAGTACCTGAGAAAATCTTTAACTTATTGACGCAAAATGTTTTTTATTTAAAAAAAAACTATGAGTGAAAAATAAACAAGATAAAAATACCGCTGATTTTGTCCCAGCCCACTACAGTGAACCGGTGGAATGTTCGGTACGATCAGGTGTAGTGAAGGTATTGTTAACTTAACCGTCTTACTGTTTAATAACCTTTAATTATTTAATCCGATATCGGACTTCATAAAACGAACAGACTTTAAGTGTTTATTATCTTAATAACACTTCTCTCCAGGCCTAATATAAAAAGGACCTTCAATAATAAAAGTGTATTTACCTTCAAAAGCGATTTCTTCCACTATAGCTTGGCGTTTCGATCTTAACATTATTTTTGTCGTAATCTACTATTTTCATCGGAATAAGACACCAAAAATAAAAAAAAATCTTCAATTCCACTGGACAACAACTAAAATGTATCTAAAATAAAATCTACTAAATCTTACTATTTTAGGTGTGCTAAAACCGAAAATAAACTTTTTTTTAAATTTTAGTTCACTTTTAAGAGATACCTGACGCCATGTGCCCCTAATATATTAACACTGTAACCACAAGAACGCACGTGGCATATTTGTATTGTAATAATAATATATGGATCTTACATTGCCAAATCTACATGTTCATCAAGTTAAGAAAATTTGCCACGGCAACACCGCATGGTGGGTCCCCTATGATGATCCCCCATATGCGAAGTCCTAACCCCCTATTGCTAAAAATAAGAGCGATAGCCATTTAATCCCATATAAATTCACTTTTATGTCTGCCTTTTATTGAAGAGTCTCTGTATAATAAAAATCTGTTCACAAATATAAGAGAGCGACGTAATGAGTTTTAAATTTACCTAAGTAGGGATATTGTCTACTAAGATTGCAGCAGTGGAACCTATTAGAAGACGATGTCTCTGTAAGTGTTTTTCGTAAACGCCATAAAGACCTAGCACCATTTGTGACATGGAAAATAGCTTGGATTTTTGCAATAATATTGGCGGTTTATTGGCGGCTTTAAATATAAACTACAAACCAGTGGCCTGGAGATTTTTTAGAGACAGTTCAACATTGAGTTTAATGGCAGTACTATTGCATATTGGCAATATTTTTCCATCTATTCCTGTTGTATATGCACATGCAGTTCACATGAAAGAATCATACGACAATATGAAGTTCCTATTGACAACCATAAAATATGATGAGCACCAATGGCAGATATGCGGCGACTTAAAGGTTATTGCACTTTTACTTGGATTGCAGCTAGGCTACAACAAGTTTTGCTGTTTTTTGTTTGAATGGGACAGTCGTGCAAGGTGACCTCATTACAATAGATAATACTGGCCCGTTCGACAATCATTAGAGCCAGGGCCAACGAATGTACTACATATGCCATTGGTAAACTCCAAAAAGTTTTTGTTACCAGCACTGCATATCAAATTGGGCCTCATGAACAACTTTGTTAAGGCACTGAATAGAGATGGGCCAGCATTTCAGTACCTATGCCACAAATTTCCGAGGCTAAGTGAAGCAAAAGGTATTTTTATTGGGCCACAGATTCGAAATATTCTGAAAAACGAACACTTTGACAGCACTCTAACAGATATTGAAAAAAACGCTTGGAATGACTTTCGCCTCGTGGTCACTAATTTCTTGGGAAATAAAAAGCTGACAATTACGTTACTTTTGTTGAAAATATGCTGTCGTCGTATCAAAAAAATGGGTTGCAATATATCTGTAAAGATCCATTTGTAGGAAATGGACCTGGACTTTTTTCCCCGCAACTGAGGAGCTGTAAGTGATGAGCACGGCGAACGCTTCGATCAGGATATATCAACAATGGAGAGCAGGTGCCAGGTAACCTCCCAATAAACATTTTTGTTTGTATAATAGTTACCGTAAATGTTATATCACCTACCTTATATAACTTATAGTTATATATTTAGTAACAGAAATATTTCCGTTACTCTTATAAACCCCTTAAAGCGCTTAAATGGGGAGTTTATATAGGTTGTGAAAACCTATATTTAGTAACGCTATATACCTTGAAGTTATATAACTAAAAGTAACAGAAATATTGTGGTAACCACTATATAACATCATAAATAACCTGTCGCAACAGCTTTAGTGATATAATGTAGTGTTATATATGTTTCGGTTACCGTTATAAGCGTTGCCTATAAAGGTTCTCGAAATATTTCCGTTACTAAAATTTCGTCACTTCTATCTATTATGTCATCTGTCAGGTGTCACTTTATATTGTGAAGGCTTATATTTTGTCTCTCTTAGACACATTTTATTTATTATTAATGGTCTTTTTCTGTTTCCATAATATTGAACAGGTTGGATTTAGTCGGATGACTTATTACCGACGGCACTCGCTATTATAATAATAGTACAACTTAATGAAATTATTTTGAGCCTTGTACCTATGTATGACTCAAAATTTAGGTGGGAAGAGTTTTTTACTGCAATAATAGAACTAATAGTCCCAAGTGCAAGGGCCCTCAAAATACCCAATAATATGTAAATTCACAAAAAAAAAATATAATTTTAATTTTACGACGATTTAATACTAAATGTTATTAGTATCTGCCACCATTGGATAAGTAAGCGGTGAATTTTGACTGATTGTTGATAAATTTTGTATTTTTGTAACTTCCCTTTCCAATAGGTCCAAATTTAACTAAACAATCATGGCGGAATTAATGTTGTAACGATATAAACGTTGTAAAGCATAATATAACCCATGGTGATATACCCAATAGTAACAATATATAACTTCAGTAGTGTTGATATAACACTTAAGGGCTCCAAAATGTTCTTTATATAAAATTAACACCATTATATTACTAAAAGTGATTTTAAATAACCTATTAGATAGGCAACCGCGGGTTCTCGTATCTGAGAGATTGAGTGTTTATTGGTACTCCATACAGACGGTAAAATCCAATCCAATCAGTTCTTTTAAAGCTCGTTGTGTTATATTAAAATTGCAAGCCCATTTCTTAAGATCGTTCCTTAAACGGTCATTTTTTTTATATAAAGTCTCCTCATAATTTAAAGGTAAATTGTCATCGTCAAGTTCAATCAACCATTTATTGTGTTCGTTGTCTAATCTTGTCTCCAGGGGCTCATTTTCTTCCACATACGGTTTGGTTGTAGTCCTGATATGATTACTGTGACCAGGAACATCTTCGAAGACGTTAAATGGACTTGCATCAGTGGAAATTATTTCATCTACATGACATTCTACTGAACTGATACTTGTCAGGTTATTAACACTAGTAATCGGGATTGAGGACTTTAATGGCACTGAATTTAAGATTTTAGTAAAGTTTTATGAAACTTTGCGGCGAAAGGAAGTGCTGTGCTTTATTTTTTCCATTTATTCATTTTAAAATGGGTACAAGAAATAACAAAAACTTTAACCTTACTAATATAAGAGACGACGTGCCGCCATTTTATAAACAAGGAAGGTAGTAATTTGTGTTACTACTGTTTGCCAAGTTGTATAAAAGAAGCGGTCGTTACTAATATATTACCTAGAGTTTTATAATATAACTTAGCCAACACTGATATTTTCCAGTTTTTTTAAAGGTGATTGACATTACCTTTATATAACTAAAGGTATTTTAGTTGTCTAAAATTAGGTCACGGAAACCCTTATATAAATTTATTATAAATACATTGGTAACGCGTTACTACAAGTTGTATAAAATGGTGTTGGAAACAGTTATATTACCTTGTTATATACTTGTAGGTTATAGTAATCTTATAAACCCGTTATAACAATAGGTTACCAAAAGGCACTGATTATAAAACCCCAAAACCTTCTTATATACTTCTATTACCTCTATATAACCATTATATAAATTGATGTTACTATAAGTTACGAAAAATGTTTATTGGGCTGGACTGCTTCCATGCTTGCCGACTACTGTTGGACTCTTGTTAGAGATGCTCCAGGAACAATTCACAAAATAAAGCGAAACGACGCATGCAGTGACTCTAAAAGTGTAAAATTATCAAGTTTTTATTATTTTGTTAAAAAAAATAAAAAATGTTTTTTTTGAAAAACTAAATTTTTAATTTCATTATCATTTTTGTAGAGGAAGATGCATTTTGATACAAGATACAACCAATAACCTAAAATTTGTTGTCCAGTGTTCTTAAAGAAAAAAAATATGCTGCTATTAATAAAAAGTACGGAGATTATTCTAGTCGTAGCATACCGCTTTAAATTAAAATCAAGGTGAGCTTCTTTGAATTTTGTTTATTGTTATATTTATTTTATGCTTTGAAATTTTCACTGTTCACATGCAGGTTTATACTTATCAATTTTTCCATTGACAAATTATAACTAATAATACCTTATGTTTTAGGAAACAATAGTTTGCTAAAAATAAAGGTCATCTGATAAATTAAACCTCGACTTCAGAGAGATTCCGAATGACTTAATTTCTTGTTTAATATCAAAATCGCTATTGCGATAGGGATTAAATTTTGTGAAAGAAAATAATTATGCATTTTTAGTGGAACGTCACTACTTAATATTAATGATGAAAACTAAAGGCTATCCCTATCAAAGCACAGCGTTACATCTACATACATTTTTAAGATTTTAAGGGGAAGCGTTTAAAAGTTATAAATCCCTATAGTGTATAATTATGGCAACTTGCAGCTGAGTATTCTAGTTTCGAGAGATAGAGATTTAAAAACGTAACAATTATGAAATTACCTGGGCGTTTGTCTATCACAGCCCGTTTTTCTTCGAAACCATGTGACCATTGGAAAAAATACTATAGTTAAATTATTCTCGTAAAGATTTTGTTGTAAAATTTCCTATAAATTATAATATTAATTATATTTTTAATGAGTAATCCCTACCAAAATAATATTATAAACATAATTTACAAATAACTATAGTTTTTAGTAAAATCAAGTAATTACTAAATTACTATACCTATTGTAAATCTTACAACAAATGTATGTGCACGGAACAAATACTATAGTAAAGTTATTATAGTAAAAATTTTATTATACGATTTGCTATAAAATATAATAGGTACTATAGGTAGTTAGTATTTCTAATAAATTTAATGAATTATATTTTAAATTTTATAACGAATATAAATGAAAATAATTTATTTATAACTCCAGTAGTTAAATATTTAAAATTCTATGGTAGAGTACGTTTCACGAAATTTGGATACGACTTAATGATTTCCTGGGTCGGTCCCATTTTGTCGACAAGAGCTTGGCAATAAACAAGTGAAGTACGAAGGGACGGACTAAGGAAAACAAGTAATGATATGATTATATTAATGTAATAAAATGAAATAACATTTTTTTAAAAATTTTACTAGTCATATTTATTTACATTTATAATGTCATTCTATAGATAGTTCTGTTTCGCTATTGCTATCCTCATCAAAATTAATTTAATTATAATTGGATTAATTATATGATCCAGACTAATATACGAATTTTCTACAGTTATTACGTGACGGACTGAATTTTTTCAACTACCTGGGGGAATATCATTAAAGCATTTTCGTATTAATTCTATAACACTAGAACTTAAAGTCGGAGAAATATTTTCAGACCTAACCAGTGATTTTAACTGGTGCCACATATGCTCTATGGGGTTAAAAATGCAATAATAGGGTAGGAGCCGTAGCACTATATGGCCAATTTCTTCTGCCAATGTGTCACAAACATATACTTTTTTTATACAAAATGTCTTTAAAACTTCTAAAAGATCACTTTTTTTATAACTTTCTTCAAAATATATATCATTCGCCGCCATGTAGTTCTGAATCTCCAATTTTGTATTATTTGAGCTTGGAGCTTTATGTAATTGACGACTGTGGTAGCTCGCATTGTCCATTCCTAACACGCTATTCTGAGGAATGTTCGGTAAAAGACAATTCTTGAACCATTCCTCAAAAAGTTCGGCCGTTGTATGTTCATGGTAGTCCACACAAGAGTCTTTAATGTTTATTGCAGAAAGCCACAAGGCATTTGGAACCCAACCGTTTTCTGACCCAGCATGTAAAATGCTTATTCTTTTTCCTTTATTTGACGGAGCTTTTGTTTCACGCTTCTTTCTAGATTTAATGGGATTTGACGCGATTCTTTTCACTGTAGTCAGAGGTATCTTAGTCAAATCAGACGTTTCAGTCGCAGCAGAACTAGCATAAAGTCCTCTGTTGAGTAAAGAAGTATATAGGTACTCTTTTTACAATTTCCCTAGCATCGAGAGATAAATGCATTTTCTTCACTGCAACAATAGAAGAAGCACCATCAATGTTTTTCCATGGATGCCACATACTGTTTTTTATACGTTTGGTAAAATAATATCGGTAAAACAACTAAACTCTTCCAGCAAGAAATAAAAACTAACAAATTTTACCACAAAAAGATATTTAAATATAAATTAAGCAACCTAACCTACCTGATGTTCCTATATTTAATTATAATTATTACAATCCGGTCCTTTCCACATAATAATAACAAACGGTCATAAATAATGGGATTGCCCAGGTACTTTTACTGCAGTCATTAAGTTATATCCATTTTTCGTGAAACAATCTTTACATTTTACCGACGACTATTATTGTATTTTTTAGTGAAAAAATGACCAAGTTTAAATGAAGTGTTTTAAAAATATTTTTACAGGAATAAAAGGTATAAATCAGATGCAACGGTTTCGCAGGATGTCGTACTTTACAACAATAATACATTACGTATCAAGGGCCGAAAAGAGGCTTTTACGGACGAGATGCGGAGATACACCGCACGAGTCCGTAAGCCTCCGACGCCGACGGCCCGAGATACGTGCCGTACTTTTTTTACAAGTGCTCCGAGGCTTTGATGCCAAATAATTAAAGAAATTATTCAGACAGTTTTCCTGTCTACATGACATACTACTTTCGGTGAAGAGAACATGAATGAAAAGAGGCACTTTCGGGACACATGTAAAAAAATAATATTGGCGAATTTAACAGGGATTTTTCAGTATTTAATATTGGCGATCGAGAAATCAAGCGACGTTGGCCACGGTTAGTACTTGGATGGGTGACCGCTTGGGAATACCATATGTGAAAATGTTTACAAAAGTAAATTTTACAAAAGATTTTAGTAAATTTTACAAAAATATAAATGGTTTATTAAATGTTTTGGTAATTTTCATTAAGAGCTGGGTTTAATCACAGGTTGCCAGGCAGGTACTATTTTATGCGAACGATTAGCCAAATATATTTAATTTTTATCGAATCTAAAACTGGATACGTAATGTTAAAGGATTGGAAAAGGGTATGAAAAAATTGCGTTAAAAAATATAATGTTATAAGAATAATAACAACAATTTCAAATATGAA
Source organism: Barypeithes pellucidus (assembly GCA_963991005.1). Lineage (NCBI taxonomy): Eukaryota > Metazoa > Arthropoda > Insecta > Coleoptera > Curculionidae > Barypeithes > Barypeithes pellucidus. Next base: position 41,524,784 of record OZ022559.1, read on the forward strand.
CAATTTTCAAATTTTTATCACATATCCTCCTGAAAATTGTTGATACCCCAATCGACATGTCAGATAATCTAAATATCAATAGATTAACTAAGAAACTTTATTATTAAAGGCTAAAACTTCACGAAACGAAATATTGATCAGCTGATGACTCTCGTCTCTTTCTAACCTGCCAAAAAGCGTAATATTTTTTAATTAAATTGATGCAACATAGATGGCTCTGATTGATGATTTGGGATTGTTTGGGATCCTCATCTTAAAGATTTTTGTGAAAATTTTGCTACAATATTATGGCAGCAGCCATAACAGTTATCCCAGTCATCATCTAGAGCCATAAGATATGGTTAGTTTACTATTTTTATAGTAAAGTTAACTAAGTTTTTCGTTCCGTGTATATGAAAAAATATTGTTCCGGTTCGGCCCGACTGGGGGAGGGGGTCTAGAGCCCGGCAGTGCCCCCTCCCCAATGGGTACTCCTGCGATTGTAACCCTCAATGCATGGTTCCAACTTATATTAAACAAAATATTAAAATAGTCACTTACGTGATGGTAAAACTTGTTGGATATAGCAACCCTTGGATTACTGGTAACAAATAAATTTTTTTAAATGGCATAATTTTTTGTCCACTAATTACGATGAAATTATATAGTATACCTCTAAGGAAGTTACCAAAAGTCTACTAAATTGCTTTTAATTTAATAACTACCTGCGTCTATTTAAATAATAATATTGTTGTTTATTTTTGCAAGTAACTGGTTCCTTACTATAAAAACATTAGAATACATAAACGTACTTAAGGAAAAATTTTGAATGTTAAAATTGTTTATTTCAAGTTTCAAATTAAAGCTTTAGTGAATTAATTTTAATATTGCATACATGGTGGTCCATATAAGATCTACTACTACTACTATCGGATCTTCGAATCTTAACAAAAATTAAATGCAAAAGTTTTTTGGATTGACTTAAGTTTTCAATGTATTTTATTTTCATGTACACATGGTATTTATTTAGTTCTAATGGTCAAGTACCAACTTTCTTATCTTAAATGAATACCCTATATTTTTCCAGCAATGTTTATTATACACATGTTCTTCCATTATTCGATTTTTAATTCCTTTTTGCAAGAATATCATGTGCGAATTTAAAAAATATTTATTTATTAATATTATCAATTAACTTATTATTCAATTTATGTTATTTCTCTAAATTAAAATTAAAATAGCATATAGGATGATTATTACCTAGGTCTAAAAATTGTCAAAATGAAATATCAACATTTTTTTAATCTCTATTAAAGTCTGTAATATATCGGGTGCGGCAAAAGTTTGGAAACGGTCCAATACTTCCGGGTGGTTAAGTTTTCGACAAAAAAGTTTGGGACACAAGATTCTCAGTTTCTAGTTTGCAATCGATTGGCCACTAAATCATCCCTCAACCCCTCACCCCCACGTGGGGGATGGGGGTGACTTTGAAATTTGAAATGGCGACCCCAATTTTTTCTCGCTGATTCGAGTAAAAAATTTTTCAGACAACAATTGCCTACTTTTGCTCTCTGAACTCGAATCCGCCAAAAAAATTTGGGGTCGCCATTTGAAACTTCAAAGTCACTCCCATCACCCACGTGGGGGTGAGGGGTTGAGGGATGATTCAGAGGCCAATCGATTGCAAACTAAAAACCAAGCAACTTTTGTAACAAACTTTTTTTTTGAAAACCTAACCATCCGAAAGTATCGGACCGTTTTAAAACTTTTGCCGCACCCAGTATAATGTAAGTCTATTTCTCTAACATTTGACTTGGCATGTCCTATACCCGAAATTGATATAAACCGGTCAACAAGAAGATCGGCAAACTGGTTTTTAATCTACTTCTACTACTTCTTTGAGATATTGACGTTTAAATTATGACAATTTCTACACTTTGACATGCTCCTTTACGGAATAACTTGGAAGAAAATGGCTCTCACATTTCTATCTTAGTGTACAGGGCCACCCCGTGCAAAAAAATAATTGCCGCCCTACTCTTGAATCAAATTTTGAAACAAGAATAATGATTTGACTAAGTAACGTCAAATATCGACATCCTCTCATTTTATGATATTTGAAAGGAAACTTTCATGCATGAAAATTATTGTATTGAGAATAATATTTATTTACATGCGATATAACCAAATTTAAAAATAACTACACTACACACAAAAATAAAATAAGTCTGGTCTGCTATCTGCTAACATTCGGTTAAACAGGGTGTTTCGGGAGGAAAGGGAAATATTTTGGGAACATATTCAGAAGGTCAAAATAAGAGAAATTAACCCATATGTTTTAATCCGATTCTTAACCGTCTTTGAAATAACCCGAACAAACCCGAACAAAATTCCACTAATTTAGAATGTTTTCGAAAATACCCCCACCAATGTCAATACAAGCTGCACCACGTTTGTTAATCGCTCGTGTTGCGCGTTGAATTGCTTGGGGATTGTTTATAATGATATTTGCAGCATTAAAAATTCGATTGTGGAGTCCTTCCACGGTTTCTACTCGTGTTTCGTATACTAGTGATTTCATCCACCCCCAGAGGCAATAATCCAGTGGGTTTAGGTCTGGTGACCTCGGTGGCCAAGCTTGAGGTCCTCCTCTGCCAATCCAACGATCAGGAAAACGATTATTCAAGAAATTACGCACCCGGCGACTAAAATGAGGTGGGGCTCCATCATGAAGAACATTCAGTGTCGAACAATTAGCGGAACATCATCCAACATGTGTGTTAAATGGTCTTCCAAAAACCATAAATATCCATCTCCAGTAAGACGCTCATTCAATACAAAAGGACCAAACAACTGGTCGTTGAGCATTCCACATCACACATTAATACTGAATCGATGTTGAAAGTTTCGTTCAAACGTGGCATGAAGATTTTCATCTGACCACCGATGTTCATTGTGACAATTCCATCGCGGGTGAACTGAGCTTCATTGCTAAATAAAATGTATTTATGTAGGCCTCGATTTTGTTGGATCCATTCATAAAATTGAACCCTTAAGCCATAATCACCTTCTTGAAGATGTTGGACCGGTTGAACATGGAAAGGCTTTAAATCGTTTTTTCTAAGTGTCTTCCAAACGCCCACATGTGATTCTAATCGAAGTTCTTTCGTAATCCGCCTTGTACTAACACCTGGGTTCTCTTCAGCCATATCCAGAACATCCTCTTCATTTTCCACATTTAGACCCGCCGCTCGTTCAGAATCAATCCTTACGCTTGGAAACATTCCTGTTTCCTGAGCATTTGCAAAAACTTTTTGAAACACTTTTCGATTAGGAACTCTTCGATTTGGAAAACGACGTCGGTATTCATCAACAGCCCGTAATGCGCTACCATTACAGAAACCATACACGAATATGTCAGCATACTCCCTATGGGTGAATGTGTGAGGCATTACGTATGGAACCTTTTCTCTTTTCGAGTCGAAACGCTCAGAATAAATCAAACTGACAACCATGCTTGTCAATTAAATTAGGTATTGACAAGCAATGAAATATCTACAAACTGGAGTTAGAAATACAAAACTTCTTAATTACTCCAAAACTTTACAAAAAAAACTTTAGAACCGATTATTTCAGAGACGGTTAAGAATCAGATTAAAACATATGGGTTAATTTCTCTTATTTTGACCTTCTGAACATGTTTCCAAAATATTTCCCTATCCTCCCGAAACACCCTGTATATGTATACTTAGAAAATAGAAATATATTAAAAATAACATTAAAGTAAAACCCTTCGAGCACTTTTAGACGCAAAATCGTCTGTTATATTTGATATGTCTAAGTTTTGACAAATTTCGTATTCAATTGATTGAAATAATGGCAAGGTTTGTCAATATTTTCTTGGGACATAGTAGACCTTAAGAAATTTGATTTATTTATTTTTAATTTACTAAAACTTCTTTCCCCAGAGGCGACGGTCACAGGTAATGTAAGAAATATTCTTAGAGCTATCGCTAAATTAGGAAAACAGGAGGTAAGATCATTGATGATTATACAATTTATTATAAAGTAGGGATTGGATAATTCAGACGGTGTAACAATGGCTTTAAAACATTCAATTTGATTATAAAGTTCATTTTCATCGATATCTCGTTGATGGAAGTCCTCATGCCCTTATTGTAAATATGAATCTATAGATTTAGATCTTTAGATCCAAACATGATTTTCTCAAAAATTTTGCTTCCATTTCGTAAAACTCTTATAAACATTTAAATAAATTATTAGATTCTGCTATTAAAGAAAATCTTTCCTGTAGTGAATTTTTTGTGATATCTAAAATACTAAAATAAAAATTTACTTTAAAATTTTGTGTTTGTTCGGGTTGCCACTTCTACATGTATTCATTTAAAGAGATCTTCTTATTTTATTAACGAAACGGCAGCCACCTAATTCCGGCATGTACGGATTCTTCGGAAAATCCTAAACATTTTTCATGTAGCATGTGCTATACCTTAGCCCAAGCGTTTTGGAGTTATTCTCATTCAAAATTTGAAAAGTAAAAAAGTCATGGAGAAAACAAAGATTAAAATTATTTTAAAAATGTCTTATTTATCGAAAAAACAGTTAGGTGAACTTTTTTTTATGGGGATACCTTAAGGGAAAAGTATTCAAAAGCCAGCCTGCAAATTTAGATGATTTAAAAGATCGCATCCGGCGAGAAATTCGGCAAATTACACCCCAAATGGTTCGAAATGTTCAGCGAGAATTTGTAGATCGGTTAGGCTATTGTCAGTTGACCAACGGAAGACACTTCGAACATTTACTTTAGAAAAATTATTTTTAAGTTCACCTAACTGTTTTTTCGATAAATAAGACATTTTTAAAATAATTTTATTCTTTGTTTTCTCCATGACTTTTTCCACTTTTCAAATTTTGAATGAGAATAACTCCAAAACGCTTGGGCTAAGGTATAGCACATGCTACATGAAAAATGTTTAGGATTTTCCGAAGAATCCGTACATGCAATAATATACAGTGGGTTCTATTTAAAAAAATATTTTTGTGTCACTCTTATTTGCAACACCCTGTATATCTACATTTTATTTCAGAATATGCGCGTTCGAAAAACAAAATCGAAGGGTCCGAGCGATTTTTTAAAAAAAATTGTAGTTTGCGAGATAATGAATTTATTCCTTACTTTACGTCCTCCCTGTATTTAAGAATGACAACTTTGACTGTGAAACTTATAAAACCGCTTTTCCGAGTTTAACAGCTAAATAAAATATTCTCATTTTTAATGGAAATTGAGAAACTAGGATAGGAATATGCAGGCTATTTTGGTATTATTTCAACATTTACAAATATTTTAGATAAGAATAGATTAATTGTATAGTCTGAATTTTGAAAGAATTCGCTAGATCGGGCCAAGTCATGTGACATTAATGTCATGCCTGGTTATTTTAAGTTTATAGGCTGACATGGTAAGGAACACAAGGTAAATCGGTCGAGTCCGGGTCTTTACAAACCTGGAAAATTGTGAAAATTGTTTATTACTCTGTCATCTCTCGGTGTCAGCTGTCGAAATTCCGAGCCCATTCATTATTCAGACTCTGCTTTGGCATACTAATCGTCCACCCAGTGGCGGTTCTTCCACAGGAGAACATGCGCACGTGCACCCCCAAAACAAAACCAATAAAAAATATTAATTTATATTCATTGAATATTATTTATCGTATAAAGTCCGACCCTCCCTAATATTTTATCATCCCGTCAAACCAAACTGTATAGATCCGGTAACCGTGCCTCGGTCGAGGTAAATGACGCTTATGACGAGACTTGCTCGCACGTGCGATTAAGTAGTAGAGTTTCTCTGTAGTAACAGGTGGCGGGTGACAGCGGGGGATAGCGGGGCTATGGCGATTTAACATGGAAAAGGCGCACAGTTTTTGTATGTACCCCGCTGTTGTCTGTTCGTGCATCTAGTTAGAAATTCGAGCGTGTATGTTTTAATATTTTAATATTATATATTTATTAGGTTAAAATGAATAGTTGACGGTGGACTATTTAAGAAATAACTTTAGCTCTTTGGGTTTGGAGCAAAAAATTGAAGTGAAGAATGCGGGAACACCTAAACTAGAAATTAATTTAACGTAGACCACAAAGGGTAAATCTAGGGACTTTATTAGAAAGTTTAAAAATTAAATATATGAAAAATAATTTATAGAGGGTATTCCAAACTTAATGAGGCTGTTATTGATCAATTTTCTACAATTAAAAATCGAAGAATGGACTTTACGTTTAAGCACTATTATGTAGGGTCGATAAATGTTGTGTATTTCAATAAATGATACTCGATATGATTTTAAACCATTTTATTTAAGGATTTAAACTAAAAAACACTGAAAATATGAAGAATGCCAACTTGTCAGTCTCGTGGCTCGATTCGTTATCGTCATAAAATAGTTAACTATTGTTCTGGTCTTAGTTGCGCCTAATGACGTAGCCGTAGATGGCGTAGTGATATTAGACATCATTCGGTTTCCTTGATAAGTAGTAGATGGCGGTAGTAGTATTGTATATCATTCGGTTTTATGATAGCTCGTAGATGGCTTTAGTAGTGTTAGTAGTGGACTGTATAAATATTGCTACGAGGGTTGCATGCGACGACGTTAAGATCCGACAGCTATACACACTAAGAAAACCTTTTTTATTTTCCAAAAGTTGCATTTCCTTGTGTAAAATTAAAAAATAAATAAAAATATGTTTTACCTAACGCATTTTCTTATATTTTTTTTTTCTTTCCATTTAAAACGCTTTGAATTAATGTTATCGAATCAGATCTATGTGAACACTGTGCTGTTTTATTTGGTCTGGACCACATATTTTTCGAATGCACCCAATACTCCAACAATCGACAGCCTAGAACATCGAAGACGGGTTGGGGATTTGACTCTCTTTTACAGATATTTTCATGGAAGGTGCTCGTGTGACCTTGCCCTCTTAATTCCGCCCAGAACGACGATTAGCAGAAATACACGACGAACCACTGCCGCCCATCCATATGTGGTTAAGCTTAGTACTCCTCGAACTTCATTATTTAAGAATTCTTTCATCTGGAGGACTACATCTTTATGGAACGACCTTCCCGAGGTCGTTTTTCCCAACAAATATAACCTCCAACGATTCAAAACCAACGTGAATCGCTGTTTGAGCACACGCACCACGCCCAGAGTGCCCTAAAGGATTTTTCCAAAACAATATATATTAATATGCTTTAATAAATAATGCTTTAATAAAACATTGCCATTTATCGGCTCCTCTTAACATATTGCATGTCTTATCGAAATTGAATGATGCCAATATACAGAAGACCATAATGTCCTTTCTACATCAAAATAACATAAAATTATGATTCTTAAAATACTTTAGATATCCTTACTTCCCTTTGTTATGTGTTTTCCCCGGGCCCTCATATTTGTCTATAGAATGCTCTGATCGGCCCAGAGCGAGAACAGTGTGACCTTGTATTCTTCCTGTCAGGGAATAAGATTAAATTGAACTACCTTAATCTAAATGTTTGAATGATCGAATCAATAAACCAATTAGCGACTGGCCGAATGGAAAACCTGCCAAAGCCAAAAAAAAAAACGCTTTGAAAGTAATTGGTTGGTCGTTACACAAAAATAAAAATTTTAAAATAATTTCACCATACTTCACGAGCCGCCACTGCGTCCACCCCGTATATTTGTTAACTTTAAGTGTTAAAATTGAAGGTGAATCTCTTGGCATAATCAAATACCTAAAAAAAATCTGTCCTAAGCTCTTCGGGATTAAATAATAATTGTGAAACCAGCTTCTAGTGATGTTCGGTCAAATCATAAAAGCGAAACGTCAATAAAAATTTATAAGACCATCTGGGTCAAGAACAACGAAATTGAAGAAAAAGTACACATATATTTATTATTATAAAGTATAAGTCTTCTAGTAATATTTCATTGTAATGTGTTTTTTTTAGTAACAAGTTGAAATCAGTGAAAACAATATGATTTTTTTAGAAAAGATACACACGGAATATAACTTTATTTCAGTGACTAGTATATAATATTGTATCATTCAGCTATCAACTGCCATAACGTAAGTCATTTTGTTTACATAAAAGTGAGTTTTGATTTATTTTTAGTATTTTGCATTAAATTAGAATGTCACAGGTGTATTACCAATAGGATTCCGTAGCCCCTGAATTAGTCCACACATGTCTGAATATTTAAAAATTTTAACGGTGCCGTCAATGAATGTGATAGTTACGTATAATAGCCAAAATCGGTCCTTTAAACTCTAAATGAATAATCCATAATGGATTAGTGTTATTTCAGTCAAATACATTTGACATGATCTTACTTCTTTTGAACGTACGTACAGGGTGTCTATTTTTGGGTAGTTTTACGGGTTATTTCCGTTATTAGTAAAGATAGAAGGATGCGGTTTTCGCATCACGTTGCTACTTTTTGTCAAACAGAAGATGCCGTAATTAGATTTTTTCTAACCCGCCTTGGTTTTGATATACGGGATGGTTTTGAGAATTGTGCATTTTGGGACCCCCCCCCCCCCCTATATCTCGGTTACCCCGTAACGTATCAAAAAGAAATAAACTGTTCTTTTTGTAGCTTTTACATAGAATCTAGTGACGTACTCAGATTTTTTCGATCTTCAATAGTTTTCAAGGAAAATAATCAAATTTGTTTTTTAAATGGGTAACCCTATATATTTTTTAATAATATAATTTAGTTTGTAACAAGCTTCTCAAAAATATATAACACTTTATTTTTAGTCTTAGTATTAGGCCCAAAATATACGTTTTTCAAAAATATACCATTTTTTTTAGTAGGCCACGACGGATATTAAAAACAAACAAAAGAACACAGTCTTATGTGTCATAATAATAAGATCTTGTAATTCTGTCAGAGCATTCAGGTTCTCTAAGTTGTTTTAAAATTTCTAATTAATAGTGAAAAATCAGTTTGTCCTAATTATGGCAGAGCATGTAAACTTTGAGAAATACGACATGCTCGTTTGTTATATCCAGTGTAACAAAAATGCAGATGGAGCATTAAAAGTGTATTTGAATAGGTAAATATAAACCCTTATGTAGTAATTCTATAAAAATTATAAATTTTCTTAAATTACTTGTAGATATCCCGAACACGGTTCATTTCCTAAACCTCGCCCTAAAATCTACCACAAGGATAATCGCGAGACTAAAGAAATAAATGTGTTAGCTTCAATTGAAACAAATTCAAGCAGTTCTTACAGAAAAGTTGAAGGTTCGGTCGGAATAATTAAATCAAGATTGCAAACAATCCTAAAAAACACAATTTTAAGCCATATAAGTAGAAAACTGCACAGCGCCCGTATAGAGTTTTGCAATTGGTATTTACAAAATCTGAACAGGGAAAACAATTTTGGAAAAACCGTTATATGGTCTGATGAGGCTCATTTTACCAGTACTGGCATGTTTAATCGACAGAATACGAGGTTTTGGACTTATTTGGAAAATCAGCATGTAGTATTTCCAATCGAAAGGCAAGGCAGATTTGGCGTTAGAGTTTCATGCTTTATACTGAATAGCAAAACAGTTTATAATATATTTGAAGGAAGCCTTAATGCAAATAAATATTTGGAAATTCTGGGAAACGTTGTGCCAGAAATAATAGAAGATGTGCCCTTAGCTGGTCTCAATAACTTGCATCTTCAACAGGATGGAGCGCTCGCTCACAATGCCCAAATTGTAAGGGCCTACCTAGATAATAATTTCCCAGGTCGTGGGATTTTAACTAATGGACCTGTAAGATGGCCACCAAGGTCACCCGACTTGTCGGTTTTGGATTTCTTCTTATGGGGATACCTTCAAAATAGAATTTATTCCATTCAGTACCGAACCATGTCAGATTTAAGAATTGCCATTGATAGAGCTTCTAGGGAGTTACAAACGCGGCCGTTTATTATTTTTAATTCATTAAGGCGAATAAGAATCATGTGTGAAACATGTCTAAGGCATAATGGAGAACAATTTGAGCAATATTTATGAGGGAGTTCAATAAATTTTCAATTTTTGTGTCTAATATTTAATTACACCAGTATTTTTTTTAATACCCGTCATGGCCTACTAAAAAAAATTTATATATTTTCGAAAAACGTATATTTCGGGCCTAATACTAAAACTAAACATAAAGTGTAATATATTTTTGAGAAGCTTGTTACAAACTAAATTATATTATTAAAAAATATATAGGGTGACCCATTTAAAAAAGCCCATTTGTTTATTTTCCTAGAAAACTATTGAATGTAGAAAAAATCTGAGTACGTCACTCGATTCTACGTAAAAAACTACAAAAGAACATTTTATTTCTTTTTGATACGTTACGGGGTAACAGAGATATGGGGGGTGTCCCAAAATGCACAATTCTCAAAAACATCCCGTATATCAAGAACAAGGCGGCCTAGAAAAATTCTGATTACGGCATCTTCTGATTGACAAAAAAGTAGCAGCTGCGAAAACCGCATCCTTCTATCTTTACTAATAACGGTGATACCCCGTAAAACTACCCAAAAATGGACACCCTGTACGTACGAAGTATATTCATAATTTTCGAATTTCCGATTAACATTTGATTGATTCACTTTCTTTATACCGATCCATCGTTCAGTTGAAAAAGTCACATCCCATGTTTCCCATCCTATTTTTTAATATTGGCTCCCCCCGTATATTTTATAGAAAAACCATTATAACTTCTTGTAGAGGGTGACATGGTAAACTCATGTACCGAATTTGAATACATTTTGATGAGTCAATTAAACGTATGTTTATAATCAGATTTTTTTAAGGTGAATAACTAATAATAATTAATTTCCTTTTACACGTACAAGATAAAAATTTGAACATTTGCATTGGCAAAAAATACAGATTTGTAATTTAGGCACATATTTTGTTAGCTAAGTAAAAAATTTGTTATGTTTATTTATGATTGCGCTTAAATTTTTTAAATATGAAGGGAAACGTCTTAAAAGTCTTATATTATCATATTATCAATAATTTAACAATAATATATTATTTGGGTGTATCTATATTTTTATTTAAATGACCCGGCTGTGAAAGTTTAGGCTAGTTACCGGTAATACACGTTAATATGCACAAGACAATTTTGTAATGTTTGCAATACGAGCTTCCCATACCAAAGTGTTCCCCCCGACTTTTTATATTTGAAATGGGTAACTTTAAAAATTTTAATTTCAAATAATTGCCAGCCATCGTATCGCGGTGCATCTGTGATAATATTTGACGGTCGGGCGTTTTTTTGTGTGCCTTCATTGACATGTACGTTGCTACCTTAAAATAATAATTATCGTAAGTAGGCATTTTATTACTGTTAATTAATAGATACTTTTACCGATTATTTAAACTGAATTTGCGCTGAAATTTTTAGGTCCTAGTTGGAACAAAATTGTTGGTTCGCCGAATATGATATATTGTGTATTTGTTGACAAAATAGGAGTTGTGGTTTCGGGGATTTTTCGTTCGATCATGATATTTGCGAAAAATATTCTTGTGATTTGAAACAATTATTGTTTGTAACCGTAGTTACATTTCTTGTTGAAAAAATCATCGCGACAATCATTCTATCAGAAAATTACCCGGATAATTTTCATGCCCAAGTCATATTCAGAAAAACCAATTTTATATTTTACATCAGAGAAATAAAATCAGTTATCTAATATAGGAAATAATATTTCGCGTTATCGAAATTTGTGAAATAAACACGCAGTCTATTGTTTCCTTTTTGAAGCAAATCCGAAAATGTCGATGATTGATGGATTGTTTTATAGGGTACCGTAGTGGCGTATATAGGAGGGGGTCAGCGCCCTCACCTAAATTGTAATCATTTAAGAACAAATATACAAAAGTTCGGATGATTAGCTATTTAGGCTACTTATGATGAATCAGCTACTAGTTTATAGCTGGTAATGATTGGAGTGCCTAATGACTTTATTTAGTGTTGTTATATCTGCATATTCATAAAATTTACATCTTTCCGGGCAGAGCAGTAGTACGTATAAATATCTAATAATATATAAACGGCAAATTGACTTTTATTAATTTTAATATTAAATTAGTTTTCCGACGAGTGAATTGTGTTATATTAGTATTTGGTTTCCCGGCGCGTAATTTTTTTTTGTTGTATATTAGTGTGTGTGAATCTGGCGTCCATGGGCTTGTGCTGACAGTGCGGCATCTAGTAGTGGCATTTTCAGAAGAAAGCAGAATTTTAATCTTGTATTAGTCCGTAGTCTAAATCGTAACATTGTAAATTTTTATGACGACTTTTCATTTCATTTAAAATGTCTCTAATTCAAGATAAAAATAAATCAATATGTAGATAGCTATATTTTTAAGCCAACACTGTACCCATTTATTGGGGGTTCAGAGATTTAGGGGTAGACACGTAATAGAGATTAATCAGGTGATTTATTGCAATAAAAGTCAACGCTATATCTTGAACCACTCTATAAACTTATGAAAACGTATTAACTGAGTAGACACAAAGGCTGATTTTGCATAAACTTTGTATATTTTTTTATAAATAAAATTACCTAAATAGATCATCATATAAGGATAGGTAATCATGCCTTATAAATATAATGCGACAAGAATCCTTAACTTCTAGGCATTCTAATAAGAGCTTTTTGCTACTAATTTAAGGTATTAGATATAACCCTCAGAGTATAGTACCTATAAGAATTTAAATTTCCTTATAAATGATAACGGTTATTCTCGCTTATTGAATAATTTCGGCGGTTGAATGGGAAAACGTCATTGATTGATGTTCCACGATGAATATTTTGTCGCAGTTCAAGTGTTTTAGTTCCATAGTCAACTTACCAAAATATTTAAGGTCTAAGGGAATATATACCATATATGAAAGTATAGCAAGCAGTTCCTTAATAAATATTATGTAATATAGGTATAACATATAAATAAATCTTCAGATGACACCATAGATCATTACGTAACTCATCATCATTATATAAGAAAACAGAATACAGCTTAGGATACCTAAAAAACAAACCTAAAGCCATAAGCTACTCATTGGCAAAAAAATTGGTGCAAAATATATTCAATTTGGGAAATTCCAAAATTAATGACGATTCGAGTACGATGATATAAAATCATATGCATATTATATATGTAATAAACATATTATTATACACGGTGTTGAAAAAAGATCGGGACCCCGGAATAACTCCGGTGCATCGCATTACAGGGGAAAATGTCTGGGGAAAAAGTTATTTGGTTTTGAAGGTGGAATAGTTTTCAATTCGAACCACCCCCTACCCCTGGGCGCGGTTGGGGGTAAGTTAAGATTTTCAAATGGAACCCCATATTTTTTATTGGCGTATCGTAGTCTCCGACAAAAAATAAACATCTTTTGTCCGAAAAATTGTTTTATTCGGGTCCATCTTTCACCAATAATCACTATGAGAAAGACCAAATCGGAACCGTGCGAAAATCAAGTTTTATCCCGGAAATACTCTTTTTCTCTGCCCGTGGAATACAAACAACTTTTTCCCCAGATATTTTCCGCTGCAATACGATGCACCGGAGATATTCCAGGGTACCGACCTTTCTTCAACACCCTATACATGTAAATACTTAATCTACGACTACTGAGCTAGTCAAAAGAACATTTTGAGATCCGGCATCTTATTCTGATCAGTTTTTAACATACAATTGTGAATAAATTGTAGACGTTTTGTGCTGATGGCGAATTTTTGGCAAAAATTATTGTAGTTTGTAAAAATGTCCAGAGGTATTAATTCCACTTCAGCTTGGTCACTATTGTCCGCTTTTAAATAAATTAATTTTTTATTTACAATTATTATACAGGATCTTGCGTCTCACGTCCCGTATTCTACAGGATGTTTCCTAACCTCTGTGAAAAAATGAAAGAGGTGAATCCTCACCTTATTTTAAGAGGAAAATGTGGTATAAAAGATTTTCGCATGTCGCTTCATTTTCGAAATACATGGTGTTAAAAGAAATATTGTATTTATCATTTTATTAATTAATGCCAGTGATTTGATAATGCAAACGATTTAAAAACTTTGAATAATGAACTCATATGAACAAAATTCAAATAAATTGGGGCAAATATCCTTCTTCAGCTAGTAAACACCCATGGACACGACGCGACGTGCTAAATTGTCTCTTACGTGTTGGAAAATTTCTGGACTGGCATGAATTGTATTAAAACCATCAGCACGCAGTCGAGAATGAATTAATTGTAAAATTTAAAACTGACCCGAAGTATAGTGCACCAATCCTTTATTTTTAACATATATCATTAGAATATCGTTTGGCATTAATTAATAAAATGAAAAATAGGTACAATATTTTTTTAACACCCTGTATTTCGAAAACGAAGCGACAAGCGAAAATCTTTTATACCAATGAATATTAAATAAATATTTTAATCTTCTGCATATATCCTATTTCAGGAAAGTAGTTTTTAACATACAGAGTATTCCAAAAAAGCGTTTTTTAAATTACAAGCCTTATATTATGTTGCTTATTTCGATGCTTTTTATGGTTGTACATACCCCTAAAATTTTATTGAAATCGGTTCAAAAAAAAAACACAACTTGTTTTAAAACCTAATGAAAAATATAATTAGTGCTTCGATAATAAAATTATACAACTTTAAATAAGGTCTGACAATTTCGTTAACCAAGTTTGATTGATATAAATTGTACTTAAACTGTCTAAAAATTATTGTCAAAGTTTTCAAATTTTACAAACTCGAAAATCTGTTTCCTATCATTTAAAAAAAAATTATTAAAAATTAGTTCCTTATTAACGAAATAACAGCTTATTAGTTAAAACGTGAATTTTTGAATATTCGATAATAAATTGGCTTAGTGTATACAGGGTGTTCCTTAATGACGTGCCAATATTTCAGGGTGTGATTCCATAGGTCATTTTATAAAGAAAAGTTCATACGGACATATTATGTCCGCAACGGCTTAAATTATTTGCTACAGGGTGCTGAATTTTTATTTTTTAAATGGTTATTTTTTAATATCTCCGAAAGTACTTTAGATATTATTTTCAATTTTGGTATGTGATAATAGGATATAGAACCACAAATTTTAGTTAGAAAAGTTATTCAATTGTTCCACCAGTGGCGTCCCTACAAACATGTCCTCTGATATTTTTTACAAAAAAGATGGTACGCCACTGACATTTTTCCATGTGGATATTGTTTCTGACTAGCCCGTTCTATTCTACATGAAAACAGTCTCTTGAGTTTTTCTCGTCAGACGTACCGTTCTTGATTAAAACCACTAGATTCATATTGAAACTCATTATTATTAACATTGATAAAATAATTAATGATAAATTTTATTTTATAAAAATTGTTGAAGTGGGTAATTCGATGCGAAGACGGGCGGAAGCATGCCTTTTTGGCCATTTCCAACAATTTATTATTAATTATTTTATTAATGTTAGTAATAATGAGTTTCAATATGAATTTAGTGGTTTTAGTCACGAGAAAAACTTAAGAGATCGTTTTTATGTAGAATTGACCAGACTCAGAAAAATATCCACATGGAAAAATGTCAGTGGCGTACCATCTTTTTTTGTAAAAAAATATCATTTTTTAATTAAAATTTGTGGTTCTATATACTGTTTACATATACCAAAATTGAAAATAATATCGAAAGTACTTTCGGAGATATTAAAAAATAACCATTTAAAAAATAAAAATTCATCGCCCTGTAGCGACAAATTTAAGCCGTTGCGGACACATGTTCAATCTTTATAAAATGACCTAAAAAATCACATCCTGAAATATTAGCACGTCATTAAGGAACAACCCTGTATATATTTTCTTATCATATCGATACAATCATGCTATATCGATATATGAATTTAATTTTCTCCATCGAGGAAATATACAGAAAGTAACCACTAATTAGTATAATGTTATATTTCATAACATTATTTGATATCAAAAAACGTATTAAAATAATTTCATAATAGAATGTTCAAATATAGTTCTGATTTAATCGTGAACTTGGCCTCCTCTTGAAAGGTCTACTAAATAGTCTGTCAGATGATATTTCAAAAATTTGCTAAAATATTCCATAGATGTAAGAGCTGTTATTTCTGTACTAATAACATAGATATGTATTGCCATTATTGCTCTACTTTCGATTACAGTGGTGCATTTTCAATTCTTTATGTTGTTAGTCTTAACAGCTAAATGATTTTAAACTATAAATTATACGTAATTATTAATATTAATTAGCCAAAAAAATACTCCTACATTACAAGATTTTAATATTGGGATTTTGAGGTCGAAAAATTAATTCTTGTCGATGTTTTAACTCATTTTAACTGCTGTCAAATTGCATTAAAAATTATCCACTTAAGCCGACGTAATATGTTCCTAAAATGTATTAGATAATGTATGTGTTATGTACGTATAACATTGTACTATCGAACAAACCCGAAAAAAACAATATTATGTATTTCACTGTAATTATGAATGTAATTTTTAAAAGAGGACAAGCAAAACAAATGGGACTATTGAATTTGATGGATTGGGTAGAAATTATTACAATAATTTAAAAAATGAAATAAATAAGAATATAATTTTTTTTATGATCAGACACAATCACTATAGGAAAAACGTTGGAGGTTATATTCGTTGGGAAAAACGACCTCGGGAAGGTTGTTCCATAAGGATGAAGTCCTCCAGATGTCGAGGTTCTTCGTCAGCTCGTGGTCTCAAATCAGACCAATGGCCCTCCTTTCGATGGAATCCAGTAGCCGAAGAGTATGTTTGGGTGCATAGTTCCAGACATGAGAGCAGTACTCCAGTGATGGTCGAATCTGGGCTTTGTATAGTGTCAAAAGTTGTTGAGGTGTGTATAACTTTCTGATTCGGAAGAGTACACCAAGTTTCTGAGAAGCTATCTTGGCGATTGCTACAACGTGGTTATGCCAAGGCATATTTCGTCCCAGATTGACGACCAGCAAATTAATAGATGAAGCCAGTGGGATTGCGTGTCCGTCCATGACTATATCCGGTTCTTTAATGTTAACCTTTTTAGAGAAAACTGCTGCCTGGGTTTTTTTAGCGTTAAATTCGACTTGGTTACTGTCACCCCAAGCCAAAATTTCTTCCAGGTCTTTGTTGAGGCGTGATACTTCATGCTGTCTGCGAAGATGTGCGTCGGCAGCCGATCCTGGCGCATTCAAAGAGAAAGATGAGATAAGTGTGCTATCGTAAGCAAAACTAAATATCGTATATTTCGTTTTCACTAGAAGGTCGTTAATGTAGAGTAAGAAGAGATTGGGAGACAATATGAACCCTTGAGGAACACCGGCATTGATGGTGAAGGTGTCTGAGAGAAATCCGTCAATCGCCACTTGCAGAGAGCGGTCCTTAAGAAAGCTAGACAACGATGCACAGAATCGACTGGGCATACCATAGGATCGCAGTTTACTTAGAAGTACCTCATGCCAAACACGATCAAAGGCTTTAGAAATATCCAGTGCAATAGCCCGAGACTCCCCATGATGTTCGATTGCGTTGTTCCAAATATGGGTGACATATATTCCTTTTTTGTAGGATAAGTGGAAAAGTCTACAAAATACTGGTGTTAGTTCATCGGCGCATCTCTTGAGAACTATAATAGGAATTTCGTCTGGACCAGAAGCTTTCTTGACGTCGAGCTCTTTCAGGATTCGTTTGACGGAACGCTGACGGAACACGATTTCGGTCATTTCGGATTGAACTGCAGGAATGGTGGTTGGTGTTCTTCCCTGGAAATCTACAGTGGAATGCGAAGAAAATAGTTCATCAAGTAAGTTTGCTTTGGCTCCGGCTATGGATGTCGTGTTAGAGGTGGAATAGTTGATTTGGTGAAATTTTGGCTGACGGCCTTAGCGACTGACCAAAAGAACCTTGATCCGTTTGGACTGTCAAGAAGTTTGTTTTTGATCCTCACGTTATCGACTTCTTTGCTTTGATCTATTGTTAGCTTACATTGGTTTCGAGCGATAACCAAGATGATACGATTCTCAGTGGTTGGGTTTTTACGCCACTGTCGGTAAGCCAGATTTTTTGATCTGACAGCACACTCACAATCCTTGCTAAACCAGGGCTTGCCTTTCTAAGGGCGTTTTTGGGAGGAGGGGATAAATGCTTCCATGCTCCTTTTTAGAGGAAACTGCTGCCTGGGTTTTTTTAGCGTTAAATTCGACTTGGTTACTGTCACCCCAAGCCAAAATTTCTTCCAGGTCTTCAGGTCACGTGCAGATGTGCATCGGCAGCCGATGTTTGTGCATTCAAGTAATTCTTTATTATTATTAGCGACAAGACGCTGTATTATAGAGTTCGGTCGGACTGATTGTTTACGAAATGTTTTTTCGACATTATAACGTGTTTAAAGAAATTATAATTTTCTGTTACCTCGAGTGCGATCGTAATTCTTTTGGGCCAGTGTCTAATCCAGATATATTACTAATTAATAAAAATAAATTAAATTAAATTTTAATGTACGATGTCAAATTTAAATTTTAGGATATTTACATTCATCTAGATTTTATGCGATATCACGTACAACTTTATACATATCAGGACGTAAACTGCCCTAAACTCTAGAATCTGTTTTCCATCAAAAATTTATGAAATTGGTTCACTATTAACGAAATAACAGTTAATTAATTAAGACATGGATTTTTCAATATTCGATAATTAATTAGCGTAGGGTATTTTGGGCGTGTATAAGTTGAACACTAAAATTTTAGTTAATCCTTATAAGGCTTCTTATGTATACCTGTTAGGGGTGGCATGAACTGGATGTCCACCAAAAGCAATAAAAATATTTATTTTACTATCTAAATTGTATTCTTACAGAATTGGGTAATAATTAACATATTAAAAAATTAATGTGTATTATTATTTATGGATTCCTCTTGGAAACAAGTTTAGTACAAACCAGCCTCGATACTCCTTTTGGAGACGATTTCTTATTGTATTTTAATTTTTTAAAAAATGGTGACGAGCTTGTATTTGCAATAATCGGGGGCAGACCCCGATTTCTCCTTGAATTATCATTAAATCGGCCAGTGTATGGGTTTTCCATTACTAAGCTGCAACAAAGAATGAATTATGGTAATCCCTTGCTTAGCGTCCAATTTGAGGGTAGTATTAACAGGGGCTAGGTACTTGGCGTCCAATTCATGCCCGTCCTGTACTTTCGTGTGTGTTCGAAGCGTCTAATTTGAACATTCGATTCTGTGAATGGTTATCTAGATTTCTTAAGGACCGCTCTCTGCAAGTGGCGATTAACGGATTTCTCTCAGACACCTTCACCATCAATGCCGGTGTTCCCTAAGGGTCCATATTGTCTCCCACTCTCTTCTTACTCTACATTAACGACCTTCTAGTGGAAACGAAAAATCCGATATTTAGTTTTGCTGATGATAGCACACTTATCTCATCTTTCTCTTTGAATGCACAAACATCGGCTGCCAACGAACATATTCGCAGACAGCATGAAGTATCACGCCTCAACAAAGACCTGGAAGAAATTCTGGCTTGGGGTGACAGTAACCAAGTCGAATTTAACGCTAAGTTTCTCTAAAAAGGTTAGCATTACAGAACAGGATATAGTCATGGACGGACACACAATCCCACTGGCTTTATCTATTAATTTGCTGGGTGTGAATCTGAGAGGAAATATGTCATGGCATAACCACGTTGTGGCAATCGCCAAGATAGCTTCTCAACAACTTTTGACACTATACAAAGCCCAGATTCGACCATCACTAGAATACTGCTCTCATGTCTGGCGCTCTGCACCCAAACATACCCTTTGGCTACTGGATTCCATCCATTCGTCTGATTGGAGACCGCGAGCTGACGAAGAACCTCGATAGCCTAGAACATCGAAGACAGTTTGGGGATTTGATTCTCTATTACAGATATTTTCATGAAAAGTGCTCGGCTAACCTTGCCCTCTTAATTCTGCCCAGAACGGCGAATAGCAGAAATACACGACGAACCACTGCCGCCCATCCATATGTGGTTAAGCTTAGTACTCCTCGAACTTCGGTTTCCCAACGAATATAACCCCCAACGATTCAAAACCAACGTGAATCGCTTTTTGCGCACACGCACCACCCAGAGTGCCCTAAGGGATTTTTCCTATAGTGCTTGTGTTTGATCATGAAAAAAAAATTCACCCCGTTAGTGGTTGGTATTTAGGTTTTTGAGTTGTGTGTATTCAATAAACCATTTTTGTGAATAATATACTGCTTTTATTCTACTATTTTAAACATCATGTCGTTTTAATAAAAATCCCAAGGTACTTCCCTGGTAACTTACTTTTTAATAAAAGATTTAAGGATTTTTAAAGCCGAAATTTAATGTGAACAGTAATTACCAAATTAACTTTATTATATGAGGATAGTAAATGATAAACCTTTTAAATTCTGCGTAAATATGTTTCACAATTCATGGCGGCATTTATTTTTTATGTCTTAATGACATATTACTTAAATTAAATGGTTGGTTATCTCAATTAGCTACCATCAAGAGAATTTTTAAAAATTAACTAGGCAGCTCGCCATAAAGCAATTTTATTTAATTATATTAGCAAATAAATTGAAAATTTAATAGTGCGTGCCTATTTCTAAATAATACATATTATACAGTGTCGTCTCTGTATAAAGTTTAAATTGTAATGTTTTTGCAGAATTATATCGTTGATCTTTTGACTGCAATAAAACCTCATCATCCCTTCGACCATACAATAAATAAGGAAAACCCAAATTTTAAAACCTTTCCGAGCAGAGCCGGACCAGGTATACAAATTCAATTTATACCTATGCCTGATGCATATATAAATACAAAGTGATTTTTAATAATTTTAATCTTTAGTGGGTTTCCGGCGAGTAATTTTTAGTTAGGCTTATTAGTGGTAGAATGTGGCGTCCTTGGAATTGTGCTGATAGGGGGCCATCTTCAAGTGTCGGGAATGGAGACTTAAATATTTTACAGCTGTTAAATAATTTAGAGAAGAAAATCGTCCAATTATTTACCTTGACGGAACATGGTTCGATACCCATGACACTCCAAGAAAAGGTTGGGACGATTCTTCCAAAAAATGTCAAACCAAGGCACCATCAAATAAAGGCAAAATAATCACAATATTACATGCTGGTTCAGAGAACGGGTTTGTTCCAAATTGTCTGTTGCTTTCAGCAAAAAACATAGCAGATTCTTCTTTAGATTACCATCAAGATACCGACGCACAGATTGGTTAAAACATAAGCTCCTTAAAAATATACCTGAAAATAGCGTCATTGTAATGGACAATGCGAGTTATCATAGTAGGCAATTCCCAATTGTAATAATACAAAAGCAGAAATTCAAAATTTTATGATTGAAAATGATTTATATATTTATATATATATTTTGAAGAAACTTACAAAAAACGAGAACTGCTAGAAGTATTAAAAGCTTTTAAAATAAATAAGGAATACGAGTGTAATAAACTTTCAGCAGAAAATGGACATACAGTGTTGCGTCTTCCTCCGTACTATTGTATATTCAATCCTATTGAGCTAATATGGCACCAATTAAAATCCAATATTAGGAGAAATAATATTTCTAATACATTAAATGCATCTGTAGTAGAATTAATTAAAATCGAAGTAAGAAAAATTTCTGCAGAAAGCTGGAAAAACTGTGTACAGCATGTACTTAAGGTGGAAAATTCTTACAAGTGTATGATTACAAATGTTCAACCCTTAATTATAAGTTTAGGCTTAGATGAAGATAGTGATAGTGAGAATTTAGAATTTAATTAATTTTTATTGTACTTGTTATCCTAATAGTTATACTTTTAAATTATATTATTTTCAATTATCATTAATTGTTATCATTATTTTACATTTATTATAGATACCTAAAACTAAAAATACCTATCTATTTATTTTAAATTATAAAAAAATGTGGTGTGGTATACATTTTCAAGACGGCCCAGATCCCATTTATTGAGCTTTGAATAGGTTCAGGCGTATACAATAGGGTTTAATCAGGTAGTTTATTTATGGCAGTAAGAGTCAACGGTATAACTCTGCAACAACTATACAAAAATCTATTTTTAGTGCTCCGTAGCAAAAACAAATACTTATAGAATCACTTTGATGTATGCACACAACAAGTGTTCATGCAGGGGTACTCCAGGAAAGTGTCCCATCTAATTTTTGGCGGCTGAGGCGGGTGCACAGTGAATCGCATAATAGGGGCTAGGTGGACAAAATTAGGATTTATTTTTTTTCGTGTTCAAAGTATGTATTCTGGTAAGAATAATCATTCTTTAATGATATGTGTTAATAGTTTTTTGAAAGATGATGTTCAAATGTATACAAAAAAATAACGTTTAATTGTTACTCCATTAATTTATTTCTTTTTCTACAGGCCTTATTCATTATGTGCAATTATAATTTACATTATACATATACGTTAAGAACGTGCCTAGTAAAATATTTTGTATCGTAAAATATATGAAACAGCCATTTGAACATTTAAGAATATAATTATAAAAATTGTAGAGAATAAAATAAAAATTTACAAAACCATATTGGTACGGGACGGAATATCACAATTGTTACATTATAATATTTATCTGCTAGAGCTTATAAACTGTTTTTTTTTGTAACAGGTGTTCAAACATTTGTTTCTTATGAAATTTAAAATTTTTATTTAAATTGCCAATATCAGTTTTAAAACACATAACAGATAAGAAGCAGTAAATTGTTATTTACTTTTTTTTTCTTAGTAAATATAAATTTTATTGGACGGCAATGCATGGTGGAGCTTGGCCTGGGATTGTGCCAAATGCACTGTTTGTCATCATCATTTGTACTTAATTTTATGGGAACAAATGAGTATACAAATAAATCTTCGTATCCACAAATTTTTGTCTATATCTACTATATCCACTACTTCCATCACATCCCCACTTAGTAATTAAAGTATATTGATTAATAGGTAAGCTTTCAACAACATCTTTTTGTACGATTATCAATCGATTAGCACGTAAACTTAACGTAGCTTGAAGATTTACTTCAGCTCTAATGTCCGTTACTATGATAAACTCATCATTCGGCATACACGTCTTTTTTGCCTTTTGAAGTGCATAGTATGTCGGAAACACATCATGTCCAGCTTGCTTGGTCCATTTTCGAGTTTGTTTTTATAAGAATAAGAAGTAGACTTTGAGTCTACGTACTACGCTAATGCTTCATCAGTAGTAAGTGAACTTCTCATTCGTTCAATAAGGCGTACTTGTTTTATTTTACTGGTCCTTCTTGGAGATGAAGTTGAAATTTCCTGAATTAAGGCTGTTGCGTCCTCTGTCCAGAGGCACTGTATCTAAAGCTAATTCTTGTTTATTACTTGATTGTAATAAATGAGATATCCTTCATTTCGTGGTCTTTAAAGAGGCATCTTCGAATTCCAATTTGGGCCTTCCGGGAAGTCCTGAAGTATAGGATTGCGTATCGAATTGTTCTTGTATTTCTGCATTTTTTGGCTTAAAAACTAACTGTTCCGAGTCTAGCCATTGCATATTTCTTGATAAAAAAACGTTTCGGCTTCTACCGCAAGCATTCCACTTTTGAGATACTTTTAAGGAAATTAAAGCAACCCAGTTCTTAAGTTCTTTAAGAAACTGGTCTGAAACATTGCTTAAAACAAATTTACTCAACAAATACTCGTATATTTTTAGGTTTTGGACATGCTTTTCATGGTTTAGCCATTCCTCGAAAAGCTCCCGTTATGAGATTGTAAAAGATTCACATGAAACAAACAGAATATCTCCGTAAAAGCATTGAAATGCATAATAAACTATATATAGAAGGAAAGTATAGACTGGAAACTACAACATATAAAAGAACCAGACCGGTAATATGTCGTAATCATAAAAAGAATTTCCACTGAATATTTAACACAAAATTTTGAAGCGTAAAAATCACCCCATCGTTTCTTCAGTATAATATCGCAGACAACGATATAGAAATAAAATGCTATTATGCAAAAACAATAGTACATACCTTCGGCAATATTAGCCATTGCAAGTAAATTCTTAAATAAATTTAATCACTTTAATAATATGTCGATACAAGTGGTATCACACAACTGACAAAACTGTTTTTGAGTTGTTTGTGTGTGTGTTGTATCTAAATTACTTTCAATTAATAATGTTTACCTTACTTTTGTCTTCCTAGAATGCATTAACCGATTCACTGTGGGGCAAACCGATTCCCATTGCATGTGGACTGGGGGCTTGTTATGGGAAAAAATATTGCGGAAATCATTAAAAAACTGTCTTACAGAAATTATCCTTTATTGCAACTAAATCATTAAAGGCCGTATTAGACTAGGCAATTTTTTCTCTTGCGCCGGCAATTATAATGGCACGTATTCATGCACAGTAAACCGTTTTCGATCAGCTGGAGCATTGTCAACGGTCAGAACAGCAGTGGGTACTGTCGAAACCCCTAAAATATCCCCAGAATTAGAGATGTGCAAACCTGTTCGTTTTGATTACCAGTTAAAGCAGCTACTGCTATTTACAAATAGGAGGTGCAAAAAGTTGCTGAATTAGCAGTCCATAAGTTTAATAAAGAATGTAAACTGCTAATTTAAGTACCAGTGGGTTTAAATGGCCATACCTGGTTCGGCCAAATAATAAACAGTTAAAAATAACAGAATAATCCACGTCTACCCAATTGCGCCGGCAAGGGCAATTAAAATGGCGCCTGCCCCATTTCTGGTAATGAGAGACAGCTGATCGGGAACAGTGTACTGCGCATGAATCCGTGTCATTTTAATTGTCAGAAGAGTAGAATTTCTGACTGTAGTACGGAGAACGGTGTAGTGCGCCTGAATCCTTGAATTATAATTGCCATTGCTGGCGCCATAAAAATTGCCAAGTGTAATACGGCCTTAACAATGTATTATTACGCGTATGTTAATTCTACCAGGAATATTAGAAAAGTGTTCTGTCTAACAATAAAACAGAAGATTGACGATTTTTGATCATTTACTTTTTCAACTCACTTGCACACAAATTAAGGTGCTTCTTGAAACTTCTGAATAAAATGAAGTCAGATCCTCTGCTTGGTGCCAATAGACGGTGACCATCAGCGCGCAGTTGGTTTAAAGTGTTCACAGAAGCCAGATCTGTAACCGCTGGCCAAATATTCGGTGTTCGTAAAGCAAAATGTACTGATTCGATTGCCAACTGATTTGCAACCGTCAGAATAATCCACGTATTGGTACGGAATTATGTGTTTGCATTTACTTTTGACATGTTCTTATCGATTCGTTTTATTTTCTTTAGTTCTGGCAGATTTATTATTAGCATTGGATATTTCTAAAGCCTTTGATCGTGTTTGGCATGAGGGACTTCTAAGTAAACTGCGATCCTATGGTATGCCCAGTCGATTCTGTGCATGGGTGTCTAGCTTTCTTAAGGACCGCTCTCTGCAAGTGGCGATTGACGGATTTCTCTCAGACACCTTCACCATCAATGCCGGTGTTCCTTAAGGGTCCATATTATCTCCCACTCTCTTATTACTCTATATTAACGACCTTCTAGTGACAACGAAAAATCCGATATTTAGTTTTGCTGACGATAGCACACTTATTTCATCTTTCTCTTTGAATGCACAACATTCTCAGACAGCATGAAGTATCACGCCTCAACAAAGGCCTGGGTGGGCTTGTGGTGACAGTAACC
Organism: Barypeithes pellucidus; assembly: GCA_963991005.1. NCBI lineage: Eukaryota > Metazoa > Arthropoda > Insecta > Coleoptera > Curculionidae > Barypeithes > Barypeithes pellucidus. Next base: position 41,550,647 of record OZ022559.1, read on the forward strand.
ATGTCGAATTTAACGCTAAAAAAATAGGTAGCAGCTTTCTCTAAAAAGGTTAACATTACAGAACCGGATATAGTCATGGACGAACACACAATCCCACTGGCTTCATCTATTAATTTGCTGGGCGTTAATCTGGGAGGAAATATGTCTTGGCATAACCACGTTGTGGCAATCGCTAGTATAGCTTCTCTTGGTGTACTCTTCCGAACCAGAAAGTTGTACACACCTCAACAACTTTTGACAGTATACAAAGCCCAGATTCGACCATCACTAGAGTACTGCTCTCATGTCTGGAGCTCTGCACCCAAACATACTCTTCGGCTACTGGATTCCATCGAAAGCAGGGCCATTCGTCTGATTGGAGATCATGAGCTGACGAAGAATATCGACAACATAGAACATCAAAGACACGTTTCGGATTTGACTCTCTTTTACAGATATTTTCATGGAAAGTGCTCGGCTGACCTTGCCCCCTTAAAGGCCAATTTATAAACTCGACGGTGACGATTGACGGTGCAGTTTGACGGTGCTGTTTGACGGTGCCGTAAAAAGCTGGATTTATAAACTTGACGGTGGCGACGATAACATAACCTGTTTTTCTCGGCTTTTCTGTATTTTTATGTGATTATATTAATTTTGGTGTTTATGTGATCTGAATGATACTATCAACACTTATCAACGGTACACTTTAAAATGGTTAATAAGATATTATAAAATAAAATAATATTTACTAAATATCACGTGACAGGCAAACACGATTTTGATTGGCTGCGTAAACTTGCTACGAACGTTGCTACGACCGTCCACCGTCAAAAGATAAAATAGGTTCATGTCGGCCGTCACCCACCGTCAAACTGCACCGTCATCGTCAAATATAAATGGTCTTATGCATTTCAATATGATTAAGCTGTACCGTCACCGTCAAACAGCACCGTCAATCGTCAACGTCGAGTTTATAAATTCAGCTTAACTCCGCTTAGAGCGGCAATAAGCAGAAATACAAGACGAACCACTGCCACCCATCCATATGTGGTTAAGCTTAGTACTCCTGGAACTTCATTATTTAAGAATTATTTCATCTGGAGGACTTCATCCTTATGGAACGACCTTCTCGAGCTCGTTTTTCCCAACGAATATAACCGCCAACGATTCAAAACCAACGTGAATCGCTTTTTGCGCACACGCACCACTCCCAGAGTACCCTAAAGGATTTTTCGTATAGTGTTTGTGTTTGATCATGAAAAAAAGATATATATTTTGGTTAACTTTCCATTATTCTTTAAATATCGTTGTTCCTTATATTTACTTAAAAATGTCTATGACAAATAAACATAAGTAATTCAAATGGGTTTCGACCCCTAAAATTTTAAATCAGAATAGCGGCCAAGTGCTTATTTTAAAGGCCATTAAATTATTTTTAACGCTGTCTAGATTTTCAATTTGGTTTAGTATTTTTAAGAAAATGTCTTCCCGTCCCTCAAAATACAATATTTATTGGATTTATGTTTCTTTATGAAATGCCTTATTCACATTTTTATAATACCCTTTACAATCCCAAAAAAGTTAAATTATCTTAAACTTCGATAAATATTGTTCAGATTTAAAAAAATTTTAACACAGAATTAATTAATTTTTGTACGGCTAAGGTTATTATAAATGGTGTTAGTGTTGCTAAAGATTTTTTATTAATATGTAAATTCTAGCTAAAACAAAAACGTTGCGAATAATCATATCACGAATAACCGCTTCCATACCTAAATAAACAAGACAAAGCACAAAAATATTTATATTCACGTAAAATAATATAAAAATATTTTACGGTTAATACCAGGTTTCTTCCTCCAAACCGAACATTTTTCTTTAAGTCACCATGGCATGGTATGCGGCCAGTGGCGGCTCGTGACCTATGATAGAGGAGGTTCACAAGTATCATGAAATTATTTTTAAAATTTTATCTTCCTGTAACGACGAAATATTTATATTCTTCGGCGTTTTAAACGCAGGAAGATAAAACCAATAAGAAAGTTCGTTAGGTAATTTTTATTAATTTTTTTAAATTTTACACAAAGAAATACAATTTTTGTAAAATAAGAAAAGATTTTTTAGTGTATAGTGCTTAAACGTAAAAGTCCGTTCTTCGGTTCTTAATTGTTGAAAATTTATCAATAACAGTCATTAAAGTTTGGAATACCCTCTATACATTTTTTTTTCAATAGATAGCATTGCTAGGGCTGTTAGCCTTTCTTCATTCATAGAACTTCGCAAAAATGTTCTTATTCGTTTTAATGTTGAAAAACATCGTTCACCTTCGGCCGTGGTCATTGGTATGGTAACAATTATTTGTAAAAGTGTAAAGGTGGCAGAAAATATGCTCTGAAGAGTATTTTCTATTCTATTTTTGTCCAGACAGGCTCCGCAACGCCGCGACCAAACAACAAACAGGAAATGCAAAACAGACTTACAGGTTAGTTGTGCGGCATCCACACATCCAGTTATTTTTTCGTATATTTCATTTTTAAACTTTCTAATAAAGTCCCTAGATTCCCCTGTGGTCTGCGTTAAATTAATTTTGGGTTTAGGTTTTCCCGCATTTTTCACTTCAATTTTTTGCTGTAAACTCAAAGAGCTAAAGATATTTTTTAATTAGTCCACCGGCAAACTATTCATTTTAACTTAATAAATAGGTAATATTAAAATATTGAAACATCCACGCTCGAATTACTACATGCATGCACGAACAAACAGACAACGGCGCACACCAAAATAATGCGACTTTGCCATGTAAAATCGCCATAACCCCGCTATCCCCCGTCCCCACCACTAAAGAGAAACTGCATTATGTCCCGCCTAAATAATCGCATATGCGAACATCTCCAGTCATCAACGACGTCAGCAACGACTGGCGCCACGGCAGGAACGCGCCACGTTGAGATATATATACAGTTTGGTTTAACGGTACGATAAAATATTAGGGCTGGTCGGACTTTATACGATAAATAATATTAAACGAATATAAATTAATATTTTTTTATTCGTTTTGGGGTGCACGTGCGCATGTGCTCGTGTGGAAAAACCTCCACTGTATGTGGCCTAGCTAAGGAATCCATAATTTCCATTATTGTGACATTTTGAGTGTTTTATAATATGTATATTAATTATTTTTGAGAACTATTATTTTTTATTAGAAAAATATATTTTTCTTCCAGGACTAAGCCGTCATCATAACCATACCGGAATGTACAAACTTGAAGAATATGGTATATTTCCAGAGGCTTGCCAAGACCTGTCTATGTGTTATTTTAATTTTTGGACAATATATTCTAGGACAAGTTTCTAAGCCCAAGACATTTCAGCAAGTGTTAATGGAAACAACATTGGTAAGCAACATTGTTCACACCAATTTCATTATCAAGTGTTAAAATATATATTTTTCACTACTAAAATAAACCAAAGAATCATCCCCTTCCGTTTGCACATCATATTTAGGAACACCCTGTATACGAGGTGGTATGGAAGTGGTTTATTACATGTAAATAAATGCCTCCTTGGGTAACCTAGCAGAACGCTAAATACATTTTAATTAAATCGACAGCCTAAAAAGTTGGGCAAAGATCCCTAAAATTAACTATTTAATACAGGGTGTTCCAGCGGGAACTGCTTCGATCTATACAGGGTGTTCCTTAATGACGTGCTAATATCAGGGTGTGACTCCTTAGGTCATTTTATAAAGAAAAGTTCATATCAACATATGTCCGCAACGGCTTAGATTATTTGCTACAAGGTGTTGAATTTTTATTTTTTAAATGATTATTTTTTAAAATCTCCGAAAGAACTTTAGATATTATTTTCAATTTTGGTACGTGTTAATAGGATATAGAACCACAAATTTTAGTTAGAAAAGTTATTCAATTGTTCCACCAGTGGCGTCCTTGCAAACATGTCCTCTGATATTTTTTACAAAAAAGATGGTACTCCACTGACTTTTTTCATGTATATATGATTAGCCTTGTCAATTCTACATGAAAACGGTATCTTGCGTTTTTCTCGTCTTGTTCTTGATTAAAACCACAAAATTCATATTGAAACTCATTATTATTAACGTTGATAAAATAATTAATGATAAATTTTGTTTCATAAAAATTGTTGGAAATGGCCACATTCACTTAAAAGGCATGCTTCCACCGTCTTTGCATCGAATTGACCACTCCAACAATTTTTATAAAACAAAATTTATCAGTAATTTTTTTATCAATGTTAATAATAATTATTTCAAAATTAATTTAGTGGTGTTACTCAAGTCTGACGAGAAAATCTCAAGAGATCGTTTTAATGTAGAATTGACCAGGCTAATCAGAAAAAATATCCGCATGGAAAAATGTCAGTGGCGTATCATCTTTATTGTAAAAAATATCAGAGAACATGTTTGCAGGGACGCCACTGGTGGAACAATTGAATAACTTTTCTAACTGAAATTTGTGCTTCTATATCCTATTAACACATACCAAAATTGATAATAATATCTAAAGTACTTTCGGAGATATTAAAAAATAACCATTTAAAAAATAAAAATTCATCACCCTGTAGCAGAAAATTTAAGCCGTTGCGGACATATGTCCATATGAACTTTTCTTTATAAAATGACCTAAGGAATCACACCCTGAAATAGTAGTACGTCAATAGGTAACACCCTGTATATGGAAAACTATACATAGGAAACTTATGAAAATTGGATAGTATGTTAATGTTGGTGGTTTAATATTTTAAATATGATATGGCGGCACTTACGGCTAAACCGAAAGTATGTGACGGACACTTCCGGCTATACCGGAAGTATGTCACTAGCACTTCTGGCTGTACCGGAAGTAGATGAGAACTTCGTTATTTTAGATGGAACGCGCTATAGATTATTACATTATTGGATTCTACGTTATTATTAATTTTTCCTATAAGAAAGCTTTCATTATTTAATTTGGGTTAGATTTCTTGTTGAAATGGGCGTGCTTTAATAGATATACTATTAATACAGGGTGTTCAAATAATAATATTAAAAATGAAATTGAGAAAATTGCAAAATATCTATATTTTCAAATAGAGGCCCTTAAATTTTATAACAATATTTTGTTTCGCCTTAAAAATAAGGGTAAATTCTCTGCTGTACTTTTGGAAATATGGCCAATTTAATATATTTATATGGCGTTAGCTAAGACGTCGTTCAAAAACAGTTAAATGCTAAAACAAGGCCAATTTTGGTTTTGTAATTCAACGTTCGACGGGGGAAAAAGCCCATAGAATAGCTTATAGTATTAGTTTTAGTAGTATTTGTTTATTTTTTTATTACATAATTTTTCTTTGATATTTAAACAACATACTCAATGTGAAAACTATTTTTATAAAACGCTTACTATTTATAGTTTGTATTGACAGAACGCTGTTTATTAGACTGAAATATTCATTACTGTATTGGTTTTATGTCATAGACCTTGTTGGAATGACACAGGTGAAAATTTCAAATTTCAACACGCCCCTCATTAATATTTCGCGACACATTCTTCCTTTTTGTACTTTAAGCGAAAGTTAATCAAACATACAATAGGATTTACCAGCAAGGTGCAACACAAAGTAGGTATTATAAGCTGTAATAATTATTCAAAAAAATAATGTATTTATACAGTAAACCGGAAAAAATTGAAAGAAGAAAAGTCAATAGAAATTATATATTCTTTTAGATCCTAGTAGATTTTTCTATATGTTTGTTTTAACCAAAACGAAGAGCTTGGTACAGGGGAGTGTCGAAGACGGGGATTATAAAAAAATATATACAACAAACGTGCCTTTTTTGGATAACCCAAGCTAACTTTACCAATACCAAAATAAAAATCGAACTCATTCACAAGCGATAAGGAAAAAGTATAAGCTAGACATTTACCATACTTTCTCAAATTTTTCTTTTTTTTTTTTTTATGATCAAACACAAGCACTATAGGAAAAATCCTTTAGGGAGTGGTGCGTGTGCGCAAAAAGCGATTCACGTTGGTTTTGAATCGTTGGGAAAAACGACCTCGGGAAGATCGTTCCACAATGATGAAGTCCTCCAGATGAAAGAGTTCTTAAATAATGAAGTTCGAGGAGTACTAAGCTTAACCACATATGGATGGGCGGCAGTGGTCCGTCGTGTATTTCTGATATTCGCCGCTCTGGGCTTAACTATTAGCTAAATCAAAGGTTTGATGATGGTGACCCAAAGACGAAAGGTCGCATAAAGATCTGATAATACCATCTTGTGGAAAATAAGAAGCAGCAATGAACAAAGTTAGGAAAAAATAGAAACCGAAACGCCTAATTTTAGATTTTTCTATATCTTATACCGGGTCCTGCATTAATGCGTCGGGCATCCATAACGTCCTTATTTACAACAGTAGAAAAAAAAGTTTAATACAAAAGTTGTAGGATGTGGGTTGATGCATATTTTAAAAATATTTGTAAATATACAAGGTGGCCCAAAAAAGTGTGACGTCATAAAATGTATTTTTTTTAAATGACACACCCTGTATTTTTTGGCACATTTAGGTTCCTTTTGGTGTTCTCTCTTACGTGCAAAAATATTTTTTTTATTTGCTTCGATATTTTAAGAGCAATAAATATAAAAAATAAAAAGATCGTTTTGCACGCTTGGAAAAATTAGAATAAAAATCTTGTTAGATCTGTTTTGTTCCAGCTAAATAGTATGAACAGTAATGCTAGAGGAGTAATAATACTTTGACAATAAACAGGATTTTCTTATTTTATACAGGGTGTTCAAAATTTGGTTACAAAAATGGCAACTTTCAAATCAGTTTTTCTTAGCATTTTTAAATGGCACACCATGTATTTTATTTCATTATTTAATGCAGAATTTAATTACAAGCATATTTTGATATAACCAATGTATTAAAATTCTCAATGGTTTTAGAGATATTTACCAAAAACCATAAATATCCTCATTAGTGGGAAAACAATATGTAGGTGTTTATTTATCATTTTACAGACTTTAACAGGATCTATTGGCAATTCATTTTAACAAATGTTGAAAATGTCTTCCATTTTGCTGAAAACATTTGTTTATTCTTACTTGTAAGCTCCTATCCACATCGCCCAGCATTGCTAGTGTATTGTCGCAAATGCGTTAATTATTCTCTGCCGCATGTTCTCCTCGGTAGTTGGCCGTTCCTTATAAACTAGATCTTTTACATACCCCCACAGAAAAAAATCTAATTTGATTAAGTCGGGCGACCTCGGAGGCCATCGAACTGGCCCTCCTCTTCTAATCCAGCGATTTCCGTGCGTATTATCTAACTCTGCTCTGACCTGTTGCGCATAATGGGCTGTAGCTCCATCTTGTTGGAACCACATTTGTGCCAGCATATTTGGTGAAAAATTAGCAAGTAATACAGGTAAATCGTTTCTCAAGAATGCAAGATAAATTTGACCAGGTGGTCGTCAAAAAATGAGGACCGATCACATTACCACCAATCAGTCCTCCCCAAATATTTATCGACCAACGATGTTGGTAGTCCATTTCACGAAAGATGCGTGGATTTTTAGCGGCATAATAATTAAAATTGTGTTTGTTTACGCATCCGTTGTTGTTAAATGTTGCCTCATCAGTAAATAACACCGACATAAAAAAAACGCGGATTTTCTTGAAGACGTGTTTGAGACCACTCGCAAAATTGTACCCTGAAATGAAAGTCATTTTCACTCATAGCCTGGTGTAGCTGAATATGATATTCATGGTAACGATACATTTTTAAAATTCGCTGAACTGACCTTTCACTAATTTCAACCGCTTCTCCCACGCATGCCTGACTTATGTTTGGATTTTCAGTAACTCTTAACAAAACTGCTTGTTGATTTTCCTCATTTGTAGCCGGTTTTGTTCTTTCTTCCTTCTTATAGTCCACACTCCCTGTCTCGATAAAACGCTCGAGCAATCTAGTAAAGCTTAGGGGATCTAGATGACACCTTTCCGGAAACTTAATCGCGTAAACTCTACTGGCCAGTAAACAATTTTTGTCACAATTCCCTAACACAAATACCATATCAATTAACTCTTCCCCTGAAAACTTCATTTTTAAAAAACTAATACTCCAGGCAAGAACTAAATGAGATAAAAAAATTATTACCAGGAACTAAAAATGTCAAAATCATTTGTTGTTGAAAAGTACCACTTGTTTTTCCATAGCTTGATGGGATAATGTTTCAATTCTGGGGCATTCATGGCTGTCTATGATAATTTCCCAATACACTGCACTATTTTAATGAGGAGATTTATGGTTGTTGGTACATATCTCTAAAACCATTGAGAATTTTAATACATTCGTTATAACAAAATATGCTTGTAATTAAATTCTGCATTAAATAATTAAATAAAATACAGGTTGTGCTATTTAGAAATACTAAGGAAAACTGATTTGAAAGTTGACATTTTTGTAACCAAATTTTGAACACCCTGTATAAAATTAGAAAAACCTGTTTATTGTAAGAGTATTATTAGACCTCTAGCAAATAAAAAAATAATTTTGCACATAAGAGAGAACATCAAAATGAACCTAAATGTACCAAAAAATACAGGGTGTGTAATTTAAAAAAAAAATATTTTATGACGTCACACTTTCTTGGACCACCCCGTATATGTACAAATATTTTTAAAATATGCCAAAATATATCAACCCACATCTTTTGTATTAAACTTTTTTTTTCTACTGTTGTAAATAAGGACCCTATGGATGCCCGACGCACTAATGCAGGACCCGGTATATACTTAATTAGCCAAATTTGATTTGGCAATTGACTTTATTAGCTTGCTTTTAGCTATTAGCTATTGCTATTAGCTTTATGGTTTTTCGAATATTTTATTAGATTGAGATTACCTGATTATCATTTTGCTTTAATGTGATTGGCCACAGCCCGTGAATAATGAGTTGAATGAATGAAATTGGTCAGAAACCTACCCTCGCGCACTAACTACCATGAATAATGATTATTTTAATTATTTAAAAATGACATTACAATACTGTAAACTATATTGTCGTAGAACGCACCACTTCCAAATCGATGGGTTTTGCTGAATGCTCCCATTGAAAATTTAGAATAATATACAGAGTATTCCATTTAAAAAAAGTAAATGTACATTGAACAATTATTGATGATATTACTGACATATGGAATGTACAGGGTTAGTCAACGATTGCGCGGAGTAAGTTTATGCATTGAAGATAAGATTTGTCGATAATGAGCTATTGTGTTGAGGTATGGTTGTATATTCTGCACATTTTAAAAATATTTTCAATTATACAGGGTGCGTTCAAAAAGTAGGGTGGCAGAAAGTTGTATTTTTTTTTGGGACACCCAGTATTTTATTGTATATTTAGGTTCGTATTCGTTCGTGCCCTCTATAAATATCTAAAATATTATTTAATTTGCTTGGGTAGTTTAAGAGCAATAAATTAAAAACTAAAGAAAAAAAGTTTTGTAGTCCAGTAAAGAAAAATCAAAAAAACATTCTAAAATTATTTTTTTAACCACAGGATTGGGTGAGGTTTATAACAAGGGGTCTAGAGATACTATGCAATTAATAGTGTTTATGAATTTTATACAGTGTGTTCATAATAAGGTTCCAAAAACGAAACATTTCGAAATCATTTTTCTCAACATTTTCAAATGGAACACCCTGTATATTTTTATGCCATCCTTTAGCTAGTATAATATTCTTCAACTTTTGTAGGAAGTATCCAATTCCTATCTCTAATGGTTTTCGAACTATTTTGGTTTTTCTGGTTTTTACCATTTTAAATTATATAATAATTTGTCAATTGAACGAGGTAGCCATGGAAAACAAATTGAAAAATGTCCTCGTCCGATTGACAAATTATTTAAAATGGTAAAAACCAGAAAAACCAAAATAGTTCGAAAACCATTAGAGATAGGAATGGGATACTTCCTACAAAAGTTGAAGAATATTATACTAGCTATAAGATGGCATAAAAATATACAGGGTGTTCCATTTGAAAATGTTGAGAAAAATGATTTTTAAATGTTTCGTTTTTGGAACCTTATTATGAACACACTGTATAAAATTCATAAACAGTATTAATTGCATAGTATCCCTATACCCCTTGTTATAAACCTCACCCAATCCTGTGGTTAAAAAAATAATTTTAGAATGTATTTTTGATTTTTCTTTACTGGACTACAAAACATGTTTTCTTTAGTTTTTAATTTATTGCTCTTAAACTACCCAAGCAAATTAAATAATATTTTAGATATTTATAGAGGGCACTAATACGAACCTAAATATACAATAAAATACTGAGTGTCCCATTTAAAAAATACAACTTTCTGCCACCCTACTTTTTGAACGCACCCTGTATAATTGAAAATATTTTTAAAATGTGCAGAATATACAACCATACCTCAACACAATAGCACATTATCGACAAATCTTATCTTCAATGCATAAACTTACTCCGCGCAATCGTTGACTAACCCTGTACAGTCAAATAATAAAATTTTAGTTCTATAGATTGTCGAAAACCTGAATATTTTTCGTTCTCCTGAAATTGAGCCGTTCCGGAATATTTGCCCAACCTTGGGTAAAATTAAGGAACTTATAGCTTACAATAATAAGCCATTGTTTGAGGGTCTGTGTCTTGTCGTAAATAAAATAAGTACTACTGTTGCCTTTTTGAGAGTAATTTATTATATTCTTCATAAATTCTTGACAACATGGTGAAGAAGTTGGAACTAGAAGGATTATATTATTAAAGTCGTGAGTATCTTGGGCCATTCTTTTACAAACCGCATACTTTTTAACCTTGACACTTTAGAATCGTCCGAAAAATTTTTTACAACTTATACAGGGTGTTATGGAAATGACGTATTATATTTAAACCGGCAATTCCTGAGATGAAAACAAATTGAAGAAAAATATCCAAAAATGGCGCTTTAAATTAATATGCCCTGTACATGTCAAACCAAAAAAGCAACATATGGCGAAAAACGTCACTGAATCTTGAACAGTGTTGTCATATCTTCAGAGTAAACTCTTTAGAAAGTCAGAACCGTTTGACAGATTGCAAATTGTTTATTTTTCAGGGTACATTATTATAAACTTTTACGTTCAGTTCAGTTCGCTAGGAAACAATTTCTGATTTATAAACTTGAACTGACGTGAACTAACCGCCGCGAAGTTTTTATATTTTCAGGTATGTTCTCATTTGTTCAATTCGAACGACACCCGTCAGATCTGGACAACTTAAAAGTTTATAAATGCCACTTACCCTTTAGAAAAAAATGCAATTTTATTTAGCTTTTCGGACTTATTTAAAACCAACTTAATTTATAAAAAAGCACCAAGTAGGTAACTTGAATAAAAACACACCGGCACAATAAAATCACATAACACATCTAAGTACCATTCAATCTGAATTAGTATTTTAAAGTGCTACTGTGTAGATAAAAATACGCCCTTATTGTCTGGGTGGTCTGGGAAATAATGTATTTAACATCTAAAAATTTTAAAAATAAATAACACGTTGGTTCCGTCGATCGATATTGAACTGCTGGGCTGGGGCACTGCCGTTGCGAAATGAACAAATAACTTAATAAGTTAAATTCGGGTTTAAGTATTAACACACAAATCTGCTTGAAACTGTGTAAAAACAGTAGGAGACCGATAACGCTGAATTTTCAAAAGAATAGACAACCCCCTCGATTGTCCAAAATCAGCTGTTTAAAGAAGCCGTCCGATTTGCACACGCGTTAACGGTTTCCTACTGTTTTTACCAAGTTTCAAGCAGATTTGCGTGTTAAATTATGTGTTAATACTTAAACCCGAGTTTAAATTATTAAGTTATTTGTTCTTTTCCCGACGTCAGTGCCCCAGCCCAGCAGTTCAATATCGATCGACGGAACCAACGTGTCATTTATTTTTAAAATTTTTAGATGTTAAATAGCACAGAAGCACTTTAAAATACTAAGTCAGATTGAATGGTACTTAGATGTGTCCATGAGACGCGAAAACTAATGTGAATTTATGTGATTTTGTGAGATTATTGTGTCGGTTTGGTTTTGTTCGGGTTACCTAGGAACTTTTTTATAAATTAAGTTGGTTTTAAATAAGTCCGAAAAGCTAAATAAAATTGCATTTTTTTTCTAAAGGGTAAGTGGCATTTATAAACTTTTAAGTTGTCCTTATCTGATGGGTGTCGTTCGAATTGAATAAATGAGAACATACCTGACCATTTATAAACTCCGCGGCAGTTCGTTCGAGTCAGTTCAAGTTTATAAATCAGAGATTGTTTCCCAGCGAACTGAACTGAACGTAAAAGTTTATAATAATGTACCCTGAAAAATAAACAACTTGCAATCTGTCAAACGGTTATTGACTTTCTAAAGAGTTTACCCTGAAGACATGACAACACTGTTCAAGATTCAGTGACGTTTTTCGCCATATGTTACTTTGTTTACCTTCCTGACAGGGGCACCACGTGGTCATTTTTGGTTTGACATAAGGTCATGTACACGGCATATTAAATTAAAGCGCCATTTTTGGATATTTTTCTTCAATTTGTTTGCATCTCAGGAATTGCCGGTTTGGATATAATACGTCATTTCTATAACACCCTGTATACAAGTTGTAAACAATATTTTAAACCATTCTAAAATGTCAAGTTCATCGTCCAATCTTGTATTAAAAATCTTGGCTAAAATTCATAGATACTAGTTACAATTCTAGTCGTGTTGAGCATTTTTTCCGTATGTCTTTCAGGCTAATTTTGGAACCCTCGCAAATGTGATCATAAGATACCCAAGCCGAGAACATGCAAGGATACAGCCAGTATTCCCAAAATCCATGCCATTTCCGTGCAGGAATTTTACACAATACGGAATTGGACGGTCATTCGAAAAACCCACAAGTGTTCACAGACTGCGACCTGGCGATATTGACGTTATCGGCGCTCTGGGAGACTCTTTGGTTGCTGGAAATGGCGCAATGGAAGAATTCGCTCTGGGAACGATGATTGAAAATAGGGGTGTGTCTTGGTGTGCAGGTAAACTTGGAATATCCAAACTATTATTAATATTTGTATGCTATTTTATTCTGTGTGGCAGTTCTTGGAAACTCTAGGACCAGATTATGTGGGTTCATATCCAATGGTCGGAAAATCGGTTGGTACTCGGTTTTAGGGGCGTTACTGTCGGGAGGCATGCAAAAATAGGGAATGGTGAAAAAGATATTATTCCAAATTCCTAATCGGGTCGAATGAAATCGGATACCTCGGGGGGTTACGATGCACACTCCCCAATGGGTAGGTAATACCATGATGTCTGTAAAACCAAGAGTTGATACTCCTTGGAGGATGCGACCGAAATCCAAATTTGGTTTACTAATAAAATATGTTCGATCCAAGCATACGACACAAATTTGAAATCAGGAGAGTAAAACTTGAATGTTACATTAATTCTTACACCAAAATCAATATTAAGGTGTTAAATTTTCTTGATCAGGTAAGATTTTTTTATATAAGTAAATTTTAGTTTTACAAATAAAGTCGATTCGTTTTATGAAGTCCGATATCGGATTAAATCAGTAAGGCGGTTAAGTTAACAATACCTTCGCTATAATAGATCGTACCGAACATTCCACTGGTTCACTGTAGTCAGCTGTGCAAAATCAGCGATTCCAAGACAAAATTATCTTAGAATTATGTACCGCCATAAATATTTTTATCTGTTTATTTTTCACTCATAGTTTTTATTATTTATCAAATGAAAAACATTTTGCGTCAATAATTCTCAGGTACTTTTTCCTAGAATTTAGTTACTTTGGGATCATTATAGTTAAATCTATATAATAATCACTATTTTCCAAGAAATAATTAAAATTTGCTCAAGTGCAGGATGGTATGTTCTATTTTAAATAAATAGTTTGTGCTTTTAGTTTGTTTCTCATTGTGTGTGAATTAAAAGCAGTTATAAAGCAAAGTTATGGAAAATGTTCAGCAAGGTGACACAACGCCTAGAAGGTGTTTATCTCCAGGTGAACGCAGTTTGGTATGTGGAACGTTACTTTACTTAGAAAAAGATAACTCGGGCCCGTTAGTGTCTGTTTTGGCAGTGCAAAAACGAATTTCTGATGCTTGCTCAGATAAGTCTTAAGAAGACTTCGAAAAAAGAGTGAAGAGGAATTGAACAGACCATATAAAACGGCTTGACTCCATTCTAAAACCTTATCTATCCCATGGGATAAAACTATCGATTAGGACTATTGTTTATGATATGTATAAAGCCAAGGAATATGTTACTCTCAAAGCTATTCTTGAAAAGGTAAAGAAGAAAGAACTTTGCGATATTGGAACTACCAGTTTGTCCATTATTTTAAAAGAGCTGGGCTTCAAATACAAAAAAACGAACAACAGAAAAGTGCTTTGCGAGCTGTCCAATAATGTTTCAAAAAGATGGCGACATCGGTTCTTTTTAGAACAAAAACTTTATAAAAAAATAATTCGTAAAACTAATTTGCCTAAATACTATAAAAGTTAAAAAAATAATAATTTTTTTTGCCTAAACTAATTTTTTATTTACTTTAAATTATTTTCTTTAGAAAAAACCTAAAATATAATTTATTGTTTGAGAGCCACCGACTACCCGGCTCGAGAGGTTTTATTGCTTAGCGGACTTCATACACCGTATGTACCGACTTTATCTATATTTCCATAAGCAGAATAAAAAGTTCCGATTTTAACAACATTTGACAAATGTTGTGTTCGTGTTGAATGTTATTATTTTCATTTATAAGGGGCATACTTAAACTCTGTTTTAAATTCTTTCAAAATTAATGGCGCATGTTTAGATAGCTAAACTAAAAAAGTTTCTGGATGCTGAATAGTCGCAAAATAAGACAAAATCAGATTTTGATTATAGGCTAGTATGTCTCATATTATTTTATATGTTTTTGACCGTATTTTTATTTTTTTTTTTTATCAGAAACTCTTTTATAAAGTATACAGGATAAGTTTGGTCCGTAACAGTATAGTTTCCTATGATAATTTAAGAAAAAAAGTTTTTAAAAATATGTCCGATAACGCTTATATTTCGAGATCAAAAACTTGAGCGTCATTGATATAGGTTTCCAAAATCTCGTAGTGACTTGACGTCAGCAAGAAGCATCATTTGTAGTGTAAATCTTTTATTGTTGTTATCGTTGCATTACGTACAAGAAAAAATCAAGATAAAACAATCTTTTTTATAGAATTAGTTAGTTTTAGATCAGAATACAAGATCCATTTTTGTAGTAGATTATGAAGAAAGCTCTTAAAGTAATAAGAAAAACTATAGATTCTAGTTTTTACTGAGAAAACATCGAGGCAGATAAAAATTTAATTTACACTACAAATTTAGTGTTTAAACCCGAAGAAACCTAAACAATTTTAATACACCTCTTATCTCAAAATACACATGTAATGTAAATATAGTAAGAAAGTACACCATGCAGAAACGGACAGTACTAAGAAAACACCCTGTACAATGAATCTTTTCATATAGGAGGTGAAGGCACCTGGCGAGAATTTATGACATTACCGAATATTCTGAAGGAATTTAATCCAAACCTTAAAGGCTATTCAACCGGAACCGGAGAATTTCTATCGTCGAATGCAAAATTAAATGTGGCATTTCCAGTTGCAGCAGATGCAGATGCTTTAAAACAAGCTAAAGTTTTGGTTAGTATAATAGTTGCTTACAATAAATATTGCTGAATTTTAGTAATTTTTTTTTTTGGTTTGTTATTTCTACGTATTAATTGACTAAATACAACGTGTCCAAGATAAGGAGGGCCAGTACATGGATCTCGGAAACCGTAAGAGATACGAAGTCGGTTAAATGGAGGTAAAGTTGCGCATTTAAGTGCCTAATAATATGACACTTTTTCCGCCCTATCTAACAGCGTTAATTGTTTTATAATCCGACGAGTCGTCTTCGAAGGGTCATTATCAACTTGCTTTTTTTAATTACGGTCCTGTTTTCCTGATATTGGAATTTGAGAGCTTTTTTTCTCCCGAATGCAACGATGTATGACACATTATGGTTTAATAATGTTTCGAGGGTCTTTGAACAACATTAGGAAATTTTGGGAAACGGTCCTGTATTTCTCCTAATTTTATAAATAATATCTCATAAGTAAACTCTAAATTTTTTACCTATGTTGGACTAGTTCAATAAATAATAAATAATTTAATAATAAACCACAAATAAGTGAACAAAAATCATTCCAAAACAGCAATAAAACGAACAACGAAAAAAGTAAGGAACTACATAATCAGGTGTTTGATTGATTCCGTTATTCTCTAAGCACAAATAACATCTTCTTACTGCCACATAACAGTTTTTTGAGATAAAATAAAACGTGCGATAGAATATCAAACTTTTCAGCATTTGTAAATTTATGTTCCATATTTTCTGGGAAATAGAAATCCTCTTAAAACGCTCTTAAACGATCACAATGGGAATGTCAAGTGAAACAAATCACGCGTCACCATCTTAATTTTTTTTTGTTTCAAGCACCTACTTTTCTTTTAAATCCCGAATCAACAGAAGTTTGAAATAATATTTTTGTATTTTGTTCACTTATTTGTGGTTTATTATTAAATTATTTGTTATTTATAAAACTAGTCCAACATAAGTAAAAATTTAGAGCTTACTTATGAGATATTATTTATAAAGTTAGGAGAAATACAGGACCGTATCCCAAAATTTCCTGATGTTTCAAAAACCCTCGAAACGTCATTAAACCACAATGTGTCATACATCGTTACATTCGGAATTCAAAGATCAGAAAAACAGGACCGTATTTAAAAAAAGAAAGTTGATAATAGCCCTTCGAAGACGACTCGTCGAATTACAAAACAATTAACGCTGTTAGATAGAGCGGAAAAAGTGGCGATGCAAAGGTGCAATTTACTTTTGAATTGGATCTAAAAAAAACCAGGAAAACAATAAAACGATTTTTCAGAATTTCGGGTTTTGCTGGATATCTCCGGAACTACTCGGAATTTTAAAACTTTCTAAACGGCATATTATTAGGCACGTACATGCGCAACTTTACCTCCATTTAACCGACTTGGTATCTCTTACGGTTTCCGAGATCCCTGTACTGGCCTTCCTTATCTTGGACACGTTGTATAGTAGATGCCTTTCACGTGATGGTTAAGAAATTATAACTCTTAAGCCAAACTCTTTATCAGTTGGATGTCAATTTGAAAACTTCCCACCCTTAATATCTCTTTAAAGAATATTTACACCCTTCGTGGTTTAACTCCTCGAAAGGGGTAGATGCTACCCTTAAAATCTTAAATAGGAAGGGGGTCAACTGGCACATAATTTTAAATGCCATTTAAATAGTACACATTAATGTATTTACTTGCACTGAGATATTTGGTTCTTAGGTTTTTATTTAAAAAAAACCATTATTGTGTTGACTTCCCTTTTAGTAGAAGGATTATGGGTTTGTGGGTTTGTAATAATAAGTAGTATTGGATAACTATCGTTAAAATCTTGCCACTATACCTCTTACTATTTAAGATTTTAAGGGTAACATCTACCCCTGCTAGGGGGTGAAACCATTTAGGTTGCATTCTATAATGGGTCTCCCTTCGTTACAAAATTGACATGTCCTTCATATTTTTAATATTATTTAATGGAAGCGAAATATTAAATTTGGGAAGCGTTTAAATTGATGCGCTGTACTTATATTGTATAAGTATTTAATTTTTCAAAAAACAACGAAGAGTCAGGTAGTACAAGAATAATTCAATTACAATCCATATCACAATCGCTTGAACTCATCCAAAACGAATTAATTTAAATCTTCATCTGTGCTAATAAGTTCCTGCTTGGCAAACACTAAATCTAATCTGAATGCATTTGCAACACGTGCGCAATTGATTTAAACCCGACAGTTTAATACTTCAGCTGGATAATAATTGCTATTTGGACCAGTGTAGTGGCCATAAGAATAAGTTACAAGGTTCTTGGGCAAACTTTGTGATTCGAGCCGCTGAAATGAAACAATTAAGTAAATTACTTCTTGTTTGTGTGTATTTGCTCAAGCGAAAATGAAATTCGCAACAAAAACAGATAATTTCTAATTTCAAATTTTCAAAATTTGGGCTTCAAAAAGTTGTTCCTTCGAAAATCCTACGAAGCAACAGAAGAATAGGATTGGCTATAGATATACATAAACAGTATATTGCCAATACGAACGTTCCAAAATACGAACAGTGTCCCCGCTATTGGCCTATTGAGTTTGCGAAGTATGGTGGCAATTTTGTCGATCGCGTCAGAGCCGGCCCGACATTATTTGTTTGTTGTTATTCGTCGTCATCTTTGGTTCTGGATGCTTTTTCAAATTACAGAATAAAAAGTGATTCATCCACATTGTTGTCGGTATATTAGTGCTTATAAACTTTCATTACCTAACAACAATGTTTGTAAAGGAGTTTTTAATTTGTGGTGATTCGATTCGCTGTTTGGTAGGTTAGTGGCTTGTTTTGTTTAACATGAAAGGACACAAGTGCATGGAGCTTCGTGTCACTCGTATACAATATAATATATATTTGGTCACTACCTAACCATAAAATTAATGTATTTTTAACTCGGTGCATTAGTAGCTGATAATAATTCCCAAAATAGTGAATATAGTCATTCATTATTAATTTTTAGTTTAGGAAAAAGTGAGGTCAAGAAACATACGACGTCGGATGAAAGTTAAAAATAAAGCTCATCGTGTCGATTCTTACAAATATTCGGACAGATCAGGGCACCGTCGGATCATCGCATTGTCAGAAATCGTATGCATGGAACGATGTCTTAAATTGAACTAATCGAAATTTTCATTGCAATATTTTTCCTAACTAACCAGTGAAATTTACGTTGATATCCGGTCCGGACGAATGTTTACTTTCACAAGGAAATTTCCGAACTGCGCAAACTCACAACGCCCCCATCGATGCCTATAGCGGGGACATAATTGCAGATGTATTAGCAATACTTATACTGTTTATATATATATATGTGATTGGCGCCCGTTGCTATGCACCGACTCAAAATAGTCTTCACCAAGAGATTAACAGGATTTTTATTTAGGCAGGATTTAGGAATAGCTGTTTCGTGGGTATGGGATTTTTATACGGCATCACTGCTAGTCCTAAAAACAAGAGGAAAAGTGTTTTAATAGGTTCCTCAGATTAAGTAAGGTTCGCTTTGGTCTGATTCGTGTTTTATTTTTATTTTTCCCGTAACAAGGGAAAACCCATTGAATGTATTTTTACGTGTCGCAGGTGAAGAAAATGAAAAACGACCCTACCATAAACATGAGAGAAGACTGGAAAATGATTACTTTGTTCTTTGGAGCGAATGACATTTGCTCCGCCCAATGCTTCAACAAAGAGGAAGCCTCGCCCAAAAACCATGCTTTTAAACTGATGAGGGCACTGGATTATTTATACAAAAATTTGCCCAGGACATTTGTAAATCTAGTTCCAGTTTTAGGTAATGACATATTAATCTTAAAATATTTAACAATTCTTTTTTGTCGAGCTGTCCACAGTATAAGTCAAAAACTACTCCCAACTGTTTGACCAAATATAAAATATTTTTGGAATGTCACTTGTCGTTATTTGCGTATTCAATGCAGAAATAAATATTTGAAGAAGGAAGCCAAAGGAAGCATGGGAAATATTTACAACGTGTATAAAAAAGAGTGGCTAATAATTAAATAACAATACGCGTCAGTAATAAAGACATTTTGAGAAAAAAAATATAGTTTTGATTTTTCAAGAATTCAAATGCGAATCAACACAATGTATTTATTTATTTCCCTATTAATAAATTATTGTTTGAACACGCCTATGGTGAACCGCTTTCTAGCATGGTTTTTATACATTTTTCTCGTTGTGATTTATTTCGTATAATCCGAAATTCTTTTCGGATATTCTATCTGTATAACTAAAATATATTATGCAGATGATAGGTATACTTTTTTTGAAATGTATATTAAAATTATATAGTAAAAGAATTTCAGTCATGCATTTCTCGTACGAGCTACATTAAGGATAAAGAATTTCGTAAGTTTTTCATGTAATAGCGAAAACTAATTATTATTAATTTTCCTTAAACATTAAATTTAATAACAAGTATTTATATGGTTTTGCTTTTTAGGCAATACTTACAGTAACTGGGACATATTTTATAAAGTTTGTATGATGATAATAATACGTCCGTCCATACGTATGTTAAAAATAAATTTATTACAAAGAAATTACAATTAGGACACCGAGACTTTATAATTTGTTTATATTTTTACACAAAATATTATGTAAAATTATGACACACGCATATAAAATTTTAAATGTTAAAGGAAATAAACGTCCTAATCCACTAAGAAAGTTGTTTAAATTTAGACCATCAAAGAATTTAGTCGTCAAATTGTGTTTTCACCATGTCATTATTTTTATCGGTTACAATTTGATACTTCTGTAGTGTCTTGCTTGTTTGTTGCATCCCATTAGCTAAATAATTCATTCCATATGAATTTTAATAAATTCAAAAAAATAATGAATAAGCAACTGAAAATTGTTGCATCATTTTGAGGATACATTTTTTATACTAGAAATCAGTCAGGGCTATCGCTCTTCCAGGGTTCGATAGGGAATTTTGTCGACTTGATATGACCCTAATTTATCATTAAAAAAGGCTATGATTCTGTATTATACAGGGTGTGTTAGGAAGTATTACATTAATATAACGGCTGTGAACCGATAACAAGAATTAAAAGACCTATTAGTTACTTATTATTACTTATTATTACTTACTTATTAACTTACATCAACTGTTCAAACACATCTCCTTCTACTTGTATACATTTCTGAGCACATTTAAACACTTTTTGCGTGTAGCCTTCAGAACGGTTCGCCCATCGATGTTATCGATAATATTAATAACAGATTCTGGTAGTTCATCAACATTATTGTACTGTTCCTCATAAACCTTATTTTTTAAGAATCCCCAAAAATTTAAATCAAGGGGAGTAATGTCTAGTGAACGCGGAGGCCATAAAATTGGTCCGTGTATAGCTAACCAACGGCGCACAAAGAAATTGGTAAGTCGGTTGGCAACATCGTAGGTATTGTGAGGCGGCGCACCATCCTGTTGAAAAAATATTTCTTCCCGATCTGCTAAATTAACATTGTGTAAAAATTCCTCCAATGTGTTTCTTAATAATTAGTTAGCCATTCAGAGTACCTTCATAGAAAACTGGCCCAACCATTTTTGAACCTATAAGGCCACACCATACGCTTAAGATAAATCGTCTCTGCGGATTACAAGGGCGGTGATGCATAAGATTTTCGCGACTCCATTACTGCGTATTTTTTCTGTTAAACATTACGGAAATTATATTCATCACTCCACAAAACTAGGCGCAACATATTTGCATTATTATTAACCATATTAATAAACCACTGATAAAATTCCATGCGTCTCTCTAGGTCACCCTGGATTAAAGATTGCGTTGGTCTATACTAATAGGGTACATACTTTTGCTTTTTAATACATTATGAATAGTTCCCAAACATAGTCCAAGATCTCGCACACAGTCTCTTGTAGAGTTTTCACGGAATGATTGAAAATACGCCAAGACATTTATTTCAGTCTCTTCATTGATTATAAGTGTTTTCTTCGGTATCGATTTCTCGAACAGTTTTCCATTGGATCGAAACTTCCTGTATAATATCAAAAAATATCTCCGGTCTGGAAAATTTCTTCCAGGAAACACTGTACGATAATGTTCTAAAGCACGTTTACTATTTTTTGACACACTATGTAAGCTTCAAGTAGATCACATTTATCTAAATGGGTACATACCATTTTATTCCAAAAATATCAAACCGCAAAGAAAAATTACAAAATAAAATGTTGAACATGACAGATCGGTCAAAGGTTTTGTTCCTGTTAGTGCGATTCACAGCCGCCTGTGATAGGAAATGGATAATTACAATAAATCAAGATATTTCCGTTATTATTAATTTTAACGATATGTAGTAAAGGGGTTAGAATTTCACTCTCTATCAAACGGTTATAGCAGATATAGGGCATTCCATTTAAAAAAATACATTTTTGTAAATATCACATGCATCTGATGATCAATTGTTTTTTTGACATGAGTAATAATCAGCGGGAAAAACTACACTACTTTGCTAATTTAATCGAATTCGTAGCTTTTATAATAAGTTAGCAATAGTGCGGACTTCATTTTGAACAGGCTGTATAATTTAAAATTTTTGAATATCTTAAATAGCAATTGTGCATTGAAAATAATGAATGGAAATGTCAAAGTAGGCATTAGATTTCAAAATTTTGTATCTTACTTAGTTTCCTTTCTGCACATATTTTCTTATTAACATTTTTTCGTTTCTCCTAAAAAGAAAGCACTTAATTTGAATCAAAGGATATAATATTTTAATAGTATATTAAGATACAAGTTTCATAAGACATTATCTTAGATCACCCGTTTAATTTAGAATACGACCCGCGTGCTTTAAATATCTTATGAACAGTGCATTTTATAATACTTTTTCTATTTGGGTCTTTAAAGTCTGAAAAACTTTAAAAAATATAGTAGATTTATTCCATTTGAATTAATATTTTCTTTTTGGGTTGGCAATACTTTTACAATTTCATAAAATGTTACAAGTATCAAATATGCCATGATAGAAACAATTGAACACAACAAAGCTTCTTCCTATCCGTCATAATTAAAAATAAATATATTATTAAAGTTAATAAAAATGAGTCAGGAAGAAAGTTGTACTCCGTCAGAAATACGAGAAAGTGCAGAAAATTTAGAAAATTTTTTAAAAAGAATATGTAAAACTTTGAATTATGGTGCGAGCAGAACAAGGTTCAAAATATTGAACAAAATAATAAATAATACTATTGAACAAAATATTGTGTCGACACAGAATAACAATTAATGCCCAGGAAATGTCTACCGCAACTATAAATATGTATATATAAAGTAATATGTATAATACTATATTGAATTAAAAATAAAAATAGTACTTTATTGAATAAAACTGGAAGATATTTTTGTTATTTTGAGGTTATGTTGTTTTATATATATTTCCGAGTATCGGTATTTCGGATAAATATGTAGTAAAAATGACCTATTGGCAAGGTTAAAGGTTAGTATTTTAAAGTTTTCTATAAAAAATTTCCGTCGAATCCATAATGCCGAGAAAACTAATTTCAACGAAATTCGAACCCTACTTGTTGCCAACATGAAAAAAATAAAATTTCAGTTTCATAAAGTGGCAAGTTATTAATTTTTTTTGCATTTCATAATGTAGCCATTATGAAACCCAAATAGAAAAAGTAGTTTAATATGTAACAAATTTTATAAAGATTGAAAGATTTTGATATAAAAGCGTTCATTGAAATACAGCAAACCCGAATAAACCCGTTGAATGGATGAAATAGCCAATTGTTCTTGATTTTAGATGTATCAGTCAGTATAAGGATTAAAAGAACCATGATGTGCCGACTATTCCACACATTGTTTTGTGCCTGCTTTCACCAAGGGTCAAATCCAATGGATATCATGACTAGTCTTACCAGAGAGTATCAGAAAGCTGAAGAAGACCTTGTAAGTTCACAAAATAGTTGTCAATAATAGTTTTCAAAAACTAAAGTTCCGCAGGGTTTTTGAGAAATCGTTTGGATATATGACAAGGATAGTATTGTTAACCTGGAGGAAAAGAGGGAAAGGCACCAATATGGTGGGGGGGGAGGGGGAGGGTGAAACATGCTGAATATAATATTTTATTATGTATTATATTCCTATCGTACTCAGTAAAGTAGTTTTGTTTTAAAAGTTTCGGCGTAACGTTCCGAATGTTTTTTTTAATGGCTTCCTGATTTCTTTCTCGTATTGGACGACTCATTGATTTGAAACAAACATGGACACGGTATTTCTATCTGCTTTGTACACATGAATGTGATGCCTGTTTTATTATTATATTATTATTAAAAGAGATGAGAATTCCCATCTCTTTTTATCTTCTATCTGTTTCTCTTCTCATTGTGACAGTTGATCGGTTTGATATGCCTGGATTAGGGAAAACAAAGAATCGACGGACATGACTCAAAAGTCTATATTTTATACAGGCAGACTTGCCATATTGAGTTAAGAATTTCTATTTTTTCACAAAGAATACGTAAATTTAACACAGAAACACTGAAAAACAAAACAAAATATTTTATTTAAAAATAATGACAAATATGTCAGTTGTTAATCCTCTCTCAAATGTGAAAGCAGATATAAAAGACGTTCAAAAAAGGGCTTTATAAAAAGTACATTCCGGACCCTCGAAGGCGACGTAATGTCTTTGTCAAATTAACAGAAAACGACAAGAAAAGTTATACTAAT
The DNA here is from genome assembly GCA_963991005.1 of Barypeithes pellucidus. Lineage (NCBI taxonomy): Eukaryota > Metazoa > Arthropoda > Insecta > Coleoptera > Curculionidae > Barypeithes > Barypeithes pellucidus. The sequence goes on from OZ022559.1 coordinate 41,575,167, forward strand.
TGTCAGAGCTCCCCTATTGGTATTATGGGAAGTTGTTTACAACTTATCTAAGAATGTGAAATGCATATTTTTCAAACACTGTGAACCCAACCATAAGATCCTTCGGATACCCAGTGCCCACTTTTTCATCGCTAAACTACTTTAAACGTATTGAATTGAAAAATTTATCATATATACTTTCTTTTAGATCTATAGCGGCAGATATGACGTAAGAGATGACTTTACCGTAGTCATACAACCCTTTATAAAGCTGTTTAATGCTCCTGATGACCCTGCTACGAGACTGAAGGAAGTGATTGACATTTCCTACATAACACATGACTGCTTCCATTTCTCACAGAAAGGCCATGCTATCGGTAGGTAAAAAAAATGCATGCAGTATTTTCTCATTCGTAATTGGGGCTTTGTAATTGAATTACTTTATGTACTTGAAGAATGGACTTGCAATACCTTTAAATGTGCTAAAATGATTCAATGCATGAACATTTTATGGAGTTGCAACCCCTGTAATCAAGCACTTGTAAATTATCTAGTTCAGCTCAAACTAAAATATTAGTGAAGCAGTTAAGAATAATAGTTTTGCAAACAATTACTTAATTGGTAATTAAAAATCCATTAATTAAATAAAGTACTTCTACTTTTACTATCTTCTTGACCAGAATTACGGCTAAGATTTTTCTTCAAGGATACTTTTTAACTGAATTTAACTGCTATATTTAAATTTCAAATTATCTCTATATACTCTTAAATTCATGTGTTATTGTTTTTCTTTTTAATTTATATTATCATTTTTTAGCTGCCAACATGCTATGGAACAACTTATTTCAACCTGCTGGCGTGAAGAGCGAAAGAAAACTGAATTATATCTTGGAAAAATTTGAATGCCAGAAACCCAATGCTCCGTACCTGTTTACCTATAGAAATTCGAGAACCTATTTCAGTACTGGATATCAGTAATTATTAAGAATTTATTGGCTACCTCATAAATGTATTAAATAAACAATTATACGTTAATTTAAAAACATTATTTGCACTTTTTCGTAGAAGAAAAAATTGGGGGGATAATAATTCCTAATAGCTTTCCATCTACATTCTGCTGCTAACCTGGTTAGTCAATATCACATTCCACATCTTCCTCCCTTTCGAGTTTGTTCGAGTTTGTTCGCGCCATTGTATTGGTTAGTATGAATTGCAGGACTTAAAAATAGTAGGGGAGAGTCCTGTACCTGTCACCGTCTTGTACCTAGCTCCACTATGCCTAGCTCACTTATTATAGTGTTAAAATGCACTGAAAAAATGTAAAATATTGACAACGCCCATATTTATACTCCCACTTTACCGCGCGAACGTATTTCAATATTCGCGGGTTTAACTTTGTCAAGTGTGTTTTTGGAGGTTTTTAATTTAAATATATTAGTCACAGTTTTTTTAAGTAATAAATTTAAAGGTAAGTTTTTTTTACTTGTTAAATAGAGAGAAGATATTCGTAAATTCCACGTTATTCTCTTTCATAATTATTATATACAACAAAACGGAACCACAAAAGATAATACTCAAGCTTAGACGAAGAACTCAAAGAACAAAAGTAGGGTTAGGATTTATGTATGTTATAATAACTAATAATTAACCAATCTTCTTTCCTAGTCTAGGAACTAATCAGACAGGCGATCAGCTGGGATTTTTACAGTCAATGGTCAGAAAAACGTACCAACCTTGCGTCCCTTATGCATCGGCAGCAAGCAGTGCAAAATTAACGCCTGCGCACAAAATCGATCCCAACAGTTTCGTGACGGTTCTAGAACGATACAAAATTAGGGTGTTGGAACAAACCTCATATGTCCTAAACGAACTTTTGAGATACAGAGTGTTAAGATTTTCAAAAAATCTTCTTTTTATTAATATCTGTGATACTGCTCTAGATATTTTTCTGAAATTTGGTACAAACTTTCTATCATTAAGAGGCATTTTATGATGTATAACATGTTTTTTTCATTCCAACCAGCAATGTTCGTGCGAGAATTGCCCTCGGTAATTTTGAAGAATAGAATGGTACTCCACTTCTTTTCTCTTAAATAAAAATTATTTTTGAAATTCTCATTCCTTGCTGAGCAAATGTCGTCTCTTTATTTTTGTCGTTTGACGTACAGTTTTCATATAAAAAAAATGAAAATCATTCATGTGCACTCTTTTATGAAATTAGCTATTAACAAAGATTAAAAAGTAAGTAAGAACATAAACAGTTTTGACAGTTGTTTACCTAGTCTAGTTGTCACATATTTAAGTTATTAACCTTAACAAATTATTAAGGAAACATGAAAATCTGTAACACCCTGATCTCAAAAGTTATGTCGTTTAGGATATATGTTCATATGAGGTTTTTTCTGAAAATGGACTCAAGAATAACCTCCTTAAATATTAGCATGTTATAAAAGAAGTCCTGTATATTTTAATGAAATAATAATGGAAACTACTTTTGGCATTTCTCTTTTAATAATACTACTCTTCACTTCTTTACAAATGTCAACAATCTTCGAGATAAACAAATTCTGTACAATTTACTTCAATTTATAGAAACGCAATAATAACTAACCTTATGAAAAATTAATGTTTACCTACAATGTGACATGTTCTTCAGTCAATTTCTGACTTTGTGACATTAAAAATATCACTTTCTACCCTAAATGCTTTAGACCATTAGATTAGATTAGACCTTACCATCTTTGTTACCGCTCGAAACTAATGTAAGCTAATAATAGATCAAAGCAAAGAAGCCCATAACGTGAGGATCAAAAACAAACTTCTTGACAGTCCAAACGGATCAAGGTCCTTTTGGTCAGTAGCGAAGGCCGTCATCCAAAATTTTACTAAATTAACTATTCCACCTCTAACACGTCCCGATGGTACAATAGCATCCACAGGCGGAGACAAACCATACTTACTTGCTGAACTATTTTCTTCGCATTCCACTGTAGATTTCCAGGGAAGAACACCACCCGACATTCCTGCAGTTCAATCCGAAATGACCGAAATCGTGTTCCGTCAGCGTCCCGTCAAACGAATCCTGAAAGGACTCGACGTCAAAAAAGCTAGTGGTCCAGACAAAATTCCTATTATAGTTCTCAAGAGATGCGCCGATGAACTAACACCAGTATTTTGTAGACTTTTCAACTTATCCTACAAAAAAGGAATATTTCCATCTTACTGGAAGAGGGCGCGAGTCCAGCCTATTCCAAAGAAAGGTAAGAAAACCCTGCCTAACAACTATCGATCAGTCGCATTGCTTTCAGTTATATCAAAAGTAATGGAGAAAGCTATTAACCAACATCTTCTAAAGTACCTGGAAGGCTTCAACATTATCAGCGATCATCAATATGGTTTTCGGAAGTCCAGATCAACTGGAGATCTTCTAGCCTATCACCCATGTTTGGAACAATGCAATCGAACATCATGGGGAGTCTCGGGCTATTGCACTGGATATTTCTAAAGCTTTTGATCGTGTTTGGCATGAGGGGCTTGTAAGTAAACTGCGATCCTATGGTATGCCCAGTCTTAAGGACCGCTCTCTGCAAGTGGCGATTGACTGATTTCTCTCAGACACCTTCACCATCAATGCCGGTGTTCCTCAATGGTCCATATTGTCTGCCACTCTCTTCTTACTCTACATTAACGACCTTCTAGTGAAAACTAAAAATCCGATATTTAGTTTTGCAGATGATAGCACACTTATCTCATCTTTCTCTTTGAATGCGAAAACATCGACTGCCGACGCACATCTTCCTAGACAGCATGAAGTATCACGCCTCAACAAAGACCTGGAAGAAATTTTGGCTTAGGGTGACAGTAACCAAGTGGAATTTAACGCTAAAAAAACCCAGGCAGCAGTTTTCTCTAAAAAGGTAAACATTACAGAACCGGATATAGTCATGGCCGGATACGCAATCCCACTGGCTTGATCTATTAATTTGCTGGGCGTCAATTTGGGAGGAAATAAGTCTTGGCATAGCCACGTTGTGGCAATCGCCAAGATAGCTTTTCAGAAGCTTGGGGTACTCTTCCGAACAAGAAAGTTGTACACACCTCAACAACTTTTGACACTATACAAAGCCCAGATTCGACCATCACTAGAGTACTGCTCTCATGTCTGGAACTCTGCACCCAAACATACTCTTCGGCTACTGGATTCCGTCGAAAGGAGGGCTATTCGTCTGATCGGAGACCACGAGCTGACGAAAAACCTCGACAGCCTAGAACATAGAGGACAGGTTGGGGATTTGACTCTCTTTTACAGATATTTTCGTGGAAGGTGCTGGGCTGACCTTGCCCTCTTAATTCCGCCCAGAGCGACGAATAGGAGAAATACACGACGAACCACTGCCGCTCATCCATATGTGGTTAAGCTTAGTACTCCTCGAACTTCATTGTTTAAGAATTCTTTCATCTGGAGGACTTCATCCTTGTGAATCCTTCCAGAAGTCGTTTTTCCAACGAATATAACCTCCAACGATTCAAAACCAACGTGAATCGCTTTTTGCGCACACCCACCACTCCCAGAGTGCCCTAAAGGATTTTTCCTATAGTGCTTGTGTTTGATCATAAATAGACATTATCAATAATGATTAATGACATATTGTATTCAAGTCACTTGACGCATTGGTTTGTTATTGACTGATCAAAGGTTTGTTCTCTAGCGCTCTAAATACCTAATTTGACTTTTCAAACAAAATATATTACACGTCTATGTTATGTCCAAGTAAAAACCTCAAACCTCCTGCCATCTAAAAATAAATTTACAGTTTATTGTTTTACTGCGGAACATTTAAACTATTGACGATAAATATTGACAATAATAATTAGCAACTTGCCGTCATAACCAGATAAGTATACGAACAATCAAACAAAGTAAAATTTCGGTGAAAACTTAATTTAAAGGGAAATTCTACTTGCGTATGTTAGTTTTTTTCCAGTAATATGAAATTAAGCCTAGTTAAATTAATGGCATGAGGTAATCCATATACAGGTAAGGAAATGCGTTGTCTGCCCATATCCTAATAACAGACTTCAAGGCCTGTTTCCATTTTTAATTTGTTTCACATGTGTAAGTACATTTTTTCTTGTTTGAATGAAAAATAATGTATTTGCTTCATGATATTTCCTGTATACAGCGTGTGTGGTAGACACCGAACAAATAGAAAACTATTTATCCTTGATTTTATCGAAAAGTCACTCGCTCTAAAAAGGTTTGCATGGTTGAGAACCTCCTTAGCCAGGCCCCCGCTACATCCAGAGCCGCCCGCGTGCAAAACCGTTCGTTGCGCCCTCGCAGGATTGTTCGGTAAATGATGAACTATTAACTAATACAACGTGTCCAAGATAAGGAGGGCCAGTACAGGGATCTCGGAAACCGTAAGAGATACGAAGTCGGTTAAATGGGGGTAAAGTTGCGCATTTACGTACCTAATAATTTGCCGTTTAGAAAGTTTTAAAATTCCGAGTAGTTCCGGATATATCCGGAAAAAAACGAAATTATGAATAATCGTTTTATTGTTTTCCTGGGTTTTTTTGAGATCGAATTCTAAAGTAAACTGCACTTTACATTGCCATTTTTCCGCTCTATCTAACAGCGTTAATTGTTTTGTAATCCGACGAGTTGTCTTCGAAGGGCATTATCAACTTTCTTTTTTTAAATAAGGTCCTGTTTTCCTGATATCGGAATTTGAGAGCTTTTTTTCTTCCGAATGCAACGATGTATGACACATTGTGGTTTAATGGCATTTCAAGGGTTTTTTGAACAACATCAGGAAATTTTGGGTACGGTCCTGCATTTCTTCTAATTTTATAAATAATATCTCATAAGTAAACTCTAAATTTTTACTTATGTTGGACTAGTTCAATAAATAACAAATAATTTAATAATAAACCACAAATAAGTGAACAAAACAGAAACATTATTTCAAACTTCTGTTGAATTGGGATTTAAAAGAAAAGTATGCGTTTGAATAGTTTGAAACAAAAAAATTAAGATGGTGACGCGTGATTTGTTTCACTTGACATTCCTATTGTGATCGTTTGAAAGCGTTTTAAGAGCTTTTCTGTTTTCCAGAAAATATGGAAGATAATTTTACAAATGCTGAAAAGATTCTATCGTGTTTTATTTTATGTCAAAAAAACTATTATGTGGCAGTTAGAAGATGTTATTTGTGCTTAGAGAATAACGGAAATCATTTTGAACACCTGATTCTGTAGCTCCTTACTTTTTTCGTTGTTCGTTTTATTACTGTTTTGGTATTATTTTTGTTCACTTATATGAGGTTTATTATTAAATTATTTGTTATTTATTGAACTAGTTCAACATAAGTAAAAAATTTAGAGCTTACTTATGAGATATTATTTATAAAATTAGGAGAAATACAGGACCGTATCCCAAAATTTCCTGATGTTGTTCAAAAGGCCCTCGAAACGTCATTAAACCACAATGTGTCATACATCGTTGCATTCGGAAGAAATAAAGCTCTAAAATTCCAATTTCAGAAAAACAGGACCGTATTTAAAAAAAGAAAGTTAATAATGACCCTTCGAAGACGACTCGTCGGATTACAAAACAATTAACGCTGTTAGATGGAGCGGAAAAAGTGGCAATGTAAAAGTGCAATTTACTTTATAATTCGATCCCAAAAAAAAACCAAGGAAAACAATAAAACCATTTTTCAGAATTTCGTTTTTTTCCGGATATCTCCGGAACTATTCGGAATATTAAAACTTTCTAAGCGGCATATTATTAGGCACGTAAATGCGCAAGTTTACCTCCATTTAACCGACTTCGTATCGCTTACGGTTTCCGAGATCCCTGTACTGGCCCTCCTTATATTGGACACTCACTTCCCGTTTTCAATAGCTAGGTTATTTATTAAGTTAATATTTTGATATTTTACATACTTTACCTGCACTCTCGGGCGTGTTTCTAGCTTATTTGGGTGTATTTTGTGGTCACTTTCATACTCTAATATTTGTTTGATATCGGTTTAGTAAAAAAAAAATAATCAGAACCAACGAAATCAGTTCTTCACCACTTGTTTTAAAAATAGAAATAATACATCGTTAATAAATTTATACAAAATAGTTATTAAACAAATAAGGTCTAACAGTCACATTAACCAAGTTTGATTGATACGGATTGTTCAAAATTTAATATTGAACTTCAATTTTTAAAGCACTTAATTTCATGCGGAATTAAAATAAAAATTAAACAGTTTCCTAATGACCGTATAGCAATTGCTAATGCACTAAGAGTTATTTACAAAAAACTAATTTTATCAACTATTTCTATAACCATTTCAATGAAAAAATTGTTTTTCAAAGCCGTTTTCGATTGTTGTCCATTTAAATTACCATTGTAATAGCTGCTACTAACACTTAATGAATCACTAGTTGCATCAGGTTTGTAATTAGGAACATGTTTCCTTCTTCTTAATTCCGCATGTAATGACATGATAATATACAGAAGCCACAACTCAAAATAAGAACAATAAAATGGTTTAATACATATTCTAAAAGTTTGACACTAAATTTTAGGCACCCTGTAAAATTCGTATCAATCATGCTTGGTTAACAAGACTCTCCCACCTTATTTATTAAGTATTTTGTATAATTTTATTAACGAGGCACTATTTTCAATTTTTAAAACCAGAAACAAACACGAACAACACTGATTTTTTATTGCAATTTTTCGCTGATATCGATAAGAGTATGTAAGTATCCATAAGAAACACCCAAATAATTAAAATTTTTTTGGTTTTAAAATATATTAGGTGTAAAAATGTTATTTTTCACAATGCTCCATTTGCCGCCCCTTGAATATGCCGCCCCTCGTGCGCCACACGCCTTGCATGTCCGCTTGCCGGTGCCCTGTCCTTAACTATAGTAGAATATCCCAAATATTGTACCAAAACGTATGAAATTGATCTAAGAATAAAATATCCTTATTCCTAATAATACATCAGAGTGCCGTTTTCAAGCTCTTTCTAGAATTATGTTCTCTCTCTCTAAACATGCTGACGAGAAACATCCACCTAGTGATATGATTAGGTAATTTTATAAAACGAAATAAAGTTTTATTTCAAAATAAAATGTAACAACAATGAGTTTAGATTAAATAAGAAATGAAATACGTAACTTAACGGAAAAATGCCTAACTGCATAGAACAACTGTCAATTTTCTGCTAAACCACCATCATTTTCGTTATATCGTTCTAGTTTGTTTTTAATTTTTTTATTGCTCCTATTTCTGCCCTCGACAGCTCATTAAAGGCTGTTCCGTAGAATTTCAGCACGGCTCTATCGCGGGCTGGTTTCTTTCTCAGTTGTTTGTTGTTTAGAGAGAGAATATAATTCTAGAAAGAGCATTTTGATGTAGCTTTTACATTTTTTGGTCACTCTGTACAATATTTTGGATATTCGAATATGGCCAAGAGGTTTTAAACTAACCAAAACTTTTTAGCGTGACTTTTTTCGATAAAATGAAGGACAAAAGTTTTCCATTTGTTACATTTTCTACCACATACGCTGTATCACGTATTTTTCGCGTTTATAATCCTTTTTCCTGTTGCAAGTAACGTAGAACCATGTTAAGTTCTGATAAAATCAATAATTTTCAGTTAACATAAAAATAATTATATTAGATCCTATGTCACTTCACTTCTGCAATAATTATTGGAAATAAAATTATAAAGTTTTGGGAATTAAAAATTGGATTGCAATTATTACTATTTTTTGTTTTATTCAGTTTATTTCGAACCGGATTTTATGTTGTTAATTCAACAGGTGATGCGAGTTGAAAATATAATCCCAGTCGAACAGGCCTAATTTCAATTGACGTCAGAGCGTTATATTTTTAGAACAAGACGTAAGACTCAATGGGAGCATCTGTTCTCTGTTCACCTTGTTGTTTGTCGGTCATCGGACTATCTACCGATGCAAAAAATTTTTTTAAATGATATATCTATACAGGGTAGCCCATCGAGAACGTACAGCAATGCATTAAAGGCTGGGAAAGAACTTTTTGACAAAATCCAAAAACACGCCAAGAGAGGGACAATTTTTGACGCAAAAAGCATAGCAAAATCTTCAACTCCCTAAGTGGGGGCGTCATCCCCCAAATTTTTTCAAGTGGGAATGGGGTTCAAGTAATACCTCATTAAAAAGGCTTCTAATTCCCTATACATTGCTCTTCAGTTTTTTTAAAATCGAACCACTAGAAAATTGAAATAACAACATAACGAAAAATTCAAAAACCGATTTAATTTATTATTAGTAAAAAAAACGAAACTTTTTAGAGAAAAGCAGGACACTACAGTGGAAAGAGTCGTAATCTTTGATAGTTACTCTAATACCCCCAGAAACGGTAGAAAATAGGACGCCATCTACCACGAAATACTTTTCCTTGACAAGATGGTGAACGCGGAGTTAAAAAGTTATTAAATCTTACCATTGCTAAACATTTTTAACTACTTTTGAAACATTACATATATTACAAACTTTTACTAAATAATAAATAAGCTTTTATATTTAAATTTTAAAATTGGCAGAAGTCAATTTAGCAAATTCAGATTTGAAATTAACTAATTTTTTAATTTAGTATTTAAATAACGAGAAAATTATACGATTCGGAGATAATACATATGTTTAATTATCGCTTAAATTACTCAATAAAATGAAATTTTTGTAAAAATTATAAGTTCATATTTAAAAAATTATTAATTCGTTGTCTATTAATCGGTGGTTGATCAATGAAGCAATTATGAAACTTCATTATTTTCTTTCGTGGTAATCGATTAAAATAGATTTCTTTTAATTAGCATGCTTAAAAGCGCCTATATGCCAAGGTATAAATTATTTCCTAAGTTATACAAAGGTTTCAAAAATTTTCATAAGGAAATATACAAAAAATCGGCAGGTTGAAAAGTTAATATACCGTGTGGTGCGTCCGAACAGGACACGTAGGATTTGCCATGTAAATTTAGAGTTGGTGAAGTATTCGTTTCCGTAAGAAATTTATATTAAGACTTTTTAAAGAGAATAATCAAAATTTGAACTTTTTTAAGCGTATATTAAAATAAATCTGTCTTCAAACTTGCTTAAATCTGGAGTACGATTCTGTTTACACCTTAATTCAGGTTACAGTGAGAATATCAGCAATTACTTTTATAATTAGGTTCACAATTCTTGGCCATATTCGACAGCTTTTTAATTGTTTTCTAATAACAAATTTATAATCAGATTTTTGGTTATTTATTGTGTGGCGTAAAATAAAAAATAATCTGTTGATATTTTTTTTAATGTAAGGTTTATTATAAATATTAAATAGGTAATTTTATTCAAAATCTGTCTCTAGCATTAATATTTACATAAAATGGCAAATTTTTAGTAATTTATTTGCTGGTGTACTGATAGAAATGTGTCAGATACGTATTTCTTAGTTTATCATTTTAAAAATAGATACATTTTGATAAATATTTTTTAAATTACTAGGATAATACACTTTAAATTGAACATTTTTCTTATTGTAGGCTTTAAAACGTTCAAATACAAGTGCAAGGCTTAGAAAATCGGTAAAACCATTTGCAGAACCTTCTCTAATATAACAATCGTCATAACTGCTAACAGAAAAAATGTGTGCTAAACAAAATGCATGTTCGGGTTCAGAAAGATGTTATTCAATAAATAACTAACCAGAGAGTTTAGCCTGTGACATTAATGAAATGATTTTCTCACAATCAGAGCACGGCTAGCTGAGTATTGATTTAATAACCATCAGGTAACTTCGAATGTGAGAGCATCATCGCTGACAATGTCATTAATGTTCCAATCAAAATTGTGTGGTTAGTTAATTTAAGGTATTGTTTAAAAATTTTTTACTGTCCAACATTAGCAGATTAATATTTTATTATTTACAATCTATACGTAATGTTGACATTTCAGCTTTTCAAAAGTTTGAAAGAAACATATTTTTAACTTTCATATTTATCTAGGTGGAAAGTGACATTTACCCATGTAACATACAGCTTGTGATACATCTTTTGAAAGCTAATATCTCGTATAGTATGCTCATAAATTTTAGAGCGATTCTGTCAAGCTATTTCAAAATGGCGACTGTTAAAAGTTTTTAAAAAATCTCTATTTAAATAAGCGGAAATGATAAATCATTGGTTGGTTTTTTTACCTTTCAAGGTAAGAAATCTTCATTGTTTCACGTTCTGACATTTTGTGACTTAACAATAGTTATGGTTTATTTGTTATTTATTTTGTAAAAAAAAATAAAAATGTAACGAAGCAGAACAAAACACAACAAAAAGGTGATTTAACGTGGCAAATGCTGGAAATGTCCTCCACCCTCTACTTGGCATGCTCCCAGACGATGGTAAAATCCGTCGACGGAATTCCGAATGGCTTCAGCCGGTATGTTATGTGTCTCCAATCTAATTTTGTATTTCAAATCTTTAATATTATTTTGTCTATTTCGGTAAACTTTGTCTTTTAAATATCCCCAAAGAAAATAGTCTAGAGGCGTTAAGTCTGGGGACCTCGATGGCCATTCAATTGAATCACGTCGTAAAATCTCTTCTCACATTGACACCAAAATGCGGGGGAGCACCATCTTGCTGAAACCAAATTCCCACTAAGCAAGAAACATCTTTTTCACGTTTGATAACGTTATTTTAAAGGAACTTAGAAAACGTTTTTTCTCAAACAGACCATTGATGTATCAATGATGATTTTATTTAACATTTAAAAAAATAACGTCATTCATATGTTAATTTTAATATGTAATTATAATATTATTAACGGAACTTGTTAGTAACGTAGAAATCATGTTAGTTGAATATACGTTTTATTTCTACCATCACAGACATGTTTTTATTTCAATCTCTTTGTTATGTTATGAATAAACGTTTTAAACAACAAACTTGTTTCGTCAAATAATGTAATTTTCTTAACGTTACTGAAACGGGTTTCGATCCACTACTGGACGACACACGACACCGACAATGGCCAAATATAACCTAACTTTACTTCCTTCCTTCTTCTGCATGTCGTGGGGTGATGGTGTGTTGTGTTTGTTTAGCCGTCATAAAATTATATTAAGAGCTTTTTATTTAAAAAAACAAGATAAGGTAAGTACCTATTATATCAGTATACTAATTTGGAAATCTCGATATTTTGTAAATTTTCATAGGCTCATTAAATAGATAGATTATTACAGGTCGGTCGGTCGCGGCCATTTTGCATAAAATTTTGAGGCCCAGATTACGAATCTTGGGAAAAATATTCCCTTTTTTTATTTAAAATTAAGATTTATTTATAGGTATGGTTAAATTAAATTAACAAAAACCAGTCAAATATGATTGTAATCTTTTAGTGAATATTATTAATAAGTATTTTAAATATTTTAGTACAACAAGTATCTTCAAGTGGCAGGAAAGAATGAGGCCGAGTTTATACGGAGGGGCTTGATTAGCGTATTCGCAAATAAGCAGTCAATTATTTGTGGACAGGCCAGAAACAAAACTGAAAGATTGCAAAATCATCTATCTCTTAAGAGGTTTGTTTTTAAATTAATACCTATACAATCAAATGTAAATGTATTGCGTTTTCTCAAACAGATGCAGCTCAAACGGTGCACAACATTATCAATAAAAGCTGGAGACATGTATAATGGAGTGGTTTAGGAACTCCAATCAGAGGCTTAAACGAAAAGAACTAAACAATTGGTAAGTTATTAAATTAGTTTAAGTTAAAAACTAGCAGGTACCCGCAGCTTTCTTTTGCGCAATCCAATTATTCAATTCGTTATACAAGCAAAGCTGCAGATAACATTCAAATATGTATTTATTTCTACAATATGGCTTATTTTGACAGAAAATTTTTAATCATAGATCAATTGTTAGAAGATGAGTGCTTCCCTTTAAAAAATAATCATCAAGCTACGTTTTGTAGTAGCTCCAAAGTAAGAAGGACAAATATTTTGAATACAGATAAACTTACACAAAAAACATTTTCGTAATTACTGAATCCAATAACATCTTAATATAATACACAAATATTGCCAATCAACACAAATCTTCCTTTTTTAGTTGGCCCCTCAATTTTCTGGATTCTATGAAGAAAGTTCAAATTTAGAAACACCCTTGAATAGTTTTAAATTTCTTCCAAATAAAAAAATTAAGGCGCAACAAATTAGAGACAAAAACTGAAAATTCCATTTTTTAAAATCTCTCGGGTACTTATTCAAAAATTCTTTTCACCAAATTAATACGCCCCAAAATATGAAACGTTTCCTCGGTATCGCTTACCTTTTCAAGATAGATACAACAGAGTAGATACCTCAAACCATTTTTTTTTTCAGAATATCTACATTTTCAGTAAGCAGCAGCGTTGCTAGATACAATTTTTACAAGTCGCCATCAGAGCTGGCGAAAGTTGCCAAGGTGGAATTAAAGTCGCCCAATTTTCTTAAACTTTATTGTTCAGGTTTGTTAGTGGAATAAAAAAATACCTCAAACTGAACGATTTTTATTTTGAAAAAAAAATCTTATTCTCAATATAATATTTTTGTTAACCCTTAAATGTCATTTTTTCTTAGTCTAAATTAGTACCAAGATAACAAAAATTATATAGATCAAGGTAGCTCTAAAATGTCAATTTTCATAGTTCCATAGAAATGATGTGATATTCTCAACTTCTTCCTTATTCTTTATAAAAAAGTCATCGTCCAAAACCTAAAAAGCAACCATGCAGGTTTGTCAATAAATATGAAAAGTTGTTCGGTATAAAAACTATGTTTTAATATGCAATTACATCCTTCTACAAATTTTTAGAAATAAATTTTCTTTTGAGAGACTTTACAGGCGAAGATTATCATGAGTTTAATATGTAATTGCATATTAGAACTAAGTTTTGTATACTGAACAACTTTTTATAATTACAGTTTTCGATATTGTCACAAATAAGTATCTACTTTATATAGGTATGGGTACCAGACCTACTCTTGAGCCAAATTCATATTTTTTTAGAAACCTCGTATACGACTGAAAAAAATTAATGCCTGATGGTTGCATTTTATGTTCTAGACCATGGAGACCTTTTTTTTTTTATGAAGAACAACTTTTCTCATAAAATTAATGATCAAAAAGTTTTCTGGCTCAAAATATTAATTTTCAAATTCACATTTCTATGCAAAACTATCAAAACTGACATTTTAAAGCTTGATCCATATAATTTTTGTTATCTCGGTACTAATTGTTGTGTACCTAATTTAGAATAAGAAAAAATTACATTTAAGTGTTCACAAAAATATTATATTGTCAAAGGATGAATCTAATCCGTCATCAATATAATGAAATTTAGCCTGCATTTATTCCTTTTAAAAACGAAATTGGTTCGTTAAAGTTTCGAAACGAGAACGTTTTATGTACAACATAATTATAACGTTTTGACACGTCCTTAAAATAAACATCTTAAGAACGAAACCAGTTCGTTATAGTTTTCGAATCAAACACGTTATTTCATAAATGTAAATGCGATTTTGTTATGTTGGCGGACATTACGACCAGTACGTTACGTAATAGTGCCGTAACAAATCCTTTTTGTACAACGTAACATGTAACCTAAAAACATATATGTGACGAAATTGGGATGTTTTTTTGCTTAGTGGGTTGTTTCATTGGGTATATCTGGATCTACTTCGTTTTGAAAAATTAACTGTACAAGTTCACAATGTCACAATATGTCGGAACGTGAAACAATGAAGATTTCTTACCTTGAAAGGTAAAAAAAACCATCAATGATTTATCATTTCCGCTTATTTAAATAGAGATTTTTAAAAAACTTTTAACAGTCGCCATTTTGAAATAGCTTGACAGAATCGCGCTAAAATTTATTAGCATACTGTACGAGATATTAGCTTTCAAATGCTGAAACACAAGCTGTATGTTTCTATTAAAAAAAAAGATCGATGTTGTCATATCTTTGACAAATGTCTATAAAAAACAAATGAATATCGTCAAAATGTGAGCATATATAAAACTAAATTGACGTGTGCGAGCATTTTCCCCAAAAGTTACAGGTTAAGGCTATATTAATTTTATTCCGGACTTCTGGGCAACCCTGTATTAGAAAACACACGCAATTACATAATTTCATATTGAATTAATAAAACATAATTATTAATATATTAACCGTTTAATTATCAATTACAATAATCCCATAAATAACGTTATTCTATAGATGGAAATAGAATGTAGAATTTAAGCATGAAATCATAAAACTCTTCGCTCTGTAGCATCTGGTAGACGTTGATGATTTCTTCTTCTACCACTCTGCGTTGGAAGACTGACTTCAAGGTATTCACACTTTCTTAGTAAATTCTGTTGTTTCGTCTATTTTTAAGAAATGCTGAAACAAGGAAAAAATTGTTAGTTACATATAGTTAGATATAAACCCATTATTTCTTTTCCAGTATTGTTAGATATATATTACTAATGAAAAATATGAGTATCTAAATATAATTTACTTCTTATTTTTAGAACTGCTATTTTAAGTATGGCTACTAAAAATACAAAAAAAATTTTCTAGAAATAACTTGATATCACAGTTAAAAATATTCAAAAGATCCCTGGTTAATCCTAACATTGGGATCTCTGGATATTTTGGTGATATATATATATCAGATAATATAATATATTATGATATACTTATAGGTTTGCAACTATTCTAAAAATAAAATTACAAGTAAAGTTGATTAGGAAACAATAAAGTTTATAAAAACTATGCACGTTGATAATATATATAGCATAGTTCTTTATTTAAAATAATTACTTATTAACTGTCAAGTAGTAATTTTACCTTAATTTATTTACATTTTTTATTACCTAAGTTATAGGTATTCTGGATTCGTTTAGAAAATTTTTTTGTGTCTGTATGTCTATAGTTACTACACCGCCTGAGAAGGCAACTGCATGCTTACCTTTGTTCAACTAAAAGCAAGTTTTAAACCATTTTCCAAGCTCTCAAATCAGTTCAACAAAACTCATTTCACTAAAAATATCCTGTCCTTAAGAAACTTCTGCTTAGCACTATAAGAACCCCCACTCGAATTAGAGCACATAGAATGTTCTGAATTCATCCGCTTCATCCCTTTGGTACTTTTTTCTTGATTGGGCTTCAGGAATTTGTCAATGACCTGTCGGATGTTGCTGTGTGTACGGCTGAACGGGTTGGTATGCATTTTCTTGTATTTTTCAAAGTAACTCTCACTTCCGTTAATTAACACGACTAGATTGCGCAGATTGTTTAATTGTTGCTTTCACAGCAGTTAGAGTTCAATTAATGAGAATCTTGAAACAAGTCCGTATTTATACTTGGTTGCGTTTTGCGTCATGGTCAATGTTAAGTGGCGATGCGAGAGTTGTATGGGTTGATACCACAGCTAGCAAGTTTATCGGGGATTTCCAAAGTTTACCGGCAAATTTAATTGATAGGTAGACCCGATGGGAAAAGAAATCATAAAAATAACAACAATAAATATTTGGTAATGTTCATAAATAAAATCAGGAGTCTAACGCTGAATTTATATTGATTTATACATTGTTTTTATGTATTAGATTACACGTTTGTTTTACTCTTATGCGGAATAATATAGAAAATATCTTAATAGCAAAAAATTATTAGCTAAAATGGTCTTTATTTATTCATATCACAACGTTTTAACTGGTAAACATCTCCAGCCGTTTTCAGGTGAATACTTGTTTTCAAAAATAAAATGAGAAACCTTACAACCCCCTCCCTATATTAATATTAACGTGTATCCCATTATACTTGCCACGACTATCAATGAGCGACAAGTTCAAACCACATGGCTTTCATATTACTAGTTCGAACTTGATTAAATTGTTGCTTTCTTTAAATAAAAATAACAAATTTTCATAGTTTTTGCAACATAAAGAATCTTTATGATTGTTGGTTTACTTGAGTGATATATTTTACATTTGAAGGAACTAAAAACTATTTTACTAATGACAAAGTCAATATCTTCATCTAGTCACTACCATAGTAAATACTAGAAAATCCTTGCTTTAGAAACCACGTATTATATTATTATAAAAATATAAAAATTTAATTTTGATGACTGACTTTTGTTAAGAAACCAAACGACCTAAAACATAAAAAAATTGTTTTACTAAAAAATGAGACTTCGGAGCCTGCATCTGCGTCATTAGCAGATCAATTATGGGGTTGATGTTGCTACGCGCATATCTTCGCCTGCGTCCAACCGGTTTCTGATTTTACTTTTTTTTAATTTGAAGTAACGCCGAGAATTCGTGTTCACAAAGGTAAGTTGTGGAAAAGATCGCCAGATATGTGAAAGCAATTTCATGCCACTACGGATAAGAAAATGCTTCTCTGCATTAAATCTCCTCGAGACGAACTAAAAGTGTCTTTGCATGTGCCATCATCCTGCAATTCGGTGACTTCTTGGTGGGTATCATCAGGTAGGTCACCTAGCTTTAACGTTGAATTGATTCCAAATAACTTTCCGGATAACAGCAGATTTTGATTTGCAGATCTGCCCATCACTTTTTAGATACAAACCACTCATCTAGATATAAGTAACCTACAAATCTGACACACTGAACAAAAAGGCCATAAATTAAATTTACTAGAAAACATTGAAATTTATAAACATAAAAAGACAATAATATTAACCTTTTAAACACACAATTAGATCTCGGCAACTCCCCGCTATTAAAATTATTGTAAAAATCCCATCTGGCATGTTCTTTCTTAGATTCTCTGAATATCGACCTGTTTGTCTCTAATTTAAGTTTATTACACTATTTTGGCAAACATTATTTATTATACCGAATTAATATTTTTTATTTTTTTATTTTTAGTACTACCTACCTATATTATACACACTTATTGGGTTCACTCTAGTGTAAGCGTCTTGAAGATGTAGTTGTACTACGAAACGGCCGTAACGTCAAATATCTTTTAATATAGTGACAAATAACAAAGTAAACTTTAGTTTCATTTTATATATTTATCTTTATGTTAAATTATCGAAATGCCAATAAAACAATTTCTGATGGTTATCATCAGTACACCAGCCAACAGATTCTTTATAAACTTATTTTTCATACATACCTCTCCCTGGAATTTTCTAGTAACAAATTATTTGCTGCAACTTCGGGTGGAGTTCCCTCAATCTGACAATCGTAGTCATTCATACTTTACTAATATACACAAAAGTAATTTTTTTAATAATTTTTTAATTTAATAATATTGATGCTTAACATTGCAAATTGACATTTACTTTGTTAAGGAAACGCGATGCTACATAGCTAACTTTGAGCATCTATTGGAAACATTCACGGTTTTGAACTGTTAAGTAATATATTTAAGGTCCACTTTTTTAAAATTATTATTTATATTTTAAATTCTTACGTTTTTAGGATGAAGTTTTTCTTCAAAAAAAATGTAATGTTTAGTTCGGAATCCTTGTTTAATTAGTTTAGGAAGAAAAAGCCAGCAATAACTGTTATTGTTGGTCAATTTGATTTTTAATTTTCCATATTAAAATTATGTAAATTTATTATTATTCTATATTAGTATATTATCGCATTTACATAATATTATTTTGACATACATATTGACATGACGAGATGATACATTATATTTACATGCATTTAATTTTGCGTCGGTTTTTGACATTATAATCTGATACTATATTTACAAACTTAAAGTGTGTCTCACTAGTTGACGTACCTATTTAAATCTCCTTTTTATTATAATGAAGAAATAATTCTTATTAACTAATGTTTTATATTTTCAAATAAGTTTCCAGATAACTTTTCACAATTAATTTTCCTTCCTAAAAAAATATTTAGGTTGGAATTGTTGTTCATTCGTTTACGAAGTCAACATATTACAGAAACAAATGAAGACAATTTGAGTTTTTTGACAATGCTGGTAATAAAGTAGAGGTTTCAGTCAGAGATAAAAAAAAAAAACGGGTAATTTAATGTCATCACCGATGGGCATACTACAGATCTAAAACGATGCATGGTCAAAAAACAATAATTAAAGAAGCGGAAAAACTATTTACCAAGATGTTTCGTAGTTTTGGTAATTTCGTTCCATATCATCACACCCATTCTATAACCGGCTCATTATTGCCAATATTTTATTACTGCTTCTTCAAGCAGTTGAGTTAAATCAGAAAGCAGAAGAAGAGAAGCAAGAATAATTATTGAATTGAAATAAAACCTTTATTCATTACAAATTTTTAACGACTATCCGATATTACTTTGCATCCCTATTTCCAGAATATGACTGGTTCCTGAGAAAAAATTTAATATATTATAGAATGAAACAATAAGTACGGCTCAAACTATTTTTATTAAAAATTCAACATGCAGCTATAGATTTTTATGACAAATCCTAAAAGTTATTCCCCTAAACTACATTTTTATCTTATTGTTATATTCCCATCTAGATAGTTATCTGATATTTATTTTCTTGATGATATTCTCCGGGATCAATGTAGGTAGATACCGAGCTCGCAGCATTGATGAAGAATTCTTAAAGTGTCCTTATTTGAAAGATGCTATCATGTTAAATGCTGAAAAAAAGAAAACATTTGTTAATACAAATTATCTTTGTTAAGTCATAAACAAGTTTAAAATAGTAACGTCGAATAGTAATACAATCAACTAAACGTACTGTCAGCCCCTAAGTAAGGCTATAAATGTCTAAAACAAGGTATATCTTGACAAAAAACGAAAATTCCCGGTCCAACACTATTTTATATGGTTGGTTGGAGGTGTATCTCCAGGTTATATTTTCCTTCGAAAATTTTATTGAATAAAATGTCAATAAATTATAGGATTGTAGGTCCGGGTTTAAATAAGTACAGAAAGACCTGTTTCAAACTAATAATAAATTTACATTATTTCACTATAATAAATGAAAAATCAAATTGAGCAACAATAACATTAAAATAATTTCAAATATATTACGAAATCGCATTTTTTAGAATAGGTGAAAGCAGTATTTTAATCTTTTTACTTTCTTTATATTTTTTTAATTTCAATTTTAGGTTTTTATTCAATATGAATAAAATATTTTATTCGGGCTTGTGGATACTGTACCGGGTGTCCATTTTTGGGTGGTTTTACGGTGTATATCGGTTATTAGGAAAGATAGAAGGATACTGGTTTCGCAGCACACTGTGCTACCTTTTTATGAAACAAAAGATGTCGTGACGTTTTTTAAAAAATATACAGTTTTTTTGAGCAGACCATGAGGGATATTAAAAAAAAAACAATTACTGGTGCGAGAAATATAAGAAACAAAAATTTAACGTTTATGGAACTTCCTTATAAATATTTTTCAAATTGTTCTCCATTAAGCCTTAGACATGTTTCCCACATAGTAATTATTTATTATTAAAATAGGATTTGTTTCAATTGAAGCACAAGTACATTTATTTCATCAGTGTCTTGATTTTTTGTTATGGTAGATTTCAGGTTTTGAAAATGAACCTTGTTCAATTAAATTTGGTTTCATTCTTGGAAAAATTATTTTATCCGGCTGTCGTTTTTCGAGATATCTTTAAATAATAATATAAGAAGGAATTTAACATACTACAAAAAATTTTGTTACTGGATTTTACGTAAAAAAACTACAAAGAGAACATTTAATTTCTTTTTGATAAGTTACAGGATAACGGGAATGTGGGGAGGGGGTGTCCAAAAATGTAAAATCCTTACATACATCCCGTATATCAAAAACGAGGAAGCCTAGAAAAATTCTCATTAGGGCATCTTGTGTTTCACAAAAAGTAGCACAGTGTTGCAGAAACCGTATCCTTCTTTACTAATAACGGAGATACCCCGTAAAACCACCCAAAAATGGATAGCATGTATATTTAAAGATAACTTTGCAAAAATTACTAATGTATTCTAAGAAACCTACCTCTATTAATGGAAAGCAAAGCTCCAAATTCAATCCAATCCATAACAAGAAGACAACGACTCATTTCACTGCAAATAGCATCCTGGCTGTATCTTTCATGTATTTCTGTTTAGCGCTGTATGGACTACTTCCAGTTGAAGAACATACAGAGTTGTTAGAGCAATTTCTCTTCATCCCCTTATCACTCTTATCATGATTGATGTTAAGGAACTTGTCGATAGCTTGACGAATAGAGCTGTGGGTACGGCTGAAGGGGTTGGTGTACATCTTGAAAGTTCTAAATATAACCTGTCACTTAATAATAATAACTGTAACTTCACCGGCACTTATCCCGGAAAAATAACTTTTTAATTTGCTTTACTTGTTGCTTCGTTAATAGTTAATGTTATATTGATAAGACGCTTCAAACCGGTGCTGGTTTTTATAGACTGTGCAGGCTCGCTGTTCACGTCATGGCCAATGTCAAAGGGTAATACAGTTGTTAACGTCAACAGTTGACAAGTTTTAAGGCTTATTTAGAAGTATAAGAATTTTATTGTAAGTTTGTTCGTCTGCCTGTCTATCGTTCCAATTGCACCTGCCCGTTTATATATCTATACAGGATGTCCCATAACTTATAGCCCATATAGCACCTGGTGACATAAACATCAAACTAGTTTTTTACAAATGTTTCGCCTCCTAGAAAAATAGGGTGCTGAAAGTAAACGGATCAATGTATCCGATTGGCTGTATGACGTTTCATGAGTAGGAATTGAGAATTTGTAGAACATTCTTAAATTCATTTATTCTATTGGTTTGTTTTTTGTTTAATAAATCTATGATGTCTTCTTCTTACCTGTAAAGGCCAATCCGCACCTATGCATGTTCACTCTGGATTTTTAACCCTGCCTTAAAATTTTTTGCCGTTGTCTGTTCGTGCATCTAGTTAGAAATTCGAGCGTGTATGTTTTAATATTTTGATATTATATATTTATTAAGTTAAAATGAATAGTTTGACGGTGGACTATTTAAAAAATAACTTTAGCTCTTTGAGTTTGGAGCAAAAAATTGAAGTGAAGAATGCGGGAAGTCCTAAACCCGAAATTAATTTAACGCAGACCACAAAGGGTAAATCTAGGGACTTTATTAGAAAGTTTAAAAATTAAATATATAAAAAAATGTATAGAGGGTATTCCAAACTTTAATTTATTGATTAATTTTCTACAATTAAGAACCGAAGAACGGATATTACGTTTAAGCACTATACACACTAAGAAAACCTTTCTTATTTTCCAAAAGTTGTATTTCCTTGTGTAAAATGAAAAAATAAATAAGAATATGTTTTACCTAACGCATTTTCTTATTAATTCTCTTCTTTCTATATTTAAAACGCCTAGAAAGTAATTGTTTGGTCGTTACACAAAAATAAAATTTTAAAAATTATTTCACCATACTTGTGAACCCCCTCTATCATAGGTCACGAGCCGCCACTGCCCTAATGTAAAACTTAAATAAAAAATATTACAAATTCTGCTCGTAAGAACATCATACCTTCAACTTTCAATTCGATACATTATTGAACCGTTTTTAAATTATGACTTATTTTCGAAAATAAACCTTCACTTTCCACACCCTGTATTTCTAGACCGAGAAACATTTCGAAAAAACTTATACGACTTAATCGGTCTAATTTGATGTTTAGTATCTCCAGTAGCTCTATGTCCCAAAAGTGATGGAACACCTCCTATCTTCACTAATAACGGAGATAACCCGTAAAACCACTCAAAAATGGACACCCTGTATATTTAAAGAGAACTAATTTATAAAAATTACTAATGTGTTAAAAAAAACTAGTGACAAATCGAAATGTAGTAATCGAGTTTTTAAGTACCTCTTTCATATTTTATTCTAAAAAACATACCTCTATTATGGAATGCAAAACTCCAAATTCCTCTATGGCCCATAAGTTATGGGACACCCTGTATAGGGTAAATTATGTAAATGGTCAAAATATGAAATAAAGGGTATTAAGAGTTCTTTTCTTAACTTAAACGATAAATAAATCTATAAAATAACATACCTTGGTTTTCTATGTCTTTCTGCTTAACTCGATACTCGTTTGTTTTATATTTCCGATTTAGAATTATGTTTAAATACCAAGCAATAGAAGCAATAGCCTTATATTCCGTTCTGCCAAGAAGAATGAAAACCCAAGACAGCTACTCCCCTGGCAGTATGCCACACCACACATCGAACTATAACATAAGGCTGCTATGTATAAAATGTATCTTTCTCATATATGAAGGTAAGTTTATAAATATTTTGTTTCTCCAAATAGATTATAGTTATAATGATTACAAATTATTATTATATCTAAATCAGTCCTTAACATAACTTAAGAGAAGAAGAAACTTTGTACACATGTTTCGTATATTATTAATTTACTTGCAGAACAAGCCTTAAGGTGTAACATTGACGATTTTCGCATTTGTTTCGTAGAAATGCATCAATTGACGTCGAAAAATGTAACTCGTGTAATATATATTTGGCGTAACGAATGTTATTTATTGATTATACAAGAAATAATGATTGTTTGTACTTATTTACATGATTTGAGAAAAATTGGAAATACCTAGTATTAGTTTTATTGCCTTGCTTCAAAATTCATATTATTTTTAAAATTGTTGTTTGTAAATAAGTAGCTTAAGAATTAAGTTAAGTCGATTTTAAAAATTATTATAAAATTACGCCGATATGGTTTATTACCTACCAGCAAAATAATAATAATAAAATTTAAATAATTATAAATGTATTTATGTAAGTATGGAAAAATGGACTGAACCTAATAATTGGAGACCGGAAAAAAGCCCCAAAAAAATTGCTTAAAAAACATAAAGAATATTAAGCAAAAATTGCTAAAATGTACAAAATTTATCAAAAAAGCATGAAATAAACAAATTAATTAAAAACTCAATTTATAAGCCAATGCATTAGAAAAAAATTCAAATAACTTGTAATGATAATAATTTAATAATACTACAATTGTTATTTTTTTTTATGATCAAACACAATGTATAACAGTTAAACTATAACTAAATATTTATCCAAATTATCTTCTGTCTGTTAGAATATTTTTGTACATAGAAAAACTACGCTCTACATATACACTGGTTATTCATGAATATTTAAAATTCGGTAGAATTGCTGGATCTAATTGAAAATCGGAATCCTGCCCACTACTCAAAATAGCAGATATTTTTTCCAATGATTGGAATATTTTATCTCTGAGATAGTCTGAACCAATTTTTCTTTCATTGTTTGACCAATAGATCTTGGAATACTATTTGTTGCAGCTTCAACATTTTTAAAATCATTCACGGATTTCTAACGGTAGTTGGTTGCTATTTCTCTAAAAATTGAATACTATCACTAAAAAATTTAAAATAACTTCTAATGCAGGTAAAATTGTGTGCAACTTCGGGTATTTTTCTAATACTTCCTGACATTCTCAAATCGATTTACTTCATGAACATTCAAGTGTATATCAAGCTCCTAAATTCTTAAAATTTATCAGTATAGTAGATGGCAGAATTTAGCCAATTAAAATAGGTTTTGGGGGGTAGATAAAGCTTTCATAAATATTTTCTTGTCATATTTTATTAATTTATTGGTCAACGGATAATATAACTTTCAATAACTAGATAACAGAACACCCCTCAACTCTAAAATAGGCATGGCATAGCTCAAGACGAAACACCGGTGAATTACCTAAGAGTATACGGATTCTTCGGAGAATCATGCGCTTTGAGCAGTTGCCGGATATAATATGACCTTTTCTTCCCGTATAATCTTTTGTACTATTTTTAAAAATTATATACATATACTAGGTGTCCTCTAATTAATGGTTTTTTTGAACGAGAAATTGATTTTCTTGTGAAAATTTAATGTACAATGTAGAGGGCGCTGTCTGCGGCATTTTTCGAACATTTATTAGGTCATAACTTTTTTGTGCCTCAGTGTATTTAAGTTTTTAATGAAAATAATACTTTTCCCATATCGATTACGTAAAAAAGAAATAATATTTCTCCTACATTGCATCTGTCGTAGAATTAATTAAAAACGAAGTAAGAAAAATTTCTGCAGACAGCTGGAAAAACTGTGTACAGCATGTACTTAAGGTGGAAAATTCTTACAATTGTATGATTACAAATGTTTAACCCTTAATTATAAGTTTAGGCTTAGATGAAGATAGTAATAGTGATACAGAGTTAAATTTTGAATAAATTATCAATAGTTTCTTAGAATTTAATTAATTTTTATTGTACTTGTTATCCTAATAGTTATACTTTTAAATTATATTATTTTCAATTATCATTAATTGTTATCATTATTTTACATTTATTATAGGTACCTAAAACTAAAAATACCTATCTATTTATTTTAAATTATAAAAATAAATCATGTGGTGTGGTATACATTTTCAAGCCGGCCCTAATCCCATTTATTGAGCTTTGAAGAGGTTGAGGCCTATATAATAGAGTTTAATCAGGTAGTTTATTTATGGCAGTAAGAGTCAACGGTATAATTCTGCAACAACTATATAGGTAAGTATAATTAAATCCTAATATTTTTACGTAAGGAGTCTGTGGTTCTTCTATGTACGATTAATTAGCGCACATCCTGTATAGTATATTAATAATTATTAATTATATGTAAAAAAGTTCACATAAATACAAAGGGAGAAAAAAAGCACAGAACCTCTAAAAAGCATAAAACAATATGCTCATAATTGCTTATAAAATTCAGTAATAATCTTATCCGGTTTCTGCTAATAATAATAATGAGCGTTGAACTTTAGGGGTCACACAAGTCTCAGGGCCCGTCAGATTATGCATAAAATAAGTAAATCTTATTTGAAGAATTTAAATTCATGAAACTCTTCAGTTGGCTGGCAAAAAGGAAAGTCGTATAATTATAACGATGAAACAAACATCTTGGGATCATATTAGAATTTCGCTTCAAGGTCATTAAAAAACGTGTCTCTGTTTTCGTCTGTCTGTCACGCTGTTAAGCCTTTTTAAATATCTCCGAAAGAAATTTAAATATTATTTTTTATTTTGGGTATGTATTAATAGAATAGCATATAAATAAAACCCCATAATTTAGTTAGAAATAATTATTTATGTACCAAGGGCGTTAAGTAGCATGAGAGCCTTTGGCTCGAGGGATAGTTTTCGCCTGATATATAAATAATATAAATACTTAACTTGCTGAATTTTTTAAACTATTTTCGTGGAATTTTTAGTATTTAGTGAGCTTTGATCGGTTGTCATAGAATAAGTTTGACAGTTGCTACTGGTTGTTTACTTTAAGCGTCTTTTACATTTCATAAACAAAAATCTGGAATCTCCACAAAATATTTTAGAAAATGCTTAAAAAGCTAAGGTAAGTTTATTACCGACAAAGCCTTCATAAGAATACCCCAGGTAGACGATACGTCGCATGGAAGATCTGATAATGCCGTCTTGTGGAGAATTAAAGGCAGCAATGAGAACGTGAAATTTATTTTTGGACATCTCTTCGGACAAAGTCAGGAAAACATGGAAAGCGAAATGCAAAATTTTAGATTTTTCCAGATATTTTGAAAGCCCCTGTATTTATTTTCGATTTTCTTGCGGCATATTATTGGGCCCATAATTACGCAACTTTACCCCAATTTAACCGACTTCGTATCTCTTACCGTTTCCGAAATCCGAATGGTGAGGGCCGAATTTGTAACATCCTGTATAAACATTAATTGTTTTGAATATTTTAATTTCCATATAGAAAAACATATTTTATAAATATCGTTAGTTCATTAAGGTAAATGAAAAATAAAAAATTAATATTCCTTTGATTAGATTTATTTATTTTTTCGTACCTGAATGGGTATATAAATTATTTTAGTTTAGGTTAGTGTTTATAAAGCAATTGTAAATTCGCTAATCAACAAATCAATATTAGATATGTACCGAAAATTGTAACTGTTTAAAAAAAGAAAATATTTCGTAAAATAAATTTATAAATAGCTCTGACCATATTCGTGTCGACGTATGTAAATCTGTTAGGAAGTTTAACATCATAAGACAATTAGAAAATATTACTATAAGACGACATTTACAAGAGCTTATCTTTTGAATTTCTTGTTTAGTTCATGGGCGTGCGGTCCATGATAGCAAGGGGTGCAATACTTCCCCTAAAATATTAGGCTTTACTTTGGCAAAAAAAAATACAGGGTGTGTCGTCCTTAGTACGGTCGTAACTACAGGGTGTAATTTTTTCCGATTTTTGAGAGAAAATCGGTTTCTGTGGCCGGAATTGCCAACAGTTCGATATACAGGGTGTGTAAATAATTTAAAAAATATATTTTTTTAAAACATTTTTGATTACATTGGGAATTTCAAAAACTTACCTACGCTAAGTGTTAGACGTGTACAGAGTTATTGACCATATTTTGGCCAATAGACTACTTTTTATTTGAAAATTTAAAATTAGGGACGACCCAAGTAACACCAAAGGCTTCAAATAGGCTGTGGCAACGTTATTCCAGCTAAATTTAGAGCATTTTAGCTTTCCTTAAAGCTCTGTGACAGCCGAAATGGTACAACATTTTCCGGCTTTTAAATGGCTGCAGAATTTTTTTAGGTTAGGGCACGCCAATATTTAGATTACTATATAGATTTGGATGGTTGACGAAGCATAATGGCGGTATAGTGTTAGTTATTTATAGGCGGTATTATTTATGGGTGTTATTTGAACTTCTCGGACAACAAAATGAATGTGGGAAGGTAGTTTTATCGTTAAATATGGGTACGGTGGCTCTTCTCTCTTCACTGGCTTCATTTATTTCCTATATTTTAGAAAATTCAATAAATTTTCTAATAATTTAAAATTATATATTTGTAATAAAAATGCATTAAAAATATTCCTGAACATAGTTTGTCTAATTAAAAGTTAGATGTGCTAATTTTTATTCGTTAATATTGTTGTTTTTAAAAGCAAAAATAAAAATTATCAATTTTGTTAAAATGGCCGATGTTCTCTTTTATTCTCCTGCCCCAATGTTGTACGAAATAAATGGCCGTCAACATAATACATGGTGGTTAATTATCCAGTTATTTTGAAGGAATATTTATCACTTTTTGGCCTATAATTTACTACATTATTGTATTGTCTTGTTGTATTTCAATGTGTTAGGAGTAAAGTCAACTTTAAAGCTAAATATTATGACCTAATGGCATTGTCCATAAAATAGCTTTTTTTTGGCAAAATAATGTTACTATCCAACAAGAAATTATGACTATTACTTCCAGCTGTAGTTTGGCAATAAAAATGGCATTTAAATATAATATTTAGCAAAGTTTGAAAGCAAACTAGTAACGTTGGAAAATTTAGTTATAAAATTATGCCGCTTAAAAGTTATTACAGATGCAAATAAAAATCAAAGAGCTGCAGATTTTAAAAGCCGGATTACAGCAATGTGGGGTTGTCGCAACGTCATCTCTGCCAACGATTAGCTTTAAAAATTTTTTTTGGACAATCCTTGTTACTTGGGGATATAGGACCACCTTATATCAGGGGATCCCAATCTTTTTCATTCGCGGCGCATTTAGAGGTTAGGTTTTTTGTAATGGCGCTCTACTTGAGTAGAAAAAAAAAGTCGTTACGTTCTGCTTTCATTGGAGACCCCCACCAACAGATTGAACATAAGAAGGTCGCCAATGGTAAACAGAGTGGTGACCAAAGGAAAGGTCGTTACTTTTTTATGAGACCGCACCTCCACCAGGAAAGCGGTCATCAACTAATAAAGTGTATTTCCTCCTCTGGCCTCAATGCAAGCTTGAAGACGACGCCGCATACTGTGTGTAAGATTAGAAATCCGTTCTTGTGGAATAGACTCAGTAGCAGCGACGAAAAGCTCCTGGAGAGTTTAGAGAGATTTCTTCTAACGCGAACTGCCCTAGAGAGCATATCCCAAGAATGTTCTATCGGGTTCATGTCAGGGGACAAAGCAGGCCACTCCAAGCGATTGATTCCCTCACTTTCTAGGTATTCATCCACAGCTCTAGTATGATGGGGCCGGGCATTGTCGTCCATAAACCTGTCGCCAGTCGTTGTGCCTTGAACGTGGACTAACTCAGTACACCCGTCAGACATAATACCTGCCCAAAACATGGCGCTTCCTCGTCGGAAAATAGGACAGAATTCCAAAATTCTTCGGGTAAGCGAACGTGCGTTTCAGCCCACTGCAGTCGACGAACTCGGTGGTCATATTGTAGTTCGGGAACTCTTACTGGCCGCCGACATCTTAAACCGGATTCAAGAATGCGTTTTCTTAGTGTAATTGCATGCGTAACATCTCTCTGAAGTTGTGGGACTGGCATAGTACGATTTCTCCGAATTGTTAACATAATGTAGCGGTTTTGCTGTTCGTTAGTAACGCGCTTTCTACCACTTCGTGGGCTGTCTCGCACAGAATTGGTGTCTATATAGCGATTCCATATGCGAGATACATCACTTTGAAAAACTCCTATTCTTTCAGCAACAAATCTTTGGGAATTACCTTCCTCAACTAAAGCTACTATTCTTGCACGATCAATTTCAGATGTTACTCGGCTATTCATTTTTACACACTGAATCGAAAAATTTAACTGGCCAGGACCAACAAAATACAACAGTGAAAATGTTATCTTAAACAAATGTCTTGATAATATATTTTTTTTCTACCAAAAATGGTATCGTTTTAACTGATCAACATAAATAAACATTTAGAAAAAAGATTCATTCCTGAAATTATTTTAACATGCCAAAATCAGAGTGACGCAAAACTTTTGAATCTATGTCTATTATATAGATATAAATGAAAGTTAAGTAAAGGTGTTTTAATCGTTCAAAGAAATTTGAAAATTTATATTATGACGTCAAAAAAGGAGAGTTTTTAATTAGAGTTGTTTGAAAAATTGTTCCCCTGTATAGACAATATTGCGAAGAAAAACATATGAATTGAATTGCAATGCAATTGAATGGGCTAATAGAAATTGCAGATTCCCCACGCCACTGTTTCAATGAGTTGTTTTTTTGTAAAAAATAAGAAAATTGTTATAGCTATTTCATCAATTAAAATTCATGATGTGTTCTAGGTTTTCTTAAAATTACAGAAATTAAAAAAAAAATCTGTTACGTCTAAGCTTCACGCATCCTGCGTTATATTGAAACATTGCCACAAGCCTATAATGTGTAGGTAGATATCTTGCCGTCATTCCAAAATCATTTTTGATAAAAAAAACTTTATTTTATTTTTTACTTTATTTTTAGTTTTGTTAAAAATATATACCATATCACATGTTATGTTTAAATTGGGACGAGATAGGTTTTAAAAAAGATGTGCCAGTTCGGTTCCTAATTATAATGAAAATTATTGCTGTTAAATTTTTAATAAGAAATATATAAAGTATTGATTACTGCTCCATTATAATAATTAATACGATTTGTCAAAAGATCATCATAATAAATACCCGTAAAAATGTTTTAAATCTGCATTAAATATAGAAATTTCATAATTATTAGTTTTTACAAAATAATTATTATCTTTACTTGTTACCGTTTTTCCTTTGAAACTTATAAAGACAAAAATAGTTTCGTGTGTGCATTAAAAGTATTTGCCCACCTACATTATCGTAAAATCATTAAGGGGAATTTTGGTAATTTGGAAACTATCACAACTAATGGTTCATATTTTTTTTTTTTTATGATCAAACCCAAGCACTATAGGAAAAGTCCTTTAGGGCACTCTGGGAGTGTGCGTGTGCGCAAAAAGCGATTCACGTTGGTTTTGAATCGTTGGAGGTTATATTCGTTGGGAAAAACGACCTCGGGAAGGTCGTTCCATAAGGATGAAGTCCTCCAGATGAAAGTATTCTTAAATAGTGAAGTTCGAGGAATACTAAGCTTAACCACATATGGATGGGCTGGTGGTATAAGAGGGCAAGGTCAGCCGAGCACTTTCCATGAAAATATCTGTAAAAGAGAGTCAAATCCCCAACCTGTCTTCGATGTTCTAGGCTGTCGAGGTTCTTAGTCAGCTCGTGGTCTCCAATCAGACGAATGGCCCTCCTTTCGATGGAATCCAGCAGCCGAAGAGTATGGCTGGGTGCAGAGCTCCAGACATGATAGCAGTACTCTAGTGATGGTCGAATCTGGGCTTTGTATAGTGTCAAAAGTTGTTGAGATGTGTACAACTTTCTGGGTCGGAAGAGTACACCAAGTTTCTGAGAAGCTATCTTGTCGATTGCCATAACGTGGTTATGCCAAGACATATTTCCTCCTAGATTGACGCCCAGCAAATTAATAGATGACGCCAGTGGGATTGCGTGTCCGTCCATGACTATATCCGGTTCTGTAATGTTAACCTTTTTAGAGAAAACTGCTGCCTGTTTTTTTTAGCGTTAAATTCGACTTGGTTACTCCAAGCCAAAATTTCTTCCAGGTCTTTATTGAGGCGTGATACTGCTGTCTGCGAAGATGTGCGTCGGCAGCCGATGTTTGTGCATTCAAAAAGAAAGATGAGATAAGTGTGCTATCATCAGCAAAACTAAATATCGGATTTTTCGTTTCCACTAGAAGGTCGTTAACGTAGAGTAAGAAGAGAGTGGGAGACAATATGGACCCTTGAGGAACACCGGCATTGATGATGAAGGTGTCTGAGAGAATCCGTCAATCACCACTTGCAGAGAGCGGTCCTTAAGAAAGCTAGACAACCATGCACAGAATCGACTGGGCATACCATAGGATCGCAGTGTACTCAGAAGCCCCTCATGCCAAACACGATCAAAAGCTTTAGAAATATTCAGTGCAACAGCCCGAAACTCCCCATCATGTTCGATTGCGTTGTTCCAAATATGGGTGTGTATGCTAGAAGATCTCCAGTTGATCTGGACTTCCGAAAACCATATTGATGATCGCTGATAATGTTGAAGCCTTACAGGTACTTTAGAAGATGTTGGTTAATCGCTTTCTCCATTACTTTCGATATAACTGAAAGCAACGCGACTAGTCGATAGTTGTTCGGCAGGGTTCTCTTACCTTTCTTTGGAATAGGCTGGACTCGCGCCATCTTCCAGCAAGAAGGAAATATTCCTTTTTTGTAGGATAAGTTGAAAAGTCTACAAAATACTGGTGTATAATGCCGTATAAAAACCATATCACTCCGAATACACAATTGGGAGAGACTATAAGATCTAAATATTATGGAATAAGGTTAAACCTTTTTTAGTCAATAGGGGGGGTTAAGTTCATCTTATTTTGATAAATGACATCATAAAATTAGAAACCAATAGAATAATTTTGATTTGACACAGATGGTCCGTTCTGTAAATTTGAGATACGCTCCACCATTTTAAAGAGGATTTAATGCCCTTTAAAAAGATGTATCACAACATACCCATTCCCATTTGAAAAAACAAGGGCAGTAGCCGCCCCCACTGGGGGAGTTGAGGTTACAGGGATGAAATTAATAGTGAAACGTGTCCCCCTGAAAACACAAGTTTACGGGTCCGAGGTTTTTTTTTAATTTTCACGTACACAGCCGTAAACCTTGCTGGACTGTTTTCGATGGGCCACCCTGTATACACCACAGGCGTTACTTGACTACTTATAGTCTACTTAACGCCCTTGGTACATAAATAACTATTATCTATTTGACAGAAGTCTACCTGACGGATGTAGTGTACGAGGCGAGACTATAATAATCTATGGTGATTCTTATTAAAATCATTTATTAAAAAATAACATGTTCAACGCGGAAGAAAAGTGAGTTATTGAGGTCCGTAAGTTCACTTTATAGAATTCTATAAGGGTAATTTATTAGGAAAAATTTCTAGAAAAACTAGTTATTTTTAAAAGTAGGTAATTGGAAGCAAACATAACTTTAATTACAATAGGGATCGGCTACCGGCATGGAGACGCGTAATTCATGTATTTAATTTTATAATTAGATCAAGTCTAGAGGTTATCGAGAACTTTAACATACCTAATCGCTTTGTTGACCTTTTTCTATATCGTATCTTGACACTGGTTTTGATTAATGAATATTTAAAAATTCTCCACGAAAGTAAATTAATAGTACTCAAAAAAAAAAATTTTCGAAATAATTTGTTTAAAAAAATGTGGTTTTGGTTAAAGAGCGGTTAAATGCGATACAAACCAGCGTGATGTATAGTTTGGAGCATCATTTTTCAGGCATCTTTTTCAGTATAACATTTTTTTTAAATCATACACCCATGAAATTATTACTAGAGAGCAAAAAGATTGAAAAAAAAAATGCTTAAAAACATTAACCGAAAAATGCTAAAAAAGCACCATCTTTATCAAACAAGTTTCAAGTAAGCAAAAATTAAATATATAAGCCAATGAGAGAAAAAAAGTCAAAATAAATTCTAATGATAGTAATTTAACAATATTGTTATTTATTATTTATATGCTGTTATTTTTATTAATGTGTAATAAAATGTATAGCTAATTGTTTCTCGAAAATCCGTGATAAAATTAAGATTGTTGACATAGAAAAACTACGTTCAACATATACACTGGTTATTTATTAATGCACATTTAAATTTCGGTATAATTTCTGGATCTATTTCAAAATCGGAATCTTACCCACCACGCAAGATGGAATGTTTGGAAAAAATTGTTCAGACTATCTCAAAGGATAAACCTTTGAGATAGTTTGAATAAATTTATCTTTTTTCATTGTTTGACGAATAGATCTTGGAATACTAGTTTCTGCAACTTCAAAATCGGATTGCACTAAAGGATAGTAGTAGGATAAGTAGCTGATGTTTCTTAAAAATTTAAATTGAATACTCTGACTTTAAATTTAAAATAACTGTTAATGAATGCCAAATTGTGTGCAAGTTCGAGTATTTCTAAAACTTCCTGACATTCTTTAATTGACTTGCTTGAATTGAAGTATCAAGCTTCTAAATTCTCTAAATGTATAGGCACAACATTTAGCCAAGATCCCCATCTTAAAAATTTCTTAAAAGGGTGTTACAAACTACAAGAAAAATATTCTGCCGTGCATTACAAGAACCTAATAAGTCGACTTACTATAAAATAGAGTAGTAAGTTTTTAATATTTTTTTAACTGTTTATTTGTTAATAAAAATCAATAACTAGGTTCTTGTATTGCACGGCAGTTATTGGATAGAGTTTCTTAAAATTTTAGCTTCGAAATATGGTACTACATGACAATAATCTCAATAAATTACATAGCTTAGTTTTAATGCAAAAAATATCACACCGAGGTTCTCAGAAAAAATATCTAAAATCTACTATCTAATTAAGTGATTTGGCAACGCTTCGGGTGATCAAAGGCAGAAGAATAAGGAAAACGTCTCCTACTTCCTCGATAGAGCCGGCCAGGACGCTGGCTTGTCGTGTCTTGGAATGGTGATGTTATCTCATTGTTCAATAACAATGACTTATGCTGTTCCGCGGCGAAATCCACTGATAAATACTCTTAATATACGGATCCTTCGAAGAATCATGCGACGACTTGCGCAGTTGCCAGATATAACATAATCTTTTTTCCCGTATAATGTATTATTTTTTAAAATGATATACAGGGTTTTATGGAAATGACGTATTATATTTAAATCGGCAATTACTGAGATGAAAACAAATTGACGAAAAATATCCAAAAATGGCGCTTTAATTTAATATGCCCTGTACATGACCTTATGATGCCCTTGTCAGGAAGGTAAACAAAGCAACATATGTTAACAGTGTTGTCATATCTTCAGGGTAAACTCTTTAGAAAGTCAATAACCGTTTGACAGATTGCAAGTTGTTTATTTTTCAGGGTACATTATTATAAACTTTTACGTTTAGTTCAGTTCGCTAGGAAACAATCTCTGATTTATAAACTTGAACTGACTCGAACGAACCGCCGCGGAGTTTTTAAATGGCCAGGTATGTTCTCATTTGTTCAATTCGAACGACACCCGTCAGATGTGGACAACTAAAAGTTTATAAATGCCGATAAATGCCACTTACCCTTTAGAAAAAAAAATGCAATTTTATTTACCTTTTCGGACTTATTTAAAACCAACTTAATTTATAAAAAACACCAAGTACTTACATCACAAAATCACATAGATTTCGCGTCACAACACATCTAAGTACCGTTCAATCTGAATTAGTATTTTAAAGTGCTACTGTGTAGACAAAAGTACGCCCTTATTGCCTAAATAACACGTTGGTTCCGTCGATCAATATTGAACTGCTGGACTGGGCACTACCGTCGCGAAAAAAATAAATAACTTGATAATTTAAGTTCGGGTTTAAGTATTAACATACAATTTAACAGACAAATCTGCTTGAAACCGGCCGGTTAATTTTGGAGAAACAGCTGATCTTGTAGGAACGGTTGCATATTCTTACTGGGGTTGATACTTAAAAATACAGTGTTGTCACTTTCGATGTTTTATAAGGTTATATTCATAAAATTAAAAATTTCTTTCTGTAATACTTTTCTTTATAATGATAGTCTCGGAAATGGCAACCGCGCTAAATAGACGAGACTATTTATTTTAAAGGGATGGAAGGGTCTATCGACATAATTATTTCATCATTCATCTTCAGTAAAGGATTAATAAATTTGATTAGTCCATTAGAAATGAGCGTATTTATTATTTCTAAATTTCTATTGCGAAATAATTTGCATCCTATAGTGCTTTTGTTTTATGTGTACGGTAGGTTATTGTAAAGTGTAATTATGCGTTAGTATTTATTGCTTTTGTGTAAATCTAATAGTAAGTGCATATCTTCAAAAAAAAATAATTGGAAACTCGTGGGTGTCTGTGTGTTTCTTTAAGTGATTTAGTGCTAGTAGATTGGAAATAAGTGGCCGAATGGGGTTTAGTGGGTATAAGGTTATTATGCAGTTCCACATTATCATCATGGTACGTGATGAGCATAAAGCTTTTCCCATAGAAAAAGAAACAATAACCTGAAGATGTCTGTGCTCTGGATTACTTGCTAGTGTACTGGCACCTGGATTAACTTCTATTTGGATACTAGGTAAACTAAATATTTATTTAAAGTTATATTATTTTCTACACAGTTGGCAACATTGGGCTTGAACATCTATTGATTACACAGCTTGGCAATGTAATATGATCATATATGAATGTGCTGGGTTTGTCGGGTAACCGGGTGGGTTTAGGGGTGAATTACTCCACTTTTTAAACGTTCGATTTAAAAAAAAAATATGTAGCGCTTCTCTAGGACACCCCAGGAGTCACCCATTTAAATAAAATATGTCATTTCGATAACACCCTTATATAATATTATTAATAATTCTTAATTATACACACACAAAAATTGAGATAAGTACGAAGGGAGAAAAGAGCATAAAACCTCAAGAAAGCTACAACTATCTCAATATACTTAGTTTTGCGTAATTCGTGTACAAATTGAATAATCTCATGTGAAATTCAGCCATAAACATAATGCTTAAAATCCGGTGTTTAGGAATTTATGTTTTCAACAAGTGCCATCGCTTTTGCAATGTTTATTTGGGAACGTTTGGCGGTATTAAATATATTAAAAATGAATTAAGTTCAAAGTTTAAGAACAAAGGCATTCTGTAGTGATTTTTCTCCTTAAATTGAGATAATTGTGAGCTTACTTTTTAATAAATAAGATGCAATAAATACTTTTCACTTTTATTTATTTGTTTAATTTCTTAATTCTGATTTTCTATCTATTACTTATTATACCAACCGTCGCATTTCTAAAGTAATAGCCGCCTAGGTGTCGTTTTCGGTATCTACATAAGTATGTTATTAATTTTTTATTGAAATAAAGATACATGTAATTTAAAAAAACTAACGTAAGTAAAACTATACAAAAACCTAATTATTTATTCCAAGCGATCATTAATTTTAGTAGTTGACTACATAATTAACCCTTTTTCTATTGTTTATCGACAACTTAGCTTAGCAATTTATTGACGTTACAGTCAAGTATGAATTAAGAAACGCGAAAGAGTTAAATTCTATTATAAATACGATTAAGTATGAATTAAACTCATGTGGTAAGTATTCAGTACTATGAAAATGAAAGCAGCCTATACAGGGTGTAACAAATTCGTCCTTCACCATTGGGTTGTCGGGAACGGTAAGAGATACGAAGGCGGTTAAATTTTATGGCAAAGTTATGCAATAAAAAAAAATACATACCGGGGCTTTCAAAATATTTGGAAAAATCCGAGAAAAAATCTAAAATTTTGCGTTCCGGTTCTTATTTTTTCCTGACTTAAATTTCACTTTTTATTTTCCACAAGATTGCCTCATCAGATCTTTTATGCGACGTTTCGTCTTTATGTCACCATCATAAACTTATTTTTTTTCTAATACGGACCTGGATTTATTGGTTTTAATTGTGAAAGAGGGGGGAGGGGTTGCTGATATGGCAACCTTCACTTTACGGTTCCCATTTCGAGGCACATTTTAATAGTACGTAATAATTTTTTTTTTTTACGATCAAACACAAGCACTATAGGAAAAATCCTTTAGGGCACTCTGGGAATGGTGCGTGTGCGCAAAAAGCGATTCACGTTGGTTTTGAATCGTTGGAGGTTATATTCGTTGGGAAAAACGACCTCGGGAAGATCGTTCCACAATGATGAAGTCCTCCAGATGAAAGAGTTCTTAAATAATGAAGTTCGAGGAGTACTAAGCTTAACCACATATGGATGGGCTGCAGTGGTTCGTCGTGTATTTCTGATATTCGTCGCTCTGGGCGGAATTAAGAGGGCAAGGTCAGCCGAGCACTTTCCATGATAATATCTGTAAAAGAGAGTCAAATCACCAACCTGCCTTCGATGTTCTAGGCTGTCGAGGTTCTTCGTCAGCTCGTGGTCTCCAATCAGACGAATAGCCCTCCTTTCGATGGAATCCAGTAGCCGAAGAGTATGTTTGGGTGCAGAGCTCCAGACTTGAGAGCAGTACTCTAGTGATGGTCGAATCTGGGCTTTGTATAATAATAATTAATGACATAAATAGCAATAACAATTTAAAAATCTTTTCTTCTTTTATTTCCTATATTTCTTTCTTTATATTTCTTCCAAATGTGGCCAATAAAAAGTAGAAATGAGAACGTGAAATTTATTTTTAGACATCTCTTCGAACATAGTCCTGAAAAAATAAAAACCGTAACATAAAATTTTTGATTTTTTCAAATATTTTGAAGGCCCTGTATTTATTGTTGATTTTTTACGGCTTATTACTTGGCCCATGATTAGGAAACTTTGCCCCAATTTAACTTAACGTATCTTTTACCGTTCCCGAAAGAACAATATCTATGCAAAAATGGCCTATATCTTTTCCAACACTCGATAGAGAGGGGTAGGGAAACTACTACTCAAATAATAAATTATTTATTTTCATGAGAAAGAGATTTCAACGGCCTTTAAAATAATGTGCTACTTGGTTGATCTCCAACTAACAGACCGCAAGCGTGCGGCGCTACATGAAACTACTTCGTTCAGCCGATGTAAGGCGTCAAGAGGTCATTGGCATTTGACCTAGTGACGTACGTGGCTATTACTATTCCATATGTTTTTTCGGGTTGTTTAAAACATAGTCCGTCGCAAATGTTCTTCAATTAATTGTACAAAAAGGTATTACAGAATGGAAAAGTGTTTAAATTATTTTATTTTGTCTAAAGAGTTTAAGGTGTACATATGACAACACCGGCCAGAATTCCTTGATTGCTTACATGTATCGCAGTGCCACACAGGTGTTTTTCTGGTTTGACGTCAGGTCACTTTTACCGCTGAATGAATTGAAAGCGCCATTTATGGGTATTTCTCTTCAATTTGTCTTTATCTCAGGAAATACCGGTTTAAATTAATATAATACGTCATTTCGATACCACCCTGTAGCAATTGATCCAATAAACGATAACTTTAGTTTAAGCTGGGTGATATTTCGATTCAGGTTCTTAACTAATTATTCCATACGTCGGAAAATAACCGTAATATTTAATCAAAAATAGCAATTATTCTTGAAGTCACCGGGTCAGTAAAATCCGTCTGATTAAAATTTCTAATAACTTCGATATCGATAAAAGAGTAAATAAACAATTAAAAGATAAATTGTTGTAAGACATAGTCTAGCCACGAGATAAAAATTTAATAGACATTAAAAATTTTATTTTAATTATTTTCATCAATTGTCAAATTTCCTGTTTCGACCGATCAAATTGTTTCGTTTACATCAATTACACGTAATTATTCTGATAACATTTAGATATACCTTACAAGTAGTAAAACTGTATCACTGGAACAACATTTCTAAAAAGCGTTTCTAAGTAGACCGAGTACTAGAGAATGAGTTTTAGTAAATGTCAAGTTTGAATGACTTTTTCTTTTAATATATACAGATCTTTTTAGATTTACCCAAGACAATCCGAAAACTACTTTAAAGGTAGGATTTGGTAAAACTATGTAGGTACGATTTATTTGCAATGTATTTTCCTATTTATATTGTCGATTTGCTTACTTTTCATGAAATCATAGTCACTTGATTGTTAAAAATACATTTTTTTTATGTTTACCTGCGTTATTTAAGTGCGTAAAATAACACTTCTACGCTTCGCGACATTCGTCCAAGGACAGTCCTGTGCAATGAAGTCGCTTTCCATACTTGTTAGAATCAATATTTGGTCAAACTTTTCCAATCAATCTACATCAAAGTCTTTTTTACACTTTTTGCCTAAACTAACCAATTTTTTATAGAATAGTGTTTTATCGTGATTTTTGCAACGGTAACAAAATGAAGGAACAAGATTATTTTCCATAAAGTAGTTAACTGGTAATAAATACATTATTGACATGTCATCAATTATTTTTTTATGTTCGAACATCAGCACTACAAAAAATCCTTTAATGCATTCTGGGAGTGGTACGTGTGCGAATAAAGCAATTCACGTTGGTTTACAATCGTAATTTATATTCATTAGGAAACACATCCTCAGGAAGGTCGTTCCACAAGGACGAAGTTCCTCTAGATGAAGGAATTCTTAAATACTGAAGTTGCAGAGGTCCTTAGCTCTAGGTGGACATTAAATTAAAAATGAATAACTTTCCCAACGCCGAAATGGCTCAGATGTATTTCATCTATGGCCAAATGGAAATACTGAATAATCTTAGAGATTTTACCAAGAACGTTATCCTAATTACGGCGTTACTATACGCCATGTCGTGCTAAAACACATAGATCAGTGGCGGCTGGTGACCTATGATAGAGGGGGTTCACAAGTATGGTGAAATTTTTCTAGTCGTTTTAAATGTAGAAAGAAAAAAAGTAATAAGAAAATGCGTCAGGTAAAACGTATTTTTATTTATTTTTAATTTTACACAAGAAAATATAACTTTTGGAAAATAAGGAAGGTTTTCTTAGTGTGTATAGCTGTCGGATCTTAACGTCGTCGCATGCAACCCTCGTAACAATATTTATACACTCCACTACTAGTACTACTAAAGCCATCTACCAGCTATTAAGAAAACCGAATGATGTCCAATACTACTACCGCCATCTACGAGTTATCAAGAAAACCGAATGATGTCTAATACCACTACGCCATCTACGGGCTACGTCATTAGGCGCAACCAAGACGAGAACAATAGTTAACTGTTTTATGACGAGAACGAATCGAGCCACGAGACTGACAAGTTGGTATTCTTCATATTTTCGGTGTTTTTTAGTTTAAATCCTTAAATAAAATGGTTTAAAATCATATCGAGTATCATTTATCGAAATACACAACATTTATCGACCCTACACAATAGTGCTTAAACGTAAAGTCCATTCTTCGGGTTTGTTACGAAAATCCCTTGACGAAATCGAGTAATTTTTTTTCCCAATGGACATAGTAGGATCCTCTCGACATTCTGAAATTATTTGTAGGAGAGCGCCGCATACGGGGGGAGAGGGGCACGCACCGGAAAATGGAAAATAACTTAGCCGGTTTTGATGCTACAAAAAAATGTAGAGGGCAAAATTGAAGTCATGTCCCTTTGATATTTTTTACAAAAAAGATGTTACGCCGCTGATATTTTTCCATATGGATATATTCTTTCTGATTTTCCTGGTCAATTCTACATGAAAACGGTTTCTTGAGTTTTTCTCGTCAGACGCACCGCACCGTTCTTGATTAAAACCACTAAATTCATATTGAAACTCATTATTTTTAACATTGATAAAACATGATAACATTTTTTTGTATCATCAAAACCGGCCGTTATTTTCCATTTCCCAGGAAATCCGTTTTCCTTCGCCCCGCATGCGGCGCCCCTTACAAATAATTTTAGAATGTCGATGGGATCCTACTGTATCGATTGGGGGAAAAAAATTACTCGATTTCCTCAAGGGATATTCGAGCCGTTGATTTCGCCAGGACGACTCCACTATTTTGATAATATTAATTAATAAATGCGTATATATTTCTGTTGCCAACAGGAATGTTTCATGTTATCTTAATAATGACCCCTAAAACCACTTGATATAATTTTTTTATAATAATTTGAACATTTCAGATGCTCCCATCACCTTTTGGACCGTGCTCCAAAGGTTACGCATTACACAATTTGTATTAATTTAATCGGGTCCGGTTTAAATAATTGTTGAGAAATGTTTGGATTCGTAATTTCTATTGCCTAAGAAGACGGTTGATATTGAGAAGGTAATCTGCAAACTGTCACTTTTGAATAATAAATTGTGATAACTGTATTGGAATGTAAGATTATGTCACCTAAAATAGTATAGTACCTACATAACGATTGTTAAAAGTGGTATATTTCAAACGATGAAGTATTTAGCACGAGGCGCCAGCCGAACAAACCCGAACAAACCCGAAAATCCGCCGAGTTTGAGAAAGTAATTTTAATATAAGTACAAGTTTAGTAATGTACACAATTTTCCAACGACCACAAATACAATTCCTAATTATTTGAACATTTTAACTTCGGTACCAGATTATAAATAAAAATAACAGCTTCTCTACTATTTGCTTACTCTAATTTATTATGTACTGTATATAAAACTTTAATAATTTCCTATTTTTTAATTATATTATACTGTTCGGGCATTGTTTCACCTCGTCAACGTAGTGGACTGTATAATCATTTTTTATATTTTAAAACAATTTATTCACTGATATAAATAAACAAAATGGATGTATGGTTCCTGCTATCAGTAAAATATCTTCTATTTTACGCTAGGCGCGCTACCATCGCTACCGTTTGGCATCCAAAAACTATGCTAGACTATTAAAGTTCATAGACAGCCGAACCGTTCCATATTATAACTGTTTATTTTTAATTTTAACAAATACCCTATAAGAACAAAATTACACTGATCTTAAGATTAAATAAATACATTTAATTCCAAGAAAATAATAAAAGTCATAACCTAACCTCAATATTTTATATAGATGGATAAATATTTGCTTAAAACAATATTCAAATTTATATGAAACAAATTTAATGACATAAATCACGTTTTTACGTATGCATTACTCCTTTACCTAAGCACTTATTATGTTTAATGGATTGCATAATAACTTTTTTATATTTATCATAAAAGACCTAAAAGGATCCCCACAATCAAAAAGAAGACAAATATACGTAATTTTTTTAATATTCAGTATTGCTCCGGTGGCTATTCATCCAACATCCATGAGTTGATGTTCGGCGGATTTCGACACTCCGCACCGTTCCAAGAAAATAATAAAACTCATAGCCTAACCTGAATATTTATAGAGATGGAGATAGATATCGTTAATTTCTTAATTATAAGAGGTTTACATGATTCAAATTATTATTAAAACAAATATAATTACATAAATCACGTTTCCTTACCACGTATGGATAATTTCTATGCTGGATAATTATTGTAAAAATCGAAAATAAATCGGTACTTATTCCATTTCTACTTTGCCCAATTAGTTATTATTTTAAATGGGTGGCCTAACAATTCACTGTTACTTATGTATTTATGTTTATCATGCAGTTTATTTAAAGTACAGTATTACTCTAGTGTACTTTACCCCAACCAGTACCACAATATACTCCACATGTCCCGAAAGTTATATTTGAAATAAACAGATTTACTTCACAATCTGTTGTCTGTTCAAATACAGTTGTTCGAATATTTTTGAACACGCGTGTGAAATAAGACATTTTCTAGCCATGTTAGTCGTGGTTTGAAACACTGATTCGGGAAAGTAACTCAACACTGATTCGACTTTCGGTTCAGTGGCCCTGATCCACTTCAAATCGAACCGCGAGTATCAGTATTTGATGCTAACGAGTCAGGAGTTTATTTCTGGACATATGCAAATATACAACTTGTCCAAGATAAGGAGGGCCAGTACAGGGATCTCGGAAACCGTAAGAGATACGAAGTCGGTTAAATGGAGGTAAAGTTGCGCATTTACGTTCCTAATAATATGCCCTTTAGAAAGTCTTAAAATTCCGAGAAGTTCCGGAGATATCCGGAAAAAAACGTTGTTTTCCTGGGTTTTTTGAGATCGAATTCTAAAGTAAATTGCACTTTTGCATTGCCAGTTTTTCCGTTCTA
The DNA here is from genome assembly GCA_963991005.1 of Barypeithes pellucidus. Classification (NCBI taxonomy): domain Eukaryota; kingdom Metazoa; phylum Arthropoda; class Insecta; order Coleoptera; family Curculionidae; genus Barypeithes; species Barypeithes pellucidus. The sequence continues at coordinate 41,618,864 of OZ022559.1, forward strand.
TCTAACAGCGTTAGTTGTTTTGTAATCCGACGAGTCGTCTTCGAAGGGGCATTATTAACTTTATTTTTTTAAATACGGTCCTGTTTTCCTGATATTGGAATTTGAGAGCTTCTTTCTCCCGAATGCAACGATGTATGACACATTGTGGTTTAATGACGTTTCGAGGGTATTTGAACAACATCAGGAAATTTTGGGATACGGTCCTGTATTTCTTCTAATTTTATAAATAATATCTCATAAGTAAGCTCTAAATTTTTTACTTATGTTGGACTAGTTCAATGAATAACAAATAATTTAATAATAACCCACAAATAAGTGAACAAAAATGCAAAACTCCAAAATAGTAATAAGACGAACAACGAAAAAAGTAAGGAACTACATAATCAGGTGTTCAAAATGATTTCCGTTATTTTCTAAGCACAAATAACATCTTCTAACTACCATGTAACAGGTTTTTTGAGATAAAATAAAACATGCGATAGAATATCAAACTTTTCAGCATTTGTAAATTTATGTTCCATATTTTCTGGAAAATAAAAAACCTCTTAAAATGCTGTCAAACGATCACAATGGAAATGTCAAGTAAAACAAATCACGCGTCACCATCTTAATTTTTTGTTTCAAGCGCCTACTTTTCTTTTAAATCCCAAATCAACAGAAGTTTGAAATAATGTTTATGTATTTTGATGATTGTGGTTATTATTAAATTATTTGTTATTTATTGAACTAAAGTAAGTAAAAATTTAGAGCTTACTTATGAGATATTATCTATAAGATTAGACGAAATACAGGACCGTGTCCCAAAATTTCCTGATGTTGTTCAAATACCCTCGAAACGTCATTAAACCACAATGTGTCATACATCGTTGCATTCGGAAGAAAAAAAGCTATCAAATTCCAAGATCAGAAAAACAGGACCGTATTTAACAAAAAAGAAGCAACAAAAAAGAAGCGGAAAAATGGCAATGCAAACGATTTTTCATAATTTCGGTTTTTTCCGGATATCTCCGGAACTACTCGGAATTTTAAAAGTTTCTAAACGGCATATTATTAGGCACGTAAATGCGCAACTTTGCCTCCATTTAACCGACTTCGTATCTATTACGGTTTCCGAGATCCCTGTACTGGCCCTCCTTATCTTGGACACGTTGTATGCAATTACTTCTTTGAAGTAAATGATTCTTCATAATTTGTAAGAAGAGGAACATAAGAAATACTGTTCCTTAGAAAAGTTTTGAACTTCCATTGTCTTTATTTGTTATATATCACAACGTTTCAACTGGTAAGTATCTCCAGTCGTCTTCAGGTGAATACTGTATACTGAATACTGTAAGTATTCACCTGAAGACGACTGGAGATACTTACCAGTTGAAACGTTGTGATATATAACAAATAAAGACAATGCAAGTCCAAAACTTTTCTTGACATTTAATGTTTTGACGTACTAAATTGTGACATATCACCTTCTTGCCTCGACCAAGCATGTCTTCCAGCAAGCCCTTCAAATTATGTCAGTAAATAAATAAATCAGGAGATACTCTGATTGGATTATATACATTCTTAATTATTAGAAGTATCCCATATGTAAAAAAAATACGCGTGAAAGAAACACTAAACGAAAGAACTAGTTTACTACGAAGAAAGAACATATAATTAAAGTATCCCATTCTAAATGTAAATTAACAAACATTAGTTAATCTCTTAGTATGCATAGACCTGGCACTAATGACATGAAATTACTGATTAGGATACGTCATTGATTTTTTTAACTGTAGTAAAATTTAGGGAAAAAATAAGTATTTAATTTTGTATTAATTACATAATTATTGTAGGTCTAATTCTTGTATCAATCGACTGGCTTTGGTCAGAAGAGCATTTCATTATGAGTTTATACAGGGTGTTATGGAAATGACTTATTATATTTAAATTGGTGACTCCTAGGGAGTCCTAGAGAAAGGCTACATACTTTTTCTTCTTAAATCGAATATCTAAATACTAAGGCAAAAACCCTTTTTACCCACGCGCCGTTCCATCTGGATTCACTTAGCAACAATGTGGGTCATTAGAGTATACTAACAGTGTTGTCAGATCACACCGCGTGTCTCGCCCTTGGTTTAATACTGGCGGCGCGCCCTTCATACTTCAGTATGTTTCGAGACTGGGGAGTGGAACGACGTCATGTCGAGGGCTCCACATTCTTAACGTATACGAATTTTAAACGTTGTATTGCCCGATTTCTTTTTGTTGTGAAATAATTCATAATAAGAAATGTTGTGATGTGATTTCAAATTTGTGTGATATTATCTACTGTTGAATCTGTTGAAAAACATACTTTTTGTGTTCTATTATTTTATGGAATTTAATTATAAAACGGATTATTTTAAAATAAGATCGAAAGTAAGAGAGTATGTACCTTAAAATTGTTTTTATTGTCTAAAAAGTTTGAACAAGAAGTGATAACGCGCGTCAAAGACGTCTTGATTGCGAAGGGCCTCAGGAGCGGCCACGTACATTTTGAGATTTCATATAAAGTGTATATTTCGCTTAATAATTCAAAGCGCCATTTATGGTTATTTTTCTTCAATTTATTTTCATCTCGGGATTTGCCGGTTTAAATATAATACGTCATTTCCATAACACCCTGTATATATGCATCCTTTTTATAAGTCCCTACCAGGAAAATGTAAACTTTTTGTTCGCTAGTGTTTGACTCGTGCGTCATTGTTGCCAGTAATCGTATTTTAAATGGTTTTTTTGGTTATTTTCACAAAATAATTTTTTTACCCGGATGTTGTTGAAAAATTATTTAAAAAAGGTATAAATCAATTTGTAATCACAAACCATACCTAATTCTTGATTCAGTAGTCTTTTATACTCAACATGTAATGTCAATCGGTCTGTTTCATTCAATCGATTTCTTCTGGATTAGCCTTTTTGCTTGAGATACTTTTCCGAGGTGGTAACATTGGAAGGAATTCTTTAAAAATTAAAAGGGATGGGTAGTAAAAGAGAATGAACAGTAGCAGCGCCACCGCGCATTTAAACAAATATCATTTTTAGGGTTATTGAGGTAAAGGATCCAATTTTGACCAATAAATCTCAAAATAAGTTAAAGGCATTGACTTGAAACATCAGCTATCTGCTTTGTAAAGATTGTTTCAAGAAAAATGAATATAACATAATGACTGCCGTAAAAGTACCTGGGCCATCCCATTATTTATGACCGTTTGTTATTATTATGTGGAAAGGACCGGATTGTAATAATTATAATTAAATATAGGCACATCAGGTAGGTTAGGTTGTTTAATTTATATGTAAATATTTTTTTGTGGTAAAATACAAAATTGGAGATTCAGAACTACATGGCGGCGAATGATATATATTTTGAAGAAAGTTATAAAAAAAGTGATCTTTTAGAAGTTTTAAAGACATTTTGTATAAAAAAAAGTATATGTTTGTGACACATTGGCAGAAGAAATTGGACGTACAGTGCTACGGCGCCCACCCTATTATTGCATTTTTAACCCCATAGAGCATATTATGTGGCACCATTTAAAATCACTGGTTAGGTCTGAAAATATTTCTCCGACTTTAAGTTCTAGTGTTGTAGAATTAATACGAAAATGCTTTAATGATATTTCCCCAGGTAGTTGGAAAAATTCAGTCCGTCACGTAATAACTGTAGAAAATTCGTATATTAGTCTGGATCGTATAATTAATCCAATTATGATTAATTTTGATGAGGATAGCGATAGCGAAACAGAACTATCTATAGAATGACATTATAAATGTAAATAAATATGACTAGTAATATTTAAAAAAAAATGTTGTTTCATTTGATTACATTAATATAATCATATCATTACTTGTTTTCCTTAGTCCGTCCCTTCATATTTCACTTGTTTATTGCCAAGCTCTTGTCGATACAATGGGACCCACCCAGGAAATCATTAAGTCGTGTCCAATTTTCGTGAAACGTACTGTACACGTCAATGTGAAGCCTGTTATTACGAAAAGAAACACAACAAAAAATAGATAGATATTCTATGTGTAGGATCAAAAATCCTTTAAGGCATTGTGTGAGTACTGCGTGTGGGAATAAACCAATTCACACCCTGATGCGTGAAACGAAGGACTAATAACTCTGTGGGTGGGTTATGGATAGTAAACGGAAAAAAAAACCCAGAATATAATTCCCGGAAAAAAACACTGACAAAAAAATTCCCTGGAGAAAAAACCGGGAAAGAAAACCCCAGGGAAAATATTACCAAAAAAATCGGGAAACTTTCTATTACCCCTTATTTTATGTTAATAATTACACAATATTGTTAATGACCTACCCTTAAATGAATAACAATTATTTTTGGGAGTATGAATTTTCGTCACCCATGCAATAGTAGTATATTACATACCAAGAGTGGTAAGACGCCTATTACACACGACTTCGAAACTTCGAAAGAGTGTGTAGTTTCTACGTGTCTTATTTTACTTTTATATTAACTTATCGAAATATTCTAATAAAACATTTGGAGTAGGCACTCACATGGTTATCAGTACCCAGTCAATACATTTTTGATACAATCTTCCATACCACTCTCTGGATTCTTCTAGTGATAAATTATTTGTTGCGGAAGCAGCTTGAAATGTAATTCCCGTGGCGTTCCCTCAATCTGAATATCGTAGTCACTCATACTTTACCCAAAAATATACAAATTAAAATTATTGACGTTTAAAATTTCTTGACATTTACGTTGTCAAGGCGGGCCGATGGAATTCACAGTCGACTTTGCATAAAACCTATTGGAAACATTGACGGATTTGGCATATCACGGGTTTGTGATTTGTGGAACTATTCCGTAACGGTCATTACGTAACAGTAGATAGTGAGTAAGTAGGTTCTTACTAATATAGGATTAAAAAATATATATTAATCCAACCTGCATTTTCGTCCCATTTATTACACTTGGACCTAGATGTCGGGCGGTTTGCGCTCGAATTTTCTTCTTTCAAATTAGAATACTATAGGAAATTGTCTCCAATATGTGCATCGGGGCGGGTTTGCACTTGTTTCCCCATTAAACTGTTTATAAATAATATTACACATTAATTTTTCGGGGATAAAATTAAAACAATAAAATTATTATTGAGTTAAGTTTCATTTTACAGAATTAAAATTTTAATGAATATTGTATGTACAGTACGTTACACGAAAATTGGATACGACTTAATGATTTCCTGGGTCGGTCCCATTGTGTTGACAAGAGCTTGGCAATAAACAAGTAAAGTATGAAGGGGCGGACTAAGAAAAACAAGTAATGATATGATTATATTAATGGAATCAAATGAAATAACACTTTTTTTAGATATTACTAGTCATATTTATTTATATTTATAATGTCATTCTATAGATAGTTCTGTTTCGCTATCGCTATCCTCATCAAAATTAATTATAATTGGATTAATTATACGATCCAGACTAATATATGAATTTTCTACAGTTATTACGTGACGGACTGAATTTTTCCAACTACCTGGAGGAATATCATTAAAGCATTTTCGTATTAATTCTACAACACTAGAACTTAAAGTCGGAGAAATATTTTCAGACCTAACCCGTGATTTTAACTGGTGCCACATATGCTCTATGGGGTTAAAAATGCAATAATATGGTGGGAGCCGTAGCACTGTATGTCCAATTTCTTCTGCCAATGTGTCACAAACATATACTCTTTTTATACAAAATGTCTTTAAAACTTCTAAAAGATCACTTTTTCTTATAACTTTCTTCAAAATATATATCATTCGCCGCCATGTAGTTCTGAATCTCCAATTATGTATTATTTGAGATTGGAGCTTTATATAATTGGCGACTGTGATAGCTCGCATTGTCCATTACTATCACGCTATTCTGAGGAATGTTTGGTAAAAGACAATTCTTGAACCATTCCTCAAAAACTAACAAATTTTACCACAAAAAAATATTTACATATAAATTAAACAACCTAACCTACCTGATGTGCCTATATTTAATTATAATTATTACAATCCGGTCCTTTCCACATAATAATAACAAACGGTCATAAATAATGGGATGGCCCAGGTACTTTTACTGCAGTCGTTAAGTTATATCCATTTTTCGTGAAACAATCTTTACGTATGTATCTATATTGTTATTTGTTTTTTTTTCAGGGACATAATCATTTTTTTGGGGGCTTGTTTTCCGGGGGATTTTCGTCTTATGCGTTTTTTCCGGGATTTTTTTCCAGTGGATTTTTTTCCTAGATTCGTTGTAGGTACGGCTGAGGATGGTAATTCGAAGTCGTAGGTCCGATCAAAAATGGTAGTGGCATCTGTGAGTCGGACGAACATCGAAATACTTTCAGCCGAAACAAGAGTACCTTCCGCCCCCCCTGAACAAACCCGAACAAACCCGGTTTTCGAGGATTATGAACACGATGGCATTGGGGGAGGAAGGGGTCGGACGCGATATCTGACAATACCACCGTGCTCAGCATCCTGGAAAACGGGAAGAAAGTGTGTTTATCTGCAGGGAACCCTCTTGAAGCGCGTTTAACCCCTCTGGTGGGTGGTTTTTGGGATACTCTTGTTCCGGCTGAAAATATTTCGATTTTTTGGGTTTTTTTCGTACTCACAGACTATGCCTTAAAATTGTGCATTTTTAAAGTAGAATCTTTTCGGGTGCAAAAAATATTATCAGTAAAGGTCAGCTTACTCATCCATTTATACTTAACCAGTAAAATTAAGATCAATTAATAACTCATTTCATCAAATTACAAAACCAAAAGGTTAGACGGTTCAAGTATGTATCATTATATTTTTTCCAAAATTTAATCAAAATAAAATGAGCGGAGGCCGCATTGACGTTTAAATTACGTATAGAAAAATATGCGTCGAGAGATATATTTGTTTTGTAACACACCCATTAGACTATACAAAAAAGCATACATCCAACCAAAATATTTTGCGTTTTAAAAATTATACCAGACAAACAAAGCTTTTTTTTAAATATCGGTCTGGCATTTTAGGAATGTGACGCGTGATTGACGTAGGATAATTACACCATAATATCACAAATTTAGTTATTTATAATTCCCATCTCATGATTTAGTTTTAAGGACCGGATTTCGAGATACTTTTACATAATATTAAAGTAGATTATAAAAAAGCAATATACAGGTTGTTTCATTAAGGACGGCCACCGGCCATATCTCGATAACTACTACTACTACTCTACTTAATTGAGGATAAAAAAATTGATTATTAATGTGGCCATGAGAAAATCCTGGAAATTATTCTTAAGTTCCGCATTTCGCCGCAAGGGGTCACAAATGAAAAGTAAATATTAAGAGTCTAAATTTCTCCGAATATTTCCACATTACGTATACCTTTGGTAAGAAAGTTTGGACAATTCTGTATCATTTTGGTCTAGGGCTCATTGTTATACCATTGGTTCACAAGAGCAGTGGCGGTTCTTCCACAGGAGCACATCCGCACGTGCACCCCCAAAACGAATAAAAAAATATTAATTTATATTCATTGAATATTATTTATCGTATAAAGTCCGACCCTCCCTAATATTTTATCGTACCGTCAATTATCGTATAAAATCTGACCCTCACTAATATTTTATCGTACCGTCAACCAAACTGTATATTATAGGCTCTCGATCCAGCAACCGTGCCTCGGTCGAGGTTAATGACGATTAAGACGAGACTTGCTCGCATATGCGATTAAGTAGGCGGGGCATAATGCAGTTTATCTGTAGTAACAGGTGGCGGGAGACAGCGGAAGATAGAGGGGCTAAAGCGATTTAACGTGGGAAAGGCGCACAATTTTAGTGTGCGCCGCGCCGTTGTCTGTTCGTGCATCTAGTTAGAAATTCGAGCGTGCATGTTTTAATATTTTAATATTATATATTTATTAAGTTAAAATGAATAGTTTGACGGTGGACTATTTAAAAAACAACTTTAGCTCTTTGAATTTGGAGCCAAAAAATTGAAGTGAAGAATGCGGGAAGACCTAAACCCGAAATTAATTTAACGCAGACCACAAAGGGTAAATCTAGGGACTTTATTAGAAAGTTTAAAAATTAAATATATGAAAAAAAATTTATACAGGGTATTCCAAACATTAATGAGGCTGATATTGATCAATTTCCTACAATTAAGAACCGAAGAACGGACTTTACGTTTAAGCAATATACACACTAAGAAAACCTTTCTTATTTTCCAAAAGTTGTATTTCCTTGTGCAAAATTAAAAAATAAATAAAAATATGTTTTACCTAACGCATTTTCTTATTACTTCTTTTCTTTCTACATTTAAAACGCCTAGAAAGTAATTGTTTGGTCGTTACACAACAATAAAATTTTAAAAATAATTTCACCATACTTGTGAACCCCCTCTATTATAGGTCACGAGCCGCCACTGCATAAGAGGGTAACCATATAAATTACTGTAACTTCTAACCGACTTATTAAAGTTTAGTAAACCTTTGCTTCTTTGGAAGAGAAATGTAAGTACTTTTAATTGCCGTTTCCGGTGGTACACGATAGTTCCTAATAAAATGGCTATAAAACACAATTTGCAATAATAACAGTATTTTTGATTCTATTCCGAAAAAATAAACTATGCGGTATAATTATGATATCAAAATCGGAAAGTAGATTCTATATCTTCTTTCGTTGAAGAGTTATTGCCAGAAGAATAACAAACAAACACGAACAATTTTTTTAAATCGTTTTTAAAATCGTCCCAATTCACAATAAAATTGCCGTGTTGTTCCGTTCCAATTTTTAATATTATTTACTGGAAGCGCGATCTTAAGGGCAGAAAGATTTCAAATTGAGACCCTGAATAGATTTTACAACCGCAGGTGAATTTGCGATTACCAGGCAATTTCAGGTAGTATGACATAGATAATAGTAAAATTTATCGTTAGATATCGTACCTTTTTGAATGAAAATTTGCATCTTACTTAATTGATTATATAAACTGTCACCTAAGGCGAAGCGGCGAGCTCTAGCCGTTGCGACATAAATATAAAAAGAAACATTTTTTTTATAAACATGTTTTATTAAATATAATCAATCATTCAGAACAGGTTGTTGTACCATCGTTTGCCAACCGACTTTTCCAACACAATATTGATTGATTTCCATTATACATATATTATTTGTACCATAATTGATTTCATAGATACAACTTAGAATTTCGACGATTCATATTTTAATTTAAATTTTATGTTCTTATTATTTATTTTTTAAGTAGCAAGAAAGTTTCGGGAATATATGCGAGAAAAATTTGATATGATTCCTATTTCAAATTGTTATTATTATTTGTATTAAAATCTATTTTTTAACAGAACTTTCCCTTTTCTAATTCTTTAACTGTACGAATCTTGTCTTAAGGTGCAGTTACACATGCATGGATTTAGTGGCGCCAGTGGTCGCGCCAGTTCTATTTGCACGACAGTAAAGGTTTACACTTTTTTGAGCAAACAAGAATAAGTGGCACGCCAGCTTCATTTTTAAAGTGTTTTTCGCAGTGCGAACTATGTCGAGTGAACTTTCCGAAGCCGGTAAAATAGTCGCTGAACTTTTAGTGGAAAAAAATTAAGATAAAAGAAATACAGAAGAAGACGAAAAGGCCGTGTCTGGTTTGTCGGGGTGGGTTAAACCATGAATTAATCGTCGACCTGCTTTGGGTGCACATCCGATAAACACGGATAAGATTCATACCCTTCAAGAAATTTGATTGTCAGTTCTGCTGACCATTTCTTTTTATCCATAATAAACTATATAAACTACAATCAACAAATATTAGAAGCGCAGCCTAAACGAAATTCAAACTAATACTGGGGTGCGGTCGCCAACGCGCAAACACTTTTTAAGGTGCGTTTACACATGCATGGATTTACTGACGCTAATAAAAACTTGCATAAAAATTTATTTTTGCATGCATAGATCAAAAAAGTCAGCATCCTTCTGAAATCACTGTTTTTCGTTTAGATTGCGCTTTTAATTTTTGTTGATTGTAGTGTATATAGTTGGTTGGTAGAAGATGGTTTTTATAGCTAGCAGGATCCTCTGCTGCGAGTTCTACTAGAAGTTTTGCAGAAGCACCCAAATTTGATTGTGGGATTTGATTCTTTTCACAGATATTTTCATGGAAAGTGCTCGGCTGACCTTGTCCTCTTAATTCCGCCCAGAGCGGCGAATAGAAGAAATACACGACGAACCACACCCATCCATATGTGGTTACGCTTAGTACTCCTCGAACTTCATTATTTAAGAATGTTTTCATCTGGAGGACTTCATCCTTATGGAACGACCTTCCCGAGTTTGCGGACACGCACCACTCCCAGAGTGCCCTAAAAGATTTTTCCTATAGTGCTTGATCATAAAAAAAAAAAGGTCGACGATCAATCTATGCTTTAATCCAGAGACGAGCTTTTCGTCTTCTTTCGCTATTTCTATTATCTTTTTTCCACTAAAAATTCAGCGACTATTTTACAGGCTTTGGAAAGTTCAATCGGAATAGTGCGCACTGTAAAAAAACACTTTAAAAATTCGTGCCACTTATTTTTATTTTCTCGACTACTGGCGTGCAAATAGAAATGGTGAGACCACTGGCGCCACTAAATCTATGCATGTGTAAATGCTCTTTTTTACACTTGCAAGTCTTAATTTTCTGTACGAATTTGTCATCACTGGCGCCAGCGATTTCAGAAGGATGCAAACTTTTTTGGTCTATGCATGCAAAAATAAATTTTTATGCAAGTCGATGTTTACACTTGCTAATTTTATTTACTGGTGCGCCAGTTTCTATTGGCGCCACTAAATCCATGCATGTGTAAATGCACCTTTAGATTAGAGAAAATTAAGTTTATTTGGCTGAAAATTCACATAAAATAGTGCCTGCTTGACAACCTGCGTCGAAACGGCCGTGATAATAGTTATTTTTGTATTAAGTGCGCAAAATAAGCGTTTTTTTTAATGGAACATGAGAGCATTAACTTTTCATGAGAACGTTAAAATTTCGCTCGAATCCCATTAAACGTGAATTTCGTGCACGAAATACAAACTTTCATGTACAGAAGCTGTATTCAGAACAAAATTAACAGCATTTTTAAATTTATTTTTTTGTCATTGTTTTTATTTATCAACATTTCAACTGGTACACTGAAGAAGTTACTAAACTAACTACGAGAATACTTATACTACGAGGGGGGGGGGGGGGGGGGAAGTTAATTAGTATCTAAAGAAGGATTTTCATTTATGACGGCTGTTTTTTTTTTGGCTTTGGCAGGTCTGCCATTCGGTCAGTCGCTAATTGGTTTATTTGATTCGATCGTTCAAACATTTAGATTAAGGTAGTTCAATTTAAACTTATTCCCTGACAGGAAGTACACAAGGTCACACTCTTCTCGCTCTGGGCCGATCAGAGCATTCTATAGACAAACAGGAGGGCCCGGGGAAAACACATAACAAAGGGAAATAAGGATATCTAAAGTATTTTAAGAATCATATGTAGAAAGGACATTATGGTCTTCTGTATATTGGCATCATTCAATTTCGATAAGACATGCAATATGTTAAGAGGAGCCGATAAATGGCAATCTTTATTAAAGCATTATATATATTGTTGGAGTATTGGGTGCATTCGAAAAATATGTGGTCTAGATCATATAAAACAGCACAGTGTTCACATAGATCTGATTCGATAACATTAATTTTTTTTTAAGTGGGCAGGGTAAGATGCATGGCTAAATTTTATTCTTGTTAAGGTTGTTATATACCTTCTTGAGACCTTAAGGTTGGAATGCCAGAAAGTCCTACGGATAATTGGATGAATCAGTGACAGTCTTGTAGACGGCTGCTTTTGAATTTCCTTCTTCGCCATTGTGTTTCTTTGAGGATGATTTCTGACTTTTCACAGCGCAAGTGATGACCGTGTGTCCAAGCGTGGTCTGCTCCACCGGATCTGTTTATTTCTCCTTTTCACGTGTGTTTCTGATGTTCTTGTTTCAAGTGGTTGTAAAGTTTCAACAACATAGGACTGTCCTCATTCGAAGGGTATTCTATATACACAATTCTTCATGTCTTTTTGGTCGGTTGATTTTGTCTAAGTCAGGTGTCTTCTCTAAAAGTCCTTAGAGCTAAATACTATCCGGATGTTGTATTGTTGTCCTATCCTTCGAATCTTTTCCAAAATCTCTTTGACGTAAAGTATGTTGATGGTGGGTCCAGGTTCGGTGTCATCAGTCGCTCTATGTTTGTGATTTTAACGTTTTTTGATGGCTTTGTCTACTAGTCTCGTGGGATAACCATTCATACCATACGAAAAATCCGATATTTAGTTTTGCTGACGATAGCACACTTATCTCATCTTTCCCTTAGAATGCACAAACATCGGCTGCCGACTCACATCTTCGCAGGCAGCATGAAGTATCACGCCTCAGGAACGAGAAATTTTGGCTTGGGGTGACAGTAACCAAGTCGAATTTAACGATAAAAAAATCCAGGCAGCAGTTATCTCTTAACATTACAGAACCGGATATAGTTATGGAAGGACACGCAATCCCACTGGCTTCATCTATTAATTTGCTGGGCGTCAATCTGGAAGGAAATATGTCTTGGCATCACCACGTTGTGGCAATCGCCAAGATAGCTTCTCAGAAACTTGGTGTACTCTTCCGAACTAGAAAGTTGTACACACCTCAACAACTTTTGAGACTATACAAAGCCCAGATTCGACCATCACTAGAGTACTGCTCTCGTGTCTGGAGCTCTGCACCCAAACAGACTATTCGGCTACTGGATTCCATCGAAAGGAGGGCCATTCATCTGATTGGAGACGACGAGCTGACGTAGAACCTCGACAGCCTAGAACATCGAAGACAGGTTGGGGATTTGGCTCTCTTTTACAGATATTCTCATGGACAGTGCTCGGCTGACCTTGCCCTCTTAATTCCGCCCAGAGCGGGGAATAGCAGAATTACACGGCAAACCATTGCCGCCCATCCATATGTGGTTAAGCTTAGTACTCCTCGAACTTCATTGTTTAAGAGGGCTTTCATCTGGAGGACTTCATCCTTATGGAATGACCTTCCCGAGGTCGTTTTTCCAAACGAATATAACCTCCAACGGTTCAAAACCAACGTGAATCGTTTTTTGCGCACACGCAAAACAAACCCAAAGTGCCCTAAAGGATTTTTCCTACAGTGCTTGTATTTGATAATAAAACAGAAACAAAAAAAATATCAAGGTGATGTTGTTGAGTTCTTGTGTTTGTGAGTTGCAATGTGTCAACCAGTATGTCAACTATCTCATGTTTGGTATTGTGGAAATAGCCAAATAATGTCCATTTAAAAATTTTCATATAAATTATTTTGAAATGTGTCGTTTTTGAAAGTTGATAGTACAGGAACACCCTGTATAAAAGATATAAACTCTATTAGATTCATAGTGTCTCTATACCTCTTGTCATAAATGTCACCCGATGCCGAGTTTAAAAAAAATGTTTTGGACTGTTTTTTTAAATTTTTAATTTATAGCTCCCAAACTACAGAACCAAATTAAATAAAATTTTAGGTAATTATACAGACATATAGATAGTGCAGTATTATCCCCTACCTCTCTCTCTAACCACCCCCCATAGTCAAAAATCGTATCGTATCTGTCTCAAGGATGAGAATATTAAGTAGGTTCTCTCACACTGGTTCAAATATGGTATAGTAATTCAAGAATCGCTCCTAGACAATAAAATAATAAAGATCGTATTTGTGATTATAAATTTTCAAGAGCCAGTTCTGTAGGCAGAAAAAGAGTATCCATTAAATTAAAATCTCTTCACAGCGGTTATACCGGGTCCGCAAACGAAGCGGAGATGGAAGATTATATCGTTATCGAAGAACTTATCAGCAATACTAAAACAGGATGAGATATTATACAGGGTGACCCAAAAAAGTGTGACAGCATAAAGTTATATTTTTTTAAATGGGACACCCAATATTTTATTGTATATTTAGGTTCGTATTAGTATCGTTCTCAAACTTTATTTCATTTGGTTTTGTAGTTTCGGAGAAATAAATTAAAAACTAAAAAAAAAAGGTTTTGCAGTCCTGAATAAAAAAATAAAAAAAAACAATCCAGAACTATTTTTTTAACCTCGGCATGGGGAGAAATTTATCACAAGAGGTCTAGAGATACTATGAATCTAATTGCGTTTATCGATTTTATACAGGGTGTTCATAATAAGCTTTCAAAAACGCCACATTTTAAAATAATTTTTCTCAAGTTTTTCAAATTGACTATTTGACATAGTCAATTTTTTTTTGTAATACAAGCATATAACTTATATCCAGCCGTTTTCGAAATAATTATAAATATCATAAATTATGTTGTTTAAATAGAGTTTTTATTGGGAAATTTTGTTATAGGCGACTAGACTAATAATTTTAAACTAAAGTAAATGTTCAAAATAGCTTCCTTTTACTCTCAGAGTTTACTGTATTTTAGTTATTTCAATATAAATTTTAAAAGCAAAAGTAGCAAAAATGTATGCTTTTAAAATTTATATCGAAATAACTAAAATACGGTAAACTCTAATTTCTCACCAAAGCAACTGGCAACCGCAGCTTCAGTTGAATTGCTCGCTTGTTCTCACCAAAGTAACTGGCAATCGCAACGCAACATCAACGCGACTCAGCACTAATGTTTAAATAAGCGTGTTCTCACTGACTCAACTGCAACGCAACTAGTTGCTTATGAGTTGCCCAGCATACCGAGTCGCCGTGGTCAGTTGCTTCCAATCGCGGTGTCATGGCTGACAACCCAAAATTGTCACTCAGTTTTTATTTTTAAGCTGTTTAACGAGAACGGATGTAGAGGTTATATCTTCCTCTGACGAAGACGACATTTTGCTCACGTCAAAAGAGACTTCAAACCAGTTGATTCCAGTGGGAACGCACGAGCAACTCAACTGAAGTTGTGGTCGCGTTGCAGTTGCGTTGCTTACCAGTTGCTTTGGTGAGAACAAGCGAGCAACTCAACTGAAGTTGCGGTCTTAGAGTAAAAAGAAGCTATTTTGAACATTTATTTTAGTGGATATAACTTATATGCTTGTATATGCTTGTATTACAAAACAAAAATTGTCTATGAACTCTACGTCAAATAGCCAAATAATATACAGGGTGTTCCATTTGATAAACTTGAGAAAAATTATTTTAAAATGTGGCGTTTCCGAAAGGTTATTATGAACACCCTGTATAAAATCGATAAACGCAATTAGATTCATAGTATCTCTAGACCTCTTATCATAAATTTTAAAAAATTGTTATGGATTGTTTTTTTAAGTTTTTTTATTCAGGACCGCAAAACCTTTGTTTTTTGTTTTTAATTTATTGCTCCGAAACTACAGAACCAAATTAAATAAAATTTGAGATACTTATAAACGATATTAATACGAAGCTAAATATGCAATAAAATACTGGGTGTCCCATTTAAAAAAATATAACTTTATGCTGTCACACTTCTTTGGGTCACCCTGTATAATGTAAAATATTTTTAAAACATGTCGCTTTTAATCAAATATTTCATGCTGTTTTAGTATTGCTGATAAGTTCTTCGATAACGATTTAATCTTCTGTCCCCGCTTCGTTTGCGGACCCGGTATGGGCGATTCGATAAAATTTCTGACAAGTATTCGATTGAAGTAGCTTTTATTGGAAGAAGATCCACTATAAAACTAAGTGTAAATAATACGACGATCCACAAAGTTCCTATTATTATCAATAATTATTGCTTCGACACATAGTATTTTCTTCGGATGGTAAAAAACTGTGTTCATTTTACAAGATACATAATTATTATTCTACGCGTTATAGTCTGCATTCATTAATTTTTTAAAATAATAAATTTCTTTTCACATAGTCGAAGAGCCATAATTAATGTAATGACGTGCGAAAATAGTATCGCGTAACTAATGCTGTTGCGCGTAAAATAATTAATAAATACTGATTATCATAATCATGCCATTGATGCGACCCAATAGAGTTAAAACAACACAATTGGGGTACACAAGGTCAACGTATATCGGTATAGTTTTTTAAACATTACTGTCTGACTTTTGCTGACAACACCTGTAATAGTAGTTTATCAAAAATAAACAATTAATAATTTTAAAAAAAAAATTGACAGTAAAACGCTCTAAAAAGTATTATGTAATTATTATGTTAAGTGTGAAAATATACTTGTAATAAATAATGTCTAATACAAACCCGAACAAAACCGGAAAACGAAATTTAGGTATAAAAATTGTCTGTAACTGGAGTAACGTAAGAAGTAAAATATATCTTCAACATCTCCCTGGTATTAAAAATATATATTATGGTAAAAGTGGAAAATCGAGCGAATGTTAACAATTACTAGTCAATTTTGTAAATGTCGCAAATTTCTTGTATGTGGTTATAAATCTTTATTAGAAATCATAGTAAATGTGTACTCAGTAGAGTAACTGTACTATAAAACCTAATTTTTTTCTAATTAAGAAACAAAAAGTTTATGCTTTTTAGGTGGTATTAATATCAAATAACAATATGGAAAATTATTATTGACCCGATGATCCTTATACAATAAGGGCGTATTTTTGTCTACACAGTAGCACTTTAAAATACTATTTCAGATTGAATGGTACTACTCTGTACTGACGAGAACAAATTAGTTCGAAACCGGTCAGCAGGTGGTTGCATCCTATCAATCGAGAGGGCTTCCTTTTCTTGGTAGTAACATTCAATCTGAAATAGTATTTTAAAGTGCACTGTGTAGACAAAAATATGCACTTATTGTATAAGGATCATCGGGTGGTTTGGGAAATAATAATTTTCCATATTGGTATTTAATTTTTTTCTTATTTCTAACACGTTCACCGATTCCTCAATATACTAGGTCACCAATTGACATATTGATTATTTGAGCTAGACAAAGCCCGCAGCAAAAGGAATTCAAGCAACTTCAAGCAAAGTGCTTTAATTCTGAAAGCGTAAAATTACCAATTATTTTTAGTAAAAAATAATTGTTCTACAACGTGTCCAAGATAAGGAGGGCCAGTACAAGGATCTCGGAAACCGTAAGAGATGCGAAGTCGGTTAAATGGAGGTAAAGTTGCGCATTTACGTGCCTAATAATATGCTGTTTAGAAAGTTTTTAAATTCGGAGTAGTTCCGGAGATATCCGGAAAAAACCGAAATTCTAAAAAATCGTTTTATTGTTTTCCTGGTTTTTTTTGTCCAAGCCGGCCCTGTCCCCCAAGAAGGTAGTTGAGGAAAACCCGATTCTTGCATGAAGATTAAAAATATGGCTATGGAGGTAAACGAGTTGTATTTTAATTTTAGAATATATTCGTATTCATATTGTCATCTCATTAAATGAGGAATTTAATGAAAAAAAGAATAAATCTGCAGACCCGAAATGAATATTTTTATGGTGCGTTATAACTCACTACTTCATTTGAAGTAGATACTTTTAAAATGCTTGATTATAGAGCAATAAACACACAAAAGTGCTAGCAATTCCCCAAGAGGACATGATCAACGTTCCAAGAAACTTATTTAAAAGGGCCAATCAGTCCTGTTCCCAAATACACACAAACCAGCCATTTCTATAAGGACTTCAAGTTCTTTAAGACCTTACAATCACTAAGCTTCAAGCCCGTAAAGAACTTAAAGCACGATACATATCTTCTAATCCAAAATGTTTTTTTTTCGCTTTTTTCATAATCAAATACCTTTAGGAACATTTGTATTGAAAATTAAAGATAAATCAACGTTTACTTTCAATAATTCAAGGTGCGTCTCTTCAGGTAAGTTCGATCTACGGTATTCATTTATGCTTTTTATAACTATAGTGAGATCGTAAAGGTTGGAACAAAATCATCTAAAATTCAGGTGTTTTTTTTTTCTTCGAAGAAATAGTCGTCAATTTTTAATTTTCAGTGAGCTTTTTTTTTAGAAGGTAATTTCATATCTACAAGGCGACACAAAAACAAGTTATTATAACTAATTTATTTTTTTTAGTTATGTAGGTATAGGACAAAATTTTATGCAGAATTTAAGAAAAAGGAAACAATCTATAAAAAAGAATGAGTGAGTTTCCATGATTTGTTTTCAGGCAATCATGTATACATGGTTATCTTTAAAAAATAACGCAACAAGACATCAGAAATTGCCGGGTTTAAGCGTTTCTTCGAAATGAACAGTTGAAAATGAATTTGTTCAAACTTTTCCATTCTCACTATACAGTGAGGACGTAAAGTAAGGAATAAATTCATTATCTCGCAAACTACAGTTTTTTAAAAAAATCGCTCGGACCCTTCGATTTTGTTTTTCGAACGCGCATATTCTGACATAAAATGTAGATATACAGGGTGTTGCAAATAAGAGTGACACAAAAATTTTTTTCTTAAATAGAAACCACTGTATATTATTGCATGTACGGATTCTTCGGAAAATCCTAAACATTTTTCATGTAGCATGTGCTATACCTTAGCCCAAGCGTTTTGGAGTTATTCTCATTCAAAATTTGAAAATCAGATATTTCGCAATCAATCAAGACTTGCATTGATTCATGCACGCTGAGGAAAACCTGTAGTCAGCATGCGTGAAGCGCAAGAAAAGTCAAGTAGGCTTTGGAGTTATGATGCAAGAACCAAAAGAATTAATGTCAATAGTTACTGTTAAAAATTAAAATTAAATTAAAATGCGTTATTTAATCAAAAATGCCCCAATCGTCCGCCAATATCACAATCAACAGTAAGCAAAATTGAATACAAGTTTAGGCAATTCGGTCATGTAAGAGATGTCCCTAGATTTGGACGTCCTCAAGTTGATGAAAATCAACAATTAGAAGTCTTACTGGCAGTTCAAGATAACCAGCATGTGGTGTCTAGGCAGGTAGCAAGTGACGTGGATATTGGAAAAACAACAGTTCTTAAAATACTGCATACAAATAAATACCATCCTTATAAAATGCAAGTTCTCCAAGAACTTTTGGAAAGGGGCTTTGAGAGGCGCCTTGAATTTTGTGAGCGTTTACAAATATGTGTTTCGTAAACAGAAATTTTGTAAAAAATATAATTTTTTCCGATGAGTCCACATTTTGCTTGAATGGTGACGTAAATACCCAAAATTATCGATATTGATAAGATGTAAATCCACACTGGATGAGGGAAGGACACACACAATTTAATCAAAAGATCACTGTGTGGGCTTGCGTTGTCGATGACATTGTTATAGGGCCTTTCTTTTTTGACGGAAATTTAACAGGCGAGAGATACTTGAGTTTTTTAGAACAAGAACTTGTTCCAGCCCTGGCCACCCTTTTTCCTGAGTTAGAACGTCCCGATTTGCCACATCATAATATCTGGTTGCAACAAGATGGTGCTCCCCCACATTTCGCTGTGGGAGTTCGTACATATTTGGACGATATTTTCCAAACAGGTGGATTGGAAGAGGTGGTTTTATTGAGTGGCCGCCAAGGTCACCCGATTTAACACCACTCGACTTTTTTTTATGGGGATACCTTCAGGGAAAAGTATTCAAAAGCCAGCCTGCAAATTTAGATGATTTAAAAGAGCGCATCCGGCAAGAAATTCGGCAAATTACACCCCAAATGGTTCGAAATGTTCAGCGAGAATTTGTACTTCGAACATTTACTTTAGAAAAATTATTTTTAAGTTCACCTAACTGTTTTTTCGATAAATAAGACATTTTTAAAATAATTTTATTCTTTGTTTCCTCCATGACTTTTTCCACTTTTCAAATTTTGAATGAGAATAACTCCAAAACGCTTGGGCTAAGGTATAGCACATGCTACATGAAAAATGTTTAGGATTTTCCGAAGAATCCGTACATGCAATAATATACAGTGGGTTCTATTTAAGATAAAAATAATTTTTGTGTCACTCTTATTTGCAACACCCTGTATATCTACATTTTATGTCAGAATATGCGCGTTCGAAAAACAAAATCGAAGGGTCCGAGCGATTTTTAAAAAAAATTGTAGTTTGCGAGATAATGAATTTATTCCTTACTTTACGTCCTCACTGTATAAGTTGGAATGCAAACAAAGTCAAAAATATTATACATGCGAAAAAATGATAATTTAAAAATATTTTTTTTTTGTTTTCGATTAATCATTTGTCAAAAATATTAGCATCAAAAAATCGTCTTCCAATTTATTTTTCTTCTTCGTCACTTTTTTCGTAGACTGTCATTAATAATGACTATAATTAAATCTTTAATTAGTATAATAGATACAATATCTCGAATGCCGCTTGCCTGTAGACTTGTCACACAACAATTTATCATTTAATTATTATTTATTTACTTTTTATCTGCATGAAAATTATTAGAAAATTCAACTAAAATGGATTATCACATAACGAATATGACTTTTTCGTCTTAACATCAAATTATTTCAAAAACGTATCTCTAAAGCTTCGGTTTCCTACAAAGTGGTACCGTAAAATAGCGGGCGTACTTTGACTGTGAGTGACGTCATTCAAAAATGTGTACATGCTTGCAATACACAGTGGTTTATAACAGAGCGTTAAGCTCTACCGGTTCATAAAAATACGGCACTGTATTTTCGGAAGCGGCCGCTCTGTACGATGGGATATTGCCAACACGTTTTTTTCTCGCAATACGTCGAAGAGATTCTGGGGTTGTGTATGTCAAAGTAAAAGTCAAATATGCTTAATTATTTAAAAGAATATAAATTCCTACAAACAAAGCTGTGAGTTCTAAACATACAGGGTCCGCAAACGAAGCATGGACGGAAGATTAAATCGTTATCGAAGAACTTATCAACAATATTAAAACAGATTGAGATATTGGATTACAAGCGGCATGTTTTAACAATATTTTACATTATACAGGGTGGCCCAAAAAAGTGTGACAGCATAAAATTATATTTTTTTAAATAGGACACAGAATATTTTGTTGCATATTTAGGTTCGTATTACTATCGTTTATAAGTGCCTCAAATTTTATTTAATTTGGTATAGTAGTTTCGAAGAAATAAATTATAAACTAAAACAAAAAAGTTTTGCAGTCCTGAATAAAAAAATAAAAAAAAAACAATCCAGAACTATTTTTTTAACCTCGGCATTGAGTGAAATTTATGACAAGAGGTCTAGAGATACTATGAATGTAATTGCATTTATTTATTTTATACAGGGTGTTCATAATAAGCTTTCAAAAACCTCACATTTTAAAATAATTTTTCTCAAGTTATTCAAATGGAACACCCTGTATATTATTTGGCTATTTGACGTAGAATTCATAAACAATTTTTTTTTGTAATACTAGCATATAAGTTATATCCAGCCGTTTTCGAAATAATTATAAATATCATAAATTATGTTGTTTAAATAGAGTTTTTACTGGGAAATATTGTTATAGGCGACTAGACTAAGAATTGTAAACTAAAGTAAATGTTCAAAATAGCTTCCTTTTACTTAATTTAATGATTTTCCTCTACTGCCAACAGAACTCTTAATTCATTTTCTTCATTAATAACGGGTTTATTGATTATCATCCTTCTTGTGTACGCAACGCTTCCTGTTGCTACAAATCTTTGCAACAACTTCTCGAAGGTTTCTTGGCTTTCTCTCAATATCTGGATATCTTTCAGCATATAGTCGGCTCGAGAGGAGGCAATTTCTTGCACATTCATCCAGTATAAAAATCATATTTACCATTTCTAAAGTTGTAAATAATTTTATTTGGCTGTCATAGTGATAATCTAAACAAACGCTTCGTTTGCGGACCCTGTATGTAAAGTACGTTTCAGGAAATTTGGATACGACTTAATGATTTCCTGGGTCGGTCCCATTGTGTCGACAAGAGCTTGGCAATAAACAAGTGAAGTATGAAGGGACGGACTAAGGAAAACAAGTAATGATATGATTATAATAATGTAATAAACAATTTTTTTAAATATTACTAGTCATATTTATTTACATTTATAATGTCATTCTATAGATAGTTCTCTTTCACTATCGCTATCCTCATCAAAATTAATTATAATTGGATTAATTATACGATCCAGACTAATATACGAATTTTCCACAGTTATTACGTGACGGACTGAATTTTTCCAACTACCTGGGGGAATATCATTAAAGCATTTTCGTATTAATTCTACAACACTAGAACTTAAAGTCGGAGAAACATTTTCAGACCTAACCAGTGATTTTAACTGGTGCCACATATGCTCTATGGGGTTTAATATGCAATTACAGGGTGGGAGCCGTAGCACTGTATGTCCAATTTCTTCTGCCGATGTGTCACAAACATATACTTTTTTTATACAAAATGTCTTTAAAACTTCTAAAAGATCACTTTTTTATAACTTTCTTCAAAATATAGTATAGTTCTGAATCTCCAATTTTGTATTATTTGAGCTTGGAGCTTTATGTAATTGGCGACTGTGATAGCTCGCATTGCCTATTACTATCACGCTATTCTGAGGAATGTTTGGTAAAAGACAATTCTTGAACCATTCCTCAAAAACTAACAAATATTACCACAAAAAGATATTTAAATATAAATTAAGCAACCTAACCTACCTGATGTGCCTATATTTAATTATATAATTATTACAATCCGGTCCTTTCCACATAAATAATGGGATGGCCCCAGGTACTTTTACTGCAGTGTTTAAGTTATATCCATTTTTCGTGAAACAATCTTTACCAGAAATGCCATAAGCAGGTATACATGAATAGAAAAAAATATTTAGCCACGTGTCAGATTAATAAATCCTTGCAATGTGCCGTGACATTACAATGTTGTCTTGCAAGGAAAAACAAGACACAATATTTATTAATAAGGGTAACAGATCGGCGAAAAAAATCACCTTTAACTGGTTTTAAAAATATTCATTTTGTAATTACGGAAATAATATACCTTACTGACCTTATGTTCTTCCTTCCGAAATATTGAAAATTATATGGCTAAATGCACGTGGTGTTTTTACGTCTGCAGAGTCACGTAGACATTGGAAAGTAAGTGAGTCACCTTGTGCAAATTCGACAATGCAGTTTTTTTTTGGATCATATTGTACTATGGATTTAACAAGTGCTTAATAATTCTTTTCTTCAGCAGGTTGATCTTTCAGCATTCTAGTAGGCAAAAAAAACGAGACGAAAGTCAGTTACTCTCGTTTAATTCGGTAGTATTTATTAAATTTACTACTATTTATTAATTCTTTCGGTCAATGTCAATGAATTAATTTTAAAAATATACCTCAAGCAAAAATAAATATAATAAAATTTCCGTCATATATGTTATTTTTTTTATGCAAATAGGAAATATATAAACGACGTTCAAGTTCATCGTAAATATGAGTTTTTGCTGTAATCATGCAAGTAATCGATACAAACTTTGGGGAATTACCTAAAGTATACTAGCACACAAAAAATTAACTATTTTCCTTAAGCCTATAAGTTGTCTATACTCTTATATTCCCTAGTATCGAAGAAAGACTCAAGTTATTCACTGTAATGATATCGGCCCTTGTAAGGGGATGAGTGAAGCTAGCTAAAAGTCTTTGTTCGGGTTTGTTCGTTCATCATGATTTATCCTCTTCTTTCGATTAAGTGGCAATTTAAATGCATTAATTTGCGATTCCTCTCCACACACCCTGTACACGGGTTTGACTATGAAGGGTTTTACCACGAGCATATTCATTCATTACACAGTTTTAAAACAACGAACACTTTAAAAAAACACAATTTAACACAATATAATAACTCTTGCCCTTCTTATCACTACGCAACTGATGAAGCATATTTGACATCGCCGAACAACCACGCCGGCACAATGGGCGTGTCACCACACGCGTGTCGTCATCCTCTGTCTGGGATTTAACATATCAAATTAGCCCTAGCCACCTGTTACCCATGGTTACCGTTGATATTGCACCATGTTGCCTTTTTTTAAATTAGAAGTACTTTAAAAAAAATATTTTATTTTGCATTTAAATATTAAAATAAATAGTATGAAAAGAAAGTTGAAACAATAATAGAATACTAGTTTATTATATACTCATGACATTTTATTTTAAATGGTAAATTTAATTTTAGGGTTTTTTGGTAACATATTGTTAAATTAAAATTTAATATATGTGACAACATTGTTAACCCAAGAAATTTGCTTGCCCGCATCCCTTTTGTAGCTATAGATGACCTTGTCGACCTGTACTTCATAGTGCTGACTTTGTGACACCCTTTAGGCAGGGGCGTGTCGTGAGATATTTAAAGGAAGGCAAGCAAATTTTATAAGCCTATATATTGCACGTACATTTTAGTTATTCTATT
Organism: Barypeithes pellucidus; assembly: GCA_963991005.1. Lineage (NCBI taxonomy): Eukaryota > Metazoa > Arthropoda > Insecta > Coleoptera > Curculionidae > Barypeithes > Barypeithes pellucidus. The sequence continues at coordinate 41,643,268 of OZ022559.1, forward strand.
TGTTTGTTTCCACAAAATAGATTGAAACGTCGTAACATGGAAGTTCGTTCTATATTATAGTTCCTTGAATAAAGTTTTTGTCCATTATTTAGTTGTTAAATTCTTTCCAATATTTAGACTTTAAGTGTAGAAATTTTAGGCAGATTTGGGTACCTGAGTTCATCTACTTTAGAACCAAGACACAAACTTGTTGACCAGTGTTATTTATTCCTTAAAGTCATTTACCTTGTTTAACGGGTATCGCTTGGTACCCACCATAAGGCAAACCAGATCACAAATATCTCATTGCATGAATATTTACATATTATGTGTGATTTTATTCTAGATGAAGGCCAAGTTTGCCGTTGGAAAATCCAAGGCTCCATAGGATGCTGTAAATAACTCACAAAAATGTACTTAATTGTGGAATTAAAGCTCTCTAGAATAGTGTTTTCATTAGCACAATTAACGGAACATATAGCCAACAGCGGATACTTGTTATAAAATAAGCACATACTAATTATTTATTTTTTTGATATTATAAACCAATTTGTAACTATCATATTTGTTTATTTTTTTAGTCCCACACAATTTTGGTAATATTTGGCTTCAATGTCTATTATTAAATAATTTTAGGTACCGTAGAACGGGGTGGCTTTGATAAATTTTAACCTTCTTTTCTACGTAGTTTTTTAAACAATTCTTTAAAATTTACAAAAAAACTAGATATATATGCAATTTTATCTACACTTTCAGTTTCTGCTTCAAATTATTTACCAAATTCAATGGGTTTTGAGAAAAAAATTATAAATATACCTATCAAAGTCTCCCATCGATATGGGGTGACTTTGATACCATGATTTAAAATGCATTAAAAGGTATACCCAGTTAGTTGACTTATCAATGTCGCCCGAAATTAAAATTGACCAAGCCAGTTTTAAGATATTCATTATTTTATTTGTGGGGTGACTTTGATAGTAATAAAAATGAATAAATTGCGAACATTTTTTTATTGGTGTAAGAGAATCTAAAGAAATAACCAATATTTAACAGACTAAAATATTTTTAATACTTATACAAAATAAATAGTTGTACAAAAATGCATACACAAATAGGAACAATAAACAACAACAAACCAAAGGGACAAGTAGTTATAAAAGAAAGTCAATGTTTTACTGTTCTCTTACATCTAGTTCGCTATTAAAACGGCATTTGGATATTCTATCCCCTATTTTCTCAATCATGGGCGTGGGTAAAATTGCTTTTATGTTCTCAAGGGAAACTGTAAAAATATCATCTTCAACAATTTTAAAAATCGTCTTGGTCGTGTCTAATGATTTAAGACCAGTAACTTGGAACTCGTCAAATTTTAATTTTGCTCGGATTATTCCGGCATAAATATAACTTGTGCACTTTCGTTTTCCCGACAAAATGTTTACTAGTATGGTTCCAGGAATTAACTTGGGCAAAACTGGTTCGGCATAATCAGGTTCAGTTAAGGTATTTTCAGTTTCTAGATCTTCGTTTTCGTTGTAATCTAAATAGTCCGGTTCTACTTCACTGTCAGAGGAAGACTTTTCTGCTTCTTTTCTATAACTGACAACACTTTTGCCTGGTTGAACTTCCATTTTTTTCTTTTTAATCTGTCTCTTAGCAATAGCGTCATTGGATTTTTTTACTTTTAAATATTCAGTTAGGCTGTCATTCATGACAGATTCTATATTTACATCATCTGTAACATTGGAGGCCACAAGTTTGCATAGAACTTTATATGGATTAAAAGGCATAATGCCCGCAAGCTTCAAATCCATAAATTAATACCCTTTTTATGGCACATGTTTCGTGATCTCCAATTTTGTGTTCAGTTTTCGCACTCTTTAAAGCCATGGTGTCCAGGCAGCGCTTTAAAAGTGATGGGTTTGTTCGGGTTTGTATCAAAGTCACCCCACAAAATGTATCAAAGTCACCCCTGCGGCATAAATCTAAATATTTAAAAAAAAAAAATCATTCTTTATAGATATATTAATACTAAAATATAGCTGATAGATCATGCTAACGATCTGTATAAAAATGATTACCTTTTGTTTACTGATCACACCTTATACACTTAAATTTGGTCGGAAACTACTTCTAACGGCTATTAGCACACACTTTTAGTCCGTCATTTGCATAATTCAAATACATAAATCGGCGATTTAAACGCCCGCTAGCGGTTCCCAAATAACCAACCTACCATAATGCTTCAACCATTTGGTTATGACCAACGCTGTATAGGTTCCCTAATATAAAATCTAAAATTTTAGGAAAATTATCAATGACACCCCGTAAAATCAAAGTCACCCCGTTCTACGGTAGTTTGTTTTTGGGTTTCGGTCACTTTGAAATGAAATTTCAATATTTGGTTAACGTTTTGCTTTATATAGAAAGAAGCAATATTTTTGACGAGGTTAGTGACAACATTCTTATTTTATGTTAATATTAGTTTGTATAAAATGTTCATTTATATATTTTTTCATTTCATTTTATACAAACTAATATTAACATAAAATAAGAATTTTGTCACTAACACCGTCAAAAATATTGCTTCTTTTTACTTTATTTATACGCCTTTTTTCTTTATTACAAATAGTTCTGACGATGGATTAGCATAATAAACCAAAACGTTAACCAAATATTGGAATTTTAGTTCAAAGTGACCGAAACCCAAAAACAAAATACCTACAATTTGAAAAAACGGCCAAGAAAACAAAACTATAATTATTAAATAATATTATTTCCCAAGAATTATACGACGTATTATTTTTGGCGCAATTATTTCACACGTATTTTCGTAATTTATTGATTGATTTAATTGATTTGTTGTTGGTTTTTTTCTTAAGAATATCACTGCCTTATTTTGGTTAAAAAAGTAACGCGTGTTATAAAACTGTTGTGTTTTTTACGATAATTCAGAACTGTGGAGTATACTTGGCATTACAAGTTATTACAGATACAGCCAAATGGAAGTCTCATGTCTGTTTTGTTTCATTTCTTTATCGCTATTATTTCACGAAATACAAAATTTTTATATTAAATGTGCCTACATTTTTTATTTAAAAAATAACAACACAGCAAAATGGACGAATTGCTTTAATAATCTCAACAACAATAAATAACACTAAAAAATATCAAAAATTGAAAGCAAATAAAGAGTCAGTATCAGGTGGTTCCACCCCTATCACGAATGGCCTCGCATCGCTTGTGATTCATACTTAAAATTAAAATCATTCTAATCTAAGCAATTCCAAAATTCGATGATCCGTTCGCCCAATTCTTGTTAGTTTTGAGATTGTCATTCTCGCTTCTTGCCTACAATAAAATCTCAAATATGTTCAATGGAATTCAGGTCGCGACTTTTAAATAAAAAATTTAGGCACATTTAATAAAAGTTGCCTATTTCATGAAGTAACAGAGGAAAACAAATGATTCAAAAAGAAAATGTAAATGGAACATTAAGCTGTATCTGAAATAATATCCAATACCTATTATACTTCACAGGCAAGGGCGTCGTTTTGGAGGGGCACGACAGGGCACTTGCCTCCCCCCCCCCTCAAAATAAAGGAAAGGTCATAAAGTAAATGTCGAATCACTGGCCGAATGACAGACCTGCCAAAGACAAAAAAAATGTAAAATTTACTTCACGAATTACTTCACATCAGTTAATTTAATTTTTTCTTCCGTCTCAGTCGAGAGAAGTTTTTTTTTTGGTTAAAATGAATCAAAACATATACGGGAAATACAAAATACAACCGGCCAGGATACTCAGGAGATCTCGTTGTAGTATTAACAAATAATGCAGTTTTTTCGATGAAATTGTTGCGTATTTGGCATTACAACAGTAGGATACCATTAAAATACAAATAAACATACTATAATACAATAATAAATATATTATTTGCGCACCCTGTTTCCGCAAAAAATCATTTACGTGATTATTTAGCATTTACAAATCCGATCATATTCTTCTATTTGTAAATGAGCATCACTTAACTGGTTAGAAAAATATTCTTATTTTTGCAAACAGAATAATGCAATCGGTCAATGGCTAGTTGGTCAGCAACTTATGGACAGCAAACATTGCTGAATCGTGACAGTGCCCTGGGAAACCATGTGAAAACCCGCCCCCGCTACACCTTTTGTAGTCGATTTCCTTCTGTATTCGGCAAAAGAAAACACACGAAAGTTACAAAAATTGACAGTGCCCCGGGACCTCTGAAGTAAACTGCTTCTAGACATGTTTGTTTCTACTGACCAATTGTAAACTCTTGCTGACCAAGTAATCATTTCGCAGCTCGACTGTTGATAACGGCAAACCATTTAATTACTTCTCTTTGTAAAATGTCACACCTTGACGCTTCAATAATTCTAGTCCCAGGATGACAGTGGTGCCATATTGTGATTAAGCTCCATTTATTAAAGATCTGGTCGAAAAAGGGTTTTTAGACCTCATACGGCTTGTCGATTGTAGATAAGAAAAAAGTAGTAATAACCTTTCTTGTGCGAAATTTAATGATCTATAACATTTGTAAAAAACTTTTTTCCATATTATTTTTCGCTTAAGAGTTATAGACCAGAAAATTATTTTTAAAACCATTTGAAGGGTTTTTTTAACTCTTGTGCAAGGGATAGACTTAACATAGTAGTCAAATGTTCTTTCACATTATAAAGTCTGCCTTCCTTGAAAAATGCAGCTTTCTAACTAAAATTTCTTTTTAAGGGCTTCGTTTATTGGACTATAATCAATGTTTCTTAAAATAAATATGGAGTTATTTTTTTGTTTATTTTTGGCTTACTCTTTTTGTATACAGGGTGACAATTTAAAAACTTGAAATGGCCATATATTAGAAACGAAAAACTGAAGAAAAAAACGCAAAAAACAGTTTCTATAAAACGAAGGGGGAACAAAAACAAGCGTATTAGCCCACCCCTATCTGCAACCCCTTGGACAGGGTGAGATAAACCCTTAAAATCTTAAATAGAAAGGGGGTCGAGTGATACATCATTTTGAAGCTCTTGAAAAATGCTTTCCAATGGTACCATAGAAAGGTACATTTCAGGAAATTCTTCTCTGTTTATTAAGGAAAACAATAAATGAAAAGACAATTTTGAAATTTTTTATTATTAGTTAATTAAATGTTCAAAATGATTTCTGTTGTTTTGAAGACAATAATAAAGCCTACTTTCAAATTCTTCACGTACATTTGCAAAGGTTTCTCTGGATATAGCACGGCATTCTTGAACTATTCTATGCTGAAGTTGCTCTAGTGACTCAGGTTGCGTTTTAAAAACCACAGATTTTAGGTGACCCCACAAAAAGAAGTCAAGAGGTGTTAGGTCCGGGGATCTAGGTGGCCATTCAACAGGACCTCTTCTTCCAATCCACTGGTTGGGATAATTATCATCCAACCACTGCCTAACGGGAACTACATAATGCGGAGGTGCTCCATCCTGTTGGAAATGTAGTAAGCGTTCTTCTAAAGATAAATTTCCGAGTATGTCCCTCTGATTTTCTAATTCTCGCACTATTAGTGGTTCGATAGACCTCTGTAGCATTTCAGCATACCTGTCGCCATTTAAATTTCCTTGTATAAATATTGGGCCGATAATACCATCTCCCAATATACCAGCCCAAACATTAATTTTCTGGGGGTACTGGGTATGCCCTTCTCTAAATACGTGGGGGTTCTCGTCATTCCAGTAACGACAGTTTTGCTTATTAATATGCCCATTTAAATAAAAGGTACACTCATCACTGAAGCTAATATTTTTAACTAGTCAAGGTTCTGTCATTATTTCACAAAACTGTATTCTTCTGTCAGGGTCGTCGTCACCAAGTTCTTGCAGTATGTGCAGTTTATAGGGATAGAACTTATGAATTTTAAGTACCTTTTTTATTGATTCACGAGATAATCCAGTTGCTACAGCTGCTTGACGAGTTGATAAAGTTGAATTCATTGCAAACTGCCCCAGAATTTCAATTTGCGCTGCTTCGTCGGCTAGTCTCGGTTGAGTTCTCTTTATATTCGCGACAGAACCAGTTTCTTTAAATTTGGCTACTAGTTGGCGAACATACTCCGGGCTTACATTTTGACCTGGATGCCTTTCGTTAAAACGTTGAGCTGTTCTTAAAAAACATTGATCCTGGGAACCATAAATGAAAATAATTTCTACCCGTTCAGCTGTGCTGTACACCATTGTTAAAGATAAGAATTGTTGCTTTTCGTTTAAACTGAACCGAAAGTTAACTGTTCTTAAAATAATAATACTAGTAGAAGTTACCTTTAAGGTAAATTCTGTGATAATAAAATGCGAATATTTATAAACAATTTTTTTTTTTTCGACAAAAAAAAAATAGCAAATAAACCAAAACGAAATACCGAGGCTTAAACTGTTTAGAATTCTTAAGATATCTCTTAAAATGCCAGAATATTGGTAGCAATCATTTTGAACATTTAATTAACTAATATTAAAAAGTTCAAAAATGTCTTTTCATTTATTGTTTTCCTTAATAAACAGAGAAGAATTTCGTGAAATGTACCTTTCTATGGTACTATTGGAAAGCATTTTTCAAGAGCTTCAAAATGATGTATCACTCGACCCCCTTTCTATTTAAGATTTTAAGGGTTTATCTCACCCTGTCCAAGGGGTTGCAGATAGGGGTGGGCTAATACGCTTTTTTTGTTCTCCCTTCGTTTTATAGAAACTGTTTGCGTTTTTTTCTTCAGTTTTTCGTTTCTAATATATGGTCATTTCAAGTTTTCAAATTGTCACCCTGTCTATGTAGGTTGTAAAACCGGGATCGTTTTAAAAGTTCTGAAAATTCTTCAGAAAATGGAAAACTCTCGTTCGTCGTGTTGTGACTTAAGTAAAAATGTCGCGCTTTTTAAATTAAATATAACGAGAATTCGTCAAAATTTATCTATTTAGCATTCTGGTTTTTAAGTTTATAAAATTACCAATTTTATAATTGCCACCCCCTACAAAGCTTTCTAACAACGCCCATGTCCACAGGGTGTTTTAAATTCTCGTAAAAAATCAGAACAGTTTTATACTAACCCGGTATAATACTAATGTTAGATATATTTTTAACAATAAAGGCAGAGTGATATTCTTAAGAAAAGCAAGCACCTACAATTAGAAAAAAAAATCAATTAAAATGACCAACAAATTTTGCAAATATCTACATAGCATCAAAGTTGAGACACATTTTTGCTTGTGGGTTAAATAAGTTGCGCAGTGGATTTTCACAGAGGAGAATTTCTAGTCAAAGCTTTTTGATATTTTGAGCCAATAGACATAGATACAGAGCGATTTACAGGAATCCCCAAATAAAGATTGGAAATATGCCTTTTTATGATTTAGTTACCGCAAAAGTCAAGATATAACGAATATTTTGACATGGAATGGTAATTAAATAAATAATAAAATTATAATCAAAATATTAAGAAATTTGGCTGTTCAATTTGGTATACAGAATTTCTCCTATGACACTTTTAGAAATATTAACAAACCCAAAAGAATTCGTATAGGTAAGTAAAGTCCGATGACTTCATCTTCTTGAAATAAAAAATTTCATAATAAAATATGTTTAGCCGAATAAATACAGGTATTCTGCATAATATATTAAAATGTTGTGATTTAATTTTTTAGAGAAAGAATTAAAATATAATATTATCTTAAAGATTTCATTCTTGTTCTCGATACCACTTGAATAAATAACAGGAAAATCGAGTTTTTTACCATAAAACGTACATTTTTATCAAATTTCTCTACCATAAAATTATCAAAATACAATAGCCCGACAATTTAACAAATACAACCACTTTCTTCCCACCGATGCCGATGTTTTAATAAAATTCTGAAGTAACACCGAACTTTCCATTTCTTTTAATTATCGAATTAGCATATGTATCTGTGATTTATGTAGCACCGAGCTTTTGTTAAAATGTTAATATTGCCAAAATTTCAAGATCGAATTCTATTTCCCATGTTAGATAATAAATTAACAGGAAATAACCTTCGCAGGTCAATGTTAGATCCTATGTGAAAATAGCAAGTTCTAAAAAAACAAAAATAAACTAGTTTATTAATGTAAATTTAAAAGGTCAAAAATAGTTATGTCACGGACATAAAAAAAAATCAATCAGAAGGTATTAAAAGCATAAGCGAGCAAAAATATTAATGAAGATAATTTTATTTTCCATCCCAATATCTCAATATACAGGGTGTCCGCTAATTAATGGGACAAGTAAAAATATTACGATTTAATTATACTTAGCTATATCCGAAAGTTGATATTAACTGAGATACAGGGTGTTAAAGTTAAAACTTCATTGTTGATTTTCTCTAATAACTTTAACAGAAACCAACGGATTTTTACAAAAGTTGGCTATTATAGTTTTTTAGGTCATAACTTTTTTGTACCTCAGTGTATTTAAGTTTTTAATAAAAATAATACTTTTCTCATATTTATTACGTAAAAAGGTATAGTAATTTCAGGTCGCCCAAAGTTACCGTTTCGGAGATATTTGCATTTAAATTGTTTAGTGCAGTGCCCATTTACTATTAATTTGCAAACAAATTTTATTCTCAAAGTAACCTATGAGAAAACAAATGAATTTAGAGATGCTGTTACTATGGAACAGAAAACGTTTCATTTTTGAGTTAATCGTAAGTTTGTGTTTTCATTGCTGTTAGTTTCTTTCGACACGATATTTTCTAGGGTAAAAGTTATTTTAATTAAAGTAAGTTAAAGAACAATCCAATTGTTGTATTTATTATTCCCAATTACCATTACTAGAACATTAATTATGATGTAAAAGTTAATTGGTAAGAAGTAACAAAATAGTATTTGCTTGCCTGAGCTAACACACTAAGCAATTTAGCTGCAAATATCCCCGAAACGGTAAGTTTGGGCGACCTGAAATTAGTATACCTTTTTTACGTAATAAATATGAGAAAAGTATTATTTTCATTAAATAGTTAAATACACTGAGGCGCAAAAAGTTATGATATACAAGATGTAACAAATCCGTATTTCATCATTAGAGTTTCGAAAATGATAAGACATACGAAGTCGGTTAAATTGGGGCAAAATTGTATAATTTTTGGACCTATAATATGCCGCCAAAAATTCTAAAATAAATATAGGGGCTTTCAAAATATTGGGAAAAATCTAAAACTTTGCGTTTCGGCTTTTATTTTTTCCTAACTTTGTTCAAAGAGATGTCCAAAAATAAATGCCACTTTCTCATAGCTACTATTCACCACAAGATGCGACGTTTCGTCGCAACTTAATTTTTTTATATACGGACCTGGATTGGTTTGTTTGTTGTTATCAAAGAGAAACTAAATCTGCGTTCAGCGGTATACATCACTTATTGGTTTCCCAACGTTTTGTTCCTTGAATTGACCATCTTCATTAAAATACCCCTAGTACGTTCCGATAATTTACTTTTTTTTTAAATTCGGTATAATTCGAATATGTAAAATTCAATGTATTTTTCAAAGGTCTTAAGAGAGTGCTGACTTTAACAGTCAAATTTAATTTGTATTTGTTGTATTTAAGTGGAAATTTGATAAAACTATTAGTTTGAAATAAAAAAAACAGTATTAGTATGTAACAATAATAATTAAGGAGAGAAAAAACAATAATAATAGTTTTAAACTCTTCAGTTTGTTCGAAACAAAAGTCAATTACAGAAACGCACTAGGGATATTTTAACGTAGATTAAGGTCCTAGGAAACTGGCCATAACTTATACACAGCATTTTTTACTGCGGTGCAAAAATAGGGCTTAACCCGGAAATAAAAACGTTATCCGTCTTCGGGAGACAATCCGCCGTATATACATTTTTATTCTAATTGAGGACGAATATCCGTTTTTAAAGCTGAATTACATAGAGTTTTTTAAATTTTAAATTTAGAATTATAGAAATGATATTTGAGAAAGTATGACAAAATTTCTGTTTTTTTTTTGGTTCCATTAATTTATTACTAAACATTCCAAAACTTGAAACTCTAGGTAACTGAGTCCCAACATTTGCCAACTGATAATGCGTAAATTATAATAATAAAAATACTTTTACATTCTCGCTGTACACAATTGAACCGCGAGTATATTTGCTTTGAGTTTAAGTTTCAAATCAAAATTAGCAGGTTACAGTTTTTGAAAAACTTAGAAGAAAAGATGATAACATAATCAGAAAACCAATTCTATTTACAATTTTTACTACGGCAGCAAAGAAATACCTACATACATAGGGGACAATAAAAAAAATAGCTATTACAGAAAAATTGATTTTGCTGGGTACCAATATCATTGCTGTAGTAGTAAAGTTGCTTTATAAATATTATGCTGCAGTCACAGCAAAGGAAAATTCTTATGCTTGCAAAGCCACACACAAGTTTTTTTTTATTCACAGTAAAATGAATTTATGTCCCTGTATATGTATATATAATATTTCAAGATTTATTTAGCTGTCATTCTAAAGTAAATATTTCTAAAAGAGCAAAAATAGTTTCTACTGTCATAAGAAATCAATATACGGTGGCCCATCGAAAACAGTTCAGCAAGGTTTACGGCTGTGTACGTGAAAATAAAAAAAACCTCGGATCCGTAAACTTGTGTTTTCAGGGGGACACGTTTCACTATTAATTTCATCCCTGTAACCTCAACCCCCCTAACCAGGGCGGCTACTGCCCTTGTTTTTTCAAATGGGAATGGGTATGTTGTGATACATCTTTCTAAAGGGCATTAAATTATCTTTAAACTGGCGCTTTATTTTGTAAATTTGAACTACGCGCCGCCGAGAAATTGCGTTTTGAAAAATGTAATTTTATTGAGTAGTAATAAATAAGTATAATTATCTTATTAAATGTTGAAAATGTCCGCCATTCACCTCCATACAATAGTATAACAACTGTTCAAAGTGTTCTCGGACATTGTGGAGAACATCTGGTGTAATTTGTTGACATTCATTAATAATGCGGTTCCGTAAATATTCTAAGGATTCTAAGGAGGGTTGGGTGGCATAAATTTTGGATTTTAGATGTCCCCACAAGAAGAAATCAAGGGGAGATAAATCGGGCGATCTCGCGAGCTATTCAATACCACCCCTAATTCCAATTCATCTACCAGGAAACGTTTCATCAAGAAAGTAGCGTACGGGTAATGCATAATGGGCGGGTTTGTTCGGGTTTATTTAAATATTCGATTTTCTTCCTGAAAACGTTGATCGTTTTCCATAATTTTCATCAGCGCTGGGTTGACAGCATTTTCCAACAAGTCCAAATAAGTATCTCCATTTAAATTTCCCGGTAAGAAAAATGGTCCAATTATGTGATCACCGAAAATACCAGCCCAAACGTTTAATTTCTGAGGATTTTGAGTATGAACCTCGTGGTAAATCCTTGGATTCGTGTCGGACCAGTAACGACAGTTATGTCGATTGACAGTGTGATTAAGAAAAAAAGAACATTCGTCTGAGACGCAACGGTATTTCAGATAATTTAATACTTGCTCTGACATTACTTCACAAAAGTGTAACCGGCGGTCATTATCATCTTCATGCAATTCTTGGCGAAGTTGAATTTTGTATGGATGCCCTTTATAATGTTTCAGAATTCTCTGTACAGCGGTCCGCGAAATTCCCGTTACATCAGACATTTTTCTGGTACTTAATGTTGGATTCATACTAACTTGACACAGAACAGCTACTTCTACTGCTTCATTTCTTACCGGATTTTCAATGATCCTTTTTTTATTTGCCACTGAACCAGTTTGCCGAAATTTTGCCACTAATTCTAGGATGTACCCATGATGTACGTGTCTATCTGGATGTCTATCATTAAACAAGGTTGCCGTTATTCTTGCACATTGATTGTTTATAAAATACAATTCAATAATGTCCACTCTCTCCTCAATAGAATAAACTATTTTTATGTCACGATCAAATCAAAAGAAAATAATATCGCAGAAATAACGTATGTAGATTTGGATCAACTACTTTACTGAAGATAAACTTGAATTGACTGATACTTATTACTTTAAAAACATGTTTACGCACAAACCTGTATACTTGATAAGAGGTGCAGTGAAATGTTTCAAATTCCGTTGCTCGGCGGCGCGTAGCTCAAATTTACAAAACGAAGCGCCATTTTAAAGAGAATTTAATGCCCTTTAAAAAGATGTATCACAACATACCCATTCTCATTTGAAAAACAAGGGCAGTAGCCGCTCCGCTAGGGAGGTTGAGGTTACAGTAATGAAATTAATAGTGAAACGTGTCTCCCTGAAAACACAAGTTTACGGGTACGAAGTTTTTTTTTAAATTGTCACTTACACAGCCGTAAACCTTGTCGGACTGTTTTCGATGGGCCACCCTGTATACTATCCTAGTCAAAATAATCTTAGTAAATATTTTTTGGCTAGAGCTCAGTGTAGTTCCATTGGCAGTAGATATCCTTTGATGATTGAGAATCCCCCTATTTTCCTTATTCACTTCACATATTTTCAACAACATATTTATTTAAAAAAATATATTGATAAAACGTCATATTTATGTATACGCGTCCTTCTAGAAAGTAGGTTTAACGTCAAAGAGCGTTTACGCAAACATGAACCCATGTTAACATAGAAATATAGGATCTAACAACAGTTTATAGATTTTTCATAAACAAAGTGACAGTCACTGTGCCAACAATAATATTTATTTTCCGATTGCAATTTTCTTTAAGCGGAAACATTTTGACGCAAATGATTAGGTACTTAATTAATTTTCCACTCAGTAATAAACAATATTTATGAATGTTTGTACTTAAATATGACGTCTTATTACTTATTACATTACTGTTATTAGTTGGTTTAGTTTACCTGCAAAATTATATTGCAATAAAAAGCCAACAAAATCTCGTGACGCGGGAAGGCCATTGCCAATGTCACAAAGCAGCGAATGATGCGGAAGCGTAACGTAGGTCAAGGCATCATATCACATGAGATAAAAATAACTAGGTAGTTAAAAAATCCACGTGTTTGGTATAAGAGAATGATTTTTTTATTGAGGAAATTTTGATTCACGGAACAATCTGAAATTATTTAGTGACCAAAAGTTTCCCCGGCCAACAAACAAAATTATAAATATGTTTGCATATCTTTGTTCGCACGGAAAGAAAGACTTGACTCTATATGTGACTGGAATAGCAAAATTTTAACCTACATTTTGAGTAACAATATATATAATGAAACATTACATTACGTTAACATTACAGAACCTGATATAGTCATGGCAGGACACGCAATCCCACTAGCTTCATCTATTAATTTGATAGACGTCAATCTGGGAGGAAATATGTCTTGGCATAACCACGTTGTGGCAATCGCCAAGATAGCTTCTCAGAAACTTGATGTACTCTTCCGAGCCAGAAAGTTGTACACACCTCAACAACTTTTAACACTATACAAAGCCCAGATTCGACCATCACTAGATTACTGCTCTCATGTCTGGAGCTCTGCACCCAAACATACTCCTCGGCTACTGGATTCCATCGAATGGAGGGCCATTCGTCTGATTGAAGACCACGAGCTGACAAAGCCTAGAACATCGATGGCAGGTTGGGGATTTGACTCTCTTTTACAGATGTTTTCATGGAAAGTGCTCGGCTGACCTTGCCCTCGTAATTCCGCCCAGAGCGGTGAATGGCAGAAATACACGACGAACCACTGCTGCCCATCCATATGTGGTTGAGCTTAGTACTCCTCGAACTTCTTAGATAATGAATTCTTTCATCTGGAGGACTTCATCCTTATCGATCTTCCCGAGGTCGTTTTTCCCAACGAATATAACCTCCAACGATTCAAAACCAACGTGAATCGCTTTTTGCGCACACGCACCACTCCCAGAGTGCCCTAAAGGATTTTTCTTATAGTGCTTGTGTTTGACCTTAAAAAAAACAAAAAAAAAATAAATTAAGTTAAAATGAATAATTGACGGTGGACTATTTAAGAAATAACTTTAGCTCTTTGAGTTTGAAGCAAAAAATTGAAGTGAAGAATGCGGGAACACCTAAACCCGAAATTAATTTAACGCAGACCACAAAGGTAACCTAGGGACTTTATTAGAACGTTTAAAAATGAAATATATGAAAAAAAATTTATTGAGGGTATTCCAAACCTAATGAGGCTGTTATAGATCAATTTTCTACAATTAAGAACCGAAGAGAGGACTTTACGTTTAAGCACTATTGTGTAGGGTCGATAAATGTTGTGTATTTCGATAAATGATACTCGATATGATTTTAAACCATTTTATTTAAGGATTTAAACTAAAAAACACTGAAAATATGAAGATTTCCAACTTGTCAGTATCGTGGCTCGACTCGTTCTAATCATAAAACAGTTAACTACTGTTCTCGTCTTGGTTGCGCCTAATGACGTAGCCGTAGATGGCGTAGTGGTACTAGACATCATTCGGTTTTCTTGATAACTGGTAGATGGCGGTAGTAGTATTGGACATCATTCGGTTTTCTTGATAGCTCGTAGATTGCTTTAGTAGTATTAGTAGTGGACTGTATAAATATTGTTACGAGGGTTGCATGCGACGACGTTAAGATCCGACAGCTATACACACTAAGAAAACCTTTCCTATTTTTCCAAAAGTTGTATTTCCTTGTGTAAAATTAAAAAATAATTTTTATTTATTTTTTAATTTTACACAAGGAAATACAACTTTTGGAAAATAGGAAAGGTTTTCTTAGTATTGTCTAACGCATTTTCTTATTACTTTTTTTCTTTCTACATTTAAAACGCTTAGAAAAATTTCACCATACTTGTGAACCCTCTCATCATGGGTCACGAGCCGCCACTGCATGATAAGTCAAAAACTACACAATAATATGAGTTATATGGTAGTTACGGTCATAAGGCTTAGCACGGCGGGATAATAGTCGTCAGTAAAGTGTACCATACATTTTAAAATATTTGACTTACATTCGTCAAAATTAATATATTTTAGTATTAACTTGACTGTACTAAATTGATTAGAAACACGAAAATCTATACCAGAATATTTTAGTATCACGCATGTTTTAAAGACCTTATTTAGGTATCTTTACACTTACAATCATTTCGCGCGATTTTAAACGGTACGTGCCAATTCCGCGTGCCAGCGATGCTCCAAGTACATGGAGTTCCAGCATGCCAAATTTACATTTATACAGGGGCACTTTCGCGCGCGATTTGAACATCTCGTAGTAATACCACGGGAAAAAATGTAAGTGTGAAGGTCCCTCTATAAATATTATTCACTTATACTTTAACATACTATTGTCTTTTTTCTGTCTGTTAATATTTGGGAATATTTTTCACAATTACATTAGTACGAGGAAGTAATTCGTAATAATATGCAGATGGTATACGATGCATATTATTGCATAAATAACAATCGCACCAGTTTTTAAAATACTATTTTACCGTCAAATACACAAACTGCAAAATTACCAACAGAATGATATGAACAATATATCATGATGTTTTTGACCAAATGGTGAACATACCACAAAAAACTCGTCAGCAAAATAATCCACAAACTTTTATTTTATAAATACCTACACGTTTGCTCCATCACATTGCTTCAAGACCAACAACATCCTTATATACGGTTTGTAAGTGTTGTAAACAGATGTCAGCATCAGTCCAGAAGAAAGAAAAATGAGAAAATAATAATTGTTATCTTTTACAGGATCACAATAAAATTATATTCATGTACTTAAATAATTATTTTTAAATGTTGAAACGAGTACACGGAACTACCAAAAAAAAAACATTAAAAAAATAATAGCTGATGACTGATCTACCGTGGGAGTCAAAATAATGTATATTTTTATTCCAGTATTATCTTGATATGGGAAAATTTTGGAATAAGTTCTTTTTAAGACAACCATCTTGAACTATGTAATTTGTTAATTTTAATGCAATAGGAATATGCACGGTATGTCCAAAAGAGTTACCATATTATTCTTTTCTAAATAATTTTATTGTTTACAATCATGTTTAAACCAAATTTGCAGGAATTATACCAAAGTATAATAAGTTCTCGCAAAATTAATTTAAAAGTAATAAGATAGAATTACAATATCATACAGGACAGGTTAAAATCAGAAGTTAATTTAAACAAGTCGCAAGAATAAGATCCGTAGTTGTGAATAGGGGTGGGCAATATTGAGCGATATATTGATATATTTATCGACATGTCGACTTTTTTTCGATATAGATATCGATATTTTATCCACACCTAGTTGTAGCCAAAATAATAGCGCAATCATTAGAAAAGACGTTTACAGAAATGCATTGAGCAAACCAGAGGTCATATTGAACACTTGTCAATTCTGTTACATTTTATCAAATTGTAGCCATAGCCAACTGACTAAGTGATGTTCAGATAATAACTGCTTAGAATCATTGCGTTAGTTCGGATTCCTTCGGGTCAGTGGTGGTTCTTCCACAGGAGCACATGCGCACGTGCACCCCTAAAACGAATAAAAAAATATTAATTTATATTCAGTGAATTTTATTTATCGTATAAAGTCCGACCCTCCCTAATATTTTATCGTACCGCCAATTATCGTATAAAGTCCGACCCTCCCTAATATTTTACCGTCAACCAAACTGTACATTATAGGCTCTCGATCCGGCAACCGTGCCTCGGTCGAGGTTAATGACGATTATGACTTGCTCGCATGTGCGATTAAGTAGGCGGGGCATAATGCAGTTATTCTGTAGTAACAGGTGGCGGGAGACAGCGGAGGATAGCGGGGTGGGAAGACCTAAACCCGAAATTAATTTAACGCAGACCACAGAGGGTAAATCTAGGCACTTTATTAGAAAGTTTAAAAGTTAAATATATGAAAAAAAATTTATAGAGGGTATTCCAAACTTTAATGAGGCTGTTATTGATCAATTTTCTACAATTAAGAGCCGAATAACGGACTTTACGTTTAAGCACTATACACACTAAGAAAACGTTTCTTATTTTCCAAAAGTTGTATTTCCTTGTGTAAAATTAAAAAATAAATAAAAATATGTTTTACCTAACGCATGTTCTTACTACTTCTTTTCTTTCTACATTTAAAACGCCTAGAAAGTAATTGTTTGGTCGTTACACAAAAATAAAATTTTAAAAATAATTTCACCATACTTGTGAACCCCTCTATCATAGGTCACGAGCCGCCACTGCTTCGGGTTGAGATTTATTTAAAGTAACTTCTTATTTTAACCTGCCCATTCTAATTCGATCTTATTACTTGTAAATCCCTTTCATTTTGCGAAATCTTAAATAAATACTTTCCAGAAAATTATTGAGAAAACAATGATGTGGTAATTTTTCTTTATATATATATCGTTTATTCATTACCTTGTCATTCGATCTTTTACAAGATTTAATAATTTTCAAAATACAAGATGATATTTTTTAAATTAAAATAAAAATATTTTTCGTACGAGCTTGCAGAGAAAAGTATACTTTTCTTGACTTGGAAATCTTGGGGATCTGATACTTTAAAAAAAATTCACCCCTTTCAGGGGCGCGTATTGGCCGGTGGAGGGGTTGGCAGTGGTCGGACGCGATATCCAACACCACCACCGTGGTCAGCATCCTCGAAAACGGGGGGAAAGTGTGTTTCTCTAGGGAAACCTCTTGAAGAGCGTTTAACCCCTCTGGGGGTTGGTTTTCTGCCGTTTTGAGGGGTTGCGCAACCCAATTATTAAAATGTAATGTCGTTCCATAATGGGAGCGAGTATTGGTCGGTGGAGGGGCTGGAAGGGGTCGGACGCGATATCCAAATTCTGACGCCGCCATCGTGTTCAGCATCCTCGAAAATGAGGGGGGGGGAGGTACTCTTGTTCCGGCTGAAAATATTTCGATTTTTCGGTTTTTTTTTTTCCGACTCACAGACGCCACTAACAAACATATATGATTTTTAAAGTTTCGTTTTATTTTCGTACAAAAAAATTTCACAAAATAAAATGTGTTCAAATTTTCTGTAATTTTCAATTATAAAGGCGCTTCAAAACTATATATTTTTCAAATCTCCCGCCTAAACCCATTTACCGTTATTGTTTATTGCTACGATACGGTTAGATACACAAAATCATGTGTTTGTATAACTTTCTAAAAACCTGTCGGTATTTCCACTGGCCTACTCGATGGTTCAGTCCTGCTGTTGTAATTCGCCATCTAAAGAAGAGTGGGTTCCCGCGCGAACATGGCCGACGGTTCTGAACACGTCAAAACATAATTAATCGGTCAAGTTAGTGAAAAAAATGGTTCTCGAGACATAAAGTGCTTTTTTTATTTGTTTAGTGGCGTAAAACAGTGTACAGTGTTGTTAAGTGTATATTTCAGTGATTTTCTGAACAAGAGATCGACAGTCGATGAAGAGAGAAGCCCTCTGGCTGGTTACCGTGGGTTCGTGAACTAAACCAGCCGAATCATGAATTTCATGGACGCAGTCATTAAATAGAACCAATTAGGTGTTAAATTATAAGGTGATTGTGGTAAAAAGTGGTTCAATTAGATGCACAATGAATTGGAAACCATGGATTGCACTACTTTCTTTTGCCCAGATACTTATGCAAGGTTAGTCTTATTATTGAAATATACCTTTTACTCGAGCTTGTTGCATGAAGATCTACTAGAAAATTAATACTTAAGTGCAAGTTATACAAGGACGTACTGTATAGGATTTATTACAATAATTCCTCCAAACATTTCATCTACACGATAAGGGAAAGGCTCTTGCAAAATAGCATCAGTTTAGATGGTGCTAAACTAAAAAAAAGTTTAGGTAAATATACAGGGTGTTCCTTAATGACGTGCTAATATTTCAGGGTGTGATTCCTTAGGTCATTTTATGAAGAAAAGTCATATGAACATATGTCCGCAACGGCTTAAATTTTTTGCTACAGTGTGTTGAATTTTTATATTTTAAATGGTTATTTTTTAATATCACTTTAAATATTATTTTAAATTTCGATTTGTGTCAATAGGATATAGAACCACAAATTTTATTTGGAAAAGTTATTCAATTGTTCCACAATTGGCGTCCCTGCAAACATGTCCTCTGATATTTTTTACAAAAAAAATAGTACGCCACTGACACTTTTCCATGTGGATATTTTTTCTGATTAGCCTGGTCAATTCTACATGAAAACGGTTCCTTGAGTTTTTCTCGTCAGACGTCGTTCTTGATTAAAACCACTAAATTCATATTGAAACTCATTAGTATTAACAGTGATAAAATAATTAATGATAAATTTTGTTTTATAAAAATTGTTGGAAATGGCTTCCTTCACTTGAAAGGCATGCTTCCGCCCGTCTTCGCATCGAATTGCGCACTCCAACAAACTTTATAAAACAAAATTTATCATTAATTATTTATTATTATGTTAATAATAATGAGTTTAAATATGAATTTAGTGGTTTAAATCAAACCCTCACGAGAAAAACTCAAGAGACCGTTTTCATGTAGAATTGACCAGGCTAATCACATGGAAAAATGTCAGTGGCGTACCATCTTTGTAAAAAAACAAAGGACATGTTTGCAGGGACGCCACTGGTGGAACAATTGAATAATTTTTCTGACTAAAATTTGTGGTTCTATATCCTATTAACACATACCAAAATTGAAGATAATATCTAAAGTACTTTCGGAGATATTAAAAAAATTACCAATAAAAAAAATTCAACACCCTGTAGCAAAAAATTTAAGCCGGTGCGTACATATGTTCATATGAACTTGTCTTTATACAACTATCTAAGGAATCACACCCTGAAATATTAGCACGTATAATAAAAGCAAATTAATTGAAGAAATAATAATTTGATGTTCTGGACCATGTTCCCCAAGTTCACCCTGTATCGAGAAAAAACTAAGATTTATTAATGAAAAGTAAGGTATTTATTAAATATTATTTTTTCCTACTAATTTTTTGGAAGCTTAAACGTACACTGTATACGTAGGAGGAGAAGCTGAACGCTTCCAGGTGATCGTAAAGATTAGTTGCGTCTGCGAGTCGGACGAACATCGAAATATTTTCAGCCGGAACAAGAGTACCTCCCCCCCCCTAGTTTTCGAGGATGCTGAACACGATGGCGCAACCCCTCAAAATGGCCAAAACCACACCCCCAGAGGGGTTAAAGGCGCTTCAAGGGGTTTCCCTGCAGAGGAACACACTTTCCCCCCGTTTTCGAGGATGCTGAGCACGGTGGTGGTGTTGGATATCACGCCCGACCCCTTCCAGCCCCTCCACCGGCCAATACTCTCCCCTGAAAGGGGTGCATTTTTTTTTCAAGTATCAGCGGCAAATATGTATTCCCCCCGTTTTCGAGGATGCTGAGCACGTTGGTGGTGTTGGATATCGCGTCGGACCCCCCAAACCCCCCCCTCTCCCCTCCCCCCCCAGTTTTTCTAAGATGTGGAGAATGGGGAAAATAGTTGTACTTCTCTTTTTGGTTGTAATTGGTGGATACTTGAAAAAAAAATTCACCCCTTTCAGGGGAGAGTATTGGCCGGTGGAGGGGTTGAAAGGGGTCGGACGCGATATTCAACACCACCACCGTGCTTAGCATCCTTGAAAACGGTGGGAAAGTGTGTTTCTCTGCAGGGAAACCTCTTGAAGCTCGTTTAACCCCTCTGGGGGGTAGTTTTTGGCCGTTTTGAGGGGTTGCGCAACCTCAAAGAGAAGTTCTGACGCCAGCATCGTGTTCAGCATCCTCGGGGGGGGGGGGGGGGGGGGGGGGGGTAGGTGAGGCGTAAGCCGATACTGGGTTAATTAATACGGAGTCCGGTAATATGACTTTTCCTACGAGAAATACATACATATTATATTCAAAGAACATAAATTATTATAAACAATCGTTTTCGAGATATTTCCATTTTTAATTTGATTTCTGTGACGTATTGGAACTATCTCAAAAACGGTTAGAAATATTAAGATAGAGCCAAGTGTACCTTCTTAGTTTAGAAATTACCCTTCTGTGAAACTGTTGTACTAAAAATACTTAATAACAGGTAAGAGGAAAATCATAGATTTATTAAATCTAGTGTATGTAACAAGCGTCCTCTAATGTGAAATTTCAGAATTTCTACAAATTCTCATTTGTTACCCATAAAAACATCATACCGTCAACTTTGAATGCGATACATTGAACCGTTATCAAATTATGGCTTATTTTCGAAAATCAACTTTCGCTTTCAACATTATGTATTTCTACAACAAGAAATATTTCGAAAAAACTTATATGGCTTAATCGGTTTATTTTGATATTTAGTATCTCCAGTTGCTCTATGGCTTATAAGTTTTGGGACACCCTGTAGACCCGTCAAGTTGTTTTCGACCTTATAAGATCTCGCAAAGTAATCTTTTCATGTTTGCGAAGAAAGTAACAACAAAGAAATCCGTTAATAACTTTAAACATTAAATCAAGTTTATTTTTTTATGAGTCGTCTAAGGCCTAGGGTACCCGACAACTAAATAATTACTTCTTGTCAATATCTTTGCTATCCATCCTACGTAATTGTTAAGTAGTTAGTTAGACCGCACCTTTATATGTCAACCTTGATGAATTGTTTCAAATTGTATTTGGTCCCCTATTTTATTAACAGCCAAATCAACTTTTAATACATTCAGCACCAAATCACATTTTTGCTTTAATATTACACCGGATTATGCTCATTATTATAAAATATTCTGGTTTAATTGTTAAAAAAAACCTTGAATCCAGAATTTTTAATCGCTTCTTAATAAATCGAATAGAATAATATTTATAATTTGTTTAATAACATTTATATGTATTGTTTAAAGCTATGTAGTCAAGGTTGGTAAGAAACCGCTGTACAATTTTTCGACTTGATTACGCATGAAATACAGGTTCTTAGCTAACGTCTGCAATTTTTATTTAGTAAGGTAACCTTACTCTAGAAGATACAATGAATACAATATTTTATCAAATACATGAGGTCACTTCATTTTTTTTCACATACTACGTCATGATTTGTAGATATCCTTAGAATTACACCTCAAGTATGAAACCAACATGGGCCCGATATTTCTATATGCTTGTACACTTAATGTGACGACTGTTATTACGAAAATAAACACAACAAAAAAGATATAGGGATTCTATTCGTAGAATCCCCATCTCTTTTTATCTTCTATCTGTTTCTGCACTGAGCGAAATTTCGCGTTGATATAACTTAAATATGTGTTGTCATAGACCGAAGCGTGTTGCTAATAGGGGACAGCCCAGACCTCTGAATTACGGCAACCAAATCGAAGAAATTGCACCAACTCACTATTCATAAGTTATGATAGCACAGAAGATGGGATATTTTATGCGTTGGAATAACTTACGCCCCACCGTCTCAAATTAGGGCTACCGTAGCTACCAGTATGTGAATTGTGATGTGTTACTAGTCGGGTTAGATTAATTCATAATTCGAGCTATCAAAACTTGACATTTAAGTTATTCTAGCTTACGATGGTGGCTGGAAGAACTCACTCTTTGGGCTACCAGAGTCCAAATTTTGGACTACCAGTACCTAAATTGTGGACTATCGGAACTCAAAATATTTCTTTGATTTAACGCCTGTATATTGTGGACCTCAATTGCCTTTTGTTTTTTCAAGATATGACGTTTTTGTTGTATATTTAAAAAAATAATAATCGAATGAATTATAGACAGGAGAGCATACTACGGCTAGGAAACCATGCGGACGAAGTGATGACGATTGCTTATAAATAATAAGGTTCCATTCCAATAATAACAATTTGTATGCATCTCCCTGCTGTTCCTTCATTTTACGCCAACTAACCAAAATTATCCAAAACACAAATTTTCACGCACAGAGAACAAAGATGAAAAATCCCGCAAACGGCGCAACGGCCAACAGGTATCTATACTCGTGATCGAAGGAGAATTGCGTTTTACCCTTGGAGCACGTTTGCTGAATTATTCCAACTCAAAATAATTTACACATGGTAATAAGTTAAAATAATGCACGTCCGGGTTAAAACGACACTTTATAATAAATTAGTAAGTTTTCCCAGCCCAGAAACTGAATTCAGGTAACTCATAAAATAGTTACAAGATGAGGAATTGTGGTGATCCCAAATATGTTTAAAATCTCTTTCTGGGTTGAGGCGAACCAAAAGAACCGGAATTACTGCAGCGTTTTTAAATAATTTGTGATAATTCGTAGGCTCAGTTAAAACAACATAGAGAGGTGGGTTGAGGTAGCTCCAATTTTGTAACCCACGACATTGGTAAATGTATTTTTGTCAGTGTGTCTTCATTCTAATCTCTGATCGATTTGTTGTGTTGGTTAGGAATCTATTCGTAGAATCCCCATCTCTTGTTATCTTCTATCTGATTCTGTCTTCATTCTAACATCTGATCGATTTGTTGTGTTGGTTTGGAAAAACAAACAATCGACGGACGTGACTCAAAAGTCTATATTTTTATTCAATTTGCGGCAGTTTTGGCACAGTATACAAGTAATTCTTTGCTCAATATGGTAAGAATATTGAGCTAAGAATTACTTTTTCACAAACAATACATAAATTTAACACTCAAACATTTAAAGACAACAAGGAGATTTATTTAACAATAATACAAGTATGACAGTTGTTAATCCGGTAGTGTCAAACGTGAAAGCAAGTATGTAAGACGGCCGTTTCAATAAGGGCATCATAAAAAGTACGTTCCGAACGCTCAAAGGCGTGTAATGTCTTTGTCTAATTATCAGAAAACGACAAAGAATTATAATAATTTGCAGAGCTCACCAGCGTCCTATAACTATAGATACGTACAACTTATGGGGTATGCAGTAAAAAGTTGAATTTTATGAGTGAAAAAGTAGGTTCGTGCGCACAGTTTTCCTGTCATATTTTTAAAGGGTGCTCGTCGGTTATCGCATGTTGCGCACAATATTGTCGCCGTCTTATAGGCAACCCCGCCGTATTGGTGCCGGTTTAGTTGCCAACCAACGACGTCCAGAATCGAATTCGGTCGTAGCAATGTAACGATATTAAAAATCTATTGACAGGTGGACAATAGATATCAAAATTAATTCTAAAAGTGGCTTTTCAGTGAAGGCCACAAGGCCTTCTTCTATGCGAGCATATATATTGTTTATTTCCGAGTAAAGAAGGTGTTGATGTGCCAAAATATTGCCGTGTAATCATTTTCATTAAGGGCCAAATACGGTCCTGTTCGCCAGTTAAGGTAAATTGTCATCAGTTGGCAACATACTCTAAATACAGTCCTGTTCGCCGTACTCTAAAAAATGCATTGGTATCTAAGACTAATTTTATCTTGCTGTTAAAGTTTTAGCTTATGCAAAAGTAATTTCCAGTAAGCAATACAAATTTTCGTTTTAACTGAATTACGATGAATAAGACGATCTAGTTAACAGAACTCTTATTTTTAACTACTTCTTAGTGAATATAACTACATTATCATGTTGAAACCAATACTTTTTTATTAATTAGCTCCCTATATTAATTTACTTAGTTGTTATTGGCCAGATATAGTAGTAATAATGTGAGATCTGACGTCACTACAACTGCCGCCATTTGCTGCTAGAAGGACTACCGTTGATAATACGGCGTGAAGTATTAGATGTACACCTTCACTGTACTGACGAGAACTAAATAGTTCGATACCGGTCTGCAGGTGGTTACATTCTATCAATGGAAAAGGCTTCCTTTTCTTGGTAGTACCATTCAATCTGAAATGCTATTTTAAAGTGCTACTGTGTAGACCAAATACGCCCTTATTGTATAAGGTATAATCGGGTGGTCTGAAAAAATAATAATTTTCCCATACATTAGTATTTAATATTTCTTTGCTCTTTTTTTAACAATAAAATAGGTAATAATTAACACAATTGTTGAAACAACAATATGATGTTGCTCCTAATAACTAACTATATTGGTTATCATAAATATTTATTCTTTCTGGTACTAGAAGTACTTGGTTGACTTAAAAAGAGCTATTAGTGACTTCAACTAGAATAATCGTAGCAATAAAATTTGGCCTTCGATACTAAAATTCACTAAATTTTCTTGTTATTGAGACTAAGATCTTGGTATCCTAAACTAGACCATTTTTTAGAGTGAGGTTAAAGTAAATAGTTTATCAGTTGGCAACATACTCTTCGGCTACTTGATTCCATTGAACAGAGGTCTATTCGTCTGATTGGAGACCACGAGCTGACGAAGATCCTCGACAGCCTAGAACATCGAAGACAGGTTGGTGATTTGACTCTCTTTTAGAGATATTTTCATATAAAGTGCTCGGCTGACCTTGCCCTCTTAATTCCGCCCAGAGCGGCGAATAGCAGAATTACACAAAGAACCACTGCCGCCCATCCATATGTTGTTAAGCTTAGTACTCCTCGAACTTCATTATTTAAGAATAATTTCATCTGGAGGACTCATCCTTATGCAACGACCTTCCCGAGGTCGTTTTTCCCTACGAATATAACCTCCAACGATTCAAAACCAACGTGAATCGCTTTTTGCGCACACGCACCACTACCAGAGTGCCTTAAAAGATTTTTCCTATGGTGCGAGGCCATAAATTTGCCACTTTTGCTTTTAGAGTTTGGCTATCTATAGATATAGGTCGGTGGAGCTCACCGATTGCTTTTGTGGGAAGTTATTAATAACCTACCTAAGAATGTGAATTTCTTTATTATTCACAGACTGTGAACCAAGGCCGTATCCTCTTTGATTTACAATCCTTGTAAATACCTTGGCAGACTTTTCCGGTTTTTCCACGGAACAAAATTTAATGAATTTATTATTTATGTATAATATTCTTTGTCCTGTCTCCTGAAATCATTACAAATGTTGTGAATTGTATATATGGTTTTCATTGCTTGAATTGACAGCAAAAGTAATTACTTCCTTCGTTAGTGTCGAGACATTCTAATTCGGAAAATATTCCGCTGAGTTAGGTACATGTTTGTATTAAAATAACCGGAATAATTAGACATTTAAGGGCCCTTTCAGTGACCTCCATTATGGTAAAAAGGTGTGACAAACTACAAGAAAACTATTGGATAAAATGTGTTAAAATTTTAAATGTAGCTTCGAAATATGGTACTACATATTATAATCTTGAATTTTTCGAAAAAGAATTTTATTTTTTTCAAAACGGTAAATAACGTTAAAATTGAATAAATATGGCTATACAGTTATTTTTGAAAGTATTGCATGCACTATCAATAATCTCAATTAATTTCAAAGCTTAATTTTAATTCGAAAAAAGTCACACCGAGGTGTTAAGGCATCTAAAGTGATTTGGCAACGCTTCGGATGCTTAAAGGCAGAAAAATAAGAAAAACGTCTCCTACTCCCTCGATACAGCCGCTCATCGCGCTAACTCGTCGTGACTTGGAACGGCGATGTTCTCGCTGTTCAGTAACAATGACTTATGCGCGGCGAAATCCCAAATCGGACCACGCGGTCCACTGATAAATACTGTTAAATGACAAAACTAAATGTGCGAGATTTTCGATAAATTTACCTATAATATAAAAAAGAATATTAAAAATCGGACTTAAAATAAGACAATTATTCACGATCAAAATCCGTCTATACAGGGTGATTCACGACGAGCTTGTATTAGAACTTTATGGAGAACTACTGAATATATGTTTCTGAAACTTTGGGGATTTAGGTTTATCGATATGCTCTCTTTAACTAAAATATTCACATGTTTCTGTCATTTCCGGTTATACCGGAAGTAGCTGCCAACTTTCGTTTTTTAAATACAACATGGTAAATTTTATTACATTTTTCGATTAAGCGTTAAATACTAAGCACATTTTATAGAACATGTTTTTATCAGACTCTGTTAGTTTTTGAAATTTCTGGACTTTCTGTAATTATTTGTCAAATGCATGAGGATGAAATAATTCATATAATTTTTTTACCTTAGCTCTTGGAATAAAATTTTTTTCTAACCGAATAGCTAGAAGATCATCAAGTTTCAAAAATATTTCAAATGCGACAGAAAATGTACAGGATGGTCATAATTCAAGCTTCATTGTGAAAAAATTCAACAATTAAAAACTTTCTTCTTTTAGATGGAACACCCTGTATATTTTTGTTTAATTTGATGACAAATTATTTGTTCTTTATAAATAGTATTTACTGTCCTATACCTATATGAAAGCGTTTTCTCAAAAAATCCAATTTTATTCCGAGAATACTATTTGTTCTGGTCTGCTATGAAAACAATTATTGTACTTAGGGGCTGTATACTGATGTACTGAAGAGATACTGAATGAAAATCTAATTGAAAGGATGAAATCTCTCACTGCACAAGAAATTAGGAATGCTACAAGAAATAGTATGATGAAACGAATACATAGATGCTTGGAAGTAACTCATCATTTCGAACATATTTTAAAAATATAATCAAAAGATATTAGGTATAATTTTCAAACACATTTTTAATTAAAGAATTTAAAGTTTATAAACTTGCTTTCTTGCTATTTTTAAAATAATATTTAAACCATTAAATTTAAAACAATTTAAAACAATCAACTGCATTTTATTTATAAATTCAATTAAGAAACGCTTTAGAACGTTGTATTTTCAAGTAATCAATCACTTTTCCATAGACATCAGTATACAGCCCCTAAGTACAATTGTGTTTGATCTTAAAAAAAAAATAGCACAATTGAACAAATAGTATATTCGGAATAAAATTGGATTTTTTGAGGAAACGCTTTGATATAGGTATAGGACAGTAAATACTATTTATAAAGAACAACTAATTTGCCACAAATTAAACAAAAATATACAGGGTGTTCCATTGAAAATAAGAAAGTTTTTAATTGTTGAATTCTTTCACAATGAAGCTTGAATTGTGACCATCCTGTACATTTTCTGTCGAATTTGAAATATTTTTGAACTTGATGTTCGTCTAGCTATTCGGTTAGAAAAAATTTTTAGTCCAAACGCTAAGGTAAAAAAATTATATGAATTATTTCATCGTCATGCATTTGGCCAATAATTACAGAAAGTCCAGATATCTCAAAAACTAACAGAGTCTGATAAAACATGATCTATAAAATGTACTTAGTATTTAACGCTTAATCGAAAAATGTAATAACAATTACCTTTTTTATTTAAAAAACGAAAGTTGGCAGCTACTTCCGGTATAACCGGAAATTATAAAAACATGTGAATATTTTAGTTAAAGAGAGCATCTCGATAAACCTAAATCCCCAAAGTTTCAGAAACATATATTCAGGAGTTCTCCATAAAGTTCTAATGCACGCTCGTCGTGAATCACCTTGTATATTGCGTGGATCGATTAGTTTGACTGTGAGTATATATACCATTCAGAAAGATATTGGTTCGCAATAATATCCTATTATATTGAAACCTTATGTAAATGTTTTACTGGTCACAAATGAGTTCGTCTTATTATCCAAATCGGCAGACTAAACGGATGTTTGTCTTGTGACGTTGCCTAACAAGAAGGTCGTGATTTGGGTCGATCAGTTAACGGATATACTTTGAGAATCCTTTCACTTTAGTCACAGGTACTTTTTCACTTTTATATATTTTATGAAATAGGATCCCGAAAGGAACAAAGAATTATTTTTTAACTGTTTTTCCAAGTAACTAATGTTAGTGATTGTCGATGCCTTTATTAAAATATAAAGAGTTTTCCAATAAGAACGATATGATTTTGAAACGATATTGTAACCATGGTAATAAAGTTATACCTGTCATTAGTTGTCATTTATGTTCAGTATACTATAACAACTTATTATGGCTAAATACGTACTTCAAGAACGTTTGGTTATTCATCCAAAAATTTTACGAAAATGGGCGTTCTTTTGTGAACACTTATCGCGCAAATCGTGAATACTTTCACTTTGGTCCACATAATCGCCTTTCTTGTCATTCGTCGTATCGTTGAGAAATTTGAAAATAATTTTACTCTTCCCGATGTAAAAACGGCAGCAAGACGTCGAAATGCCAGAACTATTGAAAATGTTGCTGCTGTAAGAGAAAGTGTTGCGGGGGATCCAAATTTGTCAATTCCTGATGGCGCTCAATAGTTAGGGCTTAAAAAGACGACAACTTGGTTGATTTTGCAAAAAGATTTAAAATTACACCCGTATAAAATTGTTTTGACTCAATAACTTAAGCCACTGGACCCTCGTAGGTGCCGAGAATTTGCTGCTTGGAGTTTATAACAACTTGAAAGGAATCCTAATTTTGCAAAAAAATTACCTTTTCAGATGAAGATCATTTTTGGTTAAGTGGATATGTCAACAAACAAAATTGCCATTTTTGGTGCGAAAACAATCCAGATTCACGAGAAGCCCGTGTATCCGCTAAAAGTAACTCTATGGTGTGGTTTATGGTATGGTGGCATCATTGGATCATTTTTTTTCCTAAATGAGGTAGGAGATTCAGATACAGTGAATGGTCAATGATACCGATAGATGTTAAGACATTTTTTGTGGCCAAATTTAGATGCACTTGATTTGGAGGATATGTGGTTTCAGCAAGACGGTGGTGCCATATGCCACACTGCTCATGAAACTATCGACGTATTGCAAGAGCAAGAAAAGTTTGATGAAAGGACAATATCAAGGAATGCAACTGTTCACTGGCCCCAGGAAGCTGTGATTTAACTCCTTTAGATTACTTCTTGTGGCCAATTTGAAATCTAAGGTATATGCAAACAGACCACAAACACTTGACACATCAAGATTGAACATTGAACGCTGCATTCGTCAGATCCCGTCCGATTTATTGTACAAAACCAACGAAAATTGGGTTCGTCAAATTCGCTCGTGTAGACGAACTCGAAACATAAATGTTATCGAGTGTACTTTAATATAATATTTTGGTTGTATCTGAAATAATTTTCTGAAATAATTTTAATTATATTTAATTTTAAAATCATATCCTCCTTATTGGAAAACCCTTTACTTCCTATTTCCCGGTACTTTTTGTGTTAAATTTAAGTATTGTTTGCGGACATAATATATTATGAACTTTTTCTACTTCTATATTATTAAGAGCCTCCTTACTGTCTACTGTTACGTAATGACGTAATATTACGTAGTAGTTCCACAAATCACATTACCCGTGATATGCCAAACCCGTTAATGTTTCCAATAGATTTTATGCAAAGTCGGCTATGAATTCCATCGGGTCGCATTGACAACGTAAATGTCAAGAAATTTTAAACGTCAACATTTTAATTATTATAATTTTGGGTAAAGTGTGAGTCACTACGATATTCAGATTGAGGGAACGCCACGGGAAATTACAAGCTGCTTCCGCAGGAAATTATTTATTACTAGAAAAATCTAGGGAGTGGCATGTAAAATTATATCAAAACTGTATTGACTGGTGTTGATAACCATGCGAGTACCGACTCAGAAATTGATTTATTAGCATATTTCGATAATTTAACATGAAAGTAATATGAAGTCGTAGAAAAAGTATAGTACACAACTCGAGTCACACACTCTTTCGAAGTACGTAAGTTTCGAAATCGTGTGTAATAGGCATTTTACCACTCTTGGTATGTAATATATTATTACTTCATTAGGTAGTCCTATGACATATTACCACATCATTAGAAAACCTAAAAATAATAGTGCATGGCGCGTTACCAAACTTTTATCCATTACAAATTTTTAAATATGTAAAAAACCTTGTATATATTCCTTCAAAATATATATGAATTCCGGGACCAAATAAGCTGAATACAAAATTATTACTCTCCTGTAGTTAGAAAGTATCTTGAAAAAGAAAGCACAATTATAATTTTTCGGTATAATATGTAGTTTTATTATTTTAATTATAAAGTTAGAACAAATAATTCATCTCATTTAGTTATACAACCTACATTTAAGTCTAAACACCGTACAGGTACACCCGAAACTAGGTCTCCGCCATAATGTTACGTGATGGTGGTCCAGTAGTGGAACCACAGACAATATCTCCTTATGCAACCATTGACAATGGGATTTCCGTGCCATCCATTCTTAGGGCACTCTGGGAGTGGTGCGTGTGCGGATAAAGCGATTCACGTTTGTTTTGAATTGTTGGAGGTTATATTCGTTGGGAGAAACGACCTCGGGAAGGTCGTTACATAAGGATGAAGTCCTCCAATATGAAAGAATTCTTAAATAATGAAGTTCGAGGAGTACTGAGCTTAGCCACATGTGGATGGGCGGTAGTGGTTCGTCGTGTATTTCTGCTACCTCTGGGCGGAATTAAGGAGCAAGGTCAGCTGAGCACTTTTCATGAAAATATCTGTAAAAGAGAGTCAAATCCCCAACCTGTATTCGATGTTCTATGCTGTCGTGGTCTCCGATCAGATGAATGGCCCTCCTTTCGATGGAATACAGTAGCCGTAGAGTATGTTTGGGTGCAGACATGGGAGCAGTACTCTAGTGAAGGTCGAATCTGGGCTTTGTACAGAGTCAAAAGTTGTTGAGGTGTGTACAACTTTTTGGGTCGGAAGAGTACATCAAGTTTCTGAGAAGCTATCTTGACGATTGCCACAACGTGGCTATGCCAAGATTGACGCCCAGCAAATTAATAGATGAAGCCAGTGGGATTGCGTGTCCTGCCATGACTATATCCGGTTCTGTAATGTTAACCTCTTTAGGGAAAATTGCTGCTTGTTTTTTTTTGAGCGTTAAATTCGACTTGGTTACTGTCACCCAAAGCCAAAATTTCTTCCAGGTCTTTGTTACGGCGGGATACTTCATGCAGTCTGCGAAGATGTGCATCGGCAGCCGATCTTTGTACATTCAAAGAGAAAGACGAGATAAGTGTGCTATCGTCAGCAAAGCTAAATATCGGATTTTTAGTTTTCACTAGAAGGTCGTTAATGTAAAATAAGAAGAGAGTGGGAGACAATATGGACCCTTGAGGAACACCGGCATTGATGGTGAAGGTATCCGAGAGAAATCCGTCAATCGCCACATGCAGAGGCGGTCCTTAAGAATGCTAGATAACCATGCACAGATGTGATCGCAGTTTACTTAGAAGCCCCTCATGCCAAAGATCTAAAGATTTAGAAATATTAAGTTCAACAGTCCGAGACTCCCCATGATGTCCGATTACGTTGTTCCAAAGATGGGTGACATAAGCTAGAACATCTCCAGTTAATCTGGACTTCCGAAAACAATATTGATGATCGCTGATAATGTTGAAGCCTTCCAGGTATATACCTGGTATATTAGAAGTTGTTGGTTAATAGCATTCTCCATTACTTTGGATATAACTGAATGCAATGGACTATTTTTTAGGCAGGGTTCTCTTACCTTCCTTTGTAATTGCCTGGACTCGCACCGTCTTCCAGCTGGAAGGAAATATTGCTTTTTTGTAGGATAAGTTGACTATTCAACAAATTACTGGTGTTAGTTCATCGGCTGATCTCTTGAGAACTATAACAGGAATTTCGTCTGGACCAGAAGCTTTCTTGACTTTGAGCCCTTTCAGGATTCGTTTGACGGGACGCTGACGGAACACGATTTAAATCATTTTGGATTGAACTGCAGGAATGTTGGTTGGGTGGTGTTCTTCCCTGGAAATCTACAGTGGAATGCGAAGAAAATAGTTCAGCAAGTAAGTTTGCTTTGTTTCTGGCTGTGTATGCTATTGTACCATCGGAGCGTGTTAGAGGTGGAATAGTTGATTTGGTAAAATTTTGGCTGACGGCCTTAGCGACTGACCAAAAGGACGTTGATCCGTTTGAACTGTCAAGAACTTTGTTTTTGATCCTCAGCTTATGGGCTTCTTTGCTTTGATCTATTGTTAGCTTACATTGCTTTCGAGCGGTAATAAAAATTGTAAGATTCTCAGTGGTAGGGTGCGTAAATACGCCACTGTCGGTAAGCCAGATTTTTGATCTAACAGCAAGCTCACAAACCTTGCTAAACCAGGGCTTGCCGTTGGAAGGGCGTTTTTTGGAGGAGGGAATAAATACTTCCATGCTGGTTAAAATTACGTCGGAGACCTCCCCAGCATAGACGGATGAATCATCAGAAGAGAAGCATACGCTCATCCAAGGAAAATTGCGAAAATGATCTGTCAGGTCATCCCACTTGGCCAATGTGTAATGCCATATCTTGCGAGGTTTAGGAGGTTGTTCAGAATTAATTGGTAGTTCGCTTAGAGTTGAAATAAGTTTGTGATCGGAAGATCCTAACGGAGACTATACGGTGACTGTATATAGATCTGGGTTTGACGTCAAGAAATGATCCAAAAAACTAACAAAATCTCCAGCTCGGTCTGGAATCAACGTTGGTTCTTCTACGAGTTGAGTTAGACTAGAACTGATGGCAAAAGATTCTGCCTCGCGGCCTTGCTCATCGTCTGTATTTGAGTATTTAACCCAGTTGACATTGTGGTCGTTAAATTCGCCAAAGATAGCAATCTCGGCATTTGGATGGTTTGTTTGCAAGAAGTCAATTGTATTGGCTAGTGATAAGAAACGGGCTCTGTAATGGGTATCACTTGGAGGACGGTAAAGGCAGCAGATAAACTTGATGATATTCTGCGTTGATATTTTAAACCACATTACATCAAAGTCATTCGGTTCAAGTGTAAGTTCTCGTTGGCAGCAGAGATCATCTCGAATAAAAAGACATACCCCGAAGTTGCGTTGAAGTCGGAAATGAAAATCGTAGTATAGTACAAGAAGGCAATCGACGACATAAAAGCTATTGTTCATGGTTCCACTGTAGCCCATAAAACTACTGTTCCACTTCAATCTTCATTAGTCCACATAGAGGGAAAACATAAAATTCCAGATACTTTGTAGACGGATTATAATATAAATGGAACCAAGAAATTCCTATTACTTTATAAGTTCCTAAACTTGTTGCCTACACACTTTTTCCTGCGACAACAGCGGAAAACTTTCGGCTAACTTTTATATACGACCTTTCTTCAAATTTTTTATTGACCCGGCAAATATCCAGAAAAAATGTCCTATGTACAAAAAAACAACATAATACTGTTGAAAAAAGGAAATGGGGATTGATTCTGATTGAACAAAAAATCGGGAGTTGTTAGGACTTTTATCGCATGTCGGGAAAATATATTGGAAAACCACTTTTCTCCACCTACACCGGTCTCGTGAACTAGTTTTTTAAGTCGACCACTACCGACAAAATAAATATTTCTATTTACATAAATATATTATTATACCGGGGATCCATTTTTCGATGGTTCTACGGGGTGGAATCTCCGTTATTAGTAAAGAAGAAGAATTATTTATTGAATATTTAACTTGGTATGAATTCCAGGACCATACTTAAAAATGGTAGGGGAGACCGAGGAGGGTTGTGACAATTTTTACTTAAAAGAACATATCTCAAAATAATACCATTATGAATTGTATGCCGCACTGTAGCTCAAGCCTTGCTCTTTTAAAGTCAAAGTCAATAAAAGTTATAAGGTTCCTGAGAAAATTTACGAAAACTGAAACTACTTCCTTTGTCACAACTCTCCTAACATCGAGGTAAATTGTGACAGGTACCAAGGTAAGTTGTGACAGATGTGTATCTAGACTAATTTTAATAGATACAATTACTTTTATATGAATTATAAACAAAACACACGTTTTTTTGCATAAAATTACATTAAGCATTCGGCATAATTGTAGGAACTACAATAACATGAAACATTAACATAACAGTAGTAAATCTTTTATAAGTAACTATGGCATCATTATATCAAACTTAGGTTGTAAGAATTGACCAAAGCAAACGAACAGGAACAGAAATGAACAGAAAAAAATATTGTAAAACAGTGTAAAATAAGCTAACCAGAAAATAGCCTTTAATAGGAGAGTTGTGACACGCTGTCACAACTCTCCTAGGAGGCAAAAATCGCGATCTGGTCAAAATAATAATTCGTAATTTCGAAACAAGATGCAAACACAGCAAGATAATGCCTCGCTTTGAAACTCCAAACCCACACAATATAAGAAAAAATAGCATAATAACCACGTGCAAGTAGCGCGTCTATAAACAAACAATCATGCGGTGTTGTCAGCTCGCTAACGGCCATAGATTCCGAGAAATCGTCTTTGTCACAACTCTCCTCTGTCTCCCCTACATTTACTTTGCAACGATTATTTTAAAATGAGATGAGTTATTGGAAATTAATTTAATGTGTTTCGTATTTTCTATTTAGTACCTTGCTAGCTTACATTATAGCTCATCCACGGTTCACTTAGTGGAACTATCACGACCAACGTGCAGCTGAAACCCCCCTAGCGGAAAAAGACTTAAATAAATCTCCACAAAGCTCCAAGTTCTAAAAATAATGAACTTAGATAACCCTTTTTTTTATTTACATAATCAATTGCACTTGGATTCTGACCAAAAACATCTCTAGGTTCATTGGGTAACCAAAACTATTAAAGCATCAATCCCAATCAACCCAACTGTCCACATTCAAGTTGCCATACAAAAGTACTGCCTGATATTTAACCGAAATAAATTCGAAATCATTCAATATCACAAAGAAATGCAACATCTACCTACAAATTTTTAAATTAATATTAAAAATCACCTTAGTTTCTCCAACGGTGGCATCAGCTGGGGTAGAAGCTGTAGAAGGCAGACAATATTTATGTTACATAATCATTATTTCTCGTCTAAAGTGTTTAATAAAATATTAACCTATATATATATTTCCAAATATTTGCATATTAAATTTCACACTAATGGCATGTCATTGATATATAAAAATGAAGCTCCTAATATACTTCCTCGAGGAACCTAGTTCTATTATGTAAATCTACGTAAATATTAAAATAATTTTGTTGAAAACATATTACCAATATGTGTTTCGTATGACCTATTTCTCAAATATTATTATTCAATTATTAATTGTTCCAAATGAAATACTGCTTCATAAATAATAATAAAATAACTGTAATCGTATTTTTTTGTCTTGCCTGCACAGATATAGTTCAAAATCCATCATGGAATATAGAAATCGAAAGGATAGTTATTATTGTAGCAATAAAATTGTTATTAAATTTTATCATCAAAATAATATTCTGGTTTTGTATTCTCATAGGTGCACCGTGACCCAGTTGCTGGTCACTTTCTTTTTGCACTGTCGATGAGTGAAAGTGTGCCAATAATTATTTATTTGAAAAATATTTAATTTGAAAATCTGAGACTAGAAGATATTTATTATTCATTAGTTTGTTATTGCTTCTTTAATAGTTGGCTTAGTATTTTTTTAAACTAAGAATAGAGAGAGAAGTGAAATATCTAGGAATTTTACCTGCAACATCGCATTTCTATGTTTAACATAGGTACATATCATATACATGGTGTCCATTTATTAATTCTTCGATATCTCATATAATATCATCGATAGAAGAAAACTTTAAATATAAAAATTAGGGGACAGTTGAAGATGTATATTATAAAAATATTTTTAAATATACAGTGTGTTTCATAAAAGCGGGACCACTAAAATTTAAATATTTTGAAATGGATGCTCCATTTAAAAATATTTCAATTTTAGTAGTCCCGCCTTTGTCAAACACCCTGTACATTTAAAAATACGTTATAAGTTTACGCGTCTATTCACTGTTATCCTTACCAGTCCAGAAGGTTGCAGTTTCTTAGGATCATAAAAAGTAAATTTATTTTAATTACAAATTTTATTTATCTATGGTTGTTGTCCCACTAAGAACAAACATGTGACTTTTCACTACCTATCAGCCAATTAAGACTCGGAACAGGTGTCTGAAAAAGTTTTCATTTACGGGATTATTCAGCATTTAAAAATCCGATCATATTCTTCTGTTTGTAAAATGTCACACCTTGACGCGTCAATTCTAGTCCCAGGACGACAGTGGTGTTATATTGTGATTAACCTGTTTTCGGACATCGTACAGCTTGTCGATTGTAGATAAGGAAAAGTAGTAATAACCCTTCTTGTGCGAAATTTAATGATCTATAACATTTGTAAAAAACTTTTTTCCATATTATTTTTCCTTTAAGAGTTATAGACCAGAAAGGTATTTTTAACCCCATTTGGAGGGTTTTTTAACTCTTGTGCAAGGGATATACTTAAAATAGTACTCAAATGTTCTTTCACATTATAAAGTCTGCCTTCCACCAAAAATGCAGCTTTCTAACTAAAGTTTCTATTTAAGGGCTTCGTTTATTGGACTAATGGGATTTCCTATGTTCAACCGCCCGATATGTAACAACTTTACCTAATAGAATTGAAATAAATATGTATTCACGTATATTATACATTGGGTTAATGTTGTTGATGGCAATCTCATCACTGAAATTATGAGTTTATCTTTAAAGTTCAATAGCGAATATCCATCCTATTTGTGCAATGTCTTAAAAATTAATCATTTTATTTTAATATTACAGGCTTATGTCAACTGTCGGACAACACACCACCTTATATGTATCTAGACCGAGAATGGGAAATTCCAGACAACGAGCCCATCGGAAGTAGGATTGCTCAAGCCCATGGGGATGATGCGGAGGGAGGTAACCTCACGTATGGGTTGGAAATAATGCCGCTTTTTGGTACTGATCCTTTGCCATTTCGGATCGACCCCAATACTGGGGTGGTTTATTTAAATGACTCTTTGGCAGGGAAGGTAAGTCGTAAACTGAAAAAATATCTATATTTTAAACCTATAATTAAACCCCCAGAAGAAACCCCCTGTTTGGCATAGAAGATAAGAGTGAGTTTGTATAAGGTTCTCAATGCCGAAAATTTATAGTTTTCGCAATAAAAATTTTTTTTATGATCACACACAAGCACTATAGGAAAAATCCTTTAGGGAACTCCGGGAGTGGTGCGTGTGCGCAAAAAGCGATTCACGTTAGTCTTGAATCGTTGGAGGTTATGTTCGTTGCGAAAAACGACCGCGGGAAGGTCGTTCCATAAGGATGAAGTGTGTATTTCTGCTATTCGCCGCACTGAGCAGAATTAAGAGGGCAAGATCAGCCGAGCCATTTCCATGAAACTATCTGTAAAAGATAGTCAAATCCCCAACCTGTCTTCGATGTTCTAGGCTGTCGAGGTTCTTCGTCAGCTCGTCGTCTCCAATCAGACGAATGGCCCTCCTTTCGATGGAATCCAGTAGCCGAATAGTATGTTTGGGTGCAGAGCTCCAGACATGAGAGCAGTACCTACTCTAGTGATGGTCGAATCTGGGCTTTGTATAGTGTCAAGAGTTGTTGAGGTGTGTACAACTTTTTGGTTCGGAAGAGTGCACCAAGTTTCTGAGAAGCTATCTTGGCGATTGCCACAACGTGGTTATGTCAATACATATTTCCTCCCAGATTGACGCCCAGCGAATTAATAGATGAAGCCAATGGGATTGCGTGTCCGTCCACGACTATATGTTTTTTAGGGTTAAATTCGACTTGGTTACTGTATTTTTATATGGCCATTTTGCTGCGGATTTTAAGTTCAGTTAATCCCATAGACCAGGGGTCGGCAACCTGCGGCTCGCGAGCCACATGCGGCTCTTTGGATGTGAAGCTGCGGCTCTTTAGTTCCATACGCAAATATTATTTATTTTATCGAAAAAAACATTAATAATTCGTTCTGAATC
Organism: Barypeithes pellucidus; assembly: GCA_963991005.1. Classification (NCBI taxonomy): domain Eukaryota; kingdom Metazoa; phylum Arthropoda; class Insecta; order Coleoptera; family Curculionidae; genus Barypeithes; species Barypeithes pellucidus. Next base: position 41,681,979 of record OZ022559.1, read on the forward strand.
GATTAACGAGGATTAGGCACCGATTCTATCTCTCAACAACTTGTACTCGCTATTCACCGCACCCCTCCTCCGTAATACGCGTCGTTACCGTCGTCAGTTCGTCGAAAGTTCTCGAATGACGCCGTCGTCGGATGGTTCTATGTAGGTTTTAATTCGTTTTCGACTCAAGACAATTTGGCGTCTTCACCAGTGCTTTGGCTGTGACCAGGGGTCGCATACGGCTCATTCGATGTCAAGTTGTGTCTCTTTCGATATCAAGTTGTGTCTCTTTCGATATCAAATTGCGGCTGTTAGTGGCTTTTTAAAAACTGGGAAATTGGGTAAATTAAAACTTTTGGCTCTTCCGTCTCAGAAGGTTGCCGATCCCTGCCATAGACATATAATATAAAATGGATACACAACATTAAATTCATAAATCACCATTTGTTTGCAATTATACATACTTTTACAGTTTCAGATAGGTTAGAAGAAGCATTAAATAATGGCAACGTTGTAATAACCTACGCGTCTGGTCCTTACCTAAAAAAAAACATAACCTCATTAATCCCACTTACCGACGAAATATTATTCCGGGGTTAGAATGGTCGAATTTCTTACACACCACGCACTGAAGAACCATGGTAGATGGCTGATAAATAGTTTCAAATAGTTCTAGTTCGAAAAAGCACTAAGAATTAATTCAAAAATACAATAGATCATAACCGCAGCAGAGAATAAACACAAACAACACCGCACCCAAAAATTAATAACATTCCTAACCTTCAGGGTTACATGTACCTACTATAATCGGTAAGGATATTGTACCTACTATAATCGGTAATGGTGCGTACAGCGTTACAACAGTAATTTCCCTAAAACATTGCAATTTGATATTGTTGGGAAACTATAAATAACTTTACGAGAAGAAAATTTTAAAAATACATACATATTTAGTAGAATATTTTTACTTAATGCAAAGGAAAATCTAATCTTAAACAATCTTTTAAATTTACTTATTTAGCTAATAATGCAATCTGCCTAAACCAATAGAACAATAACAAAAACTTTAATTAATTTAATAGAAAAAGTAGTTAAAATATAAGAAAATCTACAGTTCATGTTGATTATTTTCTTAGGAAAAAAATTCCGAAAATTTAACACCTTTGAAATTTTCTTAAAAATAATTAATAATACAGTTAAAGTAAATAAAACAATAGTAATATCCAAACAATAGTAATATCCGTTAAAATATTAAGAAAATTGCTTGTAAATTACCACACCTCTTATGGAAACCGATAATTTCATGATCTACGATCAGCTGTTTTGCAACCAGGCTGACTGTCACGGCTTTATTTATCAATTTTATAAGAAGAAATGTGATTTCTCTTTTTTGTGCACTCTGTATAGAAATTTAATTGTTAATAAAAATTAATAAATTTTTAATTCATCTTAATAAATGCGAAATATTTTCATACTATATACTTAAATACTTGAATATATAAGACAAAATAATAAAATGGCGGTAAATAATTTGTTTTTCAATGACTTTTTGAATAAGGCCACTGACTTGGGTAGTGATTTGTTCGGGTTTATTTTGTTTACGTTGGTGTAAAGGGGAAAGGGGCCATTTTAACAAGGTGATTTATTGACAATTGGTCGAAAATAATCTGGGAAAAGTCAATTGGTCGAATTCATAAATCACAAGATTTTTTTATGCTAAAAGAATAAAAATATAAAATATGAATTTATTGTAATTAAAAAACATTACAAAGATTAAGTTACATAATGGAATAATAATATACAATTATTTAAAAAAAATCAAGGTAATTTTAAATGCATAGAAAATTTGTAAAATAGTTTAAAAGTTTTTCCTGGAAAATTAAAAATGCTTATGACATTAATATTTTAATAATATTTTTCTAATGATTAATGGTAATTATTATTAGTTTTCTGTAATTTTCATACTTTAATGCTTAGGATATATTTAAATTATTACATATACAGGGTGTCCCTGGATACGGTTGCCTCTAACACAAATGGACAAAATTTTGCTTCAAAAAAAATTAAGGTTTGTTATTAGAAAATTCAGCTTTTGTATACAGGGAGGTGAAAATCTTAAAAAATAGTGATTTCACCTAAACTTTAATTTTTCGTTTTTAAGAGAAATGCCATTAGGAAATGTTCGTTACAATAATTGCCTTCTTCGTCATAATTTAAGATTTAGAGAAAATTTATTTTTTGTATACAGTGAGGTCAATATCATTTTTTGTTTTTTTCAAAACGTAAATTCTATGTATGTAGTATTAATCAAACTAGCATTTTATTTAAAAAGCTTTATTCAGCGTAAAAGAAAGCTCCAGATATTTTGGTTGTATTCCTTACATTCGGAAAATAGCTTATAGTCATGGAGAAGAATCGGTTTAAACTATATTTTCTTTAAATCTTGAAATATAACGAATAATTTAATTCTAATAAAAAACATTTCGTAATGGTATTTTTTTTGAAAAAAAAATTAAGGTAGTTTACTTTTAGAAAAAATCTCTCTTTGGGGTTGCGCAATTCCTCAAAATGGCCTAAAACCACCCCCCAGAGGGGTTAAACGCGCTTCAAGAGGTTTCCCTGAAGAGAAACACACTGTCCCCTCGTTTTCGAGGATGCTGAGCATGTTGGTGGTGTTGGATATCGCGTCCGACCCCTTCCAACCCCTCCACGGACAAATACTCGCCCCCATTATGGAACGATATTACCTGTTAATAAAAAAAAAATTAGTGTTTGAAAATTTTTTTTTTTATTCAATTACTTTTTGTTTTATGATTTTTTATTTAATTGAAATTAAAAAAAAAAATTAACTTGTTGTTGTTGTAGTTTTTGGCCGTTGTGAAGGGGTGTGTTCGGGGTGTACTTTTGTTCCGGCTGAAAATATTTCGATGTTCGTCCGACTCACAGACGCCACTATTGTGTACTATACTTTTTTTACGACTTCATATTTACTTTTCTGTTAAATTATCAAAATATGCTAATCAAACATTTTCTGAGTCGGTACTCACATAATTATCAGTAGACCAGTCAGTTCATTTTTGATAAACTTTTTCATATTGCTCCATGGATTTTTCTAGTAATAGCATATTTGCTGCGGAAGCAGCTCGTAATACAATTTCACGTGGCGTTCCCTGAATCTGAATATCATCTCATACTTTACTAATTACCCAAAAAAAAAATCCAAAAAATGTTGACATTTAAAATTTCCTGACATTTATGTTTTCACATGGATTTCAGTCAATAACATTGTCGGTTTTATCACATCATGGGGAATGTGATTTGTGGAACTGTTACGTAATATATATTAAGTAACAGTTCTTACTAATATCGCAAAGTAATTTTTTTTTATAAAAACTTACTAATTGTCGAGAAATTAAAAATAAGGTATATTTTGTAGTATAGGTAACCCCATACAGGACACCCTGTATTTCCTATAATGAACTTTATAGTCGATTTGGATTAAAGAAATTTTAAAAAAGTTAAACGTAAATATCCTCACTTAACATACTATGACAACATAATCAATCGTGCCTGTGAATAAATTTTCTGCAAGTTGTTTTTTTGTTCAGGATTTGCAGGTTTAATATAATAGATAAGTCATTTCTATACATAAGTCCTCTATACCTATTCTGCAAGTTGTTCTTTTGTTCAGGATTTGCAGGTTTAATATAATAGACAATTACCCTCATGTTCGAAAACAACCCCTCTAGCTATCGAAAACAACCCGCCAAGTTTTTATTGTTTATTGACAAAGATAATGACACTTTTTGACGTTTAAAAAAATAAATCTTATATTCCAGCTACAAACTCAAATATTAAATATTATTACAATTTCGTTATTAATAATGACTAATTTTTTTAGTTCTTTATTTAAAAGTTGTAACATAAAGTTGTTTTAACCATTATTCGAGTAATTTTCTCCCTAAATTACACTCGTGCCTAAAAATTCTCAGATAATTTTGCATTTAAGCGTATTTCCTTTGAAAAACAACATTCGTTCATTTTCATATTTTGGCGAAATAGCCCGACTCCGAAGGAGTGTTTTTAGGCAATACGCTTTCATGCAAAATTATCGAAAATTTTTAGGCACTAGTGTAATTACCTCCGATAAGTAATTTCTATACATAAGTCCTTTATACCTATGGTATCTATTAATAATATTATTATTATAAATGTTCAATTTTATAAATAAACACTTACACACTACCACCGGCGCTCTTCAATGAAATAAAATATATGGCTGCCATACAATATCCACTTTTTATATTTTCTTCTTTGCTGACCTGACCATCGTCTGAATCCGATTCAATCTCGGCATTCATATTTTTTTTATCCATTCGATACGGATGTATATTGGATTTTAAAATTCATGACCTTTCTACCGAAAAACATCCTAAGCTTTAAATCGCTCACAAGCATAAAGAAACATAAACCCGACTACGGCAGTTCCAAGAGAATCATTTAATCCAATTTATATTTTTGTTGGTAGATGACAGAAGTTAATTCTATTTATGGCACAAAAAGGATTAAGGATCGTTAAGATACCTTTAGTGACTAGTTCTCCATTTAATATTTCTAATTAATTTTCCTTTCTGTTCTATTTAACCCAAGACAGCTGTCCACGGAGGAGTCTTGGATCCAATTACCCCAATTGTAATATTTCGTGTACAGGGTGGCAACTATTTAATTGTACACTATGGGTATCTTTTGAACGGTCATATTTACGAAGTTGATTAAATTAGAGAAAATGTGCAGCATTTAAACCTTTTTTAGAATCCCGTATCGACGTTGCCGCAGTGTTTTTGGTTCGTGTGATACAGGGCGATTTGTTAAAAACGTCTAAACTAATTTCTTTAATAACTCGAAAGGTTTTGATTTTAGAAAAACGCTCTTTAAATAAAAGCTTTATATTTTTTTCTTTCCTATAAAATGGCGTTATCAGTTTCTTTATGTCATTTTTTATAACTTAGATATCATGGTCAACTTCATTTTTTTAAATACGGAAATGAATTTTTTATTTTATTTTTTTATTGTGTTTTTTACCCCAAAAACAATGATGTATCACTCAATGGCATTTACTTAGTTTCGGCACAAATTATACATCATCAGGAAAATTTTGAGAATTTTCTCAGTACGGAAATGATTTTTTGAAATATTAAATACATGATAATTTCATTTGATTTAGCTATAATTGAGATAAAATTATAACTGGTAAAAATATTTCCTTCTTAAAACGAATATTGACCAGATTTCACCTAAGATCGACGAAACTAAAAATAGGTACAAATTCAAATATTCAACCGCTTATGAATAATAACTAAATTTTACTTTATTTATATCATTTCATTACATGCTCGAAATGGCCTACTTGATTTTATGAACCTTTAGCAAAATGAATGAAAATATTTTTATTTACTTTGAATCAAGTTGCCACAGTCAGAAAGTGGAACAAATTTTGTCATTTCTGTCAAACCCCTAGCTCGGCTTTTAATTAAATGTTATTTAATTTTTATTTAATTGTGACAATGGTTAGGTTTTCAGTTGAGGAAAAACGTGATATATAAGAAGTTTACATTAGAAATTTTCGAAATTCGTTCTTAGCGCAGAGAAACTATTCTATTTCATATCCCGAGAGAATTCAATCTTCGAGACTGATATTTCAACTAATTAGCAAGTGCATGGTAGAAGAAGGTAATGTTTTTAAGCAAATTATATATCATTTAGAACCGAATAAGAACGAGATTAATGTGCTGACTCAAATAAATATTAATCCTGGAAACTCGACGGTACCTATAGCAATAGAATGTTGTATAACTTCTGCAGGAGTAAAAAAATCCTGAAAAAACACAAGTTCCATGACTGTAAATTTCATCCTGTATAGCAGCTTGATGCAGGGGACCACAAAATCGACTTTGCGAGTGGTTTCGGACTAATCCAGAATTGTATCAATCAATTCTATGGAGTGGCGAGACTACATTCACCAACTGCGGTATATTTAATCGAAAAAATAAGCATTGGGCGATCGAAAATCCTCATTTGGTTCAAGAAATTAGACCTTAGGTGCGATTTAAAATAAATCTATGGTGTGGGCTAGTTGCGGATAGGGTAATCGGGCTGATTTTTCTCGAAAACAATCTGAATACCGTAAGATACTTACTTAAATTTACTACAGCAAGATTTAGAACATTGTTTAGATGAAGTGCCATTAGCGGTTTTAAGAAAAATAAATGGTTCCAGCAAGACAGATGTGCAGCTCATAATGCTTTAAGCATCCGTGATTATTTAAATGGACGGTTTCATGGAAACTGGATCGGAACCTACAGGCCTGTTCCGTGGCCACCTCGATCCCTATGCCTTAATCCGCTGGATTATTTTTTGTGAGGAACATTGCAGAACAAAGTATTTTACACCCCATGTAATAATATCCACGAACTGCAGAGACGTATAATCGATGCCTTCCAAACAGTTACATTCGACATGGTGAGAGGCGCTATTAAACGAATGGAGAAAAGAACCAACCGTTATATTGAAAATCAAGGATGCCATTTCGAGCATTTAATGAAATGATATTAATAAAGTAATTTAATTATTATTCATAAGCGGTTGAATATTTGAATTTGTACTTATTTTTAGTTTCGTCGATCTAAGGTGAAATGTGATCAATATTAGTTGAAAAAAAGATTTTTATAGTTATAATTTTATCTCAATTATAGCTAAATCAAATGAAAATATCATGTATTTATTATTTCAAAAAAATCAGGTTCGTACTGAGAAAATTCTCAACATTTTACTGATGATGTATAATTGGTGCCGAAACTAAGGTAAATGCCATTGAGTGATACATTATTGTATTTGGGGTAAAATATACGATCAAAAAATAAAATAAAAAATCCAGGGTCGTATTTAAAAAAATTAGTTGATCATGATATCTAAGTTATAAAAAATTACATAAAGAAACTGATAACGATATTTTATAGGAAAGAAAAAAAATAAAGCTTTTATTTAAAGAGCGTTTTTCTAAAATCAAAACCTTTCGAGTTACTAAAGAAATTAATTTTAGACGTTTCTAACAAATCGCCTTGTATCTCACGAATCAAAAACAATTCGGGGACGTCGATACGGGATTCTAAAAAAGCTTTAAATACTGCACATTTTCTCTAATTTAACCAACTTCGTAAATATTACCGATCAAAAGATACCGATAGTGTTCAATTAAATAGTTGCCGCCCTGTATTAAGAGCAATTATAAAGATTTTTTATTAATATCAAGAATAATTTCGAAACGGTTTTTTGGAATTTCGTAAAAATTGTACCCACCTCGTTGCGCAATTAGCCATTCATCTACAGGTTTGTCAAACATCTATGACAATCAAACGTATAACGGGCAGTAAAGGGAACGTGATATACTAGCTATAAGTTAAATAAAGAAGCAAAATTCCCCATCGTGTTTAAAGTACCTACATCGATTTCTCCTTTCACCCTCCACCAGTATGACGACGCAGTTATGTGTTACGCAATGCGAAGGAAAATCCTGCAAGCGGTTAATGCTTATCGACGCAATATTGCCAGGCCAAATATATAAGATTAACTAGAAGAAGATAGTGCTTCAAAATATCACTAAAATTTCACACCAAGACTCAATTAACATTACTATTAAATAATATTTTATAACCACATTAAGAAAGTACATAAACAAATAAAAATATTATAAACATTTGAAAAATATTTTTTATAAGTACCTAATTTAGCCCAGTTCCTGGCTGGTTTAGGCATTGTACATTGATGATATGAGCAAACCCGAACAAAGGTATTTAAGGAAAATAAATGGTAAAGCAATAGCAAATTTTAAAATAATAATTAAATTTTGGATGTGAAAAAAAAATCACTAGATCTAGTGAAATTTTACTAAACCTGGCAACACCGTATCGACGGCTCGATTTGTAAAGTCTGCGAAAGGAGAGTACGAGAATCCCCATACCGCGGTAGAAGGGGCAAGCAAGCGAATTAGGATTTGACAAGTAAGTCTGTTTTCTCTTGATTGCCCGTTAGGCGTCTGTGTATAATAGTTGTTTGCCAAACCTATATACTATGTGAAATATATCACTAATTCAAATCCTAAGTTCATGCTTTTAATTAATTTATAACAGAACCTATTTTTATATTTATCAACATAATTTAATGTAAAATATAATTTTTAGAAAAAAGATGCGTAGATTTTAAAATTCGATTTATTTTAGGGAGGAAAAGTTCTTCATCTCTACGTCACTTTATCCGATGGACAATTCGATGCAAAAACAGAAGTAAATGTGAAGATTCTTAATTCTTCATCCCCGTACGAGCCTTCTAATAAGCGCTCGTCGTTTCCAAGGCCTGGTAGTTTCAATCCAGGATTATTCAACAATTTTCCTGGATTTAATGGCAGATCGCCCCCTTTGCCTCCGAATATGTCTCCTAAAGTTATGTTGGATATGCCAAAGAATATAAGTAATTATAATAACCCGCCGCCGAAGTAAGTTATAAAGTCAAATATTTTAGTTGCCACAAGAATTTAAAAATATACTTTTCTCGCCAATAAACCGGGTGAAGTTTGGAAATTTGCAAAGATTTCTGAATATATTTTGTTACACAGTAGCATACTAACGTGTCAAGCGCTTCAAGAGGTTTCCCTGCAGAGAATCATACTTTCCCACATTTTGGAGGATGCTGAGGACGGTGTTGGTGTTGGATATCGCGTTCGACCCCTTCCAACCCCCCCACCGGCCAATACTCGTCCCTGAAAGGGGTGAATTTTTTTTCAAGTATCAGCGGCAAATATATATTCCTCCCCGTTTTCGAGGATGCTGAGAACGTTGGTGGTGTTGGATATCGCGTCCGACCCCTCCGACCCGACCGACCCGAGGATGTTGAGAATGGGGGAAAATAGTTGTACTTTTCTTTTTGGTTGTAATGGTCTCTCATTCCGGTCCAACTAAAAAAATATAATAAAATAGTTTGCGCGAAACGCCAGTGGTCAGTTTATTTTTAATTTTTTAGAAAATTCTTTTTTTTTAAATTAATTTTTTTTTATTAAATAAAAAAATCATAAAAAGAAAGAGTAATTCAAAAAAAAATTTAAATACTTAATAACTACTTAGTAATTTTTTTCGAAATTTTTTTTTGTTAAAAGGTAATGTCGTTCCATAATGGGGGCCAGTATTGGTCGGTGGAGGGGTTGGAAAGGGTCGGACGCGATATCCACCACCACCAACGTGCTCAGCATCCTCGAAAACGGGGGGAAAGTGTGTTTTTCTGCAGGGAAAATTTTTGAAAATTGGACAGTGTGCTAATGTTGATGGGAGCAACTCGGCTTCAATATGATGGCTCTTTCGGCTATAACGGAAGTCGGTGTAAAATTGCTTATTTTCAATAGAACATCCTATATCTTATTACATTTGCCACAAGATTATAGGCCGATGTTGTGTATCAGGTCCAACACCTAAGTCTTAGCGTGAAATCATTAAAGTTTTATGTCTAAAATGACGTTTTCTTATAGCCTTTATTATTTAATTTAGGTTGAATTCCTTGTTAAAAAAGATCTGCTTTATAGATTTTTTATAATGTGTTAATAACTATTAATACAGGATACCAATATGGAAAATTATTATTTCTCAGACCACCCGATGGTCCTTAGACAATAAGGGAGTATTTTTGTCTACACAGTAGCATTTTAAAATACTATTTCAGATTGAATGGTACTACCAAGAAAAGGAAGCCCTCTCCATTGATAGGATGCAACCACCTGTAGACCGGATTTCGAACTTATTTGTTCTCGTCAGTACAGGGTAGGTATACACACCCATCATCAGAGAGGACTTCAACTTAACGCCGTACTATCGACGGTAGTCGACAAAATACAGCGCGCGGCGCCATCTCCTAGTAGTCCCACACAATCTGAACAGACGTTATTTAATTAAATCAAATTTTAAAAATCTATTTAAGAATTTCAGATTGAATGGTACTACCAAGAAAAGGAAGCCCTCTCCATTAATGGGATGCATTGATGATGGGTATATACACCTACCCTGTACTGACGAGAACAAATAAGTTCGAATCCGGTCTACAGGTGGTTGCATCCTATCAATGGAGAGGGCTTCCTTTTTTTGGTATTACCATTCAATTTGAAAAGTATTTTAAAGTGCTACTGTGTAGACAAAAATACGCCCTTTTTGTATAAAATATGTGTAAGGATCATCGGGTGGTCTGGGAAATAATAATTTTCCATATTGGTATTTGATATTAATATCACCTGACAAACATAGACTTTTCATTTCTTAAATAGATTAATACAGGATGTTTAAACAATAACATTAAAAATTAAATTGAGTAAACTTCAAGAAAATCTATATTTAGATACAAATTTAAACCCCCAAATTTTATAATTATGTTCTATTTAGCATAAAAATACGGGTAAGTTGTTATAAGTGTCTATTCCGAAAATTTGTAGTTTTCCGAATATTTTTATATTGCTATTTTTCTGCGGATTTTAAGCTCATTTACTCCTAGTTGGGTATGACAGCGTTAAACAGTAGTCAAATGCTTACCAAAAGTTTACCCCTCTTTTTAGTATTGCCAACAATCCGTCCTTAATGCCTGGTAGACCATACTTCCAGCAGAAAACTTATCCTGACCGACCAAAGAGACCAAGAAATAATACGCTGGATGTAACGCCCTTAAGGCCGGTCAAAGTTACGGATCTGGAATCTCCAAGCAACAGTTTAGAGGAAAAGACTGCCGTCGAGAAAACAGCAGAGACAACGACAAATAAGGTATTTTTTTGAACTATTTAGCAGTGTTTTGCTAAATATTAAATACCCCTGAATAAAAAAATTTCATTTCAAAATTGATTGCGTAATAGATATCGGTAGAACTATCTATTAGCTGCATAAAGTTTATATCGGATGATTCAGTAGTTTTATTGTGTTTTAAACTTTTTACTCGTCTTTTAACTTTTTACGCAGGCTTTTTCCCAGAAAACTCAATTTTTTCAAATAGAAACATATTGGCTCACTCGGGCAAAAAGATAAATCATTTTTCTCCAACAATTCGATAGCACACACCCTTACGTCAACTTAAAAAAGGAGAGATAATTTTAAAAAAATACCAATTTATGACGAGGAATACAACAAGAAGCGCAAACGGCCTTGTATTGATCAAGATACCCATGATACTATCCATAATGGTAATAAACAAATGAACATAATTACAAATTTAAAATCCGACCACATTTGGCCAAGAGAAAAAAGTAAACCACTTTAGGGGAGTGCATAGCAATATAGAAAAGAAAAAGAAAAATGATTTAAAATGTCAAAAAGTGACGTCTGGAGGGTATCGTTGAATTTGGAATGGTGTTCTGAATCGATATTGCCAAAAATATACTGGGTAGTCCATTTAAAAATCCAAAGTTGAGGTAATCTCCGGTTAAACCGGAAGCGACAAAGTAGAATCCGTCACGTCATAAAAGACAAAATAATATCACATACAAACCTATCAAATTTTATTTCTGTAAGGAAGATATTGGGGTGGGCGTTCATCATGAAACATCCGATATATTAGAATTACATCTGTTTATAAGCTCGAATTTTTTGGCGTTCTTGCTGATTAAAAATAAAATACGGCCATACAACGTCAAATCAAAATCAATATTCAAGGTATTGTGCTTATTTTAGAAAAATACATTCATGGAGAGAGGCAATAACTTAAAGGTGTTAATAACCCCTCAGATCTTAACAATAGAGTTATTTATAAAAACGGTATTTTATTTAACACGAATTAATTTCGGATATAAATTGTCCCACTGTTAATACCAACTTAGGTTTGTGAATAATTTTGTCTGCGACGCTAATTTTAATCCCACACGTGTTTGTCAGCACCAACTTTTTTAAACTGTTACCGAGATATCGTCTCGAAAATCTTTAAAAACTTATCCTGTATAAATACTGTGTGTAAAAATACTGAAAATATTGGCAACATACGGAAAACTATCTTATTCACAAAATGTTTTGCTTACAGTCAAAACACATAATCCGCGAAAAAATCACAAATAAAGGGTTTTCCAATAAGAGGTGTTATTTTGAATAGCCCGCTATTTCGGTAGATGTCACTTTTGGAGCTGTAATTTTTTTGTCATTTGACAAGTAGAAACTACGCCATTAATAAAAATGGAACGATACACGCTTCAACAACGCATTGAAATTATTAAAATTCACTATAAAAATGGTGAAAATTTGGCAGAGACGGTTCGTAAAACTCGAACATTTTTGGGTCGTCGTGAAGCACCATGTCGGACCGCAATACAGAAGTTGGTGGGAAAATTCGAGCTGTTGGGACAAGTTAGTGATGTGAAGAATAAAACCCGTGCACGTCGCTCAAGAACAGCCGAGAATATTGCTGCTGTAGCCGAAAATGTTGAAGAAAACCCAGGTTTGTCCATTCCTCGTCGTTCTTTGGAATTAAACATTCCACAAACATCATTACACCGTATTTTGCATAAAGATTTGGGTCTTAAGGCTTATAAAGTTCAGTTAACACAAGAACTCAAGCCGGCCGATCATCAACAATGGCGTTGTCTTTGCCGATTGGGTCTTTAAAATGCATGAAAATGATCTGGAATTCCATCGAAAAATCATCTGGACTGATGAGGCCCATTTCCACCTCGGTGGCTTCGTCAACAAACAAAATTGTCGCATCTGGGGCTCGGAAAACCCAAGAGTTATTGTTGAAAAGCCTCTCTATCCTCAACGTGTGACTGTTTGGTGCGGTTTATGGTCCGGCGGGCTCATTGGACCTTACTTTTTCGAAAATGAGGCTGGAGCACCAGTTACGGTGAATGGATTGCGCTATCGAGAGATGATTAATAATTTTTTATGGCTGGAATTGGATGGTATTGATCTGGACAACGTTTACTTTCAACAAGACGGCGCTACGTGCCACACAAGCAACGAAACCATTGATCTTTTACGGGAAAAGTTTCCGGACCGTGTTATCTCTCGAAGAGGTGATCACAATTGGCCACCGAGATCTTGTTACTTAACATCTTGCGACTTCTTCCTTTGAGGCCACGTGAAAGAGAAGGTCTACGCCAACAGCCCAGCGTTATGGAAAATTTCATGAAAAGGATATGGTCCTGTAGGCGTGGTCGTGGTGGTCATTTGGCAGATGTTATTTTCCATTATTAACGGCATACCTTCCTCTGTATAATGAAATAAACATCCGATCATTTATCTCAAAAAATGGTATTTTCCTTTCAATATCATAATAACACCTCTTATTGGAGAACCCTGTATAATGTACAGAGTGGTAAAAAATTAACAAAATGTGCTAAAATGCTAAAAGTAACAATAATTTGCATGGTCCAAAAAAATGTATTAGATAAAAGTAGTGGAAAATCAAATTTAATGTCAATATATAAAATAACAGCCATCTATGAAGAAAAAATATTTTCATTTATTTTTTATGCCCAAAATAAGGAAAACATCGGATTTAAAAAGACTTAAAACTGTGTATCTTATTAGACTGCAGCCTCACTCGTCATCATTTTCAATACATTTAACTACAAACAGCGTTTTTAGTTGCAGTTGCATTCAAATTTTCAATTCTGTTTTTTTAATTTATTATTGTCCACAATGAGCACAACTTCTACTTTTTCTTGACTAATAAATCGCATTTTTAAACAATTAAGTCTTAAGAATTACATTGACGATTATTTTAACACCTAATTGTCTCGTAGGTGACTTGATGTCTTGTAGTTTTAACAAGACATCTGTTCACTTTTAGAAATAATAAAGTTTTCTTGGGGAAGAAAAAATAAATGAAAATAATTTTCTTCATTGTTGTTTTTTGTCCCATGTAAATTAATGTTATTTTCTCTTCGCGTTTTCTTACTTTTTGATCAGTCTATCCGTTATATTTGTGTTTTTCTTCGTAGATTATGCGTTTTTAATGTAAGCAAAACTTTTATGAAGAATAGTTTTTTTTTTAAATCACAATAGATAAAATAGTTTTCCATATGTGTCAATATTTTCACACACGCTTCATAAAAGAAGCCACAAAATAAAGTAGGTACGACTGACAGAGTGAGACTGATTGTCGCGATACGCAGACATTATTCGTTCATTTAAATATATAAATCATGATTTAACTAACCATTTTCTTTATTTATACGAACCACAAACTGATTTAAAAATTGCAAAACCCACGATATTTTAAACTCATGAATATGAAAGTGTTAAAATATTAAAATGAAGTATTTAATATTAGCATGATCATACAGCAAAAGAACGTGGAAACTAAATAAATATAATTTAGAGTGGTAAATTTCTACAATAAACAATAGACGGTCTGGTTTGTTTGAGTCAAAAAATTATGAATCCAAATAAAAGCTAACAAACGTGAGCAATTACTCCCATTTTAATCAAATAAAATGGATATTAAATATAATTAAAAAAATTTCATAAAAACTCAACTTTGTAAATTTGAATTAATTCTGAAATATATTTTTTAGAATGCCAAAAAGGAAAATAATGAAAACGAACTAAGTCCGGTGGATTATCCACTTAAATCTCCTGAACTGGCCGGGACAGTTGTATCGATTGTTTCAGTGTGTGCCGTATTTTTTACTGTTGGCATTATAGCTGTGATATTTAGGAAGAAGATAATTTTTGGCAAACAAAAGGAAAAAAAAGATGACATGGTAAGTAAATATTTTGAAATCTCACCTGCATTATAACTCCTTGGTTTAACCAACACGATGTGTCACAAATTTCTTTCTCAGGATTTTGGTTATCATCAGAGTTTAAAAGATGATTGATATTTTTTAAACTTGGAATTATTGGAATTCAATTTTGAGATTTGGGAAAACCAAAAATAGCCGATTTTGATTTTTATCGTAAGGATTCAACCGGTTTACTGCCCGCAGCTCGGTCCTGCCTATAGGAAACTTAACTTAGGCAAATGTCAATATTACTTTAATTTATCAGATATACCAGAAAATAATTTTTGAACTTTCGATTTTTTTAATATTCCCTCAAATTATACAGTGACCGACAAAAAGTTTTCCACTTATGGGATACATTTTTATTATTGAAATATTAAAAAAACCTTTTATGCTGATTGCCTCTGCATGATTGGTAACCTAAAATATTTTGACATTTATCACGTGAATACTTGTTGGGCTGGAAAATTGAAAACATATATTTTGTCATGGAAAACTGGTATTAAATGACGAGATATCGAAAAAAGATATTTCAAAGAGTGTTTAAATTTTAATTTTATGCTCATTTGCAAGCTTTAGAGCCAAAATGCCAAAAAACATTTTTCAAGAAATACATTAAGTGAATCAAAAAATTATTTTTTTAATTTTTAATTTCGTATGAACAACTTTGAAAGACACGTTAAAACTTGTTAAAAATTGGAACAAACGGCCTCTCGTAACCATATTGTGTCGGTGATAAAATATGGTAAATATGGTTGTCAGAAACAGGGTCTCACCAGTGGCCACACACCGTTACATAATAAAGTAAATTTTAGTAAATATTTTTTTTTTAAATATCCAAAATGTTTAAATAATAGATTGTTACCTTGACTTCGATCATTTAATGCATTTTCATTATATTCCTTAGAATATGAAACTAATACTGGATATTTTTATTAAGTTTTTCAATATTTCGTCACTTAATACCAGTTTTCCATGACAAAATATATTTTTTTCAACTTTATATTTCAATAATAAAAAAAGTTTTCCCTATGTGGCCAACTTTTTGATGACCACTGTATATAATTCAAGTGGCATTAAGACCGATCAGTGCTGTACCTTACCGCTATAAAATTTAATGAGAAATAAATATGCTTCTGTCTCTTAGTAAAAATATATTTGATGACGTCGGTGTAGAGAAAAATCCGCTAACATTATCATAGTAACAACCTAGGCATGTTATTATAATTAATAAGACAACTATTTATGGGTCTATTAAGGTAAAATGATAACGATCTATTTCTTAACAATTTACCTTGATAAATTGTTATTTGTAACTTTGTGATATATTACCAAGTTAATTAAATTTGAATGAAAGTAAATCCGGGACGAGAAAATTCTTCCAAGTAGGAATAAGTTTAATTAATTAAACAATCAGAATCTTGAAGAAATATTATTTTTACTACGGCGGTGCTTGAAAGATGCAAAAAAATTATTTACAAATTCAAATATTTAAATTTAAAATTTTTATACTAGGAAATTCAAAAAGCTCTTAAATACACTCATGATCATAAAAATGGTTATTACAAAATTTTGAAAACATTTTTATTTTCAGAGAACTATAGGCACAAACTATCATTTTTAACGTGTCTTGAATTTTAAGTAATATTGGTTATTCGACATAAATTATAGGAGGATAATTGAAATGAATTTTTATCTGATTAAATAATCAAGTAGCAAAATTATTTCAAAATACCAGTTTTAATTTAGAGCATAGTATTTACATTTTTACATTTTGTTTTTGGTTCATGTCAATAAATTAATTTATTCTCCACAAATGAAAAATGACCTTGGTTATCAATAGTTAAAATTTGTCTATAATTTCATTATCGTTTTGGAATGAGAATATAATTTTTGATGAATAGACAAAAGATTATCAGAATGCAAAAATTATTTTTGGATTATTGGTGGTAGTGGATTTTAGAACTACAGGGTATTATGGAAATGACTTATTAAACCGACCAATTCTGAGATGAAAATAAATTGAAGAAAAATAACCATAAATGGCGCTTTGAATTATTATTAAGTGAAATAAATATACACTTTATATGAAATCTCAAAATTGACGTGGCCGCTCCTGAGGACCTTCGCAATCAATAGTTTATTGAGGCAGTCTCGAGGTTCAAAAGAGGTGAGCGCATTATAGGCGGTGTTGTCATTTTGCAACACAGAACACGTATTCAGTTTTTGACAACAAGACGTCTTTGACACGCGTTATCACTTTTTCAAACTTTTTAGAAAAAAAAACTACAATTTTAAGGTACATACTCTCTTACCTTCGATCTTATTTTAAAATAATCCGTTTTATAATTAAATTCCATAAAAAAATAAAACACAAAAAGTATGTTTTTCAACAGCTCAACAGTAGATAATATCGCACAAAACTTGAAATCACATCACAACATTTATTATTATGAATTATTTCACAACAGAAAAAAAATCGACTACTGCTACAACTAACAAAACGTTTAAAATTCGTATACGTCAAGCACGTGGAACCCTCGACAGCGTCAGTCCAACCCCGAAACATATTGAAGCAATGATAGTTGCGCGCGGCCGGAATACAAGCAAGGGCGAGACACGCGGTGTGATCTGACAACACGGTTAGTATACTCTAGTGACCCAAGTTGTTGCTAAGTGAATCCAGATGGAACGGCGCGACAGTACGTAGGTAAAAAGGGTTTTTACCTTAGTATTTAGATATTCGATAAAAAAAAAGTATGTAGACTTTCTCTAGGACACCCATGGGGTTATAAATTTAAATATAATACGTCATTTCCATAACACCCTGTATAAGTCATGGCGTTGCTGTCCGGCGTCATGCAATCCGAGGAACCAAGGGTTAATAGCCCTTGGGGGCGCGTCGTATGACTGAGGATCGTGGTTCGGATTCCACGTTAGCTATGGGTAAATTTTTTTAAATTTTTTTTAATTTTGAATTTAATATTAAATTTGTTCATTTTGTAAAGGTTCATCTCAACACGAGGTCAAAGATCTTTGAAAAATTTAAAAAAATTTTTAATCATGAATCCGATTTTTTAAGAAGAAACCTTTAGTTTTTTACTTTTTACTTTATTCTTTATTTTTGCATAATCACAAAAGTATTTCTTTTCCTGCTTCGTTAGTTTAACAATGTCATAGGTTCACTTTGATGCTGTATTTTTCACTGAAGATGAAGGCTTAAGCCTTCGAAACATGTATGGTTTTATTAATTCTTATTAAACTAGTGGAGCAGACTGTGAGTTTCTTTACCTCCTTATTTATAACTTCACTCCACTTTGAGTTGGACTACTTCAAGAAAAAAAAATAAATATAGAAAAGTTATCATTAATCAAAATTTTGTAATCACCGTCTTTCTGCACATGTGTTTAGTAAGAAGTAATTTAAAATATTTACCCATCCAATAGGTCCTCTCTCCTCTGATTAATTTAAACTTCCACCACGGACACATTTACGAAGATATTCCATAGTTATCCATCTTTGATCGGATCCGGTCGGTTTGGCATATGACCGATATATTCCTATTTAAGTAACCAACTAAAACCGAATGACATTTTTCCAGCAAAGCTTAACGAAATATACTTAGATATACAACGTGTCCAAGATAAGGAGGTCCAGTACAGGGATCTCGGAAACCGTAAGAGATACGAATTCGGTTAATAGGGAGTAAAGTTCAGATCAGGAAATTTTGGGATACGGTCCTATATTTCTCCTAATTTTATAAATAATATCTCATAAGTAAGCTCTAAATTTTTTTAATAAACCACAAATAAGTGAACAAAAATCATTCCAAAACAAAATAAAACGAACAACGAAAAAAGTAAGGAGCTACATAATCAGGTGTTCAAGATGATTTCCGTTATTCTCTAAGCACAAATAACATCTTCTAACTGCCACATAACAGTTTTTTTGAGATAAAATAAAACATGCGATAGAATATCAAACTTTTCAGCATTTGTGAATTTATGTTCCATATTTTCTGTAAAATAGGAAACTTCTTAAAACGCTCTCAAACGATCACAATGGGACTGTCAAGTGAAACAAATCACGTCACCATCTTAATTTTTTTGTTCCAAGTTTCTTTTAAATCCCGAATCAACAGAAGTTTGAAATAATGTTTCTGTATTTTGTTCACTTATTTGTGGTTTATTATTAAATTGTTTGTTATTTATTGAACTAGTCCAATATAAGTAAAAAATTTAGTGCTTACTTATGAGATATTATTTATAAAATTAGTAGAAATACAGGACCGTATCCCAAAATTTCCAGATGTTTTTCAAAAACCCCTCGAAACGTCATTAAAACACAATGTATCATACATCGTTGTATTCGGGAGAAAAAAAGCTCTCAAATTCCAATATCAGGGAAATAGGACCGTATTTGAAAAAAGAAAGTTGATAATGGCCCTTCGAAAACGACTCATTGGATTACAAAACAATTAACGCTGTTAGATAGAGCGGAAAAATTGGCAATGCAATAGTGCAATTTACTTTAGAATTCGATCTCAAAAAACCCAGGAAAACAATTAAACGATGTTTCAGAATTTCGTTTTTTTCCGGATATCTCCGGAACTACTCGGAATTTTAAGACTTTCTAAAGGGCATATTATTAGGCACGTAAATTCACAACTTTACCTCCATTTAACCGACTTCGTATCTCTTACGGTTTCCGAGATCCCTGTACTGGCCCTCCTTATCTTGGACACGTTGTATAGGTGGATTTACATCATTTTTAGATTTACTATTTTTTTATTTTGAGATAATTATTTAATTTTGATAATATTAAAATGATATGTGCCTTTTACATTCGCCTATACTTAACTTTCTTTTAAAAGTACGCGAGATACTCTCGAAATAAGAAATCAACGTGTTCGTTGAAATTTACCATCGTAACTATTCTTAAGAGATCCAATATTATTTCGTTAACTTACATGACCAATTATTTTTATTAATTCAGAGAAAAGAGTCATCTGGAGGAATTACATTACGAGAAGAACCCAGCATAAACTTGCATGAATGGCGAGGACCTCGAGCATTTAGTAACAGATATGAGCCATGGCAGAGAGAGGGTGACCATCCAGAGGTAATAATCAGTATCATAGACACACATACCGAATAATGAAACTAAATTAAATTCATCAAGTTGTAATAATGTATTTTTAATTTGTTTTTCTAAGAATGGTTACTGCATCAGTTTACATAAAACATTTACACAACAAGGAGCACATTTGGTTGCTGAATTATATGCTAGAATTCTGGTTCATCCAGAATTCTTGGACCTATATTTATATATCAAACAATCAAAATCTACTTTGCCAAAGTTGTTTCAGAATTTAAATAGTCATTATTACTATGCAGTACTAATATACCCCTAATTCGATATTGGAGACTTAATGTTAATTTAGTTCAGTATAAAATTGATTGTTTGGTCCTTACTATCGAACACAAATCAGCAAAATTATTTTTTTTCTAATTCACCAATCTCAATTCAAACCCCAATTGCAAATTATCCATACCCCTCTATTCTTAATTCTTTCCGGATATTATTTAGCTACTGAAGTCTATTGGGAGACGATATAAAACCGTCAAACTGTTTATTAACTGCCAAGGTAGACTTGTAATTTTTGAATCTATGTGAGACATAGAAAAGTAAATCAATTTACAACATTAAATAAGTTAAACCTTTGTGTTTTAGCTCTCTACTGAGGATTCAGTTTCTTCCGTTAAAAACGTAGATCGGTGGGAATTCCCCAGACATCGACTAAAGTTCTTTCACATTCTTGGAGAAGGGGCGTTTGGACAAGTGTGGAAATGCGAAGCTTTGGACTTGGAAGGTAAAATTAAATATTATAACCATTGACATGGTAAATTTACATTATATTTAGGATAGGTAGATACTTTTACGCCCAAGATACCTATATCTTACTCTTAATATCGTAAATGTTGCCCATAACAAGCCTCGCTCTTTACACGTATTTATTTTGATGACTTTTTATCATCCTTAGAAGTGA
Organism: Barypeithes pellucidus; assembly: GCA_963991005.1. NCBI lineage: Eukaryota > Metazoa > Arthropoda > Insecta > Coleoptera > Curculionidae > Barypeithes > Barypeithes pellucidus. The sequence continues at coordinate 41,702,795 of OZ022559.1, forward strand.
TAAAACTGTGTTATTTGTCCAAAACATTTTGAAAACCCGTATCTAAGTAGGCCGAGTACTAGAAAATGACTTTTAATAAATATAAAGTTTGAATATCTTTTTCTTTAAATACATGCATATTTTTTTAGATTTTCATTTTTATTTACCCATGACAAACGAAAAACTACTTTAAAGGTAGGATTTAAGTAAAAAAATATATACTAATATGTACTGTATTGATTTTCCTATTTATCGACATTATTGACTTGTTTTCTTTTGACATCTTAGTCACATAACCTTAAACTTACGAAACGTCAAAGGGTTTGAGCTCTAGAGTAGAGAGCATAGCTAGTATTGATATTGACAATTATCGATATTGTATACAGGGTGTTTCGGAATAAGATGCTGATCATTAACGCTGTGAATCCTTAGGTTATTTTAAGAAGAAAAGTTCAAATTAACATATATCCTTAACCTATTAACTTTCGAACTACAGGGCGTTAAAGTTTTAAGAAAAAAATCATTTTTTCTATCATAACTTTAACAACTTTATAGCTATTTTTATGAATTTTTCACACAAGCCCTCTAAGCATCAGTAGCCTTTTTTGGTGTAGAAAATTTTAAAAATATTTTAACCAGTGACGTCCTGAAAGGGTTTGGACTAGACATTTTGGAAAAATATTATGTACGCCACTGCTTTTTCTCAAGATAAAAATTATTTTTTAAATACTCATTCATTTTAGGCCACATTTAATATCTTGCCTTTTTATCGTCCGACAAACAGTTTCCGACAAAAAAAATAAAAAGCATTAAATGCACATTCGCAATGTGCCTGTGGTTTCTGACTAGTAGCCTAACTTTGTTAAGGAAACAATGACAATAACGAAATATTTAATAGTAGTTTGACAGGTATTTATTTATGTACACGGCTTTTCACTGATTTCGTTATTGTCATTGTTTCATTAACAAAGTTCATAGCCTACTAGTCAGGAACCATAGGCACATAGCGAATGTGCATTTAATGCTTTTTATTTTTTTTGTCGGAAACTGTTTGTCAGACGATAAAAAGGCACGATATTAAATGTGGCCTAAAATGAATGAGTATTTTAAAAATAATTTTTATCTTGAGAAAAAGCAGTGGCGTACATAATATTTTTCCAAAATGTCTAATCCAAACCCTTTCAGGACGCCACTGGTAAAAAAATTTAAAAAAATGTCTACACCAAAAAAAGGCTATTGATGCTTAGAGGGCATGTGTGAAAAATTCATAAACATAGCTAGAAAGTTGTTAAAGTTTTGATAGAAAAACGATTTTTTTTTAAACTTTAACGCCCTGTAGTTCGAAAGTTGATAGGTTAAGGATATATGTTAGTTTGAACTTTTCTTCTTAAAATCACTTAATGATTCACAACGTTAAGGATCAGCATCTTATTCTGAAACACCCTGTATATTGAAAGTATTTCTCGAATTATTAAAATATTTAATTTAGAGTCTGGAAATGATCTTATCAAATATAACTCACGTCGTTTTAATTATCGATTAAATTTTTCATTGTAACACTCAAAGTTTAGTTATTTGAAATTTTACTTTAATGATCGTTTGGGCATGTTTATTCATAGTCAGAATAAACATGCCACCGACATTTCGTAAAATTTCCGAAACAAAACTTTTCGTGAACATGAAAAATATGATCGATAAAAAAACGAGCTATAGTTATATTATATTACCTTTGATAAAATACTGGGTGTTATGGAAATTACTTATTATATTTAAACTGTCAATTCCTGAGATGAAGATAAATTGAAGAAAAATATCCATAAATGGCGCTTCCAATTCATTCAGCGGTAAAAGTGACCCAACGTCAAACCAGAAAACACCTGTGGGGCACTGCGACACATGTAAACAATCAACGAATTCTGACCGGTGTTGTCATATTTACACCTAGTTTGCAATACGCACGTATGTAACTAGGTCAAATGCCAATGACCTTTTGAGTGATTCCTCATTGTGTATGTTTGACTCTAGAAAAAAATGCAATTTTATTTAAGCCACACACACACACTTACCTTGTCGGTCTTATTTAAAAAATATTGTCACAATTGTTATAAAAAATTACAACAAAACATTTTAGTAAAAAAACCGACACATAACCATACATAATCCTAAAAATTCACATGAACACTGGCCGCACTACAAAAATTCACATGGCGACGTCGTTTTTGTTAATATTGGCTGGTCTCTTTTTTCTCGCTAGATATATATGCACTTTTATTTTTAACTGACTCAAAAAGACACATTTTAAATAGGATTCATTCTAAGAAAATCTAAGATGTCCCGTGCATACATAAAGTGTTGTTATGAAACAGAAAAAACCACTGATTATTATGATAAATACAAGTAACTAATTAATTTTGATAATTTATATGCAATTTCAGTTTTACATTAAGTTTGGCAACATTGCCATTGGGACTGGGTGATATGTTTACAGTTGCGCGGACTGACCTGTGACTAAGAGGGTTTGTTACCCCACTTTTAAAACGATGGATTTAAAAAATATATACGTTGCGCTTCTCTAGGACACCCAAGGAACAAACCCATTTAAATATAATAAGTAATTTCCATAACACCCTGTATATACGTTCTATTTTTCTCCGGCGCTGCCTTGAAAGTGAACCGCTGTCATTACCAGTTGTGAAATAATGGGTGAAAGGTCGCATAGCTATCTCTTGAAGGGATGCTCCGCTGTCAAAACTAACTTTCTTATCTGACTGACCTACAAAATATGAACAAAGGACCTGCGTTCATTTGAAATTATGCGTCTTCCTGATATGATTTTTTTTCAAAATAAATTATTTAGTTAAATATTGGGAGTTTTTTTTTTGTCAAATTCGATAAAAAATATGCCAGTAGTAAAATTTACTTGAAATTTTTCAAAATTGACTAAAATATACAAAGAGATTCACATTGTGTTTATTGTACTCGTCAAAAACATCATCAGAATTATAAGTTTTAGTACCAACTAATTATCGAATATTCCAATATTCATGTCCTAATTAATAAACTGTTATTTCATTAATAATGAACTAATTTTAATAATTTTTGTTTAACTAATAGAAAATTGATTCTAGAGTTTAGGGTAGAGCAGTTTACGTTCCATCCGTCGAATTGTACGGACTAGGGCATTAAATTTAAATGCATGTAAATTTCCTAAAAAATATATTTGACCTACCTAACATACAATTGAATTTTAGTTATTTTTTAAACTAAACTAATTGGATAATATATTTATGGGTTAGGGACTGGCCCAAAAGTATTGCCATTTCACTCAACGTAATGGAAAAATTACCATTTCTTCTAAATACGTTACAATGTCGAACAATCTCGTTTCGTAAACAATCAATGCGACATATCAAAAGCCGAAAGGGATCAAATGTAGCATTTATTGTTTCGTTGAAATTTTTTTTTGACAATATAATATATTTAGAAGAAATGGTAATTTTTTGTTACGTCTAGTGACATGACGATACTTTTAGGACAGACACCTAGATATATCTCTAATAGGTTTAGTTTAAAAAATAAATGAAATTCACTACTGCTTCGGAGAAAGATAAGCACGGATTGAACGAATATGCAGATTTGCCTTAGTAGTACACTGAATTAAATCACCCATTTCTGACTTCTCGTACACCGATCATTGCAATGGTCTGCTTATAGGGTACCTGTATAGGTAGGTAGGCAATTTTATAACTAAATACAGCCCCGGATCTTTATTTTTTCAAGACGGAACATAAAACTGCCGCCCTCGCATATCCTCCATCCCTTTAATTTTCCCTGTCAAATTGTATTAAAAAAATAATTCGCGCCCGTGCTCCCGCGCATTTCGCCCAGATTGTACTGTATACAGGGTCTCCCAAAAATGATAGCAGTTAAACAGTAAAACTGCAGGTTCTTTTGGTAAAAATATTGTGATTTCGTGAAACATTGCTTAGTTCAAAGGTTGATAATAACCGAGATACAATAGAAACCAAGGCATCTTCTAGTGATTTTTTACTGCGTATCCATTTCTTTAGTGAATTTTTGCTTTGTATCCACGTCTTTTAAATAGCCCTATTTTTTAAAATTTTTTCAATCATTTTAAAGCATTTTTAGGTATCAGTCATCACTGGTATCAGTTCAGTAGTTTTTAAATTACTAAGTAATTAAAAAATTTCTGGATCAATTTGATGTTTACTGGGTATCTAAATAAAAGGGCTGCGTATCCAAATGGATACTCAAAAGTACGTTAAAAGATGCCTTGATAGGAGCCCAAGTGAAAATTTCATTTTCTAATTTCCTGGTTAACTCACTCTTTAACCAATATTTTTGCTTATAAAAATTTGTGATTGGCGACTTGTTAGGAAGAGAAATTTGAATTTTGTTAATAGCTTTATGTAGATTGTAGAGGGCCCTCCCTGCAACACTCTAAGTATATAGCAAACAAGTGCCACTCTTTTGTGATTTAGTGTATTTATGTTGTTATTAAAAATATCAATTTCATTACTTTTATCCAAAAATGGTATGTGTACCTTGTCAATGTCGCTCCGAGCAACTATTTTCGAGATTTATTAAAAAAAAAATAAGTCTATGCTTTCCAGGTGGTATTAATATCATCTAAATAATAATTTTCCATTCATTGGTATTTGATATTAATACCACTTGAAAAGCATAGACTTTTATTTTTTAAATAGACTTTTAAAATTTGATTTAATTAAATAACGTCTGTTCAGGTTGTGTACTAAGAGATAGCGCTGCGCGCTGTATTTTCTCGACTACCGATGATAATGCAGCGTTAAGTTAGAGTCCTCTCTGATGATAGGTATGTACACCTACCCTGTACTGACGAGAACAAATAAGTTCGAAACCGGTCTGCAGATGGTTACATCCTATCAATGGAGAGGGCTTCCTTTCCTTATCGTATCATCGGGTGATCTTGGAAATAATAATTTTCCATACATTAGTATTTGTTTTTCGAGATTATTGCATTTATGTTGAAAAATATCTGTGTCACAGTAATACGTGATATGGTCAGATGAAAGCTTTAACAATAATATTATAAATAAATTCAATACCCTTTATATTCACCATACCGATTATTGTTATATTAACATAAACATTATGAAAATACCTAAAGTCGATACGGTGTATGAAGTCCGCTAAGCAATAAAACCTCTCGAGCTGGGTAGTCGGTGGCTCTCGAACAATAAATTATATTTTAGGTATTTTCTAAATAAATAATTTAAAGTAAATAAAAAATTAGTTTATGCAAAGAAAAATAATTATTTTTTAGCTTTTATAGTAGGTACCTATTTAGGCAAATTAGTTTTACGAATTCTTTTTTTATAAAGTTTTGGTTCTAAAAAGAACCGATGTCGCCATCTTTTTGAAATATTATTGGATAGCTTGCAAAGCACTTTTCTGTTGTTAGTTTTTTTGTATTTGAAGCCCAGCTCTTTTAAAATGATGGACAAACTGGTAGTTCCAATATCGCAAAGTTTGTTCTTCTTTATCTTTTCAAGAATAGCTTTGAGGGTAACATATTCCTTGGCTTTATACATACCATAAACAATATTCCTAATCGATAGTTTTATTCCATGGGATAAATCAAAAATTTTAGAATGGAGTCAAACCCTTTTATATGGTCTGTTCAATTCCTCTTCATTCTTTTTTCGAAGTCCTCTTAAGGTGTTATCTGAAATGCCGCAAGCATCAGACGTTCGTTTTTGCACTGCCAAAATAGACACTAACGGGCCCGAGTTATCTTTTTCTAAGTAAAATAATGTTCCACTTGTAATACCAAACGGCGTTCACCTGAAGATAAATACATTCTAGGCGTTGTGAATATTTTCCATAACTGCTTTATAACTGCTTTTAATTCACACACAATGAGAAACAAACTAAAAGCAAAAAGCATAACTACTTATTTAAAATAACATAAACATACCATGCTGCGCTTGAGAAACTTTTAATTATTCCTTGGAAAATAGTGATTATTATATAGATTTAACTATAATGATTCCAAAATAACCAAATTCTAGGAAAAAGTACCTGAGTACATCTTTAACTTATTGACGCAAAATGTTTTTCATTTGATAAATAAAAAAAACTATGAGTGAAAAATAAACAGAATAAAAATATTTATCGCGGTACATAATTCTAAGATAATTTTGTTTTGGAACCGCTGATTTAGCACGGCCGACTACAGTTAACCAGTGGAATGTTCGGTACGATCAAGTATAGCGAAGGTATTGTTAATTTAACCATCTTACTGTTTAACAACCTTTAATGAATTAATCCGATATCGGACTTCATAAAACGCACCGACTTTATAAAGTTACTTACGTAATACCTGGTAGCAACACCCTTAGGATCATCACAAAGGTCAGTACACGAAACGAGAAGCCGAAAATGGATTAATTAATTTGGTTTACCAAACAAGAATATTTGAGGTAAATTTTTGAAGTGTACTAAACCAGAAAATATCGAAGAAATGGTCCGTCCAGTCATTATGCGGATTTTACACGCCTTCTATAGAAATTTCTACACCTTGGTTTCCTAGCCGAATTATAATAATTTCTGTTCTAGAAAATATATTATTTGTTCCCCAAGCAGGATTTTCTTGTTGCGCGACTGATATGCAACCAGCTAGCGGTTTTATTTATATTTATATATACTATTTGTCTTCCCCTCGTTCGTTTATATTCGAAGTCAAAATGAATATTTTGGAACTCTGTCAACATTCCGGCAAAGCAAGAATTTAATATTTCAAGTAAATCCCCAAGACAATCTTTTTGGCCAGTTTTTTTTATTTCTCTAACGTAATTAAACCAACTGAATTATTGAATTTCCTGCCGTAAGATTGATTAAATTCCAGCTATCGCCGGGGTATTAAAGAAGGTTTATTTCATAATTTTTATGAACGAAATTGTTTTCCTTCGTAACTTCCTAACTTACATTTGAAAGAACTCTGTGGAGACGCAATGTTATTGTATTATTAAGCAATCGATCTATTAATGTCAAACTGCCATGTCGGGCTGCAAAATACAAGAGCTTCCCTCCGATAGTGTTGTAAAATTTCCGGAAATGTGTTTTTTTGAAATAGTTCCGGAAACATTGGAAATACACGATGTTACTAATTCGGTCTTTACCATTGGGATTTCGGAAATGGTAAGAGATACGAAGTCGGTTAAATTGGGACAAAGTTGAGTAATTATGGGCCCAATAATATGCCGCGACAAAAAAATACAGAGGCTTTCAAAACATTTGGAAAAATCTAAAATTTTGTATTTTGATTCCTATTTTTTCCTGACTTTGTTCGAAGACAAGTCCAAAAATAAATTTCACTTTCTCATTGTCGCTTTTTATTCCACACCATCAACAAATCTTTCATGCGACGTTTCGTCTCAAGGTCACAATCATCAACTTAATTTTATTAAATCCGGGCCTGGATTTTTGGCTTAAATTATGAAAGAGGACCGACATCTACGTTCAGTGGTATACAACGTTTCCAAGATAAGTAGGGCCAGTACAGGGATCTCGGAAACCGTAAGAGATACGAAGTCGGTTAAATGGAGGTAAAGTTGCACATTTACGTGCCTAATAATATGCCGTTCAGAAAATTTTAAAATTCCGAGTAGACCAGCACGATGCAAATTTTACATTTTACGGCAAATTAGCAAAGGAACCATATTTCGAAGTAAACGTTAACATGTTAATTCAAAATACATGAAAATACTTTTAAATCATATTTTAATGCATGAAATTATCTAATAAAATGTGTGTTTTCTGTTGTCAAATACAGAAGGAAATCGGCTACAAAAGGTGTAGCAGGGGCGGGTTTTCACTTGTTGTCCCAGGGCACTGTCACGATTCAGAAATGTTTGCTGTCCATAAGTTGCTGACCAACTAGCCATTTTGGCTGACCGATTACATTTTTCTGTTCGCAAAAAAAGGAAAATTTTGCTAACCTGTTAAAAAAACAAACCCTAAGATTTATGCAAAAAAGTCAACTCGTAATCAGTGTAAATGATAATTGGACATATTTTTGACTACGTACTTTTTGTATTTTTTTGTAACTCTGTAACAACTCAATATCTCTTTGTGTATATGTACATTAATTTTTTGAATATATAAATTTTTTGTGAATTTAATGCCATTTGCAATACTCACATTTAGAAAAATAATATTCATGCGCGCCAAAACGGCCGCGCCGAATCGGCGGCGCCGAAACGGTCGCGCCGAACTGTCCTAGACCCTTCTGGGCCACCCAGTATATTTATTTATGCAATACTCATCGTCTAAATTCATTATTTATACCAAAAATTCTACCAAAATATTAATTTTCTTCAAAGAATTAAATTCTAGTTCATAAAAAATGTGGCCATCTGTGGACTAAACTCCTCATAACTATTAAGATTTAATCAACGAGGAGGAGAGTATTGTTTTCTAAATAATAAATACGTTGAAAAAATGGACATATTAGAATAATAGCGCCATTGTTTATAATTACGCTGGTAGAGACGACCTCCGTTTTCAATGAAAGTAGATATTGGCCAAAAATAGATAGGAAACAAAAATTATTACAAGTGATTCGAACTCTCATTCATAATTTTTTTTTTGAATGTATGATCCGATTTGAATTATTTTTTTTAGCATTGTAGGTTGGTTCCTTGACAATGTCATAGTTTTCACTGTTTATGATAAAAGTTTAATCCATAGCCTACTTGAAAACATTTAACAATGAATGTGTTGACTAATAAAGTCCATAAAAACATGTTACGCTATAAAACGGAGTATCTCCTTTAATAACAGAGATAATGAAGTAAACAAAAAAAGAAAATGTTGGGGAAAGATGACCTACCGTTTAGTGTCAACTGCTATATGGTTCCGTGGCTAGTATACTCCACAGGGTGATACGAATTTTCGGAAACAAACATAGCATTTTTATTACACCTAGTATAAATCGAAAATGAAATTTTTATCATAAACCGCGAAAACTATGACATTATCAAGGAACCAACCTACAATGCAAAAATCATTCAAATCGGATCATAAATTCAGAAAAAAAATAGCATAAAAATATTGCAAATTTATAATGTTGCGTTAATTGTGTCCAGGAGTTTATTTACGTAAAATAATTTTTAGGAAAAGATGCTGGACCGACGATAGTTGCAGTCAAAACTCTAAAAGAAAACGCGAACGAAAAAGAAAAGTCGGACCTGATATCGGAACTTCATGTGATGAAAATGCTAGAACCCCATCCAAACGTTGTCAAACTATTGGCTTGTTGTACGGAAAAGGAACCGATTTTTCTCATAATGGAATACATTTCTCATGGGAAATTGCAAAGCTATTTGAGAAATTCACGAGCCGAGCGTTATTACAATAATATGCACGGCAAAAGCAAAACATTAACGTCACGTGATTTGACATCATTCTGTTATCAAGTGGCAAAGGGAATGGAATTCCTCTCTGCAAATGGTGTAAGTACAAAATTTTTGTTGTAAAAATACTTTATCCACTTGATATTAAGATATGCTGTAATTATTGTCATACCTGTAGCCTGTAGCTAAAATATTGTTGGTCGTTTTAATTGATTTAGGTAGGTTTGTTTCTTAAGAATATCACAGCCTTTATTGTTTCGGTTAAAAAAGTAACTTTAGTATTGTTAAGTGACAACACTGTGACTACCAGTAAGTCAGAAAACCGGATATAGTCATGGAAAGACACGCAATAACACTGGCTTCATTTGTTAATTTGCTGGGTGTCAATCTGGGAGGAAATATGTCTTGGCATAACCACGTTGTTGCAATCGCCAAGATAGCTTCTCAGAAACTTGGTGTACTCTTCCAAACTAAAAAGTTGTACACACCTCAATAACTTTTGACACTATAAAGGGCCCAGATTCGATCATCACTAGAGTACTACTGTTCTCATGTCGGGAGCACTGCACCCAAACATACTCTTCGGCTACTGGATTCCATCGAAAGGAGGGTCATTCGTCTGATGGGAGACCACGAGCTGACGAAGAACCCGGATAATCTAGAACATCGAATAACGGTTGGGGATTTGACTCTCTTTTACAGATATTTTCATGGAAAGTGCTCGACTGACCTTGACCTCTAAATTTCGCCCAGAGCGGCGAATAGGAGAAATACACGACGAACCACTGCCGCCCATCCATATGTGGTTAAGCTTAGTACTCCTTGAACTACATTATTTAATAATTCTTTCATCTGGAGGACTCTAATGAACGACCTTCCCGATGTCGTTTTCCCAACGAATATAACCTCCAATGATTCAAAACCAACATGAATCGCTTTATTCGCACATGCACCACTCCCAAAGTGCCCTAAAGAGTTTTTTCTATAGTGCTTGTGTTTGATCATAAAAAATAAATCGGCATATATACAGTCCATAAATCAAATCGTTTTATTTCTTAGGCCAAAACAAATATAATACCGGGTGTTATAAAACTGTGTGTTTTTTTTTAAATTCAATACACCCTGTGGAGGATACTAGGCATTGCAGGTTATTGCAGCCAAATGAAATTATCATGTCTCATTTTCTTCTTTGATTAGTTAATTCTCTGTTATTTCATGACATACACAATTTTTATAAATGTGCCTAATTTTTTTAAGTTAAAAGGGTGACTTCCTTTTTTGATTTGGCTGTATCTGCAATATATTGCAATGCCTAGTACCCTCCACAGGGTGTTTTCAATTTTCATAAAAAAAACAATAAAAGCAGTGATATTCAAAAATCAATTAAAACGACCAACAGATTTCTAAAATTAATACAATGAAAGTTGAGCAAATTTTTGGTTATGTGTTAGATAAGTCTCTTCTCCTGCAGGAATTAGCGTAGTTATTTTCGAAGGCTGGTTTTTAATCAAGAAAATAATTCTACTTTATTGCAATCAAATATTTAACTTGCAACGGACGAAATGCATTAAACCCGTCTTTTACGACTACCCAGAGTAAAATGAACAGCAGAGAAAATGTGCTAAACTTTGAATAAATAAATTGGTAACTTTTTTTTGCTATAAATAAGTTCATTTGTATCTAATCTTAATTTATTGTGACATTTGGACTTCGTCTGGTCGAGAAATACGGGAAAATACCTACGAAAATATTTGAATAAACTTACAGTCGCTTGAAGTAACTCTTCTTCTGGCTGGCTAAATAATAAGAGGCTAAATGAAAAAGGATTGTAAAATGTGAAAATGTGAATTTATACTTATTCTATCATACACAGTGTTGAAAAAAGGTCGGTACCCCGGAATAACTCCTGTGCATCGCATTGCAGTCTGGGGAAAAAGTTGTTTGATTTTGAAGGAGGAATAGTTTGCAATTTAAACCACCCCCCTCCCCCACCCCCTCAACCCCCGGGCGCGGGTAGGGGTAAGTTAAGATTTTCAAATGGCGTATCGTGTTCTCCGACCAAAAATAAACATCTTTTGTCCGAAATGTTTTTTTATTTCGGCCCATCCTTCACCAATAATCACCATGAGAAAGACAAAATCAGAACCGTGCGAAAATCAAGTTTTATCCCGGAAATACTCTTTTTCTCTGTCTTGTACTAAAAAATGCCCGTGGAAAAAGTTTGTATTCGTGAGGAGAATCGTAGAGTATTTCCTGGATAAAATGTGATTTTCGCACGGTTTTGATTTTGTCTTTCTCATGGTGATTATTGGTGAATGATGGGCCCAAATAAAATAAAAATTCGGACAAAAGATGTTTATTTTTGGTCGCAGAACACGATACGCCAATAAAAAATATGGGGTTCCATTTGAAAATCTTAACTTAACCCCACCCGCGCCCGGGGGTTGAGGGGCTGGGGGCTAATTTAAATTTCAAACTATTCCTCCTTCAAAACCAAACAACTTTTCCCCTAGACATTTTCCGCTGCAATGCGATGCACCGGAGTTATTCCGGGGTACCGACCTTTTTTCAACACCGTATATAACTTGAACATTATATAATTTTTTTAAGAAATGTCCTGTACCTTTTCATATATAATCTAAATATGGTATATACACAGAACTCTAAAGAATTCATAAATTGACAGCCTTCAATAATCAATTAGAGCTGTGTAGTGTTAAATGTGGGTTTTTGCGGAGACAGCCGAAGTACGGCAATTCAACAATCCCTTGAGGCCGAACGGTTCATCGTAGGAAAAAACTTTAATAACGAGATTTGAAGGAAACTTTATGTAGTTTCAATTCGAATAGTAAGGTCATTTACGAAAAGTTTATAGTTTCCGAGTTATAGGCAAAAAACCGCCAAAAAAATAGATTTTTAACTTTTTTTGGAATTTTTTCAATGTTGCGTCACGAAATTTTGTTAGCAAACCTGAAATTCGGACTCAGCATTATAAGAATTATGTAGAATGGAAGAAATCGAAACTATCCCAAAACTTTCCTGGTAAAAACACAATTTAATTGGAGTACATAAAAGAACGGTACAGGCCAGATGTCAAGAAACATAACCTTGCGTGAAAATAATAAATTTCACAAAGAGGTTCATTTTATAACCTTCGCTTCCTTTACAGATTTGCTTGGGTAAAATAACCTTCCTTTGTTTCAATATATTTGTTTTCAAAACTTCAAATTTCAAATATAGGAAAGAATACAGAATGGAAGCTTTAGCTAACTTGATCAATCAAGTTAAGGGCCGATATTTGAACTACTTTAACTACCTTAAGGTACAGAATGCCATAAGTCATCCTTAACACAAGTTTGACAATCTAATGAAGTAGATCTTTAAGGACGCGGTAATCTTCCACCTAATGCGTCAATTGACCATCTAATTAATTTAAAACTGTTTTTTTAAAGTTTATCATAACGTTAAGGTTACCTTTAGCTAAGGTCTAACTTAAGGTAACATTCAAATATCGATCCCTAGTAAGTCACCTTAAGATATAGAATGACATAAGTCATACTTAAGTTCTATCTCATCGAAAAAAGGAATATACAGTTTGTTATGGAAATGACGTATTATATTTAAATGGGTGACTCCTGCGGTGTCTTTGAGTAGCACTACATGTAGTTTTTTTTAAATCGAACGTTTAAAAAGTGGGGTAATTCCTCCTAAACTCACCGGTCACTACTCGGCACATTCATATATGATCGATCATATTACATTGCCAAGCTGTGTAATCAACAGATGTTCAGGAACAATGTTGCCAACTGTGTAAAAAATGTAAAACTTTAGATTCTTATAAAAATAATATTCAGTTTACCTAGTATCCAAATAGAAGTGAATCCAGGTGTCAGTACACTAGCAAGTAATCCAGGGCACAGACATCTTCAGGTTTTTCTGTCTATGGGAAAAGCTTTATGCTCATCACGTACACTGATGATAATGTGGAACTGCAACCCGCTAAACCCTATTCGGCTTCTTATTTCCAATCTCTCGGAACATTTCCACTAAATCACTTAAAGAAACATACAGACACCCACGTGTTTCAAATTAGTTTTTTTGAAGATATGCACCTATTATCAGATTACACGCAAACACTAAACAGCACTTAATTATTTCGCAATAGAAATAATAAAAACGCTAATTTCTATGGGCCATAAACCCTTTACGAAAGATAAAATGAAGCAATTATGTTGACAGGAACTACCCTTTGAAATAATGGTCTCATCCAAGGTGCTTTCTTTGTGCACATTCAGAGAACTAACTTGAGCTAGCGCGGCTGCCATTTCCGATACGATAATTATACAGGAAAGTAATATTCTAGAAGGAAATTCGGCAATTTATTTATAAAACATCGAAAGTGGCAACGATGTATTTTTAAATATTAACCCCAGCTGGCGAAAAGAACAGGCAACCCGCTTTATTGTCCATAATGAGCTGTTTAAAGAAGCCGGTCGATTTTCATACGCGTTATCAGTTTCCTACTGTTTTTACCAAGTTTGAAGTAGATTTGTGTGTTAATACTTAAACCCGAGTTTAAATTATTAAGTTATTTGTTCTTTTCGCGACGGCAGTGCCCCAGCCCAGCAGTTCAATATCGATCGACGGAACCAACATGTTATTTATTTTTAAAATTTGAAAGATGTTAAATACAATAAGGACGTATTTTTGTCTACACAGTAGCACTTTAAAATACTAATTCAGATTGAATTGTACTTATATGTGTTATATGATTTTATTGTGCCGGTTTGTTTTTGTTCAAGTTACCTAGGTACTTGGTGTTTTTTTATAAATTAAGTTGGTTTTAAATAAGTCCGAATAGCTAAATAAAATTGATTTTTTTTTTCTAAAGGATAAGTAGCATTTATAAACTTTTAAGTTGTCCAGATCTGATGGGTGTCGTTCGAATTGAACAAATGAGAACATTCCCGACCATTTAAAAACTCCGCGGCGGTTCGTTAGAGTCAGTTCAAGTTTATAAATCAGAGATTGTTTCCTAGCGATCTGAACTGAACGTAAAAGTTTATAATAATGTACCCTGAAAAATAAACAACTTGCAATTTGTAAAACGGTTATTGACTTTCTAAAGAGTTTACCCTGAAGATATGACAACACTGTTCAAGATTTAGTGACGTTTTTCGCCATATGTTGCTTTGTTTACCTTCCTGACAGGGGCACCACGCGGTCATTTTTGGTTTGACATAAAGTCATGTACAGGGCATATTAAATTAAAGCGCCATTTTTGGAATATTTTTCTTCAAGTTGTTTTCACCTCAGGAATTGCCAGTTTAAATATAATACGTCATTTCCATAACACCCTGTATTTGTAAGAACGCGCCAATTGACCCCAAATTAATTTAAAACATAGTCTTTTAAGGTTTAGCTTAACGTTAGTTAAGTCTACCTTAGCTGTCTGAAGGTAACATTCAAATATCGATCCCAAGGGCCGATATTTAATAGTCACCTTAAGATACAGAATGACATAAGTCATCCTTAACACAAGCTCTATTTATCTCTAGATAATAGATCTTTAAGGCCGTCGTAATCTTCCACTTAACGCGCCAATTGATCCCCAATTAATTTAAAACATAGTCTTTTAAGGTTTAACTTCACGTTAAGGCTACCTTAGCTAAGGTCTAACTGAAGGTAACATTTAAATACCCTCAATATAAGTAAAAGGATGATCCAGATTACCTCCTCTATATCCGGATACGATAAAAGAACAAGCTCGGACACAATAAAAGAACGATTCAGATTGATCGGAGCAGTCTGAAATAAATAAAGAAGGGGACAATTGATTTCTGTTTTGCAGGAAAAGGAATTAATTTTTCTAACGGAATAAGGTCACTGCGTTAAAATAAATTGATTGGGTTGACAAATGAAATTATGACAAAAAATTGGTGTCAATATTAGTTCTCTTGTGTGCTCTCGTACATTATTAAATTGGAAAAGGAAAATGTGGAATAACGTCTGTTTTATAAATGTTTTATTTTCCAGATAATCCATAGAGACTTGGCGGCCCGAAATATTCTGATAACTGAAGAGCACACTTGTAAAGTGGCTGACTTTGGATTCGCTCGAGACGTCATCGCCTCTCACGTTTACGAAAGAAAAAGTGAAGGTACGATTAAATTATTCTGTAGAATAGACTCGGTAACAAATTTTCTACAGTCAATATGTACACAATTCCTACTTCATCTCAGTGGCGGCTCGTGGGCGAAAATATAGAGGAATAGCCAAACTGGTCCACTTTCCCAATCCAATAATTATAAACGAAATAAAATTAATAACTAAGACAACAAGCTAACGCTAATAATTAAACAATTAAAGGATACAATATGAAGCGAAAGTATTCCTAAGGCGAGGAAATGGAACTTCCCCTACTTCCTCTGAATAGTTCACTGCCTATACAGGGTGTTACCAATTCGCCCGTCACCATTGGTATTTCGGAAACGGTAAGAGATACGAAGTCGGTTAAATTGGGGCAAAGTTGAGTAGGTATGGGCCCAATAATATGCCGCGAAAAAATCAAAAATAAATACAGTAGCTTTCAAAATATTTGTACAAATCTGAAAGTTTGCGATTCAGTTCTTATTTTTTTCCTGACTTTGTTCGAAGAGATCTTCAAAAATAAATGTCACTGTATTATTGCTACTTTTTATTCTTCACAATTTGGCATCATCAGATCTTTCATCCCACGCTTCGTCTTTGGGTAACCATCATCGACTTACTTTTTTTAAATACGGGCGGGAATTTTTTGTTTAAACTATGGAAGAGAACCGAAACTTACGTTTAGTGATATACAACACTTACTGGCTTTCCGACGTTTCGGTCCTTAAATTGACCATCTTTATTAAAATATCTTTAGTACGTTTCTGGAATTTACTTTTGTTTCGAAGGAATTGACGATTCTTAAGCTATTTTTGCTATTTCTATCTTTAATTGTTATTGTTATTACCTACTACTGCTGTTTCTTTTTAATTTCAAACTAATTTTATCAAATTTCCACTTAGTATAAGTACAAGTAATTTATTTTATTAATACAAATAAAATTTGAGTCTTAAAACCAGTACTTTCTTAAGTGCCTGTTCTCACCAAAGGCAACCGCAACGCAACCGCAACGCAACATCAACGCGATTCAGCATTAATGTTTAAATACGCGTGTTCCCACTGACTTAAGGCAACTCAATTGCAACGCAACTAGTTGCCTACCAGTTGCCCGGCATACCGCGTCGCCGTTGTCAGTTGCTTCCATCGCGGTGTCATGGCTGACGAGACAGCAAAATATTTAACTTTTGTGGCTCATTCGATAAAACCCATGGAATTTAACCGAATCAATTTTAATTCCTGTGCCACTATACAGGGTTTCAGAATAAGATGCTGATCCTTAACGTTGTGAATCCTTAGGTGATTTTAAGAAGAAAAGTTCAAATTAACATATATCCTTAACCTATCAACTTTCGAACTATAGGGCGTTAAAGTTTTAAGAAAAAATCGTTTTTCTATCATAACTTTAACAACTTTCTAGCTATTTTTATGAATTTCACACATGCCCTCTAAGCATCAATATCCTTTTTTGGTGTATAAAATTTTTTAAAAATTTTATCCAGTGGCGTCCTGAAAGGGTTTGGAATAGACATTTTGGAAAAATATTATGTACGCCACTGCTTTTTCTCAAGATAAAAATTATTTTTAAAATACACATTCATTTTAGGCAACATTTAATATCTTGCCTTTTTATCGTCCGACAAACAGTTTCCGACAAAAAAAATATAAAGCATTAAATGCACATTCGCTATGTGCCTATGGTTTCTGACTAGTAGGCTATGAACTTTGTTAAGGAAACAATGACAATAACGAAATATTTAATAATAGTTTGACAGCTATTTATTTATGTACACGGCTTTCAACTTAACTTAAATTTTAAAAACGTAATACTTTTTAAACGTATAAGTATCATGGTAAATTTTACAAATGTCGAGTTTGCGGATATGCATTACCTGTACGGGCTTGCTGACGGCAATGCATTCGAAGCCAGACGATTATACCAAGAGCGTTATCCAAATAGAATAGTTCCGGATGCACGAACGATTTCAGGAACTCACAGAAAGTTATGTGAAACGGGATCTTTTGAAACAAATAACCACTTAAAAGGGGCACACCAAACTACACGAACACCGGAAACCGAAGAAGCTGTTTTAAATTTAGTGGAACAAAACCCTAATATAAGTACCGGAAAAATTGGGAATATTTTAAATATTACTCATGTGCTAGTCTGGAGAATTCTTCAAAGGTATTTGTTATATCCGTACCATATTCAACGGGTCCAGGCCCTACTTCCTAGTGATTTTCCATTACGCATCAATTTCTGCCAATGGTTTATTCAAATGGTTACCGAAAATCAACAATTTGATGCCAAAATTTTGTTCACGGACGAAGCTAATTTTTCCAGGAACACCATACAAAATTTTCATAACAATCACTTCTGGGCAGAAGAAAACCCACATGCCATTACGGAATCCCACCACCAAGAGCAATTTTCTGTAAATGTTTGGGCTGGAATTATTGGTGATTATTTAATTGGGCCTTATTTTTTACCAGCCCGATTGAACGGAATCAATTATCGCCAATTTCTTGAACACAATTTACAAAATTTGCTAGACGACTTCCCTATTTTTACCCGATATCGTATGTGGTTTATGCACGATGGTGCACCTGCCCATTTCAGTCTCTTAGCACGAGAGTTTTTAAATCAACATTATCGTAATCGATGGATAGAGTGCAGAGGAACACAATAGTGGCCACCTAGATCCCCTGAGATCTAAATAGTCTAGATTTTTTTCCTGTGGGGACATCTAAAAACGTTGGTTTACAGCATCCCAATAAATACTGAAGAGGAGTTGAGAAAACGCATAATAGTTTGTTTCGACACTATCAGGAATACTCCAGGAATTTTTCAAAGGGTACGAGACTCAATGAGGAGAAAAGCTGAAGCATGCATTCTTGCAGGTGGTGGCCACTTTCAACAGCTAATCTAAATTATTTTCGTTTCTGTTCACACGTTATTTAATGTTAGTTGTTTTAATTTAATTTTTAAAAATAAACCATAGGCACATAGCGAATGTGCATTTAATGCTTTTTATTTTTTTTGTCGGAAACTGTTTGTCGGACGATAAAAAGGCAACATATTAAATGTGGCCTAAAATGAATGAGTATTTTAAAAATAATTTTTATCTTGAGAAGAAGCAGTGGCGTACATGATATTTTTCCAAAATGTCTATTCCAAACCCTTTCAGGACGCCACTGGTAAAAATTAAAAAAAAAATTTACACACCAAAAAAGGATATTGATGCTTAGAGGGCATGTGTGAAAAATTCATAAAAATAGCTAGAAAGTTGTTAAAATTATGATAGAGAAACGATTTTTTTCTTAAAACTTTAACGCCCTGTAGTTCGAAAGTTGATAGGTTAAGGATATATGTTAATTTGAACTTTCCTTCTTAAAATCACCTAAGGATTCACAACATTAAGGATCAGCATCTTATTCTGAAACACCCTATATACGAACTATGTCTCAAATTTATGGTATAAAAAGGGTTAACCCAAAATTGTCGCTCAGTTTTTTTTTCAGTTTTTTAACGAGCAAGTATGTTGCGGCTATATATTCATCTGACGAAGACGACATTTTGCTCACGTCAAAAGAGATTGATTCCAGTGGGAACGCAAGAGCAACTCAACTGAAGTTGTGGTCGCATTACAGTTGCGTTGCTTGCCAGTTGCTTTGGTGAGAACAAGTGAGCAACTCAACTGAAGTTGCGGTCGCGTTTCGGTTGCGGTTGCCAGTTGCTTTGGTGAGAACAGGCACTAGACTTTAAAAGCGGCATTGAGTTTTACATTACCAAAGTTAAAAAAAAAGTAAATTACAGGAACATACTAGGGATATTTTAATGAAGATGGTCAATTTAAGGAACAAAACGTCGGAAAACGATGAGGTGTCGTACACCACTGAACGTAAAGTTCGCTTCTTTGTTAAACAAAAAAATCGAGGCCGTTATTTAAAAAATTAAGTTGATGATGGTGACTCAAAGACGAAACGTCGCATGAAAGATCTGATAGTATGGAGATTGTGGTGAATAAACAGCAGCAATGAGAAAGTGAAATTTATTTTTGGACATCTTTTCGAATAAAGTCAGGAAAGAATAAAAACCGAAACGCAAACTTTTATTTTGTTGAGGCACATTATTGGGCCAATAATTATGCAAATATTCCACAATCTCTTACCGTTTCCGAAATCCCAACGATGAAGGGTGAAGTTGTAACATATTGTAATATATTTTCACTTGTAATCTCCCTAGTGTTTGGATTATTACCGGCAATTTCCTGGTATTAATTCAAGCACGTGTGGTATTCAGTAAGAAAATTTTCCACCTAAAAAATCAATTTTTATTTGAAAATTCCAAATCATAGTTCATTCCATGTGTTATAACTGGGGGATGAATATTTCCGGAAATATTTTATGTATCCTTGGTAACCAAAGAAGAAAACAAGTCTCCGATTGGATTAAAAATGCAGTTGTGAAATTTTCTGAGTAAAATTTTTAAAATTTATGAATCTATCCTAATATTTTTAGGTCGGCTGCCGATCCGTTGGATGGCGCCCGAGTCCCTGTACGACAACTTATTTTCCGTGAAATCTGACGTTTGGAGCTTCGGGGTGCTAATTTGGGAAGTAGTCACGCTAGGTAGCACGCCTTACCCCGGCTTATCCGCAGCGGAAGTAATGAGGAAGGTAAGCAAGTATTTTTCTCATTAAATGAGCAACTCTGCTTTAAAACAATATTTTTGGGGGGAAGACAATTAGACCTTTAATTTACTCACACTTGATATTTTTAGGTTTAAACAAAATCTAACCAAAAAGGTTTGAGAACACAAAAGTAGCAATCCGAACAAACCCTCTGGCTAATTATAATAACATATCAATTTGCATTAAACAAACAGAAAAAAGTGATTATTTAATATTAAAATAATTCGCAACAGAGAAATGTGAAAGCCATATTATAATGATTAATAATGAATATGCAGAGGGATCTGTTTAGCTATTGGTGGCGTGCATTTAATTAGTCGAAAACTGAATATTATAATTGTTAGGAAATAAATTATGATTTCGCTTGAGTGGCGTGGCCTGGTCAGCACCGAGGGGATTCTGTTAGTTGATCGTAGGATTAAGGACCTGTTATTAATATATTTTAATATACCTAATAACGTGACGTTCCT
Organism: Barypeithes pellucidus; assembly: GCA_963991005.1. Classification (NCBI taxonomy): domain Eukaryota; kingdom Metazoa; phylum Arthropoda; class Insecta; order Coleoptera; family Curculionidae; genus Barypeithes; species Barypeithes pellucidus. The sequence continues at coordinate 41,723,504 of OZ022559.1, forward strand.
TTACGTGACCAACTAGTTCCTTTACGCAATCAAAATTATTCCGTGTCATCATAAACTTAAAAAAAAACTGTTTGGCTAGTAATTACCTAGACAAAAAAAGAAACACTCGCTTTATGTGTTTTGTTTCTCTCAGAATTTTTTACTAAACTTGAAAATGTGGATACATATTTCTATAAAAAATATTCCGTTTGAATAACACCATTTATTCAACAGTACTATTTAAAATAATCTTATTGGTGTTCCTCAGGGAGACGTTTTAGGCCCGATCGACACGTCTATAATATTTACTAGTAAAGATTGGAAAGAAGTTAAAAATAAGGCAATAGTAGGTTTTAAATTGGCTAGGAGTTGGTTGGAAACTTATAAACTATCACTTAATCTAAATAAAACAAATTACATAGCCTTTTCATTAACTAGGGCTGGTCAGTTCAGTTTGACTTACAAAATTAACGAACATTATTAAAAGCTCGTAAAAAAATATGCAAAAAATATCTAATTTTATATTAATTCAATTTGCTAACTAATTGCTCATAAGTCAAAAAATTTTCGAGATAGGCATGGCAATAGTACACATATGAAGATAGATAATTTGAAAAGATTTTAAGATCACAGATGAAATACAGGGTGTTTCATTTAAAAAACATGCATTTTCAAAAATATTTGTATTTTGAATCACCCTGTACTACATTTTGGAACAGAGTGAAAGGACTCTGGGTATTACCTCGCTCCCAACCAAACTTCAGTGCGCTAGTTTCTCAGAGTTCAAAAATATCAACCTTTTTTGAAGGAAATGTCTTCAAAGAAGGAAACTTTGAATTAATTATTATCTCGAGAACGATTTCATTTATACAGGGTGAATCAAAGAAATATTTCATGTAACACTTCAATTTTTTAAATTGAAACCTCTATTTTTTTATTTAACTTTTGTATATTATCTATCTCTAAATTAAATTGTTCAAGAAAATTTAATTTAGATTGATCGAACCTTATACAGGCACAAAGTTTTGCAACAGTTTGAAGGTCACCGATGATATTGTCAGGATTTATTTTAAGTATGTAATACTTTTACCTTAATAAATTGAATTAATTTTTTTCTAAATAAAATTGTTTTTTTTAAAACAATTTAACTGATATTATATGTAGAATCCGAAAATAAAATAAGAATTTCACATACATTTTTTTTTGAGTCACCCTGTATAAATGAAAATAAGTTAAAGAAATAACCATTTAAAAATTAAAATCGTCTGGTCTGAGCTTTTTCTAACCAAAAACAAATTACTGATTTAATAAAATTCTCGGATTTTGAAAGAAATTTTCCATTAGATTAACCATTGGATAATCATTTTGAGCTGATAGAAACATGTTCACGTTAGGTACATGAACTGAAAAGAAAATTATTTGGAAAGGTTCACCTTAGAGGCAAACAGTTTTTTAAGACGCGTGATAAAAGGACCTTTAAGTCCGAAAAAACGGTGTTATAAGTTTATTAGTTAACATTTGGATGATATCAGTTAACAACATACAGTTTAATCAGTAATAATAATATAATAAATATTCTTGTTAAAGCCAAATTTTTAAAAATCTCATAAACAAAAAAACTCATGATGGTTAGTCATTGTCTCGTATCGATAGACCCATCCCCACACTCGTTTTCTTATAGGTACAGGTCGACAAGTGGATCTGTGTATCCGATGTCTACGTAAGGGGAAAGCAATATCGTTTAAAACATGGTCGAGTCATGGGCGTGCTATTATTATTTTAAATAATGTCATAAAAATAGGAAATTCTTCAGTAATTGCATTTTATGTTTGAAGGTAGGTAACTATTTTTATCAAGGTTTAAAAAATTACTTTTTGCAAGAAGTAAATTTTTCAACATGAAAAAAAAAACAGCTACATGATTAATTGATTAATGATTATTTTTCAGTTTTCGTCGTATTAATGTCCCTTCCTAGCTTTCGCTTAAGTGACAATTTAAATATATTGATTTGTGATTTCTCTTCACCTACCCTAATATTTGCAATCACTTCACGGATCTGACTGTGTAGGCTTTTACCGGAAGTATAGTCGTTTATTATCACAAAGTTCAAAATTTTAAAATAACACGCTAAAACATGACTCAATGAACACGTACTTATAAAACATGATTTAATACAATACAATAACTATTTCCCTTCACTACGGAGCTGGGTGGGTACATCCATCAAATATTGGACATCGCCGAAAAAGCCCGATGACCCATCGGATGTCACGAGACGCGTGCGCTATCAACTATCTGGGTATACCAATCAAATTAGCGCTAGCTAAATGTAACCATTGACAACGAAATATGTTACCATATAGAAGGTTTTTATAATATTGAAACTATAAAAGCATATTGGTTTCTTATACAACGTGTCCAAGATAAGGAGGGACAGTACAGGGATCTCGGAAACCGTAAGAGATACGAAGTCGGTTAAATGGAGGTAAAGTTGCACATTTACGTGCCTAATAATATGCCGTTTGGAAAGTTTCTCCGAGTAGTTCCGGAGATATCCGGAGAAACCGAAATTCTGAAAAATGGTTTTATTGTTTTCCTGGGTTTTTTTAGATCGAATTCTAAAGTGAATTGCACTTTTGCATTGCCATTTTTTCCGCTCTATCTAACTCTATTATTAAATTATATGTTATTTATTGAACTAGTCCAACATAAGTAAAAAATTTAGAGCTTACTTATGAGATATTATTTATAAAATTAGGGGAAATATAGTATCCCAAAATTTCCTGATGTTGTTCAAAAAATCCTCGAAACGCCATTAAACCACAATGTGTCATACATCGTGGCATTCGGAGGAAAAAAAGCTATCAAATTCCAATATCAGAAGAACAGGACCGTATTTATAAAAAAAACAAAGTTGATAATGGCCCTTCGAAGACGACTCGTCGGATTACAAAACAATTAACGTTGTTAGATAGAGCGGAAAAAGTGGCAATGCAAAAGTGCAATTTACTTGAGAATTCGATCTAAAAAGAACCCAAGAAAACAATAAAACGATTTTTCAGAATTTCGGGTTTTTCGGATATCTCCGGAACTACTCGGAATTTTAAAACTTTCTAAACGGGATATTATTAGGCACGTAAATGCGCAACTTTACCGACTTCGTATCTCTTGTATATACCCATTACAATTTATTTGAAATGCGTAAATGTAAATTTAGGTTTTTCTCGTAAGAGATTATTAAATTGAAATTTAATATACATGAAAACATTGTTAACCCCAAGTTTTTGCCCGCATTCCTTTTGTAGTTACAGATAAACTTGTCTTTTATCTTCTTAACGATTATTTCTTAGTTTAATGTTCAGTTATACATGCAAGCGAAATTTAATGTGAAAATCGCGTTACATTTTGCAATTGGGTTATAAGAGAACTACACAGTAGTAACATGTGCCTAATGAATGATATTTATTTTAACTAAGATTTAATTCGATTTTTTCCTGTTGCTTGTTGGTTTCCTTAAAGCTAAATATACAAGATAAAGAGAAGAAGAGAAAATATGTACTACTAGCATGTAAAGTCCTACTGGATGAGATCTCTGCCATATAAAATCTTTTGTCAATTATTGTCTGTTAAATGATGATGTATTTCAAAACAAGTGGATTGTCTGGTCCGGTCAACTGACTTGCAGTGGCGTGCGTGCGGCAATTGCCCTCGATATTTTTGAAGAATACAATGGTACGCAACTTCTTTCTTTTAAATAAAAACTATTTTTGAAATTCCCCATTCCTTGCTGAGCAACTGTCTCTTGACTTTTTGTCGTTTGACGTACAGTTTTCGTATAAGAAAATTAAATTCATCCACTTGCACTCTGCTATGAAATTAGGTATTAACAAAGATTAGAAAGGATCTAGATAGAGATAGATTTTGGATTGTTCTGTTGGATTACAGTAAAGCACCCAAAGACTTCTCAGATCATACTTATCGGATAGGTACACAGGGCCAACACTCCATTCATAAATCTGTTGGAAAGTGAGTTTGTGATTGTTTGAAATGTTATTGAAAATCAGTAATGGGTGGAAGAGTGACAAAACATGTTGGTCTCCCTAATGGCAACAATGTTGAAGTCTGGTTAAATCAAAGATCTTACAAGGTTAAATCCAATAACGTTTAAAAGGTTATGGAGCGGTCTTCATCGCTATCACTAGTCTGGGCAAAAAGCCCAACAAGGGCGTATAATTTACTTTGAGATTCTTTACGTTTAACTATATTATCTATTCAAAAAGTGTAGTTTCGAATATTAGATATTTATAAAAAAGATAGAAATATTGATCCAGTTTTTATATACAGTGTATCCAAGGATGGATTTAACTATTTATGCTTAGCATCAATATTTTTGGTGTATTCATTACTGGATGATACTCTCCAGATATAAGTGTATATTTCTAGCCAGATTGTCATATTTATCACTAAGACATCTTGCAAAATCCCAATTAAAAATTTGTAAATTTGACAATTACAATTGGTTTAAGGTTAATCCGCAATTGCTCTTAAAATAAGTTTATTTCTAATAATTTGGCTATTGCAGATTGATATACGATATTTTTTGAGGGTAGATGAATGTTACCATTGTGATGTATAACTGGTTTTCCACTGTCTGTAATTTATAAAATAACAATGTCTGTGATTTATAAAGTAATAATATATTGTGAAACGATGTTACATATAGTTATAGTACCATATTACTTTAGTAATGCACACACAAGCCACTAAGGCATATTGTACACTAAAGTGATTAATTAAATAAGTAAATTAAAATATTATGTACCTAAACAAGTTAGATCAAATATATAAAAATAAATAAATAAATTATATAAAACTTGTCTTCACGTACTTGTTACACTGCAAACGTTGTTTAAATATAGAAAAATAAAGATGTAAAATATTTTGACGGGACTGTTCCTTTCTTCAGTATTTTATTCCCATGTACATTACCTACATAATCTTCTTTTGTGAAGTATTTCTCACAAATAACTGCTGTATCACCTGGACTATAATTATTCCTTCTAAGGGCATGTATCCAAATTTGCCGTAGGCTACGGCCCTTTAGTATCCTAACGAAGTGGATAAACATTTGGTACATTCTTAAACAAACCGAATTTTCATAGTGATGCAAACTCAAAAACAAATTTCTAAATATATTTACTAACCTGTGAAATTTTAATTTAACACCATTGCATCTTCTAGTGAAGTATTTTATGGCCGCACAAGACTCAACCGTCTTGTAAATGCAAGATTTATATTAAGAAATAAACCAACTCGACTGCTTTTTGCCCGGACTAGCACCACGGACCGGTCCATAACCTTTTAAACGTCAATGGTTAGTCAGAAATCATATCAATGCAATCATATTAAAACATAACCATACTTACCGAAGAAAAGATAAATCCTTGCTTAAATGATCCACTCTTTTACAAACTATACATGAATGCACCATCATTGTTTATAATAAAGACGATTTTTCACCAATACTCACAAAAAAAAAATAAGAACAACCAAGTATATAAACACTCCCTTAAAAGCGGTTAGTAGCGAGTAGCAACAGTGTATCCTTCTTCCATTGATAAAGTTTGATCGTTTGCCGTCGAGCGTACTATCTTTTAACTTGATGTTGTCAGAGTGCAGTCGGTTTATTTCAAACTTTTATGTATAATAATAATATTTTTTTTCTAAATCTCTCAAGGCCTATTCACAATTTATATTAAAATTATTGGGAAATAAATTTATTTTAAAAGCAATTGCGGATTAACCTTAAACCAGTTGCAATTATCAAATTAACAAATTTTTAATTGGGATTTTGCAGATACCTTAGCGATAAATAGGACAATCTGGCTATGCTGCAAGCATAACAGCAAGGTGGGGAGTGCACGTTTACAGTCCTTACGTCGACTTCAAATGTAAACAATTCTATCTGGAGTTTGTAAGATCTTTGGATAGGTATCAACAAGTCAAGCTTGGTAATAAAGTTTCCAACAGTCGCGTGCTAAAACAAGGTGTGCCTCAGGGCAGCATTCTTGGACCTCTAGTGTACACAATATATACATCAAATTTTTACCACTGTCTTAAACACTGTAAGCATCACTTATATGCTGACGATACCCAACTTTATTTCTCATTTCTGCTTTTGGATATCAATAGTGCAGTTGATAATATTAACACTGATCTACAAGCTCTGCTTAAAATTTCGGAAGATCATGGCCTTAAGCTTAATGCTAGTAAAACGTGCGCCATTATATTTGGTAATGAATACCAAAGAAACTTTGATCAGCAAACAATGATATTGCGGTTGACATCTTGTCTACAACGAGCTTATACATCCTTAAAACTCATTTATCACCAACGGCACTATTTGACAGCAGGAATAAAAAAAATACTTTGTGATTCTCTGGTGCTCTCACACTTTAATCATTGGGATAGTATCTATGGACCGTGTCTTGACAGTCTGGATACAAGACCAATACAAGAGGTTCAAAACAGTTGCTTGAGGCTAATTTATCGTATAAGGCGACCTAATCGAGTTTCCCATAAGCTGAGTGATGCTCAGTGGCTGTCAATGAGCAATCGCAGAAGATTATACATGTCTTGTCTTTTTTATAAAATTCTTAAATCTAAAACACCGAAATATCTGTTCACCAGGATATCCTACAGAACGGATTTTCATAATTTAAATTTGAGAACTGGACATTTTTTGACAATACCTCGCCATAAAAAAGAAATTTATAAACGGTCCTTTCTCTATAATATATCTACCTGCGGCGATGTCATGGTTGATCCAAGTTTTCACTTTCACTTCACATGTTTTCTCTCTTTATATATGTTCTTTTTATTCTTTTATTATGATTTAATTAAATTAATTACATTTTTCTAAGAATATAAATATTATATACTTTTTCGGGCCTGCTATGGGGAAGAATCGATATTTATTATCTATCATAGGACCCTATTTACCAATTATTAAAAGTATTTATTATCATTATGTAATTCATATTATGTATGTATATGGTGAATAAAAACATTTAATATTATTATTAAATATAAGCAGTTTTGGACAGTTGTCTACCTAGTCTAGTTGTCAAATATATCAGTCATTAACCTTAACAAATTATTAAAAAAAAGCATCAATATCTTTAACACCCTTTATATCAAAAGTTAAGCCTTTTAGGACATATGTTCATATGAAGTATTTTCCTGAAAATGGATCCAAGAATATTCTCCTTAAATATTAGCATGCTATTAAGAAACTGTATAACCGGCCCTAGGTGATATAAAAGCTCGAATCCGCTTTGTCTGATTACAAGAAATAATTCATTCGCCGAAAGCAGACAATGAAAAAAAAATATGAAAAGAATTAAGTATTTAACAGTATAAAACTCCAAGAGACCCGAACATACGACCAAACGAGAACAACACGGACTATTCAGCGCTAGGAACCGAATAAATTCCAGAAATTGACAACAACATTGCAGTAAAAAAGTTTTTTTTACAATTCCCAAATAGACCGTAATCCAGACATTTCGCCAACAAGCCACATGAATAAGTTTTTAGATAAAATGTTATTAAAATATAAAATTAGGTATCACAAATCACTCACCACTGCCTACGAACATGACAACAAAATAACCAATTTTCTCTAAAAATTATTCGATCGGTTTGGAGCGGTAAAATTATGTATTCCCTTATTTCCTATGGCAAGGGCGGATCCAGAACTTCGGTTTTCATGCATTTTTTTTTATATGATCAAACACAAGCACTATAGGAATCCTTTAGGGCACTCTGGGAGCGGTGCATGTGTGCAAAAAGCGATTCACGTTGGTTTTGAATCGTTGGAGGTTATATTCGTTGGGAAAAACGACCTCGGGAAGGTCGTTCTACAAGGATGAAGTCCTCCAGATGAAATAATTCTTAAATAATGAAGTTCGAGGAGTACTAAGCTTAACCACATATGGATGGGAGGCAGTGGTTCGTCGTGTATTTCTGCTATTCGTCGCTCTGGGCGGAATTAAGAGGGCAAAGTCAGCCGAGCACCTTCCATGAAAATATCTGTAAAAGAGAGTCAAATCCCCAACCTGTCTTCGATGTTCTAGGCTATATCTGGAATCATGGAAAAGTTTCGAAAAGTAATATCCTGCCGCGTTAGTCAAGCCGGTATATAGGGTATTTTTCGTGTTAAATTGTTGGTTTGGGGGAAGGAGGTCATGACCCCCCCTGGATCCGCGCTTGACCTATGGCTTATTACCAATAAGTACGACATAATCCCTACTAGTAAAAGTTCGCTCGTCATAAACGATGCCATTGTTTAGGCATAAAATGTACCTCATCGCCTCAAGAAATTATTACCAAATTGTGTGTTCTGCCACTAGGTACTTTCCAAATATTTTAAACGGAATTTGGTCGTAAATCAGAAAAAGATTTTTGCTAAAATAACCAAAATAGATATTTTTAAGTATAAAAAATTTACTGTACTCAGGTTAACGGCGGCACTTTGCCGCGCCAATGTCAATTTAACGTGTGCACTAAACAAGTAAATTTTTCTTTCTACTTCCCAATGGTCATGGTTAGGGCACAACCTAGTTAAATAGAAAGCCCACACTTTAGAAATTACAGTATTTATATTTTTTAATACAAAAGAGACAATTAACAATATGAAGCATTATGATTATGATTCCTGACTAAATAACTGACCGGACCGATATTCAGGACAAATTCCAGTAATTTCTGATAAATCGGCAACCCTGTTAAAGACTTTGGTCAAAAATACATCAGATTTATAAAATGCAGACAATTACCCCCTACATTGAGGAATGTAGGGGAGTATGAATACTGTTGTCACAAAAATTCCCTTCCTGATATTTTATTCTGCTGCCGGTATATTACAGGTATCTTTTATTCTGCTAAGCGGTATATACAGGTATCTTTTATGAAAACTAGTATTGCACCTTGGAAGAGAATGTCCAAACTTTAGACGTGCTTGGGTAACGACACAATTACGTCTCTAACGAAGTTATCAATGAAAGTTTATGTAAACAGCTGATCAATATTTATTTTATTATTTTTATCGGAGTTTTAGCCTTTTATAAGAAATGTATTTAGTTAATTTGTTGATATTTAGATTGTCTGATATATTAGTTAGGCATTAAGCAAGTTTCGGGAATATCTGTGACAAAAAGTTGGAAATTATTCATATTTCTAATTGTTATTATTATTATTATTCTTATTACATTATGTATTTTAACGCAATTATGTCATTGCCTTTTCCAATCCTTTAACTGTACAAATAATGTTTTAGATTAGAAAAAAATTAAGTATATTTGGCTAAAACTCTGATAAATATGGTGCCTGCTTAGCGATCTTTGATAAAACGGCCGTCTTAAATTTTATTTCAGATTGTTTATCACGTTCTTTGCTAATAATATTTCGTACAACTGGCTAAATTATTTAAATATTATAATAATTTAATAGCATTTAAAATTATAAATACATTTTATAAAACTATTTAGCAAGAAACTCTGCATCAGAAGATGCTTCAATATAACAAACACTCGAACACTAAAGGTAGGAAGCCGGATTTGCTAAAAAAATTGAAATTATTAAAAGAATGGTACTTAACTGTATCAATCATATTTTAAATTTTGTTCCCCATAATATTCCGATATGTCTTTCGTCTAAGCATGGTAAGGGTTTACTTTGAATATCTTGCAGTATAGAGGTAGCCACCTAAAGTAACAAGCAAATCACAGGTTTAATTATTATTCTGATTTAATTTATATTATTTATTTATTTATTATTCATTTAAGGGCATTTAACATATTCTATGTATGTCGTTATCACTTCTTACATTCACACTCAAACATGAGTATTTTGCAAAAATTTCTTTAATATTTGAGATTTATCTGAAGATATCTGTTAGGGGAACAAATCCTGGCTCCATTATTTTTTGTACAAATACATTTCCATTATAACATATAAAAGCATCAATTTAAATTTGAAAGCATCTTGGGATTTAAATGTATTTTACGGAAAATAAACCTTAATATAAAAAATATGTGAGTGACAAACCCTAAGAGGATTTTGTTTAAAAAACGAGTCCCTTAAAATGTAATTTGAGATTAACATTTTTCTATATTTATTATTAGAATAAAATTATATAAAAAATATCCGTAAATACCTCGCGATATATTTTTTAAAATGTCATATTATTATATTAGAATTTTATTTAGTGCGCAGAAACCCATTTTTGAGAGCAAGAGATACTTGAGTTAAATAGAGATGAGAATGAAATAGAAATGATAATGAGTTAAATAAGTAATAGGTATTGGATTAAATCCACTTCGCATGAGAATTCTATATACAATGTGTACATAAAGTAAGGAACAAATTCATTATCTAGGAATCTAAAAATATTTCGGAAAAATCCTCGGACACGTGTATAATAATTCTTAATGGCGCATTTTTTCCCATACAAACTTAATATACAAGGTGGCTCATGTAGTAGATATGACATTATCGACGATTTTTTTAAATGGGAACCCCTATATTTTAGTTCAGATCTGTAATCTCCAAGAACAGCTGATTTCAAAAACATAACACACTTAAGGCCTACAATTCATAGTTTCGTTACTACAGGGTAAAACAAATAATTTTATTTAAGATATTTTTTTTTGGCTTGGGAGGCATCAATTAATTACGTGAGTCGTTTTTAGCGATTTTTCAACCCCCCTTCCCCCAATAAAAGATTTCGTGACATTTGGCTCAATCCCTTCCGCCATCACCCAATTTTACCTGAAAGCCTTACGTAATTAATGGACGCACCATCATTTGCTGTTACTTATGTTTTTTCTCAAGTAGGCTTATTTGCTGTTATGTAACTATGGTATTTAGATAATGTCATTGTCATTACATTGTATTTTTCTAGTAAGTTTATTAGAAGTAATACATTTTATTTTAAAACATATTGAGTTACTATGCGTTTATCTTTAACACAAAGAATAGAAATTCTTATGATGATTGGATATGGTGATAGGATCCGTACTCAACAAGAAGTTTGCATTTTGTTTAACACTAAGTATCCAGCAAGACCAATTACTAGATCAACTGTGAGTAAACTTGAAATAAAATTTCGGGAAACGGGTTCAGTGGAAGATATTCCCAGAAAAGGCCGTCCAACTATTCCGGATGATAAGAAATTAGATATTTTATTGCCTATGGAAGAAGATCCCCACAACAGCGTCCGCCAGATTAGCATTGATCATGGGCCGGCTGCTATGACCGTTCATGACCTATTGACGGTAGAAAAATGGCACCCGTTTAAAATCCGATTGGTTCATGAGTTGAATGAAGATGATCCAGATCGTAGGATGGAGTTTTGTCAAATATTAATGGAAAGATGTAACTTAGATCCTTTGTTTGTTGAAAATATCTTATTTTCGGATGAATCTACCTTTAAATTCAATGGAGAAGTGAACCGGCAAAACTGTAGATACTGGGCAAAAGAAAATCCCAGGTGGATGCGTGAGCACCATACACACCTTACTTTATGTACACACTGTATATTGACAGATTGTGACCATCTTATACCTGATCTTTGGGATGTCGAAGATGTCGCAGAGGGAAAGATGACGCGCCTCAATAACAGTTTATTTCGAATTGTACACTAATACTACGATATACACAGATAGCTGACAGCACTGTATGCTGCGAGCGCCATATTTAATGCGCCCAATAATGATAAACGCGTTTTGCGTCTTCGTGATACTATTTTTACGTGTTCGCAATTAAGCAGAAAGTATTTTATTTTTCTAAATAAAAAAATTGTCTCACTGCATGTATAATTCTACTTATCTTGTCACAGGTACATTTTTATATAAAAAATGTTAATAAGGAAAATAAACTGAGGTTACTAAATGAAAGTCATGTGCGCCTAAGATGGCGCACTATGCCATCTTGGCCACCTAAATAAATAAAGTTAGTTTTTATTTGTTTTTTATCTCTTTTAAATGGGAAAATGTAAAAGGACGACCCGGCGAGGCTCCTATACCAAAGCGTTCACCAAAAGAGTAGTCGTGCCAAACAACATTCTGAAATATTGACGGCTACTCCTTTGAAAATAATGCTGGAAGAAAAAGAAAAAGTGAACTTAAAAGCTAAAGGAAAAGTAAAAAAACAAGTATTTATCGAAACCGACAGTGAAAGTGAAGGAAGCTTGAATGAAAATAACCTATGCGATGATGATGAACTGGACAATCTTGATGATGATGTTACAAATTATTGCAATATTTGTGGAGAGCTCGACAAATCTGGAGAAAGATGGTATCGATATGTCATGTGGTGATTGGTCTCATAAAGATTGCAGTGGTGAAACAACTCCCAAAGACTATATTTGTGATTTTTGTAGAAACTAAATTTATTTTTCAATAATTTTTTTAATCTTTTATTTGTTTCTTACCTAAAACTTTCTAGTTCAATTTTTGAAGTTTATTTTCATCCTAAGTATTTTACGTTTTTAGAGGGTTCAAATAAAATTTAAACACAACAGAACACAGCCAGTTGTTCCATAATGAAAAATTTCTCCTATTTCTGTATTAGTATTCAGGATGTTCGGGTTTGTTTGCTTACGTTTTTTAAAAAATATATACTTTTTAGTATGCCATGATCGACGGTATTGAAAAAAAAAAACAGAACATAGCTGGTTGTGTCATAATGAAAATTTCTCCTATTTCGAGTATTCAGGTTTCTACAGGTTGTTTTACAATTTATATCACGTGTCCGAGCGTTCATAAAAGCCGTATTAGAGTCGGCAATTTTTCTCTTGCGCCTGCAATTGCAATTATAATTGCACGGAATCATGCGCAGTGCATCGTTCTCGATCTGCTGGCGCAACTAGTCTTGCATTGCCGGAAATGGGTAGTGCGCCATTTTAGTTGCCATTGCCGTTGCAAGTCTGGGTAGAGATGGATAATGCTGTTACTTTTAACTGGTTATTATTTGGTCGAAGCAACTATGAACAGCTAATGGCTATTTAAACTACCTGGTACTTAAATTAGTAGTTCACATTCTTTATTAAGCATATGTACTAAGCACGAAGCATATGTATTATCGTTAAACTTTTTTTAACTGCTAGTTGTAAATAGCAGTAGCTGCTTTAAGTGGTAATCAAAACAGGGTTGTCCATTTTTAGTTCTGGGGTTATTTAGGGTTTCGACAGTAGCAACTACTGTTCTGACTGGTAGCAATGCGCCAGGTTTAGTGCGCATTAATACGTGCAATTATAATTACCATTGGAGGCGCAAGAGAATAATTGCGGACTCTAATACGCCTTAAAAAAACAAATCCCTAAATTTTAAATCAATTTGTACACAACTTTAGGGACGCACTGTATAGTAGCTTGTAATAAATCTTAGCTTAGTAGTTCAATAAGTGTAAAATTATCCCGCAGATGGACAGATCATCGTATGTGCTTATTTTGTTATTGCTTAGTTTACCCGTTGCTAATAGCTTTGCCCGAGATTACTCGGTAGTTATTAAAATAATAAGATTAATACGGATTATAAAAACATTCGAAGTGATACAAATATCAGATATCACAAGAATAATATACTTGAATATAAATATTATTTCAAAATCGTAGAAATATCAGATATCACCACTATGATTTAAAACGATACATATTATTATCGTAAATTTAACAAAGGAAATAAAAAAATCAGGCTTTGCGATATATCTAGCTTAAACCATGGTTTAAAAATTACACTAGACAACAAATTTTAGGTTATTGGTTGTATATTGTATCAAAATGAATTTTTCTTGTTAATTTTAGGATGCTGAATACAAAAATGATAATGAAATTAAAAACTTAGTTGCCGTTTCCAAAAAAAAGTTTTTTCAAATACCAATATGGAAAATTATTATTTTAAGACCACCGGATGATCCTTATACAATAAGGGCGTATTTTTGTCTAAACAGTAGCACTTTAAAATACTATTTCAGATTGAATGGTACTACCAAGAAAAGGAAGCCCTCTCCATTGATAGGATGCAACCACCTGAAGACCGGTTTCGAACTTATTTGTTCTCGTCAGTACAGGGTAGGTGTACATACCCATCATCAGAGTAGTGACGAGAACAAATAAGTTCGAAACCGGTCTACAGGTGGTTGCATCCTATCAATGGAGAGGGCTTCCTTTTCTTGGTAGTACCATTCAATCTGAAATAGTATTTTAAAGTGCTACTATGTAGACAGAAATACGCCCTTATTGTATAAGGATCATCGGGTGGTCTGGAAATAATAATTTTCCATATTGGTATTTAATATTAATACCACCTGACAAGCATAGACTTTTTATTTCATAGATGGCAAAAGTTTTTTATTTTATTTTGAACAAAATAATAAAAATTAGATAATTTTACACTTTTAGAGTCACTAAATGCGCTGTCGTTTGGCTATTCTTTTGTGAATTGTTTCTGGAACATCTCTAAAAAGAGTCAAACAGTAGTCGGCAACCATGGAAGCATTCCAGTTTCCCTGGTACCTGTTCTCCATTGTTGATATATCCTGATCGAAGCGTTCGCCGTGCTCATCACTTACAGCTCCGCAGTTGTCAGCAAAAAGTTCAGTTCGGCTTGTAGGAAATGGATCTTTAGTGACATATTGCAACCACTTTTTTGATACGACGACAGCATATTTTCAACAAGAGTAACGTAAATTGTCAGCCTTTTAATTTCCCAAGAAATTAGTAATCACGAGACGAAAGTAATTTCAAGCATTTTTTTCAATATCTGTTAGAATGCTGTCAAAGTGTCTTTCAGAATATTTCGAATGTGTGGCCTTATACCTTCTTTAATTTTTGCTTCACTTAGCCTCGGAAAATGGTGGCCCATGTGTATTCAGTGCCTTAACAAAGTTTTTCATTAGGCCCAATTTAATATGCAGAGGTGGTAACAAAATCTTTTTGGAGTCTACCAATGGCAAATGTTGTACATTCATTTGCTTTGGATCTTATGCTTGTCGAACGGGCCAGTATTGGCTATTGTAATTAAGTGACCTTGTCCGACTGTCCCATTCACATAAAAACAACAAAACTTTGTGTAGCCTAGCTGCAACCAAAGTAACCAAGTGTCATTGGTGCTCATCATATATTATGGTTGTCAATAGGATCTTCATATTGTCGTATGATTCTTTCATATGAACTACATATATCCGAAAGGAATAGATGGAAGAATATTGCCAATATGCAATAGTACTTCCTTTAAACTCAATGTTGAACTATCTATAAATAATCTCCATTCCACTGAATTATAGTTTATATTTAAAGCCGCCAATAAATCGCCAATGTTATTGCAGAAACCCAAGTTATTTTCCATGTCAAAAAATGGTGTTAGGCCTTTATGGCGTTTACGAAAAACACTTACAGAGACATCGTCTTCTAATAGGTTCCACTGCTGCAATCTTGATCCTAGTAACTCTGCCTTATTGTTTAGAAGTTCTAGATCTCTCACGATAGGACACAATGCCGACTGAACGTTCTAGATCTCTCACGATAGGACACAATGCCGACTGAACAGGTACTACTGGTTTATTGGCACTAATTATAGTACCGTCCTCAGGAAAACAACAAAAATGGTGATAAACAAGTGTCCTTTTATCCGTTTAGTCCTTTATTTATGTAAAACTGTAAAACACTATTTATTTGCCGCTTAATTAAAATTTTAATATTTCGCTTTTTTAGGGCGGTTTCGGCTCAGTCGGCTTGTGTCAATATCCCTATTTAGAAAAATTTAATTAAAACTCATTACTTCGCGCTCTTATATTTGTGATCAGATTTTTATTATACAGGGACTGTTCAGTACAAGGCAGACATGGAAGTGGATTTACATGGATTTAAATGGAGATCGCTCTTATTTTAAGCAATAGGGGGTTCGGCCTTCGCATATGGGGGATCATCTCTTGGGACCCACCATGCTGTGTTGTCGTCGTAAATTTCCTTAACTTGGTGAAAATGTAGATTTGGCAATGTAAGATCCATATATTGTTATTACAATACAAATATACCACGTACGTTCATATCTCTTAAACGTGAACTAATTTTAAAAAAAAGTTTATTTTCGGTTTTAGCACACCTAAAATAGTAAGATTTTATTTTATGTACATTTTCGTTGTTGTCCAGTGTTATCAAAGAAAATATACTCTGAAAAAGGTGATATTTACTCGTATAAAACCTATAATATGATAAACAAGAAAGTCTTTTTTCTCAATCCTACTATCAGATTTCTTTAAGGAGACTGCGTCCAATTTGTAACGTTCTCATTTTTAGTATATTATGTATGTTTTTAGCAAATATTTCGTTTATTTGAGCATACATTTGATCATGGCCTCAATTGTAAAGACAACAAAGAAAATACAACAAACTCAGAAACATACAGGTTGAGTCAACGAGTAAAGTTCATTTTCTCCTTTACGTTAAGAATTAGATAAAAATTCGAAATATAAAAGTTCTCAAGATTATGAAGTTGCACATTTTAAAATTATATTGGAGTATACAGGGTGCCCCACAAACACGTTGCGAATTAAGGTTTCTTTTTACATGGAACGCGTTAGATTTAATTGTGAATACCTGCACTACCTTTGAAATTGTCAATTCATATTTGGTATGGAGATTACATGGAGCTACGGCAAATAAATTACGGAAACAAATTTATGTCAGCTTATACAGGATGTTCAAAATAAATTTTCGAATTTCAGTACCTTTCAACTAAAAAATCTCGGTATATTTATTTTATTATTCTCTGATAGAATATGTAATTCTTTTGTTTAGTACCTATTATGCTTACCTTTAATACTTTCCGACATATTTTATTTTTTTTCTATTTTTCATTGTTCATTTCTTACATTTATGTTATAACGAAGAAGACCCTGAATGTTGGGCGCTAAGCTTAAAGAGGCCAATGGTGGATATTTTTGTTTAATTGTATGTTTGGACGTTTTAAAACGACCCTAGTCCGAGTTTTATTTTCAATTTCGATCTTATGTATGTAATTATGTACTTACAAAACGAACAAAACTTTAAATAACATCATCAACGTCATTTCGGTTCGGTCCAAACGAATTCCCTATAGCTTCTTGTGTGTCTAGTGCAAAAAGTTATTGTTTAGTTCAGTTATCGCAGTGTTTTGTATACTTGCCTGCTTAATTATCTGTTAATATTAGTAAAATACCGAATTTCAATTATCTTATAAATTAATCTTAAATTCTAAACTAAACAGCGACAGTTCGCCGTCGAAAGGGTCGATACCGGTACCTGATTGGTCAAATCCAAAGGAAAACGATACCAAGTGCACACTGTAATTAGGCATGCGACGGCACGGGGAACACTTTGTGTCAACCACCAGTGGTGTAGCGAAAGCCTTTTATTGTTTTTAATAATGTGTTTTGCAGTTTTGCTGTTAGTATTTGAGGGGGTACGGCGATTCGAAATTAATTTTATAAAGGTTGGCACGCCTAGGCTTGGAAGAAACTTTAATTATTACTTTTTGACCTTAATTAATAAAATTAAAGTCTAAAGAAAATTGACCCCTTTTGCCCCATACACTCGCCGAACCAGTAGAAATATATCAGTTTGAGCTTATAACGATTCAAAGAAAATTAATATTTTTTTAACAAGTGTTTACGACCGTTTTGTGAGAATAAGCCAAAGATTTATTATTTATTTGCGAAGTTTATATTTGTGTGTAGGTTTGTTCCGCCGATAACTTTCCGCCGGTATATCATCATGCTTGACAATGAACTTGTTACCGACAATACGCCTGAGGGAATAAAGTTTAATATTTCTTTTCGATGTATTCTCATGAGAAAAGGATGGAGAAGGAAGTTAATGTTTTATTTATTTCTTGATTTATTAGGGCGAGAATTGAGCATAATTTATTAATAAATTATCTTTTCCTCTACCTTATTAGGAAACATTATTTTCGACCAAGAAACAATGGATGTAAATCGTTCTTTTCCTCCCTCTCAGGTTCTTAAAATTTTTAATTAGCAAGACTTTTGTTTACCTCGTCTATATAATTTTGAAAAAAAAAGATTTTTGGAAATCTTTACACATAAAAGTCTAGGGAATACTTGCTACCTCTTAAATTACTAATTCAGATGCAAATAACCAAAAGTAAGATATCTAACCGTTCAAATTTCGTCAGCCGCGCGCAGTGACGTCACAGGGAGAGTGATTTTTAAATTTCTTATGGAAATTTGTACGATTTTAGCGTTTTTAATTGAATTTTTAAGGTATTACGCATTTAATGGTATGTGAAATGAAAGAATAATATATGACAAGTATTTACGTATATTAGTTTCATAGAAATATAACACACATTACAGCTAAAATACCACTAAAATAAGAAAAGATTCCGACAAACTTTTAAAACTTCCGCCGTGCCATTGGAACCGGTCGACAATAGCCGAAGCTGCTCGGCGACCAGCAATTACAATTGTAATATATCCATTACTAATTTAACAATTTTTGAGATGTTCATTCTTGTTGTGGGACTCCCCATAAAAAATTTATGTTCAATCTGGAGGTGGCTCCCATATCATAGGAAAGTAAAAACCTTTTCTTTTCGTGGGGGAGACCGAGGAGGGTTGTGACAATTTTTAATTAAAAGGACATATCTCAATAAACAAACATAACACCATTATGAATTGTATGCCGCAATATAACTCAATCACAACTTTATCACAACTCTCCTAACACCAAGGTAAATTGTGACAGGTACCAAGGTAAGTTGTGAGAGCTGTGTATCTAGACTAATTTTAATAGATAAAATTACTTTTTTATGAATTGTAAACAAAACAAAGGTTTTTCTGGATAAAATTAATTTAATTATCATTAGGCATAATTGTAGGAACAACAATAACATGAAACATTAACATAACAGTAAATCTTTTATAAGTAACTATGGCATCATTATATCAAACTTAGGTTGTAACAACTGACCAAAGCAAACGAACAGGAACAGAAATAAATAGAAAGAACATTGCAAAAAGCGTGTAAAATAAGCTAACCAGAAAATAACCTTTAATAGGAGAGTTGTGACACGCTGTCACAACTCTCCTAGGTGCCAAAGATCGCGATTTGGTCAGAATAATAATTCGTAATTTCGAAACAAGATGCCAAACACAGCAAGACAATGCCACACTTTAAAACTCCAAACTCACACAATATAAGAAAAAATAGCATAATCACGTGAATGTAATATATCATGATATAAATACAATCAAAAATTTATTAAAAAATTTACTTTTCGGTTGTTTTTTCATGCAGACGTCGTAATCACGCAACCGCTTGCCGTGGGTCATTGGCGCATGCTGCGTCAAGTAGCGCGTCTATAAACAAACAATCGTGCGCTGTTGTCAGCACGCTAACGGCCATAGATTCCGAATAATCGTCTTTGTCACAACTCTACTCTGTCGCAATGCTCCTCGGTCTCCCCTACTCTTCTTACTCTGACACCGTTTTTCATTATTCTATTAGGTGAACCGTCAACCTATTACTTTTGATCAAAGATTTTTGGCAACACTGGTCGTCACGTAGTGCCGTTTGCCGTGCTTTTCCAAGGAAATTTTGAAAGTTCACCAGTAGGGATGGACCGTGCCGTCGGAATTCCGGTCACCAGATCGAGTACTGTTGTATAGACATCCAACAATGCTCGTCAGTAATGCAGTACGCGTTTATGATGTTAGGTATTTTTTTTTTATGATCAAACACAAGCACTATAGGAAAAATCCTTTAGGGCACTCTGGGAGTGGTGCGTGTGCGCAAGAAGCGATTCACGTTGGTTTTGAATTGTTGGAGGTTATATTCGTTGGGGAAAACGACCTCGGAATGCTCGTTCCACAAGGATGAAGTCCTCCAGATTAAAGAATTCTTAAATAATGAAGTTCGTGGAGTACTAAGCTTCGTGAAACAATCTTTACCTAAATACCATGATGTTATTCTTTCATTTACCATACCATTAAATGCGTAAAACCTTTTAACACCTTTAAAAGAGAGTTTAAAACGCTGACAGCAATATAAATTTCCATAAGAGCTTTAAAAATCACTCTCCTGATGAAGTCACCTATTTATTAACTAAAAAATTAACAAGGGGTGGATTTTTTATACATTAAACTGAGGCACGTGCCCAAACGTATCTATTAGGGACTCTACTTTAGTAATTTATGTATTTGTTGTTGCAGGTACGAGATGGATATCGTCTAGACAAACCGGATCACTGCAGGAGAGAGCTATACAACATAATGTATTACTGTTGGGATAAAGACCCGCAGCAGAGACCATCATTTACGGAATGCGTTGGATTACTAGAGAAACTAATTATGACAGAAACAGATTATATTGAACTGGAACGGTTCCCAGATCATTCTTATTATAATATGATGAGTTTAAGTGGTGAAAAACTTTAACAGACGTTCAATATTATAAGTTAGATTGTACCTAAATAAGAATTTAAGTCGCTGACTGTGAGCCCATACTATTCAACTCTGACAATTCTCTCTTTTGGAGTTGTCATAATTCTGGCATGATATTAATGCTGTGACCGCTTCACTTTGTACATTTTCATTATTTGTTCACTAAAACTGTAGCTTTTTAAAAAAATAAATATGTATAAAATATTAATTATTATTATACAGTGAAAGACAGAACGTATGCACCAAATAGAAATATTTTAATTTATTAAACTATTTTAAAAACTTCTGCAGATATCCCAATCAAAGTAGCACTAGAAAACCCACTAAAATTCGTATTTTTGATTAAAAACATGCATAATTTAAAACACTTGCTTTTCAGCTACGAAAATAATTTATTGCTAAAAGCTTTATTTAAAAAGTAAATAATAAATAAATAATTTGTTTTGTAAATAACACATTGTATATACAGGGTGATAATGTTGTCACGTAGAAATTTAAGGCAGCAATAGTGCTAGTCAAAATAGGAAAAAAATATTTATAAATATTTGCTCAAAAAGAGAGATTCCAAAATATACCAAGTTTGAAATAATTTTCTCGGAAAGTATTGAAGAGGAACGAAAATAAACGAAATTTTAACTCCTTGTAAATACATTAAATATTGTACTCGACTGATTCCGCGGTTGGTTCTTTTTGAAACATTTTTTAAAATAGTTTAATGTAAAGAAAGAAGAAATTTGCTTTTAAATGTTTAATAAATATATTGAGAGGATTACTCTACATGTTTCGGCTTCTTAGACCACTGCAAGATGAATACTAAAGTTAAAAATTTGTTTAATGGTCTTTATACAGTCACTAATAAACTTTTTATTGCCTAAGAATTAGGGTTTTTCCCGATTGCTGTAGGTAGATTTGAGAAAGCTGTCTATCACGGGCGTGTTTACGAAATTGTGTTCATCATTAGTTGTGAGGGGATTATTTTTTATAGCCTTTTTAATTTTGTACTGTTCTAGAAGATCTAAACGTTGGCCCTTCCTTTCGTTATGTAATAGTTTGATGCAACGCAACTTTTTATGTTATTCTTTTAATCTTGTCTTGATGTTTCTACCAGTTTGCCCAACATAAACAGCTTCACAATCTTTAGATTTAATCCTATATACTCCAGATTTATTAAGATTACCTATTTCGTCTTTATAATTCACCAACATAGATTCTACAGTATGTAAATAAAAGTATCCACCTTAATTTTCCAACAGGGTATTTTGAAATTAAGACAAAAAGCAACAGTTTGATTTGCTGATGTATAATATAGCCTAATCAAAAAATGTTACTTTATAAAAAAATTCAGAAAAAACACAATAATTGGATCTACAAACTAATAACAAAATCATGAAAATCGCATAAAAAATAAATAAGTTATAAAATATCAAACTTGACCAAAATTTCAGGTTGTCGTAATTTTGTGCCGGCGAGTGTATATTAGGAAATAAACATTTTGGATCGCATATCTACATGATATTCATTAACGCCCTATATATACAGTTTAGCAATCTTAGAGAGAGAGGAAGAGAATGCTCAAAATTGATATGTTGTAATATTTATGTATATTTAATTATTTAAGAATAATTTATTGAATAGTGGTTATTAATTTCACATCAAAAGTTAAGCTAGAAAATGAAAAAGCTCACTCCCGGTGGTTGTTGTAGGCTATAGCTATTATTTAAGGTTTTCTTGTACATAATAATATGTATTATATTGTTTTTAATAAATTAAGACGGTCTAGACGTCCCGTCATGTAATAACAGAGAGTTGGGTAACAAAACGCGTTTTTTACTTATGGTCTGTCAATGACAAAACTGTGCTACTTTAACAAACTTAAATAACAAATTTGACAAATTTAGAAAACAATTTGGGTACTTTAAAGAGACATGGCACGAGACCAGTACCGCAACATTTCGTCATTATGGTTAATAAAATGATATTCTAAAATACACTACACCAATTAATTATCGAATATTCACAAATTCACGTACTAATTAATAAGCTGTTATTTCGTAATGAACCAATTTTAAGATTCTGTTTCAACTGATAGAAAATAGATTCTAGAGTTTAGGGCAGAGCATAAAATTTAGACATTATGTAAATTTCCTAAAATTTGTCGAATTTATTAATTTTTTAAACTAAACCAATTACAGCTTGTCGTTTCGTTCTGCGGCTACCAAAACTATTTAAAGAATGCAGACAAAATATTATCGATGTTGTCAAATTACTTACCAAAAATCTAGTAGGTTTTATGAAATTTATTATTTATACCTCCTTTGAATACAGAATTTAACCTAATCGTTAAAAAGTTAGATATTATTATTTTTCAGACTGAAAAACTGAGAGGTATTTTGAGTTTTAAGTAATATGTTCACACCTGCTTAATTTTAATTGCCGGACAAAATATAAAATATTAATTGAATTATCTATTTCCTAGCAAATCTGACAACATGTGAATATCCATTTACTCCAAACATTTAGTCGATTAATAGGATCACTTCCGCCTCTATTTTGTTTCACGGCATTAAACAGAGATGAAAATATAATATGCGATTGATTTGGACACGCCTCCGCAGACATTCGCCAGACACATGGCACTGCCATGCTCCAGACACGCTTTGATTTTTGACCAGCGACAGCGCGTTGTGGATGTTACACGTATAGTATAATTAATAGGGCAAATAGTAAAAAAATGATTTTCCATATGGAAAAGACGCTTTGCATAAACTTTTAAAAGCCAATGGGTTTTATTTTCGCAATTGCCAAAATAAACGAAAATTGTTGGTTGAAAAACCAAATATTTTACATATGAGATATAGGTATGTGGTATTAGGAAATTTGACCTTTTTGAACTTGTAAAATTGCACAAGCCTCGAGGTGATAAAAAATGCTATGTCATTGACAATATCACAAAACAGGCTGGTCATATTCCCCTTTTAACTCCCCCCTACATGTGTGAGCTAAACCCCATTGAGTTGGCATGGGCTCAAGTCAAAAGGACATACGGAACCTAAACACATCAGGGGATTTCAGTTTAACCAAGCTGAAAGAGGTCGTTGATGAGGCCATAAGGTCAGTTAAACCATCTGACTGATCTGGGAGAAATTTTGCCAGCATGTTATTAGTATTGAAAATAAATTTTGGGAGACAGATTACATGATGGAAGAAATAGAACCCATCATAATTACACTCGGCAATGATGACATTGAGTCCGACTCTGAAGATAGTGAGTCTGATAGTGAAGACGATAACGACATAGAGTAGAGATCAATGATTATATCGTCTTTTTTTGTTATTTTATTCCTACTTTATGACGTTGCAATTTGTGAGTTTCTCAGAAATAAATTGTTGCATTCCTGTTTCTCCCAATACTTTTCGTTCTTATTATTTTAACATTTAGTACCTACTTACTCCTTTATATTCACAAAAAAATTAACATTTTAATATTTTTATATTTAATTTTACAATATAAGCACGACCATGGATTGTCCTTACGGCCTGTTACCTTCCCTTCCCCTTACGGATACCGCATAGCCGCAGATCTAAACGACAAGCTATAGAGATATATCTGTGTTAGACAATGGCCCAAAAGTAACGCCATGATGCAAAATAAACAACCCGTTATATTGTCGAAAAAACGTTTCGTATACAATCAATGAGGTATTTTATCACTTGACTGTTTCTGTTTAGTTTAAAAATAAAAATAAATTCATCAAATAATAAAGTCTATAATAAAAAATACGGCAATATACGTAGAATTTGTAAATCAATTCCGCAATAAACAATGTGGGCTGCCATTTAAAAAAAAACATACTTCATGCCTCTCTGCTTTTGTGGGACACCCTGTACACTAGAAAATATTAGAATGTGCATCTCTGCGGATCCTATATATTGACAACTGAGATACTGGACTTCCCCGCACTAATGAGCCAGTATGTATCTAAAATTGGTTTAGTTTAAAAAATAAATTCAACTCAATTTTTATCTAAGAAAATATGCCAAATTTAAATTTTCGGAAATTTATATGCATCTGGATTTTATGTGCTACCCCGTACAGTTAGACGTATCAGGACGTAAACTGATCTGCCTTAAACTTCACAATCTATTTTCTATTGGTTAAAAAAAATTATTCAAATCGGTTCATTTTTAACGAAATGAGAATTTATTAATTAACACATGAATTTTTAAACATTCTATAATTAATTGGTGCAGTGTAGTTCAATTAATAAAATTTTATGAACAAACTTTTTAGATTTATAACGACCTCTGTATAAATAGAGGTTGACTAACTGACAAATTAATGGCAATATTGTTTTTGACGTTTTGCAATAAAACATTTTATTTTTTTATTTATTTTTTTTATGATCAAACACAAGCACTAACCACATATGGATGGACGGCAGTGGTTCGTCGTGTATTTCTGCTATTCGTAGCTCTGGGCGGAATTAAGAGGGCAAGGTCAGCCGAGCACCTTCCATGAAAATATCTGTAAAAGAGAGTCAAATCCCCAACCTGTCTTCGATGTTCTAGGCTGTCGAGGTTCTTCGTCAGCTCGTGGTCTCCGATCAGACGAATAGTCCTCCTTTCGAACAAACCCGAACAAACCCGAAGAGTATGTTTGGGTGCAGAGCTCCAGACATGAGAGCAGTATTCTAGTGATGGTCGAATCTGGAATTTGTATAGTGTCAAAAGTTGTTGAGGTGTGTACAACTTTCTGGTTCGGAAGAGTACCCCAAGCTTCTGAGAAGCTATCTTGGCGATTGCCACAACGTGGTTATGCCAAGACATATTTCCTCCCAGATTGACGCCCAGCAAATTAATAGATGAAGCCAGTGGGATTGCGTGTCCGGCCATGACTATTTCCGGTTCTGTAATGTTAACCTTTTTAGAGAAAACTGCTGCCTGGGGTTTTTTAGCGTTAAATTCGACTTGGTTACTGTCACCCCAAGCCAAAATTTCTTCCAGGTCTTTGTTGAGGCGTGATACTTCATGCTGTCTGCGAAGATGTGCGTCGGCAGCCGATGTTTGCGCATTCAAAGAGAAAGATAAGTAGTGTGCTATCGTCAGCAAAACTAAATATCGGATTTTTAGTTTTCACTAGAAGGTCGTTAATGTAGAGTAAGAAGAGAGTGTGAGACAATATGGACCCTTGAGGAACACCGGCATTGATGGTGAAGGTGTCTGAGAGAAATCCGTCAATCGCCACTTGCAGAGAGCGGTCCTTAAGGAAGCTAGACAATCATGCACACAACACAATTTAACAAAATTAAAGAATAATAATGAGTTTATTTCAAATGTATTTTCCTTTTTTGTGGTTTATATTTTATAATAAATAATGGCACAGACTGTTTCCAATCATTACGGATGGAACAAGATGCAACACATGATTCTGACGGAAGTTCCATTAATAATTAATAGTGTAACTTTTACTTTTTCCTTCTATAACTGAACTGAACGAGTGTTGTGTGTCATGTGATCACAATTACGATTAATGACCCAAATAATTACACCATTATGATTAGTGTTGGGGAAAACCGTTGATTTTAATAATCGAGTACTTGATACTCGAGCGATTTTAATAATCCAGTGAATCGCTCGAGCGATTAATCACTTAAAATTCGTATGACTAAGACGAATGTGTTCATAAAACATCAGGGGTTGTTTTTGTAAGTTTTAGTTTAGTCTAGAGTTTTTATTAAGGAAGAACAGTCGATTCTGATTAAAAAAAATATATCCTTTAATTTTTTTTAAATTTACAATCGCCGCCGGCTACCAAGTCACTAAGGGATTTGTCATACCTTCTTGTATGCACCTTCTCGTTTATGTGCCTTTAACAAAGATGTATGTTGTGTCAGCCTTCTGAATATAAAACTCGAACGTCGCAAATCGGCACATTTTAGGTGGCACGCGGTGCCGAACGAAAATCGGGTATCAAGTGAAGGGCAACGATTTTTCGCTTGAATTTATAACTAGAGTAGTATTTCCTATCGGGCGATCACACTATCAAGCAGCACATTTTGGTCGGCGTCAAGCGTAGCTCGGGCTTGTTCGGGTTTCAAGCGAAAGGTAATAAGTAACAAGAGACGATTTCCGCTTGAATGTATAACTCTAGCAGTTTTTTTAATAATCGAGCGATGTCGATTATTTCAAAAATCCAGTACTCAAGGCGGTTTTTCGCTCGAGCAATCACAACACTAATTATGATTATCAAAATTTCAAAAAACACGTAAATTTTCATTCATACCATGTTTTTTGGTTTTTTTTTTTATTAAAGCAGAATATATCTTTTATATTATCGCACCCTTGTTTCCTCAACAACTCAAAAAATTTATATTTTTAGAAATCACAAAAAAATTGTTTGTTGATGGCAAGGGAATTTTAAATCGACCTAAAATTAAAAAAATCTATACAGTGTGAAAATCATTTTTTTGTTGTAAAATAACGAATCGTAAAATAATCGTATTGATATTGACGATTACGATATTTCCGTTCAATAGAAAACTGTTACTTTTCTTTACTTATAGAACAATCTACTATTGTTATTACGTGCACTTCAAGACGTACGAGAGGCGACTATAATAATCTATGGTGATTTTTATTAATTAATGCTTTTCCATTAAAAATACCAAAAAGAAACGCTCAAGACAAGTGAGTCTTCCATATCTTGGATATTCAAGATATTTCCACTCAATGCGAAACTGTCACTTTTCGTTACTTGTAAAACAATATACTATTAATGAATATACAGCAAATAAACTCCTGGACAAAATTAACGCAACATCATAAATTTGCCATATTTTTTTGTTATTTTTTTTCTGAATTTATGATCCGATTTGAATGATTTTTTTTTCATTGTAGGTTGGTTCCTTGACAATGTCATAGTGTTCGCGGTTTATGATAAAAATTTAATTTTCGATTTATACTGGGTGTACTAAAAATGCAATGTTTTTTTCCGAAAATTCGCATCACTCTGTGGAGTATATTAGCAACCGAAACATATTGCAGTTGATATTAAACGGTAGGTCCATCTTTCCCCAACATTTTCTTTTTTGGTTTACTTCATTATCTCTGTTATTAAAGGAGATACAGCGTTTTATAACGTTACATGTTTTTATAGACTTTAATATTCAACACATTCATTGTTAAATGTTTTCAAGTTGACTATGGGCCCTTTCTGACATTGCAAGCGATGTGTCTGCAGATGTTGTGTTTTAAAGTTACAAAGGTCAAATAAAATTCGCCATACTGATAAAAACTGTTCGGAAACTGCTTATTAAACGTTCATTTCGTATGCCCAGTTGTCCGACGAGTATTTTAATCTTGAAACCTACTTGAAAACATTTAACAATGAATGTGTTGAATGTTAAAGTCTGTAAAATCATGTTACTTTATAAAACGGCGTATCTCCTTTAATAACAGAGATAATGAAGTAAACCAAAAAAGAAAATATTGGGGAAAGATGGACCTACCGTTTAATGTTAACTGAAATATGCTTCGGCTGCTAATATACTCCACAGGGTGATACGAATTTTCGGAAAAAAACATAGCATTTTTAATAAGCACAGCATAAATCGAAAATTAAATTTTTATCATAAACAGTGAAACCTATGACATTGTCAAGGAACCAACCTACAATGCAAAAAAAAAATCATTCAAATCGGATCATAAATTCAGAAAAAAAATAGCATCAAAAATATGGCAAATTTATGATGCTGCGTTAATTTTGTCCAGGAGTTTATATGGCTTTAAGTCACCATACACTGACCGGGATTTATATATGCAGTTTGATCTTCTAAAGCATAAAGTGGTATTTATAAACTTTATCGCTGCAGTTCAGTTCACTTGAACAAATAAAAACATACCTGACCATTTATAAACTCCGCGGTGGTTCGTTCGAGTCGATTCAAGTTTATAAATCAGAAATCGTTTCCCAGCGAACCGGAACTGCAAGCGCAGCGCAACTAAACTGAATTTAAAAGTTTACAAACCTTTAGTTTTTATACATTACTCCATTATCTGATAGAAAATACATGTAGTTTACGTCCTAATACGTCTAGTTGTACGAGGTAGCGCATAAAATCTAGATGCATTTAGATTTCCTAAAATTTAAATTTGAATATCTTATATAATAATTTTAATTTTTTTTAATTAAACCAATTAGGGATATATCTGGGTTAGACATTGGCCCAAAAGTATCGCCATACCACTCGAGGTAACAAAAATACTATTTCTTCTAAATACGTTATACTGTCGAAAAAGCGTTTCGTAAAGAATTAAATCGACCTTTTATCACTATTAGCTCCTACTAAATAAAAAATAAATATTATTTCAACGCTTAAAGACTATAATACAGAGTGCTACGCTGTTATCTATTAATTTAATTAATTTGTTGAACATTAAAAATACAAACTAGTTTAGGATTTTGTATTTTTAATGTAATGTATTAATGGAAATTAATAGTTATTTGCGGAGTATTATTTTAGGTGATAGACGTATTTTGTACTTCCATTGCGTTTATTTATTTAATCTCACAACCTTTCAACTGGTAAACATCTCCAGTCGTCTTCAGGTGAATAATTCTTTTAGATATTAAGTATTATTATTATACACTTTAAGTATTGAAATTATAAAATGTCTCAAGAAATTGTAATTTTTTTATTACCTCGAGTGGCATTGCAATAATTTTGGGACAATGTCAAACCCAGATATATTTCTAATTGGTTTAGTTATAAAATTAAATAAAATAAAAAAATTTTGTAAGATAATAATATGTGAAATTTAAATTTAGACGCATCAGGACGTAAACTATTTCCTAAATGCTCTAAATTCTAGAATTTGTTTTTTATCAGTTGAAACAAAAATGATTAAAATTCGTTCCTTATTAAAGAAATAACTGCTTATTAATTAGGAATTGAGTTATTGAGTATTCGATAATTAATAGGCGTTGTGTATTTGAAAATATAAAGAATATAAATAATTTGTTGATTTGTTTTCAAACAGTAATGCCTCACACAAGTTCCTTCTTATTAAAAAATAAAGTGGGTGGGCACGAATCTGAAGCCAATTGTAACTTTATATTTAGATGTATTAAATTAATAAATAACTAAGGAAAATTCCATTCTAATAAAACAGGGCAACAAATGGCTCACAAAAAGAATCCTAAAAGGAACCCCTAAAATAATTGTCGTAGGCTTAATTACATGAAACACGACCTTATATTGAAATATTTCCATATTAGCATAATTGTAGTACTTGTTTTGTTTGTTCGTTCCTACAAAGACGAACAAAATCCTTTTAAACGGATCACGATAATAGACATAGATTCAAAAGTTTTGCATCACTCTGATTTTGGCATGTTAAGATAATTTTAGGAATGAATTTTTTTTCTAAATGTTTATTTATGTTTATCAGTTAAAACGATATCATTTTGTGTAGCAAAAAAAAATATTATGGAGACATTTTTTTAGTGTTGCATTTTGTTGGCGCTGGCCAGTTAAAAATTTAACTCGGTTCAGTGTGTAAAAATGAATCGCCGAGTAATATCTGAAATTGATAGTGCAAGAATAGTAGCTTTAGTTGAAGAAGGCCATTCCCAAAGATTTTTTTTTTTTGGATAACTGGCGATGAGAATCTGCAGACAGACACCCTGCAGACGCGGCTGCAGGGTAGTGTCGGGTTTGGCAACTTGGGGGAATTATATGGCCCTCTCAACATCATCTTTTCTGAAGGAAAAGAACATCCTCGTAGGTTAACGACGGCAGGCCCACCGACTAAACTCACCGCGGAGTGAGGCAATTAGCCTTTGACTCATATTCACTCGATAGTGTTGTCTGCAATCGTGTATGTTTGTCTCTGTATCTAGCTTTTAAGCTATGCGCTTTGTTTGGTGTCAGCTCCTGTAATTTTTTCCATTCGAAGTTAATGGAATGAACAAACTTTTAGGAGCTCCGAACGTATAGGGTAGGCGTAGTGGGTAGGCGTAGGCTGTCCTTTTTGAGGTTGTGGTTGAATTTGGTTCAGCAATCAAATCCCTATATTTTTGTTTTTGAGACCCTTATTCTTGGATCAGTCGCGGAAGTTGATCTTGCTGCGCTTGTTCAGCAGACAGTATATTGCGCCTAGTTGTTGATTGGCTTTCTTGATGGTGTTGGCTGTATTTACTTTCCAATTGAGCCTTCTGTCAAAGTGCAAACCTAGATATTTAACGCTTCATATTGCTAAAAGAATAGGGGTTTTTCAAAGTGATGTATCTCGCATATGGAATCGCTATCTAGTGACCAATGCTGTGCAAAACAGACCACGAAGTGGTAGAAGGCGTGATACTAACGAACAGCAGAATCGCTATATTACATTAACAATTAGGAGAACTCGTACTATGCCAGTCCCACAACTTCAGAGAGATGTTACGCATGCAATTGGAGTTCGCGTATCCATCTCTACACTAAGAAGACAAATTCTTAAATCCTAATGTTAGAACTTGTTGGTAACAATTTTGTGTTTATGGGCGAGAATGCCCGGCCCCATCGCACTAGAGCTGTGAATGAATACCTAGAAAGTGAGGGAATCAATTGATTGGAGTGGCCTGCTTTGTCCCCTGACATGAACCCCGATAGAACATGCTTCGGACATGCTCTCTAGGGCAGTTCGCGTTAGAAGAAATCCCCCTAGAACTCTCCAGGAGCTTGTCGTCGCTGCTACCGAGGAATGGCAGGCTATTCCACAAGAACGGATTGCTAACATTACGCACAGCATGCGGCGTCGTCTTCAAGCTTGCATTGAGGCCAGTGGAGGAAATATACTTCATTAGAAGCTATATTTTTTTAAATTTCACAAATTATACAATATAAATAAATTTTACTTTTGTTAATTTTTTTTTTGAAGGTTTAAAATGTTGTGGTAAAATAACAAAATTTAAAACGCATTTATTTTTATTTAAAACTTATCAATGAACTAATATTTAGTCTATTTTCACCATGACGTAATTACTTATTCCAGAATCAAAGTGATGCAAAACTTTTGAATCTATGTGTAAATAGCAACATCCTAGCACACGGTTTGTTATTCCGTTTTTTTTTTTAATTCAAATATCGAATAGACTCAGACTTTTCAAATAGAAAGTTTAATGCAATTACTATGTTTCACTGAGAAATATTTCAAACCCAAAGAAATTAAATTAATTGTTTTAACGTTCTAAAACATTGGCCACGCATCTACTACGGTTTTTGAGATAAAATTCATTATAGGAATTTGTGATAAAGAAACACGTCATAGGTAATTTGCGTTATTTTCTAATAAAAACTAATGCAGTTGAAGACTTAAAAATTTGAGAACATTTAGAAAAAATATGGGTCTTTTTATTTCATAAATATACTAGACATTTTTTATGCAGGGTCTACATCTTAAAAACTATACCTTCCTGGTAGAGTAAATAAATACTAACGTCAATTTTTTTAATAACTTACAAACTACTTAAGATAGAAACCTGTATACAGGGTGGTCCAGCGAAAACTTAACACCTCGATTTTCCTGCTTTAAAAGGAAAATGTAGAAAATCGCTCGGACCCGTCGATTTCTGATTCGAGGGGGAATAACTTTTCCGTTTTTTTCATCTCCGTAACTTCAACCCCCTAACGGGGGTGAACACACCCCCTGATTTTGAATAGGGATGAGGAGTGTTGCGATACCTCATTTTGAAGATCTTATCGAGTACTATCTGACCCTAAAATTTCGCTCCAAAATTTTCATCTTTAACGAAATGACAGCTAAAATAGTGGAAGACTACTTACTTTTGTGATTAGTTTATTAAATGCCACCATTCAGTTCCATGCAGTAAAGAATGCTGGTGTATAAGTAGAGAATGTGGAATTTACCTCGAGGTTATTACTCTTATCAGACGCAGATCAATTTATTTATTTATTTGTTAATTTTTTTTCCAAAAAAGTAGACGGACCATGTTTTTGATTTACCTTAGTCTATCGTGAATTTTTAAGAACGTTAAAACTGTGTCAATTCGATTGTACCTTTGTAGTAGAATTAAAATGGTGTATTTCGTAGAAGAAAGGGTGGAAATTATAAAATTATTTTTTAGAAATAACGACTCTGCGCGAGTAACAGCGGCTTTATTTAACGAACGGCATCCTGGCAAATGTATCCGCTGCTTACGTTGTGCAACTAGTTGCCAAATTTGCCGCTACTGGTTCAGTCGGAAACAATAAGAGGGTGTATGACAGAGACGAAGCGAGGGAAGTGGTTGTCTTAGGTCAAGTAGCAATGGATCTGACCCTTAGTACTAGGAAATTGTCCGATGTATCTGGTGTTTCACGCACAACAATCATAAGAATCCTTAAACAACATAAGTTCCATGCTTTTAAGACACGACTGGTTCACGAACTGAATGAGGATGATTTCGATCGCCGACTCCAGTTCTGTGAAGTGGTCAGTGGAATTATTAACAATAATCCTAACTACATGTTCAATATCTGTTTCTTGGACGAGTGTTCATTTTACCTTAATGGCATTGTAAACAGACATAACTGTCGGTATTGGTCAGATGAAAATCCAAGATTATTTCGTGAAGTGCATACTCAGCATCCCCAAAAGTTAAATGTTTGGGAGGGTATTTATGGAAATCACATAATCGGCCCTTTTTTTATACCCGGTAATCTTACTGGCCAAATGTATTTAGAACTATTAGAGAACGCTATTTATCCACCCCTCGTTCAAGTATTGGAGAATGAAGAAGACCATGTAACGATCATTTTTCAACAAGATGGCACACCACCTCATTTCGCTCAACCTGTGCGTCAGTTCTTAGATGAAAATTTTCGTCAGGCCTGGATTGGAAGAAGGGGACATATTGAGTGGCCACCCAGATCACCTGATCTGACTCCACTGGACTTTTTTCTATGGGGTCACCTGAAATCTAAGATTTATGCTACCCAGCCCGAGTAACTGGAGGATTTGCGAATGTGGATCATTAATGAATGCATTTGTGGTGTAATTTTACCACAAATGTTGAGTAATGTCCGTGAACGTTTTGAGCAAAATTTATTTTAATGCATGGAAGTGAATGGTGGCGATTTTCAGCATTTAATAAACTAATCACAAAAGTATGTAGTCTTCCACTATTTTAGCTGTCATTTCGTTAAAGATGAAAATTTTGAAGCGAAATTTTAGGGTCAGATAGTACTCGATAAGATCTTCAAAATGAGGTATCGCAACACCCCTCATCCCTATTCAACATCAGGGGGTTGTGTTCACCCCCGTTAAGGGGTTGAAGTTACGGAGATGAAAAAAGCGAAAAAGTTATTCCCCCTCGAATCAGAAATCGACGGGTCCGAGCGAAAGCAGGAAAATCGAGGTGTTGTTTTCGCTGGAGCACCCTGTATACTGAGCAATTAGATAACGAATGTAATTATACACGTAATGGTAAATAAAAAAAAACGGGTTTTCCGTTTAAAAAAAATGACTTATGAGTATTTTGGTTGTTGTATGAGCAACTATGTTGGATACCGCCACCCGACATTTATTTTTTTTATAATGAATTTTATCAACAAAATAAAGGCATTTTTCATATGATTTATTATATTATATCACAAAGGTATAATTTTTAAGTTAATCTGTATAAAAAATCTTTAGTCTTTGTATGAAATAACAAGACCCATAATTTTTCTAAATTTTCTCGAATTTTTAAATCCAAAAGGCCAAATTTCCACCGACATGTTTTTTTATAAATGATTTCTTTAATTAATTTTATCTCGGAAACGATTCGAGATCGATATAGAAAATTATTAACAAAACTTACTTGAATTTTTACGTAAAATAACAACGTTAAACCTAACTTCCGGTATAACCGGAAGTGATAGATGATTCAAAATATTTTCATTAAAAAGATAGGCATCTTTTATAGGGAGCAGAAATTCCAGCTTTACGTGTAGTTGCGAGTGTATTAGTACTGGGCATCCCAAAGGAAAATAAAGTTATATAAAGCTGAGGATTTGTTCAAACAGATCGAAATGGATCATAATACGATTACGCTATAGGGAGAGGAGCGAGCTTTCATAAAATATTTCATTTAAGCCGATACGTTTTTTTTATATTTTACGACCAACTTTATTCTAATAAAATTGTTTACAGAAATAATTGTATTAAAAATACTAATTTCATACTAATACTGAAATAGTAATCTTAACATTCCTAAGATTTTGTGTTACTGAACAAGCTACATGTTAATCCACCTACCCAATTTTAAAAAATAAGTTGATTTAATCAAATTTTAGCATTTCAACTTTTCCTATAATATAATACAGGGTGTCCCACAACCTATGGGTCATAAAACAACTGGAGATACTAAACATCAAACTAGACCAATTAAGTTATATACGTTTTTTCGAAATGTTTCTCCTCCGAGAAAATGTATTTTCGAAAATAAGCGATAATTTGAAAACGTATCGGATTGAAAGTTGGCGCTACTATGTTTTTATGAGTAAGAAATACACTGCTCAGTGGGTTCCTCGTAATGGATAGGGCGGTCATAATTGAAAACTATTGATGTTAATACTATGGGGCCTAAGTACGCTAGAAACTAAGGTAAAACAGTGGCGGTTCTTCCACAGAAGCATATGCGCACGTGCACCCCCAAAACGAATAAAAAAATATTACTTTATATTCATTGAATATTATTGATCGTATAAAGTCCGACCCTCCCTAATATTTTATCGTACCGTCAATTATCGTATAAAGTCCGACCCTCCCTAATATTTTATCGTACCGTCAACCAAACTGTATATTATAGGTTCTCGATCCGGCAACCGTGCCTCGGTCGAGGTTAATGACGATTAAGTAGGCGGGGCATAATGCGGTTTCTCTGTAGTAACAGGTGGCGGGATACAGCGGGGGATAGTGGGGCTATGGCGATTTAACATGGGAAAGGCGCATAATTTTAATGTGTCGTGCGTCTTTGTCAGTTCTTGCATCTGGCTAGAAATTCGAGCGTGTATGTTATAATATTTTAATATTAAATATTTATTAAATTAAAATGAATAGTTTAAAAAATAACTTTTGCTCTTTGAGTTTGGAGCAAAAAATTTGAAGTAAAGGATGCGGGAAGACCTAAACCCGAAATTAATTTAACGCAGACCACAAGAGGTAAATCTAGGGATTTTATTAGAAAGTCTAAAAATTAAATATATGAAAAAAAATTTATTGAGGGTATTCCAAACTTTAATGAGGCTGTTATTGACCAACTTTCAGCACTATACACACTAAGGAAACCTTTCTAATTTTCCAAAAGTTGTATTTCCTTGTGTAAAATTAAAAAATAAATAAAAATATGTTTACCTAACGCCTTTTCTTATTACTTCTTTTCTTCCTACATTAAAAACGCCTAGAAAGTAATTGTTTGGTCGTTACACAAAAATAAAATTTTAAAAATAATTTCACCATACTTGTGAACCCCCTCTATCATAGGTCACGAGCCGCCACTAGGTAAAACATCAAATTTTATGGAGTATTAAATTAACCCTGTTAACTAGATACATCATTCACATGTATAGCTGATTGTGTCATAAATACAATCTAATTAAATTTTGCCTGCTCATAACTGCTCTTGTAATTCCCACATCATCGTAAACGTTCCAATATATATGTCGTGAAAGCAACTTTTAGATAATATTTTTATTACATTTCCGATGATTTTTATAGGTGCGCTTGTATGCTCGTTTACAAGGAAGAACCTGCTAGATCAGTGGCGCACCCAAGGGGGTATTGTAACCAATTTAAAAGTAAAAGAATAAAATGTTCAATAAAGGCAAATTAAAGTAGATGTGATTTAACAAATTGGTCAGGGAGGTTAACAATTGGCGAGGTTTTGGTGTCCTATATTTATATGATACACAAGTTTAAAAACAACGTTGTTTTTGTCTGAAAATTATCTCATTCAGCCTCTACAAACATAATTGTAATTACAATGTGCCATTTTAAATTAATATAAAAGTGTTTGCCTATGACCGTTTCTTCTATAAGGCGAAACCACTTTGCACTGGGTTTAATAAATATGATTTGTTTCTTACCTGTTATTATATATTTTTAATCGAAGATTCTCAAAGAATGGCTATTTCTAAACTAAAATTTATATAATTTAATGTAAAGAAAGAAGAAATTTGCTTTTAAATGTTTCAATATATTGAGCATTACAAGATGAATACAAAACTTAAAAATTCTTTTAGAGATCTTTACACAGTCACTAATAAACTTTTTTATTGCTTAACTTGAATGATACTTTACATTAAATTGTTTAAAAAATGTTTCATAAGGAACCCAACGCGGAATCAGTCGAGTATACAGGGTGTTATGGAAATGACGTATTATATTTAAATGGGCGACTCCTTGGGTGTCCTAGAGAAGCGCTACATATTTAATTTTTTTTAATCGACCGTTTTAAAAGGGGGGTAATAGACACTTTTACTCACAGGTCAGTCCGCGCTACTGTACAACATTTTACCCAGAGTCAATGGCAATGTTGCCAAACTGAATGTAAAACTGAAATTTCATATAAAATTATAAAAATAAATTATTTTTTACCTACTTGTATTTATCCTTATACCTAAGAGCGATTAAATCCAGGCACAATCACAATCAATTTTTTTCTTTCTCATGGGAACACTCCTGGAAACACTTTATGTACACACAGTAACAGTGAAAGAGAACCGATAGTTAGCTTTTGAAAATACAATAATACAGATTATACTACAGATTATTAGATTTTATTACACGCGCCGAAATTTGACGTCCAGAAGAAACGCGTCAATAAAAACAATATTCAGTTTGACAGACAGACAGATTGTTTATGGACGGGCAAGATACACGGGTAAGCCGAAAAAACAGAGCGGATTGCTGAGAGTGTGTTGGTGATCGACGAGACACAACGTATCCAGCAGCTGGTTGACCTTGAACTAACAGACGCAAGCGTGCGGCGCTATATGAAACTAATTCAGTCAGCCGATGTGAGGAGTTAAGAGGTCATTGGCATTTGACCTAGTGACGTACGTGGCTATTACTATTCCATATGTTTTTTCGGGTTGTTTAAAACATAGTCCGTCATAAATAAATGTTCTTCAATTAATTGTACAAAAAGGTATTACAGAATGGAAAAGTATTAATTATTTTATTTTGTCTAAAGAGCTTAAGGTGTACATATGACAACACCGGCCAGAATTCCTTGATTGTTTACATGTATCGCAGTGCCACACAGGTGTTTTTCTGGTTTGACGTCAGGTCACTTTTACTGCTGAATGAATTGAAAGCGCCCTTTATGGCTATTTTTCTTCAACTTGTCTGTATCGCAGGAATTGCCGGTTTAAATATAATACGTCATTTCCATAACACCCTGTATAAAAAGTTGATTGATACTTGATTCGTTCTAAATATCTCTAACCGTTTCCGAGATATTTCCATCTAAACATCACAATGCATCAAAAAAATTAAAGTAAAAATGGAAATATCTCGAGAACACATGTAACATCGAGCAAGTAGCCCTTTTTAGAATTCCCCTTCTGAAACTTAAATTCTACAAATTCTTATTTCTTACTCAAAACATCATACCAACAACTTTCAATCTGATACTTCAATACCCTGTATATCTAGAATGACTTAATCGGTATCGTGTGATGTTTAGTATCCAGTTGCTTAATGGCCCGTAAGTTATGGGAGGACTAGGATAGGCAAGAGATTATTAAAAATTATTTATTAATTA
This sequence comes from Barypeithes pellucidus, assembly GCA_963991005.1. Classification (NCBI taxonomy): domain Eukaryota; kingdom Metazoa; phylum Arthropoda; class Insecta; order Coleoptera; family Curculionidae; genus Barypeithes; species Barypeithes pellucidus. The sequence continues at coordinate 41,761,779 of OZ022559.1, forward strand.
CTCTGCAAGTTTTAAAAATATAATTAGAATATTCCATTGGTGTCCCAGTTAATATAATATGTATTTATAATAAAATTCTTTGCAGGAAGCCCTTGAATTTCGAATTTAAACTTAAGATTATGACTAATTTTGAATTTAATATCGGAATTAAGGATACCTAACTCCGAGTTTAAACTTAGAATTCGGCTCGAGCTTTTTATTAGACATTTGGACGGTAATACAACGTTTAAATGTTAAGTCTCTAACTAAATGTAACTTTATTATCTAAATAGGCACGTTCTGCACCTAAATCCGCAAGCAGCTAGATCGTAAAGTCGGCTTTGCCATTGTATAAAATCGTATTAAAGGCCAATGGCCTACTAGACTGCACACTTAAAAAAAAAACACTTACACAAGATCGAATCTTCGTTTTTCCAATATTTTTTTATCATATTTTTTATACCGAACGTGAATATAACCAGCCAAGTCATAACTGAGAAAGGGCACAAATCCAACATCAATTTTCCTTGCTTGGCTGCGCAATCATTCTTTTTAAACAGTCGCGGATCAAAAAACTAAATGGGTATTTTTCTGTTCCTGATACGCATTTTACTTGTTGGTATAAAATTATTATTTAATGATGTTGAAGAAAAAAATAATACCTTTAGAACTAAATTGTTGTTTTCCCGATATTGTAAAAAGGACGCTCATTTTGTAAATACTAAAATAATTTATAGGCGACGTTCATATAATAATCATAATATCAATTAGTAATATAAGTATTAGTCTTCTGAATGAAAATATATCCATGGAAGTGTAAATATAGGAAATTTGCGACCGTATCTCGGAGAAACTCGTTTTAAACAATTAAAAACAAAAGTTTATACAGTGTCACCGAGTTAAAACCATGGGGAAATAATATATTTTTCGATTTAGGTAAAATTTCAATTTACCATGAGTTTTTGCTTCAATAAAGACCAAAAATAAAATAATTAAATGGGACCATACGGCTTGTGTTAACTGACAAAATTGACCTTTTCTCCACAAAATGTCGAAAAATCGCATTTATTGATCGAATATAAAAACATTTTATTTGGAAAAGTTGTTGTTGTACTGCCACCGTAAATATATTTATTTATAAAATTCTCATCGTCTAAATTCATACTTTACACCAAAAATTCTACAAAAATGTTCATTTTCCGCAAAACATTAAATTGACGTTTAAAAATGTTGCCATCTGTGAAGCACCAACGAAGAGAAGAGTCTGGGTTTTTAAATAATAAACATGTTGAAAAAAATGGACATATTCGAATAATAGCCCTGTTGTTTATAATTATGGTGGTAGGGTCGACTTCCACTTTCAATGAAAATACACTGAAAAAACGAAGAAAAAAATACCCTAATAAATATTTATTTGATTAATATTTATTTAAATTAAATAATATTTTTTTAAAACAAAGATATTTTTTTTCGCCCAAACAATTTGGCTTGTTTGAAATTTTCCGGCTATTTATTTGGTTACCATTTTTGTAAATTTATTAATAATAAGTAATTATTTTTTTTAATAAAACAAAAAGGTTAAACAAAAGCAATAAAGTTTAGGATATTTTCAATAAATAATCAAATAAATAAATATTGAATATAAATAAGAAGCAAGTAATATAAAATACATAAATATTTAGTTGCAATACGCTTTGCACATCTCCACGGCCAGTCGGAGGCACTGCGCGAGAGGCCAGTTCCCACTGTTTCCATACCAGTTGAAGCGTCGCTGTCGAACGAGAAGCACGAAAATTACTAATTTTTTTTTATGTGTTTTATGCGCTGTTATAAATATAGTTAACTTCTGTCAAATTAATTTATTTATAGCTTCATAAAGATTTATTATATAATGCCTAATTTAATTTTAATTAGGATGATAATTCTCTGGAAAAAAGTTTGTTCATCGGTGCCCACTCAGGAGGAAAATGTTTTAACTGAGGACATGAACCAGATACCTATACAAATTATAGACACCAAAGCGGACATTGTACCATCCACATCAGCAAAAAATTAAAAAAGTCTTCATGATGCCAGTTGTTCAACGTTGACAATAGATTCAGATTTTTCCATTGCCTCTAGCGAAAACTCTGTAATTACGCTAGACAAACTTAATTTAAGAGAAATTTTTACAAATGATGTCATAATATTCTTAAAGATAAATAATTTATTCTTGTACATAAGTATTGCTAATGAACAATCAGGTTTTATTTCTTGGCCTTTTTCAATCTACATGTAGATATCGTTTTAGTTTCATCGTTTTCTGAGAGAGCTTCAATTTAACTTATAACTAATAAGTTAGTTTTATAATATTAAAATATAAGGTTCATTTCCTAATATTCAGTTGTTTTATTGCTTAACCTTATAACGTTTTAAGTACTTCCGGAAAAATAAAAGTATTATATTATATACATAACGAAACCAGCACCAATTACATCATATTTCAATCTAATCTAACTTTTTGTTTTGTTTTAGGTGGGTAATGTACCTTTTAAACAACTTACTTTTATTACTTCTGATTTTGTTTGCGGCTGTAGACTTTATAATGCACTAATACAGATTTAGAAATTCAGTGAAGTTATACACCGTGTCCAAGATAACGAGGGCCAGTACAGGGATCTCGGAAACCGTAAGAGATACGAAGTCGGTTAAATGGAGGTAAAGTTACCCATTTACGTGCCTAATAATATGCCGTTTAGAAAGTTTAAAAAGTCCGAGTAGTTCCGGAGATATCAGGAAAAAAACGAAATTCTGAAAAATCGTTTTATTTTTTCCAGGGTTTTTTGAGATCGAATTCTAAAGTAAATTGCACTTTTACATTGCTACTTTTGCCGCTCTATCTAACAGCGTTAATTGTTTTGTAATCCGACGAGTCGTCTTCGAAGGGCCATTATCAACTTCTTGTTTTAAATATAATCCTGTTTTCCTGATATTGGAATTTGAGACTTTTTGTTTCTTCCGAATACAACGATGTATGACACATTGTCGTTTAATGACGTTTCGAGGGATTTTTGAACAATATCAGGAAATTTTGGGATACGGTCCTGTATTTCTCCTAATTTTATAAATAATATCTCATAAGTAAGCTCTAAATTTATACTTATGTTGGACTAGTTCAATAAATAACAAATAATTTATAATAAACCACAAATAAATGAGCAAAAGAAACATACCAAAACAGAAATAAAACGAAAAAAATAAAGAACTTCATAATCAGGTGATCTGAAACACCATGGCCAGCATGTTCGCCTGATATGACACCGTTAGATTTTTTCTTCTGGTGGTATGTTGAAAATTATATTTATAAACCCAACTTCGAAACAGAAGACGAACTTAGGAGGTTGGTGCTTGAAGCCTTTCAAATTATTACGCCAGAAATGTTTTCAAATGTTTTAGAATCGACAGTTAGAAGATGTTATTTGTGCTTAGAAAATAACGGAAATCATTTTGAACACCTGATTATGTAGTTCCTTACTTTTTTCGTTGTTCGTTTTATTACTGTTTTGGTATGTTTTTGTTCACTTATTGGTGTTTATTATTGAATTATTTTTTGTTAACTTATTTGTGGTTTATTATTAAATTATTTTTTATTTATTGAACTAGTCCAATATAAGTAAAAATTTAGAACTAACTTATGCGATATTATTTATAAAATTAGGAGAAATACAGTAGCAACTGAGCGCAGTTTTAGCATTTACAGTCAAATTCATTCAAAAAAAGGATCAGACTTATAACACAGCAGCTAAACTAATATATGTGTTCCACAACGAGAACTTAAAAAAAATAGAGAGTATCAGTAGATAAATTCTTATTTTTAAACACTGTTCAAGATTTAGAGGAAGTTGACTGGCATAAAGAAAGGCATTGATACTAAATATAATATTGAAGGTAATGATGACAACGATGAAGATATGCCTCTTGCTCGACTTGCTTCTGGTATTTTTTAAAAAATTTGACTTTATTCTTTTAATTTTTGATATTTTACCTTCTATTTGTAATCCTGTGTTTGGCGTTCTGTTTTTTTCATTTAATGCTTAGTTTTTTTTTAGTTCCTTATTATTCAATATTATACAGGGCGAGAAAAAAGTGAAAGTAATGGAACAAAAAATTTGATCGTCGGCATTTTGTTAAAAAAATCACCTAAAAGTAAAACAGCCTCTTAAAAATAAATAATCTCAAAACAAGTTTGGCAGTTTTATTTAATGGGTTGTGTCAAAAGTTATCGAATTTATTGACTAATTCATTTTAGAAATAACCATTCAATATCCCAAAATTGCATTGATCAATTAACAGAATCATTATATTATTCATATAATAATATGTAATCCAGCATTCAGAAAAACCATTTATTTTTGCTAGATGTGGTTTCCTCGCACAGAAACCTTCCTGAAAGATGAATAATAAATTGCCGAATAAGTAATTCGTATCTGCCATTGGATCAAGCTTGTCAGCAAGAAGTCTCGCTTTAAATGTAGCACGCACTTAGATCCAGCCGTGTCGCAATCTATAGAGCGTCAAGAATGACAAAACGACTATATAAAGGGAATCATTGTTACAGAGATAAAGCCATAATTCTATTATTTGGAATATTGTTATAAAAAACCTTCGTTATAGAAATTTAATTACACTTTCACAACAGTTATTTGATGCGATTAATTAAGGTAATATAGGTGGTATTATCCCTTAAAATGTTTTTTATGTTTTTTTAAAACATTTTTATAACTGCCGATAGCAATGACTTTATTCTATAAAAAGCATTATACAGGGTGTTATGGAAATGACGTATTATATTTAAACCGGCAAATCCTGAGATGAAAAAAAATTGAAGAAAAATAACCATAAATGGCGCTTTGAATCATTAAGCGAAATTATACACTTTATATGAAATCTGAAAAATTACATGGCCGCTACTGACGACGATCGCAATCAATAAAAAGGTATGCAGTGTGAAAAGACCTCAGCGTATTTCGGCCGATGTTGTCATATCTACACGGCAAACTCTTAAAAAGAAAAATTATAATTTTAACAATTTTTCATTCTATCGTTTATGAACAAATATGATCCAGAAAACCGACGGCGAAAAACGTTTTGTAAAACAATAATAGTAATAGGTATCACACACAAATTTCAAATTCGTCACAAGCACAGGAAAGTAAAAGATCAAACGTCATTGAATTTTTGAATGGTTATCTTTCAAACTATTATGCACGGAACACATATTTTCACGGCAAAACTGAACAACACATAGTGAAAGAGAACTAATTAGTTTTTTTCTAAAGACACTATCAGATTATTTGTGAACGGCAGCAGAAGAAACTGACGGTCTTAAAATGACATATTACAACAGAATGAACCGAACAAACACCTGCACCCGACGGAATTGCTGGTGTATGGTTAATTTTCAAAAACAAGCGTACGCGGACGGTGTCAGTTTAATACTAACGAACCGCAGCCGCATGATACAATAAACTAAAGGTAGGATATTTAACCGTCCCAATTTCGTCTGCCGTGCGCAGTGACGTCATTGGCGAGTAAGTTTTAAATCTCTTATGGAAGTTAACATTGCTGTCATCGTTTTTAACTCTTTTTTGAATGTATTAAAACGTTTTAAGCATGTAATGGTATATGAAATGAAAGAATAATATATGACGAGTATTTACGTATATTAATTTCATAGAAATATAACACACAAATACCACTAAAAAAAGAAAAGATATTAGACAAATTCTTCGCGCCATTTAAGCCGGCGACGATAGCCGAAGCATGCCGAAAGCTGCTCGCCGACCACTGCTGGTTTTGAAACAGTGTTGCCAGACTTTTACAATTGTAATAGATCCACTACTATTTAACATTCTTGTTGTGGGGCTCCCCCAAAGATCTTACAAGGCTCCCCATATGAAATTTATGTAATTATGTTCAATCTGGAGGTGGTCCCCATCTAATAGGAAAGTAACGACCTTTTTTGCGTACTATTATTACTCTGACGCCGTTTTAATTAAAAGTTTTTACGTTTAGTGGTATGTGAAATGAAAGAATAATATCATGGTATTTAGGAATATTTATTTCATGAACATACAACAAAGATTAAAGCTAAAATACGACCTAATTATCTTTCCGCTTACACAACTGTATCCATTTTAATTGTTTGTTTTTATCTTTAGGAAAGCGGAAAAACCTTATATTTCTATTAAATGTCTTTGCCTGGTTATCCATACCACAACCGAACATAGGGCACCTCATTTTATGAAAATTCAGATATTTTTTTTAATAAACACAAGACTATAAGAAAACGTTCTGGTAAACTTACAAAATGTCCACCAAAAACTACGGCAACCATGCAGCAGTGTTGCCAGAAATCCGTGATCGAAAGAAATAGAGTGCCGGTTCGAAACCTAATAGGAATAGTAAAAAACGGTGTCAGAGTAAAAAGAGTACGAAAAAAAAGTTGTTACTTTCCTATTAGATGGGGGACCACCTCCAGATTGAACATAAATTTCATATGGGGAGCCCCACAACAAGAATGTTAAATAGTAGTGGATCTATTACAATTGTAAAAGTCTGGCAACACTGTTTCAAAACCAGCAGTGGTCGGCGAGCAGCTTTCGGCATGCTTCGGCTATCGTCGCCGGCTTAAATGGCGCGAAAAATTTGTCTAATATCTTTTCTTTTTTTAGTTGTATTTGTGGGTTATATTTCTATGAAATTAATATACGTAAATACTCGTCATATATTATTCTTTCATTTCATATACCATTACATGCTTAAAACGTTTTAATACATTCAAAAAAGAGTTAAAAACGATGACAGCAATGTTAACTTCCATAAGAGATTTAAAACTTACTCGCCAATGACGTCACAAGCATCGGCGTGCAATCATACCTATAGTTACTTATACCATGCCGCAGCCGCAAGCCTAGACGCATATACGAACAATGTCTGCTCAAAGTCGAGTGTGTGACAAAGATGGGGAGGTGGGAGTGTAGCGTTTCTCATTTCGTTATTCAGGATTTGACAGGAGCTGTTCCAGAGCGTACCTTTGTACCGAATTCGGTACACTTTACAAAGTATTGGCATGTTGGTATATCTTTCGAGTTTTTGGTACACTGTCCATCCAAGGATTTGTTTTGTTATTTAGGGCTGTTGAAAGTAACGACTTTTTTAAAGTTTATTTTCTTGGTGAAGGTAACGATCTTTTTTTAAGTTCACTTTCTTGGTGAAGGTAACGACTATTTTCTTCTTAGAACTCTAAGTTTTTTTAAGTTGGTGTCCAGTGAAGTAGCGTTCTTCTTTTAGGCGCCGTGCTGGTACATTTCTTTAAAATTCGGTTCAATTTTATAGAATTGTACAATTTTAGGTTTGCGGCTGCGTTTCGTTAGTATTAAACTGAAAATGTCTACAGACGCTTGTTTTCGAAAATTAACCAATACACGCAGGTGTTTGTTCGGTTCATTCTGTTGCAATATGTAATTTTAAGACCGGTAGTCGCGTATAATAAAATCTAATAATCTGATAGTGTCTTTACAAAAAAACTTATTAGTTCTCTTCCACTATGTGTTGATCAGTGTTGTCTTTTAAAATTTGTGCCCGTGCATAAAGTGTTCTTATGAAAAAGAATAAACAACTGATTATGTATATTCCTTGATGTCCCGCTCTTTAGTTATAAGATAAATACAGGTAAGTAATTAATTTTTATAATTTATATGCAAGTTCAGTTTTACATTAAGTTTGGCAACATTGCCATTGGGCCTGGGTGAAATGTTGTACAGTAGCGCGGACTAACCTGTGAGTTAGAGTGTTAGTTACCCCACTTTTAAAACAGTCGATTAAAAAAAATATATGTAGCGCTTCTCTAGGACACCCAAGGAGTCACCCATAAAGTAATTTCCATAACACCCTGTAGAATAGGATCTCTTGGGTTTTTCGAAAGATACCACATCCATCTATTTCCATATACCACTTCGAACCAACGAATACTAAACCTAACTAGCAGTTAAAAATGGCAAGGAAACCACGAATGCAGGAAACGACACGCGATACACGCACGAAACTATTATAAGAAAACTAAATAAAAAAACCCGCGAAGAGTTTGTTTACTCTTCTCGGAAATGAAATTATTACCGTCGTTGTTGTGATAGTTATTTGAAATAAATCGCAAATATTTGAAATTTTAGATGGGTAGGGATAATGATTTAACATTTTTATTTAAATATTCCGTAATTTAGTTTCCAATAAAACCTAATAAGATTTTATTTTAAGAAACATAATCAACATGTTTGTTTTAAAAATATAATAATATCATTTTAAATATTAAAAAAACAGTTCCTTTCTAAACGACATATACAGGGTGTCCGGGAACATGTGGGAAATCTCCCGGATATGAAGAAAACACGTGAAAAGAATACTATAGGTTTATATAAACTTCTTTCGTATCGGCCTCCTCTTCGGAGATATGGGCTCCCAAAAAGCACCAATGGAATGAAGTTTTTTACACATAATTATTGAACCACCTGGTATATTTCAATTATTTTTTAATATGATGTATATCAGGTAAGACCCGTCAAATTACTACCCAAGAAACTGTTGTGAATTACTCACAGCTGCAGGGACGAACTAGCTGTAACACTCATGGGCCCATTTTTTTTACGCCCTGTATGATGAGAACTTTGAACAATGTTTTTTACATACCTTTAACTATTGTCTAAAAATTAAGTACTCTTCATTCACGTCGCTAATCCTAACCGTTTTCGGAAAAAACGTCATTTTATTTACACCAGTCCCCTAAATTCTCACGGGTTAAATATGAAAAAGCCGAATTTTGAAGGTTGAACACTTGATCGGAACAAAGATGTATCTTTTACTGAAATACGCCAAATACATGATGTATATGAAATGCCGTTTTTTCAAAAACGGTTAGGATTAGCGACATGAATGAAGAGTACTTAATTTTTAGCCAATAGTTAAAGGTATGTAAAAAACATTGTCCAAAGTTCTCATCATACAGGGCGTAAAAAAAATGGGCCCATGAGTGTTACAGCTAGTCCGTCCCTGCAGCTGTGAGTAATTCACAACAGTTTCTTGGGTAGTAATTTGACGGGTCTTACCTGGTATATATCATATTAAAAAATAATTGAAATATACCAGGTGGATCAATAATTATGTGTAAAAAACTTGATTCCATTGGTGCTCTTTGGGCGCCCACATCTCCGAAGAGGAGGCCGATACGAAAGAAGTTTATATGAACCTATAGTATTCTTTTCACGTGTTTTCTTCATATCCGGGAGATTTCCCACATGTTCCCGGACACCCTGTATACAGGGTGATTCACGACGAGCTTGCATTAGAACTTTATGGAGAACTACTGAATATATGTTCCTGAAACTTTGGGGATTTAGGTTTATCGATATGCTCTCTTTAACTGAAATACTCATATGTTCGTGTCATTTCCGGTTATACCGGAAGTAGCTGCCAACTTTCGTTTATTAAACACAACATGGTAATTTTTATTACATTTTTCGATTAAGCGTTAAATTCTAAGCACATTTTATAGAACATGTTTTTATCAGATTCTGTTAGTTTTTGAAGATATCTGGACTTTTTGTAATTATTTGGCAAAAGCATTACGATGAAATAATCCATATAATTTTTTTTACCTTAGCTCTTGGACTAAAAAATTTTTCGGACCGAATAGCTAGAAGATCATTAAGTCTAAAAAATATTTCAAATTGGACAGAAAATGTACAGGGTGGTCACAATTCAAGCTTCATTGTGAAAAAATTCAACCACTAAAAGCTTTCTTATTTTAAATAGAACACCCTGTATATTTTTGTTTAATTTGATGGCAAATTAGTTGTTCTTCATAAATAGTATTTACTGTCCTATACCTATATCAAAGCATTTTCTCAAAAAATCCAATTTTATTCCGAAAATACTATTTGTTCAAGTGTGCTATGAAAACAATTGTACGTAGGGGCTGTATACTGATGTCTATACGGAGGAAAAGTGATTGATTGCTTGAAAATACAACGTTCTAAAGCGTTTCTTAATGGTTTCAATATATTTTTTTAAATAGCAAGGAAACAAGTTTATAAACTTTAAATTCTTTAATTAAAATATGTTCGAAAAGATTGCCATTTACTTCCAAGCATTTACGTATTCCTGTCATCATACTATTTCTTGTAGCATTCCTAATTTCTTGTGCAGTGCGAAATTGAAATGCTGCATTCACCCTTTCAATTAGATTTTCCTTCAGTATCTCTTCAGTACCTACATCAGTATGCAGCCCTAAGTACAATTGTTTTCATAGCACACTTGAACAAATAGTATTTTCGGAATATACTTGGATTGGATTTTTTAGAAAACGCTTTGATATAGGTATAGGACAGTAAATACTATTTATAAAGAACAACTAATTTGCAATCAAATTAAACAAAAATATACAGGGTGTTCCATTTAAAATAAGAAAGTTGTTAATGGTTGAATTCTTTCACAATGAACATTGAATTGTGACCACCCTGTACATTTTCTGCCGAACTTCAAATATTTTTGAGACTTGATGATCTTCTAGCTATTCGTTGACAATAATAGTCCAATTAGTCCAAGAGTTAAGGTAAAAAAATTATATGGATTATTTGATCGTCACGCATTTGCCAAATAATTACAAAAAGTCCAGATATCTCAAAAACTAACAGAGTCTGCAAAAACATGTTCTATAAAATGTGCTTAGAATTTAACGCTTAATCGAAATATATAATAAAAATTACAATGTTGTATTTAAAAAACGAAAGTTGGCAGCTACTTCCGGTATAACCGGAAATGACAGAAACATGTGAATATTTTAGTTCAAGAGAGCATATCGATAAACCTAACTCCCCAAAGTTTCAGAAACATATATTCAGTAGTTCTCCATTTTCTTATTTTTCAAAATGCATCTTCTAGTTGACAATTTGCAGGAATTTAAGTGTAAATTTACGGTTTGCTCTCAAATAACAAATAGCTATAACTGTGAAAGGGTTTTTATATGTCTTAAGATAAAATTATTTATTCAAACGGAATATTTTTTATAGGATTCGAATCGTAGCTCTAATAATAAAGTAAAGTTAGCACCCTGTATAAGAACAATTCCGAAAAGTGTATTATGTCAATTGCGCTCAAGTATATTTTGCACATATCCTTAGCTCGAAACTGGAATAAGCGTCGACATTTCGTAGAGTAAGTTAATTTCCACTCTAAATGTGGGGCATTCTTTACAAACCGCACACTTTTTAACCTTGGCATTTTAGAATCGTTCAAATTTTTTTTTAACGCTTAAATACATAAAATTAGTTTATACGTATTTCAGGATTTTGCTGAAAAAATTATTTTTTACAAAATATCCACACATGAATTTTAGATAATTTACTGGATTTGTTCCAATCCTTTCATATTTGAAATTTAATATCTCCAGTTGTACTGATCGTATCAATATTGTGGTCTCCTCTTATTTAACACTTTGTTTCGTTAGCTTTCGAGAAAAAAATTGTCATTGTGAAAAAATGAAAAATAATATAATTTTGTTTAAATAGTTTTAACATTCTCTTTGCCCATAATAAATTAATTTTAAAAATATCATTTTGTTCTATATTTTCTTATCTACAAAACCCATTTTACGAAAAAGTGATACCTCTTTCAGTTCAGAAGTTATTAAATATTTTCATCGCAAGTCACTAAGCGCGCGACCGATCGACGAGTGGCAGAACTACGCTTTTCTACGACGCATAGAAATATTAATGATTTACACTGCACCGAGCTCAATTATAGAAGCCTCTGCCCAGCGCGCTGGTGTATTCTCCGCGCTCTGCGTGACTTGCATTTGAAAATATTTAATAACTTCCGAACTAAAAGGGGTTCCACTTTTTCGATAAATGAGTTTTGTAGATAAAAGGATAAAGAACAAAATGGTATTTTCTAAAATTGATATAAGATGGGTTAAGGGCATGTTAAAACTATTTAAACAATTAAATTGTTAAATATCAATGTATGGAAAACTTATTATTTCCCAGACCACCCGATGATACCTTATACAATAAGGGCGTATTTAGTCTACACAGTAGCACTTTAAATACTATTTCAGATTGAATGGTACTATCAAGAAAAGGAAGCCTTTTCCATTGATAAGATGTAACCACCTGCAGACCGGTTTCGAACTCTTTTGTTCTCGTCAGTACAGGGTAGGTGTATATATGTACCTATCATCAGAGAAGACTTTAATACTTCACGCTGTATTATAAACGATAGTCGAGATAATACAGAGCGCAGCACCATCTCTTAGAAGTCCCACACAATCTGAACAGACGTTATTTGAATAAATCTGCTAAGGGATGGCGCGCTGGGCTCTGTATTATCTCAACTACCGTTGATAATACAGCGTGAAGTATTAGAGTCTTCTCTGATGATAGGTATGTACACCTACCCTGTACTGACGAGAACAAAAGAGTTCTAAACCGGTCTACACAGTAGCACTTTAAAATACTATATTGGTGGTTACATCCTATCAATGGAAAAGGCTTCCTTTTCTTGGTAGTACCATTCAATCTGAAATAGTATTTAAAGTGCTACTGTGTAGACTAAATACGACCTTATTATATAAGGTATCATCGGGTGGTCTGGGAAATAATAATTTTTGGTATTTGATATTAATACCACCTGAAAAAGTATAGACTTTTTATTTTTGAATTAAATTGTTTTATTTTTCATTTGTTTCCTTGGAAATCTAGCATATTATCACAAATTTATGTGTGGATATTTTCCAAAAAATTTTTTCCTGATGTCCTGAAATACGTGTCAATCAAAGAATCACCCATATACACCATTGTCTTAGCTCAAAATAGATGAAAGTAGAGGTACGCCATTGTTGTGTTCTTATGTGAGTTTCTGAATCATTCTACAACCTCGACGGTAAAACCCCCGTCATGATTCCTGATGCCACAACTCGCATCATTACTAAAAAGAATTCGATGTATTTTACTATTTTGTTTCATTTTTCAGTTTCGCTGCGGAATATCAAATAGCCCATATCGAACAGATTGGAATGTCAGTCTCCTATTAGGGGTGAATTTCATCGTGATGCTGCAAAATATCCGTTTTGTCTCAGCTAGCGTTCCGGAATTATAACACAACCGTCGTCGCTTATGAATCCAATAAAATTATTGGATTTTTCCACTCGCGACATTTTGCTTCTGACGTTTATTCGAAAACGGTGAAATTTATCTGCTCTAATTGGAAAATGTTAAGGAATTATATTTTTCATTCACCATTACATGAATCAACCATATTTCCTTATTTTGTCAAAGTTTATTACATGGCGATCCTGCCAACGGCCTAATCTAAGGAAAATACTATAGTACAGAATATGGTAATGGTTCCATACGAAAATGGGTAATATGGAAAGCAAAGAAGAGATTATTATTAGAGATTATGGTTTGCTTGACTATAACTGTTTATTATGGATTGGTTACAGAACATGCAAACAAGCATGTGAGAGGAAAATGAGAAGAGCTGTGCTAGCAGCGCAGAGTACTGAAAAAATTTAAATAATTATGGTATATATGGTATTATGGTTAAGTTATTATGGGAAGTAATTAAAAAATAATATGGAATGCCGAAAGAAGTAGATGAATTTAGGTATTTATTGGAAGAATTAAGAGTATTTAATAGAAATGTTGGAAAAGATAATCAAGAGCGAAGAAATAGTTCTAAGGTACTAGAATATTATGTTAAGAAATTAGAAAAATTTAAATTACAATTTAGTGAAATTAGGGATAAATTTAATAGTAAGTCGTATGTAGGAGAATTGGTAGATAAGGCTAAATTCTATGTAAACGATATAAATAGTTATCTAGAGCATCTAGACAAAAGTTTACAAGAAAGGCGTAAAGAAATCCAATTGCTGAAGTTACCATCTGCGATAGAGCATGATTATAATTCTTCAGATAGTGAAACGGAAGGTAAAATGTCTGAAAAATTCGAATTGAAGACCGCAGCGGGGTTAATTCCGATAATGGACGGTTCTGAAGCTTCCACAAAACACCTTATTGATGCTATAGAGTTGTACGATTCTTTATTGGATACTGAGAGGGCAAAAAACTTTTAACCACGTATGTTTTAAAAACTAGACTGACTGAAAGCGCAAAAATTAGACTTAAACAATCGTACTTAACAAATGCACTTTTAGTTACCGATTTAAAATCTTATTTTATTTCAAAAAAATCAGTTTCTGCATTGTCATTTAACTTAAACAACCCAAAACAAAACTCAAAATCAATCGAAGATTTTGGGAGGTCGCTGGAAAAATTGTTAGTTGATCTTACTTTGACACAAGCGGGCGGAAATGACCAAAATGTCACGATTTTGAGACCAATCAATGAAAAAATCGCGGTGAATTCATTTGCAAACGGACTTAATAATCATGACCTAAGAACGATTATAAAAGCACGAAATTATTTAAATCTCAATGACACGATTAGGGTTTAATTTTGTTCGAGTAACCAGTTTTAGTTAGCGTTAGAACCAACGTGAGGTTACCACTTGGATGGGCGACCGCTTGTCAAAATTTTTACAAAATAGTTTTTAAAAGATTTTAATAAATTTTACATAAGATTTTAATAAATTATACAAAATATTTTAGTAGATTTTACAAAAGAATTTAGTAAATCTTACAAACTTTTCATATAAATGGTTTACTAGATATTTTTGTAATTATTGTTTGTTTACTTTTATAGTACCCAAGCATACACTTCGCCTACTGGATTCCATCGAAAGGAGGGCCATTCGTCTGATTGGAGACAACGAACTGACGAAGAACCTCGACAGCCTAGAACATCGAAGACAGGTTAGAGATTTGACTCTCTTTTACAGATATTTTCATGGAAAGTGCTCGGCTAACCTTGTCCTCTTAATTCCGCCCAGAGCGGCGAATAGCAGAAATACACAACGATCCACTGCCGCCCATCCATATGTGGTTAAGCTTAGTATTCCTTGAACTTCATTATTTAAGAGTTCTTTCATCTGGAGGACTTCATTCTTATGGAACGACCTTCCCGAGGTCGTTTTTCCCAACGAATATACTAATTAGCCTCTAACGATTCAAAACCAACGCGAATCGCTTTTTGCGCACACGCACCATTCCCAGAGTGCCCTAAAGGATTTTTCCTATAGTGCTTGTGTTTGATCATAAAAAAAAATTTAACTAAGTATTCCTTTCCCTGTAACATTACATTAGTATTTTAGAAACATCTGAATAAAAAACCCAAGCATACTCTTCAGTCACTGGATTCCTTCAAAAAGAGAGTAATTTGTCTGATCGGGGACCACACCAGCCTAGAACATCGAGGATAGGTTGGTGATTTGACTCTATTTTACTGATATTTCCATGGCAAATGTTCGAATGCATGGGCCGCTTAATTTCTCCTCGAACTACGAATAGCAGAAATACGCGACGGGCCACTGCCGCCCATCCATATGTGATTCGGCTTAGTACCCCTCGAACTTCATTGTTTAAGAATTCCTTCGTCTGGAAGCCGTCCTTATGGAACGACCTTTCTAAGGTGGTGTTTCCCAACGAATATAACCTCCAATTCCAATTCCGATTCAAAACCTACGTGAATCGTTTTATTCGCGCACGCACCACTCCTAGAGTGACGTAAAGGATTTTTCCTATAGTGATACTGTTTAATTATGAAAAAAAATGTACGAACTGAAAAGTTTCAATTCCATCTCGACATTTTCTAAAGTAATTAGTAAGTAAAGTAAAGTAAATTGTCGCCCATGAAGTATATTTAATCATTTAAATGCACTTCAATCTCCCGTTGACGTTAGGGAAGATAATTACCTTAATAAAAAATTTTCCAATATACAACAAATTTTTTAAATATAGCCAGCCTGAGAACAAAATAAAAATTCACAGAAGCAACATCGGAAACACAATATTTATTCCATCAAAACATTAACGACGCCTTCGAAATTTCAAGAATGAATGTAATTCTAGATATATATAATTATTTCCATTTCATTTTAAGTGCCCAATAATATTCGAAGTATATACAAAAAATAGTCAATACAGGGTGTTTCGTGTATGTGTATTTTTTAGGGAATTTTAAGAAAAAAAGTTTCTATATTAACGTGCGCCTAGAAACGGCAAGATTTATATTTAGAGTTTAAAATTAAAAAATATTTGTTATTATTTTTTTAGAATAGTACGTTAATACAGAGAAGCATTAGTATGTGTTAAGCATAAAATATTCTGCCTGAATAAATTTTAGCTTTGTATATACGCAACGAAATATGTCTTCTAAATGATTATTTTAAATTATTACAGTATGGGATCATAATATAAATAGGAGAACCTAAAATTACATTTATTCATTTAAAATAAATTGTAATAGGTATATAAGAAACCAGTATTCTATTATAATTTCAGTATTATTAAAATTTTCTTTTCATACTATTTATTTTGATATTTAAATGCAAAATATGTATTATATATTTTTTTGATTAAAGTACTTTTAATCTAAAATGCCTACAGGTAGCTAGAGCTAATATGATAGGTTATAGCCCAGACAATTGATAGCGCATGCGTCTCTTGAGACACTCAATGGGCCATTAGGCTTGTTCGGCGATGTCCGATATTTGATGGATGAACCCACCCAATTGCGTAGTAATAGAAAGAGCAATAGTCATAATATTATGTTAAATTGTGTTTTATAAATTAGTGTTCATTGTGTCGTGTTTTAGGATGTTGCTTTAAAATTTTGAACTTTGTGTGAATGAATGAGTATACTCCTGGTAAAAACCTTCTCAGTCAGATCCGTGAAGTGATTGCAAATGTTTATATGGTATGTGAAGAAGAATCATAACTTAATTATTTAAATTGCCACTTAAGCGAAAGCTAGAAAGGGATATTAATAAGACCAAAACTGAAGAATCATCATTAATCACTTAATCATGTAGCTGTTCTTTTCCATGTGAAAAGTAATTTTTTAAACCTTGATAAAAGTTACCTACCTTCAAACATAAAATGCAATTACTGAAGAATTTCCTTTTTTATTACATTATTTAAAATAATAATAGCACGCCCATGACTAGACCATGTTTTAAACAATATTGCTGCCCCCTATTCGATACCTCCTAGACACAGATCCACTGTCGACCTGTATATAATCCTTTTAAAATTAAGCAATATTAAAATAAGCATGTGTCTACAACTTAAACAAAGATATGTATTGGGTAAGTACCAGAACCAAATAAAAATATCCCGCGAAGAGTCTCATTGTTTGCTCTTCTCGGAAACGAAGATATTAACAGATTTCAACCAGTACGTTGTTGGTCACATTTTATACCCATTATACCTATTTAAAATCGCAAATGATTTGTATTTTAGATTGGGGATAAACCAATTTAATATTTTTAATTTAAATATTCGAAATTTTAATTCCAAATGAAACTAATATGATTTTATTTTAAGATCCATATTGTTTAAAATTCACCAACATGCTTGTTTTAAAAATATAATAATCTCATTTTAAATATAAAAAAAGTTATCTTCATACGAAATAGGTCTAAAATGCCATGAAACAACTTTTCGTTTTTCTTAATTTAAGATGCAAACTCTAGTTGAGAGTTTACAAGAAACTAAATGTAAATTTTTGGTGTGGTTTCTAATAGCAAATAATTATTTATTCAAATTAAAACAAAAATATGAGTGTTTTAAATATTATGGTTGAAAAAATGGTGGGAACGAAATATTTTGAAAAAAACATGTATCCATATTGTGGAATTTAGTAAAAAACTCGTAGAGGAACAAAATACATAGAGTGAGTAGTTCGTTTCTTGTGTGTCCTACCAGTTTCGGACCGTAGATGGTTTAGAATTTATAAACAATAGAAAAGTGACTTCAAGTCACATTTTCTATCATATCAATTCTTTGCTTAACGTCCTTATTATATTAGGAACATTAAAATTATTGTTATTATATGTGAAATTTCAACAGGTATAATATAAATGCATGCGCCGCGCGGCAAAATGCGCCTAAATAGAGCGCGAAGACCTTTACAAACTTAGTCGTAGCTCTAACGTTGCGCGCGGTAGCAACAGCTCCAGAGTCATAACGGCTGTGAAACCTGGATAACGAATATAACGATAAAATAAGGAGACGCGTTTCGAAACTTTTATAACTTGTTGCTTGCAGTTTTATCGCTTTATATGTGTGTCATATAATTCCGTTATTGCATTTGGTGAAGTTGTAACTTTTTATGTATGAGTGACTGTACCTAAAATTAAATGTTTCTTAGTTAGGAAGAACTCTCTACTGGAACAATCTGTACTAAAGGTACTTGAAAAATATTTTAACAGGTTTTAAGAGATCAAAATATGTAATTTTGATTTCTATCAACGCAGAATCATAATCAAAGTGTAACTGATTCTCGCTGTAGATCAGTTTTTTTTACAGAAAATATACAGGGCTGCCCAGAAGTCCGGAATAAAATTAATATAGCTTTAACCTGTAACTTTTGGGGAAAACGCTCGGACACGTCAATTTAGTTTTATATTTGCTCACATTTTGACGTTATTCGTTTGATTTTTTATAGACATTTGTCAAAGATATGACGGCATCGATCTTTTTTTTAAATAGAAACTTACAGCTTGTGATACATCATCTGAAAGCTAATATCTCGTACACTATGCTCGTAAATTTTAGCGCGATTCTGTCAAGCTATTTCAAATTGGCGACTGTTAAAAGTTTTTAAAAAATCTCTATTTAAATAAGCGGAAATTATATATCATTGATGGTTGTTTTACCTTTCAAGGTAAGAGATCTTCATTGTGTCACGTTCAATGATTTATAATTTCCGCTTATTTAAATAGAAATTTTTTAAAAACTTTTAACACTCGCCATTTTGAAATAGCTTGACAGAATCGCGCTAAAATTTATGAGCATACTGTACGAGATATTAGCTTTCAAATGATGTATCATAAGCTGTATGTTTCTATTTCAAGAAAAAGATCGATGTCGTCATATCTTTGACAAATCTCTATAAAAGAAAAAACGAATAACGTCAAAATGTGAGCATATATAAAACTTAATTAACGTATCCGAGCGTTTTCGCCAAAAGTTACAGGTTAAGGCTATATTAATTTTATTGCGGACTTCTGGGCCACCCAGTATGTGTAAAGTATAGTAGTGAAATAAGTGCGCTGTTGATAATTTTTGTACTTTTCCTATTATCGCTTTTTAGAATAAATTATCCGTCTAAAATAAAATACATAAATAAAACCATACCAACTTTCTGCTTGCATGTCAATGTTTTTTTAAAAAAGGGCTGTGACCTGTGACAGACAAACAGAGGCGGACATAACATACACAGTGTTCTCTCATTACCTGATGCTGTTGTTAAAGTACAAATTATTACATCTTATGTACAGGGTACCAATTTGTAAACTTTCCACCATTACATCTCGTTTCCACTAAATCAACCTAAAAATCTGAAGGACAAGTCAAGTTTACTGTAAAGAATAATTGCTGATCTCGCGGTTTAGCCCCCTGAGAGAGATTTTACGAGTAGTGGGCGTCAAGTAGCACATCATTTTAAAGGTCGTTTAAATCTCTCACCAATAATATCATAATTTATTATTTTTTGAGTATCAGTTTCCGAGAAGTCGCTTTCCAAAAATTTACCTAATTAATTTAAAAAGTTTTTATCATTATTATGTGATTTGAAACATTAGTTTGCTTTCCTTTTAAATATATGGGTCATTCTTTTACAAACCGCACGCTTTTTAACCCTGACATTTTAAAACCTTCCGAATTTTTTTTTTACATTATACATAAAATTAGTTGACACGTATTCAAGATTTTGTTGAGAAAATTTCTTTTTCGAAAATATCCACACATAAATTTTTGATCATTTGTTGGATTTTCTCCTATCTCTGAGAAATATACAGGGTGTTATGGAAACGACGTATTATATTTAAATTGGCAATTCCTGAGATGAAAATATATCCAAAAATGGCGCTTTAATTTAATATGCCCTGTACATGACCTTATGTTAAACCAAAAATGACCATGTGATACCTCTGTCAGGAAGGTAAACAAAGCAACATATGTCAACCAGTGTTGTCCTATCTTCAGGGTAAACTCTTTAGAAAGTCAATAACCGTTTGACAGATTGCAAGTTGTTTATTTGTCAGGGTACATTATTATAAACTTTTACGTTCAGTTCAGTTCGCTAGGAAACAATCTCTGATTTATAAACTTGAACTGACTCGAACGAACTGCCGCGGAGTTTCTAAATGGTCAGGTATGTTCTAATTTGTTCAATTCGAACGACACCCGTCAGATCTGGACAACTTAAAAGTTTATAAATCCCACTTACCCTTTAGAAAAAAATGCAATTTTATTTACCTTTTCGGACTTATTTAAAACCAACTTAATTTATAAAAAACACAAAGTACTCACATCACAAAATCACATAGTCCGTCGGTCAACATTGAACTGCTGGACTGGGGCACTGCCGTCGCGAAAAGAACAAATAATTTAAACTCGGGTTTAAGTATTAACATACAATTTAACACACAAATCTGCTTGAAACAGTATGAGGCCGGCTAATTTTGGAGGAACAGCTGATCAGCAGAAACGGTTGCATATTCGACTGGGGTTTATACTTAAAAATACAGAGTTCCCACAATTTCGATGTTTTATAAGGTTATATTCATAAAATGAAGAATTTCCTTCTGAAATACTTTTCTTTATAATGATAGTCTCGGAAATGGCAACCGCGCTGCTTGGACGAGACTATTTATTTTAAAGGGATGGAAAAGTCTATCAACATAATTATTTCATCATTCTTCTTCAGTAAAGGATTAATAAATTTGATTAGGCCATTAGAAATTAGCGTTTTTATTATTTCTGAATTTCTATTGCGAAATAATTTGTATTCGATAGTGCTGTTGTTTTATGTGTACGGTAGGTTATTGTAAAGTGTAATTATGCGTTAGTATTTATTGCTTTTGTGTAATCTAATAAGTGCATATCTTCAAAAAAAAAAAAATGGAATCTCGTGGGTGTCTGTGTGTTTCTTTAAGTGATTTAGTGCAAATGTTCCGAGAGATTGGAAATAAGAGGCCGAATGGGGTTTAGTGGGTATAAGCTTATTATGCAGTTCCACATTATCATCAGGTTACGTGATGAGCATAAAGCTTTTCCCAAAGAAACAAAAACCTGAAGATCTCTGTGCCCTGGATTACTTGCTAGTGTACTGGCACCTGGATACACTTCTATTTGATTTGGATACTAGGTAAACTAAATATAAGTTTTATAAGAATCTATAGTTATTTTCTACACAGTTGTCAACATTGGCCTTGAACATCTGTTGATTACACAGGTTGGCAATGTAATATGATCATATATGAATGTGCTGAGGAGTAACCGGGTCGGTTTAGGGGTGAATTACCCCACTTTTTAAACGTAAAAAAAAAATATGTAGCGCTTCTCTAGGACACCCCAGGAGTCACCCATTTAAATATAATACGTCATTTCCATAACACCCTGTATATACATAAAATTTAAATGTTTATTTATTTATATATACAAGGTGTCCGCTAAGTAATGGGACATGGAAAAACCACAGATTCCTTACGTAAAAATATTAGGATTTAATTAAACTTACCTATATCCGAAAGTTGATATTAGAGATACAGGGTGTTAAAGTTAAAACTCATTTTTGTTTCTCTCAAATAACTTTGACAGAAACCAACGGTTTTTACAAAATTTGGCAATTATGGTTTTTTTTAGGATGAGGAACTGATTTCTTTGGTGAAATTTTAATGTACAATGTAGGGGGCGCTGCCTGCGGTATTTTTTGCATATTTATTAGGTCATAACTTTTTTGTGCCTCCGTATATTTAAGTTTTTAATGAAAATAATACTTTTCTCATATTTATTACGTAAAAAAGGTACACTAATTTCAGGTTGCCCAGAGTTACCGTTTTCGAGATATATGCATTTATATTGTTTAGTGCCTATTATTAATTTGCAAACAAATTTTTTTTAAAGTAACCTATGAGAAAACAAATGAAATTTAGAGATGCAGTTGCTATGAAACCTCTATGTTGTTATTTGCTTGTTGATTATTGTAAAATAGCAGTGTAACAAAAAGTTTCATTTTTGAGTTTATCCTAAGTTAAGTAACAATCCCAAAACACAATGCTCGCGTGCAAAAGAATGAAAAATCGGGTTTGTTTGTGCATGCATGGTTCGATGTGTTCATGCATGCTTAGTAAATGTCAGTGGCCCACATAAAAAAATCAAACTGAAATATACCCTTATATGGATCATTTTAAAAATCAAACGAAACTTTTACAAACTTTTAAGCCGAAATAGGATAGGTAACCTGAAACATAATGATTATAATGTATTATATAAAGCTTCTTATTCCCTCGTTATCCCGAAACGTGAAATTTAAAATGCTCGTTTTAACTCGCCGGCGGCAATAGACCCGATTTTCGGGCCGACCGCGAATTTAACAAAAAGGAATCCAATTCCCCTTTTTATCCACTTTTATGGAACGCACAAACACATGTAGAAAAAAATAATGAAATGCGAATAGTTTCCGGCGATTACGCCATTCATTCTATAAATCCAGTTAGTTAGGTTAGTTTAGCTATAGATCGAACAGGACAAACAAATTATAAACTTTGACATTTTCGGTTTCCAGCTTATATTTGCAAATTGTAAATTATCCGAATGTATTTTGTAAGCTATGTTTAATATTAAATCGGAACACCTTAGTTTGGTTTTTATGATTTATTCTGAAGGAACGTCTAATTTACATTTCAAGCGACGTTCGACTGATTTTTACTTGGAACTAAAGAAACGAGTAAAACTTAACATTAATTTAATAAATGATAATTGATAACGTGTATTCCCTCCTCTTGAATTAATA
Source organism: Barypeithes pellucidus (assembly GCA_963991005.1). Taxonomy (NCBI): domain Eukaryota; kingdom Metazoa; phylum Arthropoda; class Insecta; order Coleoptera; family Curculionidae; genus Barypeithes; species Barypeithes pellucidus. The sequence continues at coordinate 41,784,770 of OZ022559.1, forward strand.
ACTGCTTGTATTCGACGAGGAATACTTTGAATTAAATTAAGGATAACATGCTGGTCGATGTTATTCCACTCTTGCAACAGCAACTCTCTCAGCTCCTGGGCAGTTCTTGGAGTTAGGATATGGCTTCGAATTCGTCGTCCCAACTCATCCCAGATATGTTCTATGGGATTCATATCCGGACTGAGAACTGGCCAAACCAACCGCCTAATTCCTACCTGATTCATATAGTCACTGGCAATTCCGGCTACATGGGGTCTAGCGTTATCTTGCATGAAAATGCCATGCTCGCCCATAGTGATCATGAAAGGCATAACATGATCATCTAGGACCTCCGTAATATACCTGTGACCTCCGTAATATACTCTGTGCGTGCTTGTGAAGAGATACCAGCCCAAACCATAATCGACCCACCGCCGAATGGAAGTCTCTCGTCAATACAAACTGGGCTATATCTTTCTCCGGGTCCATCTGACCCAGTGAGGCAAAAACGCGACTCATCTGTAAACAGTACCCTGCTCCAGTAATCATCATTCCATACCCGGTGATTTCGGGCAAATGCCAATCTTTCAATTCGATGCCTGCGGTGCAATGATGGTCCTATAGCCATTCTTCTAGAACACAATCCATTAGCATGAAGCATTCTTCTAACGGTCCATTGGCTAACATTAACATCTCTAACCTCTTGAAGTTGATTTCTCAGAATAACCGCAGAAGCTGTTCTATTTCGCAAACTTGCGGACACCAAAAATCGATGATCTCTTTGATTTGTGGCCATTTAAGGCCAGTCTCCTGATAGCGCCGGTAAACATTTTGTACAGCACATAGGCTTTTACCAACAATTATTTCAGTTTCACGTTATCCTCGGCCATCTTGTATCAACGCTACAATTCTTGCCAAAACAATAGGATCTAAAGGCGTTATGACCTCTTAAATGAACACTACAAGCAATACACCGTAAGACCGATAGGTTTTAGAAAAAGAAAACAACACTAAACTGAGAAATAAGCAACGAAATAAAATTATTAAATAGTACTAAATTCACGTTACTTCATAAAAGGCATAAATATGGTGGCAATACGTGACAAATAACAGATATGGCAGATAGGATTTCTCGGGCAACAAATGATGCACCGCCTACTGTAATTTATACCTATGCCTGATGCATATATAAATACAAAGTGATTTTTAATAGTTAGGCTTATTAGTGGTAGAATGTGGCGTCCTTGGAGTCGTCTCATTTGACAAAAACTCCTTTATCTTCGGTAAGAGACACAGTACTTAAACCTGTTAATCCTAGAAAAAATCGGAGTGATTCTGGCACATTTAGAAGCATTGACGAAAATGACATGGATTTATTAAGAAGAAAGATTTACCAAATGTATGAGGCACAAACTGTACCCACTTTGATTTCCCTCAAAGAGCGGCTGATTAAAGACGAAACAAATATCTCTTGTAGCCTTTCAAGCCTTAAGAAAATATTGCGTAAAATGGGTTTTAAATACCGAAGCATTGATAAAAGACAAACATTAATGGAATCTCAATGTTAATGGGAATGGAGACTTAAATATTTAATAGCTGTTAAACAATTTAGAGAAGAAAATCGTCCAATTATTTACCTTGACGAAACATGGTTCGATACCCATGACACTCCAAGAAAAGGTTGGGATGTTTCTTCCAAAAAATCTAAAAACCAAGGCACCATCAAATAAAGGCAAAAGAATCACAATATTACATGCTGGTTCAGAGAACGGGATTGTTCCAAATTGTCTGTTGCTTTAAGCTAAAAACATAGCAGATTCTTCTTTAGATTACCATCAAGATACCGACGCACAACTTTTTGAAGATTGATTTAAACATAAACTCCTTAAAAATATACCTGAAAATAGCTTCATTGTAATGGACAATGCTAGTTATCATAGTCGGCTGTTGCGTCTTCCTCCGTACTATTGTATATTCAATCCTATTGAGCTAATATGGCACCAATTAAAATCCAATATTAGGAGAAATAATATTTCTCCTACATTAAATGCATCTGTAGTAGAATTAATTAAAAACGAAGTAAGAAAAATTTCTGCAGACAGCTGGAAAAACTGTGTACAGCATGTACTTAAGGTGGAAAATTCTTACAATTGTATGATTACAAATGTTCAACCCTTAATTATAAGTGTAGGCTTAGATGAAGATAGTGATAGTGATACAGAGTTAAATTTTGAATAAATTATCAATGGTTTCTTAGAATTTGATTAATTTTTATTGTACTTGTTATCCTAATAGTTATACTTTTAAATTATATTATTTTCAATTATCATTAATTGTTATCATTATTTTACATTTATTATAGGTACCTAAAACTAAAAATACCTATCTATTTATTTTAAATTATAAAAATAAATCATGTGGTGTGGTATACATTTTCAAGCCGGCCCTTATCCCATTTATTGAGGTTTGAAAATGTTGAGGTGTATACAATAGGGTTTAATCAGGTAGTTTATTTATGGCAGTAAGAGTCGACGTTATAATTCTGCAACAACTATACCAATGATTCCCTGAATAATTTTATTTCTAAAATTATTTGCAATTTCTTGCTCGCCTGTGTATATTATATTTAATTGTACGATTTTCTAGAAAATATTCATTATTAATCCGTACCAAAATAGCATTGTAGATACACATAATTTATAAAAAAGTATAGTTAGTAAAATAGTTGTAAAATTTATTAAAATCTTTTGTAAAAATTAAATGTGGGATTCCCAAGCGGTCACCTATCCAAGTGGCAACCTCGCCTTGCGTCTCTTGGCTTCTTCGATCGAGTGTATATTTGCTGTATAAATTCTCCGCAATGCACCATAGATTTTAAAATATTTAACTACTGGAGTTATTATAAATATTTTTCACTTACATTCATTGTAAAATTTAAAATATATTTTAGTATTTACTTAATTTTACTAAATTTCTTTTTAAAAAGTTTTTGTAAAAATCGCTAAAATCTTTTGTAAAATTTACTAAAATCTTTTGCAAAATTTACTAAAATGTTTTGAAAATATACTAAAATCTTTTGTAAAATTTACCAACATCTTCTTAAAAATTACTAAAATCTTAGGCAAAAGTTTGATATGTCGGTAATCCCAAGCGGGGACCCATCCAAGTGGTAACCTCGCCTTACCTTGCTTGACTGCATCAAGCGATGCTATATTCGCGGTATGAGTTCTCTACCCATCATCTGTTACGAAGATCGTACCGTTGTATCTGATTTAAGCATTTTATTCTTGTAAAAGAGTATTTTTACACCACTTAATTTTCATTTTTACATTAAAAAAATACTTAAAGTACAATAATAGTCAGTTATGTACCATACACTTTAAAAGATTTAACTATGCGAGTTATAAAAAAATTATTTTCACTACATTCGTTCTAAAATTTAAAATATATTTTGGTATTTACTTGATGCTTACTAGATTGATTAGAAATAAAAACTATAGTTTTTTTATAAATTATGTTTACAATATTATTTTGATACGGATTATTAATAGAGGATGTAATTGTAACCCGAAATCGTACACTAAAACATTTACTATAATAATTATACCATGGCGTTTTCCGTGTAACATTAAAATATTTTTTATCCCATTTAAATCGGCAATCAGCAAGTTTAAAATTTATTGGATGGCAATTTTAAACTTGCACCATCCTCTGAACGAATAGTGTCATGATCTAGTATATATTTTATAACGTTTCCTGTCAAGCTGTAAAAGGAAGTCGAAGAAAATGCGAATTCCTCAACTTAATGGAAACATAAATATTGGAAGGACTCCCTTTGTAAGCTCCACTGCTTGTACCGAATATTAAACCAACCAACGGAGGACTTTAAACTTCCTTGATATTTTTAAGGGTTGTTTTATATACGTATATTTATACAAATACTAGTCAGAATTAGGAAACAAATGTGTGATGATTTTTTTGATGCACTTGCGCCATTGATGACTTTATTTCTATTTTGGTTATAAGGTCATTCTTTTACAACGCAATATATAGATATTGGGGGTACTAATAGAGTACCCGTGGTGCATACAAACTTTTATGTCATACCAGTTCGTTTCAAATAATAAATATTTTTTTAAAATTTAATTTGATTTACCTATTTTTTTATTTTTACCTGTGACATTACCTTGACATTATTATAGCGTGCGTTTTTATTGCTAGGGAGCTAAGTATTCAAATGTTTAATGTGTCAAAGTCAAAAATAAAAAATGGAACAAGGTTTTGAAATTCCCGACGAAATTGAAAAAAAGGCTGAAAATGCAACGCAAAACCTGTTACCGAGAAAATCCAGAGACTCATTTGACAAAGAATATGACCAATTTTTGATGTGGATGTAAGAAAATGCTGTATAAACATTAACGAAACTGTGCTGTTGGGGTACTTTAATGATCTATCTGAAAAATTTTATTTTATTAATAAAGAATAAGTTAATCGAAAACTGTTTTTTGCGTCTTAATACCAGCGCGGGCCATAATGTGTACTTTATGCCCACACGGGCATAAAGTAATCCTTTATGTAGATGGTATCTAAGGTATAAAAACACAATAATGCACTGGTATGACATAAAATAATCTACTTAATAATATTTTATTAAGAAAATAAAAAATAATAATAATGGGTAAAAGCACCCTCTAGAATACACAGAGTGAACTAGCCACCATAGGTGTAAAATAATCTTTAAAACGAGATTACGTTGATTAAATGTAGATAAACGGTATGGACTGTACAGCAATTTTAAAAATATCTTATTATCGACGACATGAAAAAGCCTAACGAACAAACTATCCCAAACAGTAATGATCTCCTTATATCTGTAATTAACCCATTTCATCCCAGTTGTGCATAAACGCACCATACTAATAATATATTTTTTTCATTATTATAGAAAAAAGATCTGCAATTATTTTTATTCAAACAATATTCTGACATGATAGCATAAAAGAAAAAAATTATACTACACCTTAATTGTTTCTTTAAATAATTTTAATATGCACCGTAAATGGTTTGTTCGGGTTTGTCGGGTTTAAATTGCTATATACAGGGTGATTGATGGTGGATGGCCAATTAGACGTTTATGGAGAACATCGGATTTGAAAATTTAGGAGCTTATAGAAGCGGATACGATCTCGCTTTTAAAAATATTTCTAGCCATGCAGTGTTGCCGCTTCTACTTGAAAGTATTTGCAACTTTGATAATTTAAACGGAACACCCTGCGTATTATTTTTGTTTTAGAATCCCTATCAATTTCTTAATAACTTTCCTTAACATTTTTCTATACCTATTTGTTATAGTTCTCGAGATAATAATTACTTTCACTTTTTTTTTCGGAAAACATGTAATACAAAAAGTGATGATATTTTTAAACTCTGACAAATTAAAGCACTGAAATTTGGTATGGAGTATAGAGGCCTTGTACCCTCTTTCCAAATATTAGTTATAATAGTACAGGGTGTTTCAAAATACAAATATTTTGATACTTTGGAAAAATGGTAAATAGTACGTTTTTTTAAATGAAATACCCTATATTTTATCTGTTGTCCTAAAAGCTATTGAAATTGTCTATTGTTGTGAAACAATACCCGTATCCCTCTAACAACACGCTTAATAATTCGCTTATTATATTCAAGAACTTACAAAACATGTCCATGCAATTTATAACACGTCAAAATAGGCACGGTTCGAGAATAGCCAAATCAGTTTAATCATTAACAATAACTCCGTTTGTGTAATTTGCGCTATATACCAATCCCAAACATACTTTCCGAGCCTAATATTTGCATAATCAAAGAATATTCAATGTATAAATACACAACTCAACGTTGAAACCATATTTGCATATTTTGACATAACTGTACCACATTCCAATAATCCAGACACGACAAACAAAACATCTCCCTTATTATTAAATACATGCATGTATCGGAGTGACACACAATACATCCGTTCTTTGTCGCACCTGTTAGCGAGGAATATTTAAATGCATTTTAAAACACTGAAAATGAATAATCTATGAGGGTAAACCAGCTGTACAGTCGACCTGTCTATTTTTCACCTACATTTGACCTATGGCGCATGATTGTTTAGCGTTCCATCTATAATACCTAATAGCCAGTCAAGCGGCAGGTCCCGACGGGCATCTCGCCTTTCTATTGGTCAACTAATGCTCACGTGCAATCATTTCGGTCCAAAACACCGCTTTTACTACCATTGTGAAGATATCCTCCAAACTGTGTGTTACGGAACGACAGGGTCGTACGGGCGAGTGAAGGGGCTTTGCAATCATTAAAGTCAAGGACTTTTCTTAATTACCAGGGCAGGTCAACTCATATATTAGAAAGTGAGCAGTCTGCACCGACAGTTTTATCACAGTTTTATCCTACCAGGGCAGGGTATCTCACATAAAAGATTAGTGAGCATTCTGCACCGACAGTATTACCAGAAACTACCATTGTTAACTTACCAATTTTACTACCAGTTTAACGTCTAAGTACTGAGTCATGACAGGTCGTATCACACAACAGATTAGTGAACCATGTGTTAAAGATAATTAGTACTAAGACTAACATGTAAGTAAGCCTACCATCACAGATTGTCACATATATAGAAATTGTGCTTTTTGTACATCATTACTTACCCGAAGATCAATAGATATATTTTACCTTACAACTTGTTTAACCTTACAATACCTTCAAAAACAAACCAGCGACCAAACCTAAGGAAATACAGTAGTAACCCAGTGAGTCCGAGGATTGAACCACCCCGGACCCATCATCTATCTTCCTCTGTATAATGTTACTATACATATCTTGAATAGTTTTTGACTTATGAGCATGTATTTAGCAAAATTAATTTTTACAGATAACAATCACACTTTTTAGACCAATTTGGCAAGTAGCCTATGGAAATTGTTTTGTAATATTGGACATTTTGCAAGACACTTTTCAATAATTATTCAATATGTTGGTTGTTCACTTCTAAGCATTTCAGAATTCGGGTATTGACACCATCTGTAGTAGTAAGTCTAAGTTCATCAATATCCAAACTTTGAAAAGCGCGATTCACCCCATCTTCTAAATCTTCCATTGAATTTACCGGTGTTTTGTAAAGAATATCTTTGAGAGTACCCCGAAGGTAAAAATCTAGTGGCGTTAAGTCTGGAGACCTGGCAGGCCAATTCCAAGGTCCCAAACGCCTGAACCAGCGATCCTCAAATATTCTCCGTATTTCCACATTTACTTCGGCAGTGCAATGAGCTAGAGTTGGTATCACCTGTTGCGATGCTGGGTAAGGGGAAGATTATCAACGAAATTTTCAACAAATGTAGATAAAATTTCGAAGTATTCATACATAGGAAGATAGACAATTTCAATAGCTTTTAGGACAACAGATAAAATATAGGGTAGTTCATTTAAAAAAACGTACTATTTACCATTTTTCTAAATCATCAAAATATTTATATTTTGAAACACCCTGTACTATTATAACTAATATTTGGAAAGGGGGTGAAAGACCTCTGGATATAACCTGACTCCATACCAAATTTCAGTGCTTAATTTTTTCAGAGTTTAAAAATATCATAACTCTTTGTAGGACATGTTTTCCGAAAAAAAAAGTGATATTAATTATTATCTCGATAACTATTAGAAATAGGTATAGAAAAATGTTAAGAAAAGTTATTAAGAAATTGATAGGTAAAAATAATACACAGGGTTCCGTTTAAATTATCAAAGTTGCTAATACTTTCAACTAGAAGTGGCAACACTGCACAGCTGCATTTTTAAAAGAGAGATAATGTCCGCTTCTATAAGCTCCCAAATTTTCAAAGTGATCCGATGACTAGTTCTCCATAAATGTCTAATAGGCCATCCACCATCAATCACCGTGTAGATAAACGTATTGCATTTATCAAAGCTCAAATATATACATATAGCTTTAAAAGTAAGTAATTATTTTGTATCGAAAATAAATATAAAAATAAATAAAAAAAAAATAAACTAAAATTTTTATCGGTGAAAAAAACAGTGGTACGAAAACGCCCCACTGGTAGAATAAGTAATGTGTAGCGAAGATTTGCAAGTTTTACAGTGGAATATTTTTTCCTATAACTTATCCATAGATGAGGAAATGGTTCCATATTTTGGTAAAGGAAAACCGGTACGTTTTGGCTTTAAAATTTGGTCCCTCTGTTCTGCAGATGGGTAGGTATAGTATACCTATAGTATAAGTATTCCATATGCAGGAGCTCAAAATACATGCCATTCAAACCTTTGGCTTGGTGGTGACGTTGTGATGTCCGTAGTAGACGGATCTTTCTCTCATAACATTTTTTTGATAATTACTTCTCGTCATCCAAACTTTTTGTTCATTTCAAAGATGCTGGTTTTTCTTCCACGGGAACTATAAGAGAAAATAGAACAATTTCTAAAAAAGAACGGGGTTCATTTGATTGTGCATATGATAATGAATCTAAGGTTTCCATTGTATGTTGGAACGACAATTCAACAGTCACCGCTTGCAGTAATGTTCATAACGTGAAACCAATAACCAGAGTAAAGCGTTATGATAGGAAGCAAAAAAAGAGACATTTGTTACTCAACCCAACGTCATCGCTCAATATAGTAAATTTATGGGAGGAGTAGAACCCCACGATAATGGGATTGCCAACTACAGATGTAGAGTTATGGGAAAAAAATGGTGGTGGCCTCTACATTATAATTCTCTATGTACAGTAGTTAATGCTTGGAAATTGTATAACATTGTTAACGGTACAAAAATTTCCCAATATGAATTTAAGTCATATATAGCCTTACGCCTAATAAAAACTGAAAAATTACAAAATATTAGAAATGTTCGTCCTCCTTCGGAAGAGATACGATTTAATAATCAATTTCATAACCTTATTTCTCATGCAACTAGGGCACGAAGAAGATGCAGGGTGTGTCATAGCCATACGATTTATATTTGTGAAAGATGCAACGTACATTTGCATGTGTTATGTTTTGTGAATTATCATCAAAGGTAAAAAAATTCTATGGTGTTTCTTATCTGTGGTTCGTTTATGCAACAAAAAGAAAAGTTTCAGATATAGATTGTTATGCATATAATATTATTTGTAGTACCGTATTTTTACTTATTTATAATAGAAATTTGTTTTATTCTTGCGAAGAAATGTTCTTGCAGATGCTTAACCATAAAGGGTATTTGGAAACAGTTACGTTTTTTAAATTATTTTTTCCGTCGAATAAATTGCTGTATGAATTAAAGGTTTAATAAAGTCTAATGGTGTGTTTAATCCTAGGTCAGTTCTCATATAGGGTAAATTAAATAAAACAGAATTTCTCAGTTCTCCAGCAGTTACATTAGTGCTTGTTTGTTTCTGAAAGTTCAGAAACATTCAGACCGGGATTTATTATTCTGTAGAGAAAAGTTATTTCTGTGATTTTTCTTCGATCGCACAAAGTGAGTAATTTATATTTTTCTCTGGAAAGTTCCAGTATACAGCGGCGCTTAAACGAATTACTTTTAAAAAATTTATTCTGTACAGAGCCTAATCTGTTTATGTAGGTAGGTATGTGACATCTTTGCATTCCAAGTGACAGAAGAGCAAAGTAAAGTGAAACCACTGTCTTTGCAGATTCTGTTAAACTTGGTATTAATTTAGTTTATATGATTAAAACCTTTTAAAAGTAATTGAATGTGTTTCTAATAAAGTTTAAAGAAACGCAAACATTTGTTCCATTTTTGTCCCTGTTTGTTCCTATTATGAAAAATTTCAACTTTATCTCGGACAACATATTCATAGTTATTGTTAATTGAAAATTGAAATCCAAATGAAATGGTGTAATAATTCTATTTGTTTAGAAAATAGATCAAATTAAGTAGAAGCTGGCTGGCATGGAAAACAATTGCAGTAAATTGATACTTATTTTAAGTTTATGGCAAGTTTATGTTATGACAATTTATAGTTTTTTGGTCAGCTTTAAATACAGGAATAAGATGTGTTTCATTAACCTGAAAAAAATCCAATTTACAAAGGGATCACATATATATGACGTTTAGTGGAGTCGTTCTGGCGAAATAAACGGCTCGAAAATCCCTTGACGAAATCAAGAAATTTTTTCCCCAATCGATACAGTAGGATCCTCTCGACATTCTGACATGATTTGTATTGGGCGTCGCTTTTGGGGGGGGGGGGGTTGTTCGGGTTTGTTCGATAACAATAAAATTTAATTAATTATATCTCGAGAAGGGGCGGTGTTGGGGCATCAATTTTCGCGAATCAACGGGTGACACCGAGTACTTTGATAGGCCGAAGGCTCGGTGTAGTGGGACAATGAGGAGCAGAGTTATGGGGGGGGGGGGGGGAATATTACATAAATGCTAATAAGTACTTTATTAATCGAGCTACGGGGATCAGACCGGATTCAATTTGTGTATTTAATATCTCCGAAAATACTTTAGATATCATGTTCAATTTTGGTATGTGTTAATAAGATATAGAACCACATATTCTAGTTATGAAAATTATTCTCAATTGTTCCACCAGTGGCGTCCCTGAAAACATGTCCTCTGATATTTTTTACAAAAAATATGGTACGCCGCTGACATTTTTCCATGTGGATATTTTTCTGATTAGCCTGGTCAATTCTACATAAAAACGGTATCTTGAGTTTTTCTCGTCAGACGCATCGAATTGCCCACTCCAACAATTTTTATGAAACAAAATTTATCATTAATTATTTTATCAATGTTAATAATAATGAGTTTCAATATGAATTTAGTGGTTTTAACCCAGAACGGGTTTGTTCGGTGCGCCTGACGAGAAAAACTTAAGAGACCGTTTTTATGTAGAATTGACCAGGCTAATTAGAAAAAATATCCACAATGAAAAATGTTAATGGCGTACCATCTTTTTCGTAAAAAATATCAGAGGACATGTTTGCTTTGACACCACTGGTGGAACAATTGAATAACTTTTATAACTCCATATATTATCCATATATTTCCATATTTCCATCTTGCTGGAAGACGGCGCGAGTCCAGTCTATTCCAAAGAAAGGTAAGAGAACCCTGAATAACAACTATCGACCAGTCGCATTGCTTTATATCAAAAGTAATGGAGAAAGCTATTAACCAACATCTTCTAAAGTACCTGGAAGGCTTCAAGCTCCAGATCAACTGGAGATCTTCTAGCCTATGTCACCCATATTTGGAACAACGCAATCGAACATCACGGGGTTTGTTCGGGTTTGTTTCACTGAATATTTCTAAAGCTTTTGATCGTGTTTGGCATGAGGGGCTTCTAACTAAACTGCGATCCTATGGTATGCCCAGTCGATTCTGTGCAAGTGGCGGATTTCACTCCATATTTTCACCATCAATGCCGGTGTTGCTCAAGGGTCCATATTGTTTCCTACTCTCTTCTTACTCTACATTAACGACCTTCTAGTGAAAATTAAAAATCCGATATTTAGTTTTGCTGACGATAGCACACTTATCTCATCTTTCTCTTTGAATGCACAAACATCGGCTCCCGAAGCACATCGTCGCAGACAGCATGAAGTATCACGCCTCAACAAAGCCATGGAAGAAATTTTGGCTTGGGATGACAGTAACCAAGTCGAATTTAACGCTAAAAAAACCCAGGTAGTAGTTTTCTCTAAAAATGTTAACATTACAGAACCGGAAATAGTCATGGCGGGAGACCAAATCCCACTGGCTTCATCTATTAATTTGCTGGGCGTCAATCTGGGAGGAAATATGTCTTGGCATAACCACGTTGTGGCAATCGCCAAGATTGCTTGTCAGAAGCTTGGGGTACTCTTCCGAACAAGAAAGTTGTACACACCTCAACAACTTTTGACACTATACAAAGCCAAGATTCGACCATCACTGGAATACTGCTCTCATGTCTGGAGCTCTGCACCCAAACATACTCTTCGACTACTGGATTCCATCGAAAGGATGGCTATTTGTCTGATCTATTTGTCTGACGAAGAACCTCGACTGCCTAGAACATCGAAGACAGGTTGGGGATTTGACTCTCTTTTACAGATATTTTCATGGAAGGTGCTCGGCTGACCTTGCCCTCGTAATTCCACCCAGAGCCACGAATAGCAGAAATACACGACGAACCACTGCCACCCATCCATATGTGGTTAAGCTTAGTACTCCTGGAACTTATTTAAGAATTCTTTCATCTGGAGGACTTCATCCTTGTGGAACGACCTTCCCGAGGTCGTTTTTCCCAACGAATATAACCTCCAACGATTCAAAACCAACGTGAATCGCTTTTTGCGCACACGCACCACTCCCAGAGTGCCCTAAAGGATTTTTCCTATAGTGCTTGTGTTTGATCATAAAAAAAAGCGTTTTTAATTCTATTTTATAGGTATTAAATTGTTTTACGCCTTTAATGGTATCTGAAATGAAATACAATATATGAAGAGTATTTACGTATATCAGTATCATAGAAATATAACACACATTACAACTAAAATAACACTAAAATAAGAAAAGATTCCAACAAACTTTTAAAACATCCGCCGCGCCATTGGAATCATTCGACGATAGCCGAAGCTGCTCGGCGACCAGCGTTGTCAGTCTTTTACAATTGTAATACCTATATCCATTACTATTTTAACAATTCTTGAGATGTTTATTCTTGTTGTAGGGCTCCCCATATAAAATTTGTGTTCAATCTGGAGGTGGCCCCTCTATCATTGGAAAGTACCGACCTTTTTTTCGTACTCTTCTTAGTATAACACCGTTTTTTATTATTCTATTAGGTTTGTCAGGTTTCGAACCGTCTATCTATTACTTTTGATTAAAGATTTCTGGCAACACTGGACGCCACGTAGTGCCGTTTGCTGTAGATTTCCATAGACATTTTGGAAGCTCACCAGCATTTTTTCTTATTTAGTCGTGTGTGTTAATTAAAATAAATATCTTAATTTTCATAAATTGAGGTGCGCTGTGTTCGGTTGTGATTTGATAGAAATATAAGGTTATTCCGCTTTCCTAAAGGGGAAAAACAAAAAATTAATGAATACGGTTTTATCTATTTTGTTAACATTTACTTCTTAAGTATTTCCACTGAAGCTGATGCCTTCGAAATATGTATGGAAATTAAAATATTGTTAATTAACTACTGAAGCAGACTATGAGTTTCTTTACCTATTCATAATTTCACTCTACTGAGAGATGGACTATTTAAAAAAATAGTTTTATTTGTTTATAACTACTTAGGTCGTATTTTAGCTTTAATCTTTGTTGTGTGTTCACGAAATAAATACCATAATATTATTCTTTCATTTACCATACTATTAATGCATAAAATCTTTAAATGCCTTTAAAAGAGAGTTAAAAACGCTGACACCAATATAAATCTCCATAAGAGATTTAAAAATCACTCACCCAGTGCCTTCATCGAAAATGGAATCTTACTTGTTTAGTTATTTATACCATAACATAGCCCTGATAGCCTAGATGTATCTGAACTTATACATTACGAAAGAGATCCCAAAAAGTAAACAAACATCTAGTCCAGTCCGAGCAAGCTTGTCCCCATAACAAATCCTTGTTTTCTGGTATGAAAAAGTTTTTACACGTTATATCCACTGACCGAGTCGGTCTATTTGCATAAATAATTTGGCGAAATCCGGTTAGTCTTAAGCCCAGTTCTATACTTTGACGTACGTGGGTCTCGTTAGAGTTTCACTAAACGCTCGAAAATGTATCATCATTTAAAGTGCCCGTAGATAAATTTAGTAAAGGACTTTGGACGGTTTCAGTCTTTACGGCATTTTAGGGTTGACTGAACCAAACGGAACTTGGGCAAATCCGCCTAATCCCTAAAGCGATGTTGAAACTTGTTGTAAAATCATTAAACGTTTAGTTACTTAACAAAAATCGCCAAATACCATTGATCCGCACTTTCCTCGCTATTACTAAATAATAATTCTCCTTAAGAAATATTTCAGAACGAAAAATATATATATTGTTTTTAGCTTGACCACCCTGCATCTCTGTATAAATTAATTAAATATGAACTATAGGTCGCCAAGTTTATCTATAGCTACCAATGGAATGCGGGCAAAAAAAATACTGGGGTTAACAATATTGCCACATATATTAAATTTAAATTTAATAATTTCTTGCCGAGGAAAACCTAAAATTAAATTTGCGCATTTAAAATAAATTTTAATAGGTATATAAGAAACCAATATTCTATTATAGTTTCAATAATAAATAAATTATTAAACTTTCTTTTCATACCACATATTTATTTTGATATTTAAATGCAAAATAATACTTTTTTTTGATTAAAATGCTTTTAATCTAAAAACATAGGCAACATAGTGCGTTGTCAATGGTTACAGGCATCTAAAACTGATTTGATAGGTCGTATCTCAGACAGTTAATAGCGAAGGCGTCTCGTGAGACACCCGATTGGCCATCGGGCTTGTTCGGCGATCCGATATTTGATGGATGTACCACCAAGTTGCGTAGCAATAGGAAGGGCAATAGTTATTGTATTGTGTTAAATTATGTTTTGTAAATACGTTTTCATTGTAAAGTCGGTACGGTGTATGTCCGCTAAGAAATAAAACCTCTCGAGCAGGGTAGTCGGTGGCTCTCAAACAATAAATTATATTTTAGGTATTTTCTAAATAAAATAATAGGAAGTAAATAAGAAAAATAAAACATACCATCCTGCACTTGCGCAACTTTTAATTATTTCTTGGAAAATAATAATTATTATCTAGATTTTACTATAATGATCCCAAAATAACTAAATTCTAGGAAGTACCTAAGAAAATCTTTAACTTATTGACGCAAAATGTTTTCATTTGATAAATAAAGAAACTACGAGTGAAAAATAAACAAGACAAAAATATTTATCCCGGTATATAATTCTAAGATAATTTTGTTATGGAACCGCTGATTATGTCCAGCCGACTACAGTGAACCAGTGGAATATTCGGTACGATCAAGTATAGCGAAGGTATTGTTAACTTAACCGTCTTGCTGTTTAACAACCTTTAATGATTTAATCCGATATCGGACTTCATAAAACGAACCGACTTTATCGTGTTTTAGGGTTTGTTTTTTTATATTTTATTTTAATATTTTAAACTTTGTGATAATGAATGACTATACTCCTGGTAAAATCCTTCACAGTCAGACCCAGGATGCTGATGTTTATAGGGTATGTGAAGAGGAATCACAAATCAATATATTTATATTCCCACGTAAGCGAAAGCTACAAATGGACATTAATACGACCAAAACTGAAAAATCATTATTAATCAATTAATCATGTAGCTGATTTTTCCATGTTGAGTAATTTACAGCTTGTAAAAAGTAATTTTTTAAACCGTGATAATTCAAACATAAAATGCAATTACTGAAGAATTTCCTATTTTAGGTTAGGTTTAGAAGTATGTTATTATTGCGCGATCGCATGTTAAATCATGGGGCGCGCCGAGGAATTTAAAACGTATGTATACCGTGATTAATATACCATTTTTTCCACTACTAAGCCATTTACAAAATTCTGCTGTTGTTATTAATTTATGAATTTTACTCACATGCATTCAGACAAGTTACCTATGATTTGACGTTCCACTGTTGCTGTCACTTTATTATAATTTGCAGTATTAATCGGGTTGCCTGCTTTTAAAAGTTTGATGGTTTATCTTGCGAGATGCCTCTATAATTGACCTAGGTCAACAATGGAGGTAAATAATAACGATTTCTGGTATAATTTATCAAGCTGAAAATCGATTTATAGTAGTACGTGATTAATTAAATGGCTAGTAATGGAAAGAAGTTATTTTTAAGTAATTTCGCGCAATCTTATAAAATTTACATCATTTTTGATGCTCAACTTTACCAGCGTTCCTCGTAGCCAAGCAGATTGCAGATTTGTTTCCATTGGATAAAGGAAAGAAATTATTTTAATTTGAGTTTAAACTAAAACTGTCATGAAGTCGCGAGATATAACGTGGCTCTGGATTACTTACTCCATGAAACTCTCCAAAGGCAATTTATATTGACATCTATGATCTGTGCTTAAATAAAATGAATTAATTCATTGTCTACAATGTAGGGTGATATTAGATTTTCTCTCTTGAGGAAACCTGCCTGTCTTTGAGTATGTTAGCCTATTCAGTGAAATAAACCCGAATAAAAAATGTAAAAGAGAAATCAAACATAAAAACACAAATTATTATGCCTTCTTACTTGTACTTCTACTATACAGTTCCACCGCCATCTACAACATCAAAACTAAACCTTATGGTAGCTGGTTACGATCAGAATGCAAGCCAATCAGATTTATGCACTTGCAACGAAATTTTTCAAATCATCATTTCCGTCCATTCAGATGCACAGAATCGCCATGCGGTGCCAGGAAAAATATAACACCGGCATCATAAACGCTATTAAAGTTTATAAACCCTCTGGCTATATACTTTTATTACCATGATACCCCAAAAACGACGAAATGAAGCTGATAAATTTAACCGAGGTTTTGAACTTTCTAAAACTCTAAACGAATTTTCAAATTATCGGTTACAGTATCGTTTCGAAGTTTCCCAAAATTTGTTTTATTATTAGATTCTCAAGAAATATTTTAAACGTCAAATATACAGGGTGTAACAAATTCGTCCCTCACCATTGGGATTTCGGAAACGGTAAGAGATATGGAGTGGGTTAAATTGGGACTAAGTTGCATAATTATGGACCCAATAATACGTCGTAAAAATTTAAAAAAATATTTGGAAAAATGTCAAAAAATAACTTTCACTTCTTCATTGCTACTTTTTATTCTCCACGAGATGGCATCATCGGATCGTTAATGCGACGTCTCGTCTTTGGGTCACCATGAACAACTTTTTTTTAAATACGGGCCTGGATTTTTATTTTTTAAGTAAAGAAAGCAAATACTTATTAGTAATTGCCTATACGTGTTGATATTAACTTGTATTTACTGAATGCATTCTTAAAATATTATTATTCAATTTGTAAAGACAGGGTGTTATGGAAATGACGTATTATATTTAAACCGGCAATTCCTGAGATGAAAGAAATTGAGAAAAAATAACCAAAAATGGCGCTTTCAATTAATATCCGTACTATAACACCTTATGTAAAACCAAATAAGCATACCTGTTACCACTGACCATATGTAAACAAAGCAATATTGAGATAGGTTATAACCAAAACGTCACTGAAATTTGAGCAATGTCGTCGGTTAAACTCTTTAGAAGGTCAATAACCGGTTGACAGAAGATGTTTATTTTTCAAGGTACATTTCTAAACTTTTACGTTCAGTTGTTCGCTGGGAAAAATTTTTTTAATTTAAGCTCTGTTACCTTTTCGGTATTATTTAAAACAACACATAAATGCACATTAATTAACGCACACACAACACTTTTGCTGGTTAGAAAAGGCTCCCATCTAAGTTTTTTGCATGGATGAAGGATTTATGAACATAACATTTTTTACAACTACTTTCAATATTGTTCTAATGGTAAATAACAGATATACAAGTTGATGAAGGTAATATGTACTAATGACCGTGCCAAACAAAACTTTAAACTCAATTTTCTCTAAATAATTAGTAAACAAACAAACAAACCCGTTTGATTTGACATTTTCGTTCTTCTTCTTTTTTCTGTATGGCATCACTACACAACAACACTACAATGTTGCCACCTGCTGGTGTCTTTTTTATAAGATGCTGTTTTATAGAATTATATTCATAAATTATGTCATTTGCTTTTGAATATTACTTCTCCGTATAATTTTCAGTCATGCTTTAGGACAAAATTCATATTTTTTAATCAAATTTTCAATTTAATGTTTTGGCGCGAAAAATTTCGATGTTCCAGTTTCTAAACTGGCAACAGCGCAATAGGTCTGGTATTTTCCTAAATATGCAAATTGCGATAGAGGGATATATATTATTTTCTAATATTATAAATTTGCTATTTAAACTCAAAATGCCAAGAACTTCAATCGAACTAACGGACATTGTCTTGTGCTATGGAGCAGCACAGGAAAATGCCCTATACATGGAGCTTGGCTTTACCCGAGATGGAATATTTAATCAGCGAGTTATAGAGGAGAGAGAATCCCAAACACGTTAGCCGCTATACTACAAAAGTTAAAAAGTTGAAACTACAAGACTTCCTTTACTTTACAAGAAGGCTACAACAGTGGTACATACAGTCAAGTCGAAGTACCTGACTAATTTCGAAGGATAGTTCACAGATGAGGTTGGCTTTACCCGAGATGGAATATTTAATTAGCGAGACCAATAGCCAGATAAGGTTTTTCTTGAACATATCGGCAGGAATTATTGATAATCACCTAATACGACCACATATCCTGCAAAACGACCTGCCAGAACTTTTAGAAAATGTTCCTTTAGGTCGGATAAGGGATATATGTGGCTTCTGCAAGCATAGTTTACGGATTGTCACTGAAATTTGGACGTCCTATGTGCGTTTATTCTAGTGGTTTTGTGGGTATCTGTCTGTTTCTTTAAGTGATTTTTAGTTTTGATATGCCGGTCACGTCTCCGAGATTGGGAAGAAGAGGACAAAGCAGTTTTAGTGGGTATAAGCAAGCAAGGAGTAGACTGTGACTTTGAGTTTACTTCTTAATAGCTATTAGGCAATCCCACACTATTATCAGGGCACGTATAGAGCATAAAGTGTGAGCATAGAGTATCCTCGATTTACTTCCCTTGTATCCTAAGGTAAGCTAAATAATTAATTTTATAAGAAACTAAAAGTTCTACAGTTTTACAAAGTTTGGCAACATTGGAGGAACATGTGTTTGTCAGACAGCTCCGCCGGATAATATCATATGGTGCCGCGGAGTCACCGGTAGGTTTAGGGGTGAATTACCCCACTTTTTAAACGTTCGATTAAAAAAAAAATGTAGCGCTTCTCTAGGACACCCCAGGAGTCACCCATTTAAATATAATACGTCATTTCCATAACACCTTGTATAATGAGCTTTACCTTGACCTGAAGAAAATTGAACTTTCCCAACTGTTAGTGAAAGGCTAAACTTCCAAATGCGTCAAGATTAAGGTCGAAACTTGAAGTTCGTGGTTTAAGCTAATCTGGCTTAAATTAAAACCAGACGTCCAGGGGAGCGAGAATGATTTAAATCGATAGAATGTTAATCCTCTTAATTTTTGATATTTTTTTAATATCCTCCCCATCATCATCTTGGTAAAGAAAATTAAATAGGAAGAGGTGCTTGCGATACATCATTTTAAAGGTACTATCGAGTACTTTACGATGCTAGAATTGTACTTCTTTATTCGGAACGAGAACAAAAGAGGTGCGTTTTAAAAATCACATAGTTAGTATTTTTTTTAGTATATTTTTATTATTCTTTATTTCATGTAACTAACGTCTAATGGAAAAATAAATACAACTTGGCACAGTATCTTGATAAAAAAAATTGAAAAGGAAGTGAAGTATTTGGAGACATCATTTTAAAGATCCTATCGAGTATAGTTGTTGCAGAATTATACCGTTAACTCTTACTGCCATAAATAAACTACCTGATTAAACCCTATTGTATACGCCTCAACCTCTTCAAAGCTCAATAAATGGAATCATGACCGGCTTGAAAATGTATACCACATCACATGATTTATTTTTATAATTTAAAATAAATAGAAAGTATTTTTAGTTTTAGGTACCTATAATAAATGTAAAATAATAATAACAATTAATGATAATTGAAAATAATATAATTTAAAAGTATAACTATTAGGATAATAAGTACAATAAAAATTAATTAAATTCTAAGAAACTATTGATAATTTATTAAAAATTTAACTCTGTATCACTATCACTATCTTCATCTAAGCCTAAACTTATAATTAAGGGTTGAACATTTGTAATCATACAATTATTGTAAGAATTTGCCACCTTAAGTACATGCTGTACACAGTTTTTCCAGCTGTCTGCAGAAATTGTTCGTACTTCGTTTTTAATTAATTCTACTACAGATGAATTTAATGTAGGAGAAATATTATTTCTCCTAATATTGGATTTTAATTGGTGCCATATTAGCTCAATAGGATTGAATATACAATAGTACGGAGGAAGACGCAACACTGTATGTCCATTTTCTGCTGCAAGTTTGTCACACTCGTATTCCTTATTTATTTTAAAAGCTTTTAATACTTCTAGCAGTTTTTTGTAAGTTTCTTCAAAATATAAATCATTTTCACACATAAAATTTTGAATTTCTGCTTTTGTATTATTAGAATTGGGAATGATTTTTGCTTGCCGATTACTAACATTGTCCATTACAATGACGCTGTTTTCAGGTATATTTTTAAGGAGTTTATGTTGAAACCAATCTTCAAAAAGTTGTGCCTCGGTATCTTGATGGTAATCTAAAGAAAAATCTGCTATGTTTTTAGCTGAAAGCAACAGACAATTTGGAACAAACCCGTTCTCTGAACCAGCATGTAATATTGTGATTCTTTGCCTTTATTTGATGGTGCCTTGGTTTGACAATTTTTGGAAGAATCATCCCAACCTTTTCTGGGAGTGTCGTGGGTATCGAACCATGTTTCGTCAAGGTAAATAATTGGACGATTTTCTTCTCTAAATTGTTTAACAGCTGTTAAATATTTAAGTCTCCATTCCCGACACATGAAGATGCCCCCCTATCAGCACAATTCCAAGGACGCCACATTCTACCACTAATAAGCCTAACTAAAAATTACTCGCCGGAAAACCACTAAAGATTAAAATTATTAAAAATCACTTTGTATTTATATATGCATCAGGCATAGGTATAAATTGAATTTGTATACCTGGTCCGGCTTTGCTCGAAAAAGGTTTTAAAATTGGGGATTTCCTTATTTATTTTATGGTCGAATGGATAATGAGGTTTTATTGCAGCCAAAAGATCAACGATATATTTCTGCAAAAACTATACTTTACTGTCGCAGAATATTGTGTCCTTTCTCGTACCCAAAACAGAATCGCGGCTTTTTTAAAAAATAATTGTTATTATTTTTTCTCTTTTGCTATTTTAGTTTAGATTTTACAAGTGTGTAGAAAATTAATTTATCAGCATTGCGTTATTCCAAGATGTCAAATCTAAAATAGCAAAAGAAGAAAAAATTATAAATATTATTTTTTAAAAAGCAGCCATTTTGTTTTTGGGTACGAATAGGTAGACAATATTCCGGGATCGTAAAGTACTCGATAGGACCTTTAAAATGATGTATCGCAAGATCCCACTTCATATTCAATTTTTTTATCAAGATGTCGCCCATCCCCCATTTTGAATTTGAACACGATATGTAAGAAAGTGTCGCTCTCTGACTCCTACCATAATACGCCAAGTTGAATTTTTTTTTCTAAGACGATAAATGAAATAAAGGATAATAAAAAATAATAACTATGCAATTTTTGAAATGCCGCTATTTTGTTTTCATTGCGAACACAGAAGTAATATTCTGGAATCGTAAAGTACTCTATGGTACCTTCAAATAATGTATCGCATTTACCCAGATGGCCCCCATCCGCCGTTTTGATAGTTAGTACAGTAATTCTTCCGTCAAGAAGTAGTTTACCTTCACCTATAGCCACATCCAAATTTCGTAAAAAAAAATCGGGGGTTAAGCGTTGTTAAGCCGTTTCCAGACTATATAGGTACATACACTGTATAATAATAACTAATAGTTACCAGCTTTGGTTGCGATATCACTGACATTGTTCGCATAATTATTATTGATTTACTAACCAGACAACTTTAATCCAGGAATTGTTGTTGCAATAAACAACCGGATATTTACTTTAGCCCAAAAAACGATTTCTTGAAAAAGGCTAGTTAATATTGTTCAAAGTAATACAAAAAACAAACACAACTATAAAAAATATATTTTTTGCAAAAATACAAATCATCCGATATAACGGCTTATAGGCCAAAGGAACATGCACTTAGAAAGTATGGTAATTTTTAAAACACGATTCTGGATATAGTCCGACATCACATTTAGTGCAAACAAATTTGCCTTTTCCACTACAAGACTTGCACAGTCTTTCAGTTGGTACGTGTTCCGGCCAATTATCTCTTCCGTCATATGTAATATCATTTATAGGATTTAGAATACTCTTTCCCTTATTAGAGGGAGTACCATCAAGCAACGAATTAGCAAGGTTTCTTAAAAAAATTAGCAGTATGGAACATTCTTTATTTGGAGGCTTTTACCTTCTCATTAGCAGCCATTTGATCCACCCCTCCCATATATGGGTTTTAATGGGCAAATATCTCGGGCTGACATACATAGATCTTACTTTTTTGGTCTTTCGACCATCACCCACACTTGCCCTCAGACAATGGAATAAAATTGGTATCGCAAGTAACCACCTTGTCTTTTCATCTAATCAGACACATTTTATGTCCACTCTCTGTTCTGCAGTCATATGCTGCTCTCTCTTGTTTCTACATTTCCGCTTAAGTTTTCAAAATATATTTTTTTTGTTCTGCCATCTTGAAATGTGCCAGCTGCTGCAATATCACGTTCTGCGAGATGGTAAAATAAGAAAAATAATAATTAATCAAAATATAACTTGTAGCCCTGGTTTTCTGGAATTTTCACAGCTTCAATAAGATGAACAACAGTATCTCCTTCAATACTAAATTTCTCGTATATATATCAAACGCAACAATATAACCATTATTGGTACAGAGTGTCCAATTTTTAACCCGAATCTTCTAGCTTTTCCCTTTATGTATTGTTTTGCGTAATGCCGGCTATAGTACGGAATCATGGACTCATCTATTGAACGATTTTCTTCAATGCCACAATGATATATAAAGTTTTTATTGAGTTCGGCAGTTTGTATAGCCGGTCCTCTGGATCAATTCTATGATTATAATTGAGATGGATTTGTCTCAATATTTGTTCTAATCTATTAACTCTGATACTGTCCTGAAGTATTTTAAACAATTTTAGAAAATCTAAAGCGGGTTTGTTCGGGTTTGTTCGGATTTAGCTTCCTTCGAGGCAGGTTATTGTTCCTCGCAGTTGGTATTGATATCAAATTCGGGAGGCGACTTCCTCTACCTTATATTATTTGTTAATGTTTTGACCGTTTTTCCCTTGGTCGAATGTGCCTCGTTAGTTTTGGCAAATTCAAGATAACCAACAGTAGCTGTTTTATTGGGTATGATTTGCCTTTCTTTTAGAACTGCAATGCGTACTTTAAATTCACAATTAGCTCGTAGTAACTTGGATCTCAGATTATTTATATTGTCTTGGCAATCTTCATCGCTAGTGTCACTATCGCACTCTGATATCTCCGTCATCAATATAAATGTTAATTGGCTGTTCAACATCATCATTTTCGAGCTCATTCAAGATCTGCGCAAGCGACAATCTATAACAAAAAATAACAACATAAATTATGCACCTGTTTATAAATATATAAATAAATTAATATCTATCTAGAAATCACTTTTTGCATACAATCCGATATATCGGATTCTCAAAATAAGTAGTTATTATTTTACTGTTAAAACCCATTTATGTTGAATCCACACGTAGACTTATTTACTGATATCTTTTCAACGTGTTTTCATAACAAATAATATTTTGTAGCCGTTCCCCTCAGAAGTAAACAGCATTTCTAATTATAGTAACAGTTTCCAATATTACAATTTGGTATTTATCTAGGTATGATTCGCTTTAATGTAGTTAAACAATTAGCCTATTCACTTCTCTAGAAACGCTTACATCAAATGGTAATTTCAGTCGGTCGGCCCTTTGAAATACAATAAGCCTAACGCCTTTACGGTAGTAACATTGGTTTCGAGGCTTACGATAAATACGTATCAGATTTACCACCTCTCATAATAAATGTAGCATTTTATCTTACTCCATGGTAACAGATCGTAAGCAATTTATAAAGTTTAGTGAAACATGTATTGAATGACGCACATATGACTATTTGCATCAAAAAGTCGACAAAACTATTTTACTATCCCAGCAACTTTGAATTCTATTATTTTATAGTGCATTACATACCAAGAGTGGTAAGAAGGCTATTACATACGATTTAAAAACTTCGAAAGAGTGTGTAATAGGCTTACCACTTGAGTTGTACACTACCTATATTTTTTCTACGGCTTCATATTGTTGTAAAACTGGCTTCTTCCAATTCAAGAAAATTATGAGGATTTTTACATTACAATATTTTTTAATAATTTAATAGGATCATATTTTCCTATATGTTACCTAAAAAGGATTTCTTTTATATTTCATAAAATAATAATAATTTTTAACGGATGTGAGCTTTTGATATGCCAAATCAGATCCGCTTTATATGATTTGCAATGTCAGCAGAAATCACGGCAACGGCTTTTCGGGCCAGAGGCAGAGAGACGGAGTAGTTAGTCGGTTTTGGGTTCTTCAAGTACACGGTATACCGTCGATTGGGGATTCCCAGAGTCGTACTCAAACGCGATTTAGTTTTTTTTATTAATTTTTCCGGGATCCATATTTTCGGCTACAGGTTTTAGAGTGTTTATCACCGAAAATTCCGAGAAAAGTCAAACCGCGGATCTTTCCCTCAGTGAATTTTATTTTTAAACACTCGTGTTTCCGGCGAGTATAAACAACACTGGAATATCTTCAAACACTCGTGTATTTTAGTGAAAGTATAAATAATAACTAAAATTGATCTCCGAATACTCGTTTCTGGCACGAGTACAAATAAAATCATAAAAGACACTTGTATTTTGGTGCGAAGATTTATTCAAAACAGACTTTGTGCCCAATGCTAGAATAATTTTAAAAACTAAAATTTACCTAATTGTGACATAAAAAGTATTCTGAGACCAGAAAAGAAACTAATGTAACTATAATATATATAACTGCCGCCGCACGGTGGGGTATTCGATAATAAAAGTTGGCCATAAATAATTTTGGGGTCTCCTGATCTTGTTTAGGCATAATTATAATAGCTTTTAGCTATATACTTATATTTACACCAGAATAACACAAAAAAGTATATGGTAAAACTATTAATTTGAGTGTAGGACAAACACACGTATTAAATTTCCACTTGTTTAATTATTGTACAATAATTGGGCCTTCGTCAGGTAAGTACCCATTATAAAAATATATACCTGGTATGAAATTGTCGTGTAGCAAATAAACAGGTAGAAATCTAACAAATCGTGTTTCTGCCCTCTATTTTTTTAATAAAAAAATAAATGGGTTTAATATATTTTATTCAAATCACATTATAACAGATCCTTCAATTAAGTATTTGCAATACTAGGTTTATTTAGATAGATGTGTTTATTCGGATTCTTCAGAGCTGTCACTGGCGGATGTAGGTTCTGGTTCAAGTAACATATCTAACACTTCTTTTGGTAAGATTTTCTTACTTTTTGAATTAATTTTTCGCAAACTGGAAATTAAAGGGTCAGATGATAGAAGTAACCTATTCAAAACATCCTCATTTGTTTTTGTCCCTGAAGTTTTTCGTGAAAAATCTTCCCGATATTTTTTGAAATCTTTATTTCTTGCTTCTTGGGCCTCTTCACTAAGTTGGCCAATTGGAAGTAACGCTTTATCAATAATCGTTGGTCCATGTATCAGGATTTTATGTACACTGGGAGGCATCGGATACCATTCATATAGTTTGACATATTGACGAGCTGTTTCATGGCAAAAATATTGAAATTTTTCTTTGTCTATGTGGAACTCACAAGAAATGGTTTGTAATATTATATAAAATCGCTTAATGAGAAATTCATCTAACTCGGTAATTTGAGCTGTAATTTGATGATTTTTAAAAAATCGCCTGGCCATGTTACCATTGTTAGTGGTGCCAAAACCTTGTTTCGGTTGATTCAATTATCATTCCTAATTGATCTTGGAACTTTTTTTTTATATCTCGTTTTCTGTCTTCTTTTATAGTTCTTTCTGCTTTTGGAACTTTCCATTTTTTTAGAGGCATATTATATGAAATATGTATGAACATTTCCATTATACGTATCCAAGCGTGAAGAGTTGATAGCCCAAAGCACAAACTCTCTTCTTTAATTGGTGTAGGAAGACACTTATCTAAATTATTGAAATCATTACTGGTCAGATTGCATATATAACATCGTTGTGTGTATTTTGTTTCTGTTATCGCGTTGCAAACCTTACCATCTATCATGGTAAAAAGAAGCGTGTGTTCAATTTTAAATTTGCAGTTATTAATTTCGATTTCAGTTCTTTCGAGTGCTTTAATTTCTGTGTCAATTCTGTTTTTTTCAGTGATCGTTAAATCAACAGTTTCTTTTTGAAAAGTAAACTTTATAGGTCGACAGTAACGGGTTGATGAAGGCCTAGGATTTTTCCATATAATTACTTCCTTGACGTCTTGTTTACCTGACAGTAGCAGTGGAACAAACGAAGAAATAAAGACACTTGAATCTGTTTCTCCTTGACTTTGAAACTTTTGATTATATTGCGTGGTGCTAGTACCATCAATTCCCCATTTTGATATTAATTTTAAATCTTCGTTGATGTCATACACACTAAACACTTCATTTTGGCATTTCATAATACGTTTAACTGTATGATCAAGTAATGCTTGCAACTTGATTTGCGCTGTAGTTTCAGTTACATTGATGGCTTCTTTACTAGGATAGCAATCTAATTTGGCTTTCTGAACATAGGAGTAGCACGGAAACTTTTTCTTAGCATTGCTTCTGACAACATTGTACTGATAACGGGTAAGCTTAGCCTCAATAATCATTGAAAGAGCCGAATCAGTTGTAATTTGTTTCTCGCCAAAGTCCTGAGAAGAACGAAAAGCCTTTTTGTATTTTAAGGCCCGTTTGGGGGTAGTCATCGTTACATCACGAACAATCGTCGCTGCATTTATTTCACCTGATGCTCTCAAGCTCATTTGAGTAGCGTAGGCAAGTTGCTTCTGGGAAAAAACGCGACGTAAGGGTGCCGTGTTCCTTCGTTTAGTCCGCTCAGAACTCTCCTCAAAAGAACGTTTCGGCCGCCCACGTATTGACTTCTTTCCTCCATATTGGGCAAACTTTATGGTGCCTTCTAGCCATTTACTATTACTAGTACAAAATCTATTAACTATTCTAGTAGATTTGGCCCATCGTGATCGAACTCATTGTTAAATTTTGCAATTTTCGCTTTTATGTCTTGTATGTTCTCATCTGAGCTGTTGGTCTCATTTTGAACATAACTAACAAGTTCATCAAACTGTTTTTGCTTGTTTTTAAACGGACACGCTCTCAAATGATTAAATAAGTTCATTCTGCTTACTTCCCAATAAGAACAGCTTGGTTCTGTAACAAAATGAAAATTTCTAAAATACCACTTTTTTATTGTTTTTAAATAACACCCTTTTTTTTTAAACGAGCAAACACGAGCAGGTGTTCATAACATATTTCAGTAAACAGAATATGCTTAGTTTATGTCGAGCAACAATATTTACGGGATAACACGGTATCAGTTACTAAACTATTAGCTAAACTTATAAGTTGAAAAAAAAATAAACAAAAATTGAAGACTCTTTTGTTTACATTTTTCTCAAAATTTTTTAACATTACCATCATACAAATAGTAGTTTAAGTATGTACAAACCTGCAAGTAACTCGTCCATAATTCTCACTTTAACACAAGAAGACAAAATTGATGATAACTCACACAAAACGCAATAGTCACACTAGTATAGCCGTTGATGCCTAAGCTTCGACTAATTTTACTTAATCCCGTGTTTACCAAAACGGGATTTTAGGATGCACCCTTGATCCGTCTACCTGTTGAGTATTTAATTGTAAACAAAATTACGTATTTGCAATATTTTCGAAAATCTAATATTGGCCAGGTATAACAATCAAATACCCTTCCGTGCGCCGTGTGTGCGAACGGTACTGTCTAGATCGATCCGACTATTTATAGTTTTTCTGGTTACTCTAGAGACAAATAATTATTGATTTCGGTATCTTTAAATCGGTAAAGGTGTGAACTTTTTGGCTGTTGTTTTGGTTTTGACTAAAAAACTACACGTGAAGCAGAAAAGTGAAAAACCCTATTATATTGATACTTTCTGTAAAATTTAAGGAATTTATAGACCTCGAACGCATCAGTGATAAGATTGGTTTAATGGGAATAAAAAATTGTTTATATTAAATTCTTAAACGATGGACGGCAATGAGGATAGCTGTGCAAATTGCAAGCAAGCTATTAGAAAAGAACAACAATATGCATGCGACTTTTGTATACGAGGGCTACACAAAAATTGTTGCACACTTACGGCATCGGAAATAAAATGCATGCCGCTTCAAAAAAGATTACTTGCGTTATTATGTAACGATTGTAAGAGTACGCTGGCACAGGCGCCACTTATGATACAATTAATAGAAGAACTAAAAAATGATTTAAAAACCCTAAAACAGGAAGTTGCTGATTTGAGAACAGAAATAAATACAAAAGGAAACAGTGACGAGAAAACCCTACCTATACATGATATAGGAAGAAGCTTTTCAGATGTATTAAGAAATACACACAAAGGCAAGACTCAACCTACATCACAATCTCCCACTCTGATTATAAAACCCAGACAGAAACAAACCTCTGAAAGGACAAAAAAGGATTTAAAATCAAAAATAGAACCGGCACATCTGAACATCGGAATAAAGGATATAAGAGAAACTAAACAGGGATCCATTATCATTAAGTGTACTACAAAAAATGATATAGAAAAGTTGAAACAAGCCGCAGAAAACTCCCTCACTGAAAATTATAGTATAGAGACAGTAAAATTAAATCTCCCCAGAATGAAAATAGTGGGTTATACAGGTGTAATGAAGGATAAGGAATTAGAGGAGGCTATAAGACAACAAAATACATAGATACAGGATACAGATAAAATTAAAATAACTTATATAAAAAAAATAAAAGACAAGGAAACCTCAACTATATTTTTTGAATGTTCCCCGGAGTTATATTGGAAACTCATGAATATGAAGAAAATATGCATAGGCTGGGAAAGACATAGTGTATATGAAAACTTGAACATTAAAAGATGTTTCAAATGCCAAGATTATTACCATAAAAGCGAAGCATGTGAAAACGAGGTAGCCTGTGAGTACTGTACTGGAAAACATGAAACTACTGCATGTCCTAATAAGCATATAAAAAAGTGTAAAAACTGTGTCTCTGCAAACGACAAATACAAAACAAAATACAACACATCTCATACAGCATCAGATCATGCATGTCCATCCACCAAGTATCACACAGATCTTCTGAGAAGCCGAATTAATTATGGAACCTAAAGTATGGTGCAACTACTGCAAGATGAATTACTTCAGACTATGGAAATAGATAATAATCCAGAAACATTGTTAGTGGATAGTGATTTGTTGAAAACCAAAATGAGAGATTCTAAGATTATCTTTAACATTTTACATGTAAATATTAGAAGTATTGTTAAAAATATTGACAATTTAATATTATTACTTGAAGATTTCCAACTACATTTTAACGATATAATAGTACTGAGTGAAACATTTAAAGTTTCCTCAACCAATCAATGTAATATTCCAAATTATCAGTTATTTTATAATCATGCTGATTATAACAAAAATGACGGGTTAATATTTTTAGTAAAAAATGATCTTAATGTAGAATTCTCAAGTACGAAGCTACCAACCTCATTGGCAACGGTAAGTAGACTAGAATGTGTCGTGAATAATGTTAAAATAGGAATTACTGCAACATATAAACCACCTCCAATATCAAAACCAGAGTTTATTAATGACATTCATACATACATTGACAGTATATTAAAAACAGAGAATAATAATAATGTGGAAATTTTTATAGGCGACATAAACATTAATATATTACATGCAGATAATGATACAACTAGTTATTTGGCGACAATGTCGCAACTGGGTTATCAATCATATGTAAATTCAATTACGAGATTTGACAGTGATTCATGCCTTGACCATATTTTTGTTAACCAAAGATTGAAAGCAGGCTGCCTTAATCTGGAGGCATTTATCCTTGACACTCACATAACAGACCATGGACCGGTTATGCTCAATCTAGTATCAAATAATAAAAATCAATTTAAGGACTGCCCCACTGAGATAAAAAAAAACCGGCTAAATCTCCAAAAATTTATTGCCTCTTTAAATACTCACGACTGGTCCCACATAGTGAATGACTCAGATCCGGAATCGGCAACAAATAACTTTATTGCGACTTATAACGAACTAAAACTTGACGCAACCACTGACTATTCCATCACCTTTAAACAGCACAGGAGGATCAAGGAATGGATCACAAACGGAATAATAACGTCTATTAAACATAGAGATAAAATGAAAAGGAGACTATTACAAAATCATAATGGACAATTAGAGGCTTCATATAAAATATACCGAAACAACTTGAATAAATTAATTAAAAAAAGAAAACATGACTTCTATACCAATCAAATAAGTAATAATAAGGGTAACATAAAAAAAATATATGAGATAATTAAAAACGCTACTAATGAAAATAAAACAAAAATTACTACATTAAAAATAAAAAATGACCGTGGTGTTGACTTTCAGAACGATTTACAAATGGCTGACCACTGTAATAACTACTTTGCTAATATCGGAAACAAAATGGCTGATTCAATTCCAATACCTAAAAATTCAATAAATATCAATTTTTCACTACAAAACTCATTGTTCTTAACTCCTGTTGACGAGAATGAATTGATCAAACACATTTCGACTCTGAAGGACTCAACCTCATCGGGCATTGACAGAGTCTCATCTAAGTTGATCAAACAAACGCACAGGCAAATCATAAAACCTTTGCTTCATATAATTAACAGAGCTTTTGTAACGGGAATCGTGCCCTCTCACTTTAAAATATCAACAATAACACCTATTTATAAAAGTGGACCTAAAACAATGATCTGTAACTACCGACCTATAAGTCTAATAAGCAATTTCGCGAAAATATTTGAGAAATGTCTTAAAGAGAGATTGTTTACGTTTTTTAAAAACAACCAGATATTATCTGAAAACCAATATGGTTTCTTACCAGATTGTAGTACTGAGGACGCATTATATAAACTGATATCGGAAATCACATTTAATCTAAACGCGGGAAGGAAGTGTGCAGCAATCTTCATGGACTTGGCAAAAGCGTTTGACACGGTCCCCCATGACAAACTTCTTGATGTCTTATGGCACTATGGAGTCAGGGGGACAGTGTGGAGACTGTTAAAAGACTATCTCAGCGGGAGATCTCAGGTTCTTAAAGTCAACAATACCCTAAGTAACAAGCAGGATGTGAAGATAGGGGTACCCCAGGGCACGGTTCTGGGCCCTATTTTGTTTATAACGTATATAAACGGATTGCTTTCACGTGACATAGAGGGTTCGATAATATCCTATGCAGATGACACTGTTTTGGTTTTTAACGGTAACACTTGGCAAGAGGTAAAAGAAAAAATGAAAAAAGGACTAGGTATTGCTAAGCTGTGGTTGGAAAGTTTTAAATTATCCCTCAACTTGACTAAAACAAATTACATAGCGTTCTCCTTAACAAGTGCAAACCGACCTGACTTTACGAATATCAGAGTTAATGACCAACAAGTAAATGAAGTTCATCAAACAAAATATCTTGGAATAATAGTGGATAGATTTTTGAAATGGTCTCCACATATTGATTATATTACTACTAAAATTCGCGTCTTAATTTTTAAATTTTTTACTCTTAGAGAAATCTTAAATACAAAAATACTCAATGTAATTTATAAGAGCCTTGTTGAGTCCCTGATACGCTATGGAATTTTGGTGTGGGGTGGTCTGTACGACACTGCTCTCTGTAAGTTGAATATTATTCAGAAGTCTATTTTAAAAGTGATGTATAAAAAAACCAGACTATATCCTTCGGAATTACTTTTTTCAAATGACATCTGCAAAGTGAGAACGTTGTATATGGTGACGGTAACAGCTTTTCTCCACAAAACAAAATCCTGTGAGAACACTGTTAATCATAATTACCACACTCGTGCAAGAATGAATGAGGATATGCTCATTCCAATGAATTTTAATAATATAAACTTAAGGAGTGTTGCCTACTTGGGGCCCAAGTTATATAACATGATCCCCAATGAAACAAAGAATATTAAAAAAATACTTAAATTTAAAAGTGAATGTAGAAAATACATATCAAAGAATTTTGGATCTTTTGAATATATTTTTAAATAAATTGTTCATTAATAATTCCTAGTATGACTAAATGCTGATGTTTATGAGAAAATTTTCAATAAAAATATAACATTTAACAACCAGTTATTATATGTATAAAAATAGTTATGATTTTGGTACAATACAAGTGATTCTAATTACTTAGGTACCAGTCCAATAGCATTGTACTTATCTTATAACAATTTTATTAGTTATATTGTATTATATTATGTATTATGTATTATTATGTATGATTGTATTGTGTACTTTTGCTCAATAAACAATAAACAATAAACAATAAGTTCAACATGAAATATCTTAAGTTAGTAATATAAGCCTCTACCGCGGGTTATAATTTTTTGGAAATTATTAGGGTAGTTTGAGCTCTCTTTAGTTGAGAAAAAATATTAGCTTAGGGTAGTTTTATATTGTAAAAAGTGTAAATACCAAAATTTAAAACTGAGTACGTGATGAATGATGGTTGGATTGAAAAAGTATTAGTCTAGGTTAATTCTTTATTGTAAATAAAATGTAAATAATTATCGCATTAGTACTTCGGGTCGCGTTACTCGACTGACATAAGACTAACCCTCAAATTCACCCTCAATGACAACAGACAGTAAAATTAAATAAGTAAAAGCCCTCCGTGTTCAATATAATAACTTAACTTGTATTGTTATTGTATTCATTGGACATGAACGAGCCAAAACCAAAATACAATGTATAGTTTGAACAAAAGTTAGGCCTCGTCTTACGTTCAAACAACTATACTTCAAATTAAAATCAGTCATTTACTTCTTAGACAAAATTCTTGCCCTCATTTCTTCATGTGCTCTTGTGGACTGCTATCTTCGATTTCCATATTCTTAAACTCAGTTCCTGAGTCAGCAGTTATTTTTTGTTGTAGGCCATGGTGTGATATAAAATTTAAAAGGGTTCCTATTACTGTGGGTCCTGTTAAACTTGTTAAAGGATTAGCTTGCCCGTATCTTGAAAATGAATCTATTATGGCCAGAAAACTTCCGTTTGAAATTTTAAATGTATCAATATGTATATGCTCAAAAGGTTTTGAACTAGTAGGTGTCAAATTAAATTTTATTACAGGGGGGTCTCTATCATACTTATTTTTTAAACAAGTCTCGCAATTATTGATATAATTTTCTATGTCAATTGACATTTTAGGCCAATAGTATTTAGCACAAAGAACAATTTTCATTTCATTTATACCACGATGACAGGATTTGGTAGTGTGATATAATTCTAATTTTTCTTTCTGATCATTTAAAGTTTCAACATCCTGTAAAAATTTTGTACATTGAACTAATTTGAAAGACGAATTTTTAAATATATTTTGGAGTGTAGTTACAAAATTTTGGGTTTGTTCGGGTTTGTGACAGCTTCCAGTTAGCTGGTAAAGGATGGTGGGCCCACCCAAGACCGACTGACACGTGTGTGTCAAGTCGGCAATGGCATTAGCCTGGCATCCCTGACAATAAACAACGAAAAATCGAATTCGACCAAGAGAAGCATCCGTAAAACTAATTAAGTAGGAACGTCTTCAGTTGCGATGACTTTTTCATTAATTACTAAGACTGGCGACATAACTGATAGTGTCGACCAGCAATCATACATTTTCAAAATTTAAAATGATTCAAATAGTTAGATTTTCTCTAAATAAATAATTCCTGGGTGAGGAATTCACCTCTGGATAGAATTAAAAACTGGGGACAAAATTAAATTTTCAAAAAATAGCCGTCTACTTAATAATCTGATTAAATTAAATTCGAATAAAACTTAAGGGGAAACTTGGTTATACGGTGATTATCAAAAAGGTCTTACTTGGAACACGCAGATAAGGAGAACGTTTATAGTTACCTATCATTTATTAAGCGCAAAACGGACGAACGTTTCGGGCTACGTACTCCACTCATATCATGGTATAATGTACGAACGTTCCGCTTAAAAAAATACCTTCGGGTCTCTTTTCAAAATTTAGCGACAATATTTACTTTTATGTTAAATTATCGAAATATGCCAATAAAATATTTTAGTCCGTACTCACATGCACATGGTAATCAGTACACCAGTCAATACATTTTTGATATACGTTTTTATGCCACTCCCTGGATTTTTCTAGTAATAAATTATTTGCTGCGGAAGCAGCTTGTGATGTAATTTCCCGTGGCGTTCCCTCAATCTGAATATCGTAGTCACTCGTACTTTGCTGATATAGCCAGAAATAAAATCCAAATAAATGTTGACGTTTAATAGTTCCTGACATGTACATTGTCAAGGGACCAGATGAATTTCACATTCTACTTTACCTAAAATCTATTGGAAATATTGACGGTTTTTGGCATATCACGGGTAATGTGATTTGTGGCACTGCTACGTAATATATATTACGTAACAGTAGACAGTGTAGGTAGGTTCTTACTAATATAGGAGTAGGAAAAATATTTTGCTGGTGTTTGTTCGGGTTTGTTCGATCTGTCATATTAATGATTTACATTGTAGCCAGCTCGATTGACAGTTCTGATACGCTTCGACTGCGATTGGCCATATTTAATACCTTCCGAACTGAAAGAGATGCTACTTTCTCGTAAAATGAGTTTTGTAGACAAGAGGATAAACAACAGAATGGTATTTTTTAAGATTAATTTAAGATGGGTTAACAGCATGTTAAAGCTATTTAAACAATTAAATTAGTGTTGTGATCGCTCGAGTGAAAAACCGCTCGAGTACTCGATTATTAAAATAACCGACATCGCTCTATTATTGAAAAAACTGCGCGAGTAAATTCAAGCGAGAATCGTCGTTTGTTACTTATTACTTTTACTCGATACCCGAGCTTCACTTGACGCCGACCGAAATGTGCTCGCTCGAGGTCATCGAACAGTTTTTCGCTCCATAGGAAATACTACTCTAGTTACAAATTCAGGCAGAATATTGAAAATCGTAGGCTTTCACTTGATACCCGATTTTCATTCGACGCCGCGAGTCACCCGAAATGTGCCGATTTGCGACGTTCCAGTGTGACACTCGGAAAGCTGACACGACATACGTCTTTGTTAACGGCATAAACGCGTAGGTGCATACAAGAAAGTATGCCAAATCCTTTAGTGTTAGTGGATTCATCGCGACATGGGTTTTGTTTTGACCGGCTAGCTAGCGGTGATTATTTTAAAAAAATTAAAGGATATCATTTTTAAAAAAATCAAAATTAACTGTTGTTCCTTAATAAAAACTCTAGACTAAACTTCTAAAACTTCACACATTCTTCTTAGTCATACAAATTTCAATTGATTAATCGCTAGAGCGATTCACACGATTATTAAAATCCCTCGAGTATCAAGTACTCGAGTACTAAAATCATCGGTTTTCCTCAACACTAAATTAAATTGTTATTATTTTTCATTTGTTCCCAATGATAATTTTTTTAATACATTTCGAAAGCTAAGGTCCCAAATAGCACAAACACGTCTTAAAGATATTGGCGAGAGATGTTTCGGTCGTCTTTAAAACATCGGCTAATATCCTAAATATATCTTAAATGCGTCTTAAAGACGTACATTGTTACAAGATTGTACGTCTTTAAAACATTGTTTTACGACATCTTAAAGACGTTCCCTTACGTCGTGTTTTCGGCATTATAATTATGGTATACAGTTTGTGAATTTTTCTGAAACTTAAAAAAAATTGCAGTTCTTGGCGATCTCACTATATTTTTATTTTTATTCATTCCATTTTTTGTATACATGAGTATATTATTTAAACCGCTTTTTTCCCTATGGTTAGCCCGTCGTAACCATGCCTGAATGGACACGTCAGTTTCCTTCTGGCTTGACGCTATATTAGCTACCTCAGCAGACCCTAAAAGTAAACGTTCACATTATTATAAATCGTACATCTTACAAGAGATTTAGCTGGTAGATCACAAATAAAACCCTTAATTCTCACGTCATACAAATGATTAACATAAGAACCATTATTTATTACACTTTTTCTGATTTTGCTGGTCAGGAATGCTAACTTCTACCATTACTTCTTCATCAGAGGACACCGAGGGGGACATCACAACCTCCTCGAAGGCTGCTGAGCCCTCTTAGCCCGCATATAATATTTATGGATGTCCCTTACACTCATGTTTACTATAGCAAGTGTAGTAATTAATAAAAATTAACTTACCTGGATCTTTGTCAAACAGAATTATAAGCGCCAAAGAAAATATAATAAACTCAATTCACAATCACACGAGTACTTTAGAAATCTCGCCGAAAGCCAATTCGCTAATGACGTTTACGTCATTTTAATGAACCAGCATTGTCATATTTACTTAGTTCTTTATCGACATGAAGATCGGAGTACTGCTGTTATTTGTATACTCTTTACTTCCAAATAAATAAAGTATTTTATTTTTTAGAGAATTGATATAAACAAAAAATGTATTGTTTCCTTATATATAATATAACCACGTCTAGTTAGTAGATCTGGCAATGCTGGTTCTTGTTGCGGTCTGTATAATAAATATTTTATGAAACCCTTTTTATATTTATTGCAAGACAAGCGAATAATGAAGAAAAAGTACAAAACGATGGCCTCGCAAAAACACAAATTATATTAAATATAATGCTTCATAATTAAAGTTATATTTTTTATGAAAAAAAAATAGGTTCTATCGTCGTCCACTTTTTGACATCGTAAAGACGTCTAAACTAAGACGTCTTAAATACGCCGATGTAGTGACATCTTTAAAATATGTTTTTTACGTCCAAAGCAGGCCGAAGACGTTCAGGCTAATGATAGGCATAATATGGACGTATTTAAAACGTAGTGTGCTATCTGGGGTACAAAGTAAAATAAAAAAGACGGACATTGATCTATCTGGCCAGTACAACTGGAGATATTAAATTTCAAACATGAGAATATTGGAGTAAATCAAGTAAATTATCAGAAATTTATGTGTGGATATTTTCGAACAAAAAAATTTTTTCAGCAAAAACCCTTTTATGGAATTGATTAAAATCTTACCAGCATTATCCATCTTTTCAATACTAATATTTACTCCATGCCCTGTGGATGCCAAGCTTTAATTCAAGCGGGATAAGCTCAAACAACCAAGTTTGAATTACGACCTCAATTTTAAATTGATGCATGGAAAACTAACAGCCCAATATTTTTGAGAAATAATTAGAACCTATTTTCTTCATTAAAACCTTGATATTCTGTTCCCGTATTGATTATTACTTGGCTTTGTATATTGGTAAAATACATAATATTATACATTTTCCTATCAGTATCTCTGAAACATGAGATTAACATAGATAGATTAGAAAAAGCCTGTGCATGGTGTTTTTCATATTTGTATTATAGTGAAAATATCTTTTTTTACAGGAGCCCCGAAAGTGCCTCTTTTCATGCATGTTCACTTCACCGAAAGGGGCGTTTTCCAAGAGAGCGGGCGGGAAAATATCGAAGCGGGCGGGAGAGATTTTTCCCGCCCTCTTCGAGTCACCATGTGCTCATAAATAAATAAAACCAGAATTGTCGGTGCGGGATTTGAACCCGCGACCCTCGAGTCGCCAGGCGGACACTCTACCCACCGAGTCAAACTACAAGCGATAATAAATAGCGGATAATATATAAATTAAATCGGCAGTTAATTTTTCAAAGATGTTTTAGAAAAATGTCTGAAGAATTTCTTTATTTATATGGCCTCAAAGACTCGGGCACTTGTAAAAAAATAAATAAAACCATAAATGCGGAGTCCGGGAATTGAACCCGCGACTCTCAGATCACAAGGGGAACGCTATACTACTAGGCCACCGAGCCTATTTGTCAAAAATCATAAATAGATATTTACATTCTCCATGCGCGAGTGTTTTCATGTCATCTAGACAGGAAAACTGTCTGAAGAATTTCTTTATTTATTTGGCATCAAAGCTTCGGAGCACTTGTAAAAAAAATACGGTACATATCTCGGGCCGTCGGAGGCTTTTCCGCATCTCGTAAAAACCTCTTTTCGGCCCTTGATACGTAATGTACTATTACATAGAAGATTGAATGCTTCTAATGAAGCTGATGGTGGCCATTTAAAACATCTACTATAGTTTTATTTAAGTAGATTTCACAATAAAAACTAAAAGAATTTTGTTAGTAATTTAAATTTCTAACAAATTGTCCATATTATAGCAGCTGCTTTTATTGTCCTGAATAAAAATATACAAGAATATGTTTGCGACCTTACTTCAATAAGCAGCCTTATATTAACAATACTAAACATGTTCAGCTATATTAATTATATATTACTTCATATGACTGGCAATATTTCCGGAAACTTTCATCTTACTATTGCAGCTACACAGTGTACACAGTGTCGTAAAAATGTTGCCCGTTTAGAAGCACCATTATGAAATTAATTGAATTAAATATTAATCAAAATAGGAAGTGCACAAGACTCAAATTTAAAGAAAAATTACATAGTAAATTGGCAAATGTATCTGAGTTAAAAAAGGTTAGAAAATTTGATACATTCAAGTCGCTAGAAAAAATATTTTAAAGGTTTTTATGTGAAGTTGTTTCTCGTTCTAATTCTTCTACGACTTTTCTACGATTTTTAACGAAAACATAAACTGTTTACGAGAAATTTCCTTGTAACATTTTTAAAAATCAATTAAATTACTGGATAAAAAAATATCATAAAAGAATATTTTATAGGTAAAGGAGTAGTCCCGGCCCTTAATTCGCGCTTCTGTGAGATTTTTGGCATAAACCTGTACGGAGCCGGATATACAGGGTGGCCGGAAATGATGAGTAAAAATTTAGGAGATAATTGTAGACCGAAAATAAGTGCTACCTCTTCCTATAACATTTTTTCGAAAATTGATTATTAACGGCGTTACAGGGTGTTAAAATTAAATTTTATTTGCAGTTTTTTGCAATACCTTTTGCCACGCTTATAATAACTCGACGAAATCTCGTGTGTGGGGCTTTTTGCGATGAGGAATACAAATTTGCACACCGTTTTTTCGCATTTTATAGAGGGGGCCACATACGATCCTATACTTTAATTTGAATGGTTCCAACTTTTTTGTGCTACACTGTATGCACATTTCGACTTAATATTTCTATTCTCCTAACCTTTTGACATAAAAAAGGTATACTACTTTTATTTCGATAAATCTAACCGTTTTCGAGAAAAACGCAAAAATAACATTTGATTGCATATGATGAATACGAAATCATTTTAATAACATGCTTTGGAAACATGGGCTACAGTTAACGGTCAGACAAGAATTCTTAAATGAAATTTTTCCTAATATAGGACTATATTGGGACAATAAAAATATTCAGTCAAGATTCGCATACAATGTAGCACAAAAAAGTTGGGACCATTCAAATTAAAGTATCGGTCTTACGTGGTGCCCTCTACAAAATGCGAAAAAACGGTGGGCAAATTTATATTCCTCATCCCGAAAAATTCGCATATACGAGATTTCGTCACAATATTATGAGCGTGGCAAAGGGTATTGCAAAAAAAACACCCTGTAACTGCGTTAATAATCAATTTTCGAAAAAATGTTATAGATAGACAGATGTTCGGTTTACAATTATCCCCTAAATTTTTTGCTCATCATTTCCGGATACCCTGTATTTCGGTCGGACACATTTAAACGAGAAACCAAGGAAAGCAAGTTAATGAAAATATTTATCGAAAATAACGTTTCCTCTGCCAAGAGAACGGACGTGTCTTTAAATCTTCAATTATAAAGGAACTATTCAAGAAGTAGGTTAAAAAACAAGAATGCCATTAATTTATTTGATTATTTTTTAACTGTAGCCATTGTGGCACTTGGACAGGCTATAAATCTTAATTTATTTAAATTCAATTACTATTGTTTACTTGCTGTCTTGTACTTGATGGAAAATCTGAAATTTCTTGGGCAGTATTCATTTATCTTCATTTTTAATTTTTTTTTCTTATTAAATTTTATTTCATATTTGTATGACAACGCTTTTATAACGGTGGCCTATATGTGCGCAATTGCTAATAATAATAATAATAAATACTCTTTATTTCAAAATTACATAGAATACATAAAAACAAATATTGTCAATAACAAAGGTAATAGGAAAGTATAGACAAGATTTGAAATACTTCTTATATATAGATAGAATTTACAATTTTTCCAAGGTATTCATTTATACTATATGGTTCTATATCAAGAAGCACCCTATATAGAATTTTTTAAATTTTTTGAGTATTATTTAACAATCGAATATGGGTAGGCAAACTGTTATAAAAGCGAATACAATTGTAGTATGCTCCTTTCTCATACATTGCTGACCATTGGAAAAGCGTATTTTAATGTTCTTGTTGAATAAGCAACCTGTGATTCACTACCCCTAAATAACCCTCTATTCTTACAAAAAATTAACACACATTCTTGCACAGAAATAGCGGCGAGTGTGAGAAGCTTGTTTTCTCTAAATTTACCTCTGCAGGTTGGTCTTGGGTTAATATTAAAGAGTGTTCTTATTGCCCTCTTCTGGCAGATAA
The DNA here is from genome assembly GCA_963991005.1 of Barypeithes pellucidus. Lineage (NCBI taxonomy): Eukaryota > Metazoa > Arthropoda > Insecta > Coleoptera > Curculionidae > Barypeithes > Barypeithes pellucidus. The sequence goes on from OZ022559.1 coordinate 41,825,677, forward strand.
TCAGTCTTTCCACCTCACCGCATCCTCCATACATAATGATGCCATATCTTATTTGTGTCTCAAAGTTTGCATGATAAATTTTTTTTTGTCCCGGTGTCTATATTTTTGGATAATACACGAAAGGTATAACATGTCCTATTTAACTTGTTGGCAATATATTCAACGTGTTTTTTCCATGAAAGATTACAGTCCAGTACCATCCCCAAAAACTTAATATCTTGCTCCAATTTTGTATTAGTACCATTTAAACTTATAGTTTCTGGTCCTTCTATACTTGACCTCTTGGTCTTGAAAACAATAACGCTTGTTTTGCTATTATTTAGAATTAATTTATTTTTTGTAAACCATTTAGATGCCTCCATCATTAACAATGTAGATCTTTCAATCAAAGCAGGTAAACTACACGCTTTAACCAAGAGGTTAGTATCATCAACATATTGACTGAGTACAGATCAGTTATGTCATTTATGTATATAATAAATAAAATGGGTCCTATAACACTGCCTTGCGGTATTCCTAACTTTATTTCAGCTTCCTTTGATGAAACTCGTTTAGAGCCTTGACCGATGACAACATTTTGACATTTGAAAGGTATGATGTAATCTATCCCAAGGCTGCCTCCCTCCTTATACCGTATAGTTCTAATGTATTCAGCAGGATATTGAAATCTAAAGTGTCATACACATTTGACAGATCAAGAAACAGCCCCAAGGGGATCACACCATTATCAATGGATTTCAATATTTCTTCAGTAAATTGAAAAATGGCCGTTTGTGTTGACCTTCCTTTCAAATAAGGCATGTTGGACCTCATTGAGAATGCCGTGGCTCAGCAAATACTCCATAAGTATATACTATATAGGTAAGTATCTACAGTAAAAAAAATAAATTTTCAAAATAGAACAAACCCGTCCGGCTTTTTCTAGCAACTCAGCCAACCGGTCAACCATAAAAATTTACCATTCATTACCAGCCTCATAATATTAAATAGGTACCAAGAAAAGTGCCTTTACCTACCTGGTCGTGATTAGTAGAGTAGACATTTATTTTCTGGGCAAATAAATGTGGTACTTTTGTTGGTTTTTGTCGTTTTATTAATAATCAGTGTTAAATTTTGCGTTTTAGTTGGTTAACACTGATTGGACTGACCTTCGCAAATATTAAAAACATAAATATTTATATTACTTTATATATGTGTGGCCATGGAAACCAGGCGAGAACCCTTTCCGAATCCTTTTTATTAGATGCTTTACTGGATCAGTGTTGCCGTCTGTCCCCTGTTATTTAAAATAAATAATTATTACAACAATTATTTGCAAATAAAACAACAAATCATGGTCATTTATCAGTAACCACCCTATACAGAGCCATAGTTCCACTACTTGACTTCTTTGAAAATAAATAAGTCACCCTTTAGTTAATATTGAGAAAACTTGACAGTTCTATTACAGTATTATTATATTTGCTACGTACTGCGTATCTCAAATAAAAACGAAGCTTTGCAAACGTGTATTGTAATAAACTTTTAGATCAATCCATCAGCCACTCTTTGTTACCCGGTATACAACGATGGACTTGGCAACATATCATTAACATCCATTTATCCTTATACTATAACATTAGACATCATCAAAAACTGTAAAACAGTCTGCTGTGAATTCAGTAAATACGAACATAGATCTGATTAATATACGCCGACGAATTGTTAAGAAAACGCGTAGTAAATAGAGCAGTGGGCGATGATATGCGTCTAATTATTTTTCTTCTCCGTTTCACTCACTGTAATGCTGTTTGGAAATACAATTTGTGCTTTGCATTCATTATTTTTAAGCATGAACTAGCATCTCTCCGTCTATGAATATATTTGTACCAATTTAAAAAGTTTTAAATTCAATATAACCATTAGGGAATTGAACAAGACGTGTAAGAACAGGATAACTCAGGTTTTATTATTGTTCATCAAGAGTCTAGAAAGTAACGAAAACTTTTATGAAATTTACAAATGCCTCTTGCATGCTAATTTTCTCCGATATCTATTTAGTTATTGGTTGCTGACTCTCTGGCTTACAATCGGCCAAATGTTGGCTGGGAATAATGATTTTCAAATGTGGATAACAATAAAGGAAATACCTACTACAAAATAGTATCTTTCCTACAGAACCTGATAACTCGGACTCAAGCTAATGCTCAAATCAGTGCCTAAGTGTATGTCCACAACGGAGCGCCGAACAGCGTCCTCGCTCATAGCCTGGTACCATAGCGTCACACACTAGTGGCCACAACGGCGCTCCGACTCTCGCTCATTGCCTTGTCTGTCGATCAGTTTGTCTCTCGACATCGAGATATAAACATTTTTGAAACATCTTTGAGGCTCCGCACGCCTAATGTAAATAAACATTTTTGAAACATCTTTGAGGCTCCGCACGCCTAATGTAAATAAACATTTTTGAAACATCTTTGAGGCTCCGCACGCCTAATGTAATTTGTCAATTTAAAATCGTATTTTATATTTTAAGTTTGTTATTTTTTGGTTCTCTTCGAAGCCCCATTAAGTACGAGGCCCTAGGCTAGCTCTTAGTGATAAATCCGACTCTGTTTAAAGATTTTTTTTCATGTGACGTCCTGTATATTAATTGATTTCCCAATTTTACGTCAAATGCTCAACGTAATTTATGTAATATACCCTAAAGTAATATCACTTTGTTATATAAGAGTCTAAAACAATATCTTCTTCATCGGAAGAAGATAATAACACACAGTCCATGTTTTATATCTCGATGTCGAGGGACTAGTGTGCGAAGCTCAAGCGAGAGCTATGGTACAAGGCGATGAGCGAGGGTCGGAGCGTCCACCCCATAAGATTTCCGGGGGGGGGGGGGGGGGGGGAGGTGTTATGGTATGGCAACCTTCACTTACGGTTCCCGCTTCTGGGGGATTGGGTACTGTCCCCCATTACCCACCCTTATCTAGCGCGGTGACTCAAAATTCTTAAATGTAATAAATTACCATTTCACAATTGAATTGAATTGAGTGGTGGGGTACGCTTTTGACCAGGAACGGTTATTCAATATTATACAGGGCCAACAAGAAGGTGATGTAAAAAACAAAACAAACTCGTTGGCATTTTGTTAAAAAAAAATTGACGCAAAAATAAATCAGCCTTTTAAAGCTTATGTAAATATCTAAAACAAGTTTGGTATTTTTCTGTTTAAGTCCAGATCAACTGGAGATCTTCTAGCCTATGTTACCCATATTTGGAACAACACAATCGAACATCATGGGGAGTCTCGGGTTGTTGCACTGGATATTTCTAAACCTTTTGATCGTGTTTGGCATGAGGGGCTTCTAAGTAAACTGCGATCCTATGGTATGCCCAGTCGATACTGTGCATGGTTGTCTAGCTTTCTTAAAGACCGCTCTCTGCGTGTGGCGATTGACGGATTTCTCTCAGACACCTTCACCATCAATGCCGGTGTTCCTCAAGGGTCCATATTGTCTCCCACTCTCTTCTTACTCTCCATTAACGACCTTCTAGTAAAATTTAAAAATCCGGTATTTAGTTTTGCTGACGATAGCACACCTATCTCATCTTTCTCTTTGAATGCGCAAACATCGGCTGCCGACGCACATTTTCGCAGACAGCATGAAGTATCACGCCTCAACAAAGACCTGGAAGAAATTTTGGCTTGGGGTGACAGTAACCAAGTCGAATTTAACGCTAAAAAAACCCAGGCAGCAGTTTTCTCTAAAAAGGTTAACATTACAGAACCGGAAATAGTCATGGCCGGACACGCAATCCCACTGGCTTCATCTATTAATTTGCTGGGCGTCAATCTGGGAGGAAATATGTCTTGGCATAACCACGTTGTGGCAATCGCCAAGATAGCTTCTTAGAAGCTTGGGGTACTCTTCCGAACCAGAAAGTTGGACACACCTCAACAACTTTGGACACTATACAAAGCCCAGATTCGACCATCACTAGAATACTGCTCTCATGTCTGGAGCTCTGCACCCAAACATACTCTTCGGCTACTGGATTCCATCGAAAGAAGGGCTATTCGTCTGATCGGAGACCACAAGCTGACGAAGAACCTCGACAGCCTAGAACATCGAAGACAGGTTGGGGATTTGACTCTCTTTTACAGATATTTTCATGGAAGGTGCTCGGCTGACCTGCCCTCTTAATTCCGCCCAGAGCGACGAATAGCAGAAATACACGACGAACCACTGCCGCCCATCTGCATGTGGTTAAGCTTAGTACTCCTCGAACTTCATTATTTAAGAATTCTTTCATCTTAAGTACTACATCCTTGTGGAATGACCTTTCCGAGGTCGTTTTTCCCAACAAATATAACCTCCAACGATTCAAAACCAGAAAGTAGAAATCTATCCCTTGTACTGGACAGGCACATTTCTATTCTAAGCAATTATTCATGGTTTATTATTGAAATAAATTTTAAAATAACCATTAAATTGATACGGGGTGTCCCAAAATATGACCAAAATATGCACTCTAAACCAGAATAGGTTCTTCATGGAAAAATAGGCCACAATATTTTACTATAACACTAAGTTTAATAAAATTTAATCATTTTATTAATGTTTAGAGTATACGGGGCAAGTCAGAAACAAATTTAAAATCTTAAAATTATATTTATTCTCAAAATAAGAAAAATACTAATATGCATAAGTAATAGTAAGGTACTTAATTTTTGGGTTTCGGTCACTTTGGCTAACGTTTCGGTTTATTGTGCTAAACAATCGTCATAACTCTTTGCTAATAAAGAAAAAAAGGCATATAAATAAAATAGGACGAAACAATATTTTTGACAGTGTTAGTGACAAATTTATTATTTTATGTTAATATTAGTTTGTATAGAATGAAATGAAAAACTATATAAATGAACATACCTTGTACAATTCTCCCTTACACTAAATTTGGTTACATTTTGTATTTTTGTTTGCTGTTAAGTTTTTAAGGATTGGACGTGAACTAATTTAGTTATATCATTTAGCAGTAAGGTAGGTTATTATTTAAATACTATAAAATAAATGGTATGAGTATTTGCAGAATTATACCTTTGATCTTTTGACTGCAATAAAACCTCATTATTTCCTGGACCATAAAATAAATAAGGAAATCCCAAATTTTAAAACCTTTTCGATTAGAGCCGGACCAGGTATACAAATTCAATTTATACCTATGCCTATGCATATATCAATACAAAGTGATTTTTAAAAATGTTAATCCTTAGCGATTTTCCGGCGAGTAATTTTTGGTTAGGCTTATTAGTGGTAGAATGTGGCGTCCTTGGAATTGTGCTGATAGGGGGGCATCTTCAAGTGTCATTTTTAAAAGAAAGCATTTATCTACATTTTAATTCGATGGATTCTTTAGCAGAGACGTCTACTTTGACAAAAACTCCTTTATCGTATTCGGTAAGAGACATAGTACTTAAACCTGTTAATCCTAGAAAAAATCGGAGTGATTCTGGCACATTTAGAAGCATTGACGAAAATGACATGGATTTATTAAGAAGAAAGATTTACCAAATGTAGGAGGAACATACTGTCTGTTGCTTTCAGCTAAAAACATAGCAGATTCTTCATTAGATTACCATCAAGATATCGACGCACAACTTTTTGAAGATTGGTTTAAACATAAACTCCTTAAAAATATACCTGAAAATAGCGTCATTGTAATTGACAATACTAGTTATCATAGTCGGCAAGCAAAAATCATTCCCAATTCTAATAATACAAAAGCAGAAATTCAAAATTTTATGATTGAAAATGATTTATATTTTGAAGAAACTTACAAAGAACTGCTAGAAGTATTAAAAGCTTTTGAAATAAATAAGGAATACGAGTGTGACAAACTTGCAGCAGAAAATGGACATACAGTGTTGCGTCTTCCTCCGTACTATTGTATATTCAATCATATTGAGCTAATATGGCACCAATTAAAATCCAATATTAGGAGAAATAATATTTCTCCTACATTAAATGCATCTGTAGTAGAATTAATTAAAAACGAAGTAAGGAAAATTCTTACAATTGTATGATTACAAATGTTCAACCCTTAATTATAAGTTTAGGCTTAGATGAAGATAGTGATAGTGATACAGAGTTACATTTTGAATAAATTATCAATAGTTTCTTAGAATTTAATTAATTTTTATTGTACTTGTTATCCTAATAGTTATACTTTTAAATTATATTATTTTCAATTATCATTAATTGTTATCATTATTTTACATTTATTATCATCACCACAATCATGTGGTGTGGTATACATTTTCAAGCCGGCCCTGATCCCATTTATTGATATTTCAAGAGGTTGAGGCATATACAATAGGATTTAATCAGGTAGTTTATTTATGGCAGTAAGAGTCAACGGTATAATTCTGCAACAACTATATAGGAAAATATTAAGGAAAGTTGTTAAGATATTAATAAGGATTCTAGAACAAAAATAATACACAGGGTGCTGTATGGCTAAAAATATTTTTAAAAGAGAGATCATGTCCGCTTCTATCAGCTATCAAATTTTCATAGTGATCCGATGACTAGTTCTCCATAAACGCCATCCTACATCAATCACCCTGTATAATATTGAGAAGCCGTTCTTGGTCAAAAACGTTCCCCGCCGCTGAAATCGCACAAAGCATGTTTAAAAATCCGAGAATTTGATTCAAATCGGTTGAGCTTCTTTCAAGCTATAGGGTTTTAACAAGGAGGGTGAAAAAATCGTTTGCTGATCGATTTGTTGGTCAGTTTAGTATATAATCTAAGAAGTGCGTGAAGACAGTTTTATATACGAGTGAGGAGTTCATAACACGAGCTGTAGGCGAGTGTTGCAAACTATTTTTTCAGTAGTTTTGAATAGCCAAAAATATACTGGGTGCTCAATTTAAAAATCCAAAATCCAAGTCATTTCTGGTTAAACAGAAAATGACAAATGGAGTCCGTCGTGGCATAAAATACAAAATACCATCGCATACAAACCCACCACATTCTCTTTCTGTAATTTAATAATAAAAAAGTTATAGGCGTGAGCGTTCCACGTGAAACACCCGGTATATGAAGCTTTGATTTAAAATATATCATACTGGCTTAAATAAATAACTTTACGAACTAAATTGCGCTTTTCTATTTTCTGAAACTTTGGAATCGAAAAAACGACAAAAATGATAGAGACAGGGAATTTATGTTTCAAGCCCTTGTTTAAGCCTGATAAAATTAGTCGCGTATATTATCCAGTAGACATGTTTACCATTCAAGGCGTATTTATTTCAATAAAATGTCTACTGCAACATGGATGTAGTTGGGGTAGGCTTAAAAAAAATAGAACTAAAAATATTGTTTTTTACAAAATTCAAATGCAAAGTACTCGTTTGACAAAAGAAGCGGTGCCAACCAAGAATAAAAGCCACGAGAGCGAAATTTTAAAAAGGGGGAAGCTCTTACTCATGATTGGATTGGGAAATAATAATAACCAATCCACCGTAAAAATATGAAATCAAAAACCAGCGGAACTTATGACGACTGTTGTGGGATTTACCTTAGTCGAGCACTGGTGTAAACATTATCGAAATATGGTCAAAATGGCCAAGTACAAGTTGCTTTAGAACCTGAATATCATATTTTAAATGACGTTTGTGTCTAGTCGAGTTGTGTAAAACCTGGAACTTAATTGGTTTGAATTAATAAGCCTACAATAAATCCCGGACAAAGATAATGTTAGTATTTTTTAAAATCCTGTAACTTTTGTAATTATTGTTCACTGATCTTGGTGTAATTTTTAGCAAAGTGTAGGCTTATGTCTTGGGATGATATCCTGAAATTTAGCTTTCAAAACATACTGATGTTTTGATCACATTATACAGGCAGAAACAAAAGTTACTTTTTTACCCTTAATTTCTAACCGCCCCACATTGGTTCCCAAATGGACAAACCTGGCCATAATTGACAAATCTTAATTATCGATTCTAAGAATTTTTATTATAGGATCAGGTAGAAGGATCCTCTAGCTATCTGTAACAATAAATAATATAGTATAATACACTAATTTCTTACTTTAGTGTTTGGTTGAAGTTCATAAGATATATATAGTGTGATTTTGTGATAGTTTAAGGTACAGTAATTTGGACTAGATTTGTGTTATAGTATTATGGAACCAACTCTTTCAGGTATGTAGAATGTTTTATAAGTTTTCCAAAGTTGTATCTTTAATGTGACCGAAAAAAAAATAGATAAAGCAATATATATTTCAATTTTTTTATTATTTTTTTAATACTCAGTAAATCATCTAGTCGAATAGTAACATATCCCACTATATCCCGCGAAGATAAGCTTTAAATATAACAGCTTAGCTTATTATATTTTAAATAGTGTAAAATATAGCTGCCAATAACTGCCTATTCGATAATAATAGAGCAAAAATCCAAGGTCTTTCACGATGAAAGTGGCCTCTCATAACCCTTTGCAGTCAGCATTCTTTTTTTTTAAATGTCATAATACTCTCTAGAATGGTTGATTATAATATAAAAAATATACAAAATGGTGAAAAAGTAAATTTATTATTCAACTTTTCAAAAAAAATTCAAAAAACATGTGGTTCCAAATTACGACCACTAGGAACCAAAAAGTATTAAAAAAAATTTACAAATATTAATCATTTTGGTGGAACTGGGACACATATCCGGACTGATCAGCTCGGATCCATATTTTATACCCCCTTTTGATGGATTTTTGAGGCATAATCTGGCGAAACCCTACTCTACCCTTGAATTTCACCATTGATTCGTCGATACTCTGGTGTTCATTAGGTTTATAACAGTTCAAATAGGTTTGTGATAAAATATCGATCATTGGTCTTAGTTTATATAATTTATCAAAGCCAGCTTCTCCTTTTTTTGGTTGAACGGCATTGTCTTTCAAGTGTAAGTTGCTCAGAAGCCAATCAAAACGGTCCCGAGAGATAGACGCAGAAATATAAGGATCCCTCATTTGTATCGAAGAGGACCAATAATCCCTATAGCTGGGTTTCTTTGTAAGACCCATCATTAGATTTACACCCAGAAAACATTTAATTTCTTCTGCGTTAGTCGGAAGATACCGATCACCATATCGCTGCGCGGCATATAAATTTGTTTGAAATACCAGTCGATAAGGTCCGGGGTGAACATGCAAAGAAAAGTATCAGTGGGAGATTCAACATCACTAGGAATATTGGTGCCAAAATCTTGTGCAAAAGGACGAGGTTTATTAACAAAATTGGGGTCATCAGTCCATTCAAAGGGATTTCTAACAAAATTTATTAGGGGTAAATCATCCTCGCTATCTAAATCCTAGCACTGCTTACAGTAGCTGCACAATCTTTCTCAAAAGAATAAATGTCAGTAGGATCGTCTAGATGGTTCATCTCGTCTTCGTCTAGATGGTTGTTGACAGTTTCTATGTAATCATCGTCGTCCAGTTCCTCCAGATCGTTTTCAGATGGAGCATATGAACTAATTGAGCCAACATCTGAAGGAAGTTCGTCTAAAATAGCATAGGCTTCATCCGAAGTAAGTTTATGAAGGTCCATAACTCAATCTAAAATAATATAAAAAAAAAAATCAAAAACCCATAAATAGGCCTAGTGGTCCCTTTTGGAACCACGTATTTTTCTAACCTACGGCAAACCTTCTATAAATTTTACATTCCAATTTGAACTTATTTCATAATATATTATGCCTAACACATAATAAACACATAATAGTAAAAGAACTTACCATAAATTCGTTCAGAAACAGAAAAAAAAACAATATTTTTAACTAATGAATCACTAGTAACGTCTAAAAATGAGTGGTTCCAGCTAGCGCTTACTAGGCAACCAGGAAAAATTCTTAGAATTGTGGTCATTTTATGGAACCACTTGTCAACAAAGGGATAAGATCTCGGATTTTTGTCACTAAAAAATAAATTTGTTGGAAATATTGGTAGTCGCTATAAAAGATGCCGATCTTTTTAACGAAGATACTTGACGTATATCTTACTTCCGGTTATACCGGACGTAAGGCATAACATGTTATTTTACATAAAATGCTCTGTATAGTTTGGCATTTTTCGATTCTATAAACATGCAATTGAATGAAATTTCATAAAAATACTAAACATTTTTTATGCAGGGTATTTTAAAAATTATACCTTTCTGGTATAATATAATAAATACTCAAGTATAGTAGTAGTAATAAAATATATTTTTTAGCTTAAAAACTACTTAAGATAGAAAGTCAATCACCATGAATGACTATGTATTTTAAACGTATTGGTAAAATTCTCAAAAAATAAAGGTAAGTCTGTGTCAATTTTAATTAATATAAAATAAAGCATTACAAATTTATGTTGCAGGCTCTTCTTTCAGTCAGGAGATAGTATACAACAGAAAGGATATTTACATAATTGTTAAAGATCACTTATAGGGTACAATTACACATATAAGGTTATTAAGGTAGAGAATGGGATAATTAAAAGTACTTAGTACCTTCATTAACGAATTGTCATTTCTCTCATTATATAAGTACTCACACTTGTGATATGGGTACTATCGTAAGAGCCGTAATTATGATAATAGACGTGAATATATTGAGTAAAAGGGGAAAAGAAAATTTTTTTGTAAATGATAATTTTAGAAACCATTATATAACAGAATATCTCAGAGGTTTAGCTTAGTTAATTATGAAATGTAATAATTTTGTTGTTTATAATTATAGTATAATATCTTAGATGTTTATTATAGACTTTCTCAAATAATTTAGCCAATATATATTATAAACCCCCTTTGTTTTATTAATTTCTACTTCACGGCGAAGGCAAAATGGAGCCGGCTAAAAGTCCTAGACCCAATTAATTCACCCATCCCCTATATTTTAATGGTTGACTTAAGAAAATAAAACCATCTTGACATTTAAATTTTTTTTCTGCCGTATTGTATCCGCCATTTATATGCCAATATTCGTAATCGGCGACCCAAAAAACGATCTTATGTAAATTTTGGTACAAATCCATCAATATTTGTAATTATGGCCAGGTTTTTCCATATTGGCACCGCCCTGTCGAAAAAATGAGCGATCGAATTTAGCTGAATTATGTTTTGTTTTGAAATGTGATCTTAACACAATATTTTTGACACCATAATAACAGAACCAACATTATAAAAAACACATTTATATGATTAATTTTTGGCCGTCTTTTGATAACGACAGTCCTCCGTGAATCGTATAAATTTATTGCTGTAACGGGTGTTACGTTCCACGTTCAATTGCACCCCAATCATCCTAAAGTTTTATTACGTACCTATAATAAAAAAATTGATATAATGTTAAAAGTTTCCCAAGAAATTTCATAATTGGAAAACCTTGAGTTCTTCTAAACTATCAAGAAGATCGTCGGAAATGATACCCTGGATTTTATTTAAATTTTGTATACAAGTAAGGCTCAACGTAAAATATATTTTTTTAGGAACGTAATAGTCAACGTTTTATAGATTATGTGCGCCGATATCATCATTAGGCTTACTTGTGTTGCGTTAATTATTTAAAAATTTAATTTGTTGGACTTGATGAATAGAGTGCCCCATTTTCGACACTTCCTGGGGGGTATTGTCAAAGATAGAATGTTGCGATTTTCACTTTCTACTACTTTTTAACCAATCGACAAATTCCGGTGTAAAATTTGTCATAGCTCTTTTAGTTCTTAATCTACAGGAATATTTTGAAAATCTTTGCTTTTTAGACATCGTTACGCGTCAGCTTACACAAGTCGACATAATTTTTGTAACATCGATGAGAATGCTTATTTTGCGTTTCATTTAGGAAGTTATTAAAACACTTTTTCCCAGAAATGGCCTGGCACGTCTCATTTTCAAATACATGCTTCTCTTTTATATAATGAGATCTTTGAAATCATTTTTACCTGCCTTAGGACCAGAAAGTACAACAAGACCGCAGAGGACTTATTTTCACAATATTGTACGAACCTTTAAGAGTTTTATTGTTTTCTGCAGTTTAGTTGGTTTCTGTCTCGTTTACTGTACAGTCAAGTGTTTAAGTTAATTTTGATATAAAATGGCAAGTTCAAGTCGTCGATGTTGCAAAAATCCAGCCGATAAGTTTTGTTATATATGTGGACGATTTATTATAAAATCCCAAGTTAGATCTATATCTGAAGAAGTAAAAAGAACCTATATTTTATATTTTAATTGCCAAATTGGGGATCAAGATAAAAGTTGGGGGTTTTGCAAAGTATTGCTGTTTTTTGTGTCTGTGGGACAGTAGGGCAACAAAAGAACACTACAGTAAAAATGATTGACAGCTTGGACGTGTTTTGTATGTGAAGATGAAGACCATAAAAGACTCATAGATGAACTGTTGAAAATCTATGAATTACTAGGGTCTCGCATGTCTCTAAAAAGACATTTTTTGCACTTTTTTTCCGGAAAATTTGGGTGCAGTAAGCGATGAACCAGGAGAGATGTTTCACCGGGACATCAGGACGATGGAAACAAGAAACCAGGGACGCTGGAACCCATCTATGTTGGGCGACTACTTTTGGGTTTTAAAAAGGGATGATGCTACAGAATACAAAAGGAAAAAGTGAACGTTTTTGTCGCTGTATCATAATATCTTGTGCAATATATTTTTTATTAACATAACAACAAATCTTCAATAATGTTTTTGCATAGATGCCGCATGTTTTATATGTATATATTAAATAAATATATTAGATTGTAAAAATATGTCGTCTCCTCTTTTTTCTTCACAATCCACCTCTTATAAAAAAAAACTGTACGTGTTACAGTAATTAGCTTATCATTTTCGGATTTAGGACTCTAAAATACTTCAGGCAACCTATGTTTCTTTACAAAAATTTAAATTTGTCGACTTCTGTTATCAAAGAGATAAAAACTGATCTTGTTAGAGATTTTTACGTAAAGGTAAGCGGCGTAGTAGTGTTTTTCTCTAAAAAGTTAATTTGAGATATTAACAAAAGTAAAAAATTTTAAATGGGACAACCCTCATATTATTTTTTTAATTAATTAGGCATTTGTTCACAAAATTGTATAGTTTCTTATGTTTCTATTCAAATATAACCTAAAACTGCGATATTTTTATTTTATTGTACAGTAGGCCAGGGTCAATTTATTAGGAATAATTTTGTTATAGCTATTCTAAATATTAAATTGCAGTATATAAAATATGCCAAAACTTTTCTTAATTCTTATCATAAAAGGCCATTGTTAGGAATAATTAAATTAAGCTTTTTTTGGACCCGGAGTGCAAAATAGTGTCGGGATTAGCAACTTGTGGGGATTATACCACCAGGGAAAATATCCGCCTCTGAAGGAGGACGGGCCGGCCAACTAAACTCACCGTGTGAGTCAAGCTAGGAACCTTCGACTCCTTTTCACTAGAGTGTGTTATTTTTGCATCACGTATGAGTGATTAGATTTAGCTTTTAAGATATACATTTATGTTGGATGCCAGCTCTTGAATCTTTCCCAATCGAACTTAATCGAATGAGCAAAATTTAAGAGCTCCTGACGTATAGGGTAGAGGGTAGGGGTAGGTTGTCTTATTTGTTTGTTGTGTTATTTAGTTATGCTATACAAGGTATTAGTGTTTTTGGGTCAGAATTGTTTTAGGATCAATCACGAATGCGATTGATCCAGTCTTTAGGTAGTGTGTATGTTGTGTTTGGCAGTGCGTGTATGTGAGATAAAATAATCATACTATTGTTAGCTATGTTAGCCTTAGTGTGGTATTTAGCGATATAGTGGCGTCTGTGAGTCGGACAAACATCGAAATGATTTCAGCCGGAACAAGAGTACCTCCCCAACCCCCCAACCCCCTTTTTTTCGAGGATGCTAAACACGATGGCGGCATCAGATATTTTCACGCGAAGGCGTCAGTTTATTTTTAATTTTTTAGAATTTTTTTTTTTAATTTCAATTAAATAAAAAAATCATAAAACAGAAAGTAATTAAAAAAAAATATTTTAAAAACTTTTTTTTCGAAATTTTTTTTTATTAATAAGTAATATCGTTCCATAAGGCGAATATTGGTCGGTGGAGGGTTGGAAGGGGTCGGACGTGATATCCAACACCACCAACGTGCTCAGCATCCTTGAAAACGGGGAAACGCTGATACTTGAAAAAAAAAAATTAATCCCTTTCAGCGAGTATTGGCCGGTGGAAGGGTCAGACGCGATATCCAACACAACCACCGTACTTAGCATCCTCGAAAATGGGGGGAAAGTGTGTTTCTCTGCAGGGAAACCTCTTAAAGCGCGTTTAACCCCTCTGGGGGGTGGTTTTTGGCCGTTTTGAGGGGTTGCGCAACCCAAATAAGAAATTATGAGGCCGCCATCGTGTTCAGCATTCTCGAAAACGGGGGGTGAGGTACTCTTGTTCCGGCTGAAAATATTTCGATTTTTCGGGCTTTTTTCCGACCACAGACGCCACTAATAGTTTTGTCGACAAACTCGGAAATTGTTTTAACGAAATCTCTGTGTGCTATGTCGTTTCGAGTGTATCGTGGAGTGTTTACTATGATTTTTAGTACCTTGTTTTGTATCACTTGGACTCGTTTCAGGTCCCACTTGCTCATAGTGCACCATGCTGGTGCTCCATATGTCATCGCTGATCTGATGAAGGTTTTGTATAGGATGACCTTTGTCCTTAGGTTTAGTTTGCTGCGCTTGTTGAGCAAACTGTAGATTGTGCCGAGTTGTTGGTTGGCTTCCTTTAGTAATGTATTTCTATATAACGTATTTACTTTCCAATTCAGCCTTCGGTCAAAGTGTAGTATTTGACGCTTGGTCTCCAGTCAATCTGTTTGTTACCTACAATGACTTTTCCTTCCGGAAATTTGTGGTGCGTCTTTGAAATTAAGGGTATTATAAAAACTTACGTAATAGGTATTTCATAAGTAACAAAAATATGAGAGATCTGTCAAGTTTTGACCATTTCACCATTTTTTTTCTAATAATGTTATAACTATTAATTATTATAAATATCGCTTTTTTAGGTCGTTTTGGAAGATAAATATAAACAACTACTTATACATTTTTGTAAAGTCCAAAGTATGTCTAAATGATTTAAAAAATAATATATGGGGTGTCCCATTTAATTTGTTTTATTTCTGTTAATATCTCACAAATGAAACTTTTAAGGGGAAAACTATCTAACAAGATCAGTTCTACCTTCTTGATAACGTATAACGGAAATACGAGGAGTAACCTTGTATATTAAAAACTAAGAAACCATTGCAAATTTGACACCGGAATCCTCCGAGAAAGTAAAAACCGCAACATGCTATCTTTGATAACTCTAATACGCCCAAGAAGTGTCGAAAATTAGACATCCTATAGAGATAAATAAATAAGTAACTAATTTGTTCAATATTTTGCGGGAATATTAACAAATAATTTGCTTCGCTTATTTTTATGAGGCTCGTTAGAACTTTGCCTCCAACTTAAGAAATAAAGATGTTAGCTTGGAATCTTGAAGAACGATTTTAAATCCGCTAGATAATAAGTTTTCTAAGTTTATGCAATACCTGCCTCAATTACACAGTTTTTTAACCACGAAATGACTAGAACTACTACTTAGTTTCATGCCCCCTGTGTTAATAAAGCAGTATTTTTACAGAACAATATTTTACATGCCGTATTTTACATAACGAACAAACCCATGTATTAATAAAGCAGTATTTTTAGAGGACAGTATTTTACGTAACTAGAAAAGGTAAACAAATAACACATAAGTTTTTCAAAATTTTTATTTTTACGAAGGTTTTCCATCAGTCCTCCATTCTATCTGTCTGGCTGTTAGTGCCGGAGCTCAAACATTACTTTACGGGAATTCATGCATTTTGTATGCGGATTTGGCAGTCGTATCCAGGGGGCACAGTGGCACAGACCTACAAGGGCTTAATTAGTTAAATCGTAACACATGTAAGGCATCGCGCTATACAATATAGTTCATTACGTTTACAACCAATGAGAATTAGTTGCACAGTTCAAATGCAAATACCGCCAAAAGTAGGTGCATGTTCAATAATTATGTTATTCCTACTTAAAATGGCTTCAATTCAAATGATATACAGGGGAGGTTTAAAAATATTTACTTCACTCAAGGGTACAGCAATATTATTACGAAATATAGGTACAGCAAACGTTATACTTAAAAGGAAGTTAATTAACACAGAAACAAAAATATAAAGATGTAGGCTTCCTATTCTAAAAAAAATAATTTGAAATTTTTGCTACCGTATAAATTATTTTAATAACCTCATATTTGTTTCAATTATACAGGGTGTTTCTTAATAACATGGCTAATACTTAAGGAGGTTATTCTTGGATCCATTTTCAGAAAAATCTTCATATGAACATATTATGTCCTAAACGTCTTAACTTTTGAGATGCAGCAGAGTGTTAAAGATTTTCATTTTGTATTTAAAATTTGACTTAAACATGTGGCAACTAGACTAGGTAGGCAACTGTTAAATCTGTTTATGTTTACCTCAACAACTTTTCACACTATACAAAGCCCAGATTCGACCATCACTAGAATACTGCTCTCATGTCTGGAGCTCTGCACCCAAACATACTCTTCGGCTACTGGATTCCATCGAAAGGAGGGCTATTCGTCTGATCGGAGACCACGAGCTGACGAAGAACCTCGACAGCCTAGAACCATAAGTGGTTATATGTGGTTAAGCTTAGTACTCCTCGAACTTCATTATTTAAGAATTCTTTCATCTGGAGGACTTCATCCTTGTGGAACGACCTTCCCGAGGTCGTTTTTCCCAACGAATATAACCTCCAACGATTCAAAACCAACGTGAATCGCTTTTGCGCACACGCACCACTCCCAGAGTGCCCTAAAGGATTTTTCCTATAGTGCTTGTGTTCGATCATAAAAAATAAATAAAAAAAAAATAAAACAAAATCGCCTTACCCACTAGATCCTTTTTAATCTTTGTTAATACCTAATTTCATAACAGAGTGCAAATAATGCAAATTTCTTGTACGAAAACTGTACAGGGTTATCAATTTAGTTTGTCCCACTTTTAAGAGCCTGTAACTTTTTTGTATTTTGAGTTAGCGTAGGTTTGAGTTAGATGTAGCATTTTTAGCCAAGTCATATGTCACACCGAAAAGCAATTATTATTTTTTTTTAAATGGAACACTCTATATATCAGAAGCGCATTAGATGGCGGCTTTCTTCCGATCTCAAAAATATAACATATACAGGGTCCGCAAACGAAGCGTGGACGGAAGATTAAATCGTTATCGAAGAACTTATCAACAATACTAAAACATCTTGAGATATTAGATTAAAAGCGACATGTTTTAAAAATATTTTACATTATACAGGGTGGCCCAAAAAAGTGTGACGGCATAAAGTTATATTCTTTTAAATAGGACACCCAGTATTTTATTGCATTTTTAGGTTCGTATTACTATCGTTTATAAGTGCCTCAAATTTTATTTAATTTGGTTTTGCAGTTTCGGAGAAATAAATTAAAAACTAAAAAAAAAAGTATTGCAGTCCTGAATAAAAAAATCAAAAAAAACAATCCAGAACTATTTTGTAACCTCGGCATTAAGTAAAATTTATAACAAGGGGTCTAGAGATACTATGAATGTAATTGCGTTTATTTATTTTATACAGGGTGTTCATAATAAGCTTTCAAAAACCCCACATATTAAAATAATTTTTCTCAAGTTTTTCAAATGGAACACCCTGTATATTATTTGGCTATTTGACGTAGAATTCATAGACAATTTTTTTTTGTAATACAATCATATAAGTTATATCCAGCCGTTTTCGAAATAATTGTAAATATCATAAATTATGTTGTTTAAATAGAGTTTTTATTGGGAAATTTTGTTATAGGCGACTAGACTAATAATTGTAAACTAAAGTAAATGTTCAAAATAGCTTCCTTTTACTTAATTTAATGATTTTCCTTTACTACAAACAGAACTCTTAATTCATTTTCTTCATTAATAACGGGTTTATTGATTATCATCCTTTTTGTGTACGCAGTGCTTCCTGTTGCTACAAATCTTTGCAACAACTTCTCGAAAGTTTCTGGTCTCGGCTTTCTCTCAATATCTGGATATCAGCATACACTCGGCTCGCGAGGAGGCAATTTCTTGCACATTCACCCATCATATTTACCATTTCTAAAGTTGTAAAATTCGACATTTTGTGTAAGTTAGTACTTAATTTCGACGACTGAACAAATGTAAATAATTTTATTTGGCTGTCATAGTGACAATCTAAACAAAAAAAAAATCATGGCAACTCGCTTAAGAATAAAAAATAAAATTAAATAAATAAAAGTAGCAAAAATGTAGGCTTTTAAAATTTATATAGAAATAACTAAAATACGGTAATCTCTAAAAGTAATGGTAATCTCTATAGTATTACTACTATATAATGATATTCAGTATTATTCTATATTATTACTGGTATTAGAAATTCTCATAAACGGTATACCGAGGGTATATTGGTCACTAGTATCAGTATTATAATACTTACAATCCAGCCACTAACTGTTATTAAAATATCTTTATATTGGGTATAAAACGAATAACCGCTGCTGTAATATAATTAGTACCTCCAACTATTATAGATTATAACTACTATTAGAAGTAAGTTATTGCCACTATAACAACAGTTTAGAAAAGCGAGATTATTACAGTAGCCAACTGTCGCGCTGTCCAAATACGTATGTGGAAATCCAATAACTGATATAATATTTTTTATACCAGGTTGGAATTTTTTCTCAGTGTTGGCTAAAAATGCTACATCTTGTTGTTTGAATTAACGCGCTAACTCAAAATACAAAAAAGTTACAGGCTCTTAAATGTGGGACAAATTAAATTGATAACCATGTACTTCAAAAATCATACGACATTTGTTCAGAAGGGAATTTCAAAAATAATTTCTATTTAAAAAAAAGAAGTGGCATACCATTCTTTTCTTCAGCAATACCGAGGGCAATTGCCACACGAACGCCACTGGTCGGATTTAAAAAACATGTTATACATCACAAAATGCCTCTTGATGAGAAGAAAGCGTGTACAAAATTTCACAACAATATCTAGAGCAGTATCACAGATATTAATAAAAAGGAGATTTTTTGAAGATCTTTAACACCCTATATCTGAAACGTTTAGGACATAATATGTTCATATGAAGTTTTTCCTGAAAATGGAACCAAGAGTAACCAACCTCCTTAAATATTAGCATGTTATTAAGATATTTACGCAAATTTAAAATATTATTTTGAACAATGTAAATACTGACGAGGCTGCGCAAACTAATAAAGTGTTCGTTAAACTACAAAATCAATATTTTAAATTCAAAATTTCAGGTGTATGAAAGCTATACCCACGCTATAAAAATAATTTATTAAATTGAGAAAAATAATTCCAAACATGTTTATCATTTATAATATTGTCAACTTTATTTTAATGTTATTCAGGACATTTAATTTATAAAACTATAAATCAAATAAATTGAACCTTCGGGAACGCATGCATGTTTATATAAATGATAAGCTATTAGCTAAATTTTAGTTGCAGTATAAACATAATTAGTTTTGTAGATTCTTCACAAATTACACTGCCCGACAATAAATCCCGGACAAAGATAATGTTGGTATTTTTTATAGTCCTGTAACTTTTTTAATTGTTGTCCGTTCTTGGTGAACTTCTTAGCAAAGTATAGACTTGTGCCTTGTGATGATAGCTTGAATTTTATTTTCCAAAGAATAATCACCCAGATAGCACACCGCGTTTTTAAGACGTCCATATTATGGCTATTTTTAGCCTGAACGTCTTTGGCGTACTTTGGACGTAAAAAACACATTTTAAAGATGTCACTACATCGGCGTATTTAAGACGTCTTAGTTTAGACGTCTTTACTACGTCAAAAAGTGGACGACGATAGAACCTATGTTTTTTTCATAAAAAATATAACTTTAATTATGAAGCATTAAATTTAATATAATTTGTGTTTTTGCGAGGCCATCGTTTTGTACTTTTTTCTACGTTATTGGCTTGTCTTGCAATAAATATAAAAAGTGTTTCATAAAACATTTATTATACAGGCCGCAACAATAACCGGTATTGCCAGATGTACTAACTAGAGGTGGTTATATTATATATAAGGGTTTTTGTTTATATCAATTCTCTAAAAAATAAAATACTCATTTTTTATTTGGAAGTCAAAAATATACAAATAACAGCGGTACACCGATCTTTATTTGCATAAAGAACTAAGTAAATGTGACAATGTTGGATTGCGGTGCGGTGCTTATCCATTAAAATGGCGTAAACGTCATTAGCGAATTGGCGTTCGACGAGATTTCTAAACTACGCTTGTGATTGTGAATTGAGTTTATTATATTTTCTTTGGAGCTTATAATTCTGTTTGACAAAGATCCAGGTAAGTTAATTTTTATTAATTAGTACACTTGCTATAGTAAACATGAGTGTAAGGGACATCCATAAATATTTTGTGCAGTATTGTTGGTAGTGAATTACTAGTGATGTGATTGATATGATAGTTATATATCAGGGAAATGAAAAAACAAAAGATGCTAATTTATTGGTTACTGATTTTGTTTCTGATGCTATTAGTGTAATAAATAATGGTGTTTATGTTAATAATTTGCATGATGTGAGAATTAAGGGTTTTATTTGTGATGTACCAGCTAAATCTTTTGTAAGATGTATGATTTATAATACTTTTAGAGTCTGCTGAGATAGCTAATATAGCGTCAAGCCAGAAGGACACGGAGGTGTCTATTTACGCATGGTTACGACGGGCTAACGATAGGGAAAAAAGCGGTTTAAATAATATACTCATGTAAACAAAAAATGGAATGAATAAAAATGAAGATATAGTGAGATCGCCAAGAACTGCAATTTTTTTTAAGTGTCAAAGAAATTCACAACCTGTATACTATACCTATAATGCCGAAAACACAACGTAACGGAACGTCTTTAAAATGTCGTAAAACGATGTTTTAAAGACGTACAATTTTGTAACAATGTTTGTACATCTTTAAGACACCTTTAAGATGTATTTAGGATATTAGCCGATTTTTTAAAGACGTCCTAAACATCTTTCGCCAATCTCTTTAAGACGACTTAGAGACGTGTTTGTGCTATTTGGGCATGCATTGATCAATATACAGGCAGAAAGAAAAGTAACTTTTTTACGCTTAATTTCTTAACGCCCTGTAGACAAATTGAGCTGTAGAATTTAGCTTCATTATATTTTTAAGTGTTCTTGAAGTCTTAACACAATGTTTTTTGGTTCACGTCATTATCTATTTTTTAACAGAACGTATGGCAGTTTTTCAATTTTATTCACAATTCAGAACATAACATTGTTTGTAAATATTTATGTCTAAATTTTATGTTGGTAATACTATCAAATTATTATTTTATCAAAGTGGCCTTTGATAAATCCGTGTCAGTCATTGTGTAGCGAAAATTCAAAAACTTTCATAAAAATTAAACACCACAAACCAAAATGATTTTAATTTAAAGGCTTTAAAGGATTTAATTGTTGAATATTATAGTACTGTGTTCAGAGTTACAATAAACTGACAGGTGTGAGGCAGGTTTGTTCATAAAATGCTTACATACATACTTCAAGTTCGATAACGAAATAGCTATAAAGTTAGATAAACAAATGAAATAAGGCGTAGGAAACAACCGGATATAGTCATGGACGGACACGCAATCCCACTGGCTTCATCTATTAATTTGCTGGACGTCAATCTGGGAGGAAATATATCTTGGCATAACCACGAACTGAACCAGAAAGTTGTACACACCTCAACAACTTTTTGACACTATACAAGGCCCAGATTCGACCATCACTAGAATGCTGCTCTCATGTCTGGAGCTCTGTAGCCAAACATACTCTTCGGCTACTGGATTCCATCGAAAGGAGGGCCATTCGTCTGATTGGAGACAACGAGCTGGCCAAGAACCTCGACAGCCTAGAACAGCGTTTCTCAAACTTTTTTAACCACGGACCCCTTTTGATACTAGAATTTTGTTGTAGACCCCCAACCGCTCACTACATTAGTACATAATTAATTCTGGGATAGGAAGTCATGCCTAACTAATTATCTTTAGTGTCTGTTTGAAGGTTGTAGACAATGGTGTTTCTTGAATAATAGAAAAGTTTTGGATTTGCATTGTCTTTATTTGTTATATATCACAACGTTTCAACTGGTAAGTATCTCCAGTCGTCTTCAGGTGAATACTAAATAAGAAAAGTAACTACAGGTCTATTTATACTAGCTATGTGCACTGAAGCATAATTGAGATGGGTGCAGTCGTGCGTTCAGTTTTGCGCGATATTAGTAATTCTAAGCTTACATCTACTTAACAAGGGCTTCCAGATATTTCTTAAATCTAATGAAGGTTTACTAAAACAGCCAGGGTTCTGGTTCTGGAAACACTACGGCCACTGGAAATAAGGATTAAAGAACACATAAACAACACTCAAAAAGAAGAAACGGAAAAATCTGGTGCAGCTGACCATGCCTGGACACACGGCCATCACATCAGGTGGACAGAAGCCGAAATCCTGCTCAAAGAACCACACTGGAGGAAGAGGAAGTTCAAGGAAGCTGCTACCATACACCAGAACCCTGGGTGTTTTAGTAAACCTTCATTAGATTTAAGAAATATCTGGAAGCCCTTGTTAAGTAGATGTAAGCTTAGAATTACTAATATCGCGCAAAACTGAACGCACGACTGCACCCATCTCAATTATGCTTCAGTGCACATAGACCTGTAGTTACTTTTCTTATTTAGTATTCACCTGAAGACGACTGGAGATACTTACCAGTTGAAACGTTGTGATATATAACAAATAAAGACAATGCAAGTCCAAAACTTTTCTATTATTTAATTATCTTTAGTTAAAAATAATTTTTATTCGAATCTTATTATTTTTCACAAATCAAAAATAAGCAAAAATCTGAATAATTTTTCACTGGCTGCAGCAAATGTACTTAGTGAGATGGACAGTTCTCCTTTCTTCTTCTTCCACGCAGCTATGTTATATTGGGCTTAATTTGAAGAAAGCTGCAGCCTTATATATCTGGTTCGGCATTAAGTCGACTACGATATTTTGTTTTTGTGACATTTTATTCCCACTTAGCTATTCGCGGACCCCTAAGTAACTGCTCGCGGACCCCAGTTTGAGAAACGCTGGCCTAGAACATCAAAGACAGGTTGGGGATTTGACTCTCTTTTACAGATATTTTCATGGAAAGTGCTCGGCTGACCTTGCCCTATTAATTTAAGAATTCTTTCATCTGGAGGACTTCATCCTTATGGAACGACCTTCCCGAGGTCTTTTTCCCAACGAATATAACCTCCAACGATTCAAAACCAACCTGAATCGCTTTTTGCGCACACGTACCACTCCGAGAGTGCCCTAAAGGATTTTTCCTATAGTGCTTGTGTCGGATCATAAAAAAAAGCTTTGATGTGGAACCGAAATAGAGAAAAACAATTACGACGGTAACATGATTTTTAAATCAATCTACTTACCACCTACTTCTCGGAAGTAAGAACCTGTATGTCGACTTACTAACCAACGCATTATACCGCGCAGAGAGGCGTGGCTAATAACTCTCGCGAACACGTCACAGATGCAACGAGCTGCTCGGCCACGTCCCGTATATTTTCATCGGATATTTTAAAAGTTTTCTGTTATTTTTCCTTGTTTTAGTGGTATTTCAGCGTAAGTGGCTATCCATACCTCATATTTGTAAATGAAGAGCGGTGTCCTGAAACAATACCTAATATTGTTACATTTCAACTATATTTTATAAAAATATGACATGTTTCGCTACCACTCAATCTTAGTCATATCACAATGATCAATCAACAATGAAACAAACTGTACAATAATAAAGTTTTATTTCTCAAATCTCATGTGTGGAAATAACAAGTACAGCGTCGTCAAGTAAAAACCTCGTCAGAATTTTTGCATAGAACGTCATACTTATAATATTGTAAAGATTAAAATTACAATCATCCTGTTAATAGTCAATCAAAAAACAATCGCACATTTAGGAAAAACTTAATGTTTTAAGTCTTAAAATATTAGAACATCAGTCCCTTATGCCGCGTCCACACCAAATCAACAAAACAGTATCACAACATACTAGCAACTTTCTGGAAACAAAACGAAACGAAAACGAGACAATGTTAAAAGTCTATGTAGTACAACGAATACTTATAACCAGGAAGAAGACAAACTGCCTTGTTAAAAAATCCAAGCAGGCATGATACGGCTGCATCCATTATGCCTGGCTGGCATCAGCTGATAGAGCGCACGTGCTTTTCCAATGTCACTTTTGTCCAAATTTTTATTACTGTCAATATTTTAAAGTGACACTTAAGCAAAAAAACATTAAAAACCCTTTCATTTGATTTACTAAGTAGTGAAAATCAAATATTAGGATTCTGACATAGGATTTCAGCTGTAAATATGGCTTTAAAATTGTCCTTACATACTTTTATATTATTATTGAACTAGTAACGAAACTAGAAATTAAGAATTCAGAGATTGAAGGTTGTAATTAGTTTTTATTAAAAAATACGAATTAAATCATAATTTACATAAAATATTTTAACATCCACACCAAACATCCAAACAAAACAAATCAAAGTAAATACAATACTATATGTACACCTACTAACCAAGTAAATATCAACCATCATTATCATTATGGGCTTACATTTTTTTTGTTTCGTAGCATACTCCTGGCAACATTAGTGATCGAAGTCCTCTTTGATGTTCAGTCATTATGGGATTCGCAATTAAACTAGAAACAATTATTATAATTATATTGAATCGAACAAACTCGAACAAACCCTCCTGTAAAACTTTTCAAATGCTAGTTGGTCCTCTTCATGAGGTAGGTGACAACATGATGATATATTGTGGCCTAGGCAATAAGAATTCTAGGCCACTGCTTATAATAATCAACAATCAAAAAAAAAATCTTACAATAGTAATTTATAATAAAATTCTGACTACGGGTTAATATAACTTAGCTGTAAATATTATGTTGTAGCTTTTGACTTGTAGACTTGTAGATTGTAAAATTTAAGTAAAATTCTTTAAAATGTGTTTGTTGCTAGTTTGCGCGACAAGTTTTGGACATAATGGGACAATTTTATAATGTAAAATAACAATAACGAATAAAAATTACTAAAAAAATATTTCAATAATAAATTACTTACCTGCCACAAAACGAAAAGGTCCGTTTTCGTGAAAAGAATAGAATATTAAAAATTATTTTAGAATTTAATGACGCTTCCTCCACCATTTTCAATCACATTATAAATCAGATGTTGCTTGATTTTATTCCATTCCAGACGAAGGATGTTCGGTTCTGAAATAATTTAAGAACGTTTGCTGCTCGCATTCTATGCCTGTCTCTGTCTGCATCAACCTTCCCCGCTTCATTAAATGGTGACAAATAAGGCATAGATCAAATCGAACAAACCCGAATAAATACACTCACGTTTTTGACTTTCAGATATAGCTACGTAAGTCTGATATTGACACAGAACGATTGACACAAAAGTATAAACGTATAGAGTAACCTGCCTGGCTGTGACGTCACTTGCACGGCCTACTTATATGCTTCGATCTCCGCCATAAGCGGTATCAGCGGGCTGATGTAGTAACTATGCAATTTTAGTTCTGTGTTTTACCAACAAAAGAAAAACAAAACAGCATCACAATGTTTTTCAGCAATGTAACAACAAATCGGGGGGCGAGTAATGACCTTTTTTTGGATTTTATGAATTAAAAACTATTGATTACATGTTGATAGTCAGTGAATCACTGACCTATATCTATGGATAGCCAAACTCTAGAAGCAAAAGTGGCTAAATTTATGGTCTCGCGCATGTAAATAAAGCTGATCGTCAGGGGTCATGCGCAATGCCGACTGGTAAACTTCGCCCTTAATGAAAATGAATATACGGCGCATTAAGACCTTCTTTAATGGGAAATAAACAATATATTTTCTCGCATCAAAGAAGGCCTTGTGGCCATCACTGAAAAGCCACTTTTAACATCTTTACATCCTGTAGTGGCTTGCCCTATCTCTATATTTATCTCAAACACAACCCCCAAAGTTTGATTAGGGTAAATCACTGCAGATCAAGTTTGCCTAATTTTTCTATTACCTTATTGGATGCTGCTACGATCCTTGTCTGCCATGAAAACACGCTTCAATCCTTTTGAAATTATATTCCACTTTTTGTGAACTAGTACAGTTAATTTAGAAAATATTATAGCAACCCATCCAAATTCATAGGCAATTGTTTATAACAAACACAGTTGTGAAACTCATTGTATTTCGAAACAAAACGCTCACTTTTATCAAAAACTAATTATTTTTAATAAACTGGTGAATTTACTTTAATTTCATCCGAGGTGCGGATCGCGGTGCTAACTATATTTTGTATCTCATGACTTCAAACTGATATCTGAAAACTAAAACGATTAACTGAAAACTAACTGAACACTAACTCCAAAATGGTTTCGCGGGAGGTATTTATAATAACGCTAAACATGACGTATTTTGTTTGTCAAGGCGAGATCTTTCTCGAATCCTTCTATGATATTTTCCAGAGTTTTAAAAACTTTCCTATAAACAAAACCTTAGAGTGACGTGTCCTATGGGTACAAGGGTACTGTAAATAAAATCTCAACTGCCTACGTGAGAAAAGTCTTGGGTAAACTTTGGTTCTAGAATATTTCGCAGTTCTTAAAATGTCATATGAAGGTTAAAAACAACCCATATTTTCATGATCTAGCCCTGATAGTACTTTTCCAATTTCTGTAAATAGAAATAAGTAAATAAAATCCAAATTGCTTACGTGCGAAAGTCTTGGCTCCACTTGGTTCTAGAACTTTTTATTGAATTAAATACGCAGAAAATTATTATTGGAAAGGTTTCGTGACATCACATGCACCCATCAAAACATCCAAAGGAAACATTTTAAATTTAGTTTTAAGTTATCGGTGTATGTGAGCACTTGTGTTTTGAAAATGATTTTGAAAAATCATCCCTATTTTTATTCCAAAATAAGGTACAAAATTTTTATTATAATTGAAAGATATGAGTTTCATTTAATTTAGTTCCTGCTTTTATTTTCCAATAAATAATTCTTACAATTCATTTTTAAAATAACTTTTCTTTTTAAATATTTTCTTAAACCTTTTTAGAAAATCTTATTTATTTTATTTTGATAATTTAAATAAAATATTTTATTTTTGCTTATGATGCAACAAATTTAATTTATTTAGAAACTTTTCAAAATATTTTTGGAAACGAAAACTCTTTATGTTGAAACTTCAAAATATTTTTGAAAAATAAAATTCATGTTAAGACTTCAAAATATTTTTGAAAAATAAAATTTATTTTGAGACTTCAAAATATTTTTGAAAATTAAAAGTTATGTTAGGACTTCAAAAATCTTTTGCTAAAAAAATATTTTTATTTTAAATTACGGCTACGCACCACAATCCCTATGACTCATTTCAGTTCTGGACGGTCGTCGTTGGTTTACTTCGTTGGTTGGCAACCAAACCGTCACCAATACCAGCGGGGTTGCCTATATGACGGCTACAACATTGGGCACACGACAACCGACGAGCAACCTTTAAAAATATGACCGGTAAACCGTTCGCACCATCTAATTTTTCACTCATAAAATTGAACTTTTTACTGCACATCCCATAAGTTGTACGTATCCATAGTTATAGGTCGGTGGCTCTATCTGTCAGTTCTACTGGTCCGTTTCTGTATTTGTTTTAGTGTATGTACACACCTCACCGATATTGTTGCCGGAAATGGAAACAAAACAAACATATTTACCGCTCCGCGACGGGAAGACGATAAGTTGATACAACCCAAAACATAAAAGTTGTAAATGCGATTTAATTGTTGAAAAACATTTTGTTGCTGTTTTTTTTATTTTGATGATTTCGTGTGGACCTGGCAGAAGATAATAAAAATCAAAGAAAAAGTCTATTTTCTCCAAGAGACCTGTTTGGTAACTAACAAGGGGCAAACTCAAAGCTACGGTCTCACAAATTATCTATAGTATATTATTATTTAAAGAAGCGTGGTTACATATTTCGCCCAACTGGGCATCATCAGACCTAAAAAATTTTATTTTATAATATTATTTTTATTTATTTTAAAAGTTTTTGAACAGAAAAAAGATAAAACCACGAAAAAACGTCACTAAGTTACCTTAGAATAAAAATTAACACCACTACACAAAAACCGCACAAACAACCAGCAGTTACATTTAAAAACTATGAGTAAAATAATATAAAATATAAATATTTAATGTTAAAATGTCATCTTACAAAATTGTTTTTTAAAAAATTACAAAAAATTAAAACAGTGGTGAAGGGAATCGTCCGGGATTGGTCAGCATATGATAGCCCATTTTAACAGCGCTCATGTCGACAAAGAAGAAGAAACTGAGGAGCAAAATCCTGACTGTCAGAAAAAGGCTTCAAAATAAAACAACATCTAACTAGAATTAAGGACAAGGTAGACCGTCTCTTGAAGTCTGGGGTGTATTCGTTACAATGTGACGATTGTTCAGTACGTGGGCCAATCAGGTAAAGTCGGTACGGTGTATGAAGTCCGCTAAACAATAAAACTTCTCGAGCCGGGTAGTCGGTGACTCTCAAACAATAAATTATATTTTAGGTATTTTCTAAATAAAATAATTTAAAGTAAATAAAAAATTAGTTTAGGCGAAGAAAAATAATTATTCTTTAGCTTTTATAGTATTTAGGCAAATTAGTTTTACGAATTCTTTTTTTATAAAGTTCTAAAAAAAACCGATGTCGCCATCTTTTTGAAACATTACTGGACAGCTCGCAAAGCACTTTTCTGTTGTTAGTTTCTTTGTATTTGAAGCCTAGCTCTTTTGAAATGATGGACAAACTGGTAGTTCCAATATCGCAAAGTTATTTCTTCTTTATATTTTCAAGAATAGCTTTGAGAGTAACATATTCCTTGGCTTTATACATATCATAAACAATATTCCTAATCGAGATTTTTATCGCATGGGATAAATCAAAGGTTTCAGAATGGAGTCAAACCCTCTAATATGGTCTGTTCAATTCCTCTTCACTCTTTTTTCGAAGTCTTCTTAAGGTTTTATCTGAAATGCCGCAAGCATCAGACGTTCGTTTTTGAACTGCTAAAACAGACACTAACGGGCACGAGTTATCTTTTCCTAAGTAAAATAACGTGGCACTTGAAATACCAAACGACGTTTACCTGGAGATAAACACCTTCTAGGCGTTGTAAACATTTTCCATAACTTTGCTTTATAACTGCTTTTAATTCACACACAATGACAAACAAACTAAAAGCAAAAAACATAACTACTTATTTGAAATAGAACATACCATCCTGCACTTGAGCAAATTTTAATTATTTCTTGGAAAATAGTGATTATTATATAGATTTAACTATAATGATCCCAAAATAACTAAATTCTAGGAAAAAGTACCTGAGAACATCTCAACTTATTGACGCAAAATGGTTTTTATTTGATAAATAAAAAAACTATGAGCGAAAAATAAACAAAATAAAAATATTTATCGCGGTGGTACATAATTCTAAGATAATTTTGTTTTGGAATCGCTGATTTTGCACGGCTGACTACAGTGAACCAGTGGAATGTTCGGTACGATCAAGTATAGCGAAGGTATTGTTAACTTAACCGTCTTACTGTTTAACAACCTTTAATGATTTAATCCGATATCGGACTTCATAAAACGAACCGACTTTAGAAAAATATCCACTAGAGTTCATGAACACCTTCCTTAGTTTATTTCACAAATATCGAAAAACGGATATAAATAAAACTAAATCAGTCTTCGCGAACCATTTGTTGGAGTCGGGACATACTTTTTCCACATCTGAAAATGTAAACATTTTACATGATTACCAAAATGGTAAAAAGTTGGATTTACTTGAAAAACTGGAAATAACTAAAGCCAAGAAGAGCCCTGTTCGGTCTTGTGTCAATGAAGTGTTCAATTTTGAGCCCCATTTCATTTTTAATAACATAATTGATTAATGTTTGTTTGTAACCACTATTTTATTTTGCCGCCTTTTTCTGACAGTCAGGATTTTGCTTCTCGGTTTCTTCTTCTTCGTCGACATAAGCGCTGTTAAAATGGGCTATCATATCTCGGACGATTCCCTTCACCACTGTTTTAATTTTTTGTTATTTTTTAAAAAAACAATTTATTAGGATGACATTGTAACATTCGATATTTATATTTTATATTATTTTACTCATAGTTTTTAAATATAACTGCTTTTTGTTTGTGCGGTTTTGTTTTGTGGTGTTAATTTTTATTCTAAGGTAACTTGGGACGTTTTTTCGTGATTATATATTTTTTCGGTTAAAAATTTTTTTTAAATAAATAAAAAAATTTAGGTCTGATGATGCCCAGTTGGACGAAAACATGTAACCACGCTTCTTTAAATATACTATCGATAATTTATGAGACCATGACTTTAAGTTTGCCCCTGGTTAGAAGATAATAAGTTGCTAAAACCCAAAACAAAACATAAAGTTGGTAAAATGTTCCTAAATTGCTGAAAACCATTGTGTTGCTGTTTTGTGGGTTTGGTGTGGACGCGGCATTATTACTCACCATGCTTTTTTTAAATCGACGATAATACATTATTTTCAATAACTTTTTAAATTTTTTGACTGTAATAATTGAGCACTTGCAGAAAGTTCTGATATAAAATCGTCGGAAGAGAATAATTAATGATAACAGGAACTTGAAACTTTATCTCAATGGCTACTTTGAAAACAGACATTTTGGAACAAAATTGTTAAAATAGCTATTACAGACTTTTTCTGCTGATTTTGCTCAATTCAACCAAAAACTTTTAGGGATTACGTCTTTCTTTTTCATTTTCTTTTAGGCGCAAAACTGAAAAAATTAAATAACTTTTTTATCAAATAAATCTACAGGGTGCCCCACTTATAGTGGAAACAAGTTTATATTTTCGATATTTCTGAATTGACTGTTTTGAATTTTGGTTTGGTTGCGACTCAGATCCGGATCTTGATTGTTATCGAGACGGGACAAAAACTTAAAACTGTCGCCCTCGCTTATCCTCCATCCCTTGTTGTTCTTAGTAGTTTGAAAAAAAACTTCGCGTCCTTGCTCCCGCGCATTTCGATTAGATCGGGGGCTATATACAGGATGTCCCAAAACTAATAGTTCACAGTAAAACTGCAGATTCTTTGGGTAAAAATATTGCGATTTGGTCAAACGTTGCTTGCTCAAAAGTTGATAATAACCGAGTTGTGTATATACAAGTGAAAATTTTATTTCCTATAATTTCCTGATTAAGTTGCCTTTTTAACAACGTTTTTGTACACAACACACATATTGAAATACCTAATACCTTATTATGTTATTAAGTTAATTAGGAAGTTACAAAATGAAACTTTCACACGGACACTCTGTATTTCGGTTATTATCAACTTTTGACCTAAGTAAAGTTTGGCTAAATAACAGTATTTTTACCCAAAGAATCTGCAATTTTACTGTGTAGGTACTATTAAAATTGGAATACTCTGTATAAGTTGCGGTCCGGGGCATGGGGCCTTGACCGCCCTCCGCCCGCACTCCCCGCTAGATCCGGGGCGAACTTTTCTATTGCTTACAATGTTAGTTAATTTATTACCATACAGATTTATAGGGGTTTTAAAATAATAATGAGAAGTAATGAAATGGTTTGCCGTTATTAAAATTGGTTCGTAGCAAAAAATAGTCATTAAATCATTTGATCAAAATAAAAAAATTTTGCTTGCAATAAATAAAAAATCGGGCTGCAACACTTGTTCTGCAAAAAATGCTACAAACTGTCAACAATTTAACCGATATCAGTCCGCTTGTAATATCATCTGTTCGCTTAATTAACAGTCGAGCAGTGGCGAATTTCACAGGTGGGCAAAAGCGCGCTTGCCCACTGGGCCCCCCCGACGAAAGGCTTTCAGGGGGCCCCTCTTGCTGAAAGTTACACCATCGATTTCTTTTTTTTCTTTTTTTGTTGAAAAAATGTTTCGGTGAGTCCCTTGTGGACAGCACAAGTTCAATTTTCATTCAGGGCCCCCTGTTATCAGAATAATTGCAATGCTTGATAACTATCGTAAATTAAATATAAAATCAAATAACTTTTGTAATCAATCAGTTATTTAAAACGTCTACGATTTTCTCAAAGTTTGTCGAATATTTCTGACTTATCAAGGTTTGATGAGATAAACTCACTTTTCGGATTTCCCAAACCTGAATCCTTCAAAAACATGGAAGAGGAAGAATTTGAAAAAAATGTGTGCAATTTGATGGAGAAATATCCAACTTTTTTTACAACTGCCCTGAAGTATGAGTTAATCAGTTTTGCGGATATATATTTCTCAGAAGAACAAGATTCTACCAAGCATAGTCCATTGCAATATTCGAACTTCATCGTTGAAAAAAATTTGATCAGCAGTTTCCCGGAGTGCTGCAGTTTATTGCGTTTATTCTTTACCCTTCCCGTCAGCACTGCCAGCGCCGAACGAACAATGAGTTCATTGAAGAGCGTCAAAGATCGTCAACGTTCTACAATGAGTGCAGAAGCATTGGACGATTTCAGCATACTTTTCGTCGAACAGCAAGTCGGCAATCAAATTGATCTGGATGCAACCATCGAAGTTTTCGCGGAGAAGAAAGCGAGAAGAGGATTCAAATATTCAAATATATGTAAATTTTCTCGATGTAAAAAAGAATACAACTTTTATAATGCTCGATGAATAAATGAAACATTTTATATTTATTAAATTCTTAAAACATATATCTTTCACTTTCCATGGAACACCTGACACAACCTAATTTTCTAGGGGAGGGGGGGGGGGGGCGGCTGAAGAAATTTTGCCCGCTACCTTTTGGTAGCGGGGGCGGGTTTTCCCTTATTTTCCCAAAGCACTGTCAAATTATGTTGATGCCTTTTCTTGTGTTTTCTTCAGAAGGAAATCGGCTACAAAAGGTGTAGCGGGGGCGGGTTTCCACTTGTTTTCCCAGGACACTGTCACTATTTCACGTTTTATTGCTTTTTTTTATTACCAAAATTAAATATTTTGCTTACCCGCTCTGATTGCTTACCAATATCTGATTAAAAGTGGATCGCTCATAGCAGCTTATATATTTAATTTGCGTACCAAAATAATTTAGAGCACTCTAGTATGACATTAATTACTGACCGATTCAGCAATGTTTGCTGTCCATAAGTTGCTAACCAACTTGCCATTTTGGCTGACCGATTACATTTTTCTGTTCGCAAAAATAAGAATATTTTGCTAACCAAATGATACCCAATAATAATTATAAGAGTAAAGTATCTTTAGCGATTACTTTATTTCAAAACATCTCAGAAGGCGATTTGGCATTTCTCAAAACGAACAAATATAAAATTACAATAAATTGACACAACCAGTGGCGTACACACGCCATTGCTTTTAACGTATTTTTTAGATAAAGCAGTTAAACTGTCAAAAAATTGGTTGTATGTTGGCCACTGTTTGTGTCAATTATTAAAATTTTGTATTTAGTCATTTTGATGGATACCAATTCGATTAGTGATATTAGTTTTGAAATGAAATAATCTCTAAAGGTACTTTACTCTTATAATTATTATTTTTAACCCCCTGTTAATTCGTAAGCCAATAAGTTAACTCAAATTTTAAGCAATATAAAAGAGCGATCAGGGGTCATACGTAACGATCCGAAAATTCAAAATAATCAATTTACAATTCAGAAATACCGAAAATATAAGCTTGTTTCCATTATAAGTGGGACGCCCTGTATAATCTACAATCCCGTTAATTCTTATTTTCTTATTTCAGAAACCACATTGATTGACGACTAGGAACAAGTCAACCTAGTTGCTAAAGAAGAAAGGAAGAACTTAATATAAACAATATACCTACTACTGTACATTTGTGACATCAATCCAGTTACATTTAAATCCGTTTGTGAGAAATAATAGTTGTTAAATTAATAATTAATTCAAGATAGTAAGATATTATTTAAAATGATATTGTTAACGCATAAGCACTATTTAAAAATTCGCATTTATAAGAGAATTGATGGAAGTCAAATAGAAGATGACATGTTCGAAGACATTTTAAGACTTTCGTGTTTTAATGGTTAATTTTGTGCTCGTATCGCGTCCGCTTAGGAATAATAAATAGAGATGAATTACAGTGACATGAAGAGTGACATTCTTCTTCTAGATTACTTGGAAAGAAAATTCAGGGAAGGATTGGTCCTTACCAACAATATTTCGTCTGAGGTAAGAAATATTTATATTTCTATAAATCGATATTTTTTCGAATTACTCCAGTTCTATTGGATTGTTACCATGGAGGGTAGGTTTGATTTCTTCCATTTTATATGTTTTTTGAGATGCTCAATTCGAATCTGATGATTTCTACTAAAACTTCGTGATGCAACATTGAAAAAAATCAAAAATAAATCATTTCTTGGCGGTTTTTTGCATATAACTAGAACACTATCAACTTATAACCGATCTATTCAAAATAAAAGTACAGGGTGTCCCATTTTCGACACTTTTATAGAATATCTCCGTAATTGTTAGTGCTATGTAGGTGTCATGATCTATTTTTGGGTCAAACTTAAAATGGTAAAATCAAAATTCGAAAATTTTCGCTCGCTTAAGAGATACGGGGAAAAATCAAAAATTTGACAGTTATCGGACCTAACCTCATTTTTTTAACTGGAACACCCTATATATTTTAATCTAAAAATATAACATTTTAAATTATCTTTTCAAATATATAACACACCATGGATCATATTGCTTTCCTAGGCGATTTATTTAAACTTTATGACTTTAAATGACAGTAGACCATGAGACAAAAGCTAATATCATAGAAACAACTATGTTGACATTCTAGTTGTTATTAACATTTAACGTCAATTTAATTTTTACATATTCATTTGTGATAATGACTGATCAACATTTTGAAAAATTTAATATGATATCAGTTTATATTGTTTTACCTTAATCTGAATCTTTTATTTCGCTTCAAAGTAATAAAGTTTAAATAAATCGACTAGGAAACCAATATCATCCATGGTGTATTATATATTTGAAAAGAGAATTTAAAATGCTATCTTTGTAGATTAAAATATACAGGGTGTTCCAATTAAAAAATAAAGTTAAGTCCGATAACTTTTTTACCTGACCCCGTATACTTATTCTGAAAACGATAGATTATTCAACAATCATCATAAAGAAACTTCTGTATAAAATATTTTATGTATATCTCTTTTAACTACGAAAAGATATGGTAATTTTGAAATTGTCAATTTTTTGATTTTCCCCCGTATCCCTTTAGCAAGTGAACATTTTCCAATTTTGATTTTACCATTTTAAGTTTGACCCAAAAAGAGCACATGACACCTATATTACTTCCTTTTATAGCACTAACAATTACGGAGTTACCCTATAAAAGTGTCGAAAATGCGACATACAATTTCCTACAAATTTAATTATTAATTCGGATTCAAGCGAGAGTTGAACTTTTGCGTATTTCGGCTGTCTCGGCAAAAATAGTGAACCGAGGTGCGCCTAGCTCCGAGGTGAAACATTTCTCGAGGCAGGAATGAAACTTTTCACCGAAGTTTGTATGCTATTTTATTTACCGCCATACATTTTAAATGCAAATGATGTTTTTTGTGACAAATAAAACTATGTGAGAAATTAACAAAGAAGATCCATGTATAACCACAAGATTAGCCACCATACACAAATAAAAAAACGTCAAGTTGTCAAATCATTATGGTTATTCAATGAATGTTGAAGTGACATTTTTCAGGGTAGAAAACGATTCCACCCGGGTACTTTCCATCTAGACAAATGTTAATGTTAAAAATATATTCCTTTCAAACTTTAAAAAGTCTGAAATGTCGACATTACATACACGGTTGTAAATCAACACTTTTTCAACCAAAAAACTCTATTTATTATTATACCTATTATTTTTTAACTTTTCAACACGAAATTTTGTTAGCAAACCTCAGATTCGGATTCAGCACCTCGACCACCATATAAAATGGAAGAAATCAAAACTACCTCAAAACTTTCCGAAAAGGGTCTCTTGTGAGAAAAAGAACATTTAACACACGTACTCAGAAAATACTATTTTCGCATTAATTATTACCTATATTTTTTCTTGCCGATAAAAAACTAGGACAGCAAAATTTCTTATTTTCTCCTTGACTATTAGGAATTATTTACTGTCGAGTCTGGTACCAGTCAAATGTCATATACAAATTTTTACATGTCAACATAGATTGTCACTTTATCATTAATTTGTCAAGCACATTTTTTTTAAATATGCCACAATTATCCCCTCAGCAAGAGGCTATTACCTACACTCGGTTACGGTTTTGTTCGGGTTTGTTTGAGTCAA
Source organism: Barypeithes pellucidus (assembly GCA_963991005.1). Lineage (NCBI taxonomy): Eukaryota > Metazoa > Arthropoda > Insecta > Coleoptera > Curculionidae > Barypeithes > Barypeithes pellucidus. The sequence continues at coordinate 41,862,357 of OZ022559.1, forward strand.
CAGAATTACCGTGTTGTTGGCAAAATAAAAAATAGCAAACCATCGAACTATTATAAGGAGCAATTTCAGGTTCTCCTAGAATGTTTGCCAAAGATGAAAATAGAAGAATACTAATTATCAAAAAGTTATAAACAGGAATGTTCTATGACTACATATTAAAAAAAAATTGTTCCTACGACAAATTTTGATTATATATATTTTTACTTTCTGTTAAATTTATTTTATTATTCAGTTTTATTTTCATTTTTTGGCAACATTAAATATACCTACTTGAAATAAAGAATTTGACTTTTTCTTAATAAAAAATGCGTAATACACTTATAGTGGAGTCCTTCCGGTATTCGAAACTCCCTCGACGAAATCGAGTAGTTTTTTTCCCCAATCGATACAGTAGGATCCCCTCGACATTCTGAAATGATTTGTGCATGGCGCCGCATGAGGGAGGAGGGGGGCACGCCCCATAAATCTAACCTACAGCGGGAAATTGAAAATAACTCAGCCGGTTTTGATGCTACAAAAAAAATGTGGTAAGGAAAATTGCAGAGCTTGACAGAGCGCGTAAGCTCGAAAAACCCCGATCCCGATATCTCAATGAGTTCGCAAATTAACGCGATTTTCAACTGCAATTAACGGGTGATACAGAGTACTTTGATGGGCCGGAGGCTGAGGTTGGTGGGGCAATTAGGAGGGAAGTAAGAGGGATTGGAATTTTTTTACATAAATGCTAATAAGTAGTTTATTAATCGAGCTATGGGGATCAGGCCGGATTCAATTTGTTCATTTTTGTATCAGCTACGAGGTGGGATTGGCGAAAAATTATTATTTTCCCAAATGCGCGCTGGGCGCGGCATACAAGAAGAAATTGCCATCTCCGAAAATACTTTAGATATTATGTTTAATTTTGGTATGTGTTAATATTATATAGAACCTCAAATTTTAGTTAGAAAAGTTATTCAATTGTTCCACCAGTGGCGTCGCTGCAAACATGTCCGTTGATATTTTGTACAAAAAAGATGGTACGGCACTGATATTTTTCCATGTGGATATTTTTTTGATTGGCCTGTTCAATTCTCCATAAAAACGATTTCTTGAGTTTTTCTCGTCAGACGCATCGTTCTTGATTAACACCACTAAATTCATATTGAAACTCATTATTTTTAACATTGATAAAATAATTAATGATGATTTTTTTTTATAAAAATTGTTGGAGTGGGCAATTCGATACGAAGACGGGCGGAAACATGCCTTTTAATTTTTATTTTCGCAAATGAAATGAAAAAAAATTATCTTTAATTATTTTATCAATGTTAAAAATAATGAGTTTCAATATGAATTTAGTGGTTTTAATCAAGAACGGTGCGTCTGACGAGAAAACTCAAGAGACCGCTTTCATGGAGAATTGCATAAGTAAATCAGTATATCCACATGGAAAAATATCAGTGGCGTACCATCTTTTTTGTAAAAAATATTAAAGGACATGTTTGCAGCGACGCCACTGATGGAACAATTGAATTATTTTTCTAACTAATTTGAGGCTCTATATCCTATTAATACATACCATAATTAAACATAATATCTAACGTATTTTCGGAGATGGCCATTTCTTGTATGCCGCGCCCAGCGCGAAAATGAACGAACTGAATCCAGCCAGATCCCCGTAGCTCGATTAATAAACTACTTATTAGCATTTATGTAAAAAATTTCCAATCCCCCTTACTCCCCTCCTAATTGCCCCACCAACCCCAGCCTCAGGTCCATCAAAGTACTCGGTTTCACCGTGAAAATCGCGTTAATTCGCGATCTCATTGAGATATCGGGATCGGGTTTGTTCGAGCTTACGCGCTCTGTCAAGCTCTTCAATTTTGCTTTCCACATTTTTTTTTGTAGCATCAAAACCGGCTTAGTTACTTTCAATTTCCGGTTGTAGGTTAAATTTACTGGGCGTGCCCCCCCTCCCCCTCATGCGGCGCCCTGCACAAATCATTTCAGAATGTCGAGGGGATCCTACTGTATCGATTGGGGAAAAAAAATTCTCGATTTCTTCAAGGGATTTTCGAGCCGTTTATCTCGCCAGAACGACTCCACTAATAAACTTCCGCTCAACTTTATAAAACAAGTAACATATTTTGATTCCACCTCGTATCGCAAAATACAAAACTTAAATTATGTAACCTAGGTTACTTTCTAAAAGTTAGGTGTTTTTACCTTTACAGCACTGTCGAGCACCTTCTATAGTCTATGAGATATGTACTTCCGTTCCCAGTTTTGACATTTTGCTGTCCTAGTTTTTTATCGGCACGATTGTACATTCTCTGGGCTAAATAAACAATAGCAATGTTCTGTAGTTATTTTGACTCTATAGTTAGTATATCCAAACTAATATCAGCGAAATTGCACATTCATTGTAAATTACCCGTAATAAACACAGCTCATGTGTGTCCATATTGCCAGCAAGTCTAATAAAAAAAAAAAAGAAATATGGTCATTGTGTAACTGGCCCAGGGAATGTGTATTATATGTTGGCGTTTGTTCAAAAAGCTACACACACATTTGTACGCTAGTCGATATTTCTTCTCTAATCCGAACAAGCTGATGTCAAAAGTGACTGTCTCGACTAAAAGTCAAGTTAACTAATATAGGTAAAGTACGTTTCACGAAATTTGGATACGACTTAATGATTTCCTGGGTCGGTCCCATGGTGTCGACAAGAGCTTGGCAATAAACAAGTGAAGGATGAAGGGACGGACTAAGGAAAATAAGTAATGATATGATTATATTAATGTAATCAAATGAAATAACATTTTTTTTTAAATATTACTAGTCATATTTATTTACATTTATAATGTCATTCTATAGATAGTTATGTTTCGCTATCGCTAGCCTCATCAAAATTAATTATAATTGGATTAATTATACGATCCAGACTAATATACGAATTTTCTAGAGTTATTACGCGACGGACTGAATTTTTCCAACTACCTGGGGTAATATCATTAAAGTATTTTCGTATTAATTCTACAACACTAGAACTTAAAGTTGGAGAAATATTTTCAGACCTAACCAGTGATTTTAACTGGTGCCACATATGCTCTATGGGGTTAAAAATGCAATAATAGGGTGGGAGCCGTAGCACTATATGTCCAATTTCTTCTGCCAATGTGTCACAAACATGTACTTTTTTTATACAAAATGTCTTTAAAACTTCTAAAAGATCATTTTTTTATAACTTTCTTCAAAATATATATCATTCGCCGCCATGTAGTTCTGAATCTCCAATTTTGTATTATTTGAGCTTGGAGCTTTATGTAATTGGCGACTGTGATAGCTCACATTGTCCATTACTATCACGCTATTCTGAGGAATGTTTGGTAAAAGACAATTCTTGAACCATTCCTCTAAATGTTCGGCCGTTGTATCGTCATGGTAGTCCACACAAGAGTCTTTAATGTTTTTTGCAGAAAGCCACAAGGCATTTGGAACCCAACCGTTTTCTGACCCAGCATGTAAAATGCTTATTCTTTTTCCTTAATTTGACGGAGCTTTTGTTTTTATCGGAAGAATCAGACCAGCCTTTGGATGGTGTTTCATGCGTGTCAAACCAAGTCTCGTCGAGGTAAATTATAGGACGGTTTTCAGAACGGGATTTCCTTACAGAAGTTATATACCCATGACGCCATTTTTGTAAACGGTGGGATTCCATGAGTACTTGCTTTTGCCACTTTTGAGATATCTGAATCCCATTTCCGACAAAACTCTCCAAAGGCTAGTGCGGCTACAACTTATTTGGATTTCGTCATTGGTGATCCGTTGCTTCAGAGAATGTGCCTATATTTAATTATAATTATTACAATCCTAATAATAATAATCCTAAATAATAATAACAAACGGTCATAAATAATGGGATGGTCCAGGTACTTTTACTGCAGTCATTAAGTTATATCCATTTTTCGTGGAACAATCTTTACACCATGCGAATTAATTATCGAATATTCAAAAATTCACGTCACAATTAATAAGCTGTTATTTCGTTAACAATGAACCAATTTTAAGAATTTTCATTTTAACTGATATAAAACCGATTCTAGAGTTTAGGACAGAGCAGTTTACGTCCTGCTATGTCCAATTGTACGGGATAGCACATAAAATCTAATTGCATGTAAATTTACCAAAATTTAAATTTGACGAAACTTACATAAAAATTGAATTCTATTTATGTTTTATACTAAACCACTTATCCAAACCAATATCTGGCCCAGAAGAATCGCCATGCTACTCGAGGTAACAAAAATCACCATTTCTTTTAAAGAGGGTTGCGCTGATTTATATCAAGTGATTTAAATCACGATTGAAATCATGATTTAAATCACTTGATTTTTTTTAATGAAGCTTTTTCGATTATTTTTAATTTTTTTATTCCGACCAGTTTTACAAATCTCTCTACACCCTGATATATTAGGATCTGTTGTTTCTACATGAAACTGACATATGTTGTCTTCTTTTCTTCCAGCAATTTATTATATGTTCACTTAATATCCGTGAAAAGATTACAACAATTTACTTCCACTCCCTTGATCAACTACTATCGAAATACGCGCGACGTATTGGACAACGGAAATGTATAGATCGGGAATGAAACAAGCCGCGACAAGAATTTTCTTCCAAGAATCGCGTTCTGACAAATATTTAGGCTGTTGTTAGCTGTTCATTAAATATAAATGGGTGAATTTCATATAACTGTCTGATTCCACTTTGGAAGTTGATCAAAAAAAAACTTTTTATGTTGAAGATATTTTACTTTCAGTCTTTTGTACCAACAATTGTGTGACTGTTAGTACTATGGGCGCGCAAGATAACCATGCGTTTGTTTGTTATGGTACTTTTTGTGGTAGATTAATTAAAATATCGTCATTTCGGTAACCTTAAGTTTGGATAATAAAGCATCGTTGGAGTTTGTTATTTCCTTCCTCAAGAGAGAACATTTGTAGTCTGACTTGACGGCAGTTTAAAAAAACATTAAAATACGTACCGGTTAAGGCGCAACATTTGCGAAACGATGAATAAAGCAAAAAAAAAACACCTTTTTTTCTCATTAATGGGACAATATTTATTACTGATGGTTTATAAGTACAGATAGTTGGATAATTTATGTTTAATATTATAAAATAACATCATACCATAACCTTAAAAATTATTTTAATTAAAATAATTAGTTTATTTTAACTTAAATTTGGATTTAAAGTAGAGTTTCCGAAATGACTCACGTTACCGAAATGATGATTATTTTTACGTGGGAATAAAAACAAGACTTAAGTAAACCAAAAATTTATTATATAAAAAAAGGTAGCGGCTATTCCTGCTGAAACTATTAAAAGTACTGAACTAGTAAACTATTTTTTTTTCAATGAGCATGATCTGCTACTAAAACTGGCCAAAGATGAGTAAGTGCTAATTTTTTTTTTTATAATACATTTTATATGAAATGTCCTTATACATGAATTGCATTTGATTCCAAAGTTGGAATGATTTATAGAGAAAGTACATATGAAACAGAGGCTTCCGTCACACTTAAAATTTGGCAAATCTTTAATGGATGACGTTTCATTTTGCGAAGAAGATGGCTGAAGTAGAACGTCACTGAGGATGATTATTTTTGAAACTTCTGGTACTATATTTGTATTAAGGAAAAATAAGCACAAAAATTAAAAAATAATTAGTATTTTATTTCGCATGATGCTTGTTTTGGTTTATTTTGGCAGGAACCATTTTATCATGTCCACTTTCTGATTTTTAAAAAAGGAAAAGTTCGTCATGACATGACAAAATGTGTTTTAATAATAAAAAAAAAAGATACGATCTTTTCTTGCATACGTATTCACTTTGTCAGCAACAGCTACCTTCATTGTTGGTGAAGGTGGAAGCTTATTATCTTTAAGTGATTAAGGAAGTATATGGCGACCAAACAAAGAACATTTTCAACAAAAGATATTGTTTCCAGTATAAAAAGGATACAAGTTTTAAGAAATTTAAACTTTAAACTAGATGAATTTAGTTGGTGGTTGCAAGCGGCTCCAAATTCACAAGAAAAACAAGACAACTGTCTTAGAAATATGAAAGCAGACTGTTTTCGTGTCCAATTTATTTGATGTAACTTCATGATCTGTGGTATACTTGGTATAGAGTTGAGTAATTTATTTTTAAATTTAAGCATGTCATTTTCTGACACCTCCCAAATAATCACTGATGAACCGTCTTGTAGCTTAACAAAATCTGCTGCAGATGTTATATCGGCACCTTCCAAAACTTTTCGATCTGCTGATCGTTTCAGGGAACCACCTACCCCGTCCATTGGCCTCTTTCCATGACCACTTTCACTGTAATTCCATGAAATTTTCTGCACGTTTGGAAATAACGATGGTATGATATCTAGTAGGTAATATATGTTTGACTTGTTTTTATACTGTGAAGATGGTCCATCTGAGAAAAAATTAATGATGCGAATATTTGATATTTCTGAAGAAATTTGTTCCAGTAGTAGATTTAAATGTGCCCATACTGCATACGCTTTGTGATCCAAACTATCACTGACGGAGCAAAATGATTTTGTTGCTTCACTTGTATAGTAGACCCCTGTATGTAGAGATATTTGCCTTTTTGACGCACCAAAGTGCATTGCTTGAATTTCTGTAGCATACTTTGCTACATAATTTTCAGCGAAGTCCACGTGCAAAATAAGTTCATCAGCCTTGATTGATTGCTTTCTTTGTCGGAGTTCCTTAAGTTGATGGCGCATAACAAAAACGTGCTTCTTATAGTCAGTTAATTTTGAATGCAGTAAGTCAATAAGCTTTTCAACAGTGCCAAACATACTTTTCTTAACTGTTCCTCTTATTGTCACTTGCTTGTTTTTTATTTGTCTTTCTTCTTTAATATTTGTCCATTGTTCAAAATATATCGGTCGATTCATATTTACATTATTATTTATTACCTTGTCTTCAAATTTCTTCTTATTTTTACATTCCTTGCAAGCTCCAAACATGCACTCTTTAAAATCCTGATTGCATACAATATTTTTAATAATTTCATCGGGCGTTACGAAGTTAATGCATCTATTAAAGTACAACTTTTTTACAATCAAGGACATATTAGCGTGTTTTACACAAGCACACGTCTCTCTATCTTGATTCTTAGGATATACAATCCAAAATGGTTTTAAGCGGCAAAATGTGACGTATGATATTTCTCCATTTTTTTCGTCAACAAATTTTTTGTGTAGATTTTTCAGAGAACCCAATAAAATTCTTTTCTGTTTTTTCAACTTATTTTTCACCACAAAATCCTTTTTACCTGGACACATTCTCGAATTTTCATCCCTTTCCAAGAATTATTTAATTCTTTTTGCCACTATCATACTTGTTGCTTTATTGCGTATTTTTCTCTCATACTGAGTCAATTTACTGTTTTGTGAATATTTTTTTTCTAATCGGAGGGGCACCAAACCTCTTACCTCTGAAACTAGTTTGTATTTTCGAAAGAACTTTCCGGTCATCATTTTAGCGAACATATGCTTTTCCTGCTGTGTTTTCACTTTCTCCTTATTTACTTTTATTTGTTGAAAAAGGGTTTCTCCTAAAAGAAGCTTTTTTTAACCTGCGGTGGTACGGAGAGGCCTCTCGTTATTTCTTTTACCCTCGAAATCGGTGATGTAGAGCTTTTTGGCGTGCTAATTCTGTAGCATCTCTTCCTATATTTTTCTACAGAGCGTCTAAGTTGTTTATTATCTCTTTCAGCGTTTGCTAGTTCCCTATACACTTTTGCCCTGTTGGCTTTTTCTACCTCTAGTTTTCCTGTAATTGTCATGTGAAACCTCATTAAGGTTCAGTCGTTCTTCATGTTCTTCTGAACGAGGAGATGCTGGTGGTGTAGTATTTACAAGAAATTCAGATGTTCTCTCTTTTAGAGCTTTATTTTGTCTGTACCGTTTTCTATTTTTTTTCCAAATATCTCTTTTTCTATTTTTTTCTCGTTTAGTTAGCTCTTTCACACTTTTTATAAGGCCTTTTTCTTTTTTTTCTCTATATCTCTCACGGTCTTTTAGCCTTTTTTCTTCGAGTTTTTCTTTTGTAAAAGTAGCTCTATGCTTTCTGACCCTTTCTTTAATTTTTTCCCTTTCTTGGTGAACACTTGTTTTTTGTTTTTTTTTAACAACGTTTTTGTCACATTTCTTGGGCCTTGGAAGATTAATGTTCTTTACAGCGTCTGATTTAGATACATTCACAGGGCGAAAGGTGTGTCGGCTGTTAACTCTTTTTTCTTCTTTTTTAGGTGCTGCATTATCATTTTCGACTAAGGTCTTACCAATAGTCAGTCTGTTACTTATTTCACCTTCCATACATTCTTTTATTTTCTTTTCAAGTTCCTCCTTCTGCTTTAGTAGTTCTAATATTTCCGAATTTGATCCCTCTGGTGTTACATCGCGACTAACCAATATGTTTTTTTTCTGCTCAACCTTTCTAGGTTTTTTAATATTTTTTGCTGCGCGAGCAGACGTGGCTTTTTCGCGATCAACTTTCAAACGTTCTTTAAGTTCTTTAAATCGTTGCTCCACTGTGGTTTACCTAAAAATATATTTACGATCATTCCGGTAACAAAACATCATTTCGGTAACAAACACATACGTTTCCGAAATGACTGTTACCGAAATGACGAGATTTAAATTAAACTAGAATGGTAAGTTTAAATTTGCCGCCAGGAATCTCAAAATTTGAGGTTAGGTTACTCTCGTCGGCTTTATTGATACGTTACATAGTTTATTTAATTTAATCAGTAAAACACAATGTTACCTGCATTACCGAAATGATTCTTAATAAAGGTACGCACTAAATTTCTAACATTCAACCTTTTTTTACTAAAAATTTATAAGAATTATTGCAAACTTACCGTTATTTAAATTCAACAAGCACACACTGCCACTTAATTATTCAAATACACTGTTGTCATTTCGTGGTAGTAGGAGGCGCTATTGTCAAATTTTATAGCTGTTACCGATATGACGGTTGGATGTTGGGACAAGTTCTTAAAATTAATAGATAATACAAAATGTACAAAAACATGGATTTTAAGGTATACATTTTATTCCTTGAACATATATATTCTTTGACAATGAAAAATTTTGAAATATTCTAAAGTTATTTCAGATTTATTTGTTGATTACTGTTGTATAACTCGATTTGGGACAGTTACCGAAATGACGCTTTCATAGTTTGAACTGGAATAAAAAACTAAAGCTGCAGGTTTTAGGTGGGTTAGCTTTATTTTTATGCTTAATAATGGTCACTTATTAAATATGCCTCTTTTAAATTTCTTATTTCGTTGATTTTTTACTAAATATCGCCTTGGGACCAGAATCGAACAGTTATGTGAAATTCACCCAAGTGTAAGCACCTAAGTACCAGTGGCGGTTCTTCCACAGGAGCACATGCGCACGTGCACCCCCATAACGAATAAAAAATATTAATCTTATTCATTGAACATTATTTATCGTATAAAGTCCGACCCTCCCTAATATTTTATCGTACCGTCAAACCAAACTGTATATTATAACCTCTCGATTCATCCGGCAACTCAGCAAGGATAATGACGGTAATGACGAGATATATTCGCATATGCGAATAAGTGGGCGGGGCATAATGCAGTCTCTCTATAGTAACAGCTGGCGGGGGATAGCGGGGCTATGGCGATTTAACATGGAAAAGGCGCACAATTTTAGTGTGCGCCGCGCTGTTGTCTGTTCGTGCAAGTATTTAGAAATTAGAGCGTGTATGATTTAATATTTTAATATTAACGCAGGGTGTTATGGAAATGACGTGTTGTAGATAAATGGGTGACTCCTTGGGTGTTCTAGAGAAGCGCTATATATTTTATTTTTTTAAATCGACCGTTTTAAAAGTGGAATAACAAACACTCTTACTCACAGTTCAGTCCGCGCTACTGTACAACATTTCACCCAGAGCCAATGGCAATGTTGCCAAACTTAATGTAAAACTGAAATTCCATATAAAATTATAAAAATAAATTATTTTCTACCTACTTGTATTTATCCTTATACCTAAAGAGCGAGGAAATCCAGGCACAAACACAATCAGTTTTTTTTTCATTTTCATGGGAACACTCTTGGAAACACTTTATGTACACACAGTAATAGTGAAACAGAACCGATAGTTAGCTTTTGAAAATATAATAATACCGATTATACTACAGATTATTAGATTTTATTACACGCGACGAAATTTGACGTCCAGAAGAAACGCGTCAATAAAAACAATATTCAAAGATTATTTATGGACTGACATGATACACGCGTAAACCGAAAAAACAGAGCGGATTGCTGAGAGTGTGTTGGTGATCGACGAGACACAACGTATCCGGCCGCTGGTTGGTCTTCAACTAACAGACGCAAGCGTGCGGCGCAATATGAAACTACTTCGCTCAGCCGATGTAAGGCGTCAAGAGGTCATTGGCATTTGACCTAGTGACGTACGTGCCTATTTATAACTTATTTAATACTATTCCATATGTTTTTTCGGGTTGTTTAAAACATAGTCCGTCGTAAATGTTCTTCAATTAATTGTACAAAAAGGTATTACAGAATGGAAAAGTGTTTAAATTATTTTATTTTGTCTAAAGAGTTTAAGGTGTACATATGACAACACCGGCCAGAATTCCTTGATTGCTTAAATATATCGCAGTACTACATAGGTGTTTTTCTGGTTTGACGTCAGGTCACTTTTACCGCTGAATGAATTGAAAGCGCCATTTATGGCTATTTTTCTTCAATTTGCCTTTATCTCAGGAATTGCCGGTTTAAATATAATACGTCATTTCCATAACACCCTGTATTTATTAAAAAAGTGAAGTGAAAAATGCGGGAAGACCTAAACCCGAAATTAATTTAACGCAGACCACAAAGGGTAGATCTAGGGACTTTGTTAGAAAGTTTAAAAATGAAATATACGAAAAAATAAGTGTATTTGTAGATGTAGCTCAACTAACCTGTCTGTTGTTTGGTCGCGGCCTTGCGGAACCTGCCTAGATAAAAAATGGAATAGCCGACTTGGAGCACTTAACACAAAAAATTTTAAAAAATGAAATCACTCAAGCTCATATCAATGCTTAGTTGGAGATACAGCTGTTGTTTAAAATAATTTCACGATACTTGAACAAACCCCCTCTATCATAGGTCATGAGCCGCCACTGCTCAGTACCCCAATGCTACGAACTTTCTGTTTAACGTTTCCTTGAAAATAAAATAAAAGCGAATAATAATACTGGGTCGCTCATGTCAATCAAAATGTAATTAACTAAAAAAATATGATGTAACAGATTGCGATAGATAACAAAAATCGAATATTTTGAAAAAATCAGCTCATATTTGAGAACAATCGTAAATTACCTACTTGGTAGCTACTATACGCGGTACTGATATCAAAATATACATATGAGATAAGAATTATTATAGATTGTTATTAGAGGCTTTTAGCAATACTGCTAATAAATTCCTTAACCGCGAAAATCTCTAAAAAATCTATAACGTATAATTTTGTATGTTCGGTATGTATTTAGGGGTAAATAAATCACCGAGTAGCCGTCTCCACTTTGAAAACACTTCCATCAATATCACTGACCTGTACGAAACCCTTATGTTATGTCATCATTTCATGTTTTTGAGTTAAAGGAATATAAAAGAGAAATTTTGAAAGTTTCATATTATTTGACTAGTTTTCATGATCTCATGCCATTATTTAGTACCGAGACACCAACGTGCCAATTTAAAAAAATTATGTAAAGCGATTGCAACCCTATTTTAACCCATTAATGCCTGGATTTTTTTCTCTCAAAAAAAGTTACGCCTTTAATATGGGTGTATTAAGGAGAATGATATAGATGTAATAAAATGAGTTTTTGACTTAGTGGTATGTTATTTTCTTATTTAAGGGCCGTACCATATATGGCACGCTAGGCATTTAAAGTGTGTAATTGAAATTGTCGTAAAATTTAAAAAATACATTATTATTTTTATTAAAGCATATTATTATTAATTCTTACCTAAAAAATAACTTATTGAATGCATTGTTCCTGCAAAACGTGTTCTTTTTGAATCTGGTACATATTCAACAAAGTGGTCCATTCGGTCCAACTGAATAAATTCGTGAACTCTGCTGCCTGTAGCCGAGGATCTTCCAGCAGATATCAAAATCTTTATTTTTGATCCAAGATAAATTTGGTTTCACCTGTTGTTTCTTTGGGAAATAGGTCAGGGGTAGGTTATCTTCTTCATCTGAATCATCATTATCCAAACTCTGCGTCTCCACCATTCCTGTTGTTTCCTCTGCTGGCTCTATTGTTTCCCTCTCAGATTGAATTCTTTTTCCGCTAAGAGTTACAGCCTCAGCTTCCGCTTGCAGTTGTTTTCCAGATAAATTATCTAATAAGCCACCGCCGTCCTCTTCACCAGAGTCCTCATCAGAAACACTATTTACCTCCGGAGGTGTGATAAAGATCTAGTCCACTGGATCATCGTCCCAAAACTAATCCGCTTCTAAAATATCAGCTAATTGCTGAACAGTCAACCTAAAATTAAAACAGACCCTATATGCCCAGTGTCCATATATGGCACGGTCAACAAAAACTCTTTCGAACTAATTGAAAAAGTCATCAAATGAATAATTTCTTATTATTATGTTTTAAAGTTCTCTGTTGTATTTATAAATTATTAAAGTCATTTATTTTAGTAAATATTAGGAAAAATACTTACTTTTTATGATTACCCATTGCTACAAGTCACCGTTTCAAACAGCTGTATAACACTGAAGACAGTCTGCCTGCGTATATTAGTATTTTATGCCAATTTTAGTAATAACGGGTAGGCAAGCAACAATATTAACAAGTATTATTGGTTGATCTCGTTTTTCTTTTATATTAAGAAAAAATAAATAAATACGTATCTATCACGCTAGGCAATAATGGGTTAAGGTGGGTTAAAGGTCGCTTAAATCTCTTTCCAACACTACCTTTGCGCCTACCTCTGCAGCGAGACTGTCCGACTAAGCAACATGCTAGAAAATCGTATAAAAGAAAATTTTGAAGTGATAAGCATAAGCCATGAATATACAGGGTCCGCAAACGAAGCGTGGACGGAAGATTAAATCGTTATCGAAAAACTTATCAACAATACTAAAACAGCTTGAGATATTGGATTAAAAGCGGCATGTTTTAAAAATATTTTAAATTATACAGGGTGGCCCAAAAAAGTGTGACAGCATAAAGTTATATTTTTTTAAATGAGACATCCAGTATTTTATTGCATATTTAGGTTCGTATTACTATCGTTTATAAGTGCCTCAAATTTTATTTAATTTGGTTATGTAGTTTCGGAGAAATAAATTAAAAACTAAACAAAAAAAGTTTTGCAGTCCTGAATAAAAAAATCAAAAAAACAATCCAGAACTATTTTTTGAACCTCGGCATTGAGTGAAACTTATGACAAGAGGTCTAGAGATACCATGAATGTAATTGCGTTTATTTATTTTATACAGGGTGTTCATAATGAGCTTTCAAAAACCCCACATTTTAAAATAATTTTTCTCAAGTTTTTCAAATGGAACACCCTGTATATTATTTGGCTATTTGACGTAGAATTCATAGACAATTTTTTTTTGTAATACAACCATATAAGTTATATCCAGCCGTTTTCGAAATAATTGTAAATATCATAAATTATGTTGTTTAAATAGAGTTTTATTGGGAAATTTTGTTATAGGCGACTAGACTAATAATTGTAAACTAAAGTAAATGTTGAAAATAGCTTCCTTTTACTTAATTTAATGATTTTCCTCTACTGCCAACAGAACTCTTAATTCATTTTCTTCATTAATAACGGGTTTATTGATTATCATCCTTTTTATGTACGCAGTGCTCCCTGTTGCTACAAATCTTTGCAACAACTTCTCGAAGGTTTTTGGTCTCGGCTTTCTCTCAATATTTGGATATCTCTCAGCATACACTCGGCTTGCGAGGAGGCAAATTCTTGCACATTCACCCAGTATAAACATCATATTTACCATGTCTAATGTTGTAAAATTCGACATTTTGTGTAAGTTAGTACTTAATTTCGACGACTGAACAAATGTAAATAATTTTATTTGGCTGTCATAGTGACAATCTAAACAAAAAGAAATCATGGCAACTCGATTAAAATAAAAAAATAATATTAAATAATAAAAGTAGCAAAAATGTATGATTTTAAAATTTATATCGAAATAACTAAAATACGGTAAACTCTAAGAGTAAAAGAAAGCTATTTTGAAGTTTTACTATAGTTTACAATTATTAGTCTAGTCGCCTATAACAAAATTTCCCAATAAAAACTCTATTAAAACAACATAATTTATGATATTTACAATTATTTCGAAAACGGCTGGATATAACTTATGTGCTTGTATTATAAAAAAAAATTGCCTATGAATTCTACGTCAAATAGCCAAATAATATACAGGGTGTTCCATTTGAAAAATTTGAGAAAAATTATTTTAAAATGTGGGGTTTTTGAAAGCTTATTATGAACACCCTGTATAAAATAAATAAACGCAATTACATTTATAGTATCTCTAGACCTCTTGTCATAAATTTCACTTAATGCCGAGGTTAAAAAATAGTTCTGGATTGTTTTTTTGATTTTTTTTATTCAGGACTGCAAAACTTTTTTTGTTTAGTTTTTAATTTATTTCTCCGAAACTACAAAACCAAATTAAATAAAATTTGAGGCACTTATAAACGATAGTAATACGAACCTAAACATGCAATACAATACTGGGTGTCCCATTTAAAAAAATATAACTTTATGCTGTCACACTTTTTTGGGCCACCCTGTATAATGTAAAATATTTTTAAAACATGCCTCTTTTAATCCAATATCTCAAGCTGTGTCAGTATTGTTGATAAGTTCTTCGATAACGATTTAATCGTCCGTCCACGCTTCGTTTGCGGACCCTGTATACTTAACTACTTTGAAGTCTTTGTTATTTAATTTAAAAGTTATACAACTAACCCACGACAGTTGTTTTGGAATCTACATCCAAAAAAAGTTTTAAAATATAACACCCTCAAACGAACCAATCGGTAGTAACAATCTTTACACTAGCCAAGGAGAAAGTAATGTTAGTCTACAACTAGCCGCTTCCAAAGAATTTTTTGTACTATATTTTTTTGACTGACATTAAAATAAATTGTATTAATTTGAAAAAAAAACGAAATGAATTATTAAAACCAAAAAAATCATACTTTAAAAAAAAAATCAATGATTTTTGATTGTTTTAATAAAAATCAAATTTTGCACAACCCTGTAATTGATAATACTTTTTTCAGAATTCGAGTCTTAACAGAACCTTCGATGGCATAGACTACGGACCTTTACTGACGGAAAGTGGCGTCATAAAAGAGTCAAGTTCAGATCTACCGTTGTTGGTGCAAGCAGCTTGGACAACTGTTTTCAGTGTCATGATCGTAACTGCGACAGGAGGCAACTGTATTGTCATATGGATTGTTTTGGGTAAGTTAGTTCGATATTTTAGTTTAAATTTAAGTTAGTATTAGGCAATGAAAACATAAGTTTGGCTTAAAATAGGATAATTTCATGTTAATAAATACAGGGTGTTTTTATGTAGAATTGACCAGGCTAATCAGAAAGAATATCCAAATGGAAAAATGTCAGTGGCTTACCATATTTTTTGTAAAAAATATCAGAGGACATGTTTGCAGGGACACCACTGGTGGAACAATTGAATAACTTTTCTAACTAAAATGTGTGGTTCTATATTCTATTAACACATACCAAAATTGAACATAATATCTAAAGTATTTTCGAAGATATTAAATAGTGTCCATTTCTTGTATGCCGCGACAAGCGCGCATTTGCAAAAATAAGAATTAGCTGATAAAAAAATTAACAAATTGAATCTGGCCTGATCCCCGTAGCTCAGTTAATAAACAACTTATTAGCATTTATGTAATATCCCCCCCCCCATAACTCTCCTCCTCATCACCCCACCACACCCAGCCTCCGGCCCATCAAAGTACTCGGTGTCACCTATTAATTCTCGAAAAATTGATGCCCCAACTCCGCCCCTTCACGAGATATGATTAATTAAATTTTATTGTTTTTGCAATTAAAAATCGCGTTAATTCGCGAACTCATTGAGATATCGGGATCAGGTTTATTCGAGCTTATGCGCTCTGTTAAGCTCTTCAATTTTGCTCTTCATATTTTTTTTGTAGCATCAGAACTTATTTAGGAAAATCCGTTGTACGTTAGATTTACTGTGCGAAATAAAAACAATTTTTTATTTCACTCATATTTAAACTTTAATATAAGAAAAAGATAACATATTTTTTAATATTTAGTAGCCGCACCGTTATTATCGGGTAATGCTTGCAAACGCCGTGGCATACTTAACACTAGGTTTCTCGAATATTCTTGCGTTATTTCATCCCATGCTTCCATTGTCCTCTGGCGCAATTCATGTTGAGTTCTAGGTTGGAAGTTATGTTTATACATACATTTTGACATTTTACACCAAATGTTTTCAATTGGGTTGATATCGGGACTTTTCGAAAGCCACGGCAGAACACGAATATGATTTTCTTCTAAATAATTTTGCATTATGCGGACTTTATGAATCGGAGCATAAAGCCGCCAACACACTATTATCATGTCACCTGAGATAACATGCTATCACGCAATGTCACGGCATACCTGAAATACCTGCAAGGCGGTTTATGCGTGCTTATAAATAGGTTAAAGCCGTAAACACACTATTATCACGTCACGTGAGTTCACGTGTTGTCATATCGGCAGAATAGCACATGCTGTCACTGTTTAGGAACAGACTATGTACACTGCAGATCATTTTTATTACGTATTTTGTATTTGTGAAGATGGACAAGTGAATCTTGTAGCCTTCTAGCGTCAAACTCTGACACCGTGTTATCACGCGTGCCGAATATGTAAATTTGCAGAAATAAAATTGTGCTGTCAAGTATGACTTGCCGTGAGCTGCATGACGTGACTATAGTGTACTTCTAAACCTATTTATAAGCATGCATAAACCGCCTTGCAGATATTTCGGATGTGCCGTGACATTGCGTGATAGCATGTGATCTCACGTGACGTGATAATAGTGTGCTTTAGAAGTACACTATAGTCACCTCATGCAGCTCACGGTAAGTCATACTTGACACACAATTTATTTCTGCAAATTTACATATTCGGCACGCGTGATAACACTGTGTCAGAGTTTAACGCTAGAAGGCTACAAGATTCACATGCCATCTTCACGAACACAAAATATCTAATAAAAATGATCTGCAGTGTACGTAGTCTGTTTCTAAGCCGTGACAGCTTGTGCTATTTTACCGATATGACAATACGTGAATTCACGTGACGTGATAATAGTGTGTTTGCGGCTTTATCGTGTTAAAATATAAAATCTTGGTCATGTACTGCGCCAACTGATGGTATCATAACTTGGTTTAGTATATTCCAATATAATGGTGCATTAAGCCTTCCCTGCACTATTTAACAAACTCCTAGCCCCTTGCACTAATCCAGCCCCAAACGTTTATAGAAAAGCGTCCACTTTGATTGGTCTTATGTATATATCTTTCATCGTATCTCGAACCAGAAGGTCTGTAAACGCTTATTCTCCCATTATTGCAGGATTAAAAGGTTTTTTCATCGGACAATATTATTACAGTTTCCCACATGTTATCTCGATTTATGTATTTATGAGCAAATTCTAATCTTCCCTGCTTGTTTGCTTCGGTCAAAAATATTTTATTTCTAGAACAACAACTTTTTATATCCGAATTACGAATTCTACTACGAGCTGTATTAGCTGAACTAGAAAAATGTGTCTCTCCTTTAGCCTTTATTGCTGTTTCGAATTTCGAAAATTAATTAATTGTATATCTTGGCTTTCATATGACTAGTACCTGCTTTTCTTACGATACTTCCATATTCTGCAATTTTGTGCTTAGCCAACAGTACAGATATCTTTGCTAATTCCTAATTCATCTGCGATGTGTCTTATTTGATGTCTATCTCTCAATCGCGTGTAAATGATCGCTTTTTGCTGGACGGTTAACGCGGGCATTTTTTTAAAAATATCTCGTTTGACACGTCAGTCACAAAATTAAATCAAACTGACAACTTCAAAAGAAACTAATAATCTGGGAGATTAACTACATTTTGCTGTCCCAGTTTTATTTCGGCACGATGGTACGTAAATTCACAATTATGCCAAAATATCATATTAAAGCGACGCTTGACGAGTGTCGTTTACGGCCCATGTCGACGAGCGCATGTTGTTTGTCACAGTATTTTATCATCCCGTCAAACCAAACTGTATAGATCCGGCAACCGTGCCTCGGTCGAGGTAAATGACGATTATAACGAGACTTGCTCGCACGTGCGATTAAGTAGGTGTAGTTTCTCTGTAGTAACAGGTGGCGAGTGGCAGCGGGGGATAGCGGGGCTATGGCGATTTAACATGGAAAAGGCGCACAGTTTTCGTGTGCACTTCGCTGTTATCTGTTCGTGCATATAATTAGAAATTCGAGCGTGTATGTTTTAATATTTTAATATTATATATTTATTAAGTTAAAAAAAGTGAAGAATGCGGGAAAACCTAAACCCGAAATTAATTTAACGCAGACCACAAAGGGTAAATCTAGGGACTTTAGTAGAAAGTTTAAAAATGAAATATATGAAAAAAAAAATTATAGAGGGTATTCCAAACTTAATAAGGCTGTTATTGATCAATTTTCTACAATTAAGAATCGAAGAATGGACTTTACGTTTAAGCACTATTGTGTAGGGTCGATAAATGTTGTGTATTTCGATAAATGATACTCGATATGATTTTAAACTATTTTATTTAAGGATTTAAACGAAAAACACTGAAAATATGAAGAATGCCAACTTTTCAGTCTCGTGGCTCCATTCTTTCTCATCATAAAACAGTTAACTATTGTTCTCGTCTTGGTTGCGCCTAATGAGGTAGCCGTAGATGGCGTAGTGGTATTAGACATCATTCAGTTTTCTTGATAACTCGTAGATGGCGGTAGTAGTATTGGATATCATTCGGTTTTCTTGATAGCTCGTAGATGGCTTTAGTAGTATTAGTAGTGGACTGTATAAATATTGTTACGAGGGTTGCATGTGACGACGGTAAGATCAGCTATGCACACTAAGAAAACCTTCTTTATTTTCCAAAAGTTGTATTTCCTTGTTTAAAATTAAAAAATAAATAAAAATATGCTTTACCTTACGCATCTTCTTATTACTTTTTTTCTTCCTACATTTAAAACGCCTAGAAAGTAATTGTTTGGTCGTTACACAAAAATAAAATTTTTAAAATTATTTCACCATACTTGTGAACCCCCTCTATCATAGGTCGCGAGCCGCTACTGCTGTGCTATTATCCTAATATGTCCATTTTTTCCAACGTTTCTATTATTTAAATCTCCCTTTCGTTTGTTGAATCTTTAAAGTTATTGAAGACTTTATTCTACAGGTGAGAACATTTTTAAACTGCAATTTAATTTTGTTACTTGCTTTTAGTATCTAGTTAATCAAAAAATAATTTAGTAACCACTACTCACTCTTTCACAAAAGAACTTTCAGACTTTTTTAGAAGCAATATTTTTTGGTCAATTTTTATCCCCTTATAAAATTCTCTTCGCACTTTTTTTACAGATCGGTAAAGTTTCACTTTACGCTCCTAATAGAGAAAATACTAAACCAGCTCGAATTAAACGAAAGGAACTTACTTAACTAACATAATAATTTAACAAAAATTGAATTTATTTACTAAAAAATTATTTTTCTATTTTTTTTTTTCTAAATTTTCATCTACAACTTGTTAAGGGCTCAATTTTGCATTTCTTAAGTGAACACACCCTACCTAATGGAAAATCATTTGAAGCCTTTAACCCAGTTCCTTTAAAAGCCGATTTCATATGACAATGGAAGTGATAATATTGTTATCAGCTATTTCCAAATTTCGAGTTCACTTCTTTAGCTGCAGAAATAATACAGTAATAATCCTCTGGGGACCCCAAACCTTTTTTAGAAAATCTCTGAATGGCAACAATTTCATTTATATTTAACGGAACATTCAATTTCTATTACGTCCTATTCTGGTTTCACCCGATAATATTGGGGTTATGGGAATTTTTTTTATTATAGCGAATTTAAGCTGTAATAATCCCAAAAGTGGATTTTTCGGTTGATTATAGTTAGTTACACGGTGTTTCTTCATAACATGCTAATATTTAAGGAGGTTTTTCTTGGGTTTATTTTCAGAAAAATACTTCATATGAACATATGCCCTAAACGTCTTAACTTTTGAGATACAGGGTGTTAAAGATATTTTTTTAATAATTTGTTAAGGCTAATGATTATTATACGTGACAATTAGACAACTGTCAAATCTGTTGATGTTCACAAAACAAAATCTGCTCCTTACCTACTAGATCCTTTTTAATCTTTTTAATAGATACTTTCATAACAGAGTGCAAATTAAAGAATTTCGTTTTTTTTATACGAAAACTGTACGTCAAACGACAAATAATCAAGAGACGGCATTTTCTCAGCAAGGAATGAGAATTCCAGAAATAATTTTTATTTAAAAAAAAAAGAGGTGATATCAATGGCAATTCCCGCAGAAACAAAACATATTATACTGTAACAATTTAAATTTTAAATTGGGAAAAACATAACTTTGCCTTATAGTAGAACTTGACAATTATTTTACTTACTTTTCGTTAATATCTTCAATAGTTCGGCAGATACTTAAAAAAAATGATCCAAAATAGATTACCATAGTTTCACAGAATCTTTGATCACAATCGCTAATTAAATAACAAAAATTAGAACTGATTTAATACTTTAACATAGAGGCTTATATTATTAATATGGATTAAAATCTGAGGTTATTGGTTCAGATAATTGAATTCTTTAGCAAATATCTCTTACATGGAACCAGGTTTGGTGACGATCTGCCGGTCTAAGAAGCCATACCACGCCTTCGTTCCTCTCTGACGCAGCTTGAAGGTACATATTGCTCCGATCAACGAATCCCAGAAGAAATGACACTAAACTCCCGCCATTGACTTTTACTTTCTATCTGAATTTACAAATCATATTGCCTGATTATGGTAGTTGTCTTCTGAGTGGATTTTCGAAAGTAAGAGTGTGTTCGATATGAGAGTGTGTTCCCTGGAGATTCCTGTCTAGCCTCATTTTTCTAACAAAGTTCCAGCTCGCGCACGTCTTGACAGAGCCAGTTCCACGGACGGGTGTTCTAAACCCCAGTGAACCTCATGTTAAGTCCGTTCCTTCAGAGCAACTGTTAACTTCCACGTATAAACCCCGGACCATATCTTGCAAGGTTGGCTGCAGCTCGTACGAGTATAAAGCACCATACTTGGCATGAGACAAGGAAGTCTCAGCGGTAACTACAATGTGTTTTTTTTAATTGATCTATTCTTTTATCCATTATTAATATTATTAATTTCTTGTTCAGATAGACAGGCAGAAACAGATTTAATTTAAACCAATCCCACTATTTGGGGTTGTCTGACATTCGCCTACGTGGTTATTAAAATTGTAAAGATAACTGCGGCGAGACTAAGAAAATGTAATTTTATTTCTGTTTACCCATCTTAACCGACCTTATACGCCTTGACAATAAAAATAATTAAGTCTAATAACTAATACAGGTTGTTATGGAAATGACGTATTATATTTAAATGGGTGACTCCTGACGTTTAAAAAGTGGGGTAACAAACACTCTTACTCAGAGGTGAGTCCGCACTACTGTACAACATTTCATCCGGACCCAATAGCAATGTTGCCAAACTTAATGTAAAACTGAAATTGCATATACATTATAAAAATTAATTATTTATCTTTATACCTAAAGAGTGAGGAAATCCAGGCACAAACAGCCAGTTTTTTTTTCATGGGAACACTCCTGGAAACACTTTATGCTCGAAACATCTTAGCTCTTGATAGCAACACAGAACACAATAATAGTGAAACAGAAGCGATAGTTAATTTTTTTGAAAATACACACTCAGATTATTAGATTTTATTAAACGCGACGCGACGAAATTTAACTTGTTCGTCAGCGACATCCCATATTTTCTGTCAAACGGCAGCTGTTGCGTCCAGAAGAAACTACCGGTCTCAAACTGAGCAATTTAGTTTCATTGCTCAACATTATTCATAGTTTACTTATGGACATATACGAACTACTTCGGCTCAGCCGTAGTAAACCGAGTGTGTACTATTCCGACATTTTGAGTTTTGAACGCAGAGATGTTCCAGAGAATACTTTTGTACCGAATTCGGTACACTTTACAAGGTATTGGCTGCATTCAACAGAACCCATCAATTTATAAGACGGTGACGTCACGATGCGCATTGATTTGTAGTTCTGCTGAATGCATTTTGTTGTCAGTTTTTTTGTTCAGTTACGTTACCTCCTAAATATTTTCATCAAATTTTACATTTTATTCTGTGTTTATAATTTTAATTCATTTCTTTCGTCATTTTTTATAAATTTTACTCGTCAACCTGACAAACAAAACTGACATAAATCGATTTTTAAATTCGAAGGTTGGCTGCAGCTCGTACGAGTATAAAGCACCATACTTGGCATGAAACAAGGAAGTCTCAGCGGTAACTACAAAGTGTTTTTTTTAATTGATCTATTATTTTATCCATTATAATAAGCGTATCAATTCTATAATATTGAGAAATTCTACTTAACCTTCCCTTTTATTAAATTTCATGTATATAACTATGTCATTGTGAAGTCACCTAATAGCCCCGTATTTAACAACTTTATTTTCAGCTTTAGGTCACCCTGATTAAATGCATTTATCCTAAGGTATCCCTATAGTCTGTTATATATTTTTTATACATCCATTGCGACATTTAAGGCTACTTATGTGACCCCGTACATATTATAATTTTTTTTTAACATTTCAATAACTTCAAATCATTTAATCAAACAGTAAATTAATTGAATTTAAAATTAACAGTTATACTTTAGCTATAAGGTTATATGTGTTTATAAAAATATAATTTTTTTCTTTTTTCGAGTTTATAATAAATCTGGTCCAACTTGAGATTTTGTGTTAGGCTTTATTCCATTTTGTCCAGTTTATCAAGTCTGCTGAAGACGACCTTATACCTTTTCATTTTAATAAATAAAATTAAGTAATAAACGAGAAGACTTGGTTGGCGCCCAAATCATATATAGGTTCCCACGATCCAAAGTCTTCCTGAGCTTAGCTTGGCGTTAACACCCGTATAACCTACCTCAAGTAGGTCATAATACATCAGAGAATGCCTCCTGATGAATAGAAAATGTGTACCATATTTCACAAAAATATCTAGAGCAGAATCACAGATATTATTAAAAAAGGAGAATTTTTGAAAATCTTAACACCCTGTATCTGAAATGTTACGATGTTTAGGATAACAAAGATGTAGTTCCTGCATATGGCGATTCAATTGCAAATGAAAGGTTGCCCTTTTAGAACACTATACGAAAAGGTTTATTTATTATCTTTACCCGAACAAGCCTGAAATGGCCTCGTTTTGACCTGTTGTTACAATAAATTTGATAAATTCTAAAAATAAAATTAATAATTCTGGTAGCATTTTCAAAATAGCACAGCACAGCATTATTTTACGTCGAGATAAAACCTAAATCAATCTTGTCATTTATTAGAAATTAAACAGAACAAACAAACCCGATCAAACCTCCTGTCTGCTAGCCAATAGAGCATAATCTTCCAAATATTATTAATTTCTTGTTCAGCTAGACAGGCAGAAACAGATTTAATTTAAACCAGTCTCACTATTTGGGGTTGTCTGACATTTAACTACGTGGTTATTAAAATTGTAAAGATAACTGCGGCGAGACTAAGAAAATCTAATTTTCTTTCTGTTTACCCATCTTAACCGAGCTTATACTCCGTGACAATAAAAATAATTAAGTCTACGCTAAAATATATGTATATTTAATTTAAGGTAATAATTGGTAGCTTTCTAGCTGGATGCTATTGTTTAGCATAAATGAATTCATTTCTCGTTCCTTTGCATCGAGCAATATTTTTCGGTTCTTTATATTTTCTCCCTGCACAATGCGAGCGACACATTTTTTATTATCATAAAACATTCACGTTGGTTTTGAATCGTTGGAGGTTATATTCGTTGGGAACAGCCCCAGGCAGATCATTCCACAAGGATGATGTCCTCCAAATGAAAGAATTTTTAAATAATGTTCGAGTAGTATGCATATGGATTGGCGGCATTCGAGGAGTACTAGCTGAACCGCATATGGATGGGCGGCAGTGGTTCGTCGTGTGTTTCTACTATTCGCCCCCAGATAGAATTAAGCGGGGTCAGTCGAACATTTGCCATTGAAATATCTGTAAAAGAGAGTCAAATCACTAACCTGACATCGATGTTCTAGGCCCTAGGCTGTCGAGGTTGTTTGTCAGCTCGTGGTCTCAGATCAGACAATGATCTTACAAACTCCAGATAGAAATGTTTGTATTTCTAGTCTACGCAAGGAATGGAAACGTGCTTTCCCCACGTTTCAGTTATGTTTGCAGCATAGCCAGATTGTCATATTTATCGCAAAGGTATCTTGCAAAATCCCAATTAAAAATTTGTTCATTTGACAATTCCAACTGGTTTAAGGTTAATCCGCAATTGCTCTTGAAATAAATTTATTTCCCAATAATTTTATTATAAATTGTGAATAGGCCTTGAGAGATTTAAAAAAAATATATTATTATACATAAAAGATTGAAATAAACCGACTGCACTCTGGCAACATCTAGCTTAATTTACTATGCGCTAGGACACAAGGCCAAACTTTATCAATGACTCGAGTTTCTAGTAAAAAATACAGTGTTGCTGCTAACTGCTAAGGGAGTGTTTATATATTTTGGTTGTTGTGTGTTTTTTTCGTTATTATTTGTCTTTATTATAAACAATCATGGTGCATTCACGTATAGTTTGTAAAAGACTGGATCATTTAAACAAGGATTTATCTTTTCTTCGGTAAGTATGGTTATGTTTTAATATGTAACCATCTGATATAACAATTGACGTTTAAAAGGTTATGGACCGGTCCGTGGGGCTAATCCGGACAAAAAGCAGTTGAGTGGGTTTATTTCTTAATATAAATCTTGCATTTGCAAGATCGTTGAGTCTTGTGCGGCCATAAAATGCTTCACTAGAAGATGCAAGGGTGTTAAATTAAAATTTCACAGATTAGTAAATATATTTAGAAATTTGATTTTGAGTTTGCATCACTATGATAACTAGGTTTATTTAAGAACGTACCAAATGTTTATTCGCTTCTTTAGGATACCAAAAGGTCGTAGCCTAAGACAAATTTGGTTACATGCCCTAAGAAGGAATAATTATAGTCCAGGTGATACAACAGTTATATGTGGGAAACACTTCAAAAAAGAAGATTATCGAATAATGAATACACCAACAATATTTATGCTAAACATAAATAGTTAAATCCATCCTTGGACACACTGTATATAAAAACTAAATTTAAAAAGACAATCAATATTTCCATCTTTTTTATAAATAACTAATATTCGAAACTACACTTTTTGAATAGGTAAAAGTAAACCGTAAAGAATCTCAAAGCAAATTATACGCCCTTGTCGGGTTTTTTGCTCGGACTAGCTCCGCCGCAAGAAACGAACTTACATCTTTGGAACTTACGGTAAACGAGAAAGGCCGGTCCACAACCTATTAAACGTCATTGGATATAACCAGACTTCAACATTGTTGTCATTCAGGAAACAAACATTGTAGTTCTCTCTTCCACCTATTACTAATTTTCAATAACATTTCACACAATTCCAGTAGCCGAAGAGTATGTTTGGGTGCAGAGCTCCACACCTAAGAGCAGTACTCTAGTGATATATGTAATAATTGTCACTTAGGAATACAATAAGTTTGGGATATTTGCTTATATCGACTTGATTATTAAGAATTAATGTTATGTTTAACTATGAATAGCATGACTACGGCTTGTGAGATTTGCTGTCAGAGAAATTGTTTAGGCGGAACTTGTAAAAATTGCTGGAGGGACGTAGTCCTAGAGTCCTCCCTCACGAGCCGTCAATGCATGGCCATAAAGTCCAAGCTTTAAAAATATTTTACCTTTCTTGAAACAATACCCCTTCACTGAAACTCTTGCTTTTGGTCAAATGCAATTTCATAAACGTATTTCATTCCTTTTTGTAAGCATCTTTCGATTTTTCAGGCAATACATTTTGTCTTGTTTCATTGGCTTTATTAATTATATCGTCTTGAGTTCAATGAAATGAGTTTTCTTCTTCGGAATCGGAATTAATTCTTTCCATTTTTGATGTCTTCAAATATTATTGATATTTGTAAGGTAACAATAACAATGAGTCACCCAGGCAACGAACGACACGGATGCTATTTACATGGCAACTTGATATTGTCACGCTCGATAACTTTTGAGGTACTCAAACTGTCACACTCGATAGGTGGTGAGTACTCGACAATATATATAAATCCTCACGCCTTTGTCCTGTCACGCGGCAGGATTCGCCCTGTGCCGAGGGGTACAGGATCCCCGCGCTAGCTCGCCCTGTGGAACTAGTTCCACAGTAACGTGCAACAGTTTGCCACCATTAAATATTTTCCAACCTGAAAAGGGGATGGGGTGTATTTTTAAATAAAAATAGGAGATTTTAACAGGAACACCAGACACCAAGTATTTATTTACGTTTTAGAATTACTCTTTGGTACAATAAGGGAGTACTATCGTAAAGCCCACAGAGGGGCGAGTTGGCCGCTGCCAAACTCGCTTAACTTTTAATAAAAAATTATAATGGTTAGTACTTACATAATAGCCCACATTACTGGGGCGAGGACTCTTCTTCAGGAGTTGGCTACCACTCTTCACCAAGAAAAAAAAACTGATTGAACCCCCAAACAAAATGACGAAAATAAAACCCTCACTAGCGGGCCTCGACCGCCTCGCGTCGTGACCAACGAAAAAAGCCCCAACCTTTTTCTTTTTTAGTTGAACGTCCCCATATGTCCTACTTTGCTTCTATTTTCGAAAACTGCTGACTACATTTAATTGACGGATATTATAATAATTATACTTCGATGTCGCCATCGTAAAATGCTGATGCTTATTCAATGTAAAACGAATTTAAACAATTTTGCCCTAATTGAAACGAAAATCAAAATGTTTCCCCTTGCTCCCGTAGCGCCCTTGACAATATTATAAGCATTAAGAGAGAAGTGAGAAACTGACACGTTATGCCACTTTTTTAACGAGCTAAGTTACTTTTTTAATTTATTAAAAAGTATCCAATTTTATGCATTCATTAGCATAAGCTAAAAATATAATTTTTATATGTTTTTTTTTGTAATGATCAAACACAATCACTAGAGGAAAAATCCTTTAAGGCACTCTGGGAGTGGTGCGTGTGCGCATAAAGGCATTCACGTTGGTTTTGAATCGTTGGACGTTATACTCGGTGAGAAACACGACCTCGGGAAGGTCTTTCCATAAAGATGAAGTTGTCCAGATGAAAGAATTCTTAAATAATGAAGTTCGAGCGCTTAACCGCATATGGATGGACGATAGAGGTTCGTCGTGCAGTTCTGCTGTTCGCCGCTCTGGGCGGAATTAAGAGGGCAAGGTTAGCTGAGCACTTTCCATGAAAATATCTGTAATAGCCGAAGAGTAAGTGTTTGTGCAGAGCTCCAGACATGAGAGCAGTACTCTAGTAATGGTCGAATCTGGGCTTTGTATAGAGTCAAAAGTTATTGATGTGTGTCCAACTTTTTGGTTCGAAAGAGTACCCCAAGCTTCTGAGAAGTTATCTTGGCGATTGCAACAACCTGGTTATGCCAAGACATATTTCCTCCCAGATTGACGCCCAGCAAATTAATAGATGAAGCCAGTGGGATTGTGTATCCGGCCATGACTATAGTCATATCCGATTCTGTAATGTTAACCTTTTTAGAGAAAAGTGCTGCCTGGGTTTTCTTAGCGTTAAATTCGACTTGGTTACTGTCACTGTAGAAGAAAAATATGATTTCTCATCGTAAATAGCCATGTGTTATGCTCTGAATATTTACTTAAACTATTGCTTCCTATAGACCACCTATTCATAGCAAACAATCTCATTCATTTAATTAAATATAACGTTCCCATTAGAGGCTTGTATTGTTCAGCGAATGCCCGTTTATGTTCCTATTCAAGCAACAAGAACGTATTACTTAGTATAATGACTTTTGTCATTTACTACAGAATTCCGTACAAACTTTCGTGCATCTCTTTTATGTTATCAGTTTGTGTTCTTGTTTTCAGAAAAGTATAATAAAAATATTCTTCATTACATGTTGTATAAAACTTTCGTTATTTTTTGTTGTTTCGTAATAGTCATTATGCACTAATGGATAATGACATCATTATTCACTAGTTCCCGTTACTATTTCTAAAATTTTTCTTCATTGTAAACCTATGTAAATTAAATAGAAAGTTTATTTGTTTACTCGAACAAGCCTGAAAAAACCTCGTTTTGACCTGCTTTTAAAATAAATTTGATAATTCTGGTGACATGACAGCACAGCATTACTTTACTTTGAGATAAGGTCTAAGTCAATATTGTAATTTTTTAGAAATTAAATAGAATAAACAAACCCGATCAAACCTCCTGTCTACTAGCCAGTATAGCATAATCTTCCAAATATTATTAATTTCTTATTGAGATAGACAGGCCGAATCAGATTTAATTTAAACTAGTACCACTATTCGGGGTTGTCTGACATTCGCCTACGTGGTTATTAAAATTGTAAAGATAACTGCGGCGAGACTAAGAAAATCTAATTTTCTTTGTGTTTACCCATCTTAACCGACCTTATACGCCTTGACAATAAAAATAATTAAGTCTGCGCTAATACAGGGTGTTATGGAAATGGATGAGTCCTGACGTTTCAATAGTGGGGTAACAAACACTCTTACTCACAGGTCAGTCCGCGCTACTGTACAACATTGCATCCAGACGCAATGGCAATGTTGCCAAACTTAATGTAAAACTAAAATTGCATATACATTATAAAAATGAGTTATTTATCTACCTACTTGTATTTATCTTTATACCTAAATAGTGAGGAAATCCAAGCACAAACAGTCAGTTTTTTTTCTTTTTCATGGGAACACTCCTGGAAACACTTTATGCTCGAAATATTTTAGATCTTGATAGCAACACAGAACACAATAATAGTGAAACAGAAACGATAGTTAATTTTTTTGAAAATACACTCAAATTATTAGATTTTATTAAACGCGACGCTACGAAATTTCTTGTTCGTTAGCGACATCCCATATTTTCTGTCAAACGGCAGCTGTTGAGTCCAGAAGAAACTATCGGTCTTAAACTGAGCAATTTAATTTCATTGCTCAACAATATTCATAGTTTACTTATGGACTAGCAAGATACACGAGTAAACCGAAAAATTATTACAAACACGAGTATCACCTGCAAAACCTCGCGGATTGCAGCGTGTGTATTGTTGTTATCAATAAAATCAAGCGTATTCCGACGCTGTCTATGTTAAACTGATACAAGCTCGCAAGCGTACAGCGACATAATAATATACGAACTACTTCGGCTCAGCCGTAGTAAACCGAATATGTACCATTCCGACATTTTGAGTTTTGAACGCAGAGTTGTTCCAGAGAATACTTTTGTACTGAATTCGGTACACTTTACAAGGTATTGGCTGCATTCAACAGAACCCATCAATTTATAAGCCGGTGACGTCACGATGGCATGTCAGTTTTTTGTTCAGTTACGTTACCTCCTAAATATTTTCATCAAATTTTACATTTTATTCTGTGTGAAATGGATAATTTTATTTTTAATTCTCCTCTTCACTTCTTTCGTAATTTTTTATAAATTTTACTCCTCAACCTGACAAACAAAACTGACATAAATCGCTTTTTAAATTCGATTGAAAAAATGGCGTCCGATTTCCCACCGATATGTGAAATCAAAGGATTTGCTTTGTTATATATGGCTGTTGAAAGTAACGACTTTTTTTTTTAAAGTTCACTTTCTTGGTGAAGGTAGCGACCATATTTTTAAGTTCACTTTCTTGGTGAAGGTAACGACCTTTTTTTTTAGAACTCTAAGTTCTTTTAAGTCGGTGTCCATAGAAATAACGTCCTTCTTTTAGGCCCCGTGCTGGTACATTTCTATAAAATTCGGTACAATTTTGCCGATCCAGTCGGTACAAAAATTTAAAGCATGGAACAACGTAGTTTGAAGTAGTTTGAATGTTTCCTTTAGTTCGTTCGTCGTGTGTGTCATTTTTAAATTGAAGAAATTGTATTTAAAATGTGTTTAAACAAATAAATCTGAGCGAGAAAAAAAGGGACCAAAATTAATTAAAACAATGTTCCCGTGTATTCTCTCCATGTGAATAGCTGCTATTTGTGAGGTTATGTGAGAGGTTTTTTCAACTTCGATTCTGTGTGGTTTGTGTGAAATTATGACACTAATAATTGTTTTTAAATAAGTAAAGGTAAGAGAGCATGTCGCTGGTATTCGTGCAAAATGTCGTATGTTGAGAACATTAACATTTAGAAGGGTACGACATAAAGTCATCTTGCAATACTGGTTGTTCACTAGACAAATAATGGAACAAACCCGACAAAAAACAATTTTGCCCTTTTTATGACATATGACATTTTGCACGAACACCGACGATGTGTCTTAACCAAAATTGCATTTTTTTAAAAGAGTTTGAAAGATAATAATTTAAAAGGTTAATGACGTTTGACCTATTTACTTTCCTTTGCTTGTGACAAATTTTAAATTTTCGTGTGATATTACCATTATTTGTTTTGCAAAACATCTTTCGCCGTCTGTTCTCTGGAATCATATTTGTTCATAAATGATAGAATGAAAAATTGTTAAAATTATAATTTTTTTTCTAAAGAGTGCCTTGTAGATATGACAACACCGGCTGAAATACGCTGACGTCTTTTTACACTACAGACCTTTTATTTTATTGATTGCGGCCGTCGTCAGTAGCGGCCAGGTAAATGTTCAGATTTCATATAAAGTGTATAATTTCGCTTAATAATTCAAAGCGCCATATATGGTTATTTTTCTTCAATTTATTTTCATCTCAGGATTTGCCGGTTTAAATATAATACGTCATTTCCATAACACCCTGTATATCTGTTCACACGAGAAACTCATTAGTTATTGTATTGTAATTTTATTTCATATTAACCTACAATGTTACGTTATCGGAAGTGAGAGAAGACGACCAGCGAAACATGAAAATAATAAAATGTAATTTCAACTTAAAGCGAAAGTATGTTTCAAAATTATTGAAATCGAAAAATCGGCTTTTTGGAAACGCTTATTCTGCTTATTTATCGAGAAAGTAAAGCTTTACGAGAGTTTCAAATAAAATCTCGTTTTTATTGCACATTTTAACCAGAAACAGGATTTTTTAACATGATGATGTACGCAACCCTGTTTTTACGAGCTCGAATGGAGCACTATGTCAGCAATTTATAAAAATATTCGGATTACACAACCCTTTTCCACTATAGAGAAGTTTTTCCCCTGACAAGGACAGAAAATACTGGTTTTGTTTATTATTTAATAATAGCTTCTTGATCCGGGCCCTACAACGGTATAGTCCTTTTATCTGTTCCCATTAATTTGTTTAGTTTAAACAGTTACCTCTGGAGACAATACTCAATTTAAAGAGGATATTCCAATTTTGAAACTCAATAGAAATGTTCTTTTCCGAGCACTATTTATTATTAAGGCATGCTTAAAGGTTTTCCGTGTTCCCTTAAAAGTCTACAAGAAGTATTTTTTTTATTTATTTGTTTAATTTAAAAATAAAACAAAACCTATCGCTGTTATCTTTCATCAACCTTGTCCATATATTATGTGCATATACAATTTATTTAGAGTAGGTAGTTATCAGTGGACCGCGTGGTCCGATTTGGGATTTCGCCGCGGAACAGCATAAGTCATTGTTATTGAACAATCAGACAACATCGCCATTCAAAGACCCGACGAGCCAGCGCGCTAAGCGGCTGTATCCACGCTTTTCTTATTCTTCTACCTTTAATCATCCCAAGCGATGCCAAATCACTTTAGATAGTTGCAATTTTAGATATGTTTCCTGAAAACCTCGGTGTGACTTTTTTTGCATTGAAACTAGGCTATGAAATTAATTGATATTATTGATAGTACATGCAATACTTTCAAAAATGACTGTAGAGCCATATTTTTTCAATTTAAACTTTATTTACCGTTTTGAAAAAAATTAAATTATTTTTCGAAAAATTAAAGATAATACAACGTGTCCAAGATAAGGAGGGCCACTACAGGGATCTCGGAAACCGTAAGAGATACGAAGTCGGTCAAATAGAGGTAAAGGTGCGTATTTATGTGCCTAATAATATGCCGTTTAGAGAGTTTTAAAATTCCGAGTAGTTCTGGAGATATCCGGAAAAAAACGAAATTCTGAAAAATCGTTTTATTGTTT
Source organism: Barypeithes pellucidus (assembly GCA_963991005.1). Taxonomy (NCBI): domain Eukaryota; kingdom Metazoa; phylum Arthropoda; class Insecta; order Coleoptera; family Curculionidae; genus Barypeithes; species Barypeithes pellucidus. Next base: position 41,895,106 of record OZ022559.1, read on the forward strand.
TCCCGGGTTTTTTTGAGATCGAATTCTAAAGTAAATTGCACTTTTACATTGCCACTTTTTCCGCTCTATCTATTTTTAAATACGGTCCTGTTCCTCTGATATTGGAATTTGAGAGCTTTTTTTCTTCCGAATGCAATTCGAACACGTTGTGGTTTAATGACGTTTCGAAGATTTTTTGAAATTTTGGGATACTGACCTGTATTTCTCCTAATTTTATAAATTGTATCTCATAAGTAAGCTCTAAATTTTTACTTATGTTGAACTAGTTCAATAAATAACAAATAATTTAATAATAAACCACAAATAAGTGAACAAAAATCATACCAAAACAGTAATAAAACGAACAACGAAAAAAGTAACGAACTACATAATCAGGTATTCAATATGATTTTCGTTATTCTCACAGCACAAATAACATCTTCTAACTGCCACATAATAGTTTTTTTGAGATAAAATAAAACACGATAGGATATCAAAATTTTCAGCATTGTAAAATTATGTTCCATATTTTCTGGAAAATAGAAAACCTCTTAAAACGCTTTCAAACAATCACAATGGGAATGTCAAGTGAAACAAATCACGCATCATCATCTTAATTTTTTTGTTTCAAACGCCTACTTTTTTTTAAAATCCTGAATCAACAGAAGTTTGAAATACTGTTTCTGTATTTTGTTCACTTATTTGTGGCTTATTATTAAATTATTTGTTATTGATTGAACTAGTTCATCATAAGTAAAAATTTAGAGCTTACTTATGAGATATTATTTATAAAATTGTTGTTCAAAAAACCCTCGAAACGTCATTAAACCACATACATATATACATCGTTGCATTCGGAAGAAAAAGAAGCTTTCAAATTCCAATATCAGAAAAACAAGACCGTATTTAAAAAAATAAAGTCTATAATGGCCCGTCGAAGACGACTCGTCGCATTACAAAACAATTAACGCTGTTAGATAGAGCGGTAAAGTGGCAATGCAAATGCAATTTACTTTAGACTTCGATCTCAAAAAAACGATTTTTCAGCATGTCAGTTTTTTCCGGATATCTCTGGAACTACTCGGAATTTTGAAAACTTTCTAAACGGCATATTATTAGGCACGCAAATGCGCGACTTCACCTCCATTTAACCGAGTTCGTATCTCTTACGGTTTCCGAGATCCCTGTACTGGCCCTCCTTATCTTGGACACGTTGTATACCTAATATAGTCGGATAGTACCATATTTCGAAGCGATATTTAAAATTTTAACAAATTCTATCCAATCATTTTCTTGTAGTTTGTCACATCTTTTTACCTTAATGGGGGTCACTGATAAGTGCCCTTAAAAGAGGAAAACACATATTTTTTTCTCCACCCACTCCCCACACTGAAGTCCAAAATATACAATTTTGATGTAAAAACTTTATGACTTTTATAGACGACATTGTCAAGGGACCCGTTTGCAATAACTAAATCTGTATTTGGGGAACCGAAATGTTAAAATTTATAAATATAAAGTATACTTACGGGAACCCTAAAACAATAATTGTAATATCTCTGTTAAAAATGTATTTATATTCCAAAGCTTGTTCATTTAATTTATTTTTATTTTTTACCGTTCTATTTTACACTCCTCGATAATAAATTCCGGACAAAGATATTGTTAACCAGGGTTATAGTCCTGTAACTTTTTAAATTATTTTCCTATCTTTGTGAAATTTTTACCAAAATGTAGACTTGTATCTCGGAATGTTAACCTCAATTTTAGTTTTCAAAAACGCCCTGTGGAAATATTCAACAGTAGAATTTAGCTTCAGTATACTTTGTTTTGAAGTGTGCCCCTTTCTTAACATAATCTTTTTTGATTCACATCATTACCTGCTTTTTCGAAGAAGGTACAAATTTTTAAAGAAAATATTGCAGATTTTCAATTTTATTCACATTTCAACGAATATACAGAGGGTGGCAACTATTTAATTGAATACTATCGGTATCTTTTGAGCGGTAATATTTACGAAAATTAGCAGTTTTTAAAGCTTCCTTAGAATCCCCTATCGACGATGCCGAATTGTTTTTGATTCGTGAGATACAGGGCGATTTGTTAAAAACGTCTAAAACTAATTTCTTTAATAACGCGAAAGCTTTTGATTTTAGAAAAACGCTCTTTAAATAAAAGCTTAATATTTTTTTCTTACTATAAAATGGAGTTATTAGTTACTTTATGTCATTTTGTATAACTTAGATATCATGGTCAACTTCATTTTTTTAAATAAGGACCTGAATTTTTTATTTTATTTTTTGATTGTATATTTCACCCCAAATACAATGAGGTATCACTCAATGGCATTTACCTTAGTTTCGGCATAAATTATACATCATCAGGAAAATTATGAGAATTTTCTCAGTACGGACCTGATTTTTTGAAATAATAACTACATGATAATTTCATTTGATTTAGCTATAATTGAGATAAAATTATAACTGGTAAAAATATTTCCTTCTTAAAACTAATATTGACCAGATTTCACCTAAGATCGACGAAACTAAAAATAGGTACAAATTCAAATATTCAACCGCTTATGAATAATAACTAAATTTTACTTTATTTATATCATTTCATTACATGCTCGAAATAGCCTCCTTGATTTTATGAAAGTTTAGCAAAATGAATGAAAATACTTTTATTTTCTTTAAATCAAGTTGCCACAGTCAGAAAGTGAAACAAATTTTGTCATTCCTGTCAAACCCCCAGCTCTACTTTTAACTAAACGTTATTGAATTTTTATTTAATTGTGACAATGGTTAGGTTTTCAGTTGAGGAAAAACGTGATATGTACGAAGTTTACATTAGAGATTTTCGAAATTCGTTCTTAGCGCAGAGAAACTATTCTATTTCATATCCCGAGAGAATTCAATCTTCGAGACTGATATTTCAACTAATTAGCAAGTGCATGTTAGAAGAAGGTAGTGTTTTTAAGAAAAGAAATAAATATCATTTAGAACCGAAAACAAACGAGATTAATGTGCTGGCTCAAATTAATATTAATCCTCAAAACTCGACGGTACCTATAGCAAGAGAATGTTGTATAACTTCTGCAGGATTAAAGAAAATCATGAAAAACACAAGTTTCATGACTATAAATTTCATCCTGTACAGCAGCTTCATGCATGGGACCCCGAAAGGCGACTTAGATTTTGCGAGTTGTTTCGGACTCAATATGCTAATCCAGAATTGTATCAATCAATTCTATGGAGTGACGAGACTACATTCACCAACTGCGGTATATTTAATCGAAAAAATAAGCAGTATTGGGCGACCGAAAATTCCCATTTGGTTCAAGAAATTAGACCTCATGTGCGATTTAAAATAAATTTATGGTGTGGGCTAGTTGCAAATAGGGTAATCGGGCCAATTTTTCTCGAAACAAATCTGAATAGCGTAAGATACTTAAATTTACTACAGCAAGATTTAGAACATTGTTTAGATGAAGTGCCATTAGCGGTTTTAAGAAAAATAAAATAGTTCCTGCAAGACAGATGTGCAGCTCATAATGCTTTAATCAACCGTGATTATTTAAATGGACGGTTTCTTGGAAACTTCATCTGAACCTACGGGCCTATTCCGTGGCCACCTCGATCCCCATGCCTTAATCCGCTGGCTTATTTTTTGTGGGGAATATTACAGAACAAAGTATATTACAACCCATGTAATAATATCCACAAACTTCAGAGACGTATAACCGATGCCTTCCAAACGGTTACATCCGACATGGTGAGACACGCTATTGAACAAATGGAGGAAAGAACCAACGGTTGTATTGAAAATCAAGGAGGCCATTTCGAGCATTTAATGAAATGATATTAATAATGTAAAATTTAGTTATTATTCATAAGCGGTTGACTATTTGAATTTGTACCTATTTTTAGTTTCGTCTATCTTAGGTGAAATCTGGTCAACATTAATTTTAAGAAGGAAAGATTTTTACCAGTTATAATTTTATCTCAATTATAGCTAAATCAAATGAAATTATCATGTATTTATTATTTCAAAAAATCAGGTCCGTACTAAGAAAATTCTCAAAATTTTCCTGATGATGTATAATTTGTGTCGAAACTAAGGTAAATACCATTGAGTGATACATCATTGTATTTAGGTTAAATAATATAATCAAAAAATAAAATAAAGAATCCAGGCACGTATTTAAAAAAATGAAGTTGACCATGATATCTAAGTTATAAAAAATGTCATAAAGTAACTAATAACTCCATTTTATAGTAAGGAAAAAAATATTAAGCTTATATTTAAAGAGCGTTTTTTTAAAATCAAGAGCATTCGAGTTATTAAAGAAATTAGTTTTAGACGTTTTTAACAAATCGCCCTGTATCTCACGAATCAAAAACAATTCGGCAACATCGAAAGGGGATTCTAAGGAACCTTTAAAAACTGCACATTTTCTCTAATTTAACAAACTTTATACATATTATCGTTCAAAAGATACCCAGTGTTCAATTAAATAGTTACCACCCTGTATAAAAAAAATTAAAAGTTTATGTTTTTAATTTTTGAAAACCAACGAAAATAACGAATTTATTTCGCCAAACAAATAAATTCTCTACTAATCATGTCTAGTCATAGGAACTGCTTTATCTTTCTTGAAAGTATGCTAACAATACCCGTTCGCTGAAATTCTTCATTTGCTTTTGGTCCAAAGTAATTTAATAAACGTATTATATTCATTTTTGTAAGCTTCTTTCGATTTTTCAGGCAATAAATATTGTGTTGCTTTATTGGCTTTATTAATTATTTCGTTTGGAGCGAATGATAATGGGAATTATTTCTTTCCATTTTTAATGTTTTCAAATATTATTGACATTTGTTAGGTAACAATAGCAATGTGGCGCCCAAGCAACGAACGACGCGGATGCTGTTTTCATGGCAACTTGACAATATAAGCATTCAGAGAGAAGCGAAAATATAGTTTTATAACGATCGTACAAAAAACACTTTTTATTTATAACGATAATAACTCCATGGCCAGTTTCATTTCTTTCTTTAATTAATGGTATAAGAAAATAAAGCAGCTTCTTTATAAACTTTTTTATGAAACTTTTTTAAAGCCATCGTCAAAATATGGATATAATTTAACTAAATCATCGAAAATTAATTAATTCTCTCTCGGGGGGAATCTTCTATCATTAATTTATTTTTAATTGTCATTTTGTCATTAACTGTTTGCGTAAAGCAGGACTCCTATGTTTAATTAGGCAATAAATCCCAGGGGCAGGGGCAGAAATAATTTGTACTTTAGATGGGATTGAGATCGGCACGTTATATTCGTAATTATTTTCTACTCGGCAAGTCCCTGCTTTAATTTATTAGAGAAAATAACTGGCGATAGCTTAATTTTATTTGTGTGTACAAGCATATACAGGGTGTTATGGAAAATTATTATATTTAAACCTGCAAAACTTTATATGAAATCTGAAAATTTACGTGGCCCCTACTGACGACGACGTTCGCAATCAATAATTTATTGACGCAGTTTTAAGGGGTCAGCGTATTTTGGGCGGTGTTGTCATATTACAGCACATAATTGTAAACGCACGTGTTCAGTTTTTGACAACAAGACGTCTTTGACCCGCATTATCATTTCTTTTTCAAACTTCTTATTTTAAAAAAATCCGTTTTATAATTAAATTCCATAAAAAAATAAAGAACGAAAAGGATGTTTTGCAACAGAACCAACACAAGATAATATCACACAAATTTGGAGTCACATCACAACATTTATTATTCTGAATTATTTCACAACAGAAAAAAAATCGGCTAATGCTACAACTAACAAAACGTTTAATATTCGTATACATCAAGCACGCGGAACCCTCGGCAACGTCGCGTCGTTTCAATATCCAGTATCGAAAAATACTGAGGAAACGATACTGATGGTTAAACATATCAACAAGCGCGCGGCGGTTATCCAAGCAAGGGCAAGGGCATTGTTGCTAATTGAAACCAGATGGAGCGGCGCGACAGTATATAGACAAAAAGGTTTCTATCGTATTTAGATATGCGATTAAAAAAAGAAGTATGTAGACTTTCTCTAGGACACCCAAGGAGTCACCCATTTAAATAAAATAAGTCATTTCCATAACACCCTGTACAATAATTTTTTTTATTATGGACATGGACATGGAATTTTAATATTTTAGCTTAGTCGAGATGGAAAATCTTTACTATAATAATTTTACTATAGTCTTTTTCCGTGTAAATATACTGGGTGTTTAATAAGATGCTAATATCTATTTAAGAAGATTATTCTTGGGTCCATTATCAGAAAAAAATTTCACATGAACATATGTCCTAAACGTCTTAACATTTGAGATACAGGATGTTAAAGATTTTCAAGTTTTTTTTAATAAATCTTTGTTAAAACCTAATTTCCGAACAGAGTGCAAATGAATGAATTTCCTTTTTAAATCTAAAACTATAGGTCAAACGACAAAAAATCAAGATACGTCATTTGCTTAGCAAAGAATAAGAATTTCAGAAATAATTTTTATTTAAAAAAATAAGAAGTCATGGACCATTATTTTCTCCAAAAATACCGAGTGCAATTCCCGCACAGTATCGCAGATTTTAATAACAAAGGAGATTTTTGAAAATCTATCTCAAAAGTTAAGACGTTTAGGACATATGTTCATATGAAGTTATTTCAGACCCAAAAATATCCTTCTTAAATATTAGCATATTATTAAGGAACACCCTGTATTTATATTATCTATGAATGACAACATTAAATTATTTTACTGAATACTTATACTAGGCCGCTAACATTTTCTGAATCCTGTGATTTATTTTGATTGTTTTCCTAAGCCTTAAATAAGTTATGAGCCACAACCTTTTCCAGAAATATCTGGCAATAAATTTAAAGATTTTTATTGCTCTCGTAGTTTCCACAATATTTGGAGATGTTAGGTCCATGTTTCATCCTTAACATTAATTTTAAGAAAGCTCCGGAACAATAAAATTTTTAAGGCAATGAACCAACAAGCCATGTTTTATTGTTACGGTTGACTATTTTTGCACTTCTAAAAGTTGTTCAAACTTCTTCAGTTTTTATTGGCAAAGTAAAAAGAAATACCGGTAGGAAATGAGGAGTATGCAAAGGTTATATTAATTTTAAAATATACAGGGTGTTAGCGTAATCGTGTTACAAACTTCTAGGGTGGATAGAATACGTGACAAAAAGTTCATATGAACATTGGTCCGGAAACGCTTCGTCAGGGAGCTAGAGTCCTGTGAAGATGGCCATCATAAACTAGCTGTCGATTTGTATCTCCGGAACTACTTTTTTTTTCTGATCAAACACAAGCACTATAGGAAAAATCCTTTAGGGTACTCTGGGAGTGGTCCGTGTACCCAAAAAGTGATTCACGTTGGTTTTGAACCGTTGGAGGTTATATTCGTTGGGAAAAACGACCTCGGGAAGGTCGCTCCACAAGGATGGAGTCCTCCAGATGAAAGAATTCTTAAATAATGAAGTTCGAGGAGTACTAAGCTTAACCACATATAGATGGGCAGCAGTGATTCGTCGTGTATTTCTGCTATTCGTCGCTCTGGGCGGAATTAAGAGGGCAAGGTCAGCCAAGCAACTTCCATGAAAATATCTGTAAAAAAGAGTCAAATCCCCAACCTGTCTTCGAAGTTCTACGCTGTCGAGGTTCTTCGTCAGCTAGTGGTCTCCGATCAGACGAATAGTCCTTCTTTCGTTGGAATCCAGTAGCCGAAGAGTATATTTGGGTGCAGAGCTCCAGACATTAGAGCAGTACTCTAGTGATGGCCGAATATGGGCTTTGTATAGTGTCAAAAGTTGTTGAGGTGTGTACAGCTTTCTGGTTCGGAAGAGCACCCCAAGCTTCTGAGAAGCTATCTTGGCGATTGCCACAACGTGGTTATGCCTAGACATATTTCCTCCCAGTTTAATTGCGTGTCCGGCCATGACTATATCCGGTTCTGTAATGTTAACAATTTTAGAGAAAACTGTTGCCTGGGTTTTTTAGCATTAAATTCAACTTGGTTACTGTCCCCCAAGCCAAAATTTCTTCCAGGTCTTTGTTGAGGCGTGATACTTCATGCTGTCTGCGAAGATGTGCGTTGGCAGCCGATGTTTGCGCATTCAAAGAGAAAGATGAGATAAGTGTGCTATCATCAGCAAAACTAAATATAGGATTTTTAGTTTTCACTAGAATGTCGTTAATATAGAGTAAGAAGAGAGTGGGAGACAATATGGACCCTTGAGGAACACCGGCATTGATGGTGAAGGTGTCTGAGAGAAATCCGTCAATTGCCACTTGCATAGAGCGGTCCTTAAGAAAGCTAGACAACCATGTACAGAATCGACTGGGCATACCAGTTTACTTAGAAGCCCCTCATGCCAAACACGATCAAAAGCTTTAGAAATATCCAGTACAACAGCCCGAGACTCCCCATGATATTCGATTGCGTTGTTCCAAATATGGGTCACATAAGCTAGAAGATCTCCAGTTGATCTGGACTTCCGAAAACAATATTGATGATCGCTGATAATGTTGAAGCCTTCCAGATACTTTAGAAGATGTTGGTTAATAGTTGTTTCCATTATTTTTGATATAACTGGTCGATAGTTGTTAGGCAGGGTTCTCTTACCATTCTTTGGAATAGGCTGGACTCGCGCCGTCTTCCAGCAATATGGGAATATTCCTTTTTGTAGGATAAGTTGAAAAGTCTACAAAATACTGGTGTTAGTTCATCGGCGCATCTCTTGAGAACTATAATAGTAATTTCGTCTGGACCAGTAGCTTTTTTGATGTCCAGTTCTTTTCAGGATTCGTTTGACGGGACTCTGACGGAACACGATTTTGGTTTTTCGGATTGAACTACAGGAATGTCGGGTGGTGTTCTTTCCTGGAAATCTACATTGGAATGCGACGAAAATAGTTCAGTAAGTAAGTTTGCTTTGTCTCCGGCTGTGGATGCTATTGTACCATCGGGATGTGTTATAGGTGGAATAGTTGACTGGGTGAAATTTTGGCTGACGGCCTTAGCGACTGACCAAAAGGACCTTGATCCGTTTGGACTGTCAAGAAGTTTGTTTTTGATCCTCAGGTTATGGGCTTCTTTGCTTTGATCTATTGTTACATTACATTGGTTTCGAGCGGTAACAAAGATGGTACGATTCTCAGTGGTACGGTTTTTACGCCACTGTCGGTAAGCCAGATTTTTTGATCTGACAGCACACTCATAATCCTTGCTAAACCAGGGCTTGCCGTTGGAAGGGCGTTTTTGGGAGGAGGATCTGTAATGCCATATCTTACGAGGTTTAATAGGTTGTTCAGTATTAATTGGTAGTTCGCTTAGAGTTGAAATAAGTTTGTGATCGGAAGATCCTAACGGAGGCTATACGGTGACTGTATATAGATCAGGATTTGATGTTAAGAAAAGATCCAAAAGACTAGCAAAATCTCCAGCTCGGTCTGGAATCCGCGTTGGTTCTTCTACGAATTGAGGCAGCAGATAAACTTGGTGATTTTCGGCGTTGATATGTTAAACCACATTACATCAAAGTCGTTTCGGTTCAAGTGTAAGTTCTCGTTGGCAGCAGAGATCATCTCGAATATAAAGACATACGCCGAAGTTGCGTCGGAATCGGAAATGAAAATCGTATCCAGGGTATAAATAGCTGACGGTGTTTTTTGACGATTTGACCTTTGTCTCCGTCAGTGCGAGCACGTGAGGCTTGGAAGATTGTAAGTGCTATTGGACTGAATTGATGTTCGTGTTAAGCCCTCTAATATTGCAGAAATCAATTTTGAAGTTGCTAGTTCTGGGTTGGTTAGCAACTGCAGGTGCCACACCATTTCTTGTTGAGTGTTGTTAGATCCCAGTAAATTGTCGGAAATGGTTGTTGTTTGATGAACTTCGCTTGATGGGGCCCCAAGTCCGGCCCCCGCCCGGAGATCCGAATGGGGGGCGAGTTTACCTCCGGAGTATTTTGGGCCTGGAATGCTATTTTTTTTGGGGGGGGGGGTCCCACCCTGGGAACCGGAAACATCGGCACAGCGATGAAACGTCAACTCAATGAGCAAAAGTTAATTCAAGAGCAAACTTCACGCCGCCTAAATCGGGCGATGCCGGGTGGGCCAACATCTCCCATTTCCAATTCCTACTACAGCTATCGCAACCAATTTCGGGACATAAATTACTGTTAGTAAATTCATTTATTTGAGGCTATTGGACAATGTTAACTTTAAACAGGGGGTATGCGCCAATGAAAAGTTTATCAAAATCCATCAGCAGATCAAAAGATTTTATGTTACAAAAAGTATTTATTATAGTGCGGCGTATATTCTTCAGTGTAGAATATAGTTTAATTTTCTCCTTTAGTGTAAGCGGTCCTCAAAAGGTATTAATTCTATACCGGTCGGTTCGTCGGAATAGAAGGTTGGAGACCACTGATTTAAACAATAAGAAAGTTATAAGAGGAGCGTTCCTCCTGAAACACCCCGTATCTCGAAACATTTTATTTAATATACATGCCCAATTACTGATCGGAAACCACACATGTGGAATCCGAGAAATCGTAAAATGTATATGTAGGCGTCAATAAAACAAATGCGAAGGATGAACGGAGGCTGAATACGAAAACATCCATAAGAAAAAAATCGCCACTTTCCTAAACTAGCACAATTTGTATTGTGGAACGATGTTACATTTGCTGGAAACTCCGTTTCGACATACAAATGTTCCAATAAACGGTTTCGAGTTAACGCGTGATTTTGGAACTAAGTGCAAAACATTCACGAGTATTTGCGTACAAATTGCTGCTTTAATGCATTTTTATTTTATGAAGGTCACCCATAAAAACAATAACCGTTGAAGGGCTTTTGACTATTTCACATTTCACATAAAATCAACCAATCAAACAGAACGATTCGAAAAATTGGAAGCAATGAAGCACTTAATCCCGGTAAACATTATTTATGCAGTTAAAATTTAATGCATTTCAAATTTGAGCGAAAATTACCCTCATACATTAAGATAGAGGTGTTGTTTTCGATTAATTACATCGAAAACGCTAGCTAGCGAAAACATTATTACTTATTATACAACATATTAACCAGCTCGGTGAGACTGCTTATGGGGGCGATCGAAACACTTAAGAAGGCCTTGGAAGTGATGCTAAGCCTACTCTGTTCCATGCGCTCACAAGTAACCTACTTTTATCTATCTGTTTCACTCAGCGTCAAGCGTCAATATCAGACTTACGTAGAGTTAATATGAAATGCCAAAAAGTGATTGTTTATGCAGGCGACTTGATCCTGGTCATATTTGTCTCACTTTACTGAATTAGGGAAGGTTTATGCAGACAGAGACAGTCATAGAATGCGAACAACACGAATTGTTAAACAAGCTAACTTCCTTCGTCTGGCGGGAATGAAAATCAAGCAACATCTGATGTGATTTTAAATTTTAAAATAATTTTTAATTTTCTAATCTTTTCACGAAAAACGTCGTTTCCTTTTTGGTGCAAGTGAGTAATTTGTAATTGAAATATTCATTTAGTCGTCTTTACTTTACTTAGTAAGCATCAATAATAGTTTCTTTTCCTAAATCATATGGAGCCCAAAAATATGCTTGGACTTAAAGCTTGAAATATTTGCTAGGACCTAGAGCCCAGTTGAAGATGGTAAAATATTTTACGTAAATTATGATTTACTTACTATTTTTTAATAAAACTATTTACAAGCTTATTTCCGAAGTTTAATTTTTCATTAGTAGTTACGTTACTAGGTCAAAAAATGATATAAGAGTGTGTAAGGATTTTTTTAAAGTAATATTTACAGCTTAAAACATGTCAGAATCCTAATATTTGATTTTCACCCCTTAGTAAATCAAATAAAAGGGTTTTGAATGTTTTTTGTTGGTTAAATGTCACTTTAAAATATTGACAGTAATAAAAATTTGGACAAAAGTGACATTTGAAAAACACGTGCGTTTGTCAGCTGATGCCATACGTAATGGATGCCGGGTTTGTTCGTTTGTTCATACTTGCTTCGATTTGTTAACACGGATGTTTGTCTTCTTCATGTTTATAATGTTTCGTTAATATTAACCTTCTTATAACGCCATTATTGGAATAATATGTCAGTCTGACATTCTCATTGTTCCGAGTGTAGTTTCAAAAATGTCACGTTTTGGAAAAGAATCAATCGAAGTAATTCAAGAGAAGATCGCACAGAGTGTCCCAAAAAATTGTGAAGAGAGAAGGTATGTTTTTAGCAAGGAGACTCAGCCTATAAAGCTTGCGGACATACCTCAAGACTGGGCTTACAACATGAATTTAGCAGCGAAGATGCTTCAGAAAATGTATTATAACTAGTACCAAATCAGGTTTGATCCATTTACGAATATTGAGTTTAAATTGGCTCGTGAAGCGAAGAGCGCAAAACGCAAGCAAGTGCAGTATCTACCAGAAAAGAGAAAAGTAAGTTCAGCTTTTTTAAAATATGATGAATTTAATAGAATTGTTGATAGTTGTGATGAAAATACTCCCGATGGACTAGAAAAAAAATATATGTTTTATACTATTCTATGAGCTGGCTTGGAGAGGAGGTAAGAGAGCTCACTGTCAATTAAGATATTTTAAAGGGAAACTAACAGAAGTGGAGACAACACAAGGCGTATAGAGTACAATCCTATTTTTTCGAAAATCGCACAGGGAGGAGATAACCCCTGTACAAGCTCTAAATGGTTAATTTCAAACACGAAGAATTGCGATATTTGTCCTATACGGCTTTTTGACAAATTTATACAAAAAAGATAGATTAATCATGAATGATTATTTTTAACAGGAAACCCATTTTGGAAAATATCAAGAAACTGGTATAAGAACACTCCAGTTGGCAAAAATATCATAGGTCAATGGACTACTAGTCAAGCCAAAAAAATGGGTGTATAGATACAAAAAGCGTAAAAATAACCAAACAAAATTGGTCATAAGTACGACATTGGTGGTGTCAATTTATTGAAATATTTAATTTTGTCGTTTTGAGGGATGTCAAATCGATTTCTGATATTAGTTTTGAAATAAAGTAATTGCTAAAGGTACTTTAGAGTAATTTCATTGTATGTTTCAAAAATTCAAATTCTTGAAATTTAAGGATTTTGAAGTACATATAAGTTCGATTAGTTCAGTATGCTTTGATCGAATGGACTGACGAAAAGGGTTAATTTTCATATAAAATATTAGTGAAACATATTAACCTCTTCCCCACAAAAAAAGATCTGCCACACTCCACCCTAAACACAGTCACGTTCGCTTATCGCATCCGAGTATATTTAACATCTGGTTTTCTAACTGACTCCGAAAATATGCGAAAGTTCAACTTTATTTTTATTTAGTTTATTTCCGCAGGAACAGTCGATTTCCCGACGATATCAGATGATTTAAAAGTAAAGGCTGGACTTGTTGAACAATTTTTTGGGAGAGTTGGGAGGTGTAATATGGAAATAAATAAACCCAAGAAAATATTCGAGTAATTAATACAACAATGTGTCCCAGCCAGAGTCTTCTTCGCATGGGCAAAAAAACGTTTTTAAATTTATAGTTACACTGAAAAAACACTATATTAAAGTTATTATAGTACCTATAGATTTTATTGGACGATTTCCTATAAAATATAGTATTAATTAAATTTTTCATTAAAAAGCCGTTCCAAATTAATATTGTAGATACACATAATTTATAAAAAAGTATAGGTAGGTATATAATATTTCTAACCAAAAACATTTTGTCCAAAATACTTAGTAATCCATTTATATTTTTGTAAAATTTATTAAAATTTTTTGTAAAACTTACTACAATCTTTTGTAAAATTTACTAAAATCTTTGGTACAATTTAATAAAATCTTTTGTAAAATTTACTAAAATCTTTTGTACAATTTAATAAAATCTTTTGTAAAACTTTCTAAAATCTTTTGTAAAATTTACTAAAATCTGTGTAAGAATTTTGACATTTTGTATTCACCAGTAGTCACCCATCCAAGAACTAACCGTGCCCAACGTCGCTTGACTTCAATGATCGATGGTATTTTGTTCTCTCTTAACTTTGCATTAGAACTTGCATTTATTAATTTTATTCTTGTAAAAATACTTTCACTTACACTTTATTTAAAATACAATAATAGTCGTCAGTAAAATATACCATACATTCTAAAATATTTAACTACTAGAGTTATAAATAACTTATATTCACTTACATTCGTTGTAAAATTTACAATATATTTTACTCGATTTTACTAAATTTATTAGAATTACTAAATATACTTTTTTATAATTAATAATATAAATTTTTATAAATTATGTGTATCTACAATATTATTTTGTAATTATTAACACTACATTTTATAGCAAATCGTACTAAAATCTTTACTGTAATAATTTTACTATAGTGTTTTTAAAAATTTACAATATAAGTATTTGAGTAATTATTTGATTTTTTACTAAATTTCTTAGAAATCCTAACTATGTTTTTTTGTAAATTATATTTACAATATGATTTTAGTACGGATGTAAAAATGTAATTAAATTATATTTTATAGGAAATTTTAAAATAAAACATCTTTTTTTGTAAAAAATATCAAAGGACATGTTTGCAGCGACGCCACTGGTGGAATAATTGAATAACTTTCCTAACTAAAATTTGTGGTTCTATATCCTATATAACACACAGCAAAATTGAACATAATATCTAAAATATTTTCGTAGATGGCCATTTCTTGTATGCCGCGCCCAGCGCGCATTTGGGAAAATAAAAAAATTTCGTCAATCTCACCTCGTAGCTGATAAAAAAATGAATAAATTGAATCCGGCCTGATCCCCGTAGCTCGATTAATAAACTACTTATTAGCATTTATGTAAAAAATCCCCACCCCCCTAACTCCCCTCCTAATTGCCCCATCAACCCCAGCCTCCAGCCCATCAACGTACTCGGTATCACCCGTGAAAATTATGCCCAACCCCGCTCTTTCTCGAGATATAATTAATAAAATTTGATTGTTTTTGCAGTTGAAAATCGCGTTAATTCGCGAACTCATTGAGATATCAGGATCGGGTTTGTTCGAGCTTACGCGCTCTGTCAAGCTCGTCAATTTTGCTTCCCACATTTTTTTTTTGCATCAAAACCGGCTGAGTTATTTTCCATTTCCCGTTGTAGGGTAGATTTACGGGACCCTCAGGGGGTTTGTTCGGTTCTTTCTTTTAAGCGTCCCCCTTCACAATAAAATTGACGTGTTTATCCGATTTTTAAGATTATTTACTTTAAGTGAGATGTTAAGGGTGGGATGTTTTCAAAGTAACACCCTTTAATGACGGATCCAGCTCATTGTGTACAATGTAGGTACATTATAAGAGACACTAAACCGTTAATCAAGTGCTTGATACCGACCCCGCTGAGATTTTACGAACCCTTCAACCACCCTCATGCATATTTAATATACACGAATTGTTGCGAACGAAATTTGCCGTTTTAGTTATAGATTTTTGTATGTGGCTCGTTCATCTTTCATTTTCACGCTGTCTTCGTGTCGCTCCTATGATTTATTGCCGAAAAAATACTTTCTCGGCATATTCGGACATTATCTTTCGATTAACGTGAATTCTTATTAATTTTTATTATATTGAAGTACACGATGTCCCAATTTCAAAAAGTAAAAAACTGATCTTCAATCTATCATCAAAATTTCATAATATATTTTAAAGCATTGTGGAGATATCGCCTTTAACATCCTACCTGTCAGTGGCGGTTCATCCACAGGAGCATATGCGCACGTGCACCCCAAAACAAAACGAATAAAAAATATTACTTTATATTCATTGAATATTATTTATCGTATAAAGTCCGACCCTCCCTAATATTCTATCGTACCGTCAAACTAAAAAAGTCCGACCCTCCCTAATATTTTATCATCCCATCAAACCAAACTGTATAGATCCGGCAACCGTGCCTCGTTCGAGGTAAATGACGATTGTGACGAGACTTGCTCGCACGTGCGATTAAGTAGTGCAGTGTCTCTCATGATACAATAAACTAAAGGTAGGATATCTAACCGTCCCAATTTCGTCTGCCGTGCGCATGGTGAGTAAGTTTTAAATCTCTTATGGAAGTTTACATTGCTGTCATCGTTTTTAACTCTTTTTTGAATGTATTAAAACGTTTTAAGCATGTAATGGTATATGAAATGAAAGAATAATATATGACGAGTATTTACGTATATCAATTTCATAGAAATATAACACACAAATACCACTAAAAAAAGAAAAGATATCAGAGAAATTTTTCGCGGCCATTTGAGCCGGCGACAATAGCCGAAGCATGCCGAAAGCTGCTCGCCGACCACTGCTGGTTTTGAAACAGTGTTGCCAGACTTTTACAATTGTAATAGATCCACTACTATTTAACATTCTTGTTGTGGGGCTCCCCATATGAAATTTATGTTCAATCTGGAGGTGGTCCCCCAACTAATAGGAAAGTAACGACCTTTTTTTCGTACTATTATTACTCTGGCGCCGTTTTAATTAAAAGTTTTTACGTTTAGTGGTATGTGAAATGAAAGAATAATATCATGGTATTTAGGAATATTTATTTCATGAACATACAACAAAGATTAAAGCTAAAATACGACCTAATTATCTTTCCGCTTACACAACTGTATCCATTTTAATTGTTTGTTTTTATCTTTAGGAAAGCGGAAAAACCTTATATTTCTATTAAATGTCTTTGCCTGGTTATCCATATCACAACCGAACATAGCGCACCTCATTTTATGAAAATTCAGATATTTTTTTTAATAAACACAAGACTATAAGAAAACGTTCTGGTAAACTTACAAAATGTCCACCAAAAACTACGGCAACCATGCAGCAGTGTTGCCAGACATCCGTTATCGAAAGAAATAGAGTGCCGGTTCGAAACCTAATAGGAATAGTAAAAAACGGGTCAGAGTAAAATGAGTACGAAAAAAAGGGTCGTTACTTTCCTATTAGATGAAATTTATGTTCAATCTGGAGGTGGTCCCTCCAGATTGAACATAAATTTCATATGGGGAGCCACACAACAAGAATGTTAAAATACTAGTGGATCTATTACAATTGTAAAAGTTTGGCAACACTGTTTCAAAACCAGCAGTGGTCGGCGAGCAGCTTTCGGCATGCTTCGGCTATTGTCGCCGGCTCAAATGGCCGCGAAAAATTTCTCTGATATCTTTTCTTTTTTTAGTGGTATTTGTGTGTTATATTTCTATGAAATTGATATACGTAAATACTCGTCATATATTATTCTTTCATTTCATATACCATTACATGCATAAAACGTTTTAATACATTTAAAAAAGAGTTAAAAACGATGACAGCAATGTAAACCTTCATAAGAGATTTAAAACTTACTCGCCAAGCCACGTGATCATCGGCGTGCAATCATACCTATAGTTACTTATACCATGAGTGTCTCTGTAGTAACAGGTGGGGGGATAGCGGGGCTATGGCGATTTAACATGGAAAAGGCGCACAGTTTTTGTTGCACGAACACATCTAGTTAGAAATTCGAGCGTGTATGTTTTAATATTTTAATATTATATAATTATTAAGTTAAAATGAATAGTTGACGGTGGACTATTTAAGAAATAACTTTAGCTATTTGAGTTTGGAGCAAAAAATTGAAGTGAAGAATGCGGAAAGACCTAAACCCGAAATTAATTTAACGCAGACCACAAAGGGTAAATCTAGGGACTTTGTTAGAAAGTTTAAAAATGAAATATATGAAAAAAAATTATAGAGGGATTCCAAACTTAATGAGGCTGTTATTGATCAATTTTCTACATTTAAGAACCGAATAATGGACTTTACGTTTAAGCACTATTGTGTAGGGTCGACAAATGTTGTGTATTTCGATAAATGATACTCGATATGATTTTAAACCATTTTATTTAAGGAATTAAACTAAAAAACACTGAAAATATGAAGAATGCCAACTTGTCAGTCTCGTGGCTCGATTCGTTATAAAACAGTTAACTATTCTAGTTAACTGTTCTCGTCTTGGTTGCACCTAATAACGTAGCCGTAGATGGCGTAGTGGTATTAGACATTATTCGGTTGTCTTGATAACTCGTAGATGGCGGTAGTAGTATTGGACATCATTCGGTTTTCTTGATAGCTCGTAGATGGAAAGAAAACCTTCCTTATTTTCCAAAAGTTGTGTTTCCTTGTGTAAAATTAAAAAATAAATAAAAATATGTTTTCAACAATTTTTTAAATTTGTTTTTTCTTCTCTTTCAGCTCACAAACGAATGAGGACTGTAACAAATTATTTTTTGGTTAATCTAAGTACAGCAGACTTACTCCTCACTTTGTTTAACTGCAGCTTTAACTCTATCTACATGATTCAAAGGTAAGTAACTTTCAGACCGTAACGAGTATATTGTAATGCTTTTAGATACATGCCGACAGAAATGTATTTGATGTGTTAAAACAATATGAGCTGGACTCTTTCACCATTATAACAATAATAAGACCGGTTTTTTGGACGCGTTTCTTGTCGCGGCGTTTTCTCAACACATTGGTCTTATACACGGAGAAAAAATTTAAATACCTGGTATAAAAAATATTATATCAGTTATTGGATTTCCACATACGTATTTGGATAGCGCCACAGTTGCCTACTGTAATAATCTCGCTTTTCTAAACTGTGGTTATAGTGGCAATAACTTACTTCAAATAGTAGTTATAATCTATAATAGTTGGATATACCCAATATAAAGATATTTTAATAACAGTTAGTGCCTGGATTGTAAGTATTATAATACTGATACTAGTGACCAATATACATTCGGTATACCGTTTATGAGAATTTCTAATGCCAGTGATAATATAGAATAATACTGAATATCATACTGTTTCTTTCCACATAAAAGATAGCTTATACCCAATATATGAAAGATTCTAATACCTATTACAAGAATCTTCTAATAACATAATGCCTCTTATAACAGTATATATTTTTAATGATACGTATAACATATACATAATTCTGTCACTTATTATAAATATCGAACAAGCCCGAACAAACCTAATCCCAGAGAAAGCAACTTACTTAAATTATTGATGTGATCAATGTACAGGGTCCCATTTTCGACGCTTTAATAGGGTTTCTTCGTAATTGTTAGTACTATCAAAAAGGTAATGTAGGTGTCATGTGCTCTTTTTGGGTCAAACTTAAAATAGTAAAATCAAAATTTAAGATTTTCGCTTGCCTAAGAGATACGGGGAAAAATCAAAAAATTATCAATTTCAAAATGAACCTATATTTTCTTAGTTAAAAGAAATACAGAAAAATGTTTTATACAGAAGTTTCTTTATGCTGATTGTTGAATAATCTGCAGTTTTCAGAATAAGTATACGGGGTGAGGTAAAGAAGTTATCGGACTTAACCTCAATTTTTATAATGGATCTACTAAAATGATTTAAAATAATACAGTATTATATTACACTACTTTATTATAGATTATAGTGTATAGAATGCATACTTCATATGAATGATACACAGCCTGAGCCTTGAATGTCTTTAATTTTCACTTTTTTCAATACACAATTACACATCAATAAAAACACTTGCGACCACGGCGAAGAGTCTTCGATATTAAAATGGTGGGCGTGATTCGGAGTAGCTCGGAGAAGGAATGTCATTTGGCTAATTTCGCAATATAAGATTTCTAATAACACCTTATCGACAGAGCGCTGCGAGTATTATGCTCAATTTTAAATATGCCTGTATTATAAGCGCGGGGAACTGATTTGCTAAACTTCTAAACATGGCCAATTCCGAATATAAGAAATGTTTAAATAAGCGACATTGTTACCGATAGAAAACATTTTTATAATGATTATGATTACTCAAATAGTGTTAAGCGAAAATTTTGATGCCGATTCGATTTAGGGATTTACAAACTTTCTAATGGTTTAATTATTCTCAGTGCAGGCGGAAACTCCGCGACAAGAAATGGGTGTATTAAGGCCGCTTTTATGCTCGTGTCTCTTGTCGCAGCATTTTCTAATGGGCAGATGGCGATAAGCAACTCGGTTATAAAAACGATGAAAAGGGCCCATTTAAAACAATGTGTTTAGAAAACGTCGCGACAACAAATAGCGCGACGTTTTGTTGTTGCGGCGTTTTCTAAACACATTGTTTTTATGGGCGGAAACGTCGCGACAAGATACGCGTGCATGAGAGGGACAAGAAACGTCGAAGCAAGAAACGCATGAAGAAAAGGGGATTGCAAGGGATTAAAGCGCCCATTTAAAGCAATGTGTTTAGACAACGTAGTGACAAGAAACGCCTGCTTACTCTTTATTCAATATCAATAATTTACTTCTTTTCACTGATCGAGACGTGGGTGTCCTATCATTTGCATTAAACTACTGAGGAAAGTTCAAATCAATTAGGCCATTACTGTAGTCTACAAACAGCTATAACCTGTGAGTTCGTCATAATATCGAAACCGTACATTCATCATCAAATTGCAAACATATCATATTCGCATGTGATTCCAAAATGTATTTTATTGTTCGAACATGTCTTTCTTTGTAAATGTTCTAATAAGTATAATGGTTAATCTTTGCAATGCAGTCGGTGGAACAACTGGAACAAACCCGAACATACACAAGCACTATAGGAAAAATCCTTGAAGACACTGTTGCGTGTGCGAATAAAGCGATTCACGTTGGTTTTGAATCGTTGGGTTTGTTCGGGAAATCTTTTGGAAAAAACGTCCTCGGGAAGGTCGTTCCATAAGGATGAAGTCCTCCAGATGAAATAATTCTTAAATAATGAGGTTCGAGGAGTACAAAGCTTAACCACTGTGTATTTCTGCTGTTCGCCGCTCTGGGCGGAATTAAGAGGGCAAGGTCAGCAGAGCATTTTCCATGGAAATATCTGTAAAAGAGAGTCAAATCGCCAACCTGTCTTCGATGTTCTAGGCTGAAGAGTATGTTTGGGTGCAGAGCTCCAGACATGAGAGCAGTACTCTAGTGGTCTATTATTATGTAATTGTTTCTATACTGTTTAATCTGAAAACCTTTGCTAATGTTTTCCGTTGAAATGTTATTTTCATACTATATCCAAAAATTATCAAATCGGAATAAAAAATTTTTATTAAACTTTAGTGAATATAATTTTGCCTACAATGAATGCTTGCATGTTGAAAAAAAATGCAGAAAGGAATATATAGATCGCAACGCCTAAAAGGTCAAACGCATCGGGATAATTATAGAATTTTTAAAAAATGCTTTATTTTACTTTTTTCATTATAGATTTTAGATTAGGTTCGGTTTGTACTAAAAAAAAATCTTGTATGATACTAAGTGAAAAATGCTTTTAATGCACTTCGGTGAATTAAAGAACTCGCTTTACTCATTCGGCCAAGCGCGAATCCGGGGGGACACCCCCCCCCCCCCCCCCCCAAACCAACAATTTCACACGAAAAATACCCTATATACCGGCTAGACTAACGCGACAGGGTATTACTTTTCGTAATTTTTCCTTGTATGACACCCCCCCCAGACCGAGGTTCTGGATCCGCTCCGTTCGGCTAAGTTTTATACGCATTCCCTGAAGAGTTTGTGTTCAATATTCGTAAATTTTACTTTCCATTCTATTTTGGTGCTCAATTACCTAGACGTTTAGAAGGTTTTAATTATAGATTTATGAGGAGCAGGAAACGCAATATTGGCAAATTTTTTATATCAGGAAAACCATTATTCCGATTTCTGTGTGTCTATTTTTGTTTCAAGGTTCAAAATCCTTATCTGGGAAGCACTTAAGTGGATTCCGGAGTACCTCAAAACGAGTTTTCTCGCCAAGCGTTTATTTTTGTTTAAGGAAAAAATGTGGAAGGAAAAAGACTTTGTAATGCAACTAAAATTGTAGGAATGTATATATTTTTTTGTTTCGGAAGATATTTAGATTTAAGTTGTATTTACTTTTTCATGTAGAATGAAAGTATGGACCTTCCTCCAATTTAATAATTGAATATTAATAATAATTTTATTAATATAAAATTTAGATATATTGTGTTCAACATTAAAAAAATTAAGTGTCATAAAAAGAGAAAATCAGTGGCAAAAATTGAAGCATAGACCCCTATAACGTCTGGTCTATTTCTTCCGTTTATCGTTGTTTCTGTGATTAGCGTACCGACTACTCCGGCACCCTCTTAATTTTGTATGTGGTTGAAGCAGTAATACTGACCAATTTGGAATATAAACACACACCAACACACACGTTGTGGCCATCGCCAAGGTGGCTTCACAGACACTTGGTGCACTCTTCCGGACCAAAAAGTAGTATACACCTCAACAACTTTTCACACTAGGCAAAGCCCAGATCCGACCATCACAAGAGTACTGCTCTCATGTCTGGAGATCTGCACCCAAACATATTCTTCGGCTACTGGATTCTATCGAAAGGAGGGCCATTCGTCTGATTGGAGACCACGACTTTACGAAAAACCTCGACAGCCTAGAACATCGAAGACAAGTTGGAGATTTGACTGTCTTTTACAGATATTTTCATGGGAAGTGCTCGTCATACGTTGCCCTCTTAATTCCGCCTTAGCGGCGAATAACAGAAATACACGACAAGCCACTGCCGCCCATCCAAATGTGGTTAAGCTTAGTACTCCTCGAACTTCATTAAAAATTCTTTCATCTGGAGGACTTCATCCTTATGAAACGACCTTCCCGAGGTCGTTTTTCCCAACGAATATAACCTCCAAAGATTCAAAACCAACGCGAATCGCTTTTTTCGCACACGCACCACTCCCAGCGTGCCCTAAAAGATTTTTCCTATAGTGCTTGTGTTTGATCATAAAAAAAAATAAAAGAAAATTTGGCGGTATTGTGATAATATCAAATAATACCGTCTAAAATTTGCCAAAAGTTTCGAGGTAACGGCGCAGAGCTACAGTTCCGAAAGAGAGTATAAAAATTTTATAGAAGAGTATAGAAATATCTGAACAACAGGCGGTTTATAAACGGTATAAAATGATACAAGCTATTTTATATTGACTTTCAATTTAAATAATTTAATTATATTGCCTTTTTTCATATCGACTAGATATCGTCGTTACTCTTCTGACGCATTAATACTTGAACGGTGGCCATTCTCTTTAATCCAGAAGCGGTAGGACATAACATTACGTTTAGAAGTTTTTTTGTCATTACATACTTCTTATCCCTGAGGATGAGCATTTTTTGTTTCAGAACAAACCCTCGTATTTAGGGGAATATCACAGATCTAGCTAGTAACGAAAATACCCAAATACTTACAGGTATTTATGAAAAATAATAATTGTTTTTAGTCAGTACATTTTTCTCACATGAAGAAGCTAAAAAAAAGTTTTTGAAGCCTTTAAAGTTGAAAATACCAAAAATAACAAACCCCCACATACCTCTTCCCTTTTGAAAATGTTCTACTTTATTACAGACAAAAAGCGTAGAAAATCTTTAACATTTCAGGAATTTAGCTATTCCTTAGAAGCAGTAAATAAGATTTTGACATCCCACTGTGGTAAGCTAAGAAAACCCGGTGGGAAAGTCGAGACGCGCGGACGTTAAAAAAAATTCTATTGAGCTGAACGAGCGTATGAATGGCCGGTTTAGAATGAAAAAATCGACCAAACCAATTTCCGGGAAAATTTTTTTTTATTATTAAACAACGGGTTTCGACTGATACGTTTTATAAACTTGATGCTTTTTGTGGATTTATAAATCGAGTTTTAATCATTTCGGTCCATCTGTTCGTGTGGTACATACATATATGTTTTATGTGCTTTATTCTACTATAAGTAAACAATGAAGTTATGTTATGCGAATATGTTAGTTTAAGAATTATAGTATTTAATTTTATTGTATTCGTTCCGTAGCAACATTGGAAAAACGAAGCTCTTCGGCGTCTATCCATCTGCTTTTTAATATTATAGTACGGCAACCCATTACCAGGATTTCAGACTGATCACGACCTAAAGTTTTTTGAGATCTGAGAAGGAAATTAACAAGAAAGGACATTGGCAACGTTGCGAAATCATTGAGAATCATCTTTACATATACAGGGTGTTATGGAAATGACGTATTATATTTAAATGGGTGACTCCTAGAGAAGCACTACATATTTTTTCTTAAATCGAACGTTTAAAAACTGGGGTAATTCACCCCTAAACCCACACACAACTCCTCGGCACATTCATATATGAACATATTACATTGCCCAGCTGGATAATCAACAGGTGTTCAGGCACAATGTTGCCAAACTGTTTAAAAGTGTAAAACTTTAGTTTCTTATAAAAATAAATATTTAGCTTACTTAGAAAGTAAATCCAGGACGCGATTAAAGAATCCAGGGCCCAGACACTTTCAGTTCTTTTTTCTATTGGAAAAACTTTATGCTCATCACGTGTTCTGATGATAGTGTGGAAGTGCATAATAAGCTTATCACTAAACCCCAACACTAACGCATAATTACACTTTACAAACTTTACGGATAAACCCGAACACATATAGAACAAGAGCACTTAATCATTTCGCAATAGAAATAATAAAAACGCTCATTTCTATGGGCCATTAACCCTTTACTAAAGATAAAATGAAACAATTATGTTCACAAAGGAACTACCCTTTCAAATTATAATGGACAGTCCAAACTTCAAGATGCTTCCTTCCTCCGAAAACTGGTAGTACCGCGGTTGCCATTTCCGAGACTGTAATTATACAGGAAAGTAATATTCTAGAAGGAAATTCGGCAATTTATGATAGTCGCTTATAAAACATCGAAAGTGGCAACACTGTATTTTTAAATATTAGCGCGATTGTCCAAAATCAGCTGTTTAAAGAAGCCGGCCGATATCGATCGACAAAACCAACGTGTTATTTATTTTTAAAATTGTGTTAAATACATTATTTCCCAGACAATAAGGGCTTATTTTTGTCTACACAGTAGCACTTTAAAATACTAATTCAGATTGAACGGTACTTAGATGTGTTGTGACGTGAAAGCTAATGTGATTTTGTGATGTGAGTACTTGATGTTTTTTATAAATTAAGTGGGTTTTAAATAAGTCCGAAAAGGTAAATAAAATTGCATTTTTTTTTTCCAAAGGGCATTTATAAACTTTTAGGTTGTCCAGATCTGACGGGTGTCATTCGAATTGAACAAATGAGAACATTGTCGTGTACATAGGACGCTTTTTGTTCTCCGATTCATCATTTATGGACGGAACCTTGTTTGTGCTCCTTTGGTGCCCGGTTCATGGATGACGCCAACGGCATGTGCGCCAAGTGTTGGCGTGAATTGATTGGTCGGGAAGGAGTCACGTTGGAATAACAACCTTGTGAGAAAAAAGAAGGAATCCCTTCTAGAACTGCAAAAGATACAGTCCACTTTTTTTAATTAATATATTTTAAATGTAAAATTCAGTATAATAATATAATCCAAGATACGTAAATGTTATAAGAGGGTTTCAATGGTTTCGTTGCAATAGTAGAGAACACCAGACGACAGCAACAAACATACCTGACCATTTATAAATTCCGCGGCGGTTCGTTCGAGTCAGTTCAAGTTTATAAATAAGAGATTGTTTCCCAGCGAACTGAACGTAAAAGTTTATAATAATGTACCCTGAAAAATAAACAACTTGAAATCTGTCAAACGATTATTGACTTTCAAAAGAGTTTACCCTGAATTTAAATATAATACATCATTTCCATAACACCCTGTATGTAAAAAAAAGTGGTCGTAATATTTATCGCGCCTCATCCTTTCTTTTTATTTTTTAACTCAGAGTGAAGTTTTTGAGGAGATGAAAATAGTAACTGACACATTTTCCGTGCGGTGAATAGTTTTGGTTTAAGAAAAATCGAAATTTGTTTACAGCGGAGAATTAAACTTATCACGCCTCGTCCGTTTTACTTGTCGGATGTTATTTTTCGTTATTCGTGACCGGACATTTTAATCGACGCGCAACCGCAGTGTTGCATCTTAGGTGTATCATTTTTTTTAGCGCTGTTCGAGTTATCGCGCCTCGTCCGTTTTCAAGCAGAAATCGTGTATTGTGGTTCGGAAAATGGAGGAAAAATATGTACTGACATTTTTACACAGGCATTTTTTAGCAAAACCGTTTTCAGTCAACATAGCACGTGTATCAATAATAATGCAATATGGGGACATAGCTGATACTGAGTTGTTATAGACAACCAAACCACACAGCAAGCCGTCTCATGCACGCGCCATGTACCCCGATCATGAATTATAATCTGTATGCAAGATCCGACTCCACTGCCCTCCCTGCAGCTGCGCAACACGGAAAATGTCCGTTCGACTCGATTTACTATTTTTTAGGGTGTTATCAACAATTAAAAAAAAATCACCTGGGCTCTGTAACTTTTTGATACCCCTTTTCTTTACATCTTTTATTTAAACTATGGAATTTTTGAAACACTCAAAACGTCCGTTGTCGATGAATTCCCGTTTTTTTTTATATTCTTAATATGATTTCATCAAGAACGGACAAGGTGTAGTAACAAAAAGACGATCTGCTTTCTTACGGATTGAAATCATTCTAACGGGTAAGCGCAACGTTGCCGAACTTTTTCGCTTGAGTAAAACTTTCTTATTTTTTATTAATCTAGCGATTAGTCATTGACTAGATGAAGGCGTGATAACAGGACATTTTGGTAACGGGCTGCCGTACTATTATATCTTGATCCATAATAATTCTAAAATTTATTCCTGCATGTCGCATATTTTTCAGTAATTGTAATGTGTACTGGCCATTATTTTAGCACATAGATTTTTAATTTTCTAGCAAGAAGGAAAGTATTCTAATCGCTTTTCATAATCCTCTCAGATCATTTCGATCACGAAAATGCGTATCGTAAAAATTTCCGTCAATTTGTCGCTCTCTGTCTGTCTGTCGCTCCATCGCATCCACGGCGCCGCACAGAGGCGAGTGTGGTCGAAACACCGGTCTATAATCAATAGATCGCCAAACTCTAACAGCAAAAGTGGCAAATTTATGGCCTGGCCCATGTAAACCCAGCAGATCCGGCGAACAGGAACGTACTTCGCCCTTAATGAAAATGATTGCGCGGCTATATTTTGACACATCAAAACCTTCTTTACTGGGAAATAAACAATATATTCTCTCGCATAAAAGAAGGCCTTATGGCCATCACTGAAAAGTCACTTTTAGAATTAATTTTGATATCCATTGTCCACGTATCGATAGATTTTTAATATCGTTACATCCCTATGACTGATTTCGGTTCTGTACAGTCATCGTTGGTTCACGTGGTTGGTTGGCAACCAAACCGGCACCAATACGGAGGGGTTACCTATATGACGGCAACAACATTGTGCGCAAGACAACCGACGAGCAACCTTCAAAATATGACTGGTTAGCCGTGCGCACTAACCCATCTATTCACTTCTTAAAGGTAACGGGATAAACAACACTGGTCTATTCCATTACCTATAATTTAATAATCATAAAAGGGGGAGAGTAGGGACAGAAATGCAAGAAAGTAAAACAAAATGCAATTTTACCATAATTTATATGATTTCTTACAATTAAGAGTATATATTAGCGGACCGCGTGGTCCGATTTTGGATTTCGCCGAGGAACAGCATAAGTCATTTTTATTGAACAATAAGACAACATCTCCATTCCAAGACACGACGAGCCAGCGCGCTGGCCCGCTGTATCGAGAGAGTAGGAGACGTTTTTCTTATTCTTCTCCTTTTGAGCACCAGAAGCGTTGCCAAATCGCTTTAGATAGTTGCGATTTTAGATTTTTTTCCTGAAAACCTCGATGTGACGTTTTTTTCCATTAAAACTAAGCTATGAAATTAATTGAGATTATTGATAGTGCATGCATGCACTACTTTCAAAAATGACTGTATAACCATATTTTTTCAATTTAAATGTTATTTACCGTTTTAAAAAAAAAAAACTTTTTTGAAAAATTCAAGATAATATAGTCATGTAGTACCATATTTCGATGCTGAATTTAAAATCAAATTCTATTCAATAGTTTTCTTGTAGTTTGTGACACCTTTTTAACTTACTGGAGGTCACTAAAAATTGCTAAAACATTTTTTGTCTCGTATAACCACGATAATCTTTTTGGTCACGATTTTGCCGAAATTCGCCTATATGCGTCGCCGTTTTGTGTGCTACATGGACAGCAGCAAAACCTATTCGACGGAGAAGAATGGAATTTTGTATATGGATTAGGTATTAAGCCTGCTCGAAGCAAACTATACTACTCTCTATGTATATATATAGATATAGAGATAGAAACTTAATGATACCCCATAAATAGAAATCTAAATGTCAGAACTGCGGGGTAGCCAAGCGTGCGATCCTGCACATCATATCCAGGAATTCGGATAAGTTGATATGAATAACAAAGGCACAACAAACAACATATTAAATTTGTTTCGCTTTAACGGCATAATTATAGAGAAAAATATATTTTGCGGAAAGCTATTTAACAAACCTTTAATAAACACAATAGTGGTCCATAAAGTAATTTTTCTCTTCTGGCGTTAAGATGTATTTGTATGGGACAAATACTATCTAGTTATGTTTTATTTGAAAAATCTGAACTTGTTCGATACAGAGTGAAAACTACTAATAATTTTTTATTAACAAGAAATAATATGGTGTATTGACATATTCACTCCTTTAAAATCCCAAGCGTTGAATTATTAATAAAGGTCACTGTAACAAAATGATAATGCCTTTTTCCGGGCTATAACCTAAAAAATAATTTCCCTTGCCACTTTTGGTATCATAAAAATACTTTTATGAGAGCCTGATGACTAATGGTTAACAAGGTACCTCCCTGTTGATGATCGTAATGATAAAGAAAATAAACATGAAAATAGTATTAAGTTTTTGCTCTTCAGCTTTTTAAAGAGAACAAAACTGTTAAATATAATTATGTACCATTAAAAACCTTTCAAAATTAATACTTATTCCAGCAGAATTCAAATACAGTCAACCACAAATTTAGAGGGTTTTACATGAAAGGCTGCTCTAATTAATTTCGTAATCCATTTTAGAAAAGACATATGGAAAAAGGTCAGCTGAAAACTCTCTTAAGGGCTGCTGTTGAAGGTCTTTGGGCAACCAGACATGACACTTTTTATTTAGGGCACCCTAATCATTTAAAAATTCAATTAAACTACTTAAAAATGGACTGAATGATTCCTGCTTATCAATTCTTTATATCAAATAATTAATTTTGCATGAAGCAAGTAATTTAATTGGGATTCCATTTAATTAACTTAAATTATGTGTTAGTTGAGTGTCAGAAATGATTTACTTTAACTGCAGCTCGTAACTGATTTAATTGCAATGAGTCGTAATGTACAGGGCGTTACTCAATGATGATAGATCCTTATTTTAATAGGTATTTCTTGGACAAATTTTATATCGAAGAGTTCCTCATAAAGTGAGGAGCATAGATTCGAAGAGAATAATATTCATATTTGTAGATTATAAGATAATTAAAGATTTGCGTTGACTAAAGAGAATGCGTGCAATATTTTTTTTATTTCACCAACTTGTACATAAGGACCCTTGAAGCAAAATACTATTTACACAGAAAAAAAGTTGTATTAAAGCAGTTATTAAAGAAAAAAAATGGATAAAAAGCTTTTTGGACCCAATATATTATTATTTCTTTCTACTACCCTCATTACATTCACTAATTAAAACTCCTTCAATATTCATTTTTATCATCAAAAATAACAATTTATACGTACAACGAGCTAAGGCAAGTTATAAATAAAAAGTACCAAAACAACTAAAATAACACGTCACATACACATAAAACTACAGGGTGTTATGGAAATGACGTATTATATTTAAATCGGCAAATCCTGAGATGAAAATAAATTGAAGAAAAATACCCATAAATGGCGCTTTCCATTAATGACCGGATTATATCACCTTATGTTAAATCAGACAAACACACGTGGGGCACTGGCGTAATATATATATAACACTGAGGTCTGCAGGGTCAAAAGACGTCAGCGTATTTCGGCTGGTGTTGTCATATCTACACGACAAACTCTTTAGAAAAAAATTTATAATTTTAACAATTATCATTTATGAACAAATATGATCATTTATGAACAAATATGATTCCAGAAAACCGACGGCGAAAGATGTTTCGCAAGACAAATAATGGTAATATCAAACACAAATTTCAAATTCAAGTAAATAGGTCAAACGTCATTGACCTTTTAAATAATAATTATCGTTCAAACTCTTTAAAAAAATGCAATTTTATTTAAGACACATGCTTTCTCACCTTTATTTATTTAAATACAATTGTTAGTTTCATAATTTCACACAAACCACACAGAATCTAAGTTTTAGGAAAAAAACCTCTTCCATAACCTCAAAAATAGCAGCTATTCACATGGAAGGAATACACGCGAACTCTGTTTTAATTTTGGTCCTTTCTTTCTCGTGTAGATTTATTTATTTAACTAGTTTAAAACACACACATTTTAAATACACACAATGCAATCCTTCAATTTAAAAATGACATTTTATCTACAAACCATAAAATAGTTAACCTAAGAGCGAACGAAATAGATACCTTCAAAACTCGGAATAGAGATGGGCAATATTTGACAGTTTGATATTTTACGAGATTCTTCTCTATTATTCGCTATTTACCGCGAGATCTCTTGCAAGGCGTTTAAAGTGATATGGCGTTAATGGAATTTCGACCCAATGGAATAAAATGATAGTGGTAGCTGATAATACTGCGACTGTATTTTTTCTTTTGAGAAGCTTAAAAAATTAAATTAGCTCAGCTCTACTTCAAAATAAATGTCAAGACCGACGATGATTTTATTTTCATTCCCGCGAGGCCATCTCTTCATCTCTTTCACACAATCCACTCAGCGCCGGGCCGACGTAGGTCTATGGGTACAAGCGTGCGACTTGTAAGTGTCAGTAATAGAAGAACAGCGTTATGGTGCGGTCGCTTCTGTTGATAACCATTTACACTCTCGGCTATCCGCTTTGTTTTCAGAAGGTACGCGTATAATAGTTGTAATGATTTTCGGGCTACTCGTCCAAACTTTGTATATTATTTGACATTGTTTTAATAGACGAACCTAAGTTGCTCAGTTAAAACGAGTAGTTTGTTTTGGACGTTTGACTTGACAGAAAAATGGAATGTCACCGACGAATAAGTCAAATTTTGTCTCGTCGCGTGTAATAAAATCTAATGATCTGATCTGAGTGTATTTTTAAAAAACTTGTGCCTGGAGGTATAGAGATAAATACAAGTAGGTAGATAAATAATTTATTTTTATAATTTTATATGGAATTTCAGTTTTGCATTAAGTTTGGCAACAGTGCACGTAACACCTGTTTCCTGATATGCTACCACAAGGTGACATGACGAACAAACCCGAACAAATGCCGGATGAGGTGTGGGTTTATGAGGCTTGACCCCTCTTTTAAAACGGTCGATTTGAAAAAATAAATATGTAGCGTTTCTCTAGGACACCCAAGGAGTCTTACTCTGAACTAATATTAATAATGGACTATAAAGGTGAACATTTTAAATATGCACCGCCATCTGCTTTTAAAAATTAGAAGTTTGGGATAATATTCCTTTTGAACTTATGCTCCTCAAATGCTTTGTTTTCTATATACAAGTAGTTTTTATTTTCGTTGGTTTATATCAAAAATCTCGAAATCAGTTTGAAATATTACACTAAATTTTGGTATAGCCTATTATGATATAAAACTACACAAGTTTACCTTAAAAAGTTGTTTTTCTCAAGCTAGTAACGTATGTACAGTCTCGCTACAATTTTAATTTTAACCAAAAAATATATTACGCCGTATACTTTCGAAACAATGGGCTTGTTACCGATAATTTTGTTTCCTAATTTTTTTATGGTATTCAATAGAATTCGATCATCTAAATAAGCTGTTCAAATTTCAGCTCGATAGGTTTATCCAATCCTTAGATATTCAATGTTAAAGATTGGGTTTCAGTACAAAGCGCATCGCCGATTCGTGACGTCATACCCTATACACTCGCAGGTCGCCGTCCGCGAAGGTGTGTTTGCTATAGTCCAAGTTGTCAGTTCGTTACAACCCGTTTGAAAACTTTGGTTTCCAATTTACATTATTATTACTTGGACTATTTATGGCTAAGTTTACCTAAATAAAGTTTGGTATTTTTTCTATCAAAAAAAATGTTCTCTTTTGAATTTTTTCTGGAATATCTATATATTTTCTACTATCGGAATCTGAATCTGACAAGGTTAAAGCCGTTAAAATAAATGTTGATGTATAGCCGCTACTGGAAACCGAATCGGTATTATTTCCTTCTAACCGCATTTTCTTCAGAATCCTTTCCTTAAAAGGACATTCTCTCTTTTTTCCCATATTTGACAATGGCAAATCTTTACTTATACACTGGACTCATTTGCTGCAAACTTCAGTCTTAAATAACACATGAACACCCATATCTTTAAACATTTTTATTCCATTTTCCAGCTCGACAACAAGTTGTTAATCAAAGATTGCTGTTCTTTCTTTTGTAAAAACCGTGACGATATTTTCGATCCGTGGATCGTAACTCAAATCGTAAATCAGAAAACCTTGGTACGACTTTTGGCTTAAGTCTGATTTTTATGTACATAATTTTCTATGTCTTCTTGTATCTAAAATAAATATAAATATTTGGAGTCTGCTTTCACGTTGGCATATTTAAATTTACGTTAAAGCATCGGTTTTTCTAATATTTACTATAAATTATTGACCAACTTTAGCAATATTTGGGCGTGGTTCGAAAAAAAAATAAATTGCCTACGGCGGCTTCTCCTGCGGGGAACTTTCTTCTTAAATTTGCCCACCTCTCAATTAAATCCTATATCCGCGCCTGTATGTCACTATTATAAACAGTTTTACTGGGGCATTTCTGGAAGTGTTAAGGCACTCAGGAACCACACAATATACAGAAATACGCGGTATACACTTCTAAATCTCAACTGTCTTCCGACCAGCATATGATGTGAGGTCACGCGAAGCTCTGCCCCGTTTTCGCGAGGTACAACTTTGACAATTTATTCAAGGGCTAAAAACCCGAATAAAAATCTAAAAATTCGGAAATTGCCTTATAAAGTGTTCTTTCTACTTTCGATTTCTAAAATAAAAAAAAAATGCTGGTCCATTACCTTATTATAATTCTCATTCAATTCTAAACAAGGTCCTCTTCATGTTTCTTTTAAACTTACCGTTCGATGCTATTCATTACGCATGCTTTTCGTTGTAACATAGAGGGTGTCCAACGGGGAACGCCACTGAACTTTACGGAAAAATCGTTAACAAGATCAGTTTTTACCTTTTTGATAAGTTAACGCGTAACTAGTGGCGGTTCTTCCACAGGAGCACATGCGTACGTGCACCCCCAAAACGATTAAAAGATATTAATTTATATTTATTGAATATTATTTATCGTATAAAGTCCGACCCTCCCTAAGATTTTATCGTACCGTCAATTATCGTATAAAGTCCGACCCTCCCTAATATTTTATCGTACGGTCAACCAAACTGTACATTATAGGCTCTCGATCCGGCAACCGTGCCTCGGTCGAGGTTAATGACGACTATGACGAGACTTGCTCGCATGTGCGATTAAGTAAGCGGGGCATAATGCAGTTTCTCTGTAGTAACAGGTGGCGGGAGACAGGGGGAGATAGCGGGGATATGGCGATTTAACATGGGAAAGACGCACAATTTTAGTGTGCGCCGCGCCGTTGTCTGTTCGTGCATCTAGTTAGAAATTAGAGCGTGTATGTTTTAATATTTTAATATTATATATTTATTAAGTTAAAATAAATAGGTTGACGGTGGACTATTTAAAAAATAACTTTAGCTCTTTGAGTTTGGAGCAAAAAATTGAAGTGCAGAATGGGGAAGGACCTAAAATCGAAATTAATTTAACGCAGACCACAAAGGGTAAATCTGGAGACTTTATTAGGAAGTTTAAAAATTAAATATATGAAAAAAAAATTATAGAGAGTATCCAAAACTTTAATGAGGCTGTTATTGATCAATTTTCTACAATTAAGAACCGAAGAACGGACTTTACGTTTAAGCACTATACACACTAAGAAAACCTTTCTTATTTTCTATTAAAATAAAAAAATAAGTTTTTTTACCTAACGCATTTTCTTATTACTTCTTTTCTTTCTACATTTAAAACGCCTAGAAAGTAATTGTTTGGTCGTTACACAAAAATAAAATTTTAAAAATAAGTTCACCATACTTATGAACCCCCTCTATCATAGGTCACGAGCCGCCACTGCGCGTAACGGAACGTTACAAAATAGTGGCAAAACAAACGATTCTTGCGCTGACAACTACTGAAAAAACGTGTGATAGATTTGTCGTGACTTGCAAGTACATCAGGAATAACTGGGTTAAAATAATGAATCTAAAATACAAACACTAGAAATGCAGTAATTTAACAATTTTTACTTTTCATCGTAATTATATCAAATAAAATATATCGACAATAATTCTGCTAGAGAAGTCGTCAATCACTTGACGCTTGACTGCTTTTAGAATATCAAATTTTAAATCAATAAGGAACTTTATATGATAAATTTGCCAAAACCTAAAGTAAAAGCTGCTAGAAATCGTTTTATACATTTGTTCCTCAAATGTATACAATCTCGCATATCTGACAAGTAGTTTAAAAAGAAGAAATATTATTATGTTTTTGATATAAATATGAACATGAAGGAAAGCAATAAAAAATGTTTATATTATGTGTACGAAAACGCCACCCTGTTCGTGGGAATATCCAACTTCAGAAAGGCTGCTTTTAACATATTAAGGATTTGAAAAAATGGGTGAACATAATAGCGACTGCAAAATTCGGTAATTCTAGGAAATGGGGAACGCAGACTCTATCAATAACCAATCATATTGTAGCCTCAGATCTGGACAAGTAGTTTTTAAAAGTATTTAATTACTAAATACTCAATCATATTCAAATATTAAACACTTACATTTTGAAGTAATGAAGTATTTAAATCTTAATTACAATTAATATTTAAATAATTTTAAGGTTTAAATACAAAATTTAAATACTTTGTAAGTATATAACTACTTTTAAGAAGTAAATACAAAATTTAAATAACTTGTAAATATTTAATTGATTTTAAGTATTTAATCATAATTACAGGAAGTATTTATAAATACTCTTGGGAATTAAGAGAACGAGGGAGTCAGTCGAAATCTCCGATTTGACACCTGTTCATTTCGCGGTTTGTAGGCAAGAGGCGGACCGCGCGACGGTGCGGCGCGCTTTAAAATACTATTCATTGGCACCAAGCTACATGTCTGTTATCCCATTAAAAGTTGTATTTGATTTTTACTTTCCAACGTAACGTATTATTATAAAGATTTCATATTTAAATAAAACACATTTAATAAAAACACAATTATTCATGTAATATTATGAGAAACAATAAAACTACGTTATATTTCTTTTCCACTATATTCTTAAAAATTACATATTTCGCGATCACTGTAGCCTCGTCAGATTGAGAATTAATGAATATATTTATATATCTAACAAAGTGTACAATCTTAAAATATTATTACAGGTATAAAGATGGTGTAGGGGATATAATAGTAACAGTGGAATTTTCCAAATGGTCAGTAAAGTGATTATATAATAGATATTTATGTTATAAGGATCATAATAACGCCCTGTTATTAGACTCGGCTGACGCCTCGTCCAATAATACTCACGGCTAGTACCATAATAAGTGTTTATGATCCGAATTTCATACAATATTTTATATTCCGACGATTTTTGTGTTTTTTTTTTTTTATGAATTTTAAGTTTTCGTCAGGAAACTAATAGCTGGATTTTAATAAAACCAGGTAACTATAGAAATATTTGTTTGTATTGTCATTGTCAGAATTGAATTTTTAATTTTAACGTTTATATAATATAATATGGATAATTTGCCATCAGAAATCGAAGAATTGGCCAATAAAGCAGTTGTTCGTTTGTTGCCCGAAAAGTCTAATGGCATATATGAAAAAGCTTATGTCAATTACAAAACTTGGTGTTCCCAGAAAAAGGTTGTCAATATCGTACACGAAAAGGTACTTTTTGCGTCTATTTTTCATTATAGTACTCAGTCCTATAAAGTATGTCATTTTGACACTGAAAATGAAATCCATAATAATGTCATTATGACACGTCGGAATATAAATTATTTTATAGATTCATTTATACATGTAATAGCGGATTAGTGAAATAAATTTAACAAAGGAGAATTGTTAAGGTCTATTTGATCATTCAGTAAAACATCGGTATTTTTAAGTTTATTTATTTCCATGGATTCTAACAGATTAAGTTTTATACCTTTATTTTCAGTATGTAAGATTTTAAAATTTGAATCAAAGTTATGTTGTTTTTCTTTTAAATGATTGGAATAATTAGAATCTGTTTTATTTTTTATGTAACTATTATAATGTTCTTGTATTATTTTTCCAAAATGTCTTCCTGTTTGGCAAATGTATGTTTTCGGACAATCTTTACATTTTAGTTTATACACCTCTGATTTTCTATTTTTATGATTTTTAGTTATATTATTTTTTATATATTAAGTGTTGTTAGTTTTCTAAGCTACCCTTAGGTTGAGTTTATTAAGCACCTTATCCACATTTTTACTAGGTTTTCCAATGATAGTTACAACTTTAAATTTATCTGCTGACGTTTTACTATTTGGGAAAACTAAATCAATGGTTTTTTTGTAAGTCATTTTCTTTAAGATTTTGTTTATTTAATTCGATGAATAACCATTATTGACTGCTATTTGTTTAATGATATTTAGTTCTTTATGAAAGTTATTTTTGTTAAGTGGAAGAGTTAATAGTCTATGAATCATACTGTGGAAAGCTGTTAACTTGTGTTGTATTGGGTGACTAGAAGAATTATGGATCGTTGTGTTTGTATGAGAAGGTTTGTGGAAATCTGAGAAAAGTTAGTGGCATTCCGGTTTTCTTTCTCTATTGTGAAATCGATATTTTTATGTAAACTATTGATATATTCGAGAAATATTTTAACTGTCTGTCCGTTCCGAGAAAACATCTTAAGATGTCGTCAACATACCTGTGCCAGTAAAGAAACTGTTAAAAAACAGGGTGTTTACTAATTTTAATTTCAAAAAAATCCATAAATATGTCAGTTAGTAACTGACTGAGTGCACTGACACAAATGCATTTACCAATGTAGTGGGTTACAAAATTGGAGCTAACTCAACCCACCTCTTCTAACTGAGCCTACGAATTATTACAAATTATTTAAAAACGCTACAGTAATTCAGGTTCTTTTCGTTCGCCTCAACCCAGAAAGAGAGATTTTTTATCAACATTTAAAACATATTTGGGATCACCACAATTCCTCATCTTGTAACTATTGTATGAGTTACCTGAACTCAGTTTCTGGGTTGGGAATGTGCTCCAAAAGCCCATATTGAAGGTAATTCGCAAGATCGTAAGGTCACGGAAAGTTCCGAATTCGTGCTCGTGCAGGTTTGGCGCGGTTCATTTCATTGTTATTCGTCAATTCTCCTTCGATCACGCGTATAGACACCTGTTAGCCGTTGCGCCGTTTGCGGAATTTTTCATCTTTGTTCTCTGTGCGTGAAAATTTGTGTTTTGCATAATTTTGGTCAGTTGGCGTAAAATGGAGGGACAGGAGGGAGATGCATACAAATTGTTATTATTAGAATGGAGCCTTATTATTTATAAGCAATCGTCATCACTTCGTCCGCATGGGTTCTTCTCCGTAGTATGCTCTCCTGTATATTATTCATTTAATTATTTTTTTTAAATATACAACAAAAATGTCATATCTTAAAAAAACAAAAGGCAATTGAAGTCCACAATATGCAGGCGAATATTTTGAGTTCCGATAATCCACAGTTTAGGTACTGGTAGTCCAAAATTTGGACTCTGGTAGCCCAAAGCGTGAGTTATTCCAGCCACCATCGTAAGCTAGAACAACTGTCAAGTTTTAAAAGCTAGAATCATGAATTAATCTAGCCCGACTAGTAACGCATCACAATTCACATACTGGTAGCTACGGTAGTCTATCAATTTAAGACGGTGGGGCGTGAGCTATTCCAACGCATAAAATAACCCCTCTTCTGTGCTATCATAACTTATGAATAGTGAGTTGATGTAATTTCTTCGATTTGGTTGCCGTAATTCAGAGGTATGGGCTGTCGCCTATTAGCAACACGCTTCGGTCTATGACAACTCATATTTGAGTTATATCAACTCAAGATTTCGCTCAGTGTGGGTTCCCCATAATAAGACAATTTTTACTTATACACTATACACCCTACACCATCTTTATACCTGTAATATTATTTTAAGATTGTACACTTTGTTAGATATAGAAAAATATTAATTTATTCTCAATCTGAAGAAGCTACAGTGATAGCGAAACATATCGTTTTTAAGAATATGGTGGAAAAGAAATATAACGTAGTTTTATTGTTTCTCACAATATTTGTTATGGATTTCCACCAAGTATCGGCTGAATCAATTAAATTATTCATGTATGTATCGCACAGCTTTAGGAAACATTTTCTATAGGAAAAGTGGCCGAGAGAAATAGTTGGAAATCATTTTTAAGCCGCTTAGGACGTAACACTAATTTCAAATTAGGAAAACGAAATTACTATAGTTATATACAGGGTGTCCCACCAGGAACCAACTCGATCCATATAATATAGCACAAGTTTCGAAAATTGGACAGTATGCTGGATGTTGATGGAATTTCACTAAAGTCGTCGTCGTCGTCGAAGTCGGTGTAAACTTGCTTATTTTAAATGGTTTATCGTTTATATTATTACATTTTTGGATCATGTCCTATACATAAGTTTAAGCGTGTTTGACATATTTAAGATTTTATGTCTTTGACGTTTGCATACCTTAAAATAATAATTAATTTCTTATTTGAAAGAAAAAAAAACCAGTTTTATAATAAGCTCAGTTCGACGTTATCGAACTATTTTTGATATGAAACCAAAATATAACAAACCTATACAAGGTGATTGATGGTGGATGGCCTATTAGACGTTTATGGCGAACTAGTCGTCGGATCACTTTGAAAATTTGGGAGCTTATAGAAGCGGACATGATCTCTCTTTTAAAAATATTTTTAGGCATGCAGTGTTGCCGCTCTACTTGAAGGTATTAGCAACTTTGAAAATTTAAACGGAACACCCAGTGTATTATTTTTGTTTTAGAATCCTTATTACTTTCTTATATTTTCCTATACCTATTTACTATAGTTGTCGAGATAATAATTAATTTCACTTCCTTTTTTCGGATAACATGTCCTAAAAGTGATGATATTTTAAACTTTGACAAATTATAGCACTGAAATTTGGTATGGAGTCAGGTTATATCCAGAGGTCTTTCACCATCTTTCCAAATATTAGATATAATAGTACAGGGTGTTTCAAAATACAAATATTTTGATGGTTGGAAAAATGGTAAATAGTACGTTTTTTAAATGAAATACCCTATATTTTATCTGTTGTCCTAGAAGCTATTGAAATTTTCTATCTTCCTATGTCTATTCCTATTTTGAACAGTTTTTGACTTATTAGCATTTATTTAGCAAAATTAATTATTGCAGATAACAATCACATTTGTTAGACCAATTTGGCAAGTAGCCTTGGAAATTGTTTCGTAATGGTTGACATTATGGATCCTCCAGAATTATTTGACAATTCTTGAGGATCAGTTAGAAGAACGTCTAGATGATTTGCCGCTCCAAGAGCGAATAAATGCATGGTACCAAAACGATGGGGCTCCAGCACACTTCAAGATAAGACTGCCCTAAATAGACTTTTTCATGACCAGTGGATCTCAAATCATGGTCCCTTCCACTGGCCAGCTCGTTCGCCAGACTCCACTGGACTTTTTATATGTGGAATCATTAAAGATAAAGTTGACGCGCGTCCCATCACCACGAGGGAAAATGTAATTGGAAGGGTGAGGGTGAGGGCAGCATTTCCATCTCTCACTGCACAAAAAATGAGGAATGCTACAAGAAATAGTATGATGAAAAGAATACATAAATGCTTGGAAGTAAATGGCGATCATTACGAACAAATTTTAAAAATATAATTAAAAGATATTAGGTGTAATTTTCTAACACATTTTTAATTAAAGAATTTAAAGTTTATAAACTTGTTTCCTTGCTATTTTTAAAAAAATAATATTTAAACCATTAAATTTAAAACAATTTAAAACAAACAATGCCGCATTTTATTTATAAATTCAATTAAGAAACGCTTTAGAACGTTGTATTTTCAAGCAATCAATCACTTTTCCTCCGTACAGATATTCTGGATTCTAAACAAAAATAATACACAGGATGTTCCGTTTAAATTATTAAAGTTGCTGTCCGCTTCTATAAGCTCCCAAATTTTCAAATGACTAGTTCTCCATAAACGTCTAATAGGCCATCCACAATCAATCACCCTGTATACATACCACAAGAGGAAAATTCGTTTCCTCCCTTAGGTATTAATGCCCTTCGCTTCGCGTCTGGCATCAAATTATCCACAGGAGGAAA
Source organism: Barypeithes pellucidus (assembly GCA_963991005.1). Taxonomy (NCBI): domain Eukaryota; kingdom Metazoa; phylum Arthropoda; class Insecta; order Coleoptera; family Curculionidae; genus Barypeithes; species Barypeithes pellucidus. The sequence goes on from OZ022559.1 coordinate 41,935,910, forward strand.
AGCCGTATTTTTCTCCTTGTTATTTAATTAGCTATTATGCGCATACTTAACGGTTCTTCCTCAAATTTCCATTTTCAGTAAAAACGGTGTCGATATCCAGCACCTACTGTTTTCATTACTCTTGAATTTAACCCCCATAATTTTGCGATAACTACTGTCAACATATTTATAGGGCCATCCTAAACCCTAATTGTATGCTTAGCATGCACAAACATTAATCATTTCTGTCAACGAAGATTCGCTCTAAATTCAAACCTTATGAGCAACCCCTGGTGTTAATGTTGTGAGAGAGGTTCAACCTCTAATGAACTACGTATCTCTTAGTTTGCTGTATATCCATGTTATGCTGTAAAATAGGTGAATCCTAGGTTGTTTATGTGTATAAACTGTGTCAATTCTTAGGCATCCGCTATCAGAATATTGAAAACACCATTATTTTACGGGTATGATTTAATATGGATATGCAAGCGGTGCCGGATTGCATGTATATTAGATACCCACTATATACAGGGTGACCAAGCGAGGTACGCCGCTGTATCTCGGAAACAGTTCACCCTACATCTTCCGGGAAAAAACATTTATAGCAAAAGTTATCAAGAGAATGTGCTGGGAATTATATGCAAGTTTATAGGAGGGCAGCTAGAGGGCGTGACACTAATGTATGTAGATGAAATGAGATGTATATTTTTTCGGTTTAAATTTATTATCATCCAATAATTATTTTCTTTCAGAATCTTGAAAGTTTTCCAGTAACTGCTGATCTTACCGTAATGGTATGGATTCGTGGTGGGGATTTATACCAGGAGCTACCTATATGATCGAAGCAGGGGTGGGACCCAAGTTTTTTATGGATAGAAATATTGTATTTGTTTCGATTAACTATCGTCTAGGTCCCTTTGGTAAAACTCTTTGATATATTACTACATCTATTATTATAGTTTCATTTAGTTTACTGCCCAGTATTCAGTGGTGTCGAGTAGTGGTTTCAGGCTGAGAGGATTCCTTTAACATCTTGGAGATTTCCAGCTTTTATCTGGCCTAAGCTGGTGACGCAAAAGAACCCTTTGCCACAGGCAAGCTAGCCGGGTTCTGCGCACTACAAGCCATCCTCTCAGCGCGAGATAACCGTCGCCCACTGTCTGAATTCTTTTCTTTAATAAATTTTTACCATCTGCGGTATGCTCTAGGTATATTCGTCATAATACCCCTAGCTCTCAGTAAACTACTGCACCTACAATTCAAAGCGTATCAGTATTGAGTTAAAAGTTGATTTGTCCACAATTTGCTTAGATAAGGTATATTGGGAATAAATCTCTCATGTATCATGATGAAATTTGCTTATATACTTTTTTCTCAAACCCTTCAAGTAAAGTGGTGAGGGTAACGAAAAAATGTATTTGAAAAAAATCAATATCTCAGGAACGTATTATCGGAAAATATTAAAATTAGTGTCATTGAAAAGAGTTATTCTTGCTCTATTATAGCTGCACTAAAAGCGATATCTATGTAATTTTTACTGTAGTCGGTATATGGCGCTCTTTACAGATTTAACATATTCCCGAACAATCCCGATAATTTCCAGCAATTTCTCTTGGCAACTTTACCTATAAATATTTTTTTCCAGAAGCTGTACGGTGAACGGTTTCCGAGATACAACCGCGTACCTCGCTTAGTTGGTCACTCTGTACGTTATACTTTCCGTTCCCCGCGTATTTTAATGCAAAAGGCAGTAGACAGACCCACACTGGTTCGCTAGCCATTATTCGTTCTTCTAATTGGGATATATTTTTATATTCCATCCAAATGCGTGGTCGACATCTGCAGGAATCCAACATGAAAACTTGAATAACTATGTCTAGTCGGAATCATTTAAAATGTTTTTACTACCGTTATTAAATATAACTGAAAGGTAATTAGCAGCGTTTTTTGCAATTGAAAACATTTTAGTGACGTTTTATGCGCTCCAAAAAACATTTTTCCGTTTTTCATTATTTACGAACAAACCATTAAAATTAATATTTTCAAATAAAAATTTAAATGTGTATACTGCGACGAACTATTCACTTACCATTTATATTGTAAATAACAAATAAAATATTAGCAAAGGAGTTTTATCAATTTTGATAAAAAATTACAATTACTTTAGTCTTAATTTCCTTATTCTTGTTAAAACATGCCAGAAGTATTTCCATATACAAAACTCCGCCTCGCATAATTTAGCCAGCGGCAATTGCGTAGTAAAAAGGATTTATTAGAAAAATAACTATTACAGAGTGGTTGATGGTAGACGGCATATTAGACGTTTATGAAAAACTAGTCAATGGGATTCAATTTCAATATATTTCAAATTAATATTAAAGATTTACAATAATTATTGATTCACAAAGTTTCGAGAATATATCGCAAAATATAACTGCACCTAGGTATGAGGTACCTGTATGTGCAAGATTTTTATCACAGTTGTATATGTTACAAGATAGTTTATCATAACTATCTGAAAATAAGTCACATTATCAATCACAATATCGGTGCGCGAAATGATACCTTAATAAGCAATACAAAAAGTCCAGGCCTAAAACTATCCGAAAAGCTGTTGATTCTGAAGATACAATTTTTTGAACAAGACATTGAATCTTTTTTTGTTATTTACCCTTTTTATGTTATCAGGAATAAGATTGTACAATTTAGAACCCAAATAGGAAACAAAATGCTGAGCATTACCACATCTACAGAGAGTCACGTTAAATAAGTCATGTGTGTTCCCTTTAGTAGCATAGTTGTGAGATATATACATAGTTTAGCTCAAATTTATCTATACAGTGAACAAAATTATATGCTGTAAGTATGTACAATCCTTTCATATTGGGCACATCCTCTTAATAAATTAGATTTGTTGAATATAATTTTGTTCTTTTTAAAATTATTTTAACTATATAGTTTTGAAATAGTCTAAGCTATTCTTGGTGAGCATTATAAGCTCCTCCCCAGACAAGAATTCCATACCGCAGTAGTGGTTAAACAAGTGTTTTGTATATCATGACTTAAAGTCTTTACATAAAATTTCTTTGAGAATATAGAATTTAAAAATAAGATATCTAATTTTCTTGCACATATACAACACATGCTGATCCTATTTAAGGTGGTTATCAATAATAATACCCATATATTTGGCATTAGAGCTTCCTTTAAGGGGTTGGGCTATATTATCTATTTGTATAGAATCGAAAACTGGCCTATTAGCTTCTATTATAGAAAATGCGACATAATGTGTTTTACTGATGTTTAAACTAAGTTTAAAAGTATCTAAGAAGGGTTTTATCTTTGCAAAACGAGATTTTAATTGCTCACTTACCCTGTCCCATGTTCCCTCTGAAGAAATTATGACAATGTCATCGGCATAGGATATGACACGACCCTCCACATCAAGACAACAAAGCTCATTAATGTATAGGTTAAATAATTTGTAACTGTACCCTGCGGTACTCCATGCTCTTCTACTTTTGAGTCACTAATTACATTTCCCATTTTAACATATTGTGTTCAATCTTTGAAGTAGCTGGCAAATACCTCCAACACTGTACCTTTCGCCCCATACGTCCCCAGCACGTCAAGGAGCAGGGTGTGAGAGACCGTATCGAACGCCTTCGCCAGGTCAAGAAATAAACCCAACCATTTGTCTCCCTGATTCAATTTCTCTTTGACTCCGCGACAGTGTTAACGACTTCAAGCATTGCGTGATCAGTACTTGTTCCCTTTATGAACCCATATTGGTTTCCTGATAGAATTTTGTTCACATTCAAAAAATCCACCAACCTTGCCTTTAGACATTTTTCAAAAACCTTAGCTAAATTGAAGGTGACACTGATTGGTCTATAATTGCCAATATGTTGTTTACCTCCTGCTTGATAAATTGGTGTGACTAGTGAGGTTTTGAAATGTGATGGCACTTTACCTGTTTTAAATATTAGGTTTATTATATGTGCAAGGGTGTCTTTGAGACTCTGATATAACAATTGTATCAGTTTTGTGCGAATTTGATCAATTCCAGGAGAACAATTAGCTTTTAGGTCATTAATAAAGGCTATTATTTCATTTGGGTTTGTTGGTTTTAAATACATCGACAAAGATGCAATGTTGTTTATTTTATAACGACTCTGTGGCATAACTATACTCTCAGTTAGACATATATTTACCTACATTAATAAAATAGTCGTTTTGCTAATGTTAGCAATTTCTACCTGGTCAGTGAAAATATTTCCATTGTGTTTTATTTGTGTGAGAGGAGGTTTTGTTTTGTTTGTATTTGTAGCATAATTAATAAGTTTATACATTTTTTTTTTCACCTGTGTTTTCGGTTATTTTGTTTTTATAATAATTATTTGGGAATTTATTTGGAACAATAATAATTATTTTTCGTAGTTTGTTAAGTATGTTATGATACTCCTATATTCAGTTATTTTTTGTTCTGTACTACCCTTATTAATGCCTTTTTTTAATTTGTCCCTTTTTTTTATGAAAGCATTAGAAATCAATGGTTTGATTATCTTATATGTCTTCCCTGGATATACAACATACTCAGAGTTTTGTATCAAGATATGCATGTAATCAATGAGGACTTTGGTGGCCTCCTCTGATTGTGCAAGCGTTAAAATACTTTGCCAGTTTATTGTGTCCGATAATGTTAATATTTTGTTATAATCCATTTTTTTATAATGATAGTATAATTTGTGTCACATCACTATCATGTGTAAGAATCAACATGGTTGGAAGATGATCTGTTATGTCATGATTAATTATAAAAGAACTTATAGTTCTATATAGATTTAATTTTATTTCTTATAAAATATTGTTCAGGTATTGGCTGCCTCTCTTGTTACACCCTTACACAAGGGGGGTAAAACCACTTCATCATTCCAAGTATATCAGTATTCATCAGGGCCAAGTATTTATTTACATTCTGCTCATCTTTCTTTAATATATTAACATGTATGATTTTTGTTACTCACTTACCACTTATTTGTGGTTTATTATTCAATTATTTGTTATTTATTGAACTAGTCCAACATAAGTAAAAAATTTAGAGCTTACTTATGAGATATTATTTATAAAATTAGGAGAAATACAGGACCGTATCCCAAAATTTCCTGATGTTGAACCCTCGAAACGTCATTAAACCACAATGTGTCATACATCGTTGCATTCGGAAGAAAAAAGCTATCAAATTCCAATATTACAAAAACTGGACCGTATTTAAAAAAAGAAAGTTGATAATGGCCCTTCGAAGACGACTCGTCGGATTAAAAAACAATTAACGCTGTTAGATAGAGCGGAAAAAGTGGCAATGGAAAAGTGCAATTTACTTTACAATTCGATCTCAAAAAAACCCAGGAAAACAATAAAACGATTTTTCAGAATTTCGGGTTTTCCGGATATCTCCGGAGCTACTCGGAATTTTAAAACTTTCTAAACGGCATATTATTAGGCACGTAAATGCGCAACTTTACCTCCATTTAACCGACTTCGTATCTCTTACGGTTTCCGAGATCCCTGTACTGTTCCTCCTTATCTTGGACACGTTGTATAGCATAAATATTATATTGAACATTATTTACATTAAGCATCAATTTAGTTACTGTTACTCCCGATACATCAAGTTTCGTATTCACATATTATGGATTTAAGTGAGCTCTTGTATAGATAACTAAACCGTCGTATGAGTTATATTTTGCTTTATTATAATAAATATTAAAACCTGGTATCTCAAATCGCTTAACATCGTCCAGCCTATGGCATTCGCTTAAAACTATTACATAACAGTTATTAAATTTGTAAGATTGCAAAAATACCAATAGATTTTCAAAGTTAGTCATAATTCCACTGATATTAAAATGCATTACACTAATTAATATATTATTTTTTGTCCTAAAAATACTTACTTGCAATACCCATACACTTTTATTCTGTTCTTCCAATACATGCACCTCCATGTTATCCATCACTTTGGATCACTTTGATAATTTTGTAGCTTTCATAAGTGTGCATTATATCGCTTTTAAAAATATTTTCAACGTGCAGTGCTGCCGCTTCTACCCAAAGTATTAGCAGCTTTGATGACAATAGATAAAATACAAAGTGTTTCATTAAAAAAAAACTTATTTTTTATCATTTTTTTAAACAATCAATATGTTTGCATTTTGAAACACCCTGTATAACTAATATTTTGCGGCAGGGTAAAAGGCCTCTGGATATTACCTGACTCCCAACCAAATTTCAGTGCGATTTCTGAAGGACATGTATCTCGAGAACGATAACAGATAGGTATAGGAAAATGTTAAAGAAATTTATTAATAATTTAGTAAGGATTAAAAAAATACTTTCTAGTATTGTATGGTTAAAAATATTTTTAAAAGAGAGATCATGTCCGCTTCTATAAGCTCCCAAATTTTCAAAGTTATCCGATTATCCGATGACTAGTTCTCCATAAACTTCTAATAGGCCATTTACCATCAATCACCCTGTATATACCTGCATTAAAACAATATATTTTTTACAGGAACTGGCCTTTTGGAACGTGGTACTGTACAGTCAGTAATTTTATTGCAAATGCGACTGTCGCTGCCAGTGTGTTAACATTAACGGGAATTTCCTGTGACAGGTAAGTCTTTGCTAATTTAGCATATACAAGGTGTTTCTTAATAACATGCTAATAAGCTTATTCTTAAGTCCATTCTTAGAAAAAATCTTCATATGAATGTGTCTTAAACGTCTTACCTTTTGAGATACAGGTGTTCAAAAAATCTCCTTTTTTATTAATATCTGTGATACTTACTGCTCTTGATATTTTTGTGAAATTGGGGTACACACTTTCTATTCATCAAGAGGCATTTTATGATCTATAACAGTTTTTTTTTATTCTGACCAGTGGCGTTCATGAGGTGCAGTGCGGCCCTCGGTATTTTTGAAAAACTTGAATGTTACGCCAGTTCTTTTTTTTAAATAAAAATTATTTTTGAAATTGTCATTCCTAGCTGAGCAAATGTCGGCTCTTGATTTTTTGTCGTTTGATGTTTTCGTATGAAAAATGAATTTGATTCATTTGTACTCTGTTATGAAATTAGGTATTAACAAAGATTAAAAAGGATCTATCTAGGTAAGAAGCAGATTGTTTTGCAAATGTAAGCAGTTTTCACAGTTATCTACCTAGTCTAGTTGTCACGTATTTAACCTTAACAAATAATTTTAAAAAAAATTAAAATCTTTAACACCATTTACATCAAAAGTTAAGGTTTAGGACATATGTTCGACATTATTTTCGGAAAATGGATCCAAGAATAATCTCCTTAAATATTAGAAACACCCAATTTAACAAAATGAAATTTTAAAATGATAAACTAGGAACTACGGACCTGGCACATTTCTGTCAGTATACCAGTCATTTTATATCATTGTTGATTTTATTTTATGTTATAGATACTACACATAGATTCAAAAGTTTTGCATCACTCTGATTTTGGCATGTTAAGATAATTTCAGGAATGAATTTATTGTCTAAATGTTTATTTATGTTTATCAGTTAAAACGATACCTTTTTTTGTAGCAAAAAAAAAATCGAGACATTTGTTTAAGATAACATTTTGTGTTGTATTTTGTTGGCGCTGGCCAGTTAAATTTTTCGGTTCAGTGTATAAAAATGAATCGCCGAGTAATATCTGAAATTGATCGCGCAAGAATAATACCTTTAGTTGAGGAAGGTCATTCCCAAAGATTTGTTGCTGAAAGAATAGGGCTTTTTCAAAGTGATGTATCTCGCATATGGAATCGCTACCTAGAGACCAAGTCTGTGCGAGACAGACCACGAAGTGGTAGAAGCCGTGTTACTAACGAACAGAAGAACCGCTATATTACGTTTCTACAATTCGGAGAAATCGTACTATGCCAGTCCCACAACTTCAGAGAGATGTTACTCATGCAATTGGAGTTCGCGTATCCGTCTTCACACTAAGAAGACGCATTCTTGAATCCGGTTTAAGATGTCGGCGGCCAGTAAGAGTTCCCCAACTACAATATGACCACCGAGTTCGTCGACTGCAGTGGACTGAAACGCACGTTCACTTACCCGAAGAATTTTGGAATTCTGTTTTCCGATGAGACCAGGATTTATCTGGTAAACGATAGTCGCTGGATTCGTATTTGGAGAGAACCAACAAGAGCTGCCCAACTTACCTATGCTCGCCCTTTGCCTCCATTCGCGGGAGGAAGCGCCATGTTTTTGGCAGGTATTATGTCTGACGGGCGTACTGAGTTAGTCCACGTTCAAGGCACAATGACTGGCGACAGGTACATTAGGGATATTCTACATCCTTATGTTAGAACGTGGAGAGGGGCTATTGGTAACAATTTTGTGTTTATGGATGACAATGCCCGGCCTCATCGTACTAGAGCTGTGGATGAATACCTAGAAAGTGAGGGAATCAATCGCTTGGAGTGGTCTGCTTTGTCCCTTGACATGAACCCGATAGAGCATAAAATGTGAAACGGTCACATATGTTATAATGAACGAATTTGGGTGCTATGTACCCCCATCACAGTCCGCAGGAGTGTGGCCAACCAATTAAAGTATCAACCTGCATTCAAACTTCTCGATGCATCCACGCAAATCGGTTGACAAATCTAGGTAATAACAAAACACATATAGGCGAATCTGTCGCATACAGAGGGTCCGCGGAGCCCCGCGCGGAGCGCCGAGGGGACCAGGCCCCCTCGTTGTATAAGGATAATCGGGTGGTCTGCAAATAATAATTTTCCATATTTGGTATTTGATATTAATACCACCTGACAAGCATAGACTTTTTATTGCTTATATGGATTAATAAAAATAACTTGAAAACAAATGAAAATCGGACATATGAGTTTTTAACATTATTTCCACGTTTGCAATATAGATAAAATAAACTTAATGGTCCCAGATAAAAAGCACTCGATGTCTCGTGCCACATAATTATCACGTTTAACAATTCATGACATGAATGACGTGTATGTATCTATGTATGTACTCTAGGGCAGTCCGCGTTAGAAGAAATCCCCCTAGAACTCTCCAGTAGCTTGTCATCGCTGCTACCGAGGAATGGCCATTCCATAAGAACGGATTGCTACCTCGCTGCAGCATGCGGCGTCGTCTTCAAGCTTGCATTGTGGCCAGAGGAGGAAATACACTTTAGTAGAAGCTATATTTTTTTTAAATTCCACAAATTATACAATATAAATAAATTTTACTTTTGTTAAATTTTTTTTTTAAGGTTTAAAATGTTGTGATAAAATAAAAAAATTTAAAACTCATTGATTTTTATTTTAAACTTATCAATGAACTAATATTTAGTCTATTTTCGCGATGACGTAATTACTTAATCGAGAATCAGAGTGATGCAAAACTTTTGACTCTATGTGTATTTCCTTTGTAGTACCATTTAATCTTTGTAACTTTTTCCCCAACTCATGGCGATCATAGATATTTGAAAATTATTTGAAAAAATTAAAAATTCTGTCAAATATTGACAGGTGTAAACCTGGCGATTACTGATGTTTTCATTTTAACCTGAATTAAAATTAACAAGCATCGTACCACTTATTTATGCTTGTTTGGTTTGAGACAGAATTTTTCGTAAACAGTTCAAATTTGGCCTTTTATTCTCATATTCTCTTTAAAAAGTGTTAATAAAAGTTTTCTTTAAAATCAATACTGACGCGAATATTTAACTCGAAATCTACAAGAAAAATTCTGTTCGGACGCACCTCTCGGTATAATATTTAAGACACGATTTTTACTTGTATTGGAATTCGATCAGAGAAATATCAACCACACAATAACGTACGATAATTTTCAAACGTTTCGATGGCAATTCTCTTGGGCGTCTGACAACACTGCTCCGTTCTTTTTGTAATCATCTTATATAAAGCTTCCTTTTCCTTTAAAAATACCCAGAAGCTCTGGTAGCCTTTCCTATATAAATATTTTAGAATTCACTTCACGCTCCAAACTTCACGTGCGAGACTTCGGAAAACTGCAGAACAGAGCGCACCTGATATGTATTATTACGAAAATAAACACTTAATAATTCTTATGGGCGCCATTATTAGATTTCGCACTTAAGATTTATTCTCCGAATTTCCTCAAAGTTCGTGAACTTTAACAAAGTTTCCACGTTAAGAAGTCCCCTCTAGAATCCTCTGTCTTGTTTTTGTTTCTATCGGGTCGGGATCACAGACGAAGACATTCTGGGCACCAGCCAGAATGTTGCATTGTTAAAAAAACTTGCGCTTGTCGCTATTTTCTTTCCTATCTTCAGGGTGTTCTACTGGGAACCGCCTCTATCTATACAGGGTATTTCATGCAAATATTCAAGGAAGTTATTCTTTGGTCCATTTTCAGAAAAAAACTTTATATGAATATGTGTCCTAAAGGTCTTAACGTTTGAGATACAGGGTGTTACAATAATTTGTTAGGGTTAATTACTTAAATACGTGACAACTAGACTAGGTAGACAAAACTGTCAAAACTGTTTATGTTAACAAAACAAAATCTGCTTCTTACCTACTAGATCATTTTTCCTTCCTTAAACTTAATTTCAGAACAGAGTGCAAATGAGCGAATTTATTTTTTTATACGAAAACTGTATGTCAAACATCAAATAATCAAGAGACGACATTGGCTCAACAAGGAATGGGAATTTCAAAAATAATTTTTTGAAAATCTTTAACACTCTGTATCTCAAAGTTAAGACGTTTAGGACATATGTTCATATGAACTTTTTTTCTGAAAATGGACCCAAGAATAATCTCCTTAAATGTTAGCATGATATTAAGAAACACCCTGTATATGAAAAATTATACATAGGAAAATTTTGAAAATTGGACTGTATGCTAATGTTAATAACTCTGCTAAAATATTGTCAATATGGTGGCACTTCCAGTTATGCCGGTGTCAACTTGCTTATTTTAAATGGAACATCCTATACAGGGTGTTATGGAAATGACGTATTCTATTTAAACCCACAAATCCTGGGATGAAAATAAATTGAAGAAAAATAACCATAAAAGGCGCTTCGAATTATTAAACAAAATTATACACTTTATATGAAATCTGAAAATTTACATGGCCGCTACTGACGACGGTCGCAATTAATAAAATAAAAGGTCTGCAGTGTGAAAATAGGTCAGCGTATTTTGGCCGGTATTGTCATATCTACACTGTAAACTCTTTAAAAAGAAATTATAATTTTAACAATTATTCATTCTATCGTTTACAAGCAAATATGATTCCAGAAAACCGACGGCGAAAAACGTTCTGCAAAACAAATGATAGTAATATCACACACAATTCTATAAAATTGTACGGAATATTATAGAAATGTACCAGCACGGCACCTAAAAAAGGACGCTACCTCACTGGACACCAACTTAAAAAAACTTAGAGTTCTAAGAAAAAAAATGGTGGTTACCTTCCCCAAGAAAGTGAACTAAAAAAAAGGTCGTAATCTTCACCAAGAAAATGAACTTAAAAAAAAGTCGTTACTTTCAACAGCCCTACATAACAAAACAAACCCTTGGATGGACAGTGTACCAAAAACTCGAAAGATGTACCAACGTGCCAATACTTTGTAAAGTGTACCGAATTCGGTACAAAAGTACGCCCTAGAACAACCCTGCGTTCAAATTTCAAAATTACGAAGGCTATACTGCCATCTTCCCATCTTTGTAACATACTCGGCTCGACTGAGCAGACGTAGTTTGTATATGAGTGCGACTGCAGGCTATTAGTATGAAACAGACAGCGTCCGGATATAGATGTTTTTGTCGGATAACCAACACCCAAGCAACCCGGTCGGTCCTGCATGTGTTTGTTCTGGCCGTTTTGTTGCAATATGTAATTTTAAGACCGGTAGTTTCTTCTGAACGTAACAGCTACCGTTCACAACGTCAACAAGTCAAATCTCGTCGCGTCGCGTGTAATAAAATCTAATAATCTGATAGTGTCTTTGCAAAAAAATTATTAGTTGTCTTCCACTATGTGTTGTTCAATGTTGCCGTGAAAATCTATGTCCCGTGAATAAAGTGTTCTTATGAAAAAGAATAAACAATTGATTATTAATTCATTATTGTATTGTGCCTTAAGATTCTAGGCAGATTTCATACAGAGGGTGTAACAAATTCGTCCTTCACCATTTGGGATTTCGGGAACGGTAAGAGATACGAAGACGGAAATTGGAGCAAAGTTACGTAATTATGGGCCAAAAAATATGCCCCAAGAAAATCAAAAATAAATACAGGGGCTTACAAAATATTTGGAAAAATCACGTTTTGCTAATATTTTTTCTATCAATTAAGCGATGGACCCGACAATGATTAGAAAGAGAAGAGAAGTAGTATCTTAATTAAATACCTAATAATACCAGTCAGAAGGATATTTTGAGAAAAAGAACTATATATTAGAAATTTCGGGAAGAATCCAACTGAGTAATCAACACAGTGTATTTATTTATTTTTCACTTAATAAATTATTGATAGAGTGCGTCTATGGTAAGAAGCGTCTTACATGCATGGTTTTTATACCATATACTTTTATCCCCTCGCTCTTCATACGGAAACATTCAAATAAAACTGGCCAAACTATAAGTAAGTTTTCTATTCAGAAAAACTATTTATATTCTGATCCAGAATTAGATAATACTACAGTGAAACCTCTCATAACGGACACCTCTGATAAGCGGACATCTTTATTAAGCGGACATTTTTTCACACAAAAAGGAGAGACAAAAGAGGCTCAACCAACACTTAACATTCCATATATCAAAGGAATATCCGAGAGAATTAGAAGACTAAGACAACGATATAACATCAGAACGGTATTAAGCTCGAGAGACACCTTAAGAAGCCATCTAACGAAGACGAAACCAACTAGCCAAAAAGATAGGAAGAACTGTGTCTACCAGATCTCCTGCGAATGTGGCCGATCGTATACTGGGGAAACACTACGGCCACTGGAAACAAGGATTAAATTAATTAAATTAATTAAAGAACACAGAAACACTCAAAAAGAAGAGACTAAAAATCAGGTTCAGCCGAACATGCTTGAACACACGGCCATCACATCAGGTGGACAGAAGCCGAAATCCTTCTCAAAGAACCACAATGGAGGAAGAGGAAGTTCAAGGAAGCTGCTACCATACACCAGAACCCAGGTTGTTTTAGTAAACGTTCATTAGATTTAAGAGATATCTGAAAACCTTTGTTAAGTAGATCTAAGCTTAGAATTACTAATATCGCGCAAAACTGAACGGATGACTGCACCCATCTCAGTTATGCTTCAGTGCACATAGCTAGTATAAATAGAACTGTAGTTACGTCTCATCTGAAGACGACTGGAGATACTTACCAGTTGAAACGTTGTGATTTATAACAAATAAAAACAATGCAAGTCCAAAACTCTTCTATAATTCAAGAAACACCATTCATTGTCTACAACCTTCAAACAGACTCCAGTTTTAACTAGTTAAATTTGGACTTGACTAGGGAGGATTTTAACTGAAATCGGGTTTTTACGCTCTACAACATAATAAAATAATTTATCTAAGAAAGTTCCTGCCAAAGGCATATTATGCTTATTTTGTAAACCCTGTTTTATTATAAGAAATGCTTGATATTTAAACTTTCTCAATTGCATGCCGCAAACCTCATTCTTGTCTTTGTATAAAAATGACGGCAAAGTGGCCGGTAAAGTGTGTGAATGAATGGTAGAAAACTCAACTTGAACAAAGGATTTTAATTAAATTCGTACCTAATTTATTCGGTGTAATTTTGTTTACGTGAGGTACAAGTAAAATCCTTGATTAAACAAATGCAGCATAATATATTTTAGCCCTATTAAATGTAATCTATATAGTATGACAGTTCTGTACTGCAAAATTTAATAACATAATTAATTATTAAGATACACGAAAAAATCGGGGGCTGCTCCTTATGACAATGGTTTCAGAAGCAGCAGACCTCCTGAGGTTCGATAATGGTGCCATCCCAACTAGCAATTTTAGTCGCCGCTACGTATTCTATTACTTAGATATTAAATCCAGCCTGCCGACACGAGTAAGGAATCCAGGGCAGTTCTTTTTTCTATGAGAAGAGGTTTATGCTCATCACGTGCCCTGATGATAGTCTGGGACTGCATAATAAGCTTATACCCACTAAACCCAATTTGGCATCTTATTTCCAATCTCGGAATATAACCGGCATATCGCCGAGAGAAAAAAATACATAGTGAAACAGAACAAATTACACTAAATTACTTAAAGACACCCACGAGTTTCAAATTAGTTTTTTTGAAGATATGCACCTATTATCAGATTACACAAAAGCACTAAATACTAACGCATAAATACAGTATCATACACATAGAACAACAGCACACACAGAAGATAGGATACAAATTATTTCGCAATAGGAAGTTAGAAATAATAAAAACGCTAATTTCTAATGGGCCTAAAACAATTTTGAATCCTTTAATGTAGAATGATGAAATAATTATGTTGACAACAACAGGACCTCCCCTTCAGTCTTAACATAAACAAGTCCAACCAAGGGCCGAGTGCTTCGTACATACTCGAAAAAATTGCGCGGTTGCCATTTCCGAGACAATAATTATACATGAAAGTAATATTACAGAAGTAAGTTCAGCTATTTATGAATATAATCTTATAAAACATCGAAATTGGCAACGCTGTATTTTTAGATATTTCCAAATAACGCAATATCGATCGACCGAATATACCCGAAACAGACTGAAACGGGTAGTTACTAAAAATTTTTAGATGTTAAATACCAATGTATGAAAAAATTATATTATTTCCCAGACCACCGGATGAAACTTTATACAATAAGGGCATATTTTTTTCACACAGTAACACTTTAAAATACTAATTCAGATTGAATGGTACTTAGATGTGTTCATGAGATGCATACAAATTTTACACATAAAAGTTTACACCAATCAGGGCACCGTCGGATCATCATATCGTCAGAAATCGTATGCAGGGAACGCTGTCTTAAATCGAACTAATCGAAATTTTGATTGCAATATTTTTTCTAACTAACCAGTGAAATTTACATTAAAAAAGTTGAAATCCGGTCCTGTCGAATGTTTACATTCACAAGGAAATTTCCGAACTGTGCAAACTCACTATTACCCTGTGAGGTAAAAATAGAGGCATATTCTGTTTTTACTCATTTGTTATAAAACAGTTTTGTTTATTATTGTTATAGTATTATTTGACATTGGTTCTAATTTCAATATCACGATCGATGGTCAGACGTGCTAATGTTGTAATTAAATGTATAATAATATAACAATAACAATGACATGAACCTTATGGGTTAAGGTTGTAGGTTAAGTAGTTAAGGTTATAATAGGATAATATAAGTATGATTGTAAGAGGAGAGAGATAATTAATAATCAACCCTTTTTTGAGTACATTATTAATATTGAGACTGAGTTAAGATGTAGTTCTTAAAATATACGTTTAGCATGGCTAATGTCCGCTGATGTTTTTGATGTTTTATTACGAACCTTCAACATCTATTACAACCCGTTCGATGCCCATAGCGGGGACATAATTGCAGATGGTATTAGCAATATAATGATTATATATATGTGATTGATCCCTATAAACGTATCGGAAAGCGAGGTCGGTTTTGACCTCGCGAACAGCGTCGAGAACGAAACGTTCAGTCCTCCGTCCATCAGTAAGATAACGCTTACGAATCGGTTACTGTATGGTAATTTGTATGGTCACTCCTTAGTAGTGGGTACCTTTAACATTACTCTGTAGTCGCACCTACTTAGAAGTTATATTTCTATCGTAACGGCTACGTTTTCTTTTTACTTTAAAGTTTTTGTTTTATATAAGTAGCTAAATGTTGACGTGCTGTATTTCCAGTAACATTTATACTAACCATAAAGTAATGACACCATAAAGTCACTGTACCAAGTAAGTGTTACGTAAATTCTACTAATTTTGTGCCTTACTACGTTTTTACCAAGTCATAGTACCATTGTCAATCCGTCACAGTTTCTATAACTTTGATGCTAGTTGTGTTATTTTATCGAAAAATACTTTATCCAATTGTGTAGAAGCTCTGTTAAATATTAAAGAATAATATTTAAAAATAATAGCTACAGGCTTCCGAAGTAGTAGCTAAAAGAGTAACTCCAAACAAAATTAAAGGCCTCCCCAAGGCCGCTTCAGAAGATAAATAACCAGGGTACATTTTAATTAATAAATTACAGAACCAAATTAAAAAAAACTTTTACAAATTTAAACTAAGTTGAACAAACATCTAAATTCCAAAAGTTGGCAAAAAATATTTTTCTCGTTGAATTTTTTTGTCGATGATACTTTGTCGATATTTAACATTTAGAAAAGATGGGTCCAAAATTACGCGCATGAAAGCAGAAGAAACGAAAGTTTATTTATCAGGAGAAACTTATATTTAGACCAAGTTTTCTGTTATTGTTGGTTTTCTATTGTGAAACAAAACTTTTTAGCGTTAAATACTCGTAACATATGTTACTTGATAAGTAATATAAGTTTTAATATGAAGTATACAGGGTGTTCCTTAATGCCGTGCTAATATTTCAGGATGTTATTCCTTATGTCATTTTATAAAGAAAAGTTCATATGTCCGCAACGGCTTAAATTTTTTGCTACAGGGTGTTGAATTGTTATTTTTTAAATGATTATTTTTTAATATCTCCAAAAGTACTTTAAATATTATTTTAAATTTTGGTATGTGTTAATAGGATATAGAACCACAAATTTTAGTTAGAGAAGTTATTGAATTGTTCCACCAGTGGCGTCCCTGCAAACATGTCCTCTTATATTTTTTTTCAAAAAGGATGGTACGCTACTGACATTATTCCATGTGGATATTTTTTCTGATTAGCCTGGTCAATTCTACATGAAAAAATTATTGATTTTATCAATGTTAATAATAATGATAAATTTTGTTTCATAAAAATTGTTGGAAATGGCCACCTTCACTTAAAAGGCATGCTTCCGCCCGTCTTCGCATCGAATTGCCCACTCCAACAATTTTTATAAAACAAAATTTATCATTAATTATTTTATCAATTTTAAAAATAATGAGTTTCAATATGAATTTAATGGTTTTAATCTGACGAGAAAAACTCAAGAGACTGTTTTCATGTAGAATTGACCAGGTTAATCAAAAAAAATATCCACATGGAAAAATGTCAGTGGCTTACCATCTTTTTTGTAAAAAATATCAGAGGACATGTTTGCAGGGATGCCACTGGTGGAACAATTGAATAACTTTTCTAACTAAAATTTGTGATTCTATATCGTATTAACACATATCAAAATTGAAAATAATATCTAAAATACTTTCGGAGATATTAAAAAATTACTGTTTAAAAAATAAAAATTCAACACCATGTAGCAAAAAATTGAAGCCGTTGTGGACATATGTTCATATAAACTTTTCTTTATAAAATGACCTAAGGAATCACACCCTGAAATATTAGCACGTCAATAAGGAACACCCTGTATAATGCGTTGTAAGAATTTCACGTATTCTTACTAACTTCTTCTTTTACCACTATTATGTGACAATGTACTTGAATATGTAATACCCTGTATATGTGTGTATATAGCTCGGTTATTAATTCAGTCTTTGTCCGTACCCCAACGCGCGTTTCAAGAAAATGTTTTTGAATATATGCTCAAAAAAGTGTGATGGTATATTTTTTAAAATTATGACTTAAAACAGAATGTTAAAAATTTTGTAACGCAACCAGAAAACAAATCGATCTGTCAATCGAAAAGCGCAAGAGTTTGCGACATACGTAGATATGTTCTTGGCCAAGAAAAACGCGTTTTTAAAAACAGTTTGTTTTATTCAATACAGAGTATATCAACCGAACAAGTAAAAATCTACCTAAATCTTACAACTACTCATATTTATATCCTCGCATCAGCGTGGGATAAAGAGGGGGATAGCGTGCCTTAGTCAGCAGGTTACCAAGACGTAACACCTCCCCTATTAGATGGGCATATAAACTTGATTAAGTTTCTATGGCCTAAAAATTAGAATTTTCGTCATGATTTGAAATTAAATGATAATATTTCCACTCGTTTGAGTTTGATTTTTCTTAGTGCAAAACACAGGCCGTAGATACTTAAATAAAAAGTATGAAATAATTAATATAATAATAAAATAAAGTAAAACAGTCCAAAAACTGGTCTTATTATAATAAACTGGATTTTCTAGCATCCTTAGATTTTCTTTTTGTTGATTAATTACTTCTTTTTGCAGAGTATCCAATTTATTAAGGTTTACGTTATTTAAGCTTAATGATTCTAGCTTATGGTATACAAGGTTTTGTGTAAAGTTAAACTTAATACTAGGCAATGGAATATTATAAAAATTATTCTTAAAATTACGGTACGACTTTACAATGATACCATCGATTTTTAAACTACACGGAAAATTTATTTCGGCTAAGTATGTGCCGTTTAAAAGAATGTTTTCTTTATCACTCCCGCACTGTTGTATTGCCGTAAGATCTTTATGAGTAATTATGATCCACTTTCCTTCGTCTACATACTGCACTTGCACGTTATTTATTTTCACTGGAATCAGGTTACAATTTGTAATGTTATGTTGGTATGTTAATAACTGTATTTCACATGGCAAATCTTTATAAAAGTTTTCAGTGTGTATATGTTTACATAAATATTCATTATCGAAAACTTTATTACATTGCAAGTTCTTGGCCAAGAAAAACGCGTTTTTAAAAACAGTTTGTTTTATTCAATACAGAGTATATCAACCGAACAAGTAAAAATCTACCTAAATCTTACAACTACTCATATTTATATCCTCGCATCAGCGTGGTATAAAGAGGGGGATAGCGTGCCTTAGTCAGCAGGTTACCAAGACGTAACACCTCCCCTATTAGATGGGCATATAAACTTGATTAAGTTTCTATGGCCTAAAAATTAGAATTTTCGTCATGATTTGAAATTAAATGATAATATTTCCACTCGTTTGAGTTTGATTTTTCTTAGTGCAAAACACAGGCCGTAGATACTTAAATAAAAAGTATGAAATAATTAATATAATAATAAAATAAAGTAAAACAGTCCAAAAACTGGTCTTATTATAATAAACTGGATTTTCTAGCATCCTTAGATTTTCTTTTTGTTGATTAATTACTTCTTTTTGCAGAGTATCCAATTTATTAAGGTTTACGTTATTTAAGCTTAATGATTCTAGCTTATGGTATACAAGGTTTTGTGTAAAGTTAAACTTAATACTAGGCAATGGAATATTATAAAAATTATTCTTAAAATTACGGTACGACTTTACAATGATACCATCGATTTTTAAACTACACGGAAAATTTATTTCGGCTAAGTATGTGCCGTTTAAAAGAATGTTTTCTTTATCACTCCCGCACTGTTGTATTGCCGTAAGATCTTTATGAGTAATTATGATCCACTTTCCTTCATCTACATACTGCACTTGCACGTTATTTATTTTCACTGGAATCAGGTTACAATTTGTAATGTTATGTTGGTATGTTAATAACTGTATTTCACATGGCAAATCTTTATAAAAGTTTTCAGTGTGTATATGTTTACATAAATATTCATTATCGAAAACTTTATTACATTGCAAGTTAGAGTAGCCAAAATTGTTTTCATTTATTATTAAATATTGGAAATTCGGAATAATCATTTTGAAATGGTCTCTAGCTGGAGTTGGTAGAGGAAATAAATGAAATAAATTGTAATTTTCTTTTTCTACTAAGGGTACTTCGATTATGAATACTATATCGTTATTTTTTACATAGCTCTTAATCTCTAGTATATTTTCAAAAATCAAAATATTTTCAGGAATTGCTTGAAACGGCAATTTTTCTGATAATAATTTATTACCAATTAATACAAGTTCTTCAAGGAGGTCTGCCGGGTTTACAATACTATTATGAAAGTTGTTAAGTTTAGCGAATGATATAGCTACTTCTATTTGGTCTAGAATATCATAGATATTTTGATACATCATAGAAATTTGGGTTAAAACCATTTGTATTCTGAAATACACACTTGCAGTAGCCGTTTCGATTTTTATGCAATTAACAGTTTCGATTACTGTGTTAATACGTTCATTTAATTTTTGTTGATTATGTGAAATATTTTGTGCAATTTCTTCGAAGTTGTTGATTGTCTTGTATAGTAAGGATAATTGTTTGTCCATGGAGTGCTTAATATTATTTTGATTCTTTTTAAGAGTGTCGATTTCCGCGTCATAGCGTTTAGCGTCTTCTTGATCTAAGTTTCCGGTGAGGCTTCTAATAATGCTACCTAATCCATCGATAAGTCCGCGTTTTTGTCTTTTTAATGAATTTTCGGGTAAGAGTTGGTTAATTTGGGTCACGATTTTATTTTGTAAACTATCAATTGAGATATAGGAATTAAAGTAGTCGCGACTGTAGCCAGTATTATTAGTTAAACTACGTTTAAGAGTTTTATATTGAGCGGTTAGGATGTTGAATTCTTTGATAATATTTGTTGTGTTAAATATTTGAATAAAAGTCCAATGATTGACAACTTTTTGGGCGTTACCTAATTTGTATGGTAGTATTCCTGGATTTTGACTTAAGTCATTATACTTGGGGGAGTTTTGGGTGTCTCCTGTTGCACAGGCGTATCTGTAACAAGAGGTTGTTTGAGTTCTTTTATGTGAATCGTCTCGACTTTTCTAGGTGTTTTAATACTCTGAATTTTTACACGGTTGTGTTCTAGTAATTCAATTATTTTAAAGGGTCCTTTAAATTTTGGTTTATTTTTTGAAGAGCGTTCGGCTTGTTTTTTATAAACTTTTTGGTTAGTTTTGAATTGGAATTGGTCGTTGCCTTTCGTATTTATTTTAGTTAACATTTGATCTTTTTGTTTATTCGTTTTCCCTATTATATTTTCATATAAGGTGTCGACTTTATTTTTATGAGATGAAACGTAGTCAGAGTAAAAGGTGGTAGAAATTAAATCTAAAGGGTCGCGAGAGTTTGTATGTCCTAGAATGAGTTCGTGGGGTCAGAATTTGGTTACAGTGTGTATTGAACTGTTATATGCTATTATGGCGTAAGGCATTAACTCGGGTATAGGTTTTTGTGAGTCTCGTTCTCGTAAAAGCCGGAGGTGCTCGATAATTGTCGAATGAAATCTTTCGATTGGAGAATTCGATTCATGGTGACCCGGGGTTATAAAGTGTACATTTATTTTTTGGATTTTTAATAGTTCTTTGAGTAATTCATTATTGAACTCACTTCCGTTATCAGTTACAATTGATTCGGGACAGCCGAAAAAGGAAAAGAATTGTACTAGCTTATCACAGACTGATTTAGCATTTTTGTCATATGCGAAAGCTTGACCGAATTTTGAAAATTTATCTATTATAGTAAGAAAATTTTGATTTTCGAATATGAAAGTGTCCATATGGAGAATTTGGAAGGGTTTAGCCGGTGTTTCGGTTCTAACTAGCGGGACATAAGTTTTCAGTCTACTGTATTTTTGTGTTTGGCACGTGACACAGTCATTAATATATTGCGTTACATCATCTTTCATTTTTAGCCAATAATAGTTTAATTTTAATCTGTCATAAGTTTCGCTTATTCCGCGGTGATTGGTTTTAGATTCGTGTTGATGTTTTATTAAAAGGAGTTTTTCATCTTTTTCCGCAGTATTATGGACTAATTTGGTGCATCTTATTATTTTAGGGCGTTTAAAGTGATTTATGTAAACATTTGAAAATGTCGACATTAAGTCTTCATTAAAGAAATAAACGTATACCGTTTTGTCATCATGAGGTAGGTAATCGCGAATAAATTCGAATATTATATTTGGGTTATCCGGTATTTCGCATTTATTTATTGCGTGTTTTTCAAAATATTCAAATGAAACTTTTATTTTCGCATGAGGGTTCTTTTTCAACAGAAATTGATACGGTTTGTTATTAATTATCTCATCAAGAGTGGGCATATAAGATTCCGTTTCATTATTCACATTACTGTGAACAGTATTATTAGAGTCAGCAGGTTTTATTACGATATCTGATATTATTTTAACTCGCGGTGTTTTATTATCTGCGGGAAGAATTTTCTCGTGAGAACTTGAAGATTGCTGAATTGGATTTTCTGCTAAATTTCGCATATATTCTAATATATCATTATTTGCGTCTCCAGGATTATTGTTAATTGATTCGTTTTCATACAAATTAAGTTGGATTCGCGAAAGCGCGTCCGCGACTTTATTTTGTGTTCCTTTTCGGTGTCTAATTTCATAGTCATATTCTTCTAGACGTAATCGCCATCTGACCAATTTTGAATTTGGCTCCTTGAGGTTTAACAGCCATACGAGTGGGCGATGGTCAGTGTAAATAATAAATTTACGACCGAAAATATATGGGCGAAATATTTTACAGGCATATACTATTGATAGCAGTTCTTTTTCGATGGTAGAGTATCTTGTTTCGGATTCGTTTAAAGTACGACTTATATAGGCTATGGGTTTATCATTAGGAATCGTTCCTTGGCTGATTACTGCTCCGATCGCGAAATTGCTAGCGTCTGTGGTTACTATAAAGGATTTCGAAAAATCAGGATACTGCAGAATCGGTGCATTACTTAATAATTCCTTACAATGTTCGAAAGCCTGAATAAAATGAGGGGTATGCTGAACTTTGGCGTCCTTTTTAAGACATATTGTCATAGGTTTAGTGACTTTTGCGAAGTCTTTAACGAATCGTCTGTAATAACCGACTAAGCCTAAAAACGATTTTATATCTTTTTGGTTTTTTGGCAGGGGGAAGTTTTTCACTGCGGATATTTTATCTGGGTTAGGTTTTATACCATCTTTTGTCACAATGTGACCTAAATATTGTACTTCAGGTCGCAAAAATTCAGACTTGTCTAACTGTATTTTAAATTTAGCTTCGCGCAAGCGCGTGAATATTTTTCGAAGTTTTTCCATATGTTCTTGAATACTACTACTACAAATAATTATGTCGTCTAAATAAACGAAGCATGTTTCGTTCTGTAGCCCACGGAGTACGTTATTCATGACTCTCTGGAACGTTGCGGGGGCGTTCTTAAGCCCAAAAGGCATACGTAAATATTCATAGTGACCGGTATCGGTACTAAATGCGGTCTTGGCAATGTCTTGTTGGTCCATCTCTATTTGATGAAAGCCGTTGGCAAGGTCCAGGGTTGTAAAGTACTGCGCTTTTCCTAGTTTGTCAAGAATTTCAGTGATATTTGGGAGGGGGAATTTATCGTCAATCGATTTATCATTCAATTTCCGATAATCAATTACCATTCTATATTTTTGTTTACCTGAAGCATCAGGTTTTTTTGGAACTATCCAAATAGGAGCTGAAAAGGGTGAATTTGAATCTCTGATTATATTTTGTTGTAATAATTTGGAAATTTGAGATTTTACTTCCTCTCGATGCACTTCTGGATATCTATAACTTTTTGCAAATATCGGAGTTTCATCAGTGAGTTTAATTTTATGTTTAATCGCGTTCGTAAAGCTCAAGGGTATACCTTCGCAATAAAATATGTCCCTAAATTCAAGGCATAGCTTATGAATGGTTTCTTTTTCTTCACGATTACAATGTTCTAAACGCAAGTTCTTTAAATTTGCTTTTAATTTGTTGTCTAAATCTTTTGTTATTTTGATATCTTCGTTAGGGTGGTCTATAAAATTTAATTGATGAAGTCCGATTTGTTCGATATTAAGCGGTTCGATAAAATTAATTTTACTTGGAGATTCGCTAGAATTTAAAACAGTTGTATAAGCGCAAAAATTCTCTATTTTTATTAGCGATTCGGGAATCTCAATCGTGCCTGATTGTTGGTAACTTAATATACCATAACCTTCCTTAACGTTCACGGGGACTTTAACCTGTTGTATTACACGCGGTGGTATCACATAACAATAATTAGTATTAACTTTAGGTTGCTTTTGTTTATGAGATTCGCCAAAATAGATAGGAACTTCTGCGTTCGGTGAGGTCAGAACAAAAGTATGAAAATTTAAATTTGCGTTAAGTTGTGTTAATAAATCTAAACCAATTAATCCATTAAATTTATCAGAGAAATTAAACAAATAAAATTTATGTGTACCTTCGGTATTAAAGCAAGGAAATATAGGCAATGTTGCCGTTTCGTTATGAAACGATACAGCGTGTGCTGTTTGAACCTGAAAAGTCTCGTTATTTATACAATTTGCAAAATAATTATAAGCAATATTTGGGTTTATAAAACTACGCGTACTTCCGGTGTCTAGTAAAAATTTCGAATTTATTTCGGGTATGTAAATGTGGGGTAGGTCAGGTGAATAATTGTTTAAATACACTATGTCTGATTGTTGGGAGGTCTCGTTATGGAAAAATTTTGTTCTTGATCTTGAGAATATTGATCGTTATTGAACGGTTGATTATCGTAGAATTCGTTATATGCGTATAAGTCGTAATCTGTGTTATATTGGCCATTTAAGAGGTCATCGTAACTTGGGTCGTTCGCGCCTGACTGAGTGTATTGTTCAAAATTTATTTGGGGTGTTTGATTTAAATTTTGTGGTTCGGGTTCGTTATTTATTGATTGATCGTTTGTTTGTACGTCTGATATTTCCTGATTAAATAGTTCTTCAACTAGAAATTTGGGTCGATTTTGTGTGGAGTTGTTTACGATCGTATTACCGGAACTGGTATCCATAGGTTCATGACTCGCATTTCTTAACTTTGATAAGTCAGTTCTTTGTGTATGATTTGGCAACGCTCTTAGGTTATTAAAGTTTTGTATTGGGGGTCTGAAATTATTTTGGAACTGTCCAAAAGGGGGTCTGAAGTTATTTTGTTGCTGTCCAAAAGCGGGTCTAAAATTATTTTGGAATTGACCAAACGATGGTCTAAAATTATTTTGTGGGTATGCAAAAGAGGGTCTGAAATGATTTTGAAATGAACCAAATGGTGGTCTAAGATTATTTTGAAATTGTGGTCTTGGAAAAATGTTTTGTGGTGTATTTGTGGGTATTGTCGGCAATGGAGAAGGGTTAGGTCTACTTATCGGCGTATAAATACTTCTGAACGGTGCTAAATTAGGTTTTATATTTTTGTTTTCATTCGAAGAATTTGCATGATTAAAATTTTGGTTTTGGTTCTTGAAATAAATAAAATTTTCCTCCTCTCTTACGTATGACATGGCCCGTTCTAAAGAAGCGGGTTCCTTTAATCGTACTACCAATTGCATATTATATGGTAATCCGTTTATAAAAGTTTTTAAAGCAAAATTGTCATAGTGTTGAATTTTAATTAATTTCACGTTTTCGGCCTCATTAGTGGCACTAAGTTTCGCGAAAAGAAGACTACGCGCATCCTGAATGCGCATACCGAAGTTTAGTGGGTGTTCGTTTTTAAATGGTTTCAACGTTATAAGGTCTTGAATTAA
Source organism: Barypeithes pellucidus (assembly GCA_963991005.1). Lineage (NCBI taxonomy): Eukaryota > Metazoa > Arthropoda > Insecta > Coleoptera > Curculionidae > Barypeithes > Barypeithes pellucidus. The sequence continues at coordinate 41,961,489 of OZ022559.1, forward strand.
ACAGTCTATTGACCTCTGATCAGAGAATGTCACAGTTAAGGTATCTTTGATCAGTTGCCATGTATTTAGTTCAGCTCGTGATGCGATCAATTCGGCTGCTCTATGTGTTAGTTTACCCAAAATGGTATCAAGAAGGCATATATTGATCGGATCATCAGCGTTGTTGCGATTTTGAAAAGCTCTTAATAAATTTTCACTCGAACTAATAAACCTTTGCAAAAGTTTCGGGTTCCCGTCAAAATTTGGAATGTTATCCGCTTGATAACGTAAAAGGGCGTAATTTACTGCCATTTCGTCAACTGGTTGAATTCTTAAATTATCAATGCGATTTATTAGTTCTTCCAGTGTGAAAGAAAAAGTTATGAGCTAAAATTACTTTCTTAAAATTACTTACATAAAAAAAATGAACAGTGTTTTCATTCTCTTTGATGAATTGGAGTCCTTAATCTGGGTGCCTATAGGGTAGGCGATGCTTGTCCTTCCCCAAGCTGTTATCTAAACCAGGTTGTGGCGATGCTTGTCTGCCTAGTTGTCTGACGAAGGGTTGATCTTGGTCAGCCGGAGAACAAATATTGATCAGCGATTGATCGCTATTTGGAGATAACTTGTCACTCTGTTTAACGCACTTGTTTCGATACTTGGCCGGTGTCCTAGTTTGACAGTGCCGATTTTTGGATGCCGTGTCAGGACAGTTTTTAGGACGTTGTACGTTTGAATTCTTGAAAGGAACCACTCGGAACTTTCGGAAAACGATTTCTAGACCGGGTGTAACGTGATACAATCCTACCGACTGCGCCAGATATGTTCTTGGCCAAGAAAAACGCGTTTTTAAAAACAGTTTGTTTTATTCAATACAGAGTATATCAACCGAACAAGTAAAAATCTACCTAAATCTTACAACTACTCATATTTATATCCTCGCATCAGCGTGGGATAAAGAGGGGGATAGCGTGCCTTAGTCAGCAGGTTACCAAGACGTAACAACGTATACACATTACATTACTATTGGTTACTCTTATTAATCAATTGGCAATACGGGTTTAAGCTCTTCTAGAGACGATTTGTGGACTTGCTGTATTACTAAATAAATACTATAAAATGCTTTTAGTAATCCTTTCTTGTTTACTATAATTTATTTTCAGTTGTAAAACGTTCAGTGATACAAATATAAATTTCCTATTATATATCATGTTGCTCGACTATGAAAAAGAATTTAAACTAGAATATTGGCTGGTTATACGAACTAAGAGATATAGCTATACAATGGATTTAATCAACGTAATGCACAATGTAAAACTGCATGTCGAAATGCACTGAAAATTTTAAAACCAAATTTAGTTTTATCGATTTGGTATTCGTGGTGCATATTTCCCTGCAATATTGGGATAAGAGCAGCAAATATTCATATCATAGTTGCAATCAATGATGAATGTCGGTTTATTCACAGTTGTCATTAAAGTAGTAACTACTAGTCTTTTTCGTATACTAGTACTAGTTTTAGTACTTTTTTGATAATAACCTGAAAGTATCGGAACACGCGTATCACGGACAGAAAATTATTGTGCAACATAACAACTTTTTATTTCCCCAAATATTACCTTGTTTTTAGGCGACACCCTGAATAATTCTCTATATGTACAGGGTGACCATTTTTCGGTGGTTTTACGGGGGTTATCTCCGTTATTAGTAAATATAGAAGGATGCGGTTTTCGCAGCACTGTGTTACTTTTTTGTGAAACAAGAGATGCGCCAATTAGAATTTTTCTAGGTCTACTCGTTTTTGATATACGGGAAGTTTTTGAGAATTATAATATTTGAAACTTTCCCCATGTTTCGATTACCCTCTAACTTATCAAAAAGAAATAAAGTTCTCTGTCCAGTGACTCGGATTTTTCTTCTACGTTCAATAGTTTTCAAAAAAAAAATTTGCTTCGTTTAAATAGTTATATCTTTTAATAATGTAATTCAGTTTTTAACATTCTCAGAAATATATAAGATCTCATTTTTAATCTTAATATTATGCCTCAAACTTACGTTTTTTTAAAAATATACAATTTTTTTGAGTAAGCCAAGGCGGATATTTGAAAAAAAAAAAGAAAAGAACACTGTCAGTTATGTCATAATTTAAAATTTTTCTGTTTCTGTTAGAGTATTCAGGTTATCTAAGTTATTTCATAATTTCTAATTAATAATAAAAAAATCAGTTTGTCCCAATTATTACTGCCAATGTAAACTAAAATATTGCATGCTCGTTTGGTATGTCCAGTGTAACGAAATTGCAGATGGAGCATTAGAAGTGTATTTTCATGGTAAATATAATAAGCCTTTTTGTAGTAAGTAATTCTACGAAATTTCTTGAATTACTTGTTGATATCTCGAAAGGCGACAGCTGGATAAAATATTTTTTCCAAGGATAAAATCAAATTTAATTGAACAAGGTTCATTTTCAAAACCTCGGCCTAAAATCTACCAAGAAAATCGCGAGACTGATGAAATAAATGTGCGCTTGCTTCAATTGAAACAAATCCTATTTTAATAATAAATAATAAGGCATAATGGAGAACAATTTGAGAAATCTTTATGAAAAAAGGTCCATAAACGTTCAATTTTTGATTCTTATATTTAATTGCACCAGTAATTGTCTTTTTTTTAATATCCGTTACGGCCTTGTCAAAAAATTGTTTATTTTTAAAAGAACGTAAATTTCGGGCATAAATATTAAGACTAATTTTAAAGTATAACATTTGTCTGAAAAGCTTGTTAAAAATTTCATTATTAAAAAATTTATAGGGTGATCCATTTAAAAGGAACAAGTTTTTTTTTCTTGGGAACTGTTGAACGTAGAGAAAATCTAAGTTGGTCACTGGATTCTACGTAAGAGACTACAAAGAGAAGACTTTATTTCTTTGTAATAAGTTACAGGATAGAACTAGCACAGTACTGCGGAAACCGCATGCTTCTATCTTTACTAATAGCGGAGATACCCCGTAAAACCTCCGAAAAATAGACACCCTATACATATGTATGTAAGGTTTTTACTACGTAGATTTAGAAACGAAGCCCTATGGTAACTAAATTATTTTAGGAGTTTTATTCTAGATTTAAACTGTTTAATAAAAGTTTGTATCTCAAAAATTGTAAAAATTAATTTTCTGCCATTGGAAACCCTGTATAATTAAATTATTTGTTACACTGAAATACTCAGAGGACACCTCCTTCCTTTAATTCATTAACGTGCTACTGCACGTATTTCAATTTATGGATGAATGGGCTTAAATGGGCCCCATTGCAGGATTTTTCCGAAAAAGATTTATACATTCACTTGGAATATCTACTTAAAGCAGCCCGCAGCGAAGAATTTTAATATTATCATCCACCAAAAAATATAATACAAATTTCATTTGGATATATACAGGGTGTCCGGGAAAATGTGAGAAATCTCCCGGATATGAAGAAAACAAGTGAAAAGAGTACTACAAGTTCATATAAACTTTTTTCGTATAGGCCTCCTCCTCGGAGATATGGTTTTACACATAATTATTGAACCACCAGGTATATTTAAATTTTTTAAAATATGTCTGATTACAGCGTTCCCATTTTTTAACTTATCCTTATTCCTTTAACTTATTTGAAACTGTGGAACTGGGTATGAGTGTAAATAAATGGTGTTTTATGAATGGAATATTTTCTCTCCCCTTTTATATTATACAGGGTCCGCAAACGAAGCGTGGACGGAAGATTAAATCGTTATCGAAGAACTTATCAACAATACTAAAACAGCTTGAGATATTGGATTAAATGCGGCATGTTTTAAAAATATTTTACATTATACAGGGTGGCCCAAAAAAGTGTGACAGCATAAAGTTATATTTTTTTAAATGGGACATCCAGTATTTTATTGCATATTTAGGTTCGTATCACTATCGTTTATAAGTGCCTCAAATTTTATTTAATTTGATTTTGTAGTTTAGAGAAATAAATTAAAAACTTAAAAAAAAAAGTTTTGCAGTCCTGAATAAAAAATCAAAAAAAACAATCCAGAACTATTTTTTTAACCTCAATATTGAGTGAAATTTATGACAAGAGGTCTAGAGATACTATGAATGTAATTTCGTTTATTCATTTTATACAGGGTGTTCATAATAAGCCTTCAAAAACCCCACATTTTAAAATAATTTTTCTCAAGTTTTTCAAATAGAACACCCTGTATATTATTTGGCTATTTGACGTAGAATTCATAGACAATTTTTTTTTGTAATACAAGCATATAAGTTATATCCAGCCGTTTTCGAAATAATTATAAATATCATAAATTATGTTGTTTAAATAGAGTATTTATTGGGAAATTTTGTTATAGGCCACTAGACTAATAATTGTAAACTAAAGTAAATGTTCAAAATGGCTTCCTTTTACTCTTAGAGTTTACCGTATTGTAGTTATTTCGATATAAATTTTAAAAGCCTACATTTTTGCTACTTTTTCATATAATCTAGCGGTAACTTTTTAATGGTTTAAATTTGTTATGCATAAGTTCATTTACAACTACTTCTCGAAGGTTTGTTCGGGTTTGTTCTCAATATCTGGATATCTTTCAGCATATACTCGGCTCGCGAGGAGGCAATTTCTTGCACATTCACCCAGTATGAAAATCATATTTACCATTTCTAAAGTTGTAAAATTCGACATTTTGTGTAAGTTAGTACTTAACTTCGATGACTGAACAAATGAAATAATTTTATTTGGCTGTCATAGTGACAATCTAAACAAAACAATTATGGCAACTCGATTAAGAATAAAAAATAAAATTAAATTAATAAAAGTATCAAAAATGTATGCTTTTAAAATTGATTTCGAAATAACTAAAAAAATACGGCAAACTCTAAGAGTAAAAGGAAGCTATTTTGAACATTTACTTTAGTTTACAATTATTAGTCTAGTCGTCTATAACCAAATTTCCCAATAAAAACTCTATTTAAACAACATAATTTATGATATTTATAATTATTTCGAAAACGGCTGGATATAACTTATATGCACAAAAAAAAATTATCTATGAATTCTACGTCAAATAGCCAAATAATATACAGGGTGTTACATTTGAAAAACTTGAGAAAAATAATTTTAAAATGTGGTTTTTTTGAAAGCTTATTACGAACACCCTGTATAAAATAAATAAACACAATTACATTCATAGTATCTCTAGACCTCTTGTCATAAATTTCACTCAATGCCGAGGTTAAAAAAATAGTTCTGGATTGTTTTTTTCTATTTTTTTTATTCAGGACTGCAAAACTTTTTTTTTAGTTTTTAATTTATTTCTCGGAAACTACAAAACCAAATTAAATAAAATTTGAGGCGATAGTAAAACGAACCTAAATATGCAATAAAATACTGTGTGTCCCATTTAAAAAAATATAACTTTATGCTGTCACACTTTTTTGGGCCACCCTGTATAATGTAAAATATTTTTAAAACATGTCGCTTTTAATCCAATATCTCAAGCTGTTTTAGTATTGTTGATAAGTTCTTCGATAACGATTTAATCTTCCGTTCACGCTTCGTTTGCGGACCCTGTATGTCTATGGTTCAAACATCTGTCTGGATTTTAACGCGATTTTTCTTAATTCTTAGCTAAAATCGACACATTTTAGTTCCTTATAATTGATGTGTTTTTTCATTTAACCGCATTCAGCTGAATAACAAACTCTGTTATTTAAAGAAGCACTCCTGACTGATTACTTTCTACAAAAAGAGATAATCAAGTAAAGTTCGTCGCTTATTTGATTGGAAACAGTTTTGTTTTCGGATAAGAGTTTTAAGCCGCTTCGAAACTTGAAATATAAATACAATAAGGTGGAATATATCGCGCTACAGGAAGCCAACACATTTGCTAAATTTACTTGAAACGAATATCCGAAATATTAATTTTTGTAAACTTATATTTTTTTTGTACAGGGTGTTACAAATTCTGTCCTAACCATTGGGATTTCGGAAACGGTAAGAATTACGAAACCGGTTAAATTGGGACAAAGTTCAGTCAAGTCATCAGATCTTTCATGCGACGTTCAACTTAATTTTTATAAATCCGGACCTGGATTTTTTGTTTCAATTATGATAGAGGACCAAAATCTATGTTCAGGTTTGTTCAGGTATACAACACCTACTTGGTTTCCGACGTTTTGTTCCTTTAATTGACCATCTTCATTAAGATACCTCTAGTACAGGGTGTCCCACTTTCGACACTTTTATAGGGTATCTCCGTAATTGTTAGAGCTATCAAAAAAGTAATGTAGGTGTCATGTGCTCTTTTTGGGTCAAGCTTAAAATAGAAAAATCAAAATTTGAAAATTTAGTTAAAAGAGATACAGAAAAATATTTTATACAGAAGCGTCTTTAGATTGATTGTTGAATCATCTGCCGTTTTCAGCATAAGTATACGGGGTCAGGTAAAAAAGTTAATGGACCTAACCTAATTTTTTTAAATGGAACACCCTGTATATTTTAATCTAAAAAGATATTATTTTAAATTCTCGTTTCAAATATATAACACTCCATTGATGACATTGGTTTTCTAGGCGATTTATTTAAACTTTATTACTTTGAAACGAAATAAAAGATTCAGATTAAGGTAAAAATAATGGGAATCATCGCAAATGTTCGGAATATGTCCTTAAATGGTTACCGTCTTTCCAGATAGCGAACAGAATATACATTTTGCGCCATTTCTTCGTTTTTTCCACTTCATATATCAAATTTTTCAAAATGTTGATAGATCATTTTAGCAAATAAATATGTAAAAATTAAATTGACGTTAAATGTTAATAGTCGACATAGTTGTTTCTAGGATATTAGCTTTTGTTTCATGGTCTATTGTGGTTTAAAGTAATAAAGTTTAAATAAATCGCCTAGGAAACCAAGATTATCCATGGTGTGTATTTGAAAGGAGAAATTAAAATAGAATCTTTTTAGATTAAAATATACAGGGTGTTCCGTTTAAAAAAATGAGGTTAGGTCCGATAGCTTTTTTACCTGACCCCGTATACTTATTCTGAAAACGGCAGATGATTCAACAATCAATCTAAAGATAAATAAATAAAAAGACACTATTTTAAATTATCCTTTCAAATATATAACACACTATAAAATAAATTACTTGTACTGGCGCTGAGTAGAAATTTGTACAACTATTAGTTTGAAATAAGAATAGAATAGAATTTGAAACAGTGGTCGTAATAACAATAACAATTAGAGACAGAAATAGCAATAATATTTTAAAAGTCTTCAGTTCCTTCGACACAAAAGTAAATTACTGGAACGTACTAGGGATATTTTAAGGTAGACAGACCTAAAAAAGGAATATTTATTGGACCTAATGCTATGAAAAGAATATCAAAGAATGCACAGACTACTCTCGTTGGACACCAGGCGCTGGCCATGTTATGGCTGGCTCTACGATAAAAGAGAATAATAGATTTAACAGACGTGACCCGGATTATTTGTGTCTACTTCTTTTTTTAAATCAGAACTAAATAAATATCTAATATTTTACAATTTATAAAAGTAACATAAAAGATCTGAGAAGATTATTCCGTAGCCTGTCATTAAGCTAACCAGAACTAGTTAGGTCAAAATTGACTCACATGAAAATTAATTCATGCTAATTTGTTATAACGGCTCATTATATGTTTCATAAAACATATCATTAATGACGTGTTATCAAAGTTGACATCCTGCACTAAAACAAAAACGTCATTAGTTTAATTTTATTTCTTATGTAGTTCCGCTCTTCGTAGTACCGTTAAAGCGCACAGAAAGTTGTCTCTATAGTGGCGTGAAACGCGTGGAGGAAATTTTGTGTTTGTTCATTATACCGGCGGCGTTTTGCTAATATTTTTTATATCAATTACTGGATGAATTCGACAATAATTAAAAATAAACATTTGAAGAGTCGAGTAAACTAAATCGTGGCAAATATTTATTTTTTACGAGTTGACTAATAATTAAATAATAATACCCGTGACAGGGAAGTTTTGAGAAAAAAACCATATAGTTCTGAACAAATAAAAATGTTGGAACAGGTTAAGTTTATTTTTAAAATTAAAGTATGACTCTCTCCAGATGCATGAATTCTTAAACAATAAAGTTCGAGGAGTACTAGGCTGAATCACATATGGATGGGCCTTAGTGGATCGTCATGTATATCTACTATTCGCCGCTCTAGATGAAATTCAGCGGGCAATGTCAGTCGAACATTTGCCATTGAAATATCTGGAAATGAGTCAAATCAGAATGGGATTATTTTCCTTACATTTCTTTCTTGCATAAACTGTTTTTCCGGAAATGTTAAGAACAACTGCTATCGTCTTAAATTTAAATATATATTTAAAATCTTTCAATGAAATAGAACATAAAATGAACTAAATTTCTAAAGACTATAATTCTTGTTCCTAAACTTGTAATTTCTTAAATACTAATTAATATATTTTAGAACCCGATTTCTGATATACACATTTCAGACTTATGTATGTGGAACACAAAACTGTGTATTTAATTACTAAAAATATATAATAAGAAAAAATATTTTTAAAGTAATAGTTGCACTAACATATTATAAGTCCTCCATTTGTTTCCTTCAAAGCAAAGTACTCACAAAGATTGAGTACAAGTTACTGAGCTTGTGTATTGAGGGTTTACCGGGCATTCTCTATTATATAAGGAAATAAACGAACAGATAATGTTAATAGGTACATTCAATATTATTTTTAATGCATACTATAGAATCCGATCTATTTTTTACTTATCAATAATGCTAGATAATTTAAATGATGAGCAAACAATTTGTAGGTATATTATGCGATTGACCGCCAGAAATATACTTCATACTTGTGTTTAGTTCAAAATATTGAAAAATTCTGTGTCTAAATAACCCACTTTAAAATCATAAATAAATCCATTTAACGGAATTTGGCCAAGCATCAAACTTTCGACATGCATTGATAAACAAACCCGATATTAGTAACGAATGTTCATACTTACCCAAAACACAAAAGTACGATGAAATAGCTCTGAATAGAACTTGTTTTTAGGATTCTATTCAACCAAACCAATTAAGATTGACACTCGATCGATAAATCAAAATATCAAACCGTAGCTAATACATTTTTAGTGGCTGCAAATCAAAATTGAACAACAATTGTAACTTTTGTCTGTGTCTAACACGTTATTGAATTCGAAACGTATTGCGGAACTTCGCGGACATTCTATTATGTTTTTGTTCACTTTTAACTTTGTAATAAATAAAGATGGGAAGTTTTAAGTCACGCTTGCTCTTGATCCCTATGTTTATGACGTATGTGCAAAGATATAACTTAGAGACTGTATATGCCTTTATATAGGGTGTTATGGAAATGACTTATTATATTTAAACCATCAAATCCTGAGAGGAAAATAAATTATTATTGTAAGGAATATACACTTTATATGAAATCTGAAAATTTACGTGACCGCGACTGAGGACGTTCGCAATCAATAGTTTATTGAGGCGGTGTTGTCATATATTGCAACACAGAATTGTAAACGCACGTGTTCAATTTTTGACAACAAGACGTCTTTGACCCGCGTTATCACTTCTTTTTCAAACTTTTTAGAAAAAAAAATACTACAATTTTAAGGTACATACTCTCTTACTTTCGATCTTAGAATCCGTTTTATAATTAAACTACATAAAAAAATAAAACACAAAAGTACGTTTTGCAACAGAACTAACAATAGGTAATATCACACAAATTTGAAATCACATCACAATATTTCTTATTATGAATTATTTCACAACAGATAAAATCGGGTAATGCTACAACTAACAAAACGTTTAAAATTTGTATACATCAAGCACGTGGAACCCTCCACAACGTCATCCCATTCCAGACTCTCGAAACATACTGAAGCAACGATAGTCGCGCGCGGCAAGTATCCAAGCAACCCGAACAATCCCGAAACATGCGGTGTGATCTGATAACACTGTTAGTCTACTCTAGTGACCCACATTGTTGCTAACTGAATCCAGATGGAACTGCGCGACAGTAGGTGGGTAAAAGGGTTTTTACCTTAGTATTTAGATATTCGATTAAGAAAAAAAGAAGTATGTAGACTTTCTCTAGGACACCCTAGAAGTCAACAAACAGGAGAACAAACCCATTTAAATATAATAAGTCATTTCCATAATACCCTGTATAATAATAATGATTTACTAGTTTCATCTAAATCAAATATCCAATTGGTCGAATTCTTGAAGATAATTTTAAAACCTAACCATTTTTTTACTTTATCCACTTACTGGCTTACCGTTCTCTCGGGAAAAATACTTGTAATCTAAGCTTAGAAAACTGACCGATGTATTTTAGGAAATAAATCCCCGAAGCGAGAAATGATTGTTCAGGTTCCAATCGTCAATCTGTCAAAACACGAAAAAGATTCTTCGTAAAAACTAACATTCTTTTTATATGTCACGTATTATTATTTTTATGGGATTCTCGTGCTATCATATGAAAATGTGGCAGAATAAAGTACATTTCGACCGAATACAGAGTATTCAGTAATAGGATTCCAACCACATATGTTTCCTTAGAAGATTTATATGTCAGTGGCCTTTTTGTCTGAGCAAGCCGCCCGCTAGGCACAAAAACTCACAGGAGTTTCCAATATTATAAAAAGAGTTTTTGCGATCTTCATGAAAAATGGTCGTTGTGTCGCAATGTCTTGTGAGGGCGATTTTTTTCTTATGATCAATATTGGAAAAATCCTTTAAGGCGTTATGGGAGTGGTGCCTGTGCGAATAAAGCGATTCAGGTAGGTTCGCTGGGAAACACAACCTCAAGAAAGTCATTCCACAATAAGGCTGGCGTCCTAAAGTTGAAAGAGTTCTTAAACAATGATGTTGGAGGGGTACTAAGCTGAACCACATATGTATGCAGTGGTTCGCCATAAATTGCTGTTATTCGTCGCTCTAGGTCACTCAAACATTTGAAATATCTGTAAAAGAGAGTCAAATCACCAAACTGTTTTCGATGTTCTAGGCTGTTGAGGTTCTATGTCAGCTCTCCTTTCGATGGAATCCAATAGCCAAAGAGTATGCTTAGGTGCGGAGCCCCCAAAGGTCGTCAAAAGTTACCTATACCGTTCAAGCAACCTGGCATGAATGAGCTCATCTAAATGCTATCAATACCTATTAATACGATTGTAACTACAAATATGGGCGTAATTGAAATTTGAAGGCTAAATAATCGATATTTCACAATTAAACTTTCAGTAGATACGCCCCTTTGAATCGACACGGCGTAGTAGTCTACTGGTGGTCGAGTCGTGACTTTGTAGAGTGTCAAAAGTTGTTGAGGTGCATACAACTTTTCGGTCTTGAAATATACATCGAGCTTCTGCGAAGCTGAAACTAGCGATTGGCATAATGTGGTTGTGCCAAGAGATGTTTCCTCCTAGATTGAGACCCAGCAAATCAATAAATGAAACCAGTGGAAATGCGTGACCTGCCATGACTACATGCGGTTCTGCAATGTTAACCTGGTTAGAGAAATCTGGTGGCTTGGTTTCCTTAGCATTGATTTTGACTTGGTTACTGTCACCCCAAGACAAAATTTCTTCCAGGCCTTTGTTGAGGCATGATAATTCATGCTGTCTACGAAGATGTGCGTCGCCAGCTGCTGTTTGTGCATTCGATGAGAAAGATGAGATAAGTGTGCTACCGTCAGCAAAGCAAGATATCGTATTTTTAGTTTTCACTAGAAGGTAATTGATTTACGGCAAGAAGAGGGAGGGGGGTAATATGAACCCTTGAGGAACACCGGCATTGACGGTGACGGTGTCTGAGAGAAATTCGTCAATCGCAATTTGCGCCAGCGGCTCTTCTTCACCGCGCGACCCATTTACTGCTCGACGATAATCACTCACACAGATACGTATGCGAAGGAATGCGAGCAAATTAATGGTTGCACAGAGAAGAAATGTGGATGTTGTTCAAAAGCATACATACATATGACAAATACTCTTGAGAAAAGAACACAAAACCAACTGTAATAAAAAATATCTCATTTCTCATTATACTCTTCGGATTTTAATAATAAACAACAAAACTTTAATGATAATGTTAAATTTATACATTGAGGAAACAAATCTCTAAAGCTTTTAGGAAGTATGAAAGTAAACAAACACAAAAAGCTTACTAATGTTATTATTGAATTTAAATGTGTTCCACCCCTAATAAAACTGTAATATTATGTTATATACCCTTACAATATGGTTATATTGGTTTTCTTATGCATATATTATTTTATAAATATTGTTAATTATTGTTGTTTTAGAATAGGATTTATACAATAAGAACTTTATTAACGAACCTTTATCAAATGAGAGCTATGTACTAAACTAATGTTAAACCACGTACACACCAGACCAAACTCTATCCTAAACTCTAATATCCGAGTGCGTTTGAAATATATTACTTTTTGTACTTTTAGTCCTCGTTATTTCCTATGTTTCTTGGCTCTGATTTATTTTTTCTTTCCAGATACCTAGCTATAGTGCACCCCCTTCATCCCAGAATGTCCAAGGCCTCATCACTTATCACCATTCTCTTTATATGGACTGCTAGCATGATGTTTGCTTTCCCCTGTCTATTATACTCTGCTACAATTTCCCACAGGTAACAATTTTTATAATATACAGGACACGTTATGATACATAGTACCTTCGTCAGCTAGTGAGTACAGCTGGTGGGTACAAGCCTGACGAAGGTACTATATACCTCAAGAGCTGTAATTGATTGAAAATATAAAATATACATCATTTTGTTTATATTTTTTTTGTACGCTGATTTTGTCATATAAATAAAACAAACCGTCTAGCTTGTATTCAGCGTCATTTTTAATTCTACCAACGCCTAGCGCTTTCGGCCTCTAAAAGGTCATCATCAGGGCTACGGCTCTACAAGAAACCAAAATAACAAAATTAAAACAAAACTTACAAGTTACAAATTATATTAAACAATTCAAGATTAATTGAGTATACTCACTCGTCAAAATCACCACAGGTACACAAGAAACATACTATAAAATAAAACATAAAAGATATTAAACACCCTTCAATTCAACTGTGTGGTAGTTTCTTAAATATAAATAAACAATATAATGACATTTGGTACCTGACGTAGTATGGACAACGGGTATCTCAGGTCAAACAAAGTACACAAAGAGGTAAAACATATTATTTTATTTTTTTTTAAACTACAAAGGTTCTATCACAGAAAGTTATTTAATTGAGGGGGTCAGATGCCAAGGGGTCCAAGTCGAATTTTTTGCAAAATCGACGTAAGAGCAAAAATCAAAACTTAATATATTAATTTACTTGGTGACAAAGAGATCCAAGTATGAAACAATTTTTAGTGCTGCCATCTATCAGTAAAAAATTTTACTTCTTACCATATTTTAACAGTTGACTAAAGCTAAACGGGTCCAAGTATACTTGGATCCGTTTGCAGCCAAGGAAACTGCTATATTCAGTAAATATCGCGACATTTTTAATACCCGTTTCAACTTAGCTTTTCACCAACACATGTTCAAAGTGTGACAAGTTCTTCACCCAAAAAAACACTTGTGATCCAAAATCAGAAGAGGGTTTCCTTGTAGCCACAGACCACGAACGTCATCTACGTCAGGCTGAAGCAGCCGAAAATTTAAGAAACGCCGCCAAGGAATCGGCCAGACAGTGTCCAGAAAAACGTGTCTTTTGCTTTGATTTGCAAAAAACCTTGCCCACACCACACTTGTCATGTAGTAAGGTATATTATTTACGCCAGCTATGGACCTACAATTTAGGAATCCGCGATTTATCAACAGGAATTGGTAACATGTACATGTGGCATGAAGGTGAAGGGTCGAAAGGTTCTCAAGAAGTCATATCTTGCTTGCTGAAGTATATTGAAAGTTTGCCAAAAACAGTGACCCACATCCATGCATTCAGTGATAACCTCGGTGGAACCAAATGTTACAGGAGTAAGTAATGGCTACATTTCGAGAAGAAGTATCCTTTCAAACTTTTTATAAGGAAGTTCATAACACTGATATACCTTTTTGGATTTTTGTAAAAAGGCTGCCTTGCGTGGTAAACCTTCAACAATACTTCTACTTGCACTTTATGACAATCCTCCAAAAATAAAAGTAGCCAAATTCATTAACTTGATGCAGCTTCTACGGTATCTACCACCAATACACCATGATTTTTATAAGTTGTTGAATCCAGGACAGTCATTGAATGCAGGGCAACAAACAAATGGACGAAACGATGAGAATGATGACCTCGGTGATATCATTGAATCGGATGATGAGTAGCGTTAATATGAAACCTTCTGTATCTATTTTGTATTAAAGCACATTCTATTTAGAATTTTTATTGCCTGTCGAGTTACCTATCTATAAAAATAAATTATGCGGAATTTTTTCAAAATTGTTACCACAACCCTATGCCAAAGTACGGTCCTGTAAAAAAAATAAAGCCCATCAATTCCGAATTCGATCCTAAAGTATAAGCAAAACTAAAATAAACAATGCCCGATGCATAACTCACCCATTTTAGGGTGCTAGATTTTTTTATAAGTAAAAATATTTCAAATTAAAATATCTCAACATTTACATTTTACTACTTGGACCCCTTGGCTTCTGACGCCCTCAATTGTCGACGACTCCTCAATTTTAAAAAGAAAAGAAGAAAAATGTTTCAAAAGTGTCGATTTCAAGGATACGGTATTTACATAACGAAAACCTTATTATAAGAACTAAAATGGGAGGTGACCAAACCCCATGGGCGTAGATAAGATAATTTGAAATTTGAAAAGAGGGTAAGGTCTTAATGTTGAAAGAGTTTAAAAATTCAATTTCTATTGTTAATCATGTTTAATCTTAGATTTAGACACGAGTCAGGATCGTTAATTGAGGGTCTTCAAGATAGTCTAATTGTCTGAAGTTACTATGGTCAAAATGGTGCAAAATTTTGCTGTGAGATGTTGGTGAGAAACTGTGATTATTGAATCTAAGATGTTTCCCAAATACAGAAGTACCCGGTCTATTGATATGTTCCTTAATTCTGGTATCAAACCTTCTAACAGTTCTCCCGATATACAAAGCCGGGCAGTTACTACGGGATAACTGGTACACTCCACTCTTATCAAGATGGGAAATATTATCTTTATTTTTCACCCACGTGAGACTGGAGTTTATTTCTTGTTTTAATGGAGATTGTTATGTCCTTAACATTTTTGTTGAGTATCTTCGCAATTTGGTTGAATATCGGGCCTTTATAAGATAAGGAAATGAATTTTTTAGGTAAACTGTTATCTGGAGGATTGTGTGCAATTTTTTGTTCTTTTTCAATTTTATCTTATTGGGTATCCTGTCGACAATCTCATGAGAGTAACCTGTTAACTGATATTTGTTTAATAATATTTAGTTCTTCTCTCCGGTCTCCTTGTGTCATGAACACCTATTATGTGTATAGTGTTATGCTAAAGACATAACAATCTCCTTTAAAACAAGAAATAAACTCCACTCTCACGTGGGTGAAAAATAAAGATAGTATTCCCCATCTTGGTAAGAGTGGAGTGTACAAGTTGTCCTGTAGTAACTGCCCGGCTGTGTACATCGGGAGGTTTGATACCAGAATTAAGGTGCACATCAATAGACCGGGTACTTCTGTAATTGGGCAACATCTTAGATTCAATAATCGCAATAATCACCATTTTGACCATAGTAACTTCAGACAATTAGACTATCTTGAAGACCTCGAAATACACAGACACTCAATTAACGACCCTGTGATTTTGACGAGTGAGTATACTCAATTAATCTTGAATTGTTTAATTTAACTTTTTTTTATTGCAATTTTTAAAATTTGAATTCCTTATGTATCCGTACCTGTCTAAGTTTTGTTTAATTTTGTTATTTTCGTTTCTTGTAAAGCCCTGATCATGGCCGTATAGAGGCCGAAAGCGCTAGGCGTTGGTAGAATTAAAAATTACGCCGAATACAAGCTAGACGTTTTGTTTTGTTTCATTTATAAAACTATTGATAATTACCTAAAAAGAGAAAGGCATGTCGTATTCCAGTTCATTATGTACCCATTAACAACGCGTGTATCATATTTTACTAAATTATGACAAACAAATTAAATGGTTTCGTGTGGATATTATGCTTTCACGCCAGCCGATATTACCATATTCTACGTGTATGACAAAGTTCATCCATCAATTTTAATTTTATATGAAACCGCGACAGTTTGTTACACATTAAGGTCATTCGGAATATTTATAGAAGCATGATCCTTTTTTATAATCAACTTAAAAAATATTTCCTTCCTCGAAATAAGAATGGTATTGTAATTACGACCAGGATTATTTTTCTATTTTGGTTTCGAATCAGAGCTATTTCGATATTATTTTCAGTATCGTAATAATCTTCCTATGAAACCGTTCCTTTTGATAATGCGTTCTTGTATATTTGGTTGCATAAACAATTACTGAACTAACCTCACACTCACAAGTTTACTTTTACAAGCTGAACACAATATTTTATTATTTTACATCTTTGCAATTTGCCTTAACTCAGTAGGGGAACTGGCATCATCTTCGTTCATACTGTTAAGAAAGTTTTCAATTGTCGCGATCAAATCGCGATACAAGGATAATTTATCAGGAGCTACTATGATGAATAATTTGATAGTAGGGGAAACCGGGGCATGTTGTAACAAAATAGACCTAATAATTTTTTCTAACACGTAGAATAAGTATTATTGCTATTATATATTACAAACCTTAAATCTATATATTCTATAGATTCTTAAATAGTAAAAAATACTTTTATTATTTTAGCGAAAAAACCAAAAGAAATAAACATTTTTTTTAAACTACTGACATGTGTTGCAATATGCCCCACCGAACGGACTACTCATATCCTTCATAATACTCAGCAAGGTTATGTCATTCACATTTTTGTTGAGTATCTTCGCAACTTGGTTGGATATCGGGCCTTTATAAGATTTTTTAAGTAAACTGTTATCTGGAGGATTGTATGCAATTTTTTGTTCTTTTTTCAATTTTAACTTATTGGATATCCTGTCGACAATCTCATGAGAGTAACCTGTTAACTGATATTTGTTTAATAATATTTAGTTCTTCTCTCCGGTCACCTTGTGTCATAGGTACCTATTATGTGTATGGTGTTATGTTAAAGATATAACAATCTCCTTTAAAAAAGAAATAAAATCCAGTCTCACGTGGTGAAAAATAAAGATAGTATTCCCCATCTTGGTAAGAGTGGAGTGTACAAGTTGTCCCGTAGTAATTGCCCGGCTTTGTACATCGGGAGAACTGTTAGAAGCTTTGATACCAGAATTAAGGAACACATCGAAAGACCGGATACCTCTGTATCTGGGCAACATCTTAGATTCAATAATCGCAGTTTCTCACAGCAAAATTTTGCACCATTTTGACCATAGTAACTTACGACAATTAGACTCTCTTGAAGATCTCGAAATACACAGACACTCAATTAACGACCCTGTGATTTTGACGAGTGAGTATACTCAATTAATCTTGAATTATTTAATTTAACTTTTTTTATTACAATTTTTAAAATTTGAATTCCTTATGTATCCGTACATGTCTACGTTTTGTTTTATTTTGTTATTTTCGTTTCTTGTAAAGCCCTGATGATGGCCTTATAGAGGCCGAAAGCGCTAGGCGTTGGTAGAATTAAAAATTACGCTGAATACAAGCTAGACGTTTTGTTTTGTTTCATTTATAAAACTATTGATAATTACCTAAAAAGAGAAAAGCATGTCGTATTCCAGTTCATTATGTACCCATTAACAACGCGTGTATCATATTTTACTAAATTATGACAAACAAATTAAATGGTTTCGTGTGGATATTATGCTTTCACGCAGCCGACATTACCATATTCTATGTGTATAACAAAGTTCATCCATCAATTTTAATTTTATATGAAACCGCGACAGTTTGTTAAGTCCATTATTAATATTTATAGAAGCATGATCATTTTTTATAATCAACTTAAAATATATTTTCCTTCCTCGAAATAAGGATGGTATTGTAATTACGACCAGGATTATTTTTTCTATTTTGTTTTCAAATCAGAGCTATTTCGATATAATTTTCAGTATCGTAATAATCTTTCCGTTAACCTTTCTTTTTTTAAAAGATTGATAATGCGTTCTTGTATATTTGGTTGCATAAACAATTACTGAACTAACCTCACACTCACAAGTTCACTTTTAAAATCTGAACACAACAGAACAATATTTTATTAATATATTAATTTAAAGCTTTGCAATTTCCCTTAACTTCGTTCATACTGTTTAATTATTTAAGAAAGTTTTCAATTGTCGCGATCAAATCGCGATACAAGGATAATTTATCAGAAGCTATGATAAATAATTTGATAGTAGGGGAGACCGGGGCATGTTGTAACAAAATAGACATAATAATTTAGTATTATTGCTATTATATATATTTTTTTTTTTTTATGATCAAACACAAGCACTATAGGAAAAATCCTTTAGGGCACTCTGGGAGTGGTGCGTGTGCGCAAAAAGCGACTCACGTTGGTTTTGAATCGTTGGAGGTTATATTCGTTGGGAAAAACGACCTCGGGAAGGTCGTTCCACAAAGATGCAGTCCTCCAGATGAAAGAATTCTTAAATAATGAAGTTCGAGGAGTACTAAGCTTAACCACATATGGATGGGCGGCAGTGGTTCGTCGTGTATTTGTGCTAATCGTCGCTCTGGGCGGAATTAAGAGGGCAAGGTCAGCCGAGCACCTTCCATGAAAATATCTGTAAAAGAGAGTCAAATCCCCAACCTGTCTTCGATGTTCTAGGCTGTCGAAGTTCTTCGTCAGCTCGTGGTCTCCGATCAGACGAATAGCCCTCCTTTCGATGGAATCCAGCAGCTGAAGAGTATGTTTGGGTGCAGAGCTCCAAACATGAGAGCAGTATTCTAGTGATGGTCGAATCTGGGCTTTGTATAGTGTCAAAAGTTGTTGAGGTATGTACAACTTTCTGGTTCGGAAGAGTACCCCAAGCTTCTGAGAAGCTACCTTGGCTATTGCCACAACGTGGTTATGCCAAGACATATTTCCTCCGAGATTGACGCCCAGCAAATTAATAGATGAAGCCAGTGGGATTGCGTGTCCGGCCATGACTATTTCCGGTTCTGTAATGTTAACCTTTTTAGAGAAAACTGCTGCCTAGGTTTTTTAGCGTTAAATTCGACTTGGTTACTGTCAACCGAAGCCAAAATTTCTTCCAGGTCTTTGTTGAGGCGTGATACTTCATGCTGTCTGCGAAGATGTGCGTCGGCAGCCGATGTTTGCGCATTCAAAGAGAAAGATGAGATAAGTGTGCTATCGTCAGCAAAACTAAATATCGGATTTTGAGTTTTCACTAGAAGGAAAGAAAGCTAGACAACCATGCACAGAATCGACTGGGCATACCATAGGATCGCAGTTTACTTAGAAGCCCCTCATGCCAAACACGATCAAAAGCTTTAGAAATATCCAGTGCAACAACCCGAGACTCCCCATGATGTTCGATTGCGTTGTTCCAAATATGGGTGATATAGGCTAGAAGATCTCCAGTTGATCTGGACTTCCGAAAACCATATTGATGATCGCTGATAATGTTGAAGCCTTCCAGATACTTTAGAATATGTTGGTTAATAGCTTTCTCCATTACTTTTGATATAACTGAAAGCAATGCGACTGGTCGATAGTTGTTAGGCAGGGTTCTCTTACCCATCTTTGGAATAGGCTGGACTCGCGCCGTCTTCCAGCAAGATGGAAATATTCCTTTTTTGTAGGACAAGTTGAAAAGTCTACAAAATACTGGTGTTAGTTCATCGGCGTATCTCTTGAGAACTATAATAGGAATTTCGTCTGGACCAGTTGCTTTTTTGACGTCGAGACCTTTCATGATTCGTCCGATGGGACGCTGACGGAACACGATTTCGATCATTTCGGATTCAACTGCAGGAATGCCAGGTGGTGTTCTTCCCTGGAAATCTACAGTGGAATGCGAAGAAAATAGTTCAGCACGTAAGTTTGCTTTGTCTCCGGCTGTGGATGCTATTGTACCATCGGGACGTGTTAAAGGTGGAATAGTTGATTTGGTAAAATTTTGGCTGACGGCCTTAGCGACTGACCAAAAGGACCTTGATCCGTTTGGACAGTCAAGAAGTTTGTTTTTGATTCTCACGTTATGGGCTTCTTTGCTTTGATCTATTGTTAGCTTACATTGGTTTCGAGCGGTAATGAAGATGGTACGATTCTCAGTGGTAGGGTTTTTACGCCACTGTCGGTAAGCCAGATTTTTTGATTTGACAGAACGCTCACAATCCTTGCTAAACCAGGGCTTGCCGTTAGAAGAGCGTTTTTGGGAGGAGGGGATAAATGCTTCCATGCTCGTTAGAATGGCGTCGGAGACCTCCCCAGCACAGACGGATGGATCATCAGAAGAGAAGCATACGCTCATCCAAGGAAAGTCCGAAAATGGTCTTTCAGGTTTTCCCACTTGGCCGATCTGTAATGCCATATCTTGCGAGGTTTAGGAGGTTGTTCAGAATTAATTGGTAGTTCGCTTAGAGTTGAAATAAGTTTGTGATCGGAAGATCCTAACGGAGGCTGTACGGTGACGGTATATAGATCAGGATTTGACGTCAAGAAAAGATCCAAAAGATGAGGAAAATCTCCAGCTCGGTCTGGAATTCGCGTTGGTTCTTCTACGAGTTGAGTTAGACCAGAACTGATCGCGAAGGATTCGGCCTCGCGGCCTTGCTCATCGTCTGTATTTGAATATTTAAGCCAGTTGACATTGTGGACGTTAAAGTCGCCAAAGATAGCAATCTCGGCATTTGGATGGTTGGTTTGCAAGGAGTCGATTGTATTGGCTAGTAATGTGAAAAGGTCTCTGTAATGGGTATCACTTGGAGGACGGGAAAGGCAGCTGATAAACTTGGTGATTTTCGCCGTTGATATTTTAAAAGTCTTTCGGTTCCAGTGTAGGTTCTCGTTGGCAGCAGAGATCATCTCGAATAAAAACGAATATTACAAACCTTAAATCTATATATTCTATAGATTCTTAAATAGTAAAAAATACTTTTATTATTTTAACGAAAAAACCAAAAGAAATAAAGACTGACTACTCATATTCTTTAGAATACTCAGCAAGGCAATTTATGCACACGTAGAATGGATCTCGCTTAGCCCACATTTTACATTGCGTGCACTGCAGCCAGTCTTCGGATTCTTTTCTGTGGTCGTACAGCTCATCACAAACCAAACACGCAGTATTTTCCACTTCGGAAAAACTTTCAGTGATCGTTTTCTTTCGGCCAGTTTGCTTCGTTTTTATTTTTTACCACTTTTTTTATTAACGGTTCTTCATCTGATGAGTCGTCGGCCAATATTTTTCGCACTTCACTTCTTTTTTTGAGGATCGCAGTTAGTGACAATTTTTTTTTCTTCTCATTTCTAAGCTTTTCTTCGTATTCCTAGCCTCTTTCTCAGGCGTGTCCGTCAAAATGGCAGTCTTTCGTCTCTTACCTCGACTGTTAGCTGAACGAGGTGCAGCTTTGAGGGAAAGGTCTCACAGACTCTGGACTAAATGCTAAATGGATTGAATCTGTTAGCTATGCAATAAAACCCCTATAATATTTACTACAACTTACCAGCAAGACAACTCTGCTACTGTTTAATTGAACAGATCTACGTGATACAAACTAATTTATAAATATTACACCACAAATTCAACAAAACATGTGTCATCACACAACAGATTCCGCTACCGAAGCGCCGTTTCCCATAAGTGGCCTTGGTTCTAATACGCGTCTCAGCCTTCTGTATTGATCCTTAGAGTATTAGTCTAGTAGTAGTAACCAACTTACCTTTTAAAATAAAATAAAAGTACTGAAGTGAGTCAAGGCTCAGTGTACAACGATTTCAAATCGGATACAAATCTAAATTACACTAATATATACAAACACAAGTTAAAATGACTATGTGCGACTGTAAACCGTGGAATATTTTAGCAAAAAATACGAATTTAATGCGCGTCTCAAACTGACATAAGTAGCGACAGCGGTAAAATTCGAATGTCCGCCCGGATGGTGGATCAACAATTAAAAAAGTGATGCTCCATCTATTGACCAATAGTGAAGCGCAGTCATGCGAAGATGACAATCATGATGATAATAGATTCCTGCTATAAAAAGACATAAGAGCGATCGGAGCGCCAATTACGAAAACGGCAGAACTAATGTTGAGCAAATATACAGGTCAACAACCCCATTTGAAGTTCGCAGACCATGAATACAATGTAATGACAATGACATTATCTAAATACCATAGTTACATAACAGCAAATAAGCCTACTTGAGAAAAAACATAAGTAACAGCAAATGATGGTGCGTCCATTAATTACGTAAGGCTTTCAGGTAAAATTGGGTGATGGCGAAAGGGATTGAGCCAAATGTCACGAAATCTTTTATTGGGGAAAGGGGGGTTGAAAAATCGCTAAAAACGCCTCACGTAATTAATTGATGCCTCCCAAGCCAAAAAAAATATCTTAAATAAAATTATTTGTTTTACCCTGTAGTAACGAAACTATGAATTTTAGGCCCTAAGTATGTTATGTTTTTGAAATCAGCTGTTCTTGGAGATTACAGATCTGAACTAAAATATAGGGGTTCCCATTTAAAAAAATCGTCGATAATGTCATATCTACTACATGAGCCACCTTGTATATTAAGTTTGTATGAGAAAAAATGCGGCATTAAAAATTATTATACACGTATTCGAGGATTTTTCCGAAATATTTTTAGATTTCTAGATAATGAATTTGTTCCTTACTTTATGTACACATTGTATATGCATCAGGCATATGTATAAATTACAGTAGGCGGTGCATCATTTGTTGCTCGAGAAATCCTATCTGCCATATCTGTTATTTGTCACGTATTGCCACCATAGTTATGCCTTTTGTGAAGTAACGTGAATTTAGTACTATTTAATATTTTTATTTCGTTGCTTATTTCTCATTTTAGTGTTGTTTGCCTTTTTGTAAAACCTATCGATCTTACGGCCAAATGTCACGAAATCTTTTATTGGGGAAAGGGGGGTTGAAAAATCGCTAAAAACGCCTCACGTAATTAATTGATGCCTCCCAAGCCAAAAAAAATATCTTAAATAAAATTATTTGTTTTACCCTGTAGTAACGAAACTATGAATTTTAGTAAGTAGATATGGGGTCTGTTGCAACTTACCCGTATTGCAACAAGCCCGGGTCTCCCCTAAAAGTAGTCATAAAAGTTTACAAACTTTATATTTAATGTATTATTTTTTAAATATGTATGCAATCAAAAAGTGACCTTATTTTACATACAGGGTTCTTCACGTTATTCGAGACGACATATTATAGCTAAGCTATTTGTTTTAGATAAAAACAAATATTCAGGGTGGATAGGGGACTATTTGAGGTACATTTTAAAATTATTTTCATAATGTACAGGTTGTCCCAAAAACACGAAACTTATCAAAGTTGCATTTTTTTAAATAGAATGCCCAGTATATTATTTAATTTTCGGTTCCTACGATCAAAATAAATATTACTTTCATTAAGGTTTACTGTACTTAAACCTTACGGTTTGTGAAATATTTCATATTTTGTCAAAATGTAGTAACAATTTTAATGATTAAATTCTCAACATGTGTTTTGTTTTTTAATTAATAGAATAATCGAGTAATTAAGCGGTTTTTCGCTCGAGCGATCACAACACTAATATTTATCTTCAAAAAGAAACTAAAAACGCAATATTTTTAATGTTTACTGTTATTTGTCGTCACAGTAGGTCATGGACAATTTATTAGAAACAAATTAAAAAAACATTTTTCATTGGATTTACCATACTTTTCATAAATATCATAAATGGCCATTCTTAAGAATAAATAACTAAAAAACATATTATAAAGATTCTTACCTAATAGGTATTTCATAAAATAATAAAAATATGATAGATCTGTTCCGTTTTCGATATTTGCATTTATTTCTAATAAAATTATCATGACCTGCTGTTATAAGTAGCATAAATTATTAAAAATATCGCATTTTTAGCTTATTTTTGAAGATGAATATAAACAACTATACATTTTAATAAAGCCCAAAGCATGCCCAATTAATAAAATATAATATACAGACGGTCTCATTTAAAAAAATGTACTTCTCTTAATATCTCAAAAACTAAGTTTTTTTTTAGAGAAAATCTGGCTACGTCACTAAACTTTACGTACAATTCTCTAACAAGATCAGTTTTTACCTTTTTGATAAGTTAACGCGTAACAGAGATACAAGGAGGTCTAAAAAGTGAAGATTAAAAACTAAGGGAGAGAATTCGACACCGGAATCTTAAGTTTCGTTCAAATGGAACACTAAAGTGAAAACCGCAACGTTATTTCTTTGTTAATAACTCTACACACATAATGAAACCTCTATTAAGCGAACATTTTTTCATAGTCCGGAACTAGGGATATGAAATTCCATGAAAATCAACCTCTCTTGGGCGGATTCTCCTTTGGGCGGACGCGCACAGGCTGATTTCATACAAAGTTTGTTAGGGTTTGAAATTTGATAACAATGATTTGGGCGAGTTCATTAACATTGATAGCTTGCTATTAGAAGATGATTCCTACCGATTATGTAGTCCAAACTGAAACGACATCACTATCTGACGACTCTGATGAAGAAGTTGAATGCAGTAATAAAACAAATGTCACCAATTATCAACAAGCCATTAGTATGGTAGAGGAATTATAAGAGTATGCAAAGAATAGAGGTGACTCTACAGCAATGGAATTTTTATCAGACTTGGAATTACATTTTCTAGATAGCAAGTATAAAAGGCAAACACGTCATTAGATTTTTTTTAGTACTACATCCTAACTAAAACTAGTGTATTTTTGTTATGTTATGTTTATTTGTACATACATATACATAGTAATAATTTTGCATTTACATATTACCTAATAATAAATTTCCCATGGGCGGACACCTCTATTAGGCGGACACATTTAAACCTACACCGTCTAAGAGAGGTTTCACTGTACTTAGTTTAAAAATATAATACTCAAATAGAATAAATCTTACGCAATGAAATGTATTTTCCAAACAAGTATTTCTAAGCATAATAATAATGTAAGGTATTCAATTTTACAAAATAATAACTATAATATGTATTTAAGTATTTAAATACTTGTTTTGAAAATATAGTTCTTGCATAAGATTTATTCTATTTGAGTGTTATATTTTTAAATTAAGTATTTCTTTGTTGTGTGTAATACCCCCAGAAAGGCACGCAAATCGGACACCCTATATATGTATAAATACATCTACGTCCGCGTGTAGGGACCTTATTAGTACAATGTACCAAACTTAATATACGACCAAATATGACTTAAAGGTAATTATTTAATAAATAGATATTTCGTATACGTGGCTACTTTTTGACAGATTGCGATAACCCATAGCCATTTGGATCCATCTAGTGGTCTATGTCGCTCGAATAACATCCAAATCTTTATTTCCGATATTAACAACTTGGAGCTTCATTAAACGGACCAAATTTACTTCTGACATTGTCCGTTCTTATTGGACAATTGTTAAAAATGTTAGCAACTGAGAAGTAACTGCGTTTCTTTCTTAAGTTACTCAACAAAATATGTTTTCGATGTGATTCCAATTGAATAATTTATATCCAATTATATCTTCTTCTTTCCCGTTAAAATACTTCCTATCATACTTTTTACTTTTAAATCCAAAGAAATATCATTTTACCGAGTCATACATTTTTAATTCCAATTCTCTCGCGCTTTCCTCCGTAGTATATCCTCGTTATATGCCTGGTTCGTTGAAACACTTCAGCAGCCAGATAGTTCCAGAAAAAGCTGTTTCGGCATTGCAAGATTGCTATTTTAAAATTGTATTTTTTAGAAAAATGTAATTTTAACCGTGAACAATATGGTTATGAAAGTTATAATGTACTATGATGAGATTTGTGACACTAGCTTAAAGCAATCAAGCTAGCAGAGAGACGTCATTTTGACGTCAATATATTGTGATTCTGATTAGCAGACGACAGTGAACTAAATATCCACGACATAATAACATGTCATAACTTACAAACATTGATGTTTTTCAACATTTGTGACGCCCACTCAGGTATCAACACAACAATGTTTTATGATCAAATTAAAATCACTAAAGAATATATAGCATATTTATTGCGACTGAACAAAAGCAATAAAAATAGCAAAATAATTATTATCTTAGCTACCCTGCAACAGATTGGAAAAAAAATCTTGGATTACATAAGCAATAAGGAGGGATACTAATATCGGGTGAAAAATATAGGGTGTTTAATTAAAAATATTTCAATTTTAGTGGTACCGTTTTTGTGAAACACACTGTATATTTAAAAATATTTTTGAAATATTAATTTTCATATAAAATTTAAAGTTTTCCTCTATCGATAATATTATATGAGATATCGAAGAATTCCATACTAATTGCACCTGTATATCTTGATTTTTCAAAAAAATTTATAGTAAATTTAACTTAAAATTTTTTTTTTCATTATCCCATTTATTGTACAAGGTGTCCCATCTTCGACACTTTTATAGGGTATCTCCGTTATTGTTAGTGCTAGTAATAATAAGGTGTAATGTGCTCTTTAAAATGATAAAATCAAATTAGAAAATTTTCGCTCGCTTAAGAGATACGGGGGAAAATCAAAAAATTGGCAATTTCAAAATTACCCTATATTTTCTTAGTTAAAAGAGGTACAGAAAAACGTTTTATACGGAAGTTTATTTATATTGATTGTTGAATAATCTACCTTTTTCAGAATAAGTATACGGGGTCAGGTAAAAAAGTTATCGGACCTAACCTCATTTTTTAAATGAAACACCCTATATATTTTAATCTAAAAAGATAGCATTTTAAACTCTCTTTTCAAATTTATAACACAATATGGATGTTAGATATCATCAACTGTTTCGAAATGTTAATAAGTATTTTTCACAAATGAATATGTAAAAAATGAAATTGACGTTAAATGTTAATAACAACTAAAATGTTAACATAGTTGTCTCTAGGATATTAGTTTTTGTTTCATGGCCTTCTTTGGTTTAAAGTAATAACGTTTAATAATTCGCCTAGGTAACCAATATCATCCATGGTGTGTTATATATTAGAATTTAAAATAGTATATTTTTAGATTAAAATATACAGGGTGTTCTATTTTTTAAAAAAGTGAGGTTAGGTCCGATAACTTTTTTACCTGACCCCGTATACTTATTCTGTAAACGGCATATTATTCAACAATCAATATAAAGAAACTTCTGTATAAAACATTTTTCCATATCTCTTTTAACTAAGAAAATATAGGGTAATTTTGAAATTGTCAATTTTTTTATTTTCTCCTGGCACTGGCAAGTGGTTCTTACAATTTCCATTTTGTGCACTCATTAGTTGGGCGAAAAGAAAACGCCATGTAGCGATATGCTCAGCAACAAAATGATAATCTTATGGTTTCCCAACTTTGTGTAAAATTTTCAAATGAATGCCATATTTTTGACGAACATAAATGAAAATTAAAAAATTAAAATTTTAGATCACTGCAAGCTGACGACTATTAAACTGTTCATAGTTTAGAAACTTCCTTTTAACGTTTATAGCACACTTTTATTCCAATATTGCTCTTTTACTGAAAATTTAACGAACAAATTTGTGTACTTTGTACATTTTATTTAAATTGCTTGTTATACTTCTCACTAAACTTCTCAATAAGATCTCTTTTACAGGAACTTGGTTAACTTTAAAACATAGTTTTAATTTAATAAAGGATTTAATTTATTTTTTATAAAACTATTTTGAACTTTAATATCTAAATGTATGTTGAAGTTCGAACTAATTTACGTCAATTTTTCGAAAGCAACTTTTTAGCTGAATTAGTCAATTGGCCGAATTTATAGTTTTTCATAAGCTAATTGGAGGAAAAGATTAAATTGCACACTAAGCGTCATAATTTAAACATAACGAAAATATAATGCTAATCCCACCCAACTAGAGCTAACTGAAATTTATTGCTACTACTCAAGGAAACAACCTCCCAGTAAATATTTTAAAACATTTGTAAAACCCACAGGAAAAGCGCAAAGCTATTCCGCTTCGCCTTTTCCTCTTTGCAATCTACTTCGGAATCATTTCTATAAAAATATCTCTCCGGCCGATGGACGCATTATTATATAATATTGACGTGATTTCTGTTCGAGGTGTCCTCGAGTATATAGTCAATTGACGTGTTATAAATCTTAAAACTTACAAGTTAATTGTTAGGACAAAAATAAATAATCCTATAGTCTCTTTTTAAAAGACGCGAAGTGACAAATCAATCAAAACCATCTTCTCCATGGACGTTCATGATTTTTAGACATGTTCGGGTTTTTGTTGTAGTAAATTAAAAATTAAAAAAAAAAGTTTTGGAGTCTTAAAAAAAATTCAAAAAAAATACCTAAAAAAACTTTTTTTACCAAGGTATTGAGTAGAATTTAAGACAAGAGGTTTAGAAGTACTGTGAATATAATAACGTGTATTTATACAGGGTGTTCATAATTAGGTTTTAAACACGACACGTTTCAAAATATCAGCGCAGCGGCAAATATATATTCCCCCCGTTTTCGAGGATGATGAGCACGTTGGTGGTGTTGGATATCGCGATATCGCCAAGTCGTGGTCAGTTAATTTTTATTTAAAAAAAAAAAGATTTTTTTTAGGTTAAAACTTTTTTTAAAATTTCAATTAAATAAAAAAATCATAAAACAGAAAGAGTAATTTAAAAAAAAATTTAAACACTTGTAATTTTTTTTATTATATGTGGAGTGGTTGAAAGGGGTCGGACGCGACATCCAACACCACCAACGTGCTCAGCATCCTCGAAAACGGAGGGGAATATATATTTGCTGCTGATACTTGAAAAAAAATTCACCCCCTTAAGGGGCGAGTACTGGCCTGTGAAGGGATTGGAAGGGGTCGGACGCAATATCCAACACCACCACCGTGCTCAGCATCCTCGAAAACGGGGGGAAAGTGTGTTGCTCTGCAGGGAAACCTCTTAAAGCTCGTTTAACCCCTCTGGGGGGTGGTTCTTGGCCGTTTTGAGGGGTTGCGCAACCCCAAAGAGAAATTCTGACGCCGCCATCGTGTTCAGCATCCTCGAAAACGGGGGGAGGAGGTACTCTTGTTCCAGCTGAAAATATTTCGGTGTTCGTCCGACTCATAGACGCCACTACCAATACAGTTAGTGTTTCCAATAGATTTTATGTAAAGTCAGCTGTGAATTTCATCGGGACGCCTTGACAACGTAAATGTCAAGAAATTTTAAACGTCAGTATTTTTAATTTGTATATTTTTGGGTAAAATATGAGTGACTAGGATAGTCAGTTTGAGGGAACGCCACGGGAAATTACATTACAAGCTGCTTCCGCAGCAAATAATTTATTACTAGAAAAATCCAGTTAGTGGCATGAAAAAGTGTATTAAAAATGTTTTTACTAGTATACTGATTTATTATTAGGATATTTCGATAATTTAACATAAAAGTAAATATGAAGTCGTAGGAAAAGTATAGTACACAACTCGAGTGATAAGCCTCGTACACACCCGCAACGCCGCAATCGTGTGTAATAGGCATATTCTTTTGGTATGTAATATACTATTTTGACGGAAGAATAACACTTCTATCAAACTCCCAAAATGGACTATGAGCGTCATTTTGGTAAAGAAAATTAAACTCGGTCGACATTACGCCCATGAGTAAAATTATTTCTATGCCGAACCATCGTTTTATTCGGGGTCACTTCCGGTTATATTTTTAAACTATTAATACAGGGTGTTCAAAAAATTAAGAACGAAGTTGGGAAAACTGGAAAAATCTCCTGCTTCAAATGGAAACCCCTAAGTTTTATAATTATTTTCTATTTAGCATTAAAAATAAGGATAAGGTTGTCTAGTTTCTGAAATATTGCCAATTTAAAATTTTTATATTGCGATTTTGCTGCGGACCCGGGCATCAGATGAAAAATCAATTATTTTATTATAACTATAAACAAATTTAAGTGCGTGAAAAAAAAGTTGTCCACCAATCCAGAACTGAAAATACTGAAAAAATCATTTCTGAAAATTACGCACTAAAAAACAAACTTTGATATCACACACTTGTTAATCAAAATTGACTTGGACCCAGGTCTGTAAAGTCAGCTGTAATCATTCTGATCCAAGAAATGAAATCCGAACGTAGAAAGAGCCTAGCAAGGCAAACGCGTAAGACAAGGATGTCATTCCACACGTCGATGGGATGGGCTGCAGCTATCCACGTTTTGACCCTTTTTCGGTTAAGACGATGGGAAGCGCATATCCATTTTCGTCGCGTACATGTAAATATATGGCCATTAATATATCTATTTTTTTTTCAATTCAGCGACCAGCTGCGTTCGAGCGTTTAGTTACTTTCCAATTAGGCGTTGGCAACATATTTGACATTATGTAAATTGCCATCATTAAAAAAATCAGCTGATAATTACTATAGTAAACTAGAATAACGTTCTCTGGTTTCTATTTAATTTCTTATATGACATTTAATTTTTTGTTTAAAATAACTTTTTGATAAGTCTATGTACTTTACAATAAAAATATTAAACCGTTTTGGAGCACGATAGGAGAAAGATTTTTAAAAATTGCTGATCTGGGACGCGGAATGTGCCTGAAATATCGTGATCTAACTTGAGCATTGTGGAAGGAGCTGCGCTGAGTCAGCTTGTTAGATGAAGTTTCAGATATTATTGTTCTAACAATAAAGCCCTCGTGCTCTCGATATTTAACTATTGCGATGTTGTGTACGGAAACTGTATTAGTGCTACCGATAAGCAAAGAATCCAGCTTGTCCAGAATTCCTGTTTAAGGCTTATTTACATAGTGTTGTTTCCAATTTAAGATAATTATGAGAATTTTTACGTTAGATTATTTTTTAATAATTATTAGGATTAATTTTCCTATATTTTACCCAAAAAGGATTATTTTTATATTTCATAAAATAATTAAGCACGATTTATTATAGCAAGATTAATATAATCTCTCAACATGCAAAATCAGACCCGCTTCTTATGATTTGCAATGTCAGCAGAAATCCTGAGAACGACTTTTCAGGCGGGAAACGGGAGAAGTCAGTCGGTTTTGGGTTCGTCAAGAGGTGCGCGCCGCGCGATGTTCCGCCGATTGGGGTTTCCAGAATCGTACTCAAACGTGGTTAAGTTTTTTTTTATTTTTTACGTAAGAAGGAAGTCCATATTTTCGGCTACAGGTTTTAGAGTGTTCATCACCGAAAATTCCGAGAATAGTCAACCGCGGATCTTTCCCTCAGTAAATTTTATTTTCAAACACTCGTATGTTTCAGTGCGAGTATAAATAACACTGACTCGCCTTCAAACACTCGTGTATTTGGTGCGAGTATTAATATAAACTAAAATTCTTCGAACACTCGTAGCCTTCCGTACGAGTATAAATAATGCTGAGATATTTTCAAATACTCGTTTTGGGTGCGAGTATAAAAACATTGAAGAACAGAAGCAGTAATTAAAATTCGGACGGAGTAAGACTAGATTGCTTCTCAAGCGTTCGTAAAAATAGCGGCCTTCTTTAAGATGGAAGCTATGGTAGAGAAGCAAACGGAATCGTAATTTTGTTCGGTCATAAAGGCAGCATTGTCCCTGAACTGAGGGCGACGTTCAGCCTGCATGACATTAAAATCTTTTAAAAATAAAACCTTAAATAAGTACCGGTCACACGAACTTTTTTCGTCGTCGATATACCTGCAGGGTACAATAAGTGATGGTTACTAAAAACTATTTTGACAAGAAAAATATCAGTGCAAAATATCTTAAGTTAATTTAATATTAACCGCCCCCCCCCCCCCCCCTGCGTTTCTATAGTTTTTGGAAAAATTATAGGTTAGTTCGATTCTTTTTATTTGAGAAAAAAATATTAGCTTAGGTTAATTTTATGTTATAAAAAATGAAAATACTAAATTTAAAAGGAGAGTTAGTGATAGAGGAATGATAGGTTAGTGCAGGTTAAGTCTTTATTGTACATAAAATTTAAATAATTACCGCATGAAAACTTCGGGTTGCGTTACTCGTCTGACGTAAGACAAAACCCCTAAAGCAACCCTCATTGACAAAAGACATTAAAATTATAATGAAATAAAACCCCTCCGTGTTCAAATATAATAATTTGCATTGTTATTATATTAACATTGGATATGCCCGAGCCAATACATTTAACAATATAATTTGAACAAAAGGTAGGCGTCCTACGTTCAAATAACTATACTTGTAATATTAAAATCCAGTCATTTATTTTTCTAAGACTTAAAATTTGCCCTCATTTCTTCAATTGCGCTGGTGGACTGCTGACAGCTTGCAGTTGGCTGGGAAAGGATGATGGGCCCACCTAAGACCGACAGACCATTGTCGTCGGCTGGCATCCCTGACAAACAAATCGAAATCGAAATAAAGAAATCGTAAATGAAACAATAGCGTCCGAAAAGTTAAAAAAAATTAATTAAGGACCGACATTCATATTGCGATGGATTTTTTCATTAAATACTAAGACTGGCAACATTACGGATAATGACGACAAGTTCTTAAATACATATTCCAAATTTTAAAGATTCAAAAGTTAGATTGGCATTAATAAATAAATCCTGGGTGGGGTTTACACCTTCTGGATAAAAAAACATTATATTTAAAGGTAAAATAACACCACCACATGACCGAACCGCCATTTTTGAACGCAGTTATTCATATAACATTGTTAAATACTACAATTCTGTACCCGAGCGCTTTAAAAATATTTCCCTCTCTGCTCTCAAACTACTTTATGCTAAATTCATATTAGCTATATAATTTTTTTTCTCTCTTTGTTTCCTGCATCTTTTCTTTTTCCTTCCTCTTTTAACGCGGCTTCATTACACCACAAAACAATAATATATATTTGTTTGTGTTAAATTAAATTCTATATAGAGTATGTAGTATAGAGTATCAGATCGCCACAAAATATATATTTTTTGTTGTTGTTAATTTGATTGTATAGGTTGGGTATGATTAGAGAGGCATTTTAGGATGCCTCATCTGGACGTCGCTCTTTTTTGGATATATTATATATATTTTCTTTCCTTTGCAGACAATTTTTTAATTTTCATTTTACATATTCAAAAATAAAGACATTATTATTATTATTAATATTATTACTTCGCGCCTTCTACAAAAGGACTTATATTAAAAAATAGTAATCATTATAACACTATACTATTATTATATTTAATCAAAAGTATACATATAGTACATGTTCAAAATGAAGAAATATTTTATTACTTACGTCCGATCTACCAGTCCGATAAGAATAATAAAAGAAAATCGAACATTCTAAAATATTTGTAGGAAGCCCGAATCTCGTGTTTAACATCTAAAAAGAATTTATATTTCAGTAGCGTTAATGGACCCTCATGAAGGCCGGCTTACAATTTCCTGCAATTCGCCTATCATCAATTACAGGCAAGTTTTTGCTCCACTTAACGTCATCTTGAATCACTATCGTCACGAACGTCTTTTAAAAATGGGAATAAGTGCTTTTTTCTCTTCCGACGATTGTCGGGTTACAGGAAATTATGTACTTTACGTTGAGGGGTTTTCCTTTAACTATATTTGTACTAAATTTTGTACTATAATAGATGCCAATCTTATAGTCGATCCTCGTACCACAACCTCCTTAACTGAAAAGTCGAGAGGTGCTCACATCGGCAACGCTGTTTGTGGATCCTCCTCCAAAACAGGTTGTTTACTTTGCGGTTAGTTTTTCTTTTTTAATCGGGGTTCCTTGATATCTATCGTAAAGTTTATTTGATTTTAAGTTTTAATGTATATAATAAGATCCCCACGAAATACCTATAGGTTAGTGCGATTTTTCTCCAATATTATTAAAAAGTGGACAAACTACCGGCGTTTGTTTACCATTTTCTTACACATGGCGGTAAAATTTTAGGTGTTTTTAATTATTTAAAGGCTATGTTTTTCGCCGTTTCTGAGCTGAACTTTATTGTTTCGTGCCAACAGTTATTTTATTAAATTCTATCAGTGTTTTGTAATTTAGTATATTTATCAATATGCCAAGTTCCTGCTGTATCCCTGGGTGCAATTCAAACTATGAAAGTGCTTTAGCAGCAGGTGAAGTGATTGTAACAGTTTTTCGCTTCCCAACATATCAAAAACTGAAAATTCAATGGCAAAAAGCCATTCCAACAGCTGATTGATCGCCGACAAAATTTTCCGTAGTTTGTGCCAAGCATTTTCTCCCGAGTTACATTATTCGTGAAGATATTTTTCTTTTATCTGATGGTAGTAGAACAAAAATGCCCACTAAAGTGAAACTAAATTTAACAGCAGTTTCGTGCATTTTTCCAAACGTGCCTTGTCAAAAACTATTCCTATTCCTAGAAGAAGTCCTGCGGAGAGAAACAAGGAGCTGCAAGAGCGTTCCACTGAACTTAATCAAGCTTTCAAACAATCAGATTTTATTAACAGTTTTGAGGATCTTGGAAATTATATACAAAAAATTAATGTTCCTGAATTTTGGGGAGTAAAAATTGTGTGGCTCAAAAATATACTTTTATACATAGTTTAGATTCGACCAATGAATGTAAAAATTCCTAATCAGGTTTCAGTGGACAGTGATATGAAGATGAAAGTTTTTTTGAAAGGCAATGAATTGCCTTACAGTGATTTCAAAAATCAATCGCCGATTTCTCTATTTTAAAAAAATACGCCCGCTGTCAGTCGCCCCGTCACTACACCGCCATAGATCATCCGCAAATGCCAGCCGATGCGGCGTTGCCAGATGTCACTCCTCGGCTTGTTAAGTTAAGAAGGTTGTGTCCGTACTTCCACATACCTAATGATAAAACCTTTAACCCTTTCAGCACACGTATACAGGGTGTAACAAATACGTTCTTCTTCGCCATTAGGATTTCAGGAACGGTAAGAGATACGAAGTCGGTTAAATTGGGGAAAACTTGCGTAATTATGGGCCCAATAATATGCCGTAAAAAATAAATAAATAAAGTGGCTTTCAAAATACTCAAAAAAACCTAAAATTTTGTGTTTCGGTTTTTATTTTTTCCTGATATTGTTCGACGAGACGTTCAAAAATAATTAGCACTTTTTCATTGCTGATTTTAATTGTCCACAAGTTGGCATCTTTAATGCGACGTTTCGTCCTTGGGTCACCATCATCAGCTTAATTTTAAAATACGGGCCTGGTTGTTTCAATTATGAAAGAGGAACTAAATCTACGTTCAGCGGTATATAACACTTACTATTTTTCCTACGTTTTGTTCCTTAAAGTTTCGAAGAGACTGAAGATTTAAAAATTATTATTGATATTTCTCTTCTTAATTATTACGTAGGCCTAGATCCCAAATGGTCAAATTTCAAATTGGAAATTTTCCACCTTCGCTTATCTTGGGACACACTGTATTTCAACATGAAAATTAATTTAACTGTATTTCTATATAAGTACCTTACAAAATTTGTTTAAAATAAGGTTTCCCTTGAAAGTATCATTCATAGACTTGAAGACCTTACAAGTGCAACTACTTTTAAAAGAGAATTCTTTTTGAGATCAGCTAATTAAATTACTAGCCATCTGAAAAGAATATTGTCAATTTAAAATGTTAAACCTTTGTACCTGTAATTAGAGGGTATCCTGTAAAGGAAAAAAGATGATAACAGAGGCTTGTAAAATGTCCTAAATACTTACTCTCCCCCTCTCTCTCGTGCAAACAAAAGAGCTACTCAGATTTCACACCGGTACCGTATTGCATAAAATAAATATAATTTTCCTGAATATATTTAAATGATTTAAAGCAACACTGTTTAATTACAACGGGAATTTTAAAAATTATATAGGGTTGCACATTTATCTTGAATCTACATTATCTCAAAAATTACAGGATGTTGTGATTTTCTAAATAGAGATACACCAGAGAGTCACCGTTAGTTAGTTGGAACCATATCGGGAAAAAATTACGATTTAGGTAAAATTTGACTGGCTTTAGTAATTTTGAAATCATTTAGTTTATGAAAGTGCCTAAAATAGCACAAGAAAATGTTCTCAGATATTTAACAACGCTATAAATTCGAATTTATATAAAATTTAATTTCCCACATTTTTTTATTGTACAAGAATTAGATTATTTTCTTTATTTTATTGACACGACTTTTTATGAATACAACTGTACCGGAATAATTAAACTCCCTTTTTTAAGTATTCTTTACAAGGCAATTTAAAAACTGTTAGTTGCAGTTTTAATAAAAAAGTTCTAAATAAAATTGAGATACGATACGTTACATTCCTGCCGCTTTTATTAAATTTTGATTAAATTAGCATTATTTTTAAATATAAAATTATTTTTTCGGAAATATAATTTATTAAATTTACCGCATGACGAAACTTTTCATAATTTTTTTTACTATACCAAAATTCGTAAAACAAAATCATTTTGAATTTATTGTACCAGTTTGTTTAAAAGATCATAGTCCTTCAATATAATCTTAAACTGTACACGGTCACTCAAAGCAGCCATATTAGAACTGTGTCTTCGACCTTCGACGTCTCCTAACCTGTTTGTTTGCCGTCCGTCAATATCTAATATCTGCCCTATTGATGGGCACACTACGGGAGTGTTTTTAGATAAGTATGGTAATGAAGGTCAGAGACACCTATTTAGCTAAATATTTTGGATCATAGAGTAAATGTTTTGCATATTTCGGACAAATATATGGTATTAATTTAGGCGAAATTAATAAAACGTTGAGGTATTATGAAAATGGTAGGAAGTAAATGTATAAAAAAGTCTTTTTTAATGTATTTAAGATAAATGGTTATTCATTTAAGGCTCTTGATAGGTTAAATGGATAGTACATTTCCGTTAAACTTATTAATTTCTTAACTTAAGTCAACTTGACATAAATCATATTTTTCATTATTCAAATTAATTTTATATGGGTCAAATATACGATTTATTTAAATATTTACGGATATTTTTTCTGTGTGATGTCTCTTGTGGAAAATGTCTTTCTCAAGGAACAATAAAGAGAGAGAATGGAACTCATATTTGGACCTTCTTAAACACCGTTTATATTGTTGTCCGTGCTTACTATTGGGAAAGGGAAGGGAAAATATGAATAGCGGCAATAGTGTCACATGAATGCTGAAAGTTAAACTAATTCGAACTCTTAGATGGAAAATCTTACCTCCATTCCCACATCACGTACTTTTCCCTATCAATGATTATTCAATTTCTTTTTTAGGCACAAAGGAATCGAACGAATTGGATGCATTCTTGTATGGCCAGACAAGAAAATCGTGGGATCACAGTATGACTTATGGTAAGTTATTGTAATCGCAGTAGTACTAATGTTATACAGGGTGATTGATGGTTGAAGGCCTGTTAGACGATCAAAACGATGAAAGTTTGGCAGATTATAGAAGTGAACATGCTCTCTCTTTTAAAAATATTTTCAGTCGTACAGTGCTCCCGCGTCTACTAGAAAGTATTAGCGATCATTTAAATTGAACACCCTGTATATTATAATTTTTTGAAGGATCCCTATTAATTTCTTAATATCTTTCCTTCACATTTTCCTATACCCATACAGGGTTTTATGGAAATGACTTATTATATTAAATTTAAACCGGCAAATCCTGAGAAAATAAATTGAAGAAAAATAACCATAAATGCCGTTCTGAATTATTAAGCGAAATATACACTTTATATGAAATCTCAAAATTTTCTTGGCCGCTCCTGAGGATTTTCGAAATCAATAGGTTATTGAGACAGTCTCGAGATTCAAAAGAGGTTATCGCATTATAGGCGGTGTTGTCATATTGCAACACAGAACACGTGTTCAGTTTTTGACAACAAGACATTTTTGACGCGCGTTATTACTTCTTTTTCAAACTTTAAAAAAAAAAACTACAATTTTAAGGTACATTTTTTTTTTTTTTTTTTTTTTTTTTTATGATCAAACACAAGCACTATAGGAAAAATCCTTTAGGGCACTCTGGCAGTGGTGCGTGTGCGCAACAAGCGATTCACGTTGGTTTTGAATCGTTGGAGGTTATATTCGTTGGGAAAAACGACCTCGGGAAGGTCGTTCCATACGGATGAAGTCCTCCAGATGAAAGAGTTCTTAAATAGTGAAGTTCGAGGAGTACTCAGCTTAACCACATATGGATGGGCGGCAGTGGTTCGTCGTGTATTTCTGCTATTCGTCGCTCTGGGCGGAATTAAGAGGGCAAGGTCAGCCGAGCACCTTCCATTAAAATATCTGTAAAAGAGAGTCAAATCCCCAACCTGTCTTCGATGTTCTAAGCTGTCGAGGTTCTTCGTCAGCTCGTGGTCTCCGATCAGACGAATCGCCCTCCTTTCGATGGAATCCAGTAGCCGAAGAGTATGTTTGGGTGCAGAGCTCCAGATATGAGAGCAGTATTCTAGTGATGGTCGAATCTGGGCTTTGTATAGTGTCAAAAGTTGTTGAGGTGTGTACAACTTTCTGGTTCGGAAGAGTACGCCAAGCTTCTGAGAAGCTATCTTGGCGATTGCCACAACGTGGTTATGCCAAGATATATTTCCTCCCAGATTGACACCCAGCAAATTAATAGATGAAGCCAGTGGGATTGCGTGTCCGGCCATGACTATTTCCGGTTCTGTAATGTTAATCTTTTTAGAGAAAACTGCTGCCTGGGTTTTCTTAGCGTTAAATTCGACTTGGTTACTGTCACCCCAAGCTAAAATTTCTTCCAGGTCTTTGTTGAGGCGTGATACTTCATGCTGTCTGCGAAGATGTGCGTCGGCAGCCGATGTTTGCGCATTCAAAGAGAAAGATGAGATAAGTGTGCTATCGTCAGCAAAACTAAATATCGGATTTTTAGTTTTCACTAGAAGGTCGTTAATGTAGAGCAAGAAGAGAGTGGGAGACAATATGGACCCTTGAGGAACACCGGCATTGATGGTGAAGGTGTCTGAGAGAAATCCGTCAATCGCCACTTGCAGAGAGCGGTCCTTAAGAAAGCTAGACAACCATGCACAGAATCGACTGGGCATACCATACGATCGCAGTTTACTTAGAAGCCCCTCATGCCAAACACGATCAAAAGCTTTAGAAATATCCAGCGCAACAACCCGAGACTCCCCATGATGTTCGATTGCGTTGTTCCAAATATGGGTGACATAGGCTAGAAGATCTCCAATTGATCTGGACTTCCGAAAACCATATTGATGATCGCTGATGATGTTGAAGCCTTCCAGGTACTTTAGAAGATGTTGGTTAATAGCTTTCTCCATTACTTTTGATATAACTGAAAGTAATGCGACTGGTCGATAGTTGTTAGGCAGGGTTCTCTTGCCTTTCTTTGGAATAGGCTGGACTCGCGCCGTCTTCCAGCAAGATGGAAATATTCCTTTTTTGTACTCTCTTACCTTCGATCTTATTTTAAAATAATCCGTTTTATAATTAAATTCTATAAAAAAATAAAACACAAAAAGTATGTTTTTCAACAACTCAACAGTAGATAATATCACACAATTTTGAAATCACATCACAACATTTATTATTATGAATTATTTCACAACAAAAAAAAAATGTGGTACTGCTACAACTAACAAAAAGGTATACGTCAAGCACGTGGAACCCTCGAAAGCGTCACTCCACCCCCGAGTCTCGAAACATACTGAAGCAACGATAGTGGCGCGCGGCCGGTATCCAAGCAAGGACGAGACACGCGGTGTGATCTGACAACACTGATAGTATACTCTAGTGACCCACATTATTGCTAAATGAATCCAGATGGAACGGCGAGATAGTATGTGGGTAAAAAGGATTTTTACCTTAGTATTTAGATATTCGATTTCAAAAAAAAGCATGTAGACTTTCTCTAGGACACCCAAGGAGTCACCCATTAAAATATAATACGTCATTACCACAACACCCTGTATGTTATTGTTCTCGAGATAATAATTTAATTTCTGTTTGTTGGCAAACATGTCCTACAAAAAGGGCTGATACGTTTGAACTTTTGATAAATTAGCGCACTGAAATTTGATTGCGAGTCAGGTAATACGCAGAAGCATTTCACGTTGTTCCAAAATACAGTACATGCTGTTTAAAAACACAAAAGTTTGAAAAAATGATAAAAAGTATATTTTTAAATCAAACACCTTGTATTTTATCTGTGGTCCTAAAAGGGCTTGAAATTATCTATATTTCTATGTGTAACATTGCTATACCTATCTCGAATAGTTTTTGACTTATGAGTATTTATTAAGCAAAATTAATTATTATACCTAATGTCGTCGGCTTGTTTATTCTTATTATATCCCGAGAGCGAAGCTCGAGTGATTTAATCCATGAATAAAAAATAAAAATAAAAAATAAAATTTCCAAAAAAATACAACTTATGTGTTACAATGAAAAATTGTAATTAAAACGACGTTCGAGTTACATCTGATTAGATTATTTCCAGGAACTTAATTAATATAAATCTGCATATATTAATAGAAAAAGTCATTCAAACTTGACATTTATTAAAACTAACGGCCTACTTAGAAACGCTTATATGTTGTTGGCCAATGAGTTTTATCACTTATCAGGAACATGTAAATTTAATCACTATAATCATATGTGGATGGTGTAAATGAAACAATTTGATTGGTCGAAACAGTATATTTGACAGGTGATGGAAACAATCGAAAATAAGCCATAATTTGAAAACGGTTCAATGTATTGGATTGAATTTTGGCGGTATATTATTTTTGTGATTAAGAAATAACAATTTGTAGAAAGTTTTAAGCTTCACGTTTGGGGGCGCTGGTTACACAGATCATTTTTCTAACCCAGTGTATACACGGTGTTGAGAAAAGGTGGGTACCCCGGAATAACTTCGGTGCATCGCATTGCAGCGGAAAATATCTGGGGAAAAAGTTGTTTGGTTTTGAAGGAGGAATAGTTTGTAATTTAATCCGCCCCCCACCCGATCAACCCTAGGGCGCGGGTGGGGGTAAGTTAAGATTTTCAAATGGAACCCCATATTTTTTATTGGCGTATCGTGTTCTCCGACCAAAAACCAAAAATAAACATCCTTTGTTCGAAAAATTTTTTTATTCGGGCCCATCCTTCACCAATAATCACCATGAGAAAGACAAAATCAGAACCGTGCGAAAATCAAGTTTTATCCCGGAAATACTCTATTTCTCTGTCTTGTACTAAAAAATGCCCGTGGAAAAAGTTGTTTGTATTCCACTAGTATTTTTTAGCACAAGACAGAGAAAAAGAGTATTTCCGGGATAAAACTTGATTTTCGCACGGTTCTGATTTTGTCTTTCTCATGGTGATTATGGTGAAGGATGGGCCCGAATAAAAAAAATTTTCGGACAAAAGATGTTTATTTTTGGTCGGAGAACACGATACACCAATAACAAATATGGAGTTCCATTTGAAAATCTTAACTTACCCCCACCCGCGCCCGAGGGTTGAGGGGTGGGGTGGGGGGTGGTTTAAATTGCAAACTTTTTCTCTTTCAAAACCAAAAAACTTTTTCCCTAGACATTTTCCGCTGTAATGCGATGCACCGGAGTTAGTCCGGGGTACCGACCTTTCTTCAACACCCTATATAACTAGGGCCATCTAATGTGAAACTTAAAAATTTATACAAATTCTAATTTCTTACTCATAAAAACATCATATCATTATGACTTATTTCACGAAAATACATTTTCGACACCCTGTATTTCCAGAACGAGGAACATTTCGAGAAAACTTATATGACTTAATCGGTCTAGTTTGATGTTTGGTGTTCAGGGTTGTTAATATCGCAGAAAAATTGAATTTACTACATTGTTACATTTGCTACGTCGTAAACTAAATGTAATAAACGTAATTATTGTTTTGATTGGTTGAAAGTGTCAAAAATACTACATAAACTCAACTTTATTATTATAAATTTAATGTTAAAAGTTGGAAATTCGAGTGGAAAAGTAGAAAATAGTAGGTTTTGGTTATTGTACTTCTGTTGCTTTTCGGTTTGATCTAAAGAAAACATTCTAAAACTGAAATGTGGAAGTAGCAAATGTAGTAATAGTAAAGATTGTTTCAAGAAAAATGGACATAACTTAATGACTGCCGTAAAAGTACCTGGGCCATCCCATTATTTATGACCGTTTGTTATTATTATGTGGAAAGGATCGGATTGTAATAATTATAATTAAATATAGGCACATCAGGTAGGTTAGGTTGCTTAATTTATATTTAAATATCTTTTTGTGGTAAAATTTGTTAGTTTTTGAGGAATGGTTCAAGAATTGTCTTTTACCAAACATTCCTCAGAATAGCGTGATAGTAATGGACAATGCGAGCTATCACAGTCGCCAAATATATAAAGCTCCAAGCTCAAATAATACAAAATTGGAGATTCAGAACTACATGGCGGCGAATGATATATATTTTGAAGAAAGTTATAAAAAAAAGTGATCTTTTAGAAGTTTTAAAGACATTTTGTATAAAAAAAGTATATGTTTGTGACACATTGCCAGAAGAAATTGGACATACAGTGCTACGGCTCCCACCCTATTATTGCATTTTTAACCCCATATAGCATATGTGGCACCAGTTAAAATCCCTGGTTATGTCTGA
Source organism: Barypeithes pellucidus (assembly GCA_963991005.1). Taxonomy (NCBI): domain Eukaryota; kingdom Metazoa; phylum Arthropoda; class Insecta; order Coleoptera; family Curculionidae; genus Barypeithes; species Barypeithes pellucidus. The sequence continues at coordinate 42,004,469 of OZ022559.1, forward strand.
AAATATTTCTCCGACTTTAAGTTCTAGTGTTGTAGAATTAATTCGAAAATGCTTTAATGATATTCCCCCAGGTAGTTGGAAAAATTCAATCCGTCACGTAATAACTGTAGAAAATTCGTATATTAGTCTGGATCGTATAATTAATCCAATTATAATTAATTTTGATGAGGATAGCGATAGCGAAACAGAACTATCTATAGAATGACCTTATAAATGTAAATAAATATGACTAGTAATATTTAAAAAAAATGTTATTTCATTTGAATACATTAATATAATCATCATATCATTACTTGTTTTTCTTAGTCGTCCCTTCATACTTCACTTGTTCATTGCCAAGCTCTTGTCGCACAATGGGACCGACCCAGGAAATCATTAAGTCGTATCCAAATTTCGTGAAACGTACTGTAACAAAATACGAGCATGTATCAAATTACATTTACTACGGTAGTCAATTTCGTAGTAAATGCTAACATTAACTACTTTGACAACCCTGTTGGTATCCCCAGTTGCTCACTTCACCAAAATTTCATGGAAATATTTGTAACACTTTAAAAATACTCACCCTGTTGTGTTCTCAGATTATGGGAGCTAAACTGAGCCTTCGAAAAATAACTTAAATATAAAGTACCTACATCTACAGAAGTTTGAAAAATTCAGCCGTTATGTGTGGCTTGCTTCCTCCGAAGATAAACATTGATACGACAAATGGTTTTATTAACATACATTTTAACGCGGCTATGAAAAATGAGCCTCTTCATTATAAATAATGGGCTGTCTGGTGAGAACGTCGTTTTCACCGGAATAATAAATCTTCTTTAAAAATACCTGAAAATTACCTTCATCATTTTAACCACAAAAGTTTACCTACACTGGTACACTAAAAATATTACGTATACAGGGTGTTATGGAAATGACATATTATATTTAAATGAGTGACTCTTTGGGTGTCCTAGAGAAGCGCTACATATTTCATTTTTTTTAAATCGATCGTTTTAAAAGTGGGGTAACAAACACTCTTACTCTCAGGTCAGTCCGCGCTACTGTACAACATTTCACCCAGACCCAATGCAATGTTGTCAAACTTAATGTAAAACTGAAATTCCATATAAAATTAAAAAAATAAATAATTTTCTACCTACTTGTATTTATCTTTATACCTAAAGAGCGAGGGAACACTCCTGGAAACACTTTATGTACACAGAGTAGTAGTGAAACAGAACCGATAGTTAGCATTTGAAAATACAATAATACAGATTATACTAGAGATTATTTGATTTTATACACGCGACGAAATTTGACGTCGAGAAGAAACGCGGCAATAAAAACAATATTCAAAGATTATTTATGGACGGGCAAGATACACGCGTAAACCGAAAAAACAGAGCGGATTGCTGAGAGTGTGTTGGTGATCGACGAGACACAACGTATCCGGCCGCTGGTTGGTCTTGAACTAACAAACCGCACGCGTGCGGCGCTATATGAAACTACTTCGCTCAGCCGATGTAAGGCGTCAAGAGGTCATTGGCATTTGACCTAGTGACGTACGTGGCTATTACTATTCCATATGTTTTTTTGGGTTGTTTAAAACATATTCCGTCGTAAATGTTCTTCAATTAATTGTACAGAAAGGTATTACAGAATGGAAAAGTGTTTAAATTATTTTATTTTGTCTAAAGAGTTTAAGGTGTACATATGACAACACCGGCCAGAATTCCTTGATTGCTTACATGTATCGCAGTGCCACACAGGTGTTTTTCTGGTTTGACTTCGGTCACTTTTACCGCTGAATCAATTGAAAGCGCCATTTATGGGTATTTTTCTTCAATTTGTCTTTATCTCAGCAATTGCCGGTTTAAATATAATAAGTCATTTCCATAACACCCTGTATACAAAATTATGTATTACTTAAAGTTTTCTTTGTAGTGGAAATATTATTATTAAATAAGAGAGTTTTCAAATTTTCCTATTCGAAAAATTCTTTTGAGCGTCCAGATTGTCAGGATTAGTTAATTTTGTAAGAAGTCGAAAAAAAAAACGATTTTATTTATATAGGGTGATTAAAAAAAATATTTCATGTAACACCGAAATTTTTTAAATTGCTTGTTTCTCAGAGTTCCAAAATATCAGCCTTTTTGATATCCTTCAAAAAAGGGTTTCAATGAAGAAAAAGTTAAATTACTTTTTAATTTTACAAAATATTTGTATTTTGGAACACCCGATACTATTATAACTAAGATTTGGAAACAGAGTGAATGGCCTGTTGGTATTACCTGACGACCAACCAAATTTCAATGCGCTTACAAAGGTCAACTACCTTTTGACGTAAGAATGACAGTTCTATCAAAATGGCGGATGGGCGCCATCTTGGTAAAGAAGATCATTTTAAAGGTCCTATCGAGTACTTTACAATGTCAGAATATTACTTCTCTATTGGCATCCAAAACAAGGTGGTGGTGTTTTAAAAGTGCATAGTTATTATGTTTTTTATTATTCTTTATTTCATTTACCATCTTAGAAAAATAAATACAACTTGTCACAGTGTAGTAAGAATCAGAAAGCTACACTTGTTTGGATTGTTCATGGTGCTGAAATTGAAAATTTTAAAAAAATTGAATATCAAGTAGCGCCTTGCGATACATTATTTTAAAGGTCATATCGAGTACTTTACGATCCTATAATATTCAGTCCTTAGTCGTAGCCAAAACAAAATGGCGTCTTTTTAAAAAATAATATTTACTATTTTTTTCTTTTGTTATTTAACTTTAGATTTTATAACTTGGCAGAACGCAAAAAACAGCTGGCTGATCCGTACTGCTTTATACTAAGTTGTAAAATCTAAACCAAAATAACAGAAGAAAAAACTAGTAAATATTATTCTTTAAAAAAACACAATATTTTGGGTTTGTAAAGTATACGATACGACCTTTAAAATGAGATATCGCAAAGCTCCACTTCCTATTCATTTTTTTAAACAATACGGCACCCATTCGCCATTTTGAATTTCCGAACCATAAAATATGCAAGCAAGTGTAGCTCTCTGATTCCTATTATACTATGCGAAGTTATGTTTATTTTTCGAATGCTGTAAATAAAATAAAGGATAATAAAAAGTAATAACTATGCAGGTTTTAAAACGCCGCCATTTTGTATTGGGTGCGAATTGAAAAGTAATATTCTGGCATCGTAAAGCACTCGATAGATCCTTCAAAATGATGTATTTTCTTTGCGAAGATGGAGCCCATCCCATAGAATAGAATTTGACAGTTAGAACTGTCATTCTTACATCAAAAGGTAGTTTTTACCTTCCCCGATTAGCAACAAACAAATTTTGTAAAAAAAAATTGCGGGTCAAAAGTTAGCATAGACTTCCTTCCATTGTCTGTTTTTATTTGTAACACAACGTTTCAACTGGTAAATATTTCCAGTCGTCTTCAGTTGAATACTGAATATGATATTAAACTACGAGATTATTATTTATACTACCCCCAGTTGAAACGTTTCGTTCTAATAAATACAGTCAATTGAAGCCCAAAATACGTCTGTATCTCATTAACGATCAACATTTTTACTAAGGCATGTTTAGCTGAAACCAATTATTTTCAAGTGTAGAATCTGTAGTTACTCTATGGCACATTTATTACAGACTACCCTGTATATATCTATTGAATTTAGTGAACCCAAATATGCGTTGAATAAACTCAAAAAAGTCTCACCATTTAAAAAATTAACGTTTACAAATTACTTCTGGTATTACAGAAAAATATTTTTAAAGATATTCTGAGGTGAAGTGCAAAGGTTTCAATAAAATGAGTCTCGAAGTTTTTGTAAGAAGATACCCCTGAATATTTTTGTTGTGCAAAATTTTTTATTCATTCATTACTATTTTCGCCCGTGAAATTAATTTAAGAGCTTCTATACAGCCTTAGAATCAGAGAAGCCGTCATAAATAACGCCTTCCAACCCCCCAAATCTCAACCCACCCCCACCTGTAGGTCGCTAAACTCCATGTTTAGGCCCCGCGGCAGGCTTTTCCCTGCATCTCGAAGTGTTTATTTTTCGGTATGAAAGCTTTTTGAAATAAAAGGTAAAAATTCCATGATTTTGTTCCTCTCGCATTCTTCTTTCTGCTTTTTGGGCGCCGCAAACCGAAAACTTAACAAAGGGTATTAATATGTCTTTTAGGTAATTAATGAGATTTTTTTAAATGAATTTTGCGTAAGCCCTTTTTACTAAAAGAGAAAATTGTTTTACTTTATAGCCAGAGGATGCTGAAACTTTTGCGTTGAATAAAATTATTATTATTATAATTATATGATGAAAAAATGTCATATACAGGGCGTGTCAGCAAGGTGGCTGGCATAGATAAAAACGTTCCATATAGAAGATAAATGGTTTACTAAGATGCATAACCTGAAAATATTTTCCAATCTACAGGGTGGCCCCAAAAAGTGGCACGGAATATTTTATAATTTTTTTAAATGGGACACTAGGTATCTTTTTCCACATTTTGATTTAGCAGACCAAGAGCGGTACAACCGTATTTAATTTTTTGAACTGAAATGCAGCGTTGTCAAGTAATTAATTTTTTTCTGAAATTTTAATACTTTTTAATGGTACGATATAAAAATCATAGCAACCCATTGGTACAACCTGAAGAAATGCGATTTACATTGTGGGTACCCTAAAGTGCTTTATATCGATTTATGTTAGTAATTTTTAATTCTCTTATACAAAGCGTTCGTTAGATCTTGGACAATTTAAGGATTTTAATATGCTTTAATTTAATTTTTTTTAAATAGGACACCCTATATATTTTTAGGCATATGGATTTATCTTGCGAATACCGTTATTTTTTGTTAAATATGTCCTATCCCTAAATCTTATAATTTCTGAAATATTTTAGGATTTGTCTTAATTCAGATAAAAATTGGAAGCTCTGATTACAGAATTTCGTCAAGATAGCCTTGGAATAAAAACAAAGTCATTTATTTTCAAATGAGCTGACTGTGAAACTGATAAAACAAGAAGTGCACCTAGGATGCTGGTATAAGCTAAGGCTAAGAAATTAAACTAATTAATCCAATTCAACAATATTTACAAGACCTTATCAGCATTTCGCTGACAAAACACAAATAAGAATAATAATGAAAATATTATAAATTACTATGTTCAATATGACCTAATAAATTTAAGATGCAAGCCCGAATTCTTTTTTCAAAAGATTTGCCTACATTTCTCAACATATTCGGAGTAATTGTGTGAAAACTTCCCTAATTCGTGCTTGCACGTACGTATCACCATAAGAAAAAATCAAACTTGGTCAGATCGGGAGATTTTGCCGGCCACGATATTGGTCCTCCTTCTTACAAGCATACTGTAATGAGGTGGTGCTCCATCTTGTTGAAACTACATTCTTCCACGAGTGTGTACTGGCAACACATTTAAAAGTCCGGGTAAATAATTTTGTAAAAAATCAAGGTAAATCTGACCTGGAACGTTTCCGTCAAAAAAATTTGGTCCAATAACATGATTACCTATTATGCCGGCCCACACATTACTCCATCTATGTCGATTCTTTACTTCCCTAGTGAAAAAGGATTGCTTGTGTCGTAATAATGAAAATTATGCCAATCGCATTGGTGCAGGTTGTACCAATGGGTTTGCTGTGATTTTTATATCGTACCATTAAAAAGTACTTAAATTTCAGAAAAAAATTAATTACTTGACAACGCTGCATTTCACTTCAAAAAAATTAAATACGGTTGTAACGCTCTTGGTCTGCTAAATCAAAATGTGGAAAAAGATACCTAGTGTCTCATTTAAAAAAATTATAAAATATTCTCTGCCAATTTTTGGGGCCACCCTGTAGATTGCAAAATATTTTCAGGTTATGCATCTTAGTAAATCATCTATCTTTTGTATGGAACGTTTTTATCTATCTTTAGAAGCTTAGGCGCTATCGAAGTCAGGCACCTTACTGACGCACCCTGTATAGCTAAGTAAGAATTTAAGCAACAGAAATTTATAAATTTCTTCTCTACAAAGTAATAATTATTATTCTTATAAAAAAGCATTTTTACCACACTTCATTTAAACTTGGTCATTTTTACAATAAAAAATACTTTATTAAAGTATAATAATAGTCAGTAATGGGGACCAGATTGCGTGATTAAATATAATAAACCATATACATAACGTCCTGAATATTCAAATTTTAGTAATATTTGCAGGTGTGTACCACGATTGCAATAAAAACTAACGATTATTCTACATGACGCATTACAGTCGGCAAGTATTTCTGCAGTTGCAATAAACTTGAAGGAAGGCATTAGTATTAAGTAGCCAGCGGATTTCTTTTTGAAATATTCTTGCAACTTACCAACTTGCCAAAATCCGGGTCTGCTCGATTTTTATTGCAGTTTCTGCTGCAAGTCTGGTGGAAACATAATGATGAATCAAAACAAATTCAGCAACATCGATACTCGATTCTAAAACCGTTCAGAAGGTATCCATGGTAGTTGCCAGCCTGTATAATTTGGAAGCCATTATAGATATCTGCACAATATAGTTCAGATATATTTTGCCAATGTCAATTAATATATATCCGAAATTTGATATGAAACGTATGAAAACATAGATTTAATAACCTGACGAAACTTTGCAAAATGTTTTCGTACAAAATTTTGTTACATATTGAAGATTCGCTCCTTAGAAGTTCTAATTGAGAAGTTAAATTTCATAATTAATTATTATCGGTGAAATCTTGATTCGAAAGTGATAAGTTTTAAGACGTGCCTTCATAAATTATTAACTTTCCAGCTGCGTATTTGTAGTAAAGATTTAATTTTATAAATTAAATTCGCTCTTGGGATCAAAGTTATAGAAACTGTGACTATTATGGCGGTAAAAACGTGATAATTAGCACCAATTAGTAACTATAAAGTTTAAACTACTATTAAGTGTAAATTATTAGTCCAATTTACGTAACACTTACTTGGTATAGTGACTTTATGGTATCATTACCTACTTCATGGTCAGTATAAAGGTTACTGGAACTACAGCGCCTCAACATTTACCTACTTATATAACATCGAAGCTTCAAAGTAAAAATTAAACGTCGTCGTTACATCAGAAATATAAGTTGTAAGTAGAGAGTAATGTTAAAAGTACCCACTACTACCTAGTGGCTGTAAAAATTACCATACGGTAACCGATTCGTGCGCGTTCTATGTTTTCTCATGGACGGACGGAGGACTGAACGTTTCGTTCTATACGCTGTTCTTGTAAGGAGAGGCTAAAGATAGCCAAATGGATTACAGCGTTGCCATCTTGCCCTCCGAAACATCAACGTATTTTTAGCGGTAAAGTATTGGAGGTTATATTACTTTAAATATCATATACGAATACGATACAGTACATTCTTCACTTTTACTTTATCAAAATGGCATAAAATGGTATCGGTCAAGTGTGAAAGTTATTGTATAGAATTCTCACGCTCCTATCATCTAAAAAGGCAGATAATAAAGGTAAGAAAACATTACATATTAAATATGAAAATTGAACATATGGAAACAAACCCGAACAAACCACGTCACCGACACTTAGAAATTCTTCTGGCTAATATAATGCTGGCTGTAAAATAATTACGAATCATTTTCTGGAAGGCTCCTTAAACAACCTTTGACGGCATGTAACGATAGCCAATTTTTTGGCTTGGTGGTTATTCTAGGTTTGCTTATTTCTATATAAACCGATAGAACCAGGTTTTATATTACAAAACAACGGTAAACTTTACTTTTTACAAATTATAGTAGTGTACAGGGTTCTGCAATAGTGCGTCATGCTCCCATAGCTTCGTTAAGTCATTTAACTCATTCATGTCTGACGTATACTGTATTCTTTTGTTTTTTTTTAATACCCACATGGCCTACTAAAAAAAATTGTATATTTTTTTAATAACGTAAATTTGGGGCATAGCGTCAAGACTAAAAATAAAGTAAGTACTATAATATATATCTAAGAAACTTCTCAAAAACTAAATTATATTATTAAAAAATATATAGGGCGGCCCATTTAATAAAATATCTCAGTGCATCACTGGATTATATTTGAAAAAACTACAACATTTTGATAAGTTACAGGGTAACCCAAATATGGGACGTGTCCTAAAATGTAAAATTCTCAAAAACAAGGAAGCCTAAAAAATTTCCAATTCCGGTATATTTTGTTTTACAAAAAAGGAGTACATTGCTGCGAACACTACATTCTTTTATATTTACTAATAACGGAGATACCCCGAAAAATGGACAACCTGTACATCCCAAGTAGCATTTTAGACACAAATTGGACACATATTCTTTGCTGAGAAACGTTTCGAAACATTTTCGAATTAAATTATACAGTTGTGTCCAGACACATGTGTTACGATGCTTTTGCGACACATTTTCGAATCCAGTTACTAGAGACACTAAAGACGTGCTTGTTTTGAAATATTTTACAAACCATAGTGTCGATACATTAACGATACGCGAAGATAAATATTTTTCGAAACATTTTTAGTTAAAATTATAAAGTTTTGGTAACACACATGCGCTTCCAAATTGTAGCGATGCGATCCATTTTCGAATTCAGTTGATCAAGACAAATTGGGATTTTTTTGCTTCGAAATATTTACCAAACAATGGTATCCATTCATTTACGAAACTTGTAACGAAAATATTTTTCGAAACTTCCAGAAACAAATAATTGTTTTCTGTGCATACAAGCATACCTTTTTTTTCTGTGGCATTCACCATCACCAAATAAACCTTTTATTTTTTCTGTACATCACCTTGCCATAATAACCTATAATTTTTGCACAGCTATTAACAACAACAGATTTTTTTGTTTAGTTTCAACTACGGAGTACATTTTTAGTTTCGATTCAGAACAGAAACAGTTAAAAAATTATATGAATTTTGGTTTTAGGTTATGTATGTACACCGAAGAAATATTTAGCACCCGAACAAACGTGAAGGTTAAATTTACTTTAGCTACGTTTGTTTCGCACTAGGTCGATATATTATCGAAACAGTGTTTATGTTTCGACATATTTTCTATAAATTATAGCTACATGATGAACAAAACATTATAGAAGCTAAATACTAGAAATTGTATGTTGAGTCCATTTTGGACCTGAATAATTTATTGCTTTCTAGCGGCCATTTTGTGAAATGAATTTTTATTTTGTTAAAATTAATTTTAATTTAATTCCTGCATCTTTTGAAAAGCCAAAAGTTGTTACATAAGTTCCATTTTCCTAGCTAAGTCGATTTATAAAAGAAATGAATAAAATTTTGAAAATATTTTAATTTTTATTTTCTTCTGTAAATGCAAATAAATCAAGGGCACGTTAAAAATATAAAGCCAAATTACTAAACTGCACGATAAATTTTACTGCGACAATGATTTTTTGGTTCATATGTGCAATAACTAGGTATAAGTATGAAATAAAATAACTTATAGGAAGTATACTTAAACGAATTCATCATGGCGAAATTATTGTTATTCTTTTATTTTACAACAGTGAAGGTATCATAATTATTTGTTTCCTTATTTTGTCCATTTTGATATGTTCACATACAATATCAGTCACACTTGGAAACAATTTTGTTGCGCATGCTTTAACATAGCCCCGCCCCTTTATACTGTCATTTAAACAGATAAAGTAACAGTTTGGACATATTTTCGAACCTTTCCGAAACATTTTGGATAAAAGTTTCGATTTTATATCGAAATAGCGAAAGTCAAAGCTATTATCAACCACTTGGAAATACGTGCAAATGTGCCATTTAAAATGTATACGTTTCGAAAATATTTCCATTTTTGTTGCCAACAGTTTCCAATTTTGATCGGATACAGAAACGATAGTTACGATACATTTACCATAATGTGCCTAAAAATGCTACTTGGGATAAATCCTTTGCCGAGTTTGATTATTCTTATAATTAATTTATCTGCATTAGTCGCAAAGAAAGTAAAGAAATAAATTAAAACTACTTTACCTCATTTAACTGTCGAGAAATAAATTTCAATTAGAAGTATTTTGAACTGGCCGCAACAAACTGTTTAAATGTTAGAATAAAATTTAAAAAATAAATGATTTTTCTCACAGGCAGCACTTTTACGCTCGAACGAGATTTGTTCAGAAACAACGAACTTAAGCTGAAACTTTTGAAAACTGTACAAAAGTTGTTGTGGACAGCTGTCTTTCTGATATTAAAAGCGGCGAATCTTCTGTTTTTTAATAAAAATGTATTACTTGTTATTGAAACATCAGTGAATGGTATAATTCTACTGCAAAACAGTCCAATATGATAAGAGTCCCTAATCCTAAAATTTGAACTTCATTTAATATCCTATATTATTTTTTCAATCGGGTTCTTTATGATTTATTTGCCGATTTGTAGATAATAGAAAAACATAAATCTTTAAATGTAAATACAGGGTGTTATGGAAATGACGTGTTATATTTAAATGGGTGACTCCTGGGGTGTCGTAGAGAAGCGCTACATATTTTTTTTTCAAATCGAACGTTTAAAAAGTGGGGTAATTCACCCATAAATCCACACACAACTCCTCGGCACAGTCATATTACACTGAGCAGCTGTGTAATAAACAGATGTTCTGGCGCAATGTTGCCAAAGTGTTAGTGTGAAACTTTAGATTCTTATAAAAATAAATATTTAGCTACCTAGAATAGAAAGAGAAGTGAATCCAGGTACCAGTACACTAGCAAGTAATCCAGGGCACATACATCTTCAGTTTTTTTGGTTTTAGTGGGTAAAGCTTATACCCCACTAAAACCCCTTCGGCGTTTTTCTGCCAATCTCAGAACATGACAGACGTCAGAGACACAGAACACATAGTGAAACACTGAACAAATTACCATAAATCAATTAAAGAAACACACGCATGTTTCAAATTAGGTTTTTGGAGATAGGCCCTTGTCACACAAAATCGCTACACACTAATGCATTCTTTAACAAATACACAAATAGGAGATAGGACACAAATTGGCCTTTTATAAACTAAAACGTTCAGTAATTATTTTATCTGCTGCATCCAATATCTTATATCGCAACTGATCCATATCTTTGACTTTATAAACTATTTCTGTATTCATCGTACCCCATAGAAAAAAATTGCATGGGGTAAGATCCGGTGACCTTGCGATTTCCAGTCTCTTACTAAAGGAACATTTTCTAATGTGCCTTCGACTTGATTTTTCTGTATGTACTAAACATTTTCACACTTATTCGCACTGTTACAATTGATTAAATATCCCGAAAAAACTCTTTCGCGCGAAACCGCAGAGGAATATCTTGTTGTCAAGCAAATGTCAACTTCTAACCTTCTGTCGATTTATAAATCTTTGGTTTTAAAATCCCGCTGTGAAACGATCGATTTAATTTTTTTAACCTTTTCAAATGAAAAAGAGCACCAGAGCAGCGATAAACAAGTTTTTTAATCTTTATTGGTATCTACAGCAGTGAAGGAAAACAATAAATAAGTGCTGTAGATTATTATAATTATTTATTTCAACCTTTTTTGGTGAATGCGATGGAATCTACCGGAAAACACGAATTGCATTAGTACATCTCTAGTTTTTGACAGCTCGTGTTTTAAATGTTTCAGTTCAGATGTCATTTTTAATTCGAAGAAATGTTATTTACATTTTACAATGTGTTTCTTAATTAAAAACAAAAGTTCATACAAATCTAGACGAGACAAGTTAATAAAAACGATGTCTCCAAGTGAATTTTGTGCATTATGGCGGCCTTTGTTCATGTGAAGTTTTGCGATTATGTTTATGGGTTATGTGATGTGCCGGTTTCTTTACTAAAACGCTGTATGAGTTTTTATAGAAATTGACACTAATTTTTAAAAGACCGACAAGGTAAGTGTATGTGTGTGGCCTAAATAAAATTACATTAAAAAATCAGTCAGCCAATCACTAAAAGTCGAAAGGCCAGTCATTGACATTTGACCTAGTTACGTATTTCAAACTTAAAGAGTGTAAGGTGTAATTCTGACAACACCGGTGAGAATTCGTATGTGTCGCAGTGCCGCACAGATGTCTTCCTGGTTTGACGTCAGGTCTTTTTACCGCTGAATGAATTAAAATCGCCATTTAAGGATATTTTTCTTCAATTTGTATTCATATCAGCAATTGCCGGTTTAAATATATATTCCATAACACCCTGTATATCCGAAGCAAGACACACCATTTTGCCAACATATAATTGGAATTTAGAGAAATATTGTGTTCTTACAAACCAATTCAGCCTTTATGCAAACTTTATTTAAACTTGGTCATTTTTACAACAAAAAATATATTTTTAAAATGTATTATACATTTAAAAATATTTAACTACTTGTAAAATTTTGTATAGTTTTTTGTAAATTATGTTTACAATATTATTTTAATACGGAATAATAATGAAACTTGTAACTATTACAATATTTTATAGGAAATCGTACAATAAAATCGTTATTATTAGACTTTTACTGTAGTGTTTGTTAAAATTTGCCTGTTTTTAAATTCTAAATGATATTTAATGCTTGTATGGTAATTTATTTAATTTTTTCGTGTAGGTTTTAATTGGGGTTTCTACTATAGACCTGATAGTCCGCTGGTCCAGCACAACAAAGCAAGATCATTTTTCGAGACCGAGACAAAGTGTCATTCTAATTAATATTTCAATTAACAACTTAAGTGTGGCCAGGACAATTTAGTTTAGATAATAAAATTTAATTGTGTTTATTCGAGTTATACAAATACCGTAATTAGGATACGAGTATGATATTATATTAAATCATTTGTTTTGTCAACAATAATCTTTGTACCGGTCCAATGGTCAATTTAATTTTCATATTAAAGCGCACATCGTTTTTTAATAAAATGTTTAGAAATTAGTTTCAAATCCAATCACTCACATGGAAATACACGATAGTAAAGAATTTATTGTACGATTTCCTATAAATTACATTTTTTAATAATTAGCGGTACCACAATAATATTGTACATATAGTTTATAAAAAACTATAGTTAGGATTTCTAATAAATTTAGTAAAATCATAAAATGTACAGGGTATTATGGACTCCTTTTGTGTCCTAGAGAAACGCTACATATTTTTTTTTTGAAATCGACCGTTTTAAAAGTTGGGTCTAGCCCCATAAACCCACACCTCATCTGGCGCTTGTTCGGGTTTGTTCGCCATGGCACCCTATGGTGGCATATCAGAAAACAAGTGTTAAGTGCAATGTTGCCAATCTTACTGCAAAACTGAAATTCCATATAAAATTATAAAAATAAATTATTTATCTACCTACTTGTATTTTTATCTTTATACCTCCAGGCACAAGTTTTTTAAAAATACACTCAGATCAGATCATTAGATTTTATTACATGCGACGCGACGAAATTTGACTTATTCGTCGGCGACATTTAATTTTTCTGTCAAGTCAAACGTCCAAAACAAACTACTCGTTTTAATTGAGCAACTTACGTTCGTGTATAAAAACAATGTCAAATAATATACAAAGTTTGGACGCGTATCATTACAACTATTATACGTGTGCCTTCTGAAAACAAAGCGGATAGACGAGAGTGTAAATGGTTATCAACAGAAGCGACCGCACCCTAACTCTTTTCTTCTATTACTGACACTTGCAAGTCGCACACTTGTACCCATAGACTACGTCGGCCCGGCTTCGAGCAGATTGTGTGAAAGAGAGATGGCCGCGTGAGAAAGAAAATAAAATCTTGGTCGGGAATTGTCATTTGGAGTAGAGCTGGTTAATTTAATTTTTTAAGCTTCTCAAAAGAAAAAGTACAGTCGCAGTATTATCAGCTACCACTATCATCTCTATTCCGAGTTTTGAAGGTATTTATTTCGTTTCGTAGGTAAACTGTTTGATGGTTCGTAGATAAAATGTCCTTTTAAAATTGAAGGATTGCATTGTGTGTATTTAAAATGTGTGTGTTTTAAATTAGTTAAATATATAAATCTACGCGAGAAAAAAAGGACCAAAATTAAAACGTTCGCGCGTATTCTTCCATGTGAATAGCTGCTATTTTTGAGGTTATGTGAGAAGTTTTTTCCTAAAACTTAAATTCTGTGTGGTTTGTGTAAAATTATGAAACTAACAATTGTATTTAAATAAGTAAAGGTAAGAAAGTGTTTTAAATAAAATTGGATTTTATTTTAAAGAGTTTGAACCATAATTATTATTTAAAAGGTCAATGACGTTTGACCTATTTACTTTCCTGTGCTTGAAACGAATTTGAAATCTGTGTGTGATATTACCATTATTTGTTTTGCAAAACATCTTTCGCCGTCGGTTTTCTTTAAAATCATATTTGTTCATAAAACATTGTTAAAATTATAAATTCTTTTCTAAAGAGTTTGCCGTGTAGAACAAATCTGTCCGAAATGAGCAGACGCCTGAACCTGCAGACCTCAGTGTTGATTGTTTACATATTACGCCAGTGCCCTACATGTGTTTGTCTGATTTGACATAAGGTGATATAATCCGGTCATTAATTGAAAGCGCCATTTATAGGTATTTTTCTTCAATTTATTTTCATCTCAGGATTTGCCGGTTTAAATATTATACGTCATTTCCATAACACCCTGTATAGGTAGTAAATTTTATAACAAATGTAATTGAAAAATAATTATTTATAACTCCAGTAGTTACATATTTTAAAATTTCTGGTACATTATAGACTATTATTTCACTGCATTGTATAAACTTGTATTTTTTATTGTAAAAATGACCAAGTCTAAATGAACTGTTCAAAAAAATGTTTTTTACAAGAATAAACGGCTTAAATCAGATGTAACGGATTCCTGGAATTTCGATCTGCCTAACAGATGATAGGTGGAGAGCTCATAGAGCAAAAATACACCATCGTTCGAAGAATTCAAGGAATACAAGGCGGCACTTGGATGGGCGACCGCTTGGGAATAGAACGTGAAACCTTCAAAAATGTTACATAAGATTTTAGTAAATGTTACATAATTTTTGTAATTATTACTAAAAATTTGGTTTCAAATTTCGCTGGAATTTAATGGCATTTTTTAATGGAAGTTCCTACATAGTTCTATGTTTATTATCGGAGACGGACATTTGGGCGCGGCCACATGGACGCGGCCATCTGAGCGCGGCCGTTGGGGCGCGAGGACACTTGGGCGCGAGGGTACATGGGCGCGGTGACACATGAGCGCGAGAACACTTGTGCACGTTTGTTAAAAAACAATTTTTAATAAAAACATATTCTAGGCAATTTTTATAGAAAAGAATATTGGCAAAACTCTATATTATGACCTGACCCTAAAGGTGCATTAATTTTTAATTACGCTTATCCTTTTGTATTAAGCCTGATGTTATTCCATGAATACTGATATTTGGCCGAGAAAAAAACATCCATGAGGTAAGAATTTAAGTTAGTTCAGGTTTATGGGCTTTCAACGTGAAATGATAAATAAAAAACTTTATTCAATGTTTTTAATTTATTCCATTAGGTGTAGCGGGGGAGGGTTTTCACTTGTTTTCCCAGGGCACTATCACTATTTTACGTTTTATTACTTTTTTTTTGATGACCTAGATTAAATATTTTGCTTAGCCGCTGATTGCTGATTGCTTGCTTAATTTGCATACCAAAATAATTTAGTATATATTTAGAAAATAAAATGTAACAACAATATTAAGATGTGTTTCATTTTGGCTCGCGCCTAAGTGACTTTGCGCTCAAGTGTCCCTGGCCCAAGTGTCATCGCGCCCAAGCGGCCGCGCTCAGATGGCCGCGCCCAAATGTCCTAGACCGGTTTATTATAGTAAATTTAACTTTCCGTGTACTTAACAAAATAATATAAAATTTATTTTCGAGAAACGCCAATCAAATGCAGCATTTTTACTCTAGAGATACCCTATAAATTCACGAAACTGAAAAGAAATAAGTTCTGTTTATCGTCACGCCCACACGTTTCACCTTGTAAGTTTTCTGGCTAAAGAGAGAATTTTTAAAGTTGTTTTGCGGTTATATAGTCTACCCAGACGTGTCCCGACTTTCACAATTTATTGAAAACTTAACTTAATTTAAACATGCATGCTTCATGAACCATGCAATGGAAAAACAGAATTTCTTATGGGTCTATACAATTGTCACTGCTCCTATGACTTGGTAAGAACGTGGTAATAGGTACCAAGTTTGTCACCATAAAGTTTAAACTACTACTAAGTAAATATCATTAGCAGAATATACATAATAATTACTGGGTATAGTGACTTTATAGTATCATTACTTTATGGTCAGTATAAAGGTTACAGGAACTACAGCGCGTCAACTTTAGCTACTTATATAACATCAAAACTTTAAAGTAAAAAGGAAATGACGACTATAGAGTAATGTTAAAGGTACCAACTACTACAGAGTGACTATAAAAATTACCATACAGTTACAGATTCATGAGCGTTCTATGTTATCTTACGGACGTACGGAGGCCTGAACGTTTCGTTTTCGACGCTGTTCTTGGCCCAATACGTCATTTTTTATAGAGATCTATCGCGACGCCATTTTAGGAAAAATCATAACTTTTTGTAAAATATGAAATATTCGCTTTATTATTAATTGTTTGATTATAAAAAACTTGTTTTTTGTTATTTTTAAGCATTAGGGTATTTACAAAATTGCTTACTTCTTCAAATATTTATATTTTAATATTTTTCAAATTTCTAATATTTTATTTTTTAAAAGGTTTTATTTTAAGGACGCGTTGCTATTTTCAGATCTAACCTTCTTATTTTTCACATAAAAATTAAACGCGTTTGGGTTTTAGCATCTTGGGTATACCGAAATGAAAGTCTTAAAATTTCTGTATACCTACTTATATTAGTTTATGGTTAAATGCATAAAATATGAACTAATATGTTGTTTGGATAGAGGTCCATATGATAGACGAAATAAGTATATATTATTTTAATTAAAAGAGGAAGATATCAAGTATGTTTAAGGCACGATGCGAGTAAGTCCCATTTTGGTTGGAATTACCATACATTTACGATTTTGTAACGTTCTACTTACGCTGACTAAAAAATCCATCAAAAAACTCCAAGTGACACAACGAGCTATGGAGAGAGCCATATTGGGTATCTCCTTAAGAGACAGGATTCAGAATAATGAAATAAGAAGAAGAACAGGTGTAGCGGATGTGATCAGAAGAATAACAGCATTAAAATAGAATTGGGCAGGACACATTGCAAGAACAACTGACAGCAGATGGTCCAAGAAAATCCTTAAATGGAGGCCAAGACATGAAGCCTATTGAAATAGAGATCGGCCACCGACAAGATGGACTGATGACATAAAGCGCATCAGGCAGAACTGGATGCAGGCGGTGCAGTGTAGAAACGAATGGCACGGATTACGGGAGGCCTATGCCCAGCAGTGGACGCGATAAAGCTGATTGATGATGATGATGATGAACGTTCTAGGAACAGTAGTGTAACGTAAGAATGTTCGGCACGTAATCGTTACCAGAAAGTTATTCCCCATTTCGCTAACAACGTAGTTAAGAAACGGTTCCTGAATGATTCCCGATACTAGTAGTAGGAACTTATAAAGATCTTTATTAGTGGCGACTAAAATTTGCTTCTTGGGTTTGTTTCATAAGGGATTCGGCGACTTTATGGTTTTTGCTATTTCATTTGACTTTATATATTATTTTATAATTCGCATGTTCCCTGAATAAAAGTTTACCGAATAATAGAATTTTCTATAAACTTTGCCTAGTTAACCTTAGTTTCTTTTTCGACCGTCGCTGCTTTTGAGAACTGCCATTCCTAATTAACAAAACAACCAAGACTCGTTAACTCATCATCTCCGGGCTTCAACCCAGTCATATATTTATTTACGAGAGATCTCTGCGTTCTTAAACTTTACACATACATTTGTGTAGAATTGAAAAACTATAAGCAGCGTATGGCAGATCCCACACAATTAGTAACTGAATTTTTGATCATATTTCATCAGCTGATAAACAGACCTCTTAAGTAATACGTTAAAAGCTTCGCGTTTCCTAATTTCGTAAGAAATATTTGCTTGTTTACACAATCCAATTCTAAAGAAAATATAAAATTTCTTACATTACAAGCATCAATAGATATTTGTAATTAATTAGGAACCATACATTCTTCTTGATATTACTCTGTGCAATTTCTGATTATTTTCGGCTCTGAAAATAAACAAACGTGAAAAACCCTTTTAAGTAACCGACTTGATATCTATATTTGCCAAATAAATTAGTAAAGAATTCTAAAAATATATATATATGTATATTGGAACATAGCATATTTATAAAATGAAGGCGGTATAGCGCGAGTCGAACTCGTTCCATAAGCTGCCACTTATGCTGCTGCTTCTTTGAATTTTTTTGACTATTATTTTACAAAACATACGATCAGCAAAGATATTTGTCCGTCTGTTACATGCTAACAAATAATATTTTAATGCACACTTAGAAAATTCAAAAACATTTAATTAATAAATAGACAGAATTGTTTTCAGAATCATACACAGTTTTAAACAATAATCAGTGATGCCAAGTCTGTACTGAGAGTCCTGAGAGTATAATATTAGTTATATTGAATGAATTTATCATGTGTACCTTAAGTAAAAATTTTGTTCTAAATATGTGTGTATTTTTTAAATTTTCTACTCGTAGAGTTATTGGGTTGGAATTAAACCCACTTTAAAAAAGATTAAAATCGCTTTAAAAATAAATGAATAAACATTAAAAAAATATTTCAAATTTTCATTAAAGGTGATGTACAAAAAATCATATACAGGGTGGTCCAGCGAAAATTTAACACCTCGATTTTCCTGCTTTAAAATGATTAAAATGACCCTAAAATTTCGCTTCAAAATTTTCATCTTTAACGAAATGACAGCTAATATAGTGGAAGACTACTTACTTTTGTGATTAGTTTATTAAATGCTGAAAATGGCCACCATTCACTTCCATGCAGTAAAGAACGCTGGTGTATGAGTAGAGAATGTGGAATTTACTTCGAGGATACTCTTATCAGACGCAGTTGAATTTATTTATCTATTTGTTAATTTTGTGCCCAAAAAATGTTTTTGATTTAACTTAGTCTATCGTGAATTTTTAAGAACGTTAAAACTGTGTCAATTCGATTGTACCTTTGTAGTAGAATTAAAATGGTGTATTCTGTAGAAGAAAGGGTGGAAATTATAAAATTATTTTTTAGAAATAACGACTCTGCGCGAGTAACAGCGGCTTTATTTAACGAACGGCATCCTGAAAAAAATGTATCCACTGCTTACGTTGTGCAACTGGTTGCCAAATTTGACGCTACTGGTTCAGTCGGAAACAAAAAGAGGGTGTATGACAGAGACGAAGCGAGGGAAGTCGCTGTCTTAGGTCAAGTAGCAATGGATCCGACCTTTAGTACTAGGAAATTGTCCGATGTATCTGGTGTTTCACGCACAACAATCATGAGAATCCTTAAACAACATAAGTTCCATCCTTTTAAGATACGATTGGTTCAGGAACTGAATGAGGATGATTTCGATCGCCGACTCCAGTTCTGTGAAGTGGTCAGTGGAATTATTAACAATAATCCTAACTATATGTTCAATATCTGTTTCTCGGACGAGTGTTCATTTTACATTAATGGCATTGTAAACAGGCATAACTGTCGGTATTCGTCAGATGAAAATCCAAGATTATTTCGTGAATTGCATACTCAGCATCCCCAAAAGTTAAATGTTTGGGCGGGTATTTATGGAAATCACATAATCGGCCATTTTTTATACCCGGTAATCTTACTGGCCAAATGTATTTAGAACTATTAGAGAACGCTATTTATCCAGCCCTCGTTCAAGTATTGGAGAATGAAGAAGACAATGTAACGATCATTTTTCAACAAGATGGCGCACCACCTCATTTCGCTCAACCTGTGCGTCAGTTCTTATATGAAAATTTTCCTCAGGCCTGGATTGGAAGAAGGGGATATATTGAGTGGCCACCCAGATCACCTGATCTGGCTCCACTGGACTTTTTTCTATGGGGTCACCTGAAATCTAAGATTTACGCTACCCAGCCTGAGTCACTGGAGGATTTGTTAATGTGGATCATTAATGAATGCCGTCAAATTACACCACAAATGTTGAGTAATGTCCGTGAACGTTTTGAGCAAAATTTATTTTGCTGCATGGAAGTGAATGGTGGCGATTTTCAGCATTTAATAAACTAATCACAAAAGTAAGTATCTTCCACTATTTTAGCTGTCATTTGGTTAAAGATGAAAATTTTGAAGCGAAATTTTAGGGTCAGATAGTATTCGATAAGATCTTCAAAATGAGGTATCGCAACACCCCTCATCCCTATTCAAAATCAGGGGGTTGTGTGGGTTGAAATTACGGAGATGAAAAAAGCGGAAAAGTTATTCCCCCTCGAATCAGAAATCGACGGGTCCGAGCGATTTTCTACGTTTTCATTTTAAAGCAGGAAAGTCGAGGTGTTAAGTTTTCGCTGGACCACCCTGAATATGCCACATTTGATAGACAAAATGCACTTTGAGAAAATAACATTAACTCCATATCAAATCTGCTATAACACGAAAACAATAGCAATAACTTATTGTAGCAATTTTCGACTTTAAAGAGACTTAATCCGCTTTAAAATATTATATCACGCTCTTTAAATACGGTTTGCACAATAAAACGATACATAGCACTTTGAGACTAAGTATGTGCAATGAGTAATACAGCCGAACGTGAGCGACATACGACGTATCGACGATATTTGCAATTCGGGGAAAAAATAAGATAAAAAAAACAATTTTTTATACAAAATCAAGAAATGCTAAAGAAGTCTTGACCCAAGATGATGTACAATTCTGGAAAAATATCCATTTGAAATGGGAATGTTTTGATACTTCTCGTATAGTTGTTGCGGAATTATACCGTTGATTCTTACTGCCATAAATAAACTACCTGATTAAACCCTATTGTATACGCCTGAACCTCTTCAAAGCTCAATAAATGGGATCAGGGCCGGCTTGAAAATATATACCACACCACATGATTTATTTTTATAATTTAAAATAAATAGATAGGTATTTTTAGTTTTAGGTACCTATAATAAATGTAAAATAATGATAACAATTAATGATAATTGAAAATAATATAATTTAAAAGTATAACTATTAGGATAACAAGTACAATAAAAATTAATTAAATTCTAAGAAACTATTGATAATTTATTCAAAATTTAACTCTGTATCACTATCACTATCTTCATCTAAGCCTAAACTTATAATTAATGGTTGAACATTTGTAATCATACAATTGTAAGAATTTTCCACCTTAAGTACATGCTGTACACAGTTTTTCCAGCTGTCTGCAGAAATTTTTCTTACTTCGTTTTTAATTAATTCTACCTACTACAGATGCATTTAATGTAGGAGAAATATTATTTCTCCTAATATTGGATTTTAATTGGTGCCATATTAGCTCAATAGGATTGAATATACAATAGTACGGAGGAAGACGCAACACTGTATGTCCATTTTCTGCTGCAAGTTTGTCACACTCATATTCCTTATTTATTTTAAAAGCTTTTAATACTTCTAGCAGTTCTCGTTTTTTGTAAGTTTCTTCAAAATATAAATCATTTTCAATCATAAAATTTTGAATTTCTGCTTTTGTATTATTAGAATTAGGAATGATTTTTGCTTGCCGACTATGATAACTAGCATTGTCCATTACAATGACGTTATTTTCAGATATATTTTTAAGGAGTTTATGTTATTTATTTATTTAGCGTATGGCTACAATCACAGGTAGGTACACAACAAAATAACAAAAATTTCACAAACAAACATTAAGATTGCAATTATATATAGATGTTTAATAGTCTGTCTTTCAGCGCCGCAGTCACAGTTTGGGGAAGGTATTTTTTCCCACCTGAAGAGTGAGTCGGAGCACCTGCCGCAATTCGTCCTTATTCTGTTAAGTGTTGTTCAGATTCGTCTTGGTTGATCAAAGCCCTCTGGCCTGCTTGTAACGCATGGCATATCCCGGTTGGTAGGTGTGGTCTTGTCCCAGTCTTCTTTCCACCGCTCAATTATGTTAAAGTTTTCCTCGATAAGAGTTTCTGCCGTTCTCAGAGGGGGTTTTCGTGAGCGTAGTCTATTTATGGTCCTACCGGTAATTCCAACGTGGGAGCGGAGCACAGGGTCGGCTTTAATTTTTTCATATTCCCTCACCAGTTTATGTTTAAACCCATCTTCAAAAAGTTGTGCGTCGATATCTTGATGGTAATCTAAAGAAGAATCTGCTGAATGTTTTTAGCTGAAAGCAACAGACAATTTGGGACAAACCCGTTCTCTGAACCAGCATGTAATATTGTGATTCTTTTGCCTTTATTTGATGGTGCCTTGGTTTGACATTTTTTGGAAGAATCATTCCAACCTTCTTTGGAGTGTCATGGGTATCGAACCATGTTTCGTCAAGGTAAATAATTGGATGATTTTCTTCTCTAAATTGTTTAACAGCTGTTAAATATTTAAGTCTCCATTTCCGACACTTGAAGATGCCCCCTATCAGCACAATTACAAGTACGCTACATTGTACCATTAATAAGCCTGACTAAAAATTACTCGCCTGAAAACCACTAAAGATTAAAATTATTAAAAATCACTTTGTATTTATACAGTGTCACCATTAAAGTCCGCACCATATGGAACTTTTTTTTATTAATGAGGTTAGTTAAAATTAAATTTCGGCAATCGTTTTTGCTTCAAATTAGACTAAAAATTATATAATCAAATGTCACCATCTGTCATTCGGTATCTGTCAAAAATTACATTCTAATCAAAAAATGCTGAAAAATGGCATTGTTTTACCGAATTTCAAAAAATTTTATTAGAAAAAGTTGTTTCTAGTACAATTCTTGGCCTAAATACAAAGTTTCAGTTTTCTAGCTCAAAGTTGATTTTTTTGCCATTTTTTCTAATTAACTTTTTTTTTATTTAATGTAAGTTCGCTTAATGGATATTAAACTATTTGCTTATACCATACTCAATATTTTATTTAGTTTGTATGAGCTTTTTTTTACTAGAATGCCATTTTTTTTCGAAATTTAAAATTAGAGGCAAAAAAATTTGACACAGGTGATGCAAAGTTATCCTAATTTAAAAATTTTAACAGATAGACGTCAGATGTTTCGTTTTTCAAATGACAAATACATCTAAATATTTGATAAAAATTTTATTTTATACTTAAAACTATCATTATTATTAAAAGGAACAAAAAGGAACTTTAATCATTTTAAATAGGTAACACAAAAGCAATATAAATTTCACATTTCAGTGTGACGTCCTTCTCGCTCTATACAAACACTCGTCCGTCTATAAACGTCTTTGACAGCATTTTGTAAAAAGCTTGGTCTTATATCGGCACAACACTGTCCTATCGTTTGTTCCAGATGCTCGATATTTCTAAACGGTCGATTCTTATAAACTTTCTGCTTAAGATAACCCCACAGAAAAAAGTCTAGTGGGGTTATGTCAGGCGACCTGGGTGGCCAGTGACATTCTCTATCACGCCCTATAACTCTGTTTTGAAATAATTGGTTTATGCGTTTTTTCACTGCTACAGTTTGATGTATGGGTGCACCATCAAGCTGATACCATAAGTTATGTCTATGGTGTAAGGGCATGTTATCCAAAACTTCGGTAATCTCGTTATCAAGAAAATTCAGGTACCTTTCACCAGTTAAGTTTGCTCTAAAGAAGTATGGTCCAATAAGCTCATCTTTCAAAATTCCACACCAAACATTGGTTTTAAAATGATACTGGTCGCGACATTCAATTGTGAAGTTAGGATTTTCTTGGGACCACCATCGGCAATTTTGTGAGCTCACGGTACCATTCGAAGAGAAAGTGGCTTCATCTGTCCATAATATCTTGTATGGAAAAAGAATATTCTCCTCATATTGTCCCTGATACCAAAACGAAAAATCAAGTCGGATATCAAAATCGCGTTCTTTTAATGTGTTTATAAACTTGGGTTTATATGCCCGAAATCGATTTTTCTGAAGAATTTTTCTAACGCTTTCCCTCTTGCACCCTGTTGCATCACTTATCTTGGTTACACTAGTTTGACCGTGGTCAATAACAGTTAAACAAACATCAAGTTGTGCTGCTTCATCGTATTTACTTGCCGCGTGAGGTTTCTTAAAATTATTTCGAACAGATCCAGTTTCTCTAAATTTTGACATTATTCTTGAAACAGTGCTATGCTGCAAATTTTTTTCTGGATGCCTCTCATTAAAAATGGCAGATACTTGCCGGTGAGGCATATTCTCTCCACAAATTAAGACAATTTCTATTTTTTCTTGAATGGACAACATTGGTGATAACACTGAAAACTATAACTTGCGAAAATATTCACATTTATGACATTTCTTTTATTTATTCGGCACTCTAATTCGTTTTTTTCCATAGCCTACTTATAAAATTCAAAATTGCCTTGATATTTTATTGTGGATAAAAAGAAAATGTGTCTAAATTTTGAACTAATCTGATATCTGGGAATTTTATTATAAGTTTTTTAAACTTCTTAGGTGTATGTACTATCAAAAAAATGGAATATCTGACGTCTATCTGTTAAAATTTTTAAATTAGGATAACTTTGCACCACCTGTGTCAAATTTTTTTGCCTCTAATTTTAAATTTCGAAAAAAATGGCATTCTAGTAAAAAAAAGCTCATACAAACTAAATAAAATATTGAGTATGGTATAAGCAAATAGTTTAATATCCATTAAGCGAACTTACATTAAATAAAAAAAAAGTTAATTAGAAAAAATGGCAAAAAAATCAACTTTGAGCTAGAAAACTGAAACTTTGTATTTAGGCCAAGAATTGTACTAGAAACAACTTTTTCTAATAAAATTTTTTGAAATTCGGTAAAACAATGCCATTTTTCAGCATTTTTTGATTAGAATGTAATTTTTGACAGATACCGAATGACAGATGGTGACATTTGATTATATAATTTTTAGTCTAATTTGAAGCAGAAACGATTGCCGAAATTTAATTTTAACTAACCTCATTAATAAAAAAAAGTTCCATATGGTGCGGACTTTAATGGTGACACTGTATATGCATCAGGCATAGGTATAAATTGAATTTGTATACCTGGTCCGGCTCTGCTCGAAAAGGTTTTAAAATTTGGGATTTCCTTATTTAATTTATGGTCGAATAGATAATGAGGTTCTATTGCAGTCAAGAGATCAACGATATAATTCTGCAAAAACTATACTACTAGTGAAAATAACGTTGTATTCTGCACTTGTTCAAGTTTTTTGGAACAGTACGTATACAAACATTCTCTAGGTTGTTCGGGTTCGGTCATTATGAAACAAGCAAAGGTGCCCATCGAAGCGAAAGGTGTACCTCTCCAACAAAAAAGGAAGAGATTAGCCTTAGCAAAGAAGGTTCTAATAATCAAATAGTATTTTTTCCTGATTCACCTGTATTTGTTTTGTAATATTTTTTTGTTCATACATAATACCTAATTATGTAACAATGACAATACTTGTTTATTCTCTTAATAAAAATATGTTTATTTTGTTAATAAAAATATATAGACAATATATAAATGTGTACTTACAGAAATTGTACATAATGTACACTTAGAATTTGTTGAGAGATTGGGACATTGTAGAGCCGTAAATGGACACCATTTTCAATACTTACTCAAATAATTTTTTAGATTGTTCACTCTATTACCAATTTCCTGTTAGAATTTTTTTTCTAGCCTAAGTATTTGTCATGGAAAACAAGCTTTAAAATTATACCTTGATTTTTATTGTGGGCCCTGTATTTCAATTACTGTTGACTTTAGCCATACAATATGTTATATGAAACTTGTCTAGAGTTTAGAGAGGAATCTGAATATTGGAGAAAAAAAGGGGTGTTCTATTTGAAAAAGTGAAGTTGACACTTGCCTAGCGTTTTTGGCGCATCCGGTATAATATTGAAGAACGCCAAAAAATTTCAAAGAATAAAATAAAATCGACGGGTACGAGCGTTTTTCGAAAAAGTTTTGCGTTTTCAAGAAAAATCGATTATTCCAGACTTTATCAGCACCTTGTATATATCTATGACCCTGAAGTTTACTAATTTCATTCATTTTCGCCGGACGGTGTTGTTATCGGTTTATCGCTTCTGCTTTTGTGATTGTTGGTGATCTATTGTGATTTTGGATTAATTTTTAATGTTTTTTCGATCTGAAACTATTTAGAGCTATTTATTAGGTATCTACAAATGATTCATCAGTGCGTGGTGTGTAAGAAATTGGACCATTCTAACCGCGGATTAATATTTCGTCGGTAAGTGATAATAATGAGGTTATGTTTTTTTCTCAGGTAAAGCAGTGGTGTAGCTAATATTGCAAAAATATGGATTATTTCTTTATATTATCTGAATTTCTGTAAAAAATACCTACAACGCTTGCCTAATTATGACTAATGTTAGATCGAAATTATCCAAACGTGTACCTTATTACAGCGTTGCAATTTTTTAAAGCCATCTTCTAACTTATTTGAAACTGTAGAACTGTGTTTCTAGTAAAGATTACAGGATGCGGTTTTCGCAGTACTTTGCTACATTTTTGTGAAGTAAAAGATGCCCGAATTAGAATTTTTCTAGGCTTCCTCGTGTTTGATATACGTGATGTTTTTGAGATTTTTACATTTTGGGACACTCCTGACAGTGTTCTTTTGTTTTTGTTTCTAATATCCGTCATGTCCTACTCAAAAAAATTGTATATTTGAGAAGCTTGTTAGAGACTGAATTACATTATTAAGAAATATATAGGGTAGGATATATAGTCTAAGTTTTTCTTTTTTTAAAACTATTGAACGTAGAAAAAATCTGAGGACGTCACTGGCTTCTATGTATAAAACGACAAAGAGAACATTTCATTTAAGCTACCTGGTAATCGAAATATGGGGTATCCCAAAATGCAAATAAAATAATAAAAATACAGGGTGTTATGGAAATGACGTATTATATTTAAACCGCCAATTCCTGAGATAAAGACAAATTGAAGAGAAATACGCATAAATGGCGATATCAATTCATTCAGCGGTAATAGTGACCTGACGTCAAACCAGAAAAACACCTGTGTGGCACTGCGATACATGTAAGCAATCAAGGAATTCTTGCCGGTGTTGTCATATGTACACCTTAAACACTTTATACAAAATAAAATAATTTAAACACTTTTCCATTCTGTAATACCTTTTTGTACAATTAATTGAAGAACATTTACGATGGACTATGTTTTAAACAACCCGAAAAAACATATGGAATAGTAATAGCCACGTACGTCACTAGGTCATATGCCAATGACCTCTTTACGCCTTACATCGGCTGAGCGAAGTAGTTTCATATAGCGCCGCACGCTTGCGTCTGTTAGTTGAAGGACAACCAGCGGCCGGGTTTGTTAATATAGTATTGTATTTTCAAAAGCTAACTATCGGTTCTGTTTCACTATTACTGTGTGCACATAAAGTGTTTCCAGGAGTGTTCCCATGAAAAAGAAAAAAAACTGATTGTGTTTGTGCCTGGATTTCCTCGCTCCTTAGGTATAAGGATAAATACAAGTAGGTAGAAAATAATTTATTTTTATAATTTTATATGGAATTTCAGTTTTACATTAAGTTTGGCAACATTGTCAATGGCTCTGGGTGAAATGTTGTTCAGTAGCGCGGACTGACCTGTGAGTAAGAGTGTATATTACCCCATTTTTAAAACGGTCGATTTAAAAAAAATAAAATATGTAGCGCTTCTCTAGGACACCCAAGGAGCCATCTATTTAAATATAATACGTCATTTCCATAACACCCTGTATAATGATAATAAAAAAAATTCTCAAAAATATCCCGTACCTATATCGAAAACGAGGAGGCTAGAAAAATTCTAATTGGGGCATCTTTTCTTTCACAAAAAAGTATCACAGTGCTGCAAAAATCGCATTCTTCTTCTTTACTAATAATGGAGATCGTAAAACTTCCGAAAAATTTACACCGTGCATATTAAAAACTGCTTATTTTGTGATTAATTAAAATTATTACAAATAAATCAATTTATTAACATAGGGGGAAAAAGTAAATAAATATATTATCTAATAACGAATAAATTACGGTTTACTAAATTATCTTTAGCAACTTTTAAATAATCCCACGCAAATAAGTTATTTGCTTCACCTAATGGGTTTTTCATTACCACTAAGAGTCTGAAATTTATAGATGGAACAGATTTCGGTTGGGCTATTTACTAAAGATTAAAAAATCATCATACAGAAATATTAAAGATTACTTTATTTTCTAAATAACAAACTAATAAAAAAAAACAAAGAAATCCTTTAATGATATTTGCCAAACTTGAAGGAACACATGCAAGAATCACATTTAAAAAATATTATTTGCCCTTTGTCCAATACAACGAATTAGTTAATGTGGTTTCAATTTTATTAACAATAAAATAAGTATTTTGTTTCTTGAACACAAACAACTTTACCTTAATATTTAATAAGGAAAAATTATGAGAAAAAAAAAGTATGTTTTTTCTTGGTTCTAGTTGTATTTGAGTCATAGAAATTTTTTATTGGGGGTTTTTGAAAGCGAATAACATGAATTCGTTTTTTAAATAACTTTTAGATGACGCTATAGTTACACTATACAGGGTGTAACTAAATAAGTGTAAAACATTTAAGGGGGTGATTCCTCATCGAAAAAAAGATAGGATCTTTCATATAAAGAAACTTCATTGGAGCATCCCTTGTTAAGATACAGCCCCTTAAAGGGGGTACATAAAATTTATAAATAAACAAAACTAATTTATTAATAACAAAACATACAACATCTAGAAATCATAGTAAATGTTCAATATGTCTATCTTCAGACCAATTTAATTGTCACTATCGCTAATAGCGGCCTACTGGATAAATTAGTTTCGTATTTTCGTTTTATGGCGATATGTATCTTGTACGTAAAATATTTTTTTGCTGCGAACTGGTTTATTTTGGGCAAAAAATTCAAGAGACATTTTTTATTTAGAATGAAACAGGCTATCGGAAATAAATTTTTAGATGGTAAACAAATAATAAGACAAAAACTTACATTGGAAATAAATTTTAGGGGTTGCGTTTTCCACCCCTTACAACCATGGGGTAAACCAAATAAATTACTGGCTAAGTGTCTTTTTGGTAGTAGAAAATGTCAGGTTAATTTCAATATTGTAACTTTTTTAGTGCTTGTGAAAAAAATTGTTAAACACATTTTATGTATCCCCTTTAAGGGGCTGTATCTTAACAAGGGATGCTCCAATGAAGTTTCTTTATATGAAAGATCCTATCTTTTTTTCGATAACGAATCACCCCCTTAAATGTTTTACACTTATTTAGTTACACCCTGTATACATACACGCCCATCATATCAAGATCCAAATTTTTTGCGGGTAGCTTTATTGGAATTTATGATTGAACAGTTATTTCTAAAAAAAATGTAGACTTCATTTATTTTGTTCAATCAGTCCGTTTCCGAGATATTTGCATTTTTAAACTATATTTGTAGAAGAACTAACGAATTCTTTACAATCAAAAACAAGATGACCAGCTTAATTAATGGTTAGTCAAGTAGTGAGAACTGTAAATTCATAGGGTAGTTACTGAGGTAAATAAATGATTCTTTGATTCTTTGATTTTTGTTTATTTTAGGTGTTCCTGAATGTGTTGTTTGAATAACAAATAAAAATGTGTGAGTGTTGATAGTTTAAAAATATTACAACAATTGTTGCCTTCGTTGTACAGAAAACATGACAATGTACAATACAGGGTGATTCACGACGAGCGTGCATTAGAACTTTATGGAGAACTACTGAATATATGTTCCTGAAACTTTGAGGATTTGGGTTTATCGATATGCTCTCTTTAACTAAAATATTGACATGTTCCTGTCATTTCCGGTTATACCGGAAGTAGCTGCCAACTTTCGTTTTTTAAATACAACATGGTAATTTTTATTACATTTTTCGATTAAGCATTAAATACTAAGCACATTTTATAGAAAATGTTTTTGTCAGACTCTATTAGTTTTTGAGATATCTGGACTTTTTGTAATTATTTGGCAAATGCATGACGATGAAATAATCCATATAATTTTTTTACCTTAGCGCTTGGACTAAATTTTTTTTCTCACCGAATAGCTAGAAGATCATCAAGTCTCAAAAAAAATTCAAATTCGGCATAAAATGTACAGGGTGGTCACAATTCAAGCCTCATTGTGAAAGAATTCAACCATTAAAAACTTTCTTATTTTAAATAGAACACCCTGTATATTTTTATTTAATTTAATGGCAAATTAGTTGTTCTTTATAAATAGTATTTACTGTCCTATACCTATATCAAAGCGTTTTCTCAAAAAATCCAATTTTATTCCGAAAATACTATTTGTTCAAGTGTGCTATGAAAACAATTGTACTTAGGGGCTGTATACTGATGTCTATACGGAGGAAAAGTGATTGGTATCAAAACGATGGAGCTCCAGCACACAACGTCCAAGTTGTGCCCTAAACAGACTTTTTCATGACCAGTGGATCGCAAACCAAGGTCCCTTCCACTGGCCAGCTCGTTCGCCAGACTTAACTCCACTGGACTTTTTCATCTGGGGAACCATTAAAGATAAAGTTTACGCGCGTCCCATCACCACGAAGGCAAATCTAATTGAAAGGGTGAAGGCAGCATTTCAATCTCTCACAAGAAATTAGGAATGCTACAAGAAATAACATGATGAAAAGAATACATAAATGCTTGGAAGTAAATGACAATCATTTCGAACATATTTTAAAAATATGATCAAAAGATATTAGGTATAATTTTCGAACACATTTTTAATTAAAGAATTTAAAGTTTATAAACTTGTTTCCTTGCTATTTCTAAAAAAATAATATTTTAACCATTAAATTTAATTTAAAACAATCAACTGCATTTTATTTATAAATTATTAAGAAACACTTTAGAATATTGTATTTTCAAGCAATCAATCACTTTTCCTCCGTATG
Source organism: Barypeithes pellucidus (assembly GCA_963991005.1). Taxonomy (NCBI): domain Eukaryota; kingdom Metazoa; phylum Arthropoda; class Insecta; order Coleoptera; family Curculionidae; genus Barypeithes; species Barypeithes pellucidus. The sequence goes on from OZ022559.1 coordinate 42,035,680, forward strand.
GACATCAGTATACAGCCCCTAAGTACAATTGTTTTCATAGCACACTTGAACAAATAGTATTTTCGGAATAAAATTGGATTTTTTGAGAAAACGCTTTGATATAGGTATAGGACAGTAATTACTATTTATAAAGAACAACTAATTTGCTATCAAATTAAATAAAAATATACAGGGTGTTCCATTTAAAATAAGAAAGTTTTTAATGGTTGAAATCTTTCACAATGACGCTTGAATTGTGACCACCCTGTACATTTTATGCCGAATTTGAAATGTTTTTGAGACTTGATGATCTTCTAGCTATTCGGTGAGAAAAAATTTTTAGTCCAAGCGCTAAGGTAAAAAAATTATATGGATTATTTCATCGTCATGCATTTGCCAAATAATTACAAAAAGTTCAGATATCTCAAAAACTAATAGAGTCTGACAAAAACATTTTCTATAAAATGTGCTTAGTACTTAATGCTTAATCGAAAAATGTAATAAAAATTACCATGTTGTATTTAAAAAACCAAAGTTGGCAGCTACTTCCGGTATAACCAGAAATGACAGAAACATGTCAATATTTTAGTTAAAGAGAGCATATCGATAAACCCAAATCCCCAAAGTTTCAGGAACATATATTCAGTAGTTCTCCATAAAGTTCTAATGCACGCTCGTCGTGAATCACCCTGTATAGTCGACAAGTTTATCTATAGCTACAAAAGGAATGCGGACAAGAAAATTTCCAGGGTTAACAATGTTGTCACATATATTAAATTTTAATTTAACAATATGTTACCAAAAAACCCTAAAATTAAATTTAACCATTTAAAATAAATTGTCATAAGTATATAAGAAACTAGTATTGTTTCAATGTCCTTAAAACTTTCTTTTCATACTATTTATTTTAATATTTAAATGAAAAATAAAATATTTTTTTGTTAAAGTACTTCTAATTTAAAAAAAAGGCAACTTGATGCAATATCAACGGTAACATGGGTAACAGGTGGCTAGGGCTAATTTGATAGGTTAAATTCCAGACAGAGGATGACGACACACGTCTGGTGACACGCCCATTGTGCCGGTGTGGTTGTTCGGCGATGTCTAATATACTTCATCCAGTTGCGTAGTGGTAAGAAGGGCAAGAGTTATTATATTGTGTTAAATTGTGTTTTTTAAAGTGTTCGTTGTTTTAAAAGTGTGATAACCCTTCATAGTCAAACCCATGAAGTAATTGCCAATGTGTACAGCGAGTGTAAAGAGGAATCGCAAATTAATGCATTTAAATTGCCACTTAAGCAAAAGAAGGGCATAAATCATGATCTAGCATCTAAAAACTTTGAATTGTTTGAACTTGTCCAGCGTCATAAACCTCTCAATAATGACAAAAATGATGTGGTGGACATTATTGGGCAATACGGGTTTGTTCGGGCCACACTCCTTTAAGAGCACCCCCGTATACGTGTGAATTAAGCCTCATTGAGATGTCTTGGGCTCAAATTAAACATTTCGTTAGAGATCGCAATACATCAGGGGAATTTCGTATCTCTATACTAAGGGAGCTTCTGGACGAAGCAATTGCCTCAGTGACAGCAGTCGATTGGGAAAAGTTTTGTCGACATGTCACCGATATAGAAAATAAGTTTTGGGAAACTGATTAGGTATATGATGGGGGAGATTGAACCCATTATAATACAAGTTGGGACTGATACTGATGATAGTGATACTGAATAGTGACAGTGAAGACGAAGAAGATGAAGATAATGAATAAAGTATGTACTGATTTTTTTTGTACATTTTGCAGATTTGTCGCAAAACTATATTTCATGTGTCTTTGACACTAATACGACCAAAACTGAAAAAATTTTATTAATCGATTAACCATGTAGCTGTTTTTTTCATGCTGAAAGAATGGCATCTTGCAAAACGTAATTATTTAAATCTTAATAAAAATAATTACCTAGCTTCAAACATAAAATGCAAATATTGAAGAATTCCCTATTTTTATGCAGTGATAAATGATAAAATTCACAAACTAATAATGGCGGCTGTCATTTGTTGAGGTCACAAGTTTTAACTAGTCACTGACATGGCACAATATTTCTAGCCGTGCGGATAACGGTGATGACGTCACAATTAGAGAGCCGTCGAGCGCAAGTCGTCTGCTCATGAATTCTGCATCAAATGGACAAATAATATACAGGGTGTTTCATTTCAAAATCTTGAGAAAAATTGTTTGAAAGTTGTCGATCTTGAAAGCTTATTATGAACACCCTGTAAAAAATAGGCAAGCGCTAGTATCTCTACACCTCCTGTCATAAATCTCACCCGATACCGAGGTTAAAAATCGTGTATAATTTCTCAAAGTGTTCGATTACTCATTTTTCTAAGTTTAATGTTTTTTGAATATCGGATTGTTCAAAACGTTTAACTTTTTGAAACCATAGATTTTTGAAACAGTGAAGACATTTTTTGTGAAAATTTTATTTCACATGGTAGGCAAATAACAAACGAGGGGTTGTTTCTTTTTAGAAGGTTTTGCGCATTAATTTTGTTGAATATTCAAAGCCGCCTAAAAAGTGCTAATTGGCTCGAATATACATTTTAGAATATATTAATCATTAATTATACTTTTAAAGGGTATTGCGGCACGTGTTTAGTGGTGATATTTTAATAATGCTTTGTCGCCCGCTTGTTTTTATGCCCTTTTCCAGTACCGTAGGAGAAAGTGATATTTTAGAGCTCCCCTAAAAATTTTAAAATAAATTAGATTTTAAAACAAAAAATTCTAAGAAACAAAAATAAAAAATTTAATAATAATAATAATATAATAATAAATGTCAATTATTTGAGGGTTACATAAGAATTTACAGTAGAATAATACAAAAATAATATCTAGTAGAAGAAAATAAAATAATATCTACCAAAAGAAAAATATAATAGGGCATAAAAGTCTGGCGCAGTCTAGCTACAATAGCTACTCCACTGAACCAGTCAGTTACGCATTATTGCTACATTAAATAGATAAGTTAGTTAGTTAGTTATTAATAATTAAATAAAAATTTTAAAGTTCGTATCCAATTACTAAAAATATTACATAACACAACCTCGTCAGTCATCAATAATTAAATAATAACAGATCTATAACCAATATCCAAACAAAAATTTCAAAAAATTCATAACAGCAAGCAATGACAATGAAATTAAATTAAGATTGGGGGGGGGGGGAGGAGGATGTCATAACGCTGTCTTACCTGTATTAGGTAATAGGTAACACCGTCGCTAGGTAATTAATAATATCTTTTGTGGGGACGAATAAAAAAAGGTATAAGATTGACAAGGTGTCAAAATATTAAGATAAGTTGAGTCAGTTTAGGGCGATTTTGATGCCATAATAAATAATAGTTGTAGTTTTGTCGATATTAAAAATAATAAACCAGATAGAGGAAAAGTTGGAGTTTGAGTTATTGTTATCTGAAGCTCCAAAAAATCAGATACAGTCCACAGAAGGGAACCATAGGCAGCTAGAGGAGGAATTGGGCTAAATACCAGCAAGGGCTCCTACATTTTCTCATTCAAGAGACTTTAAAAATATTCTCCTAACCAAATTATTCAAAATTTCTTGAAAACTTTTTCCTTTTAAAGTCAATATTGAAAACATAAACCTGATTGATCCGGCTCGAAGGACCATGTAGGAGCCCTTGCTGTTATTTACTCCTATTCCTCCTCGAGCTGCCTATGGTTCCCTTCTGTGGACTGTATCTGATTTTTTGGAGCTTCAGATAACAATAACTAAAACTCCAACTTTTTCCTCTATCTGGTTTATTATTTTTATTATCGACAAAACTACAACTACTATTTATATGGCATCTTTTTCGCCCTGAACTGACAAACCTTATCGTAATATTTTTGACACCTTGTCGAATCTTCTACCTTTTTTTATTCGTCCCCACAAAAGATATTATTAATTACCTAGCGACGGTGACCTATTACCTAATACAGGTAAGAGAGCGTTATGCTGTGGAGCAGGTATTTTTATGAATCTTCAACATTAAGTCCATCCTAATACACTCTATAAAAAGAAAAGAAGACATGAGAAGAAAAAGAAAATAAAAAACAATTTCAGTTATTTTGCAACTGAAACTGAGAAATAAATCCGAATTCAAAGCTAACATTTCAGTGGGCAGTGAGTTATAACATTTGACGGCATTAAAATAAAATGAACGCTGAAACATAGCACTCTGATGATGAAGCATGGTCAACTTATCCCTTCCCCTGACCCCCCCTACCATGAATATCATAACGAAAATGCAAACGTTCACGAATCGAGACAGGGGAATTGGCATTATTCATTATTTTGATTAAGAATGTGCAAAAATGAAGGATCCTACGCTCATCCATCCTGAGCCAATTAATATCCCTATATAAATGTGAAATATGATCAAACTTTCGCACACCATACACGAAACGTAAATAGGCATTCTGAACTTTCTGTATTCGAGCTCTAGTTTCAGCATCCAGGCAGAAACCATAGACGTAGTCACAATAATTAAACTTGGGCAGAACGAGAGACTCATACAGATCCTTTCTTAGTTTGAAACTTAACACGTGTCTATTATTATACATATAACATTTTTAAAGAAAGAAAAGTATGCTGAAATATTCTCTTAAGATGTTCTTTAAACCTTAATTCCGTGTCAAGAAATAAACCCAAATTCTTTGCACCATCACGAATGTCCAACCGTGAGCCATTTATGGATATACTTAAGGTGTCTTTTAGGATGGCAACCTTATTCTTATTACCGAAAATTCGCATGCGGGATTTAGAAGGGTTTTAATGTAAATTGTGGCTCTGAGAATATGCACTTATGTTTCCAGATCGCGATTTATGTAGAATTCAGTCTCCATATAATATTCAACATCAAAACAAAAATAGATTTGGGTATCATCAGCAAAAGCCTACACTTTACAATATTTTAACGACTTAAGGATGTCCGAAGTATATATAAGGAAGAGTAATGGACCCAAAATTGAACCTTGAGGCACACCAGTCAGTATGCTGACTTGATCAGAATAGTTATCATTGGAAAATATTGTTTGAAATCGTTTAAATAAGTATGACTTTATAAGAAGAGATGAATCATTACTAAAGCCATAATGTTTTTTTTTTGTTTTTCGATTCGAAGCTATTACCATTTTTTGCAAATAACAAAATATGCCATCATTCATAGGTGCACCTTACTTGAAGGTATTTCTATCTGCTTTGTACATGTCAATGTGACACTTGTTATTACGAAAATAAACACAACAAAAGAGAGACGGGAATTCTATCTGTAGAATCCCCATCTCTTTTTATCTTCTGTAGGTTTCTGTTTTCATTCTAACTGGTTTGATATGTATTTGTTAGGAAAAACAAACAATCGACGGACGTAACTCTAAAGTCTATATTTTTATCCAGTTTACGACAGACTTGGCACAGTCTTACCATTTTAAGTTAAAAGTTACTATTTTTTCCAGAAACACTGAGAAATAACAAACAATTTTAATTATAATAATAATGACAAATATGACAATTGTTGTTAATCCGGTAGTGTCAAATGTGAAAATAGATATGAAAGACGGCCGTTCCAATTAGGTTCTTTATTAAAACTGCATTCCGGAAGCTCGATGGCGACGTAATGTCTTCTCGACTGAGCAGACGTAGTTTGTATATGAGTACCTGCTAGCCACTGCGGGCTGTCAGTATAAAACAGACACCGGCGGGATATAGAGGTTTTTGTCGAATAACCAATACCGAAGCAACCGGGTCGGTATTTCAGCTGTTTGTTCGGGTCGCTGTGTCGTGTGTAATATTTTTCGGTTTACGCGTGTATCTTGTCACTCCATAAATAATATTGCTTTTATTGAGGAAACTAAATTGCTAATTTTAAGATAGGTAATTTCTTCTGGACGCTGCAGCTGCCGTTCACAACGTCAACAAGTCAAATTTCGTCGCGTCGCGTGTTATAAAATCTAATAATCTGATAGTGTTAACTTATTAGTTCTCTTCCACTATGTGTTGTTCAGTGTTGCCGTGAAAATCTGTGTCCGTGCATAAAATGTTCTTATTAAAAAGAATAAACAACTGATTATGTATGTGCCTGGGTGTCCCGCTCTTTAGTTATAAGATAAATACAAGTAAGTTATTAATTTTTATAATTTATATGCAATTTCAGTTTTACATTAAGTTTGGCAACATTGCCATTGGGTCTGGGTGAAGTGTTGTACAGTAGCGCGGACTGACCTGTGAGTAGAGTGTTTGTTAACCCACTTTTAAAACGGTTGATATAAAAGAAAAAAATATGTAGCGCTTCTCTAGGAAGGACACCCTAGGAGTCACCCATTTAAATATAATACGTAATTTCCATAACACCCTGTATACACTAATATACAGTATGGGTTAGTTACACGATAGAAATTTAATACCATATTAGCTGTATTTAGAATTACTATAAGTGAAACAATATTCAGTGAGATCAAAAACGTATCAAATTCACTTAAGATTTTTAAGAAATTCACTTATTTATAGTCCGTAGTAGCTCCGTGGTTAAAGCGGCACCATAGTTCGTTCTTCGACCATGATACACTCGAATATTTTAACTTTGTCAAGATAAGATTGTTTATAGTGTAGTGCAGCATTTAAATTTAAATTTCTTCATAATTACCAGCGATAAAAATTGGTGGTTACTATGGCGGATGAAAGCAGTGGCAAGGAAGATGATGAGCGAAGAAAAACTCAAAAAAGAACTGCAGAAGGCCCAAAAACACGAAGTTTTTCGGTAGGCTCTAGGCATGATATTGAAGTGGACATAAATAAGGTTATCGGCGTACCGAGCAAGAAAAGTGTAAACAAACTAATAAAAACGAACACTGATAAGAAACCTGCAAATGCAAAACGAATAGGTGATATACAAGGTATGTTCAATAATAAACAGAATGAAACTACAGATGATCCGTTTAAACCAAGAACGCCTATAATCACCCGTACTCCACCAAAACAAGTTACAAATATAATTGAAAATGAAAATGGAAAAAGAATTCGATCAGACACTACTCCAGAATTAGAGAAATATATTAAAAGGCCTTGTGACAGAGACAATTTAGAAGAGATTCAAAATTACTTTACTGAAGATAAAACACAAACAGAAAATAAAGATAATACAGATGAACCAAAATCCTTTACTACAGAGAGATTAATGTTTGAAGTGTTCTCAGCTCTGGATGAAATCCAAGACACAGCGGACAAACCTGAAGGACACTCTTTATTAAAGCAAGAACAGCTAAATCTTAGAAAATCAACAAATACCATTCACAAATGTCTAACGCAGTTAATACACAAGATTGGAACGCTGGAACAACAAAATCTACATTTAATATACAAAGGAAACATTGGTAATGAAAAGCAAATGCAAGGACTGGACACACAAGAAATTACGGTAAGGCAAACATATGCAACAGTTAGTTCTTTACACATAAAAAACACAGATGGAATAAAAAAGCCAGAGAAAGAAACATGGACAACGCCAAAAATAAACAAGAAACTAGAAACAATTGTCACAATAGAAAATATTACTGAAGCAAAGAAAGCCAATGAACAACTTAAAAAGGAAATATCGCCTGAAGCAACTGACGGAGGTTTCAAGAGTATTCGTCATCTTAGAAATGGAGGTTTGGTTCTGGAAAGCCATACCAAGGAACAACAAGAGAAACTAAGAGCAGCACTTAAAGATAAATCTCATATTCAAATTAAAGATATACAAAACAGTAATCCAATGTTCCTAGTTTCAGGTATAGAAAAAGGAATACCCAATGATGAATTTTTAACTGAAATTGTCAGATTAAATAAAGAAATTGAAGTTGAATTGGGATACAAAGTCAAGGATAAAATCACTGTTGTTGCAAAAAAACAATGTAGAAATCCAGATAAGGAGAATTGGATTTTGCAGGCACCTCCCGAGATTTCTAAATGGTTTCTGAAAAAAGAGAAGGTAAACTTTGACCTTCTGAAAGTATATGTAGAGGAATACATTAATCTGGCTATGTGTTTTAAATGCTCAGGTTTTGGACATGTGGCTAAATATTGCAAGGAAAGGCAATGTTGCCACAAGTGTGGTGAAGAACATCCCAGTAAAGATTGTGACAAGGAAGTGTTCAAATGTCCAAACTGCACGAAAATGAAATACGAGCAAGAACTAAACCACCATAGTGCACGGGATACAAAATGTCCAGTTTACCGAAGGAAACTTAGGCTATACCAAAATAATATTAATTATTCAGAATCTTTTTTATGAAAAAACCCCAAGAAAATAGTCGTGTCATATTAAATGTAAATACAGATAATCTGGAAAACAAAAAAGTCAAAGAACAAACCCGATTATCAATTGTACATCAGAATCTGCAGTCTATAGGAAATTCTGTGGATCTTATAGAGGACTTCTTAAGAGGGCAAACTGACTGTAGTGTATTCTGTGTGACGGAGCATTGGAAAACACACGACCAACTAAGAAATTTTGGAATTGAGGGATTTACATTAGCAAGTAGCTTCTGTAGAGAAATGGAAAACAGGCATGGTGGCAGTGCGCTATATGTTAAAAAAGGTATCCAATATCAATCCAGACTAGACATTAATAACATAAGTGAGGAATCAAACATGAATGCTGCGGCTGTGAAATAAAACTGAAAGAAAAAAATATCGTAATAGTATCACTGTATCGGCCTCCAAGTGGTGACTTTGAAATGTTTTTAAATAAAATGGAGGAACTGTTGTTAATTTGTGTCAATAAGCCTGCTAATATAATTTTCATTTGCGGAGATTTTAATTTAAATTTTTTATCGAACTCAAAAAATAAAATGGACTTAATTTCAGTCATAAACTCATTTAACATTGTTCATACAATTTTTGAAAATACCAGGATTGTTGGCACAAGTGCAACATGTATTGATAATATACTTACTAATTTTGAAGGTAAAATGACTACCCAGATACTACACCCGTGTATTTCAGATCATACCGCACAAAAGTTAGTAGCAGATTTTGAAGTGAATAATCAAACTTTTGTTAAAAAAAGAATGTTTAATGAGAACAATAAAACTAAATTCAGAGATGCTCTTAAAACTGTAGACTGGCAAATACTTTATAATATTGATAGACAACTAGTTGATGATCAGTGGGAAGCGTTTATGAGGATATTCTTGTGTAAATTTAATGAAAGCTTTCCGCTTCGAAAGCTTCCCTCTAGAAATGTAAACAAACCAAAGTATTTGCGGAATGATCCAGAGATAAGAGAGTGTAAAAAAGAACTAGATATATTGTATGTACTGAAAAATGTAAATAATAATTGTAAGTATTTATACACAGAAAAAAAGAAAAGTTATGAACATCTATTAAGGGAATGTAAGAAAAAACAAATATCTGATAGGTTAAGAAATTCAGACAATAAAAGTAAATCCGCTTGGGCAATAGTCAATGAAATTAAAGGGAAACCACATTTTAATGAAATTAACATTGAGGGTGATAAGCAAACTATTGCCAACGCGTTTAATGCATTTCTAGTTAACATCGCCCCAAAATTATTGGCTGAATTAGAAACCTTACCCTTCAGTGCAAATATCGAAAATAATCCCGTAAATATTGAAGTAGAATTGGCTGATGAACAGGAAATATTTGAAATAGTAAAAAAATTAAAAAATAAGTTTAGCTGTGGATATGATGAGATTTCTAATAATATAATAAAATATGTAATATCGGAAATATTAAAGCCTCTCTTGTACATAGTTAACAATTCGATATATTTTGGAATATTTCCTGATCGGCTGAAGCAAGCATTGGTAGTACCTGTTTTTAAGAAGGGTGATGAAACGAGCATCGAAAATTATCGTCCAATTAGTTTACTTCCGTCCTTTTCCAAGATATTTGAGCGAGTAATGTGCAATCGAATCATTAAATTTATGACGGATAATAATATATTAAACAATAATCAACATGGGTATATTCAAGGAAAATCAACGCAAACGGCACTATTTGAATTTACGACAAGTATCTTGGAAACATTGGAAAATGGTGATATCCCTTTGGGCCTATTCCTCGATCTTTCAAAGGCATATGACACTCTAAACTATGAAATACTCTTCAAGAAAGTAGACCTTTATGGCATAAGAGGACCAGCCTTAGAATGGATAAAATCATACTTATCAAGAAGAGAGCAAAGGGTTGTAATAGGTAAAGGTAGTAACAAAGTATTTTCAACGAGTGAAAGTATTACTATAGGAGTACCACAAGGTAGTGTAATAGGTCCATTACTATTTGTGTTATATGTAAATAATATTGATGAATTATATGGAATACAACAAATGTGTAAAATCATAAATTATGCAGATGATACTAATATTTTACTAGCATACAGAGACTGGGACTCTTTTGAAAGTATCCAATTATTCATGATAGAAGTAAACAGGTGGTTTGTTAAAAATAAATTAATTTTAAATAACTCGAAGACAGGTATTACTCTATTCAAGACTAGCCGATCAATAGTAGATGAACCGGAAACTGTAAATATAAACAACTGTGATATTAGGCTGAATGAAAGCAATAAGTTTTTGGGCATGTTTTTAGATTATAAGTTATCCTATGAAACCCATGTTCAATATGTTGTAAATAAACTAAATGCAGTGTCCTATACCCTAAGAATTTTAAGTAGATATGTAAATTTGGAAACTAGAAGAGTCATGTATTATTCTAATTTTGAATCTAGAATTAGATATGGAATATTGATGTATGGGAGTTGCAGGGACGTATTGAGGGTCTTTGTCTGTCAAAAGAGAGCAATAAGGATAATTCTTAATATGGCTCCAAAAGAAACATGTAGAGGTAAATTTAAACAGCAAGGACTCTTGACCGTTTTTGGAATTTACATACAGGAATGCATATTGTTCTTTTTTAAATATAGACACATTTTTAAAGATAGTGAAGCGCAACAAAAATATTCCACTCGAACATATAATTACACCTACCCTAAACATAGATTGGCTTTGTATGAAAAGGGTGCCTATTACCAGTGCATTAAATTTTACAATACGCTACCAAATTATATAAAGGAAATTACAAATTTAAAAAAGTTGAAAAAATCAATATTTAGGTTAATTGTAGACATAGAGCCATATACAGTTGATGAATACTATAGATATTTAAATAGAAACATTTAGAAGTAATTCAGTGTCATCTATGATGTAATTTACTTTCTTTTCTTTTGACACTATTTTATTGTATGCTTGCGTACTTTTAAAATAAAGAGTTTATTTATTTATTTATTTATTTATAGGACCAGAGTTTTTAGGTTCAAACCGTACGCCCGGTGAACTGATTCGCACTCGACAAAACAAAACCAACGTTGATCGATTTATTCCCACACTCACCACTCTTAGGGTACAAACATAGTGGAGAGGCGAGCTACGCGCCAAGAGGCGAGGCACGCCGCTCTTTAAAATTATCACATATTTTTAACTCGGATGGCAACTCTTTGAGTCATTTCACGATGTACATCGCGGTTCAAGCGGAGATTTAGTACAAACATAGTAGAGCGGCGCGCTACGCGCTAAAGGACGGATCAAGGTCAACACAGTAAAAAGTTGCCGTACAAGTCGTTTCACGATGTACATCGCGGGTCAGGCGGCGATTTATATTTCAGGATTTCTATATGCGATTTTTCGCGCGTTTTTGGTCAGTCAACTGCTATCTTCCAAAGATAAAGCAAGCACGTGGTAACAACAAATATTATATAATATATAAAAAATTATGCAAACCGAACAGATTATAAATTTTGTGTTTAACAGAACGCCTATTTCAGATCAGACCCATAAAGACTATAAAAACCATTATGTACAGGGTGTCCTATTTTCGACACTTTTGTAGGGTATCTCCGCAATTGTTGGTGCTATCAAAAAAGTAATGTTGGTGTCATGTGCTCTTTTTGGGTCAAACTTAAAATGGTAAAATCAAAATTTGAAAATTTTCGTTCGCTTAAGAAATACGGGGGAAAATCAAAAAATTGGCAATTTCAAAATTACCCTATATTTTCTTAGATAAAAGAGATACAGAAAAATGTTTTATACAGAAGTTTCTTTAAGTTGATTGTTGAATAATCTGCCGTTTTCAGAATAAGTATACGGGGTCAGGTAAAAAAGTTATCGGACCTAACCTTATTTTTTTAAATGGAACACCTTGTATATTTTACTGAAAAAAGATGCTATTTTAAATTCTCCTTTCAAATATGTAACACACCTTGAATGCTATTGGTTTCCTAGATGATTTATTTAAACTTTATTACTTTGAAACGAAATAAAAGATTCAGAATAAGGTAAAAAATAACGGGAATATGTCCTTAAACGGTCACCGTCTTTCCGGATAGCGAACAAAATATACATTTTGCGCCATTTCTTCGTTTTTTCCACTTTTAATATAAACTGATATCATATCAATTTTTTTTTAATTTTGATAGGTCATTTTCGCAAATGAATATGTAATAATGAAATTGACGTTAAATGTTAATAGTCAACACAGTTGTTTCTAGAATATTAGCTTTTGTTTCATGTTTACTGTGGTTTAAAGAATAAAGTTTAAATAAATAAAAATAAAAATAAGTAGTAAAGTGGTTTTTATTTTTTTTTTCTCGACAACAAAGTAAGATACGAAAAAAAATCAAGAGACAAAAGTGTTGTATTTAAGTTGATTAATCCAAGAAAAATATAAAAATTCCAAAGAAGCCAGTGGCTTACCTTTCTTTTTTCAATAATATTAGTTAAGGTGCCGCCCGGGACGCCACTGGACTTAATAAATTTAATCTATTTAGTACTAAATTAGCCCCTTAATACTACAAATAAAACTGCCAAATTTCAAGAATATCGACAACAGGATATTTAAGATATTTTATTTTTTATTAAAAAAATTTTTTACACCCTGTATCTCATGAAGTCTTGAGTCATTGAAGTCATTTGCGGACCAATGTTTATACGAATTTTTCGTCTTCACCAAAAGAATAGTCTCTAAAAATTACTGCACATACTTAATTAATAAGAATTTAAAGTAAAGCAAAAAATCGTTCCATTTTAGTACAACATAAGGTGCAACTTTTTCTAAAATATAATTAAATGTGGCAATGTCCATTCTCAGATATGGGAAGAACGTATCCGCATCATGTTAATGGGGTATACGCTATATTCCCTGTTGTAGCCCATGGCAAGTAAAATCCGTAAAGCGCCACCGCCAAAAATAACTACATCCTCCCGTCCGAACTCATTTTGGATACTAAATGAAATTCTTAATTCTTTGAATATACAAGATAAAATTAAAACGCAGTGTTGCCAGGTCAAAATTTGAAAATTTATATCAATTTTTATTTATTTCTAAGGATATTTAATAAAAATAATAATTTGTGATAATTATTGCGTTTTTCGACATGTGCACACACGGTGGTCCAAAAACAGTTACCTCATTATCCTTTTCTGAATAAAATTATCGTTTAAAATCGTTTTTAAACCAAATTTACAGGAAAAAATACACCCACAGACAAAATAATTGATCGACACTAAACTGCAAGAAATTGTTTCGTTATCTGCAAAGATGGTGTAGTGATGACAGGTGTCAAATTGAGGTAGATCCGTATTTTAAATTTAAAAATTCACTAGGTTAAAAATTTAAGAAGAAGGGCTAGGAGGGGGGGGGGGGGGATTCGTTAATTAATAATACATCTTATTAACAGAGTATTTGATTTCTAGCATAAATGATAGTAACAAAATGTAGCAAATTAAAAAAATATTTATCTACAGTTTGTCTACTTGTTGAAAAAATGTTTTATTAATAATTTTTCGAATAAGTTATTCTTCATAAAAAGTTCTGCTTGGTCAAAAACCTAAAATGCAACTATCAGATGTTAATTTTTTTTCAGTTGTATACAAATACACAAAATCACGTGAAATTTCTCTAGACCTGGCAACACTGTTAACCGCCTTCGTCGCCTATTAAAGCGCTTCGTGAACGTAGCGCGTAGCTCGCCGCTCTACTATGTTTGTACCCTTAAGACGGCCGTTTAATGAGCCTAAATCCATAGCAACCACCGATGGCGTTAACGGCGCATTATAATGAATATATTTTATATCGTCTTTATACCCAGCACATATATAATTTTGAACAAGTTAGTTTGTGGTATCACTATTCCGCATAATGTTATCCCTCCAAGTTCATGTAGTGAGTCTAGCAATAGATGGCGCAACATAATTATTTTATTTTGAACGACGAAAGCTTGGATTTGTGTTTTAATTTTTACAAGGACTATTTGCCTACGATTGTATGTGAAAACGTTGGTGGTATGGTGGTCAAATAAATGTTATACAGTAAAGTCGAATAAAAGAAATAAATAAATATAAAAAATATAAATTTTTATTGGCTATGACTATATCATGACTTGGAACTTATAAACATAATAGACTTTAAAAAAATACGGTTAACAATTAATTAGACGGTAGTCGATGAAATCGAACGACAACAAATTTTTGTTGAAAGTGTTGAGTGGTATTTAATATTCTTGGAATAAAAAACATAATTTAGAAAAATACATTTTAAAAAAAGGAATGAGTTTCAAGGAAAGGTGATGTCATTTTCAGGGTTATTACTATTCACATTAGGTATTAACTTTCTAACAGGCTCTGTTGTATTTCAAAGCATAACATATTATTTAAAAATTCGATAAATTAATTATTATTTTCTTATATTTGTACGGTAGACTACTATGACTAGTGAATTTTAACAGTAATCGTGTTTTACTTTTTCTGTAGCCGATTAATGACCTAATAAAAAGTACTTGTGATAATAAAGGTATATTTTAGGTATATTCTACTTAGTGCCAGTAATAGTAATTTATTTTAATAATACAAATAAAATTTTACTCTTAAGTCAGCACTTTCTTAAAACTTTTAGAAAAATCATCGAGTTTACATTTTCAAATTATAGCAAATTAAATAAAAAAGTTAATTACAGGAACGTAGGCTAGGGGTATTTTATTATTATTTTATTATATTTGCAATATTTCTAAAATTTATAAGAATTGTTGAAATTATTTTATAAAAATCATTTTGTACTTAACAATGCGAACTAAAATGTTAACATTGGTATTGCAATGAAAAATAAAATACGCATACAAAAAAACCTTTTTTCGTGTAAAACCTAACACAAATAATACTTACAGAACATTTATTTCTTCTGCTTATACGAGCAGCTTTGGAAGCTTTGCTGCATTTTTAATCTCTTCTAGTACTTCTAGTCATAATTTAATATCAATAAAAAATACTAATCACGAAAATAATATTACGGTATACCTATTTCCACTATCTTATAATCTGCCACATAAAACACACCAATAATTGAAAACGATTTATAGATAGAAACCCTAAAATTTCCTTCGACAATCATACACATGTGCGGGTGCAACGTTACGTAGAGGTATACCGTGAATACCCTCGTATACGATTGGCGACTTTTCACCGTAGCACGTGATCTATGCCGGCGCAACGTTATGTTCCTTGATGTTTGAAACAGTGTTGCCGTTTTGCTGGGAACGTGATAACTAAATAATATCTTATTTTTGCCTCAATAAATCTGATTGGACAGGTGAAATGCTGTCTTCCTTTAATTATTACATAGCTATTATAGATGAGTACTTCAACTGGTAAAAGGCCGATTGACACACCGATGCCATTTTAAGTATCACAAATCACTCCTCACTCACTGCCTACGACAAAATGCGGTGGCAACAAAAACTTTAAAAAACTGTTAGGCTGTATGGTCAATAATTTTAATATTTTATCGGACTAAAACCAACTAATTTAAAACAAATTATAAGGTGAACAGTTTTCGAGTTAGGAATTACATGTATTCAGCAGTGGTGATAAAATAAATTTGATCATATAACTACTATAATTCTGTACTAATTTGTATGTGGCCGGCGCGGTGTGGCGTTCTATTTCTTGATGTTTGAAACAGTGTTGCCGCGGGAACATGATAACAAAATAACCAAATTTTACATGAAGATTATTCGATCGGTTTGGAGCGGTAAAATGCTAAATTTCCTTAGTTATTACCTATGGCTTATTACCAATAAGTACGTCATAATCCCTACTCGTAAAAGTTCGCACGTCATACCCGATGCCATTGTTTAGGTATAAAATGTACCTCGTCTCAAGAAATTATTAACAAATTGTGTCTTCTGTCAATACTTCCAAAATATATTAAACGGGATTTGTTCGAAAATCAGAAAAAATATGTTTGCTAAAATAAGCAAAATTATTAGCAATAGATATTTTTAAGTCTGAAAAATATACTGTACTCATTATGTCAATTTAATGTGTGCACTGACAGGTAGATTTTTTTTCTACTTCCCAATGACCATGGTTATGGCACAACCTAATTAAATAGAAAGCCCACAATGGAGAAGTTGTAGTGTTAATAGTTTTTAACACAAAAGAGACAATTAATATATGAAGCATTATGTAATTTGTCATTCCTGGCTAAATAACTGACCGGACCGATATAACTGACCGGACCGATAATCCTGACAATTTCCAGTAATTTCTGATACATCGGCAACCCTGTTAAAGACTTTGGTCAAAAATACATTATTTTTATAAAATGGAGACAAATACCCCTACATTGAGGAATGTAGGGGAGTATGAATACCGTTGTAACAAAAACTCCCTTCCTGATATTTTATTCTGCTAGCCGGTACCTATATTACAGGTATCTTTTATTCTGCTGCGGTATGTTACAGGTATCTTTTATGAAAACTAGTGTTGCACCCTGGAAGAGAATGTCCAAACTTTAGACGTGCTTGGGTTACGACACAATTACGTCTCTAACGAAGTTATCATTGACAGTTTATGTAAACAGCTGATCAATATTTATTTTATTATTATTTATCGGAGTTTTAGCCGTTATTAATAAATGTATTTATTTAATTTGTTGATATTTAGATTGTCTGACATTTTAGTTAGGCATTAAGCAAGTTTCGGGAATATCTGTGACAAAAAGTTGCAAATTATTCATATTTCTAATTGTTATTATTATTCTTATTACATTATGTATTTTAACGCTATTTTCTCATTGCCTTCTCCAATCCTTTAACTGTACAAATAATGTTTTAGATTAGAAGAAAATTAAGTATATTTGGCTAAAACTCTGATAAAAGTAGTGCCTGCTTGGCGATCTTTGATTAAACGGCCGTCTTAAGCTGGGTACTGACTTGAGCAAATTGACTCGCACGAATTGGGTACGCAGAAGAAAAGGTGTTCGCGCAAAGATATTTATTCACGAGAATTATTTGTTTCATTAAATTCGTGCACGCAAATTATTGTTCAGCATTTGTTGAGCATTTTATGCACACGAAAATTCTTTGGTCTTAGCAGAAGACCGACAGCCGCCGAACCTGTTTGTGCGGGTAAAAATTTAGGCGCACATACATTCGTGGCAGGTCGCGCCGTACTCCTCTGATCATTGTGAGTAAATTTGCTTAAGTCAGTATCCAGCTATAGAATGCCTTCAAGGTTTATTCCACTAGTGCTGATATTTGTTCAGAAAAAAAAAACTGGGTGGATTTTTTTAATGATCACACATACACACCCAAGCAATATAGGAAAAATTCTTTAAGGCACTCAAAGAGTGGTGCATGTGCTAATAAAACAATTCAAGTAAGTTTTGCATCATTTGAGGTTATATACGTTGGGGAAAATGACCTCAGGAAGGTCGTTCCACAAGGATGACGTCCTCAAATCAAAAAGTTCTTAAACAATGATGTATAAATATGGCGAAACGAGTACGAGACGCGTTTTGGTCGAGCCTTTTTTCAACGAACCTGCCGCGAGCCTCTTTCGAATTTTTTCCTTTCCACATAGCAAGTCCAGCCCGCCACGAACCTATTTTATTTTTAAGTGTACACGGTGAGCCGAAGAAGGTAGACCATATTTGACGACGAAGAACAGATGGCGGCTTTATTTGTTATGTGCAGTAATGCTTTATTACTATCAAGATGGTAGGTGGCCAATATTTTCTTTGTCGACTTAAAAAAATACCTTTAAATACTTACAAAGATATGCATTAAATACCTCAAAATACTCATAAATACCCCAAAAAAAATTCGAAAAAATAAAAAAATTTTATATAAATTGCCAAAAAATACCCTTCATTGGCACAATAAAATACCCCAGTGGTCTACCCCTCGGATCCCACACATTAGAAAATAATGAACATGGCGATATTTATGCCTTCTTTGGACCACTCTGTATTCTATAAAAAGTGGTCGGTCTCGCTGCAAATAGAACTACTTTACGAGCAGTGGCGGCTCGTGACCTTATGAAATTTTATTGATTGTGTAACGCCCAACAATTACTTTCTACGCGTTTTAAATATAGAAAGAAAAGAAGTAATAAGAAAATGCGTTAGGTAAAACATATTTTTATTTATTTTTTAATTTTACACAAGGAAATACAACTTTTGGAAAATAAGAAAGGTTTTCTTCAATAACAGCCTCATTAAAGTTTGGAATACCCCTATAATTTTTTTTTTATATATTTAATTTTTAAACTTTCTAATAAAGTCCCTAGATTTACCCTTTGTGGTCTGCGTTAAATTAATTTCGGGTTTAGGTCTTCCCGCATTCTTCGCTTCAATTTTTTGCTCCAAACTCAAAGAGCTAAAGTTATGTTTTAAATAGTCCACCGTCAAACTATTCATTTTAACTTAATAAATATATAATATTAAAATATTAAAACATACACGCTCGAATTTCTAACTAGATGCACGAACAGACAACGGCGTTGCGCCTTTTCCATGTTATATCGCCATAGCCCCGCTATCCCCCGCTGTCTCCCTCCACCTGTTACTACAGAGCCCGCCTACTTAATCGTACATGCGAGCAAGTCTGGTCATAATCGTCATTAACCTCGATCGAGGCACGGTTGCCGGATCGAGAGCCTATAATATACAGTTTGGTTGGCGGTACGATAAAATATCAAGGGGGTCGGACTTTATACGATAATTGACGGTACGATAAAATATTAGGGTCGGACTTTATACGATAAATTAATATTTTTTTATTCCTTTTCTGGGTGCCCGTGCGCATATGCTCCTGTGGAAGAACAGCCACTGTTTACGGGTCAGCCACAAACCCGTTCCACTAGACGCGATAAAATCCATTTGAGCTCTCGGTAAAAACCGACAGAATTTAAGAGGAAATCGAGTCCGATCTTTGATTGCATAATACGAAATCAAATACCTAAAAAGATATAAAGAAATAAGTACTAAATAAATTTAAAAAGTTATCAAGACCTGAAAAATAAACATGAAAGATTCATAAATCGTCCCGTCAGATTCTAAGGCACTGAGGGAAAAATTAATTCTTAACCAGCCTGTTGAAGGTAACAAGGGTCGCCTGCTGACGAATAATTCATTTACTAGCGCGTTAGGTGTTAATCAGAAGCCAAAACATTATTAAAATTATAAAATATTACGTTATTTTGATAAATGCCTGCAAATAATGTAATTGTTAAGGAAAGTAACTCATTCAACCAATTTACTAGCTTGAAGTCAGCGATCCCCAATATTAGTCAACTAAAAATACAGCTAAATTATCTTACATACTCGTTCCTACCGGGTGGTGCGCCCGAACAGGACACATGGAATTACCCGTGTAAATTTTGAGATTGGCAAATATTCGCCTAGGTAGTGACTTTAAATAAAACTTTTATTAACTTTTTAAAAAGAATACGAAATCATCCAAATTTGAACTTTTTTATACCGTTTTTAAGATATTAGGAAAAGTCTGCGAAAAACAAGCGATTCACGTTGGTTATGAATCGTTGGAGGTTATATTCGTTGGGGGAAACGACCGTGGGAAGGTCGTTCCATAAGGATGAAGTCATCCAGATGTAAGAATTCTTGAATAATCAAGTTCGAGGAGTACTAAGTTTAACCACATAGGAATGGGCGGCAGTGGTTCGTCGTATATTTCTTCTATTCGCTGCTCTGGGCGGAATTAAGGGGGCAAGGTCAGCCGAGCCCTTTCCATGAAAATATCTGTAAAAGAGAGTCAAATCACCAACCTGTCTTCGATGTTCTAGGCTGTCGAGATTCTTCGTCAGCTCGTGGTGTCCAATCAGACGAATGGCCCTCGTTTCGATGGAATCCAGTAGCCGAAGTGTATGTTTGGGTACAGAGCTCCAGACATGAGAGCAGCACCCTAGTAATAGTCGAATCTGGGCTTTGTATAGTGTCAAAAGTTGTTGAAGTGTGTACAACTTTCTGGTTCGGAAGAGTACACCAAATTTTCTGAGAAGCTATCTTGGCAATTGCCACAACGTGGTTATGCTGAGACATATTTCCTCCCAGATTGAAGCCCAGCAAATTAGTAGATGAAGGCAGTGGGATTGCGTGACCGTCCATGACTACATCCGGTTCTGTAATGTTAACCTTTTTAGAGAAAACTGCTGCCTGGGTTTTTTTAGCGTTATATTCTACTTGGTTACTGTCACCCCAATACAAAATTTCTTCCAGGTCTTTGTTGAGGTGTGACACTTCATGCTGTCTGCGAAGATGTGCGTCGGCAGCCGATGTTTGTGTAATGAAAGAGAAAGATGAGATAAGTGTGCTATGGTCAGGAAAACTAAATATCGGATTTTTAGTTTTTACTAGAAGGTCGTTAATGTAGAGTAAGAAGAGAGTGGGAGACAATATGGACCCTTGAGGAACAGCGGCATTGATGGTGAAGGTGTCTGAGAGAAATACCAGTATCACCTTTATAATCATGTTTACACTTGTAAATATTTGACAGCGTTCTTACGTTTTCCAAATAACAAATTTTTCATTAGATTTTTGGTTAGTTATAAATATGTAAAATAAAAAAAATAATCAAAACCCGTCACTCGCCTTAATACTAAATAAAATGAGTTTGACAAAATTTTTAATCATTTATTTGCTGGTGTACTCATAGAAATGTGTCAGATCGGTATTTCCCAGTTTATAATTTATAACTTCAAAAATATATTTTATTAAATAATTCTGACATTACTAGGAAAATACACTTTAAATTGAACAAAGCCTTTTTCTTATTTTAGTCATTAAAGTTTAAAGTGCATATTTGTTTGGTCTAAGATAAATAGGGGAGCTAATATTTAATCATCTTACCATTTACGTGGGATGACGACTGGACGCACCACCCGGTATAAAGTTTCTTGACCCGTATCCAAAAGGCACCATAAAAACATGCATTGGCAAAAAAAAATTTATTTCTTACTTTCTTTCAATTTTTTTCAATGTTCTGTCACGAAATTTTGTTAGCAAACCTCAAATTCGAATTCAGCACCGCAAAACACATATAAATTGTGGAAATCAAAACTACCCCCGCTAGGGCTCTTCTGAGCACAAATTGATTGTATTAAAAAACAAAAAATGACAAGAGAAACCTCCTACTGTAAAATTTGACAAATGTCGCTTACGATGATTTGTCGAAAATCCATGGATATTGTCAATTTTGATATTTATTTATTTCCAAAACTGTAAGTATTTGTACACTTTGATGAGTTGTAATACCGCGTCCACAACGCCAACACAGCAGAAACACAAGAAACTAGCAACTGTTTGGAAACAAGACGGAAACTGGCGTCCACACTGGCGAGGCAAGATGTCAACAAAAGTCTATGTAGTTTTTGTTTTGTTTCGTGTTTTACCAACAAAACAAGAACAAAACAGCAACAAAATGTTGGTCAACAATTTCGAAACAAATCGGACATTTTATCAATTTTTATGTTTCACGGAACAAAACCAAAACTGTATAATTGCAGTGGCGTAGCCATAGGGGGCGATCTGTAAATGCGGGTTTTTAAATACTTAAATGCATTTACACATGCATGGATTTAGTTGTGCAAAGAAAAACTGGCGCACCAGTAAATAAAATTAGCACGTGTAAACATCGACTTGCATAAAAATTTATTTTTGCATGTATAGCCCAAAAAAGCTTGCATCCTTCTGAAATCACTGGCGCCAGTGATGACAAATTCGTACAGAAAATCAAGACTTGCAAGTGTAAAAAAGGGCATTTATACATGCATGGATTTAGTGGCGCCAGTGGTGGCACCATTTCCATTTTCACGCTAGTTAAGGTTTACACTTTGTTGAAAAAACAAAAATAAATGGCACGCCAGTTTCATTTTTAAAGTGTTTTTCACAGTGCGCACTATTTCGAATGAACTTTCCGAAGCCTGTAAAATAGTCGCTGAACTTTTAGTGGAAAAAAAGGTAAAAGAAATACCGAAAAAGAAACGACGAAAAGGCAGATTAAACCATGGATTGATCGTCGACCTGCTATGGCTGCGTCTGCAAAACTTCTAGTAGAACTCGCAGCAGAGGATCCTGCTATCTATAAAAACCATCTTCTACTAACCAACTATATAAACTACAATCAACAAAAATTAGAAGCGCAACCTAAACGAAAAACTGGCGAGCGATCGCTGTGCAAGCACTTGTTTACACTTGCAAGTTTTGATTTTCTGTACGAATTTGTCACCACTGGCGCGAGTGATTTCAGAAAGATGCTGACTTTTGATTTATGCATGCAAGAATAATTTTTATGCAACTCGATGTTTACACTTGCTAATTTTATTTACTGGCGCGCCAGTTTTTATGGGCGCTACTAAATCCATGCATGTGTAAACGCACCTTAAAAAGTGTTTGCGCGTGGGCGACAGCACGCCAATATTTAGTTTGAATTTCGTTTATGTTGCGCTTCTAATATTTGTTGATTGTAGTTTATATAGTATATTATGGCTAAAAGAAAGTGGTCAGCAGAACTGACAATCAAATTTCTTGTAGGGTATGAATCTTATCCGTGTTTATCGGATGTGCACCCAAAGCAGGTCGACGATCAATTCATGGTTTATCTCAGACACGGGATTTTCGTCGATTCTTTTTCTGTATTTCTTTTATCTTAATTTTTTTCCACTAAAAGTTCAGCGACTATTCTACAGGCTTCGGAAAGTTCACTCGATATAGTTCGCACTGCGAAAAACACTTTAGAAATGAAACTGGCGTGGCACTTATTCTTGTTTTCCCAACAAAGTGTAAACCTTTACTAGCATGCAAATAGAACTAGCGCGACCACTGGCGCCACTAAATATATGCATGTGTAAATGCACCTTTAACATGGCAAGGACACCGTATGCATGAGCAGCTAACCATACCAGTCCGTAGAGCCACCAATAATTTTTCTTTTATATTATATGACATTAATACCACCTGACAAGCAAACAAACTTGTTCCTGTGAGGGCGACTAATGACATTATTTTGAGGGGTTTATGAATTAAAAACTATCGATTAAATATTGATATTCAATGGATCACTATCGATAAACTATAGATAGTTCTCAACATCTACCTATCAGTCCTGCTGGGTTTCGTTTTTATTTTTGTTTTACAGTAATAGTTTAACATAACAAATGTTGTAAAAATAATGAAACTTTTGAAGTGTAAATTGTATGCTCTGGGCTCACCTGCTTCTTTGCAGATAACCATAATCTAACAGAAGGGTTTTCTAACCTCTTCATAAATCTTACCTGCTGCGAAAAACTATATAGCGCTAGTCACAATCTCATCGAGGGTAAAAGGTTTTTCGTTGTTGCTCGCATTCCCGGTCATATCTATTAGCAATTGTAAAAAGTCTGATCTCTTACCGTTATTTTTTCTCCTATGTTCCCCTATGTGTTTGCGACTTAAGGCAAAAAATTGTTCCATTATTTATTTTCAGCTAAAAAAATAAACAGAAATATTTTCTAAGAATTTCATATGTAATCGTTGCTATATGCTGAATATAAAATGGCAAATAAGTACGAATGCTGGTGGCGAACGATATAATATGATAATGGTCGCACTCGAATGTTCGGTAAATCCGTCGACTGAATAAAAGCTCTCGGGATTCAACATTTTCTTTAATTCATTCTTGAATATTGATCTGAGAGAATTCGATGAGGAATAAATTATATAATTTAGTGTGACTGGTAGCTCACGAGATTCTGTTTATCTAAAATCATAGTTATGAAAAAAAATCCGGTGTCAAATTTGTCATGACTACAATGACAAAGGTATTGTAAACTACATGTCCCATAATACATTCATAAAACTCTTGGAAAGTGAAACTGTGATTGTGTGAAATGTTATTGAAAATCAGTACTGGGTGGAAGAGAGGCATACATGTTTGTTGGCTGAATGGCAACAATGTTGAAGTCGGGGTAATAAAAATAAATATTAAAACATAACCATACTTATTGATGAAAAGGTAAATCTTTATTTAAATGATCCACTCTTTTACAAATTAATGCGCCATGATTGTTTATAATAAAGACGATTTTTCACTAATAATCACAGAAAAAACAAATCAATAAAACTATATATATATAATCAATCTGTTAGATAGACAAAGTGCCAACGTCATAATGTTTACGAGATTAGTAATTCATTCATCTTTCAAATTTTAATTGGGATTTTGCAAGATATCTTTGCGAAAAATATATCAATCTGGCTATGTTGCAAAAATGACCGAAACAGTTGGAAAAGACTGTTTGCATTCGTTGCGTAGGCCAGAAATGTACATTTTTCTATCTGTAGTTTGTAATATACAAGGTGTTATGGAAATGACGTATTATATTTAAACCGGCAATTCCTGAGATGAAAACAAATTGAATAGAAATAACCATAATTCGCGCTTGTACTTAATAAACGAATTATATCACCTTATGTCAAACAAGAAAAAACACGTCATAGCACTGGGAGAAAGATAAACAAACTTGTGACAGATGTAAATTATGTAAACAAAGCAATATCGAGATAGGTTATGGCCAAAAACGTCAGTGAACTTTGAGCGGTGTTCTCGGTTAAACTCTTTAGAAGGTCAATAACCGGTTGACAGAAGAAGTTTATTTTTCAAGGTACATTTCTAACTTTTACGTTCAGTTCAGTTCGCTGGGAAACAATATCTGATTTATAAACTTGAGCTGACTCGAACGAATCGCCGCGGAGTTTACAAATGGTCAGGTATCTTCTCATTTGTTCAATTCGAACGACACCATCGAATCTGAACTACTTAAATGCCACTTTACCCTTTAGAAAAAAAATGCAAATTTATTTACCTTTTCGGCCTTATTTAAAACTAACTTTATAAAAAACACCAAGTAAATAACCGGACCAAAACCGACACAATAACCTCACAAAACACCAAAACAAAGCCATATAAATTCACATTCGTTTTCGCGTAGGTACGCATCTCATGAACACATCTAAGTTTTTAGTATTTAAAAGTGGTACTGTATAGACAAAAATACGCCCTCATTGTTCTGGGAAATAATATAAATTTCCATACATTTGTATTTGACATCTAAAAATTTTGAAGGTAACTAAACACGTTTGACATATTCGGGTTTACTAGGTCGATCGGTATTTAGCTATTTGTGCTGAAAATACAGCGGTGCCACTTTCGATGTTTTATAAGATTATATTCATAAATTGCGGAATTGCCTTCTATAATCCTTCCCTTTATAATTATAGTCTCGGAAATGGCAACCGCGCTAGTTAGACGAGACTATTTATTTTAAAGGGATGGAAGGAAGGGTCTATCAACATAATTATTTCATCATTCTTCTTCAGTAAAGGATTAATAAATTTGATTAGCCCATTAGAAATTAGCGTTTTTATTATTTCTGAATTTCTATTACGAAATAATTTGTATCCTATACGGTGTGCGGTACGGTACTAATAACAATTAATTATGCGTTAGTATTTAGTGCTTTTGTGTAATCTAATAATAGGTGAATATCTTCAAAAAAAACTGATTTGAAATTCGTGGGTGTCTGTGTTTTTCTTTAAGTGATTTAGTGTAATTTGTTCTATGTGTTTTTTTCCCTCGACGATATGCCGGTTATATTCTGAGATTGGAAAGAAGAGGCCGAATGGGGTTTAGTGTATATAAGCTTATTATGCAGTCTCCCACACTATCATTAGGGCACGTGATGAGCATAAAGCTTTTCCCATAGAAAAAAGAACTGAAGGTGTCTGCGTCCTGGATTCCTTACAGCGTCCTGGATTTACTTTCTAAGTAAGCTAAATATTTATTTTTATAAGGAACTAAAGTTTTACATTTTTACACAATTTGGCAACATTGTGCGTAACAGATGTTTGTGATACACTGCCACATGGTGTTGTGATTCATTACCGCGGAGTCACATGTGAGTAAAAGGGTTTGTTACCCCACTTTTAAAACGGTCGATTTGAAAAAAAAATATGTAGCGCTTCTCTAGGACACCCAAGGAGTACACCTTGTATTTGCTACAGGGTGATTTTTAAAATCATCGCTTCTTAGACATCCCTCGTATTATCCTTACGCGTTAGAAATAAAAAAAACTAATCTTGTTACAAATTTTTACGTAGCTAGTTTTTCTCTAAAAAGTTAATTTTTTTTATATATTAACAAAATTTAAAAATTTTAACTGGGACACCCTATATATTATGTTTTTAATTAATTAAGCATACTTTGGGCTTTATAAATTATATTTATATTCAAAAAGAACCTAAAAATGCGACATTTCAAATAATTTACATTACTTATAACAGTAGTTCAAAGAAATACTCCATTTCTCGAAGAGACCTGATTTTAATAATAAAGAATTAAAGAATCACAAAGTTGATTAACACCGAACTACCACTGAATCCTTTACCCCAGCGGTTCTCAAACTTTTTGGGTGACGGAACCCTTTTGGGAAGCAAAATACTTGACGGAACCCTACAATAAAACAATAGTTTTTAAAAGTGTATTCTTTATTAATAAGCATAATAAAAGTACAATGTAACAGTTACTAATTATTACTTACTTTACCACATGGCAAGTACAATAATAGAAGATATTAAAAAAGAAAAAATCTAACTAATGGGAGGTATGAAACTGTTTTTTATTTTTCATCAATTGGTTGATATCAGGTTTGATAGAAGACAGTTGAAGTCTCATATCAGGTTCGGCGTCCAGTCTATTGCGATATTTTGTTTTCGTGGCTGCATAGGTTGAGAATCCTGTTTCGCACAAATATGTTGTTGGGAACGGGAGAAGAATATTCAGAGCCATTTTGCCAAGCATTGGATATTCATCACGGATTCTGCACCAAAAATCGTTGAGAGGCGTCGTTTTGAACAGTGACTCCATACTTGTGTCTGATGACATTTCTAAAAGAGATTCATATATCTCGTTTGACATACTTTCGGGCTTTTCCAAGTTGGGTTAAAAAGGATTATGAATCCATGAATTCAGTTTCATTTTTGTATTCTGTTCTTCGGGAAAATACTTTTCAAAAGATGCGCGCATCGAACTGAGATATTGGACCAATTCTTCAAACACATCATCTTGAAACATTTCTGAGTCGTTATCGCTAACAAACTCACTGAGTGACGTAAAGCTTTCTATTTCTTTCTTACCAACGCAAATAATCCAAAAATCTAATTTTCTTTTGAATGCAGTTATTTTGTTATAGGCCTGAAACACTGTTGTCTGTTTACCTTGCAATGATAAATTCAATTCGTTCAGTTTTTGAAAGATATCCGCCATAAAAGACAATCGGAACAACCAAGTTTTATCATACAAACGGTCCTTCAAATTAAAAGAAGTATCTGCTGAAAGAAACATTTGTAACTCGGCTCTAAGTTCAAATAGCCTTGTTAAAGTTTTACCCCGAGACAGCCATCGCACTTCTGTATGGAGCAGCAGTGTTTTATGTTTGCTGCCATAATCTTCACACAATAATGAGAACAATCGGGATTGTAGTGGTCGTGATTTGATAAAATTAATTATTTTTACCGCTTCATCCATAACTAATTTTAGATTTGACGGCATTTGCTTCATCGCAAGTGCTTGTCTATGCAGAATACAATGGCTGGAACTACAATTAGGCGCTTTATTTTTTATTCGTGACACTGCTCCTGCTGTTTTACCTGTCATCGCCTTGGCCCCATCTGTACAAATGTCAATGCAATTGTTCCAACTGAGATTATTTTCTTCAAAAAATATATTTATTTTATTAAAAATTTCTTCCCCGGTAGTGTTTGTGAGCAGCGGTGAACACATAAGCATGTCTTCTTCAAAAGAACTTTCATATGGATATCTCACGATAACCAGCAAGATAGCCAAACCAGCGACATCAGTTGACTCGTCCATTTGCAAGGCGAATCGTGTTTTTTGTAGACGTGTAACTAGTTCTTGTTTGACGTAGCTTGCCAGATCATGGATTCGCCGTGAAACAGTATCGTTTGATAGCGGCACAGTAGAAAGATGCTTTGCGGATTTTTCATCGAGCATACATTTTGTTATGTCTAATACACATGGCTTTATTAAATTCTCAGCGATAGTGTGCGCTTCACCTGCTTGTGCAATGCGATAGCTAACTAAATATGATGCCTCCGTGGCCTTTTCGTTGATAGTTTTTGTTACATGCATCATATTTTTTTTGACTTTCCAATAACTGATCTTTTTTACGAACAAAAAATTCTTTATTCATGTCTTTAGACTCGGGGTGTACAGTTTGTAAATGTCGGCGCAATTTGGCAGGTGCCATGGAACTATTAGGAAGCAGTTTGCTACATAGCATGCAGAGAGGTGAGCCCTTGGAATCAACAAATCCGAAACTGATATATGATTCATCATACTTCCTTTTTTTCGTCTTTGAAACCGTCGCGCTTGAGGTCGTGGCATCATCGTCTGGATCGGTGATTGCTATATTCTCCGCGCGTACTGCTTTTGAACATTCAGCGTCATTAGAAGATGTTGTTGCAACACGTTTAACACCTTTAAGCCAACGTTCCATTCTTCTTTATTTATAATGTTACACGTCAGGCTGGTGGGGTCTAAATAATGCACAATCGTTACTGCGTATAAGAGACTAAGTTTAGTACAATGAAGAAATGTATAAAACTGAGATAACAGAATACAGCAGGCAGTAGAACAATGAACACTAGTTTCTCGCTAGCGAGCTTGTAAGTAGGTAGGTAGGAACTTATCGCTCCGAACGCTAATCGTCAACTGACTGACGAGGCGCGACGCGCGATCGCCGCGTTTATACTTAGTCCTAGAGTCGATCTCGAATATTCTCGAAAATACTCGAGTCGGCGCCTTTGATAAACAAAAAGCAAAAATAAAAAGAGAAATATAAAAATTGCGTTGTAAACAATTCAGAGGCGGCTTTTATCAAAGGGACTGCGCGCTCACAAGTATACAAGTATACATGTTGATACCAAACTTATGAGATATTGTACCAGCTATTGTAACACATGTTTATACAAATACAAATAAATATACCTACGCCGCGGCCGCGGAGTCAAAACGTTCGACCAGAGAGAGGTGTTTTGATTTTTTTTCTAAATTCTTGAGGAACCCCTACAGAGGTATCGCGGAACCCTAGGGTTCCGCGGAACACACTTAGAGTATAGCTGCTTTACCCTATTAAAAATATTTAGGTTAGTCACTTGTTTTTTAAAATATAATGTGTATTACTTGTTTTTAATTTTAATTGCGATCCTTTGTACGTTAGGTAAGAAAAATTGGGAAGTTTTCCTTTGAAATTGTATAATATAAGTTCTAAGTCGGATCATATGTTACCAAATTGAGGATATAATCTTGACGAAACGACATTGTGACTAAGATAATTTTGTTTTGGAACCGCTGATTTCGCCCAGTAACATTTAGCCGAATACAGTGAACCAGTGGAATGTTCGGTGCGATCAAGTATAGCGATGGTATTGTTAAGTTAACATCTTGCTGTTGAAAATGCGATAACATCCTTTAATGATTTAATCCGATATCGGACTGCATAAAACAAACCGACTATATGATAGATCTGTCAAGTTTTGCCCGTTGACCAATAAATTGACCATGGCCTACTGTTATAAATATCGTAAATTATTAAAAATATGGCATTTAATTTATTTTCGAATTTTATAAATAAAAACATATTTGAAATTCCAAAGTTTCACTTCCGGCTCCACTTCTCAAATCGGAGAGTGAGTAAATGTGAAAAATATGTTTAAATACGTTTCTCGCCATTATCTCAACAAAATATCATGAAAATGTTTGTCAATATTTTCGAGATATTGCCTTGTGAAAGTTTTAAATAAAAGTCATCCTGTACAGAAGACAATATCGGTCGATACCAAATACCTTCAATAAGTTTTACAATATATAAGAAGAAAAATGGTTTCATCTGACTTAATAAAAACTAGATACTACTTTTCTAGTTCCTATATACAAAGTTTTATTCAATTTAAAGCGAAACTTCCTCGAGCATTGCCCCGAGTCAGGGGCATATGTGTCTTCGAACTTATACTCAGCCAGAAGTTTGTTAGTATTCGAACCAGACCGATTTTTGATTGCATGATAGCCAATCGAAGACCTGAAAAGAAAGAAATAAGTAAATAAATAAAAAGAACCACAGGAAGGCAAATTATTAAGAATGTTACTTATGGACACAAAGAATAAACCTAATGAATTACGTGACTTGAATTTTTTCTTTTATTATCTAGTATACATTTTGTGGTCAGATCCTGAGCCAAAATTAAAACTCAACAAAGGTATATAACAAACAAGAGAATCCTTCCGGCCTGAGCCGTGAGTTAAATGACGTAAAGCATCAACCCTCCGCGAAGGTAAATGTTATGCTAAAATTTATCGAAAGCAATATACCTAGAGCTCGTTTTTTATCGATAAAATTTTTCATCATCACTATGAGTTTTGGTGTGGAAATTTTACGAAATGTCGTTGGCATATTCATTCGAATTAAGTCCAGAGAGGGAAGCTCCAGTGATTTAATGTACGAATAAACAAGCACAAATGAATATTAAGTAAAACTTCTTAAAAAACAAAACTTCCTTATCTTTTTGTTCTTCTGTATGTCAAACGTTAAGACGTTTAGGACATATGTTCGTATGAGGTTTTTTTCAGAAAATGGACCCAAGAATAACCTCCTTAAATATTAGCATGTTATTAAGAAACACCCTGTATATTGGCCAAAAATAGGTACGAAACAAAAATTATCATAAATGATTCAATTTGTTTGTATTAAAGTTATGTAATTTTTGGTCTTTATTGAAGCAAAACAATTAAAATTTTACCTAAATCGAAAAATACATTTTTTCGCCATATGGTTCCCAGTTTAGTGGTGACACTGTATATTATACATAATAAAAAATAGGTATTCAATAAAAATATTATTGCCCCTACGTCGTAAATCCCTCTTATTAACAAAATAACAAAATATAAATTTACGTTTATATATTATTTGGTTGTATTTATATAGAACTGGCTGAAAGAACTTCTGAAAGGTTCCGCCGATAGCTAAATTTCCTGCAGCAAAGGTTTACTCATGATTCATTGTCTGGGTCTCTAGTTTTTGTAAGGAAATGCGAGATCCATATGGTACGCCTACCAACCTTGAAACCCAATTTTTTGAGGATTATGCTATCCTCTAAATATCCTTCAGCAGCTGTGGTACTCTTCCGTCGACCATGGCGCTTCAGCATAGTCATACTTGCTCCAGCTTCTGCTAAAATAGTTGCCGACGTTTGACGGAAACAATGACCAGTGTACTTTTCGGGGTTGTTCCAATCCAAATATTTTGGATTGGGGAATTTTCCCTAATGTGTTTTTCCAACAGGTTGTACAGTATAGCGGCCTTGTCTGTACAGCATTTCCTGACATCTATGCACTTCAAAAATTAATTGCTCATATTCTTTGTCGTATGAGTCTCTGGATTTTCTCAGTATAACAGGGTTAGCGTTGCCTTTTCAGCATTCTTTTTCAATTTCGTGGGGAATTTCAAAAGATTGTTCCATTTTTGATTTTTGACTTTGACACATTAAACATTTAAACACTTATCTCCCTAGCAACAAAAACGCAGGCTATAATAATGTCAAGGTAATGTCGCAGGTAAAAATAATAAATTGGTAAATCAAATTAAATTTAAAAAAAAAATTATTATTTAAAACGAACTGGTATGACATAAAAGTTTGCATGCGCCACGGGTACTAATAGATATATACCCTAGGGCAACTTACGAACCCTCGGGCCAGATGCCCTCGTCTTTGTAAGACTGTCGCCATCAGGACATAATCATCTGCTTAGTACCCTTGATACATAAATAACTATTCTAAGCCTTGTTTAATAATACTATTATTAAATAATATACGGAAGTAGTTTGTAAAATATTACAATCTTGCGATGTAGTTTGCTTTTTAATTTTTGCATCCTCCTAATATTACAATTCAAATATTTAATGCTGTATTTAATTTATTTAAAAGTCATTTCTAAGTAATTAATATTTTATTGTAATAGTCCGGCAGCCCGTTACCAAAATATCCTGTTATCACGCCTTCATCTGGGCAATCACTAATCGCTAGATTATGAAAAAATAAAAAAGTTTTACTTGAGCGAAACAGTTCGGCAACGCTGCGCTTACCCGTCAGAGTGATTTCAGTCCGTAAGGAAGCAGATCGTCTTTTTGTTAATACGCCTTGTCCGTTCTTGATGAAATCATATTAAAAATATTTAAATAACGTGAATTCATCGACAACGGATGTAAAAAAGGGGTATAAAAAAGTTATAGCGCCCGGGTCAATTTATTTTTTAAATTGTTGATAACACTCTAAAAAATAGTAAATCGAGTCGAGCGGACATTTTCGTGTTGCGTAGCTACAGGGAGTGCAGCGTAGTCGGATCTCGCATCTGTATATTTCATGCTCGCGATACACGGCGCGCGCATAGGACGGCTTGCTGTGTGGCTTTGTTGTCTATACAACTCAGCAAAAAATACGTGTGTAAAAATATCAGTTCATATTTTTCCACCATTTTCCGAGCCACAATTCACGATTTCTGCTTGAAAACGGGCGAGGCGCGATAACTAGAACAGCATTAAAAAAAAATGACATACCAAAGATCCAACACTTCGGTTGCGCGTCGATGAAAATGTCCGTTTTCATTTTTTTTTCCGGTCACGAATAACGAAATATAACATCCGACAAGTAAAACGTGTTAAGTTTAACTCTCCGCTGTAAACAAATTTCGATTTTTCTCCGACCAAAATTATTCACCGCACGGAAAATGTCAGTTACTATTTTCATCTCCTCAAAAACATCATTCTCAGTCAAAAAATAAAAAGAACGGGACGAGGCGCGATAACTACTACGACCACTTCTTTTTTATGTAAAGATGATTCTCAATGATTTCGCAACGTTGCCAATGTCCGTTTTTGTTAATTTCCTTCTCAAGTCCTTATTAAATCACCAAAAAACTCGAAAAATTTAGGTCGTGATCAGTCTGAAATCCTAGTAACGGGCTGCCGTAATATAATATTTTTCGAGTTCGCGAATCAAGCCATAGTTTTTTCTATATGAATTTTACAGCCTTCTTTATCTTCCCAAAACCTTAAACTTATTGTTTTTAAATTATCTACTCGAGAGATCTGAAGCGAGGAGCAAACCAAAAAAAAAAACACTTCGCAGAGTTAATTCAAAGAAGCACGTAATGTAAACAAAGAAAATAACGTTCAATTTAAATACTTTGTATACACGCAGTTTGAATCGGCAGTGGAAACGACCTAATTAGGGGTTCCTTTCGAAAATACACATATCTATTTAATTAGCATGTTGTAGCGCTGTTATACAAAAAAGTATTACCCTCCTTATGTAGACAAAGACTTAATTCATTTGAAATATTTTTAAAAAATAAACAAACGGGACAATTCACGTGAGTCATCCCGCTGCGGTTCTTTGTATGTTTGGTATTACTAATTTTATCTAAATATTACCTTATTAAATACCATTAAAATTTCGGTGAGGATTGATGTTTGAAACAAAATAATAATAAGAAATGCCTTTTATTAGAACAAACAAAATTAACATACAAAATAAAAATATAAATAAGTACATATAGTTAATATGAAGTCGATCCGAGACGCAGTCTAGCCAAATGCTACTGTACAGAACCCCGGAAACAGTCAACAACAAACCAGAACGTTTGGAGGTTAAATAGCCTTCTGAATTTAGTCTCTCTGGCAGGATATGTGATCCTGTTAGACAATTGTCTATAATACCTGTCCATAAGTATCCGAATGAATGGTTATATGGTGCATGAGTGTTTCCCATGCTCCATCATAATAAATGAGTATTATATAGTCGTTGCAGCGAACCCTCGCGTCAGGTATGTCAAGTGCCCCGTGACATTAATAACTTGCCTGCTTATTTCTGGTTATTTATTTTGCCTAGGTTTGTATGACATTTTAGGACCTTCCAGGACCGTACTACAATAGTACGTACGTTTATTTTAAAAATGAAATGAGTCTATTTATATTTTTAAATACATTTTTTATTATTTATTATAGGAAATAAAATACAAAACACATTGTATTTTTTTGTTATTTATTTACTCAAATATATAATATAAAGTCATTATCTATAATTACATGTCTAGTAGGTACCTCTATATTCACCAAAAAGATTGGAATTACGTATCTAGATTGATGTCCATCTTTACCTACTGTAAACTTTATACAGTGTGTCTACACATGGTCTTAACTATGCCTGTAAAAAATTATATCTTCAATTTTTCGAAAAGGTCATCCTTGGTCATTTCTTTTCCCTGTTTTAAAATACAAATCACTTGGAAAAATTTCCATATTTTTGTACCGGATGCACAAAAAAACATTTCTGAAAATAGCTATGGACCTTTTCTAAAGAAAGGTTATTGTATTAAAAACTTACGGTTTGCTTAAAGCTTGTTCACTCTTGTTAACTCTATTTTAACTTTAATGTTCAATAGTAACTTATAAGTATATAGTATCATAACAAGCAAATTCTATATGCACCCTTCTTCTGTATACGTACGCCACGTATACTGCAAATACGTAGGTTCCGTAAGTCATATATGCAAAAAACTAATGAAATGGGTATTTCGGCCTTCCCCATGCCAAGAAAACTGAAGTTTCAACGTCCACTTTAATAAACAATATATTTAGTATTCTCTGCAAATCTCTAAAAATAATAAACTTAGATAAACATATTATTACACACTACATGATCAATAATTGCACTTGAATTCTGACCAAAACTATTAAAAATATCATGCAGATAATTCCTACTTTCCCTGCTGACCAAACTGTCTACATTCAAGTCGCCGCACCTTAGTTTTCCTAACGGTGGCATCAGCTGAGGTAGAAGGCAGACAATATTATTTTCGTCTAAAAATAGATAAATAAAATATTAACCTATACATTTTTCGTTACGTGACTCGTACTTACTGTGGTTTACCAGATACACAAACAACTCAATATGTAGTTAATCAAAGTTTAAAAAAAAAATAAACTATACTAAAACGACGGAAATACACTTTTAAAACTTATTAGCACCAATCAAGCTGGAAAAATATAAAAACACAACACGCTGAATGCGGTTCGTATAAAACTGGGGTATTTGATTAAGTCCCCAAACAGCTGATCGATGACATATTGCTGATGTCAACTGTCGAAAAAGCTTGAGGGTTCGCTGCAAAGACTATACTAAATTGTATGCTAATTGAATATTCCATTTCGAGTCTCATCTGTAAATACCTTCGGAACCAATCTGAGCCTTCGACTTTACTTCTGTATGTACTAACTTTTGAACTTTTGTATATATTGTGAAGTATTTCGTCCTTAAGAGGACTCCATATGATATAATTCGATGTTAGCTCCACTTTCCGTGTTATATTTGCTGAATACTTAAGGTAAGATCTTAACGTGTTTGCATTTCTCGCCCATTCTTGGCATTTTGAAGTAGATCAGCAAATTTCTATTAAAAATACCGCAAAAAAATGGCTTGTGAACAAATTCTCGCACTACACTAGTACACAAGACGAAATTGTACCTTTACCTAAACAGGCGTGGTTACCATGTTTGACTCAGATTGCCGCGTCAAATATAAAACCAAATAAAAAAATTGTTTTTATTTTGTCGGCACAGAAAGGAAAATAACACATAAAAATACACAGAGGAAATTCAAATATAAACTTCCATTGAATGAGCGAAACCACCAATGTCTCGCATCGGCATGGCACGTTGTAGCTGTAAAATACATCTTTATATTTTTTTTTCACCCTTTCTGTAAAATGTCATTCTAAAACACTCGTTAAAAAGTTTCAACGCGATGTGGTTTGAAGCGTTTTCTGCTCATATGTACCTATAAGGGGCAACCGAGTGCAAACATACTAAGTGTATAGTTGATATTTTATTC
Organism: Barypeithes pellucidus; assembly: GCA_963991005.1. Classification (NCBI taxonomy): domain Eukaryota; kingdom Metazoa; phylum Arthropoda; class Insecta; order Coleoptera; family Curculionidae; genus Barypeithes; species Barypeithes pellucidus. The sequence continues at coordinate 42,072,068 of OZ022559.1, forward strand.
TCTGATCGAATTCCAATACAAATTTAAAAAATCCTCTCTTAATGTGGTGTGTAGCATAAAATACTTGGACCGATGCCGCCCTGGCGGCTGTATTTGTGATATTTCTACAGGTGAATTTACGCATGCATGGATTTAGTGGCGCCAATAAAAACTGACGCACCAGTAAATAAAATTATCAAGTGTTAACATGCATAAAAAATTCTTTGCCTGCATAGACCAAAAAAGTTTGCATCCTTCTGAAATCACTGACGCCAGTGATGACAAATTCGTACAGAAAATCAAGACTTGCAAGTGTACAAAAGAGCATTTACACATGCATGAATTTAGTGGCGCCAGTAGTCGCACCATTTCTATTTGCACGCCAGTAAAGGTTTATATTTAGGTTGAGAAAATTTTTTCAGTGTTTTTCACAGTGCGCACTATTTTGAGTGAATTTTCCGATGCCTGTAAAATAGTAGCTGAACTTTTAGTGGAAAAAAAGATAAAAGAAATACCGGAAAAGAAACGACGAAAAGACCGTGTCTGGATTAATCCATGGATTGATCGTCGACCTGCTTTGGGTGCTTCTGCAAAACTTCTAGTAGACCTCGCAGCAGAGGATCCTGCAAGCTATAAAAACCATCTTCTACTATATAAACTACAATCAACAAAAATTAGAAGCACAACCTTAACGAATTTATCACTACTGGCGTGCAAATAGAACTAGCGCCACCACTGGCGCCACTAACTCCATGCCTGTGTAAATGCACCTTCCAAACATTTAAAATATCTGACCTGTAAAGTAGATGAGTGGAGTTTGTTATTTTTATTAATTTTTTTTTAAATATAATTCTATATATAAGATAATAAAATATCAACATATTTAATTGGTTTTGTTCGGGTTTATTTACAAATACATTACAATATTAAATTAAATAAATAAATAGATAATGCTTTCATATTACAAATCATTTGAAAAAATTACAAGCGAAAAATAAATCACAAAACAATGTTTTTTGTAAAAAATGAGTTCGTGAATGTATTTGCTGCAGCATGGCGCATTCTACCTCCTTGGTTTGTAGCAGTATAGGATACCAAGAGCCTATTATACACGACTTCGAAACTTAGGGTACGAGCGAAGCGAGTGCCGTGCTTCGAAAGAGTGTGTAATAGGCTTACCACTGAAGTTGTGTGCTATACTTTTCTTCTACGTCTTCATATTTACTTTTATGTTATAATATCAGAATATGCTAATAAAACATTTTGAGTCGGTACTCACATGGTTATCAATCAGTACACCAGTCAATACATTTTTGATACACTTTCATACCGCTCCCTGGATTTTTCTAGTAATAATTTGCTGCGGAACCAGCTTGTAATGTAATTTCCCTCAATCTGAATATCGTAGTCACTCATACTTTACTAATATACCCAAAAATAAAATCCAAATAAAAAATGTTAACGTTTAAATTTTTCTGACATTTACGTTGTCAAGGCTTCAAGGATGTCACAGTCAACTTTGCATAAAATCTAATATTGGAAACATTGACGGTTTTGACATATCACGGGTAATGTGATTTGTGGAACTATTACGTACGTAATATACGTAATACGTAAAAGTAGACAGTGCGTAAGTAGGTTCTTACTAAAATAGAAGTAAACATTAGCAATGCACCCCATGTGATTTTATGAAGATGGCATAAGGTAGTTTTTTTCGCTTATTAGTTCAAATCGCCATATATGAAAAATATTTTTCTGCAATTTATTTTCATCGGGATTTGCGGGATTTAATATTTTAAGTAATTTCCATATCCCCCTGCAGAAGAATTTGTCAAAGAAAAAATTATGCAGGGATTCATCCGTTGAGAGAGCAAAGTCCTTTGCAATTCTAAACTTCCGATGAGAAATTGGCAAATACAAGTTTATTTTCTGGAATATAAATATATACAATCCCTTTTTCCATATTCACAACTACCAAGTTGTGATTCAGAAACAATTTTTTATTGCTATAGGTTCGTTACTGACTGTATTTTCCTTTTGTTACGTTTTCTTTCATTTTCTTTGCCTTTTATTAACTGTACTAAAATAAACGATATGGAATTTGTAAACGACGGAAGCTCGTGCAGGAGGGGAAAAAAATAAACATTTCAATAGGCCTTGTTAATGAACCAATAAAAATGTACTTACAGTTGTAACAATATTTATTAATTTAAATATGCAGAAGCTTTAAAGGAAAGCAATTATTCCGACAAAATTATTCAGTTAGAAAGTTCGAATTGAAAGTAAAATTTAATTTATTAATAATTCCTTAGGGAACTTAATTTTCGTTAAAAGTTTATAAATGATGATTTATTACTTGAACCAAATTTCAAAGAAGCGCAGAGATAAAAAATTTGATTGTGAGAAGCTTAACATTTTTGTTTCGGTTTTCCGTGATGAGAACAAACGAGTTCGAAACCGGTGCTAAGGTAATCTGGTGGTGATATCCTACCAATAGAGACTTCCTCTTCCTGGTAGTCCCATTCAATTTGAATTGGTATTTTGATATCTGTTTTAGACAAGATACGGCAAAAGTTTATGCTCGGAAATTCAGCATTCGACAGAGCCCATGGCCAGGCCATGCTGTTAAGCATTATTTCTTTATTCCTAATATACTGGGTGACCGGTAAGTACCCCATAATCTCTCGGGGCATACAGAGGAGCGCAAAATAAACCTAATGGGCTTGTTACCGATAATTTTGTTTCGTAATTTTTCTTATGGGATTCAATAGAATTCGATCATCTAAATAAGCTTATAAAATTTCAGCTTGGTTTATCCAAGCCTCAGATATTCTATGTTAAAAGCCATATTAGAGTCGGCAATAAAAATTTCCGGCGCAATGGCAATTGAAACTGCGCATGCGCAGTAGACCGTTCTCGATCAGGTGGCGCATTGCCAACAGTCAGAACAGCATTTGTTAGTCTCGAAATCCCTAAAATACCCGCAGAATTAGAGATGGGCAAACATTGTTCGTTTTGATTAGCAGTTAAAGCAGCTACTGCTACTTACAAATGGCAGTTCAAAAAAGTTGCTACGAATTAGCAGTATATATGATTAATAAAGAATGTGCTGAATTACCTGTTCATAGGTGCTTCGACCAACTAATAAACATTTGAAAATAACAGAATAACTCATCTCTACCCAGACATGCACCGGCAATGACAATGGCGCTTGCCTCATTTCAGGCAATGCGAGATAGCTGATCGAGAACGGTGTATTGCGAATAAATCCGGGCAATTATAATTGCCATTGCCGGCGCAAGAGACAAAAATTGCCGTCTCTAATACGGCTTTAAAGATTGGGTTTCAGTACAAAGCTCCTCGCGATTCATGTCGTCATATCCTATGTACACGCGCGGGTCGCTGTCCGCGAAGTTGTAAGTTTGGTGTAGTCTATTAGTAGTCAGTTCGTTACAATCCGTTTGAAATCTTTGGTTTCCAATTTACATTATTATTACTTAAACTATTTATGGCTAGGTATACCTAAATAAAGTTTTCAATTTTTTTTTCATCAATAAAATTGTTCTCTTCTGTATTTCTTCTGGAATCTCTATATTTTCTACTATCAGAATCTGAATCTGACTTCTCACCGCATTCCTTCGGAACCCTTTGGTTAAGAGAACATTCCCTCTTTTTTCCACTTTTGACAATGGCAAATCTTTACTTGTAAACTGGACTGCTGCGAACTTCACCCTTAAATAACACTTGAACACCGAACAAACCCATATCTTTAAATATTTTTATCCCATTTTCCAGCTCGACGTCATCATTCTCAATAAAAATTTCAGAACTTCCAGGAAGTAACGAGTTGTTAATCAAAGAGTGCTGTTCTTTCTTTTGTAAAAACCATGACGATAGTTTCGATCTGTGGGTCTTAACTCTATTTTTTTGACAATCAGAAGACCTTGGTACTACTTTTGACTTAAGTCTGATTGTTCCGTTTTTTTTATGCATGTATATGTATATAATTTTCTATGTCTTCTTGTATCTAAAATAAATATATATACAACGTGTCAAAGATAAGGAGGGCCAGTAGAGGGATCTCGGAAACCGTAAGAGATAGGAAGTCGGTTAAATGGAGGTAAAGTTGCGCATTTACGTGCCTAATAATATGCCGTTTAGAAAGTTTTCATATTCCAAGTAGTTCCGGAGATATCCGGGAAAAACCGAAATCCTGAAAAATCTTTTTATTGTTTTCCTGGGTTTTTTTGATATTCTAAAGTAAATTGCACTTTTACATTGCCACTTTTTCCGCTCTATCTAACAGCGTTAATTGTTTTGTAATCCGACGAGTCGTCTTCGAAGGGCCATTATCAACTTTCTGTTTTAAAATACGGTCCTGTTTTCCTGATATTGGAATGGAGCTTTGGAGCTTTTTCTCCCGAATGCAACGATGTATGACACTTTGTGGTTTAATGACGTTTCGAGGGTTTTTTGAACAATTTTGGGATACGGTCCTGTATTTCTCCTAATTCTTTAAATAATATCTCATAAGTAAGCTCTACATTTTTTACTTATGTTGGACTAGTTCAATAAATTACAAATAATTTAATAATAAACCACAAATAAGTGTTCCGGGATCCCTGTACAGGCCCTCCTTATCTTGGACTCGTATATATCATATATTTTGTAGTCTGCTTTCTGCACGTTGGCATATTTAAACTTGCGTTAAAGCATCGGTTTTTCTAGTATTTACTATAAATTATTGGCCAAATTTAGCAATATGGGGGTGGTCCTAAAAACCGCCGGCTTCTTCTACGGGGGCTTTTTTCCCAACTTGGCCCACCTGTCAATTAAATCCTGTATCCGCGCCTGCATCGCACGCTTATAACCCGTTTTTCTAGGGCATTTCTGGGAGTGATAAGGCACTCAGAAACCACACAATATTTATTACAATCTTTACTTTCCTTACTACATTTTAATCTAGCAAGAAGATAAAAAGATACAATTTAACCATCAAACGACGTTTCCATACAGAAACGAGCGCTATACGCTTCTCTTTTTTTTTGGACAGCCGAGGAGAATCTGCTTACAGACACCTTACAGACGTGGCTGTAAGGTAGTGGCGGGATGGTAATTTTCGGAGGAAAATTACCGACCGACTATACTCCCCGTGTGATTCAGGTATGAGAAACCTTTAACTCCTTTTCACTCGACGCATTATTTTTGTTTATCATACGTATAATTTGTAGGATAAGCCTTGAGGCGTTGCTATATTTTTTGGTGCCAGCTCAAGTATCTTTCTCATTTGAAATTAATCAAATGAGCAAAATATACGAGATCCGTAACATATTGATTGTAGTAGGGTAGGCGGTATATTTTTACAATAGTCATATAGTGTTTGTGTGTCAGTGTTTTATATGCAGAACAAGTTCTTAAATAATTTTGAGTGTAGATTTAGTGAATGATCCAGTCTTTAGGTAGTTTATATTTGTGATGTGGCTGTATGTGTGATAAGTCTATCTTCTCGTTATTGGTTAGATTCGCCTTGGTGTGACATTTAGTGATTAGTTTGTCGGGAAACTCCGAAATTGTGCCAATTTGGAGATCTCGGTGGATGATGTAATTTCTAGTATATCTAGGTATCAGTATTATTTTAAGTTTCTCTTTTGTTGAGCATCCGGTATATGGCGCAAGTTGTGCGTTGACTTTCCTGAGTATGTTGGCTGTATTTACTTTCGCGGCGAGGGAACTGCTTCCAAATCTCAACTGTCTTCCGACCAGCATATAGGATGTGACGTCACGCGAAGCTCCTTCCCGTTAAATTTGGAAATTGCCTTAAAAAGTGTTCTACTTTCGATTTCTAAAATAAGAAAAAAATGCTGAACGGGCCCATTTGTTATACAAAAAATTCTAAAGCGGAAATACAGTCCCAAAAGGGTACCCAGCGATTTACTTCTTTGCCTCTAACTTTTGAACCGACCGGTATAATTTAATGAAATTTTAATATTTTATAGAAACCATGAAGAGTCATCAAACGATACTACAGTAAATGTTTTACATTGTCAGGGAAGTAAGGAACGGACGTGCCACTAAAGTCTTTGGGGCAAAATTTTCACTGGTGTTATTTGACAACTGATTATTCAAATATTTTGGCCATTCCTCTTTAAAAAAAGGCTTCGATATAAATTGGTTTTTATGCGAAACACTCAAAAGTTCCAATCACGTCGAAATTTTCATTCATCGGTAATTTTTTAGAATTTAGAATTATTTATTTTTAAGAATTACTTGAAAAACTTTAGATTTTTAAAACACCATAATGCAAAATTTCGTTTTTACCTGTTTTTGTTTAGCATTAGTAACTTATGAGTGTTTCGCATAAAAACCGATTTATCTCGAAGCCGCCAGTTTTACCGCACTAAATTAAAAGCCTCTTTTTTAAAGAGGAATGAAGTATTTAAGAAATCAGTTTTCAGCTTTTGCCTGACGATGTAAAGCATCTACTGTAGTGTGGTTTAATGACTCTTTATGGCTTCTATAAAATATTAAACTTTGATTAAATTATACCAGTGGAGCCAAAAAGTAAATTGCTGGTTATTCCTTTGGGGCACTTAAGGAGTTTTTTTTCTATGACAAATTAGGTTTTTTTTTGACCTCCTTTGTATGCTCTCGAGAGATAATGAGGTACTTACTGGACACCCTGCCTAAGCCATATTATATCTCTACCCCCTGAAAAGCAACTGGACTAATGCGTTCTTAAGATAAGCTTGGCATTGAGCACTCCTAAATTTAAGGATCTAACTACGCCTATGGGAACGACGTCCCCGCATAAACATATCGCTTTTATGGTGAAAACTAATAAAATTTTGTCGAGTATACACGGCATCATCTGGCTTATGTCCTTGCTTCCTTTTCAGACAACCACGGTCTATAAAAAGGCTTTTCTAATTAATGCGTTCTTAAGATAAGCTTGGCATTGAGCACTCCTAAATTTAAGGATCTAACTACGCCTATGGGAACGACGTCCCCGCATAAACATATCGCTTTTATGGTGAAAACTAATAAAATTTTGTCGAGTATACACGGCATCATCTGGCTTATGTCCTTGCTTCCTTTTCAGACAACCACGGTCTATAAAAAGGCTTTTCTAATTAATGCGTTCTTAAGATAAGCTTGGCATTGAGCACTCCTAAATTTAAGGATCTAACTACGCCTATGGGAACGACGTCCCCGCATAAACATATCGCTTTTATGGTGAAAACTAATAAAATTTTGTCGAGTATACACGGCATCATCTGGCTTATGTCCTTGCTTCCTTTTCAGACAACCACGGTCTATAAAAAGGCTTTTCTAACCCCTTTATATACCTCACCTGCTATGAAAAACAATATATTGTTAGCCACAATCTCTTCAAAGGTAAAAGGTTTTACCTTGTCACTCGCATTCTCTTTCATATATATTAGCAACTGTAAAAAGTCGGATCTCTTGACATTATTTTTTTTTCTATATTTCGTCGTATGGTTTACGACTTCGGCTAAAGTTGGTTCAATATTTTCTTTTCCAGCAATTTTTTTTTTTATTTTTATAATTAGTCAGTATACACTCAAAAAATTAAGAATGATAATAAAGTGTTTCGTATCATAATTATAAAACGAAACACGGCTGTCCGTTTGGCCGTCTATCACGAATCCCCGAATAAAGTACACAGGAAATATCCACGAAGAAAAAAGCGCACAGTCATATAAACGCACGAGAAATATACGCACGGAGATGAATGCGCACACTTACAAAACCGCACACGGAAAAAATCTCACGTGTATAAAAGCGCATTTGGAAAAAAACGCAAAAACAATGATTAGGAGAGAACACACTTCTCCTACACTAAGTACTTGTGTAATGGATTTAATTAAAAAATCTGTAAATAAAATTCCTATAAATAGCTGTATAAGTATTAATCAAAATCCCTTTTCAAGAATGAATATTAGTGTAAGTACCTATATTATTAAATTGTTATGATTGTTAAAAATTGCATTCCTATTTCCAGTAATTCAGGCACCTAACTTAAATAGCACTTCCATGTTAATGAGGTAATAAAAGTGGTCTTATAAATAGGCTAAACAATTAAAAGTTTATTTAGTCTTCACTATCTTCAACAAGTTAAGTTAGATTTTTTAAATAAACGAAATGGTGTTTTCAACTAGTTAGAAAAGCAAGCGAGTCCTTGTATACGGTGGTTTTGAATATCTACATTTTCGCACAACATTCTCATCTTCTTCATCAGCGATCATCAATATGATTTTCGGAAGTCCAGATCAACTGGAGATCTTCTAGCCTATGTCACCCATATTTGGAACAACGCAATCAAACATCATGGGGAGTCTCGGGTTGTTGCACTGGATATTTCTAAAGCTTTTGATCGTGTTTGGAATGAAGGGCTTTTAAGTAAACTGCGATCCTATGGTATGCCCAGTCGATTCTGTGCATGGTTGTCTAGCTTTCTTAAGGACCGCTCTCTGCAAATGGCGATTGACGGATTTCTCTCAGACACCTTCACCATCAATGCCGGTGTGCCTCAAGGGTCCATATTGTCTCCCACTATCTTCTTACAGGCAGCAGTTTTCTCTAAAAAGGTTAACATTACAGAACCGGAAATAGTCATGGCCGGACACGCAATCCCACTGGCTTCATCTATCAATCTGCTGGGCGTCAATCTGGGAGGAAATATGTCTTGGCATAACCACGTTGTGGCAATCGCCAAGATAGCTTCTCAGAAGCTTGGGGTACTCTTCCGAACCAGAAAGTTGTACACACCTCAACAACTTTTGACACTATACAAAGTCCAGATTCGACCATCACTAGAATACTGCTCTCATGTCTGGAGCTCTGCACCCAAACATACTCTTCGGCTACTGGATTCCATCGAAAGAAGGGCTATTCGTCTGATTGGAGACCACGAGCTGACGAAGAACCTCGACAGTCTAGAACATCGAAGACAGGTTGGGGATTTGACTCTCTTTTACAGATATTTTCATGGAAGGTGCTCTGCTGACCTTGCCCTCTTAATTCCGACCAGAGCGAGGAATAGCCGAAATACACGACGAACCACTGCCGCCCATCCATATGTGGTTAAGCTTAGTACTCCTCGAACTTCATTATTTAAGAATTCTTTCACCTGGACGACTTCATCCTTGTGGAACGACCTTCCCGAGGTCGTTTTTCCCAACGAATATAACCTCCAACGATTCAAAACCAACGTGAATCGCTTTTTGCGCACACGCACCACTCCCAGAGTGCCCTAAAGGATTTATCCTATAGTGCTTGTGTTTGATCATAAAAAAAAACAAATGGGATAGATTCATGGAGGTGCCGTGAAAATCGAAAAACTAATTGTCATTCCTTACTAAAAACGAATAACAAAGACATTGTACAAGAGCCAGGCAGTCATTGTCATGATTCGTACCCCCAAAAAGCAGAAGCAAACATAGCCAGAAGCCGAATGCGAGAAGCTATGACAGCACTGAATGCTACCTCTCGCAATGTTATTGGAGATACATTATCGGGAGTAAGCAATGATGCACTTGCTTATATTGCTAAGCAATCGTTCCTTGCCAGAACTCTTCGAAACCACCGAGCAGAAAAGCATTTGCCGAATCCATCGACGAGCCATTTTGCAATACTTAAGAAGAACAGCAAACCTGCAGTAATTGTCTTATGTTGATCGTTTATATTTTGTTATTGTATTTTTATTATTTTTAAGAAATATAAATATCAAATAAATATACACTTCAAAAGATTTTGCGTTTTTTTACTTAAAATTTTATAATATAAATATATACGAATTTTCAGTGATTATAATAATTAAGTAAATATTTATTAATACCGAATAATAGCAATTTTCCGTTTTTTTCCAAATGCGCTTTTATACACGTGAGGTTTTTTCCGTGTGCGGTTTTGTCCGTATGCGTATTCATCTACGTGCGTACATTTCTCGTGCGTTTATATGATTGTGCGCGTTTTTCTTGGCGGATATTTTGTGTGCGCTTATTTCCTGCGCGCTTTTTTCCTGACACCGTCTATCACCGACGTTTTTCAGAGAAATTATACAACTAGGTAAAAATTTACCTGTGTTGCAGAATACCTTATTAGGATGTGTGATTGATGGTTGTGTTCCCCATAAAAGTTTAGTTTCTAATTTAAATGTTAGTCATCGGCTACACTGCCATCTCCCCAACTTTGTCACACACTCGGATCGACTGAGCAGACGTAGTTTGTATATGAGTGCATGTTAGCGACAGCGGCCCTGCCAGTATGAAACAGACAGCGGCGGGATATAGATGTTTTTGTTCTTATAACCAACACCCAAGCAACTTTGCAGGTGTTTGTTCGGGTCGTTCTGTTGTAATATGTAATTTGACCGGTAGATCCTTCTGGACGCAGCAGCTGCCGTTCACAACGTCAACAAGTTTAATTTCGTCGCGTCGCGTGTAATAAAATCTAATAATCTGATGTATTTACAAAAAACTTATTAGTTCTCTTCCACTACGTGTTGTTCAGTGTTGCCGTGAAAATCTGTGTCCCGTGCATAAAGTGTTCTTATGAAAAAGAATAAACAACCGATTATGTATGTGCTTGGATGTCCCGCTCTTTAGTTATAAGATATATACAAGGAAGTAATTAATTTTTAAAATTTATATGCAATTTCAGTTTTACATTAAGTTTGGCAACATTGCAATTGGGTCTTGGTGAAATATTGTACAGTAGCGCGGATTGACCTGTGAGTAAGAGTGTTTGTTAGCCCACTTTTAAAATGGCCGATTAAAAAAAAATATGGGAAATTGTACACTAAAATCTTTACTATAATAATTGTACTATAATTTTTTTGCCGAGCAGACAAGTTTTCTAGTGTCACCGTATTTAAACAGTGGAAATGAAAACTACGCTACAGAGGACACTTTGGGCTTTGGGCGCCTACTTTTTGTATGATGGAAGAAAACAAAGAAATTTTAGGATTATATTTCTGCCGAAAAAACTCTGAAAGCGAGAGGCAATAAACCTGGGCCTAAGTTTAAAAAGCACTGAGCCACCGTTTTATGGCCACTTGCTTTATGAAGTTTATTTGTAAAATATTTTAACGACTTTTATTTTAGCACAACTAAATAATATGTGATCGATGAAGAGATGATAAAGATTTATCCAATGAATATCTTTGATGGAGATAATGAACAAGTTTGTTGAGATAATAAACATTTATGTATAAATAGGACAACCGGATTTATGAATTGTCTTTATTTATTTATTTTGTAGCACAACGTTTCAACTGGTAAACATATCAAGTCGTCTTTAGATGAATACTATAAGTTACTGTTTCTATTTCTTTATTTGGCACTAAGTTAGGACTAAGTCCTCTTACTTCTATTACATTAATTGTGTATAAACTTATAAATATAACGGGGGTTTTCCACGGAATGGCGTGGTGGGAGGGTGATTACTCTCTGGCTGGTGGCGGTGGGTTGGTTGGTCTTGGATATTTTTTCCTGACTCTCCTGTTGACGTGCCTGAATGCATGTCGTATTTTATGATTTGGGTGAGTTATCATGCTTGCTATGAATTTGATGGATGTTTTGTTCAGATGCTGAGTTAGCGTTTCCATCTTCAGATCTCTATGGATTTGAGTATTCCTCATGAACCAGGGGGCTCCGGCGATAATCCTTAAGGTTTTATTTTGAATGGCTTGCAATTTTGTTCTCCTGGTTTTTGTGAGTTGAATCCAAGTGGGACTGGTATAAGTGAGGGTTGGTCTTATGATTGCCTTGAAGATTGTTACCTTGTTTTTTTATAGATATCCTTCTGTTTTTCAAGAGTGGGCAAAGTTTGCTGATGGTGTAGTTTGTCTTTTTGGTGGCTGTTTTGATTTGGTTTTCTCAATTTAGTTTTCTGTCGAAAACTAGGCCTAGGTAGTTGACTACTGGGAGTCATCTTATGGGTGTTTGTTATAGACAGCTGTTGTGCCTCCGGGGGTCGGGGTTTGGAATTGAACATGATAGTCTGCTTTTTTTCTGGGTTTAATTTGATCCTCCATTTGTCTGTCCAGTTTATTAGTTTATTGAGATGCTTCTGGAGTATATGATAAATTAATAATGGGTCTCTGCTTTCCGCGGTTAGGGTGGTGTCGTCCGCGTATAAAGCGATTTCAGTTTCTGGGTCCTCTAACATGTCCGCGAGATGGATAGTGCGTCATCTATTTTCACCTAGAATGTTCTCTCTTTGATAAATGATATGATTTTGGTTAGATGTGGGGGAAATCCGAATCTGATTAACTTTAGTATAAGCCCTTCGTGCCAAACTTTGTCGAAATCCTTGGATACATCCAACATTGCGGCTCCAAGGCTGGCTTGTTTATTGAATGCCTGGGCTACCATTTCAGCGAGCCTGGCTGTCTGCAGCGTGGTAGAATGGAGTGGGCGAAATCCGCATTGCTCAGGTTGGATATTACGGAGGGTTTCAGCCATTGATTTTAGTTTATTGAGGACGAATGTTGCCGAAATTTTTCCTAGGGCTGGTAGGAGACTGATAGGGCGGTAGTTTTTGGCTTCTGTTGTGGTTGTCCCTTGTTTGTGCATGGCTATAACTACTGGGGGTTTTCCATTTTTGGAAGTAGCATGTCCTTAGGATTCCGTTTATTAGGTTGGTTAGTTCTGTTATCTGCGGCGATAAGGTCGGCTTTTTCTTCTGATGAGGTGGCTGTTTTGTCATTGTTCTGTATGGTGGATATTTGTTGTTTTGGCCCTTTTGTGAGTACTCTAATCCTCCAGAGGGATAGATTTTCAGTTTGAAGTGACTCCAGTTTTTTGCCCTAGCTAGTGTTCTGGAATTCTATCAGTGCTTCCCGGACTTCTTGGGTCGCTTGGTTTGCTAAACGTTCTTGTCTGGGATCCCCTGTTTCTCTGGCTCTAAAAAAGTTTCTGGTTTTTCCTTCTGATGAGCTCTTTTATGTTGTTTGGTAGTTTGGTTGCTTTACGGATGTTTATATCGGCTATGTCGGTTGCTGCGGTTAGGGCGGTTTTGATATCTGAGGTTAGCTTTTCTACTGCTTGATTGCAATAAGTTACTAAACTACGAGAGTATGTATACTACTTAGGGGGGGGGGGGGGGGGGGTGGAAAGTTAGTTTATCATAACCGAGGTGGGTGCAGTCATAGATAACGTACTTAAACTCAGTTTACATTTACTTATCAGGGGGTTCCAAATGTTTCTTATATTTAAAGAAGATTTACTAAAACAATCAGGATTCTGAGTTATGACAGCTGCTTCTTAGAATTTCCTTTTTCGCCATTGTTCTTCTTTGAGTATTATTTTTAACTGTTCCCATTGCTCTGGGGGGCCATGGGAACAAGCGTGGTCTGCCGAATCGGATCTGTTTGCTTCTCCTTTTCGTGTGTGGTTCTGGTGTTCATTGATCCTTGTTTCAAGTGGTCGTAGACTTTCCCCAACATAGTACTGTCCGCACTCACAGGGTATTCTATATACACAATGCCTCGTGTCTTTTTGGTTTTTCATTTTTGTCTTCGTCACGTGGCTTCTTCAGGATTCTTTGGAGATAAATACTATTCAGATGTTGTGTTGTATTGTTGACCTGTCGTTCGAATCTTTTCAGAAATCCGCTTAACATAAGGTATGTTGATGGTGGGTCCAGTTTCAGTGTCATTCCTCGTTCTACGTTTGTGATTTTGATGTTTTTTTAAGGATTGGTCTACTAACCTCGTGGGATATCCATTCATACCAAGGTCCTTTGTGATGTTATTGTTTGAGCACGTCTATCGTAAGACGCTTTCTAGCACAGCTTTTATACATTTTCTCAACTCGCTCCTCGTACGGAAACGTTCATAGTGCTTTATTAGGTATTATTTTCCCAGTTTTATTTGCCTAATAAAGCACTCAATCTTCCTATTAAAAAATTGAAGGGAGAGACCGGAAAGGGTTGCCAAATGGTTTTGATAGCCCAAAAATACCAACGTCCGGTATAACTATGGAACCGGGAGGACAATTATTGAGGCCTTGTCCACACATCTTATATTACTAAAAATAACAAATGATACGAGCGGTATGTAATAATGCAGCGGACATGAGAATCGATTCCTTGTCGCAAGGCGTATTATAAATTCCTTTCAGAAATTGTTCTCAGCTTTCCGAAAAGTCTTCCAGCACGAAGAGTTTCCATTAAAATTGTTTTGCAGTAAATGCATGTCCTCACAAATAAGATCGATCGTTTTTATTACATAACGCTTATTTTTTTTATTACATAAACCTGAATTCTAATAGATACTTATGTTATAAGGATCATAACACGCCGTGTTATTAGACTCGGCTGACGCCTCGTCCAATATACTCACGGCTAGTACCATAATGATTGTTTATGATCCGAATTTCATACAATATTTTATATTCCGACGAATTTTGTGTTTTTTTTTATGAATTTTCAGTTTTCCTCAGTAAACTAATAGCTTGATTTTAATAAAACCAGGTAACTATAGAAATATTTGTTTGTATTGTCATTGTCAGAATTGAATTTTTAATTTAAACGTTTATATAATATAATATGAATAATTTGCCATCAGAAATCGAAAAATTGGCCAATAAAGCAGTTATTGGTTTGTTGCCCGAAAAGTCTAAAGGCATATATGAAAAAACTTATGCCAATTACAAAACTTGGTGTTCCCAGAAAAAGGTTGTCAATATCGTACACGAAAAGGTACTTTTGGCATATTTCAAGGAAGAATTTTTGCGTCTATTTTTCTATAATGAAATCATTATAGTACTCAGTCCTACAAAGTATGTAATTTTGACACTGAAAATGAAATCCATAATAATGTCATTATGACACGTCGGAATATAAAAATATTTAGGATCTGTTCGGGTCTGTTGTTACATACGGCTGAATATTGAAAATATTTAAGATTAAGAATTGATGAGAACTTGAGTTCTCGTTTTATACGAGTATATACCGGGTATACCGAAAATAAGGGGCAATATTTTACCACCATATTCTCCAGTTGAAGATATTTTTTTTTTTAATATTTTCAGAACCGTTCATAATCATAATAATATTTTAAAATTAGGTATAGTGTATCAACTTTGACATTAAAATAGTTTCTGAATTCAAAATTTCTAAATTTTAATCATATAAGTCACGTATCGATGAAATTAATGAAGTATTTTACGTAAACTAGGTAGGTACCCTTAGTTCATCTTGATAGGACTTACAGTTTTGAAGCACATTGATACAGGGGCTATGAATGTTGTAGACCCTCTGTGCCACCCTGGAGGTATTATTCATCTTCAGTGAAAAATACATAAGAAGAAAATACTATAAATAAGTAATAAATTATGAAAAACGGGAAAAAATGTTGAAAGAAAGTGAAAAAAATATTGAGAAAAGAAAAAAAATATATGAAGAGCACTGTTAATTCACCATTTTAGATTTGATTAAATTTTGTTAAAACTTTTCAAAAATGAAGAACCAAAATGGGAAGAATCATATTTCTATATTGGATTTTACTAAATATTTTGTTAATTCTTACCAAAAACTTTTGTTAAAATTTACCTAGTTATAATTTTATTGCAGTTCTTATTAAAAGTTATTCCAGTCACATATAGAGAAATAAATTATGGTTAGTTTAACTATTTTTATAGTAAAGTTAACTAAATTTTTCTTTCCGTGTAACATGATTTTTTTTGTACGCGTAATTTCGCTTAAAAATACTTTATCCAGTTTAATTTATGTGCCAATATAACTAAATAATTCTTTCAATAAGGTTTAAGAATTTCTTAATAAAGAATACTTTAGATTCTAGATCGTAAAAGATAATATAAAAAGTTGCCATCTTGTTCAAGTTATTTTGTTTCTAGACGTGCTACTCAAATATTTTAAATTAAGTTTTTTATGCAAAAAGAAATACAAATATTTTAAATTATGTTTTTTAGGCAAGAACAAAAAAAAATTTTTTAAGACAATCCAGCAGTGGCGTCTTTAAAAGAAACGACACATAAAGAACATAAATTATGAGAAGTAATTAAATGGTTTGCCGTTATTAAAATTGGTTCGCAGCAAAAAATAGCCATTAAATCAGTTGATCAGCATAAAAAGATTTTGCTTGCAATAAATAAAAATCAGGCTGCAGCACTTGTTCTGCAAAAAATGCTACAAACTGTCAAGAATTTAACAGATATCGGTCCGCTTTTATCATCATGTGTTCGCTTAATTAACAGTCGAGCTGCGAAATGATTACTTGGTCAGCAAGATTTTACAATTGGCCAGTAGAAAAAAACATGTCTAGAAGCAGTTTACATCAGAGGTTTGCATATTAAAAGAATGGTTATCAATATGCTTTTGGACGTTTCTTATGAATGCGAATTTGTGAAATGTAGTCATTTTTTTTTGTAGGTATCTTCTTCCATTTTAATTTTATACTTTAGCCTACTACATAGGGCACACGTATCAGACCCTGGAGAAGTAAATCCTATGTTCAATTTGGTTCGAAATATTATTTTAAACATTATTAAACTGCAACGATCAGTAGCTTGTGCACATTGGGAGTTGTACAAATTGCACAGCTTGTTTATATTCAGGTTGGCTGAAAGGTATATTCTTTTGGATTTAGATCAATTATAGTGGCTTCCACGACCTCTTAAATTGCCAATAAAGTCAATAATTTTTTCTTTTTTACTTTGCGTTTTATGAGAGACTCTATCGCCTCCTCTACGATCTTTAAGAACCTCATCGTTATTCATCTTCCTGCATAAAAAGTTAACATGATCTTTACTTATGCCTAATGCTCTGGCAAAAAAATTTAGACACACTCGGACGGGCCTTTTAGATCCCTTTGGACATAAATGATACAAAGTACTAAACTTACGAGGTCTTCGGTTTTCCTTCAAACTTCGTTTTCGCTCTACATGTTCCAGAGATATTTTGTAACTTATTTTAATATCTTGTTCTGACTTGTCCAATGCCCCATAAAGCTTTTGGCGTTGGCTAAAGTGTCAACTAATGATATTTTAGTACATGAAAAACTTTTTCCATTATGCCTGCATGGCCTAACAAATTTCTTAAGATGTGGATCTTTGTCATTGTACCTGCAAAATTAATAAAAGAATGTTACTGGTTTGCAAGGATGTAGATTCTTAATTACATAAGCTTTAAATTCAGTCGAACAAAAATATCTTTACATTTTAAATATTTTTTGATATAACCTAAATAACTTCCTTGCCTTTTATCTTTTTTCAACTGGCGTTTATCCGGTTTCCGTAATTTCTTTCTGGATCCACTATTACCTTCTTTTACAGATATATCAGCATCAACGTAATTCATATTTTAGGACTTCGTATTGTCAAGTACCTAACAGCTCTGAAATCTACACAAATGAAGGGACCACGTGGAACTTTAGCTGGTAACACAACCAACAGTGCCACCATCTTTGGTCGAGTAGAAGAGTACAATAAAAATGGATTTATTGAATTTTGCTTAATCCTAAATGGAAATCGACTTTTGTTTAACCGGGAAAAAGTCAAAAATGGATTTATCGACTTTTGCATAATTACTCCTTAACTAGCCATTTTGCTGACCTATTACATTTTTCTGTTCGCCAAAAATAAGAATATTTTGCTAACCAGTTAAATGATACCCATAAATTATTATAACTCTGCCTGCTGGTTCGGTTATATGCCTTGCAAGTGTGTTGGCGTACCTGGATGCACCGTTTACTAACGATTCATAAAAGTATATTATTCAGATACAAGTTTCATAAGACATTATCTTAGATCACGCGTTCAATTCAAACGACCCGCGAAGCGGGGAGTTTTCTAAAGTACAAGTGCTCTAATTGTCTTATTAACCGTGTATTTTATAATAATTTTTCTATTTGGGTCTTTAAAGTCTGAAAAACTTTAAGAAACAAAATGGATTTTTTCCATTTGAATTAATATTTTCTATATCAAATATGCCATGATAGAAACAATTGAACACAACAAAGCTTCTTCCCATCCGTCATAATTAAAAATAAATATATTAGTAAAGTTAATAAAAATCAGTCAGGAAGAAAGTTGTACTCTGTCAGAAATACGAGAAATTGCGGAAAATAATCCAGAAGAACTTTTAAAAAGAATATGCAAAACTTGTAGTTAACTTAAAGTTAAGGTGCGAGCAGAGCAAAGTTCAAAATATTGTGTCGACACAGAATCTGACAGGAATAACAATTAATGCCCAGGAAATGTGTACAGTATATATAAATATAATAATAATAATAATAATAAACGTCTTTTTTATTCAATCATAATAAAATAATATATACAGGGTCCGCAAACGAAGCGTGGACGGAAGATTAAATCGTTATCGAAGAACTTATCAACAATACTAAAACAGCTTGAGATATTGGATTAAAAGCGGCATGTTTTAAAAATATTTTACATTATACAGGGTGGCCCAAAAAAGTGTGACAGCATAAAGTTATATTTTTTTAAATGGGACACCCAGTATTTTATTGCATATTTAGGTTCGTATTACTATCGTTTATAAGTGCCTCAAATTGTAATTAATTTGGTTTCGTAGTTTCGAAGAAATAAATTAAAAACTAAAAAAAAAAGCTTTGCAGTCCTGAATAAAAAAATCAAAAAAAAAACAATCCAGAACTATTTTTTTAACCTCGGTATTAAGTGAAATTTATGACAAGAGATCTAGAGATACTATTAATGTAATTGCGTTTATTCATACAGGGTGTTCATAATAAGCCTTCAAAAACTCCACATTTTAAAATAATTTTTCTAAAGTTTTTCAAATGGAACACCCTGTATATTATTTGGCTATTTGACGTAGAATTCATAGACATTTTTTTTTTGTAATACATGCATATATGTTATATAAAGCCGTTTTCGAAATAATTATAAATATCATAAATTATGTTGTTTAAATAGAGTTTTTATTGGGAAATTTTGTTATAGGCGATTAGACTAATAATTGTAAACTAAAGTAAATGTTCAAAATAGCATCCGTTTACCGTGTTTTAGTTATTTCGATATAAATTTTAAAAGCCTACATTTTTGCTACTTTTTCTTAAAATCTAGCGGTTACTTTTTAATGGTTTACATTTGTTATGCATAACTTCTCGATAATTTCTGGTCTCGGCTTTCTCTCAATATCTGGATATCTTTCAGCATACACTCAGCTCGCGAGGAGGCAATTTCTTGCACATTCACCCAGTATGAAAATCATATTTACCATTTCTAAAGTTGAAAAACAGATGGATATAACTTATATGCTTGTATTACAAAAAAAGATTGTCTATGAATTCTACGTCAAATAGCCAAATAATATACAGGGTGTTCCATTTGAAAAACTTGAGAAAAATTATTTTAAAATCTGGGGTTTTTGAAAGCTTATTACGAACACCCTGTATAAAATGAATAAACGCAATTACATTCATAGTATCTCTAGACCTCTTGTCATAAATTTCACTTAATACCAAGGTTAAAAAAATAGTTCTGGATTTTTTTTTTGATTTTTTTATTCAGGACAGAACTTTTTTTTTAGTTTTTAATTTATTTCTCCGAAACTACGGAACCAAATTAATTAAAATTTCAGGCACTTATAAACGATAGTAATACGAACCTAAATATGCAATAAAATACTGGTTGTCCCATTTGAAAAAATGTAACTTTATGCTGTGGCACTTTTTTGGGCCACCCTGTATAATGTAAAATATTTTTAAAACATGCCGCTTTTAATCCAATATCTCAAGCTGTTTTAGTATTGTTGATAAGTTCTTCGTTAACGATTTAATCTTCCGTCCACGCTTCGTTTGCGGACCTGTATACATATATAAAGTACTATGTATAATACTATATAGAATTAAAAATAAAAATAGTACATTATTGAATTAAACTTCAGAAATAGAGCATAAACTGGAAGATATTCCTATTATTTTTAGGTTATGTTGTTTTATAGTTGTGACTAGAAATTTGTTGTCGGACACCGTTAGCATGTTATATATTTCCAAGTATAGGTATTTCAGATAAATATCTGTTAAAAATAATCTATTTGCAAGGTTAACGGTTAGTATTTTAAAGTTTTCTATGAAAAAATTTTGTCGAATCCATAATGCCTAGAAAACTAATTTCAACGAAATCAAAGTAAGCCTAAAATTCGAACCCTACTTGCTGCCAACATAAAAAAAATAAAATTTCAGTTTCATAAAGTGGTAGGTTATTAAATTTTTTTGCATTTCATAATGTAGCCATTATGAAACCAAAATAGAAAAAGTTAATTTTGTTCTTTTTAACAAGATAATTAGGGACATATGGTTAAGGCATATACAATACAAGATCTGCATTTAATTTTAGTAATTATCATATCATATTCTACGGATAGTGCGAACAGGTCAATAACGATGGAATAAAATTGTAACACACTAAATAATCAATTATGTTTAATTCTTTTTGAAATTCTGTTCGCTACATCAAAATACAGTGGCGGATCGCCCCCTTTGATTAACATTTAAACTGGGTGTGGTAAGGTTGAATTGCTTAGCACCCGTTAATATAAATTCGTCGCTGAAAATTTTGCAAAATAAAGCCTCGTCGTCTAGAACCGGCAAACTGGGATTAGATATGTTTCATCCCTTTTCCCTTGAATTATTTTATTGTATGTATTGTATTGTATTGTAGTATGTAGGTATTGTATTTTAATAAAAAGAAAATGTGTATTGTTTTAACATATTGCTTGTAAAAGACAGGGAAAAATACAAAGAATTATTACATACAAATGCTATAGGATCCGTAGAGATGCATATTTTAAAAATGCTTTTTAGTTTTTTTAGTATACAGGGTGTACCGCAAAAGCAGAGCTACAAAAAACGATGTTGTTTAAATAGCAAACGATATTTTTTATTGCGGAATTAAATTCGGCATAAAATTCTACGTATATTGCCGTCTTTTAATTTGATGTTCGTTGTGGTGTTGCCACTATATAATTTACCAAAAAATCCAAGAAACACGACCTGTTTCAAATGTCTTCCAAATATTAACTTATTTAAATTTACTAATACTGGGTTACGGATTTCGTACCCCAAAGGATAACAGAATAAGATCATAGCGACGATTATAATGCTGGAAAATTTTTTTTTTTAATTATTTGGTTTTAAAAGCTATTTGTATTTATTTTTAAATAATTTTTCGTTAGAGATTATTTGTATTTGTTGAGTTCTCTAATTATTTTTTTGTTCATAACGTGTTTTATTTTTGAAATGTTTTCAGTTTCCACAATTAATTTATATTCATTGAATATTATTTATCGTATAAAGTCCGACCCTCCCTAATATTTTATTATAACGATTATGACGAGACTTGCTCGCACATGCGATTAAGTAGTGCATTTTTTTGGACAGCCAATGAGAATCTGCATACAGACACCTTACAGACGCGGCTGCAAGGTAGTGTCGGGTTTAGCAACTTGTGAGGATTATACCTCCATCAACATCATCTTTTCTGAGGGAAAAGATCCGCCTCTGAGAGGCGAGCCGACCGACTAAACTCATCGTGTGAGTCAGGTATAAAACCTTTTAACTCCTTTTCACTCGACGTGTTATTTTTGTCATAAGTATGATTTTTGGGTTAAACCTTTAGGCGTTGTTGATGATGTTTGGTTTCAGCTCTAGTATCTTTCTCATTTGAATTTAATCAAATGAGCAAGATATAAGGGCTCCTAACATGTTGGCGGTAGGTGTATGGTAGGCGGTGTATTTTTACTATAGTCGTGTAGTGTTTTGTGTATCATGTGGTTGCATGCAGAACAAGTTCTTAAATAATTTTGAGTTTGGATTTTAGTGAGTGATCCAGTATTTAGGCATTTTGTGTTTGTGGTGTGGTAGTTTAGGAATGTGCGATGCGGCTATCTTCTCGTTATTGGTCAGATTCGCCTTAGGTCAGATTCGCCTTAGTTAAGTAGTGCAGTTTCTCTGTAGTAACAGGTAGCGGGTGGCAGCGGGGATAGCGGGGTTATGGCGATTTAACATGGAAAAGGCGCACAGTTTTTGTGTGTACCGCGCTGTTGTCTTTTCGTGCATCTAGTTAGAAATTTGAGCGTGTTTGTTTTAATATTATATATTTATTAAGTTAAAATGAATAGTTGACGGTGGACTATTTAAGAAATAACTTTAGCTCTTTGAGTTTGGAGCAAAAAATTGAAGTGGAAAATGCGGGAACACCTAAACCCGATTATAGAGGGTATTCCAAACTTAATGAGGCTGTTATTGATCAATTTTCTACAATTAAGAACCGAAGAATGGACTTTACGTTTAAGCACTATTGTGTAGGGTCGTTAAATGTTGTGTATTTCGATAAATAATACTCGATATGATTTTAAACCATTTTATTTAAGGATTTAAACTAAAAAAATACTGAATATATGAAGAATGCCAACTTGTCAGTCTCGTGGCTCGATTCGTTCTCGTCATAATACAGTTAACTATTGTTCTCGCCTTGGTTGCCCCTAATGACGTAGCCGTAGATGGCGTAGTGGTATTAGACATCATTTGGTTTTCTTGATAACTCGTAGATGGCGGTAGTAGTATTGGACATCATTCGATTTTCTTGATAGCTCATAGATGGCTTTAGTAGTATTAGTAGTGGACTGTATAAATATTGTTACGAGGGTTGCATGCGACGACGTTAAGATCCGACAGCTATACACACTAAGAAAACCTTTCTTATTTTCCAAAAGTTGTATTTCGTTGAGTAAAATTAAAAAATAAATAAAAATATGTTTTACCTAACGCATTTTCTTATTACTTTTTTTCTTTCTACATTTAAAACGTCTAGAAAGTAATTGTTTGGTCGTTACACAAAAATAAAATTTTAAAAATAATTTCATCATACTTGTGAACCCCCTCCATAATAGTTCACGAGCCGCTACTGCTATCAATGACAACACCACATTCTGAATTAATGTTTTCTTTAAAGGTTTAAAAGAAAAAAATTATTTATAATACAAAACGGACGCTATTGCCATTTTAAACCACCAACTGTCAATTTCGTACCATTTTAAATTTATCGAATGGGACTTAAAATATACATTTTTCCATCCTGGCTAAAAATGACCAGTCGCTATAAAATTGTAAAGATTTAAATGGTCTGTTTATTGAGAAAAATCTGCAGGTGGTTGAAAACTACAGACCGGAAATCCATAAGAGCATTTTAGAATTAGAATTTTAGAACATAAAAAGGTTGTTCGGGTTTTAATTATTTATTTTTTGTTATATTCAATTTTTTCCTCTGTTCGCTCTTATAATTTAATATCCAAATGTATCCTCATAAATATGGAATAATGACAGGTTGTGGAGCACTTACTGTCCCTTTTTATAAAAGTTTTGTGTTCGTAAATACTACAAATACCGCTCAAATATGAAGTCAGAAAATTCATTGTAATCAATTTGACCTAAAAGCCTCATTTATCTTCTTTTAACAAAGTTTTTTTTTTATTTCACTTCTAATGGACGCCTATTTGTTACGAATACAATAATAGGGGACTTAATAGCTGTGTCATTAACCCTTTTCAAGCTGTTAATTAAAAAGTGTACGATACAGGAAATGTGTTGAACGAGAAATTAATTGTTTGATTTTTTGCGTTTCTTATCCTAACCCGTGGATTATTGTTGGAAACTTGTGATTTATTGAAGTCACCATCAATAATACACATATCAAATAATGAATTGTTAGATTCGTAGCAGAACGCTGAAATTTATGGGCTATTCCAAGATAATAGACATCTTTTAAAACTACAATCAAATCTTTAGACGTAAACACATAGAACGAACCTATTTACTTTATTTATTTCTTGCAGTTGTTTTTTATTATTACATAATTTGGAGAAGCTATACACACAAAAAAAAGAAATCCCTCAGAATTCTTTACTAAATATGAATGTGGATACATTTAATATTTAACATTTATTTTTTAACATTTTAACATTTTTAATTAGGGATCGACCGATACCGATATCGGTATCGGTATATCGGCCATATCGGCCTTCTTGGCCGATATCGGTATCGGCCGATATGTAACCACGATATCGGCCTATATCGGTATCGGCCTAAAAAAATTAAAATTGCTTAATATTTCAGTTGCTAAGCCTTTTTTTAAAGAAATTAAAACAGAAATACTAAATAAAAATCAAACAACAAACAAACAAATTTATTCTTATTGATAATTTAACAAAAAAGTCATTAAAAATGTAGAACTAAAGTAACACACTAAATTAAACAAATTAATATTTAAAGTTAAGTTTTGGCAAGTTGTAATGTAACAGAATTAGGTTTTCTGCTCTTTCCGGAGTTAGACGATTTCTTGCGCTTTCATAAACATTTCCGGCTGAAGAAAATAGCTGTTCACTAGCAACACTACTTGGCGACGACGCTAAATAGATTATTGCAACTTTATACATCAATGGAAAAATGTCTTTTTTTGCGCCCATCAAGTCAAAGGATCTTCATTTCTTGATATTTTTTCTAATTTCTTATACAATTCAATCTCATCATCAATTTTATTCATCATATCATCAGTACTTCTCTTATGTGACACTGATTTACTTGTCGTCATACCAGTAAGTTCATCAAAAGTATTACTGCCATCAACATTTTTTTCTTTTGACTCCTCACTTAATTTTTCAATGTGAAACTTCGCCATATGATGCTTTAAATTGGTGGTATTTGCTGTTTTGCCTTTACCTCCCAAAGAAACAACAGCATTACATAATTTACAGGTGACATTTGCTTTTATTGTAAGGGCATTAATTTCATTCTTGGAGAAATACTTCCAGTAAACACTTTTACTACTAGTTATGTTGCCACTAATACTGCTACTTATTGAAGATAACGAACCAGAACCAGACTCTTGTAAAGATGACGACGACGACTGTATGCATGGAGAAGAGACTACAAAACGATCCATGTTTGTGAAAAATCAGAGCAATACTACGAGTTTTATTTACTTACTGTTTCCAACCGTATTCGGAAATTCTGGTATTCCCCGACCGAGCAAACGCCGCGTCGCCGAATTACGGTTGCTCTTCTCGGGCCGAATGGCCGGGCTTTGTTGAATTCGGGGAATTACCGTATTTATTTTTATTCCGTTAGGTGATTTCACAAAATATTGAATTTGCTCTGCATTTTTTTTAGTGATTTTATGGTTAATCCATGTAACGGTAACAGTATATCATTATAAATCACTTTTACCTCATTTATAAAGCAAACAAATTACGACAAAATTTTATGGCCGATATATCGGTATCGGCCGATATCGGCTATGAGTATATCGGTATCGGCCGATATCGGTATCGGCCACAAAAAATCATATCGGTCGATCTCTAATTTTTAATATATAATATAATGAATAGTAAAAACCAATAATAGACACCTAGGTGCAAAACACCCGTATGTGTCGAAATCTAAAATTAGACATATTATGTATATTAATATTTTCTAATTTTATTTATATTATCTATATTATAATTCTATGTGACACACTTTAGTGAAACATACCCACAATCCTTATTGATTTAGTGAAAAAGTATTAAAAACTTTTCTGTATTCCGATAAACATCCTTATTACATTTTTTAATAAAATTTGTTATTTTAATTGACTTTAAGTATATTATCTGGTAGGAAATTTAAAGATTTTGGTGATAAGTAATCCATAAACTTTTTATTGGCGGTTCTTAAATTTTTTGGTAACTTAAATTTGTTATTAGATTTAGTCCTTGTTTTGGTACAGTGATCTACATAGTTTAACTTGGTCTTACACCGATAAACAAAATTACATATACTGCTCATATATAAAGTTCTGATATTTACAGTATCCTCCGAAAACAATAAATTTGTTGGAAATCTTTTATTTTTTTTTAATATAATTTTAATAATATATTTTTGTGTTATATTTAACTTATTAAGTACTTAGGCACCACCCCAGAAAATTATTCAGTATCGTATTAGCGACTCCACAAATGCTTTATAAACCATCATTAATGTTTTATTTCATTTAGGAATTCCCTTAATATATAACAATTGTGTACGAGTCTACGTATTTTATTAGAAACGTAGTCAATATGTGGACTCCACTTTATAAATTGGTCAACCAGCACACCAAGATATTTTGTGTAGGTTACCTCAGCAATTCTATCATTACCGATAGTAATATCTGTAAAATTGGGATGACCAGCCCTTGTTAATGAAAAAGCTATGTAATTTGTGTTATTTAGATTAATTGATAATTTATAAGTTTCCAACCTACTCTTAACCAATTTAAAACCTTCTATTGTCTTATTTTTAACTTCTTCCTAATCTTTACCAGTAAATATTATAGCCGTGTCGTCAGCATAAGATATAACTATACCTCGTATATTTTCTGTTAAAAGAGCATTAAGATAAATGATGAAGAGGATTGGGCCCAAAACCGTTCCGTGAGGAACACCAATTTTGATCACATGTCTCTCGCTCAATGTATTATTGATTTTAACCATTTGTGGTCTTGCGGATAATTGTTTACTAAATTAAGTATAACTCCTCTTACGCCATAGTGTTACAAAACAGTTAAAAGCTGGTTGTGCGGCACCGTATCAAAGGCTTTAGCCAGATCAATAAATATCCCTGCAAAATGAGTTATTAAGCTAATAGGCCGATAATTTCCTATTTTTGAATGTTCACCACTTTTATAGATCTGACAGACTACAGATGTTTTGAAGGTTTGAGGCACAATACTTGTTTTGAAGATAGTGTTTATGATATGGTTGCGTGGAGTTAAAATGTTTTGGTGTATTTTTTAATTATATCTACCGTGTTTCCATAAAAAAAATATTCCGTTTAAATAAAACAATTTTTTCAACATTAATATTTAAAATACTTTATCATACCATATCTTTGTTCTCATTTCAATAAATATTTTTATTTTGAGTAACGTGAAAACTTTGTCAAAATTATAGCTATTTACTGTTTAAAGCCAAACCATAAATTTACATTTAAATTCTTGCAAGCTCTCACTAGAATATGTATTTTGAAATAAGAAAAATGAAAACTTGTTTCATGGCTTTTGTATACCTATTTCCCTTAAAAATAACTTCTTAAAATATTTTAAATCAGATTATTATAGTTTTTAAATATACATGTTGGTGTGTTTTAAACAATATTTTTTTTTAAATAAAATCATTTAGGTTTTATTTGGAACTAAAATGTAAAATATTAAAATTAAAAATATAAAATCGGTTTATCCCCTACCCATCTAAAATTTCAAATATTTGCGATTTTATCAGTATTACATCGCGTGTCAGACGCGACCAACGACGTCAAGGTCGAAATCTGTTAACGGTAATAATTTCATTTCCGAGAAGAGCAAACAAACAAACTCTTCCCGAGATATTTTTATTTTGTTACGTCATAATAGTTTCGTGGATGTATAGTGGTTTCCTGCATTCGTGTTTTGCTGGTATCCGTTGGTTCGAAGTGGTGCAGGAGCTTAGCATGGAAATGGATACCATAGAACAAATTTTAAATTCGTGGGGTCTGTCTGCAGAAGTGATTAAAGTATTTCAAGGTGAGGTTGATTTAAGAAAAATTATAAAAAATTATAATCAAAATAGATATCTATGATTTATCTCAAACAAAGAATTCTATATAAATTTTTAAAATTTTATAAATTATATATTATTTTGGTACGGATTATTAATGTGAACTGTAAATTTTAGAAGAAATCGTACAATAAAATCTTTACTATAATAATTTTACTATACAGGGTGAGTCGGGAGGAACGGACCAAATTTCAGGAGTGTATTATACACGCGAAAACAATGTAAAAAACCCATATGTTCTTATCGGATATTCATTTGTTTTCAAGTTATAGCGCAATATCCAATATTTTTTCTACGTTCCACTTTTATCAAAATTTTCACATAATTAGAGTATGCCATGCTCAGGATTCTAAACTATTTGACACCGATGTTGTCTTGACAATGTATCAGTCTATTGTGGCAGTAATTAAACGTTTATTTTCAAGTTTGAGTGATTAAAGTGATACAAAATGCCAAATATTTATTCAAATTTAGAATATGCAAATATGGTGTTTATTTATGGTTTCTGTAATGGCAGTGCTACAGCTGCTGTTGAAGAATATCGTCAACGGTATCCACATCACAGACATCCGACTAGAAACGTGTTTATCAGAGTGTTTAGTAATTTGTGCAAGAATGGTAATCTTCCCAGTGCCAACATTACATCTGAACGAGCTACTCGACAAGGTTTAGGAGAAGTAGAAAATATTCTGGATTTAGTAGAAGAAGATGCAATGACCAGCTCAAGAAGAATTGGTACTCAATTGGGCATTTCACAAAAAAGAGTATTAAACACACTCCACAAGCAAGGCTTATATCCATACCATGTACAGAGAGTACAGCACCTAGAACCGGAAGATTATGCTAATCGTATTGAATTTTGTCGGTGGATAAATAATAATCATCGTGTTGTATCGCATATACTTTTTACAGATGAAGCAACATTCACCCGTGACGGTATTAATAATACTCGTAACTCTCATGTATGGTCAATCGAAAATCCCCACGCAACAGTTGAAAGTAATTTTCAACATAAGTATTCGATTAATGTGTGGTGTGGTATACTCGATAGCTATTTAATTGGCCCTTTCATTTTGGAGAATCGCCTCACAGGAGACAACTACCTACATTTTTTACAACATGAGTTACAAGAACTACTAGAGGATGTTCCTGTAAATGTCAGAAGGCGAATGTATTACCAGCACGATGGAGCTCCTGCACATTTTGCTCGTCAGGTCAAGCAACATTTAGACGAAACATTTCCAGGGCGTTGGATTGGTCGCGGTGGTCCTATTAATTGGCCTCCAAGATCTCCAGACCTCACAGCACTAGACTATTGTTTATGGGGTTGGTTTAAAAATGAAGTGTACAAAGTAAAAGTGGACACTCGGGATGCACTAATTCGACGTATTAGAAATACTGCAGCCAATTTTAAAGAAGAAAGAAATGAAGCAATTAGAAGACGTAGACGAAGCAGAAAATGTTTAGAAGTCAATGGCGGTATTTTTGAACATTTATTAAAAGAACGCTATGATTAGGAAACCGTTAATATATCAACTTTTCTTTATTTGGTATTGCGCTATAACTTGAAAACAAATGAATATCCGATAAGAACATATGGGTTTTTTTACATTGTTTTCGCGTGTATAATACACTCCTGAAATTTGGTCCGTTCCTCCCGACTCACCCTGTATTACTCCAATGATAGATGAGTTTTATTATAATTTTCTTGTTTCACATATTATCAAGTATGAAGTGAAAACGGAAAATATATCTTCCTAATAAAAATTTGTCCGTTTCAGTTAAATTTAATGACAATTGTGTAGATATCCCAGCCACTTTTGTGTCCATACTAATTTCATATCTTTATTAACAACCTCGTGTAAATTAAAGGACTAGAGAGAGCACTTAGCAGGAACAAAGTATAATTAAGTATTTTTCTAATTAAACATTTGAGATTCTTCAGCCTTCCCTCGGTTTAATCTAAACTAGGTTAAATTGGTAGTGAAGTTCCGGGTAGTAACTACAGCAATTCCGCAAGAAAGGTTTGTTTCAATGTATCTGCGATTCGACTTTTCAAACGCGTCGATTAAAAGTTTACTTTCTAAATATATTATATATAAATATCTAATTATACAACACAGTATTCCCATGAAGACGACTGGAGATGTTTACAAAGCAGTTGAAACGTTGTGATATAAATACATAAAGACAATTATCACCTTAGGTAAATAATGGAGATAAATAATAATTATTTCTGGCAGGAGGTGAGGAAAAATGATTTCACAAGCTGAAAATCGTTAATAATACGCGAGTAGTGGAAAAATAATATTTTCTTACTATTTATGAGCTAAATTTTAGGTTAGGTTAGGTATATCATCAGGTGTTTGTGTTTTTTTGGGAAAATACAGGGTGTTATGGAAATAACTGATTATATTTAAACCGGCAATCCCTGAGATGAAGACAAATTGAAGAAAAGTATCCAAAAATGGCGCTCAACTCATTCAGCGGTAAAAATGACCTGACGTCAAACCAGGAAAACACATGTGGGGCACTGCGATACATGTAAACAATCAACGAATTCCTGACCGGTGTTGTCATATTTACACCGAGTTTGAAATACGCATGTACGTAACTAGGTCAAATGCCAATGACCTTGGGAGTGATTCCTCATTGTGTATTTTTTCCTCTAGAAAAAAAAATGCAATTTTATTTAAGCCACATACACACTTGTCTATCTTATTTAAAGATTAGTGTCACAATTTCTAAAAATTACACACCAAAACGTTTTAGTAAAGAAACAGGCATATAAACATAATCGCAAGAATTCACATGAACACTGGCAGCACTGCAAAAATTCACATGGCGACGTCGTTTTTATTAATCTTGGCTGGTCTCTTTTTTTCTCGCGTAGATTTGTATGCACTTTTGTTTTTAACTTCGTGACATGACATCTGATCAAACAAACTGTCGAACTAACGTTCAAACGAGTTGTCAGAACGTGGAACTAGAGATAAGCAATATTTCACAGTTAGTGTAGATTCCCGCGCATTCACCAAAAAGGTTGAAATAAATAATAATCTATAGCATTAACACAGCTCATTATTTATTGTTTTCTTTCACAGCTAATTTAGTACCATTAAAAAACTTGTTAATCGCTGCTCTGCTGCTCTTTCTCATTCCAGAAGCTTAAAAATGAAATAATCACAGTGTGAATCACCGTAACCAAGCTCTACTCGAAATTACGAAATGACAAAGGCTACACGGCCATCTCCTCATCTGTGTCACACACAACGACTGAGACGGCGTAGTTCATATAGCGCCGCACGCTTGCGGGCTGTTAGTTGAAGATCGACAGTGTTGTGATTCGGTGTATTTTGTCGATGACCATTACACTCGTTGTGTTGTAATAATTTTCCGGTTTACGCTTGTATCTTGACAGTCCATAAATAAACTTTGAATATTGTTTTTATTGACGAAACTAGATTGCTCAGTTTAAGACCGGTTGTTTTTTCTGGACGTTTGACAGAAAAGATGGAATTTCGCTGACGAACAAGTCAAATTTCGTGGCGTAGTAATAAAATGTAATAATCTTTATTATAATCTGTATTATTGTATGTTCAAAAGCTAACTATCGGTTCTGTTCCACTATTACTGTGTTCTATGATGCTGTCAAGATGTAAGGTGTTTCGAGCATATAAAGTGTTTCCAGGAGTGTTCCCATGAAAAAGAAAAGAAACTGATTGTGTTTGTGCCTGGATTTCCTCGCTCTTTAGGTATAAAGATAAATACATGTAGGTAGATAAATAATTTATTTTAATAATTTTATATGGAATTTCATTTTTACATTAAATTTGGCAACATTGCCATTGGGCCTAGGTGATATGTTTACAGTGGCGCGGACTGACCTGTGAGTAAGAGGGTTTGTTACCCCACTTTTAAAACGGTCGATTAAAAAAAATATGTAGCGCTTCTCTAGGACACCCAAGGAGTCACCCATTTAAATATAATAAGTCATTTCCATTATTATGGTAACATGTCATTAGATTTTCAGAATTTAAAAATATATAAATATATTTCAAAGTATCCCATCTATTTAGGCAAACCTGTATGTAGATATTGGTATACTAAATAACAACCTACCTATATTACTGTTCCATACTAGATCGCCACCCTGTACACGGCACATTTTCTCCAAACACCCTAGAGTCGTAGAAACAATTTATTTCCTCTTGAAGATTAATCATTACCTACGCATGTGCGAATGCAATAAAGCGGAAAACTATAATTTGATTCCTCAGAGGTTCAATTAGGCCACGTCCCAAGTTCATTATCGAAACAGTAATTGCCTGATATAATTAAGAATAGCTGGTAAATCGAACGCCATTTGGAGTTTCTCACTATTATTAATAATGAAGTTTAAACATGGGTCATTCTTTCACATACCGCACACTTTTTAACCTAAACATTTTAGAATTATCCGAACAATTTTTACAACTGAACTTATATACGTTAGTTGACACGTTTCTCAGGATTTTGCTGAAAAAAATTATTTTCCAAAATACCCGCACATGAATTTTTGATAATTTGCTTGATCTTCTCACACTTGAAATTAGTATTGGGAAAAACCGATGATTTTAATAATCGAGTACTTGATACTCGAGCGATTTTAATAATCGAGTGAATCGCTTGAAATTCCAATTTACCAGCGATGACGTCACCGACTGCTCGATCGGCAGCCTAGCCGTTTACATGTGATCAAGTAGGGTATTTAGCAGGCACTTAACTACGGGTGGGCACAGGTTTAGCTAAAGAATTGTAGTAGCCCACCAAAAAAATTCCAGAAAATTATTTATTTGTGAATATTGAATTTTTACCACGTGTCTCGATACCAAACAAATAAACTGCAAAAAATCACCCGAATATGTATTTATTGTTCGGGGTTATTCTTGTGCTTTTTAAAACAGAAAGTATTACCAAGAGTTATTTTTCTTCACATCTTTCTCAATCTACGAGCATAAAATAAGTAGATATTTAAAATGGCTTGTCAAATTCTTCGACTTTAAATCATCAGGTGCCCACTGTGTGCCCTGTAGAATGTAGAATTAGTTACGCGACTGGCAAATTAAGAAAATAGGTGATTATTTTTTTAAATTCATCTTTATAGTTACCTAAAAGTTCTTGTTTAAATTTAAGAATGTTTACATTTGGTTACCAAAAAATTTGTCGATACCTACGTTTTGTTAACTATTTTGCTCGTTTTCTTATTTTCCATTAACATTTTCTATAATGTATGTTATTTTTAAAAGGTCTTCTTGAGTTTAATAATAAAAAGTTCCTGTTTAGATTTAATAATGTTTATTATAAGATTACCAACGAATTTTTCTATATTGTATTTTGTTCGTTTTGTTATTTTTCATTAACAATTTCTATTATTATGTTATTTTTGAGAAGTTTTCTCGAGTTTATAGTAAATAAAAATCTAAAAATTACATCCTTTAATTTTTTAATATTTACAATCGGAGACCTAAACTACGTCGCTGGCTAGCCAGTTAAAACAACACTTTCCATGTCGCGATGACTCCGCTAAGGGATTTGGCATACTTTTTTATATGCAGCTTCTCGTTTATGTGCCTTTAAGATAGACGTATGTCGTGTTGCCGGTTCAGCGTCAAACTCGAACGTCGCCAATCGGATGGCACGGCGGGTAGACCGTGTTTCAAGTAACAGGCGATATTTTTCAGTTTTTCGCCTGAATTTATAACAAGAGTATTTCCTATCGAGCGAAAAACTGTTCGAATATACGAGCAATTTTTTAACTCGATCCCACTACAGCGGTACATTTCCGCCGGCGTCAAGCGAAGCTGGGGTATCGAGTGAAAGATAATAAGTGACGAGCGACGGTTTTCGCCTGAATAGATAACTCGAGCGGTTTTTTTAATAATCGAGCGATGTCGGTTATTTCAATAATCGAGTGATCAAGCGGTTTTTCGCTCGAGCGATCACAACACTACTGGAAATATTTCTCCAGTTGTACTGATCGTATTAATGTCGGCCCTTTTCATTTGACACTTTGTCATGTTAGCTTTCAAAGTATATTCAGAAAAATCGTCATCGTGGACAAATAGAAAATAATAACAATTTAATCGTTTAAATAATCTTAACATGCTTGCCCTCCACCTTAAAGTAATTTCATAAATATCGTTTTGTTCTTTATCCTCTTATCTGCAAACCCCATTTTACGAAAAAGTGGCACTTCTATTAGATCGGTAGGTTTTAAATGTTTTCGATTCGAAATGATTTAAGGTGGGGGTCGAGCATACACCTCGAAAGCTAACATAACAATATGTTAAATAATTGATACGATCAGTACAACTCGAGATATTAAATGATCCACTCTTTTACAAACTACACATGAATACATCATAATAAAAACGATTTTTCACCAATACTTACAAAAAAACACAAATCAACCAAAATATATAAACAATCCGTTAGATCACAGCGCCAACGTTGTAATGTTTACGAGATTAGTATTCATTCATATTTTGGCTTCTGGATAGTAGCGTAGCAGCAAAATAGAAATAGTGTTACCAGAGTGCAGTTGGATTAGTTCAAGATTTGTTTGTTACTTTTAAGTATAACAATATTTTTTTAAAGAATCTCTCATCGCCTTTTCACAGTTTATAGTAAAATTATTGGGAAATAAATGTATTTTAAGAGCAATGCGGATACGGATTAACCTTAAACCAGTTGTAATTGTCAAATTAACAAATTTCTAATTGGGATTTTGCAGATACCTTTGCGATAAATATGTCAATCTGGTTATGCTGCAATAATTACCGAAAGAGGTGGGAAAGACTGTTTGAATTCGTTGCGTAGGCTGGAAATATACATTTTTCTATCTGTAGTTATATATATATATTTGATAATACTTAAATTAGTAGCATAAATTATGTTTAATTAAAAAATGTATGAAGCTGTGATTTGTCATTTGAAGTTTTTTTATGTAGAATGTGATAAAATAATACGAAGAATATGCGACGCATTTATTTCTTTAGCATTTGACTGATTTTCAAGGCCGTCATTGCCAACTAGAATTAACTCCAAAGCAAAATGGCCATATAAAAATATTAAATTGGCAATATTTCGAGAAATACAAATATACAAACTTAACCTTATTTTTAATACTAACTAGAAATCTTGAGGAACTTTGACACCGTTTATAATATCTTGTATTCCATTTCACGAACAGCTAAATAAATCTTCTTATCAAATGCTAATCACATCTGAGTTCACCTTGGCGTCGTAGTTCCTAAATACTTTGCATATATATGAACAAACTTATTCAAGTTCGGTTCAAACTTAAACATAAAATTATTTACCGAAACCTCCCGACAGAGGCAAGCAAATATATAAACATAGCTATCCCCCGCTGCCTGTTGGAATAATTTAGTTAAAGTAAACAATGTGGAGTCGACGCTTCACATCTTGCAGAAGTGTAGCAACCACTAGTTGAGAGCCCTTCTACAAATATTTATGTGAATACAAACCCTAATTACTACAGACAACAAGAATATTGTCGCATTACAAACACATTGTACTAGAATAATCGTAACTAAGAAGATCGATTATTATCTACAATTGACACTCAGACACAGCTGACACAGAAACTTGCGAATTTCCTCAGATTAGTAAAGAAAATTTGTATCGTGATTTTAATGACTTGACATTCCAATTTCTGTTGGCAACTGTCATGCCACGTCAATATACAGCTTTGGCAAACCACTATACTATTAGAATCAGACACCTAACGTGCAGAAAAGAGAACGTGATTATACCAACTTTAAATTAAATAGATAGGAAACAGGTTTTCTATTGAATCCTAATTCACTTGCTTTCTTCCTCTGAAATGTAATGGGGCTTTTCGTACTCTGCTCTAGTGTTGCCAGGTTTAGTAAACTTTCATTAGATCTAGTAATTTTTTTTTCTTAATCTAGTGATTTAGTGAAAACGTCTTAAAAAATCCTATTTTCTTCCTATTGATTTTTTTATTCACATTCAAAATGTAATTATTATTTTTAAAGTTCCAATCTGTGGCTTTATCATTTAGTTTCCTTAAATACCTATGTGATTGTATGAATGGTCATCAATCATTCATGTGGGTGTAACAATATTTTTCCAATTTTGGGCTTTGTATAGGATCAAAAGTTGTTGAGGTGTGTACAACATTTTGGTTCGGAAGAGTACACCAAGTCTCTGAGAAGCTATCTCGGCAATTGTCACAACGTGGTTATGCCAAGACATATTTCCTCCCAGATTGACGCCTTGCAAATCAATAAATGAAGCCAGTGGAATTGCGTGTCCTGCCATGACTCTATCCGGTTCTGTAATGTTAACTAGTGTTGTGATCGCTCGAGTGAAAAACCGCTTGATCACTCGATTATTGAAATAATCGACATCGCTCGATTATTAAAAAAAACCGCTGGACGTATCTACTCAGGCGAAAACCGTGGCTCGTCACTTATTATCTTTCACTCGATACCCGAGCTTTGCTTGACGCCGGCGGAAATGTAACGCTGTAGTATGATCGAGTTAAAAAACTGCTCGTTCGAACAGTTTTTCGCTCGATAGGAAATACTCTAGTTATAAATTCAGGCGAAAAATAGTCACTTCACACACGACTTTCGATCTACCCCCGCGCGTGAGCATTCTCGACTTTGACGCTGAGCAGGTAACACGACATACGTCTTTCTTAAAGGCACATAAACGAGAAGGAGCATATAAAAAAAGTATGCCAAATCCCTTAGCGGAGTCATCGCGACATGGATTTTCTAAAGTTTTGTTTTAACTGGCGAGCCAGCGGCGTAGTTTATCTCCGATTGTAAATATTACAAAATTAAAGGATATAATTTTTAAATTTTTATTTACTATAAACTCGAGAAAACTTCTCAAAAATAACATAATAATAGAAATTGTTAATGAATAATAACAAAACGAACAAAATAGTTAACAAAATATATAGAAGAATTCGTTGGTAATCTTATAGTAAACATTTTTAAGTCTAAACAGTAACTTTTTATTATTAAACTCAAGAAGAATTCTTAAAAATAACATACATTATAGAAAATGTTAATGGAAAATAAGAAAACGAGCAAAATAGTTAACAAAACATAGGTATCGACAAATCTTTTGGTAAACAGTAAACATTCTTAAATTTAAACAGGAACTTTTAGGTAACTAAAAACATGAATTAAAATAATCACCTATTTTCTTATTTTGTTAGACGCGTAAGCCATTTTAAAATATCTACTTATTTTATGCTCGTAGATTGAGAAATATGTGAATAAAAATAACTCTTGGTAAATACATATTAGGGTGATTTTTTGCAGTTTTTTTGTTTGGTATCGAGACACGTGGTAAAAATTCATTATTCACAAATAAATAAATTTCTGGAATTTTTTTGGTGGCTATAAAATTTTTTAGCTAAACCTATGCCCACCCGTAGTTACGTGCCTGCTAAATACCTTACCTGATCACATGTAAATGGCTAGGCTGCCGGTCGAGCAGTCGGTGACGTCATCGCTTGGTGAATTGGAATTTCAAGCAATTCACACGAGCGATTCACTCGTTTATTAAAATCGCTCGAGTATCAAGAACTCGATTATTAAAATCATCGGTTTTTTACAACACTAATGTTAACCCTTTTAGAGAAAACTCCTGCATGGGTATTCTTAGCGTTAAATTCGACTTGGTTACTGTCGCCCCAAGTCAAAATTTCTTCCAGGTCTTTGTTGAGGCATGATACCTCATGCTGTCTGCGAAGATGTGCATTGGCAGCCGATATGTGTGCATTCAAAGAGAAAGATGAGACAAGAGTGCTATCGTCAGCAAAGCTAAATATCGGATTGTTAGTTTTCACTAGAAGGTCATTAATGTAGAGTAAGAAGAGGGAGGGAGATAATATGGACCATTGAGGAACACCGGCATTGATGGTGAAGATGTCTGGGAGAAATCCGTCAATCGCAACTTGCAGAGAGCGGACCTTAAGAAAGCTAATCAAGCATGCACAGAATCGACTGGGCATACCATAGGATCTTAGTTTAATTAGAAGCCGCTTATCTTGAAAACGGTAAATGTTAAATAGTAGAATTTATGAGCACAAGTATATTAAGAGGCTTATATTACATTTCAGGCCATCTAGTTAATGTTAAACAGAAATTTACATAAAATATTATTATTACATTGCTATTGCATACTATTACTAATTTGAATTTAAATGAAAATACCAAGAGCAATGAATTTTAATTTATTGGATGTTCCATTTCAATATTGACGCTAAAATAAACACATATTTGTTTTGTCCACAATGCCACTTTATTTAAACATTTTTGAATTTAGTTTACATAATCGACATGTTCCGCTACGCAGTAGCTTCATTAAAAATGATTGAGTGTTGACAGAATTAGGTATTGGCAAAAACTACTAAGGGTATGAGGAATGAGGTTTTCAATATTTAATAAAATATGTTTTTTACAGTAAATCGCACAGTAAACAAGGCCGCCTTGTTTATTTTCAACAACCGTACATATTGCGTAGCAACGCTCTTCGTTGAATATGGACACGTGAGTTTATTAAAGAATAACGAGAGAGTCGTAGGCGGCTGCTAACACAACGCTTGGGAAAAAGGACTAACTTTGTCAAACGTCAAGTTATTAAAAGTACGATAACAATTAGCTGATAAATATTGTTGAAAATATTAGAACCTATAGTCGTTGCAGCGAACCCTCTCGCCAGAAATGTCAAGTGTCACGTGACATTAATGACTTGCCTGCTTATTTCTGGTTATTTATTTTTCCTAGGTTTGTATGAAATTCCAGGACCTTCCAGGACCGTACTCAAATAGTACCTACGTTTATTTTAAAAATGAACGAGCCTATTTATATTTTGAAATGCATTTTTTATTATTTATTATAGGGAATAAGACACACAAACACATTGTATTTTTTTGGTAGTTATTTATTGAAATATATAAAATAAAGTCATTATCTATTACATGTCTAATAGGTACCTATATCTCCACAAAAAGATACGAAGTACGTATCTGCATGCATGTCCATCTTTACCTACTGTAAACTTTATACAGTGTGTCTACTGTCTACACATGGACTTAACTATACCTGTAAAAAATTGTATCTTCAATTTTTCGAAAAGGTCATCCTTGGTCATTTCTTTTCCCTGTTATATAAATACAAATCACTTGGAAAAATTTCCATGTTTTTGTACCGGATGCACAAAGAGACATTTCTGAAAATAGCTATAGACCTTTTCTAAGGAAAGGTTATTGTATTAAAAAACTAAATATACCCTTCTTCTGTATATGTCGGCTATGTATACTGTAAATACGTAGGTTACGTAAGTCATATATGCAAAAAACTAATAAAATGGGTATTTCGGCCTTTCCTATTGGGATTTCGGGAAAGGTAAGAGTAGAGTAAGAGTCGGTTAAATTGGGACAATTTTGCGTTTCGGTTTTTAGTTTCTCCTGACTTTGTTCGAAGAGATGTCCAAAAATAAATTTCACTTTCGCATTGCCACTTTTCATTATCCCCAAGATGACATTTTATGAAGGAATGAACAATATGAGCATGGTCGTTATTACCCATTATAATAACATCCACTTTAATAAACAATATACAATTTAGTATTATCTGCAAAGTTCTAAAAATAGTGAACTTAGATAAACATATTATTACACACTACATGATCAATAATTGCACTTTAATTCTGACCAAAACTATTAGAAATATCATGCAGATATTTCCTACTTTCCCAGCTAACCAAACTGTCTACATTCAAGTCGCCACACAAAAGTTTTACCTGATATTTAACTGAAATAAATCTCAACTCACTGGCAAAGAAATAAAACATCTAGAAATTGTTTATTAATATTAAAATTCACCTTAGTCTCTCTAACGGTGGCATCAGCTGAGGTAGAAGGCAGACAAACAAACTTATTCTCTTCTTCTTCTTCTTCTTAATCAGCCTTCCCTCATCCACTCCTGGACATAGGCCTCTCCGTACATCTTCCAAATTTGGCGATTTTGGGCTTTGTGGTACCAGTCTCTTCCGACTGTAGATTTGATATCATCTAGCCATCTTCTCTGGGGTCGACCTCTGCTTCTTTTAGCACCAATCAAACTGGAAAAATATAAAAACACAACACTCTCAAAACGGTTGTCGAAAAAGCTTGAGGGTTCGCTGCAAAGACTATAGTTATGCTTAAAATGAACATAGGTGAAGTATATGGTCAGTAATCAGTAAGTTCATGATGGTGGCGAAGAAATGAGATGTTGAATTGAAAATTTAATTATACATACTATTATCATATAAAGAAAAAAAAGTGGCGTTGACAATGTAAAGTTCATTTTCACATATCTCTTCAAATAGAATCAGGAAACAAATACTACGAAATCGTAAAAATTCAGTTTCGTCCAAATATCTTTTTTTAACTTGAAACACGTTGACGTGGCAGAACTCACCAAGCGCAACTTTTGCTGAATTTGATCTTTTCTATATGGTTAACCAGATTCCTCTAGAGTGCATTCTTATCCATGACACCCTGTAGAGAAGTCTTTCGTTTACAAACCGCACACTTTTTAACCTTGACATTTTAGAACCGTTCGAAAAAATGTTCACAACTTATATAAAGGGTGTTCCTTAATGACGTGCTAATATTTCAGCGTGTGATTCCTTAGGTCATTTTATAAAGAAAAGTTCATATGAACATATGTCCGCAACGGCTTAAATTTTTTGCTATAGGGTGTTGAATTTCTATTTTTTAAATGGTTATTTTTTAATATCTCCGAGAGTACTTTAGATATTATTTTCAATTTTGGTATGTGTTAATACGATATAGAACCACAAATTTTAGTTAGAAAAGTTATTCAATTGTTTCACTAGCGGCGTCCCTGCAAACATGTCGTCTGAAATTTTTTTCAAAAAGATGGTACGCCACTGACATTCTTCCATGTGGATATTTTTTCTGATTAGCCTGGTCAATTCTCCATGAAAACGGTATCTTGAGTTTTTCTCGTTCCTGATTAAAACAATTCATATTGAAACTCATTATTATTAACATTCATAAAATAATTAATGATAGATTTTGTTTCATAATTGTTGGAAATGGCCACCTTCACTTAAAAGGCATGCTTCCGCCCGTTTTCGCAGCGAATTGCGCACCCCAACAATTTTTATAAAACAAAATTTATCATTAATTTTTTTATCAATGTTAATAATAATGAGTTTCAAGATGAATTTAGTGGTTTTAATCAAGAACGACCGTCTGACGCGAAAAACTCAAGAGACCGTTTTCATGCAGAATTGACCAGGCTAATCAGAAAAAATATCCACATGGAAGAATGTCAGTGGTGTACCATCTTTTTTGTAAAAAATCCTATTAACACATACCAAAATTGAGAATAATATCTAAAGTACTTTCGGAGATATTAAAAAATAACCATTTAAAAAATAAAAATTCAACAACAAATTAAGACGTTGAGGACATATGTTCATACCCTGAAATATTAGCACGTCATTAAGGAATACCCTGTATATAAAATTAGTTCACACGTATTTCAGGATTTTGCAGAAAAAAATTATTTTCCAAAATATCCACACATGAATTTTTGATAGTTTGCTGGATTTCTTCCGATTTCCTTTTACTAGAAATTTAATATCCAGTGGTACTGATCGCGTCTTTTATATTTTAAACTTTGTTATGTTAGCTTTCGAAGTGCATTAAAAAAAATTGTCATTATGAACAGATTGAAAGTAATAACGGTTTAAATAGTTTTAACATGC
Source organism: Barypeithes pellucidus (assembly GCA_963991005.1). Taxonomy (NCBI): domain Eukaryota; kingdom Metazoa; phylum Arthropoda; class Insecta; order Coleoptera; family Curculionidae; genus Barypeithes; species Barypeithes pellucidus. The sequence continues at coordinate 42,113,528 of OZ022559.1, forward strand.
CCGTCCACCAACCTTAAATTAATTTTCAAAAATATCGTTGTGTTCTTTATCCTCTTATATGCAAAACCCATTTTACGAAAAAGTGGTACCTCTATTAGATCGATAGTTATTAAATATTTTCGACCGCAAGTCACGAAGAGCGCCAGGAATGCACCAGCGCGACAAGTTGAATCGTCTACTGTTTATGTAATGCACCAGCGCGACAAGTTGAATCGTCTACTGTTTATGTTTACAAAATATCCTCTTTAATATTTGTTAGTACCTAATTTCATAACAGAGTGCAAATGAATTTCATTTTTTTATACAAAATATCATAGATATTAATAAAGAAGGAGATATTTAGAAAATCTTTAACACCCTGTATCTCAAAAGTTAAGACGTGTAGGACATATGGTCATATGTTTTTTTCTGAAAATGGACCCAAGAATAAGTTGCAAAAAATTGTTCGGTCCAGTCTAAAATGTTAAGGTTAAAAAGTGTGCGGTTTGTAAGAGAATGGCCCTTCGGATCCTTGGTAGGCTGGCCAATCCGACATTGCTGAAGGGATAAACCAAAGCTCCCGTGAAAAGGAAAAACCTAGTAACTGATTTTTAATGATTTTTCAGGAAATACCACATAAGTTAATATATATTATTAAACTTTGCATTTTACTAGGTTTTTCCATCTACAATAAATCGTTTAAATATTCGATTTTTAAAAAACTATATCCCAGTCGATAGAGGGAGTGGAGAGCTTTTATAAAATCGATGCTAAAGCTGCAAACTAGTGCAAACACACTATTATCACGTCACGTGTGATCACATGCTATCACGCAATGTCACGGCATACCCGAAATATCTGCAAGGCGGCTTATGCGTGCTTATAAATAAGTTTAGAAGTACACTATAGTCACCTCATGCAGCTCACAGAAAGTCATTGACAGCACAATTTTATATCTGGAAATTTACATATTCAGCACGCGTGCATCAGACTTTAACGCTAGAAGGCGATCTTGACAAATACAAAATATATAATAAAAATGATCTGCAGTATAAGTAGTCTGTTTCTAAGCCTTGACAGCATATGCTATTTTGCCGATATGACAACACGTGAAATCACGTGACGTGATAATAGTGTGTTTGCGGCTTAAGCAACAACCTAACAAGGCAATCTACTATTTTTTTCCTTTTCACGGGAGAGTATTGTAAACTACAGATCCCATAATCCATTCATAAAACTCTTGGAATATGAAGCTGTGATTGTGTGAAATGTTATTGAATGGGTAGAAGAGAGAACTACATGTTTGTTGGCTCAATGGCAACAATGTTGAAATCTGGTTATATCAATATTAAATTAAATATTAAAACGTAACCATACTTACAGATGAAAAGATAAATCCTTATTTAAATGATCCACTCTTTTACAAACTACACATGAATGCACCATCATTGTTTATAATAAAGACGATTCTTCACCAATAATCACAAAAACAACAGAAATAAACCAAAATATGTAAACAATCCGTGAGATAGCAGCGCCAACGTTTTAATGTTTATGAGATTAGTATTCATTAATATTTGGGCTCCAGGATCGTAGCGCAGTAGTAAAATAGTAATAGGTATGGTAAAACTATGCCAAGTCTGCTGGATAAAAGTATAGACTGTTGGGTCACGTTCGTCGATTGTTGTTTTTCCTAACTAAGACATATCAAATCGATCAGTTGTTAAATAGACAGAAGATAAAAAGGGATAGTGATGTCTTTTTTGTTGTATTTATTTTCGTAAACTGGCTTCAGATTGACGTGTACAAAGCAGATAGAAATTCCGGATCCATCTTTGTTTCGCGTCGATGGCTCTTGATTTGACAGTTGATTTTACCTGCTGGATTTTGTCAAAGGTCCCAAAATACATTGGAAAGTAAAGCTGTGATTGTGTGAAATGTTATTGAATATCAGTAATGAGTGGAAGAGAGAACTACATGTATGTGCACTGAATGGCAACAATGTTGAAGTCTCGTTATATCAGATAGTAAAATATTAAAACATAACCATACTTACCGATGAAAAGATAAATCCTTATTTAAATGATCCACTCTTTTACAAACTAAACATGAATGCACCATGATTGTTCAAAATAAAAACGATTTTTTACCAATAATCACAAAAAAAGCACAAATGAACCAAAATATTTATAAAAAAACACAAAGAAACCAAAATATATAAACACGAACTGACAACGTTGTAGTGTTTACGAGTTTAGTATTCATTCATAGCGCGTAGTAAAATAGAAATAGACGTTGGCAGAGTGCAGTGGGATTAGTTCAAGATTCGTTTGATGATACTTTTAAGTATAATAACTTTTTTTTTAAATCTCTCATCTCCTTTTCACAGTTTATAATAATTCACAGGTATTCATGAATTATTGGGAAATAAATTTATTTTAAGAGCAATTGCGGATTAACCTTAAACCAGTTGAAATTGTCAAATTAACAAATTTTTAATTGGGATTTTGCAAGATACCTTTGCGATAAATATGTCAATCTGGCTACGCTGCAATAATGACCGAAAGAGGTGGGAAAGACTGTTTGCTTCCGTTGCGTAAGCTAGAAATGTACATTTTTCTATCTGTAATTTGTAATATCTCTGGGATAAATCAAAACCACAGAAAAATACTTTTTAAAAAATGTTTGATTGCGAAACGAAATACACATTTTCAAAAATAAAGAACCTTCCGTTTATCCTTTGAATTTGTCGGTGACACAAACAAATTTACGAATAGAAAGCAACTCAAGAGAAAGATCAAAACAAAGACGACGACGACGGTGGCCATTTAACGCAGCATATTTTAGTTAATTATACAGCTGTTCCTTTTAATATTAAAATTAATTTAACCACTTCATAGAAGGAAAATTGAAATTCTTTCTCCCAAGTGCAATTTGACTTGACAACGCAAAAATTAATTTCATTTATATGGTTGATGATGATTAATTTTATTTGTGTGCTTTCGTATTCCGGACAGTGAAAATATGGGGAAAATTAATTTCCTTTAATTCGGATTTGTTATATTACAGTTGCGTAATAGAATTTAAGAAACGTCAACAACCAAGTATTACAGCAATAAAGATTACATAACCATTTTGCTGCATAATGTAAGTCAGTGGTGTATTTAGGGGGGGGGGGGGGGGGTCCAGGGGTCTGGGCCCCCCGAAAGGCAAGGAAAATTTTTTTTTGTATTAAATATGAATAAATATTAACATTGAAACTATCCCCAATAAAAAATTAGATATTAAATAGGTTTCAATTTTTCATTATGAAGAAGTGCTCGAAGAGATGGCAAAAATGCGAAAAAAACATGATTTTGCATTGTTCTATATTTTTTCTATTTTAAAATTAAAGAGCCAGATATCAAAAATAAAAGTGAGAAAGGGATATCAAAACAGCTCAATTTAATTCAAACATGGATTGGTTAGAGGGGAACAAACCCTCCCCCCAGAATTTTTTTTTTAACTAATCCTCTCTGAAGTTGCTCCACTAGTTTAATAAAGAACAGTTAAATACCAATATGGAAAATTATTATTTCCCAGACCACCCGATGATGCTTATACAATAAGGGCTTATTTTTGTCTACACAGTAGTACTTTAAAATACTATTTCAGATTGAATGGTACTACCAAGCTCCATTGGTAGGATGTAACTACCTGCAGACCGGTTTTGAGCTCATTTGTTCTCGTCAGTACAAGGTAGGTGTACATACCCATCATCAGAAAGGACTTTAACTTAACGCTGTATTATTATCGGTAGTCGAGAAAACACAGCGCGCAGCGCCATCTCTTAGTAGTCCCACACAATCTGAACAGACGTGATTTGATTAAATCAAATAAATCTATTTAAGAAATAAAAAGTCTACTTATGCTTTTCAGGTGGTATTAATATCAACAAATACCAATATGGAAAATTATTATTTCTTAGACCACACGATGATCCTTATACCATAATGGCGTATTTTTGTCAGCGCCATCTCTTAGTAGTCCAACACAATGTGAACAGACGTTATTTAATTAAATCAATATGCATTTCTGGTGGTATTAATATCAAATACCAATATGGAAAAATATTATTTCCCAGACCACCCGATGATCCGTATACAATAAGGGTTTATTTTTCTCAACACATTAGCACTTTAAAATACTATTTCAGATTGAATGGTACTACCAAGAAAAGGAAGCCCTCTGCATTGATAGGATGTAACCACCAATATAGTATTTTAAAGTGCTACTGTGTAGACAAAAATACGCCATTATTGTATAAGGATCATCGGGTGGTCTGGGAAATAATAATTTTCCATATTGGTATTTGATATTAATACCACCTGAAAAGCATATGATTTGATCAAATAACGTCTGTTCAGATTGAGTGGGACTACTAAGAAATATCGCTGCGCGCTGTGTTTTCTCGACTACCGATTATAATACAGGGTTAAGTTAAAGTCCTCTCTAATGATGGGTATGTACACCTACCCTGTACTGACGAGAACAAATGAGGTCGAAACCGGTCTGCGTGTGGTTGCATCCTATCAATAGGGACAGCTTCCTTTTTTGGTAGTACAATTCAATCTGAAATAGTATTTTAAAGTGCTACTGTGTAGACAAAAATACGCCCTTATCGTATAAGGATCATCGGGTGGTCTGGGAAATAATAATTTTCCATATTGGTATTTGATATTAATACCACCTGAAAATCATAGACTTTTTATTTCTTAAATAGAAACTGAAGTTATTTTTAAATTCTTTTTTTTCTTTTCTGAAAATAGTTTTCGGAATTTATCCAAAAATCCAATTTAAAACGAATAATTTTTTTCCATAGTTTTTTCTTATTTATGTTAGTTTCTTCATAATTTATTAATGAATTATTTGCGGCGTTTTTTGTAGGTACTATCGCGTACTATACGTTGCCATAATACTACTTATTCTCTACGCACCAAAAACAAAATGGCGCCGTTTTAAAAATTGCTATTTTTTTATTATCCTTTACTTAAAGAAATAAATAAAACTTGGCATAGCATAGTAGGAATCAGAGAGCAATACTTTCTTGCATATTCATATTGGTGTTCAAATTTAAAATGTCGGATGGGCGCCAACTTATGAACAGAATTGATTATGAAGTGGACTCTTGTGGTATATACATCGTTTTTAAGGTCCGAACAAATAGTTTCCGATCCCAGAATATAGTGTCTCTATTCGCACACAAAACAACATGGCGTCTTTTTAAAAAATAAATATTTACTAGTTTTTTCTTTTAGTTTAGATTTTGACTGCTTTATGCCAAGTTGTAAAATCTAAACTAAAATAATAAAAGAAAAAAATGGCAAATATTATTTTTTAAAAAGCCGACATTTTGTTTTGGATATGAATAAAGACACGATATTCTGAGATCCTAAAGTACTCGATAGGACCTTTAAAGTGACGTATCGTAACACCCCACTTCCTATTAAATTTTTTTATCAAGATGGCGCCCATACGCCATTTTATATTTGAACACCATGAAATATGCAAGAAAGTGTAGCTCTCTGATTCCTATTATACTCGATAGTACCTTCAAAATGATGTATCGCAAGACCCCTGTTCCTATTTAATTGTCATTACCAAGATGGCGTCAATTCGCCATTTTGACAGTTAGAACTGGCATTCTTCCTTTACAAGGCAGTTTACCTTCCCCTATAGACCACACTTAAATTTTGTAAATAAAAGGTTAGCGGGTCAGCAGGGTGGACATTAAAGAAACGCACTGTATAAAATAAGATCTTTAATAATACAATGAAAATACTACTTTCCCGGACTAAAAATAGTTTACTCCCTACCGTTAAATATAATTTAGTACCTAATGGCCTTTACGAGATTAAATTAAATATGGCGTAACAAATGTTAGTTTAAAACAGTTCCTTGTTTAAGGGCAAATAATTTAGTAAGGGAGAGCCTTTAGTGGTATTTCCACCTGATCTTTGTATTCCTGAGAGGTTGTTTAACCTCGCCAGGTGTCACCTACAGATCTTCCATTATATTAATACCAACCGATCCAGTTCTTGTCCGAAAATGCCGACATACTTGGGATATTGCAGGAACGTGAGATTTATTTTAGATAGAACCTAATATTTTACGTATCAAACATGGCTGCAAATTAAAATACAGGGTATTATAGAAATGACGTATTATATTTAAATGGGTGACCCCTGGGGTGTCCTAGAGAAGCGTTACTACTATTTTTTTTTAAATCGAACGTTTAAAAAGTGGGGTAATTCACACCTAAACTTATACCCCACTAAAACCCCTTCGGCATTTTGGTTTCGTTACACTATTCGGACACACTAATTACTTGTATTTTTACCTTTTTTTTTTGTTTGATTGTGTAATATTAATACTTTTAAGTAAAATTAGATGCGGAAAACACACATTAATTCATAAAATTTGAGTTTAAAGGCAAAAATGGTCGTAAAATTGTTGATTCTTAAAATTTACGCTGCGAACATGTATATTTACAAAATTTGGTATTTTAACAGTGTTGCCACATAGAAAAGCTTTCTGCAATAATACAGTTTTTAGGTTGTTCGGGTTTGTTTATATCGATTATTTGTTGATTTATTGTCAATGTAGTTATGTCACGACTAAGCAATATCTTTTAAGAGGGTTAACTGCGATAGAAAGGCCCAAAAATATCCGTTTTTGTGCAATATTTTTTTCCTATGTAGCTAATAAAAGACAACTGGTAACTCTGTTGAAGATGTCACTTTTAAGTCGAACACAAATTTGACATTGCATAACACTGTTGCCAAGAGCAGTTATACTTTGGCGTTGAAGGAAAAGGAAAGAACAAATCAAAATAAAATGGAAATAGCAAATATAGATAATGTTGACGCAATTACAAGCAAGTATGATGTGGATTTTGCAAAATATTTACAATACAATACATAGGATTGATTAGAGATAATTTCAGATGCAAAACCAGAAATTGTCGTCTCGTATGCACTATTAGGCAGCAAATGCCTTGAATTCCTGCTTTTATTGTTGCAAATGCCGGAAAGATTATCCTTTATTTCCGGGATCTTTTTTTCAAAATATGAATATTCCTGTTAGGCAGATATTTAAACTACACCGGTGGCGACCACAAAGTGGTTGTGTTTGCGACCAGCCTGGCTGGATACCGACAATGTAAGTGTATGTGTGTGGCTTAAAATAATAATAATAAAATTGAATTAAAAAATAAACAATGACCATTCAAGCGACAAAAGGTCATTGACATTTGACCTAGTTACGTACTTGCTTGCGTGCGTTGTTTAATACTATTCCGTGTATAACTTATTTGAGTTGGATTTGTTCCATGGTCCAAAAAACATCTCTGTAGTAATCTTTCTTAAATTAATTATAGAAAAAGGTATGACAGAATGGAAAAGTGTTTAAATTATTGTCTTTTGTCTAAAGAGTTTAAGGTGTAAATATGATAACACCGGCGAGAAATCGTATGTGTCGCAGTGTCGCACGGATGTTATTCTGGTTTGACGTCAGGTCACTTTTACCGCTGAATGAATTGAGAGCGCCATTTATTGGCACTTTTCTTCAATTTGACTTCATCTCAGGAATTGCCGGTTTAAATATAATACGTCATTTCCATAACACCCTGTATAGCAAGCTAGAGCAAATAAAACGTTTTCCGTAAGTGGCTTTTTTTAAATGTTGTCAAGAAAACGGCTAAAAACGCTCAGATTCTTATTTCGGTTCAATTATTTTAAGAGGTCCCCGACGAACCATTAAAAATGAGTTTTATCGTGAAACAACGCATCCACTTACCTTTATTATTACTATTATTACTATAACAGATTAAAATAACGGGCATGGAAAATTAGAAGCATCACCTCAGGAAACTCTAGTTTTAGGGACGATATTTCAAAGTCACCTTACGGTACAGAATGGCATAAAGTCATCCTTAAAACAAGTTTGTTCGCATATTAAAGTTCTGTTTAACTCTTAACTCTAAAGGAATAGATCTATTGACATGGTAATCTTAGACTCAACGCGCCAATTTACCCTCAAATTAAATTAAAACATAGTTTTTTTAAGGTTTACCTTAACGTTAAGGCTACTTTAGCTAAGGTCTAACTTAAGGTAGAGTACGTTTCACGAAATTTGGATACGATGATTTCCTGGGTCGATCCCATTGTGTCGACAAAAGCTTGGCAATAAACAAGTGAAGTATGAAGGGACGGACTAAGGAAAACAAGTAATGATATGATTATATTAATGTAATCAAATGAAATAACATTTTTTTTTAATATTACTAGTCATATTTATTTACACTTATAATGTCATTCTATAGATAGTTCGGTTTTGCTATCGCTCTCCTCATCAAAATTAATTATAATTGGATTAATTATACGATCCAGACTAATATACGAATTTTCTACAGTTATTACGTAACGGATTGAATTTTTCCAACTACCTGGGGGAATATCATTAAAGCATTTTCGTATTAATTCTACAACACTAGAACTTAAAGACGGAGAAATATTTTCCGACCTAACCAGTGATTTTAACTGGTGCCACATATGCTCTATGGGGTTAAAAATGCAATAATATGCGCGTTGCTCTTCGTACATGGTGTCGATTTTTCGCCTTATCAAGCCCTTGTCGCTTTCGTCGAAACATTTGGTGAAACCGGCATCTTTACGCTTCTTTTTAGATTTAATGGGATTCGACGCGATTCTTTTCACTGTAGTCAGAGGTATCTTAGGCAAATCAGATGTTTCAGTCGCAGTCCTCTGTTGAGTAAAGTACTCTTTTTACAATTTCCCTAGCATCGAGAGATAAATGCATTTTCTTCACTGCAACACTAGAAGAAGCACCATCAATGTTTATCCATGGACGCCACATACTGTTTTTTTATACGTTTGGTAAAATAATATCGTTAATACAACTAAACTCTTCCAGCAAGAAATAAAAACTAACAAATTTTACCACAAAAGGATATTTAAATATAAATTAAGCAACCTAACCTACCTGATGTGCCTATATTTAATTATAATTATTACAATCCGGTCCTTTCCACATAATAATAACAAACGGTCATAAATAATGGGATCGCTACAGGTACTTTTACTGCAGTCATTAAGTTATATCCATTTTTCGTGGAACAATCTTTAACATTCAAATATCGGCCCTTAGGAATAAAGTTTGGTGATAAAATAATTTTAAAGAAATTGAAACTAGAGTTCCCATCCCTAAACTATCCAATTTTACAATTTGATCTAATTCGAACTGGTACACTAGATATTTTCAGAGTACCATTTTTTCTATATTCACGGAAAGAAAAACTTAGTTAAATTTACTATAAAAATAATAAAACTAACCATAATTTCTGGCTCTATATGTGACGGGAATAACTTTTATTAAGAAATACCATTAAATTATATCAAGCCTTCGAAACAAGTACTCTCTATTCACTAAAGAGGTTTAAATGTACCTTATCAAACTATTTAAATCTCGTAATAGCCCAATTGTGTTTTCAGGTATTTTATATAGCATATAATTATTATTAGTTTTGTAATCAAACACAAGCACTAAAGGAAAAATCCTGTAGGACACTCTGGGAGAGGTGCGTGTGCGCAAAAAGCGATTCACGTTAGTCTTGAATTGTTAGAGATTATATTCGTTGGAAAAAACGACCTCGGGAAGGTCGTTCCATAAGGATGAAGTCCTACAGATGAAACAATTCTTAAATAATGAAGTGCGAGGAGTAATAAGCTTAACCACATATGGATGGGCGGCAGCGGTTCGTCATGTATTCCTGATTTTCGCCGCTCTGGGCGGAATTAAGAGGGCAAGGTCAGCCGAGCACGTTCCATGAAAATATCTGTACAAGAGGGATTGTCACAACGTTCTGTAATGTTAACCATTTTAGAGAAAACTGCTGCCTGGGTTTTTTTAGCGTTAAATTCGACTTGGTTACTGTCACCCCAAGCCAAAATTTCTTCCAGGTCTTTGTTGAGGCGTGATACTTCATGGTGTCTGCGAAGATGTGCATTGGGAGACGACTAGAATAAGCTTCTAAAACTTACAAAAACAACTCCTGGTATTTTATCAACACATACTTCTTAGTCATAAAAATTTCAAGTGATTAATCGCTCGAGCGATTCACTCGATTATTAAAATCGCTCGGGTATCAAGTACTCGATTATTAAAATCATCGGTTTTCTCCAACACTAATTATTATGGCTGTCTCGGTAGATACCATGCAGTAAATTAATATTTTTGTTTAAATACTTTTGGAATGTCATTGTGAAAAGAATTTCACTTCTATTAATGATAACGTTACTTGAAATACTCTGTTCTTTACAGCCCAGTATTTAAATACAAAATAGAATATTTATTCTGTAACCTTTTCCATTACGGTGAAAGAAACATTAAAACAATTAGGCAATAAGCGAGACTGTCAGTTAATTAGGCGTAATTGCTTCTGCACTATACAGATGATTTAATTACCTCTCGAGAAATATAAAGTTATTACATTTTACAAATTTTACTCTACAAAGGAGTGACAAACAATTATAATTGCTAATTGCTTAAAATAAACTGGGCTACACCCATTTTTAAAACTCTACTCAACCGATAAAGTTTTCTGATTTTTAAACGTGATTTTCTACGAATCGAGTGGCGTTTTTGAGCAGGAACGGGTTTTCAATATTATACAAGGCGAAAAGGAAAGTGATGTAAAAAAACTTTGACTCGCTGGCATACAAATTGCACGTAAAAGTAAATAGCCTTGCAAAGCTTAGGTAAATATCTCAAAACAAAGCTGGCAGTTTTTCTTTAGCGCGTTGGGGCAAAAGTTATCGAATTTACCAAAAAAAAAAATTGAAGCTTTTTAAATTTTAAAATCAAAAAGTAGCAATATATGCCCTTGTACAGCCACATTTGTATGCTCAACTTTATTCAAGGTTTATAATTGAAGAATTTCTTTTGGAAATAACCATTCAATTGATACAGGATGTTCAAAAATATAACCAAAGAATGCACTCTAAAGCTGAATACGTTCTTTCATGAAAAAATAGGCCACAATAATTTACTATAACTTATACAGGATGTTATGGAAATGACGTATTATATTTAAATGGGTGACTCCTGGGGTTTCCTAGAGAAGCGTTTAAAAAGTGGGGTAATTCACCCATCAACGCACAGGTCACTCCGCGGTACAATCATATTACACTGCCCAGCTGTGTAATAAACACATGTTCTGGCGCAATGTTGCCAAACTGTGGAAAAGTGTAAAACTTTATATTCTTATAAAAATAAATATTTAGCTTACTTAGAAATTAAATCCAGGCCGCCGACACGAGTAAGGAATCCAGGGCACAGACACCTTCAGTTCTTTTTTCTATGGGAAGATTTTGCTCATCACGTGCCCTGATGATAGTGTGGGACTGCATAATAAGCTTATACCTACTAAACCCCATTCGTTCCCTTATTTCCAATCTCGGAACATAACCGGCATATCGTCGAGAGAAAAAAATATAGTGGAACATAGTGAAACAGAACAAATTACACTCAATCACTTAAAGAAACACACAGACACCCACTAGTTTCAAATTAGTTTTTTTGAAGATATGCACCTATTATCAGATTACACAAAAGCACTAAACACTAATGCATAATTACACTATCGTACACATAGAACAACAGCACACACAGAAGATAGGATACAAATTATTTCGCAATAGAAAGTCAGGAATAATAAAAACGCCAATTTCTAATGGGCCTAAAACAATTTTTAATCCTTTAATGAAGAATGATGAAATAATTATGTTGACAACAACAGGACCTCCCCTTCAGTCTTAACATAGACGAGTCCAACCAAGGGTCGAGACAATAATTATATAGGAAAGTAATATTACAGAAGGAAATTCCGCAATTTATGAATATAATCTTATAAAACATCGAAAGTGGAAACGCTGTATTTTTAGATATTTCCAAATAACGCAATATCGATCGACCGAATAAACCCGAAACAGACTGAAACGTGTAGTTACTAGAACTTTTTAGATGTTAAATACGAATGCATGAAAAAATTATATTCTTTCCCAGACCACCGGACGAAACATTATACAATAAGGGCGTATTATTGTCTACACAGTAGCACCTTAAAATACTAATTCAGATTGAATGGTACTTAGATGTGTTCATGAGATGCATAGTTTACGCGAAAACTAATGTGAATTTGTGCTTTTGTTTTTGTGTTTTATGAGGTTATTGTGCCGGTTTTTGTTTGGATTGCCTACTTGGTATTTTTTTATAAATTAAGGTGGTCTTAAATAAGGCCGAAAAGGTAAATAAAATTGCAGTTTTTTTTCTAAAGGGTAAAGTGGCATTTAAGTTGTTCAGTTCCGACGGGTGTCGTTCGAATTGAACAAATGTGAACATACCTGACCATTTATAAACGCCGCGACGGTTGGTTCGAGTCAGTTCAAGTTTATAAATAAGAGATTGTTTCCCAGCGAACTGAACTGAACGTAACAGTTTATAATAATGTACCCTGAAAAATAAACAACTTCCAATCTGTCAAACGGTTATTGACTTTCTAAAGAGTGACAACATTGTTCGAGATTCATTGACGTTTTTCGCCATATGTTGCTTTGTTTACCTTCCTGGCAGGGACACCACGTGGTAATTTTTGGTTTGACATAAGGTCATGTACAGGGCATATTAAATTAAAGCGCCATTTTTGGATATTTTTCCTCAATTTGTTTTCATCTCAGGAATTGCCGGTTTAAATATAATACGTCATTTCAAACACCCTGTATATAAGTTTAATAAAAAGTCGTCGTCACATCGTTAAAAAAAGTTTAATCTTTTACAAAAAGGTAACTTTTGCCACAACGCATTAAACAAAAAACTGCAAAATGTGTTTTGAGATATTTACCTAATCTTAAAAAGGTCGTTTTACGTTATGTACAGGGTGTCCCATTTTCGACACTTTTATAAGGTATCTCCGTAATTGTTAGTATTATCAAAAAAAATAATGTACGTGTCTTGTGCTCTTTTTGGGTCAAATTTAAAATGGTAAAATCAAAATTTGAAAATTTGCGCTCGCTTAAGAGATACGGGGGAAAACCAAAAATTGACAATTTCAAAATTACCCTATATTTTCTTAGTTAAAAGAAATACAGAAAAATATTTTATACAGTAGTTTCTTTATATTGAATGTTGAATAATCTGCCGTTTTCAGAATAAGTATAGGGGGTCAGGTTAAAAAGTAATCGGACCTAACTTCATTTTTTTTTAAATGGAACAACCTGTATATTTTAATCTAAAAAGATATAGTTTTTAAATTTTCCTTTCAAATATATAACACATGATATTGGTTTCCTAGGCAATTTATTTAAACTTTATTACTTCGAAACGAAATAAAGGATTCAGATTAAGGTAAAAAAATAACAGAAATCATCGCAAATGTTCGGAATATGTTCTTAAATGGTTACCGTCTTTTGGGATAGCGAACAAAATATACATTTTGAGCCATTTCGTCGTTTTTTCCACTTTCAATATAAACTGATATGATATCAAATTTTTCAACTTGTTGAGAGGTCATTTTCGCAAATGAATATGTAAAAATTAAATTGACGTTACATGTTAATAGTCAAGTCAATAGTTCTTTCTAGGATATTAGCTTTCGTTTCATGGTCAGTGGTTTAAAGTAATAAAATGTAATAAATCGCCTAGGAAATCAATATCATCCATGTTGTGTTATATATTTGAAAGGAGAATGTAAAATAGTATCTTTTTAGATTAAAATATACAGGGTGTTCCATTTTAAAAATGAGGTTAGGTCCGATAACTTTTTTACCTGACCCCGTATACTTATTCTCAAAACTGCAAATTATTCAACATCAATATAAATAAACTTCTATATAAAATTTTTCTGTATATCTTTTAACTAAGAGAACATAGGGTAATTTGAAATTGTAAATTTTTTGATTTTCCCCTGTATTTCCTAAGCGAGCGAAAATTTTCAAATTTTGATTTTACCATTTTAAGTTTGACCCAAATAGAGCACATGACACCTATATAAATTTTTTCATAGCACTAACAATTACGGAGATACCATATAAAAGTGTCGAAAATGATTTGTTTTTAACAAAATGCCAACGAATCAATTTTTTTGTTTCCTTATATCACTTTCGTTTCGCCCTGTATAATATTGAAACGCCGTTCGAATTCGCACAAAACCATGTTTAAAAATCCGATAACTCTATTCAAATCGGTTGAGCTTCTGAAGCTATAGAGATTATTTAAAAATGGGGCGCTAATGCGCATTATAATGAAAATAATTTATAGCGTATTTATATTTAAGTATACTTTTGGAAACAGCAGTTTGTGGTATAATTATCCCTCATCATGCCAGAGCTATGTAGTAAATTCTATCAATAGATAGCGCAACGTAACTATTTTCAATGCCGGAATCTTGGGTTTTTATTTTATTTCTCATCTACTCCATCACTGAATTGATTGAAATTCAGACTCGGAGTCGATACTTCGATAACTTTACACTGGATACAGCACCATTTTCCATCAGTTTTATACAACTCGAAGGTAAAGAATTCTTCATCGATCAATCCCGAGCATGAATTGTTATACTTCAGGTGCTGGCACACTTATTTTTATTAACCCTACGTTAGGCGTGCTAGTTTCACTCGCGAGTTTAGTCGCGCGGTCTACGATGGTAGACCATTTTTTTTTGCTTATGTAGTAATTCTTTTTTATAAACATAATTGTTCTTCTATGGTCGAGTATTCACTGGCCACAAAGTTGTTTTGAAAGTTGGCTACAAATGTCTCAAATACTTCCGTATGTGTGCTAACTTATCCATTTCTCTTCTTTTACCTCTTGTTCTGATGTCGTCAAACCTATTGCACCTTATGAGAAATCTAAATCTTTTCTCGCTTATTGCAAGGTAACAGAATTCGATATCGCTTCCTTGTGATTTATCCCGAATTTTGTGAACATTCTTCCTTGAGCATCTGAGAGATCCAATCAAAAACCAAATTCAAATAAACGCATATACTTCTCTTTCATCCGTTGATCTAGCGTTCCTGTCCCTTTCAAATTTATTTTTGATCTTATTTTGTGTATATGTTGGTTGAAGTGGTTATTATTTGAATGACAGTGTCATTTAGAAAGAGTTTTAGACAAGGAAATTCAGACATGCATTCGAGCATCACGTTTGGGTCCAGGCAAATGTTTTATAATATTGTGGGAACGAACACGCACTTGTAAATTATTTATTGTTTTTTCCATTTAGTAGTTTTATCTTTCCCTAAGTAAAAATTTGTATTTGAATCGTCTTCGTCTGATAATAAATATTAGTCTGAAACTTCTTGCTCAGACCTCTGATTGATGATCACTAAATTGCACATTGTCTTCTTCTACTTCGTCTTCATCCTCTTCATTTAAAGGACTTTCTTCGCCGCTGAACTCTTCATCCAAACGTCTGGGTCTCTACTTTCGGGTTTGTTCGGGTTTGTTTTTAGGGGCAGACATATCTATATCTAAAATAAAGAAGAAAATGTGATTAAAAACTATTACATTACAAACTATTATACATATAATTAATATCAGGTAAGCAAAGAAAAGGGCTCAAAATACTTCAGTGTTAAACGTGAAAAAATTAAATATACACTTGAACTAGTTTATGATACTAGGACAATGTGTGTAAAAAAAGAAAAACAAAATATTACTTACCTAAATATAATTACAAAAAAGTTTGAGAATTTCCGTGATGACTAAAAAAGCTAACGTTTAGTCGCCTGGTATACTGTAAACCAGTCGTATTTGGTTGCCACTAAATTAATCAAAGACACTCTTCTACTGCATTTGCCATATTAAATAGGTTTTCTGAAATA
Organism: Barypeithes pellucidus; assembly: GCA_963991005.1. Classification (NCBI taxonomy): domain Eukaryota; kingdom Metazoa; phylum Arthropoda; class Insecta; order Coleoptera; family Curculionidae; genus Barypeithes; species Barypeithes pellucidus. The sequence continues at coordinate 42,129,445 of OZ022559.1, forward strand.
TTACCGACAGCTATTGAAGGCGACGGACCGATAAACAAATCCCTTTGCAATTGGTGAGTAGTTAAAGGTGCGTGATCTACGATTGTAGACCGCGCGACTAACGGAGGGCTAATAAGTCGTTGTTATCAATGCTCAATCAAGAATCTACTATGCCAAAATTCTGGCAATAAGCCTCACCATCACCTGTAGATCCAACTAATCCGTGCGATGGCCACAAAAACTCAAAAAACCAACAATACTTAAAACGTTTACAGTGATAAGGTTTAATGGCAGCACTATTAAGACTTAAGTTTTACAGTCAGTCACTGGGAATTCCAGGAGGAGAGTTAGGTTAAGATCCCGCGGCCGATAAACCGATTCGCATTCGGTAGATTTGAGTGCTCTGTCATGACGTTGCTGTCCGGCGTCATGCAAAAATAAGGAAGAGTGAGCAATGTATCATCCCCCATCCCTAGCCCATTCACGGCAATCAATTATCAGGCCGGATGAGAGGGTTAATAGCCCCAACGTATGACCAAGCATACAAACCTCGGTGAAAAGTTTCATTCTTGTCTCGAGAAATGATTCGCCTCGATACAAGGTGAGCCTTAATATTTATTAGCGATTAAAGTGGCACATTCACCATTTGACGCTGTCAGCTTGTGCGTCACAGTCCTGTAAATAGAAGAAAAAGATGCATATATGTTCCTGCTGTTCCCAAGCAAGTAGGTAGAACTGTTTTTCTTCTATTTACCGGACTACGAGGCGCAAGATGCCGGCGCTAAAGGCCAATCCCATTTGATTATAGCCAATTTACGCCCTTTGCATATTATATTATGTTTTCAGTGTGTGAGAACCGATTTTCTAAAACATTGACGCACATGTCCTTCTATCCAGTTAATATTCATTAACCAAAAACAACTTTTCCCTTTGTACAATACGATCCCAAGTCATTCACCCTAATAAAGGTATAAATTAGACCTCTTTAAGATGTTCTGTGCATGTGCTATCTGATTGACGACATGAAAATTACAGTCGTAAAACAAGATGGGTGAGGCGATTAAAGGGGTAGTTTTGAGCCTAGGGTTAGCGAGCTAAATTTAGTGCGGGGTTGGAAGAATTTGTGGCTTATGGAACTTATTTAAAAACCACGTTAAATTGTTAATCCAATCTGACGGATCTTCCGGATTAAAACTTTAATAAGGGCTTGACATGATGAACTCGCTTTGGTGTGAATGTGACCTAACTATTGACTTTTTTAATTAATTTTAGGTACATTGGAATAGTCTATCCGTTCTTGTGAATGTGTGTTAATATCTTAAACGATTAATTTATTTTAAAAAACGCTCTTTCTCAATTACCTGTTCACTTTTCAGTGACTGATCTGAACTGCTTGAGTTGGCGAGGTGATAAAGTTAACCCATGAAAAAACTTAAAAAGCTTTATCCATTGACTTGAAACAAACATGAATCCGGCATTTCTAGCTTCCTGCTTTGTACATGTCTATGTGACGAAAATAAACACGAATAAAAAAGAGATGTGGATTGTATCTGTAGAACCCCATCTCTTTTTATTTTCTCTCTGTTTCGGTCTTGGTTAGGGAAAACAAACAATCGACGGACGTTACTCAAAACTATATATTTCTATTAAGTTTACGGCAGACTTGGCACTGTCTTACCATATTGAGTTAAGAATTACTAGTTTTTCCACAAACAATACTTAAATTTAACACACAAACCCTGAGAAACAACAAAGAAATTTCTTTAACGGCAAAACAACTTATACTAATTTTCAAAGATTCCCGATTGTTTTTCTGGGAAGCTATTTACAACCTACCTAAGAATGTGAATTGTTTATTCTTCAAAGACTCTGTAAAAAGTTGGCAAAAAAGATTGGGTTTTTTTATCGAGTATCTTCCTGTGTGTCTCAATGGACAAAAAGATTAATTTATAAAACAATTATTTTGCCGCATTTTAATTACTGTACGTCTTTGTTAATTTCATGTACGGGGGAGGAGATTGGTAGATTGCAGGTACAGCAAAATAAGGTCATGAGGATTTTGCTCGGATGTAATAAATATACACCAATAGATTGTATGTTAACAGAGTTGGGCTGGTTGAACGTCGGGCAGTGGATTGGAAGGGCGAACCTCATTTTAATATACAAAATGGAAAACAATTTATTGCCTCATTATCTCAACTTATATCTTGAGAGAAGATATGACTGTCACAATTATGGTATCAGATCAGCAAGAAACTACAACATTCACTATGTAAAATCTGTTGGTCTACAAAAAACTCTTTTTTATGAGGGACTTCGCCGTTTTAATGCGCTTCCCGATGTGATAAGGAGCTCACCTAGTTTGACTGTATTTTGTAGAAAACTTTTTGTGTATTTGCGAGGACAGAGCTTATATATGTTAGCATTTTGTATTTGTAAACAATGTATGTAAATATGTATTTATTTTGTTCTTTTTACTAGCCAAGTGCTAAATAAAGTATATATAAATAAATAAATCCGTATTCTCCTTGATTTAAAATCCTTAGTTTTATCCATAAGTTTGGAGCCAAAATTTAAAAAATTATATATTTTCAGAAAGATATCCCGTAGTAGTGTATGTCATATTCCTAGGAATATAATGAAAATGTGTTAAATTATCGTAAACTAAGGTAACAATCTATTATTAAATTAATTAAAACGTATTTGTTAAAATTTACAATTTAGCTTTTTATCATTTAGCTAGGAGGTGTGACCAGGCGCTATATCTGGCAATCATATTTACCATTTATAGTTATTTCTGCAACAATAGGCTTACGAAAGGCTGCTGATTTTTCAAATTTTGAACAAGTTTTAACGTGTCTGGTAAAGTTGCTCTTACGAAATAAAAAAATTTAAAACAAATTTCTTGTATATATTTAATTTATTTTCCGAAACATAATTTTTGGAATTTTGGCTCCAAACTTTGCAAAAGAGAATAAAAATTTGATTGTCATCTAATACCAGTATTCCATGATCGTATACAGGGTGTTATGGAAATGACGTATTACATTTAAACCGGCAATTCCTGAGATGAATACAAATTGAAGAAAAATATCCTTAAATGGCGCTTTCAATTCATTCAGCGGTAAAAATGACCTGACGTCAAACCAGGAAGACATCTGTGCGGAACTGCGATACATACGAATTCTCACCGGTGTTGTCAGAATTACACCTTACACTCTTTAAATTTGAAATACGTAACTGAGTCAAATGTCAATGACCTTTTGACTGACTGATTTTTTAATGTAATTTTATTTAGGCCACACACACATACACTTACCTTGTCGGTCTTATTTAAAAATTAGTGTCACTTTCTATAAAAACTTATATAGCGTTTTAGTAAAGAAACCGGCACATCACATAACCCATAACCGCAAAATTTCACATGAACAATGGCCACCATAATGCACAAAATTCACTTGAAGACATCGTTTTTATTAACATTGGCTTGTCTCGCCTAGATTTGTATGAACTTTTGTTTTTAATTAAAAAACACATTGTAAAATGTAAATAACATTTCTTCGAATTAAAAATGACATCTGAACTGAAACATTTAAAACACGAGCTGTCAAAAACTAGAGATGTACTACTAATGCAATGCGTGTTTTTCCGGTAGATTCCAGCGCATTCACCAAAAAAGATTGAAATAAATATAATAATCTACAGCACTTATTTATTGTTTCACCTTCACTGCTGTAGATACCAATAAAGATTAAAAACTTGTTAACGGATGCTCTGCTGCTCCTTTTCATTCGAAAAGCTGCATAAGCAAATTAAATCGATCGTGTCACAGCGGGATTTTAAAACCAAACTACTAAAATCGACAGAAGGTTAGAAGTTGACATTTGCTTGACAACAAGATATTCCTCTGCGGCTTCGCGCGAAAACAATGCGAATAAGCGTGAAAATGTTTAGTACATACAGAAAAATCAAGTCGAAGGCATATTAGAAAATGTTCCTTTAGTAAGAGACTGGAAATTGCAAGGTCACCGGATATTACCCCATTCAATTTTTTTCTATGGGGTAGTATGAATAAAGAAATAGTTTATAAAGTCGAAGATATGGATCAGTTACGATATAAGATATTGGATGCAGCAGATAAAATAATTGCTAAACGTTTTAAAGAATACATTAGTGTGTAGCGATTTTGTGTGACAAGGGCCTATCTTCAAAAAACTAATTTGAAACATGTGTGTGTTTCTTTATTTTTTTTATGATAATTTGTTGAGTGTTTCACTATGTGTTCTGTGTCTCTGACGATATAAAGGGTCATGTTCTGAGATTGGAAGAAAAACGCCGTTGGGGGTTTTAGTGTGGTATAAGCTTTACCCACTAAAACCAAAAAAACTGAAGATGTATGTGCCCTGGATTACTTGCTAGTGTACTGGCACCTGGATTCACTTCTATTTGGATACTAGGTAGCTAAATATTTATTTTTATAAGAATCTAAAGTTCTACATTAACAGTTTGGCAACATTGTTTCAGAACATCCCTTTATTACACAGCTGCTCAGTGTAATATGACTGTGCCGAGGAGTTGTGTGTGGGTTTATGGGTGAATTACCCCACTCTTTAAACGTTCGATTTAAAAAAAAAATAGGTAGCGCTTCTCTAGGACACCACAGGATTCACCCATTAAATATAATACGTCATTTCCATAATACCCTGTACAGTGTGTCCCCGGGAATAGGTGAAAAAGCTAAAAAAAAATTCTAACTTCATCTTCTGGGGTTCAGCCCTACTTGGATGGAAACTAATTTGTATCATAATTTCAATTTCGAAAACTCAAGTATGCGGAAATTTACAAAAAAAATTCTTTCCCTATAGTAAAGTAGCATTTTATCTAGAATATAGAATATAGGACACAATATTATTAAGAAAAGATAGAAAAAATGAGTATGATTGCAAAATTTAAAACTCCTATGTCTACTTTCATATTTTATAATATTTTCATTCCACCCTCCCTATTTAATATATTTTAAAAATCTGCAAAAAAGTTGTTCGAAATAATAAAATAAACACGATCGGTATATTTTCATGCGCCTATTATATATTTAAATAATTTGTATTTTTTAATATCTTCTTCAATGTGGAAAGAAAATAATACAAAATATGAAAGTAGACAAAGACATTCTACTCAGTTTTTCTTTCTGAACATATTTTGTTAATAAAATTTTGTGGTAACTCCGAATTAAAATATACAATCGGCTTAAAAAGTTTCTTTAATATTTCAGCAATAAAAAAGTTTCTCATATGTGGCTAACTTTTAGCCGATGACTGTATAGGATCAAGATTAAGTTTTCTTCCATTCAGTCAGATTTATTCAAAAAAACGGGAACACGGAAACGACATTGAACGACTTTATTTTTTCTAGAAAACCAAATTATTCATCCCGATCCACACAAATTAATTTCTCGTAAATATTTATACAACTCCAAACTAGACATACGTAACAAAGCTGTCCCAATTAAATATTAATATCTCAAACACAATTAAATTTTAACAACGCTTCGCAGTCAGTTATAAAAACAAGAAAGTACATGAAAACGGAAAGTTATTAAAGTTAATGAATTTCGTTTGCATCCGAATTTTAATATAAAATGAGTAGTTAAACAATTTTCAAGTTATTTATAATTGCAATAAAAGACAATAATACAGGATGTTATGGAACTGACGTATTATATTTAAACCGACAAATCCTGAGATGAAAGTAAATTGAAGAAAAATAACCATAAATAGCGCTTTGAATTATTAAGCGAAATTATACACTATACAGGAAGGGAGAAAGATAAACAAACTTGTGACAGATGTAAATTATGTAAACAAAGCAATATTGAGATAGGTTATAAACAAAAACGTCACTAAATTTTGAGCGGTGTTGTCTGTTAAACTCTTCAGAAGGTCAATAACCGGTTGGCAGAAGAAGAAGTTTATTTTTCAAGGTACATTTCTAAACTTTTACGTTCAGATCAGTTCGCTGGGAAACAATTTCTAATTTATAAACTTGAACTAACTCGAACGAACCGCCGCGGAGTTTACAAATGGCCAGGTATGTTCTCATTTGTTCAATTCGAACGAACTGTTGAATCTGAACAACTTAAATGCCACTTTACCCTTTAGAAAAAGAACTGCAATTTTATTTACCTTTTCGGCCTTATTTAAAACCAACTTTATAAAAAAAACATCAAATAAATAACCGGAACAAAAATCGACACAATAACCTCACAAAATACCAATACAAAGCCACATAAATTCACATTAGTTTTCGCGTAGGTATGCATCTCATGAATACATCTAAGTTTTTAGTATTTAAATGTGATACTATATAGACAAAAAAACGCCCTTATTGTTCTGGAAAATAATATAAATTTCCATACATTGGTATTTTACATCTAAAAATTTTGAAAGTAACTAAACACGTTTGACATATTCGGGTTTACTAGGTCGATCAATATTTAGCTATTTGTGCTGAAAATACAGCGTTGACCCTTTCGATGTTTTATAAGATTATATTCATAAATTGCTGAACTTCTTTCTGTATTACTTTCCTGTATCATGATTGTCTCGGAAATGGCAACCGCGCTAGTTAGACGAGACTATTTATTTTAAAGGGATGGAAGAATGGGAAGGAACGGCCTATCAACATAATTATTTCATCATTTTTCTTCAGTAAAGGATTAATAAATTTGATTAGCCCATTAGAAATTATCGTTTCTATTATTTCTGAATTTATATTGCGAAATAATTTGTATCCTATAGTGCTGTGTAAGGTAGTGTTAATAATTATGCGTTAGTATTTAGTGCTTTTGTGTAATCTAATAATAGGTGCATATCTTCAAAAAAACTGATTTTAAACTCGTGAGTGTCTGTGTATTTCTTTAAGTGATTTAGTGTAATTTGTTCCATGTGTTTTTTTTCTCTCGACTATATGCCGCTTATATTCTGAGAGTGGAAAGAAGAGGCGGATGGGGTTTAGTGGGTATAAGCTTATTATGCAGTCCCGCACTATCATCAGGCACGTGACGAGCATAAAGCTTTTCCCATAGAAAAAAGATCTGAAAGTGTCTGCGTCCTGGATTCCTTACAGCGTCCTGGATTTACTTTCTAAGTAAGCTAAATATTTATTTTTATAAGAAACTAAAGTTTTACATTTTTACACAGTTTGGCAACATTGCGCGTTACAGGTCTTAGTGATACACTGCCACATGGTGCTGTGATTCATTACCGCGGAGTCACATGTGAGTAAGTAAAAAATATATATGTAGCGCTTCTCTAGGGCACCCCAGGAGTCACCCATTTAAATATAATACATCATTTCCATAACACCCTGTATGTAAGGTGGCCCATATTATATCGACCCTATTTTGACAACTTCATATTTTATTGAGATCTTCAAATTTAGAAGTCGAACACAAAATAGAATATTTTATAGTGTTGCGATCGTTCAAGTGAAAAACCGCTCGAGTACTCGATTATTGGAATAACCGACATCGCTCGATTATTGGAAAGATTACTAGAGTTATAAATTCAAGCGAAAATCGTCGCTCAGCACATTTTACTTCGCCGAACAAACCCGACGGCACCCGATATGTGTTGTAATCAGTGTTGCAAACCCGTGGAATATGTCCCATTTCGTGTGATTTTTCAGGTCTCTGTTGCATAAGGGAATATTTAGGTTAATTGAGACATTTCAGAAGTTTCAGAAACCTTTTGTTTTTAGTCATAGTACCAGGTCTGCTACAGTTTGCTCTAAATTTTTTAACTTATTAATTTTCAATCGTCTTTAAATGTTTTTTTCCATAATTTGCCAAAACAATTCTATTTTTATGCAGACCAGACAGACCGTGTAACGCGATCTGATGAGACTTTTTTTTGAAAAATGGACATTTCGTCCTCGCACTTGGCATATTATTTATGGTAAGATTGGCAACAAGGCTGCGCTGCCGCTCGAGCGAGTAATAAATCGCTCGAGTGTCAAGTACTCGATTATTAAAATCATCGTTTTTTTCATCAATAATTTGGCTACTGGACGTCGTCGGCGCCGGTATCCATAGGGTCCCGAACCGTATATTTATGTTATTTATTAGTCCGGTGCTCAAAAATGGGGTTATCTGGAAAGTTATCCGAGAGTTTTGAAAATGGGTTTGTTTATCTATAGATTGCTCTTTTTGAATTTTCACTTTGCCACCTCGTATATTTGCCGCTCGCACCGCTATATTGGAAAAATGGCGCCTAAAAACAATTATTTGACTCATTTTACGATGAAAATAGTAATTTCCTATAATTTATATTATAATCTTTTTTTGTAAAATAAATAGTATGAAAATATTTACATCTAAATTACACACGACAAGGGACAAGCTAATTACCAAAAATATTTACTCTTTAACTGTTTCATCCAAAAAAATACTATGCGTTAAATGCACTGGCGTACAGGGTGTCCTAATTTCAACACTTCTATAGCGTATCTCCGTAATTGTTAGTGCTATCAAAGAAGTAATGTAGATGTCATGTGCTCTTTTTGGGTCAAACTTAAAATGGTAAAATTAAAATTAGAAAATTTTCGCTGGTTTAAGAGATAAGGGGGAAAACCAAAAAATTGACAATTTCAAAATTACCCTATATTTTCTTAGTTGAAAGAGATACAGCAAAATGTTTTATACAGAAGTTTCTTTATAATGATTGTTGAATAATCTGCTATTTTCAGAATAAGTATACGGGTCCAGGTAAAAAAGTTATCCGACCTAAACTTATTTTTTTAAATGGAACACCCAATATATTTTAACCTAAAACGATAGCATTTTAAATTCTCTATTCAAATATATAACACACTATGGATGATAGTGGTGTTCTAGGCAATTTATTTAAACTTTATTACTTTGAAACGAAATAAAAGATTCCGATTAAGGTAAAAGATAAGGGTAATCATCGTAAATATTCGGGATATCTCCTTAAATGATTGCCGCCTTTCCGGACAGCGAACAAAATATAAATTTTGCGCCATTTCTTCGTTTTTTCCACTTTCAATATAAACTGATATATCAAATTTTTCAAAATGTTGATAAGTCATTTTCACAAATGAATATGTAAAAATGAAATTGACGTTAAATGTTAATAACAACTAGTATGTCAACATAGTTGTTTCTATGATATTAGCTTTTGTTTCATGGTCTACTGTGGTTTAAAGTAATAAAGTTTAAATAAATCGCCCAGGAAACCAATATCATTCATGATATTATTACATATTTGAAAGGAGAATTTAAAATGATATCTTATTAGATTAAAATATACAGGGTAGGGTGTTCCATTTAATATAATGAGGTTAGGTTCGATATCTTTTTTACCAGGCCCCGTATACTTATTCTGAAAACGGCAGATTATTATTATAAAGAAACTTCTGTATAAAACACTTTTCTGTATCTGTTTTAACTATGAAAATATACGGTAATTTTGAAATTGTAAATTTTTTGATTTTCCCCCGTATCTCTTAAGCGAGCGAAAATTTTCAAATTTTGATTTTACCATTTTAAGTTTGACCCAGCAATATCAACAATTAGAAATAAATCAAACAGGCATAAATAGGAAAAGTTGAATCAGTTGGGCAACAAAATATTAGAATTTTTTTTATATTTTTTGTCACTAGCGCTTTAATGAAGTTATGTGTATATATTCGATTATTTTATATCTTATCACATTGAAAATTTAATTTTATAGCAAAAAGTACGCTACTGCTTTTAATCTATAGAATTATTTTTCGCATCAACAGTCAACATATATTGCACATATTTTCAAAAAGGACTAATAATAAAATTGGCCCGGGTTGCGGGGCCAAACAGGTAGAAGGTTCTCAAAAAGAATAAAAGAGCATCACAACAGCTTCATAAACAGAAAAAGTGACTCCAATTACGCCAATCATCTTATCGAATCAAACCATTCCTTTAATCAAGATTTCAAAATACTACATATAGAAAACAAAGGTTCAAAATTAAATAATCTTGAATCGCTAGAAATAAACAAACTTAAAAATGCAAATGTGTTATTAAATAATCAAATAGACTTAAACAATTCACCCCTATTAAACTTATTTAAATATCCATCACAATAGTTCAATAAAATACCTTGAAAATGTAAAAGACCATCATTATCATATTAAATTATAATAGGGAAAAAAAACCCAAAGTTATAACATACTTTAGGCTAAATATTTCTCCCCGTTTGTTAAATATCACAACTTGAATAATTTGAACGAAATAGGAAATACCCAACCTTCATATCATAAAATGATCTTTCTTTTGTTAATAGAGACACTTATAAGGCATAACTTTGAAATAAAATGTGCATTTCCTGACGAAACTGCAGTGCAGTGAAACATGTCGTATTGTCAAATAAAAAGTGGAAATTTAAGTAAAAAAATGTTTTACTTACAATAATATAACCAAATTGCGTCAATTTATTGAAATTTAGTATTTGGGCGTTTTGGGAGATGTACATCGACTTCTGATATCAGTTTTGAAGTAAAATAATCGCTAAAGATACTTTACTCTTATAATCATTATTTTAAAACCCCTTAAATCCGTACGCCAATAAGTTACCTAAATCTTAAGCAAAAGAAACGTACGCCCTAGGATCGTAAGTAACTACATCAAAATACCAAACAATCAATTCATAAATACCGAAAGTATATGCTTGTTTCCACTATAAGTGAGAAGAACCTGTATATTTTAATTGTTGAGCTCGTTGTAAAAAATTAAATAGAACTCTTTTTAAAAATTATTTTAAAACAATGCCTTGCGGTGTCAAAATATTTTTCGTAAATATAATTATTTCAATGCCGTTTGAGAAAATATTATTATGCATGCTATAACAATACAAGAGGCCAATAAATAGCGAATTTAATATCCTTAAGAGTATTTATCAGTGGACCGCGTGGTCCGATTTGGGATTTCGCCGCGGAACAGCATAAGTCATTGTTATTGAACAATGAGACAACATTGCCATTCCAAGACACGACTAGCCAGCACACTAGCCGGCTGTATCGACGAAGTAGGAGACGTTTTTCTTATTCTTCTGCCTTTCATTACCCGAAACGTTGCCAAATCACTTTAGATAGTTGCGATTTTAGGTATTTTATCTGAAAACCTCGATGTGACATTTTTTTGCATAAAACTAAGCTATGAAATTAATTGATATTATTGATAGTGCGTGTTATAATACTTTCAGGAATGACTGTATAACCATATTTAAACGTTAGTTACCGTTTTGAAAAAAATAAAAAAAAAATTCGAAAATTTTATGATAATATAGTCATATAGTACCATATTTCGAAGCTAAATTTAAAATTTTAACAAATTCTATCCAATAGTTTTCTTGTAGTTGGTCACACCTTTTTACCTTAATAGAGAACACTGATAAGTGCTCTTAAGGCCACTTGTGCAACTGGCTGTTAACTAAATCTAAAATGTTTAGAGGTACTTAAGTGAATTGGAAAATAATAATGTATTATTTTTATAGTCAGTCGATACTATCTTAATAGAATCACATTTCGTCCTTTCCAGGTATCAGATGCTATTCCTGGTCATCACGTATATAGTGCCCATGACGCTGATGTCGGTGTGTTACACAATAATGGGGAGAGTCCTGTGGGGATCCAAATCCATTGGGGAACTAACTCAGAGGCAGGTCGATTCGATACGATCGAAAAGAAAGGTAACAGGCATACTTCAAGATTCTTTATCTATATATAATAATTTGGTTATCTATACAGGGTGTTTCATTAATGCCGGCCACCGGCTAAATCTCGGTAACTACTGGGCATAGAAATTCAGGGACGAAAATCATTATTAAAGCGACTATGAGAAAATCCTGTAAATTATTTTTCGCAATTGAAAAGTAAATATTGACATTATTAATTTCTCCGAATTATCCCACATTAAGAGACACCTTTGGTAATATCGTTAGAAAGTTTGAACAATTCTGTATCATTTTGGTCTAGTTTCTAAAGTTTAAAAATTTGAGAATATTAAGATATGTTTTTATTTCATAAAAATACTAGACATTTTTTATACATGTTTTTCTTAATTTATAGGCATTTAACTTATTAATAAGTATTTATTAAACCAGAAAGGTATAATGTTTAAAATTTCTGTTTTTTTATGAAATAACAAAACCCTTACTTGTTAATATTTATACCTACTAGATCTACATCACTTGCTAACCTATTAAATAGCACACACAATATATAATGGAGTTATCCACACTTTGAGACAAAACCTTATACAGATACACCAAGCATGTCATAGTTTTTTCTATTCTCCAAAGATATTCTATTAAAGATATTTAACAGTGCATTATGATGATAGCCTTTATCGGGGTATAATCCAAACTGTTTATAGAATATATAGGTATTTTAAAATCTTAACGATGTATCCTCTCTATGAACCTACTCCAATTAAGGCGACCAAATAACACTACAATATTCCAGCTTAGGCAACACGAATGCATCAAATAATTGACGACATACATCAGTGTTAAAATCGGGTCGATCAGCCCATGACCTTATACGCGGGAGTAATTCTAGTTGCAATGTCTTCATTGAAAGTCAACATTTCATCAAAAGTTACACCCAAGTCCTTAGGAGTCATCACCCTATCTAAAATGTTATCACTGGCTTCAATATAAAATTAATCACAACAATATGGGTTATACCAAAAAGTGAAGGTTTGTTCATTCAATGTTATAAAGGGTTTTCCAATAAGGGGTGTTATTTTGAATAGCCCGCTATTTCGGTAGATGTCACTTTTGGAGCTGTAATTTTTTTGTCATTTGACAAGTAGAAACTACGCCATTAATAAAAATGGAACGATACACGCTTCAACAACGCATTGAAATTATTAAAATTCACTATAAAAATGGTGAAAATTTGGCAGAGATGGTTCGTAAAACTCGAACATTTTTGAGTCGTCGTGAAGCACCTTGTCGGACCGCAATACAGAAGTTGGTGGGAAAATTCGAGCTGTTGGGACAAGTTAGTGATGTGAAGAATAAAACCCGTGCACGTCGCTCAAGAACAGCCGAGAATATTGCTGCTGTAGCCGAAAATGTTGAAGAAAACCCAGGTTTGTCCATTCCTCGTCGTTCTTTGGAATTAAACATTCCACAAACATCATTACATCGTATTTTGCATAAAGATTTGGGTCTTAAGGCTTATAAAGTTCAGTTAACACAAGAACTCAAGCCGGCCGATCATCAACAACGGCGTGTCTTTGCCGATCGGGTCCTTGAAATGCATGAAAATGATCCGGAATTCCATCAAAAAATCATCTGGACTGATGAGGCCCATTTCCACCTCGGTGGCTTCGTCAACAAACAAAATTGTCGCATCTGGGGCTCGGAAAACCCAAGAGTTATTGTTGAAAAGCCTCTCTATCCTCAACGTGTGACTGTTTGGTGGGTTTATGGTCCGGCGGGGTCATTGGACCTTACTTTTTCGAAAATGAGGGTTTGTTCAGCAGTTACGGTGAATGGATTGCGCTATCGAGAGATGATTAATGATTTTTTATGGCCGGAATTGGATGGTATTGATCTGGACAACGTTTACTTTCAACAAGACGGCGCTGCGTGCCACAACACAAGCAACGAAACCATTGATCTTTTACGGGAAAAGTTTCCGGACCGTGTTATCTCTCGAAGAGGTGATCACAATTGGCCACCGAGATCTTGTGACTTAACACCTTGCGACTTCTTCCCACGTGAAAGAAGGTCTACGCCAACAGCCCAGCGTCGTTTCAAGACCTCAAAGATGGAATTCGTGAGGCTATGGAGGACATACGGCAGCCACTTTGCGACTTGGTTATGGAAAATTTCATGAAAAGGATATGGTCCTGTAGGCGTGGTCGTGGTGGTCATTTGGCAGATGTTATTTTCCATTATTAACGGCATACCTTCCTCTGTATAATGAAATAAACATCCGATCATTCCTTTCAATATCAAAATAACACCTCTTATTGGGGAACCCTTTACCTCATTGATCCTACGTTGAGACTGTTCACCCTGTATATTTAAGAAGATAATATTGAACTGGAAGAGCTTCTGCCAATTAATTAACGAGCAAACCCCACTCGGCATTATGTCCATTCCGAAAACGCCTGGCTTATCCAATACGTACATATTTATCCTTCATTTCTTTAGATTCTGAGCGAAGATTTGTGTTTTATAGGTAATAAAAGTAACATAAACTATGGATAAATCCTCGGTATGTGAGATCCTGGGATACTTCGTTAAACACTTTCTAAGATAAAAAAAATTATATATAGGGATCCAGATTTATGAGAGAATGAATGAACCAAAAACATTTAATATAATAAAGAGATAGAATTGTTAATAGTGCAATAATAGCTTTATAAAACATGTACTTTATACTACTTTTTCTATTTTGTGTATTTTTTAAATAAAAAAACACATAATTGAAACTAATAAATGCCATGTTTAAATTTTATGTTGGCAATAGTAAAATTATTTATCAAGTAAGCGAACGATTCCATAATAGTAAATATTCCTAAAACAAAAACAAATATTTCAAGAATGTTTATTATAATGGACACATCATGGATTAATTTGATTAAACAATAATAATTACGTCCAAAAAGTGTAACAACATCTCGATTCTTTCTTACATATTGCTATTGTAAAAACTCACCAGTAGGCATAAGGCAAAGTATCTTCATAAGCAAAGTCCAGAATGTTTTACTGGGCACTGTTTTAGACGTTCCAGTGTGACCGAGCTTGCTAACAAAGCAAGCGACTTAGTCACAATAAAAAAACATGGGACATGGAAGTATTCACCCGTTGCCGAAGGGTACATTGAGAGTTCATTTAAGACAAAAAAACATGTAGCACAATTACTATCTTCTGGCTTCACATCGACAATGCAAAATAATGAAATTCTGCTGGAACATCAACAAACGAAAACACTATTTTACAACCAGTTCTTAATAAAAGTGGATTATTGGATCCGCAAATAAGGATTAATCATGAACAAAACGTTTCAAATACACAAACTATGCCCGATTTTAAAATTAACGCTGCAGACATAAGTACGGTCACAATGAATGTTTACAACAACTGCACTTTTAATAATAAATAAGTATAATTAGTGTACAGTGTATTTATTAGCTTTAAATTGATATCTTTGTAAAGGAATATATTACGTGTTCATCTAAACTTGTGATTGTGAGGTTAGTTTAGGAATTGTTTATTATGCAACCAAACATACACAGCAGTACCACCAACCGTTTAAAATGAAAAAAACGGTATCGAAACAAGCTTATTACGATACTGAAAACGGTATCGAAAAAGCTTTGAAATGAAACCAAAATTGAAAAAGTCATTTATCAATTCGCGTGCCGTAAGTAACTACTAACTACTAGTTTTTATATTAGTCAATAGAATATTTTTAATTTGTATTCACTTTCACGAAATTGTTAAAAAATAATTAACGATTATTCTGTTGTCAAGTTTTTTACATCTGTCATATAAAAGCCAACTATTAAATTTTTATAATTTATTTCCCTAGCAACCTGATATTAATGCATTGTTGATAAGGACTTACGAGGCATCTACGGGGTAAATTATAACAATGCTCTATTAGTTTTTAATATCGGTGCCCTAAAACACGCTGGTAGATAAAATATCGTACACTTACGGTAGGTGTCTTTACCGCGTTTGCGTGATTTACCAAAACTCGCCTTCGGCTCGTTTTGTTGAATATCACGCACATGCGGTAATGACGTAACTACCGTACTTGTATTGTAATATACTATTATAGTTTCCCAACAACATCAAATTGCAATGTTTTAAAGGCAATTCGTTGTATTTTTAATCTAGGCGAGCTGTAGACCAATATTTATTGGACATAAGATTATGACCTTTGCATGCATATACATTTTCAAAACTTTATTGTTTGTTAAACAAAATGCGCATAAGTTTTTAAGGAATTCGAACTATCACAGTTATCACACAAGAGGGGGTTCCCTCTTTACTATCGATAATCATAATTTCTCGATTTTCGACCAAAATGACTTACTCAATTATATTAAAGAGTTACAATACGACCAGTTGAAGAAGGAAATTAAAAATATATTATTAAACAAGTGTTATTATTCTACTAAAGAATTTTTTATCGATAGTATATAAACTTAATTTCATCTCTAGATATGGCTTTAAAAAAAAACGTTTTATGTGAAAAATATTTGTCTAACTTATTGCTATTCCAGTAAAATAATCGTCATTTTGTTGTTGATTGTGTTTTTAATATTGTTTGTGAATATCCAGTTGGTGTGTATTTTACGATATTTTACAGTATGAATAAAATTAGTATTATGAATATTATGAGTATTTAAGGAAATCACCGTGGCAACGCTGCACGCACATGCTTACCGATTTTAATACGTGTTGCCCTGCAGTTTAGGAATGTCATTCATTATTATTGGGGCAAAGTTGCGTAATTATAGGCCCAATAATATGCCGCAAAGAAATCAAAAATAAATACTTTCAAAATATATGGAAAAATCAAAAATCTTGCGTTAAGGTTTTTATTTTTTCGCGACTTCCCTTTCTAATCGCTACTTTTTATTCTCCACAAAATGGCATCATCAGATCTTTAATGCGACGTTTCGTCGTTGGGTCACCATCATCAACTTAATTTTTTTAAATACGAGCCTGGATTTTTTTGTTTAAATTATGAAAGAGGAATTAAATCTACGTTCAGCGGTATATAACACTTACTGCAATAAGATTTGAAAATCTTAATTTTCTTCGAAACTTACAGGAACGTACTATGGGTATTTTAATGAAGATGGTCAATTTAAGGAACAAAATGTCGGAAAACCAGTAGGTTTAGTACGTAGATTTAGTTCCTCTTTCATAAATTAAAAAAAAATCCAGGCTCGTATTTAAAACTATTAAGTTGATGATGGTGACCCAAAGATGAAACGTCGCATTCAAGAATCGATAATGCCAATAAACTTTTTCCAAATATTTCGAAAGCCCCGTATTTATTTTTGATTTGTTTACGGCACATTATTGTGCCCATAATTACTCCTCAATTTAACCGACTTCGTATCTCTTACCGTTCCCAAAATCCCAATGATGAAGGACGAATTTGTTATACCCTGTACAGCTCGACAAAAGCGAGTCTATAGCTACGCGGTATCGGTAAGGGGGAAGCAATATCTTTTAAAACATGGCCGAGTCATGGGCGTGCTATTATTATCTTAATAATGTAATAATATATATTTTTTCATGGCATGAATATATTTGTATCACCAGTGCAATATATTAGGCCTTTCCATTAATATTTTTTGCTTATTTTGGCATTTTCGCCAATAAAATCCATTTGATTTCAACATGCATTTCAAAGTTTCACAGGAAAACGGAGAGTTTATATCACTTCTCAGCTGTTGTAGCAATTTTTTTAAAGTTGGAACCACTTTTAGTTCCAAATAAAACTTTTGTATTGTTCTCCTAACAATGCCAAAGTCGATGCCTTAGATTATTCCGACAGCAGATAGGCGGGCCCTTTTGTTGACAGGAGATGACAACAATTGATACGGGTTATATTCTTTCCTTTCAATATCTTCTTTGCGAATGTTTTTTTACTGCACCCACGCTTACTCCCGTATACATTGCGACCCTTTCTAGCTTTCGCTTAAGTGGCAATTTAAATGTATTAATTTGTGATTCCTCTTCACACACCCTTTACACATCGGCAATCACTTCGCGGGTTTTACTATGAAGGGTTTTACCAGGGTATATTCATTATCACAGTTTTAAAACAAACCCTATCACAACGCAACTGAAAGAAGCATATTGGACATCGCCGAATAACCACGCCGGCACAATAGGCGTGTTACCAGACGCGTGTCACATCCTCTGTTTGGGATATAACCTATCAAATTAGCTCTAGCCACCGGTTACCCATGGTTACCGTTGATATTGCACCATGTTGCCCTATTTTTACATTATAAGTACTTATAAAAAAATATTTTATTTTGCATTTAAATATTAAAATAAATAGTATGAAAAGAAAGTTTTAAGAACATTGAAACTATAATAGAATATTAGTTTGTTATATACTTATGACAATTTACTTTAAATGGGTAAATTTAATTTTAAGTTTACGTTTTACTTTTTTTTCCTTCAAATTTATAAAGAAAAAGAGTATCAGAAAGGTTTTTGTCAATGATAGAACAAACATTATTTTCGGTCAAAATATTTATCGGAACAAAAATAATGACACTGTATAGCTGAATAACTGACCGACTATAACCTCTAATCGCATTTACAGTATTCATAATAAATTTCTAGCTATTCCGCGCTGGCGTTCTTCTGATCTGGTTTATTAATCTCTTAGGATTCGACAATAAACTCAATTTCGGTATAAGAAAACTGTAATTTTTCTTGAAAAATTACTTTGACAAAAGTTGTTCAGAATTATTTATAGAATATCGAACAGTCAATATATTGTTGCTAAGATAAAAACTAAATGAATTAAAAATATATATACAACGTGTCTTCGGAAGTTCTTACCAAATGGGAAACTTTTTAATTATTAACTCTACGAAAAAAAGTGCCTCTCCGTAAAAAATTCTGCTTGGTGAGAAAATAAATTTGCACAAGAATATTTGTATGTTGGACATACAGGGTGGCTTCAAAAAGTACCGGGTTTAAAATTTATAAAAGACATCGGATATATTTACAAAACTAATAGTCGTAAAGATTTGGTAATAAGTAATTCTGGATAACTAGGCTTTGAACAATTGATTGTTGTTGGTAACAGAATAGGCGTTTTAGCAGTGACAGTTTGGCAATTATAATTTCTGTTTCAAAAAGTGAACTTCTTATTAAAAAAGGTTTTTCCGTTTCTTAGTTACTTAAACAATAATAGTGATGATTAAACTGACTGTTAATGAAAAAATTTAAATAGTTCTTATTGTTGGCGATAATTATAAGACGCATCGCGAGGCTGCCGATATTTTTAATACTAGACACTCAAATAAACAAATTACTGTCGGCAATGTCGTCAATAAATTAAAAAATACTGGCTCTATAATTTCAAGAAGAAACAGTTCGAACACTTACTGAAGAAAATCAATTACAAGTATTGCAAGCAGTTATGGAAAATCCAAAAAATTTATTGGAAGGAATAAAGAAGACAATTCAAGATAACGTGTCAAGAGCTTCTGCTAGTAAGATACTTAGAATAAATAAATTTTATCCGTATAAGCCAAAATTTGTACACACGCTCAAACCTGGAGATATGGAATCGCGTTTCATGTTTTGGGCTTGGTTTCAAGGAGAAGTTAAAGACGACATTTTCTTTTCAATGAGAATTTTATTCAGTGACGAGGCAACATTTACTTCCAATGGTGTCGTATGTTCCCAGAATTGTCGTTGGTGGAGCGATGTGAACCCCAATTTCGTAATCGAATGCCGTGACCAAACGTTTTTCAAAACGAATGTTTGGTGCGGTATTTTAAATAATCAAATAGTGGGTCCATATTTTTTTCATCAAAATATTAATAGTGAGATTTACTTAAATTTCCTAAGAACCGAAATTTTTATATTTATTAAACGCGCGACAGGCTGTTTGGTATCAGCATGATGGAGCTCCTTGTCACAGCGCAGCCAGGGTCAACGAATATTTGGATAGAACTTTTCTACAAAGATGGATAGGGCGCCGTTTAGAAGTACCCTGGCCACCTAGGTCACCGGATATTACACCCCTAGATTTTTTCTTGTGGGATCATTTGAAGCAATTGGTGTACAAGTACAGACCATTCCGTGATATTAATCACCTAGAAGAAACTATAAGGCAGTGTATCCGGCTAGTTACTCCTCATATGATCAGAACCGCTGTGTCAGAGTTTTCTAGAAGGACAATCATTTGTATGTAAAAAGACGGGGTCCATGTGGAGACCTAGATTATTTTTGGAGTCATTTAGTTCTATTTGTTATTGGGAAATTAGAAATTGGCCACCTCATAGAAATTAGTGAACTAATTTGTATCCATCATAAAAGTAGTTCTCTTAAGTAGAGTTTTTATTGTGTAATTGTTATTGTCTGTTAGCCTTTAAACATGCACTCTCCAAGTTTTTAGTTTTGTAAATATAGCCGACGTCTTTTATAAATTTTAAACCCGGTACTTTTTGAAGCTGTATGTCCAATATACAAATATACTTGTGCAAATTTATTTTCTTACCAAGCAGGACATTTTAGGAAGAGGCACTTTTTTCGTAGAGTTAATAATTAAAAAGTTTCCCATTTGGTAAGAACTTCCGAAGACACGCTGTATAACTATATACAGGGTGTTATGGAAATGACGTATTATCTTTAAATGGGTGACTCCTTGGGTATCATAGAGAAGCGCTACATATATTTTTTTTTTAATCGACCGTTTTAAAAGTTGGGTAACAAACCCTCTTACTCACAGGTTAGTCCGCGCTACTGTAAACATATATCACCCAGGCCCAATGCCAATGTTGCCAAACTTAATGTAAAACTGAAATTCCATATAAAATTATAAAATTATAAAAATAAATTATTTATCTACCTACTTGTACTTATCTTTATACCTAAAGAGCGAGGAAATCCAAGCACAAACACAATCAGTTTTTCTTCATTTTAAAGAACTGCACTGTATAGGTACAACATTTTTTCTTAATCAATCAATAAACCCGTCGAGAAGATTTTAACCAATAATTAACTAACCAGATAACTTTGATTGTGAGATAAATGACATAAAATAGGAAAATTATTCACTTAAATTCAAAATTGTCCGTTAGTACATAAATAATTCGTCTAGTCGGACTACCTGGAATGTGAAAAAAAATTTTCTGCCAATATCATTTAGGTCACAGCCAAAATTGCCTGATTTATTATCGAATAAAATCTTTCCTCAACCCAACATAAGCGACTAAAAAGGTTAAACCTCTTTATAGTGAATAAGTTATTTTTTGTTAAAAATATGTAGAATTCGCAAAAAAAAAACAAGATAGGAATAGGCAACCCTTGCTCTTTAAGATAGTACCTTCTGAAAGCGCAATAAATAAACTTTTTTAAATTTGCTTATCTGAAAAACTATTCATTTTAAACGGATTTGCGCCTTTTTTCTTTTCTACTATATCATTTGGAACAATCCCGTCCAGTTCTCGATTTATAAGATTTACTTCGGCGTAAGGTCGTAGTTCACATTATTATACTCTTTTATTACGTCAATTACCCAAAACCTAAAATAAGATTAATAAGTTTATCTGGCTCGCCGCTGCCTTTCGAATCGAATTCACCTCTGTCGTGCCTGTCACAATTTTGCGTCTTGCCAAGTTGTATTAGAAAGAGGGATTTTGTTGTAATACGTAGATAAATATTACATCTTTTTTTTTGTTATAATCCACTATTTGTCGTATAGTATAAGGGTCAAAAATGTGTGCTTTATTTTCACGTTTGATTGATTGATTGTTCAGATAGAAAAAAAAGCACACGAAAATAGCACTTTTTATGTCAATAAGTGTTCAAAATGTTGCCCGTTATTGGCCAAACAATGATATAGGCGATTTTCAAATTCATGACGGACATTTTCAAAAACATGTTGTGGGAGATCATGGCAGCTTTCGGTGATACGATGACGAAGTTCATCCAAACTGTTAGGTTTGGGAGTGAACACAATAGTTTTCAAATGGCCCCATAGAAAAAAGTCTAATGGCGTCAAGTCTAGCAGGCTATTCTATAGGCCCTCTTCGCCCTATCCATTTATCCGGAAACTCGTCGTCTAGCCATTGCCGAACCGGAAAAACATAGTGAGGAGGAGCGCCGTCTTGCTGGAAATATATTTCAGCCTCATCAAGTATAGGGTTTCCATCGTCTTCGATTTGGTTTTCAATGGTTTCAGTGATAAGCGGATTGATGGTATTTTCCAACATATCTAAATAAATGCCTCCATTTAAATTCCCATTAATAGACAATGGCCCAATCACTTTGTTTCCTAAAATGCCTGCCCATACATTAATGTTTTGGGGGTAACAGTTATAAGAATAAAAACAGTTCGCCTATGTTATCTGTGTTGATAAAAAGAAGGCTGTAAAAATTTTTCTAATTTTCTCGAAAACGAATCTACCGATTTTAAAAAATCAAACGTCAAAATAAAGCACTTTGAAAGGCCTTTCAAACAAGCTATAACTTGCTACCACTTGTCATTTAAAATTTTTAAGGGGATGACCCCGGGGGCCAGAGGGTAAAAGGGGGTGAAGTAGTTTTTGGTTAAAAAGTTGTCCCCTTTCGCAAATCTTTCAACGTGTCTCGGCGTTTTTTCTTTTAATCAGTGGTTTTCGATAAATCCGTGGTGGGAAGTTTTCAAATGAACACCCTGTATAGATAATTTACACTCCTACTACAATTTGTATTGAAAAACTAATGTTCAAAGATCAACAGTTTAGTTTCTCTAACGCAATTATTAACCAGAAGTTCCGTCCCAGCAGCTGCATGTCTCGTCGGTCATGGCAGAAATTGCTTATAAATAATGCCACTAGAGGTCGGCCTAATAGTTTTACATGTGTTTGAATTTGTGTAAAGCGTGCTCCTGTTTAGGTAATTTCCTTATTATGTTTATTTAGGTATAAAATAGAACATTGCCTACTTTTTACCAAGCGTATGTTTTTATGTTGTATCGCTGGTCACAGGCTTAGCTCAGACCTAGTAGTCTTAATTAAGGGAAAAATACTACACGAAGTCCTTCTCTTGAGTACAGATACTCATTTCAGTCTAAAAAGGTTTAAGAAATAGCTTATATTAGCTGTTATCCACAAATCCACGCATGAAAATGTTACCGAAGATAAATTGATGTGACGGTTTGTTATCCGAAGCTATATACAATATTTTTTTATAAACCATTTATAAACCATTAAGGAAAAATATATTTGGATGTGCAAGTTTCGTATACACCTTAGGTAGATTAAAAATATGACGAATTTTCTTCTTAGTATTTTAACATTCTATAAGGAACATTCCAAAGCTTTAAGTCAATATAAGACAGGCTGTTATCATTAATAGGAACATGGTTATAGTGACTGATTAAAATAACTCAGTTTCAAATATTGGCGTTATATGATTCAAAAGAGTAAAATTAGCCATGTGACGGGTGTTAAATTATTAAAAAAATCGATGCTATAGACCAAAATCTTTGTGACGATGATCTTTTGCGCGGACATTTATAATTCATCCAATTAGATACTATAAGGAAGCTATTAAAAAATTAATAGGTGTTTTTGAGATTATTTATTTTTTAAATCCGATTTACTGAAAGTTGCTGTTAAAAAATTTTGACCCATAAATCGTTAGTTCCTTATTCAACAAATTGTCAGTTTAATCCCCCAACTGTCAATTTGGGATGGTTTAAAATAAAAAATCCTTTATACGTGCTGGTGTTCAAGTATTTAAAAATTACACATTCTTAATTTTTAAGTTTATTTAATACATACACTTAAGCACAGAAGACCAGCTCACAAAACAATTAAATATAAACCACCTTGAAGTAAATGAAACATGAATAGTATTCCTAAGAAGTACGTTTCACGCTTTTGTATTGCCTTTCAACAAACAAATAATTACCTCAATAAATATAAATATTCAGAGTCTTACAAGGAAAAATAAAACTTATTAAATCACGTATCATACGTTCACATTATTAATTGATTTACATCATTCGATTTATTTGTGCAATAAAAATTACTACTACACACTACGTTTAATTACAAATTGAATTAAAAGTCATTTCCAGCTACATGTGCGTGACAGTTTGTAATTAGTAATAAATGAAAAATAGGAATCTTCGACTTTACTAATACTGTTAATCGAATTGAACCCTCTATAGGAATTCTAAAGGTTTGCGCACACTGGCGCGAGTTATTCGTCGCGCTTTTGCCGATGCCCTCCCAAATCGTTGTCATACACATTTTTAAGCAAATTTAACATTGAAACTGATCGACCCCGGGTGTGTTATTCACCTGATGGAATCCATCACTCTGGCTGTAATCGTCTAATTTTTGTGGTACGACCCTGTATACGTTGTGTTTACTTTGCAGGTTCTTTTAAAGTTTGGGACAACGGTAAGGTTGTCAGGTTTTACGATTTATTAGTTTTACTCTTAGTATGACGTTTTTCCCTAAGTACTGATAGGATTCCGCTGCCAGGAAGTTAAATCAAAGAGAGTTTAACCATTCACTTATTTATTACAAATTAATAATTTACCAGGTACAAAGGTTTTACATTATTATAATAATAATTATATAACCTGTTTCAGAAGGTTTGTCTCCCATAATTTGGCCCGTTATTATTCACCAATATCTGTCTGCGACAGAACGGTGATGATTTACCCCCTTTACCACAATACTAAGTATTATATGTCTGCGACAATAATAGCATTGTTACCTGTTCTCTATCTATTATGTCTGCGACAATAATAGTAGATATCCGATATTTCTCTCTCGTTTCTTACATGAACCTTTGGTCTGCGACCATTTTATTTACATTGATCCCCTGATAATCTGCAATTTATTTTGTTACATATGACCCCATTTTCGTGTACGTATTTTTATTAAATTTACTTGTCGTTTTGTTTATGTACCATCCCTCAGTTTACGTACACGTTTGGTATAATGCTACTACGTAGTA
This sequence comes from Barypeithes pellucidus, assembly GCA_963991005.1. Classification (NCBI taxonomy): domain Eukaryota; kingdom Metazoa; phylum Arthropoda; class Insecta; order Coleoptera; family Curculionidae; genus Barypeithes; species Barypeithes pellucidus. The sequence goes on from OZ022559.1 coordinate 42,154,182, forward strand.
TAGTGAAAAGACAACTGTACAGTAGTGGTGTCCTACTGTTGAACATTTTAACATATAACTCATAAAAGTGTAATAAAAATTAGGAGCCTGCTCGCTTTCCGCATGTGTCACTTTTCTTCTCAAACGAGCATTGTTTTTCATGTACTGGAAGTCGAAAGACACTGTCCGGTAGTGGTGTCCTACCGTCGAACATTCATTCCTAAGAAAAACCCATCACGCCATTTTATTTACACCTGTTATAAATTAACGTTCTACAGGCAACATCATACCAAATGATTTTAACCCTTTTTTATAACAGTGATAACCTGCGGTTACCCTGTTATACATCATAGATAACCCTTTTTAGAACCCTCCCCCATTTCTTTACCGCGGATTGCAGATATTATTCGAGGAAGGCTTTATTACTGCGTAATAAACACCTACCTTTGTTTTCAAGAACCCACTGTAAAATTCACCCTGGAAAGACAAACATCTGTTTCTGAAAATGACCTACTAAATAACGACCCTTTAAACGAAAGCAAAAGTGTATCGATTTACGCCAACAGTGGTACCGTTATTCGCTTTTCACTTTAAAATAATGTTTAATTTATTTTTGTCTTGCAGACATTTTAGATTAAACAGAACCGTTAATCCCGAATTACCCTTTGTAGTTTTTTTTACTAGAAACCTACCATTTTTGTCCTGCAGACAATTTATTTGGCAGGTGGAGATTATTTGTATTAATAAATCAAAAGAGAAGATATAGAGAAGAGAGAGCGGCCATTTTGTGTATAAATTAATTTGATTTTGGGATGCTGGATTTACTTCCATAAATTTTTATATGTGACTATAGAAAAAGAATGATATACTGAGAGTAGCATACCATACCGAATTTAACTCCGTTGTCAAGGATTCCTAGCGCGTCGACATCGGCGAGCCGATGGGGCAACCAGAATACTCAACTCAACAAGTAGAAGAAAATTCTTTATGCGTCTATAGAAAAAGAGTGATATACTGAGAGTAGCATACCATACTGAATTTAACTCCGTTGTCAAGGATTCCTAGCGCGTCGACATCGGAAAACCGATGGGGCAACCAGAATACTCAACTCAACAAGTAGAAGAAAATTCTTTATCAAATAAAGATGTACTGAACACTAAATGGCCGCGTAAACACTTTAACTTGTGAATGGGAAAACTTGTATGTTGAAATTAAAGAGATTAATGATGAACTGATAGAGCACTGGCAGCGAAATGACTTGATTTGAGAACGGGAAATTTTGACTCTGAATCGGGCAGCGTAACGTCTTGTATTTACAACAGTCAAAAATTGAATTCCATTTTAGCGTCGCGTCTCCCGCTTTTATAGGCGCACCCCTGCCTTTGCTCTCTTGCGTCAGTTTATGCACCCCTATTTCATGTTTAGCCTAAGGAATGTGACCTCTTGACATTCCTTGGTTGGTAAATCGCTAATATGTTAGACTTTCTGCTGTTTTAGCTCTTTTAAAATACATGTATTTTATGCATGTATTACTGGACCTAAATATATTGGCTATTCTATTTTATACATGGAAATAAATATTTTTTAGAGAAAAATAGACCCGGGTCCGGGCCGTTTCACTCTCCCCCAATTTTAAAATATAGCCTTGTACATCAAGCAATAGTTTAAAATTTACCTATCTAGCGATTAAAATCAATTACACTTTTGCTGTCGTCAATTACAATAAATCATAATAATATTACTGTAAAATAATATAAGTTACGTAGACCTGAAATAAAAATTATTAGAGTCCATCTTACGTCAACCGCCATTCTCATCACTCTCCTGGAATAGTGTCTGTGGACTGGGACCTCGTCACATCCTGCTTACGAGATATTATCTCCTGGTTCATTGCTCCCCTTCCATACCTGTGGTTGCTCCTCGGTACGCATTAACGATCGTCATCGTCTCGGCTCGCCTCATCCTTGGACCCATTTTATTTTCTTATTCCTGGTGTATTTATTTCACAGATTGGTGCGGGTTTCTTAAAACCATGATATAAATCAAATCACCCTTTGTCCTGATGGATGCCGTTATTTTTTGACCATGCAGATTTTTACAGTTTCCGTCTGGTAAACCTCGCCTTATCTGCTACAGGGTAGTTTCTTCTCCAGTGGCGTTTTTGTTGAACCCTTCGCTGTGGTTTGCATCATTGACGGTGTACCTGTCCTTTGCTGCTGCTTTGGAGGTATTGATGGCATACCTGTTGCGGTACTATCATATCAGGTTCAAGTGGTTGCAATTTTGAACCTGATATGGGGTCGGTTTCCTGCGTGGTAGTTTTTTTATATAGGTATGCGTGAAATGTATATATGATTAGTGGATCACCTTGTGGTTTCTGTCAGTGATATTGCGCAACCATATATGAGGCTGTCCCTTGCCGCCTCAAAATATAGCTGCTATTGCTGTGTCAACCATCAGATACAGCAATGTTTGGAACATTGGATACTAGTAAGGTAGCGCTGCATATCTTCCCCAGTGTTGTCTCGAGCATGGAATTAGTTAACAAGAGTTTTAGTTTTACAAACTCTGTACGGTGAACCTCCATGTTTTTTCTCGCTTTCGGTGCTACCCATTGATGTTGCTACCTTCAGGCACCATTTGCTTTGCTCCTGCTCTGTCCAATAAGCAGTTCTCCTACGTATAACTACATGTAGCTATCTAGTTCTGCGATGTATTAACCAAAGTGTTATTTATTATCTGCTACTGGTTGTCGACAACGTCCATTTTGTTGTCCCCCTTTGAACTTTGGTTTTGGTCCGGTTTCATACTTGGTTGTCTTCTTACAGTCCGGTTGGTTGGATGGCGTCAATGCTGAAGTGGATACTTGGTAGGTCGAGAGAATTTGGTATTCAGGTGATTACAGTGACGTTATTGGTGGGACAAAGCATTTTCTCTGGTTACTCTGCTGATGTTCTTGGTTCGATTGACGTTGGTCATCATGTATATCATCCATGTCCAATGATTTGTGGTTTGCTGGCACTGCTACTGGAACTGGTACTTCGGCTGTTATTGTTTCATGTAGGTCAGTTATTGGGAGTCACAGCACTTGGTAGAGCATATCAAATGGTGAATTTTTTTGTTGTCCCAATTTAATGACTTTATCTCCTGGTCACGGCACCAGTGAAACTGATCGACCCCGGGTGTGTTATTCACCTGATGGAATCCATCACTCTGGCTGTAATCGTCTAATTTTTGTGGTACGACCCTGTATACGTTGTGTTTACTTTGCAGGTTCTTTTAAAGTTTGGGACAACGGTAAGGTTGTCAGGTTTTACGATTTATTAGTTTTACTCTTAGTATGACGTTTTTCCCTAAGTACTGATAGGATTCCGCTGCCAGGAAGTTAAATCAAAGAGAGTTTAACCATTCACTTATTTATTACAAATTAATAATTTACCAGGTACAAAGGTTTTACATTATTATAATAATAATTATATAACCTGTTTCAGAAGGTTTGTCTCCCATAATTTGGCCCGTTATTATTCACCAATATCTGTCTGCGACAGAACGGTGATGATTTACCCCCTTTACCACAATACTAAGTATTATATGTCTGCGACAATAATAGCATTGTTACCTGTTCTCTATCTATTATGTCTGCGACAATAATAGTAGATATCCGATATTTCTCTCTCGTTTCTTACATGAACCTTTGGTCTGCGACCATTTTATTTACATTGATCCCCTGATAATCTGCAATTTATTTTGTTACATATGACCCCATTTTCGTGTACGTATTTTTATTAAATTTACTTGTCGTTTTGTTTATGTACCATCCCTCAGTTTACGTACACGTTTGGTATAATGCTACTACGTAGTATAGTGAAAAGACAACTGTACAGTAGTGGTGTCCTACTGTTGAACATTTTAACATATAACTCATAAAAGTGTAATAAAAATTAGGAGCCTGCTCGCTTTCCGCATGTGTCACTTTTCTTCTCAAACGAGCATTGTTTTTCATGTACTGGAAGTCGAAAGACACTGTCCGGTAGTGGTGTCCTACCGTCGAACATTCATTCCTAAGAAAAACCCATCACGCCATTTTATTTACACCTGTTATAAATTAACGTTCTACAGGCAACATCATACCAAATGATTTTAACCCTTTTTTATAACAGTGATAACCTGCGGTTACCCTGTTATACATCATAGATAACCCTTTTTAGAACCCTCCCCCATTTCTTTACCGCGGATTGCAGATATTATTCGAGGAAGGCTTTATTACTGCGTAATAAACACCTACCTTTGTTTTCAAGAACCCACTGTAAAATTCACCCTGGAAAGACAAACATCTGTTTCTGAAAATGACCTACTAAATAACGACCCTTTAAACGAAAGCAAAAGTGTATCGATTTACGCCAACAGTGGTACCGTTATTCGCTTTTCACTTTAAAATAATGTTTAATTTATTTTTGTCTTGCAGACATTTTAGATTAAACAGAACCGTTAATCCCGAATTACCCTTTGTAGTTTTTTTTACTAGAAACCTACCATTTTTGTCCTGCAGACAATTTATTTGGCAGGTGGAGATTATTTGTATTAATAAATCAAAAGAGAAGATATAGAGAAGAGAGAGCGGCCATTTTGTGTATAAATTAATTTGATTTTGGGATGCTGGATTTACTTCCATAAATTTTTATATGTGACTATAGAAAAAGAATGATATACTGAGAGTAGCATACCATACCGAATTTAACTCCGTTGTCAAGGATTCCTAGCGCGTCGACATCGGCGAGCCGATGGGGCAACCAGAATACTCAACTCAACAAGTAGAAGAAAATTCTTTATGCGTCTATAGAAAAAGAGTGATATACTGAGAGTAGCATACCATACTGAATTTAACTCCGTTGTCAAGGATTCCTAGCGCGTCGACATCGGAAAACCGATGGGGCAACCAGAATACTCAACTCAACAAGTAGAAGAAAATTCTTTATCAAATAAAGATGTACTGAACACTAAATGGCCGCGTAAACACTTTAACTTGTGAATGGGAAAACTTGTATGTTGAAATTAAAGAGATTAATGATGAACTGATAGAGCACTGGCAGCGAAATGACTTGATTTGAGAACGGGAAATTTTGACTCTGAATCGGGCAGCGTAACGTCTTGTATTTACAACAGTCAAAAATTGAATTCCATTTTAGCGTCGCGTCTCCCGCTTTTATAGGCGCACCCCTGCCTTTGCTCTCTTGCGTCAGTTTATGCACCCCTATTTCATGTTTAGCCTAAGGAATGTGACCTCTTGACATTCCTTGGTTGGTAAATCGCTAATATGTTAGACTTTCTGCTGTTTTAGCTCTTTTAAAATACATGTATTTTATGCATGTATTACTGGACCTAAATATATTGGCTATTCTATTTTATACATGGAAATAAATATTTTTTAGAGAAAAATAGACCCGGGTCCGGGCCGTTTCAACATATAACTATATATTCATATAAACCCCCCTCTCCACCATCCCCGATTGGTTGTGGAAAAATAGTTAATTCTAAACTCAATATGGTAAGACTGTGCCACGTCATGCTGAATCAAATTGTTGTTATTCCTAACTTAGACATATCAAATCGGTCAGCTGTTAAATAGACAGAAGATAGAAACGGATAGTGATCTCTTTTTTGTTGAATTTTTCTCGTAATAACAGGCGTCAAATTGACGTGTACAAAGCAGATAAAAATACCGTGTTTTGTTTTCATTTCAATCGCTCTAATAACAGTTGATTTTATCTGCTGGATTTCGTGCGTAGAGATCAAAGGCCCTATAATCCATTCATAAAACTCTTGGAAAGTGAAGCTGTTATTGTGTGAAATGTTATTGAAAATCAATAATGGGTGGAAGAGAGACCTACATATTTGTTTGCTGAATGACAACAATGTTGAAGTCCGGTTATATCAGATGGTTAAATATTAAGATAACCATACTTACAGATGAGAAGATAAATCCTTATTTAAATGATCCACTCTTTTACAAACTACATATGAATGCACCATGATTATTTATAATAAAGACAATTTTCACCAATAATAACAAAAAAAACCAAATAAACAAAACTATATAAACAATCCTGCTATCACCCTGACAACGTTGTAGTGTTTACGAGTTTAGTATTCATTCATAGCGCATAGTAAAATAAAAATAGATGTTTTTTTTTATGATCAAGCACAAGGGCACTCTGGGAGTGGTGCGTGTGCGCATAAATCGATTCACGTTGGTTTTGAATCGTTGGAGGTTATATTCGTTGGGAAACACGACCTCGCGAAGGTCGTTCCACAAGGATGAATCCCAGTTGGATTAGTTCAAGATTCGTTTGATACTTTTAAGTATAATAATATTTTTTTAAAGATCCTCTCATCGCCTTTTCACAGTTTATAGTAAAATTATTTGGAAATAAATGTATTTTAAGAGCAATTGTGGATTAACCTTAAACCAGTTGTTTTAATTGGGATTTTGCAAGATACCTTTGCGATAAATATGTCAATCTGGCTATGCTGCAATTACAACCGAAAGAGGTGGGAAATGCTGTTTGTATTCGTTGCGTAGGCTAGAAATGCACATTTTTCTATCTGGCGTTTACAATATCTTTGGTAGAGTTAATTAAAGAGATGCATAAGGAAATATTGTCTAGAATTAATTCATATTGCTCATATACAAGATGTGAAATTGGATATTGGATAAAATGGAAAATATAATCATTTAAAATTTAATATTATTCATTCAAAACGATAAGTAGGATATTTTTTTATAAATTCACTAACAAAAGTAATTTACTTTTATTTTTACACCATCAAAAAAAAAATTATTTCCCGCAATTTGACAATCGGTGTTTAGCAAAATCGTTTTTTGATGATGCAGTGATACTTGGCAATCGATTTACCCCCGATAGTCGACTTTGTCCCACGAGACTGGAGCTTGCAACATGTAGTGACTCGTAACCTGGCTGTACAATTTGTGACCATGTTATTTTAGACGATACCGAATATTCCAGCCTTTTATTTTCTCCGAAAGGGAGGTTGATTTAATTAAGGCGTAGAGTATTGCGTTGTGTATTTACACCCCGACCTTTATCCAGTAGAAAAACTCAGGAGATCATCGGCTAAGCAGAAAACGTCTCTGATATGTTTTTCTCTGTCGGGAAGGTCGAAATTACAAAAAACGAAGTTCACAATTTTCATGAATTATTGCGGAACAAGAAAGAATACAATTTTTATCAATCATTAAGAAAATTTTGCGAATTTTCGCAGTCCGGTTAAAGATAGGAAATGTACGCGACTCAATGTGTTTTTGTTGTTCTTATGAAAAATTTGGTCAATATTATTTGTTAAAAAAGAAGGATTTTATTAGTTTTAGTTAGTGAAGTTCCCCGTGCTCTGCTTGACTTGACGATTGAAATTATTTAATAACTTCCGAACGAAAAGAGGTATCACTTTTTCGTAAAATGGGGTTTGTAGATAAGAGGATAAAGAACAAAACGGTATTTATTAAAATTAATATAAGTTTGGTTAAGAGCATGTTAAAACTATTTAACCAATTAAATCGTTATTATTTTTCATTAATGCACAACCAAAGCTAACGTAACGAAGTGTAAAATAAAAGAAGACCGATATTGATCCAATCAGTACAACTCGAGCTATTAAATTTGAAATTTGAGATGATTCGGGAAAATCTAACAAATTACCATTTATGTTCTAAAATGTCAAGGTTGAGAATCACCCCCTGGAATTTTTTTTTAACTTAATTTCCTTTACTATTAACAAACAGAGTCAAGAATATTTAAATTGTTACCAGAGAAGCCTAAAACGACACTTACAAAAAAAAATATATATTTCTTTAAAGACATACAGAAAGAGGCTCATATTTCATCTCATCATATTTCCAGAAAATAAATCGGTTTTCATACGTCCTCGTTATTGATACAATTCAGAAAATATGAGGATATTTTAGACGTGTTAGAAGAAGGGAAGCGGAGTCAAAAACGATAACGGCTCAACGTCCTTCGAAATGGGAGAGGGCGCCCTATATTCAAATTCTAACGGGATTTCATCATTTATTTATTGATTACACCGGGTGAACGTTTTATGATACAAAATTTTAAATTATTTAAAAATATAGTACCTACATTGTGTGCTAAATTAAAGTTGTCCCCTTTTGTGAAGCTTAATAACCTCTTTATATCGTCGCCAAAATAACGATATCTTTCCGCATTTTTTATCTTTTGAAGCGCGGTTGTCTCGCCTGCGGCGTATTGTTCATCAATCGTTATCATGGGTCCCTCGTATACCCATTTTTCCCCTTGCTTATTTATCGCCAGGTCGCTGCTTTTGTCCCATTGGAAGTTCAAGCCCGAAGGCGGCGATTCCCCACCAAGATGTTTATTTACAGCCAACGTTAAGCGTTGACGTGCAGCGGACCTAGTAATAGACTCAGTGTAATGCGCCTCCAGGTACTGGTCGACACTACCGGTTAGGTCGATAGTCCTGCAGAGGTCATGAGAGTCAATGCTAGAATTGGTATGTGCGTTGTTGATGTTTTCCGCCATTTTTCGAGTTTTCGATTTGTGTTTCGTCAGGGATGCCAGCCGACAGGAGGTCTGTCGGTCTTAGTGGGCCCACCACCTTTCCCCGCTAACAGGAAGTCGTCAGCAGTCCACCAATTTAGATGAAGATGAGGGCAAGAATTTTGTCTTAGAATTAAATGGATTTATTTTACTGTTATAAGTATGTTGTTGGAACGTAGGACGAAGCCTAACTATTGTTCGAACTATACTTTTGAGTTTATTGGCACGGGCACAAGGCAAATTTGTTATATAGAACACGGAGGGCTTTTTTTTATTTAATTTTAAGTCTTTTGTCTTGAAGGTTATTTATGGGTTAGTCTTACGTATGTCGAGTCTCACGACCGGGACGATTTTCGATTAATTAATTTTATTTTCTTTACAATAAAAAAAATTAACCTGAGCTAGCAATAGTCCTCTACTAAGAGGGAATTAACCACCTAACTGTCTTCTAAGGCCCTACACGCGAATCCTAGCTTTGCCTTAAATATATCAACTTAAGATTTTTTAAGAACCCTTACTTCGCGACGGACCTAATAACGTTACTTATTATTCCTGGCGCAAGGCGTCTATAAAGGAATAAAACGGTAAAAACGAATATTTTTAATTAAGTTATTTCGGGCGCAAATATCTATAACGAAATACTTATTGGTTAACGCAATATTTCTCTCAACCTGCGATTTTTTGAGAAACTTATGCGTGTCGCAAATTTAAGAAGTTTTTCGAATTTTAATGCCACGCCGGTCGACGATGCTCTCAGTGCAGGGACAACGATGCCTTAATGACCGAACAGTAATGACTATTCCTTTTGTCTCTCTACCTTAGCTTCCACCTTATAAAAAGGACGCTATTTTAACGAACGCTTAAGAGACAAACTAGTCTTACTCCGACCGAATTCTTTCTTCTTTGCTTCAAAGATGTCTTCTTTTTTGGCCTTTTCACTTGACAAATATTAGCGATATTTGCCAAGGCGGGCGACTCAATAAGACTTCGTTAGAAGGGATCGACACGATGGAGGTATTCTCCCGATCGAAATAATATTGAGCCTGTGCAACACCGTCTAGAATAATTCGCCGGTATATATGTGATATCTTGCAAAGAAAAATCTATAAAGTTTGCACTGAAATCACGGGGGACCGAGCCAGGTTACGCACTGGCCTGCTTTTCCAATGGTGGACGCTGAATTAGAAAGTTTATACTCCGCGTTAAAAAACACAGAGTGTTAGATCCCTCGTTTTACGGGTTTCTTCAAAGTATAAACTCTGTATTCAAAAATACGAGTGTTCGTGAAGACTGTACTGGACTTTTCCCAGCGAACGATCCGGCGGAGATGGGTCTTTCAGAGCAACCAGAAATCAACTGCCGTACTCGATTTTTTTACATATAGTTATCGTCATTCCATCTAATCTAGTGCCGACGAAACGTTTCGATAACGGACAGCAGGAACCACAGCTGTTGACATTGCAGAAATATAAAAACCCCCCGATTTTGCATGTTGAAAGATTATATTATCTTGCTATAATAAATCGTGCGTTAGGCAATATTAGGTGGCATTTGTGGTCCATCACCCTAAATTATATTAAAACTAACATCGAGAAAAAATATTATTATTTATTTTTAATTGAAAAATAACATTTTTACAACAATATGTATATTAACCATAATTGGTTTTTAGCCACTCACTACATACAACGTATCATGGAAGTGGCTTTAAATGGATGACTCCTTAGTAGTGGTGGAATACTATCGATGGCACTATCGATACTATCGATAGTTTGTTACTATCGAAAACTATCGATTGTTTTAAGTAATCATCGATAGTTTAAACTCGCATGTTATTAGTATTTCTTAAATTTAAGTTCACGGAATTCGATTTAAAAAACTTAAATTAAAAATAAACCAAATTCAGCCCTAGATCATAAATCTGTTTTAAAGAAGAGAAACCGTCTAAAAGCAGAAAATTTGGACATGCTTATCTTTTTGCAGCATAATAAATATTTATTTTAAATTTTTTAAATTTTCTCTCTTTTTAGTTCGTGTTTATTCGCTTATTATGAAGATCATTATTAGTTAATCTTGTTTGATCATTTGTTCCTATATTTGTTCCTGATAATATACAATTATTTTTTGTTTTTATATATGTATATTTTTTTATTTCAAATATTATTATGTTTTTTTTTTTTCAATAAAAAGCAGGTATAGGTGGGAACTTAATATGTCAACCATAAGTAAAATGTATTACTCAACAACTCTACCACGTATCAAGGTTGGTATAGTTTCGATAGTACTATCGATACTATCGATAGTAACTCTTTAGACTATCGGAAACTATCGATAGGGCCGACTATCGATAGTATTCCACCACCACTCCTTGGTCGTCCTCGAGGAACGACACAAATTTTCTTTTTAAATCGATATAAACATAAACTGGGGTGACAACCCCTAAAATCGAACCACATGCGGCGTACCCTGTAGGTACAATGTGTTCACTTGATAAGTATTTCACTCTCAAATCATAAGGCAGCATACAATGTTGTTAACCCCAAATTTCAGATTAGAAGTTATTGAAAAATAAAGTAATTACCTAAATACTAAGCAAATCACCATGTACCATCAGGTTTCTTTTCCATTATTGTTAGAACTTCATGAGCAAATTAGTCACTATCATATTACATAGAACAATGCATAATTACACTAAACTACTTTAAAATACACATAACTTATGGTAGTGGAGTCGTCCTGGCGAAATAAACGGCTCGAAAATCCCTTGACGAAATCGAGTAATTTTTTTTCCCCAATCGATACAGTAGGATCCCCTCGACATTATAAAATGATTTGCGTAGGGCGCCGCATGGGGGGGGGGGGGGGTGCACGCCCCGTAAATCTAACCTACAACGGGAAATAGAAAATAACTCAGCCGGTTTTGATGCTACAAAAGAAATGTGGAAGGCAAAATTGAACAGCTTGACAGAGCGCGTAAGCTCGAACAAACTCGAGCCCGATATCACAATGAGTTCGCGAATTAACGCGATTTTCAACTGCAAAAACAATAAAATTTAATTAATCATATCTCGAGAAGGGGCGGAGTTGGGACATCATTTTTTTCGCGAATCAACGGGTGATACCGAGTACTTTGATGGGCCGGAAGCTGGGGTTGGGGGGGCAATTAGGAGGGGGGTTAGTGGGGGGGGGGGGGGGGATTTTTTACATAAATGCTAATAAGAAGTTTATTAATCGAGCTACGGGGATCGAGCTGAAAAGAAAATACCACTCATCAAACGAGACCGATTAAGCTATATGCGTTTTTCGAAATGTTTCTCATTCGAGAAATACAGGATGTTGAAAGTGAAAGTTCATTTTCGAAAATAAGCCATCTTGAAAGCCGTTCAATGTCTCGGATTAACAGTTTGCAGTGTGATGTTTTTAGGAGCAAGAAATGAGAATTTGTATAAATTTTTTTAGTTTCACATCAGAGTGGGAATTAATTACATACACTGTGTTTAATATATCTATGTTTTTTTTTTTTGAGCTGCTATTAAGTATATTTAATCCAAGATACTTAAAGCAGGATAATAAGGTATACTTGGCTCGATCTTAATCTTTCTAACTGTTTTCGAGATATTTCCCTTTAAACATCACAATGCATCAAAAAATTCAAAGTAAAACAAGATAATATAGACCAGAGGTCGGCAAGTAATCTTAGGATGGGGCTGGATACTTTAGAATATTTTTATCGAGGTCGGAAACAAAAATTCGGGTGTACAAAACCTGGACAGCTTGCTCCCTTCAACCATGTTTCGACATCTTCAGTGAAAAAATATACATGAGAAGCAAACTTATGACATTGCGAAGTAAACTTATGCAAGAGAGGAAGAAAAATTTAATTAAGTTAATTATGTAAAAATATGAATTAATACATTAGGAAAAAAATTAAATATAGAAATAAGAACTGTTATTCCCCTTTATATTTGGATCTAAATTTAATACAGATTCCGTAAAATTGGTTAAACAGTATAATGCATTAAGACCAAAAGGAATTAAGGAACGCAGATTTTTCCTTACATACCGAAATAGTAAATGTAGCGCTATACCTGTTGGTAAAAGTACATTAGGACGTGTTCCTTCAATCGTAACAAAATTTCTTAATTTAGAAAACGCCAAGGATTATACAGGACATTGCCTACGTCGAACCGCGTCCACACTTCTTATCGAGGGTGGTGCTTCCCTTGCAACCCTCAAGCTACACGGAAAGTGGAAGAGTACTAGCCTCGGGGAGAGTTATATAGAGGAAAGCATCACGTCGAAAAACCGACTAGCAAAAATGATAGCTAGGCTCTGTTACCGAAAAAGAAAATATGTTAATTAATGTTAACTCAGCGATGGAGTCGCAAAATTGCATAGTTTGTTGCTCCAGCTTCTTTTGTGCATTTAACATAGAACAAACAGAATAATATTATGTAAAAATACCTGTCAAAATAATTACACATTTTGTTCCATATGTTCTTTAATAATATTTACCGGGCATTATGAAAATCACCGGGCATTATGAACTTTATCACCCGCTAATATTTCCTATGATACCGGGCATTATGAACTTTATATTATGTTTATTAACAACTATATGATAATGTTTATAGCAACTGTTTCTAAGGTATTATAAGTAAATAATTGGTAGATGAAACATAATAATAATTAATGTGTCAAATAGGAAGTTCGGCATTCAATAATAAATTCAATATTTTTTTTAGATCGTGGATGATTTCCTTCATACAGGAAAAACGTTTGTAAAAGTATGGTGTGGGATTTCTAAACGTAATAACAACAATCATCTCGTAATTGGTTGAAAAGGTAAAAAGAGATTAGATTGACTGTAATGGGCAAAATAATCCCTACAGAACGGAAAGAAAATATATTTCTATTTTCATCATCCTAATTATTAAAAAATGGAGGGTGATTTTATTAAAATTCAGTGTTCGTGCCCTTTTGAAAGCTTTTAGGTTTTGTTTGTTAATTTACTTTAAAAAAATATTTTAGAATGATTTTCATTTATTTTGATGGAAAACGTTTCCATTTCCTGCGGATTATGTTTATTTGTAAATTGAGTTTTAATCTATTCCACTCCCCGAGAGAAAGTTAGCGGAACTGATTTATATATACAAACACAATAAAATATGTAAAATGTATACCAAAATTTTCAATTAAATTAAATGAATAACAGAAATTTGATAAAACTTTGAAGTGTAAATTTTAGTTTCTCAAAACGTTAGGAAAGTCATACTATGCTTGAGCCTATATTACTATCTCACTCACTCATGCGGATGTATTAATATATGAAAGCAGAGTGTGTCGAGACAAAAATTACTTGTTTCCAGAACTTTCTTGTAATCTATTCCTGTTACCAATTCAGAAACATAAGCAAACATCAGCGCGTGATAGCCACATCCCCGATGTATAAACTCATTGCTATTGGTCAATTGGCGATAGAACTTCCGACGCCTGGCGAGAACAGGGTCGTTATTCAGTGTAGGGTATTATTTCAGGTCCATTCATGCGTGGTTCGGGATTGTACTGTTATATTATTCCTAATGCGACCCTGTGTGCTTTGGTTTTGTCTACTTAATTGGTAAAATGAATAATCTATAGTTTTGATATTATTATTATTATTAAGTAGTGATTCCACCGGATCCATTTGACTGGTGGAAGAAACACGAAGAAAATTTTCCATTTTTATCAAAAAAGACAAAATAGTTATTTATGTAACATAAATGTGTAAATAGTTAATTTCTTTCTTACACGAGCGGAAAACTTGAGCGGACGAACCAAAAGTGAGCGCCGCAATCCCGTATATGAAAAAAGGAACTTTATGTATAAGTTTCATAAAATATTTGTTCTACGATCGTATCGGTTATCTTTTTCGAAATTAAAGAATATATATGTTAGTGTATAACCAGCTCACTTGATTATTCAGAACTAATGTTCATTTTAGCAGTCGAATAGCATGGCCATAAACTCGAAAATTTAAAAATGTTTTGCCTTCCTTGAAACAATGCCCGTTCGCTGAAACTTTTGCATTTGGCCCAATGTAATTTAATAGACGACGTCCCTTTTTGTAAACGTCCTTCGATTTTTCAGGTAATATATTTTGTGTTGCTTCATAGGCTTTATTAATTATTTAACTCCTCGAAATGAATTTTCTTCTTATATGCAGCGTGTGTGGTAGAAAGTCTAACAATTAGGAAACTTTTTTATCCTTCATTTTATCGAAAAAGTCACTCTTTGCTAAAAGTTCTGCGTGGTTGAAAACCTTCTTGGCAATCAAAATGTTTTGAAGCTCTTTCTAAAATTATGTTCTCTCTCTAAACATACTCTACCTATATATTTAATTTCTTACGTATCTAAATCATGTCTCGTCACCATGTTTATTTTTAGAAATAAGGGTATTTCATTCTCACGTTAATTCCACATTTTTTGGCCACTCTGCACACATGTGCGTCGTAAGAAAGTTGTGTAGGGAGTGGCAATGATAAAATGAGTAATTTTACAAACTTAAAAAGCAAAAAGGGGAAAAAAGTGAAGAGAAGAAAATATTTTTATGGACCACACGAACAAACCGGAACAAACCCAAAATACACACCTAAAGGACCCCGCACGGAACATATGGGAATCAGTCCTCCGTTAAAAACTTTGATACTCGGGGATATTATCCAAAAATCGATTCTGATCAAAAGTCTACATGAGCCCAAGGTCCGAAAATATACAGGGTGGTCCAAAAAGTGTGACAGCGTAAGTAATGTTTTTTTTGTAAATGGGACACCCAGTATTTTATTGCATATTTAGGTTCGTATTAGTGTTCTTTATAATTGCCTAAAGTTTTATTTCATTTGGTTATGTAGGTTAAAGAGTAATAAATTAAAAATAAAATATAGAAGTATTGCAGTTTTAGAAAAAAATTCAAAAAACTAGCTAAAATAACTTTTTTAACCAAGGCATTGAGTGGAATTTAAGACAAAAGGTCTAGAGATACTGTGAATATAATATCGTTTAACTATTTTATACAGGGTGTTCATCATTAGGTTTCAAACAAGACACTTTTCAAAATAATTTTTCTCCAGATTTTCAAATGGAACACCCTGTATATCATTTGGCTATTGGATGTAGAATTCATAAGCATTCTTTTTTTTATAATGGAAGCATATAAGTTATTTCTAGCCGTTCTCGAAATAATTGCTTTCATAAATTATGTTGTTTAAATAAGTACAGAGGGCTCATTAGTGATGGTATGCATGCCTAAAAACCATGGTAGGCTTTGAAATAAAATAAGAATTCGTTTGTTTATTATAGTTTGACTGTTCTTTAATTTAGTATTGTTGTTATTTAGGACTAACAGCCTAACATATACGTACGAGAGAAAAGTGCAGTTTTTCTTGCTAGTTAATTATCAATAAATAATAAAAGCGTGAAATCAGGTGTTATATGCTTCCATTACAAAAAAAAAGAATGCTTATGAATTCTACGTCCAATTGCCAAATGACATACAGGGTGTTCCATTTGAAAATCTGGGGAAAAATTATTTTGAAAAGTGTATTGTTTGAAACCTAATGATGAACACCCTCTATAAAATAGTTAAACGCTATTATATTCACAGTATCTCTAGACCTCTTGTCTTAATGTGTAATTAATTACTCTTTAGTTACATAACCAAATAAAATAAAACTTTAGGCAATTATAAAGAACACTAATACGAACCTAAATATGCAATAAAATACTGGGTGTCCCATTTAAAAAAATACAGCATTACTTATGTTGTTACACTTTTTTGGGCCACCCAATATATTTTCGGACCTCGGGCCCATGGAGACTTTTGATCAGCATCGATTTTTGGATAATATCCCCGAGTATCAAAGTTTCTAACCGAGTGTGAATTCAGATAACTTGATAGAAGAAAGACATTTTTACTTCAGTCACAGACGAATAAAAGTAATTTTTCGAGCAGAGTTTTTCATTTTCTGGACTTTTAAAACGATTCCTGTTTTACGACCCATATACAAAAAGAGACAGCCAATAATAATAATGGTATTCTACGGTTGTAATGCCAAATACGCAATAATTTCATCATAAAAAAGTTCATTGTTTGTTAATACTACAACGAGATTTTCTGAGTGTCCTGGCCAGTTGTATTTCGTATTTCCCGCATAAGTTTTGATTTATCTAAACCAAAAAAGCTTCTCTCGACTGAAACGGAAGTAATAGGTTTTTAAGTTGAACAGAATGAAACATTTTATATTGCTTCAATAAACTGTCAAATAGTTCTTGCGGAAACAATTTTGAATAGAATAAAAAAGTATTTTTAATCATTAAATCGAAAAAATGTAATTCACTGATGTCCGAAAATCTAGTTTTAATTTAATTAATAACGGTGCCTAAAATTTCTTTATAAATTTGTTTATATAGCAGCTTCGGATCCGCTACCGCTACGATATAGATATAGACACCGGCTCGAATATCGAATTTACTTTAGACTTTAAAATAACGTAACAAATTTGAGATAAAATAGAAAAAACATACTTCTTTTCCGCTAACGAAATAAAAGATTATTGATGACAAAATTAATTTCTTGTCATTATAGTTACACATTTTTCTAATTTAAGACGCGTTTAAACAATACGTACAACAAACATCATGCAATAATGTTTAAAAAAATTCTGAGAATAATTTACCAATAGCCCAAAAAGCAATATTTGCCACAAAGTGCTTCTGTCCAAGAAAAACTAACATTTATATATTTCCTTTACTTACCACTTGGTTTTTACTTTCTAATGGCCGCCTTTGTGTAGCCCAACAGAAAATTAATGAAGATTTTTTACTTTTTATTTTAGTGCTTATACAGTGTTGTCTATTGTGTGCAATAAATGGGAATTTTTCATTTGTTGCATAATGGAAATTCAAATTCCGTCCAAAGTTGGTACTTGTTCAATAACTATATTACGTGCACTTAAAATGGATTATTTTGCTGCATATTATTTGGCCTATAATTACTCAATTTTGCCCTAATTTAACCGACTTCGTAGCTCTTACCGTTTCCGAAATCCCAATGGTGAAGGCCGAATTTGTAACACCCTGTATGATTAATTTGAATTAAAAAATTTATTAGAAATAACAAAAAGTAACGACTGCGGTATATTTATTTTTTAAACATTTATTTTCTAGTTATGTTATTCCCATCCTATAACACTAATAATATTAAAATCAAATTATTTGCCGACCAACCGATTTTTTTATGCACATTGCCTCATCAATTATAATTTAAAAACGTTATCATTTCTGGTCTAAATAGTGATTGATCTGGGGCACTGTAACTAATGGGGTTTAATTTGAATTTGAAAAATGAGCCGTATGTGAAACATTATTTCGAACAATTGATAAAAATACTTAATAATACAGCTAAGACAGTGCTAAACAACAGAAAATATTTTAAAAAATACCACAAAAATAAATAATCGATCTTTCTATAATACACTTAGCTGCAAAAATAACGCTCAACCAAAAATTATGCTCAAAATTATAATTAAAATTAAGAAACAAAATGTTTGGAAGATATATATCATACAGTCGTTGTTACTGCTAATGCTCCCTACAGGACAGGGTGTCTCAAATTTAACGTAAAAAAACTATTCTCATTTTTGCACCCTGTATAAGCCTAAAACTGAAATCTGAATTAAAAAAATCTATCACAGTGCAATTACCAAAGAAAAAAGCTACAGTTCAGAAGAAAAATTAGCGAAATCAATTTATCGGTTCGCGAGAAAATCAAATTTGAAATTGAACATAATTTTTTGTTGTGCGCTATTTTTGCTGCTAAGTGTATGTAACTATTCAAACTATACTAGAAAATTAATTTTTGAAATTGATCAAAATTTTTGGTTGTGCGTTATTTTTGCTGCGTGTATATAATATTCAAGAGAGATTTTTTTATTTGTATTGGAATTCGATCAGAGAATAGAATATCAACTATATTATAATACACAAAAACTCATCAAGTTGATTTTTTTTCTACTTCTTAATTAGTAAGAACCTACTTACGCACTGTCTACTGTTACATACAAACTGTTACGTAATATACAGGGTGAGTCGGGAGGAACGGACCAAATTTCAGGAGTGTATTAACACGCGAAAACAATGTAAAAAAACCCATATGTTCTTATCGGATATTCATTTGTTTTCAAGTTATAGCGCAATATCCAATATTTTTTCTACGTTCCACTTTTATAAAAATTTTCACATAATTAGAGTATGCCATGCTCAGGATTCTAAACTATTTGACACCGATGTTGTCTTGACAATGTATCAGTCTATTGTGGCAGTAATTAAACGTTTATTTTCAAGTTTGAGTGATTAAAGTGATACAAAATGCCAAATATTTATTCAAATTTAGAATATGCAAATATGGTGTTTATTTATGGTTTCTGTAATGGCAGTGCTACAGCTGCTGTTGAAGAATATCGTCAACGGTATCCACATCACGGACATCCGACTAGAAACGTGTTTATAAGAGTGTTTAGTAATTTGTGCGAGAATGGTAATCTTCGCAGTGCCAACATTACATCTGAACGAGCTACTCGACAAGGTTTAGGAGAAGTAGCAAATATTCTGGATTTAGTAGAAGAGTAGAAGAAGATGCAACGACCAGCTCAAGAAGAATTGGTACTCACTTGGGCATTTCACAAAAAAGAGTATTAAACACACTCCACGAACAAGGCTTATATCCATACCATGTACAGAGAGTACAGCACCTATAACCGGAAGATTATGCTAATCGTATTGAATTTTGTCGGTGGATAAATAATAATCATCGTGTTGTATCGCATATACTTTTTACAGATGAAGCAACATTCACCCGTGACGGTATTAATAATACTCGTAACTCTCATGTATGGTCAATCGAAAATCCCCACGCAACAGTTGAAAGTAATTTTCAACATAAGTTTTCGGTTAATGTGTGGTGTGGTATGCTCGATAGCTATTTAATTGGCAGAATCACCTCACAGGAGACAACTACCTACATTTTTTACAACATGAGTTACAAGGACTACTAGAGGATGTTCCTGTAAATATCAGAAGGCGAATGTATTACCAGCACGATGGAGCTCCTGCACATTTTGCTCGTCAGGTCAAGCAACATTTAGACGAAACATTTCCAGGGCGTTGGATTGGTCGCGGTGGTCCTATTAATTGGCCTCCAAGATCTCCAGACCTCACAGCACTAGACTATTGTTTATGGGGTTTGTTTAAAAATGAAGTATACAAAGTAAAAGTGGACACTCGGGATGCACTAATTCGACGTATTAGAAATACTGCAGCCAATTTTAAAGAAGAAAGAAATGAAGCAATTAGAAGAGCAACAACCTTCGTAGACGAAGCAAAAAATGTTTAGAAGTCAATGGCGGTATTTTTGAACATTTATTAAAAGAACGCTATGATTAGGAAACCGTTAATATATGAACTTTTCTTTATTTGGTATTGCGCTATAACTTGAAAACAAATGAATATCCGATAAGAACATATGGGTTTTTTTACATTGTTTTCGCGTGTATAATACACTCCTGAAATTTGGTCCGTTCCTCCCGACTCACCCTGTATATATTACGTAACGTAATGGTTCCACAAATCACATTACCCTTGATATGCCAATACCATCAATGTTTCCAATATATTTTATGCAAAGTTGACTGTGCATTCCTTGACAACGTGAATGTCAGGAAATTCTAAACGTCAATATTTTTTATTTGGACTTTATTTTTGGGTAGGATTAGTAAAGTACGAGTGACTGCGATATTCAGATTGAGGGAACGCCACGGAAAATTACATCACAAGCTGCTTCCGCAAAAAATAATTTGTTACTAGAAAACTCCAGGGAGTGGCATAAAAAAGTGTATCAAAAATGTATTGACTGGTGTACTGATAACCATATGAGTACCGACTCAAAATGTTTTATTAGCATATTTCGATAATTTAACATAAAAGTAAATATGAAGTCGTAGAAAAAGTATAGTACACAACTCTAGTTACCCACTCTTTCGAAGTAGGTACGTAAGTTTCGAAATCGTATGTAATAAGCTTCTTACCACTCTTGGTATGTAATACAGGGTGTTATGGAAATGACGTATTATATTTAAACCGGAAAATCCTAAGATGAAAATAAATTGAAGAAAAATAACCATAAATGGCGCCTTGAATTATTAAGCGAAATTATACACTTTATATGAAATCTGAAAATTTACATGGCCGCTGCCGGTGTTGTCATATCTACACGGCAAACTCTTTAGAAATAAAATTATACTTTTAATAATTTTTCATTCTATCATTTACGAACAAATATGATTCCAGAAAAACGGCGAAAGATGTTTTGCAAAATATATAATGGTAATATCTCAAAACAAATAATGGTAATACCACACAAAAATTTAAAATTCGTTACAAGTATAGGAAAGTAAATAGGTCAAACGTCATTGACCTTTTAAAAATGCAAAAAAGGACGCTACTTCACTGGACACCAACTTAAAAGAACTTAGAGTTCTAAGAAAAAAAGGTCGTTACTTTCACCAAGAAAGTGAACTTTAAAAAAAAGTCGTTACTTTCAACAACCCTACATAACAAAACAAATCCTTGGATTTCACAAATCGATGGGAAATCGGACGCCATTTTTTCCATCGAATTTAAAAAGCAATTTGTGATTTAGGGATTTATGTCAGTTTTAATTGTCAGGTTGAGGAGTAAGATTTATAAAAAATTACGAAAGAAGTGAATTAAAATTATAAAAACATATTATACACGATCTCTGTTAGTGAAGAGGATCATTAAAAATAAAATTATCCATTTCACACAGAATAAAATGTCAAATTTGATGAAAATATTTAGAAGGTAACCTAACCAAAAAAAAACTGACAACCAAATGCATTCAGCAGAACTACAAATCAATGCGCATCGTGACTCACCGGCCTATAAATTGATGGGTTCTGTTGAATGCAGCCAATACCTTGTAAAGTGTACCGAATTCGGTACAATAGCATTCTGTGGAACAACCCTGCGTTCAAAACTCAAAATGACGAAATGGCACACACTCGGCTTACTACGGCTTAGCCGAGGTATATGTCGCTGTACGCTTGCGAGCTTGTCAATTTAACACAGACAGCATCGGAATACGCTTGATTTTAATTGATAACCCAATACACACGCTGCAATCCGCGAGGTTTTGTAGGTGGTACTCGTGTTTGTAATAATTTTTCGGTTTTTTTTTTTTTTTTTTTTTTTTTTATGATCAAACACAAGCACTATAGGAAAAATCCTTTAGGGCACTCTGGGAGTGGTGCGTGTGCGCAAAAAGCGATTCACGTTGGATTTGAATCGTTGGAGGTTATATTCGTTGGGAAAAACGACCTCGGGAAGGTCGTTCCACAAGGATGAAGTCCTCCAGATGAAAGAATTTTTAAATAATGAAGTTCGAGGAGTACTAAGCTTAACCACATACGGATGGGCGGCAGTCGTTCGTCGTGTATTTCTGCTATTCGTCGCTCTGGGCGGAATTAAGAGGGCAAGGTCAGCCGAGCACCTTCCATGAAAATATCTGTAAAAGAGAGTCAAATCCCCAACCTGTCTTCGATGTTCTAGGCTGTCGAGGTTCTTCGTCAGCTCGTGGTCTCCGATCAGACGAATAGCCCTCCTTTCGATGGAATCCAGTAGCCGAAGAGTATGTTTGGGTGCAGAGCTCCAGACATGAGAGCAGTATTCTAGTGATGGTCGAATCTGGGCTTTGTATAGTGTCAAAAGTTGTTGAGGTGTATACAACTTTCTGGTTCGGAAGAGTACGGTTTACTCGTGTATCTTTCTAGTCCATAAATAAACTATGAATATTGTTGAGCAATGAAATTAAATTGCTCAGTTTAAGACCGGTAGTTTCTTCTGGACGCAACTGCTGCCGTTTGACAGAAAATATGGGATGTCGCTGACGAACAAGTCAAATTTCCTCGCGTCGCGTTTAATAAAATCTAATAATCTGATGTGTGTGTGTTTTCAAAAAAACTAACTATCGTTCCTGTTTCACTATTATTGTGTTCTGTGTTGCTATCAAGATCTAATAAGATGTTTCGAGCATAAAGTGTTTCCAGGAGTGTTCCTATGAGAAAGAAGAAAAAAAAAGACTGTTTGTGCCTGGATTTCCTCACTCTTTAGGTATAGAGATAAATAGATACAAGTAGGTAGTAGGAAAAAATTAATTTTTATAATGTATATGCAATTTCAGTTTTACATTAAGTTTGGGAACATTGCCATTGGGCCTGGATGAAATGTTTTACAATAGCGCGGAGTGACCTGTGAGTAAGAATGTTTGTTACCCCACTTTTAAAACGGTCGATTTAAAAAAAAATATGTAGCGCTTCTCTAGGACACCCTAGGAGTCACCCATTTAAATATAATACGTCATTTCCATAACACCCTGTATACTATTACATTTTAACGTCAGATTCCACCATGATCTTACCCAGCGACTCTATGCATTATCATTTTTAATTGCTGAATATTAAGATATAAAAAACAAAGTTGATAGTTCGTGGGAGCATTGAAGCGAATGATAATCTCCAACTATTCGTAACCAGCCTAGAAGCAACAAACCCAACATGCGTAGTTGGTTAATTCACTAAATCAGCTTAAACCGTCAGAAATTGTACGCTAGAACTAACCCATTATTTTCCTCTATATTATTATATCAACGGTGTCCTCGACGCCTACATAATTTATACATATTAAGCCCTAGTAATCTGCGTTTTGCTTTGACGGCGTCATCCATAATTTAACAATATTGACATTGCATAAATAATCGTTAATTAAAATAAATCATTTAATTTATTGTATACAGGGTTATGATAAAGAAACCGATCAGCCTTTTTTACCGATTATCGCCCACTTAATCAAGAATCGCTCGGACACACCGACAAACTTATTTTTTTGAAATGCATTTTTTTTAGAAAAAATATATTATACAGAGTAGATCACAAAAATGCTACTTGTATCAAGTTTTTGAATGGAACATATTATACATTTTTATATTTTCTCATTCTACAATTAATTCTAGACATTTTTCATGAATCATGCCTATACCAGGGGTCGGCAACCTGCGGCTCTTTCGATGCCAAGTGGTGTCTATCATGGTCTGCGAACTTCAATTGGGGTTGTTTACCCGTATATTTGCTCAACATTAGTTCTGCCGTTTTCGTAATTGGCGCTCCGATCGCTCTTTTGTCTTTATATAGCAGGAATCTATTATGATCATGTCATCTTCGCCTGACTGCGCTTCTCTATTGGTCAATAGATGGAGCATCACTTTTTTCATTGTTGATCCACCATCCGGGCGGACATTCGAATTTTACCGCTGTCGCTAGGTACTTATTGGGTACTTATGTCAGTTTGAGACGCGCATTAAATTCGTATTTTTTGCTAAAATATTCCACGGAAGTCATTTTAACTTGTGTTTGTGTATATTAGTGTTATTTAGATTTGTATTCGATTTGAAATCGTTGTACACTGAGCCTTGACTCACTTCATTTTGACCAAAAACTTTCGTGAGTACTTTTATTTTATTTTAAAAGGTAAGTTGGAAATTATATTATAACATTTTTAATAAATTGGAAGAATACTATTAATTTTTCCCTTCGGAGTGTTTTGGTTGCGAAAAAGTTCACATTTTCACACTAATTTGCGTGTGAATAGTTCTAGCATTATGTTGTGATTGACGCTACGTGACGCTCTATCATCAGCTAGTATCATGCTAAAAAGTAACATTCTGCACTTTTTTCTTGTTACTGTTACGTGTATTGTACGTGTTCTATAGTTATTTTTTTTATATTTTAGGGTGTAAACTGGTTAAAAATATGCCTTACTGTTGTGTCAGTAGCTGTTATAAAAGTTATGAATCGAAACATAGTTTTCCTGACCCAACCAAAAACAGACTTCTTTTGGACAAGTGGATGTCGTTGTGTGGAAACCGTCGTTTAGTTCGCGAAATTACTCCACCGAAAATTTATAATAGTTGCAGAGTTTGTTCCCTTCATTTTCTGCCTGAAGATTTTGGACCAAATCATAGACTTAAAAAAGGAGTATTACCATCAATAAATCTACCAGGTATATTAAATCTTTTATTTTAAAATAACTAGACCTACTTATTAAGTAGGATGAGGCAGTAGAAATGAGCCGATACTGTGTATTGTACACATAAAAATAATACACATAATAAATAATCTGTTCATTCATGAAAATCTTGTATATATTTTTTTAAGTAACTTAAATTTAATAATTTCATGGAGCTTATTAATTAGTCCCCTCAATCCCCCTATTTTGATACCATAGTATAGCCACAACTATTCACTGTTTCAGCTTCTATACACCCAATTTTCGAAAACATTACTGATTACTGATTAGCCAATAGCTAACGTGACCTTCCTACCTACTTCTGCTAGTGCTGAAGAGGTATTACCTGTTCTACCGGATCAAACGTTAATTGAATATACAAAACAGGAGGTGGATCCCTGTACTACTAAGCAGGGGATCTCAATAGAGATGGATATTGTCCCACTAGATACTGAAGAACGTGAACATATCGGTACTTCCTCGAAAGTACATATTATGACAACTCCCAAAAGTAAGTTAAGTTGCATAAAGTAATTTTAATTTATACGGTGGGTATCCCGCTCTGTGTTTAATACTAAAAGCAACTTTTTATGCTAAAAAATTATTATAGAGTAAGTATATGTACGTCGCTAATACAAATTAAAGAGCGTTTAACAATAAAATATGAGAATATTGTTGAAGACAGAACAGACTGAAAACATTTTTGTTATTTGCATTTTAGAATATATATTTTTTTAGAACGTTCTTCACTCTTAGCAGAAGTGAATGTGGGCCAAATTAAAGACTTAAGTCCTAAGGCACGAAAACTCTATCAAAGGGCTATCCAGTTTAAGAGGCAGGCAGAAAGGTGGTGTATTGATAAGAAGAAAACTTCGAATGACTGAAAAACTAACCAGTCCTGCAGTGCTTCAGAAAGTTCTCTCAAGCATGGATAGAATTAAAGCTAGGTTTTTTCAGAGTCAGTGAGACAATATCGAGAAGAAGCCGAAAGGACGACGATATACCCTTGAGGACAAGGTTATTGGTTAACGGTAATGAAACTGCTGAACAGAGCCCGATACGCCCAGGACTACATACCGAAGTGTTCACTATTTTGAAAGCGGAAGTCAAAAATTTTTCAAATGTTCTCGATAAACATTGTATTTTAATGTTTGACGAAATTAATATTGAACCACAGGTTCAACCCAATATAAAAGAAGGAACTGTGGAAGGTTTTGATTTATTTATACCACTTAGCTTTAAAGATATTTTAACTTAATCTGAGGGGTCAGTTTGTGACTCGGCCATACAAATATATTAATATTGGCAAATTTATGAACCATTGGATGCTTTTTCTTTTTTAAATCAAGCAAAGCATATTTCTATCCATATTTTGAAAGCAAGAGATATAATATATTTGTAATTAATAGGTGAACTAGGAAATCCAAGATTTCGATTTTGTTTCCTGATTTCTCCTTTTTTTTCTTGCTTTTAAAATGGGTTCATAAATAAGCTATTTGCCTGATTTTTGAATAAAATCAAGGGTGCATATTATTCCAAGAATCTGGCGAAGGCGCTAGGCAGCGCCATCTCGTCGAGAGTTTCTTAAATTGAATTTGAACTACAGGTTTCTAATATGGAAATGGTGTAATATAACTGCCGTCGCCGATAGATGGCTTACCAATATTAACAGGTTTGTTAACATGGAAGTGTCCATTCTATTAACAAACCTAAATATTATTCTATGGTGTCTATTTCGATATCAAATTGCGGCCTTTAGTGGCTCTTTAAAACCAGAGACATTGTGTAAATTCCATCTCATCTCCATCGCAAAAGGTTGCCGACCCCTGCCCTATACCTATCTTCAACCATTTACGAAAAATAAATTACTTTAATGCTGGTATGCATCATTAATATGTTTCTCGACACATTGATTAACAGTCACTGACATTTTTTGACGTCCCAAACTTAAATTTACAAATTGTCATTGTCAATGTCTTCAAGATTGGCTGCATTCAACATAGCCCATCGATTTAATGGATGACGTCACGATGCGCATCGATTTGTAGTTCTGCTGAATGTATTTTGTTATCAGTTTTTTGTTTGGTTAGGATCCCTTCTAAATATTTTCATTAAATATTACGTTTTTTCCTGTACGAATATATTTAATTATCCTCTTCATTAGCGGAGCTCTTGTATGATGTTCTTATAATTTTACTCCTCAACCTGACAACCAAAACTGACATAAATCGCTGTCAAATCACAAATCTTTTTAAATTCGATGAAATAAATGGCGTCCGATTTCCCATCGATTCGTGAAATCGATTTTTTTAGTGCATTCAGCAAATAATTACTAAACGCTTACAAATCGATGGATTCTGCTGAATGGGCTTATTGTGATTTGAATACAGAACGGTACTATGTCGAGAAAAATATCAATGGTGCATACCAGCATTAAAGTATTAATATCTCGTAAACCGTCGATTAATCTCTAGAATTCATTGTAGAATGTAAAAATGTAAAAATATACAATATGTTTCATTTAAAAAATTAAAGTTGTTACAGAGAATCAACAAGAGCCGCTCAAACTTGCCCATGCGCTCTCCTTGCCTCCATTCGCGGGAGGAAGCGCCATGTTTTGGGCACGTATTATATCTGACGGGCGTACTGAGTTAGTCCACGTTCAAGGTACAATGACTGGCGACAGGTACATTAGGGATATTCTACATCCTTATGTTAGAACGTGGTAACAATTTTGTGTTTATGGACGTCAATGTTCGGCCCCATCGCACTAGAGCTGTGAATGAATACCTAGGAAGTGAGGGAATCAATCGCTTGGAGTGGCCTGCTTTGTCATCTCTGACATCAACCCGATAGAACATCTTGTAGTTCGCGTTAGAAGAAATACCCTTAGAACTCTTCAGGAGCTTGTCGTCGCTGCTACCGAGGAATGGCAGACTATTCCACAAGAACGGATTGCTAACCCTACGCACAGCATGCGGCGTCGCGTCGTCTTCAAGCTTGCATTAAGGCCAATGAAGGAAATACACTATGTTAGAAGCTATATTTTTTAAATTTCACAAATTATACAATATAAATAAATTTTACTTCTGTTAATTTTTTTTAAGGTTTAAGGTTTAAAATGTTGTGGTAAAATAAAAAAATTTTAAAACTCATTGATTTTTATTTTAAACTTATCAATGAACTAATATTTTTTCACCATGACGTAATTGCTTATTCGAGAACAGAGTGATGCAAAACTTTTGAATCTATGTGTAATATGAAAGCCTGATCCGTTACTTTATCATAACCCTGTACACCAATTTCTAATTAAATTTGTTTTTTCTTATTTAGACTCTACCCTGTTTCACCCTTAAATATAATTTTCTTTGATGTCCTTTAATACTTTTTCTACATAATGAAATTAGGTTTGTTGTTCGTTACAATCATCAAAAAAATCCATCCCGAACTGAACAGGCCACGCCCCCCAAGCGAATCCCGGAGGTTTCGGCGAAACAATTTAGTTGAAAACCATCGACATACAGGGTGATAACAGTTGTAGGATTAATAGAGGTGCACCTTTTAAAATATTTTTCAATATACAGGTTACGCCAAAAAGCGAAGTAGCATACAATTTTTTTTTAAATAGTGCCATCCATTTTTTGTTCTCTCATCGAATTGTGCGCGAAATTTCGCATATTATATTGTAGTATTAGATTATTAGTAAGATTATTTAAATTTTCGCGACAAACATAATATGGAAAAAATAATTTTAAAATATTATTAACCTAACCTAGAAATGAAAATTTTATATTTCCATAAACTTTAAAGCTACCCGAACAATTATGTCAGAACAAAACATCAATACCATGTACAGAGTGTTTCTTAAATCGGTACAAATCTAGCAATCTTAAAATAAATATAACTTGTGTTTTTCAAATGGAACACCCTGTCTACTATTACATCATTTTACGGATAATTCAAGCTCTTTAATTTATGTTATTATAACTTTTGCTCTGAAATAATGTATCGTTTTTAAAATATATGTTTTATTTAAAAAATACAAAAACAAGTTCAAAAAGTTGCCCGTCACTTATTATTATCACTATAATAAATATTCAAAGTTACCTCTATTAACATCTAAACAAATCTGTCTGCGTTCTTGAAATGATCTTCTAATGCTATGCAATATATTATTATTGATTTTTCGAAAATCTTGAATAATGCGATTCTTAATATTATCTTATGTAGTTGGGGGCACTTCATAAACTTCATTTTAGACGTAACTGCATAAAAAATTAAAAAAAAAGTATATGTTAGGGAAAAACTGGCTATGCCTCTGAACTCTACGTAAAAATCTCTAACAAGATCAGTTTTTACCCTTTTTAATAAGTCAGCGCGTAACGAAAATACGAGAGGGTGTCTAAAGAGCGGAGATTTTCAAATTATCTTGTAGAGTAAAAACCAAGAGAGACATGACAAATTTGATACCGGAATCTTTCGTGTCGTTAAAAAGTAAGACAGGAAAGTGAAAACTGCAACATTCTGTCTTTGATAATAACAAGAGTGCCTCCGCTTTCGAGCGATTTGTCGCGAGAGACAAATCGCGCGCGACAAAAAAGTTTTTCAAACACATCAAACTTGTGAACACTTTTTGAGTAGATCATACGGGTGTTAATGCCAAGTTGAACTCAGGGAGACTTTAGGTCTAGGGTATAAACTTTCCTTTACCTATATTTGATTTGGACGCCATCCAAGTCTTCCAGTCCAGTTTTATTTTTTTATGTTCAAACACAAGCACTATAGGAAAAATCCTTTAGGGCACTCTGGGAGTGGTGCGTGTGCGCAAAAAGCGATTCACGTTGGTTTTGAATCGTTGGAGGTTGGGAAAAACGTAACAAAATTTCTATATGAAAAAAAAACATAACACAAAATCTAGAGTTGGATCAGATTTATCATTAACTCGAAATAAGAAAAAATTCTACATATTTTTATAAACACATATAACCGTATTAGCTAAAGTCTGACTGTTAATTTTAAATTGAATTAATTTAATGTTTCATTAAATTATTTGAAGTTATTGAAATGTTATAAAAAATTTATAATATGTATGGGGTCACATAAGTAGCCTTAAATGTATTTATTCGCATGTCACATGTATAAAAAAAATATAACAGACTATAGGGGTACCTTAGGATAAATTCATTTATTCGGGATGACCTATTTCTGAAAAGAAAAGTTGTTAAACACGGGGCTATTAGGTGACTTCACATTGTTATACACATGAAATTTAATAAAAGGGAAATTTATGTAGAATTACTCAATATTATAGAATTTATACGCTTATTATAATGGATAAAAGAATAGATCAATTAAAAAAATTCACTTTGTAGTTAGCGCTGAGGCTTCCTTGTCTCATGCCAAGTATGGAGCTTGATACTCATGCGAGCTGCAGCCAATCTTGCAGAATATGGTCCTGGGTTTCTACGTGGAAGTTAACAGAAGCTCTGAAGGAGACGGACGTCACATGAGAACAAAACAAATCCTTGGAACTGCCATATATTGGGGTTTAGAACTCCCTTCCTTGGAACTGGTCCTCGTCGACACAAGCTCACTTAAACTGAGCTTAATAACGTCGAGGACATGATGATGATCATCTAGCTAAGATGAGTAGAAGATGTGAGGCCTGCAATGGAGAAAAAAACGATTCTCAGTGCTTGTAGTCCTTAATGTTAACACAACTAGGGAGAGATAGCTTCATAACAGGAAGTAATGAAAAGAAAAAATCAATTTTTATTACCTCGGTTGTAGGGTGGCCTCGTGTTTCCCATTTTTTGCTGCGCGTGTCGCTTTGTATTATTCGATTTCTTGAGCGATTTTTATGGTTCCATCCGTACCACCTATTTTGTGAAACGGAAATTTTAATATCAGAAGTTCAAAGTACTTGCTAATGTCGCTTTGCTATTTATCGCCTTTACAGTAGCCAGCTTGTCGTTTGTCGCCCGTTACTTTGTCGTCCGCGATTTGTCTCCCGCGACAAATCGCTCGCAAGCGTGGCGACACCCTTTTATACTCCCAGAAAGTGTCGAAAATGGGACACCCTGTACTGTATACTCCAGGTGATCGCTGGATAAAATTCGTTTTTTGTATCGGGTTTGTTCGGGTTTGTAGTTAAATCTGCATTTGAAGGGGAGGGATAAATATATAAATGAACGGTTGAAGAAAAACGCTACCTTAAGTAGGCAACCCATTCAGGTCCTTCTCGTTTCATAAATTCTTATTTTAGCACCGGTTGCTCTTATATTTCTAAAAGCTTTTTGACGTCAGTAAAAACCTCCTTTTTGTTAATTTTTTGTAGCCATTCTGTACGCAATAAGGTAATTATAGCGAATGAGTTTCACCGCGGTTGTTTTCATAATAACACAAAGGACAAAATGTTATTTATAGTAAGTATAAACATTCAAATTGGCTTGTTGAATAGCTTTGTCATTGCAATTACCCTTCCTCAGATATAAATTGATCCTTCCGTATGACCTTTAATTGACATGGATTGTTTGTCTAGATGCCTACGTATATATACAGGGTGTTATGGACGTATTATATTTAAACCGGCAAATCCTGAGATGAAAATAAATTGAAGAAAAATACCCATAAATGGCGCTTTCGAATAATGACCGGATTATATCACCTTATGTCAAATCTGACAAACACATGTGGGGCACTGGCGTAATATGTAAACAATCAACACTGAGGTCTGCAGGGTCAAAAGACGGCTGCTCATTTCGGCCGGTGTTGTCATATCTACACGGCAAACTATTTAGAAATAAATTTATAATTTTAACAATTTTTAATTCTATAATTTATGAATAAAAGATGTTTTGCAAAACAAATAATGGTAATATCACACACAAATTTCAAATTCGTTACAAGCACAGGACAGTAAATAGGTTAAACGTCATTGACCTTTTAAATAATAATTATCGTTCAAACTCTTTAAAAGAAATGCAATTTTATTTAAGACACATGCTTCTTACCTTTACTTATTTAAATACAATTGTTAGTTTCATAATTTTACACAAACCACACAGAATCTAAGTTTTAGGAAAAAAACTCTCACATAACCTCAAAAATAGTAGCTATTTACATGGAAAGAATACACGCGAACGCTGTTTTAATTTTGGTTCTTTTTTCTCGTGTAGATTGATTTACTTAACTAATTTAAAACACACAAATTTTAAATACACACAATGCAATTCTTCAATTTAAAAATGACATTTTATCTACGAACCATAAAACAGTTAACCTACGAACGAACGAAATAGATACCTTCAAAACGCGGAATAGAGATGGGCAATATTTGACAGTTGGATATTTCACGAGATTCTTCTCTATTACTTGGCTAGTTACCGCGAGATCTCTTGCAAGGCGTTTAATTGATATGGCGTTAATGGAATTTCGACCAAATTGAATAAAATGATAGTGGTAGCTGATAATTAGTCCAACTCTACTCCAAATGACAAGACCGACGAAGATTTTATTTTCTTTCTCAGGCGGCCATATCTCCATCTTTTTCACACAATCCACTCGGCGCCTGGCCGACATAGGTCTATGGGTACAAGCGTGCGACTTGCAAGTGTCAGTAATAGAAGAACAGCGTTAGGGTGCGGTCGCTTTTGTTGATAACCATTTACACTCTCGGCTATCCGCTTTGTTTTCAGAAGGTATGCGTATAATAGTTGTAATGATTTTCGGGCTACGCGTCCAAACTTTGTATATTAATTTACATTGTTTTTATAGACGAACCTAAGTTGCTCAGTTAAAACGAGTAGTGTGTTTCGGACGTTTGGCTTGACAGAAAAATGAAATGTCGCCGACGAATAAGTCAAATTTCGTCGCATCGCGTGTAATAAAATCTAATGATACCTAATATAACAATGCAGTGATGGGTAGGTTACATTCATCGATTTAACCTTTATGTTCATAAACAGAGAGAAATCAATTACACTGAGAGAAGATTTTCACTACCGTTATAAAAATGTTAACTACGATAGCAAAAAATAAATACAGTGAAACCTCTCCTAATGGACACCTCTAATAAGCGGACATAAGTACGGTGCAAGAACTCTCTGAAGACAGACCGGAAACCAATCGCGTATGCGTGGCAGCCCGAAAACACTTCGCCGAATGAAATTATGTGTGCCCCAACAACAGTCCGCCGTTTATTTGTGAGTTGTAAGGTTAAAATCGTAAACAATGGCACAAAAATGTCGCGTTTTGAGTCTGAAAGAGAATATTGATGTTGTGGAAGTATGTAATTTGATAACAATGATTTTGGTTACGTAATAACAAATTTCCCAAGGGCGGACACCTCTATTAGGCGGACACATTTAGACGGTCCAATAGGTGTCCGCCTAAGAGAGATTTCACTGTACCTGCATAGGGGACAATAAAAAAAAATTGCTGACATTAAAATTGATTTTGCTCGGTATATAATTGCTGTAGTAGTAACGTCGTTTTATAAATATTATGATGCAGTTGCAGCAAAGAAAAGTTCTGCTTCCCTGTTTAGGGTTATTTATATCCTTACATTTATATATATATACATATATATATAAAAAATAAGGTACGAATTAAGCACTAAAAACGAAAATTATGTCAACGGCGTTTAAATTGTGGTAATACAACGAATATAAATCATAGGTTGATTATAGTGATAACAGTTCATATACCACATATCAATATGAATCGCCGAATTGATAAAATATAGATAAAATCATAAACATATACCTAATATAAAAGGGGAGACAAAACATTCCATTCATAAAACACCATTTATTTACAATCATGCACAGTTCTACAGTTTCAAATATGTTAGAAGAAGATGGCTTCAAAAAATGGCAACGCTGTATTAAGGTACGGGGTTAGATAATTTCGATCTAACATTAGTCAAAAATAGGCAATCGTTGTAGCTGTTATTTTTATTTTCCATAAGATTGCATTATCAGTTCTTTCATGCGATGTTTCGTCTTTGGGTCACCATCATCAACTTAATTTTTTTAACTACGGACCTGGATCTTTTTGTTCAAATTATGGAAGAGAACCGAAATCTACGTTCCATGGTATATAACACTTACTGGGTTTCAGACGTTTTGTTCCTTAAATTGACTGTCTTCATAATTTATTTTTTTTTTAAATTCAGTATAGTTCAAAAAGGTAAAACCCAATGCCTCTTTTAAAACTCTTAAGAAAGTGCTGGCTTTAAAAGTCAAATTTTATTTATATTAATAACGTAAACTACTTGTACTTACGCTAAGTAGAAATTTGATACAACTATTAGTTTGAAATAAAATAATAAATAAAACAGTAATAGTACGTAATAACAATAACAATTAAAGACTTAACAATAATAGTATAATTTAATCATTTTTTTAAAAACAAAAGTAAATTACAGGAACGTACAGGGTGTCCCATTTTCGACACTTTATAATAGGGTATCTCCATAACTGTTAGCGCTCAAAAAAGTAATGTAGGTGTCATGTACTCTTTTTGGGTCAAACTTAAAATGATAAAATCAAAATTTTAATATATAAATTTGAAAAGAGAGTTTAAAATGCTATCTTTTTAGATTAAAATATACAGGGTGTTCCATTTAAAAAAAATGAGGTTAGGTCCGATAACTTTCTTACCTGACCACGTATACTTATTCTGAAAACGGCAGATTATTCAACAATCATTATATATAAATGTTTGTAAGAAACATTTTTCTGTATCTCGTTTAACTAAGAAAATATAGGGTAATTTAGAAACTGTCAATTTGTTGATTTTCTCTCGTATCTCTTATGCGAGCGAAAATTTTCGAATTTTGATTTTACCATTTTAAGTTTGACCCAAAAATAGTACGTTACTTTTTTGATAGCACTAACAATAACGGTGATACCCTATAAAAGTTTCGAATATGGGACACCCTGTACTAGTGGTATTTTAATGAAGATGGTCAATTTAAGGAACAAAACGTCGGACGACCAGTAAGTGTTGTATACCACTGAACGTAGATTTCGGCACTCCTTCATAATTTAAACAAGAAAGTCCAGGCCCGTATTTAAAAAAAATGAAGTTGATGATGGTGACCTAAAGACGAAACGTCAGATGAAAGATCTGTTGCCATCTTGTGGAGAATAAAAAGTATCAATGAGAATGAAATATATTTTTTGACATATCTTCGAACCAAGTCAGGGAACGCTAAAAACCGAAAAGCAAAATTTTAGATTTTTTCAAATATTTTGAAAGCCCCTGTATTTATTTGTGATTTTTTTTTCCTGTACATTATTGGGCAAATAGTTATACCACTTTGCTTCAATTTAACCGGCTTCGTACCTCTTACCGTTTCCGAAATCCCACTGGCGAAGGCTGAATTTGTAACACCGTGTATAAAAATACTTTTAACCATTAGGCACAAACAATATAAAAATGACCTAAACAAAATCTTGAAAAATTAAGCAAGAAAAAATAGGTTTTGTGCGAACGAAAGCTATGTTTTAACACAATAACGTTAAAAAATACTAAACCCTAAAATAGAAAAAAATTTAAAAAATTAAAAAATTCGTAATTTTTTTTAAACTTTCGGCGTTTTCGCGATCTGATGATATTGTCTGATTTTGATGCTATTATACACTTAGGGCAACTTTTTCGCGGTATAGCGAAGCGAAAATATAAATTTGACATTTTTTGCACCACTTTATAATGAAAATTCGCTTATAAATGCTGCTCTTTACTAACGTAAAGTAACTGCAAAATCTTAAGAACCCAGCAAAGAGCGTACATCAACCATATTCATAATAAGAGGAAGTCTCTGCGCAAATTACTGATTCCATACTCAGGTTCATTTTGAATACAAAGTTGCCAATTAACATGTACAGTACGTGACATTTAACAATAATATTTCATATTTTAGCATGCATAACTACGAATAGTTTCCACTGTAATTAACTTTATAAGTTGCACCGAACGACGGCAGTATTTACAATATAAGTGTACAAGCTCAAGTTTGCTGAAACGTTTTAAGTTTAGACGTCTCTATACTGCCCTGCAATTCGTGTTTTAAACTTTTGAGTTTAATTGTATGGTTTTCAAGTCGCGAACATTCAATTTCCTCTTGGATTTCCAGATAGTCAGAGCCGTTGCGGTCCAAGCAAGCACTGCTTGCAATAAACTGAAAATTTAATTGAGAATAATAGATGATGCTACAGACAATTGCTTATTAGAATTTTTTCCTTTCCGCATGGCAAGTCGAGCCCGCCACGAGTTTGCCACGGACTTATTTTATTTTTAGTTGTACACGGTGAGGCAAAGGAGGTAGACCATGTCTGCAGACGAAGAACAGATGGCAGCTTTAATTGTTATGTGCAGTGGTGCTTTATTACTAAGTTTAGTGAATAAGGAACGAAAATTTGGCGATAGTAGGTCACCCATAAACTCGACATTTTTTCTCTGTCGCCTCTGCAGATTTCTAGATGACTGACGCAACCTCAATCCACCTACCTATCTGTGTTTTCTTTTTTAAAATAATCTTTCACTGTGGGATCCCACCGAGGGGTAAACCACCACCTAAAATTTGTACAATACCCCCTTTTTTAAAAGTTCCTTTAAATACCTACAAAGATATTCATTAAATACCTCAAAATACTCATTAATACCCCAAAGAGATTTCAAAATCAACAATTTTTAGATAAATTTCCAAAAAATACTCTCCACAAGTACAATAAAATACCCTAGTGGTTCACCCCTCGGATCTCACACATTAGAAAATAATTTGTAGGTCTCCCCTAAATAATAATAGTAAATAAGCTCTTTATTATTTAAGAAAAAGAACAATTATTGGTTTCAATTGAACATGGCGGTATTCATGCCTTCTTTGGACCACTCTATATTCTATAAAAGGTGGTCGGTCTCGCTACAAACAGATCTTCTTTACGAGCGTACCATAAACCCGCACTAGACGCGCCAAATCCCTTTGAGCTCGAGATATGACGAGCCTTCCTCGAGAGGCTCGTGGTAGGCGCGTTCGAGACGAGATGGCTTCATATGTCCTACTGTTGAACTATCCTAATGTTCATCTGCCCTACCAGTACCAGTCGAGTATATTCGGGTGATGTTCGGTTAAGCTCGTATGACCTAATCCGTTGGGAACGGCTTTTCCCCCTGTTTACATGCATTTTTACTGACATACTGTGAATTATTATTGGATAGAGACTTAAAATATTGCTCTTAGCGTCGAACGATTGAATGTCATTATGTCATATTTATTTTCATATTAGAACTGTAATATTTTTAGGATTTCCTGCACCCTACCTGACTACGCCATTATTCCTACATAATAAGAAAATTAATGTGTAATAATATTTATAGATGCCCTGGGGAAACAAGTGCAAACCCGCCCAGATATACCTTTTGGAGACGATTTCCTATTGTACTTTAATTTGAAAACAAAATTCGAGCGCAAATCGGCCGACAGCTACTCTACATATAAATAAATTAGAGAACTATAACAAGTATTTATTATTTCTATTCTACTGTTCATCTGTTCTACACTATCTCATTGGCCAACATGTCTATTCCAAAGAATAAAGTTCGAATGATGCTCGAACCCGAAACTTACACACTATACCGAATAATTTTTCCATAACGAAACACACATGAAACAACAAAGAAAGTATGCATATTCCATCCTTGTTAGTCGACTACCGCTCCCTCCGCGTGGGTAGGGCAATTGCAGAAACGAAGATTCCCGGTTCAACACGAAGTGACCACCAAGGAGTAGGGCAGATGCACTTTAGGGCTATTGTGGTTTCCCCGTCCGAGAGTCGCAGCCCGTACCAATATGACGAACCAAGCAGAAAATGGCCTTGAGAATTTAAAATTTATTTTCACATAGAATTAGGGAAAAAAAAGAATGAAATCGTAAAAATCCGGCTTTGTGTGTTTTGGAAACATGACGTTGCAGAACTAACTAATGGTGAACGAGATCACTGTAGAGTTCATTCTTATTTGGGAAACTATGTATACAGAAAAATAATCATACAAAGAAACATATCTTGCAATCTCTCAATCAAAGGCATTCGTTGGCAGCGTTGCACCGTTGGGCGCCGCCCGACCTCGCCCTTATGCACGTTCGCATAATAAATAGCGGACTTGATTGTTTGAAATGTAATTGAAAATCAGTAATGGGTGGAAGAGAGAACTACATGCTTGTTGGCTGAATGGCAACAATGTTTAAGTCTGGTTATATCAATGTTAAATTAAATATTAAAACATAACCATATTTACCGATGAAAAGATAAATCTCTTTTACCAACTACGCATGAATGCACGATGATTGTTTATAATAAAGACAGTTTTTCACCAATAATCACAAAAAACACAAATCAACCAAAATATATAACAACCCGTTAGATCAAAGGACAAACATCGCAATATTTACGAGATTAAAACCTATTCAGTCATCTTTTGCTTTTCTTTTGGGTCCGAATCGTAGTGCATTTGTAAAACAGATCTTGCCAGAGTACAGTTGGATTAGTTGAAGATTCTTTTGATACTTTGAAGTATAATAATATTTCTGTCTAATTTAAAATCCACGGACTGGTGCAAAATACATGAAAACAAGCTTGTTTTAATCACGTTTATTTCATAAAATTTAAACGAGTAACAATATTTTAGTATCTAACTGATTAAGAAAAAAACGTCTTCTGATTAAGAGAAAAAATGTTTTGAAATATGCATAACTCCGAATATTAGGCACAATAAAATTATACGAAAATTGCACAACTCCATTTAAAATGTACCGGGTGGTCATATAAGCGAGGAAGCCGGCTATATTTCGGTAACCATCAATCGTACAGCTTTCAAAAAAGTTTTTTTTATAGAAAAAGTGGTTAAGAGAAATCGCTGGAAATAATTTTTAAGTTTGCCAGTTGGCCGCTACTGATTTTATTATAAAGGCAATGGACCAGGGCTTCCAGGTGGACTCATTGTACACCGATTTCAGCAAAGCTTTTTATAAAGTTGACCACAATACTTTGGTTTGTAAACTTGCTTCGATGGGTGTGCAAGGAGACCTCCTCAGGTGGCTTGCCTCATATGTACAAGGTAGATCACAAATTGTTGCCATAAATGGATATAATTCTAAATCATTTCCAGTGACATCGGGTGTGCCGCAAGGCTCACACCTCGGGCCGCTGTTGTTTTTGATATATTTGAATGACATTAAATCATGTTTTAAATTCTGTAAGTTCCTTATTTATGCAGACGACCTAAAGCTTTATGCAATCATTAGGAGCCCCAGAGACTCTGAACTTGTTCAAGGTGATATAAATAACTTTGTTGCTTATTGTATAAATAATAATTTAGTCCTGAATTTAGAGAAATGTTGTCATATTAGTTTTACTAAGAATACATTAAATGCTATTGAATTTAATTATAAAGTGGGTGACAGTATTATTAAGCAGGTTACAGAAGTGAAAGACTTACGACAGTAGAATGACATTTGGTCCACATATCGACTTCATTGTTAACAAAACTAGTAAATTACTGGGATTCATAACTAGAGTGTATAAAATGTTTAAGTCTGAACAAGCAATTAAAACCTTGTATTATGCTTATATTTATAGTAGGCTAAATTTTGCATGTCTGGTTTGGTCTCCTTATTATCACATTCATATACATAGATTGGAAAGGGTTCAATCACGTTTTCTCAGATTTTTAAACTTTAGAATAAACGGCGTTTATGAAATAGCGGATATGTGTCAAGTGAGACAGTGCTTCTCTATCACAACTCTTCAAGTTAGACGTATGCAATCCTGTTTACTGTTTTTATACAAATTGCTTAACAATTTTATTGATCCACCAACATTAATATCAATTATAACTTTTCACATTCAACCTAGAGAAACGAGAACTCATCAATTATTTGATATTAATTATAGGAGAACAAATCTTTGGCAAAATTCACCTTTAGTAAGAATGTGCACAATTTATAATAACAATTGTGAAGATATTGATATATTCAATACAACTCTGTTTTCTTTTAAAAGGCAAATAAAGGGATTGAATCTTTGACCGGTCGAGTCTATTGCTTTTTGGATTTTATAGTCTATTGTTTTTTGGATTTTATAATTTATAATTTATTAAATTTTGAATGGTATCGCATGACGCCGTGGTTGGTGTATGGGAGTGGTCCCGAATAATTTGTTCATATTTAGATTTAGTTAGGACATAGCTTATAACGTACTTGTATACGTAACTGTAAAATTAGTGGGTACATTTTTGGGTCTAGAACCTGTCAGTACCCCAAATTGTAAATAAATAAATAAATAACCCATCAAATAAAGTGGTGGGGGAAGGACAAACATTTATTTGCAAAAAACTAAGTAACTCCGGTTAAGGTAAGCGAAATTTATCAAACATAGTCTCGTTAGAAAGAGATTTTATTGCTTTATCAATTGCATTATAAATTACGCCCTTTTAGTTTTAGCGGTAACCGCTATAGAGCGCTTTTGGGAATGTCAACCAACGAAATTTACTGTTTTCCTTCAAAATTGTAAATGGAAGCATATGTTGGTTTTCACATAGTTAAAAGGAGAACTAAATTTCCAAGAACTCAGTGAAAACCGCTAGTCGCTATGTCTTCTCGAACTAAAGATATCAACAAAACATTGTGAATAAAAATTATTTAGACTACTATCATGTCGGATAAAAATAATGGGTAGGCTTTGATACAAAAATATTCTAAAACTAGTAGGCTTTGAAAGAAAAA
The DNA here is from genome assembly GCA_963991005.1 of Barypeithes pellucidus. Lineage (NCBI taxonomy): Eukaryota > Metazoa > Arthropoda > Insecta > Coleoptera > Curculionidae > Barypeithes > Barypeithes pellucidus. The sequence goes on from OZ022559.1 coordinate 42,194,715, forward strand.
TATTCTAAAACTAGTAAACTTAAAATAGTAATATCAAAATTCAAAAATTTTCGCTCGCTTAAGAGTTATATCAATCAACGGGGAAAAATCAGAAAAGTATCTAAATTACCCTATATCTTCTTAGTTAAAAGAGATACAGAAAAATGTTTTATACAGAAGTTTTATAATGATTGTTGAATAATCTGCAGTTTTCAGAATAAGTATACGGGGTCAGGTAAAAAAGTTATCGGACCTAATCTCACTTTTTAAATGGAACACCATGTATATTTTAATCTAAAAAGATAGCATTTTAAACTCTCTTTTCAAATTTATAACACGCAATGGATGATAGAAATCATATCAAATTTTTCAAAATGTGATAAGTGATTTTCACAAATGAATATGTAAAAATGAAATTCACATTCAATGTTAATGGCAACTAGAATGTCAACATAGTTGTCTCTAGCAATTAGCTTTTGTTTCATGGCCTACTGTGGTTTACAGTAATAAAGTTTAAATAAATCGCCTAGGAAACCAATATCATGCATGGTGTGTATATATTTGTAAAGATAATTTAAAATATATATTGTATATTAAAATATACAGGTGATTCATTTAAAAAATGAGGTTAGGTCCAATAACTTTCTTACCTGACCCCGTATACTTATTCTGAAAACGGTAGATTATTCAACAATCAATATGAAGAAACTTCTGTATAAAATATGTTTCTGTATCTCTTTTAACTAAGAAAATATAGAGTAATTTTGAAATGGTAAATTTTTTGATTTTCCCCATTTGAGCGAAAATTTTCAAATTTTGATTTTATCATTTTAAGTTTGACTTAAAAAGAGAGTGCATGACACGTACATTACTTTTTGATAGCACTAACAGTTACGGAGATACCCTATAAGAGTGCCGAAAATGGGACAGCCTGTACATATATGCCACCTATGCCTAATCTTAGATTTACTGAAGCAAACCGTGACTTCCGTTGTTCTTGATTTATTGTCATTCAATTAATCCAGAAAACTTTTCTGGGGCTTCTTAACGCTTGTTATACAAAAAAAAGGAATAAAATCTAAATTAACTAACCGTAACACTTCCGTTTCTGCCTTTCCTCGTCTACATTAAAGCACTCAGTCAAAAACCAACAAGAAAAGGTTTAAATAATGCCATTAGTCCGCTGTAAAGCTGAAGAGCCGATTAAATTACAAAAGTAAATAAGGTAAAACGTACTTATCCAATTCCCTTTCATTTTTTTTTGTCTTGGTCTATTACGACCCAGCTTTACGGAAATTCTTAAGACGCAGGTTTGTAAATGCAATGCTTAATTAAATTTTAACGTTGTAATGAGTACGGGTTTAATTAAATGAATGCTTTAACGTAAGTATTCTTCCATATAAATCTACAGTATGTCCCAGGATAAGCGAACTTACATGTTTTTTTTATTACCAAATACAAGCAAATCCTTTAAGGCACTCTGGGAGTGCTGCATGTGCGAATAAAGCGATTCACGTTGGAGGTTATATTCGTTGATGAACAAGACCTCGGGGAGAATTAGAATGAAGCGCTCCAGATGAAAAAGAATTCTTAAATAATGAAGTTCGAGGAGAATACAAACGAGATTATTTAAACTTATTTATTATATATTTTTTAAGGAGTATCAAGAACAAGTTACATATTTATTTCTTTAGACTTTGGCTGTTTTTCAGCACCGTCACAGTCAACTGTGAGTAACTGAACTGAGAAGCCGCAGCCATATCGCCATATAAAAATATTAAATTTGCAATATTTGGATATCTAAAAATTTCGAAATAGACCACCTTATATGAACTTACCTTTATTTTTAATGCTAATCAGAAAAGAATAAAAAATTTATGGGTTCTCATTTTAAAATGTAGATTTTCTGCAATTTCATTTTTAATCTTATTTTTTGAACACCCTCTATAAATATTTATTAAAATATTATAAAAATCTATTAAATCAGGACCATTTCAACAAGGAATCCGAGCCAAATTATATAGTAAAGGTTTCCGTATAGGAAAAATTAATAATTATCTTAAGGTCCACAAACGTCATTTTAGACATGAAACCTTAAATATGTCAAACACCCTGAGACTTAGCTATAACACATGACATGATATACGAAGTTTGTCTAGAACCTTGCGTAAAATCCAAAAATGATAATATATTGGAACGGCCCGGACCCGGGTCTATTTTTCGCTAAAAAAAATGTCGATGTAGAAAATAAAATAGCCAATATATTTAGGTCCAGTAATACATGCATAACCTACATGTATTTTAAAAGAGCTTAAAACAGCCAAAGGTCTAAAAGTTTTGCGATTTACCAACCAAGGGATCTCAAGTGGTCACATTTTTTAGGCTAAAAATAAAATAGGGGTGCATAAAGTGACGCAACAGAGCAAAGGCAGGGGTGCGCCTATAAAAGCGAGATACGCGAAGTCGTTACGCTGCCCGATTCAGAGTCAAAATTGTCCGTTCTCAAATCAAGTTATTTCGCTGCCAGTGCTCTTTTAGTGCATCATTAATCTCTTTAATTTCAACATACAAATTTTTCCAATTCACAAATTAGTAGTTACGCGGTAATTAGTATTTCCACGGCCATTTAGTGTTCAGTACATCATTCTTTTATTTAGGAATTTTCTTCTACTTGTTAGAGATTTCTAGTTGCCCCGTCGCTTGCCGATGTCGATGCGCTAGGAATCCTTGACAACGGAATTAAATTCAGTATGGTATGCTACTCTCAGTATATCTCTCTTTTTATTTAGACACGCATTAAGAAATTTCCTTCTACCTGTTAGAGTTTTCTAGTTACCCCGTCGGCTTTCGGAGTCGATGCGCTAGGGATCTTTGACAACGGAGGTAAATTCAGCGTTCCAAAATCAAATTAATTTATACACAAAATGGCCGCTCTCTTCTCCTTATCTTCTGTTTTGATTTATTAATACAAATCTCATTAAAATCTATTTCGGTAAATAAATATCCTATAAGTTCAGTCTGTCTGTCGGTCTGCCAAATAAATTGTCTGCAGGATAAAAATGGCAGGTTTCTAGTTAAAAAACTACGAAGGGTAATTCGGGATTAACGGTTTTGTTTAATCGTTATTTAGTAGGTCATTTTCAGAAACAGATGTTTGTCTATCCAGGGTGAGTTTTAGAGTGGGTTCTTGAAAACAAAGGTAGGTGTTTATTACGCAGTAATACAGCCTTCCTTGAATAATATCTGCAATCCGCGGTAAAGAAATGGGGCAGGGTTCTAAAATGGGTTATCTATGATGTATAACAGAGTAACCGCAGGTTATCACTGTTACCAAAAAACGTTAAAATCATTTGTTATGATGTTGCCTGTAGAACGTTAATTTATAACAGGTGTAAATAAAAAGGCGTGATGGGTTTTTCTGACTGAATGTTCGACGGTAGGACACCACTACCGGACAGTGCCTTTGGACTTTCCAGTACATGAAAAACAATACTCGCTTAAGAAGAAAAGTGACACATGCGTAAAGCGAGCAGGCTCCTAATTTTTGTTACACTTTTATGAATTATATGTTTGAAATGTTCGACAGTAGGACACCACTACTGGACAGTTGTCTTTCGGCTTTTCACTATACTACATAGCACCATTATACCAAACGTGTACGTAAACTGAGGTGATATTACATAAACAAAACGACCAGTAAGTTAAATAAAAATACGTACACGAAAAAGGGATCATATGTAACAAAATAAATTGCAGATTATCAGGGGATCAATGTAAATGAAATGGTCGCAGACCAAAGGTTCAAGTAAGGAGCGAAATAGAAATATCGCATATCTACTATTATTGTCGCAGATATACTAGATAGAGAACATGTAACAATGCTATTATTGTCGCAGACATATAATACATAGTATTGTGGTAAAGGGGGTAAATCATCACCATTCTGTCGCAGACAGATATTGGTGAATAATGACGGGCGAAATTATGGGAGACAAACATTCTGAAACAGGTTATATAATTACTCTTATAATAATGTAAAATCATTGTATTTTGATAATTTATTAATTTGTAATAAATAAGTGAATGGTTAAATTCCTGGCAGCGAAATCCCATCAGTACTTAGGGAAAAACGTCATACTAAGAATAAAGCTAATAAATCGTAAAACCTGACAACCTTACCGTTGTCCCAAACTTTAAAAGAACCTGCAAAGTAAACACAATGTATACAGGGTCGTACCACAAAAATTAGACGATTACAGCCAGAGTGATTGACTCCATCAGGTGAATAACACACCCGGGGTCGATCAGTTTCACTATATGCTAGTTTAAAATAAGCAAGTTGGCCTCCTCTTCGGGTATAACCCGAAGTGATAGATACGTCAAAGTATCTTCACTACCAAGATCAGCATCTTTTGTTGAGAGTACATATATTCAAACAAATATCTTTCTTAGTTCGCGAGATCTTTCAATAGGCCACCGTGAATGACCTGGTATACATTATACATCTGTCAATTGGTCAGATTTTTAGATTAGTAGTTTGTATGATACACTATAGTCCCTTGGGAATAAATAATCTGTAATATTTCCTTGGGAACAACATTTTGTAAGTTAAAAATACGAGTTTTATGTGGAACTTGTATCGATGAATTATATAGAAATCAGATATAAAGAAATGGGAAGAAAAATGTTATTTATCGAGTCCGTTCCCATTTTCATTCTCGCCTTCTCGCTTTCTAACCATTTCTTTAATTAAAGTCTTGCTGCCACCAGTCCCAACAGAAGTTAATTAAGGACTGCATTTAGAAGCCCTTTGCCCTAAACGCCACCGAAAGATTAAAAAGGAACTTGAAGATCAAGAACACGATTCTTTTTATTTTTTAAAATGGGGTTTTCAAAGTCCTACTACGACTGGAAAACACATTATTGAGGCTTTTGTCCTATTTATTGTTTATTGACTAACTTTGAAGGGTCGAAAAGAAATTATTTTTAATTTATATTTTTAAAATTTACATAATTATTGGTTACTGATGAAAAATCATAATATCATAGGCCCGCGGAATATTAAAATATCATCATAAATAAATTCACAAGCAAAAATACCGTAATGAGCACCACGTTACCGCTGTAATACAAATGATTCGGCATAAATTTTGTTAAAACTTTTTCGTTTACTGAAGGAAAAATCTAAAATGAGATTTTTATAAATCTTATCGTATACGGTGTCCCATTTTCGATATTTTTATAATGTATCTCCGTAATTGTTAGTGCTATCAAAAAAGTAATGTAGGTCTCATGTGCTCTTTTGGGTCAAACTTAAAATGGTGAAATCAAAATTTGAAAATTTTCTCTCTCTTAAGAGATACGGGGGAAAAGCAAAAAATCGACAATTTCAAAATTATATATTCTTAGTTAAAATATTTTCTTAGTTAAAAGAGATACAGAAAAATGTTTTATACAGAAGGTACGTTATATTGATTGTTAAATAATCAGTTTTAAGCATAAGTATATGGGGGTCAGGTCAAAAAGTTATCGGACCTAACCTCACTTTCTTAACACACCCTGTATATTTTAATCTAAAAAGATAGCATTTTAAATTATCTTTTTAAATATATAACACACCATGGATCATATTGGCTTCCTAGGCGATTTATTTAAACTTTATTACTTTAAACCATACTAGACCATGAAACAAAAGCTAATATCCTAGAAACAACTATGTTGACTATTAACATTTAACATCAATTTCATATTTACATATTCATTTGCGAAAATGACCTATCAACATTTTGAAAAATTTGAAAGACATATTCCGAACATTTGCGATGATTCCCGTTATTTTTTACCTTAATCTGAATCTTTTATTTCGTTTCAAAGTAATAAAGTTTAAATAAATCGCCTAGGAAACCAATATCATCCATGGTGTGTTGCATATTTGAAAGGATAATTTAAAATTGTATCTTTTTAGATCAAAATATACGGGGTGTTCCATTTAAAAAAATGAGGTTAGGTCCGATAACTTTTTTACCTGACCTCGTATACTTATTCTGAAAACGGCAGATTATTCAACAATCAATATAAAGAAACTTCTGTATAGAAAAATTTCTGTATCTCTTTTAACTAAGAAAATATAGGGTAATTTTGAAATTGTCAATTTTTTGATTTTCCCCCGTATCTCTTAAGCGAGAGAAAATTTTCAAATTTTGATTTTACCATTTTAAGTTTGACCCAAAAAGAACACATAACACCTACATTACTTTTTTGACACTCTGTACAGTGATATAAAAAAAAATCAGGTTCAGCTTTTTTGCATAGCTGATAGCTGTAGGTAAGTAGCCATAAAGGAGCAGTTTAACATACAATTATGTTAGGCGTGTAACTGTGAAATATTAAATATTCATCATGACAAATTAATTAAGGAAAATATACTATATCAAATCACGGAAGTTTGCTTGAAACTAAAACATTGATTTTATTGCATAGACAATTTTAATTAAGACCATTCCATGCTCCCAGGTAAAGGAATAATCTACATAACTCACAGTATAAGCGACATTATCACAAATAAACAACTTATATGCATTTAAACTGTAAATTAAAATATGTTCGTCATAGCACATAATATTGTGAATATATTTTTATAATCTGTGAATCGTAGTCACTAAAATTGTATTTTATTATATTATTTTAATCTGCGAATCGTAGTCTTGAAAATTGTACTTGATATTCCCGAAAAATATACCTCTAGCTTAAACGCACCACAAGAAATTCCAACCGTTTTTCATTCTATCGAAGTTGTATACAGTGTGTCGAAAATGAGACAACCTGTACTGTATGAACATAACACAATCAACAACAAAATTTAAACAAATTAATGTGTTTGAAAGTGTATCTACGACCCTACTTAATTTTGTGATGAAAGAAGTATTATTTAATAAAAGAATAAGTGCAGAATTCATAAATATAAAATATTTTCTTTATAAATTTCATTAGCAACTATACCACATAATTGACATAACACAGTAAAATGTAATCTGACGTATTGTCAACGGATTAAAATAGATCCACAAAGGATGTTAATTTAATATTTCATCCAGTTTTCCTGCCAGATTCTCTAAAAGCTTAGCATTTATTAAAAGTTAATTAGGCGTGAGCAATGTGAACATTCTGATTTAATTTTGGAAATACGTAATTAGCTAGTTGGCTTTGACGTTATACACACAATGAAAGTGAGAATGAATGATATGTCTTCAAATTTATATGATGCAGATTTTTATGGGCAGATTTGTTAGTTTCCTATATGTTTTTCCTATATATTTTTTTTAAATCTTCCTGTAATCCATTATTATCATACTATATCTTGTTTGCTGCGCGCCTGCTATCTCTCCCCTTGATTAACATATTTTTCCTTAATTCAAATAACAACAAAGGGTCCGGCTGTGGGAATAAATTTATAGTTATAAATATATTTCCAATAAAAATATAGAACTGGACACTAAAAATAATTCAACCAGTAATAATTTTAGGAAATCAAAATCGTCACAATAATTAAAACTTCGTGAAGTATATGTAGAGACACGTTATTGTACCGGTATTGGCATGTCATCGTAAAGTACTCAATAGGACCTTATGTATGGCAAGACCCTTCTCTTCCTATTTAATTTTCTTTAGCAAGATGGCGCCCATCCGGCATTTAGATAGTTACAACTACAATTTTTCGTAAAAATGTAGTTTACCTTCCCCTATAAGACCGTACCCAAATTGTGTATAAAAAAAAGCGGGTCAAAAGTTAGCATGGAGGAGACATTAAAAACCGCACTGTATACTATACGTATGTATGTACATATGTAGTACAATGTGTCCACGGATAGAGTTGGGAAGAGGAAAAATTTTTTTATTTGTAGATTTAGAAGAAAAAGTCATTCTTCATAAAAACGTCTGCTTGTATCGAAACTACAATTTCTAATACCAAATTTACGATTACTATACAGGGTTAGTCAGAAATAACATTTTCAGTTTTTTCGATTTCGATTTTTTTTTTTCAAATTTTATGAAAATATTTTTAAACCCGTGATTTATTTCACCAATTGTGCACAAAACCTAATAAACATTTTTTCAAAGTGGTTAATTTCACAGCTAATACTAATAAAATAAATTATCAAATAGCCTGTTCTAAATAAATGAAATGTTTAGTTTCTTTGGATGTTTCAAATTACTGACAGTTGTGTCATACTTTTCTCATAAATCTGCATAATAGTGAAAATAGAAAATGCTTTTGTCAGAACAAAAAATTTATATTGTCCGAAGTTATAGTTCAGGACATGAAAAAAGCTATATGGCAGTTCTCCGACAATTCCATGAGATATGGCCTGATGTTCCTCTCTCGAACCAGAGATTAAAAATATTGTAATGAAATTCATGAGAACTGGTTTTGAATAAAAAAAGGGAGAAGAAAAAGTATGATGAAGATGATGCTGTAACTGTGATGATAATGGATTCGGTTAGAAGTTTTCCCAAACTGTCTTTAAGAAAAAGATCTTCTCAAATTGGTAATGTTAGTAAACCTCTAGTAGAAGAGATATTAAAATTCAATAAAATTCGTCCGTACAAACCTAAATTTATTCATTTTCTGGAAGAAAATGACGACATGAAGCGTTTGGATTTTTGTTTGTGGATAGGGGAACATATCCTTAGAGAAAGAAGTTTTGTTAATAATATTATTTTCTCAGACGAGGCCACTTTTAAAACAAACGGGGTAGTCAGTTCGCAAAACTGTCGCTATTTGAGCCGTGACACCCCTAATTTTCGTATTCGCTCTAGAATACAGTATTCAAAAAAAGTTAACGTGTGGTGTGCTATTTCTTACAATGGAATAATTTTAACCATATTTTATTGAAACAATTTAAATCAACACACTTATTTGCATCTTCTGAACACTTTTTTTATGATCATTTGCAAGATATACCTTTAGCTGATCGAATAAAATAACACTTTCAACAAGACGGCTGTCCCGCTCATTCCACGATAATTGTTCGTGATTGGCTAAATCATCAGTTTGGGAATAAGTGGATTGGAAAATATGGTCCAAATGGCCACCTAGGAGTCCCGATCTCACAATTATGGACTTACATCGTGTATAAAACCAATTTCAATAATAACTTGGATCTCTTGAAAGAAAAAATAAGAGAAGTAATTGTAAATATCCCAATACAGCAAACTAGGTACCACGTTTGAATAGAACTTTATTTATTTCAATATTTTATAATTTATAATTGAATGAATAAAGAAATATGACATGTAATAATAAAAATACAAATAAAAAATAGTTTTCTTACAACAAAATCGTTATTCGGCCAGATATAAAATTACATTTTAATAAGAAAGCAACAATAGTTGTTTGTTTTTACAAAGTCCAAAAAATTATAAATGTTATTTCTGACTAACCCTGTATAGTAATCGTAAATTTGGTATTAGAAATTGTAGTTTCGACGCAAGCAGACATTTTTATAAAGAATGACTTTTTCTTCTAAATCTACAAATAAAAAAGTTTTTCCTCTTTCGAACTCTATCCGTGGACACATTGTACATTGAAAAAATAAAATTATTTCTTATTTGCATCAAATAATGATTATATTTCATAAAATTGATATCACAGTTGTTTATCTAAATCATTTTCCAATTTTCGTATCATTATGCAAACATGTTATTTACGTTCCTGCTTCCTTGTCCTCTTAGCAATATCACAAAATATAATGCGTATTTTTTTAACAAACGATCAAGAAAATCGATAAACACATTAAATAAAGCAGAAAAATAATATATTCATATTTAGCCGGTAGCGGCTCGCAGGTCAGCATAATATAGAACCGATAAAAAAACACGACGCAAGTTTTTCAATATTTTACCCAATACTACTTATCTTATATCGTAATAAGGTATAATTTTTTTTCAAACTTTTCATCATTTGTATATTTTCCTCCATTCCCCTTTTCTCTTTTACTAAAAATTGTAAACAAACAACATAATATAAAATACAAACTACGAAACCACATAAGTCAAATAACTTTAACACTAAAATTAATAATTTTTGAAAAATAGTATTTCAAAATTTTTTTAAAAACCCCTGACGGGCGAATAAGCCCCTTGCATGCCGCCACAGCGTTTAGCATTTGATTATTTTTAGCTTGCTAAAGAAATTTTCTAATTTGCGTAAATTAGTTTAAGAAATCTACCAAGATTACGACTTACTTCGTTATATTTTCTCTGGAATACTGTATTTTAGTCTTCTCGGTCCTCAACTTTACTTTATCGTTCGTTGTAGCATCATATTTATAGGTATATTATTATATTTATGATGTTATTTTATATTATTACATATATATGATGCTACAAGACACAAAACTGTTCTGTTTTATAAATGTTAGAGCCCTAATGATATGCTCTATACAGTGAGGTTCTTTGATGCCCAAGCCCACCACCTAACTCTACCAAATATTCATTTTTGAAATAATTTTGGAATAAAAAAGTAATATGAATATAAAATATACCTTGTGATCCTAGTTTTCATTTATAACCTAATTTAAAATCGGTATTTTACTAAGAAATACGAATTAATTTTTAAAAATAAATCTAATAAGACAATCCGACAATCTCCCTTTTAGGTTTTTATTTTTTGCCCGTATTTTTTTCATTGTCCCAGACTAATGTGTCAAACAATAATTAAGTACCGAGAATACTAGAATACAAATATTCGAGACGAATTATAACGAAATAAATCGTAATGTTTTTATTTAACTATTCTACGCTTAGAACGTGATCTAACCTTAGAATATGCATTTGCCTGCAATCTGAATGGGATAACGTCAATGGTCCGAAAACAAGTTGCGAAAAGCTAACTGACCGGAAAGTTTACAGAAAACAATACCGAATTTGTACCAATTATCAGGCAAATATAACGAATTTTTTCATTGCAGGTTGTTAAAATGTTTATCCTCGTTGTGATGATTTTTGGATTATGCTGGCTTCCATACCACAGCTACTTTATCTACGTCTACTACGACACCAAAGTAATTTACAGCAAATACACGCAGCACGTCTACCTCAGTTTTTATTGGTTTGCCATGTCAAATGCCATGGTAAACCCACTTATCTATTATTGGATGAATGCTAGGTAAGTAAGTTTTTCTACTCCTATATTAGTAAAAATCTACTTATGCACTGTATACTGTTACGTAGTAAACATACACAGGGTGTGTCAGTAAGGTGTCTGGCTTCGATAGCGCCTAAACTCGTTAAAGATTACTAAGATGCATAACCTGAAAATATTTTGCAATCTACAGGGTGGCCCCAAAAAGTAGCACCGAATATTTTATAATTTTTTTAAATGAGACACTATTTATCTCTTTCCACATTTTGATTTAGCAGACCAAAAGCGTCACAACCGTATTTAATTTTTTGAACTGAAATGCAGCGTTGTCAAGTAATTAATTTTTTTCTGAAATTTTAGTACTTTTTAATGGTACGATATAAAAATCATAGAAACCCATTGGTACAACCTGAACAAATACGATTTACATGTAGGTACCCTAAAGTGCTTTATATCGATATGTTAGTAATTTTTAATTCTCTTATACAAAGCGTTCGTTAGATCTTGGACAATTTAGGGATTTTAAATAGCTTTAATCCAATTTTTTTACATAGGACACCCTATATATTTTTAGGCATATGGATATATCTTGCGAATACCGTTATTTTTTGTTAAATATGTCCTATACCTAAATCTTATAATTTCTGAAATATTTTAAGATTTGTCTTAATTCAGGTAAAAATTGGAAGTTCTGATTACACAATTTAGTCAAAATAGCCTTGGAACAAAAACAAAGTCATTTATTTTCAAATCAACTGACTGTGAAACTGATAAAACAAGAAGTGCACCTAGGATGCTGGGATAAGCTAAGGCTAAGAAATTAAATTAATTAATCAAATTCAACAATATTTACAAGACCTTGTCAGCATGTCGCTGACAAGAAACAAATAAGAATAATAATAAAAATATTATAAATTATGTTCAATATGATCTAAATTTAAGATGCAAGCCCGAATCCTTTTTTCAAAAGATTCACCTACATTTCTCAACATATTCGGAGTAATTCGTGCTTAAATGTTTTCTCTTGTCGTGGGAACAATTTTTTCAGTAAATCGTTCATTTAAAAAATTTCTTACGAGCATACTATAATGAGGTGGTGCTCGATCTTGTTGAAATCACATTCTTCCACGAGTGTGTACTGGCAACACAGTTAAAAGTCCGGGTAAATAATTTTGTAAAAAATCAAGGTAAATCTGATCTCTAACGTTTCCGTCAAAAAAATGTGATCCAATAACATGATTACCTATTATGCCGGACCACACATTAACACTCCATCTATGTTGATTCTTAACTTCCCTATAATCTGGAAGCCAGAAATGCATTTCTATCGCTTGCGCCCAAAATATAGATCATGTCAACCAGTTCCTCTTTGGAAAAATTCATATTTCTATTATCTCGATAAAGTTGACTAAATTCTTAAGACAAGAATTAAGACAAATCTTAAAATATTTCAGAAATTATCAGATTTAGATATAGGACATAGACATCACATTAGATGTTGTAAAGTCGGTTATGAATTTCATCGGGTCGCCTTGACAACGTAAATGTCAAGAAAATTTAAACGTCAACATTTTTAATTTGTTTATTTTTGAGTAAAGTATGAGTGACTACGATATTCCGATTGAGGGAACGCCACGGGAAATTACATTACAAAGTGTATCAAGAATGTATTGACTCGTGCAATGATAACCATGTGAGTACGGACTAAAATATTTTATTAGCTGATATCGATAATTTAACATAAAATATGAAGTCGTAGAAAAAGTATAGTATAGAACTCGAGTGGTAAGCCTATTTATTACATACTCTATTGAAGTACGGTACGAGCGTAGCACAATGGTATGTAATAGGCGTCTTACCATTCTTGGTGTATGTAATAATATACTATTAATAAAACTTTTACTATTGTTGATAATTTTATTACTTAATAACAGTATTATGAAACAAAATATCTTTATTTAAAAAAGCTATGTATTCTGTTCCTCGTCAAGTTTATTTTTGAGTATTAATACAGTCGTAGAAAATGATTAACTTAATAACAGGAACTCCACTCAAGGTAAAAGTTGATTCCGTCAGCATTTTAATCCGTTTCAAGCCGTTTTCGTGACCCAATTTTGGGATTGTTTAAAAAGTTAAGGCAGGTTTTCAAGGAGACGGAACTTACGATCCTCTATAATTCTGTCTCTCTCTCTCTCTCTATTGCTTGGGATGGGGCCACTAACAGCCATATTTATCAGTTACAAACGGTCCAGAAATGGATTTTAAAACTTATTTATAAGAAGGATTTCCAGCAATTTATTGTTTCCACAAGTTAAAATATTTGATTTACGACATCTTTTTTTGTTCGGCAGTACTTATCCGACAATTTTTCTTTTAAATAAAAATGAAATGGTGATCATAGATTACAAATACCCGTCAATGGGATGTTCTGGTGCGCATTCCTAGGATAGAAAAGACAATAACACAACGTAGTTTTCATTTCCTATGTTCTAACTTATATAACAGTCTTCCTGATAACATGAAAACTCTGAATTCCTCAGCTATATTTAAGAAAAAAACTTAAACTACAGATTAATACTAAACCCAGGCTCGAAATTCATAGCCTAGTGGACTTTCAAAATGAGTATAACCCTAGATATCTTTGTGAAATATAAATATAACTTAATATGCTAAAAATACTTAAAAAACTTAAATATTATAATTAATACCGTAATACATATGGAATTGTGGAAGAAAATACCTTCTTGATACGGAATGTTTAGTAATTTATTAGTTGTATATTAGTTTTTAGTGATACTTTTACTAAATGTCTGTTATCGGCATGGTTTATTTTTTTCTCTGTCGTAGAATAAATATGACTCTGTATTTTCTTTGTGATTTCGAACATTGACGTGTACTTCTAGGTGATATAGGAATTTATCTATGTTTTATTTATTTTTTTCAAATTTTTTTTTTAACTAGGGACTTAATTCTTAATTTATTACATTTAATTAATGAGTGTGAATACTCATTCACTTATGATTTAATTATCTACTGTTAAAACAAACCTGACATATTGGTAAAAAATGCAAGTTTAGAATCGTAGTTTCTTTCGTTTTACATGCGTTTAAATATTATTTATCGGATAATTTTATCACATTAATGTAATTAATACTAAATGAACAAAAGCAATCTTCAAATTACAAATTTTCATTATACAGGGTATTATGGAAATGACGTATTATATTTAAATGAGTGACCCCTTGGGTGTCCTAGAAAAGCTCTATATACCGGGTGTCCCGCTAAGGTCGACGAGCGGCTGTATCTCGATAATTATTTGTCCTACGGCTTCCGGGAAAAAAAATTTATTACAAAAGTGACTCCTAGAAGTATACTAAAATTATTTTTAGCTTTGAAATTTTACCGCTAGATGGCGTATTTTGAATTCATAATCAAGAAATGATAATATCTCTTAAAATCGATAGTGAAGGTATGTCATGTGGAACTGTTTTCGACTCTCCAATTAACACTGTACAAATAATGTATATGACATTTTGGTCTATCTCCTAAAATAAGGGGTGGGGAGAGGTTTGAATCGTGTTGCAGAAAAAGTTCGATAACTCCCGAGTACGTTAACCGATTTCATCGAACTTGGTCTTGTTTTAAAGCCCCTTGACAGTCGAATTATAGTCTATTATAATACTTAAGTTTTAGTTTAAGCAAGAATCACCAAATGGCGTTTTTTGACCGCCTTAGTAATTTACTCAATTTTCCATGAAAAGTTAAATGGAATCCATTTGTTGAGGAACTCGGTATCTAAATATTCTCTCACGTTGAGAGCATAATGCTCAGGGCAACCATTCTGTTGAAACCACATGTTTAAACGGGTTTCTAAAGGCATTTCATCCAAGAGAGGTGGCAAATGGTTCCTTAAAAATTTTAAATATCTTGCTCCATTAAGAGTCTCTTCAAATATAAAAACAATAATTTTACCTCCAATAAAGCCGCACCAAACATTTACGCTGAATTGATTTTGATGATCAATTTCTATCATCCAATGAGGATTATTTGAAGACCAGTAATGCTATTATGTAAATTTACTTTACCTCGACTACTAAAGGTAGCCTCATCTGTCCATAAAATTTGATGAACAAAATTTGGATTTTCTCTGGTCATTTCAAGCATCCAGTTGCTGAAATCTAGCCTTCGGTCAAAATCAAATGCCGGAAGTGCCTGATGAAGTTCAACATGATATGCGTGTAATAATAAATGTAAATCTTTTAGAATTCTATGAATAACCGATTGAGGAACTACAAGATCTCTTTCTATATCCCTAATACTGCGTTTAGGATAATCTTCAATATATGCAACAACATTTATGATATTGTTTTCATTTCGAGTTCTGCGAATCCTGAATTGAGCTTGCATTGGTAACACTTGTCCAGACCCTCGCAAGCATCTTGCTAAACGCTTAAATGCCATCCGCGAAAAATTTTGTCGCTCAGGATATCTTACAGCGTATTCCCGCAAGGCAATAACTGTATTTTCAAAACATTGAAAATATACTGCCAGCATGTCATATGCTTCAGCAATAGAATAAAACATAACTTTCAAATTGTTTACTGAAAAAAATGTAAAGAGTATTGATCTTTGCAAGGTGATAAGTAATTAGTAATTAGTATTAAGTGTGAATTTTATTGTTTCGATTGTCATGGCTTACTTGTTATTAATGAACATTTCATGTTTTAATTTAAATATTAAAAAATATATATTTTTGCTGATAACTTAAGTTACAAAAATGGTATCGACTTCCGGTTTGTTCCACTTTTTAAATAATTTTACGAGTAATACAACTAATGAATTAAAATGTTAGCCTTCCATTTAACTTTTCATGGAAAATTGAGTAAATTACTAAGGCGGTCAAAAAACGCCATCTGGTGATTTTTGCTTAAACTAAAACTTAAGTATTATAATAGACTATAATTCGACTGTCAAGGGGCTTTAAAACAAGACCAAGTTCCATGAAATCGGTTAACGTATTCGGGAGTTATCGAACTTTTTCTGCAACACGATTCAAACCTCCCCCCACCCCTTATTTTAGGAGATAGACCAAAATGTCAAATAAATTATTTGCACAGTGTGAATTGGAGAGTCGAAAACAGTTCCAAATGACATACCTTCACTATCGATTTTAAGAGATATTATCATTTCTTGATTTTGAATTCAAAATACGCCATCTAGCGGTAAAATTTCAAAGCTAAAAATAAATTCAGTGTACTTCTAGGAGTCACTTTTGTAATAAATTTTTTTTCCCGGAAGCCGTGGACAAACAGTTATCGAGATACAGCCGCTCGTCGACCTTAGCGGGACACCCGGTATATATTTTTTTAATCGACCGTTTTAGAAGTGGGGTAATAAACTTACTCACAGGCCAGTCCGTGCTACTGTACAACATTTCATCCAGAGCCAATGGCAATGTTGCCAAAGTTAATGTAAAACTGAAATTCCATATAAAGTTATAAAAATAAATTATTTTCTACCTACTTGTATTTATCCTTATACCTAAAGGACGAGGAAATCCAAGCACAAACACAATCAGTTTTTTTCTTTTTCATGGGAACACTCCTAGAAACACTTTATGTACACACAGTAATAGTGAAACAGAAGCGATAGTTAGTTTTTGAAAATACAATAATACAGATTATACTATAGATTGTACTACACGCGAGAAATTTGACGTCCAGAAGAAACGCGACAAAATAAAAATTATTCAAAGATTATTTATGTACGGGCAGGATATACGCGTAAACCGAAAAACAGATCGAATCGCTGAGAGTGTGTTGGTGACCGACGAGAGACACAACGTATCCGGCCGCTGGTTGGTCTTGAACTAACAGACGCACGCGTCCAGCGCTATATGAAACTACTTCGCTCAGCCGATGTAAGGCGTCAAAAGCTAATTGGCATTTGACCTAGTGACGTATGTGGCTATTACTATTCCATATGTTTTTCGGGTTCAAAACATAGTCCGTCGTAAATGTTCTTCAATTAATTGTGCAAAAAGGTATTACAGAATGGAAAAGTGTTAAAATTATTTTATTTTGTCTAAAGAGTTTAAGGTGTAGATATGACAACACCGGCCTGAATTCCTTGATTGCTTACATGTATCGCATCACTTCTGGTTTTAAATCAGGTCACTTTTACCGCAGAATGAATTGAAATCGCCATTTATGGCTATTTTTCTTCAATTTGTCTTTATCTCAGGAATTGCCGGTTTAAATATAATACGTCATTTCCATAACACCCTGTATTATTTAAATATGCATCTGGGTTTTATGCGCTACGCCTTACAATTAGTCGTGTCAGGACGTAAACTACTCTGTTCGAAACTCTAGAGTCTGTTTTCTATCAGTTAAAAAAAATTCTTGGTTCATTATTAACGAAATAACAGCTTATTAATTTGTACGCTCATTTTTGATTATAAGATATTTAAATGGGGTAGTGTATATACCCTGGAATAGATATTAATAGCCTCTCATCATTACGACATGTAAATTTAACACTCCACCTAACCAAATTTAATGTCCGCACAATTATTTGAAACTGGTCCAATAAACTGCCTATATAGCAGTAATTTCTCTTTCATTATGTATACCCATTGATTTAATGCAGATTAGATTCTACCACCCGATGGTTTACACCCTTGTATTATACCATTGGAAATTATTATACTTGAAATTTGAATTAGATCCATTAAATACTGGGATGAATCGATATATTGCGACGTAAACAAAATTGACATAGACTAGCAAATTAAAAAGTTAGGCTTCCATTTAACTTTTCATGGAAAATGGAGTAAATTACTAAAGCGATCAATAAAGTCATCTAGCGTCTTACACTAAAACTTAAGTGTTATTATACAGGATGTTATGGAAATGACTAATTATATTTAACTGGGTGACTCCATGGGTGTCCTACAGAAAGTCTATATACTTTTTTCTTAATCGAATATCTAAATAAGGTAAAAACCGTATTTACCCACATACTGTCGCGCCGTTCCATCTGGATTCACTTAGCAACAATGTGGGTCACTAGAGTATACTAACAGTGATGCCAGATCACACCGCGTGTCTCGCCATTGCTTGGATACCGGCCACGCGCCACTATTGTTGCTTCAGTATGTTTCGAGATTCGAGGATGAAATAACGCTGTCGAGGGTTCCACGTGTGCTTTTTTAAAGGAACACACTGTATATTATTTAGCTATTTGACGTAGAAATCATAGACAATTTTTTTTTGTAATACAAGCATATAAGTTATATCCAGCCGTTTTCGAAATAATTGTAAATTTCATAAATTATGTTGTTTAAATAGAGTTTTTATTGGGAAATTTTGTTATAGGCGACTAGACTAATATTTGTAAACTAAAGTAAATGTTCAAAATAGCTTCAATTTACTTAATTTAATGATTTTCCTCTACTGCCAACATAACTCTTAATTCATTTTCTTCATTAACAACGGGTTTATTGATTATCTCCTTTTTGTGTACGCAATGCTTCCTGTTGCTACAAATCTTTACAACAACTTCTCGAAGGCTTCTGGTCTCGGCTTTCTCTCAATATCTGGATATCTTTCAGCATACACACGGCTCGCGAGGAGGTAAGTTCTTGCACATTCACCCACTATAAAAATCATATTTACCATTTCTAATGTTGTAAAATTCGACATTTTGTGTAAGTTAGTACTTAATTTCGACGACTGAACAAATATAAATAATTTTATTTGGCTGTCATAGTGACAATCTAAACAAAAAAAATCATGGCAACTCGATTAAGAATACAAAATAAAATTAAATAAATAAAAGTAGACAAAAAGTACGCTTTTAAAAGATATATCGAAATAACTTAAATACGGTAAACTCTAAGAGTAAAAGGAAGCTATTTTGAACATTTACTTTAGTTTACAATTATTAGCCTAGTCGCCTATAACAAAATTTCCCAATAAAAACTATATTTAAACAACATAATTTATAATATTTATAATTATTTCGAAAACGGCTGGATATCACTTATATGCTTGTATTACAAAAAAAAATTGTCTATGAATTCTACGTCAAATAGCCAAATAATATACAGGGTGTTCCATTCGAAAAACTTGCGAAAAATTATTTTAAAATGTGAGGTTTTTGAAATCTTATTATGAACACCCTGTATAAAATCAATAAACGCAATTACATTCATAGTATCTCTAGACCTCTTGTCATAAATTTCACTTAATGCCGAGGTTAAAAAATAGTTCTGGATTGTTTTTTTTTGATTTTTTTATTCAGTACTGAAAAACTTTTTTTTAGTTTATAATTTATTTCTCCGAAAATACAGAAACAAATTAAATAAAATTTGAGGCACTTATAAACGATAGTAATACGAACCTAAGTATGCAATAAAATACTGGGTGTCCCATTTAAAAAAATATAACTTTGTGCTGTCACACTTTTTTGGGCCACCCTGTATAATGTAAAATATTTTTAAAACATGCCGCTTTTAATCCAGTCTGGTGACACGATCATTGTGCCGGCGTGGTCCAATATGCTTTCATCCAGTTGCGTAGTGATAGGGTTTGTTTTAAAACTGTGATGATGAATGAATATACCCTGGTAAAACCCTTCATAGTCAAACCCGTGAAGTGATTGATAATGTGTACAGGGTGTGTGAAGAGGAATCACAAATTAATACATTTAAATTGCCACTTAAGCGAAAGCTAGAAAGGGTCGCAACGTATACGGGAGTAAGCGTGGATGCAGTAAAAAACATTCACAAAGAAGATACTGAAAGGAAATAAATAACCCGGATCAATTGTTGTCATCTCCTGTTAAAAAAAGGGCCCGGCCCGTCTCTCTGCACTCGATAAAATCGAAGGCTTGGATTGTTAGGAGAACAATACAAAAGTTTGATTTGGAACTAAAAGTGGTTCCAATCTTAAAAAAGTTGCTACAACAGCTGAGTGACATAAACTTTCCGTTTTCCCGTCAAACTTTGACGTGCATGTTGAAATCAAATGGATTTTATTGGCGAAAATGCCAAAACAAGCGAAAAATATTAATGGAAAGGCCTAATATATTGCATTGGTGACACAAATATATTCATGCCATGAAAAATATATATTATTACATTATTAAGATAATAATAGCACGCCCATGACTCGGCAATGTTTTAAAAGATATTGCTTTCCCCTTACCGATACGTCGTAGCTATAGACTTGCTTGTCGAGCTGTAATAGAGTATGTACTTTAAAATTGTAGTTTTATTGTATCTAAAAAGTTTGAAAAAGACGTCAAAGACGTATTGTTGTCAAAAACTTAACACGTTCGTTTACAATTCAGTGTTGCAATATGACAACACCGCATACAATGCGCTAACCTCTTTTGAACCTTGAGACTGGCTCAATAAACTATTGATTGCGAAGGTCCTCAGGAGCGGCCATGTAAATTTTGAGATTTCATATAAAGTGTATATTTCGCTTAACAATTCAAAGCGCCATTTATGGTTATTTTTCTTCAATTTCATCTCAGGATTTGCCGGTTTAAATATAATAAGTCATTTCCATAACACCCTGTATACTATAATTGATCAAATAGCTTTAAGACAAGGCTAAGTTCAAAAAAATCGGTTAATGTATGATAATAACTTTGGATAACGGGTTTTATTTTAACTATTGACTAAAAATTAAGTACTCTTTATTTAAAATTAATGTCGCTAATCCTAACCGTTTTCGAAAAAACGTCCTTTTATTTACACTGAGTCTCCTAACTTCTCCCGGGTTAAATATGAAAAAGCGGAATTTTGAAGGTTGAACATTTGATCGGAACAAAGATGTATCTTTTATTGAAATACGCCAAATAATTAATGATGTATATGAAATGTCGATTATTCGAAAACGGTTAGGATTAGCGACATGAATGAAGAGTACTTAATTTGTAGTCGATAGTTAAAGGTATGTAAAAACCGTTGCCTAAGGTTCTTATTATATACGGCGTAAGAAAAGGGGCCATGAGTGTCACAGCTAGTCAATCCTTGCAACTGTGAGTAATTCACAACACATTCTTGGATAGTAATTTGAAGGGTCTTACCTAGTATACATCATATTAAAAAAAAAACTGAATTATACCTGGGGGTTCAATAATTATGTGTAAAAAACTTGATTCCATTGGAGCTCCTTGGGAGGCCATATCTCCGAAGAGGAGGCCTATGCGAAAAAGTTTATATGAACTTGTAGTACTGTTTTCACTTGTTTTCTTCATATCCGGAAGATTTCCCACATTTTCCCGGACACCCTGTGTAATTATTTAGTCAACTTCGTTTACAAGATAGACGCAATTTTATTAGGTAGAATATAGGCAGCGTAACACGATTTAAAAAATATTAAAGATTTTAACATCCTGTATCTTTCAAGAAAATTGTCTGCGGACCCATGTTGATATTTGTCTTATTCTTGGGGTAAGGGGTAAGGTCACCATACGAGACATAACACGTTTTTTGAAACACTATATACAGGGTGTTATGGAAATACGAATTATATTTAAACCTGCAATTTCTGAGAGAAAGACAAATTGAAGAAAAATAACCCGGCGCTTTCAATTCATTCAGCGGTAAAAGTGACCTGACGTCAAACCAGAAAAACACCTGTGTGGCACTGCGATACATGTAAGCAATAAAGGAATTCTGGCCAATGTTGTCATATGTACACCTTAAATTCTTTAGACAAAATAAAATAATTTAAACACTTTTCCATTCTGTAATACCTTTTTGTACAATTAATTGAAGAACATTTACGACGAACTATTTTTTAAACAACCCAACAAAACATATGGAATAGTAATAGCCACGTACGTCACTAGGTCACGTGCCAATGACCTCTTGACGCCTTACATCGGCTGAACGAAGTAGTTTCATATAGCGTCGAAGGCTTGCGACTGTTAGTTGAAGTCCAACCAGTGGCCGGATACGTTGTGTCTCGTCGATCACCTACACACTCTCAGCAATACGCTCTGTTTTTCGGTTTACGGGTGTATCTTGCCCGTCCATAAATAATCTTTGAATATTGTTTTTATTGACGCGTTTCTTCTGGACGTCAAATTTCTCGCGTGTAATAAAATCTAATAATCAGTAGTAAAATCTGTTATATTGAATTTTCAAAAGCTAACTATCGGTTCTGTTTCACTATTACTGTGCGTACACAAAGTGTTTCCAGGAGTGTTTCCATGAAAAAGAAAAAAAACTGATTGTGTTTGTGCCTGGATTTCCTCGCTCTTTAGGTATAAGGATAAATATAAGTGGGTAGAAAATAATTTATTTTTATAATTTTATATGAAATTTCAGTTTTACATTAAGTTGGGCAACATTGCCATTGGCTCTGGGTGAAATGTTGTACAGTAGTGCGGACTGACCTGTGAATAAGAGTATTTGTTACCCCACTTTTAAAACGGTCGATTTAAAAAAAATAAAATATGTAGCGCTTCTAGGACACCCAAGGAGTCGCTCATTTAAATGTAATACGTCATTTCCATAACATCCTGTATAAAGTTAATGACGCAAAATATATTTTTTTAACTGTCACGATAAAGTAAATATTTCTAAAACAGCAAAGTTGCTTCTAACAAGAATAAAGAATATCCAGGAAAATGTCTCACTATCACAAGAAATCGATTCTGCTGCTATATGCAGAAAATATACTATGCCAGCTAAAAAAAATCGTAGTACAGTTTCTCTCCGTGTAGTACCTAAATGTGATATATAAATAAGCTTTAACAAAATTATCATCACTCCTATTAAAAAAAATATGTTTGTCTTTAAAGTTAATTATTTTCTGCGGCACCGGCAATGCAGCATGACCTCACAAAGCAAACAAAACATTTTGCTTTATGCTTTATATCGGAGTAGGGTGGCGTGGCCCCAAAAGTCATTTATCACTTGCATACCCTTGGGGCGTAAGATTTCAGTTTTTTTAGTGGATGCAGGTTGTCCCAACGGCATGACAAAGTAAGATAACAACTTCCCTTAAATGGAATTCAGCCACAATAGCTGTTTTGTTATTAAGGGCAAGAATTTATTGGTCTCAATTGCAGATTGCAGATATAAAATCTTCTATATTCATTGTTTACGCAACGTAAACGCACAAGTTGCGAAACGGTCTTTCAGGTATACGAGTTTCTGTCCAAAATGCACCGTTTGAACGCTAGACTGTATTTTTTCAGACGTCAATGTATCAAAAATAATTAAATTATAACATGAAAAAATTAACGTAGAAAATTTAAGCAGAATTCAAAATCAGTACACTATACAAAGAAAAATATACAAAGTGTCCGGTAAGTAAAGGGCAATATTTTGCAGCATGCAGAGAAGGTGAAGAAATGACTAGTAGTTCATATACAACGTGTCCAAGATAAGGAGGGCCCGTACAGGGATCTCGGAAACCGTAAGAGATACGAAGTCGGTTAAATGGAGGTAAAGTTGCGCATTTATGTGCCTAATAATATGCCGTTTAGAAGGTTTTAAAATTCCGAGTAGTAAATTAGGAGAAATACAGGACCGTATCCCAAAGTTTCCTGATGTTCAAAAAACCCTCGAAACATCATTAAACCACAATGTGTCAAACATCGTTGCATTCGTAAGAAAAAGGCTATCAAATTCCAATATCAGAAAAACAGGACCGTATTTAAAAAATAAAGTTGATAATGGCCCTTCGGATTACAAAACAATCGCTGTTAGATAGAGCGGAAAAAGTGGCAATGCAAAAGTGCACTTTAGAATTCGATCTAAAAAAAAACAGGAAACCAATAAAACGATTTTTCAGAATTTCGTTTTTTTCCTGATATCTCCGGAACTACTCGGAATTTTAAAACTTTCTAAACGGCATATTATTAGGCACGTAAATGCGCAACTTTATCTCCATTTAACCGACTTCGTATCTCTTACGGTTTCCGAGATCCTTGTACTGGCCCTCCTTATCTTGGACACGTTGTATAATAATTTTTCCTAATATCCCCTCTAACAAAGCTGAATATTTACATTTTCGATTATAACTTTAACGCAACCCTGTATATTTTAATAAAATTTTGTAGCCATACGGACTAATAAACTCATCGTAGAATAATTCTTGTACACATGGTGGTCATTTTTCGGTGGTTTTACGAGATATAGAAGGTTGCGGTTTTCGCAGCACTGTACTTTTTTGTGAATCAAGAGATACCTCAAATAAAATGTTTCTACGTTTTGATATACGAGATGTTTTTGAGAATTTTACATTTTTCGGGTATCCTGTAACTTATCAAAAATAAATAAAATGTCCTCTTTGTAGTTTTTTACGTAGAATCCAGTGGCGTACTCAGATTTTTTCTTGCAAGTGCTTAATTTGTAATAAATACACATATTTAAATGTAAAGATAGAAATAACCCTGAACAGGGAAACTGTATGTTGTACTGGCGACGTGGCGACGATAACATAACCTGTTTTTCTCGGCTTTTCTATACTTTTATGTAATTATGTTAATTTTGGTGTTTATGTGATCTGAATGATACTATCAACACTTATCAACAGTACACTTTAAAATGGTTAATAAGATGGTATAAAATTAAATAATATTTACTAAATATAACGTGACAGGCAAACACGATTTTGATTAGCTGTGGAAACTTGCTACGAACGTTGCTACGACCGTCCACCGTCAAAAGATAAAATTGGTTTATGTCGGCCGTCAAAGGGCACCGTCATCGTCAAATATAAATGGTCTTATGCATTTCAATATGTTTAAGCTGTAACGTCACCGTCAAACAGCACCGTCAATCGTCAACGTCAAGTTTATGAATCCAGCTTTAAGCTAGTTTGAAGACAGAATTTTCTCGGTATGCGGTATTTGGTGGACATTTTATTCTAATTATTCTCTGTAGAAAGTCTTAATAAAAGTTTTCTTTAAAATCAATACGAGCGAATATCCTGTGGAAGCACCACCTGATATATTGTAAAACACATTTTGAGTAAAACACTTAAAAAAAGTTACCAAACATAACCTCGCAGCAACGTCATTTTCAATCGGTGATAAGTGGCTTTGTAAGCATAAGAACTTTCCTTTGCTATAAGTGCAAGATAATATTTATTTTATAAAGCTATATGTACAGGGTGTTCCTTAATGACGTGCTAATATTTCAGGGTGTGATTCCTTAGGTCATTTTATTAAGAGAAGTTCATATGAACATATGTCCGCAACGGCTTAATTTTTTTGCTACAGGGTATTACATTTTTATTTTTTAAATGGTTATTTTTTAATATCTCCGAAAGTACTTTAGATATTATTTTCAATTTTGTTATGTGTTAATAGAATATAGAACCACAAATTTTAGTTTGAAAAGTTATTCAATTGTTCCACCAGTGGCGTCCCTGCAAGCATGTCCTCTGATATTTTTTACACAAAAGATGGTACGCCACTGACATTTTTCCATGTGGATATTTTTTCTGCTTGGCCTGGATAATTCTACATAAAAACAGTCTCTTAAGTTTTTCTGGTCAGACGCACCGTTCTTGAATAAAACTACTAAATTCATATTGAAACTCATTATCATTAACATTGATAAAATAATTAATGATACTTTTTGTTTTATAAAAATTGTTGGAAATGGCCACCTTCACTTAAAAGGCATGCTTCCGCCTGTCTTCGTATCGAATTGCCCACTCGTTCAAATATTGAAATTTTCATGAAACAAAATTTATAATTAATATTTTATCAATGTTAATAATAGTCAGTTTCAATATGAATTTAGTGGTTTTAATCAAGAACGGTCTGACGAGAAAAACTCAAGAGAGCATTTTCATGTAGAATTGACCTGGCTAATCAGAAAAAATATCCTCATGGAAAAATGTCAGTGACGTACCATCTTTCTTGTAAAAAATATCAGAGGACATGCTTGCAGGGACGCCACTGGTGGAACAATTGAATAACTTTTCTAACTAAAATTTGTGGTTCTATATCCTATTAACACATACCAAAATTGAAAATAATATCTAAAATACTTTCGGAGATATTAAAAAATAACCATTTAAAAAATACAAATTCAACACCCTGTAGCAAAAAATTTAAGCCGTTTCGGACATATGTTCATATGAACTTTTCTTTATAAAATGACCTAAGAAATCACACCCTGAAATATTACCACTGTTATAGCATCATTTTATATTCATAAAATTTAGTGTTGTAAGTGGGATTTCAAGGAACAGTCTATTTTAGGAAATAGACTTAGGTTATGAAAACGATAATAGAAGTCTAATACGAATTATTTTATCATTTTCAGATTCAGGCAATATTTTAAGACTGCAGTGTGTGGCTGGCAAAGATATTTGTGCAAAAGAAGATACGACGAGGATGTTCCACCCATTCCCAGACATTCCCAAATTTCGAACTCCAAATCGGGTAAGATGAAGCCATTTGTTTGTTTGTACTTAAGGAAAATCAATTCACTCAGTCACATCAATGATTAAAAAATAGTTATTTATATAAAAAATGCATAAAGAATATTACTTTTTGTTAGGAACGGGAAATTTGAGCGCACGAGCCGAAGGCGAGTGTCGCAATCCCGTATGTGAAAAAGTAACTTTATGCATAAGTTCCATAGAATATTTTTTCTTCGAACGCATAAGTTTTTCTATATTTCCATTTTTGACGTTTCAAATTTTATTGTTCTCTGTAAGGTAATAATATCAATGCGGCGACCAGGCAACGAACGACACAGATGCTGTTTTCAACTTGATCTTATAAACACTTAGAGAGAAGTGAAAAATCACACGTTACGTGGATGACAGATTTTTAACGCTAAATTACTTTTTTAACTTTTAACTAATTTTATGCATTAATTTGAGTCAAAAAATATAGTTTTTATACGATCATAGAAAAAATAACATTCCCATCGACCATGTATGTACGGTTATGATTAATGTATCTGCAGTACCCTGTAAGGTAAAGGAACCAAATAAGTCCCATCCCACCTTATTGTTTTAAATTTATTTCGTTTAATTTTATTAAGATGATGATCCCAAACAATCCCAAATTTGCAATCAGATCCATCTATGTTGCATCAATTTAATTAAAAAATATGCCGCTTTTTGGCAGGTTAGATAGAGACGAGAGTCATCAGCTGATCAATATTTCTTTTCGTGAAGTTTTAGCCGTTAATAATAAAGATTTTTAGTTAATTTATTGATATTTAGATTGTCTGATATGTCGATTGGGGTATCAACAAGTTTCAGGAAGATCTGTGACAAAAATTTGAAAATTGTTCATATTTGAAATTAATATTTTTGGCGCAATTTTTTTATATTGTTTTCCAATCCTCTAAACTTTACAAATCCAGTTTTAGATTAGAAAAGAACTAAGTATATTTGTCTAAACGTTCGCATAAAATACTGCCTGCTTGACAACCTGTGATTAAAACTAATCGCTGATTTTTTTACACACGTTTATTTATTGATAAAACTACTGAAACATTTATGTCAATAAAATGCTTAAATTAAATCATATAAGTTCCTCGGTTATTAATTCAAAGCGCCATTTATGATTATTTTTCTGCAATGTGTCTTCTTCTCAGGTTTAAATATTTAAAAGCCGTATTAGAGTTGGCAATTTTTTCTCTTGCGCCTGCAATGGCAATTATAATTGCACGCAATCATGCGCAGTACACCAGTGAAGATCAGCTGGCGCAATACTTCTTGCATTGCGAGTGCAATGCGAGAATTGAATTTTTTTTTATGATCAAACACAACATTACAGTCGACAATTCTACTCTTGCGGCAATTAAAATTGCACGGAATCATGCGCTACACCGTTTTTATTTGCCGCTGCAAGTCTGGGTAGAGATGAATTATTCTGTTATTTTTAACTGTTTATTATTGGGTCGAGCATCTATGAACACCTAATGGCAGCGATGAACAGCTGATGGCTATTTAAACTAACTGGTACCTACTTAAATTAGCAGTTCACATTCTTTATTAAGCATATGTACTGCTAATTCGTCGTTAAAGTTTTTTGAACTGCTATTTGTAAGTAGCAGTAGCTGCTTTAACTGATAATCAAAACGAGCAGGTTTGCCAATCTCTAATTCTGGGAGTATTTTAGGGATTTCGACAGTACCAACTGCTGTCCTTACTGTTGGCAATGCGCCAGCTGATCGAGAACGATTTACTTCACATGAATACGTGCAATTATAATTGCCATTGCAGACACAAAAGAAGAATTGCCGACTAATAAGACTTGTAGCTTCTTCTAAGTCAATTTTTTTAAATGCTCCATGGTCCGTTGGCTATACTAAGAGTCTAGACTTGTACTGGGTGTTCCATTTCAAAATTCAAAGTTGAGGTCATAGAATGCAAAATAATATCACATACTAAAGTTGAGAGAGGTAGAATATCGGAATCTGAAATTTTTAATATCTTCACTGGTTCAGGTTGCTCGTTTTTTATTATTAGATCCGCTTGCCGTTTGCGCATTGAATCTGGAAAAATGGAAACAAAAACAATTTTCCATAATCTTACTAATCCAGCCTATCTACAATTTAAACGGGCTTTATTAAGAAATGCAAGAGATTTTATTTAAAAATTCATAGACAAAAAATATCTAAAAACATTACATTAAAACCACTACATTATCACACTAAAATAGTAGGGTACATCGTCTACAGAATGGAGTTAATACAAAAATACATAAAGAAACTTACCAATTTGCTAAGGGTTATTCAATAAGACCGCCATGCATCCTACCCGCTTGGCGTCTTATGGCCCATCTAGGAAGATGTCGGTTTGACAAGTGTTTTTTGTGAAGCCGTTGTTTTCTTACGTAAATTACCGTATACAAGTGCGGCATTTAAAACCATGATGTTTTAACAATTTTTTTAAAGTGTGGGCCTTATTTGGTTCCTTTACCTTATATTCGCTTTATATAGAAATCTCTCTTGTAGGGGGTGACGACCTCCAGGAAAAACAACTGAGAAGCCCGCATCTCTACCAGAACGGAAACGCGCACTATCCCCTTTTGGCCGGAACTAACGGCATTGGACGAGAACAAATCCGACGAATCAGCAACAGGACGACCAGAACTACGTCGCTGAAAAAAGACGCTAAGAAAACAACTTATTTGTAAACTTTAATGACGACGAACTGACAAGACCTTTAAAACTTGTTTTTATTACCAATATTAGTGGGAAATTTTTACGATGTCGTTTTTTTTTTTTAATGATTCTATTTGAAGAGGTATGTGAAAATTAATTTTACATTCTCATTGCCACATTTTAACCGCTATAAGATAGTTTAACTAGATCAAGCACGGATCCAGGGGGGACATTTAACATGAAAAATACCGTATATACCGGTTTGACTAACGCAGCAGGGTATCACTTTTCGTAACTTTTCCATGCATGATCCCCCCCCCCCCCCCCCCAAAAAAAAACGAAGTTCTGGATCCGCCCTTGAACTAGATTGTCAATCCGATGATTCGTTATTTCATAACTGTCATAACTTTGTTTTCTTAACTGGTGGTAATATTTCATTTTATGCTTTATGAATTCCACTTTATATTCTGATTCCCACGATATGTCAGACCTATTATTTATTATTATTATTATTATTATTATTATCGTAAATAACGCCAAATTAATAAATTGTTTTTAATACCAACTAGGGTATAGATACAACAATAAAAACAAAATATATTCAATAAGATGATAATTTGCATTGAAGATGAGTGTTTTTAGACCGAAACGTTTAAAATAAATATTAGGTGTGATATTATATCGTTGGATTCAGAATATAAAATGGGGGTCATAAAGCATAAAATTATGTTATGACTATTTAAAACAACTAAGTTGATGATGGCTGCGAAAAAACGAAACGTCGGATTGAAAACTAAATTAAATTATCTTATAGAGGAAAAAGAGCGGCAATGAGGAAGTAAAATTTATTTTCTCATATCTCTTCAATTAGAATCAGAAAACCTCAAATATCTTCCGAAATATTCGGAATTTTTAAGATTTTAAGACATGACGGTGCAGAACTGACTATTGTACAATTTTTGTCTAATTTAATCATTTCTGTAGGTCCTGCGGTTAATGAGATCCCTGAAGAGTGCATTTTTATCTGGGACACCACCCTCTATATTTTAAAATCGCCAGCATATTTTAAATTACATCGTTGATAAAAACAATAAACAGTAACGATCCCAATACCGACCCTTGAGGAACATCGGAAGAAGCAGTTGGTTCGCACCAATAAAGTTTGCCCGTTTCTGAAGTTGAAGCAATGGTTGGTCAAATGCTTTACTGCAATCTAAATATATTTTTTTAAATTTCATAATAATAAATCAGACGGAGCCATATCAGACTATACGTAGGTTGGTCCAACACAACAAGATGAGTATTTTGCCGGCGAACAACGGGATCAATTTTTTCTTTATGGAGTGAAGTTGCGAGGCGCAAATATTAATAAAAAATGTGACTATACAGGTTGTAACATCTTCATTAAAATGCCCCTAGTGCGTCCCTGTAATTTAATTTTACTTCAAAAAATTCGTTTTAATTCGAAACTTCCTTAAAGTCTTAAAAAAGGTGCTGGCTGTAAGAGTCAAATTATATTTGTATTAATAAACTAAATTACTTGTAGGTACTTGTACTAAGTAGAAATTTTAAAAAATTATTATCTTCTTCTTCGAATCAAAAGAAAATTACAGGAATGTACATGCATGGTGTCCCATTCTCGACACTTTTATAGGGTATCTCCGTAATTGTTAGTGCTATCAAAAAAGTAATGTAGGTGTCATGTGCTCTTTTTGGGTCAAACTTAAAATGGTAATATCAAAATTTAAAAATTGACAATTTCAAAATTACCCTATATTTTCTTAGTTAAAAGAGATACAGAAAAATGTTTTATACAGAAGTTTCTTTATATTGATTGCTGAATAATCTGCCGTTTTCAGAAAAAGTATAAGGGGTCAGGTAAAAAAGTTATCGAACCTAACCTCATTTTTTTTAGATGGAACACCCTGTATACTTAAATCTAAAAATATAGCATTTTATATTCTCTTTTCAAATATATAACACGATATAGATATTATTGGTTTCCTAGGCGATTTATTTAAACTTTATTACTTTAAACCACAGTAGACCATGAAACAAAAGCTAATATCCTAGAAACAACTATGTTGACTATTAACATTTAACATCAATTTCATTTTTACATATTCATTTGCGAAAATGACCTAACATTTTGAAAAATTTCATATGATATCAGTTAATATTGAAAGTGGAAAAAACGAAAAAGGTGCAAAATATATATTTTGTTCGCTATCCGGAAAGAAGGTAACCATTTAAAGACATATTCCGAACATTTGTGATGATTCCCGTTATTTTTTACCTTAATCTGAATCTTTTATTTCGTTTCAAAGTAATAAAGTTTAAATAAATCGCCTAGGAGACCAATATCATCCATGGTGTGTTATACATTTGAAAGAATAATTTAAAATAGTATATTTTTAGATTAAAATATACTTGTATGTGTTTCATTTAAAAAAGTTAGGTTAGGTCCGAGAACTTTTTTACCTGACTCCGTATACTTATTCTGAAAACGGCAGATTATTCAACAATCAATATAAAGAAAGTTCTGTATAAAACATGTTTCTGTATCTCTTTTAACTAAGGAAATATAGGGTAATTTTGAAATTGTCAATTTTTTGATTTTCCCCCGTATCTCTTAAGCGAGCGAATATTTCAAATTTTGATTTTACCATTTTAAGTTTGACCCAAAAAGAGCACATGACACCTACATTACTTTTTTGATAGCACTAACACTTGCGGAGATGCCCTATAAAAGTGTCGGGACACCCTGTACTAGTAGCAATGAGAAAGTGAAATTTATTTTCGTCTCATCTCATCTCTTCGAACAAAGTCAGGAAAAAATAAAAACCGAAACACAAAATTTTATATTTTTTTGCGGCATATTATTGACCGAACGGTAAGAGTACCGTTCCCGAAATCCCAATGGTGAAGGACGAATTTATTACACCCTGTATAAAAGTATTTTTTATTCCATTAATAGGGGGAAAAACCTAGTTCTAGGTCCTTCTTATTCTCTCGATTACGAGCAACCTTTGATTATTATACAACGTGACGATAAAGAAACAGCCTTAATAGGCTATTCTATATAATTATAGAATACCGCCCACTTAATCAAGATTCGCTCGGGCTTGTTCCTTATTTCATTGAAATTCACTTTTTTTAGAAAAAAGATATTATACAGGGTGGATCATGAATATGATACTGGTATCAACTTAATTCTTTTTAATGGAACATATTATATATTTTAGATGTTTTTCATAAATCATGCCCTATAGGATAATGCCTATACCTCTCTTCAACCGTTTATGAAATATTAATATATACTTTAATGCTGGTATGCACCATAGCAATTTTGCAAATTTGATTAACATTCACTGACATTTTTTGACGTCTTAAACTTACATAGCAAATTGTCATTGTCAATGCTTTTAAAATTGTGATCTTCAGAACGTTGCTATGTCGACATACATACATACCATACCATAACATATCATTGATGAGTACTAGCCTTAAAGTATTAATATTTCGTAAACGGTAAAGATGGGTATAGGGTATGATTTATGAAAAATATCTAGAATTGTTTGTAGAATGTAAAAATATACAATATGTTACATTTAAAAGATTCAAGTTGATATAAGTAGCATTTTTATGATCTACCCTGTATAATATATTTTTTAAAAAAAAAAATGCATTTCAAAAAAATAAATTTCACGAGCGAGTCCGAGCGATTCTTGACTAATTGGTCGGTATTCTATACTAAAAAAGCCTGATACGTTTCTTTATCATATCCCTGTTATTCAAAGGTGTATTTCAAGGAAATATATGGAAGAGATGAGAAATCTTGATAAGAGATCTAACTTATCAATTTATTTAATCTAATTAAGGTATCACGGCCTCTCATGCTAAATCGACTTAGTTAGCACAGCTCGAGGAATTGGGCGCATTACGAAATTTATGTCAATGTATTTAGCAAAGTTTCTTCGCCTATAAAATAGAAACTTTATATGATTCCTCCGGCTAACCTTATCAGTTTTTGTTTGCGGATCTGTTCGCGTAATCCATAATCAAATCTAACAAGGATGAATAATTACACGACGGGCGAAAAAAAGTTACCACATTATTCTTTTCTGAATACCTTTGTTATTTAAAATCATTTTGTAATCAAATTTGCAGGAAATACATTTAGGAGCAAAAATATCGCACAACCAAGAATTATGTTCAATTTCAAACTTGATTTTCTCGCGAACCGATAAATTGATTTCGCTAATTTTTTTGCTGAACTGTAGCTTTTTTCTTTGGTAATTGCACTTTTTTCAGATTTCAGTTTTAGGCTTATACAGGGTGCAAAAAAGAGAATAGTTTTTTTAGGTTAAATTTGAGACACCCTGTAGGGAGCATTAGCAGCAACAACGAGTGTATGATGAAATCATACTGTAGCCTCATGTTTTCTAAACATATTGTTTCTTTAATTTCTCTGATATCTGTAATATCAAAGAAAATACACAGTTTTTACCAAAACATGTTTTTTTTTAATTAAAATAACATTTTAACAACACAAAACTAAGAATAACACTAACAATAATTAACAATAAATAGCAAAAAAAGTACATTAGTAGCGCGTGTTCCCACCTCTACTTCTAATGACTGCTTCACATTGCCTTGGCATACTCATTATTAAATTGGATATTTTATTTTGGTCAAGTCCATTCCAAATATCGGTAACCATTATTTGGACATCTTGCAGGTTGGCAGGAGGGGGTCGATGCTGTCTCAGTGCCCTACCAATAATATCCCATAAGTACTCTATAGGATTCAAATCGGGAGTGCGCGGTGACCAATTTAGAGAGTCAATTACTTCACGTAAATATTCATTGACGATGCGCGCAACATGAGGTTTTGCGTTGTCGTGCATTAGTAAAAATGATTCCCAATGTACGGAGCGAAATGGACAACCAAATAACCCCCACGTGAAGGTACGATATCCGTCCGAGCTGTTAAGGGAATTCCAGCTCAAAACATCACAGAGCTTCCATTAAATAAAGTTGTTTCACATATGTTGCACTGTGCATAACATGTCCGGGTCTAAAACTGTGTATTTTCTTTGATATTACAAATATCAGAGAAATTAAAGGAACAAAATGTTTAGAAAACATGAGGCTACAGTATGATTTCCTCATACACCCGTTGTTGTTGCTAATGCTCCATGCAGGGTGTCTCAAATTTAAGGTAAGAAGCTATTCTCATTTTTGCACCCGGTATAAGCCTGAAACTGAAATCTGAATAAAAAAATTCACAGTACAACTACCAAAGAAATAAGTTACAGTTCAAAAAAAAATAGCGAAATCTATTTATCGGTTCCCGAAAAAATCAAGTTTGAAATTGAGCATAATTTTTGGTTGTGCGTTATTTTTGCTGCTAAGTGTATATACAAAAGTATAAGTTCTCGTAAAATGAATTTAAAAGTAATAATATCGACTTAGAAGAGCATGCAGGGCAGGTAAAAATAAGCAGCTACTTTAATCAAATCGCAAAGATAAGTTATTTGTTTTTTTCCAAATAATTGGGACTTGCATGTTAAAGCCTCTTATATTCTCAACAAAAAAACATTCTTTGAGAGTTACGAATATATTTTCAGTGAAACATTTATGAGTAATTTTTTTGTTTCTAACAGTTGACTATTGAAACAATTTTAGAGAATGAAACAGAATTAATGAAATGAAATGCATTTCGGTTTTATTTTTAAAGATTGTTTCAATGGCCAACAAGAATGTTAATCAAAACTGACTAAAACCCGAGGGGGCTTTAACATGCAAGTCGCAATTATTTGAAAAAAGAATGAATTTATTTTTGCGACGTTTAAATTAAGATTTTATTATTTTAACTTGCCCTGTATGATATTCTGATTCCACTCGGGCTTTTAAATTCATTTTACGTAGGTACTTCAATAAAGTTGTTCAGAAAATAATAATGCGGTCACTTATTTGGCTGACCGTGTATACAGGGTGTTCCTTAATGACGTGCTATTATTTCAGGGTGTGATTCCTTAGGTCATTTATAACGAAAAGTTCATATGAACATATGTCCGCAACGGCTTAAATTTTTTGCTACAGGGTATTGAATTGCTATTTTTTAAATGGTTATTTTTTAATATCTCCGAAAGTACTTGAGATATTATTTTCAATTTCGGTATGTGTTAATAAGATATAGAACCACAAATTTTAGTTAGACAAATTATTCAATTGTCCCACCAGTGGCGTCCCTGCAAACATGTCCTCTGATATTTTATACAAAAAAAGATGGTACGCCACTGATATTTTTCCATTTTTTCTGATTAGCCTGGTCAATTCTACATAAAAACGGTGTCTTGAGTTTTTCTCGTCAGACACACCGTTTTTATAAAACAAAATTTATAATTAATTATTTTATCAATGTTAATAATAATGAGTTTTAATATGAATTTAGTGGTTTTAATCAAGAACGGTGCGTCTAACGAGAAAAACTCACCAGACCATTTTCATGTAGAATTGACCAGGCTAATCAGAAAAATATCCGCATGGAAAAATGTCAGTGGCGTACCATCTTTCTTGTAAAAAATATCAGAGGACATGTTTGCAGGGACGCCACTGATGGAACAATTGAATAATTTTTCTAACTAAAATTTGTGGTTCTATATCTTATTTACACATACCGAAATTGAAAATAATATCTAAAGTACTTTCGGAAATATTAAAAAATAAGCATTTAAAAAATAGAAATTCAACACCCTATAGAAAAAAATTTAAGCCGTTGCCGACATATGTTCATATGAACTTTTCTTTATAAAATGACCTAAGCAATCACACCCTGAAATATTAGCACGTCATTAAGGAACACCCTGTATACAGCAAAGCTTAGGGATTTCTTATTATATAAAATTCAAAGACCACAGAGTTAAGATTAATTAATTTAATTGTCACGAAATCTGAACCCCAATTTGTAACTGGAACATTAACCAAACTCTCCGCAAACTAATGTACCGTTATAATTCAAAGGAACTATTTTTCTTTATTTAACTATACAACTTTTTATTCCATTTCGTAAAAAAATTATAAAACTTGCAAAAAATTGGTCTTCTTTCTAGGTAGCAACAGCAGCAAATTTAGTCAAATTGACATAAGTTGACTATTTTGCTAAAGATTCACAAAGCTGGACACAGCACAAGTTATATCGAACAAAAAAATAGTGATATTGTATTGATATAGTAAGCTTTTCGCATCTTGTTGGCCTGGGTACGCTTCCTTCTTCATGTCATTTTTGGTGTTTATTACAATAGGTGATTTTTTGAGGGTGGACAGCAAAATGTACATTATGTCGGGTAATATCTTACAATATCTTATAATATAATAATCTTACCTTGTGTTAATTGAATCTTCCTCTCTCCAAACGGGAACCGAGCCTTGTAAACTGCTAACGAGCAGGGCGAAAGTTAAAACATGACTATAGAAGAATATCATGAAATTTCCTGATTTCTCAGAAGAAGTGTCAACTGTGGTCCACTGACAGCGCCGACCTATCATTTCTTTGTGTACCTCCAGCGCCATGGCGGTGGCGGCGAACTTATGTTATTAACCATAAACTGTCACACTGCCAATTACATACAAAACCATTTTCTTACATCAAACTAAGCCAAGCGGGTTTCTAAGGTTGACATTTTTTATACAGGATATTTTGAAAATTATACAGGGTGCTTTTTTAAATAATTTGTTAAGGTTAATGACTTAAGTACGTGACAACTAGACTAGGTAGACAACTGTCAAAACTGTTTATGTTTACAAAACAAAATCTGCTTCTTACCTACTAGATCCTTTTTAATCTTTTTAATACCTAATTTCATAATAAAGTGCAAATGATTTAATTTCATTTTTTTATACGAAAACTGTACGTCAAACGAAAAAAAATCAAGAGACGACATTTGCTCAGCTAGGAATAATAATTTAGAAAATAATTTTTATTTAAAAAAAAGAAGTGCCGTACCATTCTTTTCTTCAAAAATACCGAGGGCAACTCCCGCACGAACGCCACTGGTCGGAATAAAAAAAACATCATAAAATGCCTCTTGATCAATAGAAAGTGTGTACCAAATTTCACAAAAATATCTAGACAGTATCACAGATATTAATAATAATTTGTTGAACATCTTTATCACCCTGTATCTAAAAAGTCGAAACGTTTGAGACATATTATGTTCATATAAAGTTTTTTCTGAAAATGGATCCAAAAATTACCTTTTTAAATATTAGCATGTTATTAAGAAACACCCTTATTTATAATAAAAACTCAAGTCAATTTTTTAACTTAAAAACTATTTAAGATAGAAACACTGAACAATTAGATAAAAGTAAACTAAAATACACGGTGTCCCATTTAAAAAAAATTGAGTTACGAGTATTTATTATAGGGTCATCATTTAACTGGTTAGCAAAATATTCTTATTTTTATGAACAGAAAAATGTAATAGGTCAGCCAAAATGGCTAGTAGGTCAGCAACTTATGGACGGCAAACATTTCTGAATCGGTCAGTAATTAATGGCATACTAGAGTGCTCTAAATTATTTTGGTACGCAAATTAAATATATAAGTTGCTATGAGCGATCCACTTTTAATCAGATATTGGTAAGCAATCAGCGGGTAAGCAAAATATTTAATCTTGGTCATCAAAACAAAAAGCAATAAAACGTGAAATAGTGACAGTGCCCTGGGAAAACAAGTGAAAACCCGCCCCCGCTACACTTTTTGTAGCCGATTTCCTTCTGTATTCGGCAAAAGAAAACACAAGAAAGTTACATAAATTGACAGTGCCCTGGGAAAACAAGTTAAACCCCGCCCCCGCTACCTTTTGGGCCTCGACTGCTACACCGAATGAAAACACACGCACGCAATTAGCTACTCGTATCAAACGACTGCTTTCGGTCCGTCCACAATAACGAACTTTGCCGATTATTCAAAACAAACGCAATCCGATGATTTATATTGATAACTATTTTTTTAATATGCAAACCTCTGAAGTAAAGTGCTTCTAGACATGTTTTTTCTCTACTGGCCAATTGTAAAATTTTGGTGACCAAGTAATTATTTCGCAGCTCGACTGTTAATTAAGCGAACACATGATATTACAAGCGGACTGATATCGGTTAAATTGTTGACAGTTTGTAGCATTATTGCAGCCCGATTTTTATTTATTGCAAGCAAAATCTTTTATGCTGATCAAATGATTTAATGGCTATTTTTTGCTGCGAACCAATTTTAATAACGGCAAACCATTTAATTACTTCTCTTTATTATATTATATCAGAAAGGTATAATTCTTAAAACACCCTGTACAAAAAATGTCTAGTATTTTTATGAAACAAAAGACCCAATACCTTCTCTTTGTTTTCTCAAACTTTTAAATCTTTAACTGCATTAGTTATAAAGTAATGTAAAATTCCCTCCGACATGTTTTTTAAGAAAAGCTCCTTTTAATGAGTTTCATTTAAGAAACGGATGGAGATGGATATAGAAAATTCTTAACAAAAGTTATTTGAATTTTTACATAGAATCGAAATATGCCAAAATATCTAGGATATTCTATTTAAAATAAAAAAGTTAAGCGTAACTTCCGGTATAACCGGAAGTGATAGATACGTCAAAATATCTTTAATAGGAAGATCGGCATCTTTTGTGGCGTGTAGCAGTATTTTAACTATCTTGTTTAAGGTCCTGAGATTATGCCACTCATCGTGAATGACCCTGTATTTCATCATTATAATAAAGTACAAATTAAGCCCGATTAAAAAAAAAGCATATCAAATATAAGAATAATCGCTAAAAAATGAAATGGTGAAGGAACAGTCTCGGCCCGATCCGAAATAAGTACTTTTTGAATAAGTGTTTTGCCCAGCTTGTTTATGGGTTGTGATAAAAAAAATGTAGAGTTAAAAAATCAATACATTATTTTTACATAATTAAGAAAAGTGAAACTGTACATATTTTACGGGCCTAACTTAAAATATAAATTATTTTATTGTAGTTAATTTTAAGGGAAAATGACAGACTTTAAATGAACAAAAAATAAACAATAATACCAAAGATATGTTTGTAATGTTAACGAATAAATGTTTTGTTTTTTATATTAGAGTTTTATTTTACCGTAAGCGACAATACAGGGTGTTTCCCAAGTACGATTCGTAACTTCATGGTAATTTCCATAGACATGTGTTCAGAAATGCTCACATTCCGAGATATAGCGAGTTCGGGTGCATTTGTAGTGTAGTCAATTTTTCTCTGTAAATAGTCAAACGCCAAATGTTATTTTTATTTTTTGCCAGTCTCGACTTGCGGTTCGACATGCAATCTTTAAAGCCGCAAACACACTATTATCACGTCACGTGAATTCCCGTGTTGTCATATCGGCAGAATAGCATACTGCAGATCATTATACTAATTTTCAGAATTCCCCGATTGTTTTTCTGGAAAGTTGCTTATAACCTACGTGACTTGTTTGAACCAAAGTCGTATCCCCCTGGATGTAATATCCTTGGTAAAAAAAATAATAAAAAACGACGTTCTACTATTTACGTAGAAACGTCGATGTACCCACGATTAAATACGCTGGTTGACAAAACACCGGCGGTTGTTTTTGTAAGTTTTAGAAGTTTAGTCTAGTCTAGAGTTTTTATTAAGCAAGAACAGTTCATTGATTTTTTAAAAATTACATCCTTTAATTTACAATCGCCGCTGACTAGCCAGTCTAAACAAAACCCATGTCGCGATGACTCCACTAAGGGATTTGGCATACTTATTGATATGCACCTTTGCATTTATGTTCCTTTAAGAAAGACGTATGTCGTGTTTACCTTCACAGCGTCAAATTCGAACGTCGACAAGTGGCACAGTTCGGGAGGTGTGACGCGTAGATCGAAGTTCGGGTATCAAGTGACAGGCGATGATTTTAGGTTTTCCGCTTGAATTTATAACTAGAGTATTTCCTATCGAGCGATAAACTGTTCGACTATACGAGCAGTCTTTTAACTCGATCACACTACGGCGGTGCATTTCCGGGTATCGAGTGAAAGATTATAAGTGACGAGCGACGGTTTTCGCCTGAATAGATAACTCGAGCGGTTTTTTTATTAATCGAGCGATGTCGATTATTTCAATAATCGAGTAATCAAGCGGTTTTTCGCTCGAGCGATCACAACACTAATATTTTAAACACTACATAATTATTTGGATCTGCATGCCAGCAAAAGATACAGATTTACTTTCATTTGCATGGTTACCGTTCTATCACATCGGTATTAGGGGTATTACTAACATAATAATGACAGTATTTATGGTTAACGAATTTAGCAGCTACGATTTTTAAAAAATCATTATTCAAAACGAAATTTAACCTTTATTCTTCTGTAATACTGTAAAAATAACGATATAAAGTTCTCATTTATCACATATTTTTCATGGTAATAATAATAATAATAATAATAATATTAGAACTTAACTGTAAATCGGGCTCTATTGTGTAAAATATTAACATTTGACAAAAATTTAGCACTAGCAGCAAAAACAGATAATAATCAAAGCTGGGCAATATTTCAGGCCTTGCAAGACCTGTCGGTGCTTCAGGGCTTAAGAGCACTGAGCTTCAAACAATTTTTGGAAAATACAGGGTGTTATGGAAACTATTTATTATATTTAAATCCCCACATTCTAAGATATGACCCCACATCCTAAGATGAAAACAAATTGAGGAAAAACAACCATACCATCTCATGTCAAACCCGAAAAATCACGTGGTAGGCACTGGCGAGAGATGTAAAGTATCAATATGGTAGGCCAGTCTCAAAAGACGTCAGTGAATATTAGCCGGTGATGTCATATTTACACATCAAATACATTAGAAAAAAATATATATAATTTTAACACTTTTTTATTCTGTCGTACCTTAGTGAA
Organism: Barypeithes pellucidus; assembly: GCA_963991005.1. Classification (NCBI taxonomy): domain Eukaryota; kingdom Metazoa; phylum Arthropoda; class Insecta; order Coleoptera; family Curculionidae; genus Barypeithes; species Barypeithes pellucidus. The sequence continues at coordinate 42,235,925 of OZ022559.1, forward strand.
AAATCTTTCTCGGATAACAGGCTGAAGCCAGGATTTGGCATCACTACTAGCCTACATACACTTGTTAACTGAAAACAGATCGTGACGTGGGGGAATGGCGGATTCAAACCTTCGTTGGGGGGGGGGTGTCATTCCATGAATTATAATATAATAGGCTGCCGCGTTAGTTAAAACAGTATATGTTATTTCTCATGTTCCACTGTTGCTGGGGAGGGGGGGGGGGGGGGGGATCGGCGCTTGCGTGGGGTTTGTTCGGTTTTGTTTCCATAACATAGCTATTGTAATTAAATTACTTTGTACAGCGTGTCCAAGGAACTTCTCACAAATGGTACACTTGCTTGGCAAGAAAGTAGGATTTACCAAGGAACAAATGTATTATACAGGGTTCTCTCAAAAATTAAAAATAGGGGTAGTTCTCTCCTAGACCTATTTTACATTTTTGTACTTTTTGAGAACCCTGTATAATATAATACATTTTTTTCTTCATAAAGCTTAATCTTGTCAAGCAGAGCTTTTTAGGAAGAGACACTTTTATCCATAAAACGAAATAAAAAAGTTTCCCTAGAACTAACTTCCATGGAAACACTGTATAGAGTTTGATAATAATTTGTGCTAGAAAACGATCTCTTTTAATAAAATAAAATAACCTTAAATTAAGGGCTTGTTACTTCAAGCCCTTTGCCCAGCTCTGACTACAATACAGGTACAAAATTTGGCAAAAAATACAGCGTTCGCTATTCTCCGATTACAAAATAGTATAAGCTCTGTCGACGTTAGTAAAAGTAACGTCAAGATTTTACAAGAAATGACAAGCCCCAATTTTTGACGGAATCAATATCACCTTTTTTGTTTTTGACGAGCCGTTTACTATAATATAGTAAGCGAACAATAGCAAGTGCATCAACACAGGTCATCATAGGGCTTTACTTGGTAAGTATTTCAACAAATAAAAATCGTACAAAATTATAACAGACTCCCTTAATCGACATAATCGCCTTAGGAACTTTTAAGAAAACTCACATTTTCGAAAGTGAATTGATGAATTCCTCCATAAAAGGATTGCCACCGAGTCTTTTTATTTCTTCTTTGGCGTCCGTTTCTAGTTCTTGAAGTTTCTGTCTAGTATATTCGAAACTTCCAAACTTTTCTAACAATGCCACGCAATATTTTTTTACTTCGACATCCTTCGTCCTCTGCCTAAGAATATCTATTTAAACAATCAGGAAAATAAATCCGGAAAATTGTTTTGAAATCTAACACGTTTAACGTCTATTAATATTTTTCCTCTGCGGTAGGTTTTAGTGTTTTTTTTTTAAAGTAGTCCATCTCAAAGTGAAGTGAAATGATGAATGGGGAAACTGCTCCACTAGTTTAATAATAATATTTTAAAACTAATCGTTCCCTACGTGTTTCTGCTTCTGCAGTAGGAAGTTAACTGAGAAAACTTGTGCCATTGCCAAATTTTTAACTGTAAAAAAGAGAGAAACAACCATTTAGTAAATCATAATCAGAACTGGGCAAACTACTTTTAAAAAGTAGTGGAGTATAACTGCTAATTACTTTATCTAACTACTTGGTAGTTAAACTACTTCTTCAAAAATGTACTTAGGTTATTAACTACTAGTATCTAGTACTTAAAAATATAACTACTTTTTTAATTACAAAGCAACAAGTTGTTACTTCAAAACCTTAAGAAGAAAAATAGATAAAAAAACATTTCAAGATCAAATAAAGAAATACAAAATTGAATAAAAAACAGTTCATTTTTGGTTCAAAATATACAGTGTGTACATAAAGTAAGGAACAAATTCATTATCTAGGAATATAAAAATATTTCGGAAAAATCCTCGGACACGTGTATAATAATTTTTAATGGCGCATTTTTTCCCATACAAACTTAATATACAAGGTGGCTCATGTAGTAGATATGACATTATCGACGATTTTTTTAAATGGGAACCCCTATATTTTAGTTCAGATCTGTAATCTCCAAGAACAGCTGATTTCAAAAACATAACACACTTAGGGCCTAAAATTCATTTAAGATATTTTTAATTTAAAAAATGTAAAAAAATTAAATAAGCTATTTAATTAAGTGTTGAAATTGTCCTCCTTCTGCTGCCTGACAGTACCCCAAGCGATCAATAAATTCTTGTTGGACTTTTCTTATGGTTTCTTCTGAAATGTTCCTGCATTCTGTTGTTATTCGATTTTTTAAATCTTCAATATTGGCAGGTCTGACTTTATAAACATTTTTCAGGGCCTGGAGACCTAGGCGGCCATTCAACAGGCCCGTCTTCCAATCCACTTGTTCGGAAAAACTTGGTTTATGTAATGGCGCACTACCGCTGCATAATGTGGAGGTGCGCCGTCTTGTTGGTTTTCATCTAGAATTCCTGGATTATTTCTACTAGGGTATAAGTTAACTAGCGTAGGGATAAGAAAGTTCTGAAGAAAATGAAGATAATTTAGCCCGTTTACAGTGTTGTCAAAAAAATATGGCCCAATAATTTTGTTTTTCACAATACCAGCCCAAACATTAATTTTTTAAGGATATCGAGTATGGTGCTCACGCATCCACCTGGGATTTTCTTTTGCCCAGTATCTACAGTTTTGCCGGTTCACTTCTCCATTTAATTTAAAGGTAGATTCATCCGAAAATAGGATATTTTCAACAAACAAAGGATCTAAGTTACATCTTTCCATTAATATTTGACAAAACTCCATCCTACGATCTGGATCATCTTCATTCAACTCATGAACCAATCGGATTTTAAACGGGTGCCATTTTTCTAACGTCAATAGGTTATGAACGGTCATAGCAGCCGCCCCATGATCAATGCTAATCTGGCTGACGCTGTTGTGGGGATCTTCTTCCATAGCCAATAAAATATCTAATTTCTTATCATCCGGAATAGTTGGACGGCCTTTTCTGGGAATATCTTCCACTGAACTCGTTTCCCGAAATTTTATTTCAAGTTTACTCACAGTTGATCTAGTAATTGGTCTTGCTGGATACTTAGTGTTAAACAAAATGCAAACTTCTTGTTGAGTACGGATCCTATCACCATATCCAATCATCATAAGAATTTCTATTCTTTGTGTTAAAGATAAACGCATAGTAACTCAATATGTTTTAAAATAAAATTTATTACTTCTAATAAACTTACTAGAAAAATACAATGTAATGACAATGACATTATCTAAATACCATAGTTACATAACAGCAAATAAGCCTACTTGAGAAAAAACATAAGTAACAGCAAATGATGGTGCGTCCATTAATTACGTAAGGCTTTCAGGTACAATTGGGTGATGGCGGAAGGGATTGAGCCAAATGTCACGAAATCTTTTATTGGGGGAAGGGGGGTTGAAAAATCGCTAAAAACGCCTCACGTAATTAATTGATGCCTCCCAAGCCAAAAAAAAAATATCTTAAATAACATTATTTGTTTTACCCTGTAGTAACGAAACTATGAATTTTAGGCCCTAAGTGTGTTATGTTTTTGAAATCAGCTGTTCTTGGAGATTACACATCTGAACTAAAATATAGGGGTTCCCATTTAAAAAAATCGTCGATAATGTCATATCTACTACATGAGCCACCTTGTATATTAAGTTTGTATGGGAAAAAATGCGCCATTAAAAATTATTATACACGTGTCCGAGGATTTTTCCGAAATATTTTTAGATTCCTAGATAATGAATTTGTTCCTTACTTTATGTACACACTGTATAAAAGTAAATAAAACATAGGCAAGAATATTTTTTAAAAAAATGTAGTTCCTTTTTTGATAAAAAACCACAAACTAAAGTTTATTTGGCATGTTAAAAAAAAAACAGTTCCTTTTCGGTAGAAAAATACAAAACTAAAACTTATTAGGTAATTGAAGTAGGAAGTATTTAAGAAAGTAATTAAAATAAACAAACGTAGTTAAAATACCTCAAGTAGTTAGCATTGAGTAGTTACTACTAAGAGAAAAAAGTAGCAAGAGTACAACTACTTTTATAAATAAAGTAGTAGTACGTAGTTAACTACTTTTGTAGTTAGCCCAATTCTGATCATAATAAAATGTTGTTCAAAACTTCATGTAATTTTGAAGAGATGAAAAAAGAAAAAGAAAGGATTTTTTCGTACCTTTTGTAGCAGAAAATGGGAATAATTTTAATGAAAAATTAAATTAACTAATAAATAACATTAGGTAAATGTAGAAAAATGTTTGATAAATTAATTGAAATGTTTCTAAGTTTAAGTAATTTCAAATACCAATGTATGGTAAAATAAGTCATTTTCCCATACATTGCTATTTGATATTAATATTAGTGTTGGGAAAAACCGATGACTTTAATAATCGAGCACTTGATACTCGAGCGATTTTAATAATCGAGTGAATCGCTTGAAATTCCAATTCACCAAGCGATGACGTCACCGACTGCTCCACCGGCAGCCTAGCCGTTTACATGTGATCAGGTAGGGTATTTAGCAGGCACGTAACTACCAAAAATTATTTTTCTTCACATCTTCCTTAATCTACGAGCATAAAATAAGTAGATATTTAAAATAGCTTATCAAATTCTTCCACTTTAAATTATCAGGTGCCCACTGTGTGCACTTCAAAAATGTAGGCTTAGTTACGCGACTGGCAAAATAAGAAAATTGGTTATTATTTTTTTAAATTCATGTACTCATGTATTCATAGTTACCTAAAAGTTTTAAATTTAAGAATGCTTACTTTTAATTACCAAAAAATGTGTCGATATGTTTTGTTAACTATTTGTTTTGTTAACTATTTTGCTCGTTTTCTCATTTTCCATTAACATTTTCTATAATGTTTGTTATTTTTAAGAAGTTTTCTTGAGTTTAATAATAAAAAGTTCCTGTTTAGATTTAAAAATGTTTACTATAAGATTACCAACGAATTTTTCTATATATTTTGTTAACCGTTTTGTTCGTTTTGTTATTTTTCATTAACAATTTCTATTATTATGTTATTTTTGAGAAGTTTTCTCGTCTTTATAGTAATTAAAAATTTGAAAATTATATCCTATTTTTTTAATATTTACAATCGGAGACCTTAACTACTCCGCTGGCTAGCCAGTTAAAACAAAACTTTACAAAATGCATGTCGCGATGACTCCGCTAAGGGATTCGGCATACTTTTTTACATGCACCTTCTCGTTTATGTGCCTTTAAGAAAGACGTATGTCGTGTACTTGCTCAGCGCCAAACTAGAACGTCGCCAATCGGATGGGGCGGCGCGTAGACCGTAGGTCGTCTATCAAGTAACCGGCGATATTTTTCGGTTTTTCGCCTGAATTTATAACTAGAGTATTTCCTATCGAGCGAAAAACTGTTCGAATATACGAGCAGTTTTTTAACTCGATCACACTACATCGGTATATTTCCGCCGGCGTCAAGCGAAGCTCGGGTATCGAGTGAAAGATAATAAGTGACGGGCGACGGTTTTCGACTGAATAGATAGCTCGAGCGGTTTTTTTAATAATCGAGCGATGTCGGTTATTTCAATAATACAGTGATCAAGCTCGAGCGATCACACACTAATATTTTGAACACTACATAATTTCGATCACAGCACTAATTTATATCACCTGATAAGTAGACTTCTTAATTTTTAAATTAATTAATTTATCTAGTATTTTACTACATTTACATGTTAGGTAGGTATTAGGTAATTTAATTTTTCATAAAAATTATATCCCTTTTCTGGTGCAAAATTCATCTCTTCCCAATTACATGAAGTTCTGAGCTTATTTAGTTCTGATTTACTAAATGTTCACAAGTTTTCTCAGTTAACTTACCACTATTCCTTCGAAACATGTGCGAAATGATTATTTTTTAAGAGCTGCGTTTAATCACAGGTTGCCAAGCAGGCAGTATTTTATGCGAACGTTTAGCCAAATATATTTAGTTTTTTTCTAATCTAAAACTCGATTCGTAAAGTTAAAGGATTGGAAAACGCTATGAAAAAATTGAGTTCAAAAATATAATGTTATAAGAATAATAATAACAATTTCAAATATGAACAATTTTCAAATTTTTGTCACAGATCTTCTTGAAACTTGTTGATACCCCAATCGACATGTCAGACAATCTAAATATCAATAAATTAACTAAAAAAACTTTAGTATTAACGGCTAAAATTTCACGCAAAGAAATATTGATCAGCTGATGATTCTCGCCTGTTTCTAACCTGCCAAAAAGCGGCATAGTTTTTAATTAAATTGATGCAACATAGATGGCACTGATTGCTAATTTGGGATTGTTTAGGATCCTCATCTTAAATGTTGTTATTAAACTAGTGAAACAGATTTAAAAGATTAAGATTAAAATTGATTGATTGAGAAAAGATTAAAAGATTTCAAAGTTACTTTCCCCATTCAAGAATAAAAAATCTATTTCTTTTCAAATATTTACTAAAATGTTAGGAATTTCCATATTTTTTTAAGACCCCATACTTTCTTAGAATTGTTGAAATAATGGATTATTCTTGTTTTTAAGGAGAAAGGAAGAGAAGAATACAGAATATGTAAGCCGAATTTAATATATTTATTTCCGTACAAAAATATCGTCAAAAGTACCGAATTTGTATGTATGTATGTACGTGATAAAACATAATCAACTATCCAACATATGTAACGTATATTTTCTACATAAATTGATATTCTACAGATGTATCGTTAAATATTATCAGAATAGCAAAAACCGTAGAGAAATAAATTGAATAAAGTTTTGGTAAGTGCTTCTATAAATTTATTTTAAATCGATCTTTCCTTGAAGAGATAAAGAAAATTATTTTATATACCCTGTATTGATAAATGCCGCCTAGCGAACTCGAAAGATGTACCAACGTACCAAAAAAAAAAAAAAAAAAAAAAAAAAAATAAAGTGTACCGAATTCTGTACAAAAGTACGCTCTGGTACTCCCTGTCGACGAAGACGAAGAATAACTGAAGGTCGAATGCGAGACAGTGGCGACTATTCAGAGGTAGTAGCGGAACCGTCACTTCCTTGCCTTATGTGTAAATTATATTGACGAGTAACGATAGTCTGTGTGTTATTGAAGAATATTTTAGCTTTATAGTGTGTTATTTAATTATTTAACTATTAGTGTGTTGGCTTGTTGTCTTAGTTACTAATTATAATTCGTGGATAATTGTTGGATTGGAAAATTGGACCAGGTTGTCTGTTCCTCTATATTTTCGGCAACGAGCCGCCACTGATGCCAGAGCTAGATGTGAGCGAGCAGGGAATTTTAGCTTTAGATTACATGAAATAGGGAATTTTTGGAAAGGAATTATTACTCTGAAATTTTGGGAACACTGTCTGGGACCGTCACAGAAGAAAATTGAATTTACCACATTTGCTACATCGCAAACATAGTAAATGTAATAAATGTAATTATTGTTTTGCTTGGCTGAAAGTGTCAAAAATACTACATAACCTCAACCTTATTGTTATAAATTTTATGTTAAAAGTTGGAAATTCGAGTGAAAAATAGTAGTTTTTGGTTATTGTTCTTCTGATGGTTTTTGCTTTACGATAGTAAGAGCATGCAGCAAAATACATTTAATAGGGTAGTAAATTACGTGGTAAATGTTACATTAACTACTTTAACAACCCTGGTCACAGGCAACTTTCATCATAATTTATGTGTAATTTCCTGTCATGGGAATATGAGTTATTTCAGGAGACAGGAACCAAAATTGGTAGATCACGGCAGATTTAATATATCTGGCAACACTGTCCAAATATTGGTTGTCTTTTAACGAAATGGGCAGCAGCAACAACTACAAAAAGGAGTTATTGGCAGAAGCCGCGTAATGGCGTTTTTCGAGTTGCCTACCCTTGCCAGTTGTTAAAAAATGATCCGATGACGTTATCCGAAGAAAGAGGCAGCGGCGCTAGTTGGTTTCTATTTAACATATTCTGTTAAACAAAATATATTTAGAATCTTGTTACCGAATCTAAAATGTCTTTGAGACTTTTATGTAAAAAAAAAGGATACGAATAATCTGCTTATCATCTGGACGGCTGTGTATAGCGTGAATTATCGGAAAACTAAATTTCCCTTCTGTCAGATCCTCACAGTAACTCTTGTGAAGCATATACTAAAAACAAAATGATATAAAATAATAAAGTTTATACCAACAAGATTTGAATAAAATTGTCAGTGTCATAATCATGCCTCCACACTCCCCTTTAGTGAGTTTGGGAATATAAATTCCTACATTACCATGGTTATGAAGTGGTGTCCTCTATCACAAACTTTAAAAAAATTGATCATCACACATTATTCTTTATTTTTTATTAACCTTCCCACAAAGAACTTGACAAGAAATAATTCAGGTTAGTTAAAAAAATATTGACATTGACTTTTATTTTAAATAATTTATTCCGATTCCCGTTAAGAACTATCACTCTCTTCTGGCATGAGCTCAAGTAATGAAAAAATGCCAAAGGAAGTTAGAATGGAAGAAGAAATGTAGCACAAGATGGCGATTGTGTGCGATGTATGGTTTTTTTCTTAGACAAGGGAAGAGAGGGGACGGATAATTCCGCTTTACGGGCCGTCGCAGAAAGTGAAGCCTAAAATTGATACGCCGCCATTTTTTAGGTGCCAGACAATCGAGGTGGCACCTAGTGTATTTCAGTGATTTGTGGTGTGAAGAGCTATCAAAAGAATTCAGTGTATTTATAGAAATATGGTGTATTGTTGTGCCTATGGCTGTAAAAGCAGAAATGAGCGAAAGGATCTTGGAATTACTTTAAATCGGTAAAAATATTCTACTCGTGTTTTTTGCATGTATTTATTTTATATTAGATATCTCCGTTGTAAGTTTAGCAGTATATATTATTTGAAACTATGTTTAAGCCCATAGTTGAAGCTACCTTTCTTTGTAATTTGTACTAGATTTGTTGCACTTTTCATTCAAGATTTCTAATAAGAACCAGCTAATTGCCCTTGAAGAAGGTGTGTCACTCAATGGCGTACCTGCATGATTTGTATATTTTGACAAAATTAAATTATTTCTTATTTAATTTTGGTTAATTCTTAGTGAAAGCATTATATTATTTCGAATGTATACCAGTGGTTTTTTTTTTTAAGAAAGTGATTAACGTTTGTCTTGATTCGTTGAAGGTCATAGTCTTTGATTTCCGAAAGATCCACAAAAAGCAAACATTTGGGTGCAGAAGATTGGACACCTTCTCCTGCCTACAGGGTTTGTTCAAAGCATTTTGAGAAGTTCGTTTTTTTATAAAGTTGAGGAAAGACTTCGATTACTTGGAGGTGCAGTGCCAACAATATTTTCAGAACTACCAGTACCTATATACAGGTATTTACTAGTTAATTTCTGGAATAAAAAAATTATTAATTTGAAAAACAGAAACATTTTAAATTACAGAAGCATGTAGATAATATTAATTTTTTTTACAGGGTTTAAAAAGGCGAGCTACTGAAAGGTCAACTCAACATGATGCTGAATTATATATAGCTGGTACTTCAACAGTTGGGTCCACGCAACCGAAGAAGAATATATTACTTCTAAATAATTTATAAAAAAAATGTCTTCGCTTTAAAAACATCTCAAATCATGTATGTAATATTAATTTTTTTACAGGCTACCGAAAGTTCAAATCAGCTTGATGAAGAACTAGTTTTACCTGGTACTTCATCTGGGCTAACTGAACAGAAAGAAGACACTCCGAGAAAGAAAAAACTGAAGAACTATTTGAGGAGGCTGTTAAAAGTCGTTGTTGCTTCTTTGTAATAAATTTTAAATCGACCAATTTTGTTTTTTATCTTTCATTTTTCCTAAAGTTGAAAGATATTTAAATTACACAACCTTTCCTATATGAAATTATAACTTTGACGAATAAAATTAATATCTACCAAGCATTCAATAAATTATTGAGAAGCAAACGAACATTTTTAATATCAAACCTCAGTAAGATACACAACAATTCAATCAATAAAAATATTACTTTCATATTCCATACAAAATAATTTTGTACTGGGATAAAACTAATAAAATATTCATGTTACGCCACTGCTAAACCCGGTTTGGTGCCACGCGGTAACAAAATAGTTTCTGGTGTTACGCGTCCCCTCTCTTCCCTTGGCTAAGGTTTTTTTAGTAGTTTCAGGGTTTTTATAGGTTATGTTCTTGTGACACCAGAATTTTGAGCCATAGAGCGCATTCAGCAGAGCCCATCGATTTGTTAGCGGTTTTGTTTTTGGTGACGTAGCGATGTGTATCGGTTTGTAGTTCCGCTGAATGTATATTTTTGACATATTGTTGTAATTTTTTTTTTTGTTTGGTTACGGTTCCTCGCTTGAACTTGAACAGTTCAATTAAGGGCCGACATTTCAAAGTCACCAAGGTACAGAATGACCTTAACACAAGTTTGACAGTATTTTAAAGTTCTTTTCAATTCTGATGTAGAAATTTAAGAATGTGGTCATCTTAGACTTAATGAGTCAATTAATCCTCAAATTAACTTAAAACAAATTAATGTTTATGGTTTAATGTTAATGGTTTATTATTAAATTATTTGTTATTTATTGAACTAGTCCAACATAAGTAAAAATTTAGAGCTTACTTATGAGATATTATTTATAAAATTAGGAGAAATACAGGACCATATCACAAAATTCCTGATGCTGTTCAAAATACCCTTGAAACGTCATTAAACCACAATGTGTCATACATCGTTGCGTTCGAGAGAAAAAAGCTCTCAAATTCCAATATTAGGAAAACAGGACCGTATTTAAAAAAATTAAGTTGATAATTGCCCTTCGAAGACGACTCGTCGGATTACAAAACAATAAAGGCTGTTAGATAGAGCGGAAATAGTATGCAAAAGTGCAATTTACTTCAGAATTCGATCTCAAAAAACCCAGGAAAACAATAAAACGACTTTTCAGAATTTCGGTTTTTTCCGGATATCTCCGGAAACTACTCGGAATTTTAAAACTTTCTAAACGGCATATTATTAGGCACGTAAAGGCGCAACTTTACCTCCATTTAACCGACTTCGTATCTCTTACGGTTTCCGAGATCCCTGTACTGGCCCTCCTTGTCTTGGACACGTTGTATGTGTACATATTGGTATACTTACATCTTTGGAAATTAAGTTAATATAATCATCACGAATTTGGAAATAAAGGCCCAATATGGCTGCTATTTTGGTAAAGTCTTCTTTATTTTCACTGAAAAGTTGCATTAGCCTGATAGCCAACATGAACAGTCCACCAGTTTCTGTAAATTAGAAAAAACACATTACTAATAAAGAACAAAGTGATTAAGCAATTAAGTCTAACTTGTACGATGAATGCCACATGCTTGTCATTGTCATGATTTACCGCTAGAAGTTGTATTACTAATGATCATCTTTAAAAACAGGGATTAATTGGCGCCCCATAAGACTGTTACCTGGCTTTTTTTAAATATATCCATGTGTATCCCTGGTATTGTAACTAGCAACTACTATAACTTTCTATGTGAAAGGGCCTGCCAGAAAAAATCGTCACAATCCTAGGTCATTTTATTGATTCCGGTCAAGGTTCTGGTAAGTATAGTAGTAAATATTTTAATTTACTTACTCCGTATCACCATTTGCCGATAGTCATCCTCAGATGGGCATGTAAAATTATCCCTCCAATATATTTCCATACCTTGGCCTCTGTATAATTCTAGAATTTGTTCCAAAGCTATTGATGTTGCCTAAAAAAAAAGTATTTATAGAAATTTTGATGACCCACCATTTCTCAAAAAATAAAATAGGTATCTTACTTGTTATCACTTTACTTACATTAGGATGATTTAATAATTGAACCCTTTCTAAAGCTATAAATGATGCATAATTTGCAGCATTTATTGTACTGGGTACTCCATAAATTGAGTGGGCTACTGGAATTCCCCTTCGAAGAATTGAGTTATCCTGAATATCATCAAGCCTAAAAATAATAATATAACATAATGGGAGCATCCCGGAAGTGCCTATTAACAATGTGGTTTGTTGTGGTGCATTTACACATAGTTTTCTAGCTTATTGAAAGGTCAATTTTCCTCTTAGCCTTAAGTATTATAGTTATTTTTTGTAAATTATGATAATTAACGATTATCAACTTCGTAATTGACATATTTATTGCCTCTCAGGTAAAAAATATTGTGTGATTTTCTTTTACTGTCATACAATTACTTACTTATCTCAATTATACCAAGGTTATCCTATCCCTATACAAATTAATATTTAATTATTCAGCAAAATTACATTAAATTCAGGTACTTACAAAAGACTAGAATTGTGCAATATTTGTACGATATCAGTTACTAGTGAAGACTTTTCTTCTGAAATTTTCAGCCATAAATTAAAGGCTCTAGCCAACTTGGCCCTAACGTTTTTCCCAGGCACTTGTAAAATATAGCTAAAAGGCTCCAACAATTTCTAAAAAACATATTAATATACATACTTCCTAGTATTAATAAAATTGAGTAGATCAATTACCTCATCTTGTTTTTCATCATTTGTTTGGCTATATGGAACTTTAGAATTATTTTCACTATTTGCCATTATTCTTAATGAAATCTAGGTACTTATAAGATGCATACAACTTAACTTAGCCTTTATTTGTAATAAAATAATAAAGAATTACTAACGATAAACGATAAGATAAAAGCGGTTAAAACTTCGGGTTTTTTTAGGTTAAAAAGTTGGGTTAGGATGACATTAAATGACAATATATCTACTTCTCTTTTACTGTGGCCTTAACTTGCCAAAGTAGCGGTTGTTTGGGTTTCCATGGGTTTCGGCATCATCTTACATTTCTTATATCTTGACCCAAGGGAAGAGAGCGGACGGCTTATTCCGCTTTACGGGTCGTCGCAGAAAGTGAAGCTTAAAATTGAGACGTATGCCGCCAATCGCCATTTATAGGGAATCAGATATTCGAGGTGGAACTTTAGTGTATTTCGGTGCTTTTGTGGTGTGAAGAGATATCAAAAGAATTCATAATTTTGTACTGGGATAATACTAATAAAATATTCATGTTACGCCACTGCTAAACCCGGTAAGGAGACACGTGGTAAAGATTCTTTCACGAAAAACGGATATAACTTAATGACTGCAGTAAAAGTAGCTGTGGCCATCCCATTATTTATGAATGACCGTTTGTTATTATTATGTTCGGATTCTGACCGGATTGTAATAATTATAATTAAATATGGGCACATCAGGTAAGTTATGGCTCCCACCCTATTATTGCATTTTTAACCCCATAGAGCATATGTGGGACAAGTTAAATCACTGGTTAGGTCTGAAAATATTTCTCCGACTTTAAGTTCTAGTGTTGTAGAATTAATACGAAAATGCTTTAATGATATTCCCCCAGGTAGTTGGAAAAATTCAGTCCGTCACGTAATAACTGTAGAAAATTTGTATATTACTCTGGATCGTATAATTAATCCAATTATAATTAATTTTGATGAGGATAGCGATAGCAAAACAGAACTATATCTATAGAATGACATTATAAATGTAAATAAATATGACTAGTAATATTTTTAAAAAATGTTATTTCACTTGATTACATTAATATAATCATATCATTACTTGTTTTCCTTAGTCCGTCCCTTCATACTTCACTTGTTTATTGCCAAGCTCTTGTCGACACAATGGGACCTACCCAGGAAATCATTAAGTCGTATCTATTTTTCGTGAAACAATCTTTAACAAAATAGCTTCTGGTTTTACGGGTCCCCTCTCTTCCCTGATCTGTGGATCTTGATTTAGCTTTAAATTTTTTAATGGCTAAAACAAATGACACGCTTTTGACAGCCTCGGAACAAAAATCCAACTACAACAAACATAACATACCTACTGTTCCTTTGTGGTGTTGCCTTGTAGGTAACGTCAAATAACTGGGCAGAAGAAATTGTATAAGTTAACCAATATTTCGTGATTAAAAACAAATAAAATCAAAAATCTTACTTTAAAATTATAATGAAAACTACAAATAAAAGCACCGAGTACATTGAAAAATATAGGAAGTTAGCTCAAAAATACATAGACTTGGTAAGATTCTATGCTGGTTTACCTTATTTTGATACTATGTTATGCTATCTTAATCCTTATAATTTTGAGAATGGAAAGCTATAATATTTATCCCTTAGAAAAAGATTTCAATTTATTGAAAGGGAGACAAAAAAAATCGAGGATCAGATAAACTTAAATATTTCACCCTCCTTGGTAGACTGTGTTTATAGCTATTCATTTTGAATGAAATAGGTGCACCTCTTTGTTATAAAAACATATTTTTAGCATGCCTATGGTTCGGCATTATTTTGGGCAGACAAAGTCGTAGCTCTTACAGATCATCCACGAGATATTTACTGGCTGGCACAATGTATGTTTTTGCAAAAACAGTACCATAGAGCTGCTTTCCTACTACAATCTAAAAACCTTGATAAAGTGAGTATATATGCGGGCGGGCATGTTTAATAAAACTTCAAAAATTATTAAGAAACGAAAAATTTAATACTTATATAATTAGTAACTAGATTCTTAGTAGATTTAATCGTTATTTAGAATGTTATTGCTAAGAAAAGTTACAATAGGACATTATTTTCATAAAATTACCTCAGAAATACCCTTTTCATTTTTTTGCACATAGTAATCATCCGGTATAGGTAGGTTCTCCTATTTCAATAACTAGGATTCGAAACTACAAATTATTTTACTTCTAGACATATATTTTATGCACATATTTAACAATTAGATGTCATTATGAAGCAAATGAATATAATGAAGCTCTAAAAGTAATTAATAATAGTGACCTGAATTCCATATTGAGCAATGGTTCCTTTACCCCAAATATTTCGGAGATTGATGTAACATTATTTGACGATACGCCAAAAAATGTAAGTAGTTTAATTGAAAAATAGTATCTTGGACTCATTGAATTAGAATCAGACTGATCATTGTGTATTTTTTACACATTTTACAGGAAAGTAGTTTAAGTTTTAAATTCCTATAATGTTGGAAATCCACTTGTAATTTCTCCCTACCCGAGGTCTTCTAGCATTGACCAATACAGCTTTGAATAGAGGAGGTACAAGAAACGCAAGAAAATTTGTTTGTCCTAGCAATGAAATGCAATTCAGTAAAAATATTTCAGGACTGGTTTTAAGTGACAAATTATCAGTGTACACTTAAACTGTACACTGTACAAATCATTGATACATGGATATGTTCCTATATTTATGTTTTTAGCAAGCCTTGTCATCCTTTTTCTTACTCAAAGGCAGAGTTCTTGAAGGCATGGATAATCGAAGTTTAGCAGCTGAGTGTTACAAACAGGCTCTTCATTTTGACGTATACTGCTTCGAAGCATTTGACTTACTTATAAAATATCAAATGCTTAGTGCTGCAGAAGGTAAGATATAGTAAGAAATACAGTTAGCAATATAAACCGCCACTGAAACAATGCCCCTGATTTTGAGTTTTGGTTACTTTTAAAAAAAGGTACAAATATTTAACAAAGATCATTGGCACAGTACAAGTACAGTTATTATTGATTAGAAATCTTCACTTCTGCCACATTTTTATTGAATTAAAATGTCATTATTAGAGCTACGTTGTTGGTAAACTAGTACTTGCATTGTTTTAAAGAAGCACTTTGTTAAAATGGTACACCAAATAATATTAAGATTACTGCTTGGCCGACACAGATTTTTTTACCGATACTGATATTTTAGTTGCCGATACCGATATTATATCTGTGTCGTCAGCACATTTTTAAACGATCTGTATCATCTGTTCAATATATGTTGATATAAGTAAAAATTGTTAATAATTGCAACGTTGCAAAGCATCTTTAAGGCAAATACTGGTAGCGATGCGGACGTGGCGTGAACTAATTTCGGTAATTCCCCGACCGACCGGGGCCAAAATTGTTCGGATATTATTTGCCGATATGCCGATACGATACCGATCTTTGTTGCCGATCCCGATGTTTTCGTTACCGATACCGATGTTTTCGTTATCGATACGGATATAATTTCGATATCGACACAGACGTGACGTCAGCAAATTTCGATAATTCCCCGGCCGCCCGACCCCAAATACCAACGGTGATTACCCGTTTTAGTGCCGAGTTCTTTATTAGTGTTGGGAAAAACCAATGATTTTAATAATCGAGTGAATCGCTCGAGTGATTAAACACTTGAAATATTTATGACTAAGAGGAATGTGTTGAAAAACACCAGGGGGTTGGTTCTGTAAGTTTTAGATTTAAGTCTAGAGTTTTTATTAAGGAAAACAGTTGATTCTGATTTTTTTTTAAATTATATCCTTTAATTTTTTTAAGAATTTACAATCCATGTCGCGATGAATCCACTAAGGTATTTGGCATACTTTTTTATATGCACCTTCTCGTTTATGTGCCTCAAACGTCGCCAATCGGCACATTTCGGATGGCGCGCGAAGATCGGGTATCAAGTGAAAGGCAACGATTCGATTTTTCGCTTGAATTTATAACTAGAATAGTATTTCTTATCAAGCGAAAAACTGCTGGAATATATGAGCAGTTTTTTACCGCCAGAGATTTATTTGTTTAATTTTATTAATTAAATCTACGGGATACCCCATTGTATAAGTTTACAATTAATTACTTCTATCTAACAAAGTAAAAAGGTTTGTTCGGGTTTGTTCTAGTTAGTAACATTCGAACATTAGAATACATAACATTTGAAACAGATTTAATTAACGATCGCAACATAAACTACAAAAGAAAAAACAGATTTACAGAGTCTTGACATATGTTTAAATGCCCCCAGCGATATATTGAAAATATCTACAGTTCTGCTCATATCGTTAAGAGTACGAAGAGTTCTATTCAAAAGCATTTTTGATCCGTATTCAGTTCTATGATAATCCAAATGAAAAATGTTATGCTCTCTTAAAACTCGACTAGGAACATTCTGTCGAATTCTCGATAGCAAACCTTCACAGTCACACAAACCCCTTATTACTTTATACACAAAACATACATAGAAGTATACTCTCCTCTGTTCCAGCGTAATTAATTCGGTGCGTTGGAGAATGTTTTCTCTGTGGTAGTCGCGAAAATCTCTCGAACCGCTCTCAAGAACTTGTTTTGGACGCGTTCGATAATATTAACATACAGGGTGGCCAATTAGTGCGACAAAGCTCAATATCTCTTTTACCGCTAGGGATAGCGGAAAACTTTTTTCACGATAGTTATTAAGCGTTAAGAGGTGCAGCTTTTAAAATTATTTTCGACCATACAGGGTGCTCCAAAAGGGCGGTGTGATAAAAATTTCACATTTTTTAAATGGGACACTATGTATATTTTTACATATTTGAATTCACCGTAAAATTCTGTATATAGCACCGTAATTAATTGTACACATTTTTGCAACGTTGCCAAATAGATTGGAAAATTCCTAAAATTTGTGCAAAACAAAAACATGGTTCAATGAAATGTGTAATATTTCTTAACTTATAATAATCTGAAATAAAATATTTTTATGCCGGAAAGAGGAATGTTGACAGAAGTCCCCTATGATAACACATATCAATATTTTTATACAGGGTATTTTCTATGGATATGCCAACATTACGAACTTGAAACCTGAATTTCGTAAGTTTTTTAAATGAAACACCCTGTATATGATTACTTTATCTTGTAGATATTTTAATCCTCTCTAATTTTTATTAAGGTCTTTCTATGCCTATCTCTACCAATCGTGGTGGTATTTCAATTTTTATTTAAACTCTAGCAAAAAAAAGTGGATGTATTTTACCATTGTCCTTTTTCTAGTCACCTATGACAAAATAAGAACAAAATGTTGTAATTTAAAAAAAAATATT
The DNA here is from genome assembly GCA_963991005.1 of Barypeithes pellucidus. NCBI lineage: Eukaryota > Metazoa > Arthropoda > Insecta > Coleoptera > Curculionidae > Barypeithes > Barypeithes pellucidus. The sequence continues at coordinate 42,253,842 of OZ022559.1, forward strand.
TATTCATACGGGAGGATACGACACAAAAATATTTTAGCGCGTCAAGCTTGTGGACAATTTCTAAAGTAAATTATTACCTAATTATTTGTTCATATAGTGACCCCCACTAACTTGAACACATAATTCAATACTTTTTTCAAAAGAATGAGTCATGTTTCTACACATTTGGAACTGTTTTCAAAGTATTGCCTAATTATTTGTTCATAGTGACCCCATTAACTTTAACACATCTTCAATACGTTTTTCAAAAGAATGTTTCTAGACATTTGCCGAGTAATACTTTGAAAACAGTTGAAAATGTGTAGAGACATGACTCATTCTTTTAAAAAACGTATTGAATTATGTGTTCAAGGTATTGGGGGTTACTATATGAACAAATAATTAGGTAATAATTTACTTTAGAAATTGTCCACAAGCTTGAATCGCTAAAATATTTTTTATTGTCGTATCCTCCCGTATGAATAAATAATTTTTTTTTAAATTATAACATTTTGTTCTTATTTTGTCATAGGTGACTACAAAAAGGACAATGGTAAAATACAACCACTTTTTTTTGCTCGAGTTTAAATAAAAATTGAAATACCACCACGATTGGTAGAGATAGGCATAGAAAGACCTTAATAAAAATTATAGAGAATTAATATCTACAAGATAAAGTAATCATATACAGGGTGTTTCATTTAAAAACTTACGAAATTCAGGTTTCAAGTTCGTAATGTTGGCATATCCATAGAAAGTACCCTGTATAAAAATATTGATATGTGTTAACATAGGGGACTTCTGTCAACGTTCCTCTTTCCGACATAAAAATATTTTATTCCAAATTATTATAAGTTAAGAAATATTACACATTTCATTGAACCATGTTTTTGCACACATTTTAGGAATTTTCCAATCTATTTGGCAACGTTGCAAAAATGTGTACAAATAATTACGGCGCTATGTACAGAATTTTACGGTGAATACAAATATGTAAAAATATACATGGTGTCCCATTTAAAAAATATGAAATTTTTATCACACCGCTCTTTTGGAGCACCCTGTATGGTCGAAAATAATTTTAGAAGCTGCACCTCTTAACGCTTAATAACTTTCGTGAAAAAAGTTTTGCGCTATCCCTAGCGGTAAAAGAGATATTGAGCTTTGTCGCACTAATTGGCCACCCTGTATGTGCGATAGTAGGGAGACCATACAACACTTGCGTATTCAAGATTCGAGCGAACTAAACTTATATAAATAGTTTTTAGCGTCTCTAGTGACAAATCTTGACAATTTCTATGAACGAAACCCCACAGTTTTTTACCATTCTGATAAATTCTCACTATATGGTCATTGAAAGTTACACGCTCATCAAAATAAACACCTAAATCTTTTACTATGTTTTTGTATTCAAGTTTAATATTATCAATATGGTACAATGTTGGAATTCTGCTGCCGTGTTGATTGGTATCAATAATACCCCTGCAGGCCCAGCTAATTGGGTCATAAATAAGTCTATCTAAAATTTTTGCCATTGTATTTTGATTACAGACTCCTCTGTAGTTCTTAACATTTACGGGATCACCACTTTTAAAGATATGTATTAAGTAGCTTTTCTTCCATGCGTCAGGAAATACGCCCTGATCAATGGAAGCATCAAACAGGATATGCAAAGGTCTGGTAAGAGTAAAGATGCATTTTTTAAAGAATAATATAGGTAATTGGTCTGGACCTGCCTATGTCTTATTAGGAAGTTGAATAATCTTTTAAAAAATACTTGACAATGATACGTTACCCATGGAGATATCACCAGTCCTGCCAACTACAAAGTCTGGAACATTATAGTCAGTTTTATCATATACACTCGAGAAGTGTCTTGAAAACAATTCAACTATGTCCTGGCCGTTATCTGCCCTAGTATCCGCAAGGTATACAGACTTAGATATACTATTACTATTTCTCTTCTCATTTATAAACTTCCAAAACATTCTCGGATTTCTCTTAAATTTAATTCAACTCCTTCAAGTACCGCGCATGACATTCAGCAGATACATTTTTACATTCAGTTCTTAACCTAGAGAATACATTATAAGTTTCTGCAGTTCTGGATGTTAAGTAGTTTTTATGAGCACTCTGTTTCCTTATGACTAAGTCCTTAAGTTTAGGACTAAACCACTTTGGAATATTAAATGTTTTAATTATTTCCTTAGGAACAAATACATTAATACAGTGATAGATAATACTATAAAACAACTCTGTGGCCGCATTTATGCACCCAGACTCCCCAAGACAGTTCCAATCAATGTCTGCCAAAAAATCATTAATTGCCACATAGTCTGCATTCCTAAAATCGAAATAGAACTCTTCGTACTGCAAACCAACGAAAGGTGATATATTTATTGCAAAAGTGTATGCAATATGATGTGTAGAGTTATTTGTTAACAAATCTTTCGCTGGAAGGGTTTCACAATCACTAAAACTAGTAAAAAGCAGGTCTAAATATACATTTCTGTTGTTTGGGTGAGAAGTATTTTGATACATATTTTGAAAAGCAAAAGTATCTGCTACCGTCCTTGCTGGGGAGGCATCAGTGCATTGAACATTCACTCCATTAATACCATTAAACCATTGTACATCCGGTAGGTTATAATCACCAAAAACGATTAGTTTAGACAAAGGATACGTTTCTCGAATCTCATCAATTGCACCACAATGCGCTTCATAACCGTTCATGTGAGTGTTGGGGGGAAGATAAACTCTAAACTCACACTACCAAGCAGCATGGGCATCAAGCAAAGCTCGGATATCGAGTGAAAGGTAATAAGTAACAAGCGACGATTTTCGCTTGAATTTATAACTCAAGCAGTTTTTTTAATAATTGAGCGTTGTCGGTTATTTCAATAATCGAGTACATAGCTATTTCAGATAACAATCGTGTCGTGCAATATTTTAATTTTTTTTTCTAATACATTTTTTGCACAACAGTATACCTACATAATTTTTCTCAGAACTTTTTAGACTGGTTTTGTGAAAGAAAATGTTTCTTTTTTGTTAAGAATCTGTGTAAGCTTTTTAGGATTTGCTACATAAGGATGTAGAACTTGACCTTGTTATTTCGCATTATAAACATATTTTTTAAAACTTAAACCTTTGATCTTTATAGAAAAAGAGCTTCTGCATTCTATACCCATAACAGAGCAATGTACCACCGAAGAAGGAGAAATCATTAGGGCCCTTTACGAGTCGAAGCTAAAGAAATATCACACGCCCATAGTCAGAATAATTGGCAACGTCCCTGCGCTATCGCTGAACAACAGATTAATAAGCGCCCCGTCCCAGTATATAAAATCGTTGCCATCTACCCCAAACGTTCAAATCACCCCCACGTCAATAAGTACGCCCATGGTTACAAAAAACAACGACAAAAATTTGAAAAAGAACGAAGCTAAAGCACATATCGGTGACAAGATGCAGGTAGACTCGATAGAGAATGTGACTTTTTATAAACTGCAGGAGAGTTTGGATTTTCATGTATCGCAAGCCGAAATGTTTTATTACAACTGTGACTACCTGAAATGTATCAATTTGACTGATCAGATACTGAAAAAGGATCCTTATCACGACGGGTGTCTTCCGTTGCACGTTTCTTGTCTCGTGGAATTGAAGCAAAGTAACAGTAAGTAAAATTAATATGTTTATTAAAACCAGGAGACAATTTTTCTTGATAATTTTATTTTTCGACATAATAAAAATCGGCTGGCCTGTTTGAAATATACAGTGTGTGTGTATACACAGGGTGTTATGGAAATAACGTATTATATTTAAATGGGTGACTCCTTGGGTGTCCTAGAGAAGCGCTACATTTTTTTTTTTCAAATCGACCGTTTTAAAAGTATGGTCCAGCCCCATAAACCCACACCTCATCCGGCGTTTGTTCGGGTTTGTTCGTCATGTCACCCTGTAGTGGCATATCAGAAAACAGGTGTTACGTGAAATGTTTCCAAACTGTGTAAAAAATGTACAACTTTAGTTTCTTATAAAAATAAATATTTAGCTTACTTAGAAAGTAAATCCACGCTGACAGGAGTAAGAAATCCAGACATTTTCAGTTTTTTTTCTATGGGAAAAGCTTTATGCTCATCACGTGCCCTGATGATAGTGTGGAACTGCATAATAACTGTGTGGAAAATTTATATTATTTCCCAGACCACCACCTGATGATATACACCTGTAATGGACTAAAATAGCTCGTTGGGAATAAACATTATTATTATTATTATTATTATACCCACTAAACCCCATTCAGCCTATTCTTTCCAATCGCTCGGAACATAACCGGCATATCGTCGAGAGAAAAAAATACATAGTGAAACAGAACAAATTACACTAGACACACAGACACCCACGAGTTTCAAATTAATTTTTTTTGAAGATATACAACTATTATCAGATTACACGAAAGCACTAACGTATAATTATACTTTACAATAACACTATCGCACACATAGAACAACAGCACTTAATTATTTCGCAATAGAAATAATAAAAACGCTAATTTCTATGGGCCATTAACCCTTTACTAAAGATAAAATGAAACAATTATGTGGACATAGGAACTACCCTTTGAAATAAATTGTCGAGTCCAAGGTGCTTTCTTTCTCCGAAAACTGCTGGCGCGGTTGCCATTTCCGAGACTATAATTATACAGGAAAGTAATATAATAGAACGAAATTCCGCAATTTTTGAATATAATCGTATAAAACATCGAAAGTGGCAACGCTGTATTTTTACGGATGAGCTTAATATAATAAACCCGAACAGACAACGTCAAGACAAGAAACAGGCTCAAAGGTGTTATTTAGTTTCAACATTTTTAGATGTCAAATAAATGTGTGGAAAAATTATATTATTTCCCTGACCACCAGCTGATGAATTCTTATACAATAAGGGCGTATTTTTGTCTACACAGTAGCACTTTAAAATACTAATTTAGATTGAATGGTACTTAGATGTGTTCATGAGATCCGCGACAACTAATGTGAATTTATGTTTTTAAATAAGGCCGAAAAGGTAAATAAATTTGCATTTTTTTCTTCTAAAGGGTAAAGTGACATTTCAGTTGTTCAGATCCGACGGGTTTGTTCGTTGTCGTTCGAATTGAACAAGTGAGAACATACCTGACCATTATAAAGTCCGCGGCGGTTTGTTCGAGTCAGTTCAAGATTATAAAAGAGATTGTTTTCCAGTGAACTGGACTGAACGTAAAAGTTTATAATAATGTACCCTGAAAAATAAACAACTTGTAATCTGGCAAACGGTTAGACTTTCTAAAGAGTTTACCCTGAAGATATGACAACACTGTTCAAGATTCATTGACGTTTTTCGCCATATTATGTTGCTTTGTTTACCTTCCTGACAGGGGCAGCACGTGGTCATTTTTGGTTTGACATAAGGTCATGTACAGGGCATATTAAATTAGAGCGCCATTTTTGGATATTTTTCTTTAATTTGTTTTCATCTCAGGAATTGCCGATTTAAATATAATACGTCATTTCCATAACACCCTGTATATATCCAACGAGGTATGTCCGAGATAGACCGAAATCCGGGTAAACCAGGCGTTCGTCTCCGAATATAAGATTTTTACAATGATCCGTTTTTCTTAAACCTTCGATGTTCAAAGGTAGTTTATACCATGTTTCAATTCAACACATGTTTCGAATTAATTTCGATTTTTAGAGCTCTTCTCGTTGGCCCATACACTGGTTGATCTCTATCCAAATTTGGCTATATCATGGTTTGCAGTTGGTTGTTACTATTATATAATTGGTAAGCATATATTTTACATAATATATAATTATATAGTTATTATCAGCTAACTTTTTAACGATGACATTTGAGATATGTCATTTTTAGTAATATTCTGTTTACACAACCTTCACATTTTTTGGCGACTGGCCGTCATACATATGAAAACCCAATTATTTTAGAATAACCATAAACAAATTTAGGTGCATGATATTTTCCACCAATCAGTACGATTTTTTTTTAGTTTCAATTACAGGTACACAAAGTCGATCAATACTATCAAAATGTCTAATAAACAAAAAATAATGAAAAAATCCTTCCTGAAAACGCACTGAAAACCAAACTTTGATCTCACCATATCTCCAACGTGTCCACGATAAGGAGGGCCAGTACATGGATCTCGGAAACCGTAAGAGATACGCAGTCGGTTAAATGGAGGTAAAGTTGCGCATTTACGTGCCTAATAATATGCAGGTTAGAAAGTTTTAAAATTCCTAGTAGTTCCGGAGATATTCGTAAAAACCCGAAATTCTGAAAAATCGTTTTATTGTTTTCCTGGATTTTTTTGAGATCGAATTCTAAAGTAAATTGCACTTTTACATTGCCACTTTTTCCGCTCTATCTAACAGCGTTAATTGTTTTGTAATCCGACTTAGAAGGGCCATTATCAACTTTATTTTTTTAAATACGGTCCTGTTTTTCTGATATTGGAATTTGAGAGCATTCTTCCGAATGCCACGATGTATGACACATTGTGGTTTAATGACGTTTCGAGGGTTTTTAGAACAACATTAGGAAATTTTGGGATACGGTCCTGTATTTCTATTAATTTTATAAATAATATCTCATAAGTAAGCTCTAAACTTTTTACTTATGTTGGACTAGTTCCATAAATAGCAAATAATTTAATAATAAACCACAAATAAGTGATCAAAATACAGAGACATTATTTCAAACTTATGTTGATTCGGGATTTAAAAGAAAAGTAGGCGTTTGAAACAAAAAAATGAAGATGGTGACGCGTCATTTGCTTCACTTGACATTCCCATTGTAATCTTTTGAGAGCGTTTTAAGAGGTTTTCTATTTTCCAAAAATACGTTTAATTTTACAAATGCTGAAATGTTTGATATTCTATCGCATGTTTTATTTCATCTCAAAAAAACTGTTATGTGGCAGTTAGAAGATGTTATTTGTGCTTAGAGAATAACGGAAATCATTTTGAACACCTGATTATGTAGTTCCTTACTTTTTTCATTGTTCGTTTTATTACTGTTTTGGAATGATTTTTGTTCACTTATTTGTGGTTTATTATTAAACTATTTGTTATTTATGGAACTAGTCCAACATAAGTAAAAAATTTAGATATTATTTATAAAATTAGTAGAAATACAGGACCGTATCTCAAAATTTCCTGATGTTGTTCCAAAGAACCTCGAAACGTCATTAAACCACAATGGTATTTAAAAAAAGAAAGTTGATAATGGCCCTTCGAAGACGACTCGTCGGATTACAAATCAATTAACGCTGTTAGATAGAGCGGAAATGTGGCAATGTAAAAGTGCAATTTACTTTAGAATTCGATCTCAAAAAAACCCAGGAAAACTATAAAACGATTTTTCAGAATTTCGTTTTTTTCCGGATATCTGCGGAACTACTCGGAATTTTGAAACTTTCTAAACGGCATATTATTAGGCACGTAAATGCGCAACTTTACCTCAATTTAACCGACTTCGTATCTCTTACGGTTTCCGAGATCCCTGTACTGACCCTCCTTCTCTTGGACACGTTGTGTACTATCAAAATGTCTAATAAACAGAAAATAATGAAAAAAAATCCTTCCTGAAAACGCTGATACTTACTATAATAATACAGTACGTGTCACCATTAACGTTGTATCCATATGGAAAAGAGATTGTTCAATTTAGGCAAAATTTCACCTCATCATAAGTTTTTGCTTCAATAGAGATCAAAAGTGATGTAATTAAATGGCTTTTGTTAACTGTCAAATTTTATATTTTCTCCACAAAATGTCGAAAAATGGCATTTATCGATGGAATTTAAAAAACAATTATTTGGAAAAATTGTCTGAATTGTAATTTTATGTCCACATACCAAATTTGAATCACTTATAATCTTTGTTTTCTATCTATTTTTAACCAATATCTATTTTCATTGAAATCGGAAGTCGCACCTACCACCGTAATTAAAAGAACGGCGCTATTATTCTAATATTTCCATTTTTTTAACATATTTATTATTTAAAAAACAAGACTCTACTCTTCTTTGGTTAAATCTTTAAAGTTATGAGGAATTTGCTACACTACATTTTTAAATTGAAATTTAATTCTAAAGAAAATGAACATTTTGGTGCAAAGAATGAATTTAGACCATGAGTATCGTATAAATAAATAGATTTATGGTGGCTAGGGTCGATTTCCATTTTCAATGATAATAGATATCGGCCAAAAATAAATAGGAACCAAAAATTATCATAAGTGATTCAAATTCGGTATGTGGGCATAAATTTACGATGTAAATAACTTTTTCAAATTAACTTTTTTTTAAATTCGATCAATTAATGCCATTTTTCGACATTTTGTGGAGAAAATGCCAAATTTGACAGTTAACAAAAGCCGCGTGGTCCCGTTTGTCATATCATTTTTGGTCTTTATTGAAGTAGAAATTTATGGTAAATTCAAATTTTACCTAAATTTAAAAATACAGTTCTTTTCCAACTTTAATGGTGACACCGTATAATTTGAAGAATAAATTCAAGCTCGGTGGATTTCAGTGGTATAAGTAATTGAGTAAATAAATTCATTCTAGTAAAATAATCATCTATTTAATTTTTTTAAATTTTTTAGGTAAAAGTGACTATGCGCGAAGGTATTTAGCCAAAGCGACTTGTTTGGATCGACTTTTTGGACCAGCTTGGCTGGCCTATGGGCATTCCTTCGCGATCGAAAATGAACACGATCAAGCGATGGCAGCCTATTTTAAGGCGTCGCAGCTTATGAAAGGGTAAATAGTTGTTTTTTTTTATAAAACTTTGTTTGTTTGCAGTTAAAATGCTCTGTTTTCAGAAATAGTATATTACGTTTCCGGAAAGTAGTGTTTTTGATAAAACAACAAGATTTCAGGGCGAGCCGTAGGCGAGTGCTTTAAGTACACGAGGCCAAAGAAAAAGTTTCACGAACTTTCACTGCTATTTTCCATTATTTAACACAAAATTTACTAACATTTTTAATATTTTAAATTTACTTACAAGGTGTTCAAAAAGTACAACTAAATAATTACAAGTTTTGTAATAACTTGTTTAGTTTAAATATAACACTCTTAAGTTCTTCGAAAGAGTGTGTAATAGGCTTACCACTCGAGTTGTGTAGACAGGGTGTTACTTAATGACGTGCTAATATTTCAGGGTGTGATTCCTTAGGTCATTTTATAAAGAAAAGTTCATATGAACATATGTCCCCAACGGCTTAAATTTTTTGCCAGAGGGTGTTGAATTTTTATTTTTTTAATGGTTATTTTTTAATATCTCCGAAAATACTTTAGATATTATTTTCAATTTTGGTATGTGTTAATAGGATATAGAACCACAAATTTTAGTTAGAAAAGTTATTCAATTGTTCCACCAGTGGCGTCCCTGCAAACATGTCCTCTGATATTTTTTTACAAAAAAGATGGTACGCCACTAACATTTTTCCATGTGGATATTTTTCTGATTAGCCTGATCGATTCTACATAAAAACGGTCTCTTGAGTTTTTCTCGTCAGACACAACGTTCTTGATTGAAACCACTAAATTCATAAACATTATTATTAACATTGATGAAATAATAAATGATAAATTTTGTTTTATAAAAATTGTTGGAGTGGGCAATCGATGCGAAGACGGGCGGAAGTATGCCTTTTAAGTGAAGGCGGCCATTTCCAACAACAATTTTTATAAAACGAAATTTATCTTTAATTATTTTATCAATGTTAATAATAATGAGTTTCAATATGAATTTAGTGATTTTAATCAAGAACGGTGCATCTGACGAGAAAAACTCAAGAGGCCGTTTTCATGTAGAATTATCCCGGCTAATCAGAAAATATATCCACATGGTGGCGTACCATCTTTTTTGTAAAAAATATCAGAGGATGTTTGCAGGGACGCCACTGGTGGAACAATTGAATAACTTTTCTAACTAAAATTTGTGGTTCTATATCCTATTAACACATACCAAAATTGAAAATAATATCTAAAGTACTTTCGAAGATATTAAAAAATAACCATTTAAAAAAATAAAAATTCAACACTCTGTAGCAAAAAATTTAAGCCGGTGCGAACATGTGTTCATATGAACTTTTCTTTATAAAAAGGACTAAGGAATAACACCCTGAAATATTAGCACGTCATTAAGGAACACCCTGTATACGTCTTCTACGACTTGATATTTATTTTTAAGTTAAATTATCGAAATGCCAATAAAACATTTTTTGAGTAGGTATTAACATTACAGTGTGTGTTATTGTTTAGGAGTAGAAAAAAATAATTATAATACCTAAAAAAAGAAACAGTCATCTTGAAGAAGAATATCAGCAGCTTATGATACCGAACAGTTGTCACAAAAAGTTGATTCGCGCATGACCGAATTTTTTTTCTATTTGTTGAAAATAAATATTTCTACTTTTCAGATGTCACTTACCTCTTCTCTACATCGGCCTTGAATGTGGTTTAACAAATAATGTAAGACTGGCCGAGAAGTTCTTTCAACAAGCACAAAATGTCGCACCGGAGGATCCTTTCATTATGCACGAGAAAGGAGTTATATGTTTCCAAAATCAAGAGTAAGTGTTTTTGGAGAATTTATACTTTGAGAAAGTTTCTTCTAGAAAATTTGCATGGATCATTGTTCAAACTAGGTCTAATTAGAAAATGGGTTAATTTAATCATGGCGGACAGCCGGTACCTATAACCTACATACAGGGTGTTATGGAAATGACGTATTATATTTAAATGGGTGACTCCTGGGGTGTCCTAGAGACGCGCTTCATATATTTTTTTTAAAATCGAACGTTTAAAAAGTGGGGTAATTCACCCATAAACCCACAGGTTATACCCACTAAACCCATTCAGCCTCTTATTTCCAATCTCGGAGCATAACCGGCATATCGTCGAGAGAAAAAAATACATAGTGAAACAGAACAAATTACACTAAATCGCTTAAAGAAACACACATTAGTTTTTTTGAAGATATGCACCTATTATCAGATTACACAAAAGCACTAAACACTAACGCATAATTACACTATCGTACACATAGAACAACAGCACACACAGAAGATAGGATACAAATTATTTCGCAATAGAAAGTCGGAAATAATAAAAACGCTAATTTCTAATGGGCCTAAAACAATTTTTAGTCATTAATGAAGAATGATGAAATAATTATGTTGACAACAACAGGACCTCCCCTTCAGTCTTAACATAGACGAGTCCAACCAAGGGTCGAGTGCTTCGTATATATTCAGCAAAATAGCGCGGTTGCCGTTTCCGAGACAATAATTATACAGGAAAGTAATATTACAGAAGGAAATTCTGCAATTTATGAATATAATCTTATAAAACATCGAAAGTGGCAACGCTGTATTTTTAGATATTTCCAAATAACGCAATATCGATCGACCGAATAAACCTGAAACAGACTGAAACGTGTAGTTACTAGAAATTTTTAGATGTTAAATATCAATGTATGAAAAAATTATATTATTTCGCAGACCAGCGGATGAAACTTTATACAATAAGGGCGTATTTTTGTCTACACAGTAGCACTTTAAAAAAATAAGTCAGATTGAATGGTACTTAGATGTGTTCATGAGATGCATACAAATTTACGCGAAAACTAATGTGAATTTGTGCTTTTGGTTTTGTGTTTTGTGAGGTTATTGTGCCGGTTTTTGTTTGGATTACCTACTGGGTCTTTTTTTATAAATTAAGTTGGTTTTAAATAACGCCGAAAAGGTAAACAGTTGTTTTTCTAAAGGGTAAAGTGGCATTTAAGTTGTTCAGTTCCGACTGGTGTCGTTCGAATTGAACAAATGAGAACATACCTGACAATTTATAAATGTCGCGGCGGTTGGTTCGAGTCAGTTCAAGTTTATAAATCACAGATTGTTTCCCAGCGAACTGAACTGAACGTAAAAGTTTATAATAATGTGCCCTGAAAAATAAACAACTTCCAATCTGTCAAACGGTTATTGACTTTCTAAAGAGTGACAACACTGCTCAAAATTCACTGACGTTTTCCGCCATATGTTGATTTATTTATCTTTCTCCCAGTGTCACCACGTGCTTAATTTTGGGTTGACGTCAGGTCATGTACAGGGCATATTAAATTAAAGCGCCATTTTTGGATATTTTTCTTCAATTTGTTTTCATCTCAGGAATTGCCGGTTTAAATATAATACGTCGTTTCCATAACACCCTGTATATATGTGGTATAACCGAAAGTGATAGATAAATGCACATATAAAAAAAAACGTATACCAGCATTTAAAAAAATTTTCTACACATTAATGTTTGATATCTACTTGTAGTTTTCCCAGGGTTGTAACAGATGCTCGTCGTGAAACATATTGTATAAATTATTGATTTTTATACGTCTCAAACCATAAAAACATACAAAATTTAACCAAACGGGATTTTCAGATACGACACAGCCGAAGGACACTTCAGGGATGCATTAGACAAAATAAAGAGGATAAAAAGGGGCCCCATCCCGCCAACGTGGGCTGCCCTTCTAAATAACTTGGGTCACACCTGTAGAAAACTTAAGAAATATGAAGAGGCATTGGATTTTCACAATAAGGTAATCGTCGTGATTTAATTAGTCGCTAAAACATAGGCACAACTTGCTCTTTTTATACAGGATGTTTCAAAAAAAGATGTGCCATCGCTCGTGTTTGAAAGATACAGGCCAGGGTGTTAAATATTTAATTTTTTTCTGTGTTTTCGTGATATTTCCGAATCGCCTTTCCTAAAATATAAAATATCACATATTTTAGCAATAAAGAGCTTATTAGGGGCGTTAATACTTCTTACCAAAAACTAGGCACGCTACTGACTTTTTCATACTTTGACAACCAAATTTAAATGACTAAAAAAACCAACCAAATACATTGTAGAAGAACTGACGAATTATTTTCAATCAAAAACAGGGTGACCAGCTTAATTAATGGTTAGTCAAGTAGTGAGAAATGTAAATTCATAGGGTAGTTGTTACTGAGGTAATTAAATGATTCTTTGTTTCTTTGATTTTTGTATATTTTAGTTCTTACTGAATGTTTTGTTTGAATAACAAATAAAAATGTGTGAGTGTTGACAGTTTAAAAATATTACAACAATTGTTGCCTTCGTTGTACAGAAGACAATGACAGTGTATTGATAGTTATAAAAATAAATTAACACACCATTCACAGTTAAATAATGTGTGTTACTACGACATACATAATATACAAAAAGGTTGCATTACAGGTTTAAACGTGAGTGTCTTAATTTTACTAATATAAAAACATATTCTTCTTAGACTGATATAATTAACAAGTAAATGATAGTTGACTGTAGATACACAATACAACTGTATTATCACCTTTTGAGAATGTCCTGCTTGGCAAATAAATATTGTTTACAGTTTACCTTTATTCTTGTAGTGTCGTTTACAAAAAGGATATAATATAGTGAGTTATCTTGCTCAATTGTTGCTGGTATCAACTCTGTTTAAATGTTCAGCAAAGTTAGTTTCCTCCTGATTATTTTTACTTCCATCGGGTCAATACATAGTTTTAACACACTTCGGGATCCTGGTTTGTTACTATTTTTATTGAATACATACGGCGGGATGCCTCATCTACTGAACAAAAACTATCGAGGGTTTAGTTTGTTATTAACCTGCTACGAGTATCCTTCAAAACACAGTGATAAAGGGTAAAATTCCCAAATTAATCGTGTCGGCTATCCGTTGTTGAGGTCACACTATCGTGTGATAGGGATAATATTTCTAGCCGTGTTGATGACAGCGATGACGTCACAGTCAAAGAGCTGTCGAGCCCAAGTTATCTCTACAACTGATGTACGAAGACTTTGTTCGAAGCGGGAAAGTAATTTGACTATTTGACAAGAGATTCGATAGCGGTCGGTAAGTGAAGGGGGGCGGTTCAACTGGTCCGAGAGCTGTCGTCAATGATCGGTGAGTGAAGAGAATAAGCGCGAATTTGGGGAATAACACTGTTAGGTTATTTTTAGAATACTGAGAATTGAAAACACGAGCGTGCTGACAGATTCGTCGGTATACGGTGGAAGTATGTGTTTTAAGGAGAGAGAATGAGGTTTGATAGTGGAAGATTACAGTCTGTTTGCGAGTTGAAATACGTGCGTATTTACAAAGAACAATGCGGTTTAGATGCAACTATTTTGTATGAAGGGAGAATATGGTATTGATTTGTACCAGGGAAGTTTAGAGATTAAATATTATTTTAATCGGATATAAAGACAGGATTGTTGGAACTAGTTTCCCAACATACATTTTTATTGCTAAAATATGTGCTATATATTTTAAGCTTGATATTTATATAGCTGACGATTCCAAATTAGCAACCAGATCCAATTTGCAACAAAGCAAATAAAAAATATGCGGCTTCTTGGCAGGTTAGGGAGAAACGAGCGTCATCGGCTGATCAATATTTATTTTCGTGAAGTTTTAGCCTTTAATAATAAAGTTTTTTAATTAATTTATTGACATGATATAAATAACTAAAGGTAAGGTATCTAACCGTTCCAATTTCGTCTAACGCGCGCAGTGACGTCACGAGGCGAGTGATTTTTAAATTTCTTATGGAGATTTATACGGTGTTTGGCTTTTTAACGGTGTTTTAAAGGTATTAAATGGCTTTACGCATTTAATGGTATGTGAAATGAAAGAATAATATATGAAAAGTATTTACGTATATTAATTTCATAGAAATATAACACACATTATAGGTTAAATAAGAAAAATTCCGACGCTAGCGGCAGCTTCTCGGACCCCTGCTCGTTGCCACCAGCGTTGTCAGTCTTTTACAATTGTAATATATCCATTACTATTTTAACGAATTTTTAGATGTTCATGTTCATTCTTGTTGTGGGGCTCCCCTTATAAAATGTATGTTCAATCTGGAGGTGACCCCCCATATCATAGGAAAGTAACGACCTTTTTTTTTGGTACTCTTCTTACTCTGACACCGTTTTTTATTATTCTATTAGGTTTCGAACCGTCAACTTATTACTTTTGATCAAAGATTTCTGGCAAGACTGGTCGCCATGTAGTGACGTTTTCCATAGTTTTCCATGGAAATTTTGATAGTTCAATAGCATTTTTTCTTAATTAGTCGTGTGTGTTTATTAAAATAAATATCTGAATTTTCATAAAATGAGGTGCACTGTGTTCGGTAGTGATATGGATAACCAGGCAAAGAAATCCTAACGTTAAAAACAGAAAACTAGAATGAATGAATTATATTTTTTATTTAACTACTGAACTTTAACTCTTCATAATTTGATTCCACTGAGAGATGGACTATTTAAAAAAAAATAGTTTAATTTGTTTATAACTACTTACGTCGTATTTTAGCTGTAATCTTTGTTGTATGTTCATGAAATAAATATACCTAAATACCATGATATTATTCTTTCATTTCACATACTATTAAATGCGTAAAACCTTTTAATACCTTTAAAAGAGAGTTAAAACGATGACAGCAATATAAATCTCCATAAGAGATTTAAAAATCACTCGCCTGGTGACGTCACAAACCACTCCTCCATCGGCGTGGAATCTTACCTGTTAGATATCATGATTTATTGATATTTAGATTGTCTGATATGTCGCTTGGGGTACCAAGCAAGTTTCAGGAATAGTGGTGACAAAAATTTGAAAATTATTATTATTATATTTTTTAACGCAATTTTCTCATACCGTTTCTCAATTCTTTAACTTACGACACCAGTACCTACTTGGTAACCTGTGATTGAACGCAGCTCTTAACAGCGTTAAATAAAGTTGCGTTTATGTTGTCAACGTAGCTGATTTCAAATAAATATTTTGAAATATTTTTCTTAGTTATTTCAATTTCTCTAACAAATTAACTATCAAAATGTTAGAGCGCCTGATCATGAAATATAGAATTTATTTTCAAATATAGGTACCTTCAAAGAGAATCAAAAAACAAAAAGAACGAAATTGTATATCTTCGGAAACATTAGGAATTTTCGTAAGTTAACAGCAAGACGTTGCAGAACTCACTAAATGGGCAACATTTGTCTAATTTGATCATTCCTGTATATCCCATTGTGAACGAGATCATAGAGTGCATTCTTATCCGCGACACCCTGTATATCCTATCATTTATGACAGCTAGTTTCTGGACAACCTGTATAAACACTTACAGGCTCTCCTGTTGCATCCCCAATCGGCCAGCACATTTTCAGCAATCGCTTACGTCCACGTACTAATGGAAAACTACGACGAGGCAGTTGACTGGTTTCACAAAGCATTAAGCTTGAAGAGAGACGACACATTCAGTACGACGATGCTGAACTACGTTATAGAGCAGTGGGCCGAGGACAAATCACCTTATGCAGGTAGGTAATGATTATTCCAGCAGGAGGGCACTTTTTCCTGCAAAATTAATTAATTAATTAATTCTCTTTATCAAGCTACAAGTGGGAATATCGTATGATTATTTTATTTTCGAAATTACTCTGGCTTACCTAAGTGTTAAACTAGTAGGCTTCCCTTTATAATATTTGGTTAAATATCGTTTGGTTATACGGGGTGTGTCAGTAAGGTGTCTGGCTTCGATAGCGCCTAAACTATTCAAAGTAGACAAAAAGATCAATACAAAAGTTAAAGGGTTTACTAAGATGCATAACCCAAAAATATTTTACAATCTGCAGGATGTCCCTAAAAAGTGGGATTGAATAAAAATTATTTTCTTTAAATAGGACTCCTCGTATATTTTTCCAGAATTTTATTTAATAGACCAAGAGCTTTATAGTCCTATTTAAT
This sequence comes from Barypeithes pellucidus, assembly GCA_963991005.1. NCBI lineage: Eukaryota > Metazoa > Arthropoda > Insecta > Coleoptera > Curculionidae > Barypeithes > Barypeithes pellucidus. The sequence continues at coordinate 42,270,722 of OZ022559.1, forward strand.
TTTTTGAATTGAAATGCGGCGTTGTCGAGTAATTAATTTTTTTCTAAAATTCTAGTCATTTTTAACGGTAAAATATGCTTTAATTTAATTTTTTTTAAATAGGGCGCCCTATATATTTTTAGACCAATGCATATATCTTCCGAATACCTTTCTTTTTGTTAAATATGTCCTATACCGAAATCTCTGAAGTATTTTAAGATTGGTCTAAACTCTGCAGAAAACTGTAAAAATGAGAAGTAGTAGTATAATTCAGGGTTGCAAAGGAATATGTATTTTTTAATTTTAAACAAAACAAATGTTTTTTTTTTAATTTTAAACGGTTTTTTGCATTTAAAGTTCATGTTTTAAGCAAATAAAACCTTATAATAAATATTTCTAAAAGATAGAGGATATCCACTTATGTAAGCTACCAAACTTTCAAAGTTGAGTAAATTCCTCATATAGGCCATCCACCATCAATCACCCTCCTTTATATTGCTGTTTGATTGGAAGACTCAATCCGACATGTAAGAGACTGTGTAGTTGTTTGTATATCAACAGAACTGTCATTACTGTCATCTGGTGCATTTTTCCACCGAAAGAGTCGAGCACTCACAGTTGAATTCGCCTAGTTCAGGGATGGCGAAACTTTATTGATCTACGTTCCATTTTTTCGAAAAAGAAGAAAGTAATAAGGCCGTAACGTGCCGGCAAAAAATCTCGACTGGAGGGAAAAAAATTACACTAATCACTACCAATTAAAACTACTTATTATCAACCAGAAATATACAGGGTGTCCGGGAAAATGTGGGAAATCTCCCGGATATGAAAAAAAAACAAGTTAAAATCGTACTACAAGTTCATATAAACTTTTTTCGTCTGGGCCTCCTCTTCGGAGATATGGACTCCCAAAGAGCTCCAATTAAATAAAGTTTTTACACATAATTATTGGACCATCTGGTATATTTAATTTTTTTTTAATATGATGTATACCAGGTAAAACCCTTCAAATTACTGTATCCAAGAAAGTGTTGTGAATTACTGACCCCCTATGATAAGAACTTTGAACAACATGTGACTACAAATTAAGTACTCTACATTCACCTCGCTAATCCTCACCGTTTTCGAGAAAACATTGTTTTAATTACATCATGTATTTAGCGTATCTCGGTAAGATATACATCTTTGTTCCTATCAAATGTTGTAACCCGTGAGACGTTAGGGGTGTAAATAAAATGATATTTTCTCGAAAACGGTTAGGATTAGCGACATGAATGAAGAGTCCTTAAATTTTAGTCAATAGTTAAAGGTATGTAAAAACCAAAGTTCTTATCATACAGGGCGTTAAAAATAGGTGCCATGAGTGTCACAGCTGGTTGTTCAATAATTATATATAAAAAACTTGATTCCATTGTAGCTCTTTGGGAGCTCATATCTCCGAAGAGGAGGAAAAAAAAGTTTATATGCACTCTTGTCACTTATTTTCTTCATATCCGGGAGGTTTCCTACATTTTCCCGGACACCCTGTATGCAACGTGTCCAAGGAAGTTCTACACAAATAGGAAACTTTTTTTATTATGCGTTTTATGAAAAAAGTATCTCTTCCTAGATTTACGAAGAAAAAAATATACAGGGTGTGATGGAAATGACGTATTATATTTAAACCGGCAATTCCTGAGATGAAAACAAATTGAAGAAAAATATCCAAAAATGGTGCTTTAATTTAATATGCCCTGTACATGACCTTATGTCAAACCAAAAATTACCACGTGGTACCCCTGTTCGGAAGGTAAACACAGCAACATATGGCAGTGAATCTTGAACAGTGTTGTCATATCTTCAGGGTAAACTCTTTAGAAAGTCAATAACCGTTTGACAGATTTCAAGTTGTTTATTTTTCAAGGTGCATTATTATAAACTTTTACGTTCAGTTCGCTGGAAAACAATCTCTGATTTATAAACTTGAACTGACTCGAACGAACCGCCGCGGAGTTTATAAATGGTCAGGTATGTTCTCATTTGTTCAATTCGAACGACACCCGTCAGATCTGGACAACTTAAAAGTTTATAAATGTCACTTACTTACTTATTTACTTACGGGCTAATATTTAAAAATACAGCTTTGCCACTTTCGATGTTTTATAAGCGACTATCATAAATTGCCGAATTTCCTTCTATAATATTACTTTCCTGTATAATTATAGTCTCGGAAATGGCAACCGCGCTGGCTCTAGTAGCGGAGCGTTCTCGGAAAGAAAGTTCGACGACTAGTCCGAAGATGGACTAGACCATTATTTCAAAGGGTAGTTCCTGTCAATTGTTAACATAATTGTTTCATTTTATCTTTAATGGCCCATAGAAATTAAATGATTAAGTGCTCTTGTTCTATGTGTGTTATTGTAAAGTGTAATTATGCGTTAGTGTTGGGGTTTAGTGATAAGCTTATTATGCACTCCCACACTATCATCAGGACACGTGATGAGCATAAAGTTTTTCCCATAGAAAAAATAACTGAAAGTGTCAGTGCCCTGGATTCCTTAATCGCGTCTTGGATTTACTTTCTAAGTAAGCTAAATATTTGTTTTTATAAGAAACTAAAGTTTTACACTTTTAAACATTTTGGCAACATTGTGCCCGAACATGTGTTGATTACCCAGCTGAGCAATGTAATATGTTCAAATATGAATGTGCCGAGGAGTTGTGTGTGGGTTTAGGGGTGAATTACCCCACTTCGTTCGATTAGAAAAAATATGTAGCGCTTCTCTAGGACACCCCAGGAGTCACCCATTTAAATATAATACGTCATTTCCATAACACCCTGTATACAGGGTACAAGTACAATAATCTAGGCAAGGTCTAAGGGAGAACTACCCCTATTTTTAATTGTTAAGCAAAACGACAAATAAAAAAGTTGTTTCAAATCTTGTTGGGAGTACAAATACAAAATTTGAATTAAATATTATTATTATTTTTAAAAACACCTTTACGGCTTGCTCAATCACACTCTGTATCACAAAAACATCTTTATTAAGAGTATCCATCAGTGGACCGCGTGGTCCGATTTGGGATTTCGCCGCGGAACAGCATAAGTCATTGTTATTGAACAATGAGACAACATCGCCATTCCAAGACACGACGAGTCAGCGCTGTGGCCAGCTGAATCGAAGGAGTAGGAGACGTTTTTCTTATTTTACTGCCTTTGATCATCCGAAGCGTTGCCAAATCACTTTAGATAGTTGCGATTTTAGATATTTTTCCTGAAGACCTCTTTCTGACATTCTTTTGCATTAAAACTAAGCTATGAAATTAATTGAGATTATTGATCGCGCATGCAAAAATAACTGTATAACCATATTTTTTCAATTTGAACGTTATTTACCGTTTGTGGAAAAAATAAAAAAAAATTTTGAAAAATTCAATTTTATATAGTCATGTAGTACCACATTTCGAGGCTAAATTCAAAATTTGAACAAAATCTATCCAATAGTTTTTTTGTAATTTGTCCCACCTTGTTACCTTGACCTGGAGGTCACTGATAAATGCTCTTAACAAGGTGTTACTCTTGCACGAATGTGATAAATTGTCCGTAGCAGTAAAAATGGTTGACGGCGGCAGAAAACTTTTTACATTTTACATAGAATGGGGTAAAGTAATAATTAGCATTTCGGAACCCCCTGTATGTCATAGGTAATGTATGTCACTCTAATGTTTAAACAAAATGTGTATAGACCATGATGGGTTGAGAAATTGTGACTGATTAAGTCGCGAAGGTATTTTTAAATATAATAATATTTAATTCAAATTTCGTATTTGTACTCTAACAAGATTCGAAATGACTTTTTTATTTGTCGTTGCGTTCAATTTGAAAATTGCGGTTCTTGTTGTTTACAACCTAGTTGTTTATCCATCAAATACTATGAACTAAAGCCGTGTCCTCCTCGCTTTAAGATCCTTGAGGTACTCGAATAAATTGTCTGGAATGGGAACACGGACAACAGTACAAGCGCTACGAATAACGCGAGTGTTTTTCACAAAAGGTTTATTGTTTGGTTCGTTTGTGCGCGCTCGATTAATTCGGTGGAAAATGCAGAAGTGAGTACGAACACTTGACATACCCATTAGTAAATGTTTCTTTCCGGGTTTTTAGATTGTCCTGAAGATATTCCCAAGTTTGAACCGAAATCGAGAAATGTGTCGATGGAAAACAACGTGTCGTCTAACGCTTCATATATTTCATTAGCGCATGAAACGCCGAACGACTCCTCCGAAATGAGTATTGATATGTAGAATTATTTATTTCACTTCTTCCTGGTGCAGGAATGAAATGTGGCGGTTTTGAAAGCGCTGTTTGGTGCCAGCCAATGATAATGATCTTTTTTTGATATTTTGACGTATTTATGACTGTTTGTCCGTACCTGAGAGGACACCAAAATTTGACGCCAATGATGATTCGCTATCCTAATCGTATTTGGTAAACACATTATCTCAGGATGCGACTGTCGGGGGGTCAAATTTCAAGAATTCACCCCTTGATGGGAACTACCAAAATAGACGTTAATTTAAAGTAAAATAAGGACGTGAAATTGGTCACGTCATTCGACGACAAGTAATTTTGACGTGATATTTACGTCATTCTACTGGCCATCACAAGTCATTAGATGACCATTTGTTGACGTAATTTTCACGTGCCTCTGCTAGCTGGGAGGGTACAATAGTGCCGAAACGGAGCCCATCAACGTTTTGGGTGAAACGAAATCACTACACCCACTAATTATGTCATCAAAGGTTGTCGTTTGTTTGGGTTTGTGCGAGCAAATATGATACTAGTTCTCGAACCGCCCATGCACTGATGTTATCTTTTGACGGCTATCGAACTTGTTTGTTGTTGAATTGTGAATGTAAATATCAAAATTTTAGACACTTGTAACAATCAAATAGGAAATGGAATAATTGAAGCTAAGGAATAAAGAAAATGTAAATAATAGTTGATATTGTACTACAGCTAAAACTATGGAAAATATATAGCCAAAGTTTTAAAAATAAATTTGGGAAAATAATAATATAGGTACATTAATGGAAGAAAGGTTTAAATAAAGTTCTGGTATAATTATTTAAGTTATTAATGTTGTAAATACCAATAAATGTATTTTTAATTATAATAACTTTTTTTGTAAATTTTTTCCTTCAGTGTTCTGGCGTACGGATTTATAGGGCCTTTAAAATAATAACTATAAGAGTTATTTATTTCAAAACTAATATCAGACGTCGGCATTCCTCAACGACCAAGTACGAAATTTCAATAAATGGACACCATTGACAAATTGTTACCAATTTTATTTTTATTTCTTTTTAAAGACATTTACATAAAAAATAAGCACGATAAGGAACAAGCTGATTGCTAAGCATCAACACTTTTGGCTGTTTAACCGCTTCATCTAAAAAATATTATACGTTAAAAGCAGATGTCTTATGCCCAAAATTCTATTTTGTAGCAGGAAATATAGTACGCCACTGCATGCATATAGTAGTTTTTAGATGAAGCAATTAAACAGTCAATATGTTTGGTAATTAGCTAAGTATTTTTAAAAGATAAAAAAATCAAATTGATCGCCACTGGTTGTACCAATTTATTCAAATTTAGTATTTGATCGTTTTGAGAGAATGCCAAATCAACTTCTGATATTAGTTTTCAAATAAAATAATCGCTAAAGTGGCTAAAGCTACAGGGTGTCCCATTTTCGACACTTTTATAGGGTGTCTCCGTAATTGTTAGTGCTATCAAAAAAGTAATGTAGGTGTCATGTGCTTTTTTCTGGGTCAAACTTAAAATGGTAAAATCAAAATTTGAAAGAGATACGGGGGAAAATCAAAAAATTGACAATTTCAAAATTACCCTATATTTTCTTAGTTAAAAGATATACAGAAAAATGCGTATACTTATTCGGAAAACGGCAGATTATTCAACAATCATTTTAAAGAAACTTCTATATAAAACAACTTAAGCAAGCGAAAATTTTCAAATTTTGATTTTACCATTTTAAGTTTGACCCAAAAAGAGCAGATGACACCTACATTACTTTTTTGATAGCACTAACAATTACAATTATGGGACTAAAATTTTAAACAATAGATAAGTGCGTCCTGGGATTATACGTTACCACACCAAAATTCAAAACAATCAATTCAGAAATACCGAAAATAATATAAGCTTGTTTCCATTATAAGTGGGACACCCTATCTGAAATTTATAACTGATTAGCGATAATAAATGACCGGTCATTACGACAAACCTCAATCGCCCGCGCGAGTGCGCTCTCTGCTCTAATCCAAAGGGTCGGGATTTTGCTAAAAAATTACAGCAGTCAATCGGGGAGGAGAATAGATTTATTTTTCCTGTTTCGTATAATCCCGGGTGCAAGATCTGCATTTCAGATATTTTTTTTAATTTAAAATCTTGGCCATTTTCTATAATATATAATAAACTTATAACGTCAATAAACAGAGACCGGAATGTCAGAAATAAGCACGAAAGCTGGTTGTACGGTATTTGAATAATAGTTATTTACGTTCCGAAAGTGATATTTTACGGGATGAGTAGGAACCAAAGATATTACAAACTCCAGATAGAAAAAGGTACATTTCTCGCCAACGCAACGTATACAGACAGTCGTTCCCACCTCTTTCGGTCATTATTGATTGCAGCATAGTCAGATTGACATATTTATCGCAAAGGTATCTTGCAAAATCGCAATTAAAATTTTGTCAATTTGGCAATTACAACTGGTTGCAGGTTAATCCGCAATTGCTCTTAAAATAAATTTATTTCCCAATAATTTTACTATAAAGTGTGAAAAGGCGATGAGAGATTCTTTAAAAAAATATTATTATACCTAAAAGTATCTAACGAATCTTGAACTAATCCAACAGCACGCTGGCAACATCTATTTCTATTTTACTACTGCGCTACGATCCAGGAGCCAAAATATGAATGAATACTAATCTCGTAAACATTAACATGGTTGACGCTGCGATCTAAGGGATTGTTTATATATTTTGGTTGATTTGCGTTTTTCTTTGTGATTATTGGTGACAAATCGTCTTTATTATAAACAATCATGGTGCCAACCATGTGTATTTTCTAAAAGAGTGTATCATTTAAATAAGGATTTATCTTTTCCTCGGTACGTATGGTTATGTTTTAATATTTAACCATCTGATATAACCAGACTTCAGCATTGTTGCCATTCAGCCAACAAATATGTAGTTCTCTCTTCCACCCATTACTGATTTTCAGCAACATTTCACACAATCACAGCTTCACTTTCTAAGAGTTTTATGAATGGATTATGGGATCTGTAGTTTACAATACCTTTGGTACTCCTCGTCCTGGAATCCTGCGAGTCCCGTAAAATTACTCTTGGATCGTGTTACGTACAATATTTTTCCTGTAGCCATTTTGTATATTAAAAAGGACATCGATGGATAATAACGTATAAACTTTATATAGACAATTACTAATTACATATAACAATCACTCTTATGAATACATTACTACCTACTAAATATTAACTACACAAGTATGACAATTATTTGTATTTATATTATTAGGGATATTAACACAACAGTGTTAAAATTAGAATTAGATTCATCAGTAACTGTACTAGTTTTCGAGATATTAATTTCGTTACAGTTCTTTTCAATCTGTGAACCTTTGTGAATTTTGTTTCTTAAAGAATTTTCTACGTATCCCTCTGCTACATTGGTTGATTTCCATCCTCCGTGTCTGTTCGTTGGTAATACTACCACCACTTTTAACGAGTAAAGTGGCTGAGCTCCTGCGTAAACAGTGCCCGGTGTATTCGGTAATTTAAGAAATTCAGTAATTGTGCAGACGATATTGCCAAAAGTGTGACCAGCCATAGGTTGTATAGTACATTTTCCGTTTTTATAATAAACAAACCCGAACAAATAATCTACGATGTGGTGTACGAAAAAACACACACCAATGTTTTTTTTATGATCAAACACAAGCACTATAGGAAATCCTTTAAGGCACTCTGGGAGTGGTGCGTGTGCGCATAAAGCGATTCACCTTTGTTTTGAATCGTTGGAGGTTGTATTCGTTGGGAAAGACGACCTCGGGAAGGTCGTTCCATAAGGATGACGTCCTCCAGATGAAAGAATGATTAAATAATGAAGTCCGAGGAGTATTAAGCTTAACCACATATGGATGGGTGGCAGGGGTTCATCTTGTATTTCTGCTCTTCACCGCTCTGAGTAGAATTAAGAGGGCAAGGTTAGCCGTGCATTTTCCATGGGAATATCTATAAGAGAGTCAAATCACCAACCTGTCTTCGATGTTCTAAGCTGTCGAATCTAGTAGCCGAAGAGTGTGTTTGGGTCCAGAGCTCCAGACATGAGAGCAGTACTCTAGTGATGGCCGAATGTGGGCTTTGCATATAGTGTCAAAAGTTGTTGAGGTGTATACAACTTTTTGGTCCGGAAGAGTACACCAAGTTTCTGTGAAGCTACCTTGGCGATTGCCACAACGTGGTTATTCAAAGACATATTTCCTCCCAGATTGACGCCCAGCAAATGAATAGAAAACTTCTGCCTGGGTTTTCTTAGCGTTAAATTCGACCCGGTTATTGTCACCCCAAGCCAAAATTTATTCCGGGTCTTTGTTGAGCCGTGATACTTCATGCTGTCTGCGAAGCTGTGCGGCAGCAGCCGGTCAGCAAATCTAAATATCGGATTTTTAGTTTCCACTAGAATGTCATTAATGTAGAGTAAGAAGAGGATGCGAGACAATATGGATCCTTGAGGAACACCGGCATTGATGATGAAGGTGTCTGAGAGAAATCCGCAACTTGCAGAGAGCGGTTCTTAAGAAAGCTAGATAACCATGCACAGAATTGACTGGGCATACCATAAGATCGCAGTTTACTTAGAAGCCCCTCATGCCAAACACGATCCAAGGCTTTAGAAATATCCAGTGCAATAGCCCGAGACTCTTCATGATGTTCGATTACGTTGGTCCAAAGTTTGGTGACATAAATTCATGTTATTGTCAAAGCCGCCTACATGTACAATGTATCCAAATCGTACCAAAAGTAACAAGAATCGTCCCGAAAGAAATTGTTTCGAAAGTGAAAGAAATCGTCCTGAAAATAGCTACTTTCGATAACATTTGTGTTAAATGGTACTTTCGATTCGATAAAATGTATAAAATATTTCATGCAGTCGTGGTTTTCTTGCCTTTAAAAAAAATTCAAAATTGATATCTATATGCTTCCATATAAACATATATAAACACATATTTAAGTTGTGACAGACACATGAATATTTTAATATTGTATAATTTTATATACAGGGTGTTACGGAAATGACGTATTATATTTAAATGGGTGTCGCTACATATTTTACTTTTTTTAAATCGACCGTTTTAAAAGTGGGGTAATAAACACTCTTACTCACAGGTCACCGCGCTACTGTACAACATTTCACCCAGAGCCAATGGCAATGTTGCCAAACTTAATGTTAAACTGAAATTCCATATAAAATTATAAAAATAAGTTATTTTCTACCTACTTGTATTTATCCTTATACCTAAAGAGCGAGGAAATCCAGGCACAACACAATCGGTTTTTTTTCTTTTTCATGGGAACACTCCTGGAAACACTTTATGTACACACAGTAATAGTGAAACAGAACCGATAGGTAGCTTTTGAAAATACAATAATACAGATTATACTACAGATTATTAGATTTTATTGCACGCGACGAAATTTGTGGTCCAGAAGAAACGCGTCAATAAAAACAATATTCAAAGATTATTTATGGACGGGCAAGATACACGCGTAAACCGAAAAAACAGAGCGGATTGCTGAGAGTGTGTTGGTGATCGACGAGACACAACGTATCCGGCCGCTGGTTGGTCTTCAACTCAGAGACGCAAGCGTGCAGCGCTATATGATACTACTTCGCTCAGCCGATCTAAGGCGTCAAGAGGTCATTGGCATTTAACCTAGTGACATACGTGGCTATTACTATCCCATATGTTTTTTCGGGTTGTTTAAAACATAGTCCGTCGTAAATGTTCTTCAATTAATTGTACAAAAAGGTATTACAGAATGGAAAAGTGTTTAAATTATTTCATTTTGTCTAAAGAGTTTAAGGTGTACATATGACAACACCGGCCAGAATTCCTTGATTGCTTGCATGTATCGCAGTGCCACACAGGTGTTTTTCTGGTTTGCGTCAGGACTTTTACCGCTGAATGAATTGAAAGCCCCATTTATGGGTATTTTTCTTCAATTTGTCTTTATCTCAGGAATTGCCGGTTTAAATATAATACGTCATTTCCATAACACCCTATATAGTAGTGATCGGTGATATGAGGATGAAACTAAATATCAAAACATAACAGATAATACGGTATGATACGACACCATCTTACCCTTCACTTATAATGAGATAGCAGAAATACAATATATCACAAAAATGACAAATGTATTTTATGATGATATTATAACGCATTGACTATATAGTCCGTCATCATCACCCGAACAAATTATAACAGAGCAGGGACCGTTTAAACATTTTTTTATGAACGAGTCGGCCGTCCATATTGATTAGCCCCGACGTCCATTTATCAAGGATTGTCAAATGCGGATATACGTACAGAAAAACGAAAATTAACTGCATCGTCGGTCTCTGCATCGGACGTAACAAAAAAGAGCTGTCAACGGCCAGTAATTATGAATTGATCTCGGCTTGCTTCTTCCGTTTTGGTTGTTTTTATGAATGGACATTTAAAAAAGCATATACCAAAAGCACTTTCCTCGTTAAAATACAGGGTGTTGCTTAATAAGGTTCTAATATTTAAGGAGGATATTCTTTGGTCCATTTTCCGAAAAAACTTCATATGAACATATGTCCTAAACGTCTTAACTTTTGAGATACAGGGTGTTAAAGATTCTCAGAAAATCCTTTTTTTCTTAATATCTGTGATACTGATCTAGATATTTTTGTGAAATTTGGTACCCACTTTCTATTCGTCAAGAGGCATTTTATGATGTATAACATGTTTTTTTATTCCGACCAGTGGCGTTTGTGTGCGGGAATTGCCCTCGGTATTTTTGAAGAAAAGAAGCCACTTCTTTTTTTTAAATAAAAATTATTTTTGAAATTCTCATTCCTTGCTAAGCAAATGTCGTCTCTTGATTTTATGTCGTTTGACGTACAGTTTTCGTATAAAAAAATGAAAGTCATTTGCACTCTGTTAGTAAATTAGGTATTAACAAAGAATAAAAAGGACCAAGTAGGTAAGAAGCAGATTTAGTTTTGTAACCATAAACAGTTTTGACAGTTGTCTACCTAATCTAGTTGTGACGTATTTCTGTCGTTAACCTTAACAAATCATTAAAAATAACATTGAAAATCTGAAACAGTACCTCCTAAAATATTAGCATGTAATTAAAAAAAAACCCTGTATAAGCGCGGGTTAGTCAATGTTTTCTCCGTAAAAAGTTGAATTACAACTATTGTTTCCTTTATCTTTCATCACTTATAGTATGTTCTTTGAATACCGAAGATTAAATTCAAAGGTAGGTATAGTTAAGGCATGTTTAAACTTTACTTAACTTAACCAATATACAACAAGAAAGGTATTTTGCCTAAAATTAAACCTATTATAAGAAAAATTATTTTTTAAGAGTAACACTGTGTGGTAAAACATTTTTCCTAAAATGTGATATGAAAAGAATCACGCCTAACTTGGCTAGAAAGTATTATATAGCACACAAGTATGCGGAAAAGTGTATCTTGTTTCGGGTGCAGAAAACAATGGCTATGAAAAGAATCACGCCTAACTTGGCTAGAAAGTATTATACAGTGAGGACGTAAAGTAAGGAATAAATTCATTATCTCGCAAACCAAACCATTTGGGGTGTAATTTGCCGAATTTCTTGCCGGATGCGATCTTTTAAATCATCTAAATTTGCAGGCTGGCTTTTGAAAACTTATCAATTAAGGTATCCCCCATAAAAAAACAGTCGAGTGGTGTTAAATCGGGTGACCTTGGCGGCCACTCAATAAAACCACCTCTTCCAATCCACCTGTTTGGAAAAGTATCGTCCAAATATGTACGAACTCCCACAGCGAAATGTGGGGGAGCACCATCTTGTTGCAACCAGATATTATGATGTGGCAAATCGGGACGTTCTAACTCAGGAAAAAGGGTGGCCAGGGCTGGAACAAGTTCTTGTTCTAAAAAACTCGAGTATCTCTCGCCTGTTAAATTTCCGTCAAAAAAGAAAGGCCCTATAACAATGTCATCGACAACGCCAGCCCACACATTGATCTTTTGATTAAATTGTGTGTGTCCTTCCCTCATCCAGTGTGGATTTACATCGGACCAATATCGATAATTTTGGGTATTTACGTCACCATTCAAGAAAAATGTGGACTCATCGGAAAAAATTATATTTTTTACAAAATTTCTGTTTACGAAACACATATCCTGTAAACGCTCACAAAATTCAAGGCGCCTCTCAAAGTCCCTTTCCAAAAGTTCTTGGAGAACTTGCATTTTATAAGGATGGTATTTATTTGTATGCAGTATTTTAAGAACTGTGGTTTTTCCAATATCCACGTCACTTGCTACCTGCCTAGACACCACATGCTGGTTATCTTGAACTGCCAGTAAGACTTCTAATTGTTGATTTTCATCAACTTGAGGACGACCAAATCTAGGGACATCTCTTACATGACCGAATTGCCTAAACTTGTACTCAATTTTGCTTACTGTTGATTGTGATATTGGCGGACGATTGGGCTATTTTTGATTAAATAACTCACAAGTTTCTTGCTGTGTTCTAACCCTATCACCGTAGCCCATCATCATCAAAACCTCTATGCGCTATTTCTCAGTGAGCCGCATTTTAATTTAATTTAGTTATGAAAAAACGAAATGAGTCTTTTGAAAACTAGTAAAACGTTAGGAAAATACACATAAAACTGACAATAACAGTAACTATTGACATTAATTCTTTTGGTTCTTGCATCATAACTCCAAAGCCTACTTGACTTTTCTTGCGCTTCACGCATGCTGACTACAGGTTTTCCTCAGCGTGCATGAATCAATGCCTTGATTGATTGCGAAATATCTGATTTTCAAATTTTGAATGAGAATAACTCCAAAACGCTTGGGCTAAGGTATAGCACATGCTACATGAAAAATGTTTAGGATTTTCCCCAGAATCCGTACATGCAATAATATACAGTGGGTTCTATTTAAGAAAAAAATTTTTGTGTCACTCTTATTTGCAACACCCTGTATATCTACATTTTATGTCAGAATATGCGCGTTCGAAAAACAAAATCGAAGGGTCCGAGCGATTTTTTTAAAAAAACCGAGATAATGAATTTATTCCTTACTTTACGTCCTCACTGTATATCACACAAGTATGCGGAAAAGTGTATCTTGTTTCGGGTGCAGACAACAATGGCTACTTTCCTCAAGAAGGCTGCTAATGTTCTTTATTTCTTCCTTTACAGGGTGTCCAATTTTCGACACTTTCTGGGGGTATTAGAGTTATTATCAAACATAGAATGATGCAGTTTCACTTTAGTGTCCTACTTTTTAATGAAACGAAATATTCAGGTGTCAAATTTTCCATGAATCTCTTTAGTTTTTAATCTACAGGGTAATTTTGAAAATCTTCGCCTTTTTTCTTTACGCGTTGAAGGTAGTAACAAAAATTTACATGGGACATCCATTTAAATTTTTTTATTTTTGTTAATATATCAAAAAATAAACTTTTAGGAGAAAAACTGGCTATCCCACGGAACTTTACGTAAAAATCTCTAACAAGATCAGTTTTTACCTTTTTGATAAGTTAACGCATAACGGAGATGAGGGGTGTTTAAGAAGCGAAAATTTTGAACTAAAAGAACTAAGAGAGCCATGACAATTTTGACACCGAAATCTTTCGTTTCATTAAAAAATAGGGCAAAGTGAAAACTGTAACACTCTATGTTTGATAATAACTCTAATACCCCCCAGAAAGTGTCGAAAATGGAACACCCTGTACTGTAATAAGTTTGAAGCCTCCCTTTTCAACTACAAGAAAACTATTAGATAGAATTTGTTCAAATACATTACTATATTATCTTGAATTTTTCGAAAAAGAATTTTATTTTTTTCAAAAAGATAAATAACGTTTAAATTGAAAAAATATGTTTATACATTCATTTTTGAAAGTATTGCATGCACTATTAATAATCTCAATTAATTTCATAGCTTAGTTTTAATGCAAAAAAATGTCACACCGAGGTTTTCAGAAAAAATATCTAAAATCTGGCAACGCTTCGGGTGATCAAAGGCAGAAAAATAAGAAAAACGTCTCCTACTCCCTCGATACAGCCGGCCAGCGCGCTGACTCGTCGTGTCTTGGAATGGCGATGTTGTCTCATTGTTCAATAAAAATTAATTACGGTGTTCCGCGGCGAAATCCCAAATCGGACGTTTATGGGACACCTTATAATTTACAGTATTCGATCCTGCATTTTTTGAATGATCCTTTGTTTTCCTACTTTTGTTTTTATCTACTCTCCTTTATCTATTCGATGTATACTCAGAAATGAACAAAAATATATGAGCAACCATTACTTCCTCCATAAAAACTTTAAACCAAAAATCGTAAATAAAATGGTTAAAAACTAATAAAACTTTATGGGAATAGAAAATGTGATACAGATAGGCTGTGAATCTCGGGCGAAATAACCATAATAAAATCTTTTTTATCATTCATCCTTCCTTCCATCACAATCCGGCTATGTAGCCGTTATCTTCGCTTGCTGATGTGCCATCACCCTGTGACCCGCAAGAGCGGGCAAAAATCCTGCTAAGCGCCGTCAGCACTAGACCAGCAGGATAGTAGAAATAAGGCATTTTTCGCTTGTGAAGTTATAGCCTGGGCGAACAGTAAATAAACTTATTTAAAATATATTTCAATGGAAAATACTGACGAAGCTAAACATTTTGGGTTTGTTGGTTTGAAAGTAACAAAACTTTTTTGAATTGAATTCTCTACACATTCAATCAGGTGATAAGTAACCATAACTACACCAAATTTCAGTTCTCTAAGTTATATCGTCCTGAGGCAAAGGGAAAGGGTGATGACGGACTCGTATAGATACAATACTGGATTTTTTGTTTAAATTATGAAAGAGGAGCTAAATCTACGTTCAGCGGTATACACACTGGTTTTCCCACGTTTTCCCAATAGTACGTTCCTTTAATTTACCTTTGTTTCGAAGAAACTGAAGGTTTTAAAATTATTATTGCTATTTCTGCCCTTAATTATTATTATTACGTACTACTACTGTTTTTTTTTTCAAACTAATAGTTTTATCAAATTTCTACTTATTCTATACCAGTAATTTATTTTGTTATTATAAATTTTACCTTAAAGCCAGTAATTTTGTAAGACTTTTTAAAAAAGGCATTAAGTTTGACAGTTTTGAATTAAAACGAATTTTTTCAAACAAAACTAAATTACAGGAACGTACTAGCAGAGTTGTGAAAGATACTTCAGAAAAGTAACTAGTGACTTTATAGATACTTTTACATAAATGTATCTAGATACTTAAAATGAATAGTTACTTTTTAACAAAAGTTTCTTAGTTACTTGGTTAAAGTAACTAGATATTGTAACTAAGGTACTTTAAACGTACTAGTTACTTTGATTGTAACTAATATACTTTAAAAGTAACTAGTTACTTGGATTGTAACTAATATACTTTAAAAGTAACTAGTTACTGCGATTGTAACTAATATACTTTAAAAGTAACTAGTTACTTTGATTGTAACTAAGATACTTTTGAACTAACTAGATATTTCGAAAGCTACAGAAAATTACCAGGTATGAAAACATGATCTATACTTAATTAAGTTACATGTAAAAGTACACATCGAATAATAAAGATAAAGAGACAGCACAACTTTATACTAAGATTTAAAAAAATATATTCATGTTAAGGCTCGATAGCTTAATAACATAAAAGTTATATTTGGAAAAGAGAAATGGACATTTTTATATAGGGCGTGAATAAATGTGTCTATAGAGGGATACAAATTGTGAAATAAAAGGAAGAGTAACACCAAAGCGACTACCTTAAGTTAAGAATTAAGAAACCAGGGTACTACTTAATTTTTAGTAGCTACTGGAAGCGTGTAAATTCGGCATTTTAGGGTTTCACCAAAATTTATTCTTATTTCTGTTAAATTTCCACCTACCTAATGTTATGTATTGCATAAACGTTAAATAAATTATTACATAACGAAAATATGATTATATTAAATATGGCTGGGTGGTGCAAACATTACTAACACATGTTATGAACATATTAACATAAATTTTAAATAAG
Organism: Barypeithes pellucidus; assembly: GCA_963991005.1. Taxonomy (NCBI): domain Eukaryota; kingdom Metazoa; phylum Arthropoda; class Insecta; order Coleoptera; family Curculionidae; genus Barypeithes; species Barypeithes pellucidus. The sequence goes on from OZ022559.1 coordinate 42,287,135, forward strand.
AAAGGAAACGTAACAAAGAATCTAAAATGTTATTAACATTATATTAAATGAACTTAAATAAACTTATAATGGTAAATAAACAAGAAACTTGTATAAGGAACCAGAACATAACATTTTTAACAAACCCGAACAAACCCCCGTTGGCTTTTAAAAGAACCAACCCTTCAAAATTCTCATCTAAGAGAGCATGTCTGCGAGGAGTGTTTATGAAAGTTGCATATTAAATTTGAGAAAAACCTTGTTAATGTAAGCATATTTTTGTAACATTCTAAGGTCGGTCTCTGAGTCCTGAAGAAACTGTAGCACTTGCATTTCCAAAAGTCTGTCAGTTTCGTTACTTGTGTCATCGGTATTTTCATGAAAAAATTCAAAAAGACTCGTATCTAAATTTGTTTTTTTAACCTTTAAAATTTTCTTTTCCTAAAAGTATCTTAGTTGCTTTTAAAGTATCTTAGTTACTTTTAAAGTATCTTAGTTGCTTTTAAAGTATCTTAGTTACTTTTAAAGTAACTAGTTACTCCTAAAAAGTAATTAGATACAAGATACTTCTCAAGAGTAACGCAGTTATAGTTACTTTTGGCATAATTAAAAAAGTATCTTAGTTACAAAGTATCTTTTTTATTGAGTTACTCACAGCTCTGCGTACCTACTGGGCATATTTTAATGAAGATGTTCAATTTAAGCAACGAAACGTCGGAAATACCAGCAAGTGTTGAATACCGCTGAACGTATATTTAGTTCGTCATTCATAATTTATACAAGGCCCGTATTTAAAAAAATTAAGTTGAAGGTGGTGACCCAAAGACGAAACGTCGCATTAAAGATCTGATGTTACCATCTTGTGGAGAATAAAAAGTAGCAATGAGAAAGTGAAATTTATTTTTGGACATCTCTTCTAACAAAATCATGAAAAAATATAAACTGTTATGTTAAAAGCGCCTGTATTTATTTTTGTTTTTTTTGCGGCATATTATTTGGCCCATAATTATACAACTTTGTCACAATTTAAATAACTCTGATCCACGAATTTTCAGTTTTTGGCGAAAATTCGTTTTTATTTAAAAGTCGTTATCTCTGACTCTCGCTAGCTTGCCAAAAGATATTTTGGTAAAGTTTTCCACTACAAAAGTCCAGTCACCATCATTTGCCAGATATAAAGCTATTGCAAGAACTCCTGCATCAAAATTCTCATATTACTAATTGCATTAGAGTTACAACCCACGTGGCATAAAAAATACGCATAAATTTTGGAAGTTTCCCACCCAGACTATAACTACGTCGGCCATCGATTTGTGGCGGCGCCGCTCCCTCCCTCACCGCCGCCCTTTCGTGTCCTTGGCTGGAGCCTATCCTGCTGGAGTCGCTCCATCGGGAGGGCTCGTATGTAGCTGCCAACAGGAACGTTCGGTATTTTTCGGGGGAAAGTGGTAGCGTGGAATTTAGGGTGAAGCAGAAATTGGGGTGAAATTGCCTGCAGGATTTTCATATCAAATAAATATGGATTTGGAAAAAGCTCTTTACGGCAAGCGGTAGGGCTGTATTGTATTGCTTACATTACTTTCCACCCAAAAATGTATTTATTAGATGACAAGGCCAATAAATAAAATATTTTAAAACCGCTGGAAAATTATTGCCTGGAAATGTTCGTATGTTTGAATTACATAATTTATTTTCTCTTAAATCTGTATGAAATCTGTAACGGGTACCCGGCTGTATGAACTGGCCGAGTAATGCAGGTATCCAGCCGGAGGGTCATAAGATCATGCTTACAATCATTAGTATTATTCTTTTTAGTGGCAAATACAGCAAAATAGTTCTGTTAGTTTTCCTGCCTCGTTTCCTGCTGTATAACTTTATTGTTGATTGTTCCTAAATGTTGTTATCACTGTATCCAAACTAAATAGAATTTATTTTCTTTCCGTTTAAAATGGCAATAAAAAAATGAACGAAGAAAAACCTCAATACCGCTAATACAAGGTGTTGAAAAAAACTCCGGTGCATCGCATTGCAGCGGAAAATGTCTGGGGAAAAAGTTGTTTGGTTTTGAAGGAGAAATAGTTTGCAAACCCCCACCCCCTCAACCCTCGGGTGCGGGTTGGGGGTAAGTTAAGATTTTTCAAATGGAACCCTATTATTTTTATTGGCGTATCGTGTTCTCCGACTAAAAATAAACATCTTTTGTCCGAAAAATGTTTTAATTTGGGCCCATCCTTCATCAATAATCACCATGAGAAAGACAAAATCAAAGCCGTGCGAAAATCAAGTTTTATCCCGGAAATACGACCAAAAATAAACATCTTTTGTCCGAAATTTTTTTTTATTTGGGCCCATCCTTCACCAATAATCACCATGAGGAAGACAAAATCAAAACCGTGCGAAAATCAAGTTTTATCCCGGAAATACTCTTTTTCTCTGTCTTGTACTAAAGTGTGATTATTGGTCAAGGATGGGACCAATTAAAAAAATTTTTCGGACAAAAGATGTTTATTTTTGGTCGGAGAACATGATACGCCAATAAAATATATGGGGATACATTTGAAAATCTTAACTTACACCCACCCGCGCCTGGGGGTTGAGGGGGTGGGGGGTGGTTTAAATTGCAAACTATTCCTCCTTCAAAACCAAACAACTTTTTCCCCGTACATTTTCCGCTGCAATGCGATGCACCGGAGTTATTCCGGGGTACCTACCGACCTTTTTTCTATTTTATAATTTTATGTCTCAAATTAGTAAGCAATTATAAGTATTTACCTCAAGTGCAAAAGAGACATAGCTCGGGCTCTACCTAGAAATCTACTGGGTCTATATAATTGAGAATTGTGTATACAACCTGAGCACCCTCCCTTAAAATTTATTTTTACCATTTAAATCCTGAGAATTTATATTTAAATACTTTCCATTTGTTTTGGATAAACAATAGTAAATCTGCAGTTTTTACATAATTCCATAATTTATTATTTTTTGAGTAGTCAGTTTCCATGAAATCGCGTTCCAAAAATGGAAGTAATTCAAACTTGTTGGCGGTGATTTGCTCATCTTAAAGAATTGGAAAGGAAGTCACCCCGAGTGACTAGCTACGGACCTCTAATCATCCTACTAAAAGAGGCGTCAACACAGTACTGTTTTTTTGTTAAATAATAATGTATTTCTTGGAAACCATTACTCAAAAATATTAAATCAATTATTGGAGAGTTAAACGACCTTTAAAATAATGTGCCACTTGACCCCCCCCCCCCCCCCCACGCGGTTTTGTTAAAAATCTTATACAGAGTGTCCCAAAATTAATAGTACACAGTAAAACTGCAGATTCTTTGGGTAAAAATATTGCGATTTAGCCAACAGGAGTATATAGCAAACAAGTGCCACTCTTTTACGCTTAATGAATTTTTGTTCTTATTAAAAATATCAATTTTCTCATCACATTTACCCAAAAATAGTGTGTGTATCTTGTCAATGTCGCTCCGAGCAATTGTTTTCGATATTTTTGCATTTATAGTGCCCAGTACGCTTTTAAAAATATTACAACAATTATTGTCAAAAACAGATCTTTTCTTGATAGTTTATTTATGTAACAATACAATTTTTATTTAACTTATAGTCTGGAGTTTTCAGAATATTTTAAAAAATTCTATTATCTAAAATATCTAACGTAGTATTTCAATATTTTGACACGAAAAATGCAAAAAGCTCGAAAGCCGTTGCTCGGTGCGACATTTACAAGGTACACATACCATTTTTGGGTAAAAGTGATGAGAAAATTGATATTCTTAATAGGAACATAAATACACTAAAGCGGATGAAAGTTGCACTTGGTTCTATCTATCCGGAACGCCGCAGCGAGCGCCAGTTTTACTGTGTACTATTAGTTGAGGGACATCCTGTATATAGCCCAATATGGTCGAAAGACGGGAAGTTTTTTTTAAATGCAACTACTAAAAACAACAAGGCATGGAGGATATATGCGAGGGCGGCAGTTTCAAGTTTTTGCCCCGTTTCGAAAACAATCAAGATCCGGGACTGGATTTCATCCCACAACACACTACGCGGGACCTTCGTGGTGCGGGTCCCTCTTTGTGTGGTGTTAAATCCGGCCCTGTATTTAATAATTCCCTTCTTAATGAAGCCAATTTTCCAAAATATTATATACGTATAGTTATGTCTTTAGATTAGCTAGAAAAGTTCCTGCATGTGTGTTATCCTTTATCTTCCTTCGCCGTTGTAATATCCTAGTTTACGTGCCAACAGCGCCCTATAAGCACCAACAAATGTCAATAACTTACGAAATCGAATAGGAAGAAGGCTTATCTAGCAATCTGAATAATAAATTTAATTAACTCTACCCCAATTTCTCCATTTCTACCCCAGACAACCCCCCGTGCATTGTATCTGCTACGTAGACGCTCCCGGTCGCCCTAACCGAAGTCTCCTCCAGAGCGGCCTATACGGGTCATCTTCTTTAGCCGCCGCGCACTCTCACAGACCGTCCTCGAGAATATCGTCTAAACCACGACCGTCACAAATTTTAGTGCCTTGCTAGAAGCTACGCTTGGTTGCCAATTCCTCTACTATTACGTTTCGGTAGAATATGAAAAATCAATTAAAAGTTTTACCTTCAGCATACAGGGTGGTCCACTTGATGACCCACTATAGGATATCAGAATCTTTAAGACCTACTCACAGAAGTTAAATACAAAAGTTTATTGGATTTGTTTTTTCATCTATACGAGATGTTCAGTTTAGTAATAACATTAGCCGCTTGGAATTGAATGTAGAATGCAAAAGTGATCCAAATTGATGAAAAAACAAAAAGTTTGACTCGTTGCCATTTTGTTAAGAAAATTCACGTAAAAATAAAACAGCCTTTTTAAAGCTTCCAATATCTCAAAACAAGTTTGGCAGTTTTTTGTATAATGCGTTGCTGCAAGAAAAAAAAGAAGCTTTTTTTAAATCAGAAAGTAGTAATATATGCCTGTGTGCAGCCACATTTGTATTATAAACATTATTCATGGTTTTCTATTGAATAGTTTCTTTTAGAAATAACCATCATCTGGAGGACTACACCCTTCCCGAGGTCGTTTTTCCCAACGAATATAACCTCCAACGATTCACCAACACGCACCACTCCCAGAACAAGCGCGGATCCAGGGGGGAGGTCATGGGGTCATGACCCCCCCCCCCCCCAAACCATCAATTTAACACGAAAAATACCATATATACCGGTTTGACTAACGCGGCAGGGTAATACTTTTCGTAATTTTTCCATACATACCCCCCCCCCCCCCAAACGAAATTTGACCCCCCCAAACCAAAGTTCTGGATCAGCCCTTGTCCCAGAGTGCCCTAAAGGATTTTTCCTATAGTGCTTGTGTTTGACCATAAAAAAAAATTGATACCGCGTATCCCAAGATATGACCAAATAGGCACTCGAAACCAGTGGAAAAATAGGCCACAAATCCACACTATTTTACTATAGCTAAGTTTAAGAGGAAGCCATCAATTCGGAAATAAAATATCTTAAAATTATGTTCTCAAAACGTTTAAAAAATATTAATCAGTAATTAAGTAATATTTTTGAGAGGCGACAAATTATATAGCAAGTAAGTACGGCATTTATAATACGCCCTATACAATTTAAAAAGTAGTCACATCACTAAATATAGCATAAATTAAAAACAGAATTTATTCTATCTTAGCATAAATAAAATCTCGAAATAAACACAATCTTAAAATAGAATAAAGTTATATGTGTATAACAAAATTAACTTTTGTAAAAACAAGCAATGTCCCAATGTTGGTTTAAGTGTTCCATTTTGAAGTTTTGTCTTCTATCACTTAAAATGTTGTTATAGTCCGAAAAACTCCTTTCTACGTCGACATTTGTTATGGGCGCATATTTAAATTTTGCAATCATATTGCAAGTCTGGATTATAATTTCTTGCCAATACCAAAGCAATTTTTTTTAATTTTTGAAAACTTTAATTCTTAAACAATGTATCCTTTAATTTTTTTATACTATTTGGTCAGTTTCTCCAGGTTAATGGCCTTTTCGAAAGCATTAATTTTTTTAATGAAGGCATTCCTTATTTCTCGACAAATTTTATTGTGCCAGTCACAAAATTAAAATTACACTTTAAATAGGCCAAATGGTCCTTAATTTCTTTTTCATTTAGGTCCGTTTGACAATCTTTAATTGCCTTGCTGGCTGATTCGGGTAGCTCAAATATAACTTTTTAAATAGTATCTGTATAATATATTGCAGCATCTAACCAAGTACCCCACTTTATCAAAACGGGTTCAGGTGGTAATGGGGTGTTAGACACTCGTTCTTTTAAGAGTTGTACCCGTAAAGGCGCCTTAACAAAATCTTTTTTCCATTTTTAATAAGTTCATTAAGAAGAGGAAATTGTTGCCTTATAGTTTCAGCAACACTATTTAAGCCATGTGCTAAGCAAGTACAATGGATTAAATTTTGGTGAAACACTTTTAAATTTGAAGTCGTCTTGACCATATACGCTGCTGCGTCAGAATGCATTAGTAATACTTTGTTGCAGGGGACTGGTCCTGGCAAGTAAAAGCTTGTTATTGCTTCATTTATTGCTTCAACCTTGATACTGTGTTACTATTTGTACTTTCCAGCTCTTTGGAGCATATTAAATATCCTGTCGTTGGAATTTCTTCATCAAGAACTCCGATAATTCCATTTACATCTTCCACAAGCAAATGCTTTAACTAGTTATCTACTATTTGATTTTAATATTTACAATAAGCATAATGCCCGAAAACCCGGACTCTATTTATAAGTAAGTTTTTCCCACCGACCTATCTAACTATGGATACGTACAACTTATGGGATGCGCAGTAAGAAGTTAAATTTTATGAGTGAAAAAATGGGTTGGTGCGCACGGTTTGCCGGTCATATTTTTTAAGGTTCCTCGTAGTTTGTCTTGCGCACAATGTTGTCGTGGTCATATAGGCAACCCCGCCGGTATTGGTGCGGATTTGATAGCCAACCAACGACGACCGTTTAGAATGGAAATCAGTCGTAGAGATGTAACGATATTAAAAATGTATCGGTACGTGGACAATCCATATCAAAATTAATTCTAAAAGTGGCTTTTCAGTGATGGCCACAAAGCCTTCTTTTATGCGAGAAAATAGATTGTTTATTTCCCAGTAAAGAAGGTTTGATTGCCAAAATATTGGCGTGTAATCATTTTCATTAAGGGCGAAGTACGGTCCTGTTTGCCGGGTAATGTCAATAGTTCTGTTTGTTGGCCAGTTTATATTAAAATATTAATGAAGCCTTATTTACTAAACATAACTACATCAAATGGTAAATTAATTATAAAATAATATATTTGTGTTTATCCAAACCAAATAGAATTTATTTAAATATAAAATTCTCAGCATTTGAATGGTATTAAAAAATACAAATGGATACCGCTAATACAAGGATTGCACGCTACCACAGTGGTCAGATGGTGTACACAATTCTCAGTTATATAGACCCAGTACATTTCTAGGTAGAAAACCCGGGATGTGTCTCTTTTCCACTTGAGCTAAATATAATATCATCGCATGTATAATTGATACATAAAAATATAAAATAGGATTTTATATTAGTGCCATTGCAGCTTTTCTTTGTATTATTTAATTGCAATTTTAAATGGGAATTTGCTTTGGATAAAGTGTACCACCTATACATACTATAACAAAATTCCCAAATTACCACCCTCCCTGTTATTTTGAATACAACTTGGCAAAGCGCAAATTTCTTACCGTCACGACGCAGACGCCACTGTCCTCGGGAGCACCGGAATTGAATAATCAAAGACCGGTCGTGGACTATCGCGAACGGTCGCTCTCGTGTGTCTTCTACTTTTCCGCTGCGTCCTAGTGGTCATCTTCAAAAGAATTCACGTAAATCACGGTGTTTCGGTAATTTTGGGATCGGTTCCGAGACCACCCCTTGAGGAACTATGAGGGTGTTTTTGTTGATCATCTTGGTGGGTCTCGTGACCTGCCAGATCGAGGCGAAACGCAAACGAAAATTTGAAGGCGACTTCGAGTTTGCTGAAGAGGTAAGAGGTGTTTTGTTTTGATAGGTTACATTGGTTTTGGCTGCGTTGTTGCGGGTACGGCACCTGCATTCGATTCGAACTCTGGGGTGTACAGTACCGGATTTCGTTCGCTTTCGTAATATTTTCGCTGTTTTTTGAGGCAGAGATATTTGGTTTAAAAATCTTCATAATACTGAACGATTTAGTTGTAGAAGACAATTTCAGTAGAATTTCGTACATAGTAGCATTATCGGTTATGACAATCCCTCTCCTCCTTACTTTTGTTAATGGAAATCGCCGTTAAACCGAGACATGATTATATGCAGGGTGTTTGCAAAGTACGGTACGTAATTGCAGGGTGTAATTTCTTAAGATATTATACGAAAAATGATTTCTATTTTTATACAAAAATGGGAAAGTTTTTTGTTATGCGTTTTATGAAAAAAAATGTATCTTCCTAATAAGCTGTGCTTAGCAAGAAACTAAGATTTACGGAAAAAAATATATTATATTATACAGGGTTCTCAAAAAGTACAAAACTGATAAAAATGTCCAAGGGAGAACTACCCCTATTTTAGATTTCTGAGCAAATCGACAAATTTAATAGTTGTTTCAAATCTTGTTTCGAGCACAAATACAAAATTTTAATTATTAGGAATAGTACATTGTTTACCGAGTAGGAAATGCCTAATATTCCTGGACGACTGTGAAGATTGCTAAGTCGAGGCGCAAGCCGAGTCCAAGAATGTGGCTTTTCCTACGAGGTAAACATACTATTTTTCCGAAAATCCGATATTAATTAAATAAAATCAAAATAAATCAAATAAATGGTGCTTTAAAATTCGTAATAAAATTGGTTGCGTTACTATGGAAACGTATTAAGTAGTGTTGAATTGTCAAACTTGAAAAAATTGTTTTCAATCATTTATGTAGAACATTAACAACTGTAAGGAAATATCATTTCCTTTCAGTAAGGAAATGAATATTTCCTAACAGTTATTTTCCGTTGCCTAGCCAACGACTTAGTGTAGGTAAATATTGACTTTTTCTTTCAAAAATTTTATAAAAAATTCCGAACGATTTTCGGAAAATATTATTTTTAAAAACACCTTTACGATTTGATCAATCACAATTGTTCAACATTTCAAATGGGGTAAAATAATAAAAGGTGTATCGACTTCAGCCATTTGATTTGATACAATGGTAGGGTGAACGATTGTGATTGATCAAGTCGCGAAGGTGTTTTTAAAAATACTAATATTTAATTCAATTTTTGTATTTGTACACCAAACAAGATTTGAAACATTTTCCATTGGATCTTTCTTACATTCATCTACTTTTTGAGAATCCTGTATAATATGGTACTTTTTTTCTTCGTAAATCTGTTCCTTGACAAGCAGAGCTGTTTAGGAACTTTCTTTCATAAAACGCATAATAAAAATGTTTAACATTGCTGCCGTGCAATACAAGAACCTAGTAAGTCGTAAAAGTAAATTTTAAGACATTCGATTTAAAAATTTCACAACTTCTTTAATATTTAATTTATTGTTCTAAAATTTTATACATAGTAAGCTCTTGCTAGATAGTTTCATTTTCCAAAAAATCATTGATTTTTATTAACAAATAAACAGTTAAATAAATATTAAAAACTTACTACTCTATTTTATAGTAAGTCGACTTACTAGATTCTTGTATTGCACGGCAGATTGGTGCAGAACTTCCGTGTATGATTCCGCTTAAATGCCGAGATAGAGGGTGTTGTGTACAAAACCCCCCATATGAAAGTAATGACCTATATAATAGTCGTTCCCTGTCTGTGTCTATAAAGGGGCCTTGTACAAATTGTTACCCCCGGACCCAATTTTTGAAGTTGAATTTACCGCTTACCGTTGAATTTACGGACTTTACTTAGGAAACACTCTGTACTCTGTACCATACGATTATATTCTAGCAAAATTAAACTGAAATATAATAATTATTACTACCGAATTTATCATCTCCGGAACCGGAACTTACTTTTATTCGCAATACTCAATTCAAATTTCTCGCCGGTGACAAAACACTAACCTTCTGAGTACGCAGCGAGCTGAAAAAGTTTATTTAAAAGTAATCGAAAAGTTATATTATACAGAAACAAAATCTTTGTTCCCATATTGAACCGCCTCTTGTGTTTCTTATGACTTTGGCATGACTTTCAATTTACCGTAGACGCGAAGAAGAGTTTTGTTTCTGATTGTTCTTCGCTTCACCGGCATCAGGTACACTGCTCAAGGGCAGTATCGGACTAACACTTTTTCTAATTGTGTCTGTGGCTTACATGAATAAAATAGGTTCTTAGGTGAATAACTATATGATATCACCCTTTTTTGCTTCCCTGTATAATGTAAAATATTTTAAAAATATGCCGTTCTTAATTTCAGACTTCATAATGTTTTAATATTTTTAATTCTTAGTTCTTTGATAAGGATTTAATCATCCGTTTCAGCACTTTCGCGGACCTGGTATAACCTTGGCATCGAGCCATTTTTTTAAATTTGTAAATTGTTTAAATTGTGTAATTTATTTTAAAAAAAGTGGTCAGGGCTGGAGTGAGGGGATGCCCCCACCCCCATTATAATCCAAAACCATGAAATTATAAAGCATAGGTATCTATAAGTATAAAATTTAGGCGTTATGCGCCTTTTTTCTTTTTTATTTAATTCAAAATTCATGCCATGTTGTTTGTAGCACATATATATAAACATTATATTGCTAATACCATCTGCAATTATGTCCCCGCTATGGGCATCGAAGGGGTAATAGTGAGTTTGCGCAGTTCGTTCGTAAACATTCGACAGGACTGGATTTCAACTTTTTTAATGTAAATTTCACTGGAAAAATATTGCAATCAAAATTTCGATTAGTTCGATTTAAGACAGCTTTCCATGCATACGATTTCTGATGATATGATGATCTGACGGTGCCCTGATTGGTGTAAACTTTTGGTGCCAAATTCCGTCCGAATATTTGTAATAATCGACACGATGAGCTTCATTTTAACTTTCATCCGACGTCGTATGTTTCTTAACCTCACTTTTTTCTAAACCAAAAATGTGTTACTATAAAAGATAAGGTGAATAAATCCGGCCTAATTCATAAACAAAAACTAAATTTTTAAAAACAAGGCTCGATTAATTACCTATTAGATGTTGTTTAAATACTACCAGCACAAGGTATAAGCTATGGTAAATTAAAACTAAAATTTATATATACATACCTGAAATACCTGGTATTGATCCACGCGTTTTGCAAAAAAAGCACCATGCACTTGTGTCCTTTCATATTAAATAAAACAAGCCACTAACCTATCAAACAGCGAATCACCACAAATTAAAAACTCCTTTACAAAAATTGTTGGTAATGAAAGTTTTTAAGCACTAATATACCGACAACAATGTGGATGAACCATTTTTTATTCTGTAATTTGAAAAAAGCTTCCAGAACCAAAGATGGTGACGAATAACAACAAAGAAATAATGTCGGGCCGCCCTACTGCGCAAACCCAATAGTACCAAGCCATCTCCCATAGCGGGGACACTTTTTATATTTTGGATCGTTCGTATTGGCAATATAATGGTTATAGATATGTGGTTTGTAGTTTAAGAAAAGTCTGAAAATGGATCGGATTTAAGCACCCAAACATTAGATTATTCGAATAGAGTTATTTGCCGGCTAAATTGTGTCGTAACTCGGAACCGAAAATAATTACCTTGCATATTATTAAATACCATGTATACAGGGTGCTGATAAAGTCTGGAATAATCGATTTTTCTTGAAAACGCAAAACTTTTTCGAAAAACGCTCGTACCCGTCGATTTTATTTTATTCTTTGAAATTTTTTGGCGTTCATCAATATTATACCGGATGCGCCAAAAACTATAGTATCGATATTTTATTTTCTAATTGAATTCCAATACAAATAAAAATCGTCTCTTTATTATAAAGGGTATAGCAAGTTAGAAGTATCTCGAGAACTAAAAGGGATTTTATTTCCTACGTTTTTAAAATATTTTGGGTGGTGCGGTGTTGCCGGATCATACCGAAAGTGGTAGCAACTTCGGAATTTTAAATGAATTACCCTATATATTATAGTTTTTTTGAAATCTAGGTAAAAATCTAGAACAGTTTTCTGTATACTATTATATACCTATCTTAGGAGTTTTTGAATTATAAATAATATTGGGATTTTTTAACGCCGTAACGGAACCTGAAAAGAAAATCATATCTTTTTGGCGGTTACAGCTAGAAGGCTGAAATTTTGGCAATAGTTTCACAAGACCATCGAACTGTTATAATTTTGAACAGTATTTAATTAGTTTTATACAGGGCGTCTCCATAACAATATTTCTGATGAAGATCAATTGTTGCAAAAATGTTATTATTTTAAATGGGACACCCTGTATTTGATATGTTTTGCTAAGGGAGGATCGAATTTTCTATCTAATGATATTAAGTGTTCCTAAACCTATCTTCAATTTTTTCGGACTTATAGCGAAATTTAAAGAGTATCTTATAAAAATATATTTATGGTAGTTGGCTGTGGAATGGATTCATAGAAACAAAATAATGAAAAATCCATTTGAAGTTTTGTCTGTGTTATTGTAAAAAAAAGTGGCAAAAATAAGCAATTTATTAATAAATAAATAAACAAAATGAAAATTACGCAACAACACCAATAAGATAACTAACAACTAAATTGTTTAAAATGCCCTCCCATTCATGAATTGTAGTGTAGTGTTCATTTGTCACCTTTTTCATTTCTTCCCCTTCTAGAGACCCCAGATCTGTTCTTACTCGATTTTCTAATTCTTCCCTTGTTGTGACTTGTATACTATTTCTTTAATCCTACCCCATAGATACGACATAACGTCAAATGGATTTTTGATTATTGTGTTTCATTGACTCTATTCCACAGCCAACTACCAAAAAAATTTTTATAAGATAATTTTTAAATTTCGCTATAAATCCGAAAACATTGAAGATAGGTGTAGGAATACTTAATATCATTAGATAGAAAATTCGATCCTCCATTAGCAAAACATATAAAATACAGGGTGTCCCATTTAAAAAAAAGAAGATTTTTGCAATAATTCATTTCCCTCAGAAGTATTGTTATGGAGACGCCTTGTCTTGTGAAACTACTGTCTCTACTGTCTAAATTTCAGCTTTCTAGCTGTAACCGCTAAAAGGATATGATTTTCTTTTCAGGTCCTGATACGGCGTTGAAAAATCACAAGATTATTTATAATTCAAAAACTCTGAAAGATAGGTATACAATATTATACAGAAAAACGTTCTAGACTTTTAACTAGATAAAAAGTATAATATATAGGGTAATTCATTTAAAATTCCGAAGTTGCTACCACTTTCGGTATGATCCGGCAACACCACACCATCCAAAATATTTTATAAACGTAGAAAACCATCTCTCAAAATAAAATCTCGTTTAGTTAGTCCAGATACTTCTAATAGGCCACTTTACTTGGTGTACCCTGTATAAAGTGGTAAAGAAACTCATAGTCTGCTCCACGAGTTGTTTGAAATATTGTTTAAATTAATCCAAACATGTTTCGAAGGCATATACTCTGATCTTCAGTGAAAAAATATACGAAAACGGTTAGAAATATTAAGATCCAGCCAAGTATACCTTTTTAGATTAGACATTTCTTTGAGAATCTTGGATTAAAAATATATATAATAAGAAGTAAGGAAATATATCATAGATTTATTGAACCCAGTGTATGTAACCAAGCGCGGATTCAGGGGGGGGGGCTTCATGGGGGTCATGACCCCCCCCCCCCAACCATCAATTTAAAACGAAAAATACCATCCCGGTTTGGCAGGGTATTACTTTTCGTAACATTTCCATGTATGACACCCCCCCCCCCCCCCCCCAACCGAATTTCTGGATCCGCCCTTGTATGTAACTAGCGCCCTTTAATGTGAAACTTCAAGAAGTTCTAAAAATTCTTATCTCTTGCTCATAAAAACATCATTCCGCCAACTATCAATCGAATACATTCAACCGTTTTCAAATTATGGCTTATTTTCGAAAATAAACGTTCACTTCAACATCCTGTATTTCTAGAACTTAATCGGTCTCGTCTGATATTTAGTATCTCCAGTTGCACTATGGCCCATAAGTTATGGGACACCCTGTATTTCGAACTATTGTTTCGAACATTTATCAATTTAATTTCACCGATTCGATTCAACACTTTCCTACGACTCTGACTACATTTTAAACATATGCCCCAACAATTAGCTATGATTAGGGATTAAATCAACGTACTGTCAACAGTGTCAACGAGGCATTTGTAAATTGGAAAATAGGACAAGCGTCCAGACCTTTGTCAATCCGGAATTTGGTTCCGATGACTCATGTAAATTGAAATGACGTGATTGGTAACAGGGTTAAATATGAAAAATCCGTCATGTGCGAGTCAAGCTAAATAAGACTCGACAAGGATGCTGATTTTCAATCAATATTGGAAATGGGCGAAACCATTACAGATTCGCCCAGTCGCATTAATAAGCAACGGCAATGCAAGTTCGATGCTTTACTCGCATGGTCGCGGTAACCCAATCCAATCAATTAATTATTGCAAAATAAAATACATGGATGAACAGAAAGCGTTGATATAAATTATTTTTTTTTACATGTGCCCCGAAAGTGCCTCTTTTCATGCATGTTCTCTTCACCGAAACTGGCGTTTTCCAAGAGAGCGGGCGGGAAAGATTTTTCCCGCCTGCTTCGAGTCACCATGTGCTCATAAATAAATAAAACCAGAATTGTCGATGCGGGATTTGAACCTGCGAACCTCAGATCGCCAGGCGGACACTCTACCCACCGAGCCATACTACAAGCGATAATAAGCGGATTATATATAAATTAAATTGGCAGTTAATTTTTCAAAGATGTTTTAGAAAAATGTCTGAAGAATTTCTTTATTTATATGGCCTCAAAGACTCGGGCACTTGTAAAAAAATAAATAAAACCAGAGATGCCGATTGCGGGATTTGAACCCGCGACTGTCAGATCACAAGGCGTACGCTATACCACTAGGCCACAAGAGCCTATTTGTCAAAAATAATAAATAGATATTTACATTCTCCATGCGCGAGTGTTTTTATGTCATGTAGACAAGAAAACTGTCTGAAGAATTCCTTTATTTATTTGGCATCAAAGCTTCGGAGCACTTGTAAAAAAAAATATGGTACATATCTCGGGCCGTCGGAGGCTTTTTCGGACTCGTGCGGTGGCCTCCCTCATCTTCGGCTCCATCGGCAATCTCCGCATCTCGTCTGTAAAAGCCTCTTTTCGGCCCTTGATACGTAATGTACTATTTTTTACTCCTATATTAGTAATTAGTTAACCTACTTACGAACTCTCTACTGTTACGTATATTACGTAACAGCTCCACAAATCACATTATCCGTCATATGCCAAAACCGTCAATGTTTCGAATAGATGTTATGCAAAGTCGGCTGTGAAATCCATCGGGTCTCCTTGACAACGTAAATATCAGGAAATTTTAAATGTCAACTTTTTTTATTTGGATTTTATTTTTGGGCATATTAGTACGGTAAGTGACTGCGATATTCAGATTGAAGGAACGTCATGGGAAATTACATTACAAGCTACTTCCGCAGCAAATAATTTATTACTAGAAAAATCCAGGGAGCGGTATGAAATAGTGTATCAAAATTGTATTGACTGGTGTACTGATAATCATGTGAGTACTGACTCAAAATGTTTTATTAGTAAATTTCGATAAGTTAACATAAAAGTCAATATGAAGTCGTAGAAAAAGTACTTAGAGTACACATGGGAACGTTACGAAAAGTAATACGCTTCCGCGTTAGTCAAACCTGTATATATGTTTTCGTATTCCATTGTTTGTGGGGGCGGGGGTCATGATCCCCACTAGATCCACGCTTGCAACAAATTAAGTCGACACAAACAAAAAAATATTAAGCGCCGGTAAACCAAATACTAATATAACAAAATTCACTCGTCGGAAAATCAATTGGAACTAAAATTAATAGAAATTAGTTTGCTATTTATATATTATTCGGTATTTATACCTACGTATATACTTAACATAATATAATAATTAGTGATGCAGTGTCGAGAGCCCCCTCCCCCCAAATTTTTTTTGTCATACATATTTTTAAGAAAATTTATATAACATATAACAATTCATATAACTACACATAGATTCAAAAGTTTGCATCACTTTGATTTTGGCATGTGAAGACAATTTCAGGAATACATTTTTTTTCTAAATGTTTATCAGTTAAAACCATACCATTTTTTGTAGCAAAAAAAAATAGTATCAAGACATTTGTTTAAGACAACATTTTCAGTGTTGTATTTTGTTGGCGCTGGCCAATTAAATTTTTCGGTTTATTGTGTAAAAATGAATCGCCGAGTAATACTTGAAATTGATCGTGCAAGAATAGTAGCTTTAGTTGAAGAAGGTCATTTCCAAAGATTTGTTGCTGAAAAATAGGGGTTTTTGAAACTAATGTCTCTCGCATATGGAATCGCTATCTAGAGACCAATTCTGTGCGAGACAGACCACGAAGTGGTAGAAGGCGTGTTACTAACGAACAGCAGAACCGCTATATTACGTTAACAATTCGGAGAAATCGTACTATGCCAGTCCCACAACTTCAGAGAGATGTTACGCATGCAATGGGAGTTCGCGTATCCGTCTCTACACTAAGAAGACGAATTCTTGAATCCGGTTTAAGATGTCGGCGGCCAGTAAGTTCGTCAACTGCAGTGGGCTGAAACGCACGTTCGCTTACCCGAAGAATTATTGGAATTATGTCCTATTTTCCGACGATGTCAGGATTTGTCTGGTAAACGATAGTCGTCGGATTCGTGTTTGGAGAGAACCAACAAGAACCACTCAACTTGCCCATGCTCACGCCTCGCCTCCATTCGCGGGAGGAAGCGCCATGTTTTGGTCAGGTATTATGCCTGACGGGCTTACTGAGTTAGCCCACGTTCAAGGCATAATGACTGGCGACTGGTACATTAGGAATATTCTACATCCTTATGTTAGAACGTTGAGAGGGGCTATTGCTAACAATTTTGTGTTTATGGACGACAATGCCCGGCCCCATCGTAATAGAGCTGTGGATGAATCCCTAGAAAGTGAGGGAATCGAGCGCTTGGAGTGGCCTGCTTTGTCCCGTGACATGAACCCGATAGAACATGGTTGGGATATGCTCTCTAGGGCAGTTCGCGTTAGAAGAAATCCCCCTAAAACTCTCCAGGAGCTTGTCGTCGCTGCTACCGAGGAGTGGCAGGCTATTCCACAAGAACGCATGCATTGAGACCAGAGGAGGAAATATACTTAATTAGAAGCTATATTTTTTTCAATTTCACAAATTATACAATATAAATAAATTTTGCTTTTGTTAAGTTTAGTTTAAAGGTTTAAAATGTTGCGGTAAAATCTAAATTTTTATTTTAAACTTATCAATGAACTAATATTTAGTCTATTTTCACCATGACCACCATAATTATTTATTCGAGAATCAGAGTGATGCAAAACTTTTGAATCTATGTGTATATATTCATATGAACCACAAATTTAATAAATCCCCAACCCCCGAAGTTTTTAAATTTTATAATCCCCCCGGCGCCCCACTGAAGGGTACGTTACCCTA
Organism: Barypeithes pellucidus; assembly: GCA_963991005.1. Lineage (NCBI taxonomy): Eukaryota > Metazoa > Arthropoda > Insecta > Coleoptera > Curculionidae > Barypeithes > Barypeithes pellucidus. The sequence goes on from OZ022559.1 coordinate 42,304,921, forward strand.
GGAGGAATTGCCACCATCTTTCGAGATTCAGCTTGTGGAAATTAACCTTCAGGAGTAAGAAACAATGTTGTCGGGTAATTTATTACAAAGTTGCGCAAAATTAATTTACTACCTAAAGCGGCGCGACTGCAGCCAGATGCCTTGGGAATGCACAAATTACCGATGCATGTAGCAAAATCTCGAACGAAGAAGCGGCTTAGTAAGCACTTAAACAACTGCGATTAAGGGGTAATGTCACGTCTAAATCCGTGACAATTTATTGCGGCTATTTTTTTGCTCAAAGGTCGCAAAGTTATCCTAAGACGAAGTCTGCAAAAAGTAAAACTAGTGATGTTTTGTGTGGAACGCGATTCGATAGGCATTAATCTAATCTGATTCATAGTTCAGTCAACAGCGAACATTTTTGAAATTAGTTAGCACAAAGAAAGAGAATTTGTTGCTAATGATTGTTTGGTCCGTACAGGGTATCCATTTTTCGATGGTTTTACGGGGGTATTAGTAATGATAGAATGATGCTATTTACGCAGCACTGTGCTACTTTTTTGTGAAATAAAATATGCCCCATTTAGAATTTTTCTAGCCCTCCTCGCTTTTGAGAATACTTCGGTTACCCTGTAACTTATCAGACAGAAATAAAATGTTCTCTTTGTAGTTTTTAACGTAGATCCAGTGACGTGCTCAAATATTTCTACGTTTAATAGTTTTAAAGGAAAAAACAAATTTTAAATTGGTCACCGTACATATAAATATTTTCTAATAATGTAATTAAGTTTTTAACAAGTTTATCAGAAATATACAGGGTGTAACTAAATAAGTGTAAAACATTTAAAGGGGGTGATTCCTCATCGAAAAAAGATAGGATCTTTCATATAAAGAAACTTCATTGGAGCATCCCTTGTTAAGATACAGCCCCTTAAAGGGGGTACATAAAATGTGTTTAACAATTTTTTTCACAAGCACTAAAAAAGTTACAATATTGAAATTAACCTGACATTTTCTACTACCAAAAAGACACTTAGCCAGTAATTTATTTGGTTTACCCCATGGTTGTAAGGGTGGAAAACGCAACCCCTAAAATTTATTTCCAATGTAAGTTTTTGTCTTATTATTTGTTTACCATCTAAAAATTTATTTCCGATAGCCTGTTTCAAAATAAAAAATGTCTCTTGCATTTTTTGCCCAAAATAAACCAGTTCGCAGCAAAAAATTATTTTACGAACAAGATACGTATCGCCATAAAACGCACGAATACGTTGCTCAATGCGCCGACGTCTAGACGCATGCGTAATGTCTGAAGGTAGACATATTGAACATTTACTATGATTTCTAGATGTTGTATGTTTTGTTATTAATAAATTAGTTTTGTTTATTTATAAATTTTATGTACCCCCTCTAAGGGGCTGTATCTTGACAAGGGATGCTCCAATGAAGTTTCTTTATATGAAAGATCCTATCTTTTTTTCGATGAGGAATCACCCCCTTAAATGTTTTACACTTATTTAGTTACACCCTGTATAACACTTTATGTTTGAACAGAAAATGTGATGTGATGTGTTCTTTTTCCCTTTGTCAGACTCAGCCCTAGGCGCGTTTCGCGGCTCATCAGTAAAGCAGGGTACAGACCAAGTTCGCGAGCTGCTCTCGAATAGTTCTCGAACATTTCCCGAGCTTGATGTATACGCGTGTTCGCGAACAGCTCTAGAGCAGCTCGGCAGTTCGTTCAGGGTTCCGAGTCGAGTCGGTAGATCAAAGGGTTTGTTTGCGAACACGTGGCGAGCTCAGTATATGTGTGGACGTTGGCTGTTCGGCAGTAGTTTATTTTGGTCCATATTAATAAAAAATACGCGTTGTTCTTATTATTAGATATATAGATTTTAATATATATTATCGAGAATATTATAGTAGTTTTTTAATTAAACATGGACTGGCCAGAGGACGAAATTGTGTAGTTGATAGAAGAATATCGCCGGCATGAGAATTTGTGGAATCCCAGGCACAAAGATTATAAAAAGAGACATCAAAACATAGGCACGATTTTGTCAAGACCCAAAGATGAAGTGGAAAGGAAAATCGGTGTTATTTTAAATAAATACATCAGGCTTGTATAGGAATCTCCTGTTGCCAAAAATCGCAAAGTCAAAGCCAATCTTTCCCTGGATGAAATACACTTCCGATAATTTGTATCTTGTTTTGATATTATTGGTTCTACTAGAACCAAGAGTTTTTCAAAATCTGCTACAGACATACGGCTAAAATTTCGAAATAAACTTTGGTCCTCCATTTTTAAATCTCTAAGCAAAGGAATTCCACCATATCTTAAGCGATTTTGAAATAAACTTCTTTGCCACCATCGCCTGGTCTTACTTTTTGTTTTTTTCGACTCGATATTTTGTTTTACTAAAAAATAGGCTGTACAAGCAATTATTAGATCGCTATCTTCGTCGCTTTCCAGCGATGACATTTTTTTATTTAATTATTTCAATTTGTAATAAAAAATGGAGGATTAAATATTTTTTATTATTTCGAACACTCAACGAACTCGGCCGAACTGAACACAGGACTGAACCTCTTCTGGTCTGGACGATACGTTCGCGAGCTGATCGGGTTCAGTTCGGGAGCTGTTCTTGAACAGCTCGCGAACTCTTCATTTCGGTCTGTACCCGCCTTAAGGCGCACGGCTCGATGTTGACAAAGGGAAAAAGTATCTCTCAGCATTATCAAGTGCACTGGTACAACATCAAAAGGAGTATAAAACTCGTCGCGACATCTCGCGGTGTATTTGCCTAACCCAAAGCGACATCTTATAGAAGACCAATGCAGAGGACCCATTCTGCTAAAACAGATAAAAATAGCAAATACGTCTTTCAATGGTTAAATGTCCCGTGGCAGAGAATAAATAGAAAATGTTTCCTTTTTCCTTTTTTTTTTGTTTGACGAAGATATTTATATTTGTCTGACTTTAACCGCTGTGATAGGTAAGTTGACAACTTGAAAAATGGTAAAAAATTCAGCCCTGGATATCCTCTTTTTTGGAAGAAAAATGAGAAATTTTTTTGTTTGTTAAGTAACGACTTAATCATGATATACAGGGTGTTTTTTAATTGAGTGTCGATACTTAAGGTTGTGAATCCTTGGGTGATTTTAAGAAGAAAAGTTAATATTAACATATGTCCTAAAGCTCTTCATTTTTGAGCTACACAATGTTAAAATTTAAACAATAACTTTTTTATCATAATTTATAATCACTCTTAGATATTTTTATGAAATTTTGTACATACCATTATCAAACAGAAATGAAATGTTTCTTAAGTAGTTTTTTACGTAGAATCCAGTGACGTACTCAAATTTGTTCTACATTCAATAATAATCATTAAGGAACATTTTTGATATTGAACGGTTGAATAGAGAAAAACGGTAGCATATTATAAAAATAAAAATCAGTCGGTTGGGTAAAACTACATAAATTTTAAAGTTTCTTTTCATAAAGACAATAGGGTTGACATTGATTTTTCATTATTAAATAATTATTATTAAAGTAAGACGTAAAATCTGATTAAAAAAATGGTCAATTTTACAAACAGTGAATTAACTGACATGCATTTTACTTATGGACTTGCAGACGGAAATGCATACGAGGCCAGGCGGATATACCTCGTACGGTCGTCACTGGTAAAATTTTTTTAAAATCTTCTAACTCAAGAAATGCTCCTTAATGATTAAAGGGTGTGTACAAAATTTCATAAAAATATCTAAGAGTGATTATAATTATGATAAAAAAGTTATTGTTTAAATTTTAACATTCTGTAGCTCAAGAATGACATATGTTAATATTCATTTTCCTTATTCTTAAAATTACCCAAGGATTCACAACCTTAAATATCGACACTCAATTAAAAAACACCCGGTATAATGCGTTATTTTCCTTTGACCTAAATAAAGAAGGGCATATACGGTGATACATCAAAAAGTGTCAATTCCATTTTTTTCGTTTTAAAATATTTATCTATCATGGGGAAAATATTAATATTATATTAATTTTTAGAAGTAATAATAAATTAGAGCAAAAGATAAATAGGCACAACCTGAGCAATTCTAATAACAGTTAGATCCTGTGTACAATCTTAATATATTTTTTATTTTTGACTTTACGAAAGAATGGTATTAAAAAAAACTTAATATGCTTGTTCAATATTTTGAAAAATTTGTCAAGTCAAGGCTGGAGATGACATCCAAGTGAATCGCTCGAGTGATTCGCTTGAAATTCCAATTCACCAAGTGATGACATCACCGACTGCTTGGCCGGCAGCCTAGCCGTTTACATGTGATCAGGTAGGGTATTTAGCAGGCACGTAACTACGGGTGGGCACAGGTTTAGCTAAAAAATTGTAGTAACCACCAAAAAAATTCCAGAAATGTATTTATTTGTGAATAATGAATTTTTACCACGTGTCTCAATACCAAACAAAAAAAACTGCAAAAAATCACCCAAATATGTATTTATTGTTCGGGTTTATACTTGTGCTTTTTTAAAACAAAAAGTATTACCGAGGGTTATTTTTCGTCACATCTTTCTCAATTTACAAGTATAAAATAAGTAGATAATATTTAAAATGGCTTGTCAAATTCTTCCACTCTACATTATCAGCCCTTCAAAAATTTAGGCTTTGTTACGCGACTGGCAAAATAAGAAAATAGGTGATTATTTTTTTAAACTCATGTTTATAGTTACCTAAAAGTTCCTGTTTAAATTTAAGAATGTTTACTTTTGGTTACCAAAAAATTTGTCGCTGGTTTTCTTATTTTCCATTTTTAAGAAGTCTTCTTCAGTTTAATAATAATAAGTTCCTGTTTAGATTTAAAAATTTTTACTATAAGATTACCTACGAATTTTTCAATATATTTCGTTAAATATTTTGTTCGTTTTGTTATTTTAATTTACAATTTCTATTATTATTTTATTTTTGAGAAGTTTTCTCGAGTTTAAAGTAAATCAAAATTAAAAAATTATATCCCTTAATTTTTTAATATTTACAATCGGAGACCTAAACTACGCCGCTGGCTAGCCAGTTAAAACAAAACTTTACCAAACTCATGTCGCGATGACTCCGCTAAGGGATTTGGCATACTTTTTTATATGCACCTTCTCGTTTATGTGCCTTTAAGAAAGACGTATGTCGTGTACCTGCTCAGCGTCAAACTCGAACGTCGCCAATCGGATGACGCGGCGCGTAGACAGTAGTGACAGGCGATGTTTTTCGGTTTTTCGCCTGAATTTATAACTAGAGTATTTTCTATCGAGCTAAAAACTGTTCGAATATACGAGCAGTTTTTTAACTCGATCACACTACAGCGTTACATTTCCGTCGGCGTCAAGCGAAGCGCGGGTATCGAGTGAAAGATAATAAGTGACGGTTTTCGCCTGAATAGATAACTCGGGCGGTTTTTTTAATAATCGAGCGATGTCGGTTATTTCAATAATCGAGTGATAAAGCGGTTTTTCGCTTGAGCGATCACAACACTAATATTATTCTCGTCTCGACACATACGACGCGCCGATTTTGTTATTACTATTTGTTCAAATTCTTCAATTAAACCTTAGGTGTCATTAAATGCCCTGCAACCACACCTTTTAATTAACGAAATTGAATTTTCCGTCAACCTTAAAACATTTTACTGCATGCTCGTTCGAATTCAATGCTGTAATTTCCTTAAAGTAATTAAATCCATTTACTAGGATATCCCCCATCCAGTAATTGGTTTCTGCAAACTATAACCCAAAACCTGCATTATATAATATGTAAAGTCTGTACGTTATATCTTTACACGTGCGGCACAAACACGAACAATCAAGAGACATGACTTAAAGTTCCCTATCTTTATTTATTACAGACTACAAGTGAGTACAAATACGGCGTCTGCTTAGTTCTGCAATACGTTTTGAATGCAATATCATGTCAGACAAAGACAAAAGTTCAATTTTGATTTGTTGCCTTAAAAATTTGTCAGCTACGCTGTTTTGATTATTTTGATCGACAACTGTTAAAAAATGGCCAGCGCCCGCTTTTATGCATTTCCTGGAACCTTTTTGAATAACGTTGGTTTTGGGGCGATAGAGACTTTTAACATTTGTTGAAATGATTTTAAAATTATTTTTTGTCAAAACTAAATTTTTGTTGAAAGTCGGTTAAATGGAGATAAACTTGTGCATTTACGTGCCTAATAATATGCCGTTTAGAAAGTTTTAAATTTCCGAGTAGTTCCGGAGATATCCGGAAAAAATCGAAATTCTGAAAAATCGTTTTATTGTTTTCCTGGGTTTTTTTTGAGATCGAATTGAGTAAATTGCACTTTTGCATTGCCACTTTGTCCGCTCTATCTAACAGCGATAATTGTTTTGTAATTCGACGAGTCGTCTTCGAAGGGCCATTATCAACTTTATTTTTTTAAATACGGTCCTGTTTTCCTGATATTGGAATTTGAGAGCTTTTTTTTCTCCCGAATGCAACGATGTATCACACATTGTGGTTTAATGACGTTTCGAGGTTTTTTTGGACAACATCAGAAAGTTTTGGGATACGGTCCTGTATTTTATAAATAATATCTCATATCAAGTAAGCTCTACATTTTTTATTTTTGACTATTTCAATAAATAACTAATAATTTAATAATAAACAACAAATAAGTGAACAACAATCATTCCAAAACAGTAATAAAACGATCAACGAAAAAAGTAAGGAACTACATAATCAGGTGTTCAAAATGATTTCCGATATTCTCTAAGCACAAATCTAAGCACAATCTTCTAACTGCCGCAGTTTTTTTTGTAAAATAAAATAAAACATGCGATAAAATATCAAATTTTTCAGCATTTGTAAATTTATGTTCCATATTTTCTGGAAAATAGAAAACCTCTTAAAACGCTCTCAAACGACCACAATGGGAATGTCAAGTGAAACAAATCACGCGTCACCATCTTAATTTTTTTTGTTTCAAGCGCCTACTTTTCTTTTAAATCCCGAATCAACAGAAGTTTGAAATAATGTTTCTGTATTTTGTTCACTTATTTGTGGTTTATTATTAAATTATTTGTTATTTATTCAAGTAGTCCAACATAGGCAAGAATTTAGAGCTTATTTATGATATATTGTATATAAAATTAGGAGAAATACAGGACCGTATCCCAAAATTTCCTGATGTTGTGCAAAAAACCCTCGAAACGTTATTAAACCACAATGTATCATACATCGTCGCATTCGGGTTTGTTCGAAAAAAGCTCTCAAATTCCAATATCAGGAAAACAGGACCGTATTTTAAAAAAGAAAGTTGATAATGGCCCTTCGAAGGCGACTCGGATTACAAAACAATTAACGCTGTTAGATAGAGCGGAAAAAGTGGCAATGCAAATGTGCAATTTACTTTAGAATTCGATCTCAAAAAAAAACCAGGAAAACAATAAAACGATTTTTCAGAATTTCGGGTTTTTCCAGATATTTCCGGAACTACTCGGAATTTTAAAACTTTCCAAACGGCATAAAATTAGGCACATAAATGCGCAACTTACCTCCATTTAACCGACTTCGTATCTCTTACGGTTTCCGAGATCCTTGTACTGGCCCTCCTTATCTTGGACACGTTGTGATCGTTGAGATCTTATTCTATTTTCGACTTTGTGTTTAATTAATTGTTCTCTGTATGTTGCACGTTGATTGTTTTTTGTTATTGATTTAGTATGTTCCATTATACGTATAGAAATTGTGATAGGATTTGTGAGCTACACCTTTATGGTTCTTTTTTTGTACTGTTGTACTGAAAAATTGATCAATAAATGAAATGAAATTAAATTGTTGTATTTGGTTACACTTTGCCTAACAAAATATAAGTCGCACTACAGCGTTCTCATTGATTAAGTTATTTTTGGCTTTATGCATTTTTGATGCATTATATTCCAACAATAACAAGAAAACTTCGTTAAAAAATCTTAAAGCACAGTTCCTCTTTGACAAACACTCCGTATTTATTTATTTTCCCCTTAATAAATAATTGTTTGAGCACGCCTATGGTAAGACGCTTCCTAGCATGGTTTTCATACATTTTCTCCCCTCTAATATGTGCACCAGAGGTTTGACCGATTTAAATGTAACGAGGTATTTTCATGACATGCTGTATTTCTCCATAAAACTTATTCTGTCGCTCTCTGTTTATTTATCTGAATGTCCATTTAGGTTAACTGATGAGCCCATGACATAAATTACACCAAGAATAATTAACTCCGCCCCTTCACTTCCGCAGATGAGGCCCCCGAAAAGCCTAAACACCTGCACTCCTTCAAAGTGTTGAGTCAAAGTTTTGATTACGGTTTGAATTAAGGCGTGTGGTAATTTTAGGGCACACATTGTAAGATTAGCTGCTAGTTAATTTCCAGCTAAGGTTACATGGCAAATTATAAAGCCGATGTAAAAGCTAATACGTTACAAAATGGTTGACCCAAAGGACTAAAGGCCCGTGACAGGTTAGCACCTTTATAGGCTTAAAGGTAGCCATGGCTGTTTGTAGTAATTTAATAAAATACATTTCTAAGATCAGGATAAGAGCATTTCCAGCGTTGGGCAAAAAGAAGTGCATGCGAATGCATTATTGTCTAGCGTGCCATATATGGAACGCGAATTTGATTATGTATTTATTTTTTTTTCTTTTAATATAAAAGAAGAACGAGATCAACCAATAATACTTGTTAATATTGTTGCTTGCCTACCCGTTATTGCTAAAATTGGCATAAAATACTAATATACGCGGGCAGACTGTCCTCAGTATTAAACAACTGATTGAAACGGTGACTTATAACAATGGGTGATCATAAAAAGTAAGTATTTTTTCTTAATATTTACTAAAATAACTGCCTTTAATAATTTATAAATACTACAGAGAACTTTAAAAAATATATTTTTTATAAGTAATTATTCATTTGATGACTTTTTCAATTAGTTTCAAATAGTTTTTGTTGGCCGTACCATATATGGAACACTAGGCATATAGGGTCTGTTTTAATTTTAATTTGACTGTTCAGCAATTAGCTGGTATTTTAGAAACGGGTGAGTTTTGGGACGATGATCCAGTGGATAAGATCTTTATCACACCTCCGGAAGTAAATAGTTTTTCCGATGAGGACTCTGGTGAAGAGGACGGAGGTGGCTTATTTGATAATTTATCTGGTAAACAACTGCAAGCGGAAGCTGAGGCTGTAACTCTTAGCGGAAGAAGAATTCAATCTGTGAGGGAAACAATAGAGCCAGTAGAGGAAACAACAGGAATGGTGGAGACGCAGAGTTTGGATAAAGATGATTCAGATTAAGGAGATATTCCTGAGTTATTTCGCAAAGAAACAACAGGTGAAACTAAATTTATCTAATTATATCTGTAAAATATATGATTACAAGCGATGAAGACATCGTTATGATAATAATAATAATAATATTTCTTTATTTCAAATTACAAATTACTAGGTAATTACAAACTACAAGGCAACTATAAAATGAAATGACATCACAAAAAGCAATACCGACAAGAACTCAAGAGTCAACCCAACAAAAAAGACCTTCACAGTATATGGTTCCATTTCAATTAATATCCTCTTAATTGACCATTTCCACACTCTTATATTACTAATCCCTTTAATGTTAATAGGCAATCTATTGTATAATTTAACGCACATGTAATATGGGCTTTTTTCAGACATTGTTAAAAGGTGAAGTGGATACAAATAATTCAAAGTTCGAGTACCGTAGTTATGCTCATTAAGTTCCTGGAAAATTTCTTTGTTTTTGAAGACGAACATTAAACACTCATAAGTGTAAAGTGCATGTATTGTCATCTGTGGCGGCTCATGACCTATGATAGAGGGGGTTCACAAGTATGGTGAAATTATTTTTAAAATTTTATTTTTGTGTAACGACCAAACAATTACTTTCTAGGCGTTTTAAATGTAGAAAGAACAAAAGTAATAAGAAGTTAGGTAAAACATATTTTTATTTATTTTTTAATTTTACATAAGGAAATACAACTTTTGGAAAATAAGAAAGGTTTTCTTAGTGTGTATAGCTAGCTGTCGGATCTTAACGTCGTCGCATGCAACCCTCGTAACAATATTTATACAGTCCATTACTAATATTACTAAAGCCATCTACGAGCTATCAAGAAAACCGAATGATGTCCAATACTACTAACGCCATCTACGAGTTATCAAGAAAACCGAATGATGTCTAATACCACTACGCCATCTACGGCTACGTCATTAGACGCAACCAAGACGAGAACAATAGTTAACTGTTTTATGACGAGAACGGATCGAGCCACGAGACTGACAAGTTGGCATTATTCATATTTTCAGTGTTTTTTAGTTTAAATCCTTAAATAAAATGGTTTAAAATCATATCGAGTATCATTTATCGAAATACACAACATTTATCGACCCTACACAATAGTGCTTAAACGTAAAGTCCATTCTTAGGTTCTTAATTGTAGAAAATTGATCAATAACAGCTTCATTAAGGTTGGAATACCCTCTATAATTTTTTTTTCATATATTTAATTTTTAAACTTTCTAATAAAGTCCCTAGATTTACCCTTTGTGGTCTGCGTTAAATTAATTTCGGGTTTAGGTGTTCCCGCATTCTTCACTTCAATTTTTTGCTCCAAACTCAGAGAGCTAAAGTTATTTCTTAAATAGCCCACCGTCAACTATTCATTTTAACTTAAAAAATATATAATATTAAAATATTAAAACATACACGTTCGAATTTCTAACTAGATGCACGAATAGACAACAGCAGGGTGCACTCAAAAACTGTGCGCCTCTTCCATGCTAAATCGCCATAGCCCCGCTATCTCCCGCTGCCACCCGCCACCTGTTACTACAGAGAAACTGCACTACTTAATCTCACGTGCGAGCAAGTCTCGTCATAATCGTCAATTACCTCGACCGAGGCACGGTTGCCGGATCTATACAGTTTGGTTTGACGGGATGATAAAATATTAGGGAGGGTCGGACTTTTTTAGTTTGACGGTACGATAAAATATTAGGGAGGGTCGGACTTTATACGATATTCAATGAATATAAATTAATATTTTTTATTCGTGAAGAACCGCCACTGATTGTCATTATACTTAGCTCTTTAAAAATGCCTCTACAGTTCTCGAGGTACTGTAATCCCTGCACACACCTAAGGTAAGACGCTTTCAAGCATGGTTTCTATACATTTTTCTCGCTCCTCATACTGAAACGTTCAGATATCGCTGGGCGGACAATAGTGGTTATAGTATTGTTTGCCCTATGATTTCTGAACATTGCCATATGGGGAGCGAAGGGAGAAAAATGTATAGAAACTATGTTTGAGAGGGTGTTACCTTAGGCATATTTAAACCATAATTTATTAAGAGGAAGACAAATAAATACACTGTATTGAATCCGCAGTTGGATTCTTCTTGAAAATTTAAAACTAGTTTTTCGGCAGATATGAACTTCGGACCAATAATATTCAAAGCATATAAATGGACTGAAATGATACGATTTTCTATTTGCTATTAGTTCATTAATTATCTAAATAAAAATTCTACCAGCAATACGGCAAATTTACCTTATGTTTCAACAAAGTTACAAAGCTCTCCTAAGTTTAGAAGAAACTTTGAGCCTCACCGCTATCGGGTTATTTATCTATAAACTTCGACGCTGACTGACTATGAAACTAAGTTGGAAATTAATTAGGACCTAATCTTGTACTGTATGCCATTACTACCGTTAATAATTGCTTTAATCTTAATCTATTATTGTGATCGAAAATTTAGATTATATTCACCTCTATAACGGCATGAAGTTTCCTTTTGATCATTAAGGTAAGGTAATTTTCCCGGATATATATACAGGGTGTTATGGAAATGACGTATTATATTTAAATGGGTAACTTCTGGGGAGAGAAGGGCTACATATATTTTTTTTTAATCGAACGTTTAAAAAGTGGGGTAATTCACCCATAAACCCACAGGTCACTCCTCGGCACAATCATATTACACTGCCCAGCTATGTAATAAACACATGTTCTGGCGAAATGTTGCCAAACTGTGGAAAAGTGTAAAACTTTAGATTCTTATAAAAATAAATATTTAGCTTACTTAGAAACTAAATCCATGCCGCCGACACGAGTAAGGAATCCAGGGCACAGACACCTTCAGTTCTTTTTTCTATGGGGAAGAGGTTTATGCTCATCACGTGCCCTGATGATAGTGTTTGACTGCATAATTATACCCACTAAACGCCCTTATTTCCAATTTCGGAACATAACCGGCATATCGTTGAGCGAAAAAAATACATAGTGAAACAGAACAAATTACACTAAATCACTTAAAGAAACACACAGACACCCACGAGTTTCAAATTAATTTTTTTGAAGATATGCACCTATTATCAGATTACACAGAAGCACTAAACACTAACGTATAATTACAGTATCGTACACACAGAACAACAGCATACACAGAAGATAGGATACAAATTATTTCGCAATAGAAAGTCAGAAATAATAAAAACGATAATTTCTAATGGGCATAAAAGAATTTTTAATCCTTTAATGAAGAATGATGAAATAATTATGTTGACAACAACAGGACCTCCCCTTCAGTCTTAACATAGAGGATTCCAACCAAGGGTCGAGTGCTTCGTTGCCATTTCCGAGACAATAATTACACAGGAAAGTAATATTACAGAAGGAAATTCCGCAATTTATGGATATAATCTTATAAAACATCGAAAGTGGCAACGCTGTATTTTTAGAAATTATATTATTTCCCAGAACACCGGATGGAACTTTATACAATAAGGGCGTATTTTTGTCTACACAGTAACACTTTAAAATACTAATTCAGATTCAATGGTGTGTTCATGAGATGCATACAAATTTACGCGAAAACTAATGTGAATTTGTTCTTTTGTTTTTGTATTTTGTGAGGTTATTGTGCCGGTTTTTGTTTGGATTACCTACTTGGTATTTTTTATAAATTAAGTTGGTTTCAAATAAGGCCGAAAAGGTAAATCAAATTGCAGTTTTTTTTCTAAAGGGTAAAGTGGCATTTAAGTTGTTCTGTTCCGACGGGTGTCGTTCGAATAGAACAAATAAGAACATACCTGACCATTTATAAACGCCGCGGCGGTTGGTTCGAGTCAGTTCAAGTTTATAAATCAGAGATATTTCCCAGCGAACTGAACTGAACGTAAAAGTTTATAATAATGTACCCTTAAAAATAAACAACTTGCAATCTGTCAACGGTTATTGACTTTCTAAAGAGTGATAACACTGCTCAAAATTCATTGACGTTTTCCGCCATATGTTGTTTCGTTTATCTTTCTCCCAGTGCCACCACGTGCTTAATTTTGGTTTGACGTCAGGTCATGTACAGGGCATATTAAATTAAAGCGCCATTTTTGATAATTTTCTTCAATTTGTTTTCATCTCAGGAATTGCCGATTTAAATATAATACGCCATTTCCATAATACCCTGTATACACACAAGTAAAGGTAGATATTTAATTTTAGAATATTTTATTATACAAAAAGTTACAATTTTTTTTATATCAAAAGTACAATAATTATTAAATGTGCATGGCATGAATGACATGTTTCTTTTACTATTCGTTACAATAGTCGAATTTTTGGTGTTGAAATAATATTTTTTCTGCCATGGACACAACTGCCGTTGATGTACCTGGTCGCAAATCGGGTGTAATTTCAGCACTGTCACACGTTCTAAACACTTTATTGGCTATTTCTGTCCTGTGTGCTACCGATTCATCAACATACCCTTCAGCGCCCGTTGACGACTTCCAACCGCCATGTTTCTTTAGTGTCATCAAGTCTCCCCCAGATTCAACTAAAAGTGTAGCAGACGATCTTCGAAATGAATGATCCGTATATAAAGTTAACATTTTCAAGTTGAAGAAAATTAGCTACTGTTTGAGGTACCTTATAAAACCCACAACCTGATTAACACAGTTTCCATTGTGATGCATAAAATAGGCCGCGATCCTTTGCTGATGTTGGACGAAGGGCTATGTAGGTACATTCGATAAAATTTAATATATTTTTCAGTAACTACAAATCCCCTCTTTACATCATTCTTTGTTTGCTTAATTTTCACAATTAATAACATTCCCGAATCCTCAATATCATCTAATGTTACCTGGCTGATTTCACAAATTCGACAAGCTCCTACAATCGCAAATAAAACAACAACCTTGGCCATTAAATAAACTTCATCGAGAGCATTATTTAAAAAATCACTAATATCTGTAATCGTAAAAATAGCAGCTTTCTTGGGCGTGTAACCTTTCCCATTTTGTTTTAGAAATGTAATTAGTGTGAAATATTTTGAAATGTCTACATTATTATTGGATTGTAACATACTTTTAATCATTAAATAATGCGACTACACTGTTGATGGCTTTTGTTGTTGTGCCAATGCCGATAAATAAGCCAATAACACCGTCTCCGACAAAGAACTGTATGTCTTTTACATCTTCCATTCAATAAATCTTGAATACGCGGTTTCGTAAATTTTACGCGATTTAGCTGGCATTATTAATTTAATTATCTGTTATCTTCATGGATGCGTTTATTATAGGTTTCATTCTTAACTGACAAACATTAAGGGCCTGTTGTATAAACACTTTGAACTGTACCTAGTTCACTCTTGATCTCTAGTTCAAAGTAAAAAGTTGTTTTAAAAACAGTATTTTGAACTGATCTCAGTTCAAATCAGGAGTTCACGTGAACGTCTACTTTTGGCGCTTCAGTTCAACTGTCGATCCAAGCCATTTTCTAGCATTGAATATTTTTTTTGTGTCAAGTCAGCATCATATTATACAATACAGTAAATTTTCGTTATTGTATTGTTTATAAAAATGTAGGAATTTAATGAAATTATAACTAATAATGAAGATTTTTGGGTCTTGTGGATACTGCAGTCAATGCTGTGAGCTATGAATACGGACCTACCGAAAAAATTCTGATCACGTTACTAACAACAAAACAACAACAACGCTTAACAAGGAACACAGCTGTTTGTTTTTATTTATTATAATGTACCTAACGCCAAATGCCAAAAAGAAAAAAAATAACTACATAATAGTAATGCCAACATAAACTTATCTTAGTTCAGCTGAACTAAAGTTCAATTTATATTGAACAACGTAATATTGAATGAACGTAGTTCACAGGTTGATCGGCGTTCCGATGAACCTGTTCAGAAGTGTATGTAACCGGCAACAAATTACGGTGCAAGATGAAATTACTTTATTTATATATATACATATATGTATATTACATGACATTTCCACAAATCACATTACCCGTGATATACCAAGCCCGTCAATGTTTCCAATGTACTATCGTGCCGATAAAAAACTAGGACAACAAAATCACAAAACTGGGAACGGAAATAGATATCTCATAGACTATAAAAGGTGCTCGACAGCTGTACAGGTAAATACACATAACTTTTAGGAAGTAACCTAGGTTACATAATTTAACGTTTTATATTTTTCGATACGAGGTGGCATCAAAATATCTTATATAAACTTGAGCGGCAGTAAATATATTGGGCATTTTTATTAAGAAAAAGTCTAATACCTTATTTAAAATGGGTATATATGACGTCGCCTAAATATGAAAACGAAACTAAATAATAAAAGAAATTTAATAGAAGGTTACAAAAACACAATCGCAAAATTTGTCGAAGCAACAAAACATTTTTAATATTTAGTCATAGAACCATTCCTGTTTATTACTTCTTGAAGCCTTTGCGGCACACTTAAAACTAGGTTTCTGCATAATTCGCCTGTTACTTCATCCCAAGCTTCATTTATCCTGTAGCATAATTCATCTCTGTTTCGTGGGCGAAAATCATGTTTATACATTGATTTCACCATTTTACCCCAAATGTTTTCGATCGGGATCAAATCGGGACTCTTCGAAGGCCAGGGAAGAACTGCTATATTATTTTCTAGGAGAAAATTTTGCACAATGCGTGCTGTGTGTATTGGAGCATTATCATACTGAAATGTAAAATTTTGACCATCTACAGCGTTTATCGATGGTATCATCACTGCATTTAGGATATTAACGTATTCAGGTGCAGTTAGTCTTCCTTACCCGATTTGTGAAATTCCTGGACCTCTAGCGCTAATCCAACCCCAGACATTTATAGAGAAACGCCCGCTTTGGTTTGTCATGTCATGTCATGTCATCATACCGCATGCCGGAACGCCTATACACTCGAATTCTTCCATTATTACACGATTGAAAAGTTTTCTCGTCAGAAAATATAACTGTTTCCCAGAAAATATTCCGATTTAAATATTCATGTCCAAATTCTAACCTTGCCTTGGTTATTTCTTCCCATTAAAAATATTTTATTAGTAGCACAACGACTTCGTATATCGGAAATTCGAACCCTGTCTCTAGCAGAATTTGCAGAACCTGGAAAGTTCGTCTCTTCTTTCGCCTTTATTGCAGTTGCGAATGGATGATCCCTTAGATAATTAACTAGTCTTCTATCTTTATCTTCAGTAGAAATTCTAGGGGGACCTGAACCTGTTTTCCTAATAATAGTCCCATGCCTTGCTATTTTTTGCTTTGCCAACATCACGGTATTTTTGTTTACTCCCAGTTCGTCTGCAATATCCCTAATAAAAGCACCATCTCGCAACCGACTGTAGATTATAGCCTTTTGCTGGGGTGTTAATTGTGGAATATTTTTTAAAGAAAAATTTGCTTGTCAAGTTAATGATAAAGTGACAAACTATGTTGACATGCAAAATTTGTAAATAACATTTTACTGGTACCAGACTCGAAAGAAAAAAAATCCTAATAGTCAAGGGGAAAATCAGAAATTTTGCTGTCCTAGTTTTTTACCGGCACGATGGTACATAAATCCGGTCGCCTTGGAAACGTAAATGTCAAGAAATTTTAAATGTCAATATTTTTAATTTAGATATTTTTGGGGAAAGTATGAGTGACTACGATATTCAGATTGAGGGAACGCGACGGGAAATTGTATTACAAGCTGCTTCCGCAGCAAATAATTTATTACTAGAAGAATCCAGGGAGTGGCATGAAGAAGTGTATCAAAAATGTGGAGTGTCATGAAGAAGTGTATCAAAAATGTATTGACTGGAGTACTGATAACAATATGAGAACCGATTCAAAATGTTTTATTATTATTATTTATTATTCATAGCTAGTCACTACATGTGACACCCTTTCTAATTTTTTACCACGGCCAATGTCACCGCCCCAAAAAAGTTGTAATTACGCCCATTTTTCGAGAACGATTTCCTGAAAAGTGTCACTCAAAAAGTAATAAATTAGGGTATTATTGTAAAGAGATTTTAGCGACCTTTAAAATAGTGTGTCACTTAACCCACCCTTCCCATTTTTTTAAATTTTGAGGGTAATATCTATCCTCCCCAGGGGGTTAGAGCATGTAGGCTGCAAATCTTCTTTAAACTTGTCCTATTCACAATAATTTAACGTGGCTTTCTGATTTTTAATATTATTTACGGGAAGCGAGTTTTCAAATCGACACCCTGTATAAATTAATCCCTGAACTTGAGTATGTTAAGTATTTCCACTATACACTGAATATATTTTTGTTTTCTATTGACTGTTGATAACAAAGTTTTTAAAAGCCGAATATATGCCATGCCAATAAATTATTTCGGCAGGATCTCCTGGACGCGTTTAGGGCGGGGCGTAGCCCGGTCAGTATCAGGAGCGTAACCTTAAATTAATATTTCTGATTTCTTAAAAAACTATCGCATACAAATCTGAAGAAATATCTATCCACACCAAATAAAATTTATTCAAATATAAATTCTCAACATTTAAATGTTAAAGAAAATACACATGTCGCAATACCAACGCCAAGAGCTCGGATGTTATGAACATTTCTCAATTATATAGTCCCGGTACATTTCTAGGTGAATCAGCCGTGCTGTCTCTCTTTTCCACTGGAGGTTATAATATAATATCACCGCAGGTATTAATTCAGATATAAAATAAGTATCTCGAGAACTAAATCAGATTTTATTTTGAAAATTTGGCTGTAGCTATAAGAGATTATTTTCTACGTTCATAAAATATTTTCGATGGTGCGATGTAGCCGGGTCATATCGAAAGTGGTAGCAACTTTGGAATTTTAAATGAATTACCCTATATGTTATATATTTTTTGGAATCTAGGTAAAAATCTAGAACAGTTTTCTGTATAACATTATATACCTATCTATAAGAGTTTTTCTTCTATTTAGCGGTTACAGCTAGAAAGCTGAAATTTTGACAATAGTTTTACAAGATCATCGGAAAATTTATAATTTTGGACAGTATTTAATTGCAAAAATCTTCTTTTTTAAATTTTTTATGTTTGATATGTTTTGCTAATGGAGGATCGAATTTTCTATTTAATGATATTAAGTGTTCCTATACCTATCTTTAATATTTTCGGACTTATAGCGAAATTTAAAAATCATCTTATAAAAATATATTTTTGGTAGTTGGCTGTGGAATGGATTCATAGAAACAAAATAATGAAAAATCCATTTGACGTTATGTCTGTGATGTTGTAAAAAAAATAGTTAACAAATAACCAATTTATTAATAAATAAATAAATAAAATTAGAATTACGCAACAACACCAATAAAATAACTAATAACTAAATTGTTGGCTCTTAAACATTCATGAATTGTGGTGATAAAATGGTTATTTGTCACCTTTTTCATTTCTTCCCCTTCTAGAGACCCCAGAGCTGTTCTTACTCGATTTTCTAAATCTTCCCTTGTTGTGACGGGTGTCTTGTACTATATACTATTTCTTTAATCCTACCCCATAGATAAAAATCTGGGGGTAAGATCTGGAAACATTTTGGGTCCATTTCCAAGGACCTCCTCGGCCAATCAACTTTTTGGGAGTCATAGGAGCTGCATCAAGATGAAGTTCATTAAATTTTCTGCAAGTTCTAGATAAAACTCTACCACACTCCACATGAATATAAAATAAACTTAAAATATCGAAGCTCGAATAATGTGGATTAGCCATTTTTATTAAAACAACACGGACGTAATTCATTTAAAATTCATTTATAAACGTAGAAAACCATCTCTTATAGCCACAGCCATATTTTCAAAATAAAATCACATTTTTAGTTCTCGAGATACTTCTAATAAGCCACTTTACTTGGTATACCCTGTATATGCTCCATTTTTGCTTAAACTTTTTTCGGGAATAGAATTGACAGGTTTCTAAATGCATCATTAATTCTCCGAAATAGGACATAAAATGTATACTACTTTTTACCCTGGAAAATAGCATACAAAGTATATCATACAGAAATATGATGAAACCTAGCAACGAATTAATATTTTGGTACTGATATAAGCTGTTTTTCAGCATCTGTGGGCGAAACCACTTTTGTAGACTGTGAATTAATAGATATAAACTGTATTCCAAACAATAATTATAGCATATCATTAATTTAAAGTCTTTGGTGAATAATCGTTTTTGTGAATTTCATTAGCGTCTGGAACACTATAAATATAAACTAAAATTTTTGTTAATATGACGGAAGGACAGCACTGTCACGAATTAAAAATATCGCTTAAAAATAATCCACATTTTCACATATCTCGTTATGATCACTGTACACGGTATCGAGGAGAGTTTAGTCTGAAATAAATATCGATTTTCCATCAATTGCAAATCGGTTTCAATTTAAATCGACAGCTAAATTTTGCCGGCATTAGTATTATTGGTAAATATGCTGTATCTGCACCTATACTACAAACAATATGTACTTGTCAACGTTCAAGCTTTACTTGATTTTATTGCTGGATTAGCCAATATTGATTTTCTACCCTTAAATCGCATGATTTATAGCGTCTGGCAACAAGAATTTTATAGGTTTCGCTACTGCGATTCAGTAAAACAGCCAAAGAGTGTTATTATTCGTTGTTCATTACTTTAAATATCATAATAAGTAACAGAACCACTTGGAGGTATAGGGTGAACACATATAGGTATAGGGTGCGCCTAGCTGAGCGCTTTGGCACTTGGAGCACATTTTCTTTTAACTGGAGCAGTGGTATCGCCTGCTAAAAAGGGCCCATGCGTGAGTATTAAAAAGATTGATGTACAGAGTTTTTAAAGTAGTATTTGCAAGGGAATCAAAATCAGGTCATCCTATAAACGGCGTCTCTGGATCCTATACCATAAATGGCCTTAATTTTTCATTTATCGACAAAAACACATTTTTTATAAAACATTTTGTTTCTAAAAAAATTACGATTTGTAATTATTTGTAAAAATTATGATTTGTACATTATAACAATTGAGAACTTTCAATGTGCATCAATGACATTGGCAGAAATTATTCACTCACATTCAATGTTATAACAACAGAACGTCACCTTAATGATTTACTCACATTCAAAGTTATGACAACAGACAACTTTGAATGTCACATTAATGACATTGGCAGAAATGATTCACTTACATTCAAAGTTATAACAACAGACAACTTTGATTGTGACACTAATGATATTGGCAGGAATGATTCACACATGTTCATGTAGATTTTACCTAAGGGTAAACTACCTTAATTTTTCATTTTTGAGAAAAATCCATTAGGAAATGTTTGTTTATCTTTTTCGTCATAATTCAGGATTTAAAGAAAAATGTATTTTTTGTATACAGTGAGAAAATGATAATTCAATTAACAACTTAGAATTTGATGAGAAATATGATCTTTACCTCACTTTATACCAAAAATAAATGTTCTTTAAATCCTGAATCATTTTTCTTAAAAAGCTTTTATTCAACGTGAAAAGCCTAGTTGTTTTGGTTGGATTCCTTCCATTCGGAAACTAGCTTAGCCATGGGGAGAAATTGATTTCTAATGTATAGTTTTAGTTCGACATCTTGTTGATGTTGGGATTGTTGCCAATTTCTTCATCCTTAAAAATATAGAAATGTACACCGCCATAAGTATACAGGGTGTTATGAAAATGAAGTATTTAAATGGGTGACTCCTGGGGTGTCCTAGAGAAGCGCAATAAAAACAATACAAAGTTTGGATGCGTAGCCCGAAATTCATTACAAAACAATTATTATACGCGTACCTTCTGAAAACAAAGCGGATAGCCGAGAGTATAAATGGTAATCAACAGAATCGACCGTATTCTAACGCTTATCTTCTAATACTGGCACTTGCAAGACGCACGCTTGTACGCCTAGACCTACGTTGCTCCGGCGCCCAATGGATTGTATGATGGAGAGATGGCCGTGGGAGAAAGAAAATGAAATCTCAAAAGACAAAGTACAGTCGCAGTATACGCCCTTACCTTAATTGATGGATATATCACTACTATCATTTTATTCAAGAGGAATTCAGGAAGAATCTCGTTTATCACTATAAGAAACACATTTAAGCGATCTTAGTCCGTCCCGTATCGCATATTATTAAGATTCAATTACCGTGACCGTGAAATATCAAACTGTCAAATATTGCCCATCTCTATTCCGAGTTTTGAACGTACCATTTCGTTCGTTCGTAGATAAAATGTCATTCCTAAATTCCAAGAATTGTATTTAAGATGTGTTTTGAAATTAGTTAAACAAATAAATTTAAGCGAGAAAGAAAGGACCAAAATTAAAACATCTTTCCCATGTATTCTTTCCATATGAATAGCTGCTATTTGTGATGTTATGTGAGAGATTTTTTCTTAAACTTAGATTCTGTGTGGTTTCTGTGAAATTATGAAACCAATACGTAATTGTATTTAAATAAGAAAAGGTAAGAGTGCATGTGTCTTAAATAAAATTGCATTTTTTAAAAGAGTTTGAAAAATAATAGAAAGGTCAATGACGTTTGACCTATTTACTTTCCTGTGCTTGTGACGAATTTGAAATTTGTGTGTGATATTACCATTATTTGATTTGCAAAACATCTTTCGTCGTCTTTCTTCTAAATAGTTTGCCGTGTAGATATGACAACACCGGCCGTAATACGCAGACGTGTTTTCACACTGCAGACCTTTTATTTTATTGATTCCGACCGTCGTCAGGAGCGGCCATCTAAATTTTCAGATTTCATATAAAGTGTATAATTTCGCTTAATAATTCAAAACGCCATTTATGGTTATTTTTCTTCAAGTTAATTTCATCTCAGGATTTGCCGGTTTAAATGTAATACGTCATTTCCATAACACCCTGTATATATCTTTGGGGATTCATTATTATGTCCGTGCTTTGATCTTCTCCCTATAATTGTTATACAAAGTCGTCCTCATTACCGATGGCCAAATGGATCGTTTAGGCCATATTATCATAAAATCCTTGCTTCCGAATTCAAATCTGTTCGAAATCGTAAAAGTTTTCGAATTGCATTGCTATTCAGATAGATACCCATGAATAACTTCAATAAAAAGAAGAAAACTTTTTGAGCCAATTTATCGACCATTATTATTCTGAAGGATGACTTTAAAAGTTTCTATATGAATTTACAGAGAACTTTGTTTCCTTACTTTGTCGACCTACAAAATGGCATTTTTTAAGGAAAGTTTGTTGGTCATTATTCATTTCATTCATTTGGTGTATAATTACTAAACTATCACACCTGTTAAGTGTACTATATGTTTAAAGCTGAACACAGCACTATAAGATTTTACCAATATATCAGTTTTGAGGTTTGTGATTTCCCTTAACTCAGGACGAGTTTAAATCATCTTGGTTCATATTGTTTAATTTTTAATTTATGATTTATTAAAGCTACATTGATAAAATAATAATTTGCTAGTATAAGGGCCGATATTTCAAAGTCACCTTAAGGTAAAGATTGTTTCACGAAAAATGGATATAACTTAATGACTACAGTAAAAGTACCTGGGGCCATCCCATTATTTATTACCGTTTGTTATTATTATGTGGAAAGGACTGGATTGTAATAATTATAATTAAATATAGGCACATCAGGTAGGCTAGGTTGCTTAATTTATATTTAAATATCTTTTTGTGGTAAAATTTGTTAGTTTTTGAGGAATGGTTCAAGAATTGTCTTTTACCAAACATTCCTCAGAATAGCGTGATATTAATGGACAATGCGAGCTATCACAGTCGCCAATTACATAAAGCTCCAAGCTCAAATAATACAAAATTGGAGATTCAGAACTACATTTTGAAGAAAGTTATAAAAAGTGATCTTTTAGAAGTTTTAAAGACATTTTGTATAAAAAAGTATATGTTTGTGACACATTGGCAGAAGAAATTGGACATACAGTGCTACGGCTCCCACCCTATTATTGCATTTTTAACCCCATAGAGCATATGTGGCACTAGTTAAAATCACTGGTTAGCTCTGAAAATATTTCTCCGACTTTAAGTTCTAGTGTTGTAGAATTAATACGAAAATGCTTTAATGATATTCCCCCAGGTAGTTGGAAAAATTCAGTCCGTCACGTAATAACTGTAGAAAATTCGTATATTAGTCTGGATCGTATAATTAATCCAATTATAATTAATTTTGATGAGGATAGCGATAGCGAAAAAGAACTATCTATAGAATGACATTATAAATGTAAATAAATATGACTAGTAATATTTAAAAAAAAATGTTATTTCATTTGATTACATTAATATAATCATATCATTACTTGTTTTCCTTAGTCCGTCCCTTCATACTTCACTTGTTTATTGCCAAGCTCTTGTCGACACAATAGGACCGACCCAGGAAATCATTAAGTCGTATCCAAATTTCGTGAAACGTACTGTACAGAATGACATAAGTCATCATTAACACAAGTTTGATAGTATATTAAAGTTCTCTCATCGAAATGAATATATCTTTAAGGACGTAAGGTTATCTTCTACACTAACGCGTCAATTGAGTCTCAAATTGATTTAAAACATAGTTTTTAGGGTTTGTTCGCTAAGGCTACCTTAGCTAAGGTCTACCTTAAGGTAACATTCAAATATCGGCCTTTAACAACATAAAATTTGGACATAAATATTTACAAAATTTATATATTTTTTTAAATATGGATTTTTTTTAATAAAAAAAAACATTGAAAATAGAAAAAATAGTATTAGTAGTAAATTATAAAACTATTCTAGCACGAACGCGTGCTGAAATATGATGCTTTATAAAACTTGTACTTCTATATGCTATTTTTGCCTGGGTTAAGAACTGTAACTTCTTTTGTCAGAAACAGAATGATTTTAAATATTTAATATTTACAAACAACTAAAAATATGTTTACCCCGAAGTTAAGCGCATTGCCCCGTGTCAATCGTTCACGCTATGCAATTTTTCTATACAATTTCTATTATTCGAACTGAATTGCTCGTCGAAGCTTTCTTCTCAGGGGGCTTTGAACAGTTACGACAATTGCTAGTTTTACGATTCACGTTTTGTTCATAACATTTCACGGTTACAACTTGTTAAGGTTTGACAGTCCTTTCATTAGCTGCACGTGCTTTAACTGACATTGTGGTGCGGATTGGCAAATTTAAAACCAACTTATTTTCACAATATATAGGGCTTTGAAAAAAGGTCGGTACCCCGGAATAACTCCGGTGCATCGCATTGCAACGGAAAATGTCTGGGGAAAAAGTTGTTTGGTTTTGAAGGAGGAATAGTTTGCAATTTAAACCACCCCCTCAATCCCCGGGCGCGGGTGGGGTTAAGTTAAGATTTTCAAATGGAACCCCATATTTTTTATTGGCGTATCGTGTTCTCCGATCAAAAATAAACATCTTTTGTCCGAAAAATGTTTCTATTCGGGCCCATCCTTCACCAATAATCACCATGAGAAAGACAAAATCAGAACCGTGCGAGAATCAAGTACTACCGCGCCCGGGGTTAAGGGGGTGGTTTAAATTGCAAACTATTCCTCCTTCAAAACCATACAACTTTTCCCCCAGACATTTTCCGCTGCAATGCGATGCGCCGGAGTTATTCCTGGGTACCGACCTTTTTTCAACGCCGTGTATAAATTGTTCTGCGGTTTTGAAGCAGTCACAAAAATGTTTAGTCTAGTTGACTTATTATTACACCGTTAAGTAAGAATATATTCAATGTCAACCAGGATCACTCCACATCGAATCCACATAAAATTTCGTATTTTATTGTCAATTAGCGTTCATGTCAACAGAGAAAAAAATTTTTTTTTTAGTGGTTTGTTCGGGTTTGTTGTTGTTTAAAGCCGCCAAGAAGAAACATTTTTTCATGTTCTCTGCATCTCTGGTGGAAAATAAGTCAAAATGCGTTATTCTCAAAATGTTTTTCCTCTAAATGTGATATTTCTAACGCACTTTTTTCTTCTGAATCACTAGGTTTCAAAGTTATAACAACATACAACTATGATTTTAACATTAATGACATTGGCAGTAATGATTCGATCACATTCAAAGTTATAACAACAGACAACTTTTTTTCACATTAATGAAATTGGCATAAATGATTCGCATACATCCAAAGTTATAACAACAGATAACTTTGATTGTGACACTATAATGATATTGGCGGGAATGATCACTCATGTTCAAAGTTATATCAATAGGCAATTTAGAATGTGACATTAATGACATTGGCAGTAACGATTCACTCACATTCCACGTTTTAACAACAGATATCTTTAAATGTAACATTGATGATCATTTCTTAGCTATCTGGGCTACTTTTATTCTGAGAATATCAGTAAGTCACCGTTCAAGTTGTTTGGTTGCTTAATTATTGAATGAAATCTGTCTGAAACCCAACATTATACTTACAGCAAGTACAAAAATCGCGAATTTCCATAATTTTTCAATATATCACCATATCTGTACTATCCGGATTTGAGGTGAAAAAACTTTTTAATCAACTTCGAATATCTGGGAAACTCCATTGCGAGTTTATGCAATAAATCATTTTACTCTGTCATATTTCGCCGATAAGTTCGATAAGCACTGAAAGTGATAAAATTCCATCCTTTTTTTAACAAAAAAGTTGTTTTGAACAGAAAATCTTCAATGTTATTTATTTTTAACTTGACGTTAACACATTTTTAACGAAAAAAGTTACATTTTTCCAATATTGAAAGTAAAAAGGAATTTCAATATCAAATTTACATCGTTAATCTGCATTTATTATATTAAATACGTCAGAACATTTTAAAATTTAAGGAGATAACAGTTCTGGATATATCGCTGAATGTTAAAAGATATATTAATGGCCATATATTTACATGTACGGGACGAAGATGCATATGGCGCTTCCAATCCTCTTAACCGACAGATGCAGTACAGGTCGACAACTTTATCTGTAGCTCAAAAGGAATGCGGGAAAGAAAATTTCTTGGGTTAACAATGTTGTCACATACATTAAATTTTAATTTAATAACATGTTACCAAATAAACCCTAAAATTAAATTTACCCATTTAATGTAAATTGTCATAAGTATATAAGAAACTAATATTCTATTATAGTTTCAATATTCTTAAAACTTTCTTTTCATACTATTTATTTTAATATTTAAATGCAAAATAAAATATTTTTTTATTAAAGTACTTATAATCTAAAAATAGGGCAACATGGTGCAATATCAACGGTAACCATGGGTAACCGGTGGCTTGCGCTAATTTGATAGGTTATATCCCAGACAGAGGAGGCAACACGCGTCTGGTGATACGCCTCTTGTGCCGGCGTGGTTATTCGGCGATGTCCAATATGCTTCATCCAGTTGCGTAGTGATAGGGTTTGTTTAAAATATATCCTGGTAAAACCCTTCATAGTCAAACCCGTGAAGTGATTGCCAATGTGTAAAGGGTGTGTAAAGGGTGTGTGAAGAGGAATCATAAATTAATACATTTAAATTGCCACTTAAGCGAAAGCTAGAAAGGGTCGCAATGTATACGGGAGTAAGCATGGGTGCTGTAAAAAACATTCACAAAGAAGATACTGGAAGGAAGGAAAATAACCCGGATTAATTGTTGTCATCTCCTGTCAAAAAAAGGGCTGTCTCTCTGCTGTCGGAAAAATCGAAGGCTTCGACTTTGGCATTGTTAGGAGAACAATACAAAAGTTTTATTTGGAACTAAAAGTGGTTCCAACCTTAAAAACGTTAAACAGCTGAGAAGTGACATAAATTCTCCGTTTTCCCGTGAAACTTTGAAGTGCATGTTGAAATCAAATGGATTTTATTGGCGAAAATGCCAAAATAAGCGAAAAATATTAATGGAAAGGCCTAATATAGTATATTGCACTAGTGATACAAATATATTCATGCAATGAAAAAATATATATTATTACATTATTAAGGTAATAATAGCACGCCCATGACTCTGCCATGTTTTAAAAGATATTGCTTCCCCCTTACCGATACCGCGTAGCTATAGACTCGGTTGTCGAGCTGTACCTCACATCGAAAGATGTGTGTGGTGTGGATGCCATCCTTGTCTTACGCCTTTGTACCAGCATCTCTTTCCGGTAGTTCTGCGTTGGGGTTTCTTCGCTTGGATCACAATGGATATTCACAGCTGATTGTCATTTCAATTTTAATTCAACACGTGTGATATGTAAGTTTATTTTAGGAATATTTTCGTTGGTTTTGGCGTTTTCAGGAAGGATGTTTCCATTATTTTGTATTTATTAGTCGTTTAAGTAGAGTATTGGTAATAACTTTATGGATCTTTAAAGTGTTCTTTTCAATAAATTGTAAATACCTAAACATATTTTGTTTAACCGATATCTATTATACAAACATATTACGAATCATTCTAAGGGAATTTCTTTGATTTGAGGTGTATATTACGAATCTTAACAAGTTTTTCAGTGGAAAAGCGTGTCGTTTTTAAACTATCCCTTGTTAATTATGATCTTTATTTTGGGTTGTGATAATTTTGGTTGTAATTTAGGGGCAAAGTTGCGTAATTATGTGCCCAATAATATGCCGCAAAACAATCAGAAATAAATACAGGGACTTTCAAAATACTTGAAAACATCTAAAATTTTGAGTTTCGGTTTTTATTTTTTCCTGACTGTGTTCGAAGAATGTCAAAGAGTAAATTTCACTTTCTCGTGGAGAATAAAAAGTAGCCATACAAGATGTCATCATCAGATCTTTAATGCGACGTTTCGTCTTTGGGTCACCATCATCAACTTAATTTTTTTTTAATGCAGGCCTGAATTTGTTTGTTTATATTATGAAAGAGGAACCAATTTTACGTTCAGCAGAATATTTATTGAGATATACAAAATAATGTAAGAGATTTTGCTTATTTAAGGATGGAATATGCACACTTGCTTTGTTGTTTCGTGTGTGTTTCGTTATGGAAAAATTATTTGGTATAGTGTGTAAGTTTCGGGTTCGACCATGATTCCAAATTTGTTCTTTGGAATAAACATGTTGGCCAATGAGATCGTGTAGAACAGATCAACATTAGGATAAAAATAATAAATAATTGTTATAGTTCTCTAATTTATTTATATGTAGAGTAGCTTTCGGCCGGTTTGCGCTCGAATTTTGTTATTTCAAATTAAAATACAATAGGAAATCGTCTCCAAAAGGTGTATCGGGGCGGGTTTGCCCTTGTTTCCCCAGGGCCTCTATAAATATTATTACACATTAATCTTCTTCTTATGTAAAAATAAAATTTCGATAATAAAATAACTACTACTAATGGCGTAGTCAGGTAGTGTGCAGGAAATCCGAAAAATATTACAGTTCTAATATGAAAATATATATGACATTCCATTCAATCGTTCGACGCTAAGAGCAATGTTTTAAGTCTCTATCCAATAGTAATATCACAGCATGTCAGTAAAAATGCATGTAAACAGGGGGAAAAGGCGTTTCCAACGGATTAGGTCATACGAGCTTAACCGAACATCACCCGAATACACTCGAGTTGTAGGGCAGATGAATATTAGGGTAGTTGAACAGTAGGACAGATGAAACTATCTCTTTTATGCACTATGAATTATTCTGTTGCAAGTCACATGTTTATTTTTCTTACGGCTTAGCGTTACGTCTTACGTTACTATGAATCCAGCATTTGTTTTGTAAACAGAATATTACTAGAACTGACATGTGTCAAAGGGAACTTTCCCTTATTTTTCGATTTAAGTTAAGTATAAAACACAAAATATTTAAAAATATAATTTAAGAGTCCTTATTTATGATTAAATAAAAAATAGATGCATCCGTGAATGAGCCCATGCAACACGGGCACTATTTATTGCCCCCTCGAGATCTAAATCCGCTAGAATTTGAAATGCAAATGGAAAAACTTTAAGAGGATAACGAGTTTTAGTTGAAACTGAAACAATTATTAATGGATTGTCGAGCGCATTTCCAACTGACTATTTGTTTATTTTTCAAGGGCATTGATTGATACTGATACTGACGAACATTATGTAATCAATCATTTTTTTTTCATATTTCCAAATAGAACACTGTAGAAATAATTCTTGTTAGTTAATTTGTCACAGAGAACATATTAGACTTCCCTTTTGACATTGACAGCCTAATCAACCGATCCCCAGGATTTTAAATCAGGAAAGATACGACTTTGGTTCACAGTCTTTGAAGAATAGACAATGCACATTCCGAGGTAGGTCTTTCATATCTGCGTTCACATCACATATATATAACCATTAATTGCTAATACCATCTGCAATTATGTCCCCGCTATGGGCATCCAAAGGGTAATAGTCAGTTTGCGCAGTTCAGAAATTTCCTTGTGAAAGTAAACATTCGACAGGACCGGATTTCAACTTTTTTAATGTAAATTTCACTGGTTAGTTGGAAAAAATATTGCAATCAAAATTTCGATTAGTTCGATTTAAGACGGCGTTCCATGCATACAATTTCTGACGATATGATGATCCAACGGTGCCCTGATTGGTGTAAACTTTTGGGTGCCAAATTCCGTCCGAATATTTTTAACAATCGACACGATGAGCTTTATTTTAACTTTCATCCGACGTGGTATGTTTCTTAACCTCACTTTTTTCTAAACCAAAAATTTGTTACTATAAAAGATAAAGTGAATAAATCCGGCCTAATTCATAAACACAAACTACCAGCACAAGGTATAAACTATGGTAAAATAAAACTAAAATTTATATATACATACCTGAAATACTTTATACCTGGTATTGATCCACGACTTTTACAAAAAAGCACCATGCACTTCTGTCCATTCATCTTAACAAAACAAGCCACTAACCTATCAAACAGCGAATCACCACAAATTAAAAACTCCTTCACAAAAATTGTTGTTAATTAATGAAAGTTTATAAGAACTAATATAACGACAACAATGTGAACGAACCATTTTTTATTCTGTAATTTGAAAAAGCATCCAGAACCACAGATGGCGACGAATAACAACAAACAAATAATGTCGGGCCGGCTCTGACGCGATCGATAAAATTTCCACCCTACTGCGCAAACTTAATAGTACCACGTCATCTCCCATATCGGGGACACTTTTTGTATTTTAGAACGTTCGTACTGGCAATATAATATTTATATATATATATATGTGGTTCACGTTTGACACTACCAGATTAACAACTGTCATATTTGTCGTTATTGTTAAATAACATTATTTGTTGGTTTTCAGTGTTTGTGTGTTAAATTTAGCCATTGCTTGTCGAAAAATAGTGGTCCACACATTTTTATTGATAAAATATGTGCTATTTAGGTATTTTGACCCAATTTTCACTAAAGCTTCTAAAGTCGTTTTAGCTATAACTTGCAAATACCGAAAAAAATTTAACACCATGTAAAATCGCAGCAAAAACTTAGTAAACTCATGTGCCGAGTTTTAATCCATTTTAGTGAGCCAATCCTAAGCTATTAAACGTGATGGCAAAACCACGAGACTGTCATAGTTCAGGTAATACAGCAAGCACTAGCAAGATAAATTTTGACATTGACGAAACAAAAACGAGCGTCAGTGACAATATTTTCATTATTCGTTATGTTACGTCAGTTTTTAACATTAGCGTCATAGAAATTATTTGATGGTGTTTGCTGTATTATCTGAACTATGAGAATTTCGTGATTTTGCCATCACGACCGTGTATAGAATCATATTTCTTAATGGAAATATTCGTGTTTTCTTACCTCCTGGAACCAATTTGGGTTTAATCGATCCGCTGATTCTATACTATACATGCCGTGGAGTATTTAGGGTTTAACCGAGACTGTAACGACCATTTCAGACGCACTCAAAAATGACGCAAATAATTTTCAATTGGTGATACCAAGTTTCTCTCCCTAAAACGCGAGAGCGCTTTGCTTCAACCTAGAGAAACAAATCAAGATACCAGGTTTGAAAAATTAGAAACCCTAAGTGCCTATTTTCACCAAATCATGGCAACCGTAACGCAACATCAACGCGACACAGCACTAATGTTTAAATACGCGTGTTCCCACTGACTTAAGGCAACTCAACTGCAACGCAACTAGTTGCTTATGAGTTGCCCGGCATACCGCGTCGCCGTCGTCAGTTGCTTCCAGTCGCTGTGTCGTGGCGGACTAGACAGCGAAATATTTAAATTTTGTTCCTCATTCGGTAAAACCTATGGAATTTAACCGGATCATTATTTAATTCCTGTGCCACTATATAAGAACTAAGTCTCAAATTTATGGTATAAAGAGGGTTAACCCAAAATTGTCGCTCAGTTTTTTTTTAAAGCTTTTTAACGAGCAAGTATGTTGCGGCTATATCTTTATCTGACGAAGACGACATTTTGCTCATGTCAAAGAGACTTTAAACCAGTTGATTAAAGTGTGAATGCAAGAGCAACACAACTGAAGTTGCGGTTATTTTGATTCCAGTGGGAACGCATGAGCAACTCAACTGAAGTTGTGTTGCGGTTGCCAGTTGCTTTGGTGAGAACAGGCACTTAGGATGACACACATATTCGCAGACAGCATGAAGTATCATGTCTTAACACAAACCTGAAATAAATTTTATGTTGGGATGACAGTAACCAAGTCGAATTTAATTCTAAGAAAACTCAGGCAGCAGATTTCTCTAAGAAAGTTAACATTGCAAAACCGGATGTAGTCATGGCATAACGTCTATTAATTTGCTGGACTCCAATCTGGGAGGAAATATATCTTGGCGAAACCACTTGTTCTGTCAAAAATTCAATAAAATATGTAAAAGGGAGCCAATTAAAAAATACATGGGTGTTCAAAATAAAGAAAATTTAATAAAGTCGCCACGCGCTAGCCACATACTATCAAAATTTTAGATACACCCCTGGGCCCATAGCTCGATACCGAATTTACCTCCTTCAAATAAATTGCATTGCCGTGGTAACAATTTAGGAAGACCTTTATTCCTGCGTTATTGCTGCGATTATTCAACTAATGCCATTGGGACCTCTTAGTTCGTGAATTTAGCACAATTTAGACCACGAGCATGAATTTATCGACAGTGAGAAATTATTCGTACGCGAGTATGTCCGGTCATTTCGCGTGTCAACAATCAATTTCCTGATGCTTCTTTGGACTCGTAATGGAAACCCATATGGTTTCCACTTCATCGTCCCCGTCTCGCACGGAAATATTTTCCTAACTATAATGGTTAGGAAATGAAATTTGGCATACAAATGTAACGAATAACTCTATTTGGATACACGAATCACTTGCATTTTTACGGTTTTTTTTTAATGTTGTAATATTAATGTTTTTAAATACAATTAGATGCGGAAACACATATTAAATTGTGTTTTAATCTAAAAAAAATTTTAGGTTCGAAACATTTACGCTGGAAATGTTTGTTTTTACAATTCCGAATTTTAACAGTGTTGCCACCTTAGATTATACAACTCTACAGATAGAAAAGTTTATATTTCTATATTTCTCTCTGTTATGATTGCAGCATAGCCAGATTGTCATATTTATCGCTAAGGTATCTTGCAAAATCCCAATTAAAAATTTGTTAATTTGACAATTACAACTGATTTAAGGTTAATCCGCACTTGCTCTTAAAATAAATTTATTTCCCAATAATTTTACTATAAACTGTGAAAAGGCGATTAGAGATTCTTTTAAAAAATATTATTATACTTAAAAGTATCAAATGAATCTGAACTAATGCAACTGCACTATGGCAACGTCTGTCTATTTTACTACACGATCAGGTACAATGGGTGTGGCCAAGGAGCTAGGAGGGGACATCGGAATGAACCATATTCTAACAGTGTTGCTATAGTGAACCCTCGCGCATTATAATACAATATTGTTTATTATGTTTGTTTTGTGATTATTGGTGAAGAATCGTCTTTATTACAAACAATGATGGTGCATTCATGTGTAGTTTGTAAAAGAGTGGATCATTTAAATAAGGATTTATTTTTCCATCGGTAAGTATGGTTATGGTTAAGCACCTCTGACGTTTAAAAGGTGACGGACAAGTCCGTGGAGCTAGTTCTGGCAAAAAGAATCCCATTTGGCCGTTGAATTCTGTGTTGGTGCCGCAGTATTTTTATTAATTATTTAATATTCAGATGTGTTTGTGCTTCGTGATTTAATTTCAGTTGAGTTGGTTTATTTCTTAATATAAATTTTGCATTTGCAAGATGGTTGAGTCTTGTGCGGCCATAAAATGCTTCATTAGGAGATACAAGGGTGTAAAATAAATAAATAGTTAAATCCATCCTTGGACATACTGTATATAAAAAGTGGATTTAAAAAGGCCATCAATATTTCTATATTTTTATAAATCACTAATATTCGAAACTACACATTTTGAATAGGTAAAAGCAAAACGTACATAATCCCAATGTAAATTATACGCCCTTGTCGGACTTTTTGCCCGGACTAGCTCTGTCTCTTTCTCGGACCTTTCTTTCTAATGTTGGGCGCAAGAAACGAACTTACGGTTAACGAGAAATGCCGGTCCATAACCTTTCAAACGTCATTGAATATAACCAGATTTTAACATTGTAGCCATTCAGCGCACAAACATGTAGTTCTCTCTTCTACCCATTACTGATTTTCAGTAACATTCCACACAATCACAGCTTCACTTTCCAACAGTTTTATGAATGGAGTATTGGCCCTGTGGTTGCCACAAAGCAAAGTTTGCTGCAATAATATATTCGTTAGGCTATATTTATTTTTTATACTGATATATTTTCGAAGTTTATTGCCAATGTCGTTATGCCTGGTCCAAGTGATGTTTTCTTTTCTTAAGAGGATTGACTGAGATAGAAAAGATAGAAATAATCCATTGTGGCAACTCTGTTGTAGATATCAATTTGAAGGGAAAGAGAAGTTTGACTTTACATTACAGAGTTGCTAAGAGCAGTTCTATTTTATCGTGTTGTACAAGCCCAGGGGCGAATCCTAATGTGAGAGATGTTTCTAATGAGATACGTGTACAATATTTGCAAAATATTTGTTATAAAATCGAAAATCCAGCAACATCGCTATCATTTCTGTTGTCAACACCATAAAATTGCTAATTTTTTTTTAATTAATTTCTTGAAAACTACTGACTATTCCGCAAATTTTTTTATTGAAAATTAATACAAATGTATACCTACCTTTAGAAAAAAATAGTAAAAATTCAAAATTTGTGTGTCCGAATTAGGGGTGCCAGCTCCGAAGCTTTGTTCCAATCCCAGGATTTTCAGGATACAGATTATCTAATCCCGAGACTAATACCAAAACAAAATTAACATGATAAAGATTATGTTTACTATCGATAGTGCTCAAGTTCGATATATCTATTGTAAAAGTGCCAAACTAACGATACTATCGATAGTCATAGAGATGTACAGATGATCATCACTTTCATTCACGACAAATATCTAAAAAGTCATCCATTTCAATTACAATTGACATCTAAAAAAAGGTCATTATATTAGATATAATTGCTATCGATAGTACGATAATACCATCGATAGTTCGATAGCGACAGCACCACTATCGATAGTTTTCCACCTCTAATAAATACACTAAATAGAAATCTTACCAATTGTTAACAAAATAAGAAAAAAAACTTAACAACTTCTAAAAAAAGGAACGTAAAAAAATCAATGCATCCAGTGTGTCGTGTCCTAAACTTGATCGTAACTTATTGCAAGTATAACCTGCTGACGAGAAGCAGCGTTCTGTTTCTATACTTAAACCCACCAAATAAGTGATTAAAAAACCATTTAATCCCCAATAGATAAAAATTTAATCAGTCAGGGATTAAAAAAAAATATAATCAAAAGTAAATTTGTTGACCGATAAGTAAAATTTAATTTATTTAAAAAACAAGTTAATTTTTAAAGAACGTTTTTATATAATTTAACCCGGGATTTGAGGGCTTAATCCCGGGATTTTCAAGATTGATTTTTCCTCGAGATTCCGGGATTTTGGTCCTTAGTCCGAAGAATGTAACGAACCCGTTTCCGTTGCGAAAATTAATATAATATAGAATAGAATAGTATATGGAATCTCCTCTAACCATCATCTAGGTAAGTGGTTTGGTAAAATTCCTAAGTACTACCGAATACTCTTGACATACACCTATATCTATGTCGTGATCACTTTACAGAAAACGTTGTCTCCTATTTGTTTCCAAACTACTACCCGTCTGTTAATGCAAAAGCACAAAGCCCAATTCAAATCCGATTAGAAAAATAAACCGGCCTTAGTAAGGCGGGCCTAATTTTCCAGTCCGCAGGCTAAAAATGGGATTGCCTTTGATTTTTGAAAGTGTTTTTGCCTTTCGCGGAAGCCGAGTTATTTGAATTTAAAGAAGGCCGCCATAAAAGGAAATTAGATTTTGAAAATGTAAAAGATTTGCATGAATTGACGGCAAAGCAGAACCTTAAGAGATGCCATTTGTTTTGTTTGCAGAAAACCTTTAAATATACGGATCAGTCTTTGACAAAATGAAGGTAATTTACAAGAGGGATTTATAATTGAATGGGCCAGGAGCGAGGGGAGTTCAAGTAGCCCACATGACTTCTGAAATATGTATTTCAAGTTTCTTGGAAAGAATAATCTCAAACTGGTTGAATTGAGCAGTTTCGTGATGGCTCTTATGCAAATTTGGGACTAAGTAAGATCTATCTTCCTATCTAAATGCGACGGAAAAGTTTTGTGATGAATTCTAAAAAATATAAACGTACGTTGAGAGAAACCAGCAATGGGAATTAAGTTAAACTTAGAGTTAAATTAGTTTCTATTTCTACCGTTAACTCGATTTATGGTAAATGTCCTCGAATTCTGACTGCTTCAATTAGCAGCATATGCGTGATTTTATGTAATTCTTAGGGCCGGTTGTATAAAATAATTCTAACCTTCTACCAAGTCTGTCATATGGGAGGTTGTCTCCACATTGTATGTTCCCGAAGATCTTATGTCTTCTGCGAGACAGCGCTTCGCAGCGGTATATTATGTGCGAGGCCGTTTCATCCTCTTCGCCGCAGAGTCTGCCTTCAATGGATCCGTTGTTTATATCTATCCGATGAAGGCGTCTTCGCAAGTGACAGTGGCCTGTTAGCAGACCCATTACCTGTTTCAACTGGGGCCCCATCAGAGTTAGCATCCCATTCAATAGTATCTTCGATGGTTTTCCAATTGCGGTCCATGCGTGTATTTGACCAGGTAACCCTTGCCTTCGAGATAGGTGTTGTTTTTCCAACCATCTATATCTAATGTTGTTTTCGTTTCCTGTTTTGATAGATATCCCAAAGGCCGGTGCGGGGCCCCTGAAGCTTTGAGCTGATCCTGCTCTCGCTAGTTCATCTGCTTTCTCATTACCTAATATCTCAGAGTGACCAGGGACCCACAAGAGCTTCACGTTGTTCCCCCTGGCCTCCTAGGTTGGTATGACACTCGAGTGTGAGTTTTGACGTACACCGATTGGAGTTCAGAGCCTTAAGAGCAGCTTTGCTGTCCGACAGGGTTGTGGTAGCCCTTTTCAAGACTCTATTATACGCATGCTTATATGGCATGAACTTCCGCTTGGTATACTGTGGCTTAGTTCCCCAATTATCGCGATATTGCATCGAAATTAAGTATATCAGATAATCTCTATCTCTCATCAATTCAGCAATTTGTTCTCTAAATTTAGTAACTTTTAAATAATGAAGTAAAATTACTCCTAAAGGGGAACGTCACTGCATTGAATTACTATGTGAATTGGAGTATACTTCTAAAATTTCGTTTCCTATGTCAATTATTAAAGGTATACGCTACTGATTTTCCGTTAAGAGCTAAGAAATTGGAAACCGCCCCAGAAAAGAATTTCGTTCGCATTTCCTCAAAAAACGTTTCAGCAGATATTGATTTTATCATTAGTGGAAAATTAGGTTTTTTCCATAAAACCGACACTGTAGAAATTGTTTTTAGATGGCATAATAGGCTACGGTGAAGCTATATATTTCACTTTTTTCTGGCTCGCTTTTCATGCTACACTAAAATTAATTATGAGTTTGACCTGGAAGTTAGTGTCATAAAATCCAATATTATACAGGGTGCTCCTTACTCGTATTAGTATGCATACACATAGTGTACCTTAACGTAAAGAATTTATAACAATTTGTTTACTCGCCGTTAATAATAAATAATAATAATAATAATATACATTCTTTATTTCAGAATTACATTACTTAATAAAAAATTAAATAGTGTCAAAAATACAGCAGATTTGACATTTTTGTTAAATATTCTTCAGTGTCGTAGTGTTCAATGTCTTCAAGTAGCTTAAATACACTTTTTTAAAACTTTTTTAATATTGTCACAATTTTTAATATGATGTGGAAGTCTATTGTATAGTTTTATACAGTTGTAATACGCACCACTTTCGTACAATGTTAGTATGTGTTTGGGAAACGTATAATTCAAAGTTCTTGCTGACTATACATTTTGTTTAGTACTTCTAAACAAATCTCTATTTCTCTATTTTTGATAAAGAATAATATACTTTCTTGTTTTTTTTTTGTTTTTTTTTTTTTGTTTGATAACTGGCGATGAGAATCTGCAGACAGACACCCTGCAGACGCGGCTGCAGGGTAGTGTCGAGTTTGGCAACTTGGGGGAATTATATGGCCCTCTCAACATCATCTTTTCTGAAGGAAAAGAACATCCTCGTAGGTTAACGAGGGCAGGCCGACCGACTAAACTCACCGCGGAGTGAGGCAATTAGCCTTTGACTCATATTCACTCGATAGTGTTGTCTGCAATCGTGTATGTTTGTCTCTGTATTTAGCTTTTGAGCCATGCGCTCAGTTGGGTGTCAGTTCCTGAAATTTTTTCCATTCGAAGTTAATCGAATGAACAAATTCTCAGGAGCTCCGAACATGTAGGGTAGGCGTAGGCGTAGTAGGTAGGCTGTCTTATTTGGGGTTGTGGTTGAATTTGGTTCAGCAATCAAGGCCCTATTTTTATTATTTTTGGGGCTCTTATTCTTGGATCAGTCGCGGTTGCGACTGATCCAGTCTTTGGGTAGTTTATAACATGCATTTGGCTCTGAATTCACGTGTGATGCACGTATTGCACGTATCAGACTGTTGTTGGCAATGTTAGCCTTGGCGTGGTATTTCGCGATTGTTTTATCGAAGAACTCGGAGATTGTTTCCACTTCGAGATCTCGATGGATGACGTCATTTCTAGTGTATCGCGGCATGTTTACTATGATTTTTAGAACCTTGTTTTGCATCACCTGAATTCTGTTCCTGTCACTCTTACTAATGGTGCACCAGGCTGGCGCATCATATGTCATCGTTTACCTGATGAAAGTCTTGTAGAGGGTGACCTTCGTTCTTAAGTTGATCTTGCTGCGCTTGTTCAGCAGACAGTATATTGCGCCTAGTTGTTGATTGGCTTTCTTGATGGTTTTGGCTGTATTTACTTTCCAATTGAGCCTTCTGTCAAAGTGCAAACCTAGATATTTAACGCTTTGTTGCCAGTCTATATCTTTGTGTCCAACCTTGACTTTCCCCGCCGGGAATTTGTGACGCGGTTTTGAAAAGTAAATTGCCTGAGCCTTATCGGGATTTATCTTTATCTTCCACTTTTTTAGCCACTCTTCCAGAATGGCTATGTTCCTTTTAAGCCTGACCAGTATTAGTCGGGGGCTCCTTCCTGTCACTGCGATGCCTGTGTCATCCGCATATATATATTTGTCACACCACTGGAGCTTTGGAATACCCGCTGTGTAAACGTTGAATAGTAGGGGGGCTAAAGCTGATCCTTGAGGCACGCCTGCTCTTATGTTTTTAACTGTAGATAGTTCATCATCTACCCAGGTTCGATACTTTCTTGTATGTAAATTGCAGGGGCAGTAAGAAGCCCATTCGCTTTAAATTTACCTCAACATCTTTCTCTAAAATTGTAACGAAATATGGTTCTCACTACTCTTTTTTGACACACAAACAACTGTTCTGCACCATTACACTTTCCATACAGAATAATTCGCGTAGTACACCATTCTACACGTTTGTCTATCCAAGTATTTAGACATAATGCGCAAGGTGTAGCACACCTTATATTTACCAATCACATACTGTCCATGGTGATCCCATGAGAGAGTATTGTCCAAGACCATTCCCAAAAATTTAGTTGTTCGTGATATTTTTAGTTGCTCGGCATTAAGAGAAATATATTCCAATTCTTCTAATGTGGATCTTGTTTTAAATATTATAGCATTAGTTTTTGAGGTGTTTAGTTTGAGCTTATTTTGAGATTTCGAAAACGGTAAGAGATACACGGGCGGTTAAATTGGGACAAAGTTCTGTAATTATTGGCCCAATAATATGCTATGAAGAGTATCTATAAACATGAATCACTTGCATTTTTATCTTCCTTTTTGTTTAATGTTGTAATAATTTAAATACAATGCGGAAAAATATATATTAATCCATAAAAATTGTGTTTAAATGTAAGAAATACACAAAAAATGTATTGGTTTGTAAAATTTATACCTTGACATGTTTGTTTGTACATAACAGTGATGCCACATAGAAAAATTTGCGGCAACAAGAATTTTTTATTTTTTTTTTATTCCTTTGTCTGCTAATACTGATGTGAAAAAACAAAATTTAACTTTTACTGTACTATGTAGAAAACAAATGACAGTGTGTAACTCTGTCAATTTTAAGGGAAAGGCAAGTTTCACATTACATTGCAGAGTTGCCAAGAGCAGTTCTATTTTGTCGTCTTGTATAAGACGAGGGGCGACTCCTTATGTGTGGGATACTCTTAATAAGATATGCGGGCGATTGTTCCGCGCTCAATTTCTACAAAACTTTTACTTTTTTTATTATAAAATCGAAAATCAGGCAACATGGCCAACATTTTTGTTGCCAACACCATAAAATTAATTTATTAGTTAATTTCTTAAAAACCACTGTGTATCCCTCAAATTTTTTATTGCAAATTATATTATTACTAAAAATGTATATTACTTTTAGAAAAAAGTAGAAAAAATTTGAAATTCGTATGTATGAATAGTGTAACCGACCCAATGCGTAATGTAGGTCTATTTAATTATTAAAATAACCAAATGAAAGGAACCATTGATGTCTGTTCTTTATAATAGAGCATACTTTAACAAACTAGGCAAGGAATTTTCATAATAAATGAATAACCCATACAGGAACACAAATGAAATAATTTACCCAAAGTGGTTGTTGCATTGTGATTATCCAATTGGAATTTATTGCCTACACTTTAAAAACATATTTCCACCTTTTACGCCTTTTATTTTTTTCCATAAGCCAATAATGTCGTCCATGGCAATTTAGGTTTACCCCATTACCATACATATTACCGTCATTTTACATATTTTAAACCCTTTTTTCATAGGAACTAAATAAGGGTGGCGTAGAATTTCGAATTTCCTTTAAATGCCATGAATTTAGAGTTCGGATTTCAACCGTAGATTTCAGAGAGGGACTCAGCCCTGCAGAAAATTATACACATATATAAAAAATTGGTAAATACCTCTGCAGTTGTCTTCATAATTATAATTTTTATTTAATTTAATTTACGTTAACCATTCTGTATAGCTTAAAACATGCCTTGAAAGTACACTAAATAGAAGATGTTTTATAGTATTGTCCGCTACAGGCCAGAGATTTTTCAGACCACGCCTAAATATCGGTAAATTTGATAAATAATTTATAGTAAATAGTACTAGAAAAAGAAAATATTGGTAAGGTGTGAATTCAGATAAATAACAGAGATGTTGATGATTTTTCCATTAGGCTAAGTAACTTTAACACTTAATTACAGTATATAACATAATATATAATCCCAGATTGACGACAAGGCTTCATTTTGCAAAAAGTATTTACCATTTCATGGACGTCAATCTCCCTTAGCGAGTGCTAAGTCATTCAACCTTACCTCACCCATTTTAAATGTTAGCCCCTCTAGCCCCCCGCCCCACCCCGTACGTACCCCGTACCCCCACTGTATCCACCATTGGTAACCTTATTATTAAAGCAAAAAATTGTATAAATTACCAAACCACTATTATTTTTAATACTCTCATTTACTATCGGACTTTTGAGGTGGAAAGTAAAATATAATTTTCTGACATGGAATAGGAAGTAAAAATTTAACGTTATAACTTTTTTATTTGTGATCCGATTTTCATAATTTTTTAACGAGTTTGTAAATACATTTATTGAGATTATTCTGTCTTTTTTTAATATTCGTTTATGTGATGTTATACCGGGGTAAATTAACGCTGTTTCTTGTCACAATTTCAGAACAACCTGTGGAAAAATTGAGCCGGAGAATTTTGTCTATAATCTCTTCGATATAATCTTAGATGTATTTCTAACATTGTGTTATTTGAATTCTCCCCATTATCTTATTTCCCGTATACGGAAAGAGAAACTAAGTTAAATTTAACCATAATTCATGGCCGTATCTGTGACTGGAATAACCTTTATTAAGAAATGGCATTAAATTATACCAACATTTTTAGTAATAATCACAAAAAATTTTAAAAAATTTACTATAATCTTTTATAATTTTTTAAGATTGCACGTTATATTCCCAAGCGGTCACTCATCCAAGTGGCAACCTCGCCTTGGATCGCTTAACTTCTTCGAGCGATGGTATACTTTCTGTATGAGTTCTCCACCTATCATCTGGTGCATCTGCTTTTACGACTTTTATTCTTATAAAAAAGCATTTATACAACAGTTAATTTAAATTTGGTTATTTTACAATAAAAAAATACTTAAATAATAGTTAAAATATTTAATATTATATAATTAATTTTCACTTCCTACATTCGTTGTAAAATTAAAAATAAAGTTTAGTATTTATTTGATTATACTGAATTCATTAGAAATAGTAACAATACTTTTTTATAAATTATAATATTATTTTGGTACGGACTATTAATGAAAAATATAATTAATCTACATTTTATAGGAAATCATACAGTAAAATCTTTACTATAATAATTTTACTATATTGTTTTTTATAGTATGGCTACAATGTAATTTGTTTGCTGCGTTATATCACCATTTTAATACTCAAAATTGGTAAATCAAAGATGACTTTACTAATACTAGATAAGAAAGTTTTTAATGAACTAGCCCCGTCTCTGGAATATACGGTCAAATCCGAATAATATAGCGATGAATTCTTATGTGTAGGCGGCATCGGCATAACAAAGCCAGTCAAGGGAGCAAAATTCTATTAAAATACGCAGAATGACGATATTAAAGTGGGGTTCCGCGTTCCTCCACTGACCCAACTTTGAATGCCGCAAAACCAACTTTGCATAGAAAGTTCTTGTTTGTATTTTGATTAAAACAAAAGGTCTGGGAATTGTTCGAGTGTACGCTTGTTACAGCTCTAGTGGCTTTTTAAAGGTTAAGGCAGTGAAACATAAGCAATTTAAAAAATAAAAAATACAACTATACAGAGCAAGTTTTTAGTTGCATGGCAAAAACGGTTAAAATACAGGGTGATTGATGCTGGATGGCCTATTGGACGTTTATGAAGAACTAGTCAATGGACAAACTATCTGACTAATGAGCATTTATTTTTAATTAGATATTTTTTGCTTATTTTTTTAATAATTTTGTAAGAAGTATAAAAAAAATATTTATCCTGCCTTGTATGATACAGGGTGTTATGGAAATGAAATGTTATATTTAAATGCTCTATACTCTAATACTCC
Source organism: Barypeithes pellucidus (assembly GCA_963991005.1). Classification (NCBI taxonomy): domain Eukaryota; kingdom Metazoa; phylum Arthropoda; class Insecta; order Coleoptera; family Curculionidae; genus Barypeithes; species Barypeithes pellucidus. The sequence goes on from OZ022559.1 coordinate 42,348,174, forward strand.
TTGGTTGTCCTAGAGAAGCGCTATATATTTAATTTTTTTAAATCGACCGTTTTAAAAGCGGTGTAATAAACACTCTTACTCACAGGTCAGTCCGCGCTACTGTACAACATTTCACCCAGAGCCAATGGCAATGTTGCCCAACTTAATGTAAAACTGAAATTCCATATAAAATTATAAAAATAAATTATTTTCTACCTACTTGTATTTATCCTTATACCTAAAGAGTCCTAAATCCAGGCACAAATACAATCAGTTTTTTTTTCTTTTTCATGGGTTTGTTATGTCCTGGAAACACTTTATGTATTGAAAGCGCCATTTATGGCTATTTTTCTTTAAGTTGTCTTCATCTCAGGAATTGCCGGTTTAAATATAATACGTCATTTCCATAACACCCTGTATATAATTTAGATTTGGTTAAGTAACCTTAGGCTTTTAGGAATTGATTGTTATCTGTAATAATTAATTTTTCTTTTATAAATGCTCACAAGTCAGAAACTGTTCGAGATAGGTATAGCAATATTTATACATAGGAAGATAGACAATTTTAAAAGCTTTTTGACACCCTGTATTTCGAAAACGAAGCGACATGCGAAAAGCTTCTAAACCACATTTTCGTCTTAAAATAAGGTGAGGATTCACCTCCTTCATTTTTTCAGAGAGGTTAGGAAACACCGTATAAGTAACGAAATTTTCAAACTGATCTGTTGGGTTCAAGTAAAACCTCTAATTTTTAGTGGTAGTTTTTCGAAGACCCTGTCGTATCGAAAAAAAGCGCCACCCTATACACGGGGAAAAGCGAAATTCGTGGTTAATAAATTTTCCAAAAAGGGACCTGAAATGAAAACATGATGAATGAACGTAGAACGTTTTGGTATTCAAAATTTATGTATCAAAAATTTATATACCGGCTTCTGACTCTGACATTAAAGGGAGGTAGCTTGGGGTAAAAACAAGTTTTATTTGAGTTTGTATCCCCGCTTACTTTGTTGTTGTTGTGTCAGTTTTAAGATTAAGTGTTTTTCGGATATCTTATTATATTTCATTAATAGCGAAAGTTTAGGGAGCTATATTTACACTGAGCTGTAAAGTAAACACATTATTCGAAAGGCCTATACTGCGAAAACATTAATGACATTCGAACAAGATTATCCGAAATGGGAGGAGAGGAATGCGTCTTTTTAAATTGTGAAACTAGAAATTAATTCAAAATATTTTATGTAATAATAATTGACTTGCGCGAGAACCTATACACTATCCCGAGCACTAACGCAATTAATTTTCGAATATTTAAAATGTTCATTCATTCATCTAGGTATGGCTTGTGTATCTGATAATTTTGTGTTTTTAATGTTGCACGGGCGCAGGCGCGGTAAATGAATTAAATTAATAGATACCATATTGAAAATTATATCTAAAGCATGTTCGGAGATATTAAAAAAAGATAAACAAAAAAAATCGAATCTCTGTAGCAAAAACTTTAAGCCATTGAACTTTTCTTTGTAAAATAATATGCTGCTTCTATATAATTTCGATTAAGTTTATATATAGGGTGTTTTATTATTACCCCACCGGCCATATCTTGGTAACTACTGGGCATAGAAATTCAAAAAATAAATCATTATATGAAAATGCTGGAAATTATTTTTACGTTCCGTATTTCACCGCAAGGTGGCGCAATTGAAAATAGAACTATTAAAATTCTACATTTTTTCGAATATTCCCATATTAAGGTATATCTTTGGTAACATCGTTAGAAAATTTGGACAATTCTGTATCATTTTGATAAGAGTGGGGAAAGTGTAACCATTTAAATCGCTATAACTTCTAAACGACTTTCTCAATTTTAGCACACCTTAGCTTGTTCGGAAAAACTGAAATTAAATGAGTCATTCGGAAGTTATATCAATTTAAATGGTTACACTTGCAATAACACTCTTAGCAAGATCGGCACGCCAATGAGCCTTATACCAAAATGATACAAAATTGTCTAATCTTCCCAAAAATGATACCAAATGTATACCTTAATATGGGAATATTCGGATATATTTAGAATTTTAATATTTACTTTCCAATTATACCCTTGCGGTGAACTACGGAACTTAAAGTAATTTCCAAAATGTTGTCATAGATACTTTAATAATGAGTTTTTTTCCCTGAATTTCTAAGCCCAGTAGTTACCGAGATGTGGCCGCCGATGACCGGCCTTAATGAAACAGCCGGTACGTATTGTCGTAGGTTGATTAAAAAATATATATTTTGTATGTTTACAGGGTGTTATGGAAATGACGTATTATATTTAAACCGGCAACTCCTGAGATGAAAATAAATTGAAAAAAAAATAACCATAAATGACGCTTTGAATTATTAAGCGAAATTATACACTTTATATGAAATCTGAAAATTTACATGGCCGCTACTGACGATGGTGGGTGTTGTCATATCTGCACGGCAAACTCTTTAGAAAACAAATTATAATTTTAACAATTTTTCATCATTTATGAACAAATATGATTCCAGAAAACCGACGGCGAAAGATGTTTTGCAAAACAGATAATGGTAATATTACACACAAATTTCAAATTTGTCACAAGCACAGGAAAGTAAATAGGTAAAACGTCATTGACCTTTCTATTACTTTAAAAAAATGCAATTTTATTTAAGACCCGTGCCTTCTTACCTTTACTTATTTAAATATTAGTTTCATAATTTCCCAGAAACCACAATAATATATTTTAGGAAAAAACCTCTCACATAACCTTACAAATAGCAGCTATTCACATGGACAGAATACACGGAAAACCTGTTTTCATTTTGGTTATTTTTTTCTGGCTTAAATTTATTTATTTAACTAATTTAAAAAACATACAATTCTTTCAAATTAAGAATGACATTTTATCTACGAACGAAATGATACGTCCAAAACTCGGAATAGAGATGGGCAATATTTGACAGTTTGATATTTCACGGTCACGGTAATTGAATCCTAATAATAGGTGTTACGGGACGGACTAAGATCGGTTAAATGCGTTTCTTATGGTGATAAACGAGATTCTTCCCTGAATTGAATAAAATGATAGTAGTGATATATCCATCAATTAAGGTAAGGGATAATAATGCGACTGTACTTGAGAAGCTCAAAAAATTAAATTAGCTCAGCTCTACTCCAAATGACAAGACCGACGAAGATTTAATTTTCTTCCTCACACGGCCATCTCTCCATCTCTTTCACACAACCACTGGGCGCCGGGGCAACGTAAGTCCAGGCGTACAAGCGTGCGTCTTGCAAGTGTCAGTATTAGAATACCATTTACACTCTCGGCTATCCGCTTTGTTCTCAGAAGGTACGCATATAATAATTGTTTTGTAATGTCGATTTAAAAATAATTATGTAGCGCTTCTCTAGGACACCAAAGGAGTCAGCCATCTAAATAGAATACGTCATTTCCATAACACCTTGTATGTACTGATTTTGTCGTGCCTCTTGAAATTTTGTTCTCATGCATAGAAGATAGACTTTTTGCTAGGCTCGTCCTAAAACTGAAATGAAATATAGTTTTTTTTATGTAGTATTCTTATAATTTCTGATGAAATTCCTTATGATTGTGAAGCATGTGATGCGAGGGTACTCAAACATTATCTCTTTTTAAAATAATATAGTATATTTACATAAAACAATTTATGGGTTTTCCCATTTTTTTGTTTACTGAAAAGGTAAATATTTAAGAACGAAAATGTTTTATTTCCCTTTTAAAATCGAATGCCCTTAGGATTTCCACCCAGCTGTCTTTTCGAGGAAGCACACAAAGAAAGGTAGACATTTATGGAAATATAAGCGGTCAAGTAAAAAGAGTTATTAATATTGAATGACAACTAAGTACAGGTCGACAAGTTTATCTGTAGCTACGAAAGGAATGCGTGCAAAAAAATTTCTGGGGTTAACAATGTTGTCACATATATTAAATTTTAATTTAATAATCTCTGACCGAGAAAACCCTAAAAATATATTTACGCGTTTATAATAAATTGTAAAAGATATAACATAAGAAATCAATATCCTATTATACATTCAATATTATTAAACTTTCTTTTCGTATTTTGATATTTAAAACCAAAATAATATATTTCTTTGATTAAAGTACTTTTAATCTAAAAGTATTGCAACATCGTGCGTTCTCAATGGTTACAGGTAGCAAGAGCTAATTTGATAGGTTATATCCCAGACAGAGCGCCTGTGTCTCGTGAGACACCCGATGGGCAATGTACCCACCCAGTTCCGTAGTGATAGAAAGAGCAAGGTATACTGCTAGTAAAAACCTTCTCAGTCATGTTTATAAGGTATATGAAGAGGAATCACAAATCAATATATTTAAAGCCAGAAAGGGACATATTAATACGATTAAACCTGAAAAATCATCATTAATCAATTAATCATGGAGCTGTTCTTTTTCATGTTGTTGAAAAATTTACATCTTGTAAAGAGTAATTTTTTTAAACCTTGATAAAAATAGTTACCTACCTTCCAACATAAAATGCAATTAGTGAAGAATTTCCTATTTTCATTACATTATTTAAAATAATAATAGCACGCCCATGACTAGACCATGTTTTGAACGATATTGCTTCCCCCTTACCGATACGTCGGAGACACAGATCCACTTGTCGACCTGTGCATGTTTAAGAAGTCTACGTTCAGAGCTTAAAAAGGGTTAAATTACGAAAAAAGATAAATTTACACATGCAGGTGTGGGACAGTTTTTTGAAGTTGTACATTTTATTTATTACAAAATTTAAAAAAGATAAGCAAAAAATATCTAATTCTGTAATAATTGATTTTGCTGAATAAATACCCATAAATGAAAGTGTTCGAGATAGGTATAGCAACATTACACATAGAAAGAAGGAAAATTTCAAGAGCTTTGAGAGCCACAAATAAAATACTGGATGTTTCAATTAAAAAGACTTTTTATCATGTCTCCAAACAATAAATAGATTTGTATTTTAAAACACCCTGTACTATATTTTGGGACAGAGTGGAAGACCTCTGGGCATTATCTAACTTCAAACCAAATTTCAGTGCTCTAATTTACCAGGACAAAAACATCAGTCCTTTTGAAGGACATATTTTCCAAAAAATAAAGTTAAATTTATCTCAACTACGATAATAGGAAATAGGTATAAAATATTAAGGAATTCATACTACTACCAAACTACCAACTAAAAAATACTAATACATAGAGTGTTCCATTTAAATTATCAAGGTTGCTAATACTTTCTAGTAGCTGCTATAAGCTACCAAATTTCCAAAGTGATCCGTTGACTAGTTTTTCATAATAGGCCATCCACCATCAATCGCCCTGTATTTTAACCGTTTCCGCCTTGCAACTAGAAGCTTGCTGTGTATAGTTGAATTTTTCATTTTTTAAATGATAAAATAATAAGACATAATTAAATATGTAGAATTTAAAATGTGTCGCCTTTTAACATCCAATTTCAACAAACAAATGAGTTTAAAAAGGGATTATCTCCCTTTAGGGACCCAGATCAAATTACTATTAACTACGCCCTCTGTGAGACAAGATGGAAAACCTCGTTTCGGGCGAACCTACACTAATATGCATAAAGGAAGCTGCCTTTGCTACCTTTATAAACCTTCCATAGACATCGGCCCAACACAGAATAGTAAATTAGGAAAATCCTTTGTGAAATGGGTTATCAAAAAATGCTAGAAGGAAATTTAAAAACATGGAGAGGCACTTTATATTTTTATTTTCCTGAAATGTAAATTTTATTTCAATGTTAAAAGATATTGGAAGCGTGCATTCGTTGACTAAATTTCTTTTTGTTTTTTTTTAAAGCTTTTGAGACTTTTCTTGCTCACGTACAGGGTGTCCCATTTTCAATACTTTTATAGAGTATCTCCGTAATTGTTAGTGATATCAAAAAAGTAATGTAGGTGTCATGTACTCTTTTTAGGCCAAACTTAAAATGATAAAATCATAATTTGAAAATTTTCGCTCGGTTAAGAGTTACGGAGTAAAATCAAAAAATTGACAATTTCAAAATTACAATATATTTTCTTAGTTAAAAGAGATATGGAAAAATGTTTTATACAGAAGTTTCTTTATATTGATTGTTGAATAATCTGCCGTTTTCAGAATAAGTATACGGGGTCAGGTAAAAAAGTTATCGGACCTAACCTAATTTTTGAAATGGAACACCCTGTATATTTTAATCTAAAAATATACTATTTTAAATTCTCCTTTCAAATATGTAACACACCATGGATGATATTGGTTTCCTAGGCGATTTATTAAACTTTATTACTTTAAACTTATATATTAAACATTTTTCTGTATCTCTTTTAACTAAGAAAATATAGGGTAATTTAGGAATTGTCAATATGTTGATTTTCCCCCGTATCTCTTAAGCGAGCGAAAATTTTCTAATTTTGATTTTACCATTTTAAGTTTGACCCAAAAAGAGCATATGACACCTACATTACTTTTTTGATAGCACTAACAATAACGGAGATATCCTATAAAAGTGTCGAAAATGGGACACCCTGTACATATTACGCAGACCACCGACTTGAAACCAACATAGACCCGGTATTTATATCTGCATTGTGCACGTCAATGTGACGCCTGTTATTACGAAAATAGACACACCAAAAAAGAGACGGGGATTCTATCTGTAGAATACACATCTCTTTTCATCTTCTGTCTGTTTCAGTTTTCATTCTAACAAGTAATCGGCTTGATATGTCTTGTTTAAGAAAAACAAACGATAGACGGACGTGACTCGAAGTCTATATTTTTATCCATTTTACGACAGACTAAGCACAGTCTTACCATATTGAGTTAAGAATTACTATTTTTTCCACAAACGATACTTATATTTAACACACAAACACTGATAAACAACAAAGAAGAAGATATGACAGTTGTTAATCTGGTAGTGTCCAACGTGAAAGCAAGTATGAAAGATGGCCGTTCCAATAAGGGCTTTATAAGAAGTATGTTCCGACGCTCGAAAGCGACGTAATATTTTTGTCTAATTAACAGAAAACGGCAAGCTTCCCGATTGTTTCCCGATATAATATCGGTATCGGCACCACATTCTTAAAATATATGTAACTATTCAATATACACGTTGTCCCAGCGGGAACCGCCCCGATCTATACAGTGTGGCCGTTTAAGTGTGCAACATATGGGAAAGTTTTTTATTACCGATTTCTCAGAAAATTTTATTCTTGATAAAAGTTGGTGCATGTTCGATAATCGTATTTGGTGCACTTGGAATGGTTGCAAGTTAAATGACGCACAGGGTACGACAAAAATATAAAACTTGTACAAGAATAAAGTACCCCTATTTCAGAAAATTCAGCGAAATGTTATTAAGAAAAGGTGTTTAGAATTAAAAGGTATGCATAGGTTTGAAAACGTGGCCTCATAAAATAAAAAACAAAAAAATTTTAAAAATATTAATTATTTCCCAAAAAAATTTTTTTTTATTATCACCCTAAAAACCTTGATAAATTAAACAAAATCAAATCAATTTCATACATCTTTGTTCAAATTCAAGCATATTTGTAAAATTAACGTAGCTTTTTAATTTATTAAGGAATCACAAAGTTCATGTTTGTTGCAAGGACATTAAACACAACTTTAAAATACCGTAAAAATTATTTTTAACAAGAAATTAAAAACTCCCATTTAAAGTGCAAATTTTTTATTTTAAATGTTTATTAGAAAATTGTACAAAATAATCGACAAACATGAAATTCTACTAAAATAGTCGCAGATACCTATGGAAAAAAACAAATAAGGGTTAAAAAGTAAACATTATGACAGTTTGGTGGCATTATTCATTCTTAAATAATTATTGTTATTAGCTGATCTCAAATGCCTCCTCCAGTACAGTTAACGTTAGCCGAAAAGGCAAAATTAGTGCTAATATGTGGAGATAACTATAAAACAGTGCATGAAGCAGGAGTTATATTCAATGAACGACATCCAGATAAACAAGTCCATTATTCAACCATAAGCAGAATTTTAAATAATTTTAAACAGACAGGGTCTTTAGAGTATAAATATAAAAATGAACGTACCAAAACTGTATGTACTGAAGAAAATCAATTAGAAGTACTTAAAGCAGTTGTTGAAAACCCTAGAAGATCCACCCAAGAAGTGCATGCTTATACGGGTATAAAAAAAAACCTCTATAAGGAGATTCTTAAAAAACATAAATATCACGCCTATAAGCCAATGTTTATTTGCACGTTTCAAAGACGAGAGTATGACTTGCGGTATGATTTCTGCATGTGGATTCAAGGAGAAATAGAAAATCAACGTGATTTCCATAGAACAAACCCTATATATACAGGGTCCGCAAACGAAGCGTGGACGGAAGATTAAATCGTTATCGAAGAACTTATCAACAATACTGAAACAGCTTGAGATATTGGATTAAAAGCGGCATGTTTTAAAAATATTTTACATTATACAGGGTGGCCCAAAAAAGTGTGACAACAGAAAGTTATATTTTTTTTAATGGGACACCCAGTATTTTATTGCATATTTAGGTTCGTATTACTCTCGTTTATAAGTGCCTCAAATTTTATTTAATTTGGTCTTGTAGTTTCGGAGAAATAAATTAAAAACTAAAAAAAAAAGTTCTGAAGTTCTGAATAAAAAAATCAAAAAAACAATCCAGAACTATTTTTTTAACCTCGCCATTGCGTGAAATTTATGACAAGAGGTCTAGAGATACTATGAATGTAATTGCGTTTATTTGTTTCATACAGGGTGTTCATAATAAGCGTTCAAAAACCCCCCATTTTAAAATAATTTTTCTCAAGTTTTTCAAATGGAACACCCTGTATATTATTTGGCTATTTGACGTAGAATTCAAAGACAATTTTTTTTTATAATACAAGCATATAAGTTATATCCAGCCGTTTTCGAAATAATAGTAAATATCATAAATTATGTTGTTTAAATAGAGTTTCAATTGGGAAATTTTGTTATAGGCGACTAGACTAATAATTGTACACTAAAGTAAATGTTCAAAATAGCTTCCTTTTACTTAATTTAATGATTTTCCTCTAATGTCAACAGAACTCTTATTTCATTTTCTTCACTAATAACGGGTTTATTGATTATCATCCTTTTTGTGTACGCAGTGCTTCCTGTTGCTACAAATCTTTGCAACAACTTCTCGAAGGTTTTTGGTCTCGGCTTTCTCTCAATATCTGGATATCTTTTAGCATACACTCGGCTCGCAATTAGGCAATTTCTTGCACATTCACCCAGTATAAAAATCATATTTACCATTTCTAAAGTTGTAAAATTCGACATTTTGTGTAAGTTAGTACTTAATTTCGACGACTTAACAATCTTTTGGCTGTCTCATAGTGACAATCTAAACAAAAAGAAATCATTAACTCGATTAAGAATAAAAAATAAAATTAAATAATAAAAGTAGCAAAAATGTATGCTTTTAAAATTTATATCGAAATAACTAAAATACGGTAAACTCTACGAGTAAAAGGAAGCTATTTTGAACTTTTACTTTAGTTTACAATTATTAGTCTAGTCGCCTATAAGAAAATTTCCCAATAAAAACTCTATTTAAACAACATAATTTATGATATTTATAATTATTTCGAAAACGGCTGGATATAACTTATATGCTTGTATTACAAAAAAAAATTGTCTATGAATTCTACGTCAAATAGCCAAATAATATACAGGGTGTTCCATTTGAAAAACTTGAGAAAAATTATTTTAAAATGTGGGGTTTTTGAAAGCTTATTATAAACACCCTGTATAAAATAAATAAACGCAATTACATTCATAGTATCTCTAGATCTCTTGTCATAAATTTCACGCAATGCCGAGGTTAAAAAAATAGTTCTGGATTGTTTTTTTTTCATTTTTTTATTCAGGACTGCAAAACTTTTATTTTTAGTTTTTAATTTATTTCTCCGAAACTACGAAACCAAATTAAATAAAATTTTCGGCACTTATAAACGATAGTAATACGAACCTAAATATGCAATAAAATACTGGGTGTCCCATTTAAAAAAATATAACTTTCTGTTGTCACACTTTTTTGGGCCATCCTGTATAATGTAAAATATTTTTAAAACATGCCGCTTTTAATCCAATATCTGAAGCTGTTTTAGGATTGTTGATAAGTTCTTCGATGACGATTTAATCTTCCGTCCACGCTTCGTTTGCGGACCCTGTATAGGGTTCATATATCATATATCATTATACTTAAAACTACAAGAAATCTATATGTATTTTATAACTATTTTCTATTTAGCATTAAAAATAGGGGTAAGTTTGTATAAGATTTTGTCTATTCCGAAAATTTGTAGTTTTTGAAATATTGACAAATTAATATTCTAATATGGGGATTTTGTTGCGGATTTTTAGTTCAGTTACTCCTAGTTGGCTCTGATGGCGTTGAGAAATAGTTAAATGCCAAAGAAATAAATTTGTCACTTGATCTTGTTATTAATTTGTCACATTCTCCATAAATAATACACAAGTTTAAATGATCTTCGTTTGTAAGTCACAGCTTCAAACATCTTAAAAATGCCGATATACAAGGTGTTGAAAAAAGGTCGGTACCCCGGAATAACTCCGGTGCATCGCATTGCAGCGGAAAATGTCTAGGGAAAAAGTTGTTTGATTTTGAAGGAGGAATAGTTTGCAATACAAACAACTTTTTCCACGGGCATTTTTTTGTACAAGACAGAGAAAAAGAGTATTTCCGGGATAAAACTTGATTTTCGCACGGTTCTGATTTTGTCTTTCTCAAGGTGATTATTGGTGAAGGATGGGCCCGAATAAAACAATTTTTCGGACAAAAGATGTTTATTTTTGGTCGGAGAACACGATACGCCAATAAAAAATATGGGGTTCCATTTGAAAATCTTAACTTACCCCCACCCGCGCCCGGGGGTTGAGGGGGTGGGGGTGGTTTAAATTGCAAACTATTCCTCCTTCAAAACCAAACAACTTTTTCCCCAGACATTTTCCGCTGCATTGCGATGCACCGGAGTTATTCCGGGGTACCGACCTTTTTTCAACACCCTATATATCGGCAAAATTTTGCCACCATTCAAAATTTACCGATATGCCGATATTTATATCGGTATCGGCCGATCACTAATTCCAATACTTTTTGTTGGCGAGCGAAGTAAAACTACATGCTGTCAGAACCCCTATGTTTTTACCAACGAGAAACAAAGTAACCGAGAAAAAAGTTCGATACTTCGATATATATTTTTCTGAGACAACAAAAAGTTTCAGAATTTTCGGCCCTATGCTTTCGGTAAACACAATGTTAAAATACTTAATCATATAGTGCTGACACGGCTACAACCGCCGTTACAAACTTAAATAAAACTTGTTTTTTTCCCTCAGGTTCGCCCTTAGTTAGGTGAAAATTTGCGGTAAAAGGGAAAAATGGAATCGTTCACTTATTTGTTATCCAAAGACTTTTCATTTCTTTTGCTCGCAAGAATTGTAAGCGAGAAAAAAATTATTTTCCGTGATTTTATCAGATCTTGACATTTCAATCTCTAGGTCATGGAGAAGCATGTTTCCCATTTCCGTCAGTATGTCGTCTGTTGACTCGGAAGCTCGAAAATATTTTGACGGAGAAAATCAATTATCACATCTACAGGAAATAATATTCTGTGGAAGCTTATTGAGGATAAATTTAAATTTAGACAATAGAAACATAAATTCTGTTTTTTGTTTACTTACGTAAACAATAAAGATTCGTATTATGCTAGCCCAGGGGTCGGCAACCTGCGGCTCTATGGATGTGAAGCTGCGGCTCTTTAGTTCCATACGCAAATATTATTTATTTTATTGAAAAAAAAATCCTTCTGAATCGATTAACGAGGATTAGGCACCGATTCTATCTCTCAACCACTTGTACTCGCTTTTCACCGCACCCCTCCCCCGTGACACGCGTCTTTACCGTCGTCAGTCCGTCGAAAGCTCTCGAATGACACCGTCATCGGATGTTTCTATGTAGGTTTTAATTCGTTTTCGACGCAAGACAATTTGGCGTCTTCACCACTTATGTTGGACTAATTCAATAAATAACAAATAATTTAATAATAAACCACAAATAAGTGAACAAAATGCAGAAACATTATTTCAAACTTCTGTTGATTCGGGATTTAAAAACGAACAAGGAAAAAGGTAAGGAACTACATAATCCGAAATGATTTCCGTTATTCTCTAAGTACAAATAACATCTTCTAACTGCCACATAACAGGTTTTGTGAGATAAAATAAAACATGCGATAGAATATCAAACTTTTCAGCATTTGTAAATTTATATTCCATATTTTCTGGAAAATAGAAAACCTCTTAAAATGCTCTCAATCGATCACAATGGGAATGTCAAGTGAAACAAATCACGCGTCACCATCTTAATTTTTTTGTTTCAAGCGCCTACTTTGCTTTTAAATCCCGAATCAACAGAAGTTTGAAATAATGTTTCTGTATTTTGTTCACTTATTTGTGTTATCTATTGAACTAGTCCAACATAACTAAAAATTTAGAACTTACTTATGAGATATTATTTATAAAATTAGGAGAAATACAGGACCGTATCCCAAAATTTCCTGATGTTGTTCAAAAAACCCTCGAAACGTCATTAAACCACAATGTGTCATACATCGTTGCCTTCGGAAGAAAAATAGCTATCAAATTCCAATATCAGAAAAACAGAACCGTATTTAAAAAAATAAAGTTGATAATGGCCCTTCGAAGACGACTCGTCGGATTACAAAACAATTAACGCTGTTAGATACAGCGGAAAAAGTGGCAATGCAAAAGTGGCTCATCGTGTCTGGCGATGTTGTCTCATTGTTCAATGACTTATGCTGTTCCGCGGCAAAATCCCAAGTCTAACCACGCGGTTCACTGGTAAATATTTTTAATTTCAAAACTTTTTCATTAAATTTTCTTTTTTTTGTTGTTGCAAATGGTAAATAATCCTTTCTTTCTTCATGTGTCATCCACTCAAAATCAACAGTTACGTGTTAAGCATAATGTTGGTATGATTTTCTGTTTTAATTTTGGCAATCTCTTGCTTTCTCTCTTTCTAATTACACTGAAGATGGAGAGTTATGCCTTCGAAACGTATGGAATGATTACACTTTTTTTAAAACATCGTTAGTAAACTAGTGGAGCAAATTTTGAGTTCCTTTCCCCATTCAATAAAATATATTATTGATGATTGATGTATTTGCCTGAACAAAGCAATTAAATTTCCCATGATTATGCCCATGTCGATGTATGCACGTAATAACATGTCGTGATTATATTCCTAGAGGGACGCTGTACATGCCACATTATTTGGAATTACTGCTTGTATTTAATAATTTCTGCAGGTATGCAATACAGTAATACAGCAACATAAACATAATTGGATTATCTCATAATCCGATTGGGGAAATTTCCCTTTATTAGCTAATTTGAATTGCATGCAATTTTAGAAATGAAGTACCAAAATTTTCCTTTTCTCCATAAACTTAAACATTAATTAAATTAATCATTAATTAATTAATACAACATTCGTTATTACTTAATACAATGTTACCAAACTAACATCTTCTTCAAGTGCCTATCCTCTGTGGATGTTGGCTATCACGTTGGTCCAAATTACTTTATCCACTGCCGCTCTGAATGCTGTTGCGCTGTTGATGTCATTCCGGTCCATGTTCGTAAATTTCGCAGCCACGATATTCGTCTGCGTCCTACTGATCTTCGACCCTCTATTTTCCTTTTTAGGATGAGTTGAAGAAAGTGGTACTTTTCACCTCGCATGATATGGCCGAAGTATTCCAATTTTGTACGTTTGATACTTGGTAGGTATTCCAGTTGTCGACCGATGCGTTGCAATACGGCATCGTTTGACACGTGGAGTATCCATGGGATCTATGCGCTTACATGAGGCATCGGTAAGGGTCCACGCTTCTGCCCCATATAGGAGGGTTGAGAGCACATAGCATTTTAAAATTCTTATTCTGGTATGGATGTTAAGAGATAGGTTGCATAGTATGCTACGCATCTTGTTAAATATACCTCTTGATTTATCGATTAGGCATCTTATTTCTTGAGAGTGATCCCAGTCCTTATTCAAAGTACACCCCAGATATGTAACTGTCTCGGCTATTGTGGGAGCTATATTATTAGCGGTAAATTGTAGGTTGTCGATGACGTTTTTATTGATGATTAATATGTGTGTTTTCTTACAGTTTATCTTCATACCATATCTATTACACGCAGTCTCTACGCGGTCATAAGTCTTTGAAGTCCTTCCGCAGTATCTGCTATGAGGACGGTATCATCGGCGTATCTTAGGTTATTTATTACTTCACCGATTATTACTCCATCCTCCATGTTGTCCAATGCCTCTTCAAATAGAAGAGGCGACAGTATACGACCCTGACGTACTACTCTCCTTATGTTAAACTACTCCGATGTTTCGCTTTCGATTCGAACAATGGCTTTTTATTGCAAGTATAACTTTGATATTATATCTGTGTCTCTGTCGTTAATTCCTGACTTACGTAGGATTGAGATGAGTTTGCCATGTTGGGCTTTGCCAAAGGCCGTTTCAAAATCTATGAAGAATGCAAAGACGTCTGCGTTGGCGTCCCGTGCTCGTTGAATGAGGACCTGTATGGAGAATAAGGCTTCTCGGGTGCCAAGTGCCAACTAACATCAATATACCAAATTATTTGTTATTGATTATACCTTAAATTCATTATTTAACGAATGGCTTTTTCATATAACTGTCTTATTTTGATTTGACAGATTGCGATCATCTGTTTCACAAACGATGGCTTCAACAATATGTTCATTCTAAACGATACACCGTGTATATTCAATAAATAGAGTCTGATGAAGCAAATTCGGTAATATATGGCTCTAACTCTAACCTAGCGGTCTAAAATGTTTTACAGTTTAACCACTCCCACTCAATTGTTTTAACCTTTGAACGGCAGTGCAACTGCATGTCGGAATGATGAATAAAGCGAACGATCAACCTCGAGGCTTCAGAACATTAGATATATTAAATCAGGCGGGAACTGTTTTGAAATTATACTGGTAGCTGGTGAATCACTTTTCATCGCTTTTATTTCATTTTCAACCCAGCAGAGATTTAAATGTCTGGAATTTACCTCCTTACTTAATACTAATTTAATGCCACTGCTACTTTCACACTTGCAAGAACTCTAGAGAATTGCTTACTCTGAATTGGTACCAGTGGCGGCTCGCGACCTATGATAGAGGGGGTTCACAAGTATGGTGAAATTATTTTTAAAATTTTATTTTTGTGTAACGACCAAACAATTACTTTCTAGGCGATTTAAATGTAGAAAGAAAAAAAGTAATAAGAAAATGCGTTAGGTAAAACATATTTTTATTTATTTTTTAATTTTACCCAAGGAAATATAAATTTTGGAAAATAAGAAAGGTTTTCTTAGTGTGTATAGCTGTCGGATCTTAACTTCGTCGCATGCAACCCTCGTAACAATATTGATACAGTCCACTACTAATACTACTAAAGCCATCTACGAGCTATCAAGAAAACCGAATGATGGATGTCCAATACTACTACCGCCATCTACGAGTTGTCAAGAAAACCGAATGATGTCTAATACCACTACGCCATCTACGGCTACGTCATTAGGCGCCACCAAGACGAGAACAATGACGAGAACGATTCGAGCCACGAGACTGACAAGTTGGCATTCTTCATATTCTCAGTGTTTTTTAGTTTAAATCCTTAAATAAAATGGTTTAAAATCCTATCGAGTATCCCCCCCTCCTCCACGGCTTCCACCCACCACCTGTTACTACAGAGAAACTGCACTACTTAATCGCACGTGCGAGCAAGTCTCGTCATAATCGTCATTTACCTCGACCGAGGCACGGTTGCCGGATCTATACAGTTTGGTTTGACGAGACGATAAAATATTAGGGAGGGTCGGACTTTTTTTTAGTTTGACGGCACGATAAAATATTAGGAAGGGTCGGACTTTATACGATAAATAATATTCAATGAATATAAATTAATATTTTTTATTCGTTTTGTTTTGGGTGTGCACGTGCGCATGTGCTCCTGTGGAAGAACCGCCACTAATTGGTACAATTTGTCGAAATAACTTGTTACTAAATGATTATTATGTAGTGCCAAGGATCTTAAATCAAGGAGGATACTGTTGGTTCACTGTCTTTGAAGAATAAACAATTCACATTCTTAGGTAGGTTGTAAACAACTATTTGTCATTATTGTTACATACAATTCTTTGGTGTTTTTCAATGTTTGTGTGTTAAAATTACGTATTGGTTGTGGAAATATAGTAATTCTTAACTCCAATATGGTAAGATTGTGCCAAATTTGTCGGAAACTGGATAAAAATATAGACTTGCCAGTAACGGCCGTCGATGGTTTGTTTTTCCTAACCAAGACATATCAAACCGATCAACTTTCACAATGAAAACAGTAACAGAGAGAAGATACAAATAGATGGGGATTCTACAGCTAGAATCCCCATCTTTTGTTTGTTGTGTTTATATTCGTAATCACATTGACGTGTACATAGCAGATAGAAATACCCGGTCCATGTTTATTTCAAGTCAATGTGTAGTGCATTATTATAAGAGAACTTTATTCATTTTAGTACCTACTGCATTGAACTGTTTTTACAAAATTTTTGGAAAATACAGGTCCGTATCCTGAAAAATTCATAAGGATGATTAAAAAGGATCGAAACGTAATTAAACGATAATGTATAGTACATCTTAGAATAAAGACGGGTCTTAAAGCTTGACATTATAAAATCAGGGCAGTATTAGAAAAAATTAAGTTGATAACAATTACTTGAAAACGAAACGCCGTATTAAAAAATTGTTGTATAATCTTTGGGTTGATTAAAAGTTGATGTGAGAATGTTTTATCATTTTCGCTCTTTACTATTACTATTACTACAAACCCGGACAAACGCCGGAAAAAAATTAAATAAGAAATCCAAAATTTAAGTTTTTTTTAAAATAACTCAAAACCTAAACATCTTATCAAAACTTTTTTGTGCCATATTCTTAGTGCTTTGATTGCAATACATTTTTCCAATTTAATCGAAGTTCTATCTGTTACTATTCACGAGATCCCATACAGTCCCTCCTTAACTTGGGCACCCTGTATATTAGTTAATGGAGCATGATATTTATGACCTTTCCCTAATAAATTTAATGCATATCCTGAACGATTTCCAGCAAACTTAGCGCAATTCGAACTTTCTATTTACACAAATTTAAACTATGAAACTTATAGTTTGGTCTAATCCAACATCCGGTTCCGGACAACATAAATTTAAAGTTGTTTAGTAACTTTCCAGAATTTATTAACTGGTGGGAAATAATTTAGTACCTAGGGAGCATAATCTTGATGCGTGTTATTGCACTCTTCAATATTTTAGAACGTTTTAACGTGCAGCCTCCCATCCAAAGTTTGTTTTTGTTAAAAACATTATTTTGCTGAAAGAGGGTATGTGATGTGACATTCAAATCGCCGTTATTGTGGCAAAATAGCTTTTCCGCGATTGGTACAACGCTTACATAGGTACCATAACTGGTTAAATATATTATATTTTGTGATATAATATAAATAAACTGATCTATGTTCTTTTAAAATATTTTGAACGGTAGTTCATGATATTTCCAAATCAAAAGACAATGAAGAAAAATACCCATAAATGGCGCTCTCAATTCATTCAGCGGTAAAAGTGGCCTGACGTCAAACCAGAAAAACACCTGTGGGGCACTGCGACACAACAATCAACGAATTCTGGCCGGTGTTGTCATATTTACACCTTAAACTCTTTAGACAAAAAAAAAAATTTTAAACATTTTCCATTCTGTAATACCTTTTTGTACGATTAATGTAAGAAAAATAACGACGGAAAATGTTTTGAACAACCCGAACAAACACAAGGAATAGTATTAAATGAGTTTGAAATAGGCACGTGCGTAACTAGGTCAAAATGCAATTTCATTTAAGCTACACACTTACCTTGTCGGTCTTATTTAAAAATTAGTGTCACAATGTCTATAAATTACACACCAACACGTTTTAGTAACAAAACCGGCACATTAACCATACATAATCACAAAAACACTGGCATGACATTTGATCAAACGGAAACATTCATAACACGAGTTGTCAAAACGTGGAATTAGAGATGAGCAATATTCCACAGTCGAGACGAACGAAGGTGTTTTTCTTGCGTTTTGACCTGTAGATTCATGCCTGCGCATTCACCAAAAAGATCGAAATAAATAATAATCGACAGCACGAACACAACCCATTATTTATTGTTTTCTTTCATAGGTAATTTAGTACCAATGCTGCTGCTCTTTCTCATTCCAGAAGGTTAAAAATTAATTCATCACATCGTGATGTAGTAGGCCAGCTCTACTCAAAATTACGAAATGACAAAGGCTACACGTCCATCTCCCCATCTTTGTCACACACAGCGACTGAGTCGACTTAGTTCGTATAGCGCCTTACGCTTGCGGTTGCGGGCTGTTAGTTGAAGACTGACAGCGTCGGGATACGGTCTATTTTATCGATAACAATTACACTCGCAGCAATCCGCTCTGTTTTGCATTGTGGTACTCGTTGTTGTTGTAAAATAATTATAACGTTTTACGCGTGTATCTTGACAGTCCATAAATAAACTTTGAATATTGTTTTTATTGACGAAACTAAATTGCTCAGTTTAAGACCGGTTGGTTCTTCTGGACGTTTGGCAGAAAAGATGGAATGTCGCTGACGAACAAGGCAAATTTTGTCGCGTGTAATAAAATCTAATAATCTGTATTATTGTATTTTCAAAAACTAACAGTCGGTTCTGTTTCACTATTACTGTGTTCCGTGTTGCATATCGAGCATAAAGTGTTTCCAGGAGTGTTCCCATGAAAAGGAAAATAAACTGATTTTGTTTGTGCCTGGATTTCCTCGCTCTTTAGGTTTAAGGATAAATACAAGTAGGTTAGATAAATAATTTAATTTTATAATTTTATATGGAATTTCAGTTTTACATTAATTTTGGCAACATTGTCATTCGGCCTGGGTGATGTTTACAGTAGCGCGGACTGACTGACTGACACTGTGAGTGAGAGGGTTTGTTACCCCACTTAAACGGTCGATTTAAAAAAATATATATATGTAGCGCTTCTCTAGGACACCCAAGGAGTCACCCATTTAGATATAATAAGTCAAGTCATTTCCATAATACCCTGTATATACAATTTTTTTTTACAAGTTTAGTTTAGATTTTACAACTTTGCCGAAAGTCAATTTATCAGCTGCCGAATACTCACTGCTCCATGCCAAGTTGTAAAATCAAAACTAAAATAGCAAAAGGAAAAAATAGGTAAACATTATTTTTTAAAAAGCCGCGATTTTGTTTTGGATGTGAATAAGCACACAATAATCTGGAATCGTAAAGTACTCGATAGTACCTTAAAAATGATGTATCCTAAGACCCCTCTTCCTATTTAATTTTCTTTAGCAATCCGCCATTTTAACAGTTATTACTGTCATTCTTCCATCAAAAAGTAGTTTACCTTCCCCTACATATTACACTCCAATTCTGTAAAAATAATGACCGGGCAAAGTTATTAAGCCGCTTCCAGACTATATTCACACCCTGTATAAAAGAGTTTCTAATCGAATAGTTTGTTCAATGTGTTCTATGCCATTTTATGCTTTAAAATTGATTAAAATTTTAAATATTTTTCCATAGAATAACATAATTTATTCAATTTAAACCATGACTTCTCCATTGTCTAAATGTTGAAGATAATGGAATCCGGAAACGGAACTGAAGAAAAAAATGCAATTATCTCGTCTGAGAAAGGCGAATGAATTGAGTGACAAAAAATATACTAAAAGGGGGACCTTAACGCAAGATAAATGAACGACATGAACGTTTATGTTGTGAAAAATTTGCACCTTGGAAATTTCAAATGAGCGACGGGGGTAAAAACAACTTTTATTTAAGTTCCTAAAGGCGTTTATTGCTATGTCAGCTATCAGGTATATGACTAAGCGTTTTGGAGATTAGCTGGGAAAGAAGGAAACTTTTTTTTCTTTCAGCTTTGTAGAGTAATAATAATTTTACCGTGAAGTTAGTTAGAAAATGGAAGAGGAAAATATATTCAATTAATATAATAGGATTTTGAACAATTTCACTTCTTTTCATTTGAGGGGTAAGGTATGCAGCAAAATAACTAAAAAGAGAATTTAGCTTGAATTTCATATTAAAATTTTAAGAGGAATAATTCCATTTTAAATTAAGAGAATTTAATTGAGTTTTAACGCAAACTTGAACAGTTATAATAATATATAGTAATTAGAGTATTTCATATAATTTTAATTATATAAGTGATATAATTCCTCAATATTAATAATATTATAACCATTAGAGACTGGATTTTAAGCATTAGCATTTTATGCTGAAATTTATAAGCAACCATGAGATTATTTAATTTTTACACGAATTATGCAAAACTACACTGAGCGAAATTTCGCGTTGATATAACTCAAATACGAGTTGTCCTAGGCCGAAGCGTGTTGCTAATAGGGGACAGCCCAGACCTCTTAATTACGGCAACCAAATCGAAGAAATTGCACCAACTCACTATTCATAAGTTATGATAGCACTGAAGATGGGTTATTTTATGCGTTGGAATAGCTCACGCCCCACCGTCTTAAATTATTGATGGATTATCGTAGCTACCAGTACGTGAATTGTGATGCGTTACTAGTCTAGGCTAGATTAATTCATGATTCGAGCTATCAAAACTTGACATTTAAGTTGTTCTAGCTTACGATGTTGGCTGGAATAACTCACTCTTTCGGCTACCAGAGTCCAAATTTTGTACTACCAGTACCTAAATTGTGGACTATCGGAACTCAAAATATTTCTTTGATTTAACGCCTGCATAATGTGGACATCAATTACCTTTTTTCAAGATATGACATTTTTGTTGTAAATGTATTTAAAAAAAATAATCAAATGAGTTATAGACAGGAGGGCATACTACGGCTAAGAAACCATGCGGACGAAGTGATGACGATTGCTTATAAATAATAAGGCTCCATTCCAATAATAACAATTTGTATGCATCTCCCTCCTGTCCCTCTATTTTACGCCAACTGACCAAAATTATGCAAAACACAAATTTTCACGCACAGAGAACAAAGATGAAAAATCCCGCAAACGGCGCAACGGCCAACAGGTGTATACGCGCGATCGAAGGAGAATTGACGAATAACAATGGAATGAACCGCGTCAAACCTACACGAGCACGAATTCGGAACTTTCCGTGACCTTACGATCATGCGTTTTACCCTCGATGTGGGCTTTTGGAGCACGTTCTTGAATTATTTCAACTCAAAAAAATTTACACATAGTAATGAGTTAAAATAATGCACGTCCGGGTTAAAACGATACTTTATAATCAATTAGTAAGTTTTCCCAACCCAGAAACTGAGTTCAGGTAACTCATAAAATAGTTACAAGATGAGGAATTGTGGTGATCCCAAATATGTTTAAAATGTTGATAAAAAATCTCTTTCTGGGTTGAGGCGAACCAAAACAACCTGAATTACTGTAGCGTTTTTAAATAATTTGTGATAATTCGTAGGTTCAGTTAGAACAACATAGAGAGGTTGGTTGAGGTAGCTCCAATTTTGTAACTCACGACATTGGTAAATGCATTTTTGTCAGTGTAAGTATATTGAGATCAACAGTGCAACAGTGAGTATCAGTCCGCTGTTTTGGCTGCTCTATGCCAAGTTGTAAAATATAAAATTAAATAACAAATAGTAAATATTATTTTTTTAAAAGTCGCCATTTTGTTTTGGGTACGATATTCTGGAATCGTAAAGTACTCGATAGAACCTTTAAAAGGATGTATCGCAAGGCCATACTTCGTATTCAATTTTGTGATCAAGGCGCCATTTTGAATTTCAGCACCATGAACTATGCAAGAAAGTATAACTCTCTGATTCCTATTACACTATGCTAGGTTGTATTTATTTTTCTAAGACG
Source organism: Barypeithes pellucidus (assembly GCA_963991005.1). Classification (NCBI taxonomy): domain Eukaryota; kingdom Metazoa; phylum Arthropoda; class Insecta; order Coleoptera; family Curculionidae; genus Barypeithes; species Barypeithes pellucidus. The sequence continues at coordinate 42,370,348 of OZ022559.1, forward strand.
GTAAATAGAATAAAATATAGTAAAATAACTAATAACTAAGCAGTTTTTAAAACGTCGCCATCTTGTTTTGGGTGCGAATTGAGAAATAATATTCTGGCATCGGAAAGTACTCGATAGTAGGTACAGTACATTTCACGAAAATTGGATACGACTTAATGATTTTCTGGGTGGGTCCCATTGTGTCGACAAGAGCTTGGCAATAAACAAGTGAAATATGAAGGGACGGACTAAGGAAAACAAGTAATGATATGATTATATTAATGTAATCAAATGAAATAACATTTTTTTTAAATATTACTAGTCATATTTATTTACATTTATAATGTAATAGTTCTGTTTCGCTATCGCTATCCTCATCAAAATTAATTATAATTGGATTAATTATACGATCCAGACTAATATACGAATTTTCTACAGTTATTACGTGACGGACTGAATTTTTCCAACTACCTGGGGGAATATCATTAAAGCATTTTCGTATTAATTCTACAACACTAGAACTTAAAGTCGGAGAAATATTTTCAGACCTAACCAGTGATTTTAACTGGTGTCACATATGCTCTATGGGGTTAAAAATGCAATAATAGGGTGGGAGCCGTAGCACTGTATGTCCAATTTCTTCTGCCAATGTGTCACAAACATATACTTTTTTTAAACAAAATGTCTTTAAAACTTCTAAAAGATCACTTTTTTTATAACTTTCTTCAAAATATATATCATTCGCCGCCATGTAGTTCTGAATCTCCAATTTTGTATTATTTGAGCTTGGAGCTTTATGCAATTGGCGACTGTGATAGCTCGCATTGTCCATTACTATCACGCTATTCTGAGGAATGTTTGGTAAAAGACAATTCTTGAACCATTCCTCAAAAACTAACAAATTTTACCACAAAAAGATATTTAAATATAAATTAAGCAATCTAACATTCCACATAATAATAACAAGCGGTCATAAATAATGGGATGGCCCAGGTACTTTTACGGCAGTCATTAAGTTATATCCATTTTTCTTGAAACAATCTTTACCTTTAAAATGATGTATCGCAAGACCCCTCTTGATATTTAATTTTCGTTACCAAGATGGCGCCAATCCGCCATTTTGACAGTTAGCACTGTCATTCTTACGTCAATAGGTAGTTTACTTCCCCCTTTTGGCTGCACCCAAAAGTTAGCATGCGGGGGTATTAAAAAACCGCGCTGTTTAAAAAGTAAAATTAATCCTACGATACAGAAATGGCAGGTTCTATTCCTCTATAAGTGAATTTTCCGCTTTATTGGTCGTCGGTAAACATCGGGAAATTTACTCAGTGACTAATTTTAGCTCAATGTTCGAGTTTCTGTCGTTTGGTTTATCCCGTTATTAGAACTGCAAAATCCAAATTGCTGTGATATTGTCGCAGTCGCATTCGCTGTGTAAATGCAGGTAGATGGAACAAGGGTATATTCCGGGTTTTAAATTAATATTAATGGGCTTTTGCAGTCTAACAGAGTTTATCAATTTTAGGAGATTTTAACGTCAGTAATGATAAATTAGAGAAAAGGATGGAAATAGATCGCAGCGAGGGCCCGACAGGGTGCGTGCTAAATCGTTATTCAAAGCCATAAAACAGGAATTTTAAAAGATTAGAGAAAAGGAGAGCTAGTGTAGGTTCACGACCTTTTAACAGTGCCACTATCTTCCCATTTAAGATTTTAAGGCTTCAGTTGCAATTTGATCGACCCTCCCAGGGGGTTCAGCCACTGTGGCTGCAAATATTCTTTAAAAGCGTTGTCCAATGAAATTGACGTTCCTGATGTTTAATATTATTTACTGTAAGCGAGATATTAAGAAGTTGACACCCACGAGGTGGATAAAAAGAAGGAAAGAAAAACGTCAGACTATTCTTATTAATTACACGGAAAAAGACTATAGTAGTAAAATTATTATAGGTACTCAGTGGGGGTTCTTCCACAGGAGCACATGCGTACGTGCACCCCCAAAACGAATAAAAAAATATTAATTTATTTACATTGAATATTATTTATCGGATAAAGTCCGACCCTCCCTAATATTTTATCGTATAAAATCCGACCCTCCCTAACATTTTATCGTACCGTCAACCAAACTGTATATTATAGGCTCTCGATGCGGCAACCGTGCCTCGGTCGAGGTTAATAATGATTATGACGAGACTTGCTCGCACGTGCGATTAAGTAGTGCATTTTTTTTTTGGACACGCGATGAGAAATTAAGTAGTGCAGTTTCTCTGTAGTAACAGGTGGCGGGTGGCAGCGGGGGATAGCGGGGCTATAGCGATTTAACGTGGAAAAAGTCGCACAGTTTTTGTGTGCACCGCGCTGTTGTCTGTTCGTGCATCTAGTTAGAAATTCGAGCGTGTATGTTTTAATATTATATATTTATTAAGTTAAAATGAATAGTTGACGGTGGACTATTTAAGAAATAACTTTAGCTCTTTGAGTTTGGAGCAAAAAATTGAAGTGAAGAATGCGGGAACACCTAAATCCGAAATTAATATAACGCAGACCACAAAGGGTAAATCTAGGGACTTTATTAGAAAGTTTAAAAATGAAATATATGAAAAAAAAATTATAGAGTGTATTCCAAACTTAATGAGGCTGTTATTGATCAATTTTCTATAATTAAGAGCCGAAGAATGGACTTTACATTTAAGTACTATTGTGTAGGGTCGATAAATGTTGTGTATTTCGATAAATGATACTCGATATGATTTTAAACCATTTATACGGGGAACATCCCATCGATCGAAGAAGCCAAGTTAAGGAATGCGAGGATATAAGCAGTCACCTACGCTTGGGAATCCATTTGTCAAAATTTTTACAACAGAGTTTAGTAAATTTTACAAAATGTTTTAGTAAATTTGACGAAAGAGTTTAGTAAATTTACAAAAATAAATTTAACAGATGATTTTAGTCAATTTTACAAAAACTTCATATAAATGGTTTACTAAATATTTTTGTAATTATTAAGGGTATTTATCAGTGGACCGTGTGGTCCGATTTGGAATTTTGCCGCGGAACAGCATAAGTATTTGTTATTAAACAAAGAGACAACATCGCCATTCCAAGACACGACGAGCCAGCGCGCTGGACGGCTGTATCGAGGGAGTAGGAGACGTTTTTCTTATTCTTCTGCCTTTGATCACCCGAAGCGTTGCCAAATCACTTTAGATAGTTGCGATTTTAGATATTTTTCCTGAAAATCTCGGTGTGACATTTTTTGCATAAAAACTAAACTATGAAATTAATTGAATATTGATAGTGCATGTAATACTTTCAAAAATGACTGTACAACGTGTCCAAGATAAGGAGGGCCAGTACAGGGATCTCGGAAACCGTAAGAGATACGAAGTCGGTTAAATGGTGGTAAAGTTGCGCATTTACGTGCCTAATAATATGCCGTTTAGAAAGTTTTAAGATTCCGAGTAGTTCCGGAGATATCCGGAAAAAAAACGAAATTCTGAAAAATCGTTTTATTGTTTTCCTGGCTTTTTTTGAGATCGAATTCTAAAGTAAATTGCACTTTTGCATTGTCACTACTTCCGCTCTATCTAACAGCGTTAATTGTTTTGTAATCCGACGAGTCGTCTTCGAAGGGCCATTATCAACTTTCTTTTTTAAATACGGTTCTGTTTTCCTGATATTGGAATTTGAGAGCTTTTTTCGCCCGAATACAACGATGTATGTTCACTTATTTGTGGTTTATTATTAAATTATTTGTTATTTATTGAACTAGTCCATAAAATAATTATAAAATTAGGAGAAATACAGGACCGTATCCCAAAATGTCCTGATGTTGTTCAAAAAAACCTCGAAACGTCATTAAACCACAGTATGTCATACATCGTTGCATTCGGAAGAAAAAAGCTATCAAATTCCAATATCAGAAAAATAGGACCGTATATTTAAAAAAAGAAAGTTGATAATGGCCGTACGAAGACGACTCGTCGGATTACAAAACAATTAATGCTATTAGATAGAGCGGAAAAAGTGGCAAAGCAAAAGTGTAATTTACTTTAGATCTCAAAAAAAACCAGGAAAACAAAACATTTTTTTTAAGAATTTTGTTTTTTCCCGGATATCTTCGGAACTACTCTTAATTTTAAAACTTTCTAAACGGCATATTATTAGGCACGTAAATGCTCAACTTTACCTCCATTTAACCGACTTCGTATCTCTTACGGTTTCCGAGATCACTGTACTGGCCCTCCTTATCTTGGACACGTTGTATAACCAATTTTTTCAATTTAAACGTTATTTACCGTCTTAAAAACAATAAAATCAATAAAATTCTTCTTCGAAAAATTCAAGATAATGTAGTCATGTAGTACCGAAGCTCTATTTAAAATTTTAACACATTCTATCCAATAGTTTTCTTGTAGTTTGTCACACCTTTTTACCTTAATGGAGGTGACTGATAAGTGCTCTGAAGTACTAAAAATGCAGATTACAATTTTGCTATAATTTAATGGCGTTTCTTACTAAAAGTTATTCCAGTCACATATAGTTTTTACAAATTTTTCTTGAAAATAAATAAAACTCTCAGTCTGCTCCACTAATTTAATCATATATCAATAAAATATCAAAAAACTCGACATGTTTCGAAGACAACAACCTCTATTTCCTTTCTATAATTTCACTCTACTGTGAGATGGACTACTTTCGGAAAATTAAGTTCTGCAATAAGGAACCAACTAACAACTAACTAACTAACAAAAAGGTGTTTTATCTATTTACACTTACACATTTACAGATCCGTTTTAAAATATAGAAACCTGTATTCAAGTTTCGCAATAAAGTACTTGGCAGTGCGTGTTATGCAAGATGGAACCAACAAGCAGTCGGTTTCTTCTTATACATATAACGTGTTATGTCAGTTTTCACAAAGTGTTTATCATTTGTGGCTTCTATTCAGTTAAAACAAAAATTAAGGTTAACCTATTTTTTAAATTTGGCGATAATCCCTCGTCGGTAAGAATAATTTTATATAATAAAGTAATTTGGATCTTCTTTGCTAAAATGTAATTTGGATCCTTTTTGCTAAATGTGTTTTAAATGTTGTTGATTTAGGTATTTAGTCAATTTTGTTTATTTTAGAGTATTAAAAAAAATTATAAATACAAAAAAAGGTACGTTTTAGATGAAATGATTAACTGGTCACATATAAAAAAATAAACCTTACAGCATTTTTATAAAAATAGATTACGAGAGCGACATAAACTGAACGAACATTAAAAAAGGGAAGGGAAGGATACCAACTTTACGCGTAGTATTTTGTAATAGCTTAGAAGAGTGCCTCAAAGTATAGCAATACCAACACTTAAACTGAACAATATAAAATCTTACATGGACCTGATTCCCGCTGCGCATCAACATTTGTATACTAACCTTATGGGCGATGAAACCCTATAGGAAGATACTGAGGGCTTCAATGGAAATGTTGAGTGATTGATTTTGAAGACCAAATTTAATGGAAGACTAATAACACACTTATTTTGTTGTGCCTTTATATCGTGCTTTTCATTGTTTTTCCGTTATGCGTTTTCTTTTTCAATAAATTGCATTTTTCAAAGAAGAACCAAGTGATTTTTCGTTAAGAATATACGACAAAAAAAATATTTTTTTTAGATGAAGAACTGCATTCTAATGTTTTCAACTTACAGCTTTTTATATTCACTACCAATTTTTTTTAAAGTTCTTTTAATTCCGTTTTTCTCTCTTTTTTGGTTTTGTCAGTTGGTTCCTTATTTCAGAAGGGGGTCCAGTTATTGTTTCCGTGTACGATCTGACATTGTACCAACCTTATACTAACTTAAAGTGTTGGCCTATTGATATAATTTAGTTTACCTGCTTCAATTAAGTGTTATCCTTATCTAGAATATTAATATATTAATGATCTTCGTCTTTGTTTCAGGTGAGATCACATCCCTTAATTTGACAGTGACTCGTAAGTACGCACACGTAGCTAATTCGGAAACCTAATAAAAGCGCATATATGCTAGCGAACTTATTTTTAGTGTTGTGATCGCTCGAGCGAAAAACCGCTTGATCACTCGATTATTGAAATAATCGACATCGCTCGATTATTAAAAAAAACCGCTCGAGTTATCTATTCAGGCGAGAACCGTCGCTCGTCACTTATTATCTTTCACTCGATACCCGAGCTTCGCTTGACGCCGACGGAAATGCACCGCTGTAGTGTGGTCGAGTTAAAAAACTGCTCGTATATTCGAACAGTTTTTCGCTCGATAGGAAATACTCTAGTTATAAATTCGGGCGAAAAACCGAAAAATATCGCCTGTCACTTGATACCCGACCTTCGTTCTACGCGCCTCGCGATCCGATATATACCGATTGGCGACATTCGAGTTTGACGCTGAGCAGGTAACACGACATACATTCTTAAAGGCACATAAACGAGAAGGTGCATATAAAAAAAGTATGCCAAACCCCTTAGCGGAGTCATCGCGACATGGGTTTTGTAGAGTTTTGTTTTAACTGTCTAGCCAGCGGCGTAGTTTAGGTCTCCGATTGTAAATATTACAAAATTAAAGGATATAATTTTAAATTTTTTATTTGCTATAAACTCGAGAAAACTTCGCAAAAATAATATAATAATAGAAATTGTTAATGAATAATAACATAACGAACAAAATGGTTAACAAAATATATAGAAAAATTCGTTGGTAATCTTATAGTAAACATTTTTAAAGCTAAACAGGAACTTTTTATTATTACACTCAAGAAGACTTCTTAAAAATAACATACATTATAGAAAATGTTAATGGAAAATAAGGAAACGAGCAAAATAGTTAACAAAACATAGGTATCGACAATTTTTTGGTAACCAAAAGTAAACATTCTTAAAACAGGAACTTTTAGGTAACTATAAACATGAATTTAAAAAAATAATCAACTATTTTCTTATTTTGCCAGTCTCGTAACTAAGCCTACATTTTTGAAGGGCACATAGTGGGCACCTGATAATTTAAAGTGGAAGAATTTGACAAGCCATTTTAAATATCTACTTATTTTATGCTCGTAGATTGAGAAAGATGTGAAGAAAAATAACTCTTGGTATTATTTTTGTTTTAAAAAAGCACAAGAATAAACCCGAACAATAAATACATGTTTGGGTAATTTTTTGCAGTTTTTTGTTTGGTATCTAGACACGTTGTAAAAATTCATTATTCACAAATAAATAAATTTCTGGAATTTTTTTGGTGGCTACCATAATTTTTTAGCTAAACCTGTGCCCACCCGTAGTTACGTGCCTGCTAAATACCCTACCAGATCACATGTAAACGGCTAGGCTACCGGTCGAGCAGTCGGTGACGTTATCGCTTGGTGAATTGGAATTTCAAGCGATTCACTCGAGCGATTCACTCGATTATTAAAATCGCTCGAGTATCAAGTACTCGATTATTAAAATCATCGGTTTTTTCCAACACTGCTTATTTTCCTATACTGACTTGGCAAAACACCGACTACTTTGTGCAATATTTCGCACTTCTCAAGCCCTCGACAACAGTCCTTTGTTTTTACCCCTTTTGTGTTGAATCTAAAGTGTCACTTCTCGCTCCGTCCCTTCGCTTCAAACCTGACGGAATTTTATTTATAACTGTTGGAATTTCGCGATCGAAAACTGTCGTGTTAGAATATTCGCCGTTAGTGGGGTTGCGAGAACGGCGTGTATTTGGAACCAAATTCCATTTTAAATATTGGATATGACATTATTTCAGCTTTGGTTATGTATGAGAATTGGTAATATAATCAAAACGTCGTTGTACTTTCCAATACACCGTAGATAAGGGGGGTACTGACCCCCAAGTACCCCCCCCAGAAACGAATACAACGTGTCCAAGATAAGGAGGGCCAGTACAGGGATCTCGGAAACCATAAGAGATACGAACTCGGTTAAATGGAGGTAAAGTTGCGCATTTACGTGCCTAATAATATGCCGTTTGGAAAGTTTTAAAATTCCGAGTAGTTCCGGAGATATCCGAAATTCTGAAAAATCGTTAATAAATAAATAAATAACAAATAATTTAATAATAAACCACAAATAAGTGAACAAAGTACAGAAACATTATTTCAAACTTAGGTTGATTCGGGATTTAAAAGAAAAGTAAAAGTAAACAAAAAAATTAAGATGGTGACGCGTGATTTGTTTCACTTGACATTTCCATTCTGATCGTTTGAGAGCGTTTTAAGAGGTTTTCTATTTTCCAGAAAATATGGAACATAAATTTACAAATGCTGAGAAGGTTGATATTCTATCGCATGTTTTATTTTATCTCAAAAAAAAACTGTTAGGTGGCAGTTAGAAGATGTTATTTGTGCTTAGAGAATAACGGAAATCATTTTGAACACCTGATTATGGAGTTCCTTACTTTTTTCGTTGTTCGTTTTATTACTGTTTTGGAATGATTTTTGTTCACTTATTTGTGGTTTCTTATTAAATTATTTGTTATTTATTGAACTAGTCCAACATAATTAAAAAATTTAGACCTTACTTATTAGATATTATTTATAAAATTAGGAGAAATACAGGACCGTATTTCAAAATTTTCTGATGTTGTTCAAAAAACCCTCGAAACGTCATTAAACCACATTGTGTCAAACATCGTTGCATTCGAGAGAAAAAAAGCTCTCAAATTCCAATATTAGGAAAACAGGACCGTTTTTTAAAAAAGAAAGTTGATAATGGCCCTTCGAAGACGACTCGTCGGATTACAAAACAATTAACGCTGATAGACACAGCGGAAAAAGTGGCAATGCAAAAGTGTAATTTACTTTAGAATTCGATCTCAAAAAAACCCAGGAAAAAAATAAAACGATTTTTCAGAATTTCGTTTTTTTCCGGATATCTCCGGAACTACTCGGAATTTTAAAACTTTCTAAACGGCATATTATTAGGCACGTAAATGCGCAACTTTCATCATCATCAGTGGCTTTACAACCCTGGGTGGGTTTTTGCCGACTCAACCACACGTCTCCATCCTTCTCTATCCAGCATCCGATCGTGACCGTCCTCGATCTCCATGGTTCTTAGGTCCTTTGTAATATTATCTCTCCATCTTAGGCGGGGGCGGCCTAATGGGCGTTTTCCCCTTGGAGCCTCCTCCCATACCAGTTTTACCGTTCTATGATCTGGCATTCTTATGACGTGTCCTGCCCACTGTAGTCTTCTAGCCTTTATTTCGTTTATTATGTTGGTATCAGTGTGTAGTTCTCTGAGTTCCTGGTTGGTTCTTATTCTATATTGCCCTGTATTTTCGTCTCTAGTTGGGCCAAATATTTTTCTTAGCACTTTCCGTTCAAAGACCTTAAGTCGTTCTTCGCTTGCAACCGTTAGTGTCCAGGTCTCACATCCATACATTACGACAGGTCTGAGGTTGTTTTGTATATGTTCAGCTTAGTTTTCCTGGTAAGTATTCTAGATTTTATTATGCCATGAAGAGCAGACAGGCATCTATTTGCACTCTGTATCCTGTTATTAATCTCTTCTGTGATGTCATTGCTTTCACAGATACTTGCACCCAGATATTTAAATTGTCTTGTCCGCTCGAAGTTGTAGTCTCCGATAGAGAAGTTTTGTCCTACTCTATCTCGGTTCCGATTATTTCTGCTGATGTACATATACTTCGTCTTGTCTTCGTTTATTTTGAGGCCTATCTTTTCCGCTTCCTTTTCGAATCTTATGAAGGAGTCTTTGAGGTTAATCCTGCTATTTCCAATCACATCGACATCGTCTGCAAAAGCAAGGAGCAGGTTGGGTCCCTCTTGATGGAAGATAGCAGTTGGTTTCTCGATTTTGGAGTTCCTAATTACGTATTCCAATGCTATGTTAAAGAGTTGGGGTGAGAGGGCGTCGCCTTGTTTGAGACCATTGCTGATACTGAAGGAGTTGGAGAGACTTTGTCCCACTCTTACTTTGCATCGTGTACCCTCCATACATATTCTTATCAGCGATATAAGCTTTTTTGGGTATCCTAGTTCTTGCATTGCTTGCCACAGCTTTGACCTACATACTCTGTCGAATGCCTGTTTGAAATCGACAAACATTTGGTGGAGTTCTCTGTCGAATTCCCAGCATTTCTCCATTATTTGTCTAATGGTAAAAATCTGGTCTACGGTGGACCTATTTGATCTAAATCCACATTGGTAGTCCCCCACAATCTCTTCGGTGTATGGTTTCATTCTCTCCGTTAGGATATTGGAGAGTATCTTATAGCATGTGTTTAGAAGAGTTATTCCACGATAGTTTGTGCATTTCTTTCTATCTCCTTTTTTGTGTATGGGGACTATTATCCCTTCCTTCCATTCATCCGGTATGGCGTATGTTTTCCAGATGGTTTGTATGAGTTTATGTATGGCCTTATGTAGTGTTTCTCCGCCTGATTTTACGCATTCGGCGGGTATGCCGTCGCTGCCCGGGGCTTTGTTGTTTTTCAATTTCCTTATTGCCTTCATTGTTTCTTCGTACGACGGTGGCTGTGTTTCTATTTCGGCCGTTTGTGTATTTGTTGGTGGCGTATTTGTACTTTCCTCATCATTTAATAGTTCAGAGAAGTATTTCTTCCAAGTCTCTAGAATTTCCTTTTCATTGGTTATGAGTTCCCCATTATTTTCTGTGAGAAGATTTTCTTCTCTAGGTTGGTATCCTGTTTTCTGTTTCGAGATTTCGCTAAAATACTCTCTTGTTCTGTTGTTCTGTCTATTTTCTTCTATTTCCCTTATTATTGATAGTTGGAATTCTCTCTTTTTTCGTTTCACCATTCTGCGTGTTGTTGTTCTTTGATGTCTATAATCTTCTATATTAGGTGCTGTTGGGTGTTGTAACATTTTTTTCCTAGCCAGGTTCCGTGCTTCAAGTGTCCTGTTGCATTCATCGTCGAACCATTTCCTTCGCTGGTTTTTCTTTTTGCCAAGTACCTGTTTTGATACGGTGATTATTGTTTCTTCAATGTTAGACCACATTTCCTCTATGCTGGTTTCATCTTGAGACTCCTTCATTTGCTCATTTATTTGTTCTTGGTATCTTTCTTGTGTCTCTTTTGTTCTTAGTTTTCCCGTATCCCAATTAGTTCTGGTCTCCTTCGTAGGCGTTGGGCAGGTGGAGATTCTTATTCTCATCTTTGTCCTTACTAGGATGTGGTCCGTATCCGCGTCTGCTCCTCTTAGGCTTCTGACGTCCAAACAGTTACTACCATGCCTTCTGTCTATTATGACGTGGTCGATTTGGTTTCTTGTGAATCCGTCATTTGAGATCCAGGTCTCTTTGTGGATGTTTTTATGCTCGAACATGGTTGATTTTATCAGGAGGTTATGGGATGTAGCCAGGTCAACTAGTCTGGTTCCATTGTCGTTGCTAGTGTCATGGAGACTATGCTTGCCTATAGTTGTTTGGTAGGCTTCTTCTTTGCCAACTTTGGCGTTGAAGTCCCCCAAAATAGTTAGCATGTCATATTTGGGTATGTTCAGTATCAGATTTTCTAGTTCGTCATAAAAGGTATCCTTTGCTTCCTCGTCCTTCTCTTCTGTCGGGGCATGGGCCGAGATCACCGAGTAGTTATACCACTCTCCTTTCAGCCTCATATAGCAGAGACGTTCGCTTATTGGTTTAAATTCCGTTATTGTTTTTGCTATGGACTCCCTGACTATAAAATCTGTCCCAAATTGGTGTCGTCCTTGGTCATTCCCGCTATACAGTATTATCGAATTTCCCACTCTCTGGCTTCCATTTCCTGGCCACCTGATTTCTTGTACGGCTGTTATGTCCATATTTCGTTTTTCCAGTTCTTTGACGGCCTGTGCAGAGGCTCCGGGTCTGTTGAGACTAAGTAAGTTCCATGTTCCGAAATTCATTGTCCTTTTCCGTCGCGTGTTTCGTCTTAATATATCCGTCCGGGTCCGAGGCGTGTGTTTCGTTGTCGTAACTATTGGTTTTTTCCAAGGAGGGATAGTTAGTCCCTCGCTTAACCCTCCTCTTTTATCCGGGCTTGGGACCGGCAGCCGTACCCCTCTTTACCTCCATTTAACCGACTTCGTATCTCTTACGGTTTCCGAGATCCCTGGACACGTTGTATTTGCCTCGAAATGGGAACAGTAAAATGAAGGTGGCCAGTGCGCAGCATCCAAACCCACAATTCCGTATCAGTACGTGGGTTATTCTGACCGTTTCAAATCAGTTGGCAATCGAGACATTTCGCTCTACGTTCTGTGAATACTTTAAAGCAACTGCGCATGGCTCGGGCAGTTTGTAACTATTCCTGACTGATCTGCGATCGAACCTAATAAAAATTTTGTTCCGTGATTGGTTCGCGATATCGCGGTAGCCCATAAATGCTAATTAATTATTAATATTGGGTTTGTTCCGGCTTATAAAAATGAATATTTGCGTAGGTATAAAAAATGATTTTATAATGGTTTTAAAATGTTTTAGATTTATTGATGGATCGAAAGTGGAGAAAAGAATTGCTATAATTTTTTTTTTGCAAGTACCTACTCTTCATTTATTTATGTCAGTTCTGCCCTTGAGCTATATTAGTCGTTTAAATGTGTAGTATCCTTTAAATATTAACGATCTTTAGCAGTTACCAGGGATTTGGGTCAAATGGCCCGTATGCCTATGTAATTATTAAGGGTTAATTAAATATTACTATTAGGGCAGTTGTTACTGAAAGATAATTCGTTAATTAAATTGATTTTCCACCATTGCGGTGTTAAAATTTAGGACTACATTCTTGTAGGGTTATTCACAGCTACAATAGTTGTTTATGCAACAAATGCATAAAGTTGCTGCACTCGCCTTTGTGGTGGTCAAATTTTCGTATCGAAAACTTTAAATAAGTTTCGTACAATATTATTTCTACGATCCTATCAGTTCTCTTTTTCGAAATTAAAATATATATATTAGTGTATAACCCACCAGGAATGCAATAAGTTTGGGATATTTGCTTATATCGTCTTGATTATTCAGATTTAATGTTGTTTTTAGCTTGGAATAGCATGATCAAAGACTTAAAAATGTTTTACGTTTCTTGAAAATACGTCAAGAATACCCGTTCGTGTGAAAGTGAAACTCATCACTTGCTATTGGTCCAATGCACCTTAATAAACGTATTATATTCCCTGTAAGCTTCTTTAGTAATACTCATCATAGGAACGCATCCCACCATATTAGCAGAGCTCATGCAAAGAGCTCTGAATATCGTGCAGCGTTGGTGTATGAGGGCAGGTCTCAAAGTCAACGCCGCAAAGACCGCTATACTACCATTCACCAAACGAAGACAAACAGGGAACTACAACGACCTGAAAATCTTTGGTGAACGGATAAACACAGTCAGCGAGGTCAAGTATCTGGGATTAACCTTGGACGCCAAACTGACATGGAACCAACAATTAAACAAAAACCTAAACAAAGCAAAGATGTGCCTAATGCGGTGCAGAAGCTTGGTTGGGAAAACCAACTCAAGACCCAGATGATGCAATGGCTCTATGTCACAGTCATCAGACCCCTGATATCTTATGGGTCTGTAGTCTGGTGGACAAAAACACAGCAGATTACGACAGCAAACAAACTCAACAGTTTGCAGATTCTGGCCTGCCTGTGTACCAGTGGGGCGATGAAAAGTACCCCCACTGCAGCAATGGAAGTCATACTGGGACTAATACCCCTAGACATCCACATCTGAATGGAGGCTATTTGCAGCGCCTCAAGGATGATCACAAATGGGGAATGGACACAACACCCCGTAAAAATTGGACACACAAGAGCCACGGATCTAATCAACGATGAGCTCTTGGATATGCAATCTGATCGTATGAAAGCAACATACGATTTCACAAAGGCTTTCAAGATTGACTGGAACTTTGATAAATGGACAAACAGTGCATCCCCGTCGTTTGACAAGGGTCTAGTTTGGTACACCGACGGATCAAAAACCGCAAACGGTGTGGGCGCAGGTATATTTGGGGAAAGGCCCAGTATGGACATAAGCATCCCTCTGGGGACCTACGCCACAGCCACAGTATACCAAGCCGAAGTTCATGCCATACAAGCATGTGTACTACAAAATCTTGAAAAGGGCTACCACGACCAAAAGATTTACATCCTTTCGGACAGCCAAGCTGCTCTTAAGGCTCTTAACTCCAATCGGTTTACTTCAAAACTCACACTGGAGTGTCATACCAACCTAAAAGTACTGGCGGCCAGGGGGAACAAGGTGGAACTCTTGTGGGTCCCTGGTCACTCCGGGATATTAGGGAATGAAAAGGCGGATGAACTAGCGAGAGCCGGATCTGCCCAAAGTTTCAGGGGCCCTGAACCGGCCTTTGGAATATCAAAACAGGCAACGAAAACAACATTAGATAGATGGTCAAAAAAACAACACCTATCTCGATGGCAAGGGTTACCTGGTCAAATACACGCAGGGGCCGTAATTGGAAAACCATCGACGATACTATCGAATGGGATGCTAACCCTGACGCGGCCCCAGTTGAAACAAGTGATGGGTCTGCTAACAGGCCACTGCCACTTGCGAAAACACCTTCAACGGATGGGTATAAACAACGGATCCATTGAATGCAGACTCTGCGGCGAAGAGGATGAAACCGCCTCCCACATAATATACCGCTGCGCAGCACTGTCTCGTAGAAGACAAAATATCTTCGGGAACATACAACGTGGTGACAACCTCCCACATGACAAGCTTGGTAGAAGGTTACTGGACCTCATAGATGGAACAAACATCTTCTAACAAGATCGGGGCACACAATAAGCCGAAAGGCTGCAGTGATTTGAAGTTCGGGCCTTTAAACCGACCCCCGCCTTTAACCAACCAACCAACCAAGCTTCTTTCGATTTTTCAGGCAATAAATTTTGTGTTGGCTTTATTAATTATTTCGTCTCGAGCGTATTGAAATGAGGTTTCTGCTTCAAAATCGGAGTTATTTCCTTCCATTTTTGACGTTTTTTCAAATATTATTGATTATTGAATATACAGGGTGTTATGGAAATTACGTATTATATTTAAATGGGTAACTCCTTGGGTGTCCTAGAGAAGCGCTACATATTTTTTTTTAAATCGACCGTTTTAAAAGTGGGGTCCAGCCCCATAAACCCACAGCTCATCCTGCTTCACTGTAATACGTCACCCTGTGGTGGCATGTCAGAAAACAGGTGTTACGTGGAATGTTGCCAAACTTAATGCAAAACTGAAATTCCATATAAAATTATAAAAATAAATTAATTATCTACCTACTTGTATTTATCTTTATACCTAAAGAGCGAGGAAATCCACGCACAAGCAAAATCAGTTTTTTTTCTTTTTCATGGGAACACTCCTGAAAACACTTTATGCTCGAAACATTCCAGCAATTCAAACGTCCAAAACAAACTACTCGGTTTAAGTTCGTCAATAAAAACAATGTCAAATAATATACAAAGTTTGGACGCGTAACCCGAGATTCATTACAAAACAATTATTATACGCGTACCTTCTGAAAACAAAGCGGATAGCCGAGAGTGTAAATGGTAAGCAACAGAGCCGACCGTATTCTAACGCGTATCTTCTAATACTGACACTTGCAAGACGCATGCTTGTACGGCTAGAATTACGTTGCCCCGGCGCGGCGCCCAGTGGATTGTGTGAAAGAGATGGAGAGATGGCGGTGTGAGAAAGAAAATTAAATCTTCGTCGGATTTGTCATTTGGAGTAGAGCTGAGCTAATTTAAATTTTCGAGCTTCTCAAGTACAGTCGCAGTATTATCCCTTACCTTAATTGATGGATATATCACTAGTATCATTTTATTCAATTCAGGGAAGAATCTCGTTTATCACTAGGTATAAGAAATGCATTTAAGTGATCTGAGTCAGTCCCGTATCGCCTATTATTTGGATTCAATTATCGTGACCGTGAAATATCAAACTGTCCTGTCAAATATTGTCCATCTCTATTCCGAGTTTTGCACGTACCATTTCGTTCGATCGTAGATAAAATGTCATTCTTAAATTGAAAGAATTTTATTTAAAGTGTGTGTTTTTTAAATTAGTTAAATAAATAAATCTAAGCGAGAAAAAAGGGCCAAAATTAAAACATTTTTCCCGTGTATTCTCTGCATGCGAATAGCCGCTATTTGTGAGAGGTTTTTTCCTAAAAGTTAGAGTCTGTGTGGTTTCTGTGAAATTATGAAACTAATAATTGTATTTAAATAAGTAAAATTGTTTGTTTTTTAAGAGTTTGAAAAATAATAGAACGATCATTGACGTTTGACCTATTTACTTTTCTGTGCTTGTGACAAATTTGAGATTTGTGTGTAATATTACCATTATTTGTTGTGCAAATCATCTTTCGCCGTCGGTTTTCTGGAATCATATTTGTTCATAAATGAATAAAAATTGTTAAAATTATAATTTGTTTACTAAAGAGTTTACCGTGTAGATATGACAACACCGACCGTCGTCAATCGGGGCCATGTAAATTTTCTGATATCATATAAAGTGTATAATTTCGCTTAATAATTCAAAGCGCCATTTATGGTTATTTTTTTTCAATTTATTTTCATTTCAGGATTTGCTGGTTTAAATATAATAGGTCATTTCCATAACACCCTGTATATAACAATGCGGCGATCAGGCAACAAACCAATCTTCAATCAGTTGCGCGTCTTGGAGGTAATCATGATTTGCGCACTCTAAAAAAATCTGGAACAGCATTATTTGTTCAGATATGTTCCAAACCGAAAGATGGCGCGATAGATGCCTTGAAACGATGACGCAGTCGCCCGTCGGTTCTACTGGTTGTCTACTTTCGTGCTTTCAGGTAATCCTCCGTGGTAACAGGGAGGTTCTGACAAGGGTTGTCAACGGTTCTTCATTTTGATACTAGGCAAATTGAGATATATTTCCAATATATTTCCAGTAAAATTCCAGACTTTTCAGACGGTGAAAAGGAAACCGGTGAGTAAAAAAATGAGAAAAACTAAGTACTTATCTATACTAAAAAGCAACGATTGTGTCGAACCTCAAGTATCTATTAAGTACGTTAATTTTATTTTATTACTCAGCTAAAATTTATTTTCTGGGAAATTAATAATCATTGATATTGGGCGCCATGTTATTGATACATTTCTTAGATATAATTTAATATTATGTCATTTCAGATCCTTTGGAAGAAAGGGCAGTAATTTTTGTAGAACCAGCAAAACTCGGAACAAAGCAGATCTTGTTGTATCTGGAACCTCCACCAAGCACATCGTTTCGTGTAAAAAGAAATTAATATCTTTAAAGGAAAATTAATGAAATTAAGATATACCGTTGGTCTTTTGACTGCCATAAAATCCTAATTAGCAATGTGACCATAAAATACCACAAAATTTATCTCTTTCCCGGCAGAGCCGGACTACAAATTTTATTTACCTGCAGCCCTAATTATATCGTGCTATAAGGTTTAAATACCTAATAATATACAGGGTGTCCGGGAAAAAGTGGGAAATCTCCCGGATGACCTGATTTTGTCATATAAATGAAACAAAACGTCTAAATTGTATTCAGCGAATACAATTTAGACGTTTTATTAATTGGCATTAACTCCTAGTCTACTCTGCGTTTCCGTTATTCGATTGACCATTTTTATGAGGAGAATTGGGATTAATCGCGATTGCTCTGTGCATAAGAATCTGTGCATTAAGTTATCCCTATTCATGTTACAATTTTGACATACAGGGTTTTCATTTCAAAAGTAGCCACCCCGGTTTTAGGTAGAAATAACTACTTTGAAACGAAATGTCAAAACATGTCAACTTTTGTTTTAAGGGGGTAAATTTTTCATAATAATTTTATTTATACAGGGTGCGTCAAAAAAGCTGGACGTATGTCATTTTGTATTTTTTCAATGGAAACCCATAATTTTTTTCGTATTTCTGGATTCCCCTACAAATAATAAACACTTTTTGTATTACACATCCTATTGCCAAATCTAACAGTTTTTCAAATATCGACGACTTTATATTCAGAATTCGCTTTATTACATTTTCAAACTTTAAATGCATTACGGTCGTAGGCGGCTTATACCCGTCCTCATAGAAACAAAACAATCACAATTTAATTTATAAATGTGACTTTTCACCTACCACTGACAAGTGATTTATTTATGGTTTAACAAAAAATTGGTTTAATATTCAGTTTGAAATGGTGTATACTCTCCAAGAAAGGACAGAAATAATTTTCATGTATGGCGCTTAATCGTTGTGCTCGCAGAACATCTCGAAGATTTAACGACATACACCCTAACAAACATGTAGGTCACAGGTATGTGATAGAGCTGGTAAGGAAGTTTGAAGAAACCGGCTCCGTATGCAACCGAGTTAATAAGCAAGCAAGGGTTCTAGATGAAGGTACGCAAATTGAAATACTAGGTCATTTCGCTATGAATCCATCTACGGCAATTCCAAAAGTATCGCAATTGACACATGTTTCAGTAGGTTCCATTCACTAAACTTTAAAATTAAATAAGTTTTTTCCTTATAAAATACAAATCCTTCAACAACTCAGCGAAGACGATTATGACAGAAGAATTGAATTTTGCGAAACAATGACTCAGATGATTCAAGCCGACCGGAATTTTGTTAAAAATGTATGTTTCAGTGATGAATCAACTTTCTTCTTGAATGGATTCGTGAATAAACATAACTGCAGATATTGGGATAATGAAAATCCACATTTATTTAGGGAAGATCATACCCAATATCCTCAAAAGATAAATGTGTGGGCATGTATTCTTGGAAATGAGATCATTGGGCCAATTTTTATGGAAGAAAACTTGACAGGTGAACTATACGTAAATCTGTTGGAAAATGTCATAGATCTTCTTATTACCCAATCTTTGGAAAATCAAGCTGATCAAGAGGGGGATATGGAACTTGATGAACAAAATTTGTATTTCCAGCAAGATGGAGCCCCGCCGCATTATGCGCTACCTGTTAGGGCATGGTTGAATGAAGGATATCCCGGAAAATGGATAGGTAGGAGAGGTCCTGTGGAATGGCCGGCAAGGTCCCCAGACCTCACACCTCTTGATTTTTTTCTGTGGGGATATTTGAAGTCCATAGTTTACAAAACTGCGCCCGAGAGTATTCCCGAATTGAGAAACAGAATTACTGAAGGATGTAGGCAAATTAACCGGTAGACTTTTCAAAATGTTCGCGAAGAATTCGAGAATAGGCTCTATTATTGTTTAGCCAATAACGGAGCACATTTTGAAAACTTAATAAAATGAATTCTGAACATAAAGTCGTATTATTACCACACATAGTAAAACATTTAAATGTGTCGATATTTGAAAAACTGTTAGATTTGGCAATAGGATGTGTAATACAAAAAGTGTTTATTATTTGTAGGGGAATCCAGAAATACGAAAAAAATTATGGGTTTCCATTGAAAAAATACAAAATGACATACGTCCAGCTTTTTTGACGCACCCTGTATAAATAAAATTATTATGAAAAATTTACCCCCTTAAAACAAAAGTTGACATTTCGTTTCAAAGTAGTTATTTCTACCTAAAACCGGGGTGGCTACTTTTGAAATGAAAACCCTGTATATCTAATGGCGCTTTGTTTATTTTTTTGAGATTTGTAAGAAATTGCTTGATGTATTAATTTAAATATTAATATATATCTAGTACTTTGTTATCTAAGCATATATTTTCTACAAGGGCCGTATCGTTAATTTTTTTAAAAGCACTGGGAGTTTCTCTATTTTGTATAAGGAGGGACAAATATATATATCTGGCCTTAATATCACCGTCCTGTAGCATATGTTTTGGCATATACGCAGCTTCCTGTATAAATCTTCTAATATGTGGATATTCGCAAGGGTAGAGGAAAGGGTTAGGAGTATTGCAAAAGGATTTTCATTAAAAATTTGAACCATTTTCTTCTTTTTCTTATTTTCGTTCAAAAGCAAAAACCACAGAAGAAAATTTTTTTTTTAGAAAAACTACTCATTTTATATACATATCATCTAGTTACTTGAATACTTTATTTAAAAAAATATTTATTTTCTTTAATAAAATATACTTTTTGTATTGAACAGTTTTTTTATCCCCTGAAAATTTAACTTTATTGACTTATGTAGTGTTTGAATTCAATTAAAATGTCGTTTTTTCGAAAACGGATAGGATTAGCGACATGAATGAAGAGTATTTAATTTTTAGTCAATAGTTAAAGGTAAGTAAAAACCGTTGCCCAAAGTACTTATCACACAGGGCGTTAAAAAAAAGTTGCCATAAGTGCCACAGCTAGTCCGTCCCTGCAGCTCTGATTAATTCACAACACTTTCTTGCATAGCAATTTGAAGGGTCCAGGATATATCATAATAAAAAGAAAATTGAACCTGGTGGTTTAATAATTATGTGTAAAAAACTTGATTCCATGGGAGCTCCTTTGGTGCCCATATCTCCAAAGAGAAGGCCTATACGAAAAAAGTTTACATGAACTTGTAGTGCCCTTTTCACTTGTTTTTTTCATATCCGAGATTTCCCACATTTTCCCGGACACCCTGTATATTATTCGGTATTTATATCTTATAGAATGGTATAATTAGACATGCAAGTAAATAAAATTTCTAGTCCGAACAAACCCGGCTCTGCCGGAAAAGAGGTAAATTTTTAATTTTTTATAGTCACATTGCTAATTAGGATTTTATGGCAGATCAACGGTATATCTTGAACGAATCTCCGTGTAATTTTTCTGCATAATAAACTAGTCGCTTAAAATCAAATGAATATCTTGTTTTATTGTTCGGATTTGAGGAAAAGCCTTTTTACTATGTCCACGGATTAATTGATCGGAGATTATAAACAACATAAATCATAAAATGAAATGTATCCTAAAACTTACTAAGTTTAGGGCTATCCAGTGGTTTAATTAAATTAAATATCACTTTAACATCAGACCTATAACCATTTGGAACCCTTAATTTGGGTTTATCCCGAACTGTTATTGTTCTTAAGAAATAATCCAGGAGTAAAACTTATACTCTGAATGGAGTAAATTGTGGCGGTAACTTCAGACCATAAGTCCCCAAAGAGATTAAGAGGGATATCTTGGAACTCCAGCTGTCTTTTAGTGGCATCAGGCCATCAGGGTTGAGGGAAAATAACCTTACTGAAAATTGATATGTTAATATGCTTACGGTTTTTAATATATATTATAAAATAAATTAGAATTCCAGTTCTCATTAACTGGAAAGAAAGTATTATGTAGTTAGGTCATCGATCCTGCTGCTGATATACTTTTGATTCCGGATGAGTACTGAAATGAATGAAAATGAAGAATCTTTTACTTGAACATCTCTATTGTATCGTACAACTAGATGCAGCAACAACATCTACCTTAATATATCATCTTCATGATGGTCATTCTATTCAATAATTAAATGTTGAGAATAAACCTTGACATTGATCTGAAAGAATTTGGCAAACTACGAGCGTTTTTTAAAAGAAAATCTAAATGATTTCAAGCAAAGAAGTCTTCCACTCAGACCCCGAAATAAATTAGAAAATTCATTGACAGAGCTCCTGATGAAATTTTTCTTTTGCATAAGGTAAATATGCATATTTAATCTGATCTAATCAAAAGCTCGTATTCTTATTTGCTTGAGGAGAATTATGGGCGCATGCCACTCAATCGAGATTTGTCAAATGAAGACGTGAAGGATTTCCAAACAGAGTTATTAATAACAATACCCAAGACTCATACCAAAATTATACGATAATTCACCACAAACAGTCAGCCTGTGATACACAAACAACTACAGCAGATACTATTGCTAAACAGATATGTAGTAATGAAGCATCTTCTTCCCTTACATCAACCGAAATTCCAAATATTTGTATCGAAAACTCCAAATTTCCAAAATGAATGATAGTTTACGCCCAATTCAGTTTATGAATTGTACTATTACTAATTTTAATTTTATTGACAAATAAAGTTGTTCATTAAAAATATCAAATTAATATATTAGTCATAGATAAAGAATAGTTTACTACTCGCAATAATTATAGCTATTCTTCTCTCATATTGTTATGAATGCAATAATGTTAGCTATTCTCCCCTCAGAATGTTATGAATGCAATAATGATAGCTGTTCTTCCCTCAGAATGTTATGAATGCAATAGCTATTCTTCCCTCAGATTGTTAAGAATGCAATAATGTTAGCTATTCTTTCCTCAGAATGTTATGAATGCAATAATAATAGCTATCTTTCCTCAGATGGTTATGAATGCAATAATGTTAGCTATTTTTCCCTCAGAATATTATGAATGCAATCATGATAGCTGTTCTTCCCTCAGAATGTTATGAATGCAATAGCTATTCTTCCCTCAGATTATTATGAATGCAATAATGTTAGCTATTCTTTCCTCAGAATGTTATGAATGCAATAATAATAGCTATCTTTCCTCAGATGGTTATGAATGCAATAATGTTAGCTATTTTTCCCTCAGAATATTATGAATGCAATCATGATAGCTGTTCTTCCCTCAGAATGTTATGAATGCAATAGCTATTCTTCCCTCAGATTATTATGAATGCAATAATGTTAGCTATTTTTCCCTCAGAATATTATGAATGCAATCATGATAGCTATTCTTCCCACAGAATGTTACTTCCTCGCCGTTCGTAAATATTTCTTGGGGATAATAGCTATCATTATTGACTCGTGATATAATCTACTATTTATATTCTTTAGATCATGTTATGTTTGAAAAAACTGTACGGTGCTAAATTAAGACAGAATTGTTCCTCTGAAAGTATTGTTGTTAGTATTTCCACGTTGCTGTCTTGTAAATTAGGAAAATCCAATTAATTCAATTTTGCTTCCACATTTTGAATTTCACAAATATTTCGTCCCCTAAAATTTCATTTCCCAATAACATCCCTTCTAAATTAAATTCTTGCTAACTAACGTTTATTAGTGACATCTGACACCTCGTATAACTGAATTCTTTAGCAGATACCAACATTTTAATCAACCGTATCAGTATATAATAATGTGGTTAAAAAGTATACTCTTTATTTAGTACCTATTTTAATATTGTGTGTTTCCTATCTAATCTAAATATTTCAAGTAGCTATACCTTAGATCTCTTAAAGAAAAAACCTTCTTGCCTTAAACTGAATAAATATATAGACATCGAGCCGATCAACTAAAAAGATAAAAAAAGATGGAAATTCTACAAATACAATCCCCGTCTCTTTTTTGTTGTGCTTATTTTCGTAATAAGAGGCGTCACAACGACGGACGTGTACTCATCATTATCATCATCATCGTCAATCAGCCTTATCGCGTCCACTGTCAGTTGTTCTTACAATGTGTCCTGCCCAATTCCATTTTAATGTTGTTATTCTCCTGACCACATCCGCTACACCTGTTCTTCTTCTTATTTCATTATTCTGAATCCTGTCTCTTAAGGAGATACCCAATATGGCTCTCTCCATATCTCGTTGTGTCACTTGGAGTTTATTGGCGGATTTTTTAGTCAGCGTAAGCGTTTCTGCTCTGTATGTCATAACAGGCAGGACACATTGATTAAACACTTTTCTCTTAATACATACCGGGATGTCGGACCTAAATACATCCTTCAGGTTCCCAAACGCCGCCCAGGCAAGGCCTATTCTTTTCTGAAATTCAACGGTTTGGTTGTCCCGACCGATACGAATTTCATGCCCAAGGTATTTGTAGGATGATTCTTGTTGCACCTCCTGCCCACTCAAGGAAATATTACCACTCATCACTAGATTTGTCATATATTGGGTTTTTGTAGAATTGATCTTTAGTCCGACCTTTTTTTATGCTTTCTCTAGATCTTGTAGCATCTGTGTGGCTTTGTCGATTCTGTTTGAGATCAAGACCATATCGTCTGCAAACCTAAGGTGATTTAAGTCTTCTCCATTTATGTTGATTCCCAAGTTACATCACTGTATTTCCTTCAACATGTATTCGAGTAGGTTTGTAAATAGTTTTGGCGATATGGTATCGCCCTGGCGAACTCCTCGTTCGATTTTGAACTTGCCTGTGTCTCTATGGAGCCTAACGCACGATGTTGCGGTTTCGTAGATATTTTTAATATAGCAGTATGTGGTCTATTCGGCAATCAGAAAGTAAGTCTTCTTGTTAGTATTTTCATGAATAGCTTATAAATGTAAGAAAGTAGGCTGATGGGTCGGTAGTTTTTTAAATTTTTTAAGGACGTGTACTAAGCAGATAGAAATACCGGGTTCATGTTTGTTTTAAGTCGGTGAGCTGGACAATGTCTCCGTATAGTTCGGGTTTGACTCCACCTGACTTCTGTTTATTCAAAACGGTATTTTGTTCCTTTGTAAGGGCCGATGCTTTCCTAGTACCCCCCTTGTTACGGTTATTAATTTCCGCACCATTTCAAAGTTAGTCAATTAATTCAACAACAAAACACACATACTTGCCATTATTTAATCCGCCCGAATTATCCACGTATTTTCTCCCGTTCCAACTAAAACTTTGGGGGCAAATAATGGAACTTACAATTCCACTAATTCAGATACTCTCTATCTAACAAGTTATCGACCGTCCGGAAAATGGGGATGGTGAATATCGATATCGAAAATACGTTATCGACCTACAGGGCGATTGAATGTTGATGGCCTATTGGACATTTATGGAGAATTAGTCAACGAATTACTTTGAAACTTTGGTAGTTTATAGAAATGGATATGTTCGTTCTTTTAAAAATATTTTCAGCCGTGCAGTGCTGTCGCATCGACTAGAAAGCATTCGGAACTTGGATAATTTAAATGGAACAACCTGTATATTTTTTTTAGAATTTTTTAAATTTTTTAACTTTCCTTAACATCAACACAGAAGTTATTGTTTTAGACTCCAATATAACAAAGTGGTAAAGATTGTTTCAAGAAAAATGGATATAACTTAATGACTACCGTAAAAGTATCTGGGCCATCCCATTATTTATGACCGTTTGTTATTATTATGTGGAAAGGCCCGGATTGTAATAATTATAATTAAATATAGGCACATCAGGTAGGTTAGGTTGCTTAATTTATATTTATATATCTTTTTGTGATAAAATTTGTTCGTTTTTGAGGAATGGTTCAAGAATTGTCTTTTACCAATCATTCCTCAGAATAGCGTGATAGTAATGGACAATGCGAGCTATCACAGTCGCTAATTACATAAAGCTCCAAGCTCAAATAATACAAAATTGGAGATTCAGAACTACATGGCGGCGAATGATATATATTTTGAAGAAAGTTATAAAAAAAAGTGATCTTTTAGAAGTTTTAAAGACATTTTGTATAAAAAAAGTATATGTTTGTGACACATTGGCAGAAGAAATTGGACATAGAGTGTTACGACTCCCACCCTATTATTGCTTTTTAACCCCATAGAGCATATGTGGCACCAGTTAAAATCACTGGTTAGGTCTGAAAACATTTCTCCGACTTTAAGTTCTAGTGTTGTAGAATTAATACGAAAATGCTTTAATGATATTCCCCCAGGTAGTTGGAAAAATTCAGTTCGTCACGTAATAACTGTAGAAAATTTGTATATTAGTCTGGATCGTATAATTAATCCAATTATAATTAATTTTGATGAGGATAGCGATAGCGAAACAGAACTATCTATAGAATGACATTATAAATGTAAATACATATGACTAGTAATATTTAAAAAAAATGTTATTTCGTTTGATTACATTAATATAATCATATCATTACTTGTTTTCCTTAGTCCGTCCCTTCATACTTCACTTGTTTATTGCCAAGCTCTTGTCGACACAATGGGACCCACCCAGGAAATCATTAAGTCGTATCCAATTTTCGTGTAACGTACTTTACTTATATGCTTAAACAAGAATCTAGTATTTATATGCATTCTCATATATTCACAAAAGCGTTGGGGATCTTTCCTTAGATCTTTATAGAGGTGATAAAATTATCCATAGAATCTTCGTTTTGCGTGCACTGGTAATCTTGATTTCTGTTTAAACATATACCACTTTGTTATATTAGCGTCTAAACTAATATCTTCTTCGTCGGAAGAAGATGACAACGCACAGTCCATGTTTATATCTCGATGTCGAGAAACAAACTGATCGACAGGCAAGGCAATGAGCTAAGCTCGGTGCGCCGTTGTGGACACTACTGTGCGGTGCTATGGTACCAGGCTATGAGCGAGGGCGCTGTTCGGCGCTCCGTTGTGAACGTACATGCAGATAATACCCAGAGGCCTTTCACTATGTTAATTTTATTAATCCAAGCGGGAGTTATCAACATTTAAAAAATAAATGTTTGCTTTCCCCCCACCATTTTATTTGGTGAGCTGGAGAAAAATATTCAGAACCAAAATTATAAATAAATATTTGAATACAGGGTGTTACCAATTCGGCCTTCACCATTGGGATTTCGGAAACGGTAAGAGATACGAAGTCGGTTGAATTGGGACAAAGTTGTGTAATTATTGGCATAAAAATAATATGCCTCAATAAAATCAAAAATAAATATAGGGACTATTTGTTTGAAGAGATGTCGGAAAATAAATTTCATTTTCTCATTGTTCCTTTTTATTCTCTACGGGATGGCATTATCAGATCTTACATGCGACGTTTTGTCTTTCGGTCATCATCAACTTAATTTTTTTAAATACGGGACTGGCTCTTTTTGTTTGAATTATAACAGAGGACCGTAATCTACATTCAGTGATATACAACACTTGTATGCACACTGTTTTTCCAACGTTTTGTTCCTTAAATTGACCATCTTCATTACAATACCCCGAATACATTACTGTAATTTACTTTTTCATTTTTAATTCGGTGTAATTCGAAAATGTAAAACTCAATATCTCTTTTAAAAGGTCTTAAAAAAATGCTGGCTTTAAGAGTCAAATTATATTTGTGTTAATAAAATAACTTACTTGTACTTATGCTAAGTAGAAATACCACTATTAGTTTAAAATAAAACAGTACGTAATAACAATATCAATTAAAGACAGAAATAGCAATAACAATTTATAATTCTTCAGTTCCTTCGAATCAAAAGTAAATTACCGGAACGTACTAGAGGTATTTTGATGAAGATGGTCAATTTAGGGAACAAAACGTCGGAAAACCAGTAGCGTATACTACTGTACGTAGATTTCGGTCGGTTGTAATTTAAACAAAAAATATCCAGGCCGTATTTTAAAAAAATAAGTTGATGATGATGACCTAAAGACGAAACGTCGAATGAAAGATCTGATGATCCCATCTTGAGAAGAGTAAAAAGCAATGCAATGAGAAAGTGAAATTTATTTTTTTACTTCGAAGTCAGGAAAAAAGTTTTACATTTTTCCAAATATTTTGAAAGCCCCTGTAATTATTATTGAGTTTTTTTGCGGCATATAAGGACCATAATTACGCAACTTTGCTCCGATTTAAGCGACTTCGTATCTCTTACCGTTTCCGAAATCCCAGTGGCGAAGGTCGAATTTGTAACACCGTGTATACCTTAATTAGAGGAATTAGGTAGAAACTTCGTTTTTCTCATTTATAATTAGTGTTACGTCCTCTAGCGGCCAACCTAGCAACTTAACAGTTATTTCCAGCAGTTTAAAATTCAAATATTACCTTGTTGAAATCGATATTGCCAAAATGTATCGATGTGAAAAATATATATCGATCCGACTGTATGATTCCTACTCGAAAATACCTGAAAAGCATTTCTCAACATCTCCAGAAAACTATTCCGGCATTTTATTTCTGTTCTAGTTAATTCAGTCTGTGGGACTAGTGGGACCTGCGGGACCATGTTCCTGTTACAGACGTCCCCGCCGTAAACTCGGACTGAAATAAAATCGCCAATGGTAACCTATATATTTACTGTTTAACAGTACCGGTTTGACTTTATTGCGTCAGGGAGTTATTGTTCCCTGCTATTTTCAGTGATAGAATTTTATTATTACCTTTGAGGAAAATGATTTCTTAGTTAAAAAGAAAAGAGGATTAATTAAAACCGATAGGATTTAATTGATAATATAATATAATAATATAAATAACATTAATTTTTCTACGATCGTGGCATCCGCGTCGTTCGTTTCGTGGGTGCCGTATTGTTATTCGTCACCTTACAAATCTCATTAATATTTGAGAACAACGAAAATGGAAAGAAATAATTCCGATTCCGAAGAAAAAAAACTCATTGCAATGCGCTCCAGACGAAATAATTTAATAAAGGCAACGAAGTAACCCAAAATTTGTTGCCTGAAAAACGAAAGACGCTTACAAAAAGGAATATAATACGTTTATTAAATGGCATTGGACCAAAACCAAGTGAAGAGTTTCAGCGAACGGGTGTGGTTAACGTATTTTCAAGGAAGGTAAAATATTTTTCAATCTTCAGACTTTATAGTCATGCTATTCCAAGCTAAAATCATTATTAATTCTGAATAATCAAGTCGGAATATACCAAAATTATTGCATTTCTAAATGACAGTGAGTTGGTTATACACTAATATATACACATAGATTCAAAAGTTTTGCATCACTCTGATTCTCGAATAAGCAATTACGTCATGATGAAAATAGACTAAATATTAGTTTATTCATAAGTTTAAATCAATGAGTTTTAAAAATTTTAATTTTACCACAACATTTTAAACCTCACAAAAAAAAACTTAACATAAATAAAATTTATTTATATTGTATAATTTGTGAAATTTAAAAAATATAGCTTCTAATAAAGTGTATTTCCTCCTTTTTGCAATCCGTTCTTGTGGAATAGCCTGCCATTCCTCGGTAGCAGCGATGGCAAGCTCCTGGAGAGTTTTAGGGGGATTTCTTCTAACGCGAACTGCCCTAGATAGCATGGCCCAAGCATATTCTATCGGTTTCATATCAGTTGACAAAGCAGGCCACCCCAAGCGATTGATTCCCTTACTTTCTAGGGATTCATCCACAGCTCTATTACGATGGGGCTTTGTCGTCATAAACACAAAATTGCTACCAATAGCCCCTCTCCACGTTCTAATATAAAGATGTAGAATATCCCTAATGTACCTGTCGCCAGTCATTGTGCCTTGAACGTGGACTAACTCCAGTACGCCCGTCAGATATAATACCTGCCCAAAACATGGCGCTTCCTCCCGCGAATGGAGGCAAGGGGTGAGCATGGACAAGTTGAGTGGTTCTTGTTGGTTCTCTCCAAACACGAATCCGGCGACTACCGTTTACCAGACAAATCCTGGTCTCGTCGGAAAATAGGACATAATTCCAAAATTATTCGGGGAAGCGAACGTGCGTTTCAGCACACTGAAGTCGACGAACTCGGTGGTCATATTGTAGTTGGGGAACTCTTACTGGTCGCCGACATCTTAAACGGGATTCAAGAATTAGTCTTCTTAGTGTAGAGACGGATACGTCAACTCCAATTGCTGCATGCGTAACATCTCTCTAAAGTTGTGGGACTGGCATAGTACGATTTCTCCGAATTGTTAACGTAATATAGCGGTTCTGCTGTTCGTTAGTAACACGCCTTCTACCACTCCGTGGTCTGTCTCGCACAGAATTGGTCTCTAGATAGCGATTCCATATGCGAGAGTCATCACTTTCAAAACCCCTATTCTTTCAGCAATAAATCTTTGGTAATGACATTCTTCAACTAAAGCTACTATTCTTACACGATCAATTTCAAATATTACTCGGCGATTCATTTTTACACGCTAAACCGAAATATTTAACTGGCCCGCGCCAACAAAATACAACACTGAAAATGTTATCTTAAACAAGTGTCTTAATATTATTTTTTTTGCTACAAAACATTGTATCGTTTAAACAGATAAACATAAAAAATTTATTTCTGAAATTATTTTCAGATGCCAAAATCAGAGTGATGCAAAACTTTTGAATCTATGTGTATTTTTGTTGTATATTATATTTTATATTGTATACATCATAGATGCAAGCTATCAAAAACTATATAAATAAGATACCACATTAACCTAGAGAATGATTGAGTAGCAAGCACTCAATAATCCAAAGATTTCAAAACAAACAATCCCTTGGTATGTTAGAAAAAGAGATTAATAAAATTGGCAACAGTCACGAAGAGAGACATCATGAACATGTGGATGTCGAAGTAGTACAGCTCCTAGACAAAACATGACCAGTGCGAAAGCACAAAAGAGCAAAACCGTTCCTCAAGTGCCAGTGCCTTTTTTTACTTCTTGCTCTTCTTCTTGTTATTCTTCTAGTCTTCTGCCCTATACCTGTCCATTCTCGAATTTTTCTCAGCCATCACACCTGTCTCCGACCGTCTCCTCGTTTGCTTTCAATTTTACCCTTTAGGATAAGTTGAAGATGATATTTTCATCACGTAATACCTGTCCCACGGAATTTAACTGTTGTTAATAATTGCCTTCCTGTTCTGGCTCGGCGCAGATCTTCTTCATTGGTCAGCAGGTGAGTCCAGGGAATGTGCAACATCCTCCGACAAATCTACTGTGTTCAGCCCTCCACCCCATAAAGAAGGACCTGCCATACCGGGTCCTTCATCTGACATACCTCCAGAACTTCGGTTTCATAATATCAGCGAAAAAAAAATAAAAATTAGTTTTCCACCACTTTTTTTAAAAACTAATAAAAAATAGAAATAGTACATCGTTAATAAAGTTATACGATATAGTTATTAAATTAGGTCTAAGAGTCTCGTTAACCAAGTTTGATTGATACAGATTTTGCAAGGTGCTAAAAATATTGTCAAACTTTTCGAATTTTAAAGTACTTTATTTTTCTTTTCTGTAGCAACGTTATATTTTTGAATTTAATTGTTGCGACGTAATATATGGATCGAAAGCCGAGGTTGAACGTCAAAAAAATCAAGTCATGCTGTTTTTATTCGCATCCGACCATAACCATTTCGCAATTTCTCATATACCTTCTAGTCTACGTAAAAAAGGAAGCAAAAAATGGAGAGAAACCAATTTTCTTGACATTATTAATGAGCTGACGGCTCAATTTTTATGCATCGTTCCGAGAATGGCCGAACATATTAGACTTTAAGGATAAAAGTGGTTCTTTATTAGACTTTAACATACTGAATGGCCACAATAAATCGTTAGAATTGTCTTTGAGGAAACGGAGAAAATGTCATTTTATTCCTTCGGCTTATAGATAGCTATGAATTATTTCCGGTGGTTTTTGCTCTTAAAACGTTTTATCGTTGGATAGGAAGTTAAAAGTTGCACCTTCAATTTCGGGTTAAAGCTCGCATAAATCACCGATTTAAAATCTTAAACGAATTTTATCGAAAAAGGAAAGACAGAAGGCCAGATACCGACTTTTGACTGTGACTTTTTTATATTCTCCATAAATATAACTGAAAAATATTAAGCTTGCAAATTTTTTTTTAAGTTGAAAAAGTAATATAGTTCCGCTGGAATCGAGTCCGGGACCTCTTGGTGGTGCTACCAATTGCTTTACGAAGTTCATCTTTCTCAAAAACGGGAGGTTTTTAGGAACAGAAAATATTTTTAGTTTGTTCCCTAGAATATCATATCCCATAAATACTATTTAATAAATATTAAAAAAAAAATATATAAAAATCAGCCTCATAGTTTTGAAAATATTCAGCTTAAAGCTAACTATTTACGTCCAGGTATCTATTTATACAGGGTGTTATGAAAATTACTTATTATACAGTATATCCGGCGATGTGGTAGACAAAAGGAAAAACTGATAAATAATTTCATTTTTCAAAGAAAGTCATTCTTATCAAAATGATTGCTTGGTGAAAGAATACGATTGTCGATGAAAAAAAGACAAGTGCGTACAAAAAGATAAAAATTCAAAGTTTTTACAAGAATAAGGCACCCTTATTCTATAAGAATGCTATTTATTACAAACTTAAAAGTGAATGAAAACGTAATAGAGCAGCTGCGGAGTTCCGCAATACGTTTTGAATGCAATAACATGTTAGACAAAGACAAAAGTCATAATTGTTATTGAATATTGATTTGTAGCCATAAAATATTTTCCAGCTGTTAATAGTTGATTTATTGATCTTTTTGATGTGTCAATCAAGCGTCAATCTTAATTGGTTTAGTGTTAGTGTTTTCAAGTTGAATTTAATTCTAAAAATAGTTCTTTAAATCGATGTGTTATGATTTTCAGTGTATTATAAAAACACTCAATTTCGAAAGCGAAATAAATGATGACCGAAGTTTGATACACTTAGTGTATGTCCACAACGCCATAGCCACCATAGCCTGGTAGCATAGCATCGCACAGTAGTGTCCACAACGGCGCTCCGACCTTCGCTCCAATGGAAATATGGACTGTGCATAATTTGTCAATTTAAAATCGTATTTTTTATTTTAAACTTTGTTACTTTTTAGTTCTTTTCGAAGCCCCTTTAAATACGAGGCCCTAGGCTAGCTCCCAGTGATAAATTCGACCCTGTTTAAAGGTTTTTTTTCATGTGATGTCCTGTATATTAATTGATTTCCCAATTTTACCTCAAATGCTCAACGTAATTTATGTAATATACCCTTAAGTAATACCACTTTATATTAGAGTCTAAAATAATATCTTTTTCATCGGAAGAAGATAGCAACGCACAGTCCATGTTTATATCTCGATGTCGAGGGACTAGTGGGCGAAGCTGAAGCGATGGCTGTACCGTGCTATGGTCCAGGGCGATGAGCGAGGGTCGGAGCCCCGTTGTGGACGCGGACTTATGATAAAAAATACGCCAGTTTTTCGCCATCATCATTTAAATTTTATTTTATTTTATCGAAATGTACAGGGTGTCCATTTTTTAGTTTAGTTTAGTTAGCCTCTTTTTGAGAATCTTACATTTTACCACCCGGCATATTTCGGTTAGCCTGTAAGTGCTTAAAATGAAATAATATATTTTATTTTCTGATTTTTACATAGAATCCAGTGACGTACTATGATTTTTTCTACTTTAAATCGTTTTCAATTAAAAAACAAATTTAGTTTTTTAAATGAGCCAATCTATATATTTGTAATGTAATTCAGTTTCTAACAAGCTTCTCAGAAATATTATATTTCTTAATATTATGCCCAAAATTTACGTTTTTTAAAAAATTACTAAATTTTTTTGAGTAGGTCATGGCAGATAATTAAAAAAAGCTACTGGTGCGATTAAATATAAGAAACAAAAATTGAAAGTGTGTGGAACTTTTTCATAAATATTTCTCAAATTGTTCTCCATTGTTCCATCCGGCCGAGGTTTAAAAAATTAACCTTGTTCATTTAAATTTGATTTCAACCTTGGAAAAATTGTTTTATCCGGCTGTAGTCTTTCGAGATATCTATAAGAATTTTTATAAGTTACATACTACGAAAAGGCTTATATTTACCATTTAAATACACTTCTAATGTTCCATCTGCAATTTCGTTATGTATATTTTAGTTTATGCAATATTTTAGTTTACATTGGCTATAATAATTATTACAAAATTGTAAGAGGGGCATCTTTTGTTGCAGTAAAAAGTAGAACGATGTTGCGAAAACGGCATCCTTCTCTCTTTACCAATAACGGAGATACCTAGTAAAACCACCGAAAGATGGACACCCTGTGCAAACTTTAAGATTCAAGTTTAAAATATATCTAAGCCATCATAAAAGTTAACATTGGTAAAGCATCCCCTTGATTTCCGAATGGATGTGGTTTGTTAGCCTTCCCAAAATCAAAGAACAAATTATGACTGATTTTAATTCTCAAAGCCTTTACGTTCGTCTCGCAAGGAGTCGTGGAATTTTATTTATTTAAGAATACGTTTTGGCGTAGAACCTAAATGTTTAAGGATAAAAAGAGGTTGGCTTTTCCACAAATTCAGTTAAGGTCGAAAATCACCGGGTTTAGGCTTTCCTTAACAAAAGCGAAATACTTTATATTCTTAAAGGCAATTTTAACAAAGAATAGTCGTCATTTAGTTCCTTAAGGAGCTGCTATAAAAAGAAAGGAATCGTGTTTATGTCCATTCCAAATCGGATATTTGAATGAGCCGGTTCTCGGCGCTGCATGAAAATTGCCGGCTCAGCTCACAATCAGTAATGGAAATGTTTTTTTGTTATTCTGGATAGTTCGTAAATGTTTTTTTCTCTTCGTTCGCTTGGCAGGGTCATTTCCGAGGGAACTTACAGCTTAACATGGGCTCCGAACCACGATCCTCGGTCATACTGCGCCCTCTCCAATCCTAAGCTATTCAATTAAGTGTGATGGCAAAAGCACGATTCGCTCATATAGTTCAGGCAATACAGCAAACACCAGCAAATAATTTCTATGGCGCTGTTGCCCAAAAATTGACGTAAAGCTAAACATAACGAATAATGAAAATATTGTCACTGACACAAATTTTTGTTTTGTCAATGTCAAAGGTTAATTTGCTGCTGCTTGCTCTACTATGAGATTTTGATGGTTTTGCCATCACGTTTAATTGAATAGCTTTAGATTGGCTAGACAAAATATATTCAAACTTGGCACATGGGTTTACCATATCGGCCTCTTCCAGAAGTTATAATGCAGTTTTTCTATAAAATGTACAGGGGAGCCAATATTCACCCACTTGTCGAATTATATGGGATTTCCTATGTTCAACTTAACGATGTATATTTTTTGAAAATTGATCTATCATATATGTAGTTAAAAACTGCACACCTTTTAAGAATAAAACCGTTTCTGTCACTATATAGGGTGAGTCCGAAATAACATTAACTTCGATATTTTAAACGGAAGGTCCTGAATATTTTGATTTATATAAATATATTATTTCTGACTAACCCTGTATAGTGACATAGTTTTATCCTTCAGAGGTGTTCCATTAACAGTACAGGGTTATCAATTTAGTTTGTCCCACTTTTAAGAGCCTGTAACTTTTTTGTATTTTAAGTTAGCTCGTTCATTCAAAAAACAAGATGTAGCATTTTTAGCCAAGTTTTTATGTGTGTTATCAAAAATGACAGTAGGTGTCATATGTCACACCGAAAAACAATTATTATTTTTTTTTAAATGGGACACTATATATTAGAAGCGCATTAGATGGCGTCTTTTCTTCCCATATCAAAAATATAACACGCATATGCATTCTTTCCTTCAAGTGAGTAATAAACTGCTGGCCATTTGCTTTCGAGCAAGAAAAATTTCGCCTAAATTTAAAAGTTAATATTTTCTGAACCAGATATGACATCGATCTCCGGTTTTTAATTGTTGATAGATTTGTCCCTTAGGAAACAATTGCCAAAGTTGGATTGTCTTAAACTGTCAGAAAATTTTATATACAGGGTGTTAAAGAGGACGATGATTTTTGCTCCAATTTCAATAGCATATAACTTTCACAATAATATTTTTAAATTTTATCACTGTACGTCAATTGAATCACTGGTTCATAGCAAAGAAAGTAATCTGTCAAATTTTTTATATCTGCTATATTTTAAGAGATATCGATTTTTTTTAAAAACTTTGCTTTTTTTCAACTTTTTGTTAGCTAGATCCCACTGTGCGTTGTATCGTGCAAACTTTGCAAGTGATTATTATACCTTATGAAAAGCTTGTTTATGTTCAGTAACAACAATTGTACCTAAATGTTGTAATCACTTATATATCTATACTCGCCCCTCGATTAGGCAAGTTTTTCCTTATTTTTTAGTTTTTCATATCGCGCTACAGGTGTATTATACAGTGTCTATAAAATTTTAAAAAAGATAATTTTTTAATTTAATTGTTTGAAAAAATGTATTTATTAATTTCTAACTTTCTAACACGACACTATTCTTAAACTTAAACTTACATTGAAAGGCACTTTAATATTAAATATCACTAGCTGCCGTCAAATCAAACCCCGTTCATCCGAGTGTATTAATTTGAATCGAGATTATCACGAAAAAAAAACAATATCAAGTCAGCCATGCTAATGTGTTTTTTTTTAAACAATTAAATAAAAAAATTATCTTTTTTAAAATTTTGTAGACACTGTATAATATACCGGTAGCGTGATATGAAAAACTAAAAAATAAGGAAAAACTTGCCTAATCTAGGGGCGAGTACTTTCCAATAGAAAAAAATTGCGAGATACTCATAAAGCATAGACATATAAGTGATTATAAGTACGCCACTGCACATCACAACATTTAGGTACAATTGTTGTTACTGAACATAAACAAGCTTTTCATAAGGTATAATAATCACTTGCAAAGTTTGCACAGATACAACGACAAAGTTGAAAAAAAGCAAAGTTTTAAAAAAAATCGGTATCTCTTAAAATATAGCAGATATCAAAAATTTGACAGATTACTTTCCTTGCTATGAACCAGTGATTCAATTGACGTACAGTGATAAAATTTAAAAATATTATTGTGAAAGTTACATGCTATTGAAATTGGAGCAAAAATCATCGTCCTCTTTAACACCCTGTATATAAAATTTTCTGACAGTTTAAGACAATCCAACTTTGGCAATTGTTTCCTAAGGGACAAATCTATCAACCATTAAAAACCGGAGATCGATGTCATATCTGGTTCAGAAAATATTAACTTTTAAATTTAGGTGAAATTTTTCTTGCTCGAAAGCAAATGGCCAGCAGTTTAGAAAAACAATTTTATTAATATTGGTATAACTAGAAAATAACAACAGTTTATAACATTAATTTAATAACTATAATTATATAATAATTATTACATAATCTATATTGCTCTACATGACCACCTCCATATTCAATACATTTACGAAACACTTTTACAATGTGACTATTAATTTTTACTAAAATTTCTCTATTAGTTTAAATTTGAAGGATGGTGTTTTCAATTCTAACATACAGTTCATTCAACGAATAACACGGTGTATTATATATTTTTAATATAATATCAAAAGAAAAAATCACAGGGTGTTAGGTCTGGGCTGTTCGGCGGCCATTTTATAGTACCGGATTTTCCAATCCATTGGACATATATACAATATCAAAAATAAAACACCTTTCCCTCACTGAATAATAATATCTCATATTGGTTGGTTTTCACATACAAAATAGCTTTTCTGCAAAATTCTGAGAATGACAGACTGAAATATAAATAAAGATAGCAACCAAAATAATTGCATAGCTATCTTGATGCTTTTTAACAATAATATATTTTTACATATTTTTTTACATATTTATTTATTACATATAATTTTACATATTTATTTATTAGCCGTTCCAGTTTCGTCTGGCGCTCGCGGTATTATCAATGGTACGTCAACTGGTGATCAATTTTTAAATTGCTTCTGGAAATTTACGTAAATATATGGGACTGACTGGTCGACGACTGGATGCCACCAGTTGACGTCACTAAATCAGGCCTGACTTCTATGTACCATGGCTTATTTGGCCATGTTTACCCACTACTTATCCACATGGACTTCAGTAGCTCTAATAAAACAAGCTAAATTACTATTAAAATGTGAAATCTCTTTAGAATTATTTGGTGTCCCATTTTAAAAGACTGCATTTTTTAAAATTAACATAACAAGAATGTAGCCCAACACAAGAACTTTAACTGGATTATTAAAAAAATGCGGCAACTTTTTAATTATCATCAATTCACAGATGAAAATTGAAATACAAATTTTATTTTCAACCAAACAACACTTGCAAAAAAAGACCAGGAAATTTTTCGTGAAAACGAAAACCAATAGTTTTTCCCCGGGGTTAAACAATTTAGGACACAGTAAAGGATTCCGTTGACCCTACGATAAAATTTTATATTTCCGATTTTATGTAAGAAAATTCTCGATTCCTCTGTATCCTTAAAAATTTGTCAATTTGCATTCATGAATATAAAATTCTCTTCCTTTATTGCACGGAATTAAATTGTGACGATGTAAAATCTAATTCTCTCGTCGAAGTCTTTAAGGAAACACATTTAATATTTCGTTTCTAGCGTAATATAACCCAGGAATAAATTACATTCTTTCGCTGTAATAGGAAAATGTAAATGCGTCCGTCCGAACCGGGCGACTGTCATGCGGAAGGACACCGAGCCACGTTCCGACGGACAACTTTTTTTTCTTCTTTATGATCAAACACAAGCACTATAGGAAAAATCCTTAAGGACACTCTGGGAGTGGTGCTTGTGCTCAAAAAGCGATTCACGTTGGTTTTGAATCGTTGGAGGTTATATTCGTTGAGGAAAAACGACCTCGGGAAGGTCGTTCCATAAGGATGAAGTCCTCCCGATGAAATAATTCTTAAATAAAGAAGTTCGAGGAGTACTCAGCTTAACCACATATGGATGGGCGGCAGTGATTAGTCGTGTATTTCTGCTATTCGCCGCTCTGGGCAAAAATATCTGTAAGAGAGTCAAATCCCCAACCTGACTTCGATGTTCTAGGCTGTCGAGGTTCTTCGTCAGCTCGTGGTCTCCAATCAGACGAATGGCCCTCCTTTGGATGAAATTCAGTAGTCGAAGAGTCTGTTTGGGTGCAGAGCTCCAGACATGAGAGCAGTACTCTAGTGATGGTCGAATCTGGGCTTTGTATAGTGTCAAAAGTTGTTGAGGTGTGTACAACTTTCTGGTTCGGAAGTACATCAAGTTTCTGAGAAGAACTTAAAGCAGAGCAATGATTTTCTACGAAAAGAATCATATTAATTTCAATTAGTAATAAAAATAATGATATTTATACACATAGCTATTCTGGGCTGTGAGCTCAGGACAGTTAAATGGTTTCCATAAAAACACTATACATAGTAAAATTATTTGTAAAGATTTTATGGTAAAATTTCCTATAAATTATAGTATTAATTATTAATTTTGTTAATAATCCATAACTATTGTACACTTAATTTATAAAAAAGTATGGTTAGTATTTCTAATAAATTTAATATAATCGAAGTGAATACTAAAACATGTAAATGTTACAACGAACGTAAGTGAACTGAACAAGCACTATAGTAAAATTATTATAAAGATTTTATTGTACGATTTCCTATAAAATATTGTATTAATTGCAATTTTCAATATTAATCCGTACCAGAAGAATATTGTAGATATACATAATTTCTAAAAAAGTATAGTCAGAATTTCTAATAAATTTAATAAAATTAGATAATCAATAAAATATATTGTAAATTTTACAACGGTATAGTGAAAATAATTTATTTATAACTCCAGTAGTAAAATATTTTTAAATGTATGGCACATTACATTATTTATGTATTTATGTATTTTTTATTGTATAAATAACCAAGTTTAAATGAAGTGTTGTAAAAATATTTTTACAAGAATAAAAGGCATAAATGAGATGCAACGGATTCCTGGGATTTCGTTTTTCGTAATAAATAATCGGTGGATAACTTAACAGGAAACATACCATCGATCGATGAAGTCAAGCGGCACAAGGCGTGGTTACAACTTGGATGGGTGACCGCTTGGGAATTCCATGTTTTTTTACCAGAGATTTTAGTAAATTTTACAAAATATTTTAATAAATTTTACCAAGGTTTTTCGTATAAATGGTTTACTAAATGTTTTTGTAATTTGATATAATTTAATGACAATTTTTAATAAAAGTTATTCCAGTCACATATAGAGCCATCAATTATAGTTAGTTTTACTATTTTTATAGTAAATTTAACTAAGTTTCCCTCTTTCTTCTTTTCGGACAGAGCAGAGAGTACAAATTTTATTTACTTGTATCCCTAACTATTATACCATTTTAATTAGATATCTCTTTAATTCAAAATAAATAATCAAGATCAATATGTAGATACATATTGACTTATTACAATAAATATCAACGTTATAATGGAAACTATACCATACAGACCTTATTTCGGATAATTATATCCGGTTTGTTCGTCGAGTTGAATACAGGAAATTCCATGTAATTTTTGAGGGACAGTAACCAAGTCGATTTTAATGCTAGGAAAACCCAGGCAGCAGTTTTCTCTAAAAAGGTTAACATTACAGAATCGGATATAGTCATGGCAAGACACGCAATCCGACTACCTTCATCTATTAATTTGCTGGGCGTCAATCTGTGAGGAAATATGTCTTGTGTTATACAAACCTCAACAACTTTTGACACTATACAAAGTCCAGATTCGACCATCACTGCCGGCTCTCATGTCTGGAGCTCTGCACCCAAACATACTCTTCGGCTACAGGATTCCATCTACAGGTTAGGGATTTGACTATCTTTTAGAGATATTTCCATGGAAAGTCCTCGGCTGACCTAACCCTCTTAATTCCGCCCAGAACGGCGAATAGCAGAAATACACTACGAACCACTGCCTCCCATCCATGTGTGGTTAAGCTTAGTACTCCTCGAACTTCATTATTTAAGAATTCTTTCATCTGGAGGACGTCATCCTTATGTAACCGCTTTATTCGCACATACACCACTCCCAGAGTGCCTTCAAGGATTTTTCCTATAGTACTTGCTTGATCATAAAAAAAAGAGAGCCGCAATGGTGAACCTGAGTTTGAATACATTTTTGGAAGCCGATCCTAAACTATTCAAATAAAAGCGATGGCAAAATCACTAAAATCGCATACTTAAGGTAATACAACAAACACCAGCAAATAATTTCTATGACGCTATTGAGAAAACAACGGCATGGCAAGATGGGTTAAACATCTTTCAGTATACAGGGTCATGTACAGTGGCGGCTCGTGACCTATGATAGAGGGGGTTCACAAGTATGGTGAAATTATTTTTAAAATTTTATTTCTGTGTAACGACCAAACAATTACTTTCTAGGCATTTTAAATGTAGAAAGAAAAAAAGTAATAAGAAAATGCGTTAGGTAAAACATATTTATATTTATTTTTTAATTTTACACAAGGAAATACAACTTTTGGAAAATAAGAAAGATTTTCTTAGTGTGTATAGCTGTCGGATCTTAACGTCGTCGCATGCAACCCTCGTAACAATATTTATACAGTCCACTACTAATACTACTAAAGCCATCTACGAGCTATCAAGAAAACCGAATGATGTCCAATACTACTACCGCCATCTACGAGTTATCAAGAAAACCGAATGATGTCTAATACCACTAGGCCATCTACCGCTACATCATTAGGCGCAACCAAGACGAGAACAATAGTTAACTGTTTTATGACGAGAACGAATTGAGCCACGAGACTGACAAATTGGTATTCTTTATATTTTCAGTGTTTTTTAGTTTAAATCCTTAAATAAAATTGTTTAAAATCATATCGAGTATCATTTATCGAAATACACAACATTTATCGACCCTACACAATATTGCTTAAACGTAAAGTCCGTTCTTCGGTTCTTAATTGTAGAAAATTGATCAATAACAGCCTCATTAAGTTTGGAATACCCTCTATAAATTTTTTTTCATATATTTCATTTTTAAACTTTCTAATAAAGTCCCTAGATTTACCCTTTGTAGTCTGCGTTAAATTAATTTCGGGTTTAGATGTTCCCGCATTCTTCACTTCAATTTTTTGCTTCAAACTCTAAGAGCTAAAGTTATTTCTTAAATAGTCCACCGTCAACTATTCATTTTAACTTAATAAATATATAATATTAAAATATTAAAACATACACGCTCGAATTTCTAACTAGATGCACGAACAGACAACAGCGCGGTGCACACAAAAACTGTGCGACTTTTCCATGTTAAATCGCCATTGCCCCGCTATCCCCCGCTGCCACCCGCCACCTGTTACTACAGAGAAACTGCACTACTTAATCGCACGTGCGAGCAAGTCTCGTCATAATCGTCCTTTACCTCGACCGAGGCACGGTTGCCGGATCTATACAGTTTGGTTTGACAGGATGATAAAATATTAGGGAGGGTCAGACTTTTTTAGTTTGACGGTACGATAAAATATTAGGGAGGGTCGGACTTTATACGATAAATAATATTCAATGAATATAAATTAATAGTTTTTATTCGTTTTGGTTTGAGGGTGCACGTGCGCATGTGCTCCTGTGGAAGATCCCCGCCACTGGTCATGTATCTCATCTACAGTCTTCTATAACGCGGATATTAATTAATTTAGAATTTTGATATTTTGCTCACTTTACCTATGTCCTAGGTCACGTTTCATGAAATATTTTTGAATATATAGGGAGTCCCAAATGCTGTGACTTCATGATGATTTATTCTTTTAGATTACATTCCATATATTTTATTTCTTATTTGGGTGTTTCTTAGGGTCGCTTATATACCCTCAAATTTAATTGAAATCGATATATTGTATTCATTCACTTCTTCTGGGAAGCCCAGTACATTATTATACAGGGTGTAACAAATTCGTCCTTCACCATTGGCATTTCGGGAACGGTAAGAGATACGAAGTGGGTTAAATTGGGGCAAAGTTGCGTAATCATGGACCCAATGATCGAAAAAAAATCAAAAATAAATACAGGGGCTTTCAGAATATTTGGATAAGTCTAAAGTTTTGCGTTTCGGTTTTTATTTTGTCTGGACTTTGTTAAAAATAAATTTTATTTTCTCATTGCTACTTTTTATTCTCCACAAGGCGTCATCAGATCTTTAATGCAACGTTTCGTCTTTGGGCCAAAAAAAGATGAACCGAAACGCAACATTTCATATTTTTCCAAATATTTTGAGAGCCCCTGTATTTATTTTTCTATTTTCTTACGGCATATTATTGGGCCCATAATTACACAACTTTGGTCCAATGTAACAGACTTCGTATCTCTAACCGTTTTCAAAATCCCCCTGGTGAAAGATGAATTTGTCACACCGTGTATTGTTTGCCAAAGTCCAAAGCCAATTATAGAAAATAGTTCAAAAAATAGTTTCAAAGCTTTCACAAAATTTAATTTTGGAATGTTGCAAAAGGTTTAATAAACAGAATGTCGAGTACGCGTATCTATGTATTAGTGAAATTTCCTAGCACTTAAAACTTTTGAGAGCTTTAATTTGAAGTAGGGAAACGGTCAAAGTTTGCAAGCTGAATTAAAAGTTGACTTTGTTAATACACTTTGTTCGGATAGTCATGCTTGAAAAAAAAATCGTTAATTTTTTAAAAAGTTTACGCTGTTTTAAATTTAGAATGTCTAGTTCTACCAACTATGTTCGTCTGGTGAACGGATGTTCTGAGTTCAGTTCCCAGCGGAGCCTGAACCCCTTTTCAGTAATGCTTACCAAAATAGTTTTGCCCCCTAAAAAATTATTCTAAAGTCAAAACAAGAGGATTCTTTTTTTTAGCGGTGACGCGGTATTTACGGCAAAAATATGTCCGAACTCATTGAATAGTCAAAAATAAACATTTACAATATACAGGGTGTTATGGAAATGAGGTATTATATTTAAATGGGTGACTCCTTGGGTGTCCTAGAGAAGCGCTATATATTTTATTTTCTTTAAATCGACCGTTTTAAAAGTGGGGTAACAAACACTCTTACTCACAGGTCAGTCCGCGATACTGTACAAGATTTCACCCAGAGCCAATGGCAATGTTGCCAAACTTAATA
Source organism: Barypeithes pellucidus (assembly GCA_963991005.1). Taxonomy (NCBI): domain Eukaryota; kingdom Metazoa; phylum Arthropoda; class Insecta; order Coleoptera; family Curculionidae; genus Barypeithes; species Barypeithes pellucidus. The sequence continues at coordinate 42,413,888 of OZ022559.1, forward strand.
TAAAACTGAAATTCCATATAAAATTATAAAAATAAATTATTTTCTACCTACCTGTATTTATCTTCATACCTAAAGAGCGAGGAAATCCAGGCACAAACACAATCAGTTTTTTTTCTTTTTCATGGGAACACTCCTGGAAACAATTTGTGTACACACAGTAATAGCGAAACAGAACCAATAATTTTTGAAAATACAATAATACAGATTATACTACAGATTATTAGATTTTATTACACGCAACGAAATTGGACGTCCAGAAGAAACGCGTCAATAAAAACAAGATTTAAAGATTAGATTAGACACAACATATCCGGCCGCTGGTTGTCTTCAACTAACAGATCGCAAGCGTGCGGCGTTATATGAAACTACTTGGCTCAGCCGATGTAAGGCGTCAAGAGGTCATTCGCATTTGACCTAGTGACGTACGTGGCTATTACTATTCCATATGTTTTTTCGGGTTTGTTCGACATAGTCCGTCTAGTCCGTCGTAAATGTTCTTCAATTTATTGTACAAAAAGGTATTACAGAATGGAAAAGTGTTTAAATTATTGTATTTTGTCTAAAGAGTTTAAGGTGTACAAATGACAACACCGGTCAGAATTCCCTGATTGCTTACATGTACCGCAGTGCCACACAGGTGTTTTTCTGGTTTGACGTAAGGTCACTTTTATCGCTCAATGAATTGACAGCGCCATTTATGGGTATTTTTTTTCAATTTGTCTTTATCTCAGGAATTGCCGGTTTTGTTCGTCATTTCCATAACACCCTGTATTGTTCTATAACAATTGTAAATAATGCAAAAATTATATTACACTATCCCAAATAATTATCGAGTATTTAAAAATACATGACCTAAGTAATAAGGTGTTATTTCGTTAACAGTAAACCAATTTTAATATATTTTTTAATTGATAGAGAACAGATTTTAGAGTTTACACCCTGATACGTCTAATTGTACGGTGTAGCTCATAAAATTTAAATTAGACATATCTTACACATAAAATTGAATTAAATTTATTTTTTAAAGTAAATCGATCGAGAGATATATCAGGGTTAGGCACTGTCCCAAAAACATCGCCAGGTAACAAAAAAATACAATTTCTTCTGGATACGTTATATTGTCAAAAAACGTTTCGTAGACCATCAATTTTTTTGTCACTTTTAGCTGTTGCTAAATCGCATTTATTGTTTACGAGACGTTTTTCTACAATATAACGTATTTAGAAGAAATGGTAATTTTTTTTGTTACCTTTAATGACATGCAGTACTTTTTGGTCAGTATCTAACCTATATCTATATTCACATAGATTATTCAAACGTTTTGCATCACTCTGATTTTGGCATGAGAAGATAATTTCAGGAATAAATTTTTTTTCTAAATGTTTATTTATGTTTTTCAGTTAAAACGATACCAGTTTTTGTAGCAAAAAAAATATTATCAAGACATTTGTTTAAGATAACATTTTCAGTGTTGCATTTTGTTGGCGCTGGCCAGATAAATTTTTCGGTTTAGTGTGTAAAAATGAATCGCCGAGTAATATTTGAAATTGATCGTGCAAGAATAGTAGCTTTAGTTGAAGAAGGTCATTCCCAAAGATTTGTTGCTGAAAGAATAGCGGTTTTTAAAAGTGATGTCTCTCGCATATGGACTCGCTATCCAGAGACCAATTCTGTGCGAGACAGACCACGAAGTGGTAGAAGGCGTGTTACTAACAAACAGCAGAACCGCTATATTACGTTAACAATTCGGAGAAATCGTACCATGCCAGTCCCACAACTTCAGAGAGAGGTTACGCATGCAATAGGAGTTCGCGTATCTGTCTCTCCGCTAAGAGGACCAATTTTTGAATCAGGTTTAAGATGTCGGCGACCAGTAAGAGTTCCCCAACTACAATATGACCACCGAGTTCGTCGACTGCAGTGGGCTGAAACGCACGTTCGTTTATCCGAAGAATTTTGGAATTATGTCCTATTTTCCGACGAGACCAGGAATTGTCTGGTAAACGATAGTCGGATTCGTACTTGGAGAGAACCAACAAGAACCACTCAATTTGCCCATGCTCACCCCTTGCCTCCATTCGCGGGAGGAAGCGCCGTGTTTTGGGCCGGTATTATGTCTGACGGGAGTACTGAGTTAGTCCACGTTCAAGGCACAATGGCTGGCGACAGGTACATTAGGGATATTCTACATCCTTATGTTAGAACGTGGAGAGGGACTATTGGTAACAATTTAGTATTTATGGACGACAATGCCCGGCCCCATCGTAATAGAGCTGTGGATGAATCCCTAGAAAGTGAGGGAATCAATCGCTTGGAGTGGCCTGATTTGTCCCCTGACATGAACCCGATAGAACATGCTTAGGACATGCTCTCTAGGGCAGTTCGCGTTAGAAGAAATCCCCCTAAAACTCTCCAGGAGCTTGTCGTCGCTGCTACCGAGGAATGGCAGGCTTTTCAACAAGAACAGATTGCTAACCTTACGAACAGCATGCGACGTTGTCTTCAAGCTTACATTGAGGCCAGAAGAGGAAATACACTTAATTAGAAACTATATTTTTTTAATTTTCACAAATTATACAATATAAATAAATTTTACTTCTGTTAAAAAAATTTTTGTGAGGTTTAAAATGTGGTAAAATTAAAAAATTTTAAAACTCATTGATTTTTATTTTAAACTTATCAATGAACTAATATTTATATTATATATTATATTATATTATCTCTAATTGGTTTCGGTTAAAAAAAATTAATTAAATTCAATATTTATGTAGGATATGTCAAATTTAAGGTTTAGAAAATTTACATACTATCTAGATTTAATGCGCTATCAGATACAATTATCAGGATGTAAACTGATCCTAGAATCTATAACAAACCCGAACAAACCTCCAACGATTCAAAACCAACGTGAATCGCTTTTTGAGCACACGCACCACTACCAGAGTGCCCTAAAGGATTTTTCCTATAGTGCTTGGGTTTGATCATAAAAAAAAAATCAGTTAAAAAAATTCTTAAAGGTGATTCATTATTAACGAAATAGCAGCTTATTAATTAGGACGTGAATTTTTGAATAATCGATAATTAATTGACGTAGTGTATGTGATAAGAAATGAAAAACACTTTTTGGGGTTTTTGTTTTACATAAATAGTCAATGCAATGATATTTTTATTTTATTTAAGGAGGACAACGAGTTAAAATTTGAACCATTTACAAAAACGCTAGATAATATTTTTAAATTACGCTATAACCTGAAAACAAATAAAGACCGGATGCCATATAATTTTTTTACAGTTTGGTCCATTCCTCCCAACTCTCCGGTATAACCCGATTTCTGCAAGAAAGCCGGGTCCAAAGTGAGCCACCCTGTACATCTCATTTCTTTACTTCTTGCTTCATTTAACCTACTGACTTTGAATTTAATTCTAAGATGTATTTCAGTCAAGGATAAACTTCTCATCGAATATAATTAAAGAATATTTAAATATTTCATTATGGAATTCTTAACCCTTATCCATCTGGACATATAATTTTGAATTTAATAAAAAATCCTTATGCGCTTCAGTCATACTTTCTTGTGCCGAGCTTATTCGTATTAAAAACTTAATATTTATGTTAATTTCAATAATTTCATCTATTTCTTTACTACTGTAAACCTGACATTTACGTAAAAGTAAATCTCTCCTAATTTCGCTTTTATTTAACTTCTTATGAAACCAAACTTATAAAATTGTTTCAGAATACAAACGTGATCTTATTTTAAAAGGCGATAATGGACTACCCCAATTTTGACCTCAATATACTACTGATTCAGCTTATTATCCCCCCTAAACGATGTCAAAATTAAATTTTGTAAAAGCTTTGAAATTGTTCCTTCTTTTATTGCTATATTCGTTAACCGAGACCAGGACTCCCCGGGGACCGTGTTCTCGTTACACGGAGATCTCCGACGTAACGTCTCTAATAAAAGATTTAGAGGTGACCTATATTTTTATCAGTTCTATAGTATGAATGTTATAGGAACTGTGTCCTACTACTGATAAAATGTGTACCAAAATAAGGATTGGGTTTTTATTATACAAGTTGGCCAATTAGGCGTGGTACGGGACTATATATTTTATAAAGTGATAGTGGTAACGAAAACATTGATTTGGAAAAAATGCAATATCTCAAGAACGCCTCATCCGAAAATATTTAAATTAGTGTCATTTAGAAGAGTAGTGCTAGATGGCGCTTCCTACAGATTTAATATATTTGATGTTTTTCTCGAAAAACCTAAATGCGATGGTAAAGATATTATTAGACCGGTACAAGGAGGAGTAAATGCGCTTGTGTTGGATTCAGAATATAAAGTTGGGTTCATAAAGCATAAAATAAAATGTTACTACTATTTAAAAAAAACAAAGTTGATGATGGTTGCGAAGAAATAGAACGCCGGATTAATATCCTAATTAAATTATGTTATAGAGGAGAAAAAGTGAGAATTTCTTGTCTTCAAATAGAGTTAGAATACATTTTATCTTCGAAAATATTTGGAATTCTTTTTAATTTCAAGAACATTACGTTGCACTAATACGCAATTTGTCTAATTTGATCGTTTCTATATGTCATATGGTTACCTAGATCCCTGTAGAATGTATTCTTATCTGAGACAACCCTGTAGATCTTTAAATAGAACAACCATTGTTGCCAAGTCTTTTATCTGTAAAAATAGGATAAAATCGCAAAGTAACCTAGTATTTTTATATGCCCCTAAATTAACTAGGGCCGAAATTTAACAAGTAAACTACAAATTACCCTTATTTAAAGCGAGACAATTTGCATTTTTCTGCAATTCAGTCCTAATGGCATCTTTGCATAAAATTGAGCCTGTACATCCTACAAGATATTCTCCATGGAAAATAATTTACGGCCTGTAATTTTTCCCGGAACTCGAATAATGGAGGCCCTAAATTTTTATAAGGCGAGACTATGTAAGCCAAGTTAATAAGATTTTTTGAGATGCAACGTCATGAAGAGATGTAACGAAAGGAGAAATAATTAATTTAAATATAGAGTGGGTTATATTGGGTTTAGCATAAATAAAATACATATTTATCGTTACACGTCACTGTGACACCTGTCCAAGGGAGAGCTTATTTCAAAGGCGTTTAATTTTCTTTAATAATTCTTATTTATTTTTTAATTTTATCTAGCAGTTGTTAAGATTATGCAAGACATCATGATAATCTCAAAATTTTCCCATGTATAGTTTTTCATATATACAGGGTGTCCCAGAATATGCGGGCAATCTCAATCTCAGATAGAACAAATAAACAGGATAAGTACAAGGTGTACAAAAAAAACATTTTTGTGTTACATCTAGTCCGTCCCTTTCAAACTAAATAAGCCAAATGTGTTTAAAAGGAGACTCATCTACTAATCATTATACTAAAATATTATTAAATTACACCTAGTACTTAATAAATTATTTAAATAACAACGATTTCCAGGGACGTCCGTTATGGGCCCGTATCTCCGTAGGGGAGGCCGTAGGAAGAAAAATATATAACAACTTCTCCTGTTATTAAGTGTTCTATCTGAACCCGGGAGATTGCCCACATATTCTGGGACACCCTGCAGATAGATAAAGTAATTTCCCGTTGGGACACCCTGAATATTGAATCGTTTAAGAATGTAGTGCCGATACCGATATTAGATCGGTATCGGCGACTAAAATACTAATTGAAATCGAGATTATGTAAATCAAATAAATATTTTAGCATTTCCGTCTAATGTATTGAAATTGTATTTGTTTTCTATAAGCACTTTTGTCATCTTTTCTCTTCTCAGTAACTGATAAAACAAAGACATTGAAACTAACAAATCTTTGATATTAGTGTAAAGTTATGACGTATGTACGTCAGTGGCGGTTCTTCCACAGGAGCATATGCGTACGTGCACCCCCAAAACGAATAAAAAATTATTAATTTATATTCATTGAATATTATTTATCGTATAAAGTCCGACCAGTCCGACCCTCCCTAATATTTTATCGTACCGTCAACCAAACTGTATATTATAGGCTCTCGATCCGGCAACCGTGCCTCGGTCGTGGTTAATGACGATTATGACGAGACTTGCTAGCATGTGCGATTAAGTAGGCGAGGCATAATGCAGTTTCCTGTTGTAACAGGTAGCGGGAGACAGCGGGGGATAGCGGGGCTATGGCGATTTAACATAGGAAAGGCGCACATCTAGTTAGAAATTCGAGCGTGTATGTTTTAATATTTTAATATTATATATTTATTAAGTTAAAATGAATAGTTGACGGTGGACTATTTAAGAAATAACTTTAGCTCTTTGAGTTTTAAGTGGAGCACCTAAATCCGAAATTAATTTAACGCAGACCACAAAGGGTAAATCTAGGGACTTTATTAGAAAGTTTTAAAATGAAATATATGAAAAAGAATTTATAGAGATTTTCTACAATTAAGAACCGATGAACGGCCTTTACGTTTAAGCACTATACACACTTAGAAAACCTTTCTTATTTTCCAAAAGTTGTATTTCCTTGTGTAAAAATAAAAAATAAATAAATATATGTTTTACCTAACGCATTTTCTTAGTACTTCTTTTCTTTCTACATTTAAAACGCCTAGAAAGTAATTGTTTGGTCCTTACACAAAAATAAAATTTTAAAAATAATTCCATCATACTTGTGAATCGCCTCTATCATAGGTCACGAGCCGCCACTGGTATGTACGTTCATTGTATTTCAATACAAAACTTCCTGACTTTAAAATCAAACAATACAATTTGTAAATTTTTTGTTTCCACCAAATATTACTAATCTCAAGCAATCTCCACGCTACTTTGTCTCAACTTTACTTTCCCTATTTCATTTCGAGAAAACTAGTTCCACTAAATCCTTGGCCCGTAAATTCTCGCCAGCTTTCGCGCGTAGAAAGAAAATGCTCTCTTTATAAGGACTCTGACAGGAATTACAAATTTATGAGATCCATATTTCTGCTTATTTTTGCCACTATATACAGATTATTTTTGAACGAAAATATTACGTGAGTAGATTTATATTTAAAGGAAACTATGCATACCGTCATAAAGTAGAATAAGATATGAATGTTATTATCACAACATTCAAGCGGGCCGCTATGGAACAGAATTTCCAAAACGTGATGTAAATGTAATTTTTCAAATTAATATACATATTATAATGTCCTACCCTACTAACTTTTGACTCGCTATTTCTTTTACAAAATTCAGGTATGGCCAGTAGGGGAAGATAAACTATCTTTTGACGCAAGAGTGACAATTCTGTCAAAATGACGGATGGGTTCCATCTTGATAAAAAAAATCATTTTAAAGGTCCTTTCGAGTACTTTACGGTGCCAGAATATTGAGTCCTTATTCGTAGCCAAAAAAAAATGGCGGCTTTTTAAAAAATAATATTTACTATTTTTATCTTCTGCTATTTGAGTTTAGATTTTATAACTTTGCATAAAGCAGTGAGTATCAGGTAGCTGTTTTGGCTGCATTATACCACGTCGTAAAATCTAAGCTAAAATAGCAGAAGAAAAATAATAAATATTATTTTTTAAAGAGCCGCCATTTCGTTTTGGGCACGAATAGGGAGACAATATTTTGGGATCATAGAGTACTCGGCAGGACCTTTAAAATTATGTATCGCAAGACCCCTCTTCCTATTTAATTTTCTTTTACCAAGATGGTGGCGTTTTAACAGTTAAACCTGTCATTCTTATGTCGGAAGGTAGTTTAACCTTCCCCTGTCCACTCCCTAATTTTGTAAAAAAGAAATCAGCAGGCCAAAAGTTAGCAAACCGCAATGTATACAAAATTATACTTAACGTTACACACAGGTATAAATACGTTCATTGTGGAACTTTAATGAATCAGTTCTTCCTCTATGATGATAAACTAAAATAATCATTATTATGCCATTTTTAAGAAATTGATATAACCATTATTGTTTCAAAATGACTTTTAATGTATACTCGTCATAAATCATTGGTTATGTTGTTATATATTAAATTTTCTACTTTTCTTTTTGGTTGATGACATGCAACTAACTACCAACTGTGCACAGAGGAATGTTGAAACGACATTATACTATATTTCTTAATATTCTGGTCGAGATAATGATCACTATGTACACAGATGATGGAAATTATTCGTAATTAAAGTTTCTGAAGTAGTTAACATTAAAATTCGAATGAATTTAGGTTGCAAAAAAACTTTTACAGAATTATTTGACAGTTTTATTATTATTTTTTTTGGCTTGTTGCCATATTTTGTTCTTACAACAGAAATTTTAGAATGAAAAACATGTTGTTTTCCACTATTCTCAAATATATGTATATGCCGCAAGCCAGACTTTGTCTTAGTATTAAATATGTAATTTTCCCAAGGATAAGCAAGAAGTTTATTCCTTCTTTGTTTTCCGTTTTCAGCAGAGTTCATTATGTTCAACTATAATAAAATGCGCCACTTTGATCTAAAAAGTTATAAGGAAAGTTATACAACTGAAATTCCAGATTGTCTGGTTCTTTAATAACTGCTGATAAACCATCGCTATGGCTGTCATCTTGGATCTTTTGATAATATTAAGCTTCTCCAAGTTTCTCCCCTACAACAAATGAATGAAACAAATAATAAACCATGTTTTTATTGATATACAATTAGAGCTGTAAAACACATTTTTGAATTTAAACTCTAAAACTATATAATAGTTCGCCTTTACCGAGTGTTGTATCCTTAAGTTGAACATAGGAAATCCCATATAATTTTCGGGGTAGTTGAATATTAGCTCCCCTATTCAATTTATAGAAAAACTACATTATGTCTTCTATGGGAAACCCACGTGCCGAGTGCCTATTCAATTAAATGTGATGGCAAAGCCACGAAACTCTCATAGTTCAGGTAATACAGCGAGCATATTAAATTTTGACATTGTCGAGACGAGAATTAGTGTCAGTGACAATATTTTCATTATTAACTTTGTTTAACTTTACGACAATTTTTGACAATAGCGACATAGAAACGATTTGCTGGTGTTTTTTTTTAAGATCAAACACAAGCACTATAGGAAAATCCTTTAGGGCACTCTGGGAGTGGTGCGTGTCGTTTGAGCTTATACTCGTTGGGAAACACGACCTCGGGAAGGTCGTTCCATGAGGATGACGTCCTCCAGATGAAAGAATTCTTAAATAATGAAGTGCGAGGAGTACTAGGCTTGACCACATATTGATGGGCGGCAGTAGTTCGTCTTGTATTTCTGCTATTCACCGCTCTAGGCAGAATTAAGAGGGCAAGGTCAGCCGAGCATTTTCCATGAAAATATCTGGAAAAGCGAGTCAAATCCTCTACCTGTCTTCGATGTTCTAAGCTGTCGAGGCCCTTCGTCAGCTCGTGGTGTCCGATCAGACGAATGGCCCTCCTTTCGATGGAATCCAGTAGACGAAGAGTATATTTGGGTGCAGAGCTCTAGTGATGGTCGAATGCGGGTTTGTATATTGTCAAAAGTTGTTAAAGTGTATTACAACTTTTTGATCCGGAAGAGGACACCAAGTTTCTGTGAAACTACCTTAGCGACTGCCACAACGTGGTTATGCCAAGACATATTTCCTCCCAGATTGACGCCCAGCAAATTAATAGACGACGCCAGTGGAAATGCTTATCCTGCCATGACTATATCCGGTTCTGTAATGTTAACCTTTTTAGAGAAAACTGCTGCCTGGATTTTCTTAGCGTTAAATTCGACCTGGTTATTGTCACCCCGAGCCAAAATTTCTTTCAGGTCTTTGTTGAGCCGTGATACTTCATGCTGTCTGCGAAGATGTGCTTCGACAGTCGCACTGCTGTGTATGTTGTGCTGTATTACCTAAACTATGAGAGTTTTGTGGTTTTGCCGATTTAATCGAATAGCTTAGGGGTAGCTCACCAAAATGTAATCAAACTGATCACACGGGTTTACCGTGTCGTCCTCTCCAAGAAGTTATAATGAAGTATTTCTATAAAATGTACAGGGGAGCCACCTCAAAAATTACATGGGATTTCCTATGTTGAACTCAACGAACAAACCCGGTATAAATTTTATAAAGCGTCTGAGAATGGCGGACCACGTTCTGTTTTTCTTCATTAATTTATCCTTGTCTCGCTCCCCAGTCAGAGCCTTGCCTCCTCTGTACCTGAAATTTGCATCTTTTGGTAAATAAAATATTGCTAACATTATAGATTTCGCTAGCCGACTCGAAATTGGAAAAATTTATGTTTTGGTCAGAAAAAATCGATATATCTTAAAAAGATTAAATACTTTTGTTTCCCTGTCGAGACTTCTTCAGGGAAAAATGCCGGTTTTTAAATTATAACGAGAAAATAGTCAAAATTTATGTTTAGTTATGTGAATTAATCCTTCCGCATCGGATTTTCTAGTAGATTTAATTATTGACCGAATTTAGCAACATTTGGGCGTGATCTCAAAAAAAATTTCGACTTTTCTAAAGACTTTAAATAATATTGTAAAGAGATTTTAATCGTATAATTGTCCTTAAAATGTAAATTTTAATCAGCCAGTTTATTTTCCATTCTTCTTATAATAGTTAATATAAGCAAGCAGACGTTTAAGAATTTATCTGAATTAAAAATTTAATTTTGAAGCCCAACCGCACGAAAAAAAATCATGCACCAATAGAAATAACTAGCATTCGTAGTTGGTCCCGTCGTTTTTTGTTCATTATTCTTAAATGTCCCGTTAAGCGAGAAAAAGTTCAACTACATTGCTGACGGCTTTGGTCAACAATAAAAAGACATGTCTCTCCAAAAGAAATGCGCCGCATCAGCGTCTCGACGCTACATAATAGCTTGGTCGTAATTACATTTCTGATAATAGCATTTTCTTGCTTTCCTTTTGCTAATAATGTTAACTATTCGGCAATTTTGACGCCTCTTGTATGGAAATAAATGATATTTATAATTGTGTAATAGTAGTTTATTTTATTAGTGGTGTTATAAGTTAGGATCATTCACGGCATATTAGAAGACCTCGGGAACTTAAAAATATAATTGCTTGAAATATTGGTAACTCGCTATAAGAGATGCCAATCTTTTCAAGGAAGTTATTTGGACTTAATTATGCCTTTCAGTCTAGACAATTCACATATGTCATTTCTAGTAATATTCTGTTTACACAACCTTAAAAAATTTTTTTGCATGGCGCCATAAAGAAGTGAAGAAGAACCATCACATTTAAAACTTTGGTCAGGGCTGGACTTCACATTCTTTATTGAAATGTATTACTTTTAATTCCTGAAATTGACATGCTGATAACGTATGTGTAGACATATGAAAAACAATTATTTTGGTATAACTATAAACAAATTTAAGTGCATGATAATTCCTAGTTCGATTTTTTTTAGTTTCTATTACCCATAGTTTTTAAGAGTGCTGGAGATTATTTACATTGTTTTTGTTTACAAATGGTACCTATATTCTCTTTGTGAGTGTTAAGATATAGTTGACCACTTAAACCTTGCCCTAAAATATTATCTATGGCAGAGTAATAAAGAGGCACAAAATCAAAATTACAATCAAAATTTTCATAACCAATGAAAAATATGGTATAATTAAATAGGAATAGTGTACAAACTATACGATTTTCCACGAAAAAACTTGTTAAGATTCGTAAGTTATAACGCTAAACATATCTCATTCCTATAAAATTTTTGGGGTTTGTGTAATTGAAACTGTTAAGCAATTAAAATATATTTACGTACAGGGTGTCCATTTTTGGGGGTAGTTTTACGTGGTATCTCCGTTATTAATAAAGATAGAAGGATGCGGTTTTCGCAGCACTATGCTATTTTTGTGTCAAACAGCAGATGCCGTAATCAGAATTTTTCTAGGTCGCCTTGTTTTTGATATACGGGATGTTTTTGAGAATTGTGCATTTTGGAACACCCCCCATATCTCGGTTACCCCGTAACGTTTCAAAAAGAAATAAAATGTTCTTTTTGTAGTTTCTTACGTAGAATCCAGTGACGTACTCAGATTTTTCTACAATCGATAGTTTTCAAGGAAAATAAACAAATTTGCTTTTTTAAATGGGTCACCCTATATATTTTTTAATAATATAATTTAGTTTGTAACAAGCTTCTCAAAAATATATAACACTTTATTTTTAGTCTTAGTATTAGACCTGAAATATACGTTCTTAAAAAATATACCTTTTTTTTAGTAGGCCATGACGAATATTAAAAAAATACTGGTGTGATTAAATATTGGACACAAAAATTGAAAATTAATTGAACTCCCTCAGAAATGTTGCTCAAATTGTTCTCCATTATGCCTTAGACATGTTTCACACATGGTTCTTATTCGCCTTAATGAATTTAAAATAATAAACGGCCGCGTTTGTAACTCCCTAAAAGCTCTGTTAATGGCAATTCTTAAATCTGCCATTGTTTGGTACAGAATGGAATAAATTTTATTTTCAAGATCTCCCCATAAGAAGAAATCCAAAACCGACAAGTCGGGTGACCTTGGTGGCCATCTTACAGGTCCATTAGTTCCAATCCAGCGACCTGGGAAGTTATTATCTAGGTAGGCCCTTACAATTTGGCATTGTGAGCAGGCGCTCCAACCTGTTGAAGATGCAAGTTATTGAGACGGGCTAAAATATGGAACAAATTCATTTAAAAATCAGGTATTAATTTTTTGTAAAAACGCTCGGACACGTCGATTATAATTTTTTCTTCCGGATTTTTTGCCTCAAAAAGAAATTATACTGGGTCTGTCAAAAAATAGATGTAGGTATAATTTTGAAAAATTATTTTATTAAGTGTTGAAAATGCAAACCATTAACTTCTTGACAATATGCAAATTTACTTAAAAACCCTTCTAAAACATTATTTACAGTATTTTCATTAATTTGCCTAATTTCATATCTAATTTTAAATTTTAAGTCTTCCAAATTTTGTGGTTTATTCTTATACACTTTTGATTTCAAATAACCCCAAAGAAAGAAATTCATTGGTGTAAGATCGGGAGATCTTGCAGGCCATTCTATGGGTCCTCTTCTACCTATCCATCGTTCGGGAAAAATAGTATTCAAATACTCTCGTACTAGTCGAGGAGCAAAATGAGGCGGAACACCATCCTGCTGAAACCAAATAGACGCTTCTGGTAGATTAGGCTGATTCGGATTTGGAAAATCCGCTGCTAGTGTGGGAATTAATTTATTTTGAAGAAATTGTAAATACCGGTCTCCTGTAAGATTTCCATCGAAGAAAAAAGGTCCAATAATTCTATCATTTAATATCCCTGCCCAAACATTTACTTTTTGTGAGTATTGCGTATGCTGTTCTCTCATCCAACGGGGATTATTTGTACTCCAATACCGAAAATTTTGTCTGTTTACCGAACCATTCAAACAAACCGTGGCTTCACCGCTAAAAAGTAAGCTGCGATGGAAAAATAGATTTAAGTTGCAAATTTCCATCATAGTTTCACAAAACTGTAGTCGGCGGTCGGGATCATCTTCGTTTAGCTCGTGCAGTAACCTAATTTTATACGGATGGTACTTTTCTTGTTTCAATACCCGCAAAACAGATCGTCGGCTAACATCATTATTAAGGGCTACTTCAGTGGATGCACTATGGGGATTATCTTCAACTTCTAACAAAATGTTTAATTTTGTGTTTTCACTAATTTTTGGACGACCTGGCCGTAGACGATCCTTTATCTTCCCTGTTTCCCTGAATTTTTTCTCAATTTTACTCGCTGTAGATCTTGTAATCCGTCGTTCTGGATACTTAGCGCTAAACAAGCTACAAACTTCTTCTTGACTTCTTGTTTTGTCTCCACATCCAATTAAAATTAAAATTTCGATTCTTTGAGTTTCATTTAAATGCACCATGATCACCGTTTTTCAAAATTATACTTAAAATTCTTTTTGATTGACACATGATTTGCTATCGTAGTAACAATTAATTTAAATTTACCTGTTTACCTTTAAGTAGGTACATGTACCTTTTTTTAAAGAAATTTCTTTTTTAAGATGTAATTTTTCTCTAAAACCGTTAGAGATAAGGATAGAGTATGCTACATGAATTATGCTCAGAATTTGACGTAGAATTTATGTGATAAGTAAAAATAGGGTGGTTCTATTTAAAATACAAAAAAATTTTACAACATCTACTTTTTGACACACCCAGTATAATTTCTTTTTGAGGCAAAAAATCCGGAAGAAAAAATTTTAATCGACGTGTCCGAGCGTTTTTACAAAATAATAAAACCTGATTTTTAAATGAAATTGTTCCATATTTTAGCCCATCACTGTATATTATAAACTATTTTGCTATTCAGTATAAAGCATGAAACGCTAATCTGCCTTGCCGTTCGATTGGAAATATTACATGCTGATTTTCCTGAGACCAAAACCTCGTATTCTGTCGATTAAACATGCCAGCACTGGTAAAATGAGCCTCATCAGACCATATAACGGTTTTTTCATAATTGTTTTCCCTGTTCAGATTTTGTAAATACCAATTGCAAAACTCTATACGGCGCTGTGCATCACCAGGATGTAAGTTTTGTACACGGTGGAACTTATATGGCTTAAAATTGTGTTTGCACTCTTGATTTAATTATTCTGACCGAACCTTCAACTTTTCTGCAAGACCTACTTGAATTTGTTTCAATTGAAGCTAACACATTTATTTCATCAGTCTCTCGATTATTCTTGTGGTAGATTTTAGGGCGAGGTTTAGAAAATGAACCATGTTCAATTAAATTTGATTTTATTCTTGAAAAAATTCATTTATCCGGTTGTCGTCTTTCGGGATATCTACGAGTAATTTAAGAAAATTTATAAATTTCATAGAATTACTACATAAGGGCTTATACAATATTTACCTATTCAAATACACTTCTAATGCTCCATCTGCATTTTCGTTATACTGGATATAACAAACGAGCATGTCGTACTTCTCAAAGTTTACATGCTGTGCCATAATTAGGACAAACTGATTTTTCACTATTAATTAGAAATGTTAAAACAACTTAGAGAACCTGAATTCTCTGACAGAATTAGAAGATCTTATTATTATGACACATAGGACTTTTTCTTTTGTTTGTTTTAAATACCCGTCATGCCTAATGAAAAAAATTGGTATATTTTTGAAAAACGTATATTTCGGGCCTAATACTAAGACTAAAAATAAAGTGTTATATATTTTTGAGAAGCTTGTTACAAACTAAATTATATTATTAAAAAATATATATGATGACCAATTTAAAGAAGCAAATTTGTTTATTTTCCTTGAAAACTATTGAATGTAGAAAAAATCTAAGTACGTCACTGGATTCTACGTAAAAAACTACAAAAAGAACATTTTATTTCTTTTTGATACGTTACGGGGTAACCGAGATAAGGGGGGTGTCCCAATCAAAAACAAAGGCGCCTAGAAAAATTCTGATTTCGGCATCTTCTGTTTGACAAAAAAGTAGCAAAGTGCTGCGAAAACCGCATCCTTCTATCTTTACTAATAACGGAGATACCCCGTAAAACTACTCAAAAATGGACACCCTGTACATGTAAATATATGGCCATTAATATATCTATCTTTTATCAATTCAGCGATTAACTGCGTTGGAGCGTTTAGCTACTTTTAAGTTAGATGTTGGCAACATACTTGACATTATGTGAATTGTCTTCATTAAAAAGTTAGCTGATAATAACTACAGGTTGGATTACCCTGTATTTTCTTGGGCATTTAAAAAAATATGTAAAATTTTTTTTAAATAGATTAAAAAACATACCAAAGGTGACGGATACGGCCACTGTGCGGCAGCGTAAAGAAAATAGCACTGTGAAATAGGCCATTGTGCAACGAACGCGGCGCATCGTCATTGTCCCCTTTATGGGGGTGAGTCTTTTTATTTAAACCCGAAGGCGTCAGAAATTCAGCTTTCGTGCACTTAAAAAGATAGTTGGAAATACTAACTAGATCGTTACTTTGAAGCTTTTGTTGGGAATTAAAAAAGAAAAAGTAACCTTGATTAGATTCTTGGATCCCAGCGAAGAATGGGTCCACGATTGGTCACGTGACTGGCAACCAAATGTTCTTGGTTTATAAGATATTTTGTAATTTTAAAGTCTCGCTAGTTTCCACATTGCTGTTTGCAAGCTTATATAACATTACTCCGTCTATAGTCTTACTAGTTTTATAAACTATTTATAGATGTCTCTCATTGTTAATAGGGACAAATTTTGATAAATTGTTATATATAAGATTTATTTGGGTTCAATTATTTCAACCGTTCTAGAACAGTTATCGAACGATTTGCTGACTACGCATCCTACTATATGTGCTTGGTTTTGATATAACAAACTGTTCTAGGACTGCCAACAGAGCTGTAAAACCCGAACGCATTTGAAAGATGTAAAATTGACAAATAACATTGTCAGATTTCGGATCTCGTCGTTTCCTTTGATTTTAAGGTTATATTTTCAACAACCCATCTTCATTCTCAGATACTGAAAGGATGAACGATGATGATTCTATGATATTTATCAAATCCATACTAATTATTTGAAAATACAACAACTATGAATAAATATAACCCTAAAACACACTCCTCCAAGACTGGACGACACGTCACAATTTCAAAATCGATGAAAGATGACAAGTGTATGCGAATGTATAACAAGTAATCCGAAAACGGTACTTGCTCCAAAGCAGGGATCGATTCTGAGTGAAAACCGCAATATCCTATGTATCGTATCGAAAATAGGGTTTCTGTGTACTCACATTTTATAATTACATTACATGTGTTATATTGACAGGAAGTGTCCTATGTCTGACTGTATTAATTATTTTATTTTTTTTTAGGATGACACCAAAGCGGTAAAATCTGGAGAAAAAAAGCGATGGATACATGACCCTTCAAGTAAGTACAATTATTTTTCTACAGAGGTAAAGAAACTGCTTCACTAGTTTAATAAAATAATATTTAAGTTTTAATTTCCATACATGTCCTTAAGCGATTGCGCCCCAGAAAATAAAATTTATATTATAAAATTGTCTAACGAATTTCTTTAATAGATTGTATACAAATGAATAAAAAATATATCCTCGTTTTCTATTGGCTGTTCTAATATAGGTACGTACACACAAACTTGAAACGGTCTTTTTTCAATTAAAAACTCAATAAAATCGATTTTGTCGGAATAATAAATTTTTACTAACTTTGTTCTACGGACGACTGTCGGTGACATGTTTATTAGTCTTTTGATATAATGGCTTCATAAACGCCCTACTTTCATGAAAGGTTTCCCTTAAAAGGGTTTTATCGCCCTTTCGGTCTAGGTCATTGATTTTCAATTAAAGACTTGCTAAGTATAAATAGTAATTGACGTGTCTTTTAAAAGGTTAGTTTTAAAAGACGCTGGAAAATTAAATGGTATTATCAATGAATTCGATAAAGTTTCATTCCCTTAATCGACTAAATAAAATGCACAAAAATTAATTTTTGCGTGCATAGACCAAAAAAGTTTGCATCCTTCTGAAATCACTGGCGCCAGTGATGTAAAAAAGAGCATTTACACATGCATGGATTTAGTGGCGCCAGTGGTCGCACCATTTCTATTTGCACACCAGTAAAAGTTTACACTTGAGGCATCTGCTGTTTGACAAAAAAGTAGCAGTGCTGCGAAAACCGCATCCTTCTATCTTTACTAATAACGGATATACCCCGTAAAACTACCCAAAAATGGATACCCTGTACAGTTTATGGGGTGCGCAGTAAATAGTTCAAGTTTATGACTGAATAAATAGGTTTGTGCTCACGGTTTTCCCGTCATATTTTTGCTCGTCGGTTGTCCTGTGCACAATGTTGTCGCCGCCATATAGGCAACCCCGCCGTATTGGTGCTGGTTTGGTTGCCAACCAACCACGTGAATCAACGACGACCGTCCAGAACCGAAATCAGTCGTAGCGATGTAACGATATTAAAAATCTATCGATACGTGGACAGTAGATATCAAAATTAATTCTAAAAGTGGCTTTACAGTGATGGCCATAAAGTCTTCTTTTATGCGAGATAATAGTTTGTTTAATTCCCAGTAAAGAAGTTCTTGATATGGCAAAATATTGCCGCGTAATCATTTTCATTAAAGGCGAAGTACGATCCTGTTCGCCGGCTAGTTTATCTACAAACAAATATGCAAGAGAGTGGTCACAACAATCAGAGCATAGGCATATAAAAATACAGTAATTAAATGTAATACACTATAATTTATTTTGAAACCCTGAAGGACTTTTTACAATTTACACCTAAAAAGTTTCGAAGGGTCTTTTTTATATCGCCAGATTAATTTATAGCTGGTGATTAAGTCCCTTGGCTCTACTTTGCAAACTTTACCCAGATGAGAATTATCCTCAATCTTTGAAGACATCCATTTGGTTTACAAGGCCACAGCTAAGAGTAATTTTAATTAGAACGCTTACTTAGGTGCGCATAAACTTACAACAGAAAAGTATTTCGATGTCGTTTCCAATATCCTAATAAGCTTCTTATGGAACCTTTTTTTCTGTTTTAAAGGTTGGTAATGTATATTTAGTCGCAGAAACAATTACTAAACTAACCTCACACTCACAACTTTACTTTCTTTTTAAAGCTGAACATGGCACTATAATATTTTACAAATACAGGGTGTTATGGAAATGACGTATTATATTTAAATGGGTGACTCCTGGGGTGTCCTAAAGCTCTACATATTTTTTTTAAATCGACGGTTTTAAAAGTGGGATAACAAACACTCTTACTCACAGGTCAGTCCTCGCTACTGTACAACATTTCACCAAAACCCAGTGGCAATGTTGCCAAACTTAATGAAAAACTGAAGTTGCATATACATTATAAAAATAAATTACTTACTTGTATTTATCTTATATCTAAAGAGCGGGACATCCAGGCACATACATAATCAGTTGCTTTTTCTTTTTCATGGGAACACTCCTGTAAACAGCATTAGATTTTGACAGCAAGACAGAACACAATAATAGTGAAACAGAACCGATAGTTAGTTTTTTGAAAATACACAATAATAATACATAATCTGATTATTAGATATTATTATAAGCCACGCGACGCGACGAAATTTGACTTTAGTTAAACATTTTTACAACACTAGAACCACTTGCAGAAGCCAGCGGATTGTTGCGCGTGTATTGGTTTTAACGAAATCAACCGTATCGCAACGCAGTCGATCTTACACTGACAAGACCACAAGCGTGCCGCGACATATAGGAACACGAACTACGTCAGCTCAATGTCGTAACCGAGTGTGTGTCATTTTAAGTTTTGTACCGAATTCGGTACAAAAGTATTGGCTGCATTCAGCAGCAATATTTCCATCAAATTTTACATTTTATCCTGTGCGAAATGGATAATTTTATTTTTAATGGTCCTTTTCACTAACGGAGATCGTGTTTATAATTTTAATTCATTTATTTCGTAATTTTTTATAAATTTAACTCCTCAACCGGATAAACAAAACTGACAAAATCGCTGTCAAATCACAAATCGCTTTTTAAATTCGATGGAATAAATGGCGTCCGATTTCCCATCGATTTGTGAAAATGATTACTAATCGCTTACAAATTGATGGGTTCTGCTTAATGCCCCAATGGCACGTTGATACCTCTTTCGAGTTTTTGGTATACTTTCCATCCAAGGATTTGTTTTGTTATTGCTGTTGAAAGTAACGACTTTTTTTCAAGTTCACTTTCTTGGTGATGATAACGACCTTTTTTTTTCTTAGAACTCTAAGTTTTTTTAAGTGTCCAGTGAAGTAGCGTCCTTTTTTTAGGCGCCGTATATTTCTATAAAATTTGGTACAATTTTGCCGATTCAACCAGTACAATTTTTCCAATCCAGCCTGTACAATAATTTAAAGCTTGAAACGTTCGTCGTTGTGTCATTTTTAAATTGAAGGAATCGAATTTATTTTTAATTACTTAAACAAATAAACCTAACCGAGAAAAAAAGGACCAAAATTAATTAAAACAACGTTCCCGTGAATATTTCCATGTGATTAGCTGCTATTTGCGAGATTATGTGAGAGGTTTTTTCCTAAAACTTAGTTTTTTTAAAGAAATTATGAAACTAATAATTGTTTTTAAATAAGTCAAGGTAAGAGAGCATGTGTGTTAAATAAAATTGCATTTTTTTAAAGCGTTTGAAAGATAACCATTCAAAAGGTCATGACGTTTGATCTATTTAGTTTCCTGTGCTTGTGACGAATTTGAATTTTGTGTGTGATATTACTATTATTTGTTTTGCAAAACGTTTTTCGCCGTCGGTTTTCTGGAATCATATTTGTCCATAAATGATGAAAAATTGTTAAAATTATAATTTTTTTTCTAAAGAGTTTGCCGTGTAGATATGACAACACCGGTCGAAATACGCTGAGGTCTTTTCACACTGCATACCTTTTATTTTATTAATTGCGACCGTCGTCAGTGACGGCCATGTAAATTTTCAGATTTCATATAAAGTGTATAATTTCCCTTAATAATTCAACGCGCCATTTATGGTTATTTTTCTTCAATTTATTTTCACCTCAGAATTTGTCGTTTTAAATATAATACGTCATTTCCATAACACCCTGTATATAAATTTAAACCTTTGATTTTCCAATATTCTATAATTAATTCTAAACAGCTTTTTTAAAAACAAAAAACTACAGTTTTTTTAAAGCGAAATTTAGTTCCTCTTCTTATTCTAAGAGCGATTAATAATCCAGATCAGTCGCCCACTGATGCTCTCTCTTCTTCTAACATCAGTGACTAGCACCACTCTCGGAGACCCGCGCCGGCCTGCGAAATAGCTAGAACTTTAATATAAATAATGTAAATGTTACGGAATCCTCATAAATAAATGAAAAGTACAGTTAGAATAAGACTGAATATTATTTGAAGTTAGGAATATGGGTTAAAATCGGGCATCGCCAGTATTTCTTTACCTATCAATCCGCCATTGACGTATTCACTTTTTTTGAAATTTAAAATGCTAATTATAAATAACTGAAATCCTTTGATAATATATTACTGGACTATAAATAGTAAAATACTGCCGTCAAATTTATGATTAATAGTCTAAAAATCGATATAAAACGTTCCGTTTCGTGCCATAAAATATTAAATAGTTCGAAGAACACTTTAAGAGCATTAGCCCTCGCACGATTACTTGATAACATGATTTAAATGTCTAGGTCGATACTATACACAAGTTTGTATTTATTTTTTTAAATGAAACATCTTCTGAATTATTGTACTTTTATTTATCAAATATCGCATATCCCGTTCAAATCCGTGGTAACTGAACAAAGTTCAATATTACAGGAAAGGCGAAAGAATATTTTTAGCCTTGTGTTCGTTTGTACAACAAACTTTTTATTCTAGAGGATTTCTCATTAACTGTATCATTGAAACTTCACAACTAGCATGAAAGACTGATTCACATAGTATGACTTGATAACGTGGTAATTGGTACCAAATTAATTACTATAAAGTTTAAACTCCTACTAAGTTAAAATCATTAGTAGAATTTACGTAACACTTACTTTGTATAGTGACTTTATGGTGTCACTACTTTATGATCAGTATAAAGTTTACTGGAATTACAGCGCGTACTTAATATAACACCAAATCTTTAAAGTAAAAAGGAAACTTCGCTGTTGCGACAGAAATATAACTTTTAAGTAAGCGCGACTACAGAGTAATGTTAAATGTACCCATTACTACAGAGTGACTATAAAAATTACCATACAGTAACCGATTCGCAAGCGTTCTATGTTATCTTATGGACGGACGGACAGAGGACTGAACGTTTGTTCTCGACGCTGTTCGCGATGTCAAAATCGAACTCGTTTCCCGATATTTCATGTTTTATAGGGATTAAATGCGAAACGATTTTAGAAAAAATCTTATCCGAATACTCTGACAGAAACAGATTAATTTTTTTATTGTGACACAACTGACTGTGTTTTTTCAAACGATCTTACCCAAAAACTGAAAGCTTTATCAAGATGAACTAAGGGTACCCTTTTTACGTAAAATACTTTGAAATGTTATAATATTTAAGAAAATGAAAAGAAAACGACTAACTGAACTGGGGATTCGGTTAACACTTAAACAGCCCAGGATGTGACGCCTATGATTAAAAATTTGAAATTCAAACTGATCTGGCGTCAAAAATACCATGCATAATTTGAAAATTTTATTATGAACAATTACAAAAATATTTAGAAAAAATAGGTCTTCAGGGTTCCCCATTCGAGGGGCCGTAACTCCCTTAGCAAGCATTGCCACACTTATGCCCATATGAATTAATGTATTATTTTGAGCCGAAGAATATGGTGGGTATAGCCCCTTAATTTCAGAACACCCTGTATATTATTATTATCACATTATCTCTCCCCCCCCCCCCCCCCTAACCTACTTATATGATGTATTCTCTTTATAATGGTAACAATCGTGATGAGTATACCAAACTTATTATTGAAAATCCAAACTGACTAACTAGCTAATTAACAACAAAACACCTTAAAGTTTCCGTAACGATGAATATTTAACGAGCTCTTTCGGTGATGGATAATAATATGACCTATAACTATGGATACGTACAACTTATGGGGTGCTCGGTGAAAAGTTCAATTTTATGATTGAACAAATGGGTTGTTGCGCACGGTTTTCCGGTCATATATATTCGTGCCAGTTTGGTTGCCAACCACCGACGTGAACTAACGACGACCGTCCAGAACCGAAATCAGTCGTAGGGATGTAACGATATTGAAAATCTAGCGATACGTGGACAATGGATATCAAAATTAATTCTAAATGTGGCATTTCAGTTTTCTGCGAGAAAACAGATTGTTTATTATCCAGTAAAGAAGGTCGTGATATGCATATTGCCGTGTCATTATTTTCATTAAGGGCGAAGCACGGTCCTGTGCGCCGGTCAAGGTCAATAGTTTATCAGACGGCATTGCGCATGACATCTGACGATGAATTTTGTTTACATGCGCGAGGCAATAAATTTGCCACTTTTGCTATTAGAGTTTGGCTATCCATAGATATAGGTCGGTGGTTTATTCAGTAAATGATAAATATATTTAATAGATCCTTAATACTAGATAGATTAATAATATAGACACAGCAACCAAAAATCGGTTCCCTATAAAAATTACTATTTTAGAGTTATTTACTTATAATAGATACAGTGACTGGCAAAATGTTGGCCAATATGGAAAGCTTTTTTATTATTGAAATATTAAAAAACGTTTTACGTCGATTGTCTCTGCATAACTAGTAAACTAGAAACGTATTTTGATATTTGTTACGTGACTACTCGTCAGGACCGTAGCCAGAATGTTTCTGCTACGACCTTCATAGCCAGCGCATTATAAGATTAGAGAAAATACATACCCATATCGCTACTGCAGAATAGTAAGGACATTTTTATTGTACCGGGAGAAAAAACATAAAATAAAAAACAAATATTTCAAATAACTGTAACCTTCGGTTCGATGAATTATTAATTTTCGTAAAAATAATTCCAAATCCAATGTCTCAGATCATAAATAAGAATTTTTTTTTTTGATCAAACACAAGCACTATAGGAAAAATCCTTTAGGGCACTCTGGGAGTGGTGCGTGTGCGCAAAAAGCGATTCACGTTGGCTTTGAATCGTTGGAGGTTATATTCGTTGGGAAAACGATCTCGGGAAGATCGTTCCATAAGGATAAAGTCCTCCAGATGAAAGAATTCTTAAATAATGAAGTTCGAGGAGTGCTAAGCTTAACAACATATGGTGGTTCGTCGGTTATTCGCCGCTCTGGGCGGAATTATGAGAGCAAGGTCAGTTGAGCATTTTAAATATAGAAATATCTGTAAAATATAGTCAAATCCCCAACCTGTCTTCGATGTTCTAAGCTATCGAGGCTCTGTGTCAGCTGATGGTCTCCTTTCAATGGAATCCAGTAGCCGAAGAGTATGTTTGGGAGCAGTGCACCAGACATAAGAGCAGTACTCTAGTGATGGTCGAATCTGAGCTTTGTATAATGTCAAAAGTTGTTGAGGTGTGTACAACTTTTTGGTCCGGAAGAGTACACCAAGTTTCTGTAAAGCTATCTTGGCGATTACCACAACGTGGTTATGCCGAGGCATATTTCCTCCCAGATTGATGTCCAGTAAATTAATAGATGAAGCCAGTGGGATTGCGTGTCCTGCCATGACTATACTGTAAAATCAGCAAGACTCTATATTTGTCAAATATGAGACTTAGCCGGTTTTTGAATTTCCACTCTCGAAAATCCTATTTACCTGTACTACTTCTCTCCACTAAAGTAAAATAACCAATTTCTATTTTTATGTTTTAACCCCTAATGGATAGCTTGTCTACCTGTCATACGAAATCGAGGCAATCTCTGGAAAATTGAAGGAGGTCCGCAATAATGGCGTTCTCCTTTCAAACGGGTCGGTTGTCTGTCTCCTGATTTTTATTCTATTTTGTAACCCGAGCAGAAACTAGCGATCATGTTTCAGGATATCTTAAATCGTGTGTTTGCTTCTTTCGTAAATATTAGTTGCGGAGGAACTAAACTAAATTGAAATCTTGATTGACCTCTACAGGGTGTAACAAATTCGGCCTTCGCCATTGGGATTTCGGAAACGGTAAGAGATGCGAAATCGGTTAAAGTTGCGTAATTATGGGCGGTATAATAATATGCCACAAAAAATTAAAAATAAATACAGGGGCTTCCATAATATTTGAAAAAATCTAAAATTCTCTGTTTCGGTTTTTATTTTTTGTTTGAAAATATGTCCAAAAATAAATTTCACTTTATTGCTACTTTTTATTCTCCACAAGATGGCATCATCAGATCATTAATGCGACGTTTGGTCATTGGGTCAACATTAGCAACTTAATTTTTTTAAATACTTCTCAGGTTTTTTTGTTTAAATTGTGAAACAGTAACGAAATCTACGTTCAGAGGTATACAACACTTACTGATTTTCCGACGTCTTGTTCCTTAAATCTACCATCTTCATTAAAATACGTCTTATGGGTAAAATTTTTTTTACAGGCAACTTTCAGTCCTTAGCATATAACTTACTAAAATAAACTATTTGCCTGTAGAAACGATTATAATTTGCGAAATATATGTTACTTCCTGCATTAGAAAGCAATTTTAAAAGTTTTTTTAGATTATAGCTGCAGTATTCAAATTTGAATTTAAATATGTCGTCGGTCACGTATCCCCAGTCAATAATTTCTACCCTATTATATTATACGTAATTTTACTAAAGTTACCTATATATAAATAATTTACACTCCTAGTACAATTTGTATTGAAAAAATAATGTTTAAAGATCAACAGTTTAGTTTCTCTAACGCAATTATTAACCAGAAGTTCCGTCCCAGCAGCTGCATGTATCGCCGGTTACGGCAGAAATTGCTTATAAATAACGCCACTAGAAGTCGGCCTAATAGTTTTACAGATTTGACGGTATGTGTTTGAATTTGTGTAAAGCGTGCTCCTGTTTAGGTAATTTCCTTATTATGTTTATTTAGGTATAAACTAGAAGATTGCCTACTTTTTACCAGGGATATATTTTTATGTTGTATCGCCGGTCACAGGCTTAAATCAGACCTTGTAGTCTTAATTAAGGGAAAAATACTATACGAACTCATTCCACATATATATAACCATTATATTGCCAATACGAACTTTCCAAAATACAAAAGTGTCCCCGCTATGGGAGATGGCGTGGTACTATTGAGTTTGCGCAGTAGGGTGGAAATTTTATCGATCGCGTCAGAGCCGGCCCGACATTATTTGTTTGTTGTTATTCGTCGCCATCTTGGGTTCTGGATGCTTTTTCAAATTACAGAATAAAACGTTGAGGTGTGTACAACTCTCTGGTTCGGAGGAGTACACCAAGTTTCTGAGAAGCTATCTTGGCCATTGCCACAACGTGGTTATGCCAAGACATATTTCCTCCCAGATTGACGCCCAGCAAATTAATAGATGAAGCCAGTGGGATTGCGTGTTCGTCCATGACTATATCCGGTTCTGTAATGTTAACCTTTTTAGAGAAAACTGTTGCCTTGGTTTTTTTTAGCGTTAAATTCGACTTGGTTACTGTCACCCCAAGCCAAAATTTCTTCCAGGTCTTTGTTGAAGCGTGATACTTCATGCTGTCTGCGAAGATGTGCGTCGGCAGCCGATGTTTGTGTATTTGAGATAAGTGTGCTATCGTCCGCAAAACTAAATATGGGATTTTTCGTTTTCACTAGAAGGTCGTTAATGTAGAGTAGGAAGAGAGTGGGAGATAATAAGGACCATTGAGGAACACCGGCATTGATGGTGAAGGTGTCTGAGAGAAATCCGTCAATCGCCACTTGCAGAGAGCGGTCCTTAAGAAAGCTAGACAACCATGCACAGAATCGACTGGGCATACCATAGGATCGCAGTTTACTTAGAAGTCCCTCATGCCAAACACGATCAAAGGCTTTAGGAATATCCAGTGCAACAGCCCGCGACTCCCCATGATGTTCGATTGCGTTGTTCCAAAGATGGGTGACATAGGCGAGAAGATCTCGAGTTGGTCTGGACTTCCGAAAACCATATTGATGATCGCTGATAGTGCTGAGCCTTTCAGGTAGTTTGGAAGATGTTGGTTAATAGCTTTGTCCATTACTTTTGATATAACTGAAAGCAATGCGACTGGTCGATATTTATTAGGCAGGGTTCTCTTACCTTTCTTTGGTATAGGCTGAACTCGCGCCGTCTTCCAGCACGATGGAAGAGCAGTTGCAGGAAATGATATATTTACTATTATTACGGATTAAATTTAACTAAGTTAAATAAAATATTGAAATTTTTCTTCTTTCAAAAAGTCATACTTATTAGCTCAAACCCAAAATTGCCCATATACGATGGCGTTACAACCAAGGACATTTTCAAGTCAGCTTTAGAAAGAGGATTCATATTTGAAAGAATTCTAGCCATTTGTCTTAAGTCGAGGTTTGTCACTTCAAAAGCAAAAAGTTCTTTTGATCAATACAATAATGGATTTACTGCTGTTATATTTACATAAATTATAAAAAAGAATGATGGAATGTCTATTTTATATTATATACATATCGATTCTGTATTTTATCTATCCTTGCTTTATAGCTCGGATTTTATTAGATAATAAAAATAGGTATTTATTATCGGGACAATAAAAATGATCATTATTTTTATGTCCTTGTAAAAAAAAATATTTGCTTTTCATTCAAATAACATTGTATATGTATACTGGGTAAACACGACAATACAGTACATACTTAACTTTTATTCGATTGGAGTAGCCGTTACTTTTATATACCGGATAATGCAATGTTAAGTTAAACATAGGATATCCAATGTAATTTTTGGGTTGACTGAATATTATCTCCCCTGTACATGTTGTAGAAAAACTGCATTATAACTTCTTGAAGAGGCCGATATGGTAAATCCATGTGCCGAGTTTGAATACATTTTGGTGAGCCAACCCTAAGCTATTCAATTAAACGTGATGGCAAAACCACAAAAACTCTCCTTTTTCAGGTAATATAGCAAACACCAGCAAATTAATTTTTTACATTGACAAATCGAAAATTAGTGTTGGTGACAATATTTTTATTATTGGTTTGTTCAGCTTTACGTCAATTTTCGACAATAGCGTCATAGAAATTATTTTCCGGTGTTTGCTGTATTACCTGAACTATGAGAGTTTCGAGCTTCTACAATCACATTTAATTGAATAGCTTAGGATAGGCTAACGAAAAGGTATTCAAACTCAGCACATGGATTTACCATATCGGCCTCTTCCAGAAGTTATAATGCAGTTGTTCTATAAAATGTACAAGGAAGTTAATATTCAGCCACTTAAAAAATTACATGAGATTTCCTATGTTCAACTCAACGATGCATCAGCCAATATTTTGCACTCTTGCTGCAATAGTGACACAACTCAAGAAGTACTGATTTGGTGTTAACATTATACGCCGCCAGATAACACTTGTGTGTGTCACATTGTTTGTTTCGTTTTTGATGTTATATATAATAAAAATGTCACATCTTAGAATGTTTAATATTGAAAATGAAAATATATATTTTTAAAACATCAAAAAAGTCTTAACTATAAATAATATACCCTCTAGTACAATTTCCAAAAGTAGTACAACTCAAAAGAAGAACGATTTGGGGTTAACATAGCGAGGATAATAGAAATATGAAATTACTTTGTCTATTTATATCTGTACCTAATTGTTTTGAAGCCAAAAATTCATTTCAATTGTTTGGTTGTTAATTTAATGATTTTTTTTCGTTTTTTGAAAAAAATATTTTTTTGAGTTGTGTCACTGTTGTAGCAAGGGTGTGATTTTATATTTTCGCCTACAAGTTGACATGGTAGATCAAATTAGACACAAACGCTTATGAATAAGAGGTAGTCCTTTGGCAGTAATCCGCAGTAAGTAGATACTAATCACTTGACGAAAAATTTTGTATATTAATATTTTATTAAACTCTTTGGCGAAAAATAATAAAATTATTGTCTGCCTTCTACGGCTTCCACCTCAGCTGATGCTACCGTCAGGGAGATTTAGGTGATTTTTAATACTTAATATTTTATTTCTTTGTGATGCTGACTGAGTTCGGATTTATTTCAGTTAAATATCAGAGTAGTACCTTTGTGAGGTAACTTAAAAATGAACAGTTTTGTTGACTGGGAAATAAGAAATATCTGCATAATGTTTTTAATAGTTTTGGTTTTAAATCGCTCTTACCAAATGAATCTACACGAGATGTTCTTGATCAGAATCCAAGTGCCATTGATTATGTAGTGTGCCATAAAATGTATATCTAGGTTCACTATTTTTAGAACTTGGAGATTTGCAGAGATTTAGTTAAGTCTTTTTTAAGTGAAAAAGTGGATGATGTATAATGTAAACTAGCAAAATACTAAATAAAAAATACAAAACAGATTCAACTGAAAGATTCCTGTTTTAATTTCCAATAACTCATTTCATTTTAAAATATTCTTTGCAAAATAAATGTGCTATTTTTCAGTAGGGTCCTGGAATTCGTACCAACTTATACAAATTAAATATCCAAATATAAGCAGGTAGGTCATTATTGTCACGTCAGACTGTCATTATCTGGCGAGAGGGTTCGCTGCAAACACTATATACAGGCGAATTTCACTTTCTTGGATCAATTTCCATGTCACTTGGTTATAGTACGGCAGCCCGTTGCCATGATTTCAGACTGATTACGACCTAAAGTTTTTTGAGTTTTTTGGTGATTTAATAAAGACTTGACATTAACAAGAACGGACATTGGCAACGTTGCGAAATCATTGAGAATCATCTTTACATATGTAAACAAAAGTGGTCGTAATAGTTATCGCGCCCCGTCCGTTCTTTTTAATTTTTGACTCAAAGGGATGTTTTTCAGGAGATGAAAATAGTTACTGACATTTTCCGTGCGGTGAATAGTTTTGGTTTAAGAAAAATCATCACGCCTCGTCCGTTTTACTTGTCGGATGTTAATTTTCGTCATTCTTGACCGGAAAAAAATGAGAACGGACATTTTCATCGACGCGCAACCGCAGTGTTGGACTTAGGTATGTCATTTTTTAACGCTGTTGGAGATATCGCGCCTCGTCCGTTTTCAAGCAGAAATCGTGTATTGTGGCAAGGAAAATGGGGGGAAAAATATGAACTGACATGTTTAAACACGCATTTTTTAGCAAAACCGTTTTCAGTCAACACAGCACGTGTATCAATAATAATGCATATGGGGACATAGCTGATGCCGAGTTGTTATAGACAACCAATGCATGCGCCGTGTACCGCGATCATAAATTATACAGATACGAGGTCGGACTCCGCTGCTCTCTCTGTAGCTGCGCAACACGGAAAATGTCCGTTCGACTCGATTTACTATTCTTTAGGGTGTTATCAACAATTTGATAGATTAGATGAAGGCGTGATAACAGGACATTTTGGTAACGGGCTTAGAAGATATTTCTCAACAAACGATCAAACTTTCACTACTTTAGCAACAATAAACATGGATAATTTGATTTCAAAATGATATTTAATAAATTTAATAACTTTTAATGATGTTTGCAGAACAAATAGTGCATGATTCATGTCCTGCAAGTAATTTTATTTTATTTTCAGAAAATAAAATATCACTTTTAGCACTTGGATCATAAATAACCATTTTGCATTATTTTTTAAAATTACACGAGAAAATCTGGAAGCCATGGGCCCATGCTTGAGGTGAAATTCATCATATGATCATGTCCTTAATGCTATTTTAATCATACTATTTGACAAACTTCGGATTATACCGGGTTGTAAAGAACACACATTTTACCTTTCAAATATAAATTATGGCTCGATATAAGTTTTATGCTCCAACCTTCTTTGTTAAAATTGAAAACTTTTTTCTTTTTCTGTAGCCGAATGTTCCCTTGGTACTTAAGGGTTTGTTATTTCCACCTTAAGAAAGTTTAACCCGCATACTTAAAAGAATCCTACAAGAAATATTTCTGGAGTAGATTTATTGATTTCTATACTTTTTGCTTTTAAACGTGGAAACGTCGCTTTACAAGATGTTTTAACGTATTTGGTTCCGTCTCTGGAAATCTTATTTTATTTTTGTTGGTAAATTAGAAACTATAAACGATGAACGTATACAGGGTCTCCGAATTTTTACGATATCGTTCTTTTTGTTTTCTGATTCTATTTGAAGAAATACCCATGTCAAAATAAATATTACATTCTTAGTGCCACTGTTCCTCCTCTATAAAAAATATAAATATTTTCAATAAGACGCTTATTTGTATCGAAGATGAGATTTCTTAGTCCGAAACGACTAATAAAAATAGGTGTGATATATCCTTGGATTCAGAATATAAAGCGCAGTTCATAAAGCATAAAGTAAAGCGTTACTACGATCAAATAACGAGAGCGTGAGGCGTGAACGTGGTTGCATGTCGACTCGGGGTTACACATCATTAAAGGGCTTGGCGGACAACACTTTGAGCATTTATTTGACTAATACGGTAAATTTTTAAGTAAAAATAAATCGATTTTTGATTTTTTCGTCAAACGTTTTGTTGGTATTTTAAGCTCCATATTGTCTAAACGATTTTTAAAAACTAAGCAGCAATGTATAGTGTTTGAAAAACTCCTTTTAAATAGGTATTCATTGACCCCATTCCCATTTGAGAAAATTTGGGGGATAACAGTTGACATGGTTTTGGATTTTGGCGAGAAGTTCTTTCCCAGCTTGTAATGCCTTGCGGTACCTGTTCGATGGGCCGCCTTGTATATATTTTTCTCGATGTCAGTCTTATTTTTATAATAAGCAGAACTTTTTTTGAAGAAATATCTTTTTTCTCGTAAAAGCAAAATGCATGGCACGTTTTCGAATAACAGAATAGAAAAATTAATGATTCAAACTGTAGTAAGCTTATAAGTTCTAACACGCTTCGACCCGTGCCGTGACACGCTGCGCTCTTCGAGTAGCCATATTCAATAACTTCCGAACTAAAAGAGGTGCCACTTTCTCGTAAAATAGATTTTATAAATAAGAGGATAAAGAACAAAATAATATATTTTAGAATTAATTTAAGATGGGATAAAAGCATATTAAAACTATTTAAACAATTAAATTGTTATTATTTTTTATTTGCCTACAATGACAATTTTTTTTGAATACACTTCGAAACCTAACGAAACAAAATGCAAAATAAAAAAGACCGACATTGATCCGATCAGTACAATTTATTTAAGATATTAAATTTCAAACATGAAAAGATTGGAGAAAATCCAGCAAATTATCAAAAATTTATGGATATTTTCGAAAAAAAAATTTTTTTTCATCAAAATCCTGAAATTTCTGAATACAGGGTGTTATGGAAATGACGTATTATATTTAAACCGGCAATTCCTGAAATAAAGACAAATTGAAGAAAAATAGCCATAAATGGCGCTTTCAATTCATTCAGCGGTAAAAGTGACCTGACGTCAAACCAGAAAAACACTTGTGAGGCACTGCGATACATGTAAGGAATTCTGGCCGGTGTTGTCATACACGTACACCTTAAACTCTTTAGACAAAATAAAATAATTTAAACACTTTTCCATTCTGTAATACCTTCTTGTACAATTAATTGAAGAACATTTACGACGGACTATCTTTAAACAACCCGAAAGAACATTATGGAATAGTATTAAATAAGTTTTAAATAGGCACGTACGTCACGAGGTCAAATGCCAATGACCCCTTGACGCCTTGACGCTTGCGTCTGTTAGTTCAAGACCAACAAGCGGCCGGATACGTTGTGTCTCGTCGATCACGAACACACTCTCAGCAATCCGCTCTGTTTTTTCGGTTTACGCGTGTATCTTGCCCGTCTATAAATAATCTTTGAATATTGTTTTTATTGACGCGTTTCTTCTGGACGTAAAATTTCGTCGCGTGTAATAAAATCTAATAATCTGTAGTATAATCTGTATTATTGTATTTTCAAAAGCTAACTATCGGTTCTGTTTCACTATTACTGTGTGTACATAAAGTGTTTCCAGGAGTGTTCCCATGAAAAAGAAAAAAAAATGTTTGTATTTGTGCCTGGATTTCCTCGCTATTTAGGTATAAGGATAAATACGTAGGTAAAAAATAATTTATTTTTATAATTTTTATATGGAATTTCAGTTTTACATTAAGTTTGGCAACATTGCCATTGGCTCTGGGTGAAATGTTGTACAGTAGCGGGGACTGACCTGTGAGTAAGAGTGTTTATTACCCCACTTTTAAAACGGTCGATTTAAAAAAAATATGTAGCGCTTCTCTAGGAGACCCAAGGAGTAACACCCTATATAAGTAAAATTTCGGACGATTCTAAAATGTCAAGGTTAAAAGTGTACGCTTTGTAAAAGAATGACCTATGAGTAACATTTTTCAATTTGTATTTGATAATACTGTTCTCAAATTGTCGATCGCGCTGATTTAACAAATACTTAATTATTTTTAATGATCAAAGCAGTAAATGAAAGATTAAACTCCGAAAGTTCCAGAGCAATTAAGAGTGAATGCAAAATCCCTAGCATTCCTAAGGGCTCATCCAAATAGACCCCGGAGACGAATTTAGTCTAGTTTAATTTCGCATAAATCAAATTGATGGCAAAACTCGGATTTTCATGTTGAAAATTGCCTTTTTGCATCGAATATATCAATTTAAAGATTTCTAAAGTACATTTTTTCATTGAAGAAAGTATCGTTAATATTTTTAAATACTGGAGGTGTACAGAATGAAAATTTTTAGTAAAACCGCAAATAACGAAAAATCAATACAAAACGATTATCCGTGAAAGGAAATTGCCGTTAGGCATACGATTTGGTATTACCGTAATTGTTATTTTTCGAAGGTCCGCCATTTTCAGTCACTATTTGGATCCAAGATGGCCGCTACTTTCAAAAAATCAGTTGAGGTAATATTCTTTCAAATCTATTGACTGTACAAAAAGTATTATTCAAAGTTGTTGCTTATTTTGTTATGAACAGGAAAACTGTACATATATTTTGCGAATGTGTTTAGTTTATTTATTTAAAATGATATTTAATTATTATTAAATAACACCTTTATTTCAATTCTAATCGCAAAATGTATAGAATACTTTTTTGCTCGCTATAAAAAGTTCATTGACTTTGTACAGCACTTTTTTTGTCAATGAACCCGAACAAGCTAGCCGCCATTTTGGATAGAAATATATTGGGCATTAACCAAATTTTTATGGAAAATATCTACGAAATCTACGAAACGCACATATATAGTGTATGGTGATTCTTTGACAGCTGCGCTTTCTTACTCTATTCAGAAGATCCAAGACTCTTGTATGCGCTTCTCATTTAATATTCCCTTTAGGAACCATATAACTCCTTATTTCAATAATAATATTTTAAATAAGAAGAATCGCAGATAATATTACATATAGACTTTTATATACAAGGGATTGGCGAACCTTGAGCGGACGGGCGAAGGTGACGGGACGAATATTAAATATTGGAAAACCTCAGTATTTACGAGCAAATTTTGATTCTTATGCGCATTCTCATCTTACAAGAAATATAAATTACTTCAGACCGCAACATCGAATTTAACGCTAAAACCCCAGGCAGCAGTTTTCTCTAAAATGGTTGACATTACAGAACTGGACGTAGTCATGGGAGGACACGCAGTACCACTTTCTCCATCTATTAATTTCCTGGGCGTCAGTCTGGGACGAAATATGTCAATAATCACGTTGTGGCAATCGCCAAGATGGCTTCTCAGAAACTTTTTGTACTCATCCAAACCAAAAAGTTGTACTCACCTCCACAAGTTTTACTATACAAAGCCCAGATTCGACCATCACTAGAGTACTGCTATCATGTCTGGAGCTCTGCACCCAAACATACTCTTCGGCTACTGGATTCTATCGAAAGGAGGGCCATTGTCTGATCGGAGACCACGAGCTGACGAAGAACCTCGACAGCCTAGAACATCGAAGACAGGTTGGGGATTTGACAGATATTTTCATGGAAAGTGCTCGGCTGACCTTGCCCTCTTAATTCCGCCCAGAGCGGCGAATAGCAGAAATACACGACGAACCACTGCCGCCCATCCATATGTGGTTAATCTTGGTACTCCCTGAACTTTATTATTTAAGAATTCTTTCATCTGGAGGACTTAATTCTTATGGAACGACCTTCCCGAGGTTGGTATTTGATCATATAAAAAATAGTAAAAAATATCGAACATCTAATTTTCAAAAGTCATTTAGTTTCATAGTAGGTAGTTCAAATGTGGAATAATTTACCTACTAATGTTAAAGATCTTTCAGTTGATAAATTTAGTTAATGATTATATTAAACGATATCTTCTAAATATACAGAGGGGGGAAGTGCAGTATTTTTTCTTTTGTTTTATTTTATGATCTCTTTGTATGGTTTTGACCTGGGAATTGCTCGCATTTTTCTTTCTCTTTAAGCGCCCTTCTTTCTCATTTTATAGTTTTGTCTTCCAGTCCTCCTATCTGCTCTTCTCTGTCTTACGCCTGGTTCGGTCGATAGTTTGCTGAATCTTTGATTTAATTAAATATAGGTTTCAGTAATTTTAATATAGTTTGTTTAATTATTAATGTCGTCTATTGGGATATATAATACACAGGCACAGTTTATCTGTGGTTTGTGATAACGGTTGGTTGTAATCGCGGTATAGTCCAATTTATCTATGATTAAAAAAGGTCACGTTTATTTTTATTGTATATTTTAGATAAATAAATTGTGTTTTGAATTTGAATTTTGTTTGAGATACTTATCTAAAGAAACAAATTTTAGGCTTTAGCAGAACCACCGTTAATTTCAATGCACACTTTTTAAAACCGACGAACAGCTTTGTTACATGGATGGGATTTCTTCACATGCTTATCGTATCTTGTTTTTTATTGAATAAAATTTTGAGGTCTGTCTTTGTAAACAAGTTCCTTAATTCGTCCCCACAGGAAGAAATCAAATCGGGGCACCTATATTATACAGGAAGTAACAGAAAAGTTTTTTTCATCCGGAAATTGCATTGCATTGATTAAGAAAGAGATGAAATGAAACGCTTCTCTAAATAGTAGATTAGTTTACAAGTGCATGAGCGAAGCAAGTGGATCAAATTTCCACGACAGAGAAATAACAACCTGTAGTGAAGTAGTAATAGTTTAAAGATATTATAAAAAATCCATTAAAGCAGGTTCTTTTCAACAAGGAATCCGACCCAAATTAAATAATAAAGGTTTCCTTACTTATAGGAAAAATTAATAATTATTTTAAGGTACTGCAAACGTCATTTTAGATATAAAACCATAAATATGTCAAACACGTTTAGACTTAGGTATATGACATTAGTGGTGAGCGATATCGTGATTGTTATTTTTTGATATCAGTGAAATTCAAGCGTCACATGATCACGGTTTATAAATTTTTATCACTGCTAAGCGCGATATTAACTAGATAATATTGGTAAGAGACAAGCGCGGATCCAGGGGGGGGGGGGGTCGTGGGGGTTCATAACAGACCCCCCATCCCCCCATCCCACCCCACACCCCCATGCTCTTAATTTTCTCTCGAAGCAGTGTAGTCAACCTGTTTTACTAACACTATACTACTCAAATGTTCAGACTCATATTCGTTATGCTATGCTATGTTATATAAATTGAGGTTCCAGCTCACAAGTGAATATACAGGGTGTTATGGAAATGACGTATTATATTTAAACCGGCAATTCCTGAGATGAATACAAATTGAAGAAAAATATCCTTAAATGGCGCTTTCAATTCATTTAGCGGTAAAAATGACCTGACGTCAAACCAGGAATACCTCTCTACCACACTGCGGCACATCCGAATTCTCACCGGTGTTGTCAGAATTACACTCTTTAAATTTGAAATACCCAACTACGTAACTAGGTCAAATGTCAATGACCTTTTGACTTTTGATTGGCTGATTTTTTAATGTAATTTTATTTAGGCCACACACATACACTTACCTTGTCGGTCTTATTTAAAAATTAATGTCATCTTCTATAAAAACTTATACAGCGTTTTAGTAAAGAAACCGGCACATCACATAAACTGGTTATGCAAAACTAAACTACACATGAACATTGGCCGCCATAAAACTGCACAAATTTCACTTGGAGACATCGTTTTTATTAACATTGGCTTTTCTCGCTTAGGCTTGCATGAACTTTTGCTTTTAATTAAAAAACACATTGTAAAATGTAAATAACATTAAAAATCACATCTGACCTGAAATATTCAAAACACGAACTGTCAAAAACTAGAAATGTATTATAATGCAATGCATGTTTTCCGGTAGATTCCTGCGCATTCACCAAAAAAGGTTGAAATAAATAATTATAATAATCTACAGCATTTATTTATTGTTTTCCTTCACTGCTGTAGATACCAATAAAGATTAAAAAACTTGTTAATCGCTGCTCTGGTGCTTTATTTCATTCGAAAAGCTTAAAAAAATTAAATCGATCGTTTCACAGCGGGATTTTAAAACCAAAGATTAGCACATCTCTAGTATAAATCGACAGGTTAAAAGTTGACATTTGCTTGACAACAAGCGGCTTTGCGCGAAAGAGTTTTTTCGGGATATTTAATCAACTGTACAGTGCGAATAAGTGGGAAAATGTTTAGTACATACAGAAAAATCAAGTCGAAGGCATATTAGAAAATGTTCCTTTAGTAAGAGACTGGAAATCGCAAGGTCACCGGATCTTACATCATGCAATTTTTTCTATGGGGTACGATGAATAAAGAAATAGTTGATAAAGTCGAAAATATGGATCAGTTGCGATATAAGATATTGGATGCAGCAGATAAAATAATTGCTGAACGTTTTAGTTTATAAAGTGCCAATTGTGTCCTATGTCCTATTTGTGTGTTTGTTAAAGAATGCATTAGTGTGTAGCGATTTTGTGTGACACGGGCCTATCTTAAAAAAACTAATTTGAAACATGTGTGTTTCTTTAAGTGATTTATGGTAATTTGTTCAGTGTTTCACTATTTGTTCTGTGTCTCTGACGATATACAGGGTAATGTTCTGAGATTGGCAGAAAAACGCCGAAGAGGTTTTAGTAGGTTATAAGCTTTACCCACTAAAACCAAAAAAACTGAAGATTTATATGCCCTGGATTACTTGCTAGTATACTGGCACCTGGATTCACTTCTATTTGAATACTAGGTAGCTAAATATTTATTTTTATAAGAATCTAAAGTTTTACACGAACAATTTGGCAACATTGCGCTAGAACATCTGTTTATTACACAGCTGCTCAGTGTAATGTGACTGTGCCGAGGAGTTGTGTGTGGGTTTATGGGTGAATTACCCCACTTTTTAAACGTTCGATTTGAAAAAAAATATATAGCGCTTCTCTAGGACACCCCAGGAGTCACCCATTTAAATATAATACGTCATTTCCATAACACCCTGTAGATTGTTCTTGTTACAGAAATATGCGGTACGTACATATCTTGTCATCATTAGGTTACAGGGAATCTTGTCGAGTGGCGTTCAAGGACTTAAAATTTTTAACTGTGGCTGGTATTTACATTTTTGAGTGTTGTGTTTTTGTATTTAGAAATAGAACTCATTTTTGAGCACTAGAATGGATCACTCACACAATACCAGAACAAGAGATCTTCTGCTGCCACCTATTCATAGTACTGCTTTGTTTCAAAGGTCAGTGTCATATAACGGGTGCAAGTTATTCAATGCGTTGAGTCCTGAGATAAGAAATTCTCCTAATATAAATATTTTTAAGAATAGACTCAAGCATTTATTAATACAAAAAACTTGCTATACCATTCAAGAATTCTATCAATGATTGTCGTCGTATTGTATCGTTGACAGCTTCAATTTTAATTAGTAATTATTACCTTTGTTCGTTTATATTATTAGCTTAATTATCCTACAATTATTTTATTGTTTAGACTTTAGATATAGAATACCCTTGACGTTTTCTTCAATTATTGTATATAATTCTCTTTTTTACAGTTAAATTGAAGAAATAAATTAATTATTATTATTATTATTACTATTATAATGGTGTTACAACAAGTCAATCCCATGGCAAGAAATTTTAAACAAAAATATAGGCTTAATGATTAGTAAAAGTGAAATACGTACTAAAAAGTGATTTGTTTAACTGTGTTCACATCACGCTGTTTATTGCTGCTAAGGAACTGTGACTACCTATGATTTGTTGATATCAGTGTTTAAATCACAGTTCGTGAAATATCGCTCATCACTATATGACATGATATACGAAATCGGCCTAGAATCTCACGTAGAATCTAAAAATGTAATAATATATAGCGTGTTCCATTTAAAATAAGCAAGTTGATACCGAGTTCCAGTATAACCGTAAGTCTCCATCAACATTAGCATACTTTCCAATTTTCCTGTGTATAGTTTTTCATGTATATATCGAAGCTGTTTCCGGTGGGACACCCTATATTATATCAATTTCAACATTGAAATTCACATATAAACAAAACAATAGACTAGCAAAAACTCATGATTTGGATTTCGCTCAGACACTTTTAGGAAGAAACATTTTAGAAAATAATTGTGCAAAAATATGCGTATAATAAATGATCCAGCGCGTGAAAATGATGTTTTTAAAAAGTAAAAAGCTTTCTAAAAAGTCTGAAAATTCAGAAGCAGCAAGAATTAATCTTTTTAACGTTTTAAAATTAATGTTTAGAGAGAAAAGTGTCCTGATGGCGAAGGATTTTTATTTATTAAATTTTACTTCCATGATAAAATTGTAAATTAATTATAGGGCTATTGTCATTATAAAGTATATGAGGTGAAATTGTTTAAACGATCCTATTACTCGTTTTCCATATACGTCTTAATCTGCCATAGATCGTGACATACTCTGTATAATTTAGGAAATATTTCCATATTACAGAAGAAGGAAGGATCAACAATCCTAAAAACTAAATAATAAAAATTGATTAGGTAATTCCGGGAGTGTTGCCCTACATAAAATGAAAAGTCTCTAGAAACTACAGTTTTGTATTTATCATTAAAACAGTCAGTCAAACAGTGAAGTCATCTCTCCAGCTGATCCGGGTGAAACACCCCCACCAGTATGGAGTAATGCCCCACCAAACATACCATTCAAAAGATCGAGACGTTTTTGGACTATTTTCGCCTTTTTTCCCGTTTTTTTTCTTCTGACACAAAAAATTACATTTTCCTGAGTACATCAAACAAATTATACATAAAAAATCCCGATTTTATACCAAATCGGGCAAACTATAAATGGTAAAATTTGTCAGCCATTTTAAATCCGCATTTGGATCTTTTTTAATAAATCCTACACCTACTCAGGATAAACAGAGCCAGTTACCAAAAAAGCAGGTTTCATTTTATATTTTTGGCAAAGATAACACCACCACCTTGTTTGAAAGGTCTTTCAAAGTGCTTTATTTTGACGTTTGATTTTTTTAAATCGGTCGATTCGTTTTCGAGAAAATTAGAAAAATCTTTATTTATCTTATTTTGGTCAGATAGAAAAAAAAGCACACGAAAATATCACTTTTTATTTCAATAAGTGTTCGAAATGTTGCCCGTTATTGGCCAAACAATGATATAGGCGATTTTCAAATTCCTGACGAACATTTTCAAAAACATGTTGTGGGAGATCATGGCAGCTTTCGGTGATGCGGTGACGAAGTTCATCCAAACTGTTAGGTTGGGGAGTGAACACAATAGTTTTCAAATGGCCCCATAGAAAAAAGTCGAATGGCGTCAAGTCAGGAGATCTAGCAGGCCATTCTATAGGCCCTCTTCACCCTATCCATTTATCTGAAAACTCGTCGTCTAGCCATTGCCGAACCGGAAGAACATAGTGAGGAGGAGCGCCGTCTGGCTGGAAATATATTTCAGCCTCATCAAGTATAGGGTTTCCATAGTCTTCGATTTGGTTTTCAATGGTTTCAGTGATAAGCGGATTGATGGTATTTTCCAACATATCTAAATAAATGCCTCCATTTAAATTCCTATTAATAAATAATGGTCCAATCACTTTGTTTCCTAAAATGCCTGCCCATACATTAATTTTTTGGGGGTACTGAGTATGCCCTTCTACAAAAGCATAATGATTTTCATTGCTCCAATACCTGCAGTTATGCTTATTAACAAATCCATTTAGATAAAATGTACATTCATCACTGAAGCAGATATTCTTTACATGAATGGTATTATTAACTCTTGCAATATTTTCATTTTGAATGGATGAAATTTATGTAATTTAGTAACTGTGTGTACAGAGCCTAATGAAATACCAGTCGCATCAACAATTTTGCGTGAAGGATTTATGGCAAAATGACCCAAAACTTCAACTTGAGCGGCTTCATCCAAAACACTACGATGATTACGTTTTTTATTTGCAACAGATCCAGTTTGAGTAAATTTAGTAACAAGGTCCAAAACATACCTATGCGAAGTTATCTTTTCCGGATGTTTGGCGTTAAATGTAACGGCAGTTTGCCGAGCACATTGATTTTGGGCACCATAAATTAGAATCATTTCCATTCATAAACCATTTTGGCAGTAAAATCTGAATCAATCAATTAATTTTCACTATCCCAAGATTGTCACAAAGGTAACTGACAGCAAATTAAATTGTTTCTTTCCCTTAGCAACTATAAAAAACTAAACAGGTATAAGAATAAAAACAGTTCGCCCATGTTATCTGTGTTGATAAAAAGAAGGCGGTAAAAATTTTTCTAATTTTCTCGTAAACGAATCGACCGATTTAAAAAAATCAAACGTCAAAATAAAGTACTTTGAAATACCTTTCAAACATTACTTGCTACCCCTTGTCATTTAAAATTTTTAAGGGGATGGCCCCGGGGGGCCAGAGGGTAAAAGCGGGTTAAGTAGTTTTTGGTTAAAAAGTTGTCCCCTTTGGCAAATCTTTTGACGTGTCTCGGCGTTTTTTCTTTTAATCAGTGGTTTTCGATAAATCCGTGGTGGGAAGTTTTCAAATGACCACCCTGTATGTAAATCGTACCAGCGCAGAGTCTACTAGAAAACTTCCAATTTTAAGAATTTTAAATTAATATAACAAATTTAAACAATCAATATTCCTATAACTAATTGAATAAATACCCAATTATTTTAAATGAGTTTCCTATGAAGCACTAAACGTAGGATTAAACTTCTCAAAGTTCCAAAGCAATTTAGAGTAAATGGATTCCTAAGGGTGCATCCAGAGGGACTTCGGAGACGAATTAGCTGTTGTTTAATTTCGCATGGATCAGTTTGATCGCTAAACTTGGGTCCTATCTAGAAACTTGCATTGTTAAAAATTAATAATAAAATAAAGCGGCTACGTATTTTATGTTATCTCATAAATCAAATTAAAATTATATAAAATATGCATACGCAAAAATGTCTAACATACACGCCGAATTGTCGAATAGTGCACGTGATCTTTAATATTCACCAGGATCATTCTAAGAAATGGTAATATTTTGTATATACAAGTACCTATATTTTGTTCATGCAAGAGAGAGAATCAATGGCGACAGGTTAATCTGCGGTATGTGTGCGCTAGGGATATTTATTTAAGTACGCTTTTAATACTATTATAGAACAGTATTAAAAACACTACAAACTGAATAAGTCCAATCCCGTCGCAAGCAGCACCCTCTGCGCCCTCATTAGATATTTTATAGCGGATTAACCACTCGCAATGCAGGATTTCCAGTACCGCTCGAGAATCACGCCAAAGCTTTGATCAAACGTGCCATGCGCGTGGCTTCCTGTTTATATTTATTGACTCCTAGTTTTGAATAGGGTATACAATGTGTCCACGGATAAAGTTCGGAAGAGGAAAATCTTTTTTATTTGTAGATTTAGAAGAAAAAGTCATTCTTCATAAAAATGTCTGCTTGTGTCGAAACTACCATTTCTAATACCAAATTTACGACTACTATACAGTCAGAAATAACATTTTTAATTTTTTGGATTTTATTTAAAACAGATTTGCGTAAAAACAAACAACTATTGTTGCTTTCTTATTAAAATATAATTTTATATCTGGCCGAATAACGATTTTATTGTAAGAAAACAATTTTTTATTTGTATTTTTATTATTACATGTCATATTTCTTTAATTCATTCAATTATAAATTATAAAATATTAAAATAAATAAAGTTCTATTCAAACGTGGTACCACCGAGTTCAGCGCATAGTTCAACTCGATATCTGAATTCCTAATTTGCTGTATTGGTATATTTACAATTACTTGTCTTATTTTTTTCTTTCAAAGAGATCCAAGTTATTATTGAAATTGGTTTCATACACATGTTGCTTCAGATATCCCCACAAATGAAAGTCCATAATTGTTAGATCGGGACTCCTAGGTAGCCACTCATTTGGACCATACCTTCCAATCCATTTATTCCCAAACTGATGATTTAGCCAATCACGAACAATCATCGTGGAATGAGCGGGACAGCCGTCTTGTTGAAAGTGTAATTTTATTCGATCAGCTAAAGGTATATCTTGCAAATGATCATAAAAAAGTGTTCAAAAGATGCAAATAAGTGTGTTGATTTAAATTGTTTTCAATAAAATATGGTCCAATTATTCCATTGTAATAAATAGCACGCCAAACGTTACCTTTTTTTGAATATTGTCTTCTAGAGCGAATACGAAAATTAGGGTTGTCACGGCTCCAATAGCGACAGTTTTGCGAACTGACTGCCCCGTTTATGTTAAAAGTGGTCTCGTCCGAGAAAATAATATTATTAACAAAACTTCTTTGTCTAAGGATATTTTCCCCTATCCACAAACAAAAATCCTAACGCTTCATGTCGTCATTTTCTTCCAGAAAATGAATAAATTTAGGTTTGTACGGACGAATTTTATTGAATTTTAATATCTTCTACTAGAGATTTGTTAACATTACCAATTTGAGAAGATCTTTTCTTAAAGATAGTTTGGGAAAATTTAA
This sequence comes from Barypeithes pellucidus, assembly GCA_963991005.1. Classification (NCBI taxonomy): domain Eukaryota; kingdom Metazoa; phylum Arthropoda; class Insecta; order Coleoptera; family Curculionidae; genus Barypeithes; species Barypeithes pellucidus. The sequence continues at coordinate 42,457,599 of OZ022559.1, forward strand.
CCGAATCCATTATCATTACATCATCTTAATCATACTTTTCCTTGTCGCTTTTTTTATTCAAAATACTACCAGTTCTCATGAATTGCATTACAATTTTTTTTTAATCCCACGTCCCTGAGGAATTGTCGGAGAAGTGCCATATAGCTTTTTTCATGTCCTAAACCATAACTTCGGACAATATAAATTCTTTATTCTAACGTAATATACAAAGAAACTAAACATTTCATTTATTTAGAATAGGCTACTTGATATTTTATTATTTTAGTATTAGCTGTGAAATTAACCACTTTGAAAAAATGTTTATTAGGTTTTTTGCACGATTGGTGAAATAAATCACGGGTTTGAAAATATTTTCATAAAATTTGAAAAAAAAAATCGAAATGAAGAAAACTGAAAATGTTATTTCTGACTAACCCTGTATAGTAATCGTAAATTTAGTATTAGAAATTGTAGTTTCGACACAAGCAAACGTTTTAAGAATTACTTTTTCTTCTAAATCTTCAAATAAAAAAGTTTTTCCTCTTCCGTACTCTATCCGTGGACACATTGTATATACTTATTTCCAAAATTGAATTGAGCGCTTAATATAAATATAAATATTAAAATATGTTCCTTGTGTAAGATTTATTCTATTTGAGTATTATATGTTTAAATTAAATATTTTTATGTGTATTAAGGGTAGGAAATTTTCAAATTGACACAATTTATAGTTTTTTTATTTATTGAGTTAATTAACATTTTGTCGAAAGGTAACTAACGAGCGTGAAACGTACTTTACGAATATAGTTACATTTTTGCTCCTGAAATAGGTACCGATCAACCGGCACGTTCCAATTTTAAAAGCAAGCTTTAGAATGGTTAATGTAGATTAGATTAGATTATACTGGAGCTGGTCGTCCGACCTTGTCCACCGCGACCTTTTCAGATCTATTGTGGAGACTCCGTTTGATTAGAGTGTCTTGTCTAGCCCTGCCTTTTTTATTAGACTCATTAGCTTTGACAATGGCTCCTGCATATAGTTGGATGCATTTGGCTTTTCTTCGCCTAAACATAGGAATCTTAGTCTTGTCAGGCCTTCACATTGGCATAAGACATGGACTGGCGTTTCCTCTTCCTCTTCACAGAATCTGCATAGGGTTGCTTCTTCTGTTCGGTTAATGATGTTCATGTGCCTTCTTAGTCGGCAATGTCCTGTTAGTAGACCTACTATGATTCTTACTATCGGCCTTTTTTGGCTTAGTAGATCTGCTGTGAATTTTGCTAATGGTCCTTTAATGAACTGTTTAGCCTGTCTCATTCCTGGTTGATTAGTCCACCATGAATGGGATTGGTCTTCCAGCCATTGTTTAATGGCTGCATTCTTTAATGCTTTCGCACAGCCCCCAAACGGTTCAGGGCCTATCATAGCCATGTTCGAGCCTTTACGGGCCAATTCGTCGGCCTTCTCATTGCCCTGGTGACCTTCGTGGCCTGGTACCCATGCCAAGGTCACTTTATTATGACTACTTAGCTCTGTTAGATCCTTTATGCAGTTCTCCACTAGTCTTGATTTGACTTCTGGGGAGCCGATTGCCTTTAAGGCAGCTTGGCTGTCTGAATATATGGCAATGGATTTGCCTGATATATGCTGATTTATTATTTCTCTTGCACAGTGTTGTATGGCTACTACTTCCGCCTGAAACACTGTTGCGTATTTTCCTAGGCTCACCGAGATGGTTGTTTTGGACTTGGGCCCATAAATACCAGCTCCAACTCCCTCTTCTGTTTTGGAGCCGTCGGTATACCATGAATGTTCAGCCTGTATTGGAGGGCCTTGTTTCCAGGTATCTCGGGCTGGTATTTCTATTTTGAAATTCCTTTCGAAACTGTATAAGGTTGTTATGTTGTCAGTTGGCATTCCAAGGATTTGATCCTTTTTTACCTGTTGACGCAGCCTTAGATGGTCCGTGCTATGTAGAGGGCTTATTGGGGATTGCCCCTGAATTAGCCTGTGTATGACGGACCTAGCTTCCCCTTGTATTAGGATGTGTAGTGGTGTGAGATTTAGGATAATCTCCATGGCGGCGGTAGGGGTTGTGCGCATGGCTCCAGTGATACTTAGACACGCTAGTCGTTGTATACTGCTGAGTTGGCTCCTGGCACTTGGTTTTGCCGTTTTAGTCCACCACACCACTGCTCCATAGGTTATCATGGGCCTTATTACCCTTTTATATAACCATAGAGTCATTTTGGGGTTTAGTCCCCAATTTTTTCCACATATTCTTCTACAGCTTACGAGAGCTATTGTAGCTTTATGTGTGATGTTTTTGATGTGTTCGTTCCAATTGAGCCTCTGGTCAAAAGTGACTCCTAGGTATTTGGCTTTTGTGTCAAAAGGAATTTCTACTTCGTTTAGTACTAAAGGTTTTAAATCTTTTAGTACCCTTTTCTTAGTGAATGGGACAACCGTAGTTTTTTGGGCGTTTATGGATAATTGTTCCTTCTTGCACCAGTTGTTCACTATATTTAAGGCTATTTGCGATCGTTCCGAGATGGTTCTGGCAAATCGTCCTTTGACGATTATTACCAGGTCGTCTGCATAGCCTAGGCAATAGAAGCCTTCTCTTGACAATACTGTCAGGAGGTCATCGACTAGGACTGACCACAGTAATGGAGATAGTATTCCCCCCTGTGGGCAGCCCCTTGTTGGTTTTGCCTGTATGGTTGTCTCTGCTAGAGTAGATATTATAGTCCTTTTCTCCAGGCCGAGATTGATCCACTGGCATATTGTTGTTGGGACGCCTTTTCTTATTAGGGCGTCTATTATTGACTTGGTTGAGGCATTATTAAATGCTCCTTCTATGTCTAGAAAGGTGGCTATTGCTATTTCTTTGTCCTCTATTGACTTTGAAAGCAGCCTATTTAGATCATCCAGCGCAAGGTCTGTTGATTTTCCTGGCTGGTATGCATATTGGTGTGGGTCGAGAGGGTTTGTTTTTAGTACTTCATCCCTGATGTACCTGTCCACTAGTCTTTCTAATGTTTTTAGTAGAAATGATGTTAGACTTATTGGGCGGTATGATTTTGGTGTCTGGTCTGTTATTTTGCCTATTTTGGCAATATAGACTACTTTCACCGTTTGCCACGTTTCTGGAATATATCTCCAGGCTATGCATGCTCTGAAGATTTTGCATAGATATGGTATTAGCACATCCTTTCCCTTTTGGAGTAGGATTGGATATATTCCGTCCACTCCTGGGGATTTGTATGGTTTGAATTTGTCTATAGCCCAACCGATCTTGCTTGGTCTTGTTATTTCGGTAGCCAACTTCCAGTCCGCTGCTGAGGGTCTGGTTGACCTGCAGCTTTGGATATTTTGGTTAGCCGAACCTGTGATGATCGTTGAGGCCGGAAAGTGTGCTTGTGTTAGCAATTCTAAACTTTCTTTAGGTGTTCGACAGTAATTACCATCCTGTTTCTTGAGGAGGCCTATTTGATTAGAGGTATTATCTTTAGCTATGATCTTGTGGATTCTGGCACATGCGGGGGTCTCAGTGACCTGTTCGCAGAACTTCCTCCACGAATCTCTTTTAGCTTTACGTACCTCTTTATTGTATTCTGTTAGTTTGTTTTTATAGGTGTACCAGTCTTGGGTGGTTTTGGCTTTATTGAATAGCCTTCTTACCTCGCCCCTAAGGGTTTCGAGGTGTTTACTCCACCAGGCTGTTTTACCCTTACTTTGTCTCTCTTTTTCAGGACAGTTTTCTTTGTAGGCATCTGTGATTGCCTGGTTTATCGATTCCACTGTTCTTTCTAGAGAGTTTGGTTCTTTCACGATAATGGCTTTATTCTCTAGGGACTCTTTGAGGGATGTTATGTATCCTTCCCAGTTTGTCGCTCTTGGATTTCTAAACCTTGTTATTATGAGAGGTGGTGTTTCAATCTGGAATCGGATGTGCCTATGATCCGAACATGATGGCTCATCTGACACATGCCAACCCCCGATTAATTCACCCGAACCAGCCGAATATAATGTCATATCTAGTACTTCCTTCCGGTTGGTCGTGATAAATGTAGGTTTTTTCCCTTTATTTGCAATTTCTAACCCTTCCCCTAGTATAAATTGTAATAGTAACTCACCTCTGGGATTTGTGTCACTGCTTCCCCATACTGTGTGGTGGGCGTTTACGTCGCCTCCTAGGATGAGTGGCAGTTTCTGTTCCTCACTATAGGCAATGATTCTGCCTAGTATTGGTGGGGGACATGCTTCATCTCCTGGGAAGTAGGCGGAGCATAGTATGTAGCTCTTCTCTCCTTCTTCCGTTCGAGTTGTTAAGATAGCTGTAACAAAATCGCCGGTGCAAAGCACCGGTATTAGTAAACAGTTGATCCTATGGCTGTACATAATACAGGCGCGTGGTTTTTGCGCCGTTCTACAATATAGTAAGTTACCTTGTTGTCCTGCCACTTTTCCTCCAACAAGCCAGGGTTCCTGCAGGAGGGCTATGTCTAAGCCTTCTTTGTCAAACATTCTACATACTATGGCAGAGGCTGCCTTGGCATGATGAATGTTTGCCTGCAGGACATTTATTTCTCTTCTGTTGTGGTTGAAGAGTCCGTCGTGGAAGCTGCCTGACCTGTTTCCATCTCCATTGGATCAGCCCCCCCTTGGCATTGCTGCCTTTTGAGGGGACTGATTCCGCTGGTGATGGGAGGGTCTTCTTTGGCCTTCTGGTCTTTTGGGGTTTTTTGGACATTTGCCCTATCGCCCCTTTCGACCTTCTTTTCTTGTTCCTTAAGTCGGAACTTCAGTCGTCCCATACCGAAGTAGGGGGACATTTGTAATTTCTGGAGTTCTTGTAGGGAGCCTTCATCTATGCAGAAGGTCCATACTTGGCCTTTTCCTGTTGGGTTTGGTGCCCAGGCCTTCCAGAGATTGGTTTTGAGGGTGTTGTTACTTATCCGGAGCCGGTTAAGTATTCTTGGAGCATCTAGTCTCTCTTTTCCCTCATCTGGTATGTACGTCGTACATATATTTGGTTTTGGAATATTTGATTCCTCCAAAGCCTCGAGGGTCGCGCCCTTCCACGGCTCTAGCGAAGGAACTACTCCCTTTAACCATTGTGCGCTTATTGCATCGGCGCAGCGTATTACTAGATATCCCGGCCTATGTGTGCTTTTTTCAAAGCGCACTTGTGGTCCTCCTTCGGGGATATTTTCGTATAGATTTATGATGGATGCTTGAGCGGCATTGATTTGCTCTGCGTCCATCAGAGTTATGGGGAAGCCAGTTCTTACTACCGCGATCTTTATGGAGGTAAGGGCCTCTTTGAAGGATAGTCCCCCAGTCTTGGCCTTTTTACCCACCTTATCGGGAGTGCTGCCTTCTGATCTTGGCCTTTTTCCGGTCGTTGTTAGGACCTCTTTGACCTGTTTCTTTGTCTTTTGTGTTGAGCTTGTTGATGGCTTCTGCAAAGACCTGGTGAAGTTTTCCTTTATGATGCCTCGTTTGGCACTGAGGAAATCTAGTCCAGATTTTACCATTTTTTTTAGCCTTGCTCTTGAGTTGCCGGCTAGGACAAATGATTTTATGTCATTGTCTGTCATTTGGTCAACTTCTTGTAGTGAGTTGACCTTTGTTATTTTGGGCCTTTTAGGTATCTGTGGCGAGTTCGCCTTTTTGATACTTTGGCCTTCTTGGACTTCCGTTGGCAATTTTGCCTGGTTGTCCTTAAGATTAAGATCTCCTGTTGCTGTTGGCAATAATGCCTGATTAACAGCAAGAGGTTGATCTTGGTTTTTGGTTTTTGTTTTTGTTTGTTTCTTTTCCATATTTGTACCCACGAGTAGCTAGGGAAGTAATGTCAATCCGCCCAGAGCCCTGCCTTAGACGGACAAGCCAGAATACTCGGGAGGTCGGCTGGTATCCCGAGGCTCCGTTAGAGACAGCTGTTTCGGTGCAGGCACAGCTGCCATGCGTTTGAACGCTTATCCTTCAGCACGGTTTGCGTGACACTTTGGATTAAGCCTGTTGGTCCCTCTTAGTTAGTTTTCTGTATTCCTACATCCAGGAAATTGGTATTTTACCTTATTTCCTGGCTATAGTAACACGTCATTAAACTACACAAGCCCCACCGCTGCGACAAAGCGAGGACCCGTGAGGCCGAGATTTGGGAATATTTCCCAAATTCCACCTCACGTCGGGGGGATGGTTAATGTAACATCATCGTTTGGAATAAGATAAGTAATTGAGCACAAACTAATGACACGTTTAATCCAAAGTACGGATAATTAAAGCCCCCAAAACAAATGAAAATATTTATTATCCGAATTACCATTCCGCTCAGGAAAAGGAAATAAGTAAATTTCGGCTAACGAGTCATTAAAGGATTATCACAGTGGTAATTATACGTCTTGTTTGCAATTTTACCGATTAATAATCTAATTAACGCTTTTGCTGCCTCTTAGGAGGTACAATTTAATTAATAGCGGTCTATTAACTTTACAAGAGTTAGTTATTAATTTAAGATAAAATTTAATCTGTGCAAAATCAACGCTTTAAAATTAAATTCCTTGAATTATTTTTTTTTCAACTAGAGAATATTAGCAACTATGATATATTATTTTTTTAGAATCCCTATTAATTTCTTAACGACTTTCCTTAATACTTTCCTATACCTATCTGTTATCGTTTTCGAGATAATAATTTAGATTTTTTTTTTTGGAAAACATATCCTTCAAAAAGGGCCGATTTTTTTTAATTTTGACAAATTGGCGCACTGAAATTTGGTTGGGAGTCAGGTAATACCTAGAGGCTTTTCACTCAGTTTCCTAATATTAAGTATAATAGTACACGGTGTTTCAAAATTTCAAAATACAAATAATTTGATTATTGGGAATAATGATTAGAAATACGTTTTGTTAAATCAACTTTCATATATTTTATCTGTGGTGGTAAAGCTCTTGAAATTGTCTATCTTTCTATCTCTAATGTTTCTTTACCTGTCTCCAGCAGTTTTTTACTTATGAGCTTTTATTTGACAAAATTAATTATTACAGAAAACATTCGCAAACCAATTCGTAAAAGCTTAAGGTTGGCCCGAACTTCTATCACTGCAGCCTTTCGGCTTATTGTGTACCCCAATCTTACTATAAGATGTTTGTTCCTTCTATGAGGTCCAGTAACCTTGTACCAAGCTTCTCATGTGGGAGGTGATGACAATCACGTTGTATATATATTATGTGTGAGGCGGTTTCGTCCTCTTCGACGCAGAGTCTGCATTCAATGGATCCGTTGTTTATACCTATCCGTTGAAGGTGCAAGTGCAAGTGGCAGTGGCCTGTTAGCAGACCCATCACTTGTTTCAACTGGGGCCGTGTCAGGGTTAGTATCCCATTCGATAGAATTTTCGATGGTTTTCCAATTACGGCCCGTACGTGTATTTGACCAGGTAAGTCTTGCCATCGAGATAGGTATTGTTTTTTCGACCATCTATCTAATGTTGTTTTTGTTACCTGTTTTGATATCCCAGAGGCCGGTTCTGGGCCCCTGAGACTTTTAGCGGATCCGGCTCTCGCTAGTTCATCCGCGTTTTCATAACCTAATATCCCTGAGTGACCAGGGACCCACAAGAGCTCCACCTTGTTCCCCCTGGCCGCCAGTACTTTTAGGTTGGCATGGCACTCCAGTGTAACTTTTGAAGTAAACCGATTGGATCTCGTACCCTTAAGAGCAGCTTGGCTATCCCACAGGATGTAAATATTTTGGTTGTGGTAGCCCTTTTCAAGATTTTGTAGCACACATGCTTGCATCGCATGAACTTCTGCTTGGTATACTGTGGCGTAGTTCCCCAGAGGAATTCTTATGTCCATCCTGGGTCTTTCCCCAAATATACCTGCGCCCACACCGTTAAAAGGTTACTTAACCAAATCTAAGTTGTAGCATACAAGGCAATACACAAATAATTATTTTTTGACTATTTACAATTATTAGAAGTTCTTTAAAAAATAAGCAAAAAATATCTATTTCTGTAATAAAATAAATTTTGCTAAATAAGTAAAAATCTGTTCGAGATAGGTATAGCAATATTACACATAGAAAGATAGATATTTTTAAGAGCTTCTAGGATGACAATAGATAAAATACAAAAAACATATTTTTTTATAATTTTTTTCAACAATCAAAATATTTGTAATAGGTAAAATTTGAAGAAATTTGATACGGTGGAGAAAAATGGCCGTTGCCAAATTCTGTGCCACACTGTATATAACTAATTAAACTAGATCAGTTAAATAATCGATTCTTTTATAATATATTTTTTACTAATCAATCATATAATTCTTTCTCATACTCCTTATAGTTAGATATAACAAGAAAATATCTGTGTTCCTTTTAATCCTTATTTACTTTCTTCTGAAAATAATTGAAAATCTTAAATCAGAAGAAAAATAATAAAGGAGAAGGTATATATTTTGTCTTTCATTGCGAGTTTTCTTATTGATCAATGTCATATATTTTCTTTCTGCCGTTGCTCGACAGGCCGGAACACAATAGTTTTCCAGAACATAAATATTGCTTTTCATCTTAAGGATGGTAACTTTCAAGTCAAGCAGGAGCTCCTTGTTTCGACAATATCTTGAAACTAGAAACTATGCTATCGTGTCGTTTTTATCTCAACAATTCCATCCACAAATTATAGCGAAGAATATATTATTTTTTATTTTACACTAATTGGTAATCAAATTTCAAACACGTGCACATGGAAATAAATAATTTCACAACAGAAACACTCAAAGCCACCATCAACGAGTTAGCGGGAGTCGCGACAACCCGACGGACGTACCCCCGGCTTGATGAACGTTTAAACACTTTGTCCTTGTTTAAAAAAACATAAAATATGTTAATCTGTACAAAGCGCCATCTAGCGACCACAGTAAAATGACATAGACATCGCTGGTAGTGTAGCTGAAAAAGCTCTTCTTCGACACTAATCTTAATATTTTGCAATAAGGTGTTCATGACGTATTGCACTTTTTCCAAATCAATGTTTGCGCTACCCCCACCACTTTATCTGAAAGGTTAGAGAAAAAAGTGTGTAAGCAAAGTTGTTCAGTATACATGTGAGATTTATTTCTAAGTATTTTCAATATACCTTGTTTAAGCAAATTGTGGAGAAATCGACTGTTAACAAAATTTCTATTAGTGTTACGCCCCCGGAAACACTTTATGTACACACACTAATAGTGAAACAGAATCGATAGTTAGCTTTTCAAAATACAGAATAATACAGATTATACTACAGATTATTAGATTTTATTACACGCGAGAAATTTGACGTCCAGAAGAAACACGTCAATAAAAGCAATATTCAAAGATTATTTATGTACGGGCAAGATACCCGAAACCGAAAAAACAGAGCGGATCGCTGAGAGTGTGTCGGTGATCGACGCGACACAACGTATCCGGCCGCTGGTTGGTCGTGAACTAACAGACGCACGCGTGCGAAACTACTTCGCTCAGCCGATGTAAGGCGTCAAAAGGTCATTGGCATTTGAGCTAGTGACGTACGTGGCTATTACTATTCCATATGTTTTTTCGGGTTGTTTAAAACATAGTCCGTCGTAAATGTTATTCAATTAATTATGCAAATAGGTATTACAGAATGGAAAAGTGTTTAAATTATTTTATTTTGTCTAAAGAGTTTAAGATGTACATATGACAACACCGGCTAGAATTCCTTGATTGCTTACATGTATCGTAGTGCCACACAGGTGTTTTTCTGGTTTGTCGTCAGGTCACTTTTACCGCTGAATGAATTGAAAGCGCCATTTATGGCTATTTTTCTTCAATTTGTCTTTATCTCAGGAATTGCCGGTTTAAATATAATACGTCATTTCCATAACACCCTGTATATATAACCATTATATTGCTAATACCATCTGTTCGGAAGTTGTGAAAGTAAACATTCGACAGTACCGAATTTCAACTTTTTTAATGTAAATTTCACTGGTTAGTTAGGAAAAATATTGCAATCAAAATTTCGATTAGTTCGAATTAAGACGGCGTTCCATGCATACGATTTCTGACCATATGATGATCCGACGATGCCCTGATTGGTGTAAACTTTTGGTGCCAATTTCCGTCCGAATATTTGTAACATTCGACACGATGAGCTTTATTTTAACTTTCATCCGACGTCGTATGTTTCTTAACCTCACTTTTTTCTAAACCAAAAATTAAGAATGAGTGACTATATTGACTATTTTGGGAATTATTATCAGCCACTAATGCACAAAATTAAAAATACATTAATTTTAAGGTTAGGTAGTGATCACATATATATTATATTGTATACGAGTGACACTCTCTTCTTTTTTACAAGCTCTTTAGTGAAATTTGGTTCCGAAGATCGGATAATGTGATAAGCAAAATATTGTCGTATATATGTACATACCTGAAATACTTTATACCTGGTATTGATCCACGACTTTTGCAAAAAAGTACCATGCACTTGTGTCCTTTCATCTTAAATAAAACAAGTTACTAACCTAACAAACAGCGAATCGAATCACTACAAATTAAAAACTCCTTCACAAAAATTGTTGTTAGGTAATGAAAGTTTATAAGCACTAAAATAGCGACAACAATGTGGATGAACCATTTTTTATTCTGTCATTTGAAAAAGCATCCAGAACCAAAGATGGCGACGAATAACAACAAACAAATAATGTCGTGCCGGCTCTGACGCGATCGATAAAATTTCTAAAGTACTGCGCAACCTTAATGGTGCCAAGCCATCTCCCATACCGGGGACACTTTTTGTAATTTGGAACGTTCGTATTGGCAATATAATGTATGGGAGTAATACCCACTATTTTATATCGTGAAATATTTTATATTCCCCAATATTAACTTAAAACGTGCCATCATGTAGTGGCCATCTATAAGACAAGTGTCCAAGTAAGGCGCTAATAGCGGCGGCATGAAATGATTTTGAATTAATAATTTTTGCAGATTTCGACACGAATTTATTTCAATGTTCTATTGTTTCGTAGTAGAACGATAAACAATAATTCTATGCGAATCGATAAACAACAATTTAATAAATAAAATTTAATAGGGATTTTCGTTTGATTTTACAAATCGGTAAATTTTATTTTTATGTATTATTATTTTAGAGCAAAACTGCGAAACAAATGAATAAACATGGATGGCTACAATGGATGGTAATTTATTGGCATTTAAAAATTCGCAGCACAGCCGCAGACAAATTCGTTTTACTATGTTGCTAAAATTAATCGTAGCCATTTGCTGTCGATGAAATTGTTTTAAATTAAAAAAAATATATAACGCGAAATATTGCTAATGATTATTTTGAAAATATATTTCTTTGCCTATGATTTATTCTATTTGAGTATATAAATAATATTTTTAAACTAAGTATTTCTTTTTATTTATTTATTTATTTATTTACAAAAATATGGATACAACAGGCGGTGATCCCAATATATCATCCACACTGTTGTATTGGCTAGTGGGAGTTATTAATGCTTGAATTAAGTATATATTAAATTATGTTAACCTATTTATGGCATTGATTTTACACATTTTAAATCTAATTATAGACATATCGAACATTTCCATTCTTAAAAAAAGCCTAGTACATGTCCTAGTCGCTCTGCAGAGAGAAGAATTTTTTCCGGAATTTGTATTTCTTAGTGGAATATTAAAAGTATTTTGAAGCCTTAAGGCCCAATTTTATAAAGTGATCTTAAGTCTTGGATTTAAATTAATACTTAAACGGAACAATAATCAGGGGATTAAATCACAGGCAAATTTTGTCAATGTTATAATATAGGGTTATTACTAGGAGGATTATAACTAAATGTATAATGTATTGTATATACTCATCGGTTTGTTGGACGCTCTAAAACATGATTTAGGAGCAAGCCATCATCTAGTGATTTTTTACTGCGTATCCGTGTCTTTATAAAGAGCCCTATTTTTTAATATTTTTTCTGACTCTGAGCATTTTAAGGCATTTTTAGGTATCAGTCATATGGTATCAGTTCAGTAGTTTTTAACTTACTAAGTAATTAAAAAATGTATGGATCAATTTGATGTTTAATGCTTAAGGCTTTCGTGTAATTGGGGCGTATCCGAAATATTCTGTCCCGCCAACGCTGCTCAATAATATTTACAAAACCATCTTAGTCGTCCGTTAATAACTCATTAAAAATTTCTAAAATATCTATTATTATTATTAAAATAATTGGTACAGCCAGAAACAATAAAAAACAAACTCAAATATTAGGGTTATAATACTGTGTCCTGTGTCTTAAATCGTATTATTGAGTTTAAGCGGTACTCTTCCTACCGATTAACTTATTACCAGGATGGTTGCTCGAGCCTCGCTGTCAATCCTAGTTTATAAAATCACCATTTTCACTAATCTGAGGTTTAAACCGTACAGTGTGATTTAAACCCACTTTATAAAATTGGCCCTAAGTCCCTAACCGGAACATTAAAGCTTAACTTTGACCTCAGCGTTGGCGAATCAACAAGACCGTTCAACTTGTAGATCATAACTACATCGGAAACCATTCGTCTTTCAGTTGCTGAAAATTTCTCCATTATAGGCTTATATTTGATATTGACATAGCTATGTCTGTTTTTCGTGATAAGAACCCTTAAAATTTATTTTGAATACTTTCCAGTCTTCGCTGGTAAACCGCGTACTGAGGGTTCCAAACAACCGATGCAGAACTAAGTTTATTAAATATAAACGCATAATACAAGTTTAGAACTGTTTGAGAATTATTAAAATTTAAACTATTTCTTATAATAATTCCTAAAAATCGTTTACACTCATTGATAACCTGAGAACTAAAAATTAACTTAGTGTCCATTATAACACCCAAATCGCGTATTTCATTAACTGATTCGAGATCACTATTATTAACACTATAACAAAAATTGTGTACATTTTTGTTTCTGTTAAACGTAATCGATACACACTTCCCTAGATTAAGAAATGAACTCTGACTTTCACAGAATCTTACCAAGGCATTAGTATCAACTTGCAGCAAATGGCAATCCCCTGGCACCCGGATTATTTGAAAAAATTTTAAGTCATCTGCGTACATCAAAATGTAGAGAATTTAAAGCATTGTTGTATGTTATTAATGTATATGATAAAAATCAGGGGACCAAGGGGCCCTGAGGCACACCCCAGACGGCACGTTAAAAGGTTTAGAATAAAAACCACCAGCGGAGACCATCTGTCGTCTATCACTATGATAGGATAGGAAGTGTCTTTTTTTTTTTTCCCGTGTAGTTGGCCTTACAAGCTAGTGTATTGGCCACATGATGTGTCTTTAAATGTAATAATAATTCACTATAGTACATTGATCAAGAGTCGATATAAAATAGGTTTTCACTGTTTAATTTTTATTTTCAGGTGATCTCTGCCGACCGTTAAATTGTAAGAAGAAAGAGATTTGTCTGCTTGAAGACACGTTTACTGCAGTATGTGTGTCAAGAAAGGAACTTAAAAAAAATGGGTAAATATTCCCTATTTCTTATAATATTACATATCAGTGTTTATGTAAGTGTGTCATTCCATTCCATTCCAACGTTGCACACATGCGAATTACGACGGAATCGTGGCCAAAAAGATTATCCTGGTAACATGAGACAAAAAATGAGTTTAATTGTAAGAAACCGTTATAAATAGGGCAACTAAGCATTTTGTTTTTAATATCTTACATCTTTGCCCCCTCCACCCTCCTTTTTATGGTTATTAAATTATAGAAATTGGAATAAACAAAGGTGGTTTATTTTTACGATATTATTATTGGAGGAACATTTATTTTATGTTTTTTTTAATCTTCCCTCGAGCCCTCCCCGTTTAACAATAAGGTACTAGAAATAAAAAAATTGGAATGTAGAGAAATGTGCATAAATTTCATATAAATATATTTTTTTGAAACTTCCCCCCCCCCCCCCCCCCCCATTCCCCCTCCCCCCTCCCGGTGATACAATTTCATTTCAACGATAACCCAAAATACATATCTGATATTTTCAAAAAAAATTATTTCTTGATAAATATAAATTTTGATTTAAATTTTATGTTGAACTAGTTCGATAAATAACAAATAATTTAATAATGAATCACAAATATATTGGGTTTGTTCGGGTTCCAATATCAGAAAAACAGGACCGTATTTAAAAAAAGAAAGTTGATAATTGCCCCTCGAAGACGACTCGTCGGATTACCAAACAATTAACGCTGTTAGATAGAGCGGAAAAAGTGGCAATATAAAAGTGCAATTAACTTTAGAATTCGATCTCAAAAAAACCCAGGAAAACAATAAAACGATTTTGCAGAATTTCGTTTCTTTCCGGATATCTCCGGAACTACTCGGAATTTTAAAACTTTTTAAACGGCATATTATTAGGCACGTAAATGCGCACCTTTACCTCCATTAAACCGACTTCGTATCTCTTACGGTTTCCGAGATCCCTGTACTGGCCCTCCTTATCTTGGACACGTTGTACTCTAGCCACCATTTTGAAAAATATCGGAATTTTTTTCCGCCTGTTTAAAAGTATGTTTAATTCTCCATGAAACTATGTACGCTTTATCGGAATCGGTTTAGTAATAATATAGTTATTCAAAAATGGTTCGATGTCTTAATCACATATTTGTAAAAATGTACCTAACAATTTTTTTTTTAAATTCAATTTTCGGCAAGGTAGCAAATTGTCGCAGCAACTCTCAGTTGGACCTTATTCAGTACCCTTCAAACAATAGGAAACAAATAGTTTGGTCGCATTCCAACGTGCCCTTTTTTACATTTTGCCTAATACAACATTTTTTAAAAAATTGTTAAATTTATTTTAACTTATGTTAACAAAATGTATGAAATCAAAAGTACTAGTGTAAACATTTTTAATTTGAAAAATTTATAGGATTGTACTTATACCACCAGCAATAGGCTCCATGATGGTTTTTCAAAATTTTTACAAAAACTTAGCCGAATAACAGAACTAACTACATTGATTTTTTCAACCACTCTAATTTAGTTTACACACCACACTAGAAGAACAAACTTTGAACTGAAATAATTTTAAGGTTGGCCATAATATAAATATAATAGGGTGATTTATGACACCCTGATTGTTTCTTAATTAAGTGCTAATGATTTTACGACATAATTATAACTTTGGTTTTATCTATTTTGATCAGCTTTTACCTGAAATTCGCATGTGTGCGTTGGTATGATCAATTGATGGATTTTTGTCGGCATTGTAATGATGCAAATTGTACTGAACAATATTAGTAAATACACTTCCCAACAATAAATTCAGGACAAAGATAGAATTAGTCTGCAAGTTTTTCAGTTGTCCGATATTGGTGAAATTTTTAGCAAAGTGTAGATTTGGGTCTCGAAATGTTAACCTGAATATTAATTATCAAAAAATACTGTCTTGATCATTATGCAGATAGAAACAAAAGTTACTTGCTTACCCTTAATTTCCTAACGCCCTGTGAAAAATTGAAAGGTATTATGTTTCGTATTGGTAAGAGCGGAATTTATTGTCGGGGGGTATAAGTAAGATTCATTTTATATCAGAACCTTTTGTTATTGGTTTTTAATTGAAAAAGTATTCTTTATGTTTAATATTGAAGAAGGGAACTAACAACCGAAGATTTGATCATTCAAAGTAGATGTTCTTTGTAGGAAAATATATTTTGTTAACAGAAAGGGAACTATATTAAGAATTTAATTTGCTTGTTGCCTTTTTGCTTAAATGGTCTGTAGGACGTGGAATATTCGCAGTACCTTCTGAATCGCAAGAATATCACACCACTAGTCAAAATCAGAGATAATCTGATAATAGAATTGTCCCGATCTTTAGTAGTTGCCATTTTTACAATTAACAGCAAAAATTATTTTAGGGATATTGTTGTTCCAAAAATAACTTCAAAAACTGAAGATACAAAATCCAAAGACGAGGATGAAGACGATGACGTATTTTATGACACTGAGGATGATTCCGATGATGATACGAATGATGATATAAGTGATTCTAGTTCGTAAGTATTGATTTTGAATTGATCTAAGAGGGTTTGTTCGTCTATATGCTTCCACTCAATTCTTAGACGATATTTTTGCAACAAAATATACGTTTAATTTTGTTAATAATTTACTAAATAAATAACGGCTTCTCACGATGATAAATAATTTGAAATTGAGGAAATTCTCGAAAGAATTAGCTTTTGAAAATATGCAATTTCTTGATTTGAAGAGTCAAGAAAGATAAATCATCGCAAATATTTATATATACAGGGTGAGTTTTTTAATGTGTTACAAGGCGATATCTCGCAAACGGTTTAAAATATTTTCTTGAAATTTTAATGAGGTAATAGTGAGATGGGGGGACATATTTCAACATATTTTTGTTATCTACCCCCTTTCCCCATTTTGAGGGGTGGGGGGTAACTTTGAAATTTTAAATGGGAATATGTACTTTTATTTATTAAATTCGGATCTACGTAAAAAACTACGTATTTGTACAAACCCGAATTATAATTAATTAGGTTATAAAAATTTAAAAAATATTATTTACCCTTTATCGCCTGTCATGCTTCAGAAGATGTTCGAAATGTCTCCCTTCAACTTCCAAACACTTTCTCACTCTTTTTTTAAACGAATTTCGTACCCGCTCTAACATTTCAGGTGTCACTAATAAGCAGGCAAAGCGGATTCGGTCTTTCATATTGTCTATAGTTGTAGGTGCAGTCGCCATCACTTTGTCTTTTATAAATCCCCAGAAGAAAAAGTCAAGAGGGGTCAAATCCGGAGACCTAGCAGGCCAATTGACCGGACGGACTCGACCAATCCACCTGTTTTCAAACAATTCGTTTAAATGATTACGGGCCTGTATTGCATAGTGCGGTGGAGCTCCATCCTGTTGAAACCACATGTCAGGATTTATGTTTTGGTTTAATAATAGTGGTAATTCGTTTCTTAAAAAATCTGTATACATTTCTCCATTTAAATGACATTCAAAGAAATGCGGACCAATAACCCTATCTCCAATTATACCACACCAGACATTAACTGACCAAGGATGTTGATTTGGCACAGTTCTCATCCAGTGGGGATTTTCCGATGCCCAGTAGTGCATATTTTGTCTATTTACCTTTAAGAAAACAAACAATAAAAAAAATTCCTAAAACTCCAACTGCCCTATCTGCATCTGTTTTAGTTCGCTTCCGAAATCGTGGTTTTGACTTCAGGCTGCCAGTAGTGCGACATCTAGTTTCCAGCCTTTTAAATGCCATGTGAGATTTCAGGTTGTTAGGAAACCTTTCCGCCCACCTTAGTGAAGCTTGTCTGTAGTTTCTTCTGCACTCCCCCAACATTAACAACATATCAACTTGCACACTAAAATTCGCTTCCATGTTCAATTGACCAACCTGAGAAATAATCGTTGATATGTAAAAATTCTCAACTGACTGAAGTCAAAACAACGGATTTTGCATGTAAACGAATAATAATTTTTAAATAAGTGAACTAAATCCAATAGAAATTTAATAATAAATTAATTATAATTCGGTAACCAGTGGAGCTAACCAAAAATTTTTTTTGTACAAATACGTAGTTTTTTACCTAGATCCGAATTTAATAAACAAAAGTACATATTCCTATTTAAAATTTCAAAGTTACCCGCCACCCCTCAAAATGGGGAAAGGGGGTAGATAACAAAAATATGTTTAAATATGTCCCCCCATCTCACTATTACCTCATTAAAATTTCAAGAAAATATTTTAAACCGTTTGCGAGATATCGCCTTGTAACACCTTAAAAAACTCACCCTGTATATAAAGAAAAGGTGACTAATAATTAAACAATAATACCCGTCAGATGGACATTTTGAGAAAAAAAACTACAGTTATGTGTTTTCAGGAAAAATTGATAAAACGGTTTCTAGCGGCGCCCTTCACGTTCAAATTAAACTGAACAAACAATACCATTCACATGGCACTTGGCAAGTATACGCCATTATAAAAGTATTCACCAAGTATCCCAGTCGTCTGATCGGCTTAAAAATCATCTTCTTAAAAAAATGTATCGTTAAGAAGATGCCGGAGTCGGCATGATTTTAATTTAAATTGGATCTTCCATTGTCGTTACAGCCGTATTAGAGTCGGCAATTTTTGTTTCTTGCACCGGAAATGGCAATTATAATTGCACGTATTCATGCGCTTTAAACCGTTCTCGATCAGCTGGCCCAATACTGCTCGCATTGCCGGCGCAATGCGAGAAATGAATCCGTATTGCAGTCGACAATAATTCTAGTCTTCTGGCAATTAAAATTGCACGGATTCATGCGCAGCACACCGTTCCCGATCAGCTGTCTCGCATTGCCAGAAATGGGGCACGCGCCATTTTCATTGCCATTGCCGGTGCATGTCTTGGTAGAGATGGATTATTCTGTTATTTTTAAATGTTTATTAGTTGGTCGAAGCACCTATGAACAGCTAATTGCTATTTAAACTAACTGGTACTGAAATTAGCAGTTCACATTATTTATTAAGCATAAGTGCTGCTAATTCATAGCAACTTTTTTGAACTGCCATTTGTAAGTAGCAGTGGCTGCTTTAACTGCTAATCAAAACGAATAGGTTTGTCCATCTCTAATTCTGGGGATAGTTTAGGGATTTCGATACTACCAACTGCTGTTCTGACTGTTGGAAATGCGCCAGCTGATCGAGAACGGTTTGCTACGCATGATTCGTGCAATTATAATTGCCATTGCACCGGAAATTTTTATTAAGGCCGTATTACAGTCGGGAATTTTTATGGCGCCATCAATGGCAATTATAATTCAAGGATTCAGGCGCAGTACACCGTTCTCCGTACTACAGTCAGAAATTCTACTCTTCTGACAATTAAAATGACATGGATTCATGCGCAGTACACTGCTCCCGATCAGCTGTCTCTCATTACCAGAAATGGGGCAGGCGCCATTTTAATTGCCCTTGCCGGCGCAATTGGGTAGACATGGATTATTCTGTTATTTTTAACTGTTTATTATTTGGCCGAACCAGGTATGAACAGGTAATGGCCATTTAAACCCACTGGTACTTAAATTAGCAGTTTACATTCTTTATTAAACTTATGGACTGCTAATTCAGTAACTTTTTGCACCTCCTATTTGTAAATAGCAGTAGCTGCTTTAACTGGTAATTAAAACGAGCAGGTTTGCACATCTCTAATTCTGGGGATATTTTAGGGATTTCGACAGTACCCACTGCTGTTCTGACCGTTGACAATGCTCCAGCTGATCGAAAACGGTTTACTGCGCATGAATACGTGCCATTATAATTGCCGGCGCAAGAGAAAAAATTGCCGAGTCTAATACGGCCTTTACCCACTCTAATACGGCTTTTAGAACAATATATCGAGCGTCCGCCCGTAATCGGGACGCCGACAGAAACCACAATAGTCGGAAGAAGAAAACATGTCGAACAAAAGATGTCTAAATTTGATTAATAATTTGAGAAAAGTTCATAATTTCTTTCTACATGGAACAGTAAATAAAATGAAATCTAAAAATTTTCTGAAACAAAGACATATACTTTCCTCCAATTTTAGTTGCATACAAAGTTTTTTTTTTTAACATTTTTTTTCCTAAAGCAAATAAACGCTTGGGGAGAAAACTCGTTTAGAATTACTCCGCAATCCACTTAAAAATAATAATTTATAAATTATTTAACCAAATAATTATTCCCTGTATGATAGTCCGTCTGATTAACACGATTTAATTTGTTTAGATGCCGTCCATGTCCAGTAGTTAAACCAATCTTCCTTTGTGGATCAGACAATCGAACGTACAGCTCACTTTGCCGACTTGATTATCACAACTGCATACATCACACGGGGATTAAATTATCATGCAGAGGATTCTGTCCTTGCAAAGGTAAGTTTCAAATATTTATTATATCCTCAATGTACAGGAACGATGAAACACTATACAGTGCGGTTCTTTAACCCCCTCCTCCTGGCTAACTGTTGACCCGCTAATTTTTTTTTACAAAATTTGGGTGTGTTCAATAGGGGAAGGTATAGTTTGTTGCAGAATTATACCGTTGATTCTTACTGCCATAAATAAACTACCTGATTAAACCCTATTGTATACGCCTGAACCTCTTCAAAGCTCAATAAATGGGATCAGGGCCGGCTTGAAAATGTATACCACACCACATGATTTATTTTTATAATTTAAAATAAATAGATAGGTATTTTTAGTTTTAGGTACCTATAATAAATGTAAAATAATGAGAACAATTAATGATAATTGAAAATAATATAATTTAAAGTATAACTATTAGGATAACAAGTACAATAAAAATTAATTATATTCTAGAAACTATTGATAATTTATTCAAAATTTAACTATGTATCACTATCACTATCTTCATCTAAGCCTAAACTTATAATTAAGGGTTGAACATTTGTAATCATACAATTGTAAGAATTTTCCACCTTAAGTACATGCTGTACACATTTTTTCCAGCTGCCTGCAGAAATTTTTCTTACTTCGTTTTTAATTAATTCTACTACAGATGCATTTAATGTAGGAAAAATATTATTTCTCCTAATATTGGATTTTAATTGATGCCATATTAGCTCAATAGGATTGAATACACAATAGTACGGAGGAAGGCGCAATACTGTATGTCCATTTTCTGCTGCAAGTTTGTCACACTCGTATTCCTTATTTATTTTAAAAGCTTTTAATACTTTTCTTCTTCAAAATATAAATCATTTTCAATCATAAAATTTTGAATTTCTGCTTTTGTATTATTAGAATTGGGAATGATAATTATTCGATCAAACGAACTTACCTTAAGTGAAGTTCGATCGTAATTATACGAGGGTCCAGTCCGAAGATATCACTTTATTTACCACGTAGTCCGTCTCTGGCTACTAGTCGCGCACCAATTTTAAAGAAAGAATTCCCCCCTGCCTCTGTGTTCTGTATATTCCACTCTGTTCAAGGCTCATAGGTTGAAAGAATTTTCAGGATTGCTCACAAATAGAGGGCTCGAAGGGTATGGGAGGGGAGTGATATCTTCGGACTGGACCCTCGTATAATTACGATCGAACTTCACTTAAGGTAAGTTCGTTTGATCGAATAATTATACTTCGTGTCCAGTCCGAAGATATCACTTTATTTACCACGTAGATGTTTAAAGATATGAATATATTGTGAGCAATTATAAAAGGAATTATTGGACAAATATTTATATGTAAATTAAACGAAACTATTGACGACAAACAAATCAAGAAATATTTATTTTAACAAATATAAACTAGTTGTTGATAACTACTTATAAAAAAGAATTTTAGATTATGTCTATATCTAATATTGCTTGAGCAAATATGTTTTCTGACGCCAAAGGTCTATTGTAAAATCTCGCAAATGTTGAGGTTTGTGACCATCCTGCCGATTTGCAAATAAGATCCAAAGATATACCTTTCCTAAAGGCCGCAGAAGTTGAGGCATGTCGAATAGAGTGCGGCTTAAAAATTGTGGTATCAATTCCTGCCTTTGTGAGCATCTGAGTTGCCCACCTGCTCAGAGTGTCCTTTGATGCCTTATTGTGTGGTTTTTTACAACACAGAAATAAAAAATCTTGCCCTGTAGTTCTCAGCGAAGACGTTGTATTAATGTACGTTTCCAAGGTAGTGGCTACACACAGGGAAGGTTTGTCCTTGAATCTGGGTAGGTGTAGGGTAGGTTGAGTTCTCCCTATACCGGACGTCTTAACTGAGTCTGAGATATAAATGATTGTTTCAGTTGAAGTTTGATTTATATTTGATAAACGAATAAGAGAGATTGTGTGTAGTCTTTCCCCAGTTGTTAAGGCTAGCAGCGTAACTAACTTTTGCGATAATATCACGAGACTAATGGTTGAAGGCAAGTTGTCAATATATTGCAATAAAGGTGCTGGATTCCAGGTAGTGTTATATCTTGGACGGGGGGGTCGAAGACGGTACAGCCCTTTTTTGAATCGCTTAATAATTGGATTGGTTCCTACCTCTGTAGGGCAAATTAAGGAGAGAGCTGATACATGTGAATTAAAAGTCCCATATCGTAGGGTCATGTTAGTCGTCAATGCTTGAAGGAAACTGATTATATTATTTATTGTGGGGGTAAACGTTGGAGTATGTTCGTCCAGACAAAACTTCCACCATAGCTTGTAAGTATTATCATACTGACGTAAAGTTGAAGGTGAAATGGAAGATAAAATCGTATCTATTGCCGAGTCTGGGACATTTTTAAGCAAAAACGCTTGCCTGATAATTTGGCCCCCACCAGGGTAAGGTTCCTTGCTAACAGATGTGACCTAAAAAATGGAGAAGAAAGTAAATCTGGTGAAGGCTCTAGGTAAACTTCTTTATCAAAAATTAGCTTTTGAAACAGAGGGTACCAAGGTTGAGAAGGCCAACACGGAACAACTAAAATCCCCTCAGCCCTATCCTGTATTATTTTTTGTAGCGTTCGAAGGATCAGAGCGAAAGGAGGGAAAGCGTAAAAATACTCAGAGTTCCAAGATACAGTAAATGCATCGACATTTGCAGCATTAGGGTCCTTAAACCACGAAATATATTTTTCGCATTTGTTGTTGATTTGTGATGCGAATAAATCGATTTCCGGTTTGCCGAAAGTTTTCTCTAGTAGATCGAAAGCTGGTCCTGATAACGACCACTCTGTTTCCGGACTGAAATTTCGTGACTCAATGTCAGCATTAGTGTTTTCTTTTGAGCTGATATAAGACGCAAATAGCCAAATATTTCTTTCCTCACACCACTGCCATATCTTTTTAGAGAGTAATGATAATTCTGGGAATTGAATACTGCCCATTCGATTTATGTAAGAAATGGCAGTGGTGTTGTCGCATCGTAACAATATATTACAGTCTCTTAATTCTCGTGCATAGCACAGAGTTCCATAAGAAATGGCCTGTAATTCCAAATAATTAATGTGACGTAATTTTTGTGATTCAGACCAGAAGCCATGCGTACGTTCAGGGCCGCAACAAGCCCCCCAACCCGTCAGGGATGCATCTGAAAAAATTTCTCGGTGAAAGCTATCGCTTCTAATATCATTAAAAGTTCGGGATACATTTGTTTGCCACCATAATATGTCTGATTTGCAAAAGTTCGAAATTAACATTTTCGAGTTATAGTTCATATTATTCCTTTGAAGTGCTAGAAATTTTGCTCTATCGAGAAGCTTGCAGTATAGGAAACCATACTTTACAGCTGGACATGCTGCAATTAAGACTAATATAAATTTCGCAAAATCACGTATTTTACAATCTGATCGACTTAAAAATAATGAAGTTAGTTTGATTATAGTATCTATCTTTTCTTGGGGAAGAGTTATTTTTAAATCTTTGCTGTCTAACCAGAAACCTAGAAACTTCGTGCAGGTTTTTGGTATCATGTTGCTTTTTTCCCTATTTATAATAAACCCTAAAGATTTTAAGAGTTCGATTGTGGTATTCGTATTTTCTGCGCATGTCTCGTATGTGTTGCCAAAGATCAGAAAATCATCTAAGTAATTGATGATCGATATTCCCAAGGTCCGTAAATGCGACACCACAGGTTTCATAAGTTTAGTAAAGCATAATGGGGCCGAACTTAGTCCAAACGGTAAACAAGTGAATTGGTACAAAGTATCATCATATTGGAATGAAAATCCTTACGGACGTGTACCAGAAAATATGCGTCCTTTAGGTCTAATGTGGATATGAATATATCTTTGTGTATTAGTCGAACCGCTGTTCTTAGATCGTCCATCTTGAAGTGTGGACAGTTAACATAATTGTTAAATTGTTTTAAGTTCAGTATGAATCGTCTACCTTCGTTTCGCTTTACGGCTAAAAAAAAAATAGGTGAGAGAAATTCGAACGGCTCGTGGTTGGACTTGATTACAGCCCCCAATCTCAGAAGCTCCGTTATTGCCGCCTTTACTAAATACCTTTCCCCGTGTGAAATCCTATTGTTACAGATGTGGTTCTGACTAGGGAGCGTATTTTTTAACGGAATAGTATAACCCCTAATCCAGGATAGGACTGTTTGATTTGTGGTAATTTTTGACCAAGAATCAAAATAAAACTGCAGACGACCTGCAAAAGGAGATGAACTAACCTTTAACGTTTCCTCGTTGTTTGGCGTCGATTTTGAAACGTCTGTTTGGAGGGATTGTGCCCGTGGAAATATCTTATCTCCCTCCTCTGGAAAGATGGGCGATGCCTGTTTAAAGGACCGACGGGTCGTGATGCTGCTACCCCCGCCCCCCCTTTTTCGATGTTTTTCCCTTTTCGCGTTGGTGAATGGACACCGAGCGTAAATCTTGACCTGCCTTCTCAAAAGGTTTTAAATTTTTGACTTTTTCTCCCAAGTCTGGGCCGAATAAAAATTCGCCCGGAGTAGAGGATTCGGCTATTTCCCGGACCGCCGTGTTAAGCACGGGACAGATTAAATGTTTTCTCATTTTGGAAATATCATTAAAAAGGGAGGTTAAAATGCGAGCCGAATCTGTTAAATTAGCCAAGATGTTTTCCCTAGTGAGTTTAGGGATTGTATGCTCATCGTCCAGTAATGTATTAAAAACTTTCCCCATAGCCGATAAGCCGCAACCAATGCTAGATTGGTAACTGGAGTGGGTTGAATCCCTCTTAAGGTGGATAGATTGTAAAATGGTCTTAACCTCCGGGTTTATTTTGGAGGAAAGGAGAAAAGAGCAGTTACTAGGGATCGGATGTTTTTCTAAAATGGGAGTAATTTCCTCCTTTGAGATGCCATTCAATGTGGTGTATGACCATCTGGAAGCCACTGCTTCATGAAGGGTAACCCCTAGGGTCTTTGACTTAATGGGGTCCTCGCCTAGAATATTTAGTGTGTCTTCTGACAATTCTAAATCATTACCTTCGGTAATAAGTAGAATGTCATCCCTATTCGATTTTGACTCTACAGACACTGAGTTCGGTTCTGCGTTCAACTCACAGTCCGTTCCACGTGGGAAACGATCCTGAGAGCTCTCCGAACGCATATTCTCCACGTTTCTCGGCGATGTCGTCTGATGCCGGCCTTGGGTGCTTCGGCTACGATTGCGGCTGCTGTGGGAATCCCGCCGTCGTCGTCTGTTTCTGCGGCGTTCCGACACGCTCGGTGACCGGCCACGCCTTGCCCGAGAACGGGAATGTCGAGAATGAGAAATAGGGCGATGATAACTGCCAGAAAAATGCGAGTCCTCTCTGCTTCGAGATCGGCCCTCGGCATTATGGCCATCGCGAGATAGGGGATTATGTTTAGTAATCTTAGAAAGCTCACTTCTCAGGATTTCCCGTATCGTGTGCCGCAGGGACTCATTTCCACTGATGTCGGTACTTCTACTAGATGAACTATAATGTCTTTTATGTTTACCCATGCTTTAACTGTTAAAAATATAAATTATCTTAACAAAGGAACGGAGTGGAAAAAGATCTGATTACTTACCCATAAATTGTGTATTATATTTATAAAAATCACCTGAAACTTGATCTGCTACAATGAGTGGTCGCACGACATAGCACCAAAAAACGAATGAGCCTTGAACAGAGTGGAATATACAGAACACAGAGGCAGGGGGGAATTCTTTCTTTAAAATTGGTGCGCGACTAGTAGCCAGAGACGGACTACGTGGTAAATAAAGTGATATCTTCGGACTGGACACGAAGTATAACTAGCATTGTCCATTACAATGATGCTATTTTCAGGTATATTTTTAAGGAGTTTATGTTTAAACCAATCTTCAAAAAGTTGTGCGTCGGTATCTTGATGGTAATCTAAAGAAGAATCTGCTATGTTTTTAGCTGAAAGCAACAGACAATTTGGAACAAACCCGTTCCCTGAACAGCATGTAATATTGTGATTCTTTTGCCTTTATTTGATGGTGACTTGGTTTGACATTTTTTGGAAGAATCATCCCAACCTTTCCTTGGAGTGTCATGGGTATCGAACCATGTTTCGTCAAGGTAAATAATTGGACGATTTTCTTCTCTAAATTGTTTAACAGCTGTTAAATATTTAAGTCTCCATTCCCGACACTTGAAGATGTCCCCCTATCAGCACAATTCCAAGGACGCCACATTCTACCACTAATAAGCCTAACTAAAAATTAC
This sequence comes from Barypeithes pellucidus, assembly GCA_963991005.1. Taxonomy (NCBI): domain Eukaryota; kingdom Metazoa; phylum Arthropoda; class Insecta; order Coleoptera; family Curculionidae; genus Barypeithes; species Barypeithes pellucidus. The sequence goes on from OZ022559.1 coordinate 42,483,833, forward strand.
TCGCCGGAAAACCACTAAAGATTAAAATGATTAAAAATCACTTTGTATTTATATATGCATCAGGCATAGGTATAAATTGAATTTGTATACCTGGTCCGGCTCTGCTCGAAAATGTTTTAAAATTTGGGATTTCCATATTTATTTTATGGTCGATTAGATAATGAGGTTTTATTGCAGTCAAGAGATCAACGATATAATTCTGCAAAAACTATACTACCTTCTGACGAAAGAATGCCAATTCTAACTATCAAAATGGCGGATGGGCGCCATCTTGGCAAAGAAAATTAAATAGGCAAGATGAGTCTTGCAATACATAATTTTGAAGGTCATATCTAGTACTTTGCGATTACAGGTTATTGTGTACCCATTCGTACCCAAAAATAAAATGTCAGCTTTTTAAAAAATAATTTTTACTTTTTTTTCTTTTGTTATTTTAGTTTAGATTTTCCATTTAGATTATATGCCAAGTTGAAACATCTAAACTAAAATAACAACACAAAAAATAGTAAATATTTTTTTTTTAAAAACGCCATTTTGTTTTAGGTATGAATAGGGACACAATATTCTGGGATCGTAAAGTACTCGATAGCACCTTTAAAATGATGTATCGCAAGGCCCCACTTCCTATTCAAGTTTATTAACAAGATGGCACCCATCTCACATTATGAATTTCAGCACCATGAAATATGGGGGAGATGCAACTTGTGCCCTTTTGCCAGAATGGGTTGGATTTTGGCGGCTTTTTGAAGCAGCGGGACCTTCTTTTAACGTATTATATCCTAACGATTAGATACTTTATACAATAAGGATAAATCAACCTGACCTTGCCCTCTTAATTCCGCCCAGAGCGGCGAATAGCAGAAATAGCCGACGAACCGCTGCCGCCCATCCATATGTAGTTAAGCTTAGTACTCCTCGAACTTCAATATTTAAGAATTCTTTCATCTGGAGGATTTCATCCTTACGGAACGACCTTCACGAGGTCATTTTTTCAAGCAAATATAACCTCCAAAGATTCAAAACCAACGGGAATCGCTTTATGCGCACACGCACCACTCCCAAAGTTCCTAAGGTATTATAAGTAGGTAAATAATTTTATTGATAGATGAAAAATAAAAGTTAATTTTTGCATTAATATGGGCATCAGGCTGGGTAGTTTTCAACTTGACATCCCGAATAATTTTAGAATAGAGCCACACACCATTGAACGCATAAGCACACATACCTTAATCGTCAATGAGTGCAATCAGTATAACTATCGCCTAACTTATTTATTTACATGAAGCCGACTGGAGATAATTATCAGTTGAAACGTTGTAATTTAAATACGTAAAGATAATGTCCAACTTTATCCGTTACTCTATAAGAAAATAGCTGAGAAGATATTAATAATAATATAATTCAGATCGTTACAAAATTCTACGGTACAATTCCAAACGATCTCTACGTCAAACGATCTCGGAAAAAAGGGGAATATAACAGACGGGGAGACAGTCGCCAAAGTGTATTCCATTTTTCCAATTCGGTAATGCTACACTAGAGCGAAATAAATCGGTTGCTAAAATGGATAATAAATTTTATCGACTTTCCACTGGAAAATACATGTAAAAATAAAAGCAAGCGACCTTATCTGGAACTACTATTCGTTTGGTGTGAGCTGGAAATATCCAGAGAGCGTTATCGTAAAAGAAAATTGTCTTTCTCGCCGTCTGGCTAATCCGGTTCGAAAATGGAGTTCTCCATGCACGTGTGGAATAATTCAGCATTCGAGATAGTGACTTAAGATGGAGTGATCACACATTCGATGCTATTTTTTTTTGAACCTATATCTGATTGACATTGACTTGAAGCAAACATAGACCCTGTATTTAAATCTGCTTTGTACGTGTGTGTACTTTATATGTGTAGAATCCGCACCTCTTTTTAAATCCTGTTTCAGTGAGGAAAAATAAACAATCGACGGACTCAAAAGTCTATATTTTTAACCGATTTACGATAGACTTGGCACAGTCTTGCCACAGTCTTGCCACATTGAGTTAAGAATTACTATTTTTTCCACAAGCAGTACTTAAATTTAATACACAAGAAAAACAACAAAGAATTCTATTTAACAATAACGACAAATATGACAGTTGTTAATCCGGTAGTGTCAAAAGTTAAAGCAGGTATGTAAGACGGCCGTTCCCATAAGGACTTTATAAAAAGTACGTTCCGAACACTCGAAGGTGACGAAATGTCTTTGTCTAATTAACAGGAAACGACAAAGAAAAATTATACTAAATTTCCGAGCTTTCCGATTGTTTATCTGGGATGTTGTTTACAACCTACCTAAGAATGTGAATCCATTATTCGTCAAAGACTGTGAACCAATGCCGTATCCTCCCTGATTTAAAATCCTTCGATTTGAATGATTTTTTTTTACATGTGCCCCGAAAGTACCTCTTTTGATGCATGTTCTCTTCGCCGAAAGTGCGTTTTCCAAGAGAGCGGGCGGGAAAGTATCGAAGCGGGCGGGAAAAATCTTTCCCGCCCGCTTCGAGTCACCATGTGCTCATAAATAAATAAAACCAGAATTGTCGGTGCGGGATTTGAACCCGCGACCCTCGGATCGCCAGGCGGACAGTCTACCCACCGAGCCATACTACAAGCGATAATAAATAGCGGATTAGATGTTTTAGAAAAATGTCTGAAGAATTTCTTTATTTATATGGCCTCAAAGACTCGGGCACTTGTAAAAAAATAAATAAAACCAGAGATGCCGAGTGCGGGATTCGAACCCGCGACTCTCAGATCACAAGGCGTACGCTATACCACTAGGCCACCGAGCCTATTTGTCAAAAATAATAAATAGATATTTACATTCTCCATGCGCGAGTGTTTTCATGTCATGTAGACAGGAAAACTGTCTGAAGAATTTCTTTATTTATTTGGCATCAAAGCTTCGGAGCACTTGTAAAAAAATACGGTACATATCTCGGGCCGTCGGAGGCTTTTCGGCCCTTGATACGTAATGTACTATTTCAGCATTATAGGATGATAATCTCATAGTTTTCTCCGTTTGCGATAAACAGTTCATTTTCGTTTTATACCGGGGGGTAATAAAAATTATTTTTGTCGAAAATTCGTATCATCCTGTAAAGTATACTAGCAACCGTCACATACACGGTGATTGATGGTAGAGGGCCTATTAGATTTTAAGAACCCCTATTAATAAATTTCCTTAATAATTTCCTATATGCTATCATTCTCCTGGTAAGATAATTAATTTAACTTTTTTTTTGGAATACATTTCCTTGTTGAAAAAGGGTTGATATTTTTGAACTTTGACAAAATAGTGCACTGAAATTCAGGTGATGTCAGGTAATATCCAGAGGCATTTTCCTTCTGTTAAAAAAATATAGGTCAGGGTGTTTCAGAATACAAATATTTTGATTGTTTGAAAGATGATAGAAAGTATGGTTTTTTTTTAAATAAAACATCCTGAATTTTATCTGTGACCCTAAAAGTTCTTGAAATTCTCTATCTTTCTATGTGTAATATTGCTATACCTATCTAGAATAGTTTTTGATTTATGAACATTTCTTTAGAAAAAAATAGTTATTACAGAATTAGATATTTTTACTTATTTTTATTTTAGGAACTTTTATTTTAATGTTGTAGGAAGTTCGAAAGAGTTATTTGTGTGTCGCCTTGTATGTTACAACTTATATTCGGTTAAGTAACCTTAAGCTTTTATTAATTGATTTGTGATTGTTATCTGCAATAATTAATTTTGCTAAATTAATGCTCATAAGTCAAAAACTATTCGAGATAGGATAGCAACATTAGACATAGAAATATATAGAATTCCAAGAGCTTTTAGTGGGGCTCCTTGGGCCATTGTGCTGATGATGGATGGGGATTTGTATTCTCGAAAGAAGCATTTGACTGTTCTTTAACACCGTCATAGCCAACTATGAGTAACTGAACTTAAATTTCGCATCAATATCGCAATATAAGAATATTAAATTGGCAATATTTCGAAAACTACGAATTTTCGGACAATATTACCCTTATTTTTAATGCTGAATAAAATATAATTATAAATTTTGGGGTTTCCATTTGAAAATGTAGATTTTTTGCAGTTTTCTCAATTTCATTTTTAATCTTATTTTTTGAAAAGTCAAAATATTATAGAAAATCTACTAAAGCATGTTCTTTTCAATTTTCAATCTTTTAATAGGCCACTAACCGTGAATGACCCTGTATATTTATCGGACAATGAATTAACTCCAAAAATATTAAATTCAAAGCGAAACGTCATGTGAAATTTAAAAAACAAATTAAATTTTTCTTGGTTTTTGGTAATTTCATTCTAAAAACCGACTAAATACCGTAAGGTCAAGGTCATCGCAAAAATAGAATAAGTGCTTTTTAAGTGCTTGTTCTTAGTGTGTCACTCATCATCTTGTTCTTGATTTAATTCCTTTAGGTGCTCTCGAAAAATTATAATTCTGAGAATCCTTATTAACTTGAAACCTGTTGCATGGCCCTTAATTTATACATTTTAGATCCCTGAAAACCAGCAGATAATAATTAACAAGGCTCCGACAATAACATTTTTAACTCAAATTGTTTTTTAACTCTACTTTATTTTATAAAAAATATGTTCGCGATAATATTGAGTCCTTTTCTATTAGGATATCTATCGACCGGCAAATTACGTGTTTAATTTTTTCAATGAATAGTTCATTGTGTAATAAGTTCGTAATAATTATGATTAAACTCCTGGACAAATTAACGCAACATCATAAATTTGCCATATTTTTTATGCTATTTTTTTCCGACTTTATGATCCGATTTGAATGATTTTTTTCTTGCATTGTAGGATGGTTTCTTGACAATGTCATAGTTTTCGCTGTTTATGATAAAAATTTAATTTTCGATTTATACTGGGTGTACTAAAAATGCAATGTTTATTTCCGAAAATTCGCATCACTATGTGGAGTATATTAGCAACCGAAACATATTGCAGTTGACATTAGACGGTAGGTCCGTCTTTCCCCAATATTTTCTTTTTTGGTTTACTTCATTATCTCTGTTATTAAAGGAGATACACCGTTTTATAGAGTAACATGTTTGTATAGACTTTAATATTCAACACATTCATTGCTAAATGTTTTCAAGTAGACTATGGACTTTTTCTGGCATTGCAAGCGATGTGTCAGCAGATGTTGTGTTTTAAAGTTACAAAGGTCAAATAAAATTCGCCATGCTGATGAAAACTGTTCGGAAACTGCTTATTAAAAGTTCGTTTCGTATGCGCAGTTGCCCGACGAGTATTTTAATCTTGAAACCTACTTGAAAACATTTAACAATGAATGTGTTGAATATTAAAGCCTATAAAAACATGTTACTCTATAAAACGGTGTATCTCCTTTAAAAACAGAGATAATAAAGTAAACCAAAAAAGAAAATGTTGGGGAAAGATGGACCTACCGTTTAGTGTAGCAATATGCTTCCATTGCTAATATACTCCACAGGATGATACGAATTTTCGGAAAAAAACATAGCATTTTTATTACACCCAGTATAAATCGAAAATTAAATTTTTATCATAAACAGCGAAAACTATGACATTGTCAAGGTACTACTAACCTACAATGCAAAAAAAATCATTCAAATCGGATCATAAATTCAGAAAAAGAATAGCATCAAAAATATGGAAAATTTATGATGTTGCGTTAATTCTGTCCAGGAGTTTATTAAAAAAAGAAATATTGTGTCAAGACAGGTTTTAGATGCGAGGGAGGAGTTTACAACACGAGTCGAGCGAGTGCAAACTAAAAAAAAATTCTAAATAATAATAATTATTTTTAATAATGACGGTTGTCATAGCTCGCAAAACTTTAATAAAAATAGAACAATCATAGCCGCCTATTCATTTTAAATACATGGGGTCATATGGAAGATCGTGAAGTGTGTGAATTGTGCTATACTATATCCAACGAGCAAACGGAGGGCACATAACCTATAAAGTTGGAATGTTTGTGCAGAGTTGCATTAAGGATCCATCGGAACTTTATTAAATTTTTTAATATATATAAACTGCATAATTGTTGATTATATAACTTTTGTGCATTTTTATACATAAGCGACATGCAAGTATGTAATAATTGTTGTTGTCACCGCCGACTTTACATAAAATCTAATGAACACATTGTACGGTTTTGGCATATCACGGGTAATGTGACTTGTGGAACTATTACGTGATATATATGTCTGTCGGCGTCAATTAGTGAAATCCGTCATTCCCAGAAATGCCTAGTCATTTCACGTATTGCCGTCAAATAGTGTAACTCTACATTTTGTATACCGCTTGCCTAAGTTTGTGTCCACAACGGCGCACCGCCCTTCGCACTTAGCCTGGCACCATAGCACCGCACAGCCTCGCTCGAGCTTCGCACAGTAGTCCCTCGACATCGAGATATAAACATGGACTGTGCGTATAGGAGAATGCCTCTAGATATTTTGATTATATCATTACTTGGTTTTCATGTAGGACAACACTGTTTAAAATAACAATTAAAATGTTAAAAATTATTCCAGTATACCTTATTTTTTCTAATTAATTACGACCCTGTTTAAACATATTTTTTAATGTGGCATCCTGTATATTAACTGTTTTTCCAATTTCACGTCAAATTCTGAACATATACCACTTTGTTATATTAGCGTCTAAAATAATACCTTCTGCGGTGCGGTGCTATGGTACCAGGCTATGGTCGAGGGCAATGTGCGGTGCTCCGTTGTGGCCATATACTAAGAGTATGGGCTGTTGCACTGGATATTTCTAAAGCTTTTGATCGTGTTTGGCATGAGGGGCTTCTAAGTAAACTGCGATCCTATGGTATGCCCAGTCGATTCTGTGCATGGTTGTCTAGCTTTCTTAAGGACCGCTCTCTACAAGTGGCGATTGACGGATTTCTCTCAGACACCTTCACCATCAATGCCGGTGTTCCTCAAGGGTCCATATTGTCTCCCACTCTCTTCTTACTCTACATTAACGACCTTCTGGTGAAAACTAAAAATCCGATATTTAGTTTTGCTGACGATAGCACACTTATCTCATCTTTCTCTTTGAATGCGCAAACATCGGCTGCCGACGCACATCTTCGCAGTATCACGCCTCAACAAAAACCTGAAAGAAATTATGGCTTGGGGTGACAGTAATCAAGTCGAATTTAACGCTAAAAAAACCCAGGCAGCAGTTTTCTCTAAAAAGGTTAACATTACCGAACCGGAAATAGTCATGGCCGGACACGCAATCCCACTGGCTTCATCTATTAATTTGCTGGGCGTCAATCTGGGAGGAAATATGTCTTGGCATAACCACGTTGTGGCAATCGCCAAGATAGCTTCTCAGAAGCTTGGGGTACTTTTCCGAACCAGAAAGTTGTACACACCTCAACAACTTTTGACACTATACAAAGCCCAGATTCGACCATCACTAGAGTACTGCTCTCATGTCTGGAGCTCTGCACCCCTGCACCCAAACATACTCTTCGGCTACTGGATTCCATCGAAAGGAGGGCTATTCGTCTGATCGGAGACCACGAGCTGACGAAGACCCTCGACAGCCTAGAACATCGAAGAGAGGTTGGGGATTTGACTCTCTTTTACAGATATTTTCATGGAAGGTGCTCGGCTGACCTTGCTCTCTTAATTCCGCCCAGAGCGACGAATAGCAGAAATACACGACGAACCACTGCCGCCCATCCATATGTGGTTAAGCTTAGTACTCCTCGAACTTCAATATTTAAGAATTCTTTCATCTGTAGGACTTCATCCTTGTGGAACGACCTTCCCGAGGTCGTTTTTCCCAACGAATATAACCTCCAACGATTCAAAACCAACGTGAATCGCTTTTTGCGCACACGCACCACTCCCAGAGTGCCCTAAAGGAGTTTTCCTATAGTGCTTGTATTTGATCATAAAAAAAAAAAGTCTATGATCTATGATTTTTTTTTTTGGAAAATGAAATGTTGAAGCCTTCAGAATTGTTTATAAGAAGTTAGATGACTATTTTTTTTTTATGACCAAACACAAGCACTATAGGAAAAATCCTTTAGGGCACTTTGGGAGTGGTGCGTGTGCGCAAGAAGCGATTCACGTTGGTTTTGAATCGTTGGAGGTTATATTCGTTGGGAAAACCGACCTCCAATCGAAGTAAGAAAAAACCTTGGAATATTACGGAATTGACGGTTTTAGTCAATCATTGTAATTAGGACAGTGTTGCCAGTAGTGCATGAATATAAGATATTTTACATTAAAAGGTTTGTAAATATCTGATTATTTTCAGGAATTTTCAGAATTTTGTTACCTCCTTCAATTTTTCCTTACTTTGATTGGAGTAATAGTCATCTAACTTCTTATAAAACAATTCTGAATGCTTCGACATTTCATTTTCAAAAAAATTCACGTTGGTTTTGAATCGTTGGAGGTTATATTCGTTGGGAAAACCGACCTCCAATCGAAGTAAGAAAAAACCTTGGAATATTACGGAATTGACGGTTTTAGTCAATCATTGTAATTAGGACAGTGTTGCCAGTAGTGCATGAATATAAGGTATTTTACATTAAAAGGTTTGTAAATATCTGATTATTTTCAGGAATTTTCAGAATTTTGTTACCTTCTTCAATTTTTCCTTACTTTGATTGGAGTAATAGTCATCTAACTTCTTATAAAACAATTCTGAATGCTTCGACATTTCATTTTCAAAAAAAATCACTACACAGATATTAACAACAATTACAGCGTTTGACTGAAAGAATTCCGTCATTACAGGGAATGCCTGATACTCTTAGGCAAACGGTGTACCAAACGTAGAGTTACACTATTTGCCGGCAATACGTGAAATGACTAGGCATTTCTGGGAACGACGGATTTCACTAATAATTGACGCCGACATATGTCTATTACGTAGACAATGCGTTTTTACTAATATAGGAGTAGGAAAAAGAGTTTATGCTCTACTGTGGTATTTGCGAACTGATATCTAACTAAAACTAATCGCGTTAAGTTTGGAATATGAGTAGAATACGTTCCTAACATTTTTTTAAATACTTTTTGTTCTCCCAAAAACTTTCCTTATTTTGTACACGGCCTCCAGCAGCAGTGTTTAATATTTTCAGCCACATTTATGAACTTTAACTACGAGTTAATTATAATTCTCTTGTTTGGATTTAACATCGTAGACTTCATTATAAATTTGAATTATTAACATAGTTATGTAAAATTTGTTTACTTGCGGTTGGATTGTTTCCTTCTTCCTTTAATAAAATTAGAAATAAATAATATCTGCTAAATAAATATCTGCTTAAAATAGTGGCGTCTGTGAGTCGGACGAATATTTTCAGCCGGAACAAGAGTACCTCCCCTCCCCCCCCCCCCTTGTTTTCGAGGACGCTGAACATGATGGCGGCGTCATCAGAATTTCTCTTTGGGGTTGCGCTCAAAACGGCCAGAAACCACCCAGGGGTTAAACGCGCTTCAGGAGGGTTCCCTTCAGAGAAACACACTTTCCCCCCGTTTTTGAGGATGCTGAGCACGGTGGTGGTGTTGGATATCGTGTCCGACCCCTTCCAACCCCTCCAGCGGCCAATACTCGTCCCTGAAAGGGGTGAATTTTTTTCTCACGTATCAGCAGCAAATATATATTCCCCCCGTTTTCGAGGATGCTGAGCACGTTGGTGGTGTTGGATATCGCGTCCGACCCCCTCCCCCCTCTCCCCCCGTTTTCGAGGATGTTGAGTATCGGGAAAATAGTTGTACTTCTCTTTTTGGTTGTAATGGTCTCTCATTCCGGTCCAACTAAAAAAATATAATCAAATAGTTTGCGCGAAAAAACGCCAAGGCGTGGTCAGTTTATTTTTAATTTTTTAGAAATTTTTTTTTCTAAGTAAATTTTTTTTTAATTTCAATTAAATAAAAAAATCATAAAACTGAAAGAGTAATTTAAAAAAAAAATATTTTAATTTTTCGAAATTTTTGTTCTTCATAATTTGCAAGAGAGGTTTTATAATCTAGAAAGGACAATCGATATGTTATTAAAAATAGTAAACATTTCAAAGATTCAAATTACGAAATTATAATTTTTTTTATTATACCTCAGTTAAGTTCAAATTATAACTTTCGGGAGGTGTTTCATGTGAAGAAGATGTATGATTTTGGTTGAGTTGTTTCGAAACATTTTGATATTGAAGACAAGACGGCAAAGTATTTCCATATATTATCAGACATTGTAATTTACATTTACTTTAAAAAATAATTCTTAATACACGTTTCGCTCCACTGCAATCATATGCGCGCGAGACCAGAACCGGAAGATAACTACTAAACGATTGGTTGGTTGGTTGGTTGGTTGGTTAAAGGCGGGGGTCGGTTTAAAGGCCCGAACTTCAAGTCACTGCAGCTTTTCGGCTTATTGTGTACCCCGATCTTGTTAGAAGATGTTTGTTCCTACTATGAGGTCCAGTAACCTTCTACCAAGCTTGTCATGTGGGAGGTTGTCACCACGTTGTATGTTCCCGAAGATATTTTGTCTTGTTTCATCCTCTTCGCCGCAGAGTCTACATTCAATGGATCCGTTGAAGGTGTTTTCGCAAGTGGCAATGACTTTTTCATTTCCTAATATCCCGGAGTGACCAGGGACCCACAAGAGTTCCACCTTGTTCCCCCTGTCCGCCAGTACTTTTAGGTTGATATGGCACTCCAGTGTAAGTTTTAAAGTAAACCGATTGGACCCTTAAGAGCAGCTTGGCTGTCCGAAAGGATGTAAATCTTTTGGTCGTGGTAGCCCTTTTCAAGATTTTGTAGTACACATGCTTGTATGGCATGAAATTCCGCTTGGTATACTGTGGCGTAGGTCCCCAGAGGAATGCTCATGTCGATCCTGGGCCTTTCCCCGAATATACCTGCGCCCACACCGTTGGCGGTTTTTGATCCATCGGTGTACCAATCTAGACCCTTGTCAAACGACGGGGATGCACTGTTTGTCCATTTATCAAAGTTCCAGTCAATCTTGAAAGGCTTTGTGAAATCGTGTGTTGCTTTCATACGATCAGATTGCATATCCAAGAGCTCATCGTTGATTGTGTCCATTCCCCATTTGTGATCATCATTGAGGCGCTGCAAAATACCAGCCCAAACGTTTAATTTCTGAGGATTTTGAGTATGAACCTCGTGGTAAATCCTTGGATTCGTGTCGGACCAGTAACGACAGTTATGTCGATTGACAGTCCCAAAAAAGAACGTTCGTCTGAGAAGCAAACGTTAAAAAGGTAGTTCGGATAATTTAATGCTTGTTCTGACATTACTTAAAAGTGTAAACGGCGATCATTATCATCTTTATTCAATTCTTGGAGAAGTTGAATTTTGTATGGTTGCCATTTATAATGTTTCAGAATTCTCTGTACAGTGGTCCGCGAGATTCCCGTTACATCAGACATTTTTCTGGTACCTACTCAATGTTGGATTCTTACTAACTTGACCCAGAACAACTACTTCTACTGCTTCATTTCTTACCGGATTTTCAATGATCCTTTTTTTGTTTGCAACTGAACCAGTTTGCCGAAATTTTGCCACTAATTCCAGGAGATAACCATGATGTACGTGTCTATCTGGATGTCTATCATTAAACAAAGTTGCCGTGACTCTTGCACATTGATTGGTTATAAAATACAATTCAATAATTTCCACTCCCGCCTCAATAGAATAAACCATTTTTTATGTCACGATCAAATCAAGAGAAAATAATAGCGCAGAAATAACGTATGTAGATCTGGATCAACCACTTTACTGAAGATAAAGTTGAACTGACTGATACTTATTACTTAAAAAAAATTATTTACGCACAAACCTGTGTACTTGATAAGAGGTGCAGTGAAATGTTTCAAATTCCGTTGCTCGGCGGCGCGTAGCTCAAGTTTACAAAACGAAGCGCCATTTTAAAGAGGATTTAATGCCCTTTAAAAAGATGTATCACAACATATCCATTCCCATTTGAAAAAACAAGGGCAGTAGCCGCCCCCGCTAGGGGGCTTGAGGTTACAGGGATGAAATTAATAGTGAAACGTGTCCCCCTGAAAACACAAGTTTACGGGTCCGAGGTTTTTTTTTATTTTCACGTACACACCCGTAAACCTTGCTGGACTGTTTTCGATGGGCCACCCTGTATATATTACGTAACAGTAGGCAGTACGTCAGTAGGTTCTTACTAATATAAGAGTAGAAAAAATAATTTTCATTCTTCTGAAATAAATTGCCATTTCATCCATTAGATTTTAATGATAAAACAATCCGCGAGAGGAAATGATGCAATTTCCTTCCTGGTAATGAAATTCTTTTAATTTTGTTTCCTATTGTTTATTTCAAATTTTTGCTATTTTTGTTAATTCTTTTAAATAAAAACTGTTGTCTTTAAATTGTTTTTTATTTAAGCTTTTAAGGCTATTGTTATCATTATTCTTTTCCTTTTGTTTCCAGAAAACGAGGCCAAATTGCGGAAAAAGCAGCGGCAGTCCGAACGACTCAACACCTTTATTAACAAGTACAAAGCGACACTGGATAAAACTGGAGCTGGAGGGTCAATTAACAGCGCAAAACCGGAGAAGCCCGCTCTGAAAAACGACGTGTACTCGTTCGTGCCCCAAGATATCAAGTACGACAACAAGCATTACAAGTATATCAAGTATACGAAATATAATAAGGTTAGTTCCCATAGCAACTTTTAAAACCGAACCTTTTGATTTAACCCTGTTTCGCTAAAAAATAGCTTTAGTTACAGGCAGAGAAAATAATTAAAAAGCATTATTAAAATAATTCTATAAAAGCTTAAATTGGAATATTTTAAGAAGCACAATTAAAAAGGATTTTATTAAAATTAACAACTGGTTTAGTAAGAATATATTTACTATACAGGGTGTTTTGGCCTTCGAAATAAAACGTTTATAATTAGTGGACTGTATATTTTCTTATGTAAAGGGATATTTAAAGAGAGCCGATACAATGATATGTCTTGTCTGTCACTTCAGTTTTGACCAACGAATACTTATAACCAGGAAGAAGACAAACTGCCGTGTTAAATAATCGAAGCAGGCATGATACGGCGACATCCATTATGCCTGGCGCGCACGTGCTTTTCAAATGTCACTTTTGTCCAAATTTTTATTACTATCAATATTTTAAAGTGACATTTAAGCAAAGAAAACATCAAAACCCTTTTATTTGGTTCACTAAGTAGAGAAAATTAAATATTAGGATTTTGACATAGGTTTTCAGCTGTAAATATTGCTTTAAAATTGTTCTTACATACTTTTATATTATTATTGAACTAGTAACGAAACTAGAAATAAAGAATTCAGAGATTGAAGGTTGTAATTAGTTTTATTAAAAAATAGGAAATAAATCATAATTTACATAAAATATTTTACCATCTTCAACTTCAAGCAAATCAAGGTAAATACAATACTATATGTACAGCTACTAACCAAGTAAATATATGCACCATCATTATGATTATGGGCTTCCAATTTGTTTCTTTCGTAGCATACTCCTGGCAACATTAGTGATCGAAGTCCTTTTTAATGTTCAGTCATTATGGGATTCTCAATTAAACTATGAAAAGAAAGAATTATTATAATAATATATTACCGGACTTATCAAAATTCTGGCTACGGGTTAATATAACTAAGCTGTAATTATTATGTTGTAGCTTTTGACTTCTGGATTGTAAAATTTAAGTAAAATTCTACTACGGGTTAATATAACTAAGCTGTAATTATTATGTTGTAGCTTTTGACTTCTGGATTGTAAAATTTAAGTAAAATTCTTTAAAAATGTGTTTGTTGCTAGTTTGCGTGACAAGTTTGGGACATAATGGGACAATTTTATAATGTAAAATAACAATAACGAATAAAAATTAGTAAAAAAATATTTCAATCATAAATAATTACTTACCTGCAACAAAACGAGAAGGCCCGTTTTCGTGAAAAGAATAGAAAATTAAAAATTATTTTAGAATTTAATGACGCTTCCTCCACCATTTTCAATCACATTATAAATCATATGTTACTTGATTTTATCCCCTTCCAGACGAAGGATGTTCGGTTGTGAAATAATTTAAGAACGTGCGCTGGTCGCATTCTATGTCTGTCTCTGTCTGCATCAACCTTCTCCGATTCAATAAAGGGAGACAGATATGGCCTAGATTAAATCGAACAAACCCAAAGTCTGATATTGACACCGAACGATCGACACAAAAGGATAAACGTATGGAGTAACCTGCCTGGCTGTGACGTCACTTGCACGGCCTACTTATATGCTTCGATCCCCGCCATAAGCGGTCTCACCGGACTGGTTTTGACTTCTCCTCTTTTCTTGTCTGGTGGTCACACTGTCACACTATTGTCACCTTAACACAGGGTGTATCAGTAAGGTGTCTGGCTACAAAAGTTAAAGAGACTAATAAAATGAATAATCCAAAGACTCGATAAAGTTAACTGAAGAAATTCAACTCTTAGTAGAAATAAAGCACAAAACTTTAGAAAACTAATTTAATAATGACAGCTACGTTAAAGAAAATTATTTGTTTTTTGTTCTAAAGCAATCGTGACTAAGTTTAGACAAATATTTCAGAAATTATAAGATCTAGATATAGGACATATTTACAAAAAGGAAGGTATTCGGAAGATACATGCATACGCCTAAAAATATACAGGGTCCGCAAACGAAGCGTGGACGGAAGATTAAATCGTTATCGAAGAACTACATTCTTGCTACTTTTATATATTTAATTTTATTTTTTATTCTTAATCGAGTTGCCATGATTTTTTTTGTTTAGATTGTCACTATGACAGGTAAATAAAATTATTTACATTTGTTCAGTAATCGAAATTAATTACTAACTTACACAAAATGTCGAATTTTACAACTTTAGAAATTGTAAATATGATTTTTATACTTGGCGAATGTGCAAGAAATTGCCTCCTCGCGAGCCGAGTGTATGCTGAAAGATATCCAGATATTGAGAGTAAGCCGAGAAACCTTCGAGAAGTTGTTGCAAAGATTTGTAGCAACAGGAAGCGTTGCGTACACAAAAAGGATGATAATCAATAAATCCGTTATTAATTAAGAGAATGAATTAAGAGTTCCGTTGGCAGTAGAGGAAAATCATTAAATTAAGTAAAAGGAAGCTATTTTGAACATTTACTTTAGTTTACAATTATTAGTCTAGTCGCCTATAAAAAAATTTCCCAATAAAAACTCTATTTAAACAACATAATTTATGATATTTATAATTATTTCGAAAACGGCTGGACATAACTTATATGCTTGTATTACAAAAAAAAATTGTCTATGAATTCTACGTCAAACAGCCAAATAATATACAGGGTGTTCCATTTGAAAAACTTGAGAAAAATTATTTTAAAATGTGGGGTTTTTGAAAGCTTATTATGAACACCCTGTATAAAATAAATAAACGCAATTACATTCATAGTATCTCTAGACCTCTTGTCATAAATTTCACTCAATGCCGGGGTTAAAAAATAGTTCTGGATTGTTTTTTTTTGATTTTTTTATTCAGGACTGCAAAAAAATTTTATTTAGTTTTTAATTTATTTCTCCGAAACTACAAATCCAAAGTTAATAAAATTTGAGGCACTTATAAACGATATTAATACGAACCAAAATATGCAATAAAATACTGGGTGTCCCATTTAAAAAAATATAACTTTATGCTGTCACACTTTTTTGGACCACCCTGTATAATGTAAAATATTTTTAAAACATGCCGCTTTTAATCCAACATCTCAAGCTATTTTAGTATTGTTGATAAGTTCTTCGATAACGATTTAATCTTCCGTCCACGCTTCGTTTGCGGACCCTGTATAGGGTGTCCTATTTAAAAAAATTAAATTAAAGCATATTTAAAATTAATAAATTACTTATTTGACTATTTTCGTTTCAGGACAACAACTTCCCGTTTGTAGAAGATAAAGAACGATTGAGAGGACACAACGAAGTGATCGACAGTAAAGCATACAGCAACGCCATTGTAGGCTTGGACCCGGCACTGCCAATTTCGAAACAGTGCTCTCCAACGGCACTACAAGCGATGGGAAACCGCCTACTCGATTGGTTCTCAGTGGTTATGGCTGACTCTGCCAAGAGAAGACGACCCCGGAATAAATCAAAAGGTTATAAAACTTATATATACAGTGTGTCCCAAATGTGCGTCCAAAAAAAGTATGCAGCATATGGGAAATCTTTTTATTATCGATTTTTCAGAAAATTGTATTCTTGATAAAAGTTTGTGCCTACCTGAACACATATTTCATAATTCACGTGTGGCTAATAATAAGGGAGCAAATGCCAGTTTTTCAAAACTGCCTTACGAGTCATCATCATCAAACAGCCCATAGCGTCTACTGCTGATCATAGGCCTCTCTTAGTGTATGCTACTCTGCCGGGTCTCGTGCTGCATGCGTTCAATTTGTACCGATGCTCTTGCGAGATGGCCAGCCCAATTCCATTTCAGGTTTGCAATTCGTTCTACCACATCCGTAACGCCCTTCCTATAACGTATAGTCGCGTTAGGCACCTTATCCCTCAAAGTTAAGCCCAACATTGATGGCTCCATAGACCTCTGAGCAACCCGCAACTTGTGCACGGTTTTCCTGGTAAGCGTCAACGTCTCTGCCCCTGACACACTGATCACACAGATCACACACTGAAACACACTGATCGAATGCTTTCCTTTTGAGACATATAGGTATGTTTGTTTTGAAGACGTCTTTAACCTAACAAATGCTGCCCATGCTAAGCATATTCTTCTTTTCAACTGACAGGTTTGGTTATCTCTACCAATTTGTACCTCATGCCCCAAGTATTTATAGGAAGCGACCTGTTCGATATGCCTGTTTCCCACTGAGATTAAATAAACCTTAATTATTAAAAATTCAGCAAAATTTTTTGAAATGTTGTTGCAAATTAAAAACTTAGTCCACATACGAAATTTGAGTTATGTATCTAAATTTTTAATTTTTTTTCTTTAAACTCTTTTTTTTTTGTTTACGCAATTTTAATAACTTAAACATTGATTTATATACAGGGTGATTCACGACGAGCTTGCATTAGAAGTTGGAGAACTACTGAACATATGTTTCTGAAACTTTAGGGATTCAGGTTTATCGATACGCTCTCTTTAAATAAAATAGTCACGTCATGTTCTTGTCATTTTCGGTTATACCGGAAGTAGCTGTCAACTTTTTAAATACAACCTAATACTTTTTATTATATTTCTCGATTAACCATTAAATTCTAAGCAAGTTTTTGTCTCACTTTTCTAGGTTTTGAGATATCTGAACTGTTTGTAATTATTTGTTAAATGCATAGTGATGAAATAAACCCACATAATTTTTTTACCTTAGCGCTGACTAAAAAAATGTTCTTATCCAATAGCTAGAAGATCAAGGCCCAAAAATATTTCAAACTTGGTAGAAAATGTACAGGGTTTGTTCGGGTTTGTTCGGGTTTGTCACAATTCAAGGTTAATTGTGAAAGAATTCGACCATTAAAAACTTCCTTTATTTTAAATGGAACACCCTGTATGTTTTTATTTAATTTGATGGCAAATTAGTTGTTCTTTATCAATAGTATTTACTGTTCTATACCTATATCAAAGCGTTTCCTGAAAAAATCAAATTTATTTCGAAAATGCTTTTATAGGCTATAAGATTAAACCAGCCTGTGAAAGAAAAATTAAAATTTTTTCTTTAAAATTACAGCTCATTTCCCGACAGCCTGTAAAGGCGAAGTTCGATGGATGTTCCAACATCTCGACATGAACGGAGACTCTAAACTGTCCTTACAAGAACTGTACGACTTAGAGCACGATCAAAGCGAAGTCTGCCTGAAACCGTTCCTGCAACAGTGCGACTTAGACAGGGACATGGTCGTGAGTCCTGCGGAATGGTGCAAATGTTTCCAGAGAACAGAGCGACCGTGCGCGGCCGTTCGACGTAAAATTACTTCAGATTTGCTTGGTAAGTGCGAGGAACATGCTGAATTGATGAAGCTTAGCATAAAAAATTAGTAAGTTAATTATTAGCTGCTATTACTAATAGTTTATTGTCATGGCTTAAATTGATATTATTATACAAGGTGCTCGGCAATCGGAATAAAAATTATTGAAGTGCCCCTTAACGGATATACAGATACAGAGCCCCAAAGGGGTATTGCTTTTTTGGCTCTTACTTTTGAACCGACTGGTATAATTTAATGAAATTTTAATATTTTATAGGAGCCATAAAGAGCCATTAAATCATAGTATAGTAGATGTTTTGCATGGTCAGGTAAGTCAGGAACGGACTTGTCACTTCACTCGTTGGGCAAAAATTTTGACCGGTGTCATTTGACAGAGCTGAAAACTGATTTTTTTGAATACTTTGGTCATTCCTCTTTAAAAAGGTACTCTTAATTTAGTGTGCTAAAGTAGGCGGTTTTCGAGATAAATCGGTTTTTATGCGAAAGGCTCAAAAGTTACTAATACTAAGAATCACGTCAAAAATTTCATTCATCGACAAAATTAATATTTTAGCAACTTATTGTTTGTTTATTTTTAAAAATTACTTGTCAATCTTTAGAATTTTAAAACACCCTCTAATGCTAAATTTAATTTTTACCTGTTTGTGTTCAGCACTAGTAACTTGAGTTTTTTTTTCGTATAAATACCGATTTATCTCGAAATCCTCCCGTTTTATCGCATTAAATTAAGGGTCCCTTTTTTAAAGAGGAATGACTAAAGTATTTAAAAAATCAGGTTTCAGCTTTGTTAAATGACACCGGTCAAAGTTATGGCCCGTCGAGTGTGGTGGCAAGTCCGTTCCTGACTTCCCTGACGATGTTAAACATATACATAATATGGTATAATGACTGTTTATGCCGCTATCAAACATAAAAAATTTCATTAAATTATACCGGTCGGTTCAAAAGTTAGAGCAAAAAAAAGCAAGTCGCTGGGTACCCCTCCGGAGCACTGTATCTCCGTTAAGGGGCACTTTAGGTTTATTTTTAGCTCCTCTGTATGCTCCCAAGAGATTGTGAGGAACACCATGTCATATACTAAATAAACCTATACTGTCCACTGCCATTTATGGTTAGATATTGGCGATATGCACCAGACCACGTCGCCGACACTTAGAAATTCTTCTGGCTAATATAATGTTTAACACGGGCTGTAAAATAATTCGCATCCACGTCTGGGGTCCTTGAATAACCTTGGCCGCCACGAAACGATATCCTGTTTTTTGGCTTGGTGTTCATTCTAAGTTTACTTATTTCTATGACCTAACCTTTTGCATTACAGTTTTAATGGCGATTCACAAGCGCGGATCCAGGGGAGTTATGAGGGTCATGAGCCCCCTAACCATCAATTTAACACGAGAAATACCATATGTACTTTTCTTAACTTTTCCTTGTATGACCCCCCAACCGAAGTTCTGGATCCGCCCTTGGCTGTTCAGTGCCTACTTTTTAACAAAATACTTTTATTCTTTTAGGAGTATACGTTCCAGAATGTGACAGTCAAGGGTATTACAAGTCCTTACAATGTCACAGCGCCATAGGAATGTGTTGGTGTGTTGACAAACATGGGGTAGAATTCGCAAATACTCGCACTCACTCTAAAGTTAATTGTGGTAAGTATATTTTTAACCAATTCATATGAATGCCTTAATAAAATAGAATAGATTGACTGCTATTTTTTGCCAAAGGAGACGCATTTAAAGTATATTTGTATCCTTCGGGGTTCAACCCTCTGTACAATCTTAAATGGAAAGGTGGTCAAGTAGTACGTCATTTTAAAGCCACTCTTGCTAAAAAATTTTGTTTTGTCAAAATCTCGTTAGTCATAGTCGAATATCCGAAATATTGTACAGAGTGGCCGAAAAATGTGAAATTGGACTAAGAATATACCATTATTTCTAAAAATACATGAAAATGCCGTTTTGAAGCTGTTTCTAGAAGTATGTTCTCTCTCTAGACATGCTGACGAGAAGTCACCCATGGGACATAATTAGGTCATTTTGTTTTTATTATTTTTTTATTCATTTTGAATACTGAATACTAATTTCCCGAGCAGATGGATACATAGTACGCATAGAGACAGTTTACAAATTGCCCTGCGAGACTATCTGATTTGACGCCCCTGGACTATTATTAAAATTGAAATTCTACGAAACAGAATAATGCAAGCGTCGAATGAGTTGCCGAAAGCAGAAATAGGAAGAATAAAAATTTTTTAAAAATACTAGAACGATGTTTTATACATTTAGGACTTTCATGTTAAGTTATTTATTTAATTTCTTACGTAATTTAAATCATTGAATTTGTTTTGTTGTCTTGAAATAAAATTTTATTTCGTTTTATAAAATTAACTAATTATGTCTTATGACGGATGTTTAGCATATTTAGAGAGAGGACATAACTCTAGAAAGAGCCTCAAAACGGCATTTTGATATATTTTTATAAATAAGGAGTATTCTATTCCTAGATCAATTTCACATTTTTTCTCCGCTATGTACAGGGTGTCACATTTGCGACTCTTTTATTGGGTATCTCCGTTATTGTTAGTGCTATCAAAGAAGTAATGTAGATGTCATGTGCTCTTTTTGGGTCAAACTTAAGATGGTAAAATCAAAATTTGAAAATTCTAGCTCGCTTAAGAGATACGGGGGAAAATCAAAAAATTCACTTCTAATTTCTAATTTAAATAATTACCCTATATTCTCTTAGTTAAAAGAGATACAGAAAAACGTTTTATACAGAAGTTTATTTATAATGATTGTTGAATAATCTGCCGTTTTCAGAATAAGTATACGGGGTCAGGTAAGAAAGTTATCGAACCTAACCTCACTTTTTTAAATGGAACACCCTGTATATTTTAATCTAAGAAGATAGCATTTTAAACTATCTTTTAATTTATAATACACCATGGATGATAGATATAATATCAAATTTTTCAAAATGTTGATAGTCATTTTCACAAATGAATATGTAAAAATGAAATTGATGTTAAATGTTTATAACAACTAGAATGTCAACATAGTTGTCTCTATGATACTAGTTTTTGTTTCATGGTCTACTGTGGTTTAAAGTAATACAGTTTAGATAATTGTAAAGAGATCTTCTTAGATTAAAATCTACAGGATGTTCCATTTAAAAAAAATGAGGTTAGGTCTGATAACTTTCTTACCTAAACCCGTATACTTATTCTGAAAACGGCGGATTATTCAGCAATCAATATAAAGAAACTTTTCTATAAAACATTTTTCTGTATCTCTTTTAACTAGGAAAATATAGGGTAATTTTGTAATTGTCAATTTTTTGATTTTTCCCAGTATCTCTTAAGCGAGCGAAAATTTTCAAATTTTGATTTTACTATTTTAAGTTTGGCCCAAAAAGAGCACATGACACCTATGTACGTTACTTTTTTTTTATAGCACTAACAGTTACGGAGATACCATATAAAAGTGTCGAAAATGGGACACCCTGTACAATATTTCGAAAGTTCGACAAAGGCTAAGAAAATTTCCTTCGAAGCAAAACTTTTTAGCAAGAGTGACTTTTTTCGAAAAAATTTAAAATAAGATAGTTTCCCGTTTGTTACACTTTCTACCACACACGCTGTATATTGAGCCAAAAGTAGATCTGATTTCGACCAGGCTTAATGCCTCATCCAGCCAACAGAACGACAAGAAACAATTCGTTCGTTCTTGCTAGAAAAGTAATAATATTTAGAAATTTTTGCAAATGGGTAATTTTTCAGAATCGATTATCCCAAACAACGCCATTCCCAAACAGGAATCCATCCAGAGCAGTCAGCGATCAACGGTCGATACAGGCAGCGACGACGAAGATGAGGACGACGACCAAGACGTGGAGGGCAGTGCAGACCATCCTGCAGAATATTAATAATAATAAGTACTAATAAGTAAGAATAAATAATATACTAATTGATACCAGAAGTAAATTGTGGAGCAGAGGATATTGACAAGACTAATTTATATACATACATACGTGTTTAAAATGTTTCCATAAAAAATATCTTCAATTTGTTAAAGCACTTTGCTTAACAAAGTTACATGTACGTACATGGGACCCAATATACAGGGTGGTGCATAAGGAAAGGGAAATATTTTAATGAGGTATTCTAGAAATCAACATAAGAACAAAAGGTAATATAAATGTTTTATTGCCGAGATACAGGGTGTCAAAAAAATATTATGTTTTCCTTTACTACCTAAGAACGTGAATTGTTTATTATTCAAAGACTGTGAACCAAAGCCTCCTCCATGATTTAAAATCCTTGGTATTAGTTAGAGAGACGGTGACAATAGGGGGTCCGTGAAGTGGAATATCAGTAATTTGGTTTCTCGTGGAGTTTAGGTACCCCTCTACAACTTTTATAGCTGATAAAATGCCGTAAAGCGTTGCTGAGAGGCGCTGTACCGCTTTAGATAGGAAATTCTCAATAAATTCAAAATTATATCGAGCCATGTCTGAAAATGAATTTACAGCATCTGCGTGACCCCAAAGTCACGGGAAATACATTTTCTGACAAGTCAACCCTTGCATATACTTTTCCTAGCGCGTCAAAAAAAAATTGAAAATTAAAAAAAAAGAAAAAAGGTGAATTTGAAGTTGAAACTTCCTAGAATGGAACATTATATGTTAAAGATTATGTGAAAATAAATTTTGTCGTTCCAGGTCTCGTCATTTCATTATTGGAATTTTTTCAAAATCTCCTCGGAGGAAATTCGGAAAACGATCGTGACATGTCAGAAAATTGTCACACTACATTCCTTGACACCCAAATATTGTGGAAAAAAAAATTCAGAAGAATCGCACCTAGCTAGGCGGAATTCTGACAATATTACGCAGAGATACCGGAAGGCAGGTATCGTATATATTCAATATTCAATCGCAATATTATTTTTATCAGAAAATTGTTTACGAGTCATCTCCATGGGAATACAAATCGATTAAGCCCACTTGGACCCATGTCACTTGAGACTTACTTATAATTTTTCCATTCATTTTTTTTGACACGCTCGGAAAAGTATATGCAAGGGTTAACTTGTCAGAAAATGTGTTTCCCGTAACTTTGGGGTCACGCAGATACTGTAAATTCATTTTCAGGCATGGCTCGATATAATTTTGAATTTATTGAGAATTTCCTATCTAAAGCGGTAGTACAGCGCCTCTCACCAACGCTCTATGGCATTTCATCAGATATAAAAGTTGTAGAGTACGTTATATGAAAATACCTTTTCTCTCTATAAAAAGTTTTGACCATTCCAGAAAATGGCGTTGGCGACGGCAACAAATACAGTTATTTTGTTAAAAGTAATAGTTGGCGTCTGGTATTTTCCAAAATACGTAAGAGTTTCTGAGTTCTGGAATTGTTGATAATGTTTACTTTAACAACAAAAAACTGAATAATCACTGTAATTTCATAAATCGTTTTTGAGATATTAAAGGAAACAATTATATTATTTTTTTAACACCCTAGCTATATCTTGGAAATAGAGCATTTCCGAACCCAAATTATATTGACCTTTAGAATACCTCATTAAAATATTTGCATTTCCTCCGGAAACACCCTGTATCTCAATATATAGGGCGCTACGAAGTCAAGTGCGATCATGGGAATCCCGAAAACTGTTAAAAAGGGACGACGATGCATCTCTTGGAATCTAATATCGTATGTGAAAGAAAATTGGAAATATTTCCAGGGATGTGCGGAAAAAATTTCTCTCCCCGTACTGTCAAGCTTCAAGGGAAACAGCAACAAGAAACCCTGTTCGACAATCCATCATCTGGTTTTGCTAGTGATGCCTCCTGAAATGTCTTCATTTGCTTTATTTGTCCGTGCAGAACAACCTGAATCTCATTATGCGTTAAGTGTGTCTTAGAAAAATTAGGAAATATAAGAATATTCCAAGTCGTTGTAGTTATTTTTGTATAATTTAGTTTCAATAATAGATTTTTAATATGCTTGTAATTTTACCGTGTTTGGCTACATTGAATTGGATTAATATCTTTATTGAAATGAAAATAAAACTAACAGTTGGCTCCACTCGTTTAAATAAAAACCTTTAAATTGAAACTGTACCTGTTTCGGACGTAAAAATCCCATCTTCAGCCAATGGGACGCCCAAGACGTCTAGCAACGTACGTTAATTGTTTAGTGATTGGCTCCGCAGCCACCGTGACAGTGCAAATACGGTCGCGTTTCGGGCAGGTATGAATAGGCCCCCTACAAGGTCCTACAAGAATAATTTCGATCTCGTCGGTGAAATGACGTGCCGGTCACGGCACTGTGTCGTCACTGATGTGCGTCAATCGACCTTTACTCCGCTTCAGCTTGCGTTTAAAATGATATCCGGTAATGTGCATAGGGGAAGTTGGGGTAAAGTGGCCTCCTTAACAAAAAATCTAAAAATATTCTTTAATAACTCAGAAAGCATTGTGATATCTAATTTCATGATTTGGTTGTAAATTTCCAATATATCTAGTGATTCTAGACCAGAACTATGACATAATATAGAAAGAAGTGAGTTATTACAAAATATCCGCTTTGCCCCATATAAAGGGCCGAGACAAACGCTGATCCAGGGAGGTCATGGAGGTCATGAACCGCCCTTGAGCAAAGAGGATACATATGTGGGGTTAAAGTGAACATCAATGATCAGATACAAGGAAACACTTTTCATAAACAAGATTTTATTTATAAGGGCAGAAATACTTCTTGTTGAAATAAGGATAAATTAATTTTATTAAAAAACTTCAGAAACAAATTTTAGTAAACTAAAGAAAACAAAAATTATACTTAAAACTCTCGATCAAAAATAATCCTAAAAACTAAAGGAATGGTAAATTTTTGGTTTATTGTATAAAATGTATTAAAATTAAAAAATTAGCAGATTTCAATTTTTCCCTGCCTTAAATCTATGATGGCGATATTGCCCCAATATACGCCGAAAAAGTATATTAAATGTTATAAATAATATGTATTTTTCACTCAATGGCTTGTATGTACACCTCAAACACATATATGTAAACTATCATGCAAACTTATACAATATTGACCAAACAATTATGTGTATTTTCAACTAAACTGCTACTTTACCTACCGAGAAATATTACAAGCACGTAGTGTACTTGAAGACGCCCATGGATGTCCTTACGATACAGGAAATATTGTACAATACCACTTTGCCCCAAGGAACGCTTTGGCCCAACCTACCCTACAAATTGTTCAAGATTGTTACAATTATTGAAAAATAAATATTTCTGGTAAATTTCACAAAAATCACCGCTTATACTTATTAGATTATTTTTTCGTTATAAGAACAATCTTCTAGCAAATGTCGTTACCTATTTTTAGTTAGGTTAAAGTGAGGACGTGTGTTGCCAAATTGGAACAAATAAATATTCGATTTATAAACATTTGTTGCCAATTCTTAATAATGTGTCTTAATAATGTGAGTTTCTTTTGTATACGAGTCAATTTTGGCCTCTTAACAAATATTTCTTTCTTCTATCCGATATTATAAATTCTGCAGAGTCTTCCTAAGGTAAGAATCTCTCTAACTCAATAACCAAAGATATTTCAACGGTAGACTGAAACTCAAACTTAAATGGAACACGAGCGTCATCACCGTGAATAAGAACAACGTGTTCTATCAGCGACCTATAACTATGGATACGTACAACCTGGGGTGCGCAGTAAATAATGAAATTTTATGAGTCAAAAAATGGGTTGGTGCGCACGATATACCGGTCATATATAATAAGTTATAATAAAGTTTGCTCGTCGTTTGTCTTGCGCACAATGTTGTCGCCGTTATATAGGCAACCCCGCCGGTATTGGTGTCGGTTTGGGTGCCAACCAACGACGTAAACCAACGACGACCAGCACCGAAATCAATCGTAGGGATGTGTTGTTATCAAAAGTCTATCGATACGTGGACAATAGATATCAAAATTAATTCTAATAGTGGCTTTTCAGTGAAGGCCACGAGGCCTTCTTTTATGCGAGAAAATGGATTGTTTATTGCGCAGTAAAGGAGGTCTTGCCGTGCCAAAATATTGCCGTGTAATCATTTGCAGTAAGTGCGAAGTACGATCCTGTTTGCCGTTCAAGGTTAATAGTTTATTAGTAGGCATTGCTCATGACCGCTTGATGCTTTTAGAGTTTGGCTACCATAGATATATGTCGGGTGTTTCTATCTCACTTTACGTTATTAAAAATGGGCGGGCACTGAGCGAGCAGACAATAGATTCGGACTCAGTTAGGTGTTACGTTTATGTACCATTCAAGTTTCAATCGGTCTATACATAAGCAACGAATTTAGCGTCACCTTCTTAGTATGTTTTATTACTAGGGCGATACCACTTATTGCAAAAGGCGTTCATTCAGGTTTATAACTTACTAATGATAAAAGTAAAAAGCTTCTCCAATAAAATGTAGCACCAAGTACGGTTTTGATAACTTTAAGGCCCCATAATGATGCAAATGAATGAATACCTAATTAGAAAGTGGTGTTAATTATGTATATCAAACTATTACTAATAATAATCTGGGCCTCATTGTTAATAATAATTTGGAAAAAAAAGGACGGTGAAAATATTTATTTTTTTTCTGTGAAAATCAAAATCAAACCACACTTGCCTCCGCCCGTAAGTGTGACAAATAACACTTTTAGTTCATCGTGCTTTTTAAAAATAATTTATTATAAGTTTAGTTTATTTAAGTCGAGAGTAATATATAGTAATAAACCAAATGTAAATATATTTCAAGCATAGGTTATAATTTTATACTTATTTCCTTTTAGAAAAGTGATATATTGTTAATTTCGTGCAGTGACAGGTAGAGTTTCATTAAAAAGTAAAATCAAAATTTCTTTGGAATGACGTTCTTCATCAATATTTTATTAATAAGACCGTCATTTTCCATACTATTCTTAGGGATAAGCAACAAACACTAATTGCCAATTCAAAGCGTTTATTATCTTTCAAATTTTTTCGTATTTTTTTCCATTCTGTAAATTTTTGGTTCTCTATAAATCAAGAAGATGATAGCCATAGTAATTTGCTCTTTGGGTTATGGTGGTGGGTTAGAATACCGTGTTTTTAATCTACAGGGTGATTTCGAAAACCTTCGCTTTAGGCGCCATTACGCATTAACTAACAAAAAGGTAAAAACCGATCTTGTTAGAGATGTTTACGTAACATTCAATGGGGTAGCCAGTTTTTCTCTAAAAAGTTTCGTTCTTGAGATATTAACAAAATTAAAAATAGGACATCCTATATATAATTTTCTTAATTAATTGAGCATACTTTGGGCTTTACAAATCTGTATGTATAGTTGTTTCGAAAAGAAGCTAAAATGGGATATTTTTTATAATTTACTTATATCAGTAGGCCATGGTCAATTTATTTGGAACAAATTCAAAATTTTGACAGCTATTTTAAATATTAAATTGGATTATACCGGGTCCGCAAACGAAACGGAGACGGAAGATTAAATCGTTATCGAAGAACTTATCAACAATACTAATACAGCTTAAGGTCTTGGATTAAAAGCGGCATGTTTTAAAAATATTTTACATATACACGGTGTCCCAAAAAAGTGTGACAGCATAAAGTTATATTATTTTAAATGGGACACCCAGTATTTTATTGCATATTTAGGTTCGTATTAGTATCGTTTATAAGTGCCTCAAATTTTATTTAATTTGGTTTTGTAGTTTCGGAGAAATAAATTAAAAAATAAGAAAGTTTTCCAGTCCTGAATAAAAAAATCAAAAAAGAAACAATCCATAACTACTTTTTTAACCTCTTTTTGAATATAAATATAAGAAACTACATGTTTTGTAATGTAATGTAATAATTAAAAAATAATATATATGGTGTCCCTTCTAAAAAAAGTTATTTTGTTAATATCGCACAAACGAAACTTGTCAGAGAGAAACAGGATATACCATTGAACTGTACGTGCAAATCTCTAACAAGATCAATGCTTCCCTTTTTGATAAGTTAACGCGTAACGAAACTAACAAGCGAAGATTTTCAAAATCACCGTGTAGATTGAAAACTAAGAGAACCATGTCAAATTTGACACCGGAATCTTTCGTTTCGTTAAAAAGTAGGAAACTAAAGTGAAAACCACAACATTCTATCTATGATAATAACTCTAATACCCCCCATAAAGTGTCTAGAATGGGACTCCCTATACACTACGACATTGAAATTTTAGGGGAAAAAAGTACATCGTCCTACTTGCAATTACCCCCATTTCCCCCACACCCCTCAAGATAGAGAGAACGGGTAAAAAATATCAATGTCGTATTACCTCACCAATATTTCATGAAAATATTTTTTCAGTTATTGGAGATATCGCATTTTAACATTTAAAAAAGTTCGCCCAGTAGAGAACCAAAATTTCGTAAAATGAAAAAACACGACGAATTTGAACAATAAGGATTTCACTCAAATTTGTGTATTTTTTTGGAAAGTTGCTTTGAAAAATACTTGGATCTGATTGGTAGATATGATTGTTTTCTGAAAATAGATAACTTTACTTGACCCTAAATTATAGGGTGTTGAAAAAAGGTCGGTACCCCCGGAATAACTCCGGTGCATCGCATTGCAGCCGAAAAGTCTAGGGAAAAAGTTGTCTGGTTTTGAAGGAGGAATAGTTTGCAATTTAAACCACCCCCCCTTCAACCCCCGGGCGTGGCTGTGGGTAAGTTAAGATTTTCAAATGGAACCCCATATTTTTTATTGGCGTATCGTATCGACCAAAAACAAACATCTTTTGTCCGAAAAATGTTTTTATTCGGGCCCATCCTTCACCAATAATCACCATGAGAAAGACAAAATCAGAACCGTGCGAAAATCAAGTTTTATCCCGTAAATGCTCTTTTTCTCTGTCTTGTACTAAAAAATGCCTGTGGAAAAAGTTGTTTGTATTCCAAATTTCGGACAAAAGATGTTTATTTTTGGTCGGAGAACACGATACGCCAATAAAAAATATAGGGTTGCATTTGAAAATCTTAACTTAACCCCACACGCGCCCGGGGGTTGAGAGGGTTCCTGCTTCAAAACCAAACAACTTTTTCCCTAGACACTTTCCGCTGCAATGCGATGCACGGGAGTTATTCCGGGGTACCGACCTTCTTTCAACACCGTGTATAATAAAAAAATAGCCAAACCTTAACAACAACAACTTAACTTTTTAATTAAAATGAATCTGTCGCTGCTTTGATGCAATATTAAATTTAGTAGAGTTTACGTAGGAAAATATTTTTACGCATTTTTACGCTGTTACATTTACAAACACTTTTGGTATTCTGATATGCCACAGCTTAAACATTGTCGTGCCGTCATCTTAATTCCTAAGAAAATTATAGCTTGTAATACCGTCTCCGTATATAAATGAGCACTTTCACACTACCGGTTTTTTATATTACAACATCTGAATGTTCTTAATTATACACGTTACAACACAGTATAATAAAACTAATATCCGTATGTTCTGAATATCAATTTGATTTTGATAATGTTGCCAAAATTTCATTAGAAGCGGTATCGCAATAAAAAAGTAATTGGACGTACAAGTTAATCTTGTCCTGGTAAATTTAACAATCTACGCGTATTGTCAATCCACTCAAAAACTGGTCATGTGAATCTGTTCAAAATTGTAAAAATGCAAAATAAATAGTCACGCTGTATTCTAGTAAAAATGTATGTTGTAAAATGTACGAAAAATCTTAGCCTGTTCCGAAAATGGGCTACATGAAGCAGCTTTTTAATACAAACATAGCGTTGATACAATTTGGAAGATATTATTAACCTTATTGAAATGGATATTTTAAAAGTGGTCGGTAAAAATATTTAATATATTAGTATAGATTTGTAAGTATTTTTTAGTTAATTATGTTTCCTTTGAGTAATTATTATTATATTTGTGTATAAATACCTACTTATGTAATAATATGTATGTTGTATATCAGTAAACGAGAAACACCGATACGTTTTCTAATTTAATTAATACAATGACTTTCATTTAAATTGTAATTTATGTCAAGAAAGGAATAAATTCATACATTTTCTTCTCATTTAAGCCGGGATCGGACTGTGGTGTATTTGTTATGGCCATTGACTTGAAACAAACATTGACCCGGTATTTCTATCTGCCTTGTACACGTCAAGGTGACGCCTGTTTTTACGAAAATAAACACAACAAAAAAGATTCTACAGATAGACCATCTCTTTTTATCTTCTGTCACTTTCTGTTTTCATTGTGACAGCGAATCGGCTTGATATGTCTTAGTTAGGAAAAACAAACAATCGATGGACGTGACAAAATTCCAAATGTTTTATCCAGTTTACGGCAGATTTGGCACAGTCTTAAGTCAAGAATTACAATTTTTCCTGAAACAATACATAAATTCAATACACAAACACTGAAAAACAATAAAGAAGTTTAACAATAATGAAAAATGTGACAGTTTTTAATCCGGTAGTGTCAAACGTGAAAGGAGGTATGAGAGACGACCATTCCAATAAAGGCTTTATAAAAAGCACGTTCTGAAGGCTCGAAGACGATGTACCTAATGTCTTTGTCAAAATTTTCAGAACTCCCCGATTGTTTTTCTGGAAATCTACCTAAGAATGTGAATTATTTATTCTTCAAAGAATGTGAACGAAAGCCGCGTATCATCCTTGATTTAAGATCCTTGGTAATGGCGTATACTTGGTAAGTGCCATGTGAATGGTAGAATTGTCAATTATTGTACAAGTAAACCATACGTACGAAGTGGCAAGTATACGACAATAACAAATATTAGTGTACCAGTCGTCTGAATCCGTCTTTACAGAGACATACAATAATAGATATCTTGACCACCTCAAAACACACACTAACGAAATACAATTTAAGAAATATACAGGTTTTTATCTATTTATTTTATTTTTAAAATTCACTATAGTATTGTGCTATGTTAGATTTAATATTAATATTTTGATGTGTACTTTCATATTTGGGTATAATAAAATTATAATTAGACTATCCTATATACCTATACATATACCTCTGTCTACAAATCGTTACCCTTTTTACTTATTCTTATAATAAATAGTTCTATAATAACCGATACTATTTCTAAGCGAGGATTGCACGTTTATTTATGTCATTGTCAGATACCAGAAAATGTTTGTTTCTAGTAAAATTGTACCTCGACGTTTCAACAGCGTACGAACATCATCCAGAACTGAACTATAACGGCAAAGTCACCAAATCTGCGAATTTAGTTATAACTTTGTGTACTACTAATGATTTGTTAAGTACACCGAATCAAATTGTTAGACACACAAAATAAAGAACAATTACAACTCACTAAGTAATCAAAAACAAGTAGAAAGTTGGAACTAATTCGCATCTGGAATGAAATCTATAATAATAGGTTCCTTTAATAATGATAAATTCAAAGGTATTGTAAACTACAGCTCCCATAATCCATTCATAAAACTCTTAGAAAGTGAAGCTGTGATTGTGTGAAATGTTGTTGAAAATCAATAATGGGTGGAACACACTACATGTTTGTTGGTTGAATGGCAACAATGTTGAAGTCTGGTTATATAAGATGGTTCAATATTAAAAGATAACCACAGATGAAAAAATACATCCTTATTTAAATGATCCACTCTTTTACAAACTACACATGAATGCACCATGATTGTTTATAATAAAGACGACTTTTCACCAAAAATCACAAAAAAACACAAAACAACCAACATATATAAAAAAAATCCAGCGATCACACTGACAACGTTGTAGTGTTTACGAGATTAATATTCATTCATATTTTGGCTCCTGGATCGTAGCGCACATGTAGCGCAGTAGTAAAATAGAAATAGATGTTGTCAGAGTGCAGATCGATTAGATCAAGATTCATTTGATACTTTTCAGTATAATAATATTTTTTTTAAAGAATCTCTCATCGTCTTTCCACAGTATATGGTAAAATTATTGGGAATTAAATTTATTTTAACAGCAATTGCGGATTAACCCTAAACTAGTTGTAATTGTCGAATTAACAAAATGATAATTGAGATTTTGCAAGATACCTTTGCGGTAAATATGTCAATCTGGCTATGCTGCAATAATGACCGAAAGAGATGGGAGAAACCGTTTGCATTCGTTGCGTGATATCTTCGGATAAACTGTTGATTCTTGCGATTTTACCGACCAACATTTCAAGTTACTGATTATGAAATTTTATCGTTTCCATTCTATGTCGTACTTAATAATAAGTTTTAGTAAATTTAGTACGTAAGTAATTCGACTTTGTCAAATACAAGAGTGAGAGGCATTTTTGGAATGGCTTTTAAGGTCAACTGGACGTTTTTCTGATTGAAACTCTTTGGTTTTGAGTTTATCTGACTTCAATATATGACGGTATTTCCCTCTATTCTCAAATTTTAATTTCAATTGCAATTATATTATATTTTGAGATTTTAACTAGAATAATAAACGTTTTGCTATAAATTGTCGTAAACAAACGTGCAGTTACCGTTAAACCCTATATAACAATAGATACTTTTTCTGTTCCTTTCTAACATGTAAATATGCTCCCATCGATTTTGTTGGGTTAGAATTGCCATTTGGTTCAATAATTATATTAAATATTCGTTTATACTTTAATTGTTTTATGTTCTTAAGACAGCATTAGTTATAAGCACATACACATCCAAACAATGTATTTATTGTATGTTTTTAACATATTTAATAAAGTTAGAAATAATAATTTTATTTGATATTTTATTTTTAATCTAAGAAAAATCCACAACACAGTTGTGTAAAGGAGTTTTTAATTTGTGGTGATTCGACTCGCTTTTTGGTAGGTTAGCGGCTTGTTTTGTTTAAGACGAAAGGACACAATGGCATGGTACTTTTTGCAAAAGTCGTGGATCAATACCAGGTATAAAGTATTTCAGGTATGTACATATAATATACGATAATATTTTACTTATCACATTATCCGATCTTCGGAACCGAATTTCACTAAAAAGCTTGTAAAAAAAGAAGAGTGTCACTCGTATACAATATAATATATGTGTGGTCACTACCTAACCTTAAAATTAATGTATTTTTAATTTGGTGCATTTGTAGCTGATAATAATTCCCAAAATAGTCAATATAGTCATTAATTCTTAATTTTTGGTTTAGAAAAAAGTGATGTTAAGAAACATACGACGTCGGATGAAAGTTAAAATAAAGCTCATCATGTCGATTGTTATAAATATTCGGACGGAATTTGGAACCAAAAGTTTACACCTATCAGGGCACCGTCGTATCATCATATTATCGTCAGAAATCGTATGCATGGAACGCTGTCTTAAATCGAACTAAGGGAAATTTTGATTGCAATATTTTTTCCTAACTAACCAGTGAAATTTAAAGAAGTTGAAATCCGGTCCTGTCGAATGTTTACTTTCACAAGGAAATTTCCGAACTGCGCAAATTCACAACGCCCCCTTCAATGCCCATAGCGTGGACATAATTGCAGATGGTATTAGCAATATGATGTTTATATACAGGGTGTTATGGAAATGACGTATTATATTTAAATGGGTGACTCCTGGGGTGTCCTAGAGAAGCGCTACATACAGGGTGGCCAATTAGTGCGACAAAGCTCAATATCTCTTTTACCGCTAGGGATAGCGGAAAACTTTTTTCACGAAAGTTATTAAGCGTTAAGAGGTGCAGCTTTTAAAATTATTTTCGACCATACAGGGTGCTCCAAAAGGGCAGTGTGATAAAAATTTCATATTTTTTAAATGGGACACTATGTTTATTTTTACATATTTGAATTCACCGTAAAATTCTGTACATAGCACCGTAATTATTGGAAAACATTTTTGCAACGTTGCCAAATAGATTGGAAAATTCCTAAAATTTTTGCAAAAACATGGTTCAATGAAATGTGTAATATTTCTTAACTTATAATAATTTGAAATAAAATATATTTATGTCGAAAAGAGAAATGTTGACAGAAGTCCCCTATGATAACACTTATCAATATTATTATACAGGGTATTTTCTATGGATATGCCAACATTACGAACTTGAAACCTGAAGTTTTTTAAATGAAACACCCTGTATATGATTACTTTATCTTGTAGATATTTTAATCCTCTCTAATTTTTATTAAGGTCTCTCTATGCCTATATCTACCAATCGTGGTGGTATTTCAATTTTTATTTAAACTCGAGCAAAAAAAGTGGATGTATTTTACCATTGTCCTTTTTCTAGTCACCTATGACAAAATATAAAAAAAATGTTGTAATTTAAAAAAAAAATTTTATTCATACGGGAGGATACGACATAAAAATATTTTAGCGATTCAAGCTTGTGGACAATTTCTAAAGGAAATTATTACCTAATTATTTGATCATATAGTAACCCCCAATACCTTGAACACATAAATCAATACGTTTTTTAAAAGAATGAGTCATGTCTCTACACATTTTCAACTGTTTTCAAAGTATTACTCGGCAAATGTCTAGAAACATTCTTTTGAAAAACGTATTGAATATGTGTTAAAGTTAATGGGGGTCACTATGAACAAATAATTAGGCAATACTTTGAAAACAGTTCCAAATATGTAGAAACATGACTCATTCTTTAGAAAAACGTATTGAATTATGTGTTCAAGTTAGTGGGGGTCACTATATGAACAAATAATTAGGTAATAATTTACTTTAGAAATTGTCCACAAGCTTGAATCGTTAAAATATTTTTGTGTCGTATCCTCCCGTATGAATAAATATTTTTTTTTAAATTACATCATTTTGTTTTTATTTTGTCATAGGTGACTAGAAAAAGGACAATGGTAAAATGCATCCACTTTTTTTTGCTCGAGTTTAAATAAAAATTGAAATACCACCAAGATTGGTAGAGATAGGCATAGAAAGACCTTAATAAAAATTATAGAGGATTAAAATATCTACAAGATAAAGTAATCATATACAGTGTGTTCCATTTAAAAAACTTACGAAACTCAGGTTTCAAGTTCGTAATGTTGGCATATCCATAGAAAATACCCTGTATAAAAATATTGATATGTGTTATCATAGGGGACTTCTGTCAATATTCCTCTTTCCGACATAAAAATATTTTATTTCAAATTATTATAAGTTAAGAAATATTACACATTTCATTGAACCATGTTTTTGCAAAAATTTTAGGAATTTTCCAATCTATTTATCAACGTTGCAAAAATGTGTACAAATAATTACGGTGCTATGTACAGAATTTTACGGTGAATTCAAATATGTAAAAATATACATAGTGTCCCATTTAAAAAATATGAAATTTTTATCACACCGTCTTTTTAGAGCACCCTGTATAGTTGAAAATAATTTTAAAATCTGCACCTCTTAACGCTTAATAACTTTAAAGATATTGATATAACTTTAGAGATATTGAGCTTTGTCGCACTAATTGGCCACCCTGTATATATTTTTTAAAATCGAACGTTTAAAAAGTGGGTAATTCATCCCTAAACCCACACATAACTCCTCGGCACATTCATATATGAACATATTACATTGCACAGCTGGGTAATGAACAGATATTCAGGCACAATGTTGCCAAAATGTTTAAAAGCGTAAAACTTTAGTTCCTTATAAAAATAAATATTTAGCTTACTTAGAAAGTAAATCCAGGACGCGATTAAGGAATTCGAGGTACAGACACTTTCAGTTCTTTTTTCTATGGGAAAAACTTTATGCTCATCACGTGTCCTGATGATAGTGTGGGAGTGCATAATAAGCTTATCACTAAACCCCAACACCAGCGCATAATTACACTTTACAATAACACACATAGAACAAGAGCACTTAATCATTTCGCAATAGAAATAATAAAAATGCTAATTTCTATGGGATATTAACCCTTTACTAAAGATAAAATGAAACAATTATGTTAACAACAGGAACTACTCTTTGAAATGAATGGTCTAGTTCACCTTCGGACCAGTCGCACTTTCTTTCCGGGAACTCTCCGCTAGTAAAGCCAGCGCGGTTGCCATATTCGAGACTATAATTATACAGGAAAGTAATAGTATAGAAGGAAATTCGGCAATTTATGATAGTCGCTTATAAAACATCGAAAGTGGCAACGCTGTATTTTTTTTAATACGCTGTCTCATTATTTAAAAAAATATATTATTTTTTGTGTTCCATGGTTTGTTTGGAGGGGGAGGTCACGGCCCGCATTAAAAGCGTCCCCCTCACAATGAAATTGACGTATCTTTCCGATTTTTAGTATTATTTACTGGAAGTGATATATTAAGTGTGAGTTCATATTGACACCCTGTATAAGTATATCCAGTAATACGAAATATTTTACAACTAGGTTTCACATTAGTGAACAATTTTTATATTAAGAATATCACTTCCAAAAATGCAAGAATAATTAAGTATAGATTAATTAAATAATAACCAAAGATATAAAAATTCTAATTTATTCAGTCAATGTATAGAATTTCAATATACAAATTTTAACATAGCATACACAATTCCAAACATGTATTTCACAAAACTTATAAGTTATTTATGATGTATGTGACAAAAGTGTCATTTTCTTTAAATAAAAACACTTTTAAAACGCGCATTATATAATATTTTATCTACAAACACTATTAATTTAAACAAACACTAAAATGAACAAAAAAATAAATACTTATTCGACCAAATTCAAAATTATAGCCATAAAAATCGAGACACAACTGACTTCTTTATTTGTTGTTAGGGGAATGACAACCAACGTGTATTAATTGTTGCTAGTTACGGAGAACCTCGCTATCAACTCAATCAAAATATCCTTGTATTTTTAACACAATAGTGTTAAAAGTAATTACCTTTAAACACTAATGTTATAAAATAGACACCACCAACAAAAAGCCTTAAATCTACTTTTAATAGTGTTTTTAGATAAAAAAAAAACTGTACTTATGCCAAAATAAATAAGAAATCTAGCCATTACTAATAATGAGGTTCCAATTAATAAATAAATATACCAATGACAGCTATCGCAAATGCCTTAAGGAGACCCTAACCCTAACACAATTTATATAGTTCGATTTTTATTCTCTGATCGAATTCCGATTTGCGAACAGATATAAAGAAGCCAAAGCCGATACTCCAAAGGGCATCGAACCATTTATTTTCCAACGCGGCATCGAGTCCTTTATATTTGCTCGCAAAAAACAACGTAATATATGAAAATAATTATTTTAAGAGACAATTTTTATTTCTATCGGAATTCGATCAGAGAGTAAAAATCGGACTATACTAACAAAATAATGGTTTCAATATTATTAATAACATGTGAAGTAATAATATCAGTTTTACTGATTGTGTATATGGCCTAAATTAAGCTCAATGCTAACCCTTATATTACATTATTTATTAGATTTTAAAAAATACAGGTTTGATAAAAGTATGACTCCGTCTGACTTCATTGTGCTTATTTTTAAAGTCCAACACATGTTCCCATCCGAACCATCGAAACCGCTAAAAAATTAAAATAAAATAGCTATAAATTGCAGCAAGTCACAATTAGGTAAAATTAAAAAAATAGATGCTTAAAGCCGTATTAGAGTCGGCAATTCCTCTCTTGCTCCTGCAATAGGTTCGCTCCAACTACCCTG
The DNA here is from genome assembly GCA_963991005.1 of Barypeithes pellucidus. Classification (NCBI taxonomy): domain Eukaryota; kingdom Metazoa; phylum Arthropoda; class Insecta; order Coleoptera; family Curculionidae; genus Barypeithes; species Barypeithes pellucidus. Next base: position 42,521,665 of record OZ022559.1, read on the forward strand.
TGTGTGTGTGTGTGTAAGTTTCAATGGCACTGGAGAATCTCCAACAGACCAGACTATTTTTGAGAGTTTTCTTACTTATTATTATTGTCATGTTCTTTCTTGATTCATTTAATAACAATGACTTAAACCTAATGTACTTTTTACGATACATATTATTATATCTATACTATATACACATGTTACATATATAAAAACTGTTTTCAATATTTTTCATATACATATATTTTTTTTAATTCTCCATAAGTTAAACAGGGACACAAGATAGGAATTTTAGTTTCCGGTTGGCTGTCCCGGATGGAAATACTAACAAGAGGCCAAATTGTAGGGTGGGCAAACATGAGGATAAACATATGGTTTCTATAGCTAATAGTCTCCTGGCCCAATGTAGGGGTGGTTAGCCCACATTCATTAAGCCAAAAAGACTTTGTGATTTGGTATAATGTTTATAAACTATAATAAAATTCTTAATGTCGGTCAGTAGATTTGCAAGATTAAAAGGAAATACTGTTTTGGAGATACGCAGCTGCGTGAAAAATTCTTGAATATTATTGATATTTAATAGGCATTCAAATAGAATATGTTGTGGATCGGCTATTTCATTACAGGTATTACAATTTGGATCATCTACAAGCCCTACTTTATATTTATAACTAGGAGAGATTATATGATTTGATCGTAATCTCGATAAAGTTTGTATAACCTTTTTGTTGTTTACTTGTGAAAACCATGGTTTACTACTTATTTTGGGTTTAATGTTACGAAAATAATTGCCTTTGGTGGCCAATTGGTATTGCGATTGCCATTCTTTATTCATCTCTTCTTTAATTATCCTATCAAAATCTGTTCTTGGCGTTTTGTAGTCAATATCTATAGTTCCACTGTTAGTTGCTTCTTTTGCTAGTCTGTCCACGATTTCATTTTCATAAATTCCAATATGTGCCTTTATCCATATTAATTTGACTGTTTTACCTTGGTTTATGATTTCGTAGTTTAATTTCATAATTTCGGCTATCAAATGATTGACTTCGGTTGTCGGTGATGCGGACATAATTTTTTGCAAGGCACTTAAGCAGTCGGTGAATATTATGTAATGTTGGTTGACATTCTCCAGACATATTTTATATGCCTCCTTAATTGCATTAAGTTCTGCGGAAAAGTTGGAGGAATACTTAGACAGCTTGATTTTAAGTCTTATATTTTTATTCGGGTAGAATACAGCACATCCTACTTTTCCGTTAATTCTCGAACCGTCTGTGTACAGTATTTCATGGTTTGGCCATTTTTCTTCTATTTCTAATTTGAAGCTGTTATTTCGGGCAGCCTCAGGTATATTTCTATAATCTGTTATGAGGTCTGTATTTGCATTATATGAAAAATGTTCATACTGATTTACGAAATTTGGTAGTTTCCGGTTGGAATAAATTTCCGTGGAATATTGGGATACGTACATAAACCCCTCTACACATAGGGGGTTCCTTTTAATATTCCAATATCTGTGGGTTAAACATAAAGTCGTGAGTTGGCTTATTTTATGGAGTAAAGGGCTGTCCTTTGAGTGCAGTTTGATAACGAATTTATTTGCTAGATACTGCCTACGCAGTGTTAGAGGGGCTTCACATGCCTCTGCTTCCAAGGCTACAATCGGAGTGCTAGGTAACATTCCCATACTTATTCTAATACATTTATTTTTAACCATTTCGATTTTTTGAAGATGTGTCTTAGCTGCTGTTCCATAAAAAATGCTTCCGTAGTCTAGGATGGATCTTACTAGGCTTTTGTAAAATAGAATACCTATATTAGGGTCAGCTCCCCAGCTATGGCTACAGAATGTTTTTAGAATATTTATAGCATTTTCAGTTCGTTTTAATGTATAAAAAATATGTTCTTTCCAATTCAGCTTTTGATCAAGAACTATACCTAAGAATTTGGTTGACGTCTTATGAGGGAATCTGAGTCCTGCTAGGTTAACGTAGTCGGATGGGGGTCTAAATCTTTTCCTAGTAAAAGTAACTATCACTGATTTATTTTCAGATATTTCCAGTCCATTTTTTCTTGTCCAGTTTTGCATTTTGGCTATGGCCTCTTCAAGAATTTCTTGGCTTTTTGCTATTGACTTTGCCGATACATACAGACATATATCATCTGCAAACTGTAATACTTTAACTTTATTATCAAACATCGTGTCAAGATCCGTGGCATAAATCAAGTATAGCATGGGACTTAATATACTTCCTTGGGGTAGCCCTTGGTAAGCCATTCTTGGTCCAAAGGATTTGTCTTGAATTTTAATGTAAACATTTCTTTGGGTGTACAGCGCAATTATATTATTTACTATATTAGTAGGGATTCCCATTTTTTCCATTTTTTTTGATAGGATATCAAGGTTAACGTTGTCGTAGGCGCCCTTGATATCTAAAAATGCAGCCGAGATAGAATGGTTTTGTGTAAATGCTAACTGGGCGTCTGTAATAAAGTTTGCTATGCTTTCTTGAGTGGAGAGGCCTCTACGAAAGCCAAATTGGGTTTCCGGTAGCTTGTTGTTTTTTTCGAGCCAATGTTCCAATCTATTTTTGATAAGTCGTTCATAGGATTTTAGTATACATGACGCTAAGGCTATAGGCCTATACGAATCTGCCATGTTGGGTGGTTTTTGTGGTTTTAAAATAGGAATAATAGAGTAATCTTTCCAGTCTTCTGGAATATTTATTTTATTTGTCCAAATGTTGTTATATAAGTTTAGCAATGTTACTTTTGCATTTTTAGACAAATTTGATAGCATTGAATAGTGAACGTTATCCATTCCTGGGGCTGAGTTATTGTTATTCTTAAGGGCTCTCTTAAGTTCTACCATGGTAAAAGGTTTGGATAGATGAGGATGCAATATCATGCGTCTTTCGGCTTTGGGGGTTTCTGCCCAACAAGGTGTTATTTTCTGGTGAAAATTGTCTACCCATTCACAATCGCTCAAATCAATTGGGATTTTGTTGGTTTGCTTCCTATTTTTGTATCTGTTGACCTTATTCCAAATTTCTTTTAGGTTAGTATTTTTGTTTAGAGATGAACAATAATTTCGCCAACTATTTGTCTTTTCTTTTTTTATGGTTAATTTTGCTTGTGCGTCTGACTTTCTATAATTTAGCAGATTTTCTAGATTAGGATTTGTCCTATATCTTGCATAATCCTCTTTTCGTTTGTTTACAGCTGTTTGGCATCGATCGTTCCAAAATGGTTTAGATTTTGTGCGGTCGCCCTTTGAGTTCTTTTCTGGTATATTCCGTGATATTACTTCATTCAGTTCGCTAATAAATGTTTCATAATTTCCTGATGACTGTTTACTTGAAATGTTATTACTTTCTTGCGAGTAGTTTGTCCAATTTGCCTTATTAATGTTCCATTTTTTTTTTGTTCATTTTTATGTAGCTTTGAGGTGTAAGATTACAGTTTATAATAATTGGTAAATGGTCCGATCCACAAGGATCTAATAGAGTATCCCACTGGCAGCTGTTGGCTATATCCGGGGTTGCTATTGTAATGTCTATAGCGGTGTCTTTATTGTTTAATCTACCGATATAAGTAGGTTTGCCATTATTTAAAAAAATTAAATTATTTCTATGTAATGCTTCAAGGAGGTTATTTCCCGCCATATCATTAGAATCGCAACCCCAAGCCAGATTGTGAGCATTGAAGTCCCCTCCTAGTATAAAGGGTTGAGGAATATTGTTAAAGAAATGTAGCCACTGGTTTATAGTTATCCTAGTATTAGGTTTAATATATATCGAAACAAAAGATACTGATGTTAATCTGTTCATTTTTAAATTTATACCAACTACATCTATCCCTATACCAATGGGTGGTAGATTAATCACCCTATACACTAAATTAGTTTTAATTAATATTGCTGTTCCACCTTTTCCATCAAATCGCTCACATCGTTCAGAATTATAACCTGAAAAATTTATGTATTTTTGTGGCTGAAACCATGTTTCAGATAACATTGCTAATCCAATATTTTGTGTGCTTAACAAATTTTCTAAGTTACCTTTATTTGAAATAGCCGATCTGCAATTCCACTGTCCGATGATTAAACTATCCATCGATATTAATTGAATCAAAATCTAACTTTTTTTTAATAACCTCTAACAAATCTACTTTCTGGATATCAAAACTTTTTTCCTCCTTTAGAGAGTTTACCACAAACATGACAATATCGAGTATTTTGTATGTAAAAACCTCGTCAACCGAGTGTTCCTGTATTCCTGATCTATATAAGTTATCATTTAAAATTCCTCCCAGTTGATTAGGGAGAGTGAATGGTCTTATTAATTGTTGATGTTCTATTGTTGTCTGGTCTGGTTCTGAAGGACGCGGTCTTTTATTATTAATATATTTTGTATAGGTAGAAGTTTTCCTAAAAGAAGTAAAATTCGGATTTGTTTCTGACGCACCTAAGTTTAGACTCCGAGATGGATTGGAGTAATTTTCCTCAGAGTTTCTTTCCCTCCCAGTGCCCAAACCAAGTGCCTCAGCGTATGTTTGTTTCGGAACTTTTTTTTTGCATCCCGGTATGACAAATTTTCCAGTGCCATTGTTTCTTTAATATTTTGTTATCTCTTAAATTCTGGACAGTTTCTAAAGTCATTAGTTTTATGTTTTCCTTCGCAACTATAACATTTGATTTCTGCGTTTATTTCCGTGCAATTATTTGTGAAGTGATCTTTTTGACATTTTTCACAGCGGGGATTGCTTTTACAATGTTTTGCTTGGTGACCGTACCTGCTGCAGTTGTAACAGAGAATGACCTTTTGTATATATTTTTCAACTGAGTATCTAACATGGCCTATCGCTACATATTCCGGTAAAAATTGGGTTTTAAATGTTACTATAATGGTTCGACCTGGAATCCATTTTGCCCGACCGTTAGAGTCCATTACAGGTTTTTTGTTGCTGTCAAGTTCTTTAAAGGTGACTCTTTGTACGTTTTTACCCATGAACGCCGAATGCATATCAAACGGTTTGATATTTGACTTTAAGAATTCGTCGGTAAATTCCCTGTCAATGTTTTTTATTACCCCTGTACGCGTTATTATGAAACTAGGTAAATAAGGGTTTAATTTGTGTTGACTTCTTAGCTGTTTAGAATTGATTAATATATTTGCTGATTTATACTCTTTAAATATGACTCTAATTTTTGCCCTGCCAATAGATTCCACTTCCTTAATTTTTTCGTCTATTTCGGGGTGACATGAAAATATATTCAGATTTATTCTAATCGCGTTTAATTTGCCCGAAAAATTTTGATCCATTATTGGTTCAATATATACCTGATATGGTCCCACGTCCTTATCAGTATAGTTAAATATTTCATACCTTTTTTGTTGCTCATCTTTTTTTGGTTTAGGCTCGGTTTTTTCTGGATTTAATAAGTCATTGATACTACCTGTTGTTTGTTTTACTATTTCTGCCGATTCAAGCATTTCCTGATCACTAAAGCCGTAAAATGTTTCTTGATTAATCTTATTTTTCTTTTTGTTGTTGGGGTCGGGGGGTTTTCCCCCTGAGTTGACACTCATTATTCGTAAGTTAACTCCGGGTTAACCTGAACTGAAAAACTGACGTTTATCTAATATCGCACGCTGAACCGAATTCGACTTATCCGTACGAGAAGTAAACGTAAACTACCCTAAATGTCGTACAATGGACGGTCACGCGGCTTCCGAACCAACACAAAACGATGTATCTGGCGATCCCGTTGGTGTTCCCACCAAATTTGTGATCGTTCGCAAACCAGTTCTTGAACGGTGAAAACGATACCTACATGGCCAAGAGCAGGAACTGTTTGTACTGACTTGCGCTGTAAGAATTTTAACAGTTGTTTTTGTATTCCTGGCATTCATGCAGTTCTTTTAGCCTTGTTTTGTATTCTTTGTATAATCCGGTTCCTACGCCCGTTCCTACAAGATATTCTTGCCATTAAACACGATATTCTCTTTAATTTTGAATACAACAAAACGGAACGATCAAAGATAATACTCAAGTTTAGACGAAGAAATTAAGCAATAAAAGTAGGGTTATGATTTATGATAATTAACTAATCTTCTGTCCTAGTCTAAGAACTAATCAGACAGGCGATCGGGATCAGCTGTGATTTTTACAGAGAATGGTTATATAAACGTACCAACTTTGCGTCCCTTGTGCATCCGCAACAAACAGTGCAAAATTAACGCCTGCGCACAAAATCGATCCCAACAGTTTCGTGACGGTTCTAGAACGATGCAAAAATAGGGTGTTGGAACAAACCTATAGGCAATTATAATTGCACGCAGACATGCGCAATAAACCGGTCTCGATCAGCTGGCACATTGCCAACAGCCAGAGCAGCAGTTGTAGTCGTCGTTGGTCGAAATCCCTAATATACCCCCAGAATTAGTGATGGGCAAACCTGGTGATTTTGCTAAGCAGCTACTGCTACGTGTATAAATAGCAGTTCAAAAACGGTGCGACGAATTAGCAGTACATATGCTTAATAAAGAATGTGAACTGCTAATTTAAGTACCGCAGTTAGTTTAAATAGCCATTAGCTGTTCATAGCTGCTTCGACCAAATAATGAACAGTTATAAATAACAGCATTAACCATCTCTAGCCAGACTTGCACTGGCAGCAATATCGACAGCCAGCTGATCGACAACGGTGTATTGCGCATGATTCCGTACAATTTTAATTTGCCTCAAGAAGAAAAATTGGTGACTCTAATACGGCTTTTAATTGCCGCGAGAAGAAAAATTGCCGACTCTAATACGGCCTTTATAGTCGGCAATTTTTCTTTTTGTGGCAATTAAAATTGATCGGAATCATACGCAATACACCGTTCTCGATCAGCTGGCGCAATACCCGCGGTACATCAAACACAGAAATTAATCTGCGATGCAATAATAGAACCAAATCTAGCAACATTATCAGCGATCATCAATATAGTTTTCAGAAGTCCAGATCAACTGGAGATCTTCTAGCCTATGTCACCCATCTTTGGAACAACGCAATCGAACATCATGGGGAGTCTCGGGATGTTGCGCTGGATATTTCTAAAGCCTTTGATCGTGTTTGGCATGAGGGACTTCTAAGTAAACTGCGATCCTATGGTATGCCCAGTCGATTCTGTGCATGGTTGTCTAAGGACCGCTCTCTGCAAGTGGCGATTGACGGATTTCTCTCAGACACCGTCACCATCAATGCCGGTGTTCCTCAAGGGTCCATATTGTCTCCCACTCTCTTCTTACTCAATATTAACGACCTTCTAGTGAAAACGAAAAATCCGATATTTAGTTTTGCTGACGATAGCACACTTATTTCATTTTTCTGTTTGAATGCACAAACATCGGCTGCCGACGCACATCTTCGCAGACAGCATGAAGTATCACGCATCAACAAAGACCTGGAAGAAATTTTGGCCTGGGGTGACAGTAACCAAGTCGAATTTAACGCTAAAAAACCCAGGCAGCAGTTTTCTCTAAAAAGGTTAACATTACAGAACCGGATATAGTCATGGACGGACACGCAATCCCACTGGCTTCATCTATTAGTTTGCTGGGCGTCAATCTGGGAGGAAATATGTCTTTGCATAACCACGTTGTGGCAATCGCCAAGATAGCTTCTCAGAAACTTGGTGTACTCTTCCGAAACAGAAAGTTGTACACACCTGAACAACTTTTGACACTATACAAAGCCCAGATTCGACCATCACTAAAGTACTGCTCTCATGTCTGGAGCACTGCACCCAAACATACTCTTCGGCTACTGGACCACGAGCTGACGAAGAACCTCGACATAATAGAACATCGAAGACAGGTTGGAGATTTGACTCTCTTTTAAAGATAGTTTCATGGAAAGTGCTCGGCTGACCTTGCCCTCTTAATTCCGCCCAGAGCGGCGAGTATCAGAAATACACGACGAACCACTGCCGCACATCCGCACGATCGTTTTTCCCAACGAATATAACCTCCAACGATTCAAAACCAACGTGAATCGCCTTTGCCCACACGCACCTCTCCCAGAGTGCCCTAAAGGATTTTTCCTATAGTGCTTGTGTTTGATCATAAAAAAAATAAAAAAACGTGCAAACTAAAAGTTATAAATTTAACATAGTTACTTACGTCGTCCACATTGGGTGGCACAATTAAGCCTATACACGTTCTGGTACGTTACTCCATCGCTTCCACAAACGGGATTGTAATTTGTAATTGTCCGACAGCCATTAATGCAGGATTGATACAATGGTGAGGCTGTTGTGGTAGTAGACGCCAAATCATCTGCTGGTTGTTGTTGATTCGAACCTAAAAGATTTAAATTATCAAATAATATGGAATTTTGAAGAACCCTAAGTGTTCTGTTTCCAATATATTCCACTAAATTTGAAATGACAACCTTTAAACTTGGAAGGTTCTAAAAATTGCTCGAGATTGATCAAATTTAAAGCAAGAACTTGTTTCGTCTAAGTACCCCCATTATGTAGTTGTAGGCCTTGAGTAAAAACTATGGATTTCTCACTTGTAGAAAATAATTATACGTGATAATGTCGAGGTCGTTATTAAAAAATTAATATTTTATAGGTTGGTATTGCTCATATTTACATTAGAAGTATTACTAGTGGAGTCGTCCTGGCGAAAAAAACGGCTCGAAGATCCCTTGACGAAATCGAGTAATTTTTTTCCCCCAATCGATACAGTAGGATCCCCTCGACATTCTGAAATGATTTGTGAAGGGCGCCGCATGGAGGGGGAGGGGGGCACACCCCGTAAATCTAACCTACAACGGGAAAGTGAAAATAACTCAGCCGGTTTTGATGCTACAAAAAAATGTGAATTGCAAAATTGAAGAGCTTAACAGAGCGCGTAAGCCCGAACAAACCCGATCCCGATATCTCAATGAGTTCGCGAATTAACGCGATTTTCAACTGTAAAAACAATAAAATTTAATTAACCATATCTCGAGAAGGGGCGAAGTTGGGGCATCATTTTTTCGCGAATTAACGGCTGATACCGAGTGCTTTGATGGGCCGGAGGCTGGGGTTGGTGGGGCAATTAGGAGGGGAGTTAGGGGGATTGGAAATTTTTTACCTAAATGATAATAAGTAGTTTATTGATCGAGCTACGGTTGATCGAGCTACGGGGATCAGGCCGGATTTAATTTGTTAATTTTTTTTTATCAGCTACGAGATGGGATTGGCAAAAAATTTGTATTTTCCCAAATGCGTGCTGGGCGCGGCATACAAGAAGTGGCCATCACCGAAAATACTTTGGATATTATGTTTAATTTTGGTATGTGTTAATAGGTTATAGGACCTCAAATTTTAGTTAGAAAAGTTATTCAATTGTTCCACCAGTGGCGTCGCTTCAAACATGTCCTTTGATATTTCTTTCAAAAAATATGGTACGCCACTGATATTTTTCCATGTGGATATTTTTTCTGATTGGCCTGTTCAATTCTCCATGAAAACGGTCTCTTGAGTTTTTCTTGTCAAACAGTTGTTGATGAAAACCACTAAATTCATATTGAAACTCATTATTTTTAACATTGATAAAATAATTAATGATAAATTTTGTTTTATAAAAATTGTTGGAGTGGGCAATTCGATGCGAAGACGGGCGAAAAAATGCCTTTTAATTTTTATTTTCGCAAATGAAATGAAAAAAAATTATCATTAATTATTTTATCAATGTTAAAAATAATGAGTCTCAATATGAATTTAGTGGTTTTAATCAAGAACGGTGCGTCTGACGAGAAAAACTCAAGAGACCGTTTTCATGGAGAATTGACCAGGCCAATCAGAATTCAGTTGAAAATCGCGTTAATGCGCGAACTCATTGAGATATCGGGATTGGGTTTCTTCGGGCTTACGCGCTCTGTCAAGCTCTTCAATTTTGCATTTCACATTTTTTTTGTAGCATCAAAACCGGCTGTGTTATTTTCAATTTTCCGTTGTAGGTTAGATTTACGGGGCGTGACCCCCTCCCCTCCCATGCGGCGCCCTACACAAATCATTTCAGAATGTCGAGAAGATCCTACTGTATCGATGGGGAAAAAAAAATTACTCGATTTCGTCAAGGGATATTCGAATACCGGAACGACTCCACTATACAAGTAAATAAGAACAAGAAAATTTTTAAAAAATAATTCATTAATAAATTATGAAAAACGAATAAATAGAAATAAACTATGAGAAAAGGGAAAAAGGAAAAACATTATTATGTTTTTTTAAATTTCATTTTTGGATAAATTCGGAAAGTAATTTTCAAAAAAGAATCATTGTGAATCGAAGTAAAAAAGGAATTTTGGGTTTGTTAGGGATTGATGGGTTCGTTTCACCATCGATCATGGTTCTTTTTTCAAAATTACTTTCGGAGTTTATCCAAAAATTAAATTCAACGACTAATAATGTTTTCCCTTTTTCCATAGTTTTATTAATGAATTATTTTTCAAAAATTTTGTATTTCTGCTACAAAAATTCAGCAATGTCATAAGTTTTCTGCATATGTATATTTTTTCCACTGTAAATGAAGGCATGGGCATTCGAAATATTTATGCATGTTTAAATAAATTTAACTATTGTTTATTAAACCAGCAGAGCAAATTATGAGTTTATTTACCTCTACATAACTTCACTCCAGTGAGAGATGGACTAATTAAAAAAAAATTTTAATTGAATTGCTAAAAATACGGTTCTTATAGGTTAATTTAAAAAAGCTTTCCCCGATAGGGCCCACATCACAAGTTCAGTCTAGGGGCCCACAGATCCTAAATCGGTTAAACAAACTATAATTATTAAAGGGTAGAAGGTATTATTGTTATTACTATTATTACCAAGTTTCGGGCGGCAATTATTGAAAGGCCAAGAGGTGGAAAACTTCTTAATCCGGCACTGGGAGGCACCCTATATAGATATCAGTTGTATACAAAAATAACGGTACCTACTTAATATTAGTGGGTTTTTTTTAAATAACATGAAGCTTGACCTGGTAACCTATTGTACGATTAGCATAATCTAAATCTCCAAATAAAGTACAATATGTAAATATATATGTATGCACATACATTATAGCACTTGCTGTATTCCAAGAAATATTATTATTATTATTTGACCTTCGCGATTTCCGATAAACGCTATGCTACATCGGTATGTAGATTGTACTTTTTATGGAGCACTTGCCCCCCCCCCCCCCCCCCTTGTCAACTATATACATCAATAATCTTTTATTTCGTTAGCGGAAAATATAGTATGTTTTTTCTATTTTTTCTCAAATTTGGTACGTATTTTTAAAGTCTAAAATAACTTCGCCATTCGCGGCGGTGCATGTACGAAGACAAGTATATAGCGGATCCGAAGCTTCTAAATAAACAAATTTATAAATACATTTTAGGCACCGTTATTAATGTAATTAAAACTCGATTTTCGAACATCAGTGAATTACATTTTTCGATTTAAGGACCAAAAATAATTTTTAATACTATTCGAAATTGTTTCCGCACTAACTATTTAACAGTTTATTGAAGCAATATAAAATGTTTGATTCTGTTCAACTGAAAAATGGCACTCAGGAGATCTCGTTGTAGTATTAAAAAACAATGAACTGTTTTACGACGAAATTATTGCCTATTTGGCATTACAACCTTAGAATACATTAAAATACAAGTAAGCATAGGTACTAATCAATGTTTCTTAAAATAAATATGGAGTTATTTTTTGGTTTGTTTTACGCTGTCTTTTTTTGTGTATAGGTCGTTCGTTTTAAAAGTCCTGAAAAATCTTCAGAAAATAAGGCATTGGAAAACTCTCCTCGAAAAAGAAATTACTTTTGTTCGTCTGTTGTGATTTAAGTAAAAATATAAATTAGGTATGACGAGAATTCGTCAAAATTTCAGTCGAGTTATCTGAATTCACACCTACCGCATCGTTTTTTCTAGTATTTACTATAAATTATTGACCAAATTTAGATGTGTATTTTGGGCGTGATCCATAAAAGATTTCGCCTGTGGCGCTTTTGCCTTCTTCGGAATTTTACCCCTTTTTGCTACGACTGGCGTCCTGGTTTTTAAGTTTATTTTATCACTGCCACCCCCTACAAAACTTTCTAACGACGTCCATGGTCAAGTGCAAATGCAAATTAAATGATTTGCCGTTATTAACAGTCGAGCAGCGAAATGATTACTTGGTCAGCAAGAGTTTACAATTGGTCAGTAGAAACAAACATGTCTAGAAGCAGTTTACTTCAGAGGTCCCAGGGCACTGTCAATTTATGTAACTTTCTTGTGTTTTCTTTTGCCGAATACAGAAGGAAATCGGCTACAAAAGGTGTAGCGGGGGCGGGTTTTCACTTGTTTTCCCAGGGCACTGTCACGATTCAGAAATGTTTGCTGTCCATAAGTTGCTGACCAACTAGCCATTTGGGCTGACCGATTACAGTTTTATGTTCGCAAAAATAAGAATATTTTGCTAACCAGTTAAATGATACCCTTTTTTTTATTTTCCTCGGAAAAAAAGAGATTTTATCTGACTGGCATTTTAGGGTTTCTGACCAAGAGCCGTCATAGATGAAAAGTATTTTTCGCACAAATAAGAAGTGGCAAATGGACTCAATCCGTCACTAAACTTCCGTATTCACATCGTCATGCAAATCAAAAGGTATTCTAAATTTTGGAACAAAAATTCTAATTGCATAGATTTCTCAGCATATATTTCAATTAGTTGGTGTTAACAGGTAACTGCAGCTGCTGCAATATTTTCAACAAAAGATCATAAATACTCCAGTTACTTAATTTTCAATTGGCGAAAATGCGTTTACATGCTCTCCACAACGCAAGTGGAGAGCATGAAGTGAAATTATGAAGAGGGCTCCAATAGTATATTTGAGAGGTCAGTTTTTAATTTCCATACATATTTCGAAGGCACTCTTCAGTGAAAAATTATAGATAAGCAGAAACTTTTGACATCGTTACGGCAAATTGTTGTAGCGGAAAAAGAAGAAAAAAATGTTATTTATCAAAGTTACATTAATAAATTAAATAAATAGGTACTGAATAAACTTGAAAAAAGATTCTAAGAAGGGAAAAGAACATAGTTTTTAATTTGATTTTTGGAAAATAGTCAAAACTAATTTTCAAAAAGGGCAAAATTAAAGGGCCCGAGCCAAAGAAACTAAGAAGAAACTATCACAATGTCAAAAGTTTCTGCATATATACACGGTGTTGAAAAAAGGTCGGTACCCCGGAATATCTCCGGTGCATCGCATTGCAGCGGAAAATGTCTAGGGGAAAAGCTGTTTGGATTTGAAGGAGGAATAGTTTGCAATTTAAACCGCCCCCACCCGCTCAACCCCCGGGCGCGAGTGGGGGTAAGTTAGATTTTCAAATGGAACCCCATATTTTTTATTGGCGTATCGTGTTCTCCGATCAAATATAAACATCTTTTGTCCGAAAAACTTTTTTATTCGGGCCCATTCTTCACCAATAATCACCATGATGAGAAAGACAAAATCAGAACCGTGCGAAAATAAAGTTTTATCCCGGAAATACTCTTTTTCTCTGTCTTGTACTAAAAAATGCCCGTGGAAAAACTTGTTTGTATTTCTGCTGAATGCATGTCAGTTTTTTGTTTGTTTAGGATCCCTCCTAAATATTTTCATCAAATATTACATTTTTTTTCTGTACGAAATGGATAAATGTCCTAAAGCTCTTCATTTTTGAGGTACAGAATGTTAAAATGTAAACAATAACTTTTTTTTATTCAACCATTCAATATCAAAAATGCTCCTTAATGATTATTATTGAATATAGAAAAATCTAAGTACGTCACTGGATTCTACGTGAAAAAACTACAAAATAAACATTTTATTTCTGTTTGATAATGGTGTGTAGAAAATTTCATAAAAGAATCTAAGTGATTATAATTATGATAAAAAAGTATTTGTTTAAATTCATTCAACATTCTGTAGCTCAAAAATTAAGACAGTATTAACGTTCCTTCTTAAAATCACCCAAGGATTCACAACCTTAAGTATCGGCACTCAATTAAAAACACCCTGTATAATTCACTTCTTTCGCTATTATAATATATAAATTTTACTCCTCAACCTCACAAACAATACTGACATAAATCGTTGTCAAATCACAAGTCGCTCTTTAAATTCTATGGAAAAAATGGCGTCCGATTTCCCATCGATTTGTGAAATCCATTTTTTTTTTAGCGCATTCAACAGATGATTACCAATCGCTTACAAATCGATGGGTTCCGTCCTGAAGCGGCAAATATGCCTCGAAATGGGAACATTGAAGTGAAGGTTGCCATACCAGTACACCCCAGGAAAGCTTATGAGAATATGAGAATCGTAAAATGACATAAGGTGCAGGTGGCGATACCAGTATCCGCCCCCCAAATAAAGCTCTCTACGGCACTGGCTGAATTCGCCTAATAATTATCCTAATCTTACCTTGCTCAACTGGAATCGATGGCACTGAGGCGAAAGGTCCATTTGGATCTAAATTGTCAAATCCCGTTTGACTGTGGGAAACATGAATACAAGAGATGACCAGTACTACAATAAATAACAGTTTAATCAGATATGTATAGCTTGCAGTATTTGAATGACTTAAATGATATTAAATATAACGTTCTTGTTTCACTAAAATTATTTTTATTTCCGATATTTTAATACCTACACGGGGTGGGCCTAAAAAGTCACCATATTATTTTTTTCTGAATAACTTTATTGTTTTAAAAAAAAAATTTTAACCAATTGACATTAAATAATATTTACAAAAGTATAAATTCTCGTAAAATGAATTTAAACGTACTAAGACCCATTAGAATATCATACAGGGCAGCTCATAATAAGACGTTACTTTAATTAAATAAGTCGCAAAAATAAATTCTTCCTCTTTTCAAATAATTGGGACTTATATGTTAGATTCTCAACACAAAACATTTTTTTCAAATTTTTTGATATTTCATTTGGTTCAGCATTTATAGTTAGAGAGACGGTGACAATGGGGGGTCCGTGAAGTGGAATATCAGTAATTTGGTTTTTCGTGGAGTTTAGGTCCCCCTCTACAACTTTCATATCTGATTATATGCCGTAGAGCTTTAGATAAGAAATTCTCAATAAATTCAAAATTATATCGAGCCATGTCTGAAAATGAATTTACAGCATCTGCGTGACCCCAAAGTCACGAGAAACGCATTTTCTGACAAGTCAACCCTTGCATATACTTTTACGAGCGTGTCAAAAAAATAAATGGAAAAATTATAAAGTCTCAAGTGACATGGGTCCAAGTGGGCTTAATCGATTTGTATTCACAGGGAGATGACTCGTAAACAATTTTCTGATAAAAAGAATATTGCGAATCATTTTCCCCATCATACAACTGAACGATACCTGCCTTCCGGTATCTCTGCGTAATATTGTCAGAATTCCGCCTAGCTAGGTGCGATTCTTCTGAAATTTTTTTTCCCACAAATTGGGGTGTCAAGGAATGTGTGTAACAATTTTCTGACGTGTCACGATCGTTTTCCGAATATCCTCCGAGGAGATTTTTAAAAAATTCCTATAATGAAATGGCAAGACCTGGAACGACAAAAATTTTTTCAGATAATCTTTAACATAATTATAATGTCCCATTCTAGAAAGTTTCAACTTCAAATTCACTTTTTTTCTTTTTTTTTTTAAATTTCATTTTTTTGACACGCTCGGAAAAGTATATGCAAGGTTGATTTGCCACAAAATGTGTTTCCCGTGACTTTGGGGTCACGCAGATGCTGTAAATTAATTTTCAGACATGGCTCGATAATAATAATAATAATAATAATAATAAATGCCTTTATTTAATAATTGAAAATGTGATACAAAATAATTGTACAAAGATGGTGGCGGTATCCAACCAGGCTGCTCATACAACCACCCTTAATGAAAAATTATTTTTTAAATATACATACATACATATACTGAGAAAAAAAAACATTGAAACCCAATCATCTAAAAAATACAAGAATTATAATGTAACTTACTGAGAAAAAATGAGAATATGAACTACAAGTTCTTGATTATATAAAATAACCAAAAATTAAAGTATAAAAAAACAAAGCAAACAGCAAAATAGATAAATTCAATGCGTCAGTCGAGCTATCACATCAGATTCCGACTGTTAATGATATAGTTTTTAAATTTATTAGGAAAGCTTGTAAGACTAGGGGCTGCCCTGACGTCACCGGGAATGGAGTTAAAAGTAGTGACGGCGATGTAAGCGAAAGAGCGTTGAAAAAGTGCAGAACTATGCCTGGGAACGCTGTACAGGTCCCGAAAACGGGTCTGACGATCATGTATGTCGGTGCCTCTGATTAATTTCTCATGCAAGTAGACAGGCAAATTATTCTCATCAATCGAGAAGACGAGATTGGCCATATTATGAAGTTTAAACCTTTCTGATAGATTTAACCAGCCAGAATCTCGAAGTGCCGGGGAAATATGGTCAAATTTGCGTACACCGTAAGCAAATCTCAAACATGCGTTTTGCAGCTTCTGAAGACTGTCCTTGTCTATCTGTAGCAGGGCAGGCCAATAAACTACGTCACAATAACAAAAATGAGATAGGATCAGGGAATTACACAATCTCAGCCTGGTAGCAGAGTCAAAAACATCCTTATGGATGTATAGTAGTTTGAGTTTGCCATACGTTTTTTGATTTAGGGTTGAGACATGCGCACTGAACCTCAAGTCGGAATCCAATGTTAATCGAAGATTTTTGCAGGTTAGAGAAGGTTCCAGTATTATGTTATTAACAGAAATTTTAAACAAAGGATCCTGGACTATAATGTCCCTATATTTACCGAATACTATAAGCTGAGTCTTCGCCTCATTTAGAATCAGTTTATGAGCTCTGGATATGTCAGCAATAACCCGTAGGTCACTATTGATTCTCAGCATAGAAATAGCAAGTTGATTGGGGGAAAAAGACAAATATATCTGAGTATCATCTTCATATTGATGTTACAGACAGTAAATTAAAAATCTGTAAAAATCAGCAGTATATAAGGAGAAAATTAGAGGACCCAGAATGCTTCAATGTGCGACGCCTCTGGTTACGGAAACCAGCTCAGAAATCTTGTTGTTCACTATAATTCTCTGACCCCTGTTGCGAAAGTAGTCCTGAAAAAAATGCAATGCATTGTGACCCAAACCAAAGTATTTAAGTTTAGTATGCAATATCTCATGGTCTATAGTATCAAACGCTTTACTATAGTCTAGTAGAATGAGACAACTGCATTTGTTTCTATCGGTGGCTGTAAAAATGTCGTCAGTGATCTTTAACAAAGCTGAAGTTATAATTTTGAATTTATTGAGATTTTCCTATCTAAAGCGGTACAGCACCTCTCAGCAACTAAACTCCACGAAAACCCAAATTACTGATATTCCACTTCACGGATCCCCTACCCCTATTGTCACCGTCTCTCTAACTATTATGACTAATTTTCGGACCAAATATTTATAAGCAGTTAATAACTGAATATCACTGTCTTTAGTCACTTGGCAATGGAAATAATTTTATAAAATAAATATACTACTCAAAAATGAATAAGAAACTGAAAATTGTTTGAATCATTTTGAGTATAAATATTTTATAGTAGAAATCAGTCAGGGGGATCGTTCTTCCAGGGTATAATTAAAGAATCGTTAATTTATCATTAAAAAAAAAATTTATAATGACTGTTGCCCTAGAAAAGAACTTCAAGAGAAAGTTCAAGTTCAAGCAAATATTTGTTGACAACAAGAAGAAAAATAAATTTTATTTGCAAATAGCATATGTTAAATCCAGTTGCATAATTTAGATTTTATGACACAAAAATAGAAAAAGGTTTTTATCCCAGCGTCCAGTAAAACTGAAAATATAATCAAAATGTTACTTACATGCGACAAACATAATACTGAATGTTATATCCATTGTGGCACCAAACAAACTCCTCTGTTTCTTGTAGCGTTGAAAATAAGACTGGTTCCTTAACGTTTTCGCTGGCCTCGTCTTATTTCTCGTTATTTTTATTTAAATCATGTGGGAAAGACCACGCGACGTAATAAACATTTTAACTGATAAATAATTGTTGTAAGAAAAATATGATAATTGAATCATATATATTTACAAATGTATCCATTTGTTGTTAAATACGATCTAGATATGTGTGATAATTATATATTTTTTGCAAATTTTTCTGGGCTTTCCATCATAAAATTTATCTGCCGCCAAGAAAGTTCAATTTATAAACTGATCAACATGAAGGTCGACAAATGGGTTTTTTTACCCTCATTTTGATACCGGGTGTCCCAAAATATGCACTCTAAGGCAGAATACATTTGTCATGGAAAAATATGCTATATTATTATACTATAACTGTAAGTTTAATAAAAAGTCATCGTTACCTAAATTTAATCCTTTTATTAACGATTAAATATATACGGGGCAAGTCAGAAACTTTAATATCTTAAAATTATGGTTTTCAATTTTTTTTTTAATACTAATATGTATAAGTAATTTTTTTGAGGGGCGACAAGTTCTATAGCAAGTAAGTACGACATTTCTAATATGCCATATATGATTCTAAAAGTAGTCACAAAACTAAATTTGGTCATATTTTGGGACACGTAAAGTAAAAACAGAACTAATTTTAAAACATATTAAACAGGGTCACACGCTTCACCCCTCTGGGGTCTGTCAGGGCGACTTTATCTTATGACATACAAGGAATGACGATCACTGGTAAAAGGGCATACATATAAGGAAAAACTAGGATGGTCAACTATTTCACGCGTATTGAAAGGCTTAGAGTTTTAAATTGACATTGTATAAATATCTCATAAGTACAGGGTGTCCATTTTTGGGTAATTTTACGGGGTATCTCCGTTATTAGTAAAGATAGAATAATGCGATTTTCGCAACACTGTACTACTTTTTTGTCAAACAGAAGCTGCCGTAATCAGAATTTTTCTAGGCCGCCTTGTTTTTGATATACGGGATGTTTTTGAGAAACCCCCCATATCTCGGTTACCCTGTAACTAGAGATGTAAAATTACCGGTAATTTAAAAATCGGTAATATTACCGGTAATATTACGCAATATTACGGTAACATTGGTAATTTATAAAAAAAAACAGCTTTTTAAGTAATACAAGTTTTTTTTATTTCAAAACTGTAAAAACATTACGAAAAACAATAAGAACGTTTTTTTAAACTAGTCAGAGTCAGAATGGACTACGTAATAGAGTGGATAATGGTAAATCATCCTCATCATCATCCCCAACCTCATCATCTGATTCTTCTTTCTCTTTCGTTAATTGAGTCAAGTCTATAACTTCGAAACCGATATTTTCTATTTCTTCCTCAGTATCTTCTACTATTCTCGAATGATCTTCTTCATTTAGTAAATTATAATTATGGGCAATATAAGTTAGTTTTCCGGCCCTCTCCACGGTTAGTCTGTTTCTTTTTTGCCAATGAATAAATCCATAAGTACTAAAGGTTCTTTCGGTTGCGGCTGTTGACGATGGTAAATTTAAAATGTCTACAGCTAACCTACTTATTTTAGAACTGGAGCAAATTCCTGCCCACCAAACAGATCCAGACATAGATTTTTCGCTGGAAATGACGAATTCCTTAGCAAAAATATTACCTCCCTGGGTATTCCCCGATAAATGAGAGTATGGAGGAGCGAAAAAAAAACAATATTTCCAATGTTACCGATCTTGCGGTAATATTACGTAATATTACCAAAATTACGGTAACATTACCTCGGTAATATTACCCTTTACATCTCTACCTGTAACGTATCAAAAAGACATGAAATTTTTTTTTTTTTAAGTTTATTACGTAGAATCCAGTGACGTACTCATTTTTTCTACATTAAATAGTTTTATTTTTTTTTCTACATTATATATTTTTTAATAATATAATTTAGTTTGTAACAAGCTTCTCAAAAATATATAACACTTTATTTTTAGTCTTAGTATTAGGCCCGAAATATACATTTTTCAAGAATATACCATTTTTTTTAGTAGGCCATGACGGATATTAAAAAAAATACTGGTGTCATTAAATGTTAGACACAAAAATTGAAAATTGTTGAAGATGCAAGTTATTGAGACCAGCTAAGGGCATATTTTCTATTATTTCTGGCACAACGTTTTCCAGAATTTCCAAATAATTATTTGCATTAAGGTTTCCTTCAAATATATTATAAACTATTTTGCTATTCAGTATAAATCATGAAACGCTAACGCCAAATCTGCCTTGCCGTTCGATTGGAAATATTACATGCTGATTTTCCTGAGACCAAAACCTCGTATTCTGTCGATTAAACATGCCAGCACTGGTAAAATGAGCCTCATCAGACCATATAACGGTTTTTTTCCAAATTGTTTTCCCTGTTCAGATTTTGTAAATACCAATTGTAAAACTCTATACGGCGCTGTGCATCACCAGGATGTAAGTTTTGGACACGGTGGAATTTGAAACATTTCACTGCTTATCAAGTACACAGGTTTGTGCGTATGTCAACAAATTACACCAGATGTTCTTACAATGTCCGAGAACACTTTGAACAGTTGTTGTACTATTGTATGGAGGTGAATGGCGGACATTTTCAACATTTAGTAAGATAACATGTAAGTATTACTCAATAAAATTAAATTTTTTAAAACGCAATTTCTCGGCGGCGCGTACCTCAAATTTACAAAACAAAGCGCCATTTTAAAGAGAATTTAATGCCCTTTAAAAAGATGTATCACAACAAAACAAGCTCAGTAGCCCCGCTAGGGGGGGTTGAGGTTGCAGGGATGAAATTAATAGTGAAACGTGTCCCCCTGAAAACACAAGTTTACGGGTCCGAGGTTTTTTTTTAATTTTCACGTGCACAGACGTAAATCTTGCTGGACTGTTTTCGATGGGCCACCCTGTATATCCTTTAAGGCACTCTGGGAGTGGTGCGTATGCGTAATAAGTGATTCACGTTGGTTTTGAATCGTTGGAGGTTATATTGTTTGGGAAAACAACCTCGGAAAGGTCCTTCCATAAAGATGAAGACCTCCAGATGAAAGAGTTCTTAAATAGTGAAGTTCGAGGAGTAGCTTAACCACATATGGATGGAATTCCTTTTGCACTCAATGAATATGTGATACAAACGCTGAAACAGCATATGAAACACTTTAGCATCCAGGTCCGTACCCTAAAGATGATTTAAAAGGCTCGAAACGTAATTAAACGATAATGTGTAATCCATCATTAAATTAAGAATAAAGAAGGCTATTCAAATTGAAGTTGATGATGATTGCATGAAAACGAAACGTCGTAAAAAATTGTTATGTAATCTTTGGGTTCACTAAATGTTCCTGTGAGAATGTTTTGTCAGTTTTGCTCTCACTTTAATATTAACGCCGGAAAAAAATTTAATTAAAAATCCAAAATTTCAGTTTTTTTTTTAAATAACTCAACACTTAACATCTAAGCAAAATTTTTGGTGTGGCATATTGGTAGTGCTTCGATTGCGATACTTTTTTCCCATTTAATCGAAATTGTACCATTATAACGAGATCCCCATACAGGGACTTTTTATCTTGGGCGCCCCCATAAAAACGAAACAAATGCTGAAGCAGGTATCCACCGCCGTCCACCTGCTCCTAGGCGATGGTCAAACGTCATCATATCAGGAGATATTCTATTTATTTCTGTTCTTATTTTTTCTTTAAAATAGCCACACTCTTTTAATATCCCCATAGAAAATAATCAAGGGGTGTTAAATCAGGCGACTTATGCGCCCACTAAATAGTACCTCTGCGACAGATCCAACGGTTTACACTAATATGAATTTTACGTGGGACTTTTGGGGGAGCTAGTCGAGTTGGTATTATTGTTTTTACCGGGTTAGGTTCTCAAATATACAATATTTATTTCATAAGTAATTTATTTTATTTTACAAATTGCACAAGTAATCCTTACCACACACCACTAGAAGCATATTTCATTTCAATTTTCTTCCCGAATTATTACTCGTTCAAAAATGTATCGGAATTATCAAGACGGACCACATTAACATGTGGAAAATTCAACAGATACTGCTGAAATGGATTTCTAGATCCTAAACCAAACTGGTTAAACATATTTGATGATGGCGTCAGAAAATAATAAGCCGTTGTATCATGATTTATACCTCCACCTTCAGTATTAGTTTCCAGGTTTATAACTTCTTCATTTGTTTGTGTATCAAGAGAAGATCCTTCTGCAACTGGATTCGGATTCTCATTATCGGGCACTTGCTCGCCAGCCATTGTATTCGATTTGTCTTCTGTAGTATCAAATTTATCTTCTGATGGTGTTGCTTTATCTTTCTTTATATCTACTTCATCAGACATTGTACTTTTATCTTCATTTGTATTCCTAACTTCTTTAGCATCTTCTGAACTTATAGATTGGTCATCTATATTTTCATTGTGATCTATGGAATCTGCCATAGTTGCATTCCTTTTATCTTTGGAAGTACCTTTTGAAACAGGTTCTTCTATGCATATACCAGTTCCAATATTATTATCATCAGGCCTCGCATCAGAACTTTTATCTAAACAGCCCAGACAGTGAGAGCAACAGCATGTTCCGTCATCAGCAAAGCTGTCGCACTTGTTACATTCACATTTCTGAGTTGCAGAATCTGTCGTGGTAAAAGTGGAAGTATCTTTTCTTGGACAAGGTAAAGCATTGACGTTAGCAGGAATACAAACGTTGTCATCGCCACTTTTCGTTGTCGTGGTAAAATTAGAAGTATCTTTTCTTGAACAAGGTGACGCATTGACGTTAGTAGGAATACAAACTTTGTCATCGCCATTTTTCGTTGTCGTGGTAAAAGTAGAAGTATCTTTCCTTGGACAAGGTAATGCATTGACGTTAGCAGGAATACAAACTTTGTCACCGCTACTTCTCATTGTCGAAGTTTGTTTCTCACAGACACATGAGCGCGTGTTTTTTTCTCTACTCCTACTTTTCATAATTGAGAAAGACTTTTTAAAATAGGTTCCTAGGCTTCTTACTGATGACATCGAGGCGTTAGTTAGTTTTGAAAAATTATTCTTTTTGTGTGATTTTTTTTGTTTATTATCTGCAGGACATTGACAAAAAGATGAATCGCTAGATTTATGACCAGGATGTATTACATCGCCATTGCACTTGGATATCAGGCACCCGCATTGGTAACAGAAACGCTTGTCTGAAAGAAAGAAGTCATTATGAATTGAAGAGTTAAAAGCAAGCAACAGCTAGCTTTCAAGCCATTGACTACAGATGCTAGAAGTGGCCATCAACACAGAACACAACTCGATTTCTAAGTTATCTATCTATCTCTTATCTATAACGATAAAAAGAAATGAGCATATTTTTGTAACTTACTTACCTGCATGCCTTTTCAAAACCTCCATCTTATATTTGTTAGATGCATCCTTCTCGATTGTTGACGTAAATAGTCCTTTACTTTTATTCAGAATTTTCTGCATGACGGACGGTTTTTTGTTGAATTTATTACAAGCGCACATTTGATATACAAAATACTCAATAGGATTGGCTTCTGGTAGCGACCCAGTAACGATCTCATTTTTAACAGTTTCATATTTCTCTAAGGTTTCTTTTAATTTAATTAAGGATGTGTCGATGGTTAACTCAGAAAAGTGTCCTAACGATCTTCCGCTGTGCTCAGAAGCCGACGGAAAAAAATCTGTATTATCAGAAGGATTTGATTTTAAGGAATGATCACTTTTGAATATGACGATGAAGTTTTCAAGCTGATCGCAACTATCCGGAATTCCCGATAAGGCTTCGGTGTTGTAGATTTTTCTGAAGATTCGCTTCTTCTGATGGTACGTATCTTCTGGCTTCGGTTTCGGCTGAATCAGGTAGGCCACGAGCGAGTTTGACGTTTGACATTGCTTACTGTCTGCGTCAAACAAGACTGACGTTTGGATGGCTAGATTGTTTATGATATGCATGTTTCTCTTGCTTATATTACTGGAAAATACGATGCATGATTGTGATCTTTTCGCTTTTAAGCGGTGGTACATGGATTCTGCTTCAACATGTTTAATTTCAAAATTGTTAAGTATTTCGTTGTTTTGCCTTGAAAATCTGTGGTATAATTCATACAAACCTAGAACAATCAATATACAAGGTGTGTCAGTAAGGTGTCGATAGCGCCTAAACTATTCCAGATAGAGAAAAGCTCAATGCAAAAGTTAAAGGGTTTACTCCATAACTCAAAAATATTTTACAACCTACAGAGATCCCTAAAAAGTGGCACTGAATAAAAAAAAAATTCTTTAAATAACGCACCCAATATATATTTTTACAAAATTTGATTTAGTAGAACAAGAGCTTGACAGCCGTATTACATTTTTTGTAGTGTTGTGATCGCTCGAGCGAAAAACCGCTTGATCACTCGATTATTGAAATAACCGACATCGCTCGATTATAAAAAAAAACCTCTCGAGTTATCTATTCAGGCAAAAACCGTCGCTCGTCACTTATCACCTTTCACTCGATACCCGACCTTCGCTTGACGCCGGCGGAAATGTACCGCTGTAGTGTGATCGAGTTAAAAAACTGCTCGTATATTCGAACAGTTTTTCGCTCGATAGGAAATACTCTAGTTATAAATTCAGGTAAAAAACCGAAAATGATAGACGACCTTCGGTTTACGCGCCACGCCACCCGATTGGCGACGTTCGAGTTTGCCAAATCCTTTAGCGGAGTCATCGCGACATGGGTTTTATAAAGTTTTGTTTTAACTGGCTAGCCAACGGCGTAGTTTAGGTATCCGATTGTAAATATTAAAAAATTAAAGGATATAATTTTTAAATTTTTTTTTACTATAAACTCGAGAAAACTTCTAAAAAATATCATAATAATAGAAATTGTAAATAAAAATAACAAAGCGAACAAAATGGTTCACAAAATATATAGAAAAATCTTATAGTAAACATTTTTAAATCTAAACAGGAACTTTTTATTATTTTACTCAAGAAGACTTCTTAAAGATAACATACATTATAGAAAATGGCAATGGTAAATAAGAAAACGAGCAAAATAGTTAACAAAACATAGGCAACGACAAATTTTTTGATAACCAAAAGTAAACATTCTTAAATTTAAACAGGAACTTGTAGGTAACTATAAACATGAATTTGAAAAAATAATCACCTATTTTCTTATTTTGCCAGTCGCGTAACTAAGCCTATATTTTTGAAGGGACACAGTGGGCACCTGATAATTTGAAGTGGAAGAATTTGACAAGCCATTTTAAATATCTACTTATTTTATGCTCGTAAATTGAGAAAGATGTGAAGAAAAATAAATCTTGGTAATACTTTTTCGGGAATAAACCCGAACAATAAATACATATTTGGGTGATTTTTTGCAGTTTTTTGTTTGGTATCGAGACACGTGGTAAAAATTCATTATTCACAAATAAATACATTTCTGGAATTATTTTGGTGGCTACTACAATTATTTAGCTAAACCTGTGCCCACCCGTAGTTACGTGCCTGCTAAATACCCTACCTGATCATATGTAAACGGCTAGGCTGCCGGTCGAGCAGTCGGTGATGTAATCGCTTGGTGAATTGGAATTTCAAGCGATTCACTCGAGCGATTCACTCGATTATTAAAATCGCTCGAGTATCAAGTACTTGATTATTAAAATCATCGGTTTTTTCCAACACTAATTTTTGAACTGAAATGCAGCTTTGTCAAGTAATTATTTTTTTCTGAAATTTAGTAATTTTTAAGTGTACGATTTAAGAATCAATCAACCAACCCGAACAAATACAATTTAAATTGTGGCTACCCTAAAGTACGTAACATCGATCAATGCTGCCATTTTTTAAATGTCTTATACAAATCGTTCGTGAACTTTGACAACTCGGCGATTTTAAATATGCTTTAATTTAATTTTTTTTTAATAGGACGCCCTATATATTTTTAGGCATATGGATGTATCTACCGAATACCTTTCTGTTTTGTTACATATGTCCCCATATCTAAATCTTATAATTTCTGAAATAGTTTAAGATTTGCATTAAAGCATATTTAAAATCGTTGTGTAGTCCAAGTTCTAACGAACGCTTTGTATAATAGAATTTCAGAAAAAAATTACTTGACAACGCTGCATTTCAGTTCAAAAAATTAAATACGGCTGTCAAGATTTTTGTTCTGCTAAATCAAATTCTTAAAAAATATACCATTTAAAAAAAATTTTTTATTCAGTTCCGCTTTTTAGGGTCACCCTTAGTGGCAGTTATTCCACAGGAGCACATGCGCACGACAAACCCCCAAAACAAAACGAATAAAAAATATTAATTTATATTCATTGAATATTATTTATCGTATAAAGTCCGACCCTCCCTAATATTTTATCGTCCCGTCAAACTAAAAAAGTCCGACGCTCCCTAATATTTTATCATCCCGTCAAACCAAACTGTATAGATCCGGCAACCGTGCCTCGGTCGAGGTAAATGACGAATATACTAAACTCGCTCGCACGTGCGATTAAGTGGTGCAGTTTCTCTTTAGTAACAGGTGGCGGGTGGCAGCAGGGGGTAGCGGGGCTATGGCGATTTAACATGGAAAAATTGCACATTTCTCTTAGCATTTAAAATGCTAACAAACCCGAACAAACACGACAACAATTATTCGTTTTAGAGATGAAAATGAAAATGAATCGAATCCCAAATAGTCTAAAGAAAATTGACCTTACAAAAACTATTTATTTGTCTTTTATCTGCTTGGAGGACAGACTAGGGCCGTAGCCAGGTGGGGGGCGAATCAGGGCGCTGCCCTAACAGACGAAAAACTTCGCCTTGGCAGAGAACTGTGTTATTACTATTCTGCAGTACCGATATGTGTATGCATTTTCTCTAATCTAATAATGCTCTGGCTAGGAAGGTCAACGCCCTGGTAGCAGAAACATTCTGGCTGCAGCCCTGGTACAGGCCTCAACATCAGGTATAGGGAAATAATGTTTTCGCCACAGATAAGAGGTACATGCTTTGTTTAAACTCCCTGGGGCCTGAATATATTTTTATTACTTATTGAGGAATGATAGACTTACTGTTATTGTCAGTTGCCTTAGAACAACGTTCCTGGTATTTTTGATTTCGCATCAAATTATCGAATGTTTTTTCGTTCAACGCCTCCTTAACCATTATTTTATATATCATTTTCGAAAAGTAATTCAGAAACATTCGCGATGAATCTAGGGTCTTAATAACATTGCTACTTGTAGAACTCATATTGCTATCTTTAAAATCTTTCAATTTCTTTGATTGTTCTCTTGAAATATGTCTTGTTTGGGTACTAGTCGCCATACCGTTGCTTCTATTTTTATTTGTTTCCAGGGAAATATCAGACTTTGATCTCGAAAGATAAAACGCTTTCTTTTTTCTTTTCTTTTTTTTTATTATCGCCTTGTTAGTGAATAATGCAGGTCGCGACGTCTCGGGACTTTTGAATCGACGATACCGTTGGTCTATTTCTGGATCTATTTTTTCCTTATTACTCAGTTCCTCTTTACTTAGTGAACTGCTTCTTGATACTAAGCCTAGAAATTAAATTACACACAAGCTCTATAGCTAGAAAAATCTTTGCTGGGATTATTTTAGCTAGGATAAAAGTTTTTATACCTGTAACAGCAAAATTGATTTCTTGTGACAGTATATGTATATACAGGGTGTCCGCTAATTCATGGTACATGGAAAAACCTCCTTACGTAAAAATATTAGGATTTACTTATACTTACCTATATCCGAAAGTTGATATTAACTGAGATAGTGTTAAAGTTAAAACTTCATTTTTGTTTTTCTTTAATAATTTTGCAGGAAACCAACGTTTTTTTTACAAAATTTGGCAATTATAGTTTTTGTAGGACGACAAATTGTTTTTTTTTTATGAAATTTTCATGTACAATGTAGCGGGCGCTGTCTGCGGCATTATTTGCACATTTATTAGATTATAACTTTTTTGTGCCTCAGTGTATTTAAGTTTTTAATGAAAAAAATACTTTTCTCGTATTTATTACGTAAAAAAGTTATACTAAGTTCAGGTCGCCCAGAGTTACCGTGTCGGTAATTTCTTTCTTAAAGTAACCTATGAGAAAACATATAAAATTTAGAGATGCAGTTGCTATGGAACAGAAAATGTTTAATTTTTGAGTTTATCGTAAGTTTGTATTTTCATTGCTGTTGGTTTCTTTCGACACGATATTAGGGACAAAGTTATTTTAATTAAAGTAAGTTAAAGAACAATCCAATTGTTGTATTTATTATTCCCAATTAGCATTACTAGAACATTAATTATCATGTAAAAGTTAATTAGTAAGAAGTAACAAAATATTATTTGCTTGCCTGAGCTAACGCACTAAACAATTTAAATGCAAATATCAAATTGAAGTTGTCCGTGATATCTAAGTTATAAAAATTGAGTTTAAAAACCTGATAACGCCAAAATATTTTTATTGTCCCAGCAAACTATCTGTTTTTTAATCCTATGGTGAGCACGAAAAACTGTACACAAAATTTTTATTATTTTTAAAATAATTATGGAAAAATTTATAGAATAAAAATTAAACAAAATAAAAAATTAAACAAAGTTTTATCAAATTTAGAAAAAAAATTTGAAATTTTTTTAAATTTAAATTTAAATAAAATAAAATATTTGAATAAACTATTTTAAAATAAATTAAAAATATAAAAAAATTATTTAAATAAATTAAATTTTTTTAAATAAATTAAAATTATTTAAATAAATAAAAATTATTTTAATCAGAATCGGAATTAAAATTAAAAGTTATTTGAACAAAAATTAATAAAGGCAGAATTAAATTATTAGAAAGTATGAAGAAAAATTTTAAGAAAGTCGCTATTCGAAAAATTCAGAAAAGAATCACAAAAAATTCCAGAAAATACAAAAAAAAATTATATGTAGAGAATGTCGTTTCATATCTCGTAACTCCAGGATAATATTTATAAAGCGACTTTACTACTATATCAGCAATGATATACCCAGCAAAATCAATTTTACTGTCACAGCTATTTTTTGTTATCGTAGTTAAAATTCTTATAAAAGCCGTATTACAGTCGGGAATTTTTATGGCGCCAGCAATGGCAATTATAATTCAAGGATTCTGACAATTAAAATGACACGGATTCATGCGCAGTACACCGTTCCCAGCTGTCTCTCATTACCAGAAATGGGACAGGTGCCATTTTAATTGCCCTTGCCGGCGCAATTGGGTAGACATGGATTATTCTGTTATTTTTAACTGTTTATTCTTTGGCCGAACCAGGTATGAACAGGTAATGGCCATTTAAACCCACTGGTACTTAAATTAGCAGTTTACATTCTTTATTAAACTTATGGACTGCTAATTCAGCTACTTTTTGCACCTCCTATTTGTAAATAGCAGTAGCTGCTTTAACTGGTAATCAAAACGAACAGGTTTGCCCATCTCTAATTCTGGGGGTATTTTAGGGATTTCGACAGTACCAACTGCTGTTCTGACTCGTTGACAATGCTCCAGCTGATCGAGAACGGTTTACTGCGCATGAATACGTGCCATTATAATTGCCGGCGCAAGAGAAAAAATTGCCGAGTCTAATACGGCCTTTAGGTTGTAAAAATCTTCTCTCAGTGCAACTACTAATTACGAAAAGTACGGCACGTCCTATTCGAACAGGCCCGAACAAACCTGAGCTTTAGTTTCCCGTAAAGACTAGCGTACAGTTTGTCCTACAGACATCTATCGATTATATGGTGTCATTGAAAATTCTTACCGCGAAAATAGCATCTTGTTGATCTAATATATTGAATACACCGACGTATAACTATGGGTACGTACAACTTACGGGGTGCGCAGTAAAAAGTTAAATTTTATGAGTAAAAAATAGGTTGCACGGTTTACCGGTCATATTCTTAAAGGTTGCTCGTCGGTTGTCTTGCGCACAATGTTATCGCCGTCATATAGGCAACCCCGCCTTATTGGTGGCGGTTTGGTTGCCAACCAACGACGTGAACGAACGACGACCGTCCAGAACCGAAATCAGTCGTAGGGCTGTAACGTTATTAAAATTCTATCGATACGTGGACAATAGATATCAAAATTAATTCTAAAAGTGGCTGTCCAGTGATGGCCACAAGGCCTTCTTCTATGCGAGAAAATATATTGTTTATTTCCCAGTAATGAAGGTCTTGATGTGCCAAAATATTGCCGCGTAATCATTTTCATTAAGTGCAAAGTACGGTCCTGTTCGCCGGTTAAGATAAATACTTCAGTCGGCATTGTGCATTACATCTGACGATCAGCTTTGTTTACATGCGCGAGGTCATAAATTTGCCACTTTTACTTCTAGAGTTTGGCTATCCATAGATATAGGTCGGTGGTTGAATATGCTAATGCGCGAGTATAACTGACTTCGTTTTAAATGTCCTTGGTAGAAAAATAGTTGAAATTCATTCACTTACCTTCAAATTCATCATTTTCCTTTAATAAAACAGGTTCCCTTGGCAAGGAATCCAAACTAATACCATACACTTCTTGTTCAATTTCCTCAATCGGATAAGAATTGTCGAGAGAAATACATTTAGTTCTATTCTTTCCTATGTATATCGGAATTCTGCTACCGACTGTCGTCTTTTCACTTTTAATTCTCGATTTATATCCAACATCATGCCAGTTCTTCATTAGTTTCGAATTTATATTAACAATGGATCTGTTCTGTTCTTTGTCTGTCATCACACATCGATTCTCGTATTTATTGCATCTATCTTTTCCCCACGTAAAGGAACTTGATATTACCGCATCCTTTCTTAAGTTCGATTTGTTATTTATATTTTGATTTCCTTCAACAGAATTTTTCTTAACTTGTTCTCCCAAATTTTGATTAGAAGTTTCTTCAACTCCAAAATAAAGAATATCAAATTTAGATTCCGTGCCACATTCAATATCATTAACCAAATTTATGTAATAACTCAATTTCGCCGTTACAGAATTTCCGTTATGCTTTGATTGCTCTACAAAGAAATACATAATGGTTTGAATAGGCTTCATGGAATAACTATAATTAGCATAAAAATCTTTGTTTAAGTTAGTAGAGTTCTTTACTTTCTGCAAACTCATTTGCAAGGATTGATTTATAATACTAATATCTTCTTCGTCAAGAGGTAGTGATCTCAAACTCGGGGGATAGGGAAGACATTTCTTCATTTTTTCGTTTAGAACAGCTTTCCTGCAACATCTGGCAGGTCGGCAAGCCCTCAGAAGGTTATCTATGCCAAGATCCTTGAGCTTAACGAGAATTTGAGGATTTTTGTGCTGAATCCCCTTCTCTCTTATTCTAGTCTGCAATGTGGACACGTCAAAGTCTACAGACGAACAGACTTTGGTCCTTTGGAGTGGAATAACTCTGTCTACAGGATAGACAGGTATGCGAGCGGGGGTTTTCTTTAATTTTGCTGAATCTAAACGCCGCTTGTTCTCCGTGATTTTAACATGGCTACTACTTTGATTATAGCCATCTTCACTAAATATGTCTCTTAGACTTAGCTTTTGGTTGTTAAAAACTTTGGGTGTCACCGTCACCGAAATTACCAGTTCTTGACCAGTATCTGTTTGCAAGCATAAGTTAGTGGTCTCAAACATTCGAATTTTGGAACACTCCGCACGCGATTGTTGCTGATCTGAACTAACAAATTTCTCTCGTTCCTTTTTCGAAGTTTCTGTAAAGGAGTCACGATGATGTGAGAATGTAGAATGTATTGCCTTAATAGAGGCTGATGGTGTTGAAGGTAAAGATATGTATTTGTCATTATGTTCTTCTTCTTCTTCTTCTTCCTCACTACACACGTAGCTTCCTTGAGAATCTTTGTTATGGAGCGAATTTGATTCTGTTTTCAACGGGCGGCTTGTCGTTTCGTCAAATGATTGCCTTTTCTTAGATGGTACTATTTTGGGTAAAACTTGTGAATTGACACTGTCTGAATCTTTGATAGGGGGTTCTGCGGCTTTTTTGCAGTCGGGACATTGTCGAATTACTATCTGAATGTCACCGTCGTCTTCGTTACAGCCTTTTATGCAAATTATAATCCTATCATCGCCGCATTCCTAAAAAGAAATGGAAAGGGCTTATTACTCACATTCTGCTCTATAGTTTAATAAAAGTTTAATCTTCAGTGGGAAACTTATACATAAGCAGAAACTTTTGACGTTGTTAAGACAAAATATAAAAGAGGAAAAACTTATTTAAGCATATTAAATTAAGGTAGAAGAAAAAAGTGTAAAATATCTTACCTTTTGTAACAGAAAAAGAAGAAAAAAAATTATTTACCGGGTGTTTTATTGCATTTTATGACATGACGGACTCCATTTCACTTCCGGTTTAACCGGAACTGACCTCAACTTTGGATTTTTAAATGGAACACCTAGTATGACTATATCGATTCAGAATGCCATTCCAAGACCCCCCCCCCCCCTCCACCCCAACCAACAATTGAACAATAAAAGTTACATATACAGGGTGTTGTGGAAATGACGTATTATATTTATATTGGTGACTCCTTGGGTGTCCTAGAGAAGCCCTACATATTTTATTTTTTTTAATCGACCGTTTTAAAAGTGAGGTAATAAACACTCTTACTCACAGGTCAGTCCGCGCTACTGTACAACAGTTCACCCATAGCCAATGGCAATGTTGCCAAACTTAATGTAAAACTGAAATTCCATATAAAATTATAAAAATAAATTATTTTCTACCTACTTGTATTTATCCTTATACCTAAAGAGCGAGGAAATCCAGGAACAAACACAATCAGTTTTTTTTCTTTTTCATGGGAACACTCCTGGAAACAGTTTATGTACACACAGTAATAGTGAAACATAACCGGTAGTTAGCTTTTGAAAATACATTAATAGAGATTATACTACAGATTATTAGATTTTATTACACGCGACGAAATTTGACGCCCAGAAGAAACGCGTCAATAAAAACAATATTCAAAGGATATTTATGGACGGGCAAGATACAAGCGTAAACCGAAAAACAGAGCGGATTGCTGAGAGTGTGTTGGTGATCGACGAGACACAACGTATCCGGCCGCTGGTTGGTCTTCAACTAACAGACGCAAGCGTGCGGCGCTATTGAAACTACTTCGCTCAGCCGATGCGAGGCGTCAAGAGGTCATTGGCATTTGACCTAGTGACGTACGTGGCTATTACTATTCCATATGTTTTTTCGGGTTGTTTAAAACATAGTCCGTCGTAAATGTTCTTCAATTAATTGTACAAAAAGGTATTACAGAATGGAAAAGTGTTTAAATCATTTTATTTTGTCTAAAGAGTTTAAGGTGTACGTATGACAACACCGGCCAGAATTCCTTGATTGCTTACATGTATCGCAGTGCCACACAGGTGTTTTTCTGGTTTGACGTCAGGTCACTTTTACCGCTCAATGAATTGAAAGCGCCATTTATGGCTATTTTTCTTCAATTTGTCTTTATTTCAGGAATTGCCGATTT
Source organism: Barypeithes pellucidus (assembly GCA_963991005.1). NCBI lineage: Eukaryota > Metazoa > Arthropoda > Insecta > Coleoptera > Curculionidae > Barypeithes > Barypeithes pellucidus. The sequence continues at coordinate 42,555,289 of OZ022559.1, forward strand.
AAATATAATACGTCATTTCCATAACACCCTGTATACCGGATTGACTAACGCGGCAGCGTATTACTTTTCGTAACTTTTCTTTGTATGACCCCCACCTTGATATTAATTAATAACGAACCTTTAAGTCCGCTTTTGATCCCAAGTCTGCAAAACAATCAGGACAACAACATTCCTCGTCACCTTCTGTTTGAATTAAAGGTTGTGGTTCTTCTTTTGTGACACTTTTATCCTTACTTATATTATTTTTTAAAATGCTTGTGTTGCTCTTTTTAACTGGTTCTTCTGTGCTATGGTAGCTTTTTTCACTCGAAATTGATGTTTTCTTGACCGGAGAAGGCAAATCATTGTCGACTTCAACTATTGAAACAATCGCCGTAGCGTCCAAGAAGTTACTGACTTCTTGAAGACCATCGATACACCTTACCACAACTCTTTTTGCACCATATACATCTGTAACTGGCGAAACCTTACGAATGGAACCAGTTGATTTAACTGTCCTCGCTGGACATTCTTTACCATTTTTTCCATCACTTGAGATTGACATTGCAGATTTTGATTCATTGACCTGTACGGTTGATGGCATGACTATAAAATTTCTTGGTACAAATGCAAGGGAACTAGTACTTTGAGTAAGGGGTTTTGTGAGTCTTAAGACAATCCTGTTTGGATTCAGCGATTCTTTGCTGCATATGGAATAGCTCGAGTCCGTTTGGATACAAGAATTAATTCCCATGCTCCTATAAAATTCTTCGACGATATCCCTCGCGTCTTCCAAAACATTGTACAGGTCGATAAGCTGTAAAAGCAAGCCTGTTTTCACGTAAATTTGTCCTTGTTCATTGAGGGTAACTTTGTGGCTATCCAAATTGAAATCGACATCTTTCGTGCTTATCTTAAAATCAGCGTACACCAAGACGTTGCAAATTTCTTTAATAACATTGGCCGCCATAGCCGCATTGGCAAACTCTTGTTTCGTTAAAAAACGGTCACCGTGAGTAGAATTATTCACCAACATTTCTATGAGAGGATACAGTTTTCTACTTGCCAAATGAATCATCTCGTCGATGTCCATGGACGTTTCGGATGATTTTAACGTCCTCAGTCGCTTCCTTCTGTTATACATTGTGGACCCCATATTTTTTTGATGATGTTTTAAAAATTGATTCTTGGAATCATTACGAGAAATTTTAATTTAATGTGGAAATAGTTTAAAAATTTCAGCACGAAATGTCATTGTCAAAATTGTTGTCCGTCATTATTTTTAAAGCTACGTACATATACAAGGTGCAGACTATTTAATTGATCACTATATGGGTATTTTTTGAACGGTAATTCCTACGAAGTAAATTAGATAAAATGTGCAGTTTTTAATGCTTTAAAATCCAGTATCGACGTTGCCGAATTGCTCATGATTCATGAGATTCAGGAAAAATACTCGAAAGGTTTTGATTTTAAAAAAACGGCCATTAAATAAAATTTTTTTGTTTTCCTATAAAATAACGTTATCAGTTTTTTAAATCATTTTTTTATAACTTATATCATGGTCATCTTTTTTGGTCAATTTTTTTGATACGGATCTGGATTTTTTATTTAATTTTTTGCCCCAAGTACAATGATGTACCGGGTGTCCCACTAAGAATGGCTCTCGGCCGTATCTCTGAAAGTGTTAGTCGTATGGCTTGCGGAAAATTTTTTTAATATGAAAAGTGATCATAAGAAATTGCTGGAAATTATTTTCAAGTTTCTCAGTCGATCGCTAGGGGGCGCAACCGTAACGGTAAATCCGTAAAGCTTAGTTTTTTCAAAAGTTGCCGCGTTAAGGTATATTGAAAATAGCATTATCGTATACTTTAAGGTTTTATGAAGAAAATTTACTTATAACATATTTTTGTCACTTTTAAAATAAAGTGGTGGGGGAAGGTTGAACATTATTTTAAATAAATGCCTACAACTCCGGGTTGGCTCAACAGAATTTAGTGAACTTTGTTTTGTTAAAAAGAGGATCCCTTACTCTATACTTTACTGTATAAACTATGACAATATGACTTTTAAAGTAGGCGCTAGAGGGAGCTATTTTACAACTTAACAAACATTGCGCATTTTTTCAAAAATTTTAAATACAACAGTATATTTAATTTTACTTCATCACAAAGATCAATAAAAGCCTAAAAAACTGGCGAAACCCACAACTTGATATCTTTTTTCAAACCGGAGATATTAACAAGAACAAAAATAAACACGGAAAAATATGATTATATATTTAAGTTTCAACGGTACAGGTTTTTTCAAAAGTCAAATAAAAACTTTGACTTGAAGTACCTAATTTTAAATTAGATTTTGTTTTTCCAAGGCCTATTTGACTTTTGAAAAAACCTGTACCGTTGAAACTTAAATATAATCATATTTTTCCGTGTTTATTTTTGTTCTTGTTAATATCTCCGGTTTGAAAAATGATATCAAGTTGTGGTTTTCGCCAGTTCTTTAGGCTTTTATTGATCTTTGTGATGAAGTAAAATTAAATATACTGTTGTATTTAAAATTTTTGAAAAATGCGCAATGTTTGTTAAGTTGTAAAATAGCTCCCTCTAGCGCCTACTTTAAAAGTCATATTGTCATAGTTTATACAGTAAAGTATAGAGTAAGGGAACCTCTTTTTAACAAAACAAAGTTCACTAAATTCTGTTGAGCCAATCCGGAGTTGTAGGCATTTATTTAAAATAATGTTCAACATCCCCCAAAACTTATTTTAAAAGTGACAAAAATATGTTATAAGTAAATTTTCTTCATAAAACCTTAAAGTATACGAAAATGCTATTTTCAATATACCTTAACGCGGCAACTTTTGAAAAAACTAAGCTTTACGGATTTACCGTTACGGTTGCGCCCTCTAGCGCTCGACTGAGAAACTTGAAAATAATTTCCAGCAATTTCTTATGATCACTTTTGATATTAAAGAATTTTTCCGCAAGCCATACGACTAACACTTTCAGAGATACGGCCGAGAGCCATTCTTAGTGGGACACCCGGTACATACCACTCAATTATATTTGCCTTAGTTTCTTTTCTTTTCTAAATTATACATTATCAGGAAAATAAAGAGAATTTTCTCAGTCCGGCCCTGATTTTTTTAAATAATACGAGGGGTTATTGTATGCATAGTTGCCTACCTCATTCGCCGAGCCCATGACATGTTGAAGACAAGCAACATATTTACAGATGTCTTTTCTCTGTACTGGAAACAAGTGTTAAGTTATGACTGTGGCACCTAGAGGTCGCCACGAAACGCAAAACAATTGAAAATAATGAAAATTAACAAACAGCTGTCTTGATATTTTTATTTTTGTGCCCTTTTGACAGAATAAGGAATATTTGACAGAATTCTCTAACTTATGATAGCGATTTTCATTTGAATTCTCATTTTTTTAGTTCAAGAATTGTCTACTTCACATAGATAAATGTAACGCATGCTCACAGCTGGTGAAATTTACAATTATCTGCCGATCGATCCATGTCGCAGCCGCTTTCATTCGTGTCAAACCTGCACGGTGGTGTATGTCGGTACACAAAGAATCCAAAATATAATATTAATTTTTTTAAATTGGTAAATTTTAGTTGAAAAAAGACGTGCTAAAAAGGTTCATCAACATGGGGTCGTTATTCCGCAGTGCGGAAATGACGCTTTGTCAGCTTTTTTTACAAAGTGAAGCTGCTTATGCCTGTGTCTCAGAACTTGGTGAACTGGGCCTTGTCCAATTTAGAGACGTAAGTAGTTTTCCTATGATTACCAGATATAGTTCTCACCAATGTTGCATTGTGATTTGTGATTGTGGTTTATAGATACTAGCTACAGTCTAAGTACAACTGTTTAAAAATTAAATTTGATACTTACCTGTGTGCTTACAACAAAAAGGTTTACTATAGATGACTAGGAAGGTATATTATAGCAAATAAACAAATAGCTAGATGAATCATTATTCAGTCATTGGCTTTTAAGAGAAAGAAGAGGTTATGTAAGATAATTTATAGACTTATCCATAGTTTGTTGATTTCTCTAAGGGTTTTCACGAAGGACCCTGACAACTATGAAAAAAAGAAACTTGCAAGACAAAGACAGTATTCCTGAGTTTTTACTTTCCTCTATAATTCTGAATTTAAAAAAAATATATGCAACATATATACACAAAGGATCTTAGAAACTATCTACAAATCTAAGCAAAGCATTATAAAAATTTTGTGTGTTTTAAACAAACCTCGAAAGATGTAGGTATTTAGCAGCAAAGTATATTATAGTCAAAATTGGTCTTACTTGGCAGCTCAATCAATCAATCTTTTTCGGTGTTATTTCCTTTGGTTATTTCACGCAATCTCATTTAATTATACTCCGTAAATAATATACCTAAGATTGAGAAATGGGCTTCATACAATGTGTGAGATTTGGACCTGCCTACATGTCTAGTCTTCCCATTAAAGAAGTAGAGTTTCCTACAAAAATTGACATCTACATAGGTAATTGTTATCCAAAAATAAAATTACTGTGATATTTATAAAATTAAAATTTCTCTGCCTGGACTAAACTTATTTGATTACAATTTATCTGCAAGAGACAATTATCTGGTCTAGTAAGTACTAAGTATCTCCTAATCTCTAGGGAGCATAGAAAGGTCAAAATAAACCTAATTTGTCATAGATAAATAATTCCTAAAGTGCCCCTTAAGAGATTTATTTTATTTATTTTTTTATTTATCTATTAACGTAATCAACATTTTCAAGATGTATACAGTACACTACAAAACATTTAAGACTTAACCTAAAATAATCCTTCTAGCAGAGGATTTAAACTTATTCAATGAAGTAACAGTAAGGTCCAGGCCATCATAATACTTATTAACAGTGGTTGAGACCCTATTTATTGGACTGTACAATAAATACCATGTACGGCAGTAAGGGACATGAAGAAAGGAGTGGTTACGAGTTTGATATGTCGGGACGCGAAATGAAAACAGGCTAAGACAGTCAGGGCTTTTGATGATATTGCTTAATACTTTAAAGGCAAAACAAACGTCGTAAAACTCCCTTCTACAAGCAAGTGGATATAGATTTAGGTAGGACATAGTTTGATCGTTGTTTAAGTTGATACCTGTTTTAAACAAATGAAATCTAGAATATTTTACAAATTTATGCTGAACATTTTCAAGTCTATCAACGTGAATCCGAAAGTATGGTGACCAAACTATGCTAGCAAACTCCAAAATCGATCTGACATGAGAAACATACAACAACCTCAGTGCATTTATATTTGTAAAGTCCTTACATGATCTCTTTATAAATCCCAACATTCTGTTAGCTCTACCAATAATATTCTCAAAATGATGCGAGAATGTTAATTTACTATCAAAGAGAACTCCAAGATCCCTAACCACGGACACCTCCTCAAGAGGAACGCCATTGATAAGATAATGAAAGGGGGCTTTTGTCATTAGCCTACTAAATCTTATAATGTGACACTTTTCAGTATTTAATGACATTCTGTTACGCTTACACCAAAGGAAAAGCTTGTCAATATCATCTTGGAGAGTTGTCATGTCGAGTAGAGATGAAATCTGTCTAAAAAGCTTTAGGTCATCAGCAAACAGCAAGCAACAGGAAGATAGTAGGGGGATAAGGTCATTAATAAACAAATTAAATAGAAGAGGGCCCAAATGAGAGCCCTGGGGAACCCCTGACATTGCATAAAAAGGGTCAGAATGGAAGCCGTCCACTATAACCTGCTGCTCCCTGTCATTATAAGAGATACAGAGCTCTAAAGGGATACCCAGCGATGTACTTTTTTGGCACCAACTTTTAAACCTACCTGTATAATTTCATGAAATTTTAATATTTTATAGAAGCCCTAAAGCGTCATTAAACCATACTACAGTAGATGTTTTACATCGTCAGGAACGGACTTGCCACCACACGCGTCGGGCCAAAATAATGACCGGTGTCATTTGACAGGACAGAAAACCGATTTTTTAAATACGAAACGCTCAAACGTTACTAATCACTAACTAACCACGTCGAGAATTTCATTCATCGGCAAAATTAATATTTTAGCAATAATATAATGAGTAATTTATTAAATTAATTATTTAAATATTGGTGTTTTTTCAACATTCGACGATTTTCATACCTTCTATGATTGGTATAACGTTGTTAAATACTTTATAAAATAAGAAACTTTCTCGGAATGATCAATTTGGTAAGAAATGATTCTAAAACCTGTTAATCATTAGGTCTTGTACCTTAAATTATACCGGTCGGTTCAAAAGTTAAAGCCAAAAAAGTTAATTGCCCTTTGGGACCGTTAAGGGGAATTTTTTTTTTCTATGACAAATTAGGGGTTATTTTGAGCTCTGTATGCTCCTGATAGATTAGAAGGTACTTGTTAGACACCCTGTATTAATAGACAATGTGTACAAAAGATTCCTATTCAGAAATATATCACGTTTTTTTAAATATAAAAGACGTTTTTTCAATGGAAAACCATTGTCAATGGCCTCTGATAGAAAATGCATGATATTTTAAAATAAAACAGAATACTTAAACCGAAAATCCTCGTTTCTTCTCATAAAACCTTTTGCAGAGTTTTTCAAGTACAGGGTGTCCATTTTTGGGCACTTTTGTAGGGTATCTCGCTTATACTTAAAGATAGAGGGTTGCAGTTTTCGCGGCACTGTGCTAGTTTTTTGTAAAACTAAACATGCCGTTAACAGAAATTTCATAGCCCTCTTGGTTTTTGAGATACAGGGTGAAAATGAAAATTATCACTTTTGGGACACCCCCCATATCTCAGTTGTCTTTTAACTTATTAGATAGTGGAAAAGGTACAGTACGCACAGGGGATCTTTACCCTGACGTCATCGCTTACACGTCATAAAAATCGTATGAATCAAATCAAAATTACGTTGAAGAAAAGTTGTCAAAACAAAAACTAATTTCATAACATTTTAATTGACGTAATTAACGTTCCCATATACGGATTTTTAAAAATTTCTTTAAAACTCCGAATCAAAATGTTGAGTCGGTCTTACATAAAATAGATTGTTAGGAATATGTAGGTATAAATCTGATATTCTTGAATTTTTACTGGCAGTTATGTACCTACTTCTTATTTGACAAAATGATAAACTCGGTTTGAATGTGACATTAATTACAGGAATCACCCCAAAAAGTGAAGAGTTTTTTTCATTAGAATTGAAAATAAATGGCAATTTATGTCGTAAAACATGAAAAAAAAAATCAATTTACGAAAAAATGCAAACTAATAGGCATTGCCTTGGAAATTTAACTAAATTATTTTATTGAACTGTCATATTTGTATTTTTCGACCAATTTTTACCACATTTTGAGACGAGATTGTGAACTTAATTTGGCGATTTCAGATTTGATTTTGCCCGAAATACGTTCTGTGAACCTTCTAGTTTCGATACATATACAGAGCGTTTGGAAATTCGGGCTATTTTACTTATTTTTTTCGAAACTAAAAAGACGTGTTTTTACGTTTTTGGGATGGCAAAATAGCGGAGCGGAGACTTATCCACAATTTTTAGTGTTAGGAATACATTATTACAATAAATAAATAACAATAAATATCAATATGTACTTACCACTAACACAAAAAAGCGATACCAGAAGCTCTGAAAAGAACTGTTTGCAGGAGTAAATGAAGTTTTAATGCACAAAAATGTATAAAAACGAAAAAATTGTGAATCAATTGTCACAATGACGTTTTTGTAATTTGTAATACTGCGTAAGTCAAAATAATTATTTGGCAACTCTTCTTTATAATTCTTTCTCTGTCTAACACGTTTAATTCCGGTCGACGTATAATATACAATTTCTATTCGCCTTTATGTCTGTACCAAACAAAGATGCAGAGATATGAAATATGTCGGGATATCTATTTGTTAGCGATGACGTCAGGGTAAAGATCCCCTGTGCGTACTTTATTCTTATAGAACTTTTTCCGTAGAATCCAGTGGAGTAGTTTGGGTTTGTTCAGAATAAATATTATGCATACATTTTTCTTTTGTTTCATTTGCGCCATGGCCTACTGTTAAATAACGTATTAATTTAGAGAAAAGTGTAGTTTATTCAGCTATTTTTAAAAATAAATATATACTATTTTCTATTTTTGAAAAGCCCAGAAAATGCCTAAGTTAATTACTTAAAAATATATAGGGTGTCCCATTTAAAAACATATATGTTTGGTTCATAACTAAAAAACGGATGACGCAATAAGAAAACAAACTACTCCACTGGATTCTACGGAAAAAGTTCTATAAGAATACCTTTTCAACTATCTAATAAGTTAAAAGACAACTGAGATATGGGGGGTGTCCCAAAAGTGATAATTTTCATTTTCACCCTGTATCTCAAAAACCAAGAGGGCTATGAAATTTCTGTTAACGGCATGTTTAGTTTTACAAAAAAGTAGCACAGTGCCGCGAAAACCTCAACCCTCTATCTTTAAGTATAAGCGAGATACCCTACAAAAGTGCCCAAAAATGGACACCCTGTCCAATCTCAGATGGGAATCTCAAGATATAAAATTACAGGCCTTGGTAAAGTCTAGGCAACGTGGGTCTAGAAACCATTAGAATAAAAGATGTTGGTAATTATTAGGGATTTGACGGAAATCCGGCAGTAGTACTGAATCCGGCCTTAACACCGGATCTACTGTTTCGGCCGAATCAAAGGTTAAGTCCGGCCGAATCTATTTTAAAATTAAAAACCATTAAAACATCATTTTGTTGATAATAATAAGGTAAAAAACTTATAAAATTTGTGTAAATAAAAATAACAAAAATTGAGAACCTTTTATCGAAAATGTAATTTCTTCTGATGAACCTTTATTTACAAAATTAACAAATCGATTTTCTAAAATGCGCTTTTTCAAAGAAATATACCCCAAACAGCTAAATTATCTGTATCTGTTGATACTTCCTCGTCATCTTTCTTAAAGTTTTTCACATATTCAGAAGGATGATGTCGTTTTAAATGATGTGATTATTAAAGGCGAAGGTCGATTTACTACTGCCTCGTTTTGAAACGATCTTTTTACAAAAATTGCAAATTGCTTTATTATTTTCCTTTTAGGTACTTCAAAAAAAAACTCCACACTTTACTTATTTGTGTAAATAAATCATTTTTTCGGCCAAATATGTAGTTATCATTGAATCTTATGGATTTTGCGGGCATAAATTCACGCTATGCTTGCAACGTCTTGGCAAGCGATGGCCCCGCAAAATCCATAATATTCAATGATAACAAATTTTGCCGAACCGGTGCCTTGCCCGTGCCTTGCACGATAGTGAGAATCGGCCATTAGTCCTAAACTAATAAATAATTACACACCAGACCACACTGAAATGAGCATCACATAATATTACTTAGGGTCGAGGGGCGTCTCACTCCTGGAAAAAAAGGACATGTATTTCGGAAATCCTAGTGATTTCGGCATTTTTGTAGGGATTTCGAAGATTTTAAGGAGATTTCCGAATGTATGGAGGGATTTCGCATTTTTTAAGGCGATTTCGGGATATCCGTAAGGATCTCGGAATGTTTTCGGGTATTTCGACATTTTTTCTTATGATTTCGTGATTTCTTTAGGGATTTCGATATTTTTTGATGAATTTCGAAGTTTTATGTGTTCCATATTTAGTGAATAATTCGGTAAAAGTTGATCTGTAAGTAGGTATAGGTATATATATATATATAATATTTTATGTATTATGGTTTTACTTTATTTAAAAACAATCTATTTAGTGCAATGTTTTGCACTTTTTCTTCAGAATGTTAATAAGTTTAAGATCGCCATCAACAATTCGAAATAGAGCTGTGTTTCTTCTTAATATCCCAAAAAAATCGTTTTTTTTCCTGTTCATCCAATAATTCTGGAAGCACATTTTTTGCGAAATTTTTTATTTCGTCTTCATTTAATTCACATAAGGATGTGTAATTGTCATAACCTGAATAGGATAAAAGGTCTCTTAAATAGGACGGAAACTCAAGTAAATTTAGATCCGTTAGTCCAATCATTTTTTTGAATCTCGTACTCTATCCATTTTCCTAAAAAATTATATTAGATGTAATTGTCCACTGGTATCTTGGAAACGGTAATTTTTACGAAGTTGATTAAATTAGAGAATACATAATATATGCCATATTTAAAGTTTTAAGATTCAGTAACTGCATCGCCGAATTATTTTTAATCGATTTTTAAGTCATGAGATACAGGGTGATTTACTAGGAACTCTAATATTAATTTCTTTAATAACTCAATTGCTTTCAATTTTACAAAAACATTTTTTAAATAAAAAATTCGTCTTCTTCTCTGCAAAATGTAGTTATCGGTTTTTTTCATTTTTTATAACAGATATCATCGTCAAATAAATATTATTTAAAAAATCAGAGTACTGACAATATTTTCAAAATTTTCCTGAGTATGTATAATTTATGCCGAAACGTAAGTGAATAGGGTTGAGTGATACATCATTGTATTTGGGGTAAGACCTCGGGTAAAACGTACTTACGTATAAATTAAAAAACCTTCATTTAAAAAAATGAAATTGACGATCATATATCAGTTATAAAAAATGGCATAAAAAACCGATAACGACATTTTGTAGAGAAGAAAAAATACGAATTTTTTTAGTTAAAAAATGGTTTTATAAAATTGAAACCATTCGAGTTACTTAAGAAATTAATTTTAGACGTTTTCGAGGACGTTTTAACAAATCACCCTGTATCTCATGAATTAAAAACAATTCGGCGATGCAACTAAATGGCAACATTGCACAAAAATTAAGTTTTCACAGCGCCATCTTTATTGTACGTATATTGTAATTTCGGCGAAATCTCCAATGGATTTCGGTTGAAATATAGGGATTTCGCCGAAATCAGTAGGGATTTCATAGATTTCGCGATTTCGGCTCCAAGTTCGGGATTTCAGAGGATTTCTGATGATTTCCCAGGATTTCGCGAGAAAAGGTACACGTATTTCGGGAGTGAGACGCCCCTCGCTTAGGGTCTTTCCCATTCTGGTATTTAATGAAATAAAACACCTAGCGTCATAAAAGCGAACTGCATACTGACGAGCATTGTTGGATGTCTATACGACAGAACTCGATCCGGTGGCCGGACTTTACTGTTCCGGTGGTCCGGCCGGGAATTCCCGGTTCAGTCCATCCCTAGTAATTATAATATTTTTGGGATTCATTTGATTTGTATGCACTTAATTACATTTTAATTATTAAATGTAACTCGGCTCATCATATTTGTCATTTTAGACACTTAAGCCGTAAACACACTAATATCACGTCACGAAATATCTGCAAGGCGGTTTATGCATGCTTATAAATAGGTTTAGAAGTACACTATAGTCACCTCATGCAGCTCATGGCAACTCATACTTGACAGCCCAATTTTATTTCTGCAAATTTACATATTCGGCACGCGTGATAACACGGTGTCAGAGTTTGACGCTAGAAAGCTACTAGATTCACTTGCCCATCTTGGCAAACACAAAATATGTAATAAAAATGATCTGGAGTGTATGTAGTATGTTTCTAAACCGTGACAGCATGTGCTATTTTGCCGATATGACAACACGTGAATTCACGTGACGTGATCATAGTGTGTTTGCGGCTTATTGTCACGATTTAAAATTTCTAGGGCTCTGAATTTTAATTACCTATGTAAATATTTTTAACAATATACTGTTATTAATAAAATTTTTGTTATAGTTAAATCCCGATGTGAATGTATTTCAAAGAAAGTTCGTAAACGAAGTTAGAAGATGCGACGAAATGGAAAGGAAACTCCGGTATCTGGAAAAGGAGATCAAGAAAGATGGGATTCCAATGTTGGACACTGGCGAAAATCCAGAGGCACCTCAACCAAGAGAAATGATTGATTTAGAGGTAATTGTGTAATTAATATATTTTGTTAGTTATCAATTATTACAATAAGTTTTTGCATATATACTTCAGCGTTCGACGAGGCTTATAGCCCTGGGAACAGCTGTTTAGCATTATTTGTTAATTTTTTTATTATATAAAGGTATCTTTATGTGGCTAGGAATTGATTTTCCATACTATACATCGTCCGGCAAAATGTTGGTAAATTTTTTTTATTATTGATATATTTAGAAAAACTTTTAGCCGATTGCCCCTGCATGATTGGTAACCTAAAAACTTATTTTGACATTTGTCAACGGGCTACTCGTTTGACTGGAAAATTAAAAAAAATACATGTTGATATGGAAAACTGGTATTAAATGACGAGATATTGAGAAAAGTTATTTGAAAAAAGTGTTTAGATTTAATATTATGCTCTTTTGGAACATTGAAGCCAAATTTCCAAGAATTATATTTTTCAGAAAAAGGTTAGTTTTGTTGCTTTTAAAAGTTTTCAAATTTAGTTTTTTACCATGTAACTGAGTGTGGCCAGGTCCTGTATCTGGCAACCGTATTTACCATTTATAGTTATTTCTGAAACAATACGCGTATAAAAGGCCGTTTTTTTCTAATTTTGAGCAAGTTTTAATGTGGGTCCCAAAGTTCTTATCAAATAAAAAAATAAAAACTAGATTCTCCGGAACTTATAGGAACTTTACTGGGGAAGTCGGCATAATCACACTTAGTTTCATGACTGTCCGTAGTTGTTCAAAATTAGAAAAGCGGCCTTATATTGTTTCAGAAATAAGTGATAAAACTAAATAATAAATTTTTCTGAACAATATAAATTTTGAATTTTTGGCTTCAAACTTTGCAAAAGAGCATAAAATTAAATTCTAAACACTTTTTCTAAACACCTTTTTTTGATAGCTCGTCATCTAGTACCACTTTTCCATGACAACATATATTTTTCAATTTTCCAGCCAAACGAGTCATGTATCAAATATCTAAATAAGTTTTTAGGTTACTAATCATACAGAGGCAATCGGCTTAAATATTATATTACATACCAAAGTGGTAAGAAGCCTATTACACACGATTTCGAAATTTAAGGAAGCGAGTGCCGTACCTCGAAAAAGTGTGTAATAGGCTTACCACTGGAGTTGCGTACAATACTTTTATTATTTAGTGCGGAAGCAGCTTGTAATGTAATTTCCCGTGGCGTCCCCTCAATCTGAATATTGTAGTCACTCATACCTTACTAATATACCCAAAAACGAACTCCAAATAAAAAATGTTGACGTTTAAAATTTCCCGACATTTACGTTGTCAAGGCGACCTGATGGATTTCACAGTCAACTGTGCGTAAAAGTTATTGGAAACATTGACGGTTTTTTTTTTTGGCCATCACGGGTAATGTGATTTGTGGAACTGTTACGTAATATACAGGGTGTTATGGAAATGACGTATTACAATAAAAAAAAATTTTAAATCGATCGTTTTCAAAGTGAGGTAACAAACACTCTTACTCACAGGTCAGTCTGCGTTACTGTACAACATTTTACCTAGAGCCAATGGCAATGTTGCCAAACTTAATGTAAAACTGAAATTCCATATAAAATTATAAAAATAAATTATATTTTACCTGTATTTATCTTTATACCTAAAGAGCGAGGATATCCAGGCACAAACACAATCAGTTTTTTTTCTTTTCATGGGAACACTTTATGTACACACAGTAATAGTGAAACAGAACCGATAGTTAGCTTTTGAAAATACAATAATACAGATTATTAGATTTTATTACACGCGACGAAATTTTACGTCCAGAAGAAACGCGTCAATAAAAACAATATTCAAAGATTATTTATGGACGGGCAAGATACACGCGTAAAACAAAAACAGTGCGGATTGCTGAGAGTGTGTTGGTGATCGACGAGACACAACGTATCCGGCCGCTTGTTGGTCTTCAACTAACAGACCGCAAGCGTGTGGCGCTATATGAAACTACTTCGCCCAGCCGATGTAAGGCGTCAAGAGGTCATTGGCATTTGACCTAGTGACGTACGTGTTTATTACTGTACGTACTTACGTACGTACGTATTACTATTCCATATGTTTTTCGGGTTGTTTAAAACATAGTCCGTCGTAAATGTTCTTCAATTAATGGTACAAAAAGGTATTACAGAATGGAAAAGTGTTTAAATTATTTTATTTTGTCTAAAGAGTTTAAAGTGTACATATGACAACACCGGGCAGAATTCCTTGATTGCTTACATGTATCGCAGTGCCACACAGGTGTTTTCTGGTTTGATGTCAGGTCACTTTTACCGCTGAATGAATTGAAAGCGCCATTTATGGGTTATTTTTCTTCAATTTGTCTTTATCTCAGGAATTGCCGGTTTAAATATAATACTTCATTTCCATAACACCCTATATAGGTAGTATATTATGTAACAGTCATTACATAACAGTAGACAGTGTGTAAGTAGGTTTTTACTAATATCGGAGTAGAAACAAGATTTTTTAACATTTCAATAATAAACAACTTTCCCATAATATGTGGCCAACTTTTTGCCGGTCACTGTACATATTTTTTAAGCTAATTTTTGTATAATTACAAATTTAGGCCACATTTGAGAAACTGGAAAACGAACTAAGGGAGGTCAACCAGAACGCCGAGGCGCTAAAAAGAAACTTCTTGGAACTGACTGAGCTGAAACAGATCCTGCGTAAGACACAAGTATTTTTCGATGAGGTAAGTCTCTTTAAAATATTTCCATTATTATGTCGTAAGATTGTTCACCTAGCATGATAAAGTCAGCTAAGTATATTAACTTCAATATATTTTAGACAACTTAGTCAAAGCATATTGACTCATTTTTTTTCAACGATTCCCCTGTACGGGCTTGCAAAGTTAGTTTGTAATTGTTTTTTCGTAAGTATAGGAGAGAATACCAGCGGAAACAATATCAACAGTCGAAAGGAGAATTTATACAGTGTGTCCAAAAAAGTATGCAGCATATGGGAAATCTTTTTATTACCGTTTTCTCAGAGAATTGTATTCTTGGTAAAAGTTGGTGCATGTCTTGAAACTAGAAACGCATATTTGATATTTCACCTGCTTCTAATAGTAAGGGAGCGAATGGCATTTTTTCGAAATTGCCTTAATACCTTAATAAAATTATTAAAAATACAACAAGATTTCATATGGAAATGTTGTTGCAAATAAAAACTTATTCCAAATACGAGATTTGAGTTGTATCTCAATTTTTATTCTTTTTCCTTAAACTCTATTTTTTCCCTAAACGGTACGCCTCTGGTCGATTTTTTTGTTTACGGAATTTTAATATGTTTATCAAATAGCTTAAACATGGCCTTATAATAGAAATGTATTAAGTATTTGCAAACCTTTTAAAACTTTTCAATTATACTAGTTGGTTTAGATATTATCGAGTTGCACTGCACGCATATTTAAACACATTTCACTCAATTTATATTCTAATCAAAATTATGATAGAATTCAACTCTATTCATACAATGGGAAATAACTAATTGTTTTCACGGTCTATTCTTTAAAATAGCAAAATACCTATTTTATACAGTGCCGTGGCGTATGGGCGCCATTTTGTTAAAAAGATTGAATAGGGAGTGGGGCCTTGCGATACTTAATTTTAAAGGTCGTATCGAGTACTTTACGTTTTTAGAATATTGCATCCCTATTCGTACCCAAAACAAAATGGCGGTTTTTTAAAAAGTAATATTTACTAATTTGTTTTGGGTGCGCATAGGGACACAATATTCTGGGATCGTAAAGTACTCGATACGACCTTTAAAATGATATATCCCACTTCCTATTCATTGTTTTTTTAACAAGATGGCGCCCATCCGCCATTTTGAATTTCAGCACCATGAAATATGGAAAAAAGTGCAGATATCTAATTTCTTACTATACTATGCCAAGTTGCATTCCTTTTTCTAAGGCGCTAAATGAATTTAAGATAGAGAAGTAATATTTTGGCATCATAAAGTCTGCACGGTATACATTTTTTAAAGTAGGTTATTGGACTTGTGCAATTGTGGAATTTGCAAATGACAGAAATAAATTATTAGTTATTTCTCGTAGTATGAATGCATTCTATCATAATTGTTGTTAAAGTTGGATAAAGTGTGTTTAAATATTCGTGCAACACGCTAATGTCTAAACCGACTCGTATGTTTGCACATTTTTAAAAGATTTGCAAATACTTAATACGTTCCTATTATAAAGCCATGTTTAAGGTATTTGATAAATACGTATATTAAAATTTCGTAATGAAAAATCGACCAGAGGCGTACCGTCTACGAAAAAGTTTAAAAAGAGTTTAAAGGAAAATAATTGAGATACGTAGCTCAAATTTCGTATTTGGACTATGTTTTTAATTTGCAACATTTCCATGTAAAATTTTGCTGTATTTTTAATAATTAAGGTACTTTATTCTTTAGGCAGTTTCGAAAAAATTGCATTTGCTCCCTTACTATTAGCCGTAGGTCAAATTCAGATATGCGTTTATAATTTTAAGGAATCAGGAATACAATTTTCTGAGAAATGCGTAATAAAAAAAAATCCCATATGTTGCATACTTTTTTGGACGCACGTTATATTCCAGCAAGAAGAGTATAATAATTAGGTTTTTTAAGGTTAAAGCATAAAATATACCGGTAGTCTTAAAAATAAGTTTATCTACAAAATTCGTTTAAAAATTTTTTTCACTTTGTTTTCGACACCAGATTAGAAGTAAGACCTTTATTTATAAAGCTGCCTAATTGGGAAGCAACAACAAAAGTCGCCCTTATTAAATCGAATAATATCTAACTCTAAACTTTAAGGGTCTATTTTTGATAACATTGCGTTTACTAACTTGACAGCTGTCATATTTACTTGACGTTTCGATCTATATCATCTTCTTGACCTAATGAAGTGTTCTATATTTTACCTAAAATACGGCCCATATACTTGGACGTTTGTGTACATATTATATGCTTGGACTAAGTTTGTTTTGATTTTTTAAATTTCCACTCTCTTTCAGAATGTCAATGTTCCAAAAACTTTCTTGACTATTTTACTTATCGTTAGTAAGATGCTGTATTTGTTCAATGCGATGTCATAGAAAATGTAATAAGCCAGATATATTGCCAATTTTAAAAACATTTTTCATTAGTACTAAATAAAAGATATATTATTTCAGTTTTTCGAAATTTCTTCTGCTTGCTTTATAACTCGATTTTGTTGTACAGTGTGCACTATAACTATGCAATTTAGATTTGAGAAATTTTTAAATCAAACCCAAATTTTATGTTATACAGGGTGCCCCAAGTAAAGTGGCCTATTAGAAGTATCTCGAGAACTAAATGAGATTTTATTTTAAAAATTTGGCTGTGGCTATAAGAGATAGTTTCCTACGTTTATAAAATATTTTCGATGGTGCGGTGTTGCCGGATCATACCGAAAGTGGTAGCAACTTCGGAATTTTAAATGAATTACCCTGTATATTATATCTTTTTTGGAATCTACGTACAAATCTAGAACAGTTTCTGTATAATATCATATACCTATCTTTAAGAGTTTTTGAATTATAAATAATTTTGTGATTTTTTAACGCCGTATCGGGACCTGAAAAGAAAATCGTATCTTTTTAGCGGTTACAGCTAGAAAGCTGAAATTTTGACAATAGTTTCACAACACCATCGAAATTTTATAATTTTGAACAGTATTTAATTAGTTGTATACAGGGAGTCTCCATAACAATATTTCTGAGGCAGATGAATTATTGCAAGAATCTTCTTTTTTTTAAATGGGACACCCTGTATTTGATATGTTTTGCTAATGGAGGATCTAATTTTCTATGTAATAATATTAAGTGTTCCTATACCTATCTTCAGTATTTTCGGAGTTATAGCGAAATTTAAAAATTATCTTATAAAAATATATTTTTTGGTAGTGGCTGTGGATTGATAGAAACAAAATAATGAAAAATCCATGTGACGTTATGTCTGTGTTGTTGTAAAAAAAAATGGTTAACCAATAAGCAATTTATTAATAAATAAATAAACAAAATGAAAATTACGCAACAACACCAATAAAATAACTAATAATTAATTGTTTAAAATGCTTGGCTCTTAAACATTCATAAATTGTGGTTATAATATGTTCATTTGTCAAGTTTTTCCCACCCCAAAGCTGTTCGTACTCGATTTTCTAAATCTTCCCTTCTTGTGACGGGTGTCTTGTATACTATTTCTTTAATCCTACCCCATAGATATAAATCTAGGGGTGTAAGATCCGGAGACCTTGGGGCCATTTCCATGGACCGCCTCGGCCAATCAACTTTTTTGGAGTCATAGGAGTTGCATCAGGATGCAGCTCATTAAATTTTCTGCAAGTTCTAGATAAAACTCTACTACACTCCCCATGAATATAAAATAAACTTAAAATATCTAAGCTCGAATAATGTGAATTAGCCATTTTTATTACAACAGACATACCGTCACATGGATTTTTCATTATTTTGTTTCTATAAATCCACAGCCAACTATCAAAAAATATATTTTTATAAGATAATTTTTAAATTTCGCTATAAGTCCGAAACTATTGAAGATAGGTATAGGATTGAAAATTCGATCCTCCATTAGCAAAACATATCAAATACAGAGTGTCCCATTTAAAAAAAAGAAGATTTTTGCAATAATTCATCTGCCTCAGAAATATTGTTATGGAGACGCCCTATATAAAAATAATTAAATACTGTTCAAAATTATAAAATTGCTATGGTCTTGTGAAACTATTGTCAAATTTTCAGCTTTCTAGCTGTAACCGCTAAAAAGATACGATTTTCTTTTCAGGTCCCGATACGGCGTTAAAAAATCACAAAATTATTTATAATTCAAAAACTCATAAAGATAGGTATATGATATTATATAGAAAAATGTTCTAGATTTTTACCTAGATTCCAAAAAATATATAATATATAGGGTAATTCATTTAAAATTCCGAAGTTGCTACCACTTTCGGTATGATCCGGCAACACCGCAATATCGAAAATATTTTATAAACGTAGAAAACCATCTCTTATAGCCACAACCAAATTTTCAAAATAAAATCTCATTTAGTTCTCGAGTTACTTCTAATAGGCCACTTTACTTGGGGCACCCTGTATATTTTATTGTTAATCTAGTTTCCATGATTTTTTTTTAACTATTTTGGAAATACATTTTTGGGATTATTCTTTAATAATTAAGATTTTTCGCTCACATGATGTTATACCAGGGAAAATTAATATGTTGTCTTTATTACAATAAATGTGAAAACATGTTGTGGAAAAATTGAGGCCGATAATTTTGTTCATAATACATATCTATTATAATCTGAGATGTATTCCTAACATTTGTTTTTTTGAATTATCCCATTATTTCATTTCTTGTAAGAGCTATACAATTTTAAATAAATACTGATAATGGATATGTAGACCTGCATGACTAAAAAATAATCGGAGCTGGCGAAGTATACGATTGGTTTTAAAAAATCAGTGTTTTCCTTGATTTAAAATTGTGTAAATCCTACAAGAAATGACATAATGGGATAATTCAACAAACAAAATGTTAGGAATACATCTAAGATCATAGTAAAAAGATTATAGCAAAAGTATCCGTCTTAATTTTTCTACAGGGTGTTTTGAAATTGTGACAAGAAACAACAATTTAATTTACCCTGGTATAACATCTCCTAAGCGAAAAATGTTAATTATTAAAAGAAAATAGAAAAATTTGCTAACAAACTGGTTAAAAAATTATGAAAATCGGACTAAAAATAAAAAGTTATATAACATCAAACTTTGAGTGTAGTTTGATAATTTAATTTTTCAAATCTAGATTTTTTTTTTGTTTCTGCGCACCCTGTATAATAAAATCAACATTTCTCAATGTGAATCGTATTTATATAATAAGCAAAATAAATTATGAAGAGTAATATTTTCGAAGAACTGATAATCAATATTATGTTTTACAGTATTACACCCCATTATATATTTTTTATTAAAGAACTATTTTCCCACTCGGTATCTCGTTTTCTGGTAATGGTATGGATTTTTCATTTAATAGCACTTTATAAAATTAATTTACTAATCCCTGGCACAGGCTGTTTTTCAAATAGGCACGAAAATACTACAAAAATTATATCTTTGAAAGAAAAAGAGTCTTTCTCTATTAAAGTTTTCCTAAAAATGCTTGCTTTGATAAGTACCATGCTCGATAAATGATGCTATTACTCTATACATACAGTGTGTTGGTTTATTGTAGTAAAGAACAATAGCTATTAAAATTATATACAGGGTGTTTCTGAATAACATGCTAATATTTAAGGAGGTTATTCGTGGGTCCATTTTCAGAAAAAAAGTCATATGAACATATGTCTTAAACATCTTAACTTTTGAGAGATACAGGGTGTGAAAGATTTTCACCATTTGGGCCATGTTTTTTAAATAATTTGTTAAGGTTAATGATTTAAATACGTGACAACTTGACTAGGTAGACAACTGTCAAATCTGTTTATGTTAACAAAACAAAATCTGCTTCTTACCTACTAGATCCTTTTTAATCTTTGTCAATACATAATTTCTTAGCAGAGTGCAAATGAACGAATTTAATTTTTTTATACGAAAACCTGTACGTCAAACGACAAAAAATCAAGAGACGATATTTGCTCAGCAAGGAATGAGAATTTCAAAAATAATTTTTATTTAAAAAAAGGAAGTGGCGTACCTACCATTATTTTCTTCAAAAATATAGAGGGCAATTCCCGCACGAACGCCACTGGTCTGAATAAAAAAACATGTTATACATCATAAAACGCCTCCTGATGAATAGAAAGTGTGTATCAAATTTCGCAACAATATCTATAAAATCTTTAATCTCAAAAGTTAAGACGTTTAAGACATATTGTTCACATGAGGTGTTTTTCTGAAAATGGATCCAAGAGTAACCTCCTTAAATATTAGCATGTTATTGAGAAACCCCCTATATATTATACACGATATTAAAATTTTTTTTTGTCATTAAATTAATTGAAATCAGCGTTTTTGTTTATTTAAAATTGTGTAGCTTTTACACAACAAAATGTTAAGGATACATCTAAGATTATAGCAAATAGATTATAAACAAAATTATCCGTTTAAATTTTTCCATAGAGTGTTTTGAAATTGTGACAAGAAAACAACATTTTAATTTGCATTTACAAACTACCCGAACAAACTATTTAAAAAATCAGGAAAATCAGATTAAAAATAGAAAATTTCTAAAACGTCAAACTTATCCAAAATTCTGAAGCGACGAAATTTTCCACTTTTTTGGGGCATCTTGTAGAGTCAACGATAATTTTACAGTTGGTTCTATTTTAATATTTGGTATATTTTAGAAACAATGAAGCTGTTCTCCTTTGTCGCAATAAACGGTCACCTTGTATAAAAAGGTATGGACTGAAGTATATTTAATTTAAAATTTAAAGTCTTGTTATAATTTCTATTTACTTATATTAGGTAATGTTATAAGAATAATGTATTACTGCTCTCCTTACTGATCTAAAATCTAAGAATAAGATAAGGAGATTACTTTAAAAAAATGTTCTCATATTTTCATAATAAATTCATTAAGATTGGCTTAGGTCAACAACCTTATAGGCGGGAAATATTTTAAATTATTTAAATAAAGTCGAATCTAGAAGACTCAATTTTTTTTTGATTGTACGATTTAGCAGGTTGCTAAAAATACGGTTGAAATTTCTTAAATGTCTTTGTTAATAAAAAAAGAATTATACAGGGTGTCCCAGATAAGAATACACTCTACAGGGATCTCGTTAACCACACCGAAATGATCAAATTGACCAAAGTTGCGCATTAGTGGGTTCGGGAACGTTCTGTTTTCCGAATATTTCCGCATATTGGGCAAAACCGAATTTTTACGATTTCGTTCTTTTTGTTTTCTGGATTCTATTTGAAGGAACATGTGAAAATTAAGTCTACATTCTTATTGCTACTTTTTCTCTATAAGATTATTTAATTTAATTTTGAATCCGACGTTTCGTTTTTTTCGCAACCATCATCAACTTTGTTTTTTTAAATAATTATTCTACTTTATATTTTGAACCAACGATATATCACACCTATTATTTATTATTATTATTGTATTCGAAAATTTTTTTTTTTTTTTTTTTTTTTTTAAATCAGCACCGCTTGTGCTTACATATTAAAACTAGTCTAGAAGACTAACCATTAATTTTAATCTAATAAGGCTTAAAACTAGGTACTTATCTAAAGTCAATCCAATGATATTCCTTAGGTTTATCTATTAACTATTTACACTCAATCACTATCCTGTCTGACACGCTATACTAGGTCAAATGGTTTTGTCCTCTTTAACCTCCGGACATGGTGTTGGTTGTCCAGTAATTGTATGGCTTCCACGTTGTCGTGAAGATGTAGTCTTGCCTCATGTTTGAGAGCATACCTCTTAATCTCTTCTTTAATAGTGAACATTTCTAAATCACGATGAATATCCGCATTGCGCACATACCAAGGGGCATTTACAATGTTGCGCAGCACTTTATTCTGGAACGTCTGTATTGTTTTTATATTACTGACTTTGGTACAGCCCCATAGCTGAATGCCATAAAGCCATACTGGTTTAAATATCTGGTTATATATTAATAATTTATTACATATCGACAATTTAGAATTTCTACCAATAAGCCAATAATACTCTTTATATTTCAAGTCAAGTTCTGCCCTTTTTCTTTTAACGTGCTCTTTCCATCGTAGCTTGGCATCAAGAGTTATACCTAGATACTTTACTTTAAGATCATAAGGGACAATTTTTTCGTTGATGTCCAGTGAAAGAGGCTGAGTTATATTTTTGTTAGTAAAATTAATATGTACAGATTTCGATTCGTTAAGCCTAATCTTCCATTTTTTTGTCCACTCTACTACAGAATTGCTGGCTACTTGTAATCTTCTGGTGGCTCTTTCCTGCTCATGATCAGTTGCAAGAAGAGCAGTGTCATCAGCAAATGTAGCCAGGGTTATATTTTCTTGGATTGGAAGATCACTAGTATATAATAAGTAGAGAATGGGCCCTAGGACACTTCCTTGAGGTACCCCAGCTCTTATTTCTTTTAGGTCAGAATATTCATCCTCCTGTTTTACTCTAAAGAGCCTATTTGAAATATATGAGGTTAGTATATCTGCAAATTGCCTTGGAAGCATTTTATTCAATTTATACACCAAGCCTTCATGCCATACCTTATCGAAGGCTTGGGCCACATCCAGGAACACTGCAGAGCAATTTATTTTCTCTTCGAGGGCACGCTCAATAACATCTGTTATTCTATGGACCTGGTCAATTGTTGAATGTTTCTGTCTAAACCCAAACTGATAGTCCGGAATTAATCTGTTTCTTTCAATCAGGGGCCTTAACCTCTTAAGCAGAAGCTTTTCGAATAGTTTTGATACTACTGGTAGAAGTGATATAGGTCTATAAGATTTGACATCGTTTGGTGGTTTCCCTGGTTTCGGAATCATAATCACTTCTGCAACCTTCCAGCAATTAGGGACATGTTTTAGTCTGAATGCTGCATTAAAGAGGTAAGTGAGCATTACAATTCCTTTTCTAGGTAATTGCTTTAATATTTCACCTGTTATCAAGTCGAAACCAGGTGCTTTCTTAGGATTCAGATTATTTTTAATCTCCTTAGCTACTTCTTTCCAACTAACCGGGGTGATGTTCTCCGAAATTAGGTTGTTGAGTAAGGGTAAATTATGTTCTACTTGTGATTGATTAGGTGTAAAGATTTCGACAAGATGTTCAGCAAAGAGATCTGATTTTTGTTTATTGTCTTTAGCCCATGGTTCCCTGTCTCTCCTAATCGGCGGTATAGTGGTGATGGGTCTCTTAATCTTCCTAGTCGCTTTCCATAGAGAGTAGTCGGTCTCCTCATCTGCTGTAAGATTTTGCAAATAGTAGTTTACAGATTCTTCTTTTATTTTTTGTATCTCTCTCCTGAGTTTCTGTGTTTTGTTATTAAGTACTGCTTTATTTGCAGGATCCCTAGTTTGTTGCCATCTTCTCCTTGCTATTCTTTTTTCTTTGACTAGAACTCTAATCTCTTTGGGGTAGTTTATTCCTTTGGTTATGTGAGTAATTTCTCTGGTATTCTCATATGCTGCTTTTTGAATAAGCTGTATAAAGTGCTCAGCCTCTTCTTCAAGTTGTTCAGTGGTTCTTAGAACAATATTTAAGTTGATGCTTTCTTGTAGCTCCTTACGAAATATTTCCCAGTCAGTGGTTTTGTTGACCAACGAAGGGCGAGCAGTTCTTTTTATAACAGTTTCGCACAAAGTTAGAATGACAGCTGAATGATCCGAATCTAAATCAAAATTCTCCTCTACTTCAATAAAGTTAGATGAAACCTTCCTTGTAATAAAAAAGTCTAGCAAATCTGGAATTTTGTTAAGATCTGTGGGCCAATAGGTAGGTTTACCTGATGAGTGAGTGTTGCAGTTTCTCTTTCGAATAGCTTTTCGCAGCTCTCTACCTTTGGTTGTCGTTAATCTGGAGCCCCATTCCACATTCTTGGCATTAAAATCTCCACCAATAATGAACCTCTCCCCTGATTGCTGCAATATAGTTAAATAGTCCTCTTCCTTAAGATTATATCGAGG
This sequence comes from Barypeithes pellucidus, assembly GCA_963991005.1. Lineage (NCBI taxonomy): Eukaryota > Metazoa > Arthropoda > Insecta > Coleoptera > Curculionidae > Barypeithes > Barypeithes pellucidus. The sequence goes on from OZ022559.1 coordinate 42,579,974, forward strand.
CGGACAGTATACTGATCCGACTGTAAATCTTTGTTTTGTTGAGTTAATACCAACCATTGTGCCTTGGATGTCTACCCGTTGTATATTACTTTCCTCAAAATGATTAATTGAGTCCTTAATTATCACCGCACTACCACCTTTTGCTTGATTGTCTGGATGGATAGTGTGATATATTTTGTAGCCTCTTAGCTTAATATAAGATTGTCTTGTCATGTGAGTTTCTGATATGAGACATATATCTATTCTCTGAGTATTCAAAAAAACCTCTAAGTCATGTATTTTGTTTAGAATGCCATTAACATTCCAGGTAGCTATTCTTAAGTCTTTTATATCCATAGAATTCGAAAATAAATGAAAAAATAATTTATGTTATATTATTATTATTATTATGTAAATAATGTAAAATTAATAAATTGTTTTCAGTGCTAACTAGATTATAAATACGACAATAAAATCAAAAATATTTTCAATAAGATGATTATTTGCATTGAAAATGAGTTTTTTGTTAGTCCGAAACTCCTAATAAATAACAGGTGTGATGTATCGTTGAATTCAGAATATAAAGTGGAGTTCATAAAACAGAAAATAAAATATTAGTGCTGTTTAAAAAATGATGGTTGCGAAGAAACGAAACGTTGGAGTTAAAAATCTAATTAACTTATCTTATAGAGGAAAGAAGTGGCAATGGAATGTACAATTTATTTTCACATATCCTCTTCAAATCGAGGAATAAAAAGAACACAATCGCAAATTTTCGGAATTTTTTAAATTTGAAAACTTGAAGTTGCAGAACTCCCTAATGTGCAACTTTTGTTTAATTTCTGTATTGTTAACGACATCCCTGTAGAGTGCATTCTTATCTGGGACACTCTGTATACACGAAAATAAATTGAAGAAAAATAACCAGGTGTCCAATTCATAAAACCACGTGGTAGGCAATAACGGCAAAAATGTATGTTTCCCAACACAACCAATAGTAATATCAAAGAAGTATTTTTTGTATTATTTTTTGCCAAAATATGTCTTGTGAAGGATAATGTTATACAAGGTAACATTTCTAATTTGCTTTCGCTATATAGAGTGGCTTTTCTAATTTTCTATTTACCTTAGGATCAATTCTCGAACTCCAATCCGGAACAATATCAGCTTACGCAGCATTTCATATTTTTGTAAGTTGCATAAGGTTTGGTAAAGATGATCTAATATTGTTTTTTACCTGAATCTAACATTGTGTTTAAATACAGCATCTTACAATGCATGTTTCTTTTGGTTTGTTTTTTTTTTACTTGTCATTTTTTCCCTTATAATAATACCCTATTTATTATTATTATTATTAACAATCTGGGTGGCATACTTAACGTGAGATTTCGACCGTCAACATTTTGTGAAAATATTTCTTTATATTCAACCGTCGAACTTTTTGAGCCTTGTTGCGCCGCTTCGACATCAGCATGACAAATTATTGACAATATAGCCCCAATAATACAGCGTGTCCGCGGATGGGTTCACAAGAGGGAAAAACTCGACTTATTTTTGATTTTACGACCAAAAGTCATTCTTTATAAAAAAAATTCTGCTTCTGCGAACAAACCCGAACAAACCCAGAAGTCATCTGCTGTCAGCAGAATTTTTTTATAAAGAATGACTTGTGTGTCCGCGGATGCAGTTCACAAGTTTATATCGGAACTCCTTAGAATTATTTTATGCATCTTTTTGGAGGATTAAATTTACATTGCATACTGAAACTTGGAATATTCTAATCTACCCGGTCTATTTTATACAGGGTGAGTTTTTTTAAGACTACGCGATATCCCTTATTGGAGATATCGCCTATGTAGTATTACTTTAAAATGCTCGTCCAGTATAAATCAATATTTGACCAGGCTATAATGTTGCGTTTGCTGTATTGGAAAAAGGTATTAATGTGCTTTTAAGTTAACAGTCTAAATTGATGTGAAAGTAGCCATTAAAATCAAATTAAACATTTCCAGTTTTATCAGCCAGATAGCATGTGATTTAAATTACTTAACTTAGGTGAATGTTGCCACATCCTATCGGGGCGGTAATCTAGCAGCATATTAATCATCTATATGTGTTTTAAAAAATATTTCTCTACAGTGAAACATTTTCAAAAAAGTCACTGATGGTCTGAATCTCATTAAATGTATGTCCTATTTTTTAACTACTGTTCTGAAGCAGAAGCATACAGGTTAACTTATTTATAGTTTATATATATTTACTAATCATATTTTTCTATAATAATAGAGTTACTATAGAGATGCTGGATATCTCCTTACTTTATATTTGGAATTATATTTATTGTTACAGCCTGGTATCACATTGCAGCAAAAAAAATTAAATTTTATTATATTTTCCGGTTGTTTTTCCGGGGTGGGATTTTAAACTGGTGGCAGGTGCTTCCTTTTAGAACAGAGTAGATTCAGTGTTATGTTGTAGTAAAGTAAATTCAGGTTTTTTAGAGCCACTTCATTACTTTTGTATAAAGTTTTCCCTGCATAATAGTTTGGAAAGTGCGGACACTTTCTATACGTTGTACAAGATACGCGGTTCATCAGTGTAAATGTGGAAACGTTGCCTTTTACGTTGGTTCCAAATTTTTATCATTTCAACTATCCTTATATAAAAATGCAATATTATACTATAGCCAGGGTTGTTACAGTAGTTAATGTAATTTGCTACATGCTCTTACTATGTATTTTGTTACATTTACTACCTTCACCTTTTTTAGAATATTTTTATTTAGATCAAATTGTAAAGAAAAAAGCAACAGAAGAACAATAACCAAAAACTACTATTTTCTACTTTTCCACTACTTTCCATAATAACCTCATGTTGTGTTTTTGACACTTTCAGCCAATCAAAACAACATGTAACAAAACAATGTAGTAAATTCAACGACATTAACAACCCCGACTAGAGCCCATGCATCAGGGCAATAAAAAATCCGGAACACATTAAAAAACTTAACCTGTATACAGGGTGTTTCTGAATGACGTGCTGATATTTCAGAGTGTGTTTCCTTGGATCTTTTTATGAAGGATTCATAATATCCCACAGCGGCTTACATTTTTTCCTTAAATCGTTATTTTTTAATATATCCGGCAGTATTTTAGATATTAGATTCAATTTGTGTTAATAGGATGTAAAACCCCATGTTTTAGGAAAAATTATTCAATTGTTCCACCAGTGGTGTTCCTGCAAACATGTCCTCTGATGTTTTTACAAAAAAGAGCGGTACGCCACTGATATTTTTCCGTGCGAGTATTTTTTCTGATTAGCCTGGTCAATTCTACATGAAAACGGTATCTTGAGATTTTCTCGTCGGACCAGTCTTGGTTGAAACAATTAATTTCAAGTTGAAACTCGGTATTATTAACATTTTTGTTTTAATAAAAATTATTGGAAATGACCACTATCAGCGACCGTTTTCATGTATAATTGCCCAGGAGTATCAGGAAAAATATTGAAGTGTAAAATGTCAGTGGCGTACCATTTCTCTTGTAAAAAAAATATCAGAGGACATGATTGCAGGGACGCCAGTGGTCGGGTTTATTGAAAATAACATATAAAATACTTTCGGGGAATTAAAAAAAATAACGTTTTTTTTTTTGTAAATTTCAACAAAAAGTACTAATGTTGGAAGGTTAGAGACGATGCTGTATCATAAGTGAGAGACGTATTTTGGACTTCCATTGTCTTTATTTATATCACTACGTTTCAACTGGTGCACATCTCCAGTTTTCTTCAGATGAATACTGTATTCACTAAAGACGACTTTAGATGTTCACCAATTAAAACGTTGTGATTATGTTGGGAAAAACCGATGATTTTAATGAATCGAGTGAAATTTTTATGACTAAAAAGAAATTGTTGATTAAACACCGGGGGTTGTTTTTGTATGTTTTAGAAGTTTAGTCTAGAGTTTTTAAAAGGAAGAACAGTTTATTCTGATTTTTTAAAAATTATGCCCTTTAATTTATTAAAAATTTACAATCGCCGCTGGCTAGCCAGTCCCAGTCAAAACAAAACCCATGTCGCGATGGATCCACTAAGGGATTGGCATACTTTTTCGTATGCACCTTCTCGTTTATGTGCCTTTAACAAAGTAACGTCGCCAATGGGCATATTTCGGGTGGCGCGCCGTCGTGCTAAGATCAGGTATCAAGTGAATGGCGACGATTTTTCGCTTGAATTTATAACTCGATTAGTATTTCCTATCGAGTGAAAAACTGCTCGAATTTACGAGCAGTTTTTCAAGCTGCACATTTCGGTCGGCGTCAAGCGAAGTTTGGGTATCGAGTGAAAGGTAATAAGTAACAAGCGCCAATTTTCATTTGAATTTATAACTCGAGCAGTTTTTTTAATAATCGAGCGATGTCGATTATTTCAATAATCGAGTACTCGAGCGGTTTTTCGCTGTTGTGTTGTGATATAAATAAATAAAAGCAATGGAAGTTCAAAATACATCTATCACTCGAGAAAAATGAAGCCTCGAAGACAAATTATCTTCATATGAAATTTTCTTCATAAAATTACCCAAGGGTGAAATATTAGCACTTCAAATAAACACCCTGGATATGTTTTGACATTTTTTAAAGCTGGATTTATAAAGTTGACGTTGACGATTGACGGTGCTGTTTGACGGTGACGTTACAGCTTAAACATATTGAAATGCATAAGACCATTTATATTTGACGATGACGGTGCCGTTTGACGACCGACATAAACCAATTTTATCTTTTGACGGTGGACGGTCGTAGCAACGTTCGTAGCAAGTTTCCACAGCCAATCAAAATCGTGTTTGCCTGTCACGTGATATTTAGGAAATATTATTTTATTTTATACCATCTTATTAACCATTTTAAAGTGTACTGTTGATAAGTGTTGATAGTATCATTCAGATCAGATAAACACCAAAATTAACATAATTACATAAAAATATAGAAAAGCCGAGAAAAACAGGTTTGTTCGGGTTTGTTCTCTGATTTTATCGTCGCCACCGTCAAGTTTATAAATCCAGCTTTTTACGGCACCGTCAAACCGCACCAAGTTTATAAATTGGCCTTAAAAGTAACATGGCGTAGGCATATGTTTGTACGTAATAATGCTGACTTCTACGAAACATTTTTTTTTTGTTCGGAATTCGGTCTGTGTCACTCTAATCCTTTCCATTATCCTGTTTAATATTTAATCATCACGTTTGCTATCAGTGAAAAGTTTAAAAATAAATAATTGTTCTTTACAAATGTAATTATGAATGAAATTACATTAATACACAATTATTTCTTCAACGCGCCGCGTTCCGTCCTTATCTTTATTTATACGTCATAGTACGATCGCGTATAAATTTAATTTTGATCTCAAAAGTATAAATTAGTTTTTTTAAACCGATAGGACCGTACATCTTTAAAAATATATCGCCGATATATTTACGCAATCGATCAATATAATCTTTAGGATATTTAAAGTGTAATATTTTATTTTTTTCGAAATTATTTTGACACGATTGATCCTATATAAACATAAATGTGTAATATATTACCATTAGGTAACCTTAATGTACGATACTAGCCAGCAAAGTAATAACAATTTACTGTTAATTCGGATGTGTAGTTTTTCGAGATCACAATGTTTCAAAATAATAAACAGTTAATTCATTAGCCACCAGGCTTACACCGTGACGCACCTGGGAACTCGGTTGGGAGGGAGGGGGGGTTATATCGAGCTTGGAATAGATACTGGCACAATTTTTGTATTTAATTTAAAATTGTTGGGTGGGGGCGTCGCTTCGTTCCCCTAGGGACACTAGTAGCTTTGCAACCAGAAAGATTGTGATTAAAATGCTAAATGATTCTCATTTTTGTTCCATTATTTACATTATTAAATAATTCTTATTAGGTATTTAAATATTTAGATTATTTTAACACACTGACGTGTTATGGAGTAGAATTTTATAACATCCAGTCATGTTTTCATTATGCGAAGCCTTGCGGGCTTGTGCCCGTAATTTCTTTTTCTTATTCCGTAAAACATCCAGCTTTTTAAGTATTAGTTTTCTTGCGTTAACGACATCAATTAAAACGCCTCTTGGATCGAATATTTCTTGCTGCATTTGGAGAATGAGCGCCTCCTCAATTGTTCAATCGGTTTGTTGGCAGAGTAGTCAGAAATAGTTGCAAACTGCCCGAGGCGTGCGCAGTTGGTTTAAAGAAAGTGTTCACAGAAGCAAAATCTGTGATCCCTTCCCAAGAATTCGGTGTTCGTAGAGCAAGATATATCGATTGACTACTGTTTTGCAACCGTCGGAATAATCGGGTTCGGATTCTGCGCATTTGCTCGATCGCCTGTTTGTACAGTTTGTTTATAGTTTGACTAGTTGTTTTTACCGATTCCTTTATTTTCCTTAATTTTGGTTAAACTTACTCTCTATTATTTTTTTAAAATCCATTCCAAAGCGCTCTGCTAACGAACCTAAATTACCGACTCCTAGTCAATGGAAGGGCGTGTTTCGGTCCACTCGCGAATATATCTTAGGGGCGCAATACGGAACCGCATGAGCCCCCACACTTCGTTCTTTTTCGTCCATTTTTATCGTTGCGACTAAATACGTCGGGTTACACGTTAAGCCGTTTCCGCGTCAGTGTACGCGATTAGGTTGCAGATTTTGTCTATCTTCGCGATGAATAAGACCATTAGCAGGGGCTTCGGCATTAACAGGGACATTTACTGTATTCTTTAATCCTGGCTGTTCCCTATTAACATCAGTAATAAAAGAGTAGTACTCACCGACCTATAATTACGGTTGCGCACGGTTTTCCAGTCATATTTTTTAAGGTTGCTCGTCGGTTGTCTTGCGCACAATGTTTTCGCCGTCATATAGGCAACCCCGCCGTATTGGTGCCGGTTTGGTTGCCAACCAACGACGTGAACGAACTACGACCGCCCAGAACCGAAATCAGTCGTAGGGATGTAACGATATTAAAAATATGGACAATAGATATCAAAATTAATTTCAAAAGTGGTTTTTCAGTGATGGCCACAAGGCCTTCTTTTATGCGAGAAAATAAGATTGTTTATTTCCCAGTAAAGAAGGTCTTGGTGTGCCAAAATATTGCCGTGCAATCGTTTTCATTAAGGGCGAAGTGCGGTCCTGTTTGCCGGTTTATCAGTCGACATTGCGCTTGACATCTGACGAATCAGCTTTGTTTACATGCGCGAGGCCATAAATTTGCCACTTTTGCTTTTAGAGTTTGGCTAACCATAGATATAGGTCGGTGGTAGAACTACTACACCAAACAATACCGTTAATTCAATTATTACAATCGGTCCCATTGCTGATCCCACACACTACGATTCGGAACGACAACCGACGCTTCGCGGGCAGAAATTTTAACCGACGATGAATCGACGACGGTTTGCACTCGCAGATTTCGATTTTGGCACGACGGTTTTTATCGCAGCGATGAAAAACGGGAAAATGGTATACCATCTTGCTCTTAAATTGAATTTATAGTATCTTTGTTTTCCTTAGTATCGATTATTTCATTCTGTTATTATATTATTAACAATAATTATTGCAGATATATTTCCGTAACAGTGTGATCTAAGGTTATATAACAAGTTGGCTTTGCTTGCGTTTGTCAAAAAGTAATGTTTTTACTCAAGGTTTGTAGACTGGCTGCAATTTTACTCGACTAACGATCTGCTCGTTTAGTGAAAGATAAATAATCTATCCGTCGTTTAAAATAACGATTACATTTTCGCCAGAGTAATGGCAAGATTCAGGACGATAGGCTGCAACCTCTTGAACAAAGTACATCATTTTAAAAGGGATTATTCAAAAATACCATTCAAAATAGTAATATCATAACCACTTTGATAAAAAAAGGATATCCCTAAAGCATTAGTTATGTTTTTCAAATCAATTAATTAATCTTGAAGTGTTCACAGTGATGCAAGGAACTACTCATGACAATTTTTCTACTAGTCTTAATAAAATGTTTAGGTTTTTAAAAATAAATTTTCTTATTTTCATAATAAAAATCACGTGCTTGTTGATGTCTACTGGTTGATATATTGAAAAATCATAAATTACCTGATTTGACAAAGCCATACTCAGAATCAACTCCACGTTCCACAAGATTTTTGTACACACACAAAATACACTCACAGTCGAATAATCGACTTATTTTAAGTCCAGTTTTTATTTTCCTTATTTCACATTGTCGGTATATTTATCGAAGGTCTCGCACATGTGTGAGATTTTAAGAAAATTAAGAATATGTCCATAATATACAGGTTGAAACAAGAACTGTTCATTGACTGAATCTTTAAATCACTCTGTAGAGTGATGGAGATGTCTCACTTTTTATTTTAGCATTTAATTATCACGTAACATCAATTCTTAACAATTTAATTTTTGGTTCATTTCAATACTTTAATTTTACGATTTTTTAAAAGAAATAATTAAGAAATTTGTATTAAATTCCAAACATAACAACTTAAACGAGGAATTACGAGAATGGTTTGAATTAAATGAAAACGAACTTAAAAGATAACATCGACCTACGTAACGGGAAACATCCCACGAGCACGAATGACAGCTGTAGTACGGCTTGTCAAACTTTCAATATTATGGTTCCATATGTAATTCAACATTCTTCAACAAGAGCAACAATAAGCTCATGTAAATTGGCAGGAGCAGGTATCAGAGATCATATTTTCTGCCCAGTGTGTCGCAGGCATGTTCTATTGGGTTTTAGACAGGGCTACGTGGGGGCCAATTCATTTTTTGGGTTTTCGACCTCATCTAATCTCGTTAACAATTCTTGGAACATGTGGTCGAGCATAATCCTACATCAGCATAAAATAATAACGCGAAAGGAACAACCGGTGGCTCTAAAACAATAATGTTTAGGTCGACAAGTGGGTCTGTGTCTCCGACGTATCGGTAAGGGGAAGCAATATCGTTTAAAACATGGTCTAGTCATGGGCGTGCTATTATTATTCTAAATAATGTAATAAAAATGGGAATTTCTTCAGTAATTGCATTTTATGTTTGAAGATAGGTAACTCTTTTTACCAAGGTTTAAAAAATTACTTTTTATAAAATGTACATTTTTCAACATGGAAAAAACAGCTACATAGGATTAATGATGATTTTTCAGTTTTGGTCGTATTAATGACCCTTTCTAGCTTTCGCTTAAGTGCCAATTTAAATATATTGATTTGTGATTCATCTTGAAATACCCTATAAACATTTGCAATCACTTCACGGATCTGACTGAGAAGAATGAACACTTATTTATAAAACAATACAATAACTATTGCACTTTCTATCATTACGCACGTGGGTGGGTACATCCATCAAATGTTGGGACATCGCCGAACAAGCCCGATGGTGTCTCGCGATACGCATGCGCTATCAACTGTCTGGGAAATAATCTAAAAAATATATTATTGCGCATTTAAATATCAAAATACAGTACGAAAAGAAAGCTTTACTAATAATACTGAAACTATAATAAAATATAAGTTGAATTATTGGTTAAATGCGTAAATGGGCTTTCTCGGTAAGAGATTATTAATTTAAAATTTAATATATGTGACAACATTGTTAACCCCAGAAATTTTTTTGCCCGCATTCCTATCGTAGCTACGATGACAGCGGACTTTAGTTCGTTTTCTACGGGAAAAGAAATGGAAATTGTAATGCTTCTTTAAAAAAATCGTATCTGCTACAAAAAAATAAAGTATTTAAATGAACCAAAAATGAAAATGTTAAGAATAGATGTCACTCGATAATTAAATTACAAAATATAAAGTTTGACATCTCCATCACTCTACAGAGTGTTTTAAAGTTCGAGTGAAAAAACTGTTCTTGTTTCAACCATGTATATTATGGACATATCCTTAATTTTCCTAAAATCACGCAAATGTGCGAGATATTTACCTACAATTTAAAAAAAGAATAATAAAAATCGAAATTAAAATAAGACAATTATTGTTCGCGATCAAAAGCCATCCAAACTGTGAGTGTCAGTATATTGATGTTTTCTTCCGATTGCCAGTCTACAACCTGCTATTCGCTTCCGCTTACTAATCAACTCGCCATAACCCTCGGGGCTGACCTTACCTCTTCCGGATGGAATCTTTTTGGTTTTTTTCTTTTGTTTTAACCCCCGTACCTCCGGGGGCTTTGCAATGTGTCACCAGGCTGAACACCAGACGTCTGCCCAGATGGCTGACCCGTCCCGCGAGGAGGAACAAGTCACTCTGCTGGGGGAGGAGGGTCTCAGGGCCGGCGGCCAGGCCCTCAAGCTTGGGTTAGTTCTATTTAAATTGCAAATTTTAAAGTTCGGTACTGAGCGAGGGTATTTACTATACTGAGTGAGTTTTTTTTTAAGTGTTGGAAGGGGATATCTCACAAACGGTTTAAAGTATGTACCGGGTGTCCCACTAAGAATGGCTCTCGGCCGTATCTCTGAAAGTGTTAGTCGTATGGCTTGCGGAAAAATTTTTTAATATGAAAAGTGATCATAAGAAATTGCTGCAAATTATTTTCAAGTTTCTCAGTCGAGCGCTAGAGGGCGCAACCGTAACGGTAAATCCGTAAAGCTTAGTTTTTTTAAAAGTTGCCGCGTAAAGGTATATTGAAAATAGCATTCTCGTATACTTTAAGGTTTTATGAAGAAAATTTACTTATAACATATTTTTGTCACTTTTAAAATAAAGTGGTGGGGGAAGGTTGAACATTATTTTAAATAAATGCCTACAACTCCAGGTTGGCTCAACAGAATTTAGTGAACTTTGTTTTGTTAAAAAGAAGTTCCCTTACTCTATACTTTACTGTATAAACTATGACAATATGACTTTTAAAGTAGGCGCTAGAGGGAGCTATTTTACAACTTAACAAACATTGCGCATTTTTTCAAAAATTTTAAATACAACAGTATATTTAATTTTACTTCATCACAAAGATTAATAAAAGCCTAAAAAACTGGCGAAAACCACAACTTGATATCTTTTTTCAAACCGGAGATACTAACAAGAACAAAAATAAACACGGAAAAATATGATTATATTTAAGTTTCAACGGTACAGGTTTTTTCAAAAGTTAAATAAAAACTTTGACGTGAAAGCACCTAATTTTAAATTAGATTTTGTTTTTCCAAGGCCTATTTGACTTTTGAAAAAACCTGTACCGTTGAAACTTAAATATAATCATATTTTTCCGTGTTTATTTTTGTTCTTGTTAGTATCTCCGGTTTGAAAAAAGATATCAAGTTGTGGTTTTCGCCAGTTTTTTAGGCTTTTATTAATCTTTGTGATGAAGTAAAATTAAATATACTGTTGTATTTAAAATTTTTGAAAAAATGCGCAATGTTTGTTAAGTTGTAAAATAGCTCCCTCTAGCGCCTACTTTAAAAGTCATATTGTCATAGTTTATACAGTAAAGTATAGAGTAAGGGAACCTCTTTTTAACAAAACAAAGTTCACTAAATTCTGTTGAGCCAACCCGGAGTTGTAGGCATTTATTTAAAATAATGTTCAACCTTCCCCCACCACTTTATTTTAAAAGTGACAAAAATATGTTATAAGTAAATTTTCTTCATAAAACCTTAAAGTATACGATAATGCTATTTTCAATATACCTTAACGCGGCAACTTTTGAAAAAACTAAGCTTTACGGATTTACCGTTACGGTTGCGCCCTCTAGCGCTCGACTGAGAAACTTGAAAATAATTTGCAGCAATTTCTTATGATCACTTTTCATATTAAAAAATTTTTCCGCAAGCCATACGACTAACACTTTCAGAGATACGGCCGAGAGCCATTCTTAGTGGGACACCCGGTACAAGAAATTTTGGTGAGATATGAGGACCTATTTAAACAAATCTTTGACATTTACTCCGTCTATTTTGAATGGTGGGAAAGAAGTTTGGAATTTTACAAGGGACGCTGTACTTTTGTTTATCTGCTTAAATCTCATGTACCGGGTGATCACGTATCTACCCGAGGGAAATCGTTCCACTCTAATTAGAAATAAGACCAAATCAAGAATATTACTCATTACTGTTTTTATTTAGATATTATTAGATTTAAATTTAGTTCTCATATGGGAATCTTTAAGATTATGGCTACCAAAGAAATAATATAGTTAGAAAACGTATTATTTGTGGCTACGTATCACATAAGTGACATAATGACCCGCTACGAGTCGCTAATCCAGTTTTTAAAGGCAAATTACTCCGAAACTCCCGCAACAAGATTTTAGGCTGGTTAGGATATCGTATACAGGGTGCACCAAGTAAAGTGGCATATTAGAAGTATCTCGAGAACTGAATGAGATTTTATTTTGAAAATTTGGTTGTAGCTATAAGAGATGGTTTTCTACGTTTCTTATATATTTTGGATAATGCGGTGTTGCCGGATCATACCGAAAGTGGTAGCAACTTCGGAATTTGAAGTGAATTACCCTATATATTATATTTTTTTTGGAATCTAGGTAAAAATCTAGAACAGTTTTCTGTATAACATCATATACCTATCTTTAAGAGTTCTTGAATTATAAATAATCTTGCGATTTTTTAACGCCGTATCAGGACCTGAAAAGAAAATCATATCTTTTTAGCGGTTACAACTAGAAAGCTGAAATATTGACAATAGTTTCACAAGACCATCAAAATGTTATTATTTTGAACAGTATTTAATTAGTTTTATACAGGGCGTATCCATAACAATATTTCTGAGGGAGATGAATTATTGCAAAAATCTTATTTTTTTTAAATGGGACACCCTGTATTTGATATGTTTTGCTTATGGAGGATCGAATTTTCTATTTAATGATATTAAGTGTTCCTATACCTATCTTCAATATTTTCGGAGTTATAGCGAAATTTAAAAATTATCTTATAAAAATATATTTTTTGGTAGTTGGCTGTGGAATGAATTCAGAAACAAAATAATGAAAAATCCATTTGACGTTATGTCTGTGTTGTTGTAAAAAAAATAGTTAACAAATGAGCAATTTATTAATAAATAAATAAATAAACAAAATTAAAATTACGCATCAACACCAATAAAATAACTAATAACTAAATTGTTGGCTCTTAAACATTCATGAATTGTGGTGATAACATGTTCATTTGTCACCTTTTCCATTTATTCCCCTTCTAGAGACCCCAGAGCTGTTCTTAGTCGATTTTCTAAATCTTTCCTTGTTGTGACTGGTGTCTTGTATATTATTTCTTTAATCCTACCCCATAGATAGGGGGGGGGGGGGATAAGATCCGGAGACCTTAGGGCCATTTCCAGGGACCTCCTCGGCCAATCAATTTTTTCTGAGTTATAGGAGCTGCATCAGGATGAAGTTCATTAAATTTTCTGCAAGTTCTAGATAAAACTCTACCACACTCCCCATTAATATAAAATAAACTCTAAGCTCGAATAATGTGAATTAGTTAAATTTTATTACAATATCACAGACATAACGTCAAAAGGATTTTTCATTATTGTGTTTCTATGAATCCATTCCACAGCCTACTACCAAAAAATATATTTTTTTAAGATAAGTTTTAAATTTCGCTATAAGTTCGAAAATATTGAAGATAGGTATAGGAACACTTATATCATTAGATAGAAAATTGGATCCTCCATGAGCAAAACATATCAAATCACATCCCATTTAAAAAAGAAGAAAATTTTTGCAATAATTCATCTCCCTCAGAAATATTGTTATGGAAACTAATTAAATACCGTTCGAAATTATAAAATTTCGATGGTCTTGTGAAACTATTGTCAATATTTCAGCTTTCTAGCTGTAACCGCTAAAAAGATATGATTTTCTTTTCAGGTCCCGATACGGCGTTAAAAAATCGCAAGATTATTTATAATTCAAAAACTCTTAAAGATAGGTATATGATATTATATAGAAAACTGTTCTAGATTTTTACCTAGATTCCAAAAAAAATATAATATATAGGGTAATTCATTTCAAATTCCGAAGTTGCTACCACTTTCGGTATGATCCGGCAACACCGCACCATCCAAAATATTTTAGAAACGTAGAAAACCATCTCTTATAGCTACAACCAAATTTTCAAAATAAATCTCATTCAGTTCTCGAGATACTTCTAATAGGCCACTTTACTTGGTGCACCCTGTATATTACATAAATTGCGTTCAGAAATTGACGTAGAATTGGAAAATAAGAGGACGGACATATCACCCTGTACATAAAAACTTGCACAATCAAATTCGCTGCCAGGTTTAATTAAGCAATTAACTGAGAAATAATCGTTAAAACATCAAAATTCTCAATAAAAATAACGCATAATAATTCTGAAATAGTGAAACATAATTGATTTATAAAAAGTATGTATTTTTAAAATCAATCACATTTTATTTAACTGTAATTCCTTAACCGAAAGAGCAAATCAATTTTTTTTTGTGTAAATACGTAGATTCATAAACAAAAGTACATCATGTTATTTAAAATCCCAATGTTACTCATCCCTCAAAATAGAGGGGATAAATGTCTTAAATGTATCGCTACTATCTTCCTATTATCTCTCCAACAATTTAATGTTTTAAATCGTTCTTGAGATATCGGCTTTGTTAAAAAATTCACCCAGCATATTTCCGAAGTTTAACCCCTGACATGGCAAATATTGTAAAACAAAAAGTCATATTGTGGAAAAATTTTTAAATGACTATCGATAAATTCAGTAGTATTATATGCCAAATGACAAAGGCAGATGACTGAAATTGAAACTGTTTTATACCACTTGAACACGTCTATGACGGAATTTAATATCGCTACCCTAAGATTAACACCTAATGGCATCAAGTAGGTTCCAAATATACTTTTAACTAAATGTAAATTTATTGTATTATTATTTAGATATAATATTACAAACTAAACAATACATTGTGATTATTTAACACGTTTTACGATTATTGTTTAGTAATTACAATACTAATTGTTACAAACGTGTAACCTAAATATCCTCCTACTTGATGCTATTCATTGCAAATCTAAATCGTTTGCGCCAAATTACCGAGGATCATACACAATAGAATTCGATTAATGGGTTCAGTCTGGCGTATTTTAATTAAAATATATATTTCTTATACAGGGGTACCGCGTAAATTTGCATTGTGAATAAAATGCTGAAACACGTAATTTAGTGGAGTCGTTCTGGCGAAATAAACGGCTCGAAAATCCCTTGACGAAATCGAGTAATTTTTTTCGCCCAATCGATACAGTAGGATCCTCTCGACATTCTGACATGATTTATAGGGGGCGCCGCATGGATTTTCCTAAATAAGTCGGTTCTGATGCTACAAAAAAGATGTGAAGGGCAAAATTGAAGAGCTTGAAAGAGCGCGTAAGCTCGAACAAACCTGATCCCGATATCTCTATTAGTTCGCGAATTATCGCGATTTTTAACTGCAAAAACAATAAAATTTAATTAATTGTATCAATTTTTCGCGAATCAACGGGTGACACCGAGTACTTTGATCAGGCCGGATTCAGGTTGTTCATTTTTTTATCAGCTACGAGAGGGGATTGGCAAAAAAAAAATTTATTTTCGCAAATGCGCGCTTGTCGCGGCACACGAGATATGGTCACTTTTTAATATCTCCGAAAATACTTTAGATATTATGTTCAATTTTGGTATGTGTTAATAGGATATAAAACCACAAATTTTAGTTAGAAAAGTTTCAATTGTTCCACCAGTGGCGTCCCTGCAAACATGTCCTTTGATATTTTTTACAAAAAATATGGTATGCCACTGACATTTTTTCATATGGATTTTTTCTGATTCGCCTGGTCAATTCAACATGAAAACGGTCTCTTGAGTTTTTGTCGTCAGACGCACCGTTCTTAATTAAAACCACTAAATTCATATTGAAACTCATTATTATTAACATTGATAAAATAATTAATGATAAATTTTGTTCCATAAAAATTGTTGGAGTGGGCAATTCGATGCATCTGACGAGAAAAACTCAAGAGACCGAAAAAAATATCCACATGGAAAAATGTCAGTGGCGTACAACATTTTCTGTAAAAAAATGCAGGGACGCCACTGGTGGAACAATTGAATGAGAAAAACTCAAGATACCGTTTTCATGTAGAATTGACTAGGCCAATCAGAAAAAAATACTCGCACGGAAAAATATCAGTGGCGTACTGCTCTTTTTTGTAAAAACATCAGAGGACATGTTTGCAGGAACGCCACTGGTGGAACAATTGAATATCGTTTCTAACTAAAATTTGGGGTTCTATATCCTATTAACACATACCAAAATTGAACATAGTATCTAAAGTAGTTTCGGAGATATTAAAATGTGGCCATTTATAAGCGCGCATTTGCGAAAATAAAATTTTTTCGCCAATTTCCCCTCGTAGCTGATAAAAAAATGAACAAATTGAATCCGGCCTGATCCCCGTAGCTCGATTAATAAACTACTTATTAGCATTTATGTAATATCCGCCCCCCATAACTCCCCCCCTAATTGCCCCACCACCTCCGGCCTATCAAAGTAATCGGTGTCACCCGTTAATTCGCGAATAATTAATTAAATTTTATTGTTTTTGCAGTTAAAAATCGCAATAATTCGCGAACTAATTGAGATATCGGGATCAGGTTTATTCGAGCTTACGCGCTCTGTCAAGCTCTTTAAATTTTCCCTTCACTTTTTTTGTAGCATCAGCACCGGCCGAGTTATTTAGAAAAATCCGTTGTCGGTTAGATTTACCCCCCCCCCCCCCCTTTTTTTTTTCGGCGCCCCCTATAAATCACGTCAGAATGTCGAGAGGATCCTACTGTATCGATTAGGAAAAAGAATTACTCGATTTCGTCAAGGAATTTTCGTAAACCGGATCGACTCGACTAATTTAGGCAATTCTACATTTTCTTTGTAAATGTACAACTACCCCAGGTATCGAATATAATTCACCTTCCTACTTAATAAGCTGTTATTTCGTTAATAATAAACCAATTTTATGAGTTTTTGTTTTAACTGATAGAAAGCAAATTCTAGAGTTTAGCACAGAGTAGTTTACGTCCGGATAGGTCTAATTGTACGGGTAGCGCATAAAATCTAGATGCATGTAAATTTCCTAAAATTTAAATTTGACTTATCTCATGCAACAATTGAATTTAATTTGTTTTTGTGAACTAAACCAATTAGATACGTACAACGTGTCCCAAACAAATGGGAAACTTTTTTATTTAGAGTTTTATGAAAAATAGTGTCTCTTCCTAAACAGCTCTGCTTGGCATGAAACTAAGATTTACGAAGAAAAAAATGTATTATATCATACAGGGTTCTCAAATAGTAATACGCTCTGAAAATAAAAAATAATGATTTTTTTTAATAGAAACAAACAAAGCCAGACTAGCCCCGATTTTTAATAGAGAATACAACGTGTCCAAGATAAGGAGGGCCAGTACGGGGATCTCGGAAACCGTAAGAGATACGAATCGGTTAAATGGAGGTAAAGTTGCCCATTTACGTGCCTAATAATATTCCGTTTAGAAAGTTTTAAATTTCCGAGTAATTCCGTAGATATCCGGAAAAAACGAAATTCTGAAAAATCGTTTTATTTTTTTCCTGGTTTTTTTTTTAAGATCGAATTCTAAAGTAAATTGCACTTTTGCATTGCCACTTTTTCCGCTCTATCTAACAGCGTTAATTGTTTTGTATTCCGACGAGTCGTCTTCGAAGGGCCATTATCAACTTTATTTTTTTAAATACGGTCCTGTTTTTCTGATATTGGAATTTGATAGCTTTTTTCTTCCGAATGCAACAATATATGACATATTGTGGTTTAATGACGTTTCGAGGGTTTTTTTGAACAACATCAGGAAATTTTGGAATACGGTCCTGTATTTCTTCTATTTTTCTAAATAATATCTTACTAGTTTCTATAAATAACAAATAATTTAATAATAAACCACAAATAAGTGAACAAAAATCGTTCCAAAACAGTAATAAAACGAACAACGAAAAAAGTAAGGAACTACATAATCAGGTGTTCAAAATGATTTCCGTTATTCTCTAAGCACAAATAACATCTTCTAACTGCCACATAACAGTTTTTTTGAAACATGCGATTAGAATATCAAACTTTTCAGCATTTGTAAATTTATGTTCCATATTTTCTGGAAAATAGAAAACCTCTTAAAACCCTCTCACACGATCACAATGGGAATGTCAAATGAAACAAATCACGCGTTACCATCTTAAATTTTTTTGGTTCTAGCGCTACATTTCTTTAAAATCCCGAATCAACAGAAGTTTGAAATAATGTTTCTGTATTTTGTTCACTTATTTGTGGTTTATTATTAAATTATTTATTATTTATTGAACTAGTCCAGTCCAACATAAGTAAAGATTTACCGTACCTTATCCCAAAATTTCCTGATGTTGTTCAAAAAAACTTCGAAACGTCATTAAACCACAATGTTTCATACATCGTTGCATTCGGAAGAAAAGAAGCTCTCAAATTCCAATATCAGAAAAACAGGACCGTATTTAAAAAAAGAAAGTTGATAATGGCCCTTCGAAGACGACTCGTCGGATTACAAAACAATTAACGGTGTTAGATAGAGCTGAAAAAGTGGCAATGCAAAAGTGCAATTTACTTTAGAATTCGATCTCAGAATTTCGTTTTTTTCCGGATATCTCCGGAACTACTCGGAATTTTAAATCTTTCTAAACGGCATATTATTAGGCACGCAACTTTACCTCCATTTAACCGACTTCGTACCTCTTACGGTTTCGACATCCCTGTACTGGCACTCCTTATCTTGGACACTTTGTATATGAATCTTAATTGTTGTCGTGTTTAAGAGTCTGGGATTACCCCAAAAGCCCGACCACAGTACCGGTTATTTTTAAAATTATTTCCCAATACTAGAACCGCGATATCAAATTCCTGCTATGCTCGTCAAGGTTACGTATTTTTTAAATACCGCAAATCGAAATATAATTAACAATTTTTAATGGATTTATTTATTGCATTCTTTATGAAATGTCGCTTACTTAGCCAGGCTATTTAACAAGTACCTGAAAATTTATTGGGTTTTAAATTGTTTGTTTAAAAAATTTACGTTAAGGTTTAAATTTATTGATTGTCTATAAGTGCTAATCCTTTAATTGTCACAATTTTAGAACAAACATGACTGTTTTATCGAAAATCCGAAGTAGTTCTCAAATTTTTCTCCCATGACACATACCATGTGTAACTGATTTCACAGCCAGCAATGGCAATTAAAATACAAGGATTCATGCGCAGTACACCGTTCCCGATCAGCTGTCTCTCATTACCAGAAATGGGGCACGCGCCATTTTAATTGCCATTGCCGGCGCAATTGGGTAGACATGGATTATTCTGTTATTATTTACTGTTTGTTATTTGGTCGAAGCAGGTATGAACAGCTAATGGCCATTTAAACCCACTGGTACTTAAATTAGCAGTTTACATTCTTTATTAAACTTATGGACTGCTAATTCAGCGACTTTTTGCACCTCCTATTTGTAAATAGCAGTAGCTGCTTTAACTGGTAATCGAAACGAACAGGTTTGCCCATCTCTAATTCTGGGGGTATTTTAGGGATTTCGACAGTACCAACTGCTGTTCTGGCCGTTGACAATGCTCCAGCTGATCGAGAACGGTTTACTGCGCATGAATACGTGCCATTATAATTGCCGGCGCAAGAGAAAAAATTTCCGACTCTAATACGGCCTTTAGAAATTATCTTAAAGGTATTTACATTTAAGTCAATTTTGACCTAATTATTAGGCTATTCAAAAATCTGGCATTGCTTCGCCCCTTAGCAAAAAACAGCCCGCGGCTACAGCGTTGCCATGAAGATAATGAACAGAGAATTATTATATTGTGGAAAATGATCATTTTTATACAATATTTAATAGCATAGCGTAGCCTAATTTTTTGCTCGCATTCCTTTCGATGTTCAGAAACGGCTGGGCATACAATATCCGATAGATTTTTAAACACGACAACAACAAAAACTTATTAAAAACAATAGAATGTCGTTCTTCCAGCACTATACGTTCATCATGGGCGACACGATCGATTACAGAAAGACGTTGAGGCAAGATTCATGTGTCTATGTCGTTCGTTGATGTATCGGTTCATTAATATCTTGATATTACACTACCAATCAACATACTAATTAAATTTTATTGTGCGATTCTGTTACCCTTCTCTCTTAACTTTTAATAACGTCATTCGAAAATGTATGAATGGTTGGCAGCCGATTAACATTTTAAAGCTCCACTAATTTTGATATTTATCGGACAGCTCCCTAGTTATTGGTCGGACTCCGATCATAGTTATTGTAAAAATTGTAGGCCGGCAATTTATCTACAAAAAAGGTTTAGGTGCGTATAAATATGGCGAGAGGAGCCCGAGACGCCCCTTAACCGCGCCAACAACGAGTCTCGAACGCGCCTACCACGAGCCTCTCGAGGAAGGTTCGTCAGATGCTCGTAGCGATCCATTTTCTGTCGTTTTTTACCCCGAGCTCAAAAATATCGACTTTATTGGCGACCTACCATCCTCAAATTTTCGTTTTTTATTCACTAAACTTGATAGCAGTGGCGGCTCGTGACCTATGATAGAGGGGGTTCACAATATGGTGAAATTATTTTTAAAATTTTATTTTTGTGTAACGACCAAACCTTTACTTTCTAGGCGTTTTAAATGTAGAAAGAAAAAAAGTAATAAGAAAATGCTTTAGGTAAAACATATTTTTATTTATTTTTTAATTTTACACAAGGAAATACAACTTTTGGAAAATAAGAAAGGTTTTCTTAGTGTGTATAGTGCTTAAACGTAAAGTCCGTTCTTCGGTTCTTAATTGTAGAAAATTGATCAATAACAGCCTCATTAAAGTTTGGAATACCCTCTATACATTTTTTTTCCTATATTTAATTTTTAAACTTTCTAATAAAGTCCCTAGATTTACCCTTTGTGGTCTGCGTTAAATTAATTTCGGGTTTAGGTCTTCCCGCATTCTTCACTTCAATTTTTTGCTCCAAACTCAAAGAGCTAAAGTTATTTTTTAAATAATCCACCGTCAAACTATTAATTTTAACTTAATAAATATATAATATTAAAATATTAAAACATGCACGCTCAAATTTCTAACTAGATGCACGAACAGACAACGGCGCGGCACACACTAAAATTGTGCGCCTTTCCCATGTTAAATCGCCATAGCCCCGCTATCCCCCGCTGTTTCCCGCCACCTGTTACTACAGAGAAACTGCATTATACCCCGCCTACTTAATCGCACATGCGAGCAAGTCTTGTCATAATCGTCATTAACCTCGACCGAGACACGGTTGCCGGATGGAGAGCCTATAATATACAGTTTGGTTGACGGTACGATAAAATATTAGGGAGAGCCGGACTTTATACGATAATTGACGGTACGATAAAATATTAGGGCGGGTCGGACTTTATACGATAAATAACATTTATTCAATGAATATAAATTAATTTTTTTTATTCGTTTTGGGGGTGCACGTGCGCATGTGCTCCTGTGGAAGAACCGCCACTGCTTGATAGTAATAAAGCACCACTGCACATAACAAATAAAGCTACCGTCTGTTCTTCGTCGTCAGACATGGTCTACCTGCTTTGGCTCACCGTGTACAACTAAAAATAAAATAGGTTCATGGGAAACTCGTGGCGGGCTCGACTTGCCATGCGAAAAGGAAAAAATTCGAAAGAGGCTCGCGGCAGGTTCGTTGAAAAAAGGCTTGCAGCAAAGATGCTTTATAAGAATTGTCACGAAGAAATCATCGCTTTTCGTTATCAATATCTTCTTCACCTTTGGTCTTTCCTCTACGTCCTTTTCAGTAATAATATCATTAGATATTACTACATTACTTTTTTTCCTTCATGTTTTGTGCCACTCGCGGTGCGTCTATTGAAGGAACTTTATAAAAGAGGACACGATTGCATTCTACCTCGGTAGATGTTGAGACATGTAAGCAGCTTGAATATAGCGCTGCGGTTCTAGAGGGATAAATTTTCCAGATATAAACATCCAAACCCCCTTATTCAATAAAGGGGTTTACTCCATCAAAATTTTCATATCTTATTAGTCGCCCAGTTCTGTTTTCAATGTATTAGGACGTTTTCATTTCGATTTAATGTTTTTGGAGTTAAATTCTTCGATTTACGATGAATATTTTTAACGAGATGTAGTTACCAAAATAGTTTATGTTCCAGCAATGACATCTTGAAATCTTATAAATTTTGACATTCTAAAATTAGCAATTTCATAATGAAAAGAGTTTAAGTACAATGTTGATTTGTAGTGTAGTCTCGATATTGTAAAATTTTGACGTTTTAACCAAACTGTGGCCTTTTACAAAATAATTATACGTCGTTCTGTCTATAGCAATGCTACTGCATTCCATTGGCAAAATCCGTGTGCATTGAGTGTACTTTTCCTTGTTAACTATATGGATCCATATACACTCGCCCAGCATAAGTTTTCCATTGGAATCGCTATTAGTATCCTAGAAATATATTGAGCCTTCCAGTTTGATATTACCAATAACTTGTATAGCCAATCTATTAAGTAATAGTGATAACCCGTTTTTGAATAGCATGCATTAAATAATTAATATCTACAGTATCGCCATTAAAGTGGAAACCATATGGGGAAAAAATGTATTTTTCGATTTAGGTAAAATTTGAATTTACCATAAATTTTTGCTTTAATGAATACCAAAAATTACATAATTAAATGGGACCACCATGCGGCTTTTGTTAACTGTCAAATATGATATTTTCTTCACCAAATGGCCAAAAATGGCATTTATTGTTCGAATTTTAAAAAATGTATTTGGAACAAAACTTATCATAAGTATTCAAATTTGGTTGCAGGCATAAAATTACAATACAAACATACTTTTTTTTTAAATTCGTTCAATGAATGCCATTTTTCGACATTTTGTGGAGAAAATGTCAAATTTGACAGTTATCAAAAGCAGCATGGTCCCATTTAATTACCTCATTTTTTTGTTTTTCTTGAAGCCAAAACTTATTTTGAAGTCAAATTTTGCCTAACTCGAACAATACATTTTTTCCCAATGTGGTTCCAACTTGAATGGTGTCACTGTACCTATATTAAAGTTTTGAGTGTCACTAACCGCTTGAATAAGGTGAAGTGCGAGCACTTATTGTTGCATGTTCGATAAAATAGGTGGAGAGATTTGAAAAAATTGTTGCCCTTAAGTATAATTAGCCACACTTTCGAAGCTTTTAAGATATTTAGGTACTACATCTGATATTGCGTAATTGTAAATAAACCACGACTACAATCGTAGACACGTTACTACGTATCTGAATAATTAAAGGTCGAGAACTATCGATAGTGAATCGATAGTTTTTGCTACCGAAAACCATCGATAGTTTTCGATATTTTAATCTGTCGGTCTAAAATCTGTCTGACACGTCAGTCACATCACCACAGACGTCAGTGGTGGGCGAGAAATAGAGGAAATTGTGCGATACATCTCTATTATGAACATTAAAATTTGTCTTCAATACTTGGACAATAACAGCATTATACGTTGTACCACTTTTAAGCGCTAGATGACGCGCCCTCGGTCCTGTCAGTCACAGGTCAGTGTTCACAGTTGTACATTTTTAAATAGAAGAAATGTATACTCTGTAACAATTTGTAAACGTAGCCCAGTCCAATAGGTAAAATCGGACGTTTTTTTGTCTTGTCCTGTCAGTCCCTCTCAACAACGGTCACCGTCACATGACCGACTTAAGGCAATGGGATGACATCACATTTTTTCACAAGAATTTGTAATATTCTCTCATGCTAATGAATGATATTCATAAATCAGCATATGACATGCTACCGCTGCCATGTCAAAACTGGAAATTGTTTATTCTATGAATAATGTTTATTTATACTTCGATATTTCAATGTTGATAGACTCTATAATTAGTCTCTAAAGTCAGGTTAGGAACTGACTATCGAATACTATCGATAGTTCTCAACCTGATTATCGTTACACTTACAAAATTTTGCGAACGGCTGTGGAAATGTACCATTGCGAAATAAATTTAAGTTTTCGTACAAAGACCATTCCCAGAAGTACTACGAGCTGTATTGCTGGCGGGTAGAGATAAAATAAACTTCCTCAGGTCAGAAATATGACGCTTGTTTAAAAAAATCGATTTTTATTATTGATGAACTGTACATTACTGTCTGGAGGAAAGTAGGCGTAAGCAGGTCTATTATCTGTTATCGCCATAATACAGCCCAATCCAATAGCATTACGACCAATACACAATGCATGATGTGTGGTCGTTTTTATTACATTTTGTACAGGATGTTAATGGGATCATATTACAAACTTCTAGGCTATACTGAATCCAACGAAGAACGGAGGGAGGGTGTCAAAACGAATATCACGTGATCTATCAACGTCGGAATGTTTGTGCTGAGTTGCATTAAGGGTCGACCGGACCTTTATAAATTTTTTGGAAATGTATAAACTGGAAAATTGTTGTACATATACAACGTGTCCAAGATAAGGAGGGCCAGTACAGAGATCTCGGAAACCGTAAGAGATACGAAGTAACTTTTACGTGCCTAATAATATGCCGTTTAGAAAGTTTTAAAATTCCGAGTAGTTCCGGAGATATCCGGAAAAAACCGAAATTCTGAAAAATCGTTTTATTTTTTTCCTGGGTTTGTTTCAGATCGAATTCGAAAGTAAATTGCACTTTTACATTGCCACTTTTTCCGCTCTATCTAACAGCGTTAATTGTTTTGTAATTCGACGAGTCGTCTTCGAAGGGCCATTATCAACTTTCTTTTTTTAAATAGGGTCCTGTTTTTCTGATATTGGAATTTGAGAGCTTTTTTTCTTCCAAATGCAACGATGGACGATATGACACATTGTGGTTTAATGACGTTTCGAGGGTTTTTTGAACAACATCAGGAAATTTTGGGATACAGATTTCTATTAATTTTATAAATAATATCTCATAAGTAAGCCCTAAATTTTTACTTATGTTGGACTAGTTCAATAAATAACAAATAATTTAATAATAAACCACAAATAAGTGAACAAAATACAGAAACATATTTCAAACTTCTGTTGATTCGGGATTTAAAAGAAAAGTAGGCGTTTGAAACAAAAAAAATTAAGATGGTAACACGTGATTTGTTTCACTTGACATTCCCATTGTGATAGTTTGAAAGCGTTTTAAGAGGTTTTCTATTTTCCAGAAAATATGGAACATAATTTTACAAATGATGAAAAGTTTGATATTCTATCTCGCATGTTTTATTTTATCTCAAAAAACTGTTATGTGGCAGTTAGAAGATGTTATTTGTGCTTAGAGAATTACGGGAATCATTTTGACCACCTGATTATGTAGTTCCTTACTTTTTTTGTTGTTCGGTTTGTTACTGTTTTGGTATGATTTTTGTTCACTTATTTGTGGTTTATTATTCAATTATTTTTTATTTATTGAATTAATCCAACATAAGTAAAAAATTTAGAGCTTACTTATGAGATATGATTTATAAAATTAGGAGAAATACAGGACCGTATCCCAAAATTTCCTGATGTTGTTCAAGAAACCCTCGAAGCCTCATTAAGCCACAATGTGTCATACATCATTGCATTCGGAAGAAAAAAAGCTCTCAAATTCCAATATCAGAAAAACAGGACCGTATTTAAAAAAATAAAGTTGATAATGGCCCTTCGAAGACGACTCGTCGGATTAGAAAACAATTACCGCTGTTAGATGGAGCTGAAGAAGTGGCAATGTAAAAGTGCAATTTACTTTAGAATTCGATCTCAAAATAACCCAGGAAAACAAAAAACGATTTTTCAGAATTTTTTCCGGATATCTCCGGAACTACTCGGAATTTTAAAACTTTCTAAGCGGCATATTATTAGGCACGTAAATGCGCAACTTTACCTCCATTTAACCGACTTCGCATCTCTTACGGTTTCCGAGATCCCTGTACTGGCCCTCCTTATCTTGGACACTTTGTATAGGAATATAAATGACGTGCAAGTATGTAAAAATTAATGAAAATTTAAGTAACGAATAAGAAAACAAACGACTTCTACGTCGGTAGCGTTCAAGGCTGCCGCTCCTGTAATGCACAGAAGATGTGCGGGCGCGCCTCTTTTCTACAGTACAGGAGCGACATCTAGACAGAGTTGAATGGTACCGACGTAAAAGTCGTTTGTTTTCTTATTCGTGACTCGAATTTTCATTAATTTTTACATATTTGCATGTCGTTTATGTTCTTATTTTTATAAAAATTCAGCAATTTTGCAGTTTATACATTTTCAAAAATTTTAATAAAATTCCGGTCGACCCTTAATGCAACTCTGCACAAACATTCTAATATTTATAGGTTATGTAATATTGTTGTGACGTCCTCCGTTCGTTCGTTGTATATAGTATAGATAGAATACATGAAGAAAACGTTGATATGAAGATTGGTTCGCAAACGCTTCCTCAGGAAGCTACAGTCCTTCATAAATTAGTTTTAGTTTTGTAGCTCCGGAACTACTTCAGCTATCGCAACCAATTTTGGGACATAAATTACTGCTAGTAAGTTGATCTATTTGAGCTATTGGACAATGTTAACTTTAACCAGGGGCATGCGACCCAAGGGGGTATTTGGGTGAATTTCACCCCATTCCTCTAAGACTTCAATTTTTGCCGTCTTGACATCACATTATGATTTTCGTATGCTAGAAACAACTGAAGATACACAAAACAACCTAATTTCTTTAAGACTGTCCCTGGTCAAAGTTAACATCGTCCAATAGGCTAAAATAGATGAACTAGGAAATTTTTGTACCAAAATTGGTTACGATAATTGCAGAGCTGCAAAACGAAAATGAGATTATGAACGCCATCTTCAAAGGATTTTTTTTTCATGTATTCTATCTACCCTAGAAGTTTGTAACATGATCACCTTAACACCCTGTATATTATGGCCAGTGTCACTAAAACTATTTCATAGTCCTCAATATTTGTTATATTTTGGTTACTCGATAGTGTTGTTTAGTTCATGCTAGGTGTATGTATGCTCTTAATTGAATCTTGAATACAGTTCATACAGCTTATACGTGAGGTGAATGGCTTCTATTTGTTTGTAATTTATTTTATAATATTTAGATACATTATAAGACTGTATTTACAGTTTTTTAGTATGCTTTTAAAAGTATGTATGTGCAAGTACAGTAAAAAATCGTTTTGATAAATACAATCGTGGATATTAAGGATAAGTTAGTCATGTACGATTTTTTAACCGTGCTATACAGGGTCATTCGCGGTAATTGGCCCGTTTAAAGATCTCGGGAACTAAAAACGGATTTTCTTTGAAATATTGGTACTCGTTATAAAAGATTTTGGTCTGGTTATACCGGAAATTAGGCGTAACATTGTTGTTTTAAATAGAATGCCCCGTATATTTCGGCATTTTTAGATTCCTATACCCATCTCCAACCGTTTCTTAGAGAAAATTCATTAAAGGGATTTTTTTATGAAAAAAGCATGTTTGGCCTTGCGTTGTCTTTATTTAATAAAAAATATATCCTTGTTGTATGATATAATAAATGATTTTTTTTAATGGAACACCCTGTATTTTAATTTACCATTACATTACATTAGTTATTTATCTCAGTAATTGCTCAGTACATACTATCTTAAGTAGTTTTTAAGTTATTAAAACCTTGACGTATGAATATTTGTTATATCAGAAAGATATAATTATAATACCCTGTACAAAAGAATGACTAATATTTTTATGAAATATTTTCTCAAATTTTTCAACTTTAACTGCATCAGTTACAAAGCAAGGTCAAATTAACTTTGACATGTTTTGTTATAAAAAGTCCCTTTAATGAATTTTATCTCAGAAATTGTTTGTTGGTGGTGGGTAAAGGAAATTGGTACTTGGATGTTTATCAAAGAATCGAAAAATGCCAAAATATGCAGATATGTCAAAATATCTTCATTAAAAAGATCGGTATCTTTTATAGCGAGTACCAATATTTCACACAAATATCTTTTTTAATTCTCGAGATCTTTCAACAGGTCACTAACCGTGAATGACGCTGTGTACCGAAAAGCTTTAGTATCTACTAAAAAAACATTCTTTAATTTATAAAATATTAAAAGAATTTAATTTTGTTTCCCTATCGCATAGCCTCGATTATTTAAAAAATACAATCAAAGAGTTTTAGTAATTACTGTTTTAAAATTTTAATGCTGAAACATGACCATGTACCCAAGGCCAAAGGTTTATATACACGGTGTTGAAAAAAGGTCGGTACCCCGGAATAACTCCGGTGCATCGCATTGCAGCGGAAAATGTCTAGGGAAAAAGTTGTTTGGTTTTGAAGGAGGAATAGCTTGCAATTTAAACCACCCCCTCAACCCCCGGGCGCGGGTGGGGGTAAGTTAAGATTTTCAAATGGAACCTCATATTTTTTATTGGCGTATCGTGTTCTCCGACCAAAAATAAACATCTTTTGTCCGAAATTTTTTTTTATTCGGGCCCATCCTTCACCAATAATCACCATGAGAAAGACAAAATCAAAACCGTGCGAAAATCAAGTTTTATCCCGGAAATACTCTTTTTCTCTGTCATGTTCTAAACAATGCTCGTGATTAATGGTGAAGGAAGGGCCCAAATAAAAAATTTTTTCGGACAAAAGATGTTTATTTTTGGTCGGAGAACACAATACGCCAATAAAAAATATGGGGTTCCATTTGAAAATCTTAACTTACCCCCACCCGCGCCCGAACAAACCCCAGACATTTTCCGCTGCAATGCGATGCACCGGAGTTATTCCGGGGTAGAGACCTTTCTTCAACACCGTAAAGGGCCCAGAAGTAACTTCAAAAAATTAAAATTCTTTACATCAAGTTAATATTTGAAACGTAAATATTTAATTTTTGCTATGAAACTGTAAATACTGGTCCATTCAAAGCTAAAAGACAAAATTCACATGCAAGGCATTGGTGTGTCCTGCCTCTTTGTTCGATATTAATATTATATATTCGATAATTCTTGTAGCCCCGTATATTATTTAATATTATAACCAATGAATCACTAGCAAAGATGGTTCTTGATTATAACAATAAGAATACAATTATTGTATTGGGGTAGCTGTGATTTTTCTTCCTTGTAGATATTGCATTAATACAATGTAGGCTTCTCTTCTCTTGGTTTATCTCACACTCTTTTAAGTTTTTACTTATGTTTCGTTATTTTAAACTATTTTATTTTAATTTGCATTCACAAAAAATGGACTGGAATTAACTATTATGCTGTATGATTAGAACACTGTGTACGAAATACAATAAATTTAATAGTTTTTATCCGATTTTCACATTTGTTTTCAGGTAATAGTGACTACAAATCATTTTTGAACCAACCTGGAATCCTTTAATGTATTTTTTAGAACATAGTACTACTTTTTGATAATTCATAATACAGGCAGAAAGAATGGAACACCCTTAATATTTTCAAGACCATGTAGAATTTCGAAAAACCTTCGAACCCGTCAATTTTACTTCCAACTTTTATAGTGGAGTCGTCCTGGCGAAATAAACGGCTCGAAAATGCCTTGACGAAATCGAGTATTTTTTTTTCCCCCAATCGATACAGTAGGATCCCCTCGACATTCTGAAATGATTTGTGTAGGGCGCCGCATGCGGGGGAGGGGGGCACGCCCCGTAAATCTAACCTACAAGGGGAAATTGAATTGGTTTTGATGGTACAAAAAAAAATGTGAAGAGCAAAATTGAAGAGCTTGACAGCGTGTAAGCTCGAACAACCCCGATCCCGATATCTCAATGAGTTCGCGAATTAACGTGATTTTCATCTGCAAAAACAATAAAATTTAATTAATAACATCTCGAGAAGGGGCAGAGTTGGGGCATAATTTTTTCGCGAATTAACGGGTGATACCGAATATTTTGATGGGCCGGAGGCTTTGGTTGGTGGGGCAATTAGGAGGGGAGTAAGGGGGATTGGAAATTTTTTACATAAATGCTAATAAGTAGTTTATTAATCGAGCAACGGGGATCAGGCCGGATTCAATTTGTTAATTTTTTTTATCAGCTACGAGGTGGGATTGGCGGAAAATTTTTATTTTCCCAAATGCGCGCTGGGCGCGGCATACAAGTAATGGCCATCTCCGAAAATAGTTTAGATATTATGTTTAATTTTGGCATGTGTTAATAGGATATAGAACCTCAAATTTTAGTTAGAAAAGTTATTCAATTGTTACACCAGTGGCGTCGCTGCAAACATGTCCTTTAAAATTTAAAAAAAAAAGATGGTACGCCACTGATATTTTTCCATATGGATATTTTTCTGATTGGCATGTTCAATTCTCCATGAAAACGATCTCTTGAGTTTTTCTCGTCAGACGCACCGTTCTTGATTAAAACCACTAAATTCATATGGAAACTCATTATTTTTAACATTGATAAAATAATTAATGATAATTTTTTATTATAAAAATTGTTGGAGTTGGCAATTCGATGCGAAGACGGGCGGAATCATGCCTTTTAATTTTTATTTTCGCAAATGAAATGAGAAAAGTTAACATTTTTTTTGTAGCATCAGAACCGGCTGAGTTATTTTCAATTTCCCGTTGTACGTTAGATTTACGGGGCGTGCCCCCCTCCCCCGCATGCGGCGCCCTACACAAATCATTTCAGAATGTCGAGGGAATCCTACTGCATCGATTGGGGGAAAAAAATTACTCGATTTCGTCAAGGGATTTTCGAATACCGGAACGACTCCACTATTACAAATTTTGAGAATTTTTTGTATTCTACCGAATTGCTCAAGAAGTCGGGGCACACGTCATTTAGTTTTTTTAAATGTAATTCTCCAAATTTTATTCGATTTTTGAGTTCTACTTGAAATTCTGAATATTTTTCATGTAACATACCCTATCTCCATCTGCATCTGTTTACAATTACGATATACGATATAGATTAATGATTATAAATATGTTTGTATTTTTACGCCCTTCCCCCTAAAGCCAAGAGCTGCCCCTGTGTTGACTCCTTGAGAAATCGAATCAGAACTTTTTTTTAGTTTTTTTTTTAAATTTTGTTCGTCAAATATTAGTATTTCCTTTACTTCTAGTAAATGGAAACCTTATAAGATATTTTCGGAACATCCATTCGTAATAACAAGTGTTCTAATAATGTCAGTATAATCGTTGTTAATTTTGCCACGAGCAAAATGTCCAATATTTTTTTATAGCCTGTTCAATCTAAGAATCAAAAACTAATAAATTCGGATAAAAACTTTCAAGAAGACAGCTACGGTGAATTTTTCCTTAAATAATTCCGTAATTTGAGGAATTCACAAAGATTTACATTTTCGTGACAAAAGCTACAGAAAAATATGCTAAAAATATAGACAATTCTTGCAGATGACACCTTTTAGTAGTAGTAGCCTTTTTAAATATGTATTTAGTTAGATTCAATACTTAAAAAAGAAACGCCAGACAAAATTACGTAATCTATAAATAATTTAAAAGCTTAAGCTGTTCCTTATTCTTATCGAAGAATTAATTAGCTTGATGTGTCGTTTGCTTTAGCTACTTTTGCTGCTTTAATTTATTTGTAATGCATTGTCTAGTTGCCCGAAACTAACACTGAGCATAAATTCGGTGGGGTACGGGTGGCTCAAACAAGCCCATACTGTGACCAATATTAAATGGACAGCTTATCAAAAATGTTATCTGTCGTATCGTTGATATGTCGTCGCCGTAGAAACAAACTGTCGTCCATAATATTCCCCGATCGAGGCAATATATTATGTATTATAGGTCGGTGTATCTTGAAGAGTTTGATTTTACGGTAACGAGAATATTTTGCATACGTTTCGACATGCTGAACAAAATTGGCTTGCAGCAGTGCCCAAGTGGGAATTTTGTCTTTGGTTTGTCTCATACCGTATTTGTCATAACTACATCGGTAACCTTTTTTGAGGCTAGTGCTGCGGTTTACAGAATAACGATATAACTTGTCTCATACAATGTGTTCCGATGCATAATTTAGCCCAACAACTTAACACAAAGAATTGAAAATCGAAAAAAAGGCTGGATTTTTGTATACACAAGCCTTTATTTTGGCGCTATGTAATGTAGAGAAAGTCCCCATCCATATCGTGCGAGATTTCAAGGTCCTTTAAGGATACGTATGGTCATAACAAGAATTATAGGCTGAACATTATTGAAGTAATCTTTTATTAATTATTTTTTAGCCCTCCCAGCTTTATTAATTTATAATACACAAACCAACAGAACATTACTATAGCGATCGAGACGACGCGGTTACAATTTGTATCTGCGTTGTTGAAATAGTAACAACTGGTTTGTTCTAACTAACAGATTTCGATACAATCGTCGACGTGTAGTTGCTCTGCCGCTTCTAGCCATGGCCCTTCTGGCCCTCTTCGATCCATATCGAGCGGGCGGAGACGTGGGAGGAGTATCCATCGCTCCTCATCGTGGTAGCGAACGATATATTGTCGGCGCATGCGCAGTGGTTGGACACCATGGCGTGATTATCCACATGACACTTTTAAGTGAGTACATACTATGTCTATAGTGTCGCTGCATGTGGGGTGATTTTAGGGTTTGTAGCTTTATCTAGGACACCCAAGGAGTCGTTTAAATATGATAAACCCTTACAGTCTCCGTTTCTTATAAGGGACGGATAGTAGATCTAATCTAATGTTTGATACAAATAAAATCATACAGTATGGAATAAATAAGATTTTTCCTCATCATTGTCTGCCCTTCGTTTTCTTCAGTATCAATCTCCCCTGATATACCGGGTGAACCGCCATAATTGTGAGATTAGGAAAATATAGGACAAAAAAAATTGAAACTGCAGATTACTATATTTTTTCAGTCACTACTACTATTTACTAGTACACATTTTGTCCTAGGAAAGAAATCTTTTGTAAATAATTTTTTAACTTATAAATTTTGGTTATAAACTATGATTGATCAACAGAAAGCGAATATCAACATTCAAGGTTTCTAAGCTTAAATAGCCTTCGAAGTGAACACGATATCGATGGGGTTTTCGAAAGGTATTTATAACGTCAAAATAAAGATGTTGATATGCATAAATCCAGTTGTATTTTTCTTGCTGGGCTAAAAATAAGACAATACCGGTATACACGGTGTTGAAAAAAAGGTCGGTACCCCGGAATAACTCCGATGCATCGCATTGCAGCGGAAAATGTCTGGGGTTTGAAGGAGGAATAGTTTGCAGTTTAAACCACCCCCTCAACCCCCTGATGCGGGTGTGGGTAAGTTAAGCTTTTCAAATGGAACCCGATATTTTTTATTGGCGTATCGGTTTCCCGACAAAATCAGAACCGTGCGAAAATCAATTTTTTTTCCCGGAAATACTCTCTTTCTCTGTCTTGTGCTAAAAAATGCCCGTGGAATACAAACAACTTTTTCCACGGGCATTTTTTAGTACCAGACAGAGAAAATGTGCATTTCCGGGATAAAACTTGATTTTCGCACGGTTCGGATTTTGTCTTTCTCATGGTGATTATTGGTGAAGGATGGTCCCGAATAAAAATATTTTTCGGACAAAAGATGTTTATTTTTGGTCGTGGAACAAGATACGCCAATAAAACATATGGGGTTCCATTTGAAAATCTTAACTTACCCCCACCCTCGTCCGGGGGTTGAGGGGTGGTTTAAATTGCAAACTATGCCTCCTTCAAAACCAAACAACTTTTTCCCCAGACATTTTCCGCTGCAATGCGATGCGCCGAAGTTATTCCGGGGTACCGGCCCTTTTTCAACACCCTATATATATGCATACTATGTGCTGGGGTGCGTGCCTATGGGTTTGCTAATATGTTGTGTTGTTGAGCAGCACGAGGGGGGCACTAACCCCACTGAATCTATGACCAGGGCCCTCATAAGCGAAGATTCTATTGCGAGGCAGAGCGGTCCGGTGCAGCTCGGGTACGTATATCCACTCATCATCCCCATCCACATGGTCATGTCGCTAACATTCGACCCATTGCTTTTTGTTAACAGCCATGGTTTTTAATTTGCCGGTTTCCTGCTACTAAAAAATGAGATTTTATACGTGGGTACAGGTGCGGACTATAAAATCGTTTAGTATATCATAATCAATCAACATCTGGCATTTCATTCATTAGAAATATGAAATAAAATAGATCGATGTGCTAATATAACATGGATTAATAATAATCTTATGCATGATCACTTATGATAATATTTTATTTACATTGTTTCAACAAATATGGACCACGTCAAAAAAATGTGACTAACAAGATTACTAAAACCCGAACAAGATTACTAAAATTGTGAATTAAAAAATGTGGGGAGGTCGAGCTTTGCCAAGCGTTTTTCCTTATTTTCATTTAATTTACCATGGGAGTTCCCATATAAATTTGTAGGTGGTCAAATATTCGCTTTCGTATTGATTTTAAAGAAAAATTTTATTAAGACTTTAAAGAGAATGAAAAGAAAGAGAATGAAAAGTCAGCCAAATTTGAGCTTTTTTACACATACCGTTTTTAAGATATTAAGAAGTTTCTCTCTTCAAACTAGCTGATATGCTGTTTCATTTTAACCACCATCAGGTTTACACCACCGACTTATAACTATGGATATGTACAACTAATGGGGCACGCAGTAAAAAGTTAAATTTTCGGGTTGGTGTGCACGGTTTTCCGGTCATATTTTTAAAGGTTGGTCGTCGGTTAGCTTGCGCACAGTGTTGTCGCCGTTATATAGGCAATCCCGCCGTATTGGTGTAGGTTTGGTTGCTAACCAACGACGACCGTCCAGAATCGAAATCAGCCGTAGCGACGTAACGATATTAAAAATCGATACGTGGACAATAGATATCAAAATGAATTCTAAAAGTGGCTTCTCGGTGATGGCCTGAAGGCCTTCATTAATGCGAGAAAATATATTGTTTATTTTTCAGTAAGGAAGTGTAATCATATTCATTAAGGGCGAAGTACGATCCTGTTTACCGGTTAAGGTAAATAAACTCCTGGACAATATTAACGCAACATCATAAATTTGTCATATTTTTTATGCTATTTTTTGTTCTGCATTTATGATCCGAATTGAATTATTTTTTTTGCATTGTAGGTTGGTTCCTTGACAATGTCATAGTTTTCGCTGTTTATGATAAAAATTTAATTTTCGATTTATACTGGGTGTACTAAAAATGCTATGTTTTTTTCCGAAAATGCGCTTCACCCTGTGTATATTAGCAAGCGAAACATATTGCAGTTGACATTAGACGGTAGGTCCATCTTTCCACAACATTTTCTTGGTTTACTTCAGTATCTCTGTTATTAAAGGAGATACACCGTTTTATAGCGTAACATGCTTTTATAGACTTTAATATTCAACACATTCATTGTCAAATGTTTTCAAGTAGACTATGGACTTTTTCTGACATTGCAAGCGATGTGCCAGCAGATGTTGTGTTTTAAAGTTACAAATAAAATTCGCCATACTGATAAAAACTGCTCGGAAACTGCTTATTAAACGTTCGTTTCGTATGCCCAGTTCCCCGACGAGTATTTTAATCTTCAAACCTACTTGAAAACATTTAACAATGAATGTGTTGAATATTAAAGTCTATAAAAACATGTTACGCTATAAAACGGTGTATCTCTTTTAATAACAGAGATAATGAAGTAAACCAAAAAGGGAAATGTTGGGGAAAGATAGACCTATCGTTCAATGTCAACTGCAATATGCTTCGGTTGCTAATATACTCCACAGGGTGATGCGAATTGTCGGAAAAAAATATAGCATTTTTAGTAAACCCAGTATAAATCGAAAATTAAATTTTTATCATAAACAGAGAAAACTATGACATTGTCCAACCTATAATGCAAAAAAATCATTCAAATCGGATAATAAATTCAGAAAAAAATAGCATAAAATATATGGGAAATTTATGATGTTGCGTTAATTTTGTCCAGGAGTTTAGTTTATCAGACGGCATTGCGCATGACATCTGACGACCACCTTTGTTTACATGCGCGAGGTCTTAAATTTGCCACTTTTCCTTTTAGATTGGATGGCTATCCACAGATATAGGTCGGTTGTTTACACTTCTCAATATTTGACAGCGTTTTTAATTTTCACATTGAATATTTCTAATCGCCATGCGAGCTATTCAGTTGAGGACAAGGTTACAATGATTAAATGGTACTACGACGGATATAGTATCTATAACATAAAATAATATTAACACCGACATCAAATAACTTTGGCAAATTTCTAATCATTTATTTGTTGATGTACTGACAGAAATGTGTGAGGTCCGTAGTTCCTAGTTGCTCATTTTAAAAATACATTTTGTTAAATATCTCTGAAATTACTAGGAAAATACACTTTAAATTGAACAAGGACATTTTTCTTATGAGAAGTAATTAAATGGTTTGCCGTTATTAAAATTGGTTCGCAGCCAAAAATAGCCATTAAATCATTTGATCAGCATGAAAAGATTTTGCTTGCAATAAATAAAAATCGGGCTGCAACACTTGTTCTGCAAAAAATGCTACAAACTATCAACAATTTAACCGATATCGGTCCGCTTG
Source organism: Barypeithes pellucidus (assembly GCA_963991005.1). Taxonomy (NCBI): domain Eukaryota; kingdom Metazoa; phylum Arthropoda; class Insecta; order Coleoptera; family Curculionidae; genus Barypeithes; species Barypeithes pellucidus. Next base: position 42,616,732 of record OZ022559.1, read on the forward strand.
TAATATCATGTGTTCGCTTAATTAACTGTCGAGCTGCGAAATGATTACTTGGTCAGCAAGATTTTACAATTGGTCAGTAGAAAAAACATGTCTAGAAGCAGTTTACTTCAGAGGTTTGCATATTAAATGAATGGTTATCAATATAAATCATTGGATTGCGTTTGTTTTGAATAATCGGCAAAGTTCGTTATTGTGGGCGGAGCGACAGCAGTCGCGTGATACGAGTAGCTATTTGCGTGCGTGTGTTTTCATTCGGTGTAGCAGTCAAGGCCCAAAAGGTAGCGGGGGTGGGTTTTCACTTGTTTTCCCAGGACACTGTCAATTTATGTAACTATCTTGTGTTTTCTTTTGCCGAATACAGAAGGAAATCGGCTACAAAAGGTGTAGCGGGGGGCGGGTTTTCACTTGTTTTCCCAGGGCACTGTCACTTTCACGTTTTATTCCTGTTCACGTTTTTTGATGACCAAGATTAAATATTTTGTTTACCCGCTGATTGCTTACTAATATCTGATTAAAAGTGTATCGTTCATAGCAGCTTATATATTTAATTTGCGTGCCAAAATAATTTAGAGCACTCTAGTATGACATTAATTACTGACCGATTCAGAAATGTTTGCTGTCCATAAGTTGCTGACTAACTAGCCATTTTGGCTGACCGATTACATTTTTCTGTTCGCAAAAATACGACTATTTGCTAACCAGTTAAATGATACCCTTTTCTGATTATGGTCTTAAAGGTTTAAGTGCATTTTTGGACTAAAATAAATTGGGAGCTAATATTTGATCATCTTCCAAATTACATGTGATATCCTATGTGTCCTGGCCGGACGCACCACCCGGTATATATTTTTGTATCATTTAAATTTCTTATGGAATCTAAAAAAACAAAACACGTAAAATACCCGGTTCTACTACCAACATCTTTCCAAGTAATTGTCAAAAAGATGTAAATGTCATTATTTGGTGATAATAGTTACAATCCTAGGAATGGCCGAGACTTTTCTCCATAATTTTTCTCTATTATCCACCAGTTTCCAGATCGTTTCTGTAACAGTTTAATTGTTAGCCTTCGTTGCATTACAAAAAATTCACTAAGAAATATCTATTTTTTTTTATGCTATAAATAAATATTATTTGTGTAAAATTCGCTATCAGTGGGAATTCCATAAATGTAATATTTCAATCTTCTTTTGATGAGTTTATTGCCATCTTATAAGAAAGTTTTCTCCTCCTGGAATAGATAAATATAATCTTAGATAAATTATTATTAACTTTTTATCTTTTAAGTTTGCCTTCATTTTTATTAGGGCATGTCTTTATAATCTTCCAAATGGGATTACAATCCAATATTATTGTATATTCGGGGATTGTTGTATTGAAAACAAATTTCGATGTAGATAATAGCGGCACACCTGTGGTTGTGTGGTTCTGTGGTTTGTTCGGGTTACATAATGGTCGCGAGCAAAAAGAAAACGCAATAACTGAACAATCGCGCACGTATGATGGCGTTCTTCTTGAACATTCTCATTTCTTTATATGTCATCAAATACAATTCAACTGTTTTATTTTATTTTACTTTCGTTGCGTTTCTATCGGGGGTAAAGGGAGATGACGGAAATGATATAAACGACACTCAGAGTTTCAATTTTGCTAAATTCAGTAGATTGACGTAACTATAGAGATAATTCATGTACAGGGTGTTACAAATTAGGCCTCCCGTTGGGATTTCGGAAACTTTTAGAGATGCGAAGTCGGTTAAATTGGGGCAAAGTTGTGTAAATTATGGGCCCAATAATAAACCGCAAAAAATCTAAAATAAATACAGGGGCTTTCAATATATTTGAAAAAATCTAATATTTTGCGTTTCGGTTTTTACTTTTTCCTGACTTTGTTAGAAGGGATGTCCAAAAATAAATTTCGCTTTCTCATTGCTACTTTTTGCTCTTCACAATATGGCGTTATCAGATCTTTCATGCGGCTTTTCGTTTTTTGATCACCATCATCGACTTATTTTTTTAAATACGGGCCTGGTTCTATTTGTTTAAATTATGAAAGATGACCGAAATCTACGTTCTGTGGTATACAACAGTTACTGGTTTGCCGATGTTTTGTTCCTTAAATTGACCATCTTCATTCAAATATCCCTGTAATTTACTTTCTTTTTAAATTCGATATAATTCGAAAATATAAAACTCACTGTCTTTTTAAAAGTCTTAAGAAAGTGCTGGCTTTCAGAGTCCAATTTTATTTGCATTAATAAAATAAATTACTTGTAGTTGCGCCAAGTAGAAATTAGTTTAGTTTGAAATAAAAAAAGTAGTAGACAGAAATAGCAATAATAATTACAGAAGCGTACTAGGGAGATTTTATTGAATATGGTCAATTTAAGGAACAAAACGTCGGAAACCAGTAAGTGTTGTATACCAATGGACGCAGATATCGGTCTTCTTTCATAATTTAAACAAAGAAAAATCAGACCCGTATTTGAAAAAGTTAAGTTGATGATGGTGACCTAAAGACGAAACGTCGCCTTAAAGATCTGATGATGCCATCTTGTGGAGAATAAAAAGTAGACACGAGGAAATGAATTTTGTTTTTGGACATCTCTTCGAACAAAGTCAGGAAAGACTAAAACCCGAAACGCAAAATTTTAGATTTTTTTCAAATATTTTGAGAGCCCTGCATTTATTTTTGATTTTTTTGCGCCATATTATTTGGCCCATAATCACGCAACTTTGCCAAAATTTAACCGACTTCGTATATTTTACCGTTTCCGAAATCCCAATTGTGAAAGCCGAATTTGTAACACCCTGTATATATACATGGAAAAATACAAATTAAATGATTAAAAATTACACACACTTTCCCGCTTATGTATAGGAATTGGAACATTATACTGATATCGCTATCAAGAATATAATTTCTGGTTTCATTAAAATTTATATTTAAAAACTATACTTAGCTAGTATACTATTCAAATAAGAACATCAATATATTTACACGGTGGGCCAAAAATGATCACATTATTCTTTCCTGGATAACTTTATTGTTTGAAATCATTTTGAAAGCAAATTTGCAAGAAATATTTACAAAAGTATAAGTTCCCGTAAAATTTTAAAGGCAATAAGATTGAATTAGATTATCATACAGGGCGGGTTAAAATAAGAAATTTATTTAAACGACTCGCAAAAATAAGTGCTTTCCTTTTCAAACAATTGGGACTTACATGCTTATATGTAGTCTGCACAAAAAACATGTTTAGAGGTTTTTTGATATTTCGTTCGGTAAGTATTTATAACTAATTTTCTGACGAGATATTTCTGACCCATCTGACATGTAGAAATTCGTTCAGAATATATAAAAATGGAGAACTGTCTTGAACCAATCGGTGGATTGTAAATTCTTTATCATTTCGCTTGACTGTTATAGCTTACAATGCTTAGGAATAATATAACACTTTAATGAATAATTCATTTCATTGTGTCGCTCGGAAACTAATACATGCCAAATATTTTATGTGAAATTTTTTACAAATGTTGTCCATTAAGTTTGCAACAAATGGGAATTTTTTTTTAGTAGCATCATCGAAATACAAATTCCGTAATGTTGAATTTCTTCAATTCAAATAACATACCGGAGAGGTACAATTTTTTTTAAATTTAACATTATTTCCACACAAAAACGTTATAAAGGATCGTTTAGAATTAAAAGATATGCCCTATACAAACCGGTAAAAGCTTATATTTCTAAAAATTTGGAGTTTATCAGCTTTATTACTTGCTCAAATGAACCACAACAAAATCAATTTGGCAACTTTTTCAAATTCTAACAAACCTAATTTGGATGAATGAACATGCACCACCTTTCGATGGCATTTGTATTACTGTTCCCATTTGTTGCACACTTAATTGACCACCCTGTATAATTGTAAATAATTTGTTTTAAAACCATTTTTAATTCGTCACTTGATCATTTTCTTTTTATTTTCCATTAACAAATAATCTGCAAATATTTCGAATTTACTTTGTGCATGGTTTTTTAATCTCCTAAAATATACGAGAGGGCCAGACATCAATTCAGTATTTTTTCACAAATTGAGTTAATACATGGTGTTATGGAAATGACGTATTATATTTAAATGGGTGACTCCTTGGGTGTCCTAGAGAAGCGCTATATTTTATTTTTTTTAAATCGACCGTTTTAAAAGTGTGATAATAAACACTCTTACTCACAAGTCAGTCCGCGCTACTGTACAACATTTCACCCAGAGCCAATGGCAATGTTGCCACACTTAATATAAAACTAAAATTCTATATAAAATTATAAAAATAAATTATTTTCTACCAACCTGTATTTATCCTTATACCTAAAGAGCGAGGAAATCCAGGCACAAACACAATCAGTTTTTTTTCTTTTTCATGGGAACACTCCTGGAAACACTTTATGTGCACACAGTAATAGTGAAACAGAACCGATAGTTAGCTTTTGAAAATACAATAATACAGATTATACTACAGATTATTAGATTTCGCGTCAATAAAAACAATATTCAAAGATCATTTATGGACGGGCAAGATACACGCGTAAACCAAAAAAAAACAGCGGATTGCTGAGAGTGTGTTAGTGATCGACGAGACAGAACGTATCCGGCCGCTGGTTGGTCTTCAACTAAGAGACGCAAGCGTGCGGCGCTATATGAAACTACTTCGCTCAGCCGATGTAAGGCGTCAAGAGGTCATTGGCATTCGACCTAGTGACGTACATGGCTATTACTATTCCATATGTTTTTTCGGGTTGTTTTAAACATAGTCCGTCGTAAATATTCTTCAATATATACATATGACAACACCGGCCAGAATTCCTTGATTGCTTACATGTATCGCAGTGCCACATAGGTGTTTTTCTGGTTTGACGTCAGGTCACTTTTACCGCTGAATGAATTGAAAGCGCCATTTATGGCTATTTTTCTTCAATTTGTCTTTATCTCAGGAATTACCGGTTTAAATATAATACGTCATTTCCATAACACCCTGTATACAGGGTGTCAATTTGAACACTTCCCATCTTTAATATGACGCTTTTAAATAACATTAGCATCTTTAATGGTTTAACTAACACCCTGGAAGGAGTGGATGTTACCCTTCAAATCTTAAATGGAAAGGAGGTTAAGTGGCATATCATTTTAAAGGTCGGTTAAATCTCTTTCCAATAATACCATCATTTATTATTTTTTGAGTAGTAGTTTCCAAGAAATCGCCTTCCAAATATAGATTTAATTAAAACTTGGTTAGGCGGTGACTTTATCCCTCGTAAAGAATTGGATATTACTCCGAGTGACCACGTAGGACTCTTAATTATTCTACTAAAAGAGGAGTCAAGTCTATTCAATTCTATCGGTATAATCCCCATCTCTTTTTGTCTTCTGTCTGTTTCTGTGTTCATTGTAACACCTGGTCGATTTGATAGTATTGGTTAGGAAAAGCAAACAATCAACGGACGTGACTTCTATGAAGGGAAGTCTATATCTTTATCCAAGTTTACGGCAGACTTGGCACGGTCTTCCATTACTATTTTTTCCACACAATACTTCAATTTAACACACAAATACTGAAAAATAACAAAGAATTTTATTTAACAATAACGACAAATATGACAGTCAGTTGTTAATCGGGTAGTGCCAAACGTGACAGCAGGTATGAAAGACGGCCGTTCCAATAAGGGCTTTATAAAAAGTATATTCCGAACGCTCGATGGCGACTTAATGTATTTGTCTAATTACCAAAAAACTACTAAGAAAAATTACACTATTTTCCCCAGTGGTTTTTCTGGACCTAAGAAGGTGAATTGTTTACCTAATTCTTCAAAGACTGTGAACTGAATCCTCCTTGATTTAAGATCCTTGGTGGAAATATTCTTTAAAAGCGTACCGCTTCACAATACAATTGACGTATCTTTCCGGTCTTTTTAATATTATTTACTGGAAGTGAAATAGTGTTCAAATTGACACCGTGTATCCAAAAGTTTCAGTTATTAATTTACTGGTCTATCAAAAATCTACAGTACATTTAATGCCCGTTACTGCAATCTTTTAAAATATACTTCTACTATATTCCCTTGGTTTACTTGGACATTCTATCTTGGCCCGCTAGGATCATCGACATGTCAAATTAACATCATTTGGAGGATATTAAGTCATAAAAATGAACTGTTTTTCCACTTAATCTATTCGGCTTCTGACCCCCTCATATATTTTCAGCTAACAAGAGCACACAGGGTGGTCCACCGACGATGGCCCACTTTCTAATCACGGAATCTGTAAGACCTACAAACAAATTAATTGATTCAAACGATTCTGCTATAGCTTCGTCAGATGAAAGATCTAATAAAAAAATGTACAATAAATTCACATTATTAAAATTATAAAGAAGGAAAGAGGGAGGGTTATAATGTCGGGTTTGTCATTATTGAATAGAGTACCTTATGGGATTTTACAATATGTAGGTCAACAAAATAAATTTAACAAAGGAGAACTATTTAAACCTAACTGATCATTCAGTAACAGGTCCGTATTTTTAAGTTTATTAATTTTCATAGGCTCCGACAGATTGAGTTTCAGGACATACTGAAAATAATGGAATTAAATTTCAGTATCTACTGTAGTTGTTTTACTTCTTCCCATAATATTATACCTACAAACAAATTAAAATTAAAAGTATATAGGGTGTGCCATTTAAAATACGAAAGCTTGTACTTGGCCAGAGGAAACTTAACATAATCAATCGATCCGAAAGCCGTTTGTATTTAATTTTTGTTTGTAGGTCTCCATCGGATAGCTAGGATCATCTTACGGGTCATCGTACCACCCTGTAGGTAGATACATATATCACCACATATTTTAACATGAAAATTACCTCTGATACTTTTAAGAAACGAATCAAAAGAAGACTACTCTACTTTCAAGTCCATCATTAAATTTGGAAAATATTGTTTTTTTTCACTATTGCTTTCCTCATTCCAGTCGTTGCGGAAAGTAGATCTCGGGAGGCTTGATTTTTCAAATTTACTTGGAAATGCTAAATCCTATGTTCTCCTGGAAATTTTGTAGCGTTCAGCACATTATGTATCATTGTGAGGGCGATTTTTTTTTAAATGCTCTGCGCAAATTATTTTCGAAATTTGTGCGTCGTTTCAATTGATTTTTTTTCTAATTGTAAGTTTTTTCTTAAGAATAACTGCCTTTATTGTGTTGGTTTAAAAAGTAACTTGAATATTGTGTTTTTTTACGAAAACTCAACACACCCTGCGGAGTATAGTAGGCACTGCAAGTTATCGCAGATACATCCAAATGAAAGTGTCATGTTTCAGATGTAAAGACATCTTCTTTTTGGGGTTCATTTGTTTATCTCTGTTACTTCATGAAATGCACAATTTGTGTCTAGATTTTTTAGATAAAAGCCCCGACCTAATTCCCATTGACATATTAGGGATTTTATTGGTAGGCTGTTACAAAATCAAGAACGGCAATCTCAAAACGTCGAATCATGGAATGGCTTAGATTAGAACGAGAAGAACCGTCATTTTAAGTAGTGTTGTGATCGCTCGAGCGAAAAACCGCTCGAGTACACGATTATTGAAATAACCAACATCGCTCGATTATTAAGAAAACTGCTCGAGTTAAAAATTCAAGCGAAAATCGTCGCTTGTTACTTATTACCTTTCACTCGACACCCGAGCTTCGCTTGACGCTGACCGAAATGTGCTGCTTGATGGTGTGATCGCTCGAGTGAAAAACTGCTCGTATACGCGATCAGTTTTTCGCTCGATAGGAAATACTACTCTAGTTATAAATTCAAGCGAATAATCGAAAATCGTCGCCTTTCACTTGATACCCGAACTTCGCTCGCGGCCGCGTTCCCCCCGAAATGTGCCGATTGGCGACGTTCGAATTTGATGCTCAGAAGGCTGACACGACATACGTCTTTGTTAAAGGCACATAAACGAGAAGGTGCATACAAAAAAGTATGCCAAATCCCTTAGTGGATTCATCGCGACATGGGTTTTGTTTTGACTGGGACTGGCTAGCCAGCGGCGATTGTAAATTTTTAAAAAATTAAAGGATATAATTTTTTTTTAAATTGGAATTTTGGGTATTTTTTATGTTATTTATTGTTGTTGCGATAATTAAAGCAATTCGTTTATTTTGCGGTTTTTTTTTATAACTGAAAAATGTAGGTACAGTTGTATTCATTGAAAATGGGGACAAGTCTTATAACTAGTTTTGCCATATTTGCGTAAATCAGGCTTTTCTGATTGATTTATTGTTTTTAATGTTATGAGCTATAAGCATTGGTGTCGCTAAACAAAATAAAATAATCTAATTAAATGTGATAAATGTATAAAAATATTTCTGTGATAACACATATTTTTACTCGACGTAATATAACTAATAACGGTACCCGAATTTATTACCTATATTTAGATTGAAAAATCTTTTTGTCAATGAACACTGCCGCATTTCACAACTGACAGTCGCGGAATATACAGGGTGGCCAATTAGTGCGACAAAGCTCAATATCTCTTTTACCGCTAGTGATAGCGGAAAACTTTTTTCACGAAAGCTATTAAGCGTTAAGAGGTGCAGCTCTTAAAATTATTTTCGTCCATACAGGGTGCTTCAAAAGGGCGGTGTGATAAAAATTTAATATTTTTTAAATGGGACACTGTGTATATTTTTACATATTTTAATTCACCGTAAAATTCTGTACATAGCACCGTAATTATTTGTACACATTTTTGCAACGTTGTCAAATAGATTGAAAAATTCCGAAAATTTGTGCAAAAACATGGTTCAAGGAAATGTGTAATATTTCTTAACTTATAATAATTTGAAATAAAATATTTTTATGTCGGAAAGAGGAATGTTGGCAGAAGTCCCCTGTGATAACACATATCAATATAGTTTTTATACAGGGTATTTTCTATGGATATGCCAACATTACGAACTTGAAACCTGAGTTTCGTAAGTTTTTTAAATGAAATACCCTGTATATCTTTATCTTATATCCTCTCTAATTTTTATTAAGGTCTTTCTATGCCTATCTCAACCAATCTTGGTGATATTTCAATTTTTATTTAAACTCGAGCAAAAAAAGTGGATGTATTTTACCATTGTCATTTTTCTAGTCACCTGTGACAAAATAAAAACAAAATGTTGTAATTTAAAAAAAAATATTTATTTATACGTGTCCCCATTTTCAATGAATACAACTATACATTTAATAAAAAATGTATATTTCATGAAGTAACAGAGATACACAAATGAATCGAAAAAGAAACTGTAAAGGAAGCATGAGACTTTTATTTGATTGTATCTGCAATAACTTGCAATGCCTAGTGTACTCCATAGGGTGTTTTGAATTTTCGTAGAAGAACAACAGTTTATCACACCCCGTATAATACTTTTTAACCAAAACAATTAAGCCAGTGATATTCTTAATAAAAAATTCTACAATTAGAAAAAAATCATTCAAAACGACCAACAAATTTTCTGTGTCAGTATTAAATCGGTTTCCTGTGATAAGAATTTACAATACTACCAAAAGTAAATATAATGAACGAAAAATTGAAAGGGTTACCTTAGTTATACAAGAAGAAATTCAAAATCTACAAACGGTGCATTTCCCCAATATTTGAACAACTATAAATTCTATTTTTCAAATAAAACTAGCAATAAACAAAACTCATCTTTGTGCAAAACTTGTCATTCATTGGTGGCTACCCCCATAACTCCTACATCACCACTTAACAGCCGTTAATCTACTTGAATGTAAATTTTAAATTTCCATTTTACTTGAAATAGTTTTCCGGAGAAGCATGATCCAGAGGAATACTATCCATGGTCAGTAAAACTTTTTCTTAATTTAATGTAAATATGTCGAAAAAAGTTAATTATAGCCCGATTACATAGGTTTTTTTTACTGCGGAAAAATGTAAACCCACCTGAATGGTTTGCTTGCCAAAATTTCTTATCGATATCATGTTCGCTTCGAAGGTGCATATCCATAAAGCGCGCTAAATTGTTTGCAAACGGAATATTTATTTGGTGGAGGCTTCAATCGCGTGCTTTGGCAAACTGTTGCAAGCATTTGTTCGTGTTCCGACCAATGTCGGCACATCAAAGGGATTTGTTGATTGTGTGTGCACGTTTTGCTATTTTTGTGGAGACGTGATCAGCAAGTGAGTTTGTATGAATATTTGCCTGATGGGGACGAACCCGAACATACAATTGCAACCGTTTGCTATAAATGATTTTTTGGTGGATACCCACCTTAAGGTCAAAGACCACGTTTGCATTGGTCAGGCGACAATAATACCAATCAATTCAAATTGTAGTTTGGAAAATTGTCTGCAGAAAAGATTATACAGGGTGTTCCCTTAATGACGTGCTTCATTTTATGAAGAAAAGTTCGTATTATGAACATAATAATAAGTACTTTAGATATTACTCTCAATTTTTGGTATGTGTTCATAGAATATAAAACCATATGTTTTAGTTAGGAAAGTTATTCTACCGATCCAACAGTGGGGTCCCTGCAAACATGACCTTTTTTTAGAAAAAAGTGGTACGCCACTGAAATGTGTTTTGGGGTCGTTGAATCCGAATTTGAGGTGTTCTAACGCCTTGCTTCTAACTCGGAAACTATCAACTTCGAACTATCGAAATGCAATTCCAGTGTATTAGACGGAAATGGCAACAATAAAATATTGAAATGTCATTATTGACATTTACATTTTGTGTTTCGTGTGGTTAGCGAACTTTCAATTTTCTAAACGAAAATACTTTGCTATATACAGGGTGTCCGGGACAATGTATGAAATCTCCCGGATATGGAAAAAAAAGGAAAAGAGTACTACAGGTATATTTAAAAAAATTTTGATATGATGTAGGTATACCAAGTAAGACCCTTCAAATTACTATCCAAGAAAATGTGAATTACCTACAGCTGCAGGGACGGATTAGCTGTGTCACTCATGGCCACGTTTTTTTTAACGCCCTGTGTCATGTTTTTGGCGTATTTCAATAATAGGTACATCTTTGTTCCGATCAATATTCAACCTTCAAAATTCCACTTTTCATATTTAACCCATGAGAAGTTGGGGGACTCAGTGTAAATAAAATTACGTTTTTTCGAAAACTGTTAGGATTAGCGACATGAATGAAGAATACTTAATTATTAGTCAATAGTTAAAGCTATGTAAAAACCGTTGTCCAAAGTTCTTATCATACAGGGTGTTAAAAAAAGGGGAAATGAGTGTCACAGCTAGTCCGTCTCCGCAGCTGTGAGTAATTCACAATATTTTCTTGGATAGTAATTTGAAGGGTCTTACCTAGTATGCATCATATTAAAAAAATTTAAATATACCTCGTGGTTCAATAATTATGTGTAAAAAAACTTGATTCCATTGGAGCTCTTTGAGAGCCCTTATTTCCGAAGAGAAGGCCTATACGAAAAAAGTTTATAGGAACCTGTAGTACTCTTTTCACTTGTTTTCTTTATATCCGGGAGATTTCCCACACCGTGTAGAATTTAATCACCAAAATCGCAATAATCGTAAAATTGTTCTTCTAGATATAACGTGGATCTCTTCCAAGAGTAGCGAAACATTTTCTTGGCTTGTTTTGTAAGCTGTTACCTTTGTCAAAAAATATCATTTTACACAATGAACATAATTAAATAAAATTTAAAATACGTATAATGCATCGGCTCCAGTTTGGAATACCCTTTGAAACGAACATGATATTGATAGGGTTTCAAAAAATATGTGCAAATATTTTCTTTTCCAAACATACCCCTTACTTTGTCTTATGTTCTAGGGCTATTATTTTAATGCTTCTGGCTAGTTTCGCACTATAGTTATTGTTAGATTCGATGTTAGATGTATTTTAGGCATAATCTAAATGAAAGTGCTTTGATCGAACTTTGTCATAGATATCAAACAGATTGGCTCAAATATAAAATTAATCTAGTTTATTTGCGCTGGTAAGAACAACATGTTTAACAATAATTGTGTATGGTCTTTGGTAACTAAATCGTGTTGCTTTGAAATTAATAAACGGTATCTTAAATTGAGTAAACGGGTTATTTGATCTTAAAAATATTTCTGATCTGAAAGTCAGTCGATTCGGATCAATTTGTTTGTTTATTCGTGTTTATTTCAATTCTATTTGTATCAAGCAAACCGTTTTCTCAGTTTAGTAATTATAAGAACTAAATATAACGGCATTATACTTATTTTAGGTAATTGTCGAGGTAAATAATTATTTGTTTGTTTAAAAAATATAGCTTCGTCGCTGGAGTCATTCTTCGCGAGAGAATCCCCGCCTTTGAGCGAATGTTATGGAGGGCATGTCGCGGCAACGTCTTCTTGCGTCAAGCTGAAATCGAAACTCCTTTGGAGGATCCTTCAACGGTAAGATTTTTATTAATATTCATTATGTTAGAAGGTTCGGTAGCAATGTGTTTAGGAGCGTGCGGAAAAGTACAGTTTTCTGCAGTGGCTCGTAAAAAGATTTTTCCACGCCTGAAGAGATTTTTTTGCGGATTATCGACGATTTAACACTGTTAATTGGCTCCCAGCCAATAAAAATATTCATATACGGGGGTGGTCGGAAAACTCATCAAGATACTTGGAGAGATGATTCCTATTATCATGATGCACACAAAGTATCGGCAATTTGTAGGAGAATGCGTATGATTGAATATAGTCTGGGCCAGAATAGTTATTCACGTACCAAGGTTATTAAGTAAGTTTATTTTGTGGCTTTATGCCTGCGTGGGCCATAAAGTGCACTATTATGTAGTTGATAACTAAGCAATAAAAACACAATATTTAATTTAATAAAAAATAATAAATTTGCCCATAATTTCCATTGTATTCGTTATATTTATAGAAGAGTTTCACGAACCAAATTTGCGACACCCCGTATAGGTAAAACGTCATTGTCACAAAAAAGTAGCTGATGGCTCGGCGTCATATGCCACCCGAAATGATATTATATTATTAACCGTCGAGTTTAAGGGCCGATATTTCAGTCACCTTAAGGTACAGAATGACAAGCCATCCTTAACATAGGTTTTACAGTATACGGGTGTTATGGAAATGACGTGTTATATTTAAATGGGTGACTCCTTGGGTGTCCTAGAGAAGCGCTACATATATTTTTTTAAATCGACCGTTTTAAAAGTGGGGTAACAAACCCTCTTACTCGCAGGTCAGTCCGCGCTACTGTAAACATATATCACCCAGGCCCACTGGCAATGTTGCCAAACTAGCCTAAAGAGCGAGGAAATCCAGGCACAAACACAATCAGTTTTTTTTTTCATGGGAACACTCCTGGAAACACTTTATGTACACACAGTAATAGTGAAACAGAACCGATAATAGTTAGCTTTTGAAAATACAATAATACAGATTTTACTACAGATTATTACATTTTATTACACGCGACGAAATTTGACATTCAGAAGAAACAATCGGTCTTAAACTGAGCAATTTAGTTTCGTCAATAAAAACAATATTCAAAGATTATTTATGGACTGGCAAGATACACGCGTAAACCGAAATAACAGACCGGATTGCTGCGAGTGTGTTGGTTATCGACGAAATACAACGTATCCGGCTGCTGGTTGGTCTTCAACTAACAGCCCGCAAGCGTGCGGCGCTATACGAACACTTCGGCTCAGCCGTTGTAAGCCGCCAAGAGGTCATTGGCATTTGACCTAGTGACGTACGTGCCTATTTCAAACTTATTTTATGTTTGTTCTGGTTGTTTAAAACATTTTTTGTCGTAAAGTTTCTTAAATTAATTGTACAATAAGGTATTACAGAATGGGAAATTGTTTAAATTGTTTATTTTGTCTAAAGAAGTTAAAGTGTACATATGACAACACCGGTCAGAATTCGCTTTTTGTTTACATATATCGCAGTGCCCCACAGGTGTTTTTCTGGTTTCACGTTCAACTTTTACCGCTGAATGAATTAAAAGCGTCATTTATAGGTAATTTTATTCAATTTATATCTCAAGAATTGCCGGTTTAAATATAATACGTCATTTCCATAACACCCTGTATTAAAGTTACTTTTAACTCTTATCTAAAGGAATATAACTTTAAGGACGTGGTAATCTTCCACTTAACGCGTCAATTGACCCTCGAATTAATTTAAAACATAGTTTTTTTAAGGTTTGCCATAACGTTAAGGCTACCTTAGCTGAGGTCTTCCTTAAGGCAACATTCAAATATGGGCCCTTAATCATGAGGCGCGAAGCGCCGAGGGATTTAAGATCTGAGGGCAGTAATAACTTTCTAAGCCGTGTTTAATGTACTATTTTTTCCACTACTAAGCCATTTACAAAATTTTGCTGTAGTTAATAATTTATTAATTTTACTGCGCTGCATTATCGACTCTATTAATCATTACGAGCTGACGGAGAGCCTCGACAGCCTGGAACATCGAAGACAGGTTGGGGATTTAACTCTCTTTTACAGATATTTTCATGGAAAGTGCTCGGCTGACCTTGCCCTCTTAATTCCACCCACAGCGGAGAATAGCAGAAATACACGACGAACCACTGCCGCCCCCATCCATATGTGGTTAAGCTTAGTACTCCTCGAGCTTCATTATTTAAGAATTCTTCTTTCATCTGGAGTACTTCATCCTTATGGAACGACCTTCCCGAGGTCGTTTTTCCCAACGAATATAACCTCCAACGATTCAAAACCAACGTGAATCGCTTTATTCGCACTTGCACCAGTCCCAGAGTGCCCTAAAGGATTTTTTCTATAGTACTTGTGTTTAATCATAAAAAAAATTCAGTCAAGTTACTTATGATTTGAAGTATCACAGAATTTTTGCTGTCATAATTAGCAGTAATCGGGTTGCCTGCTTTCAAAAGTTTGACAGTTTCTTTGGCCAGATGCCTCAATTATTGACCATGGAAAATAATGGAGGCAAATAATAATGATTTCTGGCAGGAGGTTAAGAAAAATTATTGCTCAAGCTGACAATCGGTTAATAATATCTACTTGTTTAAATGGTTAGTAATGGAAAAAATATTAAACATGCATTCTTAGTAATCAAACATTCGTCATAGAGTCATCTCGTTTCTGGTTTGTGACTTACTCGCACGCACTTGGTCAAGCGATTCAATTTTTGTTTATCCTGAAATATTGCCTCTGTAGTGTAATCGTTTAAACAGACATCGGCGTCGTTTGATACACGTAACATCCCATCACAGTTACAATCCAAGAGTCCTATTTTTTATTTACTATCAACATAAGCCACTTGTAATTAATACAGTTGATAATGACAGTGACAACGAACCTGAATTAAATTTCGCTAATAATGTTTTTTATTGTACAAATTAATCGAATGATATAAATCAATAAACAATGTTACAGAGCGATCAAGTCTACAAGTCCGTCTTCATTATTTTCTTCCAAGGAGACCAATTGAAAACGAGAGTGAAGAAAATCTGCGAGGGTTTCAGAGCGACGTTGTATCCGTGTCCAGAAGCTCCAGCCGACCGCAGGGAAATGGCTATGGGTGTCATGACTCGTATTGAAGATATCAATACCGTAAGTCGCAATATTTGATGGAAATGGTTTAAAATATTTTCGTTAATTTTTTCGGTATTTTGAAATCTTATTTACTTCAATTTATTCAGAAGTTGATATTGCGCAAACAAAAAAAAACCCAACATGCTTAAACATTAGACAATCATTGCTCAAATAGATTAACGTTCAATTGTTTACGCAAAACGAAATTTTGACGATTATTTCCATCACCTGTCAAATATACTGTTTCGACCAATCAAATTGTTTCATCTGCACCAATTACCAATTATTTTGATAAATTTTTTCATCTCCCTTACAAGTGATAAAACTGTGTCATTGGTCCAAAACATTTTTAGAAGGCGTTACTCAGGAGGACGAGTACTAGAAAATGACTTTTAATAAATGTCGAGTTTGAATGATTTTTTCTTTAAATATATGCATGTTTTTCAGATTTTCATTATTATTTACCCGTGACAAACGAAAAACTACTTTAAAGGTAGGATTTAGTAAAAGAATATGTACTTACTGTTTATTTGTATGTATTTTTCTATTTACCGACATTGTTGACTTGTTTTCTTTTGAAATTTTAGTAACATAACCTTAAACTTACGAAACGGCGAAAGGTTTGAAGTCTAGAGTAGAGAACATAAGCTTGTATCGATATCGACCACTATCGATACAAGGGCGGATCCAGAACTTCGGTTTGGGGGGGGGGGGGGGGGGGGGGGGGTGTTATAAGATAATTTTTAAATTTCGCTATAAGTCCGAAAATGCTTAGGTATAGGAACACTTAATATCATTAGATAGAAAATTCGATCGTCCATTAGCAGCAAAACATATCAAATACAGGGTGTCCCATTTAAAAAAAAGAAGATTTTTGCAATAATTCATCTACCTCAGAAATATTGTTATGGAGACGCCCTGTATAAAACGAATTAAATACTGTTCAAAACTATAAAATTTCGATGGTCTTGTGAAACTATTGTCAAAATTTCAGCTTTCTAGCTGTAACCGCTAAAAAGATACAATTTTCTTTTCAGACCCCGATGCGGCGTTAAAAAATCACAAAATTATTTATAATTCAAAAACTCTTAAAGATAGGTATATGATATTATACAGAAAACTGTTCTAGATTTTTACCTAGATTCCAAAAAAATATAATATATAGTGTAATGCATTTAAAATTCCGAAGTTGCTACCACTTTCGGTATGATCCGGCAACACCGCATCATCGAAAATATTTTAACGTAGAAAACCATCTCTTATAGCCACAGCCAAATTTTCAAAATAAAATCTCATTTAGTTCTCGAGATACTTCTAATAGGCCACTATTATTATAATATTTAATTTAGATTCTGGAAATAATCTTGTACACTCAAAGTTTTTTTTATTTGGAAATTTTAGTCGATGATCGTTTGGGCATGTTTATTCGAGAGCGAAGCTCGAGTGATTTATTCAGAATAAACATGCCTACGACATTTCGTCAAATTTCCAAAACAAAACGTTTTACGTTCCATAAAATTTATGGCGGTCCCAAAAATGACATCTACTAAAGCTTTGACGTATATTTTAGGTTTTGGGCCAAACACAAGACCACAGACACAGAGTTTTGGTGGCCGCTGCCAAGAACATTAAGAACTGGTTTGTTAAAGTCAGAAAAATCAAAGCCATCTACCACACGCTGAACCTGTTCAATTTGGATGTGACACAAAAGTGTTTGATTGCCGAATGTTGGGTGCCAGTCTTGGATTTGGAAAATATCCAGTTGGCATTGAGAAGGGGCACGGTAAGGAAAATAAACTAGTACTCCATAGCGAATTTCGTACGACTGTATTTTGAAAAATATCGCCTTATCCAGGGTGATTCACGACGAGCTTGCATTAGAATTATATGGAGAACTACTGAACATATGTTACTGAAACTTTGGGAAATTAGGTTTATCGGCAGTGGCGGTTCTTCCACAGAAGCACATGCGCACGTGCACCCCCAAAATGAATAAAGAAATATTAATTTATATTCATTCAATATTATTTATCGTATAAAGTCCGACCTTCCCTAATATTTTATCGTACTGTCAATTATCGTATAAAGTCCGACCCTCCCTAATATTTTATCGTACCGTCAACCAAACTGTATATTATAGGCTCTCGATCCGGCAACCGTGCCTCGGTCGAGGTTAATGACGATTATGACTAGACTTGCTCGCATGTGCGATTAAGTAGGCGGGGCATAATGCAGTTTCTCTGTAGTAACAGGTGGCGGGAGACAGCGGGGCTATGGCGATTTAACATGGGAAGGGCGCACAATTTTAGTGTGCGCCGCGCCGTTGTCTGTTCGTGCATCTAGTTAGAAATTCGAGCGTGTATGTTTTAATATTTTAATATTATATATTTATTAAGTTAAAATGACTCCACCTATTTAAAAAAATAACTTTAGCTCTTTGAGTTTGGAGCAAAATATTGATGTGGAGAATGCGAGAAGACCTAAACCCGAAATAAATTTAACGCAGACCACAAAGGGTAAATCTAGGGACTTTATTAGGAAGTTTAAAAACTAAATATATGAAAAAAAATTTATAGAGGGTATTCCAAACTTTAATGAGGGTGCTATTGATTAATTTTTTACAATTAGGAACCGAAGAATAGACTTTACATTTAAGCACTATATTTTCCAAAAGTTGTATTTCCTTGTGTAAAATTAAAAAATAAATAAAAATGTGTTTTACCTAACGCATTTTCTTATTACTTCTTTTCTTTCTGCTTTTAAAACGCCTAGAAAGTAATTGTTTGGTCGTTACACAAAAATAAAATTTTAAAAATAATTTCACCCACCACTTGTGAACCCCCTCATAGGTCACGAGCCGCCACTGTTAATCGGTATCTCTTTAACGAAAATATTCACATGTTCCTCTCATTTCCGGTTATAAGGGAAGTAACTGTCGACTCTCTTTTTTAAATATAACATGGCAATTTTTATTATATTTTTCGATTAACCATTAAATTCTAAGCAAATTTTATAGAACATCTTTTTGCCTGAATGCCAGATTCACAATTCAAGATTCATTGTGAAAAAACAAGGAGGTTATTCTTAGGTCCATTTTCAGAAAAAAAAACCTCATATGAACATATGTCTAAACGTCTTAACTTTTGAGATTTTCAAAAAATCTCCTTTTTTTTATTAATATCTATGATACTGCTCTAGATATTTTTGTGAAATTTGCTACACACTTTCTGTTCCTCAAGTGTTTTTCTATTCCGACCAGTGGCGTTCGGTATTTTTGAAGAAAAAATGGTACGCCACTTCTTTTTTTAAATAAAAATTATTTTTGAAATTCTCATTCCTTGCTGAGCAAATATCGTCTCTTGATTTTTTTTTGTCGTTTGACGTAGTTTTCGTATAAAAAAAGGAGATTCATTCATTTGCACCCTCTTATAAAATTAGGTATTAAAAAGGATCTAATAGATAAGAAGCAGATTTTGTTTTCTAAACATAAACAGTTTTGACAGTTGTCTACCTAGTCTAGTTGTCACGTATTTAAGTATTAATAAAAAAGGAGATTTTTTTGAAAATCTTAACACCGTGTGTCTCAAAATTTAAGGCGTTTAGGACATATGTTGAGGTTTTTTTCTGCAAATGGACCCAAGAATAACCTCCTTAAATATTGGCATGTTATTAAGAAACACCCTGTATCTTAGCAATTGACTAAATGGCTTCGTACAACCAACAAGTAACGAATATTATTCTGTTTCAGGAGCGTAGCGGCAGTTCGGTACCGCCGATCCTAAACCGAATGGACACGCCCGAAGACCCGCCTACGTATAACCACACGAACAAATTTACATCGGCTTTCCAAGCGCTCTACGATTCCTACGGCATAGCTTCTTATAGGGAAATGAACCCCACCCCGTATACGATTATTACGTTTCCGTTCTTGTTCGCCATCATGTTCGGCGACTTCGGCCACGGTTCTCTTATGGCGCTGTTCGGGGCCTGGATGGTGCTGAAAGAAAAACCTCTGATGGCGAAGAAATCTGATAACGAGGTAAGTTACTTGTTGATTTTTCCACATCGGTTTTTATAACGATTCGATTGGAGAATATTTAATTTGGACTTATATTTTATTTATTTAATAATTTTATGAGGTTATACAGGGTGTCCTGGATTATTATGGACTCTACAGGGACATTAGCGAGTTCTGCAACGTTCACATTTCAAAAACTCCGATTATTTCCGACGATATTTGGAAAAAATCGAATTTTTTGGATTTCGTTCTTTTTGTTTCCTGATTCTCTTTGCACACATTGCCACTTTTTCTCCTCTATAAGGTGATTTAATTAAAATTTCCATCCTACGTTTCGTTTTTTCGCAACCATCATCAACTTAGTTTTTTTTAACATAGTACAGGGTGTCGCATTTTCGACACTTTTATAGGGTATCTCCGTAATTGTTAGTGCTATCAAAGAAGTAATGTAGGTGTCATGTGCTCTTTTTGGGTTAAACCTAAAATGGTAAAATCAAAATTTGAAAATTTTCGCTCGCTAAGAGATACGGGGGGAAATCAAAAAAATTACAATTTCAAAATTACCCTTTATTTTCTTAGTTAAAAAAGATACAAAGAATGTTTTATACAGAAGTTTCTTTACAATGATTGCTGAATAATCTGCCGTTTTCAGAATAAGTATACGGTGTCAGGTAAAAAAGTTATCAGACCTAACCTCATTTTTTTTAAATGGAACACCATGTATATTTTAATCTGAAAAGATAGCATTTTAAATTATCTTTTCAAATATATAACACTCCATAGATGATATTGCTTTCCTAGGCGATTTATTTAAACTTTATGACTTTAAACCACAGCAGACCATGAAACAAAAATGTGTTGTGAAAATGACTTATCGACATTTTGAAAAATCGATATATCAGTTTATATTGAAAGTGGAAAAAACGAAGAAATGGCGTAAAATTTATATTTTGTTCGCTAAAGTCCGTTTTGTTGCAGTTGATAGCTCATATCGAGGGTTGAAGCCATAAAACAACCGTAAACCATAGGCGTTGCCAATAGTAATTACCTTATTTAATAAGAAAATTGGCCTCTGTCCATTGTTAAGTAGGATTAGGGTTAAAGTAGGTACAACAGGGGTAATTAATTTACCTATTTTTGCCTGCTTTAGGATGTTATTACGCCATTTGATGTGCGTTTGTCAAACTATGTATTTAGTTGTATTTAGATACTGCATTATCTCAAAGTTGAATTATTTCCTATACTTGTAACAATGGCTTCAAGTTTTTCGCCAACGTGTCTTCGTCAAATTAGCAAGAGTGCATATTCTCTCCGAGAAAAGACATTAATATTAAACGTGCATGATGCTCTAGTGTACCAGAAACCTGCAAGTGATGTTCGTAGCATCATTGCAGAGTGTGCCAATATGGTAGGAGTTGGAGAGGCTACTATATATAGGTTCTTGCGTGAAAGAAAATCTAAGAACCTCAGTGAGCCAAAACCACTCCCAGGAAAGAAACCGTTAGAAATTGACAATTTCATTAAAAATGGTATTAGAAGAAAAGTACATAGTTTTTATTTTGCCAAGGAAATACCAACTATAGACAAAATTTTACAAGCCATTAACTACGACGAGGACTTACCACAGCTATCACGAACGAAACTATGGAAAATACTTCATGATATGAACTTTCGATGGGAGAAGCAAAACAGAAAATCTTTTCTTATTGATAGAGCAGATATTATTTGCTGGAGACGTCAATACTTAAGGTCCATCCGAAAATACCGCAGCGAAGGCAAAAACATTTTCTATTTGGATGAAACTTGGCTGAACGAAGGGCACACCGTATCTAAAGTTTGGCAAGATAAAAATGTCCTAAGTTCTCGACAAGCTGTCATGGAAGGCTGGTCAACAGGACTTAGACCACCATCTGGAAAGGGACGCAGACTTATTATAACTCATATAGGAAGTTCAAATGGCTTTTTGGATCAAGGATTATTACAATTCCAGTCGAATTCTACTAAAGACTATCATGAAGAAATGACTGCTGATGTTTTCGAGGAATATTTTAAGCAAATGATAGAATACATTCCCGCTAATTCTGTAATAGTGATGGATAATGCCAGCTATCACTCTAGGCTAAAAGAGAATCTTCCCACAACTTCATGGAAAAAGGCGGAAATCGTAAACTGGTTACAACGAAAGGAATTGAGTTACGATAATACCATGGTAAAAAAAGAACTTTTGGATATTGTTAGGCTACATAAATCACAGTATAAAAAGTATGTTATTGACGAGATGGCAAGAGATCGAGGTATTATAGTGCTCCGTTTACCACCTTACCATTGTGAGCTAAATCCTATCGAATTAATATGGGCTCAAGTAAAAGGATATGTTGCTAGAAATAACAAAACTTTTAAAATGCAAGAAGTGCGACACCTCTTGCTTCATTCTTTAGCAAATGTGTCATCAGAAAATTGGCAAAACGCCATAAAACATGCTATAGTAGAGGAACAAAAAATGTGGGAACTTGACAACGTAATTGACACAACTATGGAAATTGAGCCTTTAGTAATAAGCGTAGGACATGATGACTCTTCAGATTCTTCTGAGGACCATTTTATCGAGTTATAATTATTGAAATTGTCAATATTTTTTGATCTGTAAATAAATTAGTTTTCTTGTAAATAAATTCATAAAATCATAAAATCTATTACATTTAAATAAAATAATAAGCGGTTACATTAAAAACCCAACTCTCCGACCATGATGGGCCGTTTTAATCATTATCCTTTCATTTCATTTTATGGCTCTATTGTTACTTTATCTGTTACCCGGTGGAATAGGTCAAAATTTCTTCATCTTTATGCTAGATGTACGTAAAAAGACCATTTTATAGGTAAAATATTTTAGGCCACCGGGCCCTTGTTTTGAATCTTTAATGACGGTATCGAGCTATCAACGGCAACGAAACAGACTTTATCCGGAAACACGGCAAACGGCAATTTAAGGATATATCCAGAATATTTGCGATGATTTCCGTTATTTTTTACCTTAATCTGAAGCGTTTATTTCGTTTCAAAGTAAAGTTTACATAAATCGCCTAGGAAATCAATATCATCCATGGTGTGTTATATATTTGAAAAGAGAATTTAAAATGCTATCTTTTTAGATTCAAATATACAGGGTGTTCCATTTAAAATAATGAGGTTAAGTCCGATAACTTTTTTACCTGACCCCGTATACTTATTCTGAAAACGGAAGATTATTCAACAATAATTATAAAGAAACTATTGTATAAAACATTTTTCTGTATCACTTTTTACTAAGAAAATATTGGGTAATTTTGAAATTGTCAATTTTTTGATTTTCCCCCGTATCTCTTAAGCGAGCGAAAATTTTCAAATTTTGATTTTCCCATTTTAAGTTTTACCCAAAAACAGCACATTACTTTTTTTTATAGCACTAACAGTTACGGAGATACCCTATAAAAGTGTCGAAAATGGGACACCCTGTACATAGTAACATTTTAATTTATGCCTTCTGAACTCCACTTTATATTTATTATTATTATTATTTTTGTGTTTGTGAAAATGATGAGTTTTTGAAATTTAAAAATAGTTTATGTTGCATTATTATTTCACATAAAAAAATTGTTTTTAATGCCAACTAGATCATAAATAAATATTCAATAAGTTAATTTAAGGAGCTTAAGCTTATTTGCATTGAAGATAAGTTTTTTAGTCCGAATCGCCTAATAAATAATCAATTGGTGTGATATATCGTTGTATTCAGAATATAAAATAAAATGTTACTATTTAAGGAAACAACGGTAATGGTGTGCGAAAAACGCAACGTCGGATTGAAAATGTAATGAAATTTTCTCCTAGTGGAGAAACAGTGGCAATGAGAATGTAATGTAGAATTATTTTCACGTATTTCTTCAAAAGCAAAAAGAAACGAAATCGTCAAAATTCGGTTTTGCGGAAATATTTGGATTTTTGAAATTTGAAAGCATGACGTTGCATAACTCACTAATGCGCATTTTTCGTCTAATTTCATCATTTTTGTGTGGTTAACGGTTTCCCTGTAGAGTGAATTCTTATCTGGGACACCCAGTATACAGGGTGTTATGGAATTGCCTTATTATATTTAAACCAAAAATAGTAGTGTTGTGATCGCTCGAGCGAAAAACCGCTAAATCATTCGATTATTGAAATAACCGACATCACTCGATTATTAAAAAAACCGCTCGAGTTATTTATTCAGGCGAAAACCGACGCCCGTCACTTATTATCTTTCACTCGATACCCGAGCTTCGCTTGACGCCGACGGAAATATACCGCTGTAGTGTGATCGAGTTAAAAAACTGCTCGTATATTCGAACAGTTTTTCGCTCCATAGGAAATAATCTAGTTAAAAATCAGGCAAAAAACCGAAAAATATCGCCGGTTACCGGATAGACGACCTCCGGTCTAAGCACCGCGCGATCCGATTGGCGACGTTCGAGATTGACGCTGAGCAAGTACATGAGCAAGTACACGACATACGTCTTTCTTAAAGGCACATAAACGAGAAGGTGCATATAAAAAAGTATGCTGAATCCCTTAGCGGAGTCATCGCGACATGATTTGGTAAAGTTTTGTTTTAACTGGCTAGCCAGCGGAGTAGTTTAGGTCTCCGATTGTAAATATTAAAAAATTAAAGGATATAATTTTAAAATTTTTAATTACTATAAAGTTAAAAACTTCTCAAAAATAACATAATAATAGAAATTGTTAATGAAAAATAACAAAACGAACAAAATGGTTAACAAAATATATAGAAAAATTCGTTGGTAATCTTATAGTAAACATTTTAAAATCTAAACAGGAACTTTTATTATTAAACTCAAAAAGGCTTCTCAAAAATAACATACATTATAGAAAATGTTAATGGAAAATAAGAAAACGAGCAAAATAGTTAACAAAACATAGGTATCGACAAATTTTTTGGTAATTAAAAGTAAGCATTCTTAAATTTAAACAGGAACTTTTAGGTAACTATGAATACATGAGTACATGAATTTAAAAAAATAATAACCAATTTTCTTATTTTGCCAGTCGCGTAACTAAGCCTAAATTTTTGAAGTGCACACAGTGGGCACCTGATAATTTAAAGTGGAAGAATTTGACAAGCTATTTTAAATATCTACTTATTTTATGCTCTTAGATTGAGAAAGATGTGAAGAAAAATAACTCTTGGTAATACTTTTTGTTCGGGTTAAAAACGCACAATAATAAACCCGAACAATAAATACATATTTGTGTGATTTTTTGCAGTTTTTTGTTTGGTATCGAGACACGTGGTAAGAATTCATTATTCACAAATAAATAAATTTGTGGAATTTTTTTGGTGACACTATAATTTTTTAGCTAAACCTGTGCCCACCCGTAGTTACGTGCCTGCTAAATACCCGACCTGATCACATGTAAAGGGCTAGGCAGCCCGTTAAGCAGTCGGTAACGTCATCGCTTGGTAAATTGGAATTTCAGGCGATTCACTCGAGCGATTAACTCGATTATTAAAATCGCTCGAGTATCAAGTACTCGATTATTAAAATCATCGGTTTTTCCCAACACTAAAAAATAGCCTTAAGTGGTGCTTTAAATTGATAAACGGGAAAAATCACCTTATATCATTGTTATAAGATGCCGCGTGCACTACTGAAAATTTGTAAACAAATCCTTAAAAATTAGTCAAGAGCGATGTTATTTTTCCCGTAAATTTTGGTTTGTTCAACTCTTTTCTTCTCTGGGCCCTCAATCCATATCGTTTCGAGGGGAAGAGACACGGGCATCATCGTGATAGCGAACGACGATCGATCGGTTGTTTGGCAACATCGCAATGCATTAGCATTATTAACCTACATTGCGGTTGTTAAGTGAATAAATACAGTGCGTCCCAGGATAAGCGAACCTATAGGTATAAATAACAAAAATAATGCTCCGGTCAACGCCTGTGATTTCATAAAAATCAAAATATGTTAAATTGTATTTTCTGGTCAAGCAGGCCTAGATCCCAAATGGTCAAATTTCAATTCGAAATTTTTTTGTCATTTACGCCTATAGGTTCGGTTATCCTGTAAGGCACTCTGTATGTCTATGACAAGTTTCTAGATGGTGGATAAAAAAAACAGGATATAGGATTCCTCTAGGACACCCAAGGACAAGGAGTCACCCATTTAAATATAATAATAAGCCAGTTCCATAACACCATGTATAATATTATAATTTCCTTATTTTAAATTAAAAAAAATTGCCATATGTACGATTAATAATTCGCACATTATTCCTAGATCTGGAACATATTCTTTGGCGGTCGTTACATAATTTTGCTCATGGGGCTGTTCTCCATGTATACCGGACTCATTTACAATGACGTATTTGCCAAATCGATAAACATCTTCGGATCCAGTTGGAGAATAGGAAAACTGACGTATAATTATACTAAGACCGTTACAAGCGATCATATGCTGGATCCCGCTTTTGCGATGGACTACGAGGGTGAGTAATAATCGACCGAAAGCCGTAGAAAGAACGACTAATGACATTTTGGTGAACCCTGGATTTTTAACATTGATTCCTTCATCGACCCGGCATTTCTCTCTGGTTTGTACGCGTCAATGTGACGTCTGTTATTACGAAAATAAACATAACAAAATTCTATAGCTAGAATTCTCCGTTTCTTATTAATCTTCAGCTGATCCGTTTGATATGTCTTGGTTAGGAAAATCAAACAATCGACGGACGTGGCTCAAAAGTCTATATTTTCATCCAGGGCGCGCCCCGTAAATCTAACCGACAACGGATTTTCCTAAATAACTCGGCCGGTTCTGATGCTACAAAAAAAATGTGAAGGGCAAAATTGAAGAGCTTGACAGAGCGCGTAAGCTCGAACAAACCTGATCCCGATATCTCAATTAGTTCGCGACTGCAAAAACAATAAAATTTAATTAATTATATCTCGAGAAGGGGCGCAGTTGGGACATCAATTATTCGCCGCGAATCAACGGGTGACACCGAGTACTTTGATTGTCCGGAGGCTAGATTTTCGAGCCGTTTATTTCGCCAGAACTTCTCCACTAAACTTATTTATGGAAAAAATAGAAGAAGAATCAAAAAAATCGCAACCCTGATTTTATATGCATTTTTATTTTATAGGTTATCCGTATCCTCTTGGATTAGATCCCGTCTGGCAACTGTCAAAGAACAAAATCATCTTCCTTAATTCCTTCAAGATGAAATTGTCGATTATTATCGGTATCACCCACATGTTGTTTGGTGTCGTCATCAGTTACTTTAAAAATATGTAAGTATTTTGCGAATCGTGGAAATAACATTTATACAGGGTGTCCATATGTCCTTATACGAGTTTCAGTTGTTTTTCGAGTTATAGCGTAATTACTAATAATTAAAGTTTCATACATTAACATTTTTTTAAAATCGGACGTTCATTTGAGTAGCCTATTTGTCATAAATTAAATCCATTTAAGTGTATAGTAATACTATGAGTAGAAAATGTGAAAAATTTAATATAAAACGAAAGTTCGCTAATAACACTAATCAGCAAAAAAATCCTCTTTATAAAAATATCGTGTATTTTGTAACATTTGGACTTAAACAACAACTGACCCTCAAATGTTTATATTGGCCTCAGATATCTTGGAAGGGTCGAATAGGCCCATTAATAGGTAATAAACGGTCGCCCCATTGTTATTTGCAGCTTATTTGGATCTATGCTTGAAATATCCCTTTAGTTGTTACTATATAATCATTTAGTACCTAATCTATTAATATTTTCGCTTACATCTACGTGCGTGGTAAAACGGTACCAAAAATGTCGATGCGTGTTTGCGTTAATAAAGCCGATACTTTCTGTTATATTTGTGGCGAAGTTACCGCGAAAGCGTACCAAAAACCGATATCTTCATTAGTAAAAAAGGCTTATGAACTGTACTTTGGATGCAAAGTTGGCGATGAAGATAGGTCCTGGGCCCCAAAAATGTGTTGCAGTTCGTGCTCGAGAACATTGACTGGATGGCTGAAAGGTACTCATAAATCTATGCCATTCGCAGTTCCAATGGTTTGGAGGGAGCCTCGTAATCACGTAGATGATTGTTATTTTTGCATGACGAATATTAAAGGAATTACTAGCAAAACCAAGCGTAGCATTCAGTACCCCAATATTCCTTCTGCAATGCGACCATTGCCCCATGACAACTCATTACCCATTCCCCAGCCACCTGAGAGTTACACGCTTGATTCCGAATCAGACTCCGGAAGTATTTCACCAGAAGCCGGACCAAGCTACATCCCTAGTTCTCATGATTTGCCTGATACACCTCATTTAATCGTTCAAGGTGAATTAAATGACCTTGTTCGTGACTTGGACCTCCCGAAAACAAAAGCTGAACTTCTCGGATCCCGCCTGCAGCAGTGGAAGCTCTTGGGACAGGAAAATGCAATCTACTCTCACAAATTTTTTTGCAGTGGAAGGTGATTTAGTATTTTGCCATGACATACCTGGCCTAATGACCGAACTGAACTTACCATATACTCCCGATAAATGGAGACTATTCATAGCTTCGTCTAAAACAAGTCTAAAAACTGTTTTACTTTTTAATGGAAACGAGCATCCATCGGTTCCTATAGGTCATTCGGTAAATATGAAAGAAACATATGACAATCTTAAAATGTTACTAAGATGTGTAAAGTACGAAGATCACAAATGGAACATATGTGCAGATTTAAAAGTGGTGGCGTTACTGACAGGACTGCAAGCAGGCTGTACAAAATACTGTTGCTTTTTGTGTGAATGGGACAGCCGTGCAAGAGACAAACATTATAAAATTAAGGTTTGGCCTCCACGTGACACAATACAAGTTGGCGTTAAAAATTTGACCCGAGAACCATTAGTTCAGAAAGAAAAAATATATTTACCTCCACTTCACATTAAGCTGGGTCTGATCAAAAATTTTGTTAAAGCACTGGATAGAGAAGGAAATGCTTTCAAGTATTTAAAAGACAAATTTCCACGTATCAGTGAGGCCAAAATTAAAGGAGGAATTTTTGTTGGTCCCCAAATTAGGCAATTGTTTAAAGATGCGAACTTCAGGCAAATTTTAAGTGACAATGAAAGGCGGGCATGGAATGCATTTGATAGTGTCTGCAACAATTTTCTTGGAAATAATAAATCAGAAAATTGTCGTGAACTCGTGGAAGAACTACTCACGGCCTATCATATTTTAGAATGCAACATGTCACTAAAACTTCACTTTCTCCATTCTCATTTGGACTTTTTTCCTGAAAATTTAGGAGCAGTATCAGATGAGCATGGAGAACGATTTCACCAAGATATTGCCTCCATAGACAAAAGGTATACAGGAAAGACGTTAGGGAAGTAAATATTAAATTTTAAATTATTTATAAATGTTTATAATGTACCTAAGCTAACTGTTAATAAAATATATTATAGGTTTTTAATTGTTCAAAGCATATGTCCCTCCCTTATCATTGGAGGCTGATATCGAAAATCTGAGGCCAGATCCGAATTCAGCAGGCCAAAATATATAAAATCCAGCCAAAATCATTCCAGGGAGGAAAAAAAGTTTTTAAAATATTCATCAGTGTAATCAATTAATCTCGAAAATTCCCTAATGTCGAGGTTTAAAAACAACCTTGTTGGGTACCCAATCCCGAAAAAGGGGGAAATTCCGTAGAGTTGACTCCTCGTACCTGTTAATGAAATAAACTTATTACTTAAAAAAAACTGTATTTATTTTGCAATTGAAATGGAAAATAATATTTTTTTTGTAACTTTTCAGGTCTTTCGGTAATCGTCTGAACATAATCTGTGAATTCATCCCGCAAATTGTCTTCTTGTCTTTCCTTTTCTTCTACATGGTAGTTTTGATGTTTATCAAATGGTTCATGTATTACCCATCTAATAAAGGTAGATATATTATTCTTTTGTTTCGTACGATTCTATAGTCTTATTTGTTTTTTAGCCGATGATTTTATTTACGGGACACGATGCGCCCCATCGATTCTCATCACGTTCATCAACATGGTCCTGATGAAGAACACGCCCTTTGAACCGAGATGCGAAACTTCGAATATGTACGCCGGCCAGGAGGGTATCCAGAAATTCCTGCTTTTCTGCGCGTTCGTGTGTATACCGTGGATGTTACTGGCTAAGCCGATTATTATCATGAGGAACAGGAAGGCCGCTGCCCAGTATCCAGTAAGTACCTTAAGTCAAACTTTAAAAAATACTCTGTATAAAATATGTCTAATGTTTGTAATTTGCATGAAATGAAAAAGACCCATACCTTTTCTAAATTTTCTTAAATTTTTAAATCGTCATATGTTTAATACAGGGTGTTATGGAAATGCACCGGCAAATCCTGAGATGAAAATAAATTGAAAAAAATAACCATAAATGGCGCTTTGAATTATTAAGCGAAATTATACACTTTATATGAAATCTGAAAATTTACATTGCTGCTACTGACGACGGTCGGTGTTGTCATATCTACACGGCAAACTCTTTAGAAAACAAATTATAATTTTAACAATTTTTCATTCTCATTCATCATTAATGAACAAATATGATTCCAGAAAACCGGCACAAATTTCAAATTCGTCACAAGCACAGGAAAGTAAATAGGTCAAACGTCATTGACCTTTCTATTATTTTCATACTCTTTAAAAAAAAATTATTTTATTTAAGACCCGTGCTTTCTTCTTTACTTATTTAAATGCAATTATTAGTTTCATTTGTTTCACAGAAACCACCACACAGAATCTAAGTTTTAGGGAAAACCCTCTCACATAACCTCACAAATAGCAGCTATTCACATGGAAGAATACACGGGAAAACTGTTTTAATTTTGGTCTTTTTTTTTCTCGCTTAGATTTATTTATTTAACTAATTTAAAAAATACACACTATAAATACAATTCTTTCAATTTAAGAATGACATTTTATCTACGAACGAACGAAATGGTACGTTCTAAACTCGGAATAGAGATGGGCAATATTTGACAGTTTGATATTTCACGGTCACGGTAATTGAATCCTAATAATAGGCGTTACGGGACGGTCTAAGATCGCTTAAATGCGTTTCTTATGGTGATAAACGAGATTCTTCCCTGAATTGAATAAAATTATACTAGTGATGTATCCATCAATTAAGGTAAGGGATAATACTGCGATTGTACTTGAGAAGCTCAAAAAATTAAATTAGCTCAGCTCTACTCCAAATGACAAAACCGACGAAGATTTAATTTTCTTTCTCACACTGTCATCTCTCCATCTCTTTCACACAATCCACTGGGCGCCGGGGCAACGTAAGCCTAGGCGTACAAACGTGCGTCTTGCAAGTGTCAGTATTAGAAGATACGCGTTAGAATATGGTCGGCTCTCTTGCTTACTTACCATTTACACTCTCGGCTATCCTGTTTGTTTTCAGAAGGTACGCGTATGAGAATTGTTTTGTAATGAATTTCGGGCTACGCGTCCAAACTTTGTATATAATTTTACATTGTTTTATTGACGAACCTAAAACGAGTAGTTTGTTTTGGACGTTTGACTTGATGGAATGTTTCGAGCATAAAGTTTAGGTATAAAGATAAATACAAGTAGGTAGATAAATAATTTATTTTTATAATTTTATATGGAATTTGTTTTGCATTAAGTTTGGCAACATTCCACACCTGTTTTCTGACATGCCACCACAGGGTGACGTATTACAGTGACGCAGGATGAGCTGTGGGTTTATGGGGCTGGACCCCACTTTTAAAACGGTCGATTTAAAAAAAAATATATGTAGCGCTTCTCTAGGACACCCAAGGAGTCGCCCATTTAAATATAATACGTCATTTCTGAAACGAAAGAAGATATCTTCAGTGGTAGTTCTATAACTGCGGTTTTCACGTTTTTCTTGCATATGTAATCTACTTACCGATTATGATATCATAATTATGCCCTATGATTCAAGTTTTCGGAATGAAATAAAGAAAACTGTTATTATTGCAAACTCCGCCCCCTACCAACTTTATTAGGAACTATACTTACATTTATCTTCCAAACAAACTAAGGTTTAATGAAATTGAATAAGTCGTTGAGAAGCGATCTCAATTGTTACACTTTCAATAGCTTCCCCACACTCTTATCTAGGTAAGAGGATACAAAATTGTCCAAACTTAGTAACGATGTTGCCAAAGGTATATCGTAATATCGGATTATTCAGAGAAATTTAGAATTTTAATATTTACTTTTCAATTGTGCTCAGTACCGAGATATGACCGGTGGCCGGCCATAATTAAACACCCTGTATAATTTTGCTATATTAAATGAGAACGATAAATAAGACTTGCTGTGAGTAAGGAGACATTAAGGTCAGCAGTTATTTTCCGGGTTTACTACTTCTGCAATGCTATCAGGTGTATATGAAATATAGATTTGCGTGTCATATAAAGAGAGAATGACAAGGGGCCAGATATCGATCCCTGCGGAACCCCGCAGAGAGCTCAGGAGGAGTCGCATAAATTTATCTATTTGTCGAATAACGTCTAAATTAGAAGCATTGTTTTATGACATGACTTCGGATGGCAGCCATTTTCCTGTAGCCTTCAAACATTCAAATCTCTTATTTTCCCAGGTAAACCATAACCAGTTGAACTCCGCTACTGAAAACGGAGACGCCGAACAACCGATGGACAATAACACGTCGCAACCGCCGGCGGCCGTGCAGGGCGGAGGCGAGCACGACGGCGAGCCGATGTCAGAAATTTTCATCCACCAGGGCATCCACACCATCGAGTACGTCCTGGGGTCGATCTCCCACACGGCGTCTTACCTCCGATTGTGGGCTTTGTCTCTTGCTCATGCGCGTAAGTATCAACAATTTTTTCTGCCGTTGTCTGTTTTAGATTTTTGACGTCTGCTTTGATTATATACGATATGGCAGAGTTCTCGCTCTACAACATGTCCAAGATAAGGAGGGCCAGTTCAGGGAACGAAGTCGGTTAAATAGAGGTAAAGTTGCGCATTTACGTGCCTAATAATATGTTGTTTAGAAAGTTTTAAAATTCCGAGTAGTTCCGGAAAACCCCGAAATTCTCCCGTTTTATTGTTTTCCTGGATTTTTTTGAGATCGAATTCTAAAGTAAATTGCACTTTTACATTGCCACTTTTTCCGCTCTATCAAACAGCGTTAATTGTTTTGTAATCCGAGGAGTCGTCTTCGAAGGGCCATTATCAACTTTCTTTTTTTTAAATACGGTCCTGTTTTCAATTTATTGGAATTTGAGAGCCTTTTTTCTTCCGAATGCAACGATGTATGACAAATTGTGGTTTAATGACGTTTCGAGGGTTTTTGAACAACATCAGGAAATTTTGGGACACGGTCCTGTATTTCTCCTAATTTTATAAATAATATCTCATAAGTAAGCTCTAATTTTTTTACTTATGTTGGACTAGTTCAATAAATAATAAATAATTTAATAATAAACCACAAATAATTGAACAAAAATCATACCAAAACAGTAATAAAGCGAACAACGAAAAAAGTAAGGAACTACATAATCAGGTGTTCAAAATGATTTCCGTTATTCTCTAAGCACAAATAACATCTTCTAACTGCCACATAACGGTTTTTTTTGAGATAAAATAAAACACGATAGAAAATCAAACTTTTCAGCATTTGTAAAATTATGTTCCATATTTTCTGGAAAATAGAAAACCTCTTAAAACGCTTTCAATCGATCACAATGGGAATGTCAAGTGGAACAAATCACGCGTCACCATCTTAATTTTTTTGTTTCAAACGCCTACTTTTCCTTTAAATCCCGAATCAACAGAAGTTTCAAATATTGTTTCTGTATTTTGTTCACTTATTTGTGGTTTATTATTGAATTATTTGTTATTTATTGAACTAGTCCAACATATGTAAAAATTTAGAGCTTACTTATGAGATATTATTTATAAAAATATCATGAAGTTGTTCAAAAAACCCTCGGAACGTCATTAAACCACAATGTGTCATACATCGTTGCATTCGGAAGAAAAAAAGCTCTCAAATTCCAATATCAGGAAAACAGGACCGTATTTAAAAAAGAAATTTGATAATAGTCCTTCGAAGATGACTCGTCGGGTTTGTTCAATTTACTTTAGAATTCGATCTAAAAAAAAAACAGGAAAACAATAAAACGATTTTTCAGAATTTCGTTTTTTTTTCGGATATCTCCGGAACTACTCGGAATTTTAAATCATAGGCATGTAAATGCACAACTTTACCTCCATTTAACCGATTTCGTATCTCTTACGGTTTCCGAGATCCCTGTACTGTCCCCCCTTATCTTGGACACGTTGTATATAGAAAACTTTTTTTATTACATTACATTTCTCAGAAAATTGTATTCTTGATAAAAGTTTCGTTAAAATTGAAGAGAACAGAACTGTAGTGCATACAAGAGAGATTAATTTGCTCAAGAGTAAAGTTTTTCGTTTTAGACACAACTTTTCTTTGTAAAAGTTTTTTAGAATTAAAAGTTATGCCCAGATACGAAGTGACGGCCTTCTATTCAAAAACGAAAAAAAATATATATTTTTTTGTCTTACCCTGTATAGGGACTAGATTGATGAGATCAAATTATTTTTAAAAGTTCTTTTTAGTGTTTGCTTTTAGAATATTCACTTTAAATTTCTCGTTATTTCTAATTTTTCTTGAATCATTCAAAAAAGATCTTGACCATATTGCCTAAGAGTAATTTTGGTTTAAACCTAATTGGTTCAAAAATAAACGAATTTTGGTATCATTCTCTTGAGTGGTTTAAGAAAAATTAGAAATAACGAGAAATTTATAGTTTGATCAACATTCTAAAAGTAAACATTAAAAAGAACTATGAAAAATAATTTCATCTCTTCAGTCTCTATTAGGGATGGGGCGGAAATCCGGCCGGATCAAAGGTTCCAAGTCCAGCCGAACATGTGAAAAACATTAAGAAAGATGATGAAGAAGTATTAGGGGTAGGTAATTTATCAGTTACGTTAGAGTATATTTTTACCAACCAAATTATGTTCTTAATAGTTTTTAAATTTTTAAGTAGATTCGGCCCGACTTAATCGTTGATCCGGCCGGATTTCCGTCCCATCCTAGTCTCTATACAGGGTAAGACAGAAAAATAAGTATTGTTTTTTTTCGGTTTATGAATAGAAGGCCGTGACTTCGTATTTGGACAAAATTTGAAATTCTAAACAACTTGTAAATTGTATCTAAAACGAAAAACAAAAGTAGGTACTTTACTCTTGAGCAACTTTTAAAAAATGGAGTCTCGCTCATATGCACTACACTCACTACAGTTTTCTTCAATTTTAATTAGCGCCTTTTTAGTTTAAGGAGACGCAGAAACTTTTATGAAGAATAAAGTTTTCTAAATAATCAATAAAAAAAAGGTTTCCATATGGAACGAGAATTCTGCCGGTCACTGTATAAAAAAAATTTGTTTATTAATTCCAGAACTTTCGGAGGTATTGTGGAATATGGTCCTTAACAAAGGATTGACAGTAGAAGGCTGGGCAGGAGGTATAGCAGTGTACATCATTTTTGCTATTTGGGGAACGCTCACTATCTCCATTCTTGTCCTCATGGAGGGTTTATCTGCTTTCTTGCACACCCTCCGTCTTCATTGGTACGTTCACATTCATTGTTTATTTAATATATCTACTTAATAGTTATTTTCCTTACGATTAATGTAAAAGCTGCCTCAAACTAGTGATCTACATATCAGAGATTTGAATCCCACTATCAGCTTCTACCGCGTTTGTGGTAGAAAGTAATAAATGGGAAAATTTTCCATCCTTCATTTTATCAAAAAAAGTCGCTCTTCATAGTCGAATATCCGAAATATTGTACAGAGTGGCCAAGAAATGTGAAATTGATCTAAGAATAAATACCCTTTTTTTCTAAAAAATTTCATCAAAATGCCGCCGTTTTGAAGCTCTTTCTGAGAAGCTCATGCTGACAAGGAACAGCCACCTATGAGATATAATTGGTCATTTTATAAAATGAAATAAAATTTTATTTCAAGGCAAAACATAATAACTATTTTTTATTGTTCCTTCCTATTTCTGCCCTCGGCAACTCATTGCAGGTTTTCATTATTCTGTTTTGTAGAATTTCAGCACTTGCCGGTCTATCTCGGTAGAAAATTTCTTGTAATCTACCCCATAAATAATAGCCCAGATGCGTCAAATCAGGTGCTTTTGCAGGCCAATTAATAAAATAATAATAAAATAACCTAATTATGTCTCATAAGTGGTTGTTTCTTGTCAGCATGTTTAAAAAGATAACATAATGTTGAGGAAGAGCTTCAAAACGACATTTTGATGTATTTTTAGAAATAAGATTAATCAAGTTCACATTTTTTGCCCACTCTGTACAATATTTCGGACATACGACTTAACTAAGGAGGTTTTCAACCAAGCAAAACTTTTAAGCAAGACTGCCTTTTTTCGATAAAATGAAGGATAAAAAAGTTCAACACACGCTGTATACAGGGTGATTCACGACGAGCTTGCATTAGAGCTTTATGAAGAATTACTGAACATATGATTCTCAAACTTTGGAGATTTAGGTTTATCGATATGCTATCTTTGTCTAAAATAATGACATGTTTCTGTCATTTCCGGTTATAGCAGAAGTAGCTGCCAACTTTCGAGTTTAAATGCAACATGGTAATTTTTCTTATATTTTTCGATTAATCAATAAATTCTAGGCATATTTTATAGAACATGTTTTTGTCTGACTGCCAGTTTTTGAGATATCTGCACTTTTTGCAATTATTTGGCAATATAATCCATATCATTTTTTTTTACTTTAGCTCTTGGACTAAACAATTTTTCTTACCGAATAGCTAGCCGATCAGCAAATTCAAACTTTGCATAGAATGTACAGGGTGGTCACCAAAAAAGGTTCAAATTTTTAATTTCACTAAAGTTTATTTCTTTTCTTAACTTATTTCCATTTACAAATTCGATTGAGAAACTCTTTAGAAGTTTTTTAAGAAAAAATTTGCGCCATCAATTTTATTTCATAGTACGCTTGAAAAAAATAGTATTTTCGGAATAAATTTGATTTTTTGAGGAAACGCTTTGATATGGGCCTAGAACAGTAAATACTCTTTATAAAGGCTAATTAATTTGTCATCAAATTAAATAAAAATATACAGGTTGTTCCATTTAAAATAAAAAAAATTTCAATGGTTGAATTATTTCACAATTAACCTTGAATTATGACCACCCTGTACATTTTGTGCCAAGTTTGAAATACTTTTAACACTTAAAATATTCTAGCTATTCGGTAAGAAAAAAGTCCCAAGAGCTAAGATAAGGTTTCATCACTGTACATTTGCAAAATAATTACAAAAAGTCCAGATATCTCGAAAACTGGTAGTGTCAGGCAAAAACATGTTCTAGAAAATTTGCTTACGAATTTGATGGTTAATCGAGAAATATAATAAAAATTACCTTGTTGTATTTAAAAAACGAAAGTTGACTTCCGGTATAACTGGAAATGACAGAAACATGTGAATATTTTAGTTAAAGAGAGTTCTTCATGCAAGCTCGTCATGAATCACTCTGTATTGATATTATTTTTACATACTATTGGTCCATTATTTAGAAATGAAATTATTATTATTATAAATTTGCTGATTTTATTTTCCATTTTCAGGGTGGAATTCTGTTCCAAGTTTTACTCGGGAACTGGATACGCGTTCCAGCCGTTCTCATTTGAAATCATCCTCGAGTCTGCCGGACAAACTAAAGAAGAGTAAATTAATTGTAAAGAAATTTCAACTGTTCCCGTATAAGGGACGGTTATAAAGCATCGAACAGAATCGCGTTACGAGCTATATTTACAAAAAATGCTCTATAGGCAAAAAGTCAGCAACAATTATTGTAGTTACTGTTATAAATTCGGATACTGAAAGTGGTGTGGCGCTTTAGAACCAATAGAAATGCTCTATTTAGAGCATTCAAATAATGATAAAGAGCTACTACACCTAGTCCTGCTAGATATCACTAATATCTTAGCTCATGTATACAGGGTGTACCTCTTAGAATGGAAACAAGCTCATATTTTCGATATTTCTGAATTGATTGTTTTGAATGTTGGTGTGGTTACGTATGATCCAGTACTTAAAATTTTAGCATTGGCATACGAATTTACGAGGGTTTTAAAAAAATAATTTAAAAGAGTAAAGTACCTTTAGCGATTATTTTATTTCAAATAAAATAATCGCTGAAGGCACTTTACTCTTTCAATTATTATTTTAAAACCCCATAAATCAGTACGCCAATGAGCTCACCAAAATTCAAAGCAACAATTCAGAACCGCCGAAAATATAAGATAGTTTCCATTATAAGTGGAAGACCCTGCAGGTATTACCTAAGCATACAAAATAAAATAATTTAAGAAAAAAAATTAATTTGTAATTATAGAGCATGTAGTTAAATGTTGACTTGATATACTTTTCCTCGATCGCTCAATAGCAACAATAGTGCTGTACTTAAGAGCATACATGAATGTTTTTGACCCCTAGATAATATTAAAAAATATGTAACCTAATTTATGTATTCGCTGAAAAAATATACAATTAAAGTAAATATTGCTTCTTATTTGATATGTATATTATAGGTTTGTTCCAACACCCTATTTTTGTATCGTTCTAGAACCGTCACGAAACTGTTGGGATCGATTTTGTGCGCAGGCGTTAATTTTTCACCGTTTGTTGCCGATGCACGAGGGAAGCGAGGTTGGTACGTTTTATGACCATTCTCTGTAAAAATCTCAGCTGATCCTGATCGCCTGCCTGATTAGTTCTTAGACTAGTTAATTATCATAAATCATAACTCTACTTTTTTGTTGCTTAATTTCTTCGTCTAAGCTTGAGTATTATCTTTTGCCGTTCCGTTTTTTAATTATGGCAGAGAATAACGTGTTTAATGGTAAGAATATCTTCTAGGTTTAGGAACCAGATTACACAAATTTAATAAGAATAAATTAAATAATCAGAATATTCACGAGGGGTTAAGCAACAACTCCTACAAAACAAGGCTAAAAGAACTGCACGAATGCCAGGAATACAAAAACAACTGTTAAAATTCTTACGGGGCAAGTCAGTACAAACGGTTCCTGCTCTTGTCCATGTATCGTTTTCACCGTTCAGGAACTGGTTTGCGAACGATCACAAATTTGGTTGGAACACAAATGGGATCGCCCGAAACACCGTTTTGTGTCGGTTGGAACGGCTTTCGACTACTACGCATGTGCGTGACCGTACATTGTACGATTTTTAGGGTGGTTGGAACGAACATTATGTACCTCGGCTAACTATTGGCAATATTCTACACTCATGGACAAAATTATCGAATATTTTTTGTTATCACTGTTACTCGAAAAGAATCTTAAATTATTCAGTTGAACTGATATATGTGCTGATGGTATTCATGTAGGAGGCTGATATGTTTCTTCACTTGTTTTAAAATACTTTGACATTTAATTCATATTAATGGCGTCTATAGTCTTTCGTGCATATTATAATAAAAACATTGCATACTTATTTAAGAATATTAGTGACTTAAGTTATTTGTGGTGAAATTAAGTGAGTTATAGTGATTCGCATTTGCCAGACCTCTATTTAAAATAACAGTATGCCACCAGTTAGACGTTGCAGCTAAGTTGAAGCGGCACAAATTGTAACACTACATAACGAAGGATATAAACAAAAAAAAGAGGCCAATCTACAGTATCAAATATTTTAAGAAGGTATCAAGAGACTGGAAATTTCAAACGAAGACCCGGTCAAGGGCGCAATTGATGACCATTTCTTGATACTTAGTTCTACTCGAAATCGCACATTGACGTCCACGCATCTAAAAAATTAGCTACTAAATGTAAGACATGTAGGTTTAAAGCCATGGCGCCCTGCTAAAGTTCCTCGTCTTCTCCAAAACCACAAAACTCGTCGATTGGAATTTGCCAGAACGCATGTTCCGTGGAATCACGAGCACTGGAAAAATATTCTGTTTACGGATTCAATTATGGAAGCCAGATGGACGAAACTACGTCTATAGAAAAGTTGGGGAACGGTACGCCAACTGCAATCTCATACATAGCGTTAGCTTTGGAGGTGGCGGCATAATGCTTTGGGGAGGTATTAGTCGGGAGGGACGCACCGAACTTGTGGAAGTGATTTTAGCGGCGGACCACATGCCGCTGGCATAGTAACTAATTACCTCGATTCAGTCCATATTCAAACTTTGGATTGGCCGCCCTATAGCCCAGAATTAAATCCGATAGAGCACATGTGGGATGAGCTAAAACGCCGCAAAGAAAAAGAAATCCCGTTCCAAGTACAATAGAAGAACTTCGGTTTGCAGCACAATATGAATGGAACGTAATTCCTACTTAGTGCCTGCCGAGGAGGATTCATGCAGTCATTGGAGCTCGAGGAGGGAATACTCGCTACTAACTATGTTCTTATTTTAATTAAAACACTAAGATTTTGCCATCACAGTAGCAGTTAAGTTACTCTAAATATCCTTAATTTTTATAACATTTAGCCTTTAATTTTTTTTCACAATTTTCTACTCATAAAATTTTAATAATGTTCACTTAAAATTTGTAAAATAAATTGTTCTTACTAGTACAAAGTGTTTAAATGGATTGATCCATCAGAATTCATTTTTTCAAAAAGAAATTATGAAAATTTTTAAATATTCGATAATTTTGTCCATGAGTGTATATTACTGTAAGTTCATAACTTTGCAAGTTACGTTAATAAACTCTCGAGAACAACTTATTAACGGATACAAAAAGTTCTCGCTTCGATTGAATGGCTGGAGTGGGCGATCCCTTATTCGTTCATCAAACTATACCCCACAAAGTCAAGACAGTGTTTCCAGGTCCTGATCGAGGATGCCGGGTATAGTTATACACTTTTCCAGCTCCCTCGTAATTAACTAAGATAGGGTTGCTAGACGTCCGGCTTTATCCGGACGTGTCCTTTTTTGGGAATTCTGTCCGGCTTTTGTAGCAACTAACCCAACCACCCAAATTTACCATGACCATGCGAAATCGCTCGTTATTTAAATTTTTTATTGTAGTACCAGGACACGTTCCTAGGTATTGCTCACCTAAATATTATTTTATGGTATTGCTTTTACCGGAAAAGTCGAGCACAAAGGTTGATGAAAATGTTTCAAACTGAATTGAAAAAATCACCGTGTTGGTAAGGGATTATGGTGGGTCCAAAATAAGTGTTATAAAAACGGTGGTCAGTCCTCATATGTATTTGGTTTTTATACAGGAAATAAAGAACACATGGCACCAGCATCTAAATCAAATTCTGGAATATTGTGATTATAGAATAAGTAGCGAACCCGGTAGTGTTGCGGGAAGTGATACGAAAGACACTGATGATATTATTCAGAATAAAGAGATTACTAGTCCGATGAGTAGGGATAAATACACTAATATATTGTTCAAAATAAAGATGCTTGCTAAAAAAAATAAAGCAACTGCTTATTCAACAAATTTAAGTGCAGTTTTAGGATTGAAGATTCGATGCTCTATGACGAATTATATATTGTTCGCCTTTCCTTGCTTTGGCAATGATTGTTGGGTCTGTGTGGGTGTAAAATAATTAATTGTTTTCATCTCGGAGCATGATTATAAGATTTATATATAATATATTTATTATTAGGACTTGTTGCCCAGTCATAAGACATTATGTACTGTTTTTAGTTCAGAAATAATTTGTTTTCAAAAAAAAAATCGTAGGGTGGAAATGTAATGTGTATGTTTAGGATTTCTTAAGGATAGTATGTTTAATTTCATATATATAAAAAACAGGTTCCTATACCTTTTATAGCA
Organism: Barypeithes pellucidus; assembly: GCA_963991005.1. Lineage (NCBI taxonomy): Eukaryota > Metazoa > Arthropoda > Insecta > Coleoptera > Curculionidae > Barypeithes > Barypeithes pellucidus. The sequence goes on from OZ022559.1 coordinate 42,658,334, forward strand.
TCAAACCAAATTTTATTCTAATTTTATAAATAATAAGAACTCACCAAGCCAATAGGACATTTATGAGTAAGTTATCAGAAGCAAGAATGTACTCGCACTTCTCGCTGACCTAGCGCTAGTGGTAACGTATCATTCTTCTGTGCTTTAGGGAAGGCTTTTTATATGTGGTAATAACCGCAATAATAATTAGCAAAAATGATAAGACTAGGAGTGCCCAACTATCTGATAAAGCTAATAGCCTCTTATCTGGAAGATAGAACATTCCAAACTTGGATAGATGACGAACTGTCTACACTGAAAAACATAAGAGCTGGCGTTCCACAAGGTTCAGCAATAGCCCCCCTACTTTTCAACATTTACACAGCGGATATTCCTCAGCTTCCCCAGTGTGACAAATATAGATATGCGGATGACACGGGCATCGCAGTAACAGGAAGGAGCCCTCGATTAATAATGATCAGGCTAAAAAGGAACATAGCCATTCTAGAAGAATGGCTGAACAAATGGAAGATAAAGTTAAACCCTGACAAGACACAGGCAATTTACTTTTCAAAATCGTGCCACAAATTCCCGGCGGGGAAAGTCAAAGTTGAAAACAAAGAAATAGACTGGCAACAAAGCGTTAAATATCTAGGTTTGCACTTTGACAGAAGGCTCAATTGGAAAGTAAATACAGCCAACACAATAAGGAAAGCCAATCAACAACTAGGCGCAATCTACTGTCTGCTGAACAAACGCAGCAAGATAAACATGAAAACGAAGGTCACCCTCTACAAAACATTCATCAGGTCACGTGCCGCGATACACAAGAAATGACATCATACACAGAGATCTCGAAATTGACACAATTTCCGAGTTCTTTGACAAAACAATCGCAAAATACCACACTAAGGCTAATATAGCCAACAACAGTACGATACTTGCATCGCACATACACTCACAGCCTAACACTTGTTACAAGCTACCTAAAGACTGGATCACTCGAAACCGCGATTGATCCAAAAACAAATGTCTCATAAACACAAGAATATGGCCTTGATTGCAGAACCAAAATTCGCAAGAACCCAAATAGACAAACTACGCCTACTCTCTACCCTATACGTTCGGAGCTCTTGATTATTTGTTCATTCGATTAAATTCGAATGGAAAAATATCAAGAGCTGGCACCAAACATAAGTGTATAGCTTAGAAGCTAAAACCAAAGAAATCATACATGATTCAAAAATAACACTAGTTAGTGAAAAAGAGTAACAGGCTTCTAGCCTGGCTCCCACGGTGAGTTTAGTCGGTCGGCCCTCCTCATTCGAGGCGGATCCTTCCCTTCAGGAAGGATGATATTGTCGGAGGTTCATCCCGACAGATTGCTAAACCCGACACTACTTTGCATACTCTGTGCATCGTGTCTGTATGCAGATTCTCATCGGCTGTCCCAAAAAAAAAATATAATAATTAGTATAAACTGCTATGATTTTTTGGTAATATTTATGTGTACCTACTTACAATGCGCATTGAATGGTACAAAGTATAAACATTATAAATCGATTTCTGAATTTCTGCCTTCTCTATTAATTATATAAACAGTAAAGATAATCGAACTATCCGGGAAGAACTTTAAATTTCCTATAATGACCGGCGCGCATAATTATAGTCTAAATTGTAAAAATACTATATTTATAATATTTAATGTTTAAAATCATCGTATATATTTTATCTTTAATTTTTTTAAACAATCTTGCTACCTATAAAAAAAATACGTATGAATAGGAAAATTAGGATAGCATAAAAGTAAACAGCCTATAAATAAAAATTATCCGGTTTATTGGTGTTGGTTGGGTGCGGCACTTTTCCGCAAGGGTCGGCTGCTGGTCGTCAGCTCGTGTGTTTTTTCATTATTCCTTGAACCCCTAAGTCTTTCTCCATTGGCTAAAAATAAATTTAAATTAATTTGATTGGTGAAGTTATGCAAACACTACTATCGTTGACCTTATGCCCCATTCGCGATATCAGCAAGATTCATTATCGCGTTGTTGTCGCAGCGTCACAAACCGCACTGAACGCGTTCTCTGTGTCAGTTCGTGATCGAAATTCGTCGGGTCGGCTGTGTTTATTTCGCTCGCAGTCTCTCTTTACACCTTCTTTACATAGTTTTTTTGTAAATAATTTTAATTTATTAAGCGAAAAAATGGCCTGCCAGAATCCTAAAAAAGTTTGCATCATTGGTAGTGGAAACTGGTAAATATCGATCCCGTTTTCATTCATATTTAAAGGGAATTTATAACCTACAATCTGTTAAGTAATTCTCAGAGAAAAAAACCTTGGACTTGGCATGTGATTTTATATGATATTAAAATGACGAGGAAAGTTAAATTAAAAATACCCACTTCTAAAACTGTAACTTAACATTTTAGGGGATCTGCAATCGCAAAAATTGTTGGAGGCAATGCAATTAAATTAAAGAATTTTGATGATAAAGTGACTATGTATGTATATGAAGAATTAATAAATGGGAAGAAACTGACCGAAATTATAAATGACACTCATGAAAATGTAAAGTACTTGCCTGGGCACAAGTTGCCACACAATGTAGTAAGTATACTTTGAAATATATTAGGGACTAAAACATAATAACCCTCACCAATATCTTGAAATGTCACTGCCCATTGCTAGTGTAGTGATAATAAATAATAATGTTATCTGTCTTTAAAGTGGTCTCTCTTCTATGTTGTGTATTCTTACAATACAACAGTACTAACAGGATTAACTTTTATTTCAATTATGTGCCAACTGGAAATGAGATGCATGAGTGCAATGGAGTGGCCTTGAGATTGATTGTTAAATACCACATATTGATAACAATTAAGAAATACAAATATACAAGAATCTCAGAATTTTGTATATATATATTATATATTTTAGATTTAATAATTTATTGTGCACATTATTTATATATTTTCTAATAAATAAACTCTTCAACATGAAAAGTTATATTTATGAAGTAGGTAAGTATGTTTATTTTCAACTTAATTAATTGCCTTAATTGTAATTAAGAAAACATGATGAAAATATACTGTTAAATTAAAGTTAAATAAAGATAATGTACACAACAATGCTCTATCTTCTGTTAGGCAATATGAAGTTTTATAATCTTTTTTACCAGACTATGATCCATTGAAATTAAAGGTACATACCATGGGCATACAAGCAGAATCATGTCTCATGTGAGTCCCTAAAAGACAATTTGCTAGAAAAACGCAATTAAATGTTTAATGCTTTGATTGTTATAAACAGGGACCTTATATATGAATTTCCATTACCTATACATCCAAGAAGAGGAACACAAAATGGACTTACTTAAATGTTTTTTACTGACGCTTTACATTAATATGGACTTAAGTGCGACAAACTTCGCATTCCGTAAACAAGTGGACTTGGGTTCTGCTTGTATGCCCACTATATGTTCAAGTTCATTGCTTTTTTACAAGGGTAGGCAGTAGATTCTACATTATATTAATCTTTGGGTGGTGAAACATTCATATTACAAAAACGATCCAAGTATATCTTAAAACATCGCAAACATGATGACCATAATTTTGTTACATGCTCACAGCCAAAATAATTGATCCACTCAATATTTGATGGATTCTAATCATGAATAATTTTTTTTATTTTAATTCCGATTTTTATTCTTTTTTTTGTTGTAGGTAAATTTATTGAAAATCTCGCATGTGTGTAAGATTTTAAGAAAGTTAAGAATAATATGATCATAATATACATTAGGTTGAAACAAGAGCTGTTTTTTGACTCAAAGTTTAAAACACTTTGTAGAGTGATGGAGATGTCAAACTTGTTATTTTCTCAGTTACTTGTCAAGTGATATCTATTCTTAACATTTTCGTGTTTGGTTTAGTTCAATACTTTAATTTTTGTAGCAGATACGATTTTGTTAACGAAACAAACTTCTTTAAGAAAATTGTATTAATTTATAAACCTGCTTTTAAAAGTAACAAGGAGCTAAAATTACGAGAATTGCGTAAATGAAATAAAAACCCACTTAAAAAAAAACATAGACCTGAATAACGGGTATTTCTCTCACGAGCAAAAACGGCAGCTGCAATACGCCTTGGAATACCTTTAATACGGTTCCGTATGTAAACCGGGTCATCCTTGTCATTCTTCAACAAGAGCTGCACTGAGCTTGTGTAATGCAGGAGCAGGTATCAGAAATCATATTTTTTTGCCCAGTGTGTCGCAACAACAATTCTCGCAACGTGAGGCTGAGCATCATCCTGCATCAGCATAAAATTTAATGGCGAATAACATGTGGCTCTAAAACATCTCTAATGTATATATCCACTATAATAGCTCCTCCATTGACCATTACCAAGTCTGTCCGAGGAAACTGTAATGTTACTTTTAAAAAATCGTATCTGCTAAAAGAATTAAAGTATTGAAGTGAACCACAAACGAGAATGTTAATAATAGATGTCACTTGATAAGTAACTGACAAAATAACAGGTTTGACATCTCCATCACCCTACAGAGTGTTTTAAAGTGAGTCAAAAACAGATCTTGTTTCAACCTGTATATTATGGATATATTCTTAACTTTCTTAAAGACTCGCACATGTGCGAGATTTTCGATAAATTTACCTACAATATATAAAAAACGAATAATAGGTATTAAAATAAAACAGTTATTCATGATAAAAATCCATCCAAATATTGCTTTGATCGATTATTTTGACTGTGAGGGTACAATAATATTTTTTCTGTTTATTAAGGTTGCAGTACCTGATCTCGTAGAAGCATCTAGGGAAGCAGATATTCTTATATTCGTAGTTCCCCATCAGTTTATTAGGACCATATGTTCAACTCTTCTTGGGAAAATTAAACCTACCGCAATTGCACTATCGTTAATTAAAGTGAGTAAACGTCTTATAATTTATAGTTATTTATTTAACCTGTTAATAGGGATACACTGGAAAGTGTATTAAAAAAGCCAGGGTGCAGATGTAGGAAAGTATTGTTTTGTAAAGCATGTGCCATTGCTCGTGTGGTGATTCCTTCCAAAAATACGGCACATAGTACCTATCAGCCTGTATAAAATACAACGTGTCCAAGATAAAGAGGGCCAGTACAGGGATCTTGGAAACCGTAAGAGATACGAAGTCGGTTAAATGGAGGGAAAGTTGCGCATTTACGTGCCTAATAATATGCCGTTTAGAAAGTTTTAAAATTCCGAAATTCTGAAAAATCGTTTTTGTTTTCCTGGGTTTTTTGAGATCGAATTCTAAAGTAAATGCACTTTTATATTGCCACTTTTTCCGCTCTATCTAACAGCGTTAATTGTTTTGTAATCCGACGAGTAGTCTTTGAAGGGCCATTATCAACTTTCTTTTTTTAAATACGGTCCTGTTTTTCTGATATTGGAATTTGAGAGCTTTTTTTCTTCCGACTGCAACGATGTATGACACATTGTGGTTTAATGACCGAGGGTTTTTTGAATAACATCAGGAAATTTAGGATAAATACAGGACCGTATCCCAAAACTTCCTGAGGTTGTTCAAAAAACCCTCCAAACGAACAAACCACAATGTGTCATACATCGTTGCACTCAGAAGAAAAAAAGCTATCAAATTCAGGAAAACAGGACCCTATTTAAAAAAAGAAAGTTGATAATGGCTCTTCGAAGATGACTAGTCGGATTACAAAACAATTAACGCTGTTAGATAGAGCGGAAAAAGTGGCAATGTAAAAGTGCAATCTACTTTAGAATTCGATTTCAAAAAAACCCAGGAAAACAATAAAACAATTTTTCAGAATTTCGGTATTTTCCAGATATCTCCGAAACTACTCGGAATTTTAAAACTTTCTAAACGACATATTATTAGGCACGTAAATGCGCAACTTTACCTCCATTTAACCGACTTCATATCTCTTACGGTTTCCGAGATCCCTGTACTGGCCCTCCCTATCTTCGACACGTTGTATAATACGTCTTGCACTTGCCCGCCACTTCATTTCCTTCTATTTTCAAGAATTTATTATAAATTATAACATAACTATTGTATTTTGTTTTTTTGGCCAATTACTCTTGACCTTGTTTCAAGATAGAAATCTAAAAATAAAAGTAAATCAACATAATTTATAAAAAGAAAGATTTATCCGTTTTTTTATTTTTATAGACGTTTTATAATAATATTCACGATGTACTTACGTAAATTTAAGGCTGCGTTTTTTATCTTGTAATAATGATTCAATAACAAGTACCGGGTGTCCCATTTTCGACACTTTCTGGGGGTGTTAAAGTTATTATCAAAGATAGAATGTTCAGTGGCGTAGCGAGATTTTCTCTAAAAAGTTTTTTTTTTAGATATTAACAAAACTAAAAAATTTTAAAACGGGACGCCCTATTTTTTGTTTTTTTATTAATTAAGCAAACGTTAAGCAAACAATGCATATTTATTTATATTGAAAAATAACCTAAAAGTGCGATATTTTTAATAATTACGTTATAACAGTAACGTGTCCAAGATAAGGAGGACCAGTACAGGGATCTCGGAAACCGTAAGAGATACGAAGTCGGTTAAATGGAGGTAAAGTTTTACATTTACGTGCCGAATAATATGCCGTTTAGAAAGTTTTAAAATTCCGAGTAGTTCCGAAGATATCCGGAAAGATTCGAAATTCTGAAAAATCGTTTTATTTTTTTCTGGGTTTTTTAGGGATCCAATTCTAAAGTAAATTGCACCTTTGCATTGCCACTTTTCCGCTCTATCTAACAGCGTTAATTGTTTTGTAATCCTACGAGTCGTCTTCGAAGGGCCATTATCAACTTTCTTTTTTTAAATACGGTCCTGTTTTTCTAATATTGGAATTTGATACCTTTTTTTCTTCCGAATGCAACGATGTATGACACATTGTGATTTAATGACGTTTCGAGGGTTTTTTGAACAACATCAGGATATTTTCTGATACGGTCCTGTATTTCTCCTAATTTTATAAATAATATCTCATAAGTATAAGCTCTAAATTTTTACTTATGTTGGACTAGTTCAATAAATAAAAAATAATTTAATAATAAACCACAAATAGCTAAGTGAACAAAATACAGAAACATTATTTCACACTTCTGTTGATTTGGGATTTAAAAGAAAAGTAGCCGTTTGAAAAAATATGGAACATAATTTTATAAATGCTGAAAAGTTTGATATTCTATCGTGTTTTATTTTATCTCAAAACAACTGTTATGTGGCAGTTAGAAGATGTTATTTGTGCTTAGAGAATAACGGAAATCATTTTAAACACCTGATTATGTAGTTCCTTACTTTTTTCGTTGTTCGTTTTATTACTGTTTTGGTATGATTTTTGTTACTCACTTACCACTTATTTGTGGTTTATTATTCAATTATTTGTTATTTATTGAACTAGTCCAACATAAGTAAAAAATTTAGAGCTTACTTATGAGATATTATTTATAAAATTAGGAGAAATACAGGACCATATCCCAAAATTTCCTGGTGTTCAAAAAATCCTCGAAACGTCATTAATCCACAATGCGTCATACATCGTTGCATTCGGAAGAAAAAAGCGCTCATATTCCAATATCAGGAAAACAGGACCGTATTTAAAAAGATAAAGTTGATAATGGCCCTTCGAAGACGACTCATCGAATTACAAAACAATTAACGCTGTTAGATAGAGCGGAAAAAGTGGCAATGTAAAAGTGCAATTTACTTTAGAATTCGATCTCAAAAAAAAAACAGTAAAACATTAAAACGATTTTTCAGAATTTCGGTTTTTTCCGGATATCTCCGGAACTACTCGGAATTTTAAAACTTTCTAAGCGGCATATTATTAGGTACGTAAATGCGCAACTTTACCTCCATTTAACCGACTTCGTATCTCGGTTTCCGAGATCCCTGTACTGGCCCTTCTTATGTTGGACACGTTGTATAGTCAATTGATTAGAAACAAATGGAAATGGTGAAAACTTGACAGAATTCTCATATTTTTATTATTTATGAAACAAGTATTACGTATTAGTTTTTACAATATGCTTTTAATTTAATTATTCTTAACAATTGCAGTTCGTGATAATTATGAAAAGTATGATATGTTGGCATGTTTTATGAAATCCAATTTAATATTTAGAATAACTGTCAAAGTTTTGAATTTCTTCCTAATTAATTGACCCTGGCCTCCTGTTATAACTAACATAAATTATCCCAAAATAGCATTTTTATCTTGTTTTTAATAAATGTTAACAACTATACATTTTTATAAAGCCCAAAGTATGCTCAACTAATTAAAAAATTCACATTAGTCAGATGTCCAATTAAAACTTTTTTTATTTCGCGTAACAGAAATACGGCTGTCTAAAAAGCGAAAATGTTCAAAATCGCCAAACTTCATTTTCGTTAAAAAGTGTGAAACTAAGTGAAAACCTCAACATTCAATCCAGCCCGGAAACTGTCGAAAATAGGACACCCTGTACATTAGTACCTTTAAAAAATGCTCTTGGCTTGATTGATTAGGGACAATTTGAGATGACATTGTCTACCAGCTGGCTGTATAGCCCACGAGGCCAATGCCAATATTATTGGGAGAGGCCTAAGCATTATTTGTAACCATTGGGGTTTGTTCGGGGGTTTGTCTACTTCAAGTGTAAGGGATACATGTAGAAATATTGCAGGAAAATAACCTGGAAAGTGAACACGCGGCCTTAACATGTCTATTGGATGTCTGGATTAAAACTGTTAACTCTAGTGTTTTTCACAGTGATGTAAACTGATAAAAACCATTTAAATTTAAAACAAATATTATAACCTTGTGATTTAATAAGTAATGTACAACAGGCAAATATGCATTGCAAATTATTAAAAACGTGTTATTATCAATAGGCAAATTTATCGCAACAAACATAATAATATTAATTATACGGGGTGTTTTCTAAGTAGGGTCCGTAACTTATACTATAAGATATTTTAAGAAAGAAATTCTATAAACTAGTGTCCAGAAGCGCTTAGATTCCGAGATACAGGGTGTTGAAAATTAAATGATGGCGTTAGCAAAATTTTATTATTTTTTATCTATTGTCTACAGGGTGTCCGCTAATTAATGGGACATGGAAAAACCACAGACTCATTACGTAAAAATATTAGGATTTAATTATACTTACCTATATCCGAAAGTTGATATTAACTGAGATACAGGGTGTAAAATTTAAAACTTAATTTTTGTTTTCTCTAATAACTTTGCAGGAAACCAACGTTTTTTTTACAAAATTTGGCAATTATGATTTTTTAAGGATGATAAATTGATTTTTTTTTATGAAATTTTAATGTACGATGTAAGAAGAGCTCTGCCTGCCGCATTATTTGCACATTTATTAAGTCATAACTTTTTTGTGCCTCAGTATATTTAAGTTTTTAATGAAAATAATACTTTTCTCATATTTATTTCGTAAAAAAGGTATACTAAGTTCAGGTCGCCCAGAGTTACCGTTTCGGAGATATTTGCATTTAAATTGTTTAGTGCACTCTGCCCCCAACTAAACTGCTGGCCATTTGCTTTCGAGCAAGAAAAATTTCGCCTAAATTTAAAAGTTAATATTTTCTGAACCAGATATGACATCGATCTCCGGTTTTTAACGGTTGATAGATTTGTCCCTCAGGAAACAATTGCCAAAGTTGGATTGTCTTAAACTGTCAGAAAATTTTATGTACAGGGTGTTAAAGAGGACGATGATTTTTGCTCCAATTTCAATAGCAGGTAACTTTCACAATAATATTTTTAAATTTTATCACTGTACGTCAATTGAATCACTGCTTCATAGCAAAGAAAGTGATCTGTCAAATTTTTGATATCTGCTATATTTTAAGAGATACTGATTTTTTTGAAAACCTTTGGTTTTTTTCAACTTTTTGTTAGCTAGATCCCACTGTGCGTTGTATCGTGCAAACTTTGCAAGTGATTATTATACCTTATGAAAAGCTTGTTTATGTTCAGTAACAACAATTGTACCTAAATGTTGTGATGTGCAGTGGCGTACTTATAATCACTATGCTTTATGAATATCTCACAATTTTTTTGTATTGGAAAGTACTCACCCCTAGTTTAGGCAAGTTTTTCCTTATTTTTTAGTTTTTCATATCGCGCTACAGGTATATTATACAGTCTCTACAAAATTTTAAAAAAGATAATTTTTGTATTTAATTGTTTGAAAAAATTTATTTATTAATTTCTAACACGACACTATTCCTAAAATTAAACTTGCATTGAAAGGCACTTTAATATTAAATAACGCTAGTTTGATTTTGATGGGATTAATACCTTGTAGGCCCTCCTCGTACATTAACGACCTGTTGACATCGCTGTGGCATACTGAGGACTAACAGGTTGATAAATGGCCTAGGTATATTTTGCCATTCTTCTTCAATGGCCACTGCCAGTTCCTCCAAAGTTTGAGGCGGATTTTCTCTGGATCGCACTAATAATTTCAGCCGAGACCACACATGCTCTATTACGTTATGGCTTACTTGATACATGGTTAGCTTTGTTGCTAAACGCATTAGCATGGCTGACTTAATATTGTTTTTTTTTTCGTGATAATCTCGATTAAAATTAATACACTCGGATGGACGTGGTTTGGTTTGATGGCAGCTAGTGATATTTAATATTAAAGTGCCTTTCAATGTAAGTTTAATTTTAGGAATAGTGTCGTATTAGAAAGTTTGAAACAATTAAATAAAAAAATTATCTTTTTTAAAATTTTGTAGACACTGTATAATATACCTGTAGCGCGATATGAAAAACTAAAAAATAAGGAAAAACTTGCCTAATCTAGGGGTGAGTACTTTCCAATACAAAAAAATTGTGAGATACTCATAAAGCATAGACATATAAGTGATTATAAGTACGCCACTGCACATCACAACATTTAGGTACAATTGTTGTTACTGAACATAAACAACCTTTTCATAAGGTATAATAATTACTTGCAAATTTTGCACGATACAACGCACAGTGGGATCTGGCTAACAAAAAGTTGAAAAAAAAACAAAGTTTTTCGAAAAAATCGGTATCTCTTAAAATATAGCAAATATCAAAAATTTGACAGATCACTTTCTTTGCTATGAATCAGTGATTCAATTGACGTACAGTGATAAAATTTAAAAATATTATTGTGAAAGTTACATGCTATTGAAATTGGAGCAAAAATCATCGTCCTCTTTAACACCCTGTATATCAAATTTTCTGACAGTTTAAGACAATCCAACTTTGGCAATTGTTTCCTAAGGGACAAATCTATCAACCATTGAAAACCGGAGATCGATGTCATATCTGGTTCAGAAAATATTAGCTTTTAAATTTAGGCGAAATTTTTCTTGCTCGAAAGCAAATGGCCAGCAGTTTATTATTAATTTGCAAGCAAAATTTTTTTCTTAAAGTAACCTATGAGAAAACAAATACAATTTAGAGATGCAGTTGCTATGGTACAGAAAATGTTTGATTTTTGAGTTTATCGTAAGATTGTGTTTTCATTGCTGTTGGTTTCTTTCCACATGATATTTTCTAGGGTCAAAGTTATTTTAATTACAGTAAGTTAAAGAGCAATCCAATTGTTGTATTTATTATTCCCAATTACCCTTAGAACATTAATTATTATGTAAAAGTGAATTGGTAAGAAGGAACAAAATATTATTTGCTTGCCTGAGCTAACGCACTAAACAATTTAAATGCAAATATCTCCGAAACGGTAACTCTGGGCGACCTGAACTTAGTATACCTTTGTTACATAACAAATATGAGAAAAGTATTATTTTTATGACAAACTTAAATACACTGAGGCACGAAAAAGTTATGACCGTACGAATATGCGAAAAATGCCGCAGACAGCGCCCCCTACATTCTCGTCCTAAAAAAACCATAATTGCCAAATTTTGTAAAAAAACGTTGGTTTCTGTCAAAGTTATTAGAGAAAAGTTTTAACTTTAACACCCTGTATCTCAGTTAATATTAATTTTCGGATATAGGCAAGTATAATAAAATCCTAATATTTTTACCTAAGGAGTCTTCTATGTCCCATTAATTAGCGGACACCCTGCCTATGTGCCCCTGGATGAGGTTATCTATACCACAAATGGACCTAACTTTTAATTTCTCGACAAAAAGTCATTTTTCATTAAAAATTTTGCTTGTTAAAAAAATTAAGATTTATCAATACAAATTTTAATTTTACTACGAGGCTGTCAAAATCTTTAAAAATATTGATGTTACCTAAGAGTAAACTAACTCTATCGGTTTTAAGAAAAATGCCATTCTGATATGTTCGCTAGAATTACGTTTTCGTCATATTTCAAAATTCCTAGTAAAATATCTTGCAGAAAATAATCTCACTCGTTCATCTCTTATTGTTGTTACCCTTGCATTAAATAGGTAAAGATTTTTTCACGAAAAATAGTTCTGGTTCCATTATGTAGACAAGATATTTGACCCTTTAGTGTGCTTGTAGTCATTACATCAAAACTATTTTTCGTCAAAATAACTTTACCTGCAAGTTAATCAAGATAAAATACAATCTTGTCTAAAAATCGGTTAGTTTAGTTTTGTTGTAAATTGTTTGGAAAACTAGTTTTTATGTAGAGAATATTTCAGCACACCACTGGTGGTATGTAATTAAAAATGAGAAGTAATTAAATGGTTTGTCGTTATTAAAATTGGTTCGCAGCAAAAAATAGCCTTTAAATCTTTTGATCAAATATAATAAGATTTTGCTTGCAATAAATAAAAATCGGGGTCCAACACCTGTTCTTATCAGTCCGCTTGTAATATCATGTGTTCGCTTAATTAACAGTTGAGCTGCAAAATGGTCAGCAAGATTTTACAATTGGTCAGTAGAAAAAAATATGTCTAGAAGCAGTTTACTTCAGAGGTTTGCATATTAAAAGAATGGTTATCAATATAAATCATTGGATTGCGTTTGTTTTGAATAATCGGCAAAGTTCGTTATTGTGGGCGGAGCGAAAGCAGTCGCGTGATACGAGTAGTTAAGTGCGTGCGTGTGTTTTCATTCGGTGTAGCAGTCAAGGCCCAAAAGGTAGCGGGGGCGGGTTTTCACTTGTTTCCCCAGGGCGCTGTCAATTTATGTAACTTTCTTGTGTTTTCTTTTGCCGAATACGGAAGGAAATCGGCTACAAAAGGTGTAGCGGTGGCGGGTTTTCACTTGTTCCCAGGGCACTGTCACTATTTCACGTTTTATTGCTTTTTTTTTTTTTTGATGACCAAGATTAAATATTTTGCTTGCCCGCTGATTGCTTACCAATATCTGATTAAAAGTGGATCGCTCATAGCAGCTTATATATTTAATTTGCATACCAAAATAATTTAGAACACTCTAGTATGACATTAATTACTGACCGCAAAAATAAGAATATTTTGCTAACCAGTTAAATGATACCCGTTAGCTTACATTACAAATGATTTTTTAATTATCATAGTCTAAGGTTTTGGGGTGTCAGCAGACATTTTGTGAACATATACATGGTACAGCGAAGTAAAAAAAAAATAACTCCATTGCGGGTGGAGATACGTAGAAATTTTATATTTAACAATTGAAGGACTTTTCGACATTTAAAAAAAGTTAATTAAGAATAATCTCAATATTTATTATAAAGAACTACATACATAATATGTATGTATGTATGTATGTTTAATGGTGATAAATTTTTTAAGTGTAGCTTGAATAAAATGTCTATTTCTGAATGTATTTCTATCGTATTAACAAATATTCTAATCAAAGCAAGGCTGTTAACCAGATACTTAATTTCCCACCATAATTAATTTCGAGCAGTTTATTGTGTTAACCTTTAACCTTAAGAAACTAAATAAACTGAATATGAAAACTAAAAATGTTAAACCATGACCACTTATTTACTAAAGATGGCCGTGGTTAAACACTATAAGTAAGAAGTGCATCTATATGTACATGCTATCAAAATTTAGTGCAAGAAAAATATTTTGATTTCATAAATATTACAATATGTATGCCGAAAAAAAATTCGTAAAAATTAGTAACAAATGTATATAAATACTTACTGAAAACACAAAAGTACGATGAAATTGCTATGAAAATAGTTGTTTTTATGATTAAATTCAACTTGCAGACACAAAAACTTATAAAAGCCAAATATGGTTGACACATAATCAAAATAGCAACTATGAGTTAACAGCTGGAAATATTTAATGGCTACAAATTAATATTCAACAATAATTATAAATATTGTCTTTGTCTAACACGTTATTTAATTCAGAACAGACGTTCTACTATGTTTTTATTCACTTTGAACGCTGTAATAAATAAAGTTGGGAAGTTTTAAGTCACGATGACTCTTAATCCATAGCTTTGTGACTCACGTGTAAAGATATAGCGTACAGACTTTAAGTATTTTGTTCTTACCACCAGGGTTTCGACCGCGCCGAAGGCGGTGGCATCGATCTCATATCGCATATCATCACGAGGCACCTGAAAATACCCTGTTCGGTTTTAATGGGCGCCAACCTGGCCGCCGAAGTCGCCAACGAGATGTTCTGCGAGACGACGATCGGGTGCAAAGACGCCACCGTCGGCCCTGTCCTCAGAGACATTATCCAGACGAACTACTTCAGGGTGGTGGTGGTCGACGACGAGGATACTGTGGAAGTGTGTGGAGCCCTTAAGGTATGTTTTTTTTTTAATATACAGGGTGTTATGGAATTGCTTTATTATATAGTGTGACCATTAAAATTGGAACCATAAGGAGAAAAAAATTATGGTTCGATTTGGGTAAAATTTTTGCTTCAATAAAGACCAAAGACATAATTTTACATTTTCCCCAGAAAATTATGTGGAAAAATGTTTGTATTGTAATTGTATGCACACATACCAAATTTTAATTACTTATAATAAATTTGATATTACAAATTGTACTGTCGAGATATCCTGTATACTTAAATGTACTCCCAATAAAAGTAGTTCTTAACCCAAAAATTATTTATCATAAAACTTTTTTATATCTTGTCGAGCTTGCTCGAAGATATTAATTAATTCTCTTTTTTAGTAATCTCTGAAAATCAGCGGTAAAAAATTACATTATTTTGCAAATTTGTTTACTTATATCAGGGGCTATCGAAACATGATGCCAAGTTAGGGATTTTTTAATAAAATATAATTTACTGTAAAATTGTTAGTTTTAAAATAAATATTTAAAAAACAAGTTAATTTTTAAACTCTTTTATATAATTTATCCCGGGATTTTCGAGATTGATTCTTTTATCGAGATCCTGGGATTTCGGTATCCCGTAAATCTTATTCTTTGTAATTTCCAGAATATCGTCGCCTGTGGCGCCGGCTTCGTCGACGGCATGGGCCTCGGTGACAACACCAAGGCCGCCGTAATCCGGCTCGGGCTCATGGAGATGGTCAAATTCGTCGACGTGTTCTACCCGGGCGGCAAGCTGTCCACCTTCTTCGAGAGCTGCGGCGTAGCCGACCTGATCACCACGTGCTACGGCGGTCGCAACAGGAAAGTAAGCGAAGCCTTCGTCAAGACCGGCAAGTCGATCAAGCAGCTCGAGGACGAATTGCTCAACGGGCAGAAGCTGCAGGGACCGTACACGGCCGAGGAGGTCAATTACATGTTAGCCAATAAGAAAATGGAGGACAAGTAAGTACAATTTCAGAGACGTTACACAGTTTCCCGAACAGAAGTCTGAAACAGGGACGGAAGGGAATGCAAGGGCAAAAAGCAATTAAATTTTGGTCTAAGCATAAGCGTAATTTCGTAGTAGTAAAACAATAAAAGGTTTTCGCTCCGGCATTGGGGGTTGACACAAGTTGTGCCCGTGCCGGCACACGCCTAATTACAGTGCGCACTTGATATCTTCTTCCTCGTGAGTTAACCAATCAGGCACCGGCACCTTCGAGGCGAACTGTCGCTATGGTGTCAGATTCACAATTTAAGAAAATTAATATACACTCCCCCGGACAAAGATAATGTTAGTCAGGTGTAAACTTTAATAATTATTTTCCGATCTAGGTGGAATGTTGTGTTGATTGTGTCTTGGGATGATATCCTTAGTTACTTCTTTAGCCTTAATTTCTTAACGCCCTGTGGAAAAATTGAGCGGTAGAAAGTAGCTGAATTATGTTTTGTTTTGAAGTGTGATCTTCTCTTAACCCAATGTTTTTTGGTTCGCGTCATTAACGGCGTTGTAAAAGTAGATACAGATTTTCTCGCAGATTTTTAATGAAAGTATAGCCGTTTTTCAATTTTATTCACAATTCAGAACATCACATTGTTTTATCGAGTAGCATAAACAAATATCCAAAAATTAATAGCGCGTGTTGCCACCTCATGTTCTACCATGTGACGAGGCATGCTTCAATACAATATTTGTTTATGCTACTTGATAAAACAATGGTGATGTTCTGATTTGTGAATAAATTGGAAAAACTGTAATATTTTCGTTTAAAATAATAGATAATGACGTGAACCAAAACATATTGTGTTAAGAAAAGGTCACACTTCAAAACAAAATTTAATGAAGCTAAATCTTCCACTCAATTTTTCCACTGGCTGTATAATGATCAATACATGGTTATTTTTTGAAAACTAAAATTCTGCAAACCTGCGGGATTGAGCCCATCGATCCCGCGGATCCGCGGGATTTGCGGGATAGCAATTAATTAACTACGGTATTTTTGGTCGACGCATCGGGGATTCCCCGCCATGCGGGACTATTGACAATACGTTAAACAGAACAGTTTTCTTGCGTACGTGCGAAAGTAAGGGCATTGTTCTACTAGTATCTAGTGAAATTTATCAAGTGGTTGAATATAATACATGGAATTTAAACAGCAATCACAAAAATGAGTCTCAGTGTAGTTTACAAAGACAATAAAGGTTCAATAAGTTTAGTTTGGAATTATTTTTTAAAGTCTGAAGATGGTCTTACAGCTAAATGTAAGTTTGCCCTAGCATTATCAAAATATCTGCTCGTTCCACCAAAGGTCTTCACACCCACTTACAAACAAAGCATAATATTAATTTGAAAGTCCAGAGCAGCAGCGGTAGTGTCGATATTGATAAAATAACACAGGAAAGGAAAGCTAGTACCAGCAATTCGAGTGGTTCGTTTGGTTCTATTGCTAAGCGCTCAGATGTTAGTGGTTCTTCTGTGCTACCTAAGAAAATGAAAATTACAGATTTTTTTCATCTGAGAAAAAAATTTTAATAGAGGAAAGAATGTCTCGAATGGTAGCTAAAGATGGTATACCCTTTGGAAAGTTTATCACATCGACCGATATGCGCCAACTATTCGAATCAGAGGGCCACAAATTGTGTAAAATCTAGTTCGCCGGCAAGTGTCGAAGCTGAACGTGCGTTTTTAGCCCCAGGAGACATGTGCAATAAAATAAGATCAAATCTAAAAGATGAAACATTAAACATGTTATCTTTTCTCCAAAGATACTTTCAAAATCAATGTGTCATGTCAACATGTAACCGTTAAACTAGTCGTACTATTGTACCTATATGCAATAAATATTTTCCTGCTACTCTACTCTGTTTCTAATTGCATAAAACAACTTTTTATTAACATACAGCACCCACATCGAGTCCCGTCAATCCCGCACGTTTAATCCCGCAATGTCAATCCCGCGAAATCACCGCGGGATTGGATTCCCTAGTCGGGGAGTGTATATTATGAATTTAATAGTCTTCATTTATAAGGTAATTTAAATTCGATATATTAAATACGAATGAGAATTTGTTAATATATTTAATAAGACAACCTGACAATCTCGCCTTTAAGTTTTTATTTTTTGCCCGCATTCTTTCATGTTTCAGACTAATTCGCAAAACAATATATTACAGGATGGTCTGTAATTAAACAGCTATATAGTACTGTTTTTGAGATATAGACATGAGAATTTGAAATTGAAGGTTTCAGAGGGCGTGTAACATGAATCTATTTGTTTTTCAAATAACAGAGCGCCTAATTTAATGGGGATTTTTATTAAAATTTATAATAGAATGGTCATTTCTAAACAAACAATTTATACTTTATTTAGTTTGTTAAGTCAATCCGTTTCCGAGATATTTGCATTTTTAAGCATGGAAGTTTTTATTTGCAACAAAAGTAATTATTCAGTTTAGACAAGAAATTCGACAATAATGAAGGAAAATTATTTCAACAAATATTAATAATGTCCACCGTCTAAAGTCCAACGTTATACAACGTGTCCAAGATAAGGAGGGCCAGTACAGGGATCTCGGAAACCGTAAGAGATACGAAGTCGGCTAAATGGAGGTAAAGTTGCGCATTTACGTGCCTAATAATTCCGAGTAGTTCCGGAGATACCAGGAAAAAACCGAAATTCTGAAAAATCGTTTTATTGTTTTCCTGGGTTTTTTGAGATCGAATTCTAAAATAAATTGCACTTTTACATAGCCACTTTTTCTAACAGCGTTAATTGTTTTGTAATCCGACGAGTCGTCTTCGAAGGGCCATTATCTTGGGGTACGGTCTTGTATTTCTACTAATTTTATAAATAATATCTCATAAGTAAGTTCTAAATTTTTACCTATGTTGGACTAGTTCAATAAATAACAAATAATTTAATAATAAACCACAAATAAGTGAACAAAATACAGAAACATTATTTCAAACTTCTGTTGATTCGGGATTAAAAAGAAAAGTAGGCGTTTGAAACAGAAAAATTAAGATGGTGACGCGTGATTTGTTGCACTTGACATTTCCATTGTGATCGTTTGAGAGCGTTTTAAGAGGTTTTCTATTTTCCAGAAAATATGGAACATAAATTTATAAATGCTGAAAAGTTTGATATTCTATCGCATGTTTTATTTTATCTCAAAAAAACTGTTATGTGGGCAGTTAGAAGATGTTACTTGTGCTTCGAGAATAACGGAAATCATTTTGAAGACCTGATTATGTAGTTCCTTACTTTTTTCGTTGTTCGTTTTATTACTGTTTTGGAATGATTTTTGTTCACTTATTTGTGGTTTATTATTAAATTATTTGTTATTTATTGAACTAGTAAACATAAGTAAACAATTTAGAGCCCTCTTATGACATATTATTTATAAAATTAGGAGAAATACAGGACCGTATCCTAAAATTTCCTGATGTTGTTCAAAAAACCCTCGAAACGCCATTAAACCACAATGTGCCATACATCGTTGCATTCGGAAGAAAAAAAGCTATCAAATTCCAACATCAGAAAAATAGGACCGTATTTAAAAAGAAAGTTGGCCCTTCGAAGACGACTTGTCGGATTACAAAACAATTAACGCTGTTAGATAGAGCGGAAGAAGTGGCAATGCAAAAGTACAGTTTACTTTAGAATTCGATCTCAAAAAAACCCAGGAAAAAAATAAAACGATGTTTCAGAATTTTGTTTTTTTCCGGATATCTCCGGAATTACTCGGAATTTTGAAACTTTTTAACGACATATTATTAGGCACGTAAATGCGCAACTTTACCTTCATTTAACCGAATTCGTATCTCTTACGGTTTCCGAGATCCCCTTCTTATCTTGGACGCGTTGTATGAACAGCTTGAGCAATGGAAAAAAAACTAATTTAGAAATTAACACCTTGTATCTCATTAGCGACCAACATCAAAGACCACCCTGTATGTATATCGATACAACGCAGACCTTTCGTATAAACGTAAATTTATATATTTTTTCGTTATTTTCAGATTTCCCTTGTTCACTGCAATACACAAAATCTGTACGGGTCAGCTGACACCCAAAGATTTCATCGATTGTATAAGAAATCACCCAGAGCACATGTAAGGCTTTAAACTGTTTCTAACGTCATTTTTCCGGTTTGTTTTTTTTTTTAATTTTATCCCAAAGTTTAACTAAAGGAATGTAACTAAGCAAGCCCTTTCCCCCCACATGTCTAATACTTTTCGTTCACTCGTTAACATATTATGGATTATTTTTTAAACATTTGGGACATATGACTATTATCAATTTTGTTTGCTGTTAAAATGAAGCGATTAGCTGCTGTTTTTCTATTCACTAAGTTGTTTACCATTGTCCCTGTTATTAATACTAAATATGTTGAAAGTTCAAAAAGAAATTAAATAATTTTTCAGTCTGTTTATAATATTCGTGTACCATCGTTGGCAAAAGGATTGTTGACGAAGAAAGTTTAGTTCCAGCTAAAGCAGCAATATCTGAATTTGCTAGCTTGGTAGTAATCTCGGTCGAACTTGTACGTTCGATTTACAGATGTAGTTGCTCTGGAATCCGGTAGAGAGCGCTTTCATTCAATCTGATTTAAGGGGGAGTGGACATCGCCTGCGCAATAACAACTATTTTTCCTTAATTTTTATTAAATTTTCTGTTGGGGGAATTTAAAAACGGCGGCGAAATGGCGGCGAGTTCCGAGATATACTATTGGCTGTCCCAATAAAAAAGATGACAGCACACAGAACACTAACTAAAAAGAACGTTATACACTTGATAATTGATCGATGCGCAAGTGACATTAACGCAATTACAATAATAAAAAAGTTTTGTGGCCAACTTTTTAACAGTCACTGTATAATAAAATCGGGTTAAAACAACATACTTTTTGTCACAAATTAAACCAAACACTGTAATTGATAAGCCGAAACTTTCCTCAAACGACATTCCTTTTGCAAACGATGGTTTAAACTTAGATTAAGAAAAATTATCTCATTTACTTATCTAACAAGCTTAAATACATAAACGCATCGGTTCTGGTAATTTTATTATTATAAACGGACAGATTGCGTTATTTTTATCTGATTAAAAAATGTATCAGCTGCAACATGTATGCGGTCGGGATCGAGTTCTAATAGTTTAATTCGCGGGCAAATAATTTAAATTTCTTTCCATAGTTACGATTTTACTTGCGTCATTATCATTTTATTTTTAAATAATCGTACGGGGATCGATACAAAATTAATTTGCGTTCGCGATTCTCTAACGGAAGCGACGTAGGAATGTGACAACTAACTGACGCATCTGTCCATTCTAAGAGCACCAGAAACTTATGGCTATGTAAAATCGGTTACAGAATCGCAACATTTAAAGAAAAATAATAGGGCGAAGCATGCTGGTCTCGTTATGACTTTAGTAGGTAACCAAAAGTTGAAATTATTAACTTGCTATGCGGGTGGGCTTTTGTCGGTTCCTCAAATGTGACTCTGCACAAAGAAACGAGCCAGATTCTTATACAGTCCCAGAAACTAGTGGTCATAAATGCTAGGATATACATATTTTCAGTTACTTTTAATCGGTTTTAAGTCATATAAATATGAATTATTGTTATACGATAGTTGAGATCTTATTGCGACTATAAATACTAAGGGCAGAACCCTACTATAATTTCAATACTTTTCATTCTGTCCTACCCTTTTGAACAATTATTGCCATGAAAATGGCAGCGAAAAAATCACATGAATTTGAATTCACAGAACAGAACTACGATAGTACCACAATTGATAAATTTAACACCTTATTTGTTAAGCCAGAAATACGTGTCCCTATCGCGTATAAACGGCACTGGCATCACCACTAACATACTGACGTACATACAAGTGTTAAGTGAAAACAGATGTGTATGCCGTGACAGCACTTTTATCTAAGTATTTAGTTAGACATTCGCTTTAAAAAAAAGTATGTAGGTTTTGTCTGGGACATACCTGCAGTCCACCTATTTAAAAATAATAAGACGTCTCCATAAAATCCTGTATATCCTGTCATTTATGACCACTAGTATTATTTTTCCAATTTTGAAATGCTAAAATGGAACGGAAAAGGTTCGATAAAATGCTCGATTTTTTGGGACAGAGTCGCAAAGACCATTTTTATTTTGCATGTTTTATGGGACATCGGGATTTCAATTAACAAATCTATGAAAAACGCACAAAATCTTTTTATTAGACATCATGCATACATTTATTTTTTATGTACAATATTTATAGCTTTTTGTTTCAGTTTAATGAAATCTTTATTGAATATTTTTATTATTTTAAATTTTTATAGTATACAGGGTGTTCCTTAATGACGTGCTAATAGCTCAGGGTGTGATTCCTTAGGTCATTTTATAAAGAAAAGTACATATGTCGGCAACGGTTTAAATTGGGTGTTGAATTTTTATTTTTTAAATGGTTATTTTTTAATATCTCCGAAAGTACTTTAGATATTATTTTCAATTTTGGTATGTGTTAATAGAGTATAGAACCACAAATTTAGTTAGAAAAGTTATTCAATTGTTCCACCAGTGGCGTCCCTGCAATCATGTCCGCTGATATTTCTTACAAGAAAGATGGTACGCCACTGACATTTTTCCATGCGGGATATTTTTTCTGATTAGCCTGGTCAATTTGTCGCCGAATTGTAAAAGAAATTTGGAAATTTTTAAAAAATCGGTGCGTACGTACATCATACTATGATATGAGTGGAGTACGTAGCCCGAAACGTCCGTCCGTTTTGCGCTTAGTAATTGATAAGTAACTCTAACGTTCTCCTTATCTGCGCGTTTTACGTGGGACGTTTGTTGATAACCCCCGTATAACCAATTTACCCCTTGATTTTATTTTTGAATTTAATTTAATCTGATGATTAGCTAGATGGCAATTTAAGAATTTTTTAATTTTGTCCCCATTTTTGAATTCTATCCAGAGGTGAATTCCCCACCCAGGAATTATTTATTTAGAGCCAATCTAACTATTTGAATCATTTTAATTTGGAAGATGTAAGAACTGTTCGACACTATCTGTAAAGTGGCCAGTCTTAGCAAGTAATGAAAAAGTCATCGCAACCGAAGACGTTCCTACTTAATTAGTTTTACGGACGCAGTTCTTTACGATTACGATTTCGATTGTTTATTAGTCAGGGATGCCAGGCATTAATGCCATTGCCGACTTGACACGCACGTGTCAGTCGGTCTTGGGTGGGCCCACCACCTTTCCCCGCCAACTGGAAGCTGTCAGCGGTCCACCAGCGCAATTGAAGAGATGAGGGCAAATTTGTCATAAGAAAGAATGAATGATTTTAATTTAAAAGTATAGTTTGTTGAACGTAGGACGAGGCCTAACTGATGTTCAGACTATACTTTTGATTTATTGGCTCGGGCGCGTCCAATTAAATATAACAACAATGCAAGTTTGTTATATTGGAACACGGAGGGCTATTTTTATTTAATTTTATGTCCTTGTCTTTGAGGGTGAATTTAAGGGGCTGTCCTTGCGTATGTCGAGTAACGCGACCCGATGTACTCGTAGTTAATTATGTACAATTTATATACAATCAGAATTAACCTGTACTATCATTCAATTGTTTCAACCAACCTATCATTCATCGGCACGTACTCTGTTTAAAATTTAGTTATTTACAGTATTTACAATGTAAAATAAACCTAAGCTAGCATTTTGTTTTTTAACTAAATAGAGTCTAAACTACCCTAATAATTTCCGAAAGAAAAATTATGACTCGCGGCAGTGACTACTAATACTAGCTTAAGAACCTTTATTTCGCACTAATAAATTTTCATGTCTCAATCAGGACTCTTTTTTGTTACCATCACTTATTGTTACCTCATAGGTATAGCAAAGTTCGTAGTGACCGTTACATTTTTTCCTTAATTTAAGGGGTATAAATTTTTACGTCACTCAGGCCGGACGTCGCCCTCAGTTCAGGGACAACGCTGCCTTTGCAACCGAGCTATGGCTATTCTGTTTGTTTCTCTACCTATAGCTTCCACTGTCAAAACAGTCGCTATTTTACGAACGCATGAGAAAACAAACTAGCCTGACACCGCCGAGATTTTAAGTCTTCAGGGTTTTTTCAATGATGGCTTCATTCTTGGCCTTTTCACTTACTAAATATTAGCGCTATTTAGCAAGGCTGGCGACTCAACATTATTGCCCTAGGGGTTGTCGACGCGATGGAAGGACGCCCCAGTGGGAAATATTATCAAGCCTGTACAGCGCCTTTTAGATTAATCCGCCGGTATATAGGTGATACCTTGCAAAGAAAAATCTATCAGGCCCGCACTGAAATCGCGGGTGGACGCGAACTGGGGTTGCGCACCAGTCTGCTTTTCCAACGGCGAGTCTCTGGAACTGTTGAACGTCAATCGATGGTGCTCTTTACTCTGTATTAATAAATACAAGTTTATCTCCCACGTTGCGTTAACGAATTTCTTTTCTAGATTTATTTATACTCGCTCCAAAATGCACGAGTCTTCGAAGATACTTTTGGCTTTTATTTATACTCGCGCCAAGACACGAGTGTTTGAAAATAAAATTTACTCGGGGAAAGGTCCGCATTTGACTTTTCTGGGCAATTTCGGCGACGAACGCTCTAAAACCTGTAGCCAAAACGTCGGACCCCCTTTTTAAAAAATAAAATCGCGGGCGAGCGAGGTGGACCTGGAACAGGCGGCCGCCGGCGTCGAGAGATCAACACCCACTAAAAAAAACTGCCTCCTGCAAAAATTTCTTTAGTCGTCTCTTTCAACGTTACATTACGTCATCCTGGCCGAGTTATCTACCGGTAAAGCCCGTAAAGTTGCGACATCAGAGATAAGGAACCAAATACTGCCGGCACCGCAAAACTATAAAAGCCCGTCTAATTTTGCATGTGGGATTATTTAAAATAATTTAACGGAAAATAAAATTCATTAATTTTCTGGAATTGGAAAAAGGTATTTTTACAACAAATTCTACATGAAAACGCTTTCTTGAGTTTTTCTCGTCTTGATTAAAACTACTAAATTTATATTGAAACTGATTATTATTGACATTGATAAAATATTAATGATAAATTGTTTGTTTTATAAAAATTTCAATACGGGCAGTTCGATGCGAAGACGGGCGGAAGCATGACTTTTAAGTGAAGGTTAATAATAATATTAATAATAATGAGTTTCAATATGAATTTAGTGGTTTTAATCAAGAACGGTGCGTCTGACGAGAAAAACTCAAGAGAGCGTTTTCATGTAGAATTGACCAGGCTAATCAGAAAAAATACCCACATGCAAAAATGTCAGTGGCGTACCATCTTTTTTGTAAAAAATATCTGAGGACATGTTTGCAGGGACGCCACTGGTGGAACAATTGAATAACTTTTCTAACTAAAATTTGTGGTTCTATATCCTATTGACACATACCAAAATTGCATATAATATCTAAAGTACTTTCCGAGATATTAAAAAATAACCATTTAAAAAATAAAAATTTAACACCCTGTAGCAAATTTAAGCCGTTGCGGACATATGTTCATATGAACCTTTCTTTATAAAATGACCTAAGGAATCTCACACCCTGAAATATTAGCACGTAATTAAGGAACACCCTGTACATACATATAATGTCTCGGAAATATGGTTTTAAACAAAAAGAAACTAGCTCATATGCCAATAAGAATTATAATTTTAAAATAATCTAAAGAAGCGCAAATTTTAATTAAATAGAGAAAATATATCGTGAATGTAATTTGTACGCCATAAAAGTAATTTTTGTATTCCTCCCTGAAAAAAAAACAGTGATTGGTACTAACATATCCGTTACAGGCCTCGCAAGGATGTACGTATTTTTAATTTTAATATTAGTCTCGAGGGTAGTTATCCTGTTTACCTATAATACCTATGTTGTTAAGGAATTGTCTAATTTTCCCTGGTGGCCATTTTAAAACGTGAAAGATTATAAAATTAGATAAATATACCTGGAAAATCATTTCCTGACCACCAGAAGATGCCTTATAAATTAAGAAATATACAGATAATGCTAAACAGCTATTTTCCGGCCTTCAGGGTGTTTCAAGAAACATGTGCCACTGACATGTGACCCAAAAATAAGACAAATAATTCCTATCAACATGGGTCTGCAGATGCTTTATTTGAAAGATACTGGGATTTTTTCGCGTATTTCAAGTTATTTCCCAAACGTCTTTAGTACTTATAATGAAATTGGGGTTATGAAAAGTACCTAAACTAGGACATATTTTAGCAATAAAAATGTGTGAATAAGTTTTCCAGGGGCGTGTATATAATAATTGTTAACAAAAAGGATACGACACTGACTTTTTCACATTTTGAAAGCACAATTTAAATTACTAAAAAAACATCTCTTTATATTTATTAAAAGGCATCTTCAGGTGGTTAGGAAAAAAAATTTCATACACATTGCAGACGTTAAATCTTTTAAAGAAAATATTAATAGTGCTGTTGTTTATGAGGGGATGTAGATAGTATACATATATTGTATATTTGTTTTAAAGAATAACCATCTTATTAGTAAGAAAATTATATTGTTAAATTTGTTGGCAATTTACATGATGACTAAGAATTGACAGTGGCGTATCTGTTCGCATAAGGTTGATAAATGTACCTCTAGTACATTTTTCAATCATGTACATATCGCCAACGAACAGATCTATAATACACTCCCCTACAATAAAACCCGGACAAGATAATGTTAGTCAGGTTTATAGGCCTGTAACTTCTTTAATTGTTGTCCGATCTTGGTGACATTTTTTAGCAAAGTGTAAACTTGTGTCTTGGGATGATATCCTGAATTTTAGTTTTCAAAAAATAATCATGTATTGATCATTATACAGGCAAAAACGAAAGTTACTTTTTTAACCTAAATTTCTTAATGCCCTGTGGATATATTGAGAGGTAAAATTTAGCTGAATTCTGTTTTGTTTTTAACAGTGATATTTTCTTAACCCAATGCCTTTTGGTTCACGTGATTAACTGCTTCCTAAAAGAAGATACAAATTTTTAAAGTATTGCAGCTCAATTTTTCGTTAAGAAATTAAGCGTAAAAAAGTTACTTCGGTTCGTGCCTGTATAATGATAAATACATGATTATTTTTTTAAAACTAAAAGTCAAGATATCATCCCAAGACACAAGTCTACAGTTTGCTAAAAAAATCACCAGGATCGGACAACAATTAAAAATGTTACATGATGACTTGTAATTAAAATTGAAAAACGGCAGTACTTTATTTAAAAACTTGCATCCTCTTTTAAAAAGTAGATAATGACATGAACCAAAACATAATGTGTTAAGAATAGGTCACACTTCAAAACAAAATACAGTATAGTTAAATTCTACCTCTCAATTTTCCCACAGGGTGTTAAGAAATTAAGGGTAAAAAGTAACTTTTGTTTCTGCCTGTATAATAGTCAAGAAATCAGTATTCTCTGAAAACTAAATTTCAGGATATCATCCCAAGACACAAGTCAACACTTTGCTAAATATTTCACCAAGATCGGAAAACAATTAAAAAAGTTACAGGACTATAAAGAAGACTAACATTTTCTTTGTCCGGTATTTATTGTCGGGGAGTGTATATTATGTACATAGATAGATAGCAATAATTTACACCAACGGAACGCTGGAAAACACAATTAAAATTTATTGCAGACGAAAAATAGTTTTATGCAATTAATTACAAGTTTTTATCAGTCAGTCATAAAACTACGTCTTTCTTTATTATTTGCTGACTCTGCTTCCCCTCGGATGAATAATATAAACCGAAACAAACCCGGAAAACTAATTTCTTGACCCGCGAAGTTTTCAAATTTTGACAGATCAATATTTTGTTCTAAATGAAAACAAAAACGGTTTTATAACAAGTGACAATTGAAAGAATAGTAAATAGTAAACAATTATTTCTTTACATAAATTATAGTTATTTTTAGTCGCTACATTTGTCGACGAAAATGTGTTTTCCGGACGTCCTGATGTTAGTGAAATAAGAAACCCTTTTTAAACGCAACAAACTCTTCATTCTTTGAATTATTACTAGTCAATTTTTTATTTACATTTAGGTAATGATTAATGTTTTATATAAACAGCAAGCAATTTTAACGCATATAGAGGATTATGATAAAGAAACGGATCAGGCCTTTATATTATTATAGAATACACTTCACTTAATCATAAACCGCTAGGACTCGTCAACTTAATTTTTTTGAAATGCATTTTTTTATAAAAAGTTATTATACAGGGTGGGTCATTAATATGCTTTTATTAACTTTTTAAATGGAAAATATTGTATATTTTTACATTCTACAAACAATTCTAGATATTTTTCATAAATCATACCCTATACCAGGGGTCGGCAACCTGCGGCTCGCGAGCCACATGCGGCTCTTTGGATGTGAAGCTGCGGCTCTTTAGTTGCATACGCAAATATTATTTATTTTGTCGAAAAAAACATTCAAAATTCGTTCTGAATCGATTAACGAGGATTAGGCACCGATTCTATCTCTCAGCCACTTGTACTCGCTTTTCACCACACCCCTTCCCCGTGACACGCGTCTTTACTGTCGTCAGTCCGTCGAAAGCTCTCGCATGACGCCGTCGTCGGATGTTTCTACGTAGGTTTTAATTCGTTTTCGACGCAAGACAATTTGGCGTCTACACCAGTGCTTTGGCTGTGACCAGGGGTCGGCAACCTACGGCTCGCGAGCCGCATGCGGCTCTTTCGATATCAAATTGCGGTCGTTAGTGGCTCTTTAAAAACTGAGAAATTGTGCAAATTATAACTTTCGGCTCTTCCGTCTCAAAAGGTTGCCGACCCCTGCCCTATACCCATCTTCAACCGTTTACGAAATATTAATACTGGTATGCACCATTGAGATGTTTCTCGACATAGGAACGTTCTGAACTCCAATCACAATCTTGAACGCATTCACACAATTTGCTATTTAAGTTTGAGATGTTTAAAAATGTCAGTGAATGTTAATCAAATTTTCAAAATGGGTGTGTCGCGAAACATATCAATGGTGCATAACAGCATTAAAGTACATATTAACATTTCGTGAACGGATGAAGATATCCTATCTTAGGGGCATGATTTATGAAAAATGTCTCGAATTGAAGTTGATACAAGTAACATATTTATGATCCACCCTATACTTTTTCCTGTAAAAAATGCATTTAAAAAAAATAAGTTTGACGGGTCCGAGCGATTCTTGATTAAGTAGACGGTTCTATACTGGGTGTTTCCTAACCTCTCTGAAAAAATTAAGGAGGTGAATCCTCACCTATAGTATAAAAGTTTTTCGTCTATCATTTCGTTTTCGAAATACTACAGGGTGTTAAAAAAATATTGTATTTCATTTTATTAATTAATGCCAAACGATATTCTAATGATATTTGTTAAACACAAAGGATTGGAGCACTTTACTTTGGGTCAATTTTAAATTTTACAATTAATTAATTTGCAGGCATCTTGGTAAATGAGTACCTTAATTTTTTAGTTATTTTCGTATTTTTATCGTCAAATTATACGAATAGGCTTGGTTCCATGGCAACCACATTTATTTTTTCCGTGACATTTGTCTCCTTCAAATAATATCCTTTTGAATTGAACTGAAGAAGTCCTTCGACTACGTATTATTGATGGTTTTAATACGAATCGCGCCATTCCCGAAATTTTCCAACACGTAAGTTATAATTGAGCACGTCGTGTGCAGGGGTGTTTACTGGCTCACACACTTTTGTTCATATGAGTTCATTATTCAGAGTTTTTAAATCATGCATTATCAAATCATTGGGATTAATTAATAAAATGAAAATTACAATATTTTTTTAACACCCTATATGGGAAAAACTTTTGTACCACATTTTCCTCTTAAAATAAGGTGAGGATTCACCTCCTTAATTTTTTCAGAGAGGTTAGGAAACGCCCTGTATAAAAGGCTGATCCGTTTCTTTATCATAACCCTGTATATATATAAGATTGTGTAGATAACTGCCGATTGCATTTATGCCAGGAAATTTAATTAGAATTGCAATAAAACTCTTATCGCCGTGGAAAATTTCAAAGTGTTCAGTAAATATAATATAAAAAATGTATATAAAAAAGTAACTAAGCTGTTCGAGTGTGATAATCAAGCTTTGTCGAAAAATTCGCTGATATCTAAAAACAACATTAATGCACATG
Organism: Barypeithes pellucidus; assembly: GCA_963991005.1. Lineage (NCBI taxonomy): Eukaryota > Metazoa > Arthropoda > Insecta > Coleoptera > Curculionidae > Barypeithes > Barypeithes pellucidus. Next base: position 42,688,349 of record OZ022559.1, read on the forward strand.
GATACATGTTATCGGGAATCATAGTCAGTCGGACGTAATTTTTGAAATTTTTTATGTTCCTAGCCTCGCGAAAAAAGTATTTTTTCGTTGACGATTTATTGGATCAAGAAATCCTATTTCCGCTCGTCTTTCTGTGGTCTCGGAAGCTCAAAACATACTCGACGGGGAGGGATGAAATTTTGTCTATGGATTAGGCTTTAACCTTACTCGAACCCGGCTATAGTTTCGGCTCGATATAGAATACAAAAATTACACTTCCAAATGAAAACATAGTTTGTGAAAAGTCAAAATAATTGTTAGGAAAAAAATATTATTTATTTTCGATACAGGGTTTGTAAAAAATATATATTCGTGCAAAGTTTTCTAAAATTATGTAGCGTTTAAGAGTTTGTATATAAAAGCATATTGAATAGTAGTTGCATAATTTAAAAAAATAAAATATGGCACTAGACAAAAATGCGGCTTGCTGACCTGGACCTCCCAATTTTATGGTTCAAAGCATTCATTCATTAGCATTAAACTGGGAAAGTGATAGAATTTTGATTTATTTTTCGTTGGGGTATTAATTTATGTTAAAAACTGTGAAAATGTCAGCTCATGAAAAACTGATTGTGAATAGAACAAAAAAACTTAATTCGACAGGAAAACGGCCATAACTCCACAACGAAAAATCAATCTGTTTTTTGACTTTTTTCTTAACATTTGATTTTTGTTCGTATTTCGTTAGACGATAATTTCTATAATAAGTGCAATAATTTATTTTCCAGATATATTCCCAAACATATTGGATTCATCTGATTCCCATTCCCTTGTCCTGTTTAGCCTTATACCCTCTTTATTCTTATTTTTAGACATTGTATACTTACTTTACCCGATTGTTTTGTAATTAATATACTTGTTGAGTAATAAAATCGATTATGTACCTAACTATTTTGCAGTGTTTTAGTTTTTTCGGTTTGCTATTGTTTGCTAATAATGATTGTTGTTTTGTTTTAGGAATTCTAAAATCGATCACTCAAAACCAGAAACACTTGAGATCGATCATCAATTTAGTAAACTTTAGGGACTTTAATATATTTACCTCGTTGTGATAAATACGTGCATTTTGTTACAAAAACCCCCCCTACCCGCCTGAACTAACACTGTGCCGTCAACCAGTACCAAATCAAATCATCGATGTGTGTTGTATGTGTTTGGATGAGTCATGTGACATGTAATCACAGGATTTGCTTTGCATGCAATACATTAAAGACACTTTAGAATAGTTTTATAATTTGCCACAAAATTTGCCTATTTATTTTTAATGTGCATGTAAACTGAAAAGTCGATTTTTACATTTTGACTTTTTTTTTACCAAATCATAAATTTAGAAGGTATGTTTAAGTCTATAAGAAATGCAGGAAAGAGCAAGATCTCCTATCGACACTTGTAGAAATAGAAGCAGCGAGAAAATGCTTGGCAACGGACGCTAAATGACACAAAGGTGCTATGTAAGAAATTCGTCCGCCACCATAGGGATATCGGGAATGGTAAGAGATACGACGAAGTCGGTTAAATTGGAGCAAAGTTGTATAACTATGGGCCTAATAATATGAAGCAAAAAAATCAAAGATATATACAGGGGCTTTCAAAATATTTGGAAAAATCTACAATTTTGCGTTTCGGTTTTTATTTTTTACGGACTTTGTTCGAAGAGATGTCCAAAAATAAATTTCACTTTCTCATTGCTACTTTTTATTCTCCACAAGATGCTATCATCAGATCTTTAATGCGACGTTTCGTCTTTGGGTCACCATCATCAACTTAATTTATTTAAATACGGGCCTTTTTGGTTTAAATGATGAAAGAAGAACTAAATCTACGTTCAGAGGTATACAGCTTTTTCTAGCTTTCCGACTTTTCGTTCCTTAAATTGACCGTCTCCATTAAAATATCCCTAGTACGTTCCTGTAATTTACTTTTTTTAAAATTCGGTATAATTCCAAAATATAAAACTCGATGCATTTTTTGAAATTCTTAAATCATTTAACTGGTTAGCAAAATATTCTTATTTTTGCGAACCGAAAAATGTAATCGGTCAGTCAAAATGGCTAGTTGGTCAGCAACTTATGAACAGCAAACATTTCTGAATCGTGACAGTGCGCTGGGAAAACAATTGAAAACCCGCCCTCGCTACACCTTTTGTAGCCGATTTTCTTCTGTATTCGGCAAAAGAAAACACAAAAAAGTTACATAAATTGACAGTGCCCTGGGACCTCTGAAGTAAACTGCTTCTAAACATGTTTGTTTCTACTGACCAATTGTAAACTCTTGCTGACCAAGTAATCATTTCGCAGCTCGACTGTTAATAACGGCAAACCATTTAATTACTTCTCATTCTTAAAACAGTTCTGGCTTTAAGAGTCAAATTTTATTTGTATTAATAAAATAAATTACTTGTACTTGCACTAAATTTGATAAAGCAATTAATTTGAAAAAAAAAAAAAAAAAAACCAGTAGTAGTTCGTAATAATTAAGGACAGAAATCGCAATAATAATTGAAAAATTTTATTTCTTTGAAACAAAAGTAAATTACAGGAATGCACAAGGGGTATTTTAATGATGATGGTCACTTTAGGAACAAATCGTCGGAAAACCGGTAATTCTTGTATACTGCTGAACGTAGATTTAGTTCCTCTTTCATAATTTACACAAAAAAATCCAGGCCCGTATTTAAAAAAATTAAGTTGATGATGGTGTCCCAAAGACGAACCGTAGCATTAAAGATCTGAAGATGGCATCTTGTGGAGAATAAAAAGTAGCAATGATGAACTAAAATTTATTTTTAGACATCTCTTGGTAAGGTCAAGAAAATTGAAACGCAAAATTTTAGATTTTTCCAAATATTTTGAAAGCCTCTATTTTTATTCTTTTGCGGCATATTATTGGGCCCATAATTACGCAACTTTACCGACTTCGTATGTCTTACCTTTCCCGAAATCCTGTATTCATCCCGAATGTACGGGGAGTCCCATAACTTATGGACCATAGAGCAATTGGAGATACTAAACCTCAAACTAGACGGATTAAATCATATAATTATGAGTTATTTTTGAAAATAAACTTTCACTTTCAACACCCTGTATATCTAGAACGTGAAACATTTCGAGAAAATTTATATATGACTTAGTCGGTCTAGTTTCTCCAGTTGCCCTATGGCCCATAAGTTACAGGGCACCCTGTGTTACGTCAATTGAATCACTGGTTCATAGCAAAGAAAGTAATCTGTCAAATTTTTTATATCTGCTATATTTTAAGAGATACCGATTTTTTTGAAAAACTTTGCTTTTTTTCAACTTTTTGTTAGCTAGATCCCACTGTGCGTTGTATCGTGCAAACTTTGCAAGTGATTATTATACCTTATGAAAAGCTTGTTTATGTCCAGTAACAACAATTGTACCTAAATGTTGTGATGTGCAGTGGCGTACTACTAGATTAGGCAAGTTTTTCCTTATTTTTAGTTTTTCATATCGCGCTACAGGTATATTATACAGTGTCTACAAAATTTTAAAAACGATATTTTTTTTATTTAATTGTTTGAAAAAATTCATTTATTAATTTCTAACTTTCTAACACGACACTATTCCTAAAATTAAACTTACATTGAAAGGCACTTTAATATTAAATATCACTAGCTGCCGTCAAACCAAACCAAATCCGAGTGTATTAATTTGAATCGAGGTTATTACGAAAAAAAAACAATATCAAGTCACCCATGCTAATGCGTTTAGCAACAAAGCTAATCATGTGTTAGAAAGTTAGAAATTAATAAATAAATTTTTTCAAACAATTAAATAAAAAAATTATCTTTTTTAAAATTTTGTAGACACTGTATAATATACCTGTAGCGCGATATGAAAAACTAAAAAATAAGGAAAAACTTGCCTAATCTAGGGACGAGTACTTTCCAATACAAAAAAATTGTGAGACACTCATAAAGCATAGACATATAAGTGATTATAAGTACGCCACTGCACATCACAACATTTAGGTACAATTGTTGTTACTGAACATAAACAAGCTTTTCATAAGGTATAATAATCACTTGCAAAGTTTGCACGATACAACGCACAGTGGGATCTAGCTAACAAAAAGTTGAAAAAAGCAAAGTTTTTCAAAAAAATCGGTATCTCTTAAAATATAGCAGATTTAAAAAATTTGACAGATTACTTTCTTTGCTATGAACCAGTGATTCAATTGACGTACAGTGATAAAATTTAAAAGTATTATTGTGAAAGTTATATTCTATTGAAATTGGAGCAAAAATCATTGTCCTCTTTAACACCCTGTATATAAAATTTTCTGTAAGTTTAAGACAATCCAACTTTGGCAATTGTTTCCTAAGGGACAAATCTATCAACCATTAAAAACCGGAGATCGATGTCATATCTGGTTCAAAAAATATTCACTTTTAAATTTAGGCGAAATTTTTCTTGCTCGAAAGCAAATGGCCAGCAGTTTAGTTTAAGATAATTATTAATTATCCGCTAGCTGCCAGTATCTTATAGGTCTAAACATAGCTCTCCAAGGAACACACAACCTGTCATTGATCTGGGAATCGATTTTCGTTTATGAGAATACATTCTAAGTGACGTTGCCGACTCTAGCAACTTCACCGGCGAATTGTTTTCTCCTGTTCGAGAATCTAGGCCCTGATAGTCGGCTGAGTGTATAGGTATCGTTAATCTGTTATTGTACGACGCAGGAGTCTGAAACAGGAACGCAGCATAGGGTTCTAAAATCACCGTTCCCGATCAAATACTCACAGCAAAACACAGTATTAAAACAATAAAATGATTCCGCACCGACGCTGGTGGTTATGTCAGGTATCGGCGCACGCCTACTTACACTGTGCACTTGATATCCCTTTTCTCAAGCGTGAACCAATTGGCCCTGAGACAGGCATCAGTGTCGTCTCTTTCATGGGCAACCTGGCGCTGCGGTGTCCGATTTATAATTTAAGAAAATGTTTCAAATATATGTCATGAATTTAATTCCACTATAATAATTTTGCAATAAAAAAATTCAAATCTGGCTTTTATTTTTTGGCCGCGTTCTTTTCATTGTCTCAGACTAATGTGCCAAAAACAATAACTGCACCAACATATACGATTGGCTGCGTTCCAGGATCGTTTTGTACAAGTATTTGTTCGCCGTTTCACAGACGGTAAATGATGCACATCCTGAAACCTGGTACTGACTATACATACCTTTACAACCAGTCAATTCCATTAAAAAAAGTACAGGGTTATTGACCATATTTACCGGTTCCATTGAAACATGTCCTGCACTAACTCGTATAAAGTCTACGTTATATCTATACCCGTGCGTCATTAAAATCGGACGAATGAATCAAAATTTAGCGCAAGAAAGGAAAAATATCAAAACAAAGACCGATTTCATCATACGTATTCTGAAAAATAATTTATAATTTCGAAAGAAAATTGAAATGATAACGGCGAAAAACTGACGTTCTATTTTTTATTATAAGAGAATTATAATTAATACTCGGTTATTATTTATTTCGCTTTCGAAATTCGGTGTTTTCATAACCCACTTTAAAATCATGAATACATCCATGTAACGGACTGTAGCCAGCCCTTAAATTTTATGATTTTACAAAACAAGATTATATTAGTAACGTATATCCATAAATACTTACCGAAAGAAAAAAAGTGCGATGAAATGACTGAAAAGAATTGTTTTTAGGATTAAATTGAACATCGTCGAGTTCAATTTAATCCTACAACTTATAAAAACAAATTAAGATTGACACATTAGAATAATCAAAATAGCAACTATAAGTTAACAACTGGCAAAAAGTTCAACAACAATTGCAACTTTTGTCTTTGTCTAACACGTTATTGAATTCAAAAGTATTGCGGAACTCCGCAGGCGCACTATTATATTTTTATTCACTTTTAATGCTGCAATAAATAAAGATGGGTAGTTTTAAGTCACGAGGGCTCAAGATCCAGTTTATGACGCACGTGTAAAGATGCAACGTACAGACTTTATGAAGGGTTTGTTTAAAGTGCAATTTTCAATCGTCAATAGCTTGGACTTGATACATGAAAGATATTCGAAATTTTATGTAGGATCCGAGTTTATTTAACAATATACAACGTGTCTAAGATAAGGAAGGCCAGTACAGGGATCTCGGAAACCGTAAGAGATACGAAGTCGGTTGAATGGAGGTAAAGTTGCGCATTTACGTGCCTAATAATATGCCGTTTAGAAAGTTAAAATTCCGAGTAGTTCCGGAGATATCCGGAAAGAACCGAAATTCTGAAAAATCGTTTTTTTGTTTTCCTGGTTTTTTTTTTGAGATCGAATTCTAAAGGAAATTGCACTTTTGCATTGCCACTTTTTCCGCTCTATCTAACAACGTTAATTGTTTTGTAATCCGACGAGAAGGAGTAGTCTTCGAAGGGCCATTATCAACTTTCTTTTTTAAAATACGGTCCTGTTTTTCTGATATTGGAATTTGAGGCCTTTTTTTGTTCTGAATGCAACCATTTATGACACATTGTGGTTTAATGACGTTTCGAGGGTTTTTTGAACAACATCAGGAAATTTTGGGATACGGTCCTGTATTTCTCCTATTTTTATAAATAATATCTCGTAAGTAAGCTCTAAATTTTTTACTTATGTTGAACTAGTTCAATAAATAACAAATAATTTAATAATAAACCACAAATAAGTGAACAAAAATCATACCAAAACAGTAATAAAACGAACAACGAAAAAGTAAGGAACTTCATAATCAGGTGTTCAAAATGATTTCCGTTATTCTCTGCCACATAACAGTTATTTTGAGATAAAATAAAACACGATAGAATATCGTTTTCAGCATTTGTAAAATTATGTTCCATATTTTCTGGAAAATAGAAAACCTCTTAAAACGCTCTCAAACGATCACAATAGGAATGTTAATTTTTTTGTTTCAAACGCTTTTCTTTTAAATCCCGAATCAACAGAAGTTTGAAATAATGTTTCTGTATTTTGTTCACTTATTTGTGGTTTATTATTAAATTATTGGTTATTTATTGAACTAGTCCAATATAAGTAAAAATTTACAGCTTAGTTATGAGATATTATTTATAAAATTAGTAGAAATACAAGACCGTATCCGAAAATATCCTGATGTTGTTCAAAAACCCTCGAAACGTCATTAAACCACAATGTGTCATACATCGTTGCATTCGGAAGAAAAAAAGCTCTCAAATTCCAATATCAGGAAAACAGGACCGTATTTAAAAAAAGAAAGTTGATAATGGCCCTTCAAAGACGACTCGTCGGATTACAAAACAATCAACGCTGTTAGATAGAGCGCAAAAAGTGCCAATGTAAAAGTGCAATTTACTTTAGAATTCGATCTCAAAAAATCCCAGGAAAACAATAAAACAATTTTTCAGAATTTTAAAACTTTCTAAGCGGCATATTATTAGGCACGTAAATGCGCAACTTTACCTCCATTTAACCGACTTCGTATCTCTTACGGTTTCCGAGATCCCTGTACTGGCCCTCCTTATCTTATACGTTGTATAGGGTATTTCATTGCGAGGAACCTAAGTTCCATTTTTTACTACACATTTGTTTTTTTTATATCTGCTTTGAGAGAAATTCTACAACTTTCCTAATTTAAACGTTTTTCTTACTCTTGAAATAAAAAAGTATTCGGTTTAATCAAAATATAGTCAATAACCCATATTTGCAGCTTTACACTTTCCATTATTGTACTTGTGTGATCTTAGTTGTCATGGTGGTGAGAATCATTTTGCCATTTGGGTAGGTTTGGACAGTGTAGAATAGGAGAATTTTATTTTATTTAAAACTTGTTTCTCTAACCGATTTCAAATACGCTTGAAAACGGTAATATAAAATAAACCCGAACAAAAATATACAGTGTCACCATAAGATGGAACCATATAGGGAAAATATTTATTTTTCGATTTAGGTAAAATTTAAATTTACCATACGTTTTTGCTTCAATAAAGGTAAAAAAAATGCCATAATTAAATGAGACCATGCTGCTTAGACGATGAATATTGTATAAATAAATGGATTTACTGTGGTAGGGTCGACTTCCGTATGGTCCCATTTAATTATATCATTTTTGGTCTTAATTGAAGCTAAAACGTATGGTTTAATATACAAATTATACCTAAATCGAACAATACATTTTTTCTTCATATGGTTCCAACTTTAATTGTGACACTGTATGTACTTGCCTACACGAAGTTTAATGGTAACATTTATTAAGAGTTGAGATGATGTCAATATTACCTCATGAGGAATATTACCAGTGTACCGGGAAATGTTTGTTCGGATTTGTTTGTAGAGGTCAAAACTAGTATTCGTACATTATGTTTGTAACTAACTTAATTCATAAGCAACCAAGGACAAGATAATCATTAATTTAGAGCCGGGCATTGATAATTCATTTCTTAAATGCTACAAATGTAATTTAATTAATTTTAAGTCCTTTTTTTTCAGTTCAGTTTATATTATTGGTATCAAAAAATTTTGCCGAACTTCCATTGTGTTTACGTTTTTTAATTAAAACATGACGTTTCGTGTAGTTTTTTGAAAAGTATGAATCCAGGTAAATTGCAAGAATTGTAATCAAGGTCGGGTTTGTTCGGGTTTATATAAAATGTGACGTCCTTGGAAAAACGACAGTTTATCATAAAAAATAAAATTAAGATTTCATTTATTAAATTATTCCGAATTTAAACCACTCCGACTATGTCGCCTCCTAGGAATTCTAGAATATTACCAAACTACTGGCACTGTATTCCATGGTTAATGGTTATCAATTTATTCTTTTCTGAGATCCAAGGGGTTCAAGTACATTCTCCTGTTAGCGTCCATTCTCGAGACTCCTGTTTTGTAATATTAGCCTATGCTGAAACGTTATGTTTAAGGAAATAAATATATTTATTTATACAGAGTATTAATATGATCATGTTACAAACTTCTAGGGTAGATAGTAGATAGAATACATGAAAATAAAAAAAAACAGTTCATATGAACATTGCTCAGGAAACGCTTCCTCAGGGAGCTAAAGTCCTTTGAAGATGACCTTCATGAACTAGTTTTCGATTTGTAGCTCCGCAAGTAGTTCAGATATCTCAACCAATTATGGGACATAAATTAATGTTGGTAAGTATATCTATTTGAGCCTATTGGGCAATGTTAACTTTAACCAGGGGCGGGCGAAACAGGGGGGGGGGGGGGGGGGGTATTTGGGTAAATTTGACCCCATTCCTTGAAAACTTAATTTTTTGCCGTTTTGACATCACATTATGATTTTCCTATACCTTTTACATACAAAGGGTACTCTATAATCAAATGTCATCGTTTCTTCGGAAATTGACTAGAGTAATTGGGTCAAATTTCTCTGTTCCTCCCTGAGGGCTCATTTCCCGACCGATGTTTATATGAACTTTCTTTTCATTTATTCAGTTCAGAAAATCTGTATTCTCTCCCTGGAAATTTGTAACAACGATCACATTAACACCCTGTATAGAGGACGATGTATATTATGCTACCTTCAAAAGTTGTCTAAATGTCTCTCGATCATATTATGTTTTGAGGTTTTGCAAATATTTTTTTCAAGAATAGAATTTATTAGATATACCTAGTCCAGCGAAATACTTTCATTATTATAATATTTTTATTTAAATCAAATCTTAAAGCAAAATGCAACAGAAGAACAATAACCAAAAACTACAATTTCGACTTTTCCATTCCAATGTCCAACTTTTAACATTAAACCTTGAGGTTATGTTTGTGTTTTTGACACTTTCAGCCAATCAGAACAATAATTACATTTACTACGTTACAAATGTAGTAAATTCAATTTTTCTGGGACATTATCAACCCTGCAGTCGGCGGCGACAGCTTCTTTATAGTTCTGCCCAAAACATAATATTGAAAGAATTATTTTAAGAGATATTTTTTTATACATTCGTACAAATAATAAAAATTAAACTTTATTCGAACTGCTGTTATTTTTAGTAAGCAACAGATAAATTTAATTCTTTGGTACCTTTATCAGAACGGCTCTAGTGGCTCCGCGGTTAAAGCGGCAGTCATTGGGAAATCTAGGACGAGAGTGTATCCAAACCTCAAAGCATGTAAACCGAAAAATGTATGTATTGTTTTCACAATAAAATAATAAGTTTCGTAATTATTACTGCCCGGCTCAGCTACGTACAGGGCAAATAAATGGATCATCTGCTATGTATCTCATACGCTAGAGCATGTTGTCGAGCATTAATAAAAATATTTTCACATTTCAACGCTTCATTGCAATTAATGAACTTTTTGTTTTACAGGATTAAACAGTCCGGAGCTTAGTTTCAGTTTGTGCTGAAAAAAAATTCCACCTTAAAAAATAGTTTTCAATTTTGAAAATCTAGTTTATGTATTGTGAAGTCTCGAAATCAAAGGTAAATATGGTAACCGGCGTATTACATAAATCTCTTTCGGCATAAGAAAAAAGGCTGGCCCAAAAAAAAAAAAGAAATACATATATCGGTGAATTTAATGGAAAATTTGAAAGAATTGGCATTTACTAATAATAACAACAATAAGTTTGTAAAATCGGTAGATAAGTTCAAAATGTATATTGTACATTGACAAAATAAATGATATAGTTTACAAAAATTACTTCTTTTTTGGTTTACTTTCAGGAAGCTACATGTTTAGACCACCGACCTATAACTATGGATACGTACAACTTATGGGGTTCGCAGTAAAAAGTTAAATTTTTATGTTGTCGCCGTCATATAGGCAACCCCGCCTTTTTTTGTGCCGGTTTGGTTGCCAACAAACGACTTGAACCAACGACGACCGTCCAGAAGCTACATCAGTCGTAGAGATGTAACGATATTAAAAATCTAGCAATACGTGGACAATAGAAAATTAATTCTAAAAATGGCTTTTCAGTGATGGCCACAAGGCCTTCTTTTATGCGAGAAAATAGATGGTTTATTTCCCAGTAAAGAAGGTCTTGATGTGCCAAAATATTGCTGTGTAATCATTTTCATTAAGGGCAAGTACGGTCCTGTTCGCAGCTTAATGTAAATAGTTTATCAGTCGAGGTTTATTGTCGAGGTCATAAATTTGCCACTTGTGCTCTTAGAGTTTGGTCATCCACAGATATCGGTCGGTGGTTTAGACATTGGAGAAATGTATTTAGGCAAGAAGTCGCAAAACATACACTCACAGTCAAAATAATCGATCTACGTAGTATTTAGATGGATTTTGATTGTGTATAATAATTGTCTTATTTTAGGTCCGATTTTTGATACCTTTTTTATTTTGCAGGTAAATTTGTCGAAAATCTCCCACTTGTGTAAGATTTTAAGAAAGTTAAAAATATGTCCATAATATACAGGTTGAAACAAGAACTGTTTTTTGACTCAAACTTTGAAACATTCTGTAGAGTGATGGGGATGTCAAACTTTATATTTTGTTATTTAATTATCAATCGACATATATTCTTAATATTTTCGTTTCTGGTTCATTTCAATACTTTTTCCACGTAGATTCAGTGTCATGGGTCCTTCCTTCTTTATGCTGATGCAGAATTATGCTCGACCACATGTTGTTGAAAGTAATGACAGCTAATTATCAATTTTATTGTTTGAATTTTCATGGCTTACTTATTATTAACGAATATTTGAAGTTATCGTTAAAAAATAGATTTTTGCTCATGACTTAAGTTTGAAAAGCGATATCGATTTACGAGTAATAAGTTAATAAGACTAGCGAATTAAAAAGTTAGGCTTACATTTAACATTTCATTGGAAAATGGAGTAAATTACTAAAGCAATCAAAAAACGCCATCTATCGGTTCAGTCTTATACTGAAACTTACATATTATTACCGATCTAATCGCAAGCGTTATTCGTTTTCTTAAGTCAGCTAAATTCAGGGGTTTAGTTCTGTATACAATATTTTTGACATAACCCCCTAAGAAGAAGTCTACTGGCGTCAGATCAGGGGATCGTGCTGGCCATTCCATCGATCCACGCCTCCCTATCCACCGATTTGGAAATACTCGGTTGAGGTAGTGCCGAACATTGATTTGGTAATGGGGCGGTGCTCTATCTTGCTGAAACCATATCATATTCCCTGGAAGTTGTGCGTTTGCTGGATCAGGATATAAGATTATAAAAGTTGGCAAGGCATTATTTTGGAGCAGTGCTAAATAATTATCGCAATTTAAATTGCCATTAATGAAAAAGGTACCTATGATATGATCTCCAACAATTCCTTAACCTTTTCACGATATTGCGTTTGTTCTTCTCTAATCCAGTGAGGATTTTCGCAAGACCAATAGCGGCAATTCTGACGATTAGCATGACCGTGAAGTGTAAAGGTGCACTAATCAGAAAACAAAACATGTTCCAATTGGATCACGTTGTTATCTAACATTGCCATCATTTGTTCACAAAAATACATTCTACTAAGTATCAAAATCGTCTTCCATGAGCTCATGAGTAAGTATCATTTTCTAGGGATACATTTTATTTTTTCGTAATGTTCTTGATTAATGGGTGAATCTTTATTTCCTATGCCTAATTTAAACATATGCAAAAAATCTTCATCATTTGTATCGTTATCTCTGTTATTTGAATTTTCAAGTTCAAGGAACTGAGAGTGTTTTTTTATTCGCTGTGCGAGAGTTTTTGGCATACGTTTGATAAATGACCTTTTTCACGGCAGATATGGCATGCATAATAATGATACCGACAAGTTTCTGAACAGTGTCCCATCTTTCCACAAACTTGGCATGTTGTGTGCTACCCTCCAAGTCTCTAGATGGTTGTCTGCCAAAATCTTCCTTCAGGAACTTTGCTATTATTACCAAACCACTTTCTGTTATTATTTGCTGACCGCTGTGATGGCGATGAGCTCGTCTGCTGATGACCTCTACTGGATGACCAGTTAGATGCTCCACTCGTACCCACACGATGAATCTGTGGTTCTGTTTTAATTACCGGGTCGTTAGAATTTGAAGCATTGCCATTACAAGTCTTTGCTGCTTCTATACCTGGTGCAACTTCCACTGCCTTGGTAAACGTAAGGGTTTTGGCCTCCTCTTGGAGCAATTTCTCCAAAATTACCCCTTTTCTCATGCCATTCATTAAGTTGTCCAACTTCTCGACTATTGTCTTGAACGACACCTGCTCTGGTTCCTCAGGCACTAATAAATCACTTACAATGCTATATGCATTTTCACTAACATTGTTCAATAATAAATATAGCCCGCTTTATGTCATCATCGGTAATTTTATTTATAACAAAGAACTGTGTTAATTGTTTTTTATACACTTCCCATTTATTTACGTTTGGGTCGAACTCGCGAACGGTACCCTATGCGCTTAGAGATAAGGTTGAGGAAGAATTAGATAGGTTGGTTAGATAAAAAAATTTGACTCCTGTGGATTATAGCGGTTGGGGTACACCGATTGTTCTCATGACAAATTTGCCCTCATCTCTTCAATTGCTGTGGTGGACTGCTGACAGCTTCCAGTTCGCGGGGAAAGGATGGTGGGCCCACACAAGACCGACTGACACGTGCATATCAAGTCGGCAATGGCATTAATTGCCTGGCATCCCCCCTGACACACAAATCGAAATCCAAAACGAAAAAACCGTAATCGAAATTAGCGTTCGAAACACTAATTAAGTAGGGCGTCTAAGATTATGATGGATTTTTCATTACGATCGGCGACATTACAGATAGCGTCGACCAGTCCTCACATCTTCAAAATTTAATGATTCAAGAGTTAGATTGGCTTACAAAATAATTCCTGGGTGGGGAATTCACCTTTGGATGGGACCAAAAAATGGGGACAAAATTAAAATTCTTAATTTGCCATCTAGCTAATCATCAGATTAAATTAAATTTAAATCAAATTCAAGGGGTTATCGAAAAAAACGCGCCGTAGGAGAACGTTAGAGTTGCCTACCATTGAGCGAGCGCAAAACGGATGGACGTTAAGGGTTACGTACGGCGCTCTTACGACGTTCCCTTAAAATCTTAAATGGTTCAATTCATATTATTTTACAAATTCGGCGACAAGTAAATTACTAAAGCAATCAAAAACGCCACCTAGCGGTTGTCTTATACTGAAACTTACGTATTATTATACAGACTATAAATCGGCTGTCAAATAGGTTTAAAACAAGATTATGTTCGATAAAATTGGGTAATATATTCGGAAGTTATCGAACTTTTTCCTCAATGCGAATCAAACCTTCCCCATCCCCACTCCTTATTTTAGAAGATAGACCAAAATGTGAAATAAATAATTTGTAGAGTGTTAATTGTAGAGTATAAAACAGTTCCACGTAACATACCTTCACTATTGATTTTAAGAGATATTTTTTTTTGATTTTGAATTAAAACAATTTCAAAGTTGAAAATAATTTTAGTATACTTCTAGGGGTCTCTTTTGCAATAAATTATTTTTTTCCGAAAGCTGTAGAACAAATAGTTATCGAGATGCCGCCGCTCGTCGGCCTTAGCGGGACACCCGATATATTAGATGATGTTATTCTTACTTGTACATACATGTCTGTAATGTCTGTAATCTCTAGCATTTCCTCAATGTGTATACTGAAATGTGTAATACATTATAGTCATTATGTTACTGCAAGCACAAACGCCGGGTCCTAAAATGACTTCATTAATAGATGAAATAAATGAAACTAAAACTCTATATAAAACAACTAATTTTATTCACGGGTTGTTTTTTAATGAAGCCGTTATTAAAATCGGTCGCACTCATAATTTTTCTACCTTGAATACCCACTTTTTTAACACTGATCCAAGTCCGACTTGCACATTCAACTATTAACAATTTACTTTTTCTATCATACTGCACAAAACCCGGCGCTTTACAATCGTTTTGTGTTTGCCATATTGCAACATCAATAAGCTTGACAGGCTGCGAATTCCACGTTGTAGTCAAAGGAAAAAATGATCTTAAGGCTCTTTGCAGATTGTACACATCGGTTGACGTGGATGAGTTCCATTTGATTTGGGCAAACTGAGGTGTAACTTTAGGTGCTAAAAAATTTTTTTAAATATGATCCAAGTTCGTTGTTGCCCTTGCAAGAGATGAATTCATATTAATATATCTACTACATTAATCTTACCATAAGATATTCCTACTTCAGGTTGGGGCTTGCACTTTGCAAGTCGCTCATCTAAATTACTTATTGTCTCCAACAAACACTTCGCCCCTAATTGTCCAAGTTTCTCATGAAGATCTGGCATTTCCATTTCTGGATTAATTTCTACCTTTTCTTGATTAAGTATTTCTCCTATATCAAAATGCTTGGGTTTAATTTTCATTATAGTAACGCCCGTTTCTGTATCACCATGAGCTAAAGCATAAATTATTGGGGCCGCACCCCTCCACCTTGGTAAAAGACTAGCGTGGACATTGAACATCCCTCTAGAAACATATATAATAAATTTCAGAAGATTATTCATAGATATTTCAAAAAATTAATGTGGAAGTTACAGCACAGAAGTTCTTGTGTATTTATAACCTCTTCAAATTGGTCTTGCATGATTTTGAGGTATTAAGAACGCATTAGAGTATGCAATACTTTTGCAATTTTGTTGCTGCAAGTAAATCAATATCTAGGTAGGTATATAAAATATTTGACTTCTTGGATATCTTCAAAAAATGTATTGGAATCGTATACTATACTATGTGAAGAAAATAATATAAGGACATTCCTGTTAGGATATATACAACTCTATAAAACTAAACATCAATTTGAACTTACAATGGAAATTTCTTAATAATGGATTCTGGTATGAGATGTCCAAAAGATACAACTAATCCTAAATCATAATCACTCTCTTCTAAAGTAATAGGCCACTTGTAAACGTGAAGTTTATGTTCTTCTGCAAATTTCCAGACAGGATTGCTTCTTGAGCTCGTAACAACGTCCACTGTATTTAAAACATCTCTTTTAGCTTTACTGAAAGGTAAGACTATTAAATTTAATAAGAATTATATCAGAATCCCGACCAAGGGTACTTACTGCTCATTAAATAATGTCTTTAAGCTATATAAAGAAAAGTCGTCGCTTCCAAAGAACAGCACTCTCCAAGGAGGTTTTCTGGTCTTAAATAATAGTTCATTATTAGAAAAATTTCTATAGCTATGTTTATAAAAATGTTTTACTTTTTCTAGTAGCACAGTCATAAAAAATAAATGTTTTATATTTTCTAAAACTTGTAGTAAAATAAATAAGGTTAATGTGATATCACAGAGGAATAATAGAGTGGCACTGCCGCTCTTCAGATGAACCCAGCTTCTGGGCCAAATGGCGGAAATTGAACTTTTCTTTTCCGATTTACATTCAATTAGGCCTTCGTCTGGCGCCTAGTGAAAAAACTAATAAGACCATTTATTCAAAACCAAATAATCTTTATTAAATAAAATAAGCGATAACCCTTACAGACTAAAGGGGACTATTCTTTTTTTGGCTCAAGTTTCGTTTCTGTTTTATCGTCAGTCTCATTCTGTTTTTTCTTGGACAGCATTCCCGGTCGATATAGAGGAATTGTTGGACGGTCTTTATTTCGAATTCTTCTTGACGAACTCGACTCACTTCTATCCTCATTGTCTCTCCTTTTTTCTTCCTTATCTGCCTCCTTTTCAGAATTGCAGTTTTTTGGGACTTTATTAATATCTTCCAAACTTATTTTAAATTTTGGGCTGGAAGAATCTTTGTCCTCATTGTCCTCATGTACTAAAGCTTTAGGAATTTGACCTTTCTCTGTAGGTAAATTTTCTACTTTCTCTTTTACCACTTTAGTAATCTTTTCTTCACTGATATTTGGTGCTTCCTTTGACTGATTTACCTGCTGCTCAAGTTTTCTCTGTTCTGCCTTCTGTGCCTCCATTTTCCTCTCTTCACGTTTCTCACTATATTTTTTTACCTTTTTAGGGTAAGTTTTGCTATCTTCCCTCTTATAGTCATCATAATGTTTTGACCTGAATTCTCTATGGGAGTAGTCATCACGCTTATAATCACGGTTTTCTGGATATTCTTTCTTAGGAAACCTTGGTTTGATTTCCTTCCTCTCTCTTCTTTCCTCATACTTCTTTTCTTTGATTTTTCCTTCGGGCCATGTTTTTTCTTTTGGCAACTTTTCTAACTTTTCATCCGAGGTTTCCGTTTTGCCCTTCTCAGTTGCAGATTCAGTTTTAGGTGATTTAGGTGCATGAGATTTGCTGTTATAAGACTTTGTGGGTGACTTTTCTTCATATTTTCTCTCATCATGATATTTTCCTTCATATTTTCCATATTCCTTTCTTTTTTCAAATTCTTTCTTTCTTCGTTCACGCTCCTCCCTTCTGACTTCTCTTATTTTAAGCCTTTGAGCCCTCTTATTTTTGATATACTCCAACAAAGGAGTAGTTGTATCCTTCTTCTCATCACTTCTTTCATTTAACTGCAAAGTATATTCGGGCTTAGCATCTTGTTCAATGGGTTTGTTCAGGTTGGCTACAAACTCCAAAAAATATGCATCGGATTCAATTGAATTACATTTTGGATCCATTCGGTTTTTGCCACGTTTCTTTGGGATCTTTTGGAATGGGGCAAATTCAACAACGCCTGGGTATTCATGGCCCTTGGCATCAACAAACACGTAGTTGTCAAACCTTTCTTTAAAGCTATAAACATCTTCTGGGCATGAAAAATTAATGTACGCTCTAGAAAAGGCATTTTCACCTAAACTCATATCCCCTTTAACATGATAAAGATAGTTGTAATCCGGAACTGGTGAAACTTGATTTAGAAATTGCTCTTGGGTCATCGTTGGTGGTAGTCTTCGAATAACCACTTTGGTGAGAGGTTTTTCCTTCTTGTCGGATCTTTTTTCATTTTCTGTCATAGCCATAACGTTCACAATTTGATTTCCACTATAAATAATGAGAATCCTATTTATTTTTATTTAAAAATTAGGAACCAATTAGAAAAAATTGGAAAGTAAAAATACCGAATTTCATTGTCAATTGTCAAAAAAGTTCACGCGTTTTCGAATGCGTTTTGGTTCAGGATTTGGTATATTTTTGGGCAATCTGATTCACTACAACCTATATATCTGGTGTTATTTCGGATACCGAACAAATCCGAACCAAGTTCCAGCAAATCCACGGGGTCTCAGGAAAGTTTTTTGTTCGAGTAATTGCATAAATAACTCGCTATAGCTAATATATTTACGTAAACTAAAAATATGAGTCGACCAACCAAGTGCAAATTAAAATCCAATAATCGAGTTGTCTACCAATGCAGATTAAAATCGCCATTCCAAATATTCAAAACGTCAAAATGACGGTCTGTCATCGTCAAATCTTGCTCTTGCGTCGTTCATTAAAAAGTAAATAAATATTTAATTTGCTGGATGCTCGAGGCTTGTTTGCGTTTTTGTAGTCGTTGGGCGACTAGTTTTTCGTAGTAGTAGACGGGATATATTAAGTTTATTACGGATACGAATGTAGGCGACTTGTGTTTGTAATTTTTACGTGTAGAAATTTAATTTTTTAGTTGGTTTAATTTTTATGTAGTTTCTTAATTATTTTTTTATCATTTTATGTGCTGACTTTATACATTGTGAGTGTTTATTATTTGATATCCACAAAGGCTTTTTCTTTTGGAATATCGTCGTTTTGCTGGACCAAACTATGTAGGACATGCTAGGTAAATATATTTTGTGCAATAACACAACTAAAGAAACAAATATACTATACCCAAATAACTCTGATATTATATTAACTAGGGATGAAGTCATTATTGTGCATGCCGTATGTCTTAAGCAGACCCTGCGTGATCAATATTATTGATATTGTTAAGCTCTAAAGTAATACTGAAAGTAATAATACCATAAGTTATTAAGATAGAGTCATTGCTACACCAAATAGGTAGTCAATAAATGACAATTTAATGAAGTAATTAGTCTGGTAATTAAATATTTAAATAGTAAAATCAAAAGCTGCTTAGTTATGAAACCCTCACCTATAGTACTTACAGAGCAAAAAAACACTTAAATGAACAAAATCCTTTTAAAGTTGCATAAAACCAATAATAAATTGGGTAAATTTATTGGAATTTATTGGAAACAACAAAATTGAACTTAAACAAAACAGAAATGTGGAGTATGAGTATGTATACCAACAAACTTAAAAATATGGAAGTTGCATAGGCAGAATGTTAAAAGAAGAAACTTAAAGAACCTAAAACTTAACTTTCGAGGAAATAAAACAACACAAATAAGTAAATATTTTATCAAACCACCAGTTGGATCTTAATATAAATTCAAATTGCTTATTTATTTTACTGTAGATTTTATGAATGGAATTTTCGAGGTATGACATCATTAGTGGTTTGGGAGATTTTTGCATCTCACTTTTTTTAATATTAGGGTTGAAAGTTTCTGGGCCTCAGATTAAATTAGATTTAATAAATAAAGAGTCATTTATATACAATTTAGAAGGTGTTCATAGATAATTTATTTATTTACCGATGTAAACACCCAATAACAATATTACAATAGTACATAGTATACAATATATACAAAACCTTATGTTTATGCTTACAACATATGAAATAATATCTACATGTTTATTCTCCCCACTTGTCTCTTGAAGGACTCAAAGGAGTGCGAAAAGAAATTCACACAATTTATTCCCATGGCTGCAATTCTTGCCATTGGTGAGAATGCGCCATAGTTGCATCTGTGAAAATGCAGCACAAATAAATTAGTGGCCTTAGTTTGCTTTCCAGGTGCTCCTAGGACCACTTGACATAATAATTCCGGACAATGGCACAAGCCATTGATGAGTTTAAACAGAAAGAGGAAATCCGCTTTCATTCATTTAATTTCATACCAGATAAGACCCTTCAAATTAGTATCAAAGAAAGTGGTGTGAATTAATCACATCTGTAGGGACAGACTAGCTGTGAATTCATGGCCCCTTCTTTTTAACGCCCTGGATGATACGAAGTTTGGACAACGGTTGACTATTGACAAAAAATTAAATATTCATGTTGCTAACTTAACCTTATTTAAAAAAAATTACATTTTAATTACATCATGTATTTGGTGTATCTCGGTAAGAGATACATCTTTGTTCCTATCAAATTTTCAACCTCAAAATTACGCTTTTTCATATTTAACCCGTAAGAAGTTAGGGAACTCTGTATAAATAAAATTATGTTTTTTCGAAAACGGTTAGGATTAGTGACATGAATGAAGTCAATGAAGAGTACTTAATTTTTAGTCAATAGTTAAAGGTATGTAAAACCGTTGTGCAAAGTTCTTATCAGACAGGGTGTGAAAAATGGGTCATGAATGTCACTGCTAGTCCGTCCCTACAGCTGTGAGTAATTGACAACACTTTCTTTGATAGTAATTTGAAGGGTCTTACCTGGTATACTTAAGTACATCATATTAAAAAAAAAATTGAAATATACTGGGTGGTTCAATAATTATGTGCAAAAAACTTGATTCCATTGGAGCTCTTTGGCAGCCCATATTTACAAAGAGGAAGCCTATACGAAAAAAGTGTATTTCACTTGTTTTCTTTATATCCGGGAGATTTCCCACATTTTTCCGGACACTCTTTATATTTGAGAGTCCTCCATCTTCCCCAATATCTACCCCTTCCAGGGGTTTATACCGCAAGGGTTGCAAATATTCTTTAATAATGGCGTCCCCTTTCACAATAAAAATTACTGATTTTTTCGATATTTAAGTAATATTATTTACCAGAAGATAGATATTAAAAGTGGGAAATTTTCAAATTGACATGCTGTATAATTTAAATGCAAATTTTTACTCCCTGTCCCCACTATCAAGTAATTTTCGAGGGAAGAAAGATCTTTGTTGCACTGACAGTAACCGAGAGACTAAATCGTTCTGATCTGATTAAATCTGAATTTCTATGGGTACCTACAACACACAACAAACTTTTTTTGCCTTATAAGGAAAGTAAAATTATAAAATACTTATTATCTTTTATAGCAAAAAGAGTCTCATGACAATGAAAAGTTTACTACTACCAAAAACAGTACAAATTGAATGTAACTCAATTATAATAAAACACAGCCTGTGAAAATAATGACAACAAAGATACGCTGACGCATCAGTGATGTTTAAATCATTAAAATTAGCACATCCTCTTGTTCGTGGTATCTGGTTTGTTCAGTTAATAAACATTGCAGACATAACGGGACAGAGATTTTTGTATTTTTATACTGAATTTGGCTTTAAGATTAATAAAACATTTTCTAGGTTTGTTTAGTATGTAAAATTATGCTCACGGCATAGTTTTCAAGTTAGATATTTGAATTTTTCTGATATCTTTACTATTCTCCTGATGAGTTTCGTAAATTGTATGTCACAACCTCTTTTTTGAATACTATACAAACTACTACATCTCGCCAAAAATTATTGCTGTGCTTTTAAAGGATGATTGAACCTGTCAAACGAACAAATTCAAAAGTTTTTATAAGTACCCTATTTTATTCAATAGCGATGCTATTCATGTATAAAGAAAATTAATCTTAGCGGCAATGCAGCGATGTAAATTGTAATTTTATTTTAGGTAACTCTTCAAACTATAAAAAATAAAAAAATTTGATAGATTTAAAATCTCCAGATATTTTTTTCCCAGAAAAATTTGAAAAAGCGGAAATTTTGGGAAAAAATATTCTTTTATTGTAGTAAACTGGAGAAGGTGTTTTTTAAATTGTTACACTCGCTTTATACAGGGTGTCCCACCGGGAAGCGCCGCGATCGCTATATGGAAACCTATACATAGGAAATTTTTGAATATTACACAGTATGCTAATGATGATGGGGGCTACTCGGCTAAAATATTTTCAATATGGCGGTAATTTCGGTTATACCGAAAGTCTATGTCAGCTTGCTTATTTTAAATGAAACACCCTATATATTATTACATTTTTGGATTCTACGCAAGATTCCAGAGATATTTCACATATCATGTCCTATACCTAAATTTAAGCGTGTTTGACATATTTAAGTTATTATGTCAAAAATGACGTTTCAAGCCTTAAAATAATTATTAAGTAATTTTTCATACAAGGATACCTTTATTATATAATTTGGGTTGGATTTCCTTTTAAAAAGGGCCTAGTTTAATAGATGTTTATAATATTCTGATGAAAAGGGAATGCTGTAATGGATTTTTGATAATATTTTGATAACTATTAATACAGAGTGTTCAAAAAATACGATTAAAACTAAATGGAAGCCCCCTTATTTTCTATTTAGGCTTTAAAATAAGGGTAAGTTTGTAAAAGGTTGTCTGTTCTGACAATTTGTAGTTTTCGAAATATTGAGGATTTTATATACGGGGTGTTATGGAAATGACGTATTATATTTAAACCGGCAATTCCTGAGATAAAGACAAATTGAAGAAAAATACCCATAAATGGCGCTTTCAATCATTCAGCGGTAAAAGTGACCTGACGTCAAACCAGAAAAACACCTGTGTGGCATTGTGATACATGTAAGCAATAAAGGAATTCTGGCTGGTGTTGTCATATGTACACCTTAAACTCTTTAGACAAATTAAAATAATTTAAACACTTTTCCATTCTGTAATACCTTTTTGTACAATTAATTGAAGAAGATTCACGACGGACTATGTTTTAAACAACCCGAAAAAACATATGGAATAGTAATAGCCACGTACGTCACTAGGTCAAATGCCAATGACCTCTTGACGCCTTACATCGGCTGGGCGAAGTAGTTTCAAATAGCGCCGCACGCTTGCGGTCTGTTAGTTGAAGACCAACCAGCGGCCGGATACGTTGTGTCTCTCGTCGATCACCAACACACTCTCAGCAATCCGCTCTGTTTTTCTCGGTTTACGCGTGTATCTTGCCCGTCCATAAATAATCTTTGAATATTGTTCTTATTGGCGCGTTTTTTCTGAACGTCAAATTTCGTCGCGTGTAATAAAATCTAATAGTCTAAAGCAGGGTTCGGAGGATATATATCAAGTGATATATATCATGATATATATCACGATATATATCATGATATTTATAACTTGATATATATCCGATATATTCGACAATTTCATTTATTAAATTAAAAATGTTTTTCACCATTCTAAACATCCGAAAATGTCTCAATGCGCCACTGTACAAAATTATAATTACTGTAGGGATTGGATTCACTTGGCTACCGCGCAAGCATCACCGTGCCGACGCCGCCGACTTCGGGATTCCCAGGTACGCGACGATTTGTTTGGTGAAAAAAAGTTTCTTTAAAAGAAAAAATATGGCACTTGGGGCAATGCATTATCTAGCAAATATTATTGATCATCGATTTTTGGGACGACATTTAACAGCTATTCAAAAAGGAGAGGCTTTTGAATATTTGAATAATATCAATAGTTCTTTTGTTCCATTTGTGATGTCTCTTATATCACAAGTTAGCCCATTTCCAAAGTACTTTTTTGGGGATCATTTTAGACTTACTCCACCAGTAACGTGGTGGAAATCGATCCCTGTATTGGACTCAGACTGGCCAGACAAGGACGCTTTTTTGAAATTATGTGAACAATTACACACTGCAGTGGCCTCTACAGCTGGGATTGAAAGGGCCTTTTCTTCTTTCGGTTTGGTTCAATCAGATTTACGAAACCGCTTAGGAAACCAAAAAGCGAGTAAGCTGGTTTTTATGTTCAAGTATATGAACCAAAATACAGACAAAAAGAAAACCAACCTTGATTGGGCATGGGAACCAGCATTATCGGAAGATTCTGAAGTTATGGTCACTAAGAATAACATTATTGATATTGATGATAATGATGATTCATCAGATGAGGATGATATACCAATATCAATGTTAATAAAATAATGTTAACATCTGTTTGTTTTTAATTCTTTTCTTTTTACCTAATTGGAGTTATGAGCAAATGTTAGAATAAAAAGTTTTTTTGTTTACAATATAAGTTTTAATTTTGTGATTGTGTTGAAATATTAATGTTAATAAAATAATGTTAACATCTGTTTGTTTTTAATTCTTTTCTTTTTACCTAATTGGAGTTATGAGCAAATGTTAGAATAAAAAGTTTTTTTGTTTACAATATAAGTTTTAATTTTGTGATTGTGTTGAAATATTAATGTTAATAAAATAATACGAAAATCTGTTTATTTTAATATTTTTAATAATGATTTTTGTTTTTTCTGCTTAATTAGAGAGAGAGATATATAGAATATAGGTTTTTGTTAACGAGTTTGTGTTAAAATATAGTTTGTGCAAGAAACAATACCGTTTTTTAATTAAGAAAATAAATTTTAAACATGATTGTATATCGGATATATATCGGATATATATCCGATATATATCGGATATATATCATGTGATATGATATTTATATAAATATCATGATATTTTCGAACCCTGGTCTAAAGTATAATCTGTATGTATTATTGTATTTTCAAAAGCTAACTATCTGTTTCACTATTACTGTGTGTACATAACGTGTTTCCAGGAGTGTTCCCATGAAAAAGAAAAAAATACTTTGTGTTTGTGCTTGGATTTCCTCGCTCTTTAGGTATAAAGATAAATACAAGTAGGTAGAAAATAATTTATATTTCTTATATGGAGTTTCAGTTTTACAATAAGTTTGGCAACATTGCCATTGGGTCTGGGTGAAATGTTGTACAGTTGTGCGGACTGACCTGTGAGTAAGAGAGTTTGTTACCCCACTTTTAAAACGGTCGATTTAAAAAAAATTAAATATGTAGCGCTTCTCTAGGACACCCAAGGAGTCACCCATTTAAATATAATATTTCCATAACACCCTGTATTTATATTGCCATTTTGCTTCGGATTTTAAATTCAGTTACTCCTAGTTGGCTATGACGGCGTTAAAAACCAGATAAGTGCTTAAGAAATTTATGAAGCTGAAATCTTCTTAATCGCTTACCATTTAAAAATAATTAATAATCATGCTGGGACACTTAAATTATACAAATTATACAAATTACAAATTATTTTAAACTAATCTATTATGTATGGAAAATATGATAAAGTAATATAAAGAACATTGATTTCTTTAGCATTTCACTATTTTTCAAACCCGTCATAGCCAGCTAGGAGTAACTGAAATTAAAATCCGCAGCAAAATGACCATATAAAAATATGAAATATTCTCAATATTTCGAAAACTAAAAATTTTCGGAATAGACAACCTTATACAAACGTACCCTTATTTTTAATCCTAAATAGAAAATAATTATAAATTTGGGGGTTTCCATTTGAAAATGTAGATTTTTACAGTTTTCTCAATTTTCTAATCTTATTTTTTGAACACCCTGTATTAATAGTTATTTCCTTTTCAACGGGGAATCCAACCCAAATTAAACAATAAAGGCTTACTTATAGGAAAAATTAATAATTATTTTAAGGTCTTCAAACGCAATTTTTTGACCTAAAAACTTAAATATACACATGATATATGAAATCTGCCTAGAATCTTGCGTAGAATCCAAAAATGCAATAATATATTTATTATTCCATTTAAAATAAGCAAGTTGGCATTGACTTCCGTTATAACCGGAAGTGCCACCATATTGAAAATATTGTAGCTGAGTGGCGCCCATCAACATGCTGTGTGATTTTTCAAAATTTCGTATGTATAGTTTTCCACATCGATCGCGGCGCTTCCCGGCGGGATTCCCCGTATTATTAAAGATATGTAATATTAAATAATATTTATAAATTATGTTGATTAAAAAATGCATGCTATAAACAGGCGAGGTCCGTGCGGTTAATTAATTCATCGGATTTCGGTAAATCCCCGAAAACCAGCCACAACATGTGTTTGTGATTATTTTAAGTTAATATTTATTAAATGATTTTTATGAAGCCGAAGAATATTTATACCGGGTGTTGCGTCGTTGAGTTGAACATAGGAAATCCCATGTAATTTTTGAGGTTGGCTTCCCTGTACATTTTGTGGAAAAACTGCATTATAACTTCTTGAAGAGGCCGATATGATACCTGAATTAAGACAAATCTTAAAATATTTCAGAAATTATAAGATTTCGGTATAGGACATATTTAACAAAAAAGGAAGGTAGTCGGAAGATACATCCATAGGCCGAAAAATATATAGGGTGTCCCATTTAAAATATAATTAAATCAAAGCATATTTAAACTCGCTGAGTTGTCTAAGTTTAAAAAATAGTAGCATATTACGTACTTCAGGGTAGCCAGGATGTAAGTTGTATTTGTTCAGGTTGTATCAACAGGTTGCTATGATTTTCAAATCGTACCCTTAAAAATTACTAAAATTTCAGAAAAAAATTAAATACCTGACAACGCTGCATTTCAGTTCAAAAAATTAAATACAGTTGTAAAACTATTGTACTAAATCAAATTCTTGAAAAATATACTGATTGTCCCATTTAAAAAAAAAAGAAGATTTTTTCAGTACCACTTTTTGGGTCCGCTCTGTAGACTGTAAAATATTTTTGGGTTATGCATCTTAGTAGACCCTTTAACTTTTGTATAGTACTTTTTTAATCTTTAATAGTTTTAGGCGCTATCGAATCCAGACACCTTACTGACACACACTGTATATATTTAATTGCAGTAATAACGTTGGCAAGCACAGCATTGTGTCTTTTATTGTATATATAATATATGTTACTGTTTCAAAATTGTCCTCAGTCCGCTTTCTAATTATCATGCGGGCATAAGAGCAGAAGAAGCACACCGTTTTATTACGTTCTTCTATTAGAAATTTAAATAACGGCGGACTGACTGACTCCGTATCGTGCATTGTTATTTAAACAAAAATGCTGTCTATTAATAATTTTAAAACATGTAATTGTTTAAATAAAATAAACACAGTTGCGCGATATCGCAACGGATACTGAGCTCGCTTCCTTTGTTTGACGCGAGGATTTGATAAAAGTTTGAGTATTCATACGGGGTGTCTCGAGGTTTAAGAGCGACGACGTCTACTAGAAAATGTAGAATATTATGTAGAAAATAAATAACCTCAATACTGTAGAGTTACAGTAAAGTTTAATAAGTGAAATACAAGTAAATACATACAGGGTGACAATTTAAAAACTTGAAATGGCCATATATTAGAAACAAAAAACTGAAGAAAAAAACGCAAAAAACAGTTTCTATAAAACGAAGGGGGAACAAAAACAAGCGTATTAGCCCACCCTTATCTGCAACCCCTTGGACAGGGTGAGATAAACCCTTAAAATCTTAAATAGAAAGGGGGTTGAGTGATACATCATTTTGAAGCTCTTGAAAAATGTTTTCCAATGATACCATAGAAAGGTACATTTCAGGAAATTCTTCTCTGTTTATTAAGGAAAACAATAAATGAAAAGACAATTTGAAATTTTTTATTATTAGTTAATTAAATGTTCAAAATGATTTCCGTTGTTTTGAAGACAATAATAAAGCCTACTTTCAAATTCTTCACGTACATTTGCAAAGGTTTCTCTGGATATAGCACGGCATTCCTGAACTATTCTATGCTGAAGTTGCTCTAGTGACTCAGGTTGCGTTTTAAAAACCACAGATTTTAGGTGACCCCACAAAAACAAGTCAAGAGGTGTTAGGTCCGGGGATCTAGGTGGCCATTCAACAGGACCTCTTCTTCCAATCCACTGGTTGGGATAATTATCATCCAACCACTGCCTAACGGGAACTACATAATGCGGAGGTGCTCCATCCTGTTTTTCTAATTTTCTAATTCTCGCATTATTAGTGGTTCGATAGGCCTGTGTAGCATTTCAGCATACCTGTCGCCTTTTAAATTTCCTTGTATAAATATTGGGCCGATAATACCATCTCCCAATTATACCAGCCCAAACATTAATTTTCTGTGGGTACTGGGTATGCCCTTCTCTAAATACGTGGGGGTTCTCGTCATTCCAGTAACGACAGTTTTGCTTATTAATATGCCCATTTAAATAAAAGGTACACTCATCACTGAAGCAAATATTTTTAACTAGTCGAGGTTCTGCCGTAATTCTATCTGTCATTATTTCACAAAACTGTATTTTTCTGTCAGGGTCGTCGTCACCAAGTCTTGCAGTATGTGCAGTTTATAGGGATAAAACTTATGAATTTTAAGTACCTACCTTTCTTATTGATTCACGAGATAATCCAGTTGCTACAGCTGCTTGACGAGTTAATAAAGTTGAATTCATTTCAAACTGCCCCAGAATTTCAATTTGCGCTGCTTCGTCGGCTAGTCTCGGTTGATTTCTCTTTATATTCGCGACAGAACCAGTTTCTTTAAATTTGGCTACTAGTTGGCGAACATACTCCGGGCTTACATTTTGACCTGGATGCCTTTCGTTAAAACGTTGAGCTGTTCTTAAAAAACATTGATCCTGGGAACCATAAATGAAAATAATTTCTACCCGTTCAGCTGTGCTGTACACCATTGTTAAAGATAAGAAGTGCTGCTTTTCGTTTAAACTGAACCGAAAGTTAACTGTTCTTAAAATAATAATACTAGTAGAAAATTCTGTGATAATAAAATGCGAATATTTATAAACAAATTTTTTTTTTTCGACAAAAAAAAATAGCAAATAAACCAATACGAAATACCGAGGCTTAAACTGTTTAGAATTCTTAAGAGATATCTCTTAATATGCCAGGATATTGGTAGCAATCATTTTGAACATTTAATTAACCAATAATTTTAAATTTGTTAGAGTTGAGAGAAAGAAGATAATCCGGTAAATTGTTATATAATTTAATACAATTATACGTTAATGTTCTCTGACACATGGCACTATGGTAATGAGGAAGAGTCATTTTATTAGAAAATCTTATGTTACGTGAATGTATACCATCGCGAAATTGGAACTTATTTTTTATAGACAGAGGTAAAACAGGGTTACTCAATATCCCATGAAAGAAATTTCCCAAATGGAGAGATCGGCGATTGTGCATTTTGAGCCATCCAAGATCTTTAAATGTATGTGAAACATGATCAAATTTTCTTCGAGACGAGAACAAGTATTTTGAACTTTCTGTATCCTATTCCTATCCACAATACCCAAACACGGACCATAAATAAAATCACAGTAAGCAAAGCTAGACAGAACAAGAGACTCACAAAGTATTTTACGCAAACCATAATTAAGAAAATGACGGTTGCTATACAAAATTTTTAAAGTCAAATAGGACTTTTGAATTAACTTTTTCATATGTTCCTTGAATCTTAATTCTGTATCAATAATTATACCCAAATTTTTTGCCGACTTAACACTAGAAAGATCAATACCATCAAGAGTTCTAATTAATATTTTCAATTAATATATTATTTTTGTTACCAAAAAACATCAAACATGACTTTAATGGGTTTAACTTCAAATTATGTTCTGAAGAAAGCTTTTTTAATGTAGACAGATCTTCATTAATTAAATTAGACACGGCAAGATAATCATTATGGTCAAAATGAACGTAAACCTGCGTATCATCCGCGTAAGCCTGGACTTTACAAAATTTAAAACATTTTAAGATATCAGATGTATAAATTATAAAAAGAAGCGGTCCAAGGATAGATCCCTGTGGCATACCTGAGAGAACTTGAACTTGATCTGAGAAGTTATTATTGCAGGAAGATTAAAATATTGGCTATTGACTGCCTCTAGACTGTCAGTGATTGCCTATTACTGCCGGTGATTGCTAGTGACTGCCAGTGATTACCGATGACTGCCAGTGATTACCGATGACTGCCGGTGATTACCGATGACTGCCAGTGACTACTAGACATTTGTACAACGACTGCCTGAGTGAGACACCCCTCGATCAATACTTGCCAATTTAAAAGATTTAAGATTAAGATGTTGCCAAGACGTTCGCGGCGAGCAGTTTCAACATCTCCTACATTAATCTTAATTTTTTTGTTTTTTAAATTATCAAGAAATAAACAGTATTACTTATTAGTTTTTGAGTGTGTTGTTAATTTTTGCAATAAATCTGAAAACACTTAATATTTCCGAAACAGTCGAAGATAGGTATATGATATTATACATTAAATATGTTTAAAATGTTCTGAGGGATCCAACAATTGAATTATATACAGGGTGTTGCATTTAAAATAAGAAAGTTGGTATTGGCTACTGTTACATGACACACCATGTATGAAAAGTTTTTATTGAACAAAATGCGCAAGTAGAAATACCAATCGATGTGTCCAAGCGTTTTTTCGCATTTATTTATTATAGAATTTATTCCATTTGGTTGATACACGCTGTATAACCTACCTTACTGCTAAATGGTATAACTAAATTAATTCAGGCCCATTCGTTAAAAACTCAACGTCAAGCAATATATAAAATGTAACCAAAATTAGTGTAAGTGGGACTTGTACACGGTATCTTCTTTTATACAGGGTACACCAAGTAAAGTGGCCCATTAGAAGTATCTCGAGAACTGAATGAGATTTTATTTTGAAAACTTGGCTGTAGCTATAAGAGATGGTTTTCTATGTTTATAAAATATTTTGGATGGTGGGGTATTGCTGGATCATACAGAAAGTGGCAGCAACTTCGCAATTTTATATGAATTACCCTATATATTATAGTTTTTTTCGAATCTAGGTAAAAATCTAGAACAGTTTTCTGTATAACATCATAATCTTTAAGAGTTTTTGAATTAGATAGATAGATAGATAGATAAACTTTTTTTATTCAATAAGCCAAAGAGGCATAGAACAATGTTACAATTACAATACTATATAACATTAAATAAATAAACATTTTTAAAAAAAATCCAGTACACGAAATATATAAACCATCTTCACTCTTCCAAAAAAATCATATTTTGAACTACATCAGAATTAAACAATATGAAACAATACTTTCTCTTACAAACAGAACACACGCAGTAGCGACAATAGTAATAATATTTAAGACCACATAACATATCAAGATCAAATACCTTAAATACATTAAAACAGAAACAGAGTCACAATGAGCCCCACTATGCCATACTAGATCTATCAAGGTCATTATAAAATTCACCCATATTGTAAAAGGCCTTTCCTATTAAATAAGTCTTTAAAACAGTTTTAACTCTGTCTTGAGGCAGATCACGCACACTCTCTGGGAAGCTATTATAAATTTTAATCAATGTATAGGGGACATTTTTTTGCATGTAACTAAAATTCAATTTTTATATTAACAAATCCGCCTTATGTCTAGTTGGATAGCAGTGCTCACTTATAGCGTCTGTAAATAAATCTTTGTTATTATAAATAAACATGAAAGAGTCCAAAATGTACATACTAATCAAAGTTAAAATTTTCTTATCTCTAAACACATCCTTACAACTTTCACGCTGAGTCATGCCGAAAATACATCTAAGACATCTTTTTTGAAGTATTAAAATTCTCTCAATTTCTATCGAGTTTCCCCAAAAAATAAGACCATACCTTATTCTAAAGTGAATAAAGGCATGATAGGCCGAAATGGCCGCATCCACTCCAACATTTCCCGCAATAACTCGTAAAGCATAACAATACCTAGACACACCCGTCGCAACGCTCTCGACATGCACCCTCCAGTCCAATCTCCTATCTATTTTTACACCGAGAAAGGAAACGTGTTCAGAATTTTGAATTTGATTATGCTTGTATTGGAAAGAAAATGCGTTATCTGTTCGATATCCAAATACAATACATTGAGTCTTGGCCATGTTCAAGAGAAGATCATGTTCTGAAAAGTACCTGTCAAGGACCTCACAAGCCCCCTTCACACTCAGCAGCATCGCATCGGGGTTCTCCTCACTAAAGATCAGTGTTGTATCATCCGCGTACAAAACCGTGTACTGTCCAGACACATCAGGAAGTTCGTTTGTATACATTATATAAAGCAACGGGCCCAAGATAGACCCTTGAGGTACACCCCTAGCAACGCCGATCCTGTCGGAGGCTATATGCCTACCGAAAGTGTCAATCTCAATCACCTGTTGTGTTCGGTTTTCCAAATAAGATTGAATTAACTTCAGAGCATTACCTCTGATTCCATATGTTTCTAGTTTTGCACATAGTTTTTTGTGATTGACACTATCGAAAGCCTTTGAAAGATCCATGCACATTGCCATAGTGAATCTCTTATTATTCAAGGACTCCAAGATATTTGTAATTGCCTGGTATATTGCTCTAACAGTAGACTTTCCCCTTCTAAAGCCGTTCTGACTATCAGCAATCAACGAATATTTTTCCAAAAAATCTGTTAGCCTGTTGAAGATACTTTTTTCAAAAATCTTTCCTAGGTTAGAAAGAAGGGAAATAGGTCTATAGTTTCCCTCTTTATCGGCCTCGCCCTTTTTATGTATAGCCTTAACAATGGCATTCTTTAACAAATCGGGATAACTGCCCTCTTTAAAACTTAGATTAATTATATAGGATAGTGGTTCTGCGATAATGTTAATTATAAATAATTAATTAATTAATTATTAGAATTATAAATAATCTTGTGACATTTTAACGCCGTATCGGGACCTGAAAAGAAAATCATATCTTTTTAGCGGTTACAGCTAGAAAGCTGAAATTTTGACAATAGTTTCACAAGGCCATCGAAACTTTATAATTTTGAACAGTATTTAATTAGTTTTATACAGGGCGTCTCCATAACAATATTTCTGAGGTAGATGATTTATTGTAAAAATCTTCTTTTTTTTAAATGGAACATCCGTATTTGCTGTTTTGCTAATGGAGGATCTAATTTTCTATCTAATGATATTAAGTGTTCCTATACCTATTTTCAATGTTTTCGGACTTATAGCGAAATTAAAAAATTATCTTATAAAAATATATTTTTTGGTAGTTGGCCAACTACTTGTGAAACTGAAACTGAAACTTTCAGCTTTCTAGCTGTAACCGCTAAAAAGACCGCTAAAATAATATAAAATTATTTATAATTCAAAAACTCTTAAAGATAGGTATATGATATTATACAGAAAACTGTTCTAGATTTTTACCTTGATTCCAAAAAAATATAATATATAGGTTAATTCATTTAAAATACCGAAGTTGCTACCACTTTCGGTATGATCCGGCAACACCGCACCATCCAGCATATTTTATAAACGTAGAAAACCATCTCTTATAGCCACAGCCAAATTTTCAAAATAAAATCTCATTTTTAGTTACTTCTAATAGGCCACTTTACTTGGTCTACGCTGTATATTTTTTCATTTCATTTTATACTAATACATAATTATTACTAAAATAAAATAAGAAATTTGTCACTAACACCTTCAGAAATGTCGTTTCTCTCTATTTTATCTATACGCTTGTTTTATTGCTAACAAATAGTTCTGACGATGGTTTAGTACAATAAACCGAAACGTAAACCAAATACTTGAATTTAATTTCAAAGTGACCGAAACCCAAGACTTAATACTTATAGTTATTATTATTCTTATATTATTGCATTATATTTTTTTAACGCAAAGTTCTCATACCTTTTTCCAATCCTTTAACTTTACGAGTCCATTTTTAGATTACAAAAATGTATATTTGGCTAAACCTTCATATAAAATAGTGCCTGCTTGGCAACCTGTGATTAAACAAAAAACTCCCATTCAAGTTCAGGATGCCCAAGAGGCAATTTAGAAAAACGTGTTTATAATGGACCCGCATTCTTTTTTGTCGGACTACGATAATAATCGGCTTTACGGACAACACTAGGGTCACGTAAATAATTGAATCCAATAATACTAATATCACGGCTGTCTGAATGGTGGAGCATTGAGTCA
Source organism: Barypeithes pellucidus (assembly GCA_963991005.1). Classification (NCBI taxonomy): domain Eukaryota; kingdom Metazoa; phylum Arthropoda; class Insecta; order Coleoptera; family Curculionidae; genus Barypeithes; species Barypeithes pellucidus. The sequence continues at coordinate 42,722,250 of OZ022559.1, forward strand.
ATCAACCCTGCCATTATGGAAAGGGGGATCGAAACGTGAGCCATTGTGATTTTATGTATTTTTATCTCGGAGCGTGGACATTAACTGTGAGTTTGTCTGTCTATCACAACCGAGCACGTTCAAATAGAGAATGGAGAGATTATTATAGTAAAGATTTTAATGTAATATTTCCTATAAAATATAGTATAAATTACATTTTTTATTACGAACAAACCCGAAATATCTGTCTATCTTTGTTCTTTTTATAATGCACAAATGAACAAACTCGTATTAAGAGGATGCACCGTAGTACTAGACAGGTCAAATAAACGGAACTGGTCGGGTTTTTAGTAACATTTCAACTCGCCCTCCTTTATCCAAAATGAAAGCACAATAGATTTTTTATAGTAATAAATCATCAAAACATCCCTCAAAAATACCTCACAAGATCTGCTGTATAAAATTACTCAGAAAGAATAAAATGACCTTATAAGGGTTTTGGACCTCTCCGGGGAAAAGCCGAACGGTTGGCATCATCTATGTACAGGGTGTCCCATTTTCATGTCAATCAAGCTAGCAGACACACAACGGATTTATACCTTTTTTTATGCCATAATTTTTGGCTATTTTATTGCTAATTTATTACCCTATTTTAAATTTTATTGCTCGTCGTTTTTTTAAAAAAAAACCATGTGTCTGCTAGCTTGATCTCAAGCTAGCAGACACACTTCATCTTTTTGAACTTTTTCTTGTGCCATTTTTCTTGGCTATTTTATTGTTAATTTATTACCCTATTTCGAATTCTAGTGCCATTTAAAAAAAAAAACACATTTGTGTGTGCGAGCTTGATATCAACCACCTGACATACCTCGCCTATTGAACATTTTCTTGTGCAATTTTTTTTGGCTATTTTATTGTCATTTATTACCCATTTTAAATTTTATTGCTCGTCGTTTTTAAAAAAAAATCCATGTGTCTGCTAACTTGATATCAAACCAGCTGACATACTTGGTATTTTTGAACTTTTTCTTGTGCCATTTTTCTAGGTTATTTTATTGCTAATTTATTACCCTATTTCAAATTTTATTGCTCGTCGTTTTAAAAAAAAACCATGTGTGTGCTAGCTTGATCTCAAGCTAGCAGCTTCATTTTTTAATCTTTTATCGTTCATCTTTTGTTCATTTCCTTCTTTAAGTAGTGGTCATTTTCTGGTCTAGTCTGGTAAAATCCGAATCTGGCCAGAATGGAAAGAAGGAACTGATTTCCTGGTCGGTTACAAAAGCAATTGCTAAACTTATCAAATCATTCTGCATTGGAACTATAAGCGGTATAAAAGATAATATAGCAATTTCCCGATTTTAATCCAGTTTAATCTCGAAGGTTGACAGTATAAAAACATATTTGTGAAATTGTTGTAGTAAATAAATTAAAATTTCAAAGTATGTTTAGTGGGCAAATGTAATTAAAATACTGGAAAATATCTGACATCATTTTTTAAAACATAGGGACTTTCTGGCAAATTAGAAACCGACCTTCCTAGTAAACTGAGCAAAATGCTGGATGTTATTTTATTATCTCTGCATTATTCTGCATGACGAAAAATTTACAGAAAATCTGTATTACTGATACACATTTTCGAATAGTGGATGACGCCTCGGTAATAAATTAGCAATAAAATAACTTTCAAAATAGGGTAATAAATTAGCAATAAAATAACTTTCAAAATAGGGTAATAAATTAGCAATAAAATAGCCAAGAAAAATTGCACAAGAAAAAGTTCAACAGACGAAGTATGTCAGCTGGTTTAATATCAAGCTAGCAGACACATGTTTTTTTTTTTTAAATTCAAAATAGGGTAATAAATTAGCAATAAAATAGCCAAGAAAAATGGCGCAAGAAAAAGTTCAAAAAGATGAAGTGTGTCTGCTAGCTTGAGATCAAGCTAGCAGACACATGGTTTTTTTTTAAAAAACGACGAGCAATAAAATCAAAAATAGGTTAATAAATTAGCAATAAAATAGCCAAAAATTATGGCATAAAAAGAAAAGTATAAATCCGTTGTGTGTCTGCTAGCTTGATTGACATCCCATTTTCGATACTTTTATAGGGTATCTCCGTAACTGTTAGTGCTATCAAAAAGTAATGCAGGTGTCATGTACTCTTTTTGGGCCAAACTTAAAATAATAAAATCAAAATTTGAAAATTTTCGCTCGTTTAAGAGATACGAGGGAAAATGAAAAAAATTACAATTTCAAAATTACCCTATATTTTCTTAGTTAAACGAGATATGGAAAAATGTTTTATACAGAAGTTTCTTTATATTGATTGTTGAATAATCTGCCGTTTTCAGTATAAGTATACGGGGTCAGGTAAAAAAGTTATCGGATCTATCCTCATTTTTTTAAATGGAACACACTGTATATTTGAATCTAAAAATATACTATTTTAAATTCTCCTTTCAAATATACAACACACCATGGATGATATTGGTTTCCTAAGCGATTTATTAAACTTTATTACTTCAAACCAAAGTAGGCCATGAAACAAAAACTAATATCCTAGAGACAACTATATTGACATTCTAGTTGTTATTAACATTTAACGTCACTTTCATCTTTTACATATTCATTTGTGAAAAACACTTTTTGTTTTGAAAAATTTTGAAAAATTTAATGATTTATCTATCATCCATGATGTGTTATAAATTTGAAAAGAGAGTTTAAAATGCTATCTTTTTAGATTAAAATATAGAGGGTGTTCCATTTAAAAAAATGAGGTTAGGTCCGATAACTTTCTTACCTGACCCCGTATATTTATTCTGAAAACGGTAGATTATTCAACAATCATTATAAATAAACTTATGTATTAAACATTTTTCTGTGTCTCTTTTAACTAAGAAAATATAGGGTAATTTAGGAATTGTCAATTTGTTGATTTTCCCCCGTATCTCTTAAGCGAGCGAAAATGTTCAAATTTTGATTTCACCATTTTAAGCTTGACCCAAGAAGAGCACATGACACCTACATTACTTTTTTGATAGCACTAACAATTACTGAGTTACCCTATAAAAGTGTCGAAAATTTGACAAACTGTACTATTTTAGGTACTTTTCATAACCCAAATTACACTAAAATTACTAAAGCTGTTTCGGAAATATCCTGCAGAGATACCCTATAAAAGTGTCGAACATGGGACACCCTGTACATATCGAAGTCGTCAGAAAAATTTAACACAATTTTTTAAAATGGAAACTAACTAACTCGGCAGCATGTCGGGACAACATTGATGGATAAATTAGTAGTGTGTTGCTTCATAATTGTAATTGCTATCAACTCCAATCGGCCAGTTTATATTAAAGAAACATACAGTCTACAGTAACAACCAACCAACCAGGGCAGAGGGTCAAACCGGTGCTCATGCCCCGGGCGGCAACTTAAGTGGGCGGCAAATTCAAGGGTGGCAGTTGTAGAACCCCGGGGCGTCCCGCCGTACCCGACTATTAATCGATTAGAAACTTATCAGTGTCCAACTATTCATAATATCGCCCAAATTGCGGTTTTGTTAAAAATCGTATACAGAGTGTCCCAAAATTAATAGTATAGTACATTAAAACTGCATATAGATAGACAGGGTGTCCAAGTGAAAATTTTATTTTCTAATTTCCTAATTAAATTATCAAATTTTGGTTTGGGTGTTTTTAGTATAGTATAAATTTTCTCATCACATTTACCCAAAAATGGTGTGTGTATCTTGTCAATCTCGCTCCGAGCAATTGTTTTCGACATTTTTGCATTTATAGTGCCAAGTGGGCTTTTAAAAATATTTAAAGAATTATTGTCAAAAGCAGATCTTTTCTTGATAGTTTATTTATGTAACAACAAAATTTTTGTTTAACTGATAAATATTTTCATTACTGGTCTTTGTTTCTTTGTAGTCTGGACTTTTTAGACTATTTTAAAAGGTGCACTGGACACTATAAATACGAAAATGTCGAAAGAAGTTGCTCGGAACGACATTGACAACGTACAAATACCATTTTTGGGTAAAAGTGATGAGAAAATTGATATTTTTAATAGGAACATAAATACACCAAAGCGCAAGAAAGTTGCACTTCGTTCTATCTACCCGGAGTGCCGCAGCGAGCGCCATTTACAAGCAACATAAAATAAATAACAAATTCAAATTTCTCGCCCCTAAAAACCTCCACTCACATAATTGTATGCAAAATGTTGGTAAAAAAGTAAGTTAATCAGGAAATTATAGAAAATAAATTTTTCACTTGTATATACACAACTCCCTTATTATCAACTTTTGGGCAAGCAATCTTTGACCAAATTGCAATATTTTTACCCGAAGAATCTGCAGTTTTAATGTGTACTATTAGTTTTGGGATATACAACTACTAAAAACAACAAGGGATATGCGATGGCCGCAGTGATCCAAGAGGAAAAATGGCCACAACAAAAGTGTTTCGAGTCTGGAAGCAAAAATATTTATAGCTATTAAATGCTCCGGAAAATATCCACTTCACAGAAAACCGGGCCTTATAAAAAAGATTGTCAATGCCATGGACAAAGAATGTCATGCTTTCACTTATTTAAAGAAAATATTTGCTAGAATCAGTGACGCAAAAATTAAGGAAGAATTGTTTGGATGGTCCCCACATTAGGGACCTTTTAAACGACGCCAATTTTGATTCAATACTTGGGATGATGGAAAGGATGCTTGGAATCCATTTAAATTGGTTGCGACAGATTTCCTGGTCAATAACAGAGGAGAAAACTGCAGATATCTTGTTGCACTGTGCTACCAGAAAGAAATATGTCACTAAAAGTATACAGGGTGTTATGGAAAGGACGTATTATATTTAAATGGGTGACTCCTGGGGTGTCCTAGAGAAGCGCTACATATTTTTTTTTAAATCGAACGTTTAAAAAGTGGGGTAATTCACCCCTAAACCCACACACAAATCCTCGGCACATTCATAGATGAACATATTACATTGCCCAGCTGGGTAATAAACAGATGTTCAAGAGCAATGTTGCCAAAATGTTTAAAAGTGTAAAACTTTAGTTTCTTATAAAAATAAATATTTAGTTTACTTAGAAAGTAAATCCAGACGCATTAAGGAATCCAGGGCACAGGCACTTTCAGTTATTTTTTCTATGGGAAAAACTTTATGCTCATCATATGTCCTGATGATAGTGTGGGAGTGCATAATAAGCTTATCACTAAACCCCAACACTAACGCATAATTACACTTTACAATAACATACATAGAACAATATCACTTAATCATTTCGCAATAGAAATAATAAAAACGATGATTTCTATGGGCCATTAACCCTTTACTAAAGATAAAATGAAACAATTATGTTAACAATTGACAGGAACTACCCTATGAAATAATGGTCTAGTCGGACCAGTGGTCGAACTTTCTTACCGAGAAATCTCCTCTCTCTAGAGCCAGCGCGGTTGCCATTTCCGAGACTATAATTATACAGGAAAGTAATATTATAGAAGGAAATTCGGCAATTTATGATAGTCGCTTATAAAACATCGAAAGTGGCAACGTCGTATTTTTAAATATTAGCCCGATGTCCACAATCAGCTGTTTAAAGAAGCAGGCCGATATCAATCGAGAGAACCAACGTGTTATTTATTTTTCAAAATTTTTAGATGTTAAATACATTATTTCCCAGACCACTCAGACAATAAGGGCGTATTTTTATCTACACAGTAGCACTTTAAAATACTAATTCAGATTGAATGGTACTTAGATGTGTTATGTGATTTTATTGTGCCGGTTTGTTTTTGTTCAAGTTACCTAGGTACTTGGTGTTTTTTTATAAATTAAGTTGCTGTTAAATAAGTCCTACAAGCTAAATAAAATTGCATTTCTTTTCTAAATGGTAAGTGGCATTTATAAACTTTTAAGTTGTCCAGATCTGACGGGTGTCGTTCGAATTGAACAAATGAGAACATACCTGACCATTTAAAAACTCCGCGACGGTTCGTTCGAGTCAGTTCAAGTTTATAAATCAGAGATTGATTCCTAGCGAACTGAACTGAACGTAAAAGTTTATAATAATGTACCCTGAAAAATAAACAACTTGCAATCTGTCAAACTGTTATTGACTTTCTAAAGAGTTTACCCTGAAGATATGACAACCCTGTTGACATATGTTGCTTTGTTTACCTTCCTGACAGGGGCACCACTTTGTCATTTTTGGTTTGACATAAGGTCATGTACAGGGCATATTAAATTAAAGCGCCATTTTTGGATATTTTTCTTCAATTTGTTTTCATCTCAGGAATTGCCGATTTAAATATAATACGTCATTTCCATAACACCCTGTATTCATATCTATACTACTTTTCGGAAAATTGTGGAACAGTAAGTGACGAATATGGATAAAGATTTCACATAGATATTGGAAAACAGTAAAATAGATAATGGTCTTCCGTCTGAGATTGCCGGGTACCCATTACGCGACTTTAAATAATACACTTCCTAGTGCATCTTCATATAGCACACTGTATATTATAATCTACTTGGTGGGGTTTACAGAAATATCTAAGTATTCTCGGGAAACTGATACATTACTACCTTATCTGACTTCATAACTAAATAAAATGAATACATGTAATAAAATATTTCAATAGCGCGCGATTGCTTCAAGTACTAGGTACATATTTGATGTGTTTTTCTCAGTATTCACATTTATTCGAGTAATTTTTTTTTATGGATGATTTGTGAGGATTAAATACAATACATGGCTGCGACTAGACAAACTGGGTTCAGGGTAAGTGTCTGCTTGTTTCTCCCTATTTTTGATTCCAAACCTGGAAAATAAGTGCCGCTGATGACGTTTGAAGACGAAAAGCCAGCTGCATCAATTCAGCACTGTGAAGACAAATAAATTTTTTTTGTGGTTTATTTATTGTGTTCAAGCCGTTTTTCGATGGTTTTATGGGGTATCTCCGTTATTAGTAAATAGAGAAGGATGCAGTTTTCGCAGTACTGTGCTACTTTTTGTGAAACAAAAGATGCCGCAATTAGAATTTTTCTTTATACGGGATGTTTATGTGATCTTTACATTTTGGGACACTAACTTATCAAAAATAAATAAAATGTTCTCTTTGTAGTTTTTACGAAGAATCCAGTGACTTACTCACATTCTTTCGACGTTCTATAGTTTGAAATAAAATTTTGCCTCTTTTTATAAAACTTCTTAAATCACTTGCAGAGATATTGTGTATTCTCGACGACAGTCGTATAAAATATTTTTTCCAAGGATAAAAACGAATTTGATGGAACAAGATTCATTTTCTAAAATCTACCACAAGGAAAGTCGCGGGCGAGACTGATGAAATAAATGTACTTTTGCTTCAATTACAACAAAAATTTTATTATAATTATAAAAAATAACAATAACTAAGTATGTGTGGAACATTTTTAAGCCATAATGGAGATCAATTTGAGCAATATTTATGAGGAAGTTCCATAAACGTTAAATTTTTGTTTCTAATATTTAATGGCACCAGTTTTTTAAATACTCTCCTAAAAAGAATATATTTTTGAAAAAACATAAATTTCGGGCATAATATTAAGATTAAAAATAAAGTATTATATATTTATTTCTGAGAAACTAAAATAGGATATTACGTACCAAGGTGGAAAGTGTTTCATTCCTGTCGAGAGAGAGTCGGTAGTTAACTAAATTTCGAGAGAGTAATGAAACTTTTCACCGAGGTTTGTATACTATTTTATTTACAACCACATCTAACATACAGGTCGACAACTTTAACTGTAGCTACAAAAGGAATGCGGGCAAAAAAATTTCGTGGGATAACAATGTTGTCACATATATTAAATTTTAATTTAATAACATGTTACCAAGTAAACCCTAAAATTAAATTTACCCATTTAAAGTAAATTGTCATAGGTATATAAGAAACTAATATTCTATTATAGTTTTAATGTTCTTAAAACTTTCTTTTCATACTATTTATTTTAATATTTAAATGCAAAATAAAATATTTTTTCATTAAAGTACTACTAATCTAAAAATAGGGCAACATGGTACAATATCAACGGTAACCATGGGTAACTGGTGGCTAGAGCTAATTTGATAGGTTATATCCCAGACAGAGGATGACGTCACGCGCCTGGTGACACGCCTATAGTGCCAGCGTGCTTTTTCGGCGATGTCCAATATGCTTCATCCAGTTGCGTAGTGATAGGATTTGTTTTAAAACTGTGATAATGAATGAATATACCCTGGTAAAACCCTTCATTGTCAAACCCGCGAAGTGATTGCCAATGTGTACAGGATGTGTGAAGAGGAATCACAAATTAATACATTTAAATTGCCACTTAAGCGAAAGCTAGAAAGGCTCGCAATGTATACGGGAGTAAGCGTGGGTGCAGTAAAAAACATGCACAAAGAAGATAAGATACTGAAAGGAAGAAAATAACCCGAATCAAATGTTGTAATCTCCTGTCAAAAAAGGGACCGTCTCTCTGCTGTCGAAAAAATCGAAGGCTTCGACTTTGGCATTGTTAGGAGAACAATACAAAATATTTATTTGGAACTAAAAGTATTTCCAACCTTAAAAAGTTGCTACAACAGCTGAGAAGTGACATAAACTTTCCATTTTCCCTTTAAACTTTGAGGTGCATGTTGAAATAAATGGCAAAATAAGCGAGGAATATTAATGAAAAGGCCTAATATATTGCACTGGTGATACAAATATATTCATGCTATGAAAAAATATATATTATTACATTATTAAGTTAATAATTGCACGCCCATGTCTCGGCCATGTTTTAAAAGATATTGCTTCCCCCTTACCGATACCGCGTAGCTATAGACTTGCTTGTCGAACTGTACACTTCTTATTATTTTGAATTAAAATGATTAATAAAAGATAAATGTCATTTTGACTTTTGCATTGAAAAATTAGACACAAATTTGAAATAACCGCAGGTGGTAAAATAACGTTAACATACCAGTGATAATAATACACATTAACATTAACATACCAGTGACTGCCTACAATAATGCCAATGTAATATTTAATGTAAATAAGTAAAACAAAAACCATGTTAATTTTTAATTCTTTATAAATGTCATTTGGTTTATTTTAAAAAATAAAAAAAAATGCATTGTCGTTAAATTTGTGTAATGAGTTGTATGTTGGTGTGTTCGTATATAGATATCGTTTTTAAAAAAATTACAAAAAATAATTTACTTTCCACCCGGGTGGAAAGTAAAAGTAAAAAAACGTCAACTTTCCACCTTTCAAAGATAGATGAAATGTCATTATTACATGCATGGTTGTAAATAACTAAATTACATTATTAAAAATACATATATAGGGTAACCCATTTAAAAAGAGCTAAATTGTTTTTTTTTTCTTGAAAACCATGGAACGCAAAAAGTATCACTTTTCATTTTTAGCTCTTTTTCAAGAGTAGCAATAGCTCGGTCCAGATAATACACCAACTCAATGCTTATCGTCCTCTGCAAACATGTCCCCTGATATTTTTGGTACGCCACTGACATTTTTCCATGTGGATATTTTTCCTGAGTGGCCTGGCCAATTCTACATGAAGACGGTATCTTGCGGTATTCTTCTCATTCTTAATTAAAACAATTAAATTTAAATTAAAAATAATTGATAAAGAATTTGTTTTTTAAAAATTGAAATTGAAAAAATTGAAATTAACAGATCAAAAAAATTTACGTGTCCAAGATAAGTACAGGGATCTCGGAAACCCTTAAGAGATACGAAGTTGGTTAAATGGAGGTAAAGTTGCGCATTTACATGCCTAATAATATGCCGTTTAGAAAGTTTTAAAATTCGTAGTTCCGGAGATATCCGGAAAAAACCGAAATTCTGAAAAATCGTTTTATTCTTTTCTTGTTTTTTCTTTGAGATCGAATTCTAAAGTAAATTGCACTTTTACATTGCCGCTGTTCCCGCTCTATCTAACAGCGTTAATTGTTTTGTAATCCGACGAGTCGTCTTCGAAGGGCCATTATCACCTTTCTTTTTTAAATACGGTCCTGTTTTTCTAATATTGGAATTTGATAGCTTTTTTCTTCCGAATGCAACGATGTATGACACATTTGTGGTTTAATGACGTTTCGAGGGTTTTTTGAACAACATCAGGAAATTTTGGGATACGGTCCTATATTTCTCCTAATTTTATAAATAATATCTCATAAGTAAGCTCTACATTTTTACTTATGTTGGACCAGTTCAATAAATAAATAATTTTATAATAAACCACAAATAAGTGAACAAAATACAGAAACATTATTTCAAACTTCTGTTGATTCGGAATTTAAAAGAAAAGTAGGCGCTTGAAACAAAAAAATTAAGATGGTGACGCGTGATTTGTTTCACTTGACATTCCCATTGTGATCGTTTTAAGAGGTTTTCTATTTTCAAGAAAATATGGAACATAAATTTACAAAATATGTTGAAAAGTTTGATATTATATCGCATGTTTTATTTTATCTCAAAAAAACTGTTATGTGGCAGTTAGAAGATATTATTTGTGCTTAGAGAATAACGGAAATCATTTTGAATACCTGATTATGTAGTTCCTTACTTTTTTCGTTGTTCGTTTTATTACTGTTGTGGAATGATTTTTGTTCACTTATTTTTGGTTTATTATTAAATTATTTGTTATTTATTGAACTAGTTCAACATAAGTAAAAAATTTAGAGCTTACTTATGAGATATTATTTATAAAATTAGGAGAAATACAGGACCGTATCCCAAAATTTCCTGATGTTGTTCAAAACCCTTGAAACGTCATTAAACCACAATGTGTCATACATCGTTGCATTCGGAAGCAAAAAAGCTATCAAATTCCAACATTAGAAAAACAGGACCGTATTTAAAATAGAAAGTTGATAATGGCCCTACGAAGACGACTAGTCGGATTACAAAATAATTAACACTGTTAGATAGAGCGGAAAAAGTGGCAACGTAAAAGTGCAATTTACTTTAGAATTCGATCTGAAAAAAAAACCAGGAAAACAATAAAACGATTTTTCAGAATTTCGTTTTTTTCCGGATATCTACTCGAAATTTTAAAACTTTGTCGCCGAAATAACGATATCTTTCCGCTTTTGTTATCGTTGGAAGCGCGGTTGTCTCGCCTGCGGCGCGTTGTTCATCAATCGTTATCGTGGGTCCCTCGTATACCCATTTTTCCCCTTGCTTATTTAACGCCAGGTCGCTGCTTTTTTCGCTATTTTTGTCCCACTGGAATTCTAGCCCGAAGGCGGTGATTCCCCACCCAGAGTTGTTTTTAAAGCCAACAACATACGTTGGCGAGCAGCGGACCTAACATTTGGGTCGTTGTACGGAACATTAAGGTACTGGTCGACACTACCAGTGAGGTCGACAGTCCGATAAAGTTCATTAAAGTCAGCGCTAGATATGGTATCACTTAAATTATCGTTTTCCGCCATTTTTCGATATTTCGACGTTTCGATTTTCGTTAATAGTCAGGGATACCAGCCGACGACAGGTGTCTGTCGGTCTTAGTGGGGCCCACCACCTTTCCCCGCCAACTGGAAGCTGTCAGCAGTCCACCAATTAAGATGAAGATGAGGGCAAGAATTTTGTCTTAGAATTTAAAAGGATTGATTTTACTGTTACGAGTATAGTTGTTGGAACGTAGGACGAAGCCTAACTATTGTTCGAACTATACTTTTAAGTTTATTGGCACGGGCACGTCCAATTGAATATAACAAGGCAAGTTTGTTATATTGAACACGGAGGGCTTTTTGCTTATTTAATTTTAAGTCTTTTGTCTTGAGGGTTATTTATGGGTTAGTCTTACGTATGTCGAGTCTCACGACCGGGGCGATTTCCGATTAATTACTTTTATTTTCTTTACAATAAAAAAATTAACCTGAGCTAGCAATGGTCCTCTACTAAGAGGGAATTAACCAACCTAACTGTCTTCTAAGACCCTACACGCGAATCCTAGCTTTGCCTTAAATATATCAACTTAAGATTTTTTAAGAACCCTTACTACGCGCCGGACTTAGAAAAAATCCTAATAACCGTTACTTATTATTCCTAGCGCAAGGCGTCTATAAAGGAATGAATCGGTAAAAACGAATATTTTTTATTAAGTTATTTCGGGCGCTAATGTCTATAACGAAATACTTATTGATTAACGCAACCTGCGGTTTTTTGAGAAACTTATGCGTATCGCATCTTTAAGAAGTTTTTTCGATTTTTTTAACGCCGCCCTCGGCGCAGGGACAACGATGCCTTAATGACCGAACAGAAATGACTATTCCGTTTGTCTGGACGCTATTTTAACGAACGCTTAAGAGACAAACTAGTCCTACTCCGACCGAATTTATTTACTTCTTCTTTGCTTCAAAGATGTCTTCTTTTTTGGCCTTTTCACTTGACAAATATTAGCGATATTTGCCAAGGCGGGCGACTCAATACACTTCGTTAGGAGGGATCGACTTATTAGGAGGTATTCTCCCGATCGAAATAATATTGAGCCTGTGCAACACCGTCTAGATTAATTCGCCGGTATATAGATGATACCTTGCGAGGAAGAATCTATAAAGCTCACACTGAAATCGCGGGGGACCGAACTGGGGTTGCGCACCAGTCTGTTTTTCCAACGGTGGACGCTGAATTAGAAAGTTTATACTCCGCGTTAAAAAAACACAGAGTGTTAAATCCCTCGTTGTACGGGTTTCTTCAAAGTTTAAACTCTGTATTCAAAAATACGAGTGTTCGTGAAGACTGTACTGGACTTTTTCCCAGCGAACGATCTCGCGGAGATAGGTCTCTCAAAGCAACCAGAATTCAACTGCCGTATTTGATTTTTTTACATATAGTTTTCGTCATTCCATCTAATCTCGTGCCGACGAAGCGTTTCGATAACCGACAGCAGGAACCACCGCTGTTGACGTTGCAGAAATATAAAACGCCTCTGATTTTGCATGTTGAAAGATTATATTATAACCTTGTTAAATAAATCGTGCTATAAAAATAATCCTTTTTTGGTAACATGTAGGAAAATATGTTGAATTATTAAAAAATAATCCAACGTAAAAATCCTCCTTATTTTCTTAATTTGAAAAAAGCCATTTTTACAACAACTTTCTAAATGGCATATTATTAGGCACGTAAATGCGCAACTTTACTTCCATTTAACCGACTTCGTATCTCTTACGGTTTCCGAGATCCCTGTACTGGCCCTCCTTATCTTGGACACGTTGTATACAGTGCCACCATTAAAGTTGGAACCATATGGGGGAAAAATGTTTTTTTCGATTTAGGTAAAATTTAAATTTATTATCAGTTTTTTCTTCAATAAAGGCCAATGGCGTAATTAAACCGAACCATGCTTCTTTTGTTGACTGTCAATTTGACATTTTCTCCACAAAATGTCGAAAAATGACATATTATATTGAAGGAATTAAAAAAAAAATTATTTGAAAAAGTTTATGTCTGTAAAACAAATTTGAATCACTTATGGAAAATTGTTGTGTATTTATTTATTATTGTTTTTATTATTATTATTTTTGGCCAGTTTTCAATGCACATAGATATTGGCTAAAAATAGACAGATAACAAAAGTTATCATAAGTGGTTAAGATTGGGTAGGTGCGCATAAAATTACAATACAAACAACTTTTACAAATAAGTTTCTTATAAATTCGATCGACAAATGCCATTTTTCGACATTATGTGGAGAAAAAGTCAAATTTGACAGTTAACAAAGGCCGCATGGTCCCATTTAATGACGTAATTTTTGGTCTTTATTGAAAAAAAAACTTATGGTGAAGTCAACTTATACCTAAATCGAACAAAACATTTTTTCCCCATGTTTTCGGAACTTTAATGGTGAGTGACACTGTATTGTGTTAATAATAATGAGTCTATTCGAATCTATTTTAATCAAGGAAGAGAAACACGCACGATACTGTGTTTGTGTAGAATTGAACAGGCTAATCAGACAAATCCGCATGAAAAAATATCAGCGGCATATCTTTTTTTGTAAAAGTATCAGATAACAAGTTTGCGAGGGCAGCCACTGGTGGATCGCTAGACTAACTTTTCTTACTAAAATATGTGGTTTTATATCCCATTCACACATACCAAAATTGAAAATATCACCTAGATTACTTTCGGAGAAATTAACAATGAACGATAAAAAAAATCAATTGCCTTCATAAAATGCTGTAAGGCAAAGGTTCTGAACCTTCGCAGTGCACTTAGAGATTTAGTATTTGGTCACGGCACTCTACCCAATAAAAAAAAGTAAAAGAAGGTCGTTACTTTCATATGGGACAATATCTCATCAGCTCGCGGCACCCCTGGCGACCGTCCACGGCGCCCAGGCTGGGAACCCCCGGGCGAAGGAATTATACTCTGAAATATTATAGCACGTCATTATAAAGCTGGACTGGGAAATACATGGTGTTATGGAAATGACGTATTATATTTAAATGGATGACTCCTTGGGTGTCCTAGAGAAGCACTACATATTTTATTTTTTTAAATCGACCGTTTTAAAAGTGGGGTAACAAACACTCTTACTCGCAGGTCAGTCCGCGCTACTGTACAACATTTCACCCAGGGCCAATGGCAATGTTGCCAAACTTAATGTAAAACTGAAATTCCATATAAAATTATAAAAATAAATTATTTTCTACCTACTTGTATTTATCCTTATACCTAAAAAGCGAGGAAATCCAGGCACAAACACAATTTTTTTTTCTTTTTCATGGGAACACTCCTGGAAACACAGTAATAGTGACACAGAACCGATAGTTAGCTTTTGAAAACACAATAATACAGATTATACTACAAATTATTAGATTTTAATACACGCGACGAAATTTGACGTCCACAAGAAACGTGTCAATAAAAACAATATTCAAATATTATTTATGGACGGGTAAGATACACGCGTAAACCGAAAAAACAGAGCGGATTGCTGAGAGTGTGTTGGTGATCGACGAAACACAACGTATCCGGCCGCTGGTTGGTCTTCAACTAACAGACGCAAGCGTGTGGCGTTATATGAAACTACTTCGCTCAGCCGATGTAAGGCGTCAAGACGTCATTGGTATTTGACCTAGTGACTTACGTGGCTATTACTATTCCATATGTTTTTTCGGGTTGTTTAAATCAGTCCGTCGTAAATGTTCTTCAATTAATTGTACAAAAAGGTATTATAGAATGGAAAAGTGTTTAAATTTTTTTATTTTGTCTAAAGAGTTTAAGGTGTACATATGACAACACCGGCCAGAATTCCTTGATTGCTTACATGTATCGCAGTGCCACACAGGTGTTTTTCTGGTTTGACGTCAGGACGTCAGGTCGTCTGAATGAATTGAAAGCGCCATTTATGGGCATTTTTCTTCAATTTGTCTTTATCTCAGGAATTGCCGGTTTAAATATAATACGTCATTCCCATAACACCCTGTATACTAATCCTGGAATTTTGAAATAGCTATATTCCGAAATTCCGGGATTGTATCCCCCCCGGTGTTAAAAAAATACATTATATCTTATCGTCACTGTCATATCTTTCCCACAAAAACGCATTATTTTTACCATTCGCCGAACGACTCCCGCAAAACGGGGCAATATTGTACCTAGTATGTACATGGTGTTATAATGGAGGGAAGCTTATTTTTTCGGTATTTCTGAATTGATTGTTTTGCATTTTGGTATGATTACGTATGATCCTAGGGCGCACTTTTCTATTGAAATAACAGAACAAAATTTCCGCTGACCTTCCAGAATTATTATGAGGAGGCCAGAAATAGGTTTGAACTGGAAATGTTATAGTCTAGACTCTAGACCAGCGCTTCTCAAACTAGGGTCCACGGACCCTTTGGGGGGTCCGCGAGCAATTACTTAACGGTCCGCGAACCACTAAACAAAATATCGTAATTGACTTAACGCCGAACTAGATATAAGGCTGCAGCTTTCTTCAAATCAAGCCCAACATATAGTAGATAGTTGGCTGGGGTGCCAAGTTCATTGGGACAGAGGGGCGCATGCCCCCATCGGAAAATCAAAATGGGGGCGTCGTCGCCCCCAAACAGAGGAAGGCACCAATAATTACCAATAGAAATCTTAATATTAAAATCATCCGCAAAAATAAATTTAAAATAACAAATAGATTCCAATTATTAAAAAAAGAAAACCTATATAGATGTGGGGTGAATTGTTGACGATATTTGGGTGTAGTCCCGAAAATGTCTGACCTGCGGCGCAATGTTCACAACACCTTTTCACCTTCCGATTTTCATGGTTTGGCCCCATTCGGATTTTCAAAACTCATCGCCTCTGAATTATGATTATGATAATTATGTATGGAAGTAGAAAGCAGTACCATCCATTTTACTAAGTAAGTTTGCTGCAGCCAGCTATACATTATTCAGCTTATTGTTTATTAATGATTTTTAATTTGTTAAAAAGAATAACATTCGAATAAAAATTATTTTTATATGAAGTAATTACTTAGGCATGACATCCTGTCCTAGAATTAATTATATGCTAATATAGCGAGCGGCTGGGGACCCACAGCAAAATTCTAAAATCAAAAGGGGTCCGTGGTCAAAAAAGTTTGAGAAACGCTGCTCTAGACGAGTGAATCGGACTTACTTAAATTTAGAATAATAATAAAACTAACCATAATTCATGGCTGTATACATATATGTTAACGTAAGGGAGGTTTTACCCCCAATGAAAGTCTTAATTGTTCAAATTGGTGTTTATTCAAATTATAAGCTCACTCGCGCTACATCCACCTCGACTACTTATCCCTCACTGCCGCGCTTGCCCGGCTTTCTATGACTCGTCCGTCCTGACTGAGCATGCGTGATCTATCTTCCCGATATTCTGGGGTTACAAAGGGGAAATCCGCTAACACGGCTATCCTGCAATCGGGGTGTCCTCGCACCGCATTTTATCTGAAAACAAAAACATCGAAACAGGATTTTGTTACGATTTCTATCAACTACGTTTGGTTATGATTATTGTCACTATTTTATTTTAACATCTACTTAGGTGGGATCGCCACCTAACTTTAGGCATAGTGGGATCGCCACTATCCTCTCATATTTTTCTTTTATTGTTTTTACTTAGATGGGATCGCCATCTAACTTCAGGCATAGTGGGATCGCCACTATCCTCACATTTCATTTACTTAGGTGGGATCGCCACCTCACTTTAGGCATAGTGGGATCGCCACTATCCAATCATTTCATTTACTTAGGTGGGATCGCCACCTCACTTTAGGCATAGTGGGATCGCCACTATCCAATCATATAATTTCCTTAGATGGGATCGCCATCTAACCTTAGGCATAGTGGGATCGCCACTATCCTCTCAGATTATTTACTAGTGAATAAAATATTACTCACCCTTCTTTCTTTATTGGTTCGAAGGCCAACATCTCAGTTGCTCGTGAGCAGCTACAGTAGTCCGCCGTCCTTTGCTTTGCAGTAGATATCTCTCATTGGGAAGTATCTTCTGAACGGTGTATGGCCCTTTAAACTTGTTTTTTAATTTTCCTCCGCCAGCCAGTTGGGAATCTTCAATTGCAACCAGGTCTCCCAAAGTAAACAAACTGCTGCGATAACGCGCTACATTAAATTGCTGAGCCCGCTTATTTGCACTGCTCGCCATTCGACATTGAGCGTCGGCGACGGCCTTGTCAGGGTCAACAAAATTATCCGTTGGTGTTGCGTCTGCTAAAAACTGCTGAGTAGCTGCTAATCTTGGATTTGTTCCCAGCTGTAACACTGTCGGTGCGTAGCCAGTTATTGAGTGAATTGTTGAATTTAGATTATCTTCTATTGCAGGCAATACAGCTGTCCATGTATTTTCTTTTTCGGCTATAAGTGTCGGTCGTAACAAATTAAAAAGTGTACGCATGACTCGCTCTACTTGACCGTTTCCCCTTGGCACTCCGGTTGCAATATGATGCAACTCCACGCCTTGTTCGCTTATAAAGTTCTGAAACATCATTGAAGTAAAAGCCGTCGCTCTATCGGCTATAATGCGCTTAGGCCGTCCTAACTCTTCAAAAACTGGCAACAATGCACGGATTGAATCTTCGGAAGTTTTCTTCGGAATTGGCTGCAGTCGGCAAAATTTTGAAAACGCATCAATTATTACCAAAATTTGAGTGCATCCATTGGATTTCACTAAAGGTCCTGCGTGATCTATATGCCATGTGTGCAGTATATCATCTAGTTTTTCGCCATGTTGCCACACTCCAGTCCGACGACCCGTGTGTGATTTTCCTAATACACACGCTCTGCAATTTCTAATGTATTTTTTTAAACATTTTCCCATTTTTGGCCAGTATAAATCTTCACGCATTTTTGTTATGCATTTATCCCAACCAATGTGTGATGATTCATCGTGATACAATCGCATAGTGAGAAGACGCGCAGCTGAAGGTACAAAACACTTTGCAGGTTTTGTTGTGGTTACGATTGCATTATTTAATATGGTAAAATTTGGGTTACTTTTAGGTTCATTGAATATTTCACGACAAAATGAGTCATTGTTTTGAAACTCTCTTAATGTTTCTACATTCGATATTTTATTGATGTTTATTGTTTTTAAAGCACATACTTTTAAAGCACTTTCGTCATCCAGTGGATTACGACTCAGATAATCAACATGCGCCATTTTTCCTCCAGGCCGATACTCGATCGCGAAGTCATAGTCTTGTAACTTGACCCACCATCGCGCCACACGGGGATGTAAGTCTTTTTTCAGAGCAGTTGCTCTAACGGAATTACAATCTGTATATACCGTAAAATGCACTCCGTACAAATATACTCGAAAATGTTCAACAGATTCCACTATAGCAAGGGTCTCTAAATCGTATGAATGATATCTCGATTCATACTCCGTAGTGCGACGGCTGTAGTAAGCAATAGGTCGAACAACACCATCTTCCTTTTGGAGAAGAACAGCGCCGATACCTACGGAACTTGCATCGGTATGAAGCTCGCAAGGTAAATCTGGATTGTACATGCGCAACACGGGCGAATCAGTTAGTTTGCTTATAAGTAATTGTCTTATATTTTCGCATTCTGGAGTCCATTTAAAAACACAGTTTTTACGTAATAATGCCGTTATCGGGGCCGTCAGCTGAGAAAATCCTCTAATAAAACGGCGAAAATAACTGGCAAGTCCCATAAACTGACGCACACCTTTCACATCCGAAGGAGGAGATGCTCGAGTCAAAGCGTTAACTTTTCGAGGACTAGGACGTATTGTTCCTTCGCTAATCACAACTCCAAGGTATTCAGTTTCCAACGCAAAAAATACGCACTTATCGTAGTTTAAGGAAAACCCGTGTGTTGATAGAGCCTTTAGCACTTCCTCTAAGTTTTGTAGCCCTTCTTCAATTGTTGGTGATGGCACCAGTATATCGTCAATGTATACAAATGCTTTACTGTCTTTTAAATCACCCAATGCTTCATCAATAGCTCTTTGATAAATTGCTGGTGAATTAATATAACCAAACGGCATACGATTAAATTCATAGTGCCCGTCCGGCGTTATAAAAGCCAATATGTGTTTTGAACTTTCTTCGATTTCCATTTGATAGAAACCTGATTTCATGTCCAAAGTGGTAAAATACTTCGCATGACAGAGGGCATTAACTTGGTCTTCAATGAGGGGCAAGGGATACAATTCTTTAACCACTTTTTTGTTGACATCGCGCAGATCAGTGCACATGCGTAGTTCATCGTTTTTCTTTTTTACAAGCACAATAGGGCTAGCATACTCCGAATGACTTTTGCGGATAATTCCCTTACTTAAAAGTTCATCTACTATTTTCTTAACTTGAACTCGTTCTTGGTAAGCCAAACGTCGGGGACGATACGCTACTGGAGTACTATCTTTTAATTTGATGGTCATTTTTCCGGTAGTGATATGGCCTGGTGTTTTGTTTTTGTAAATTAACAATAAGCTCTGCACTTTTAACTTCAAATTTTCGTCTAATCCTATTTGGTTTATTTTTATTTCATCTGTCGACCTTTTTATTGTAAGCACTTTTGGTAGGTCGAGCAGATTATAATATAAGTCTAGTCCGTCAGCACTTTTCTCTACTCGCAAACAAGGTCGACTGATGACGTCCCATCCGACAATAACATCGATACCAGCTGGGATAACATGATCCGGTACCACTGTAAAATTTATTTCCAATGTCACCGCCGGCAAAACAAGGATTAAGTCGCACTGACCGATAGGATAAACAACTTGTGTTCCAACTCCTATAAGGGCACTCTGGTTTGTCCCGAATGTAATTATACCATGTAATTTGTTTACAACTGATTGTTTGACAATTGATAGATCCGCACCACTGTCGATAAGGTACGGAAATGATGGAATATAGTCGCTGCACAATGATGTAGCTATTGGCGTTTTATCCAGATGGCGTCATTTTTTTAGCACAAATGTTTTTTTCGGCTTTCCGTGTTTATACCAGCAGTTGGCTTCAGTATGTCCCATTTTCTTGCAATGAGTACACGAAGGGATATTGGTAACATCTTCAGACTTATCATGACTGGCTTCTTTAGCCTTACAAGAGCTTTGTTGATGACCCTGTCGACCACATTTAAAACAGTCTCCTTTAAAAATTTTGTTTGGCTTATAATATTCTTCAGCTCGTTGTGGTCTTAGTCTTCTTTCATTTTTCCATTTATTGATTCCCGTATCTTCTAACTGTCTGGACATTTTTGATGGTCCAGCACGGCGAGCATCAAAGTCACTTAATATCATTAGGAGCTCACGTTGAGACTTCGGTGCTTGTATGTGTAATGAGGCACACGCTTCCATGTTGTCTAAGCCGTATTCGACCATACTCAAAACTTTATCCCATGGTAACTTTTCATAGAACCTGTATATACTTCGAAGTTTCTGATTGCCATAATCGCACAAAGTATCACAATTACGGCTTCGCAACGTAGCAGCCTTAAATGCTCGAGCGCCCGGCGTTTCCTTATCGGGAAAAGCAGTGATGAGGTCAGCACAAAAGTTGTCCCAGGTGCGGCGAATTGGTCGCCAGTCACAACAGTATCGACTGGCGCGATTTTTTAAAGCTTCGCTTGCTTTTGCAATCATTAGGTTATCGCTTACATTTAACTCCTCTTTTAACTTCGTAGCATCCTCCAGCCACTCACTGATTGCGTACGCACTGTTGTCCGGATCATAGCTTGTTACCTTGAATGTTGTGTACGCATGTCCAGATGTTATTGGCACTTGCGTATTCGATCCGTGTGCTACGGGAAGGTTGGGCGTTGGCGACGGTGACGACATCGCCATCTTTGTCTGTTTTGCTAATTCAGCAATTTGCTGTTGCTGTACTGCAACTAAGTTAATTAAAGTTTCTTGCCATTGTACCGTAGAACACTTGGCACTTGTTGTAGCCGCATTTTCAATGTCAACTTCATTAGCTATGTCTGATATTTCACTGTCCTGACGCGAACGATTTCCTTCTGCTGGTTCCGCCATTATAACTAATACACTAATTACACTACTTTACTGTCTTATTATCACACGCGGCGTTCATCCACGGCGTTCATCCCACTTCTGATGTTAACGTAAGGGAGGTTTTACCCCCAATGAAAGTCTTAATTGTTCAAATTGGTGTTTATTCAAATTATAAGCTCACTCGCGCTACATCCACCTCGACTACTTATCCCTCACTGCCGCGCTTGCCCGGCTTTCTATGACTCGTCCGTCCTGACTGAGCATGCGTGATCTATCTTCCCGATATTCTGGGGTTACAAAGGGGAAATCCGCTAACATATATGACTAGAATAATTTATATTAAAAATTGCCATTCAATTATAGCAACATTTTTGTAAAATTTACTAAAATCCTTACGCCTGATATTACTAAATTTTTAGAAGTACTAACTATAGTTTTTATAAATATAGTGGCGTCTGTGAGTCGGACGAACATAGAAATATTTTCAGCCGGAACAAGAGTACCTCCCCTCCTCGTTTTCCATGATGCTGAACACGATTGCGGCGTCAGAATTTCTCTTTTGGGTTGCGCAAACCCTCAGAACGGCCAAAAACCACCCCCCAGAGGGTTAAACGCGCTTCAAGAGTTTTATCTGCAGAGAAACACACTTTCCCCCCGTTTTCGAGGATGCTGAGCACGGTGGTGGTGTTAGATATCGCGTCCGACCCCCTCCCCCCTCTCCCCCCGTTTCCGAGGATGTTGAGAATGGTTGAAAATAGTTGTACTTCTCTTTTTGGTTGTAATGGTCTCTCATTCCGGTCCAACTGAAAAAATATGATCAAATAGTTTGCGCAAAAAAGCGCCAAGGTTTGGTCAGTTTATTTTGAATTTTTTTAGAAATTTCAATTAAATAAAAAAATAAAACAGAAAGAGTAATTAAAAAAAAAAAATTGTAAACGCTGGTAATTTTTTCGAAATTTTTTTTTTTATTAAAAGGTAATGTAGTTCCATAATGTAGGCGAGTATTGGTCGGTGGAGGGGTTGGAAGGGGTCGGACGCGATATCCAACACCACCAACGTGCTCAGCTCAGCATCCTCGAAAACGCGGGGGAATATATATTTGCCGAAGCAAGAAAGCTAGGCAACCATGCACAGAATCGACTGGGCATACCATAGGATCGCAGTTTACTTAGAAGTCCCTCATGCCAAACACGATCAAAGGCTTTAGAAATATGCAGTGCAACAGCCCAGCAACAGTATGTAGTTACTTAAACATATTGTTATGTCGCGTCCACACCAAACCAACAAAACAAAAATAAAATGCAATTTAGAAACAAATCGTAAAACTTTTTACCAACTTTTAGTGCCTGTTCTCACCAAATCAACTGGCAACCGCAACGCAACTGCAACGCGACCGCAACTTCAGTTGAATTTCCCGGCGACGCGGTATGCCGGGCAACTCATAAGCAACTAGTTGCGTTGCAGTTGAGTTGCCTTAAGTCAGTGGGAACACGCGTATTTAAACATTAGTGCTGTGTCGCGTTGATGTTGCGTTGCGTATGCCAGTTTTGGTTTTTAGCAATGTATTGTCTTCCCGTCGCGGAGCGGTAAACATCAAAGGGTTTCTATTTTGTTTCCATTTCCGGCAACACTGTCGATGCTATGTGTACGTACTGTAAAACAAATACAGCAGCACTGACAGGTAGAGATTGAGAACTATCGATAGTCGCACCATCGCTAGTCCGTTATCAATATTTAATCGATAATTTTTAATTCATAAGCCCCCAAAAAATACCATTGCTCGCCTCCACACCCCCCGAAATTAAACGAACAAGTATATTTGCTTGTCAGGTGATATTGATATCATATAATATAAAAGAAAAATTATTCGTGGCTTACGAACTGGTATGATTAGCTGCTCTTGCAGGCAGTGTGAAATCCTTTTGGGGCCGCCCATATTTTTAAATACACTTTTTGTCATATAAGTACCATTTAAGTATTTAAAAACCGGAATTTACAGATCGGCCCCCGTCGCCCACCTGTCGCTACTCCACTTTCAGTAGCATTGGTTTTGTTTCGTGAAACAAAAGTTGATAAAATGTTTCCGATTTGTTGCGAAATTATTGAAAAACATTGTGTTGCTGTTTTGTTTTATTTTGTCTCGCCAGGGTGGACGCAATTTTTTGTTTGTTTTGTTAGATGTTTTTGTTGGTTTGGTGTAGACGCGACATAAAAATCGAATTTGATGCTGCCAAACGCTTGTCAGTGATCGAACCGTTGATTCGGCATTAAATTATTATTATAAATGAACTTGCGTTAGAAAATAAACATAGTATCATTTCTTAATACCTAAATATGAATTCGTATGGTGCTAAAAATCACTCGATCTTTATTTAAAGATTAATTTGTAAACTCAAACCAGATTGCTTTTTAGCCATTTTAAACTCAAACAAACAGTAATAAATAAAAACGCTACAGATTCGCTATCGCGTTTTTATCATTCATTTGTTCTACTTAAATTTCTAAGCAATCTAGTTTTCAGAAAAAAAATTTATCCGATCTTGCGCTTTTATGAATAATTAAAAAAAAAATGTTAATTGTAAAATATTTAGTTTATTTAGACAACAGAAAGACATCATAACATAATATTATACTTTATATGAAATTTAAATCGGATTTCTTTCGTTAGTAGTTTTCGAGATATCTAGGAAACTATATTTTCGTCTTCAAGATGTGCAAAAGGTTTAGCTCTGACAACACAATCCCCCATAACCCCAATAGGGACAATGCTCGGGAAAATGTTTTTTTTGGGCTGAGGGAGGCTACAACTTCCTTACCCAACTAGCATCAAAGTTAATTGAAACTGTGACTGATTGACACTGCTACTATGACTTGGTAAAAACGTGGTAATTGGCACCAAATTAATTACTATAAAGTTTAAACTACTACTAAGTTAAAATTATTAGTAGAATTTACGTAACACTTACATGGTATAGTGACTTTATGGTGTCATTGCTTTATGGCCTGTATGGGGGTTACTAGAACTACATCGCAGCTTCTTATATAACACCACAACTTTAAAGTAAAATGGAAACGTCGTTACGATAGAAATATAACTTGTAAGTAGGCGCGACTACAGAGTAATGTTAAAGGTATCCACTACTACAGAGTGACTATAAAAAGTAACCGATTCGTAAGTGTTCTATGTTATCTTACGGACGGACGGTGGACTAAACGTTTCGTTCTCGATGCTGTTCTTGACCACCATTATTCTGGTAACAACGTGGTGAAGAAACGTTTCCTGAACTGTTGCCGATACTAAAGTCCGTTTTGTTGCAGTTGATAGCTCATATCGAGGGTTGAAGCCATAAAACAACCGTAAACCATAGGCGTTGCCAATAGTAATTACCTTATTTATTAAGAAAATTGGCCTCTGTCCATTGTTAAGTAGGATTAGGGTTAAAGTAGGTACAACAGGGGTAATTAATTTACCTATTTTTGCCTGCTTTAGGATGTTATTACGCCATTTGATGTGCGTTTGTCAAACTATGTATTTAGTTGTATTTAGATACTGCATTATCTCAAAGTTGAATTATTTCCTATACTTGTAACAATGGCTTCAAGTTTTTCGCCAACGTGTCTTCGTCAAATTAGCAAGAGTGCATATTCTCTCCGAGAAAAGACATTAATATTAAACGTGCATGATGCTCTAGTGTACCAGAAACCTGCAAGTGATGTTCGTAGCATCATTGCAGAGTGTGCCAATATGGTAGGAGTTGGAGAGGCTACTATATATAGGTTCTTGAGTGAAAGAAAATCTAAGAACCTCAGTGAGCCAAAACCACTCCCAGGAAAGAAACCGTTAGAAATTGACAATTTCATTAAAAATGGTATTAGAAGAAAAGTACATAGTTTTTATTTTGCCAAGGAAATACCAACTATAGACAAAATTTTACAAGCCATTAACTACGACGAGGACTTACCACAGCTATCACGAACGAAACTATGGAAAATACTTCATGATATGAACTTTCGATGGGAGAAGCAAAACAGAAAATCTTTTCTTATTGATAGAGCAGATATTATTTGCTGGAGACGTCAATACTTAAGGTCCATCCGAAAATACCGCAGCGAAGGCAAAAACATTTTCTATTTGGATGAAACTTGGCTGAACGAAGGGCACACCGTATCTAAAGTTTGGCAAGATAAAAATGTCCTAAGTTCTCGACAAGCTGTCATGGAAGGCTGGTCAACAGGACTTAGACCACCATCTGGAAAGGGACGCAGACTTATTATAACTCATATAGGAAGTTCAAATGGCTTTTTGGATCAAGGATTATTACAATTCCAGTCGAATTCTACTAAAGACTATCATGAAGAAATGACTGCTGATGTTTTCGAGGAATATTTTAAGCAAATGATAGAATACATTCCCGCTAATTCTGTAATAGTGATGGATAATGCCAGCTATCACTCTAGGCTAAAAGAGAATCTTCCCACAACTTCATGGAAAAAGGCGGAAATCGTAAACTGGTTACAACGAAAGGAATTGAGTTACGATAATACCATGGTAAAAAAAGAACTTTTGGATATTGTTAGGCTACATAAATCACAGTATAAAAAGTATGTTATTGACGAGATGGCAAGAGATCGAGGTATTATAGTGCTCCGTTTACCACCTTACCATTGTGAGCTAAATCCTATCGAATTAATATGGGCTCAAGTAAAAGGATATGTTGCTAGAAATAACAAAACTTTTAAAATGCAAGAAGTGCGACACCTCTTGCTTCATTCTTTAGCAAATGTGTCATCAGAAAATTGGCAAAACGCCATAAAACATGCTATAGTAGAGGAACAAAAAATGTGGGAACTTGACAACGTAATTGACACAACTATGGAAATTGAGCCTTTAGTAATAAGCGTAGGACATGATGACTCTTCAGATTCTTCTGAGGACCATTTTATCGAGTTATAATTATTGAAATTGTCAATATTTTTTGATCTGTAAATAAATTAGTTTTCTTGTAAATAAATTCATAAAATCATAAAATCTATTACATTTAAATAAAATAATAAGCGGTTACATTAAAAACCCAACTCTCCGACCATGATGGGCCGTTTTAATCATTATCCTTTCATTTCATTTTATGGCTCTATTGTTACTTTATCTGTTACCCGGTGGAATAGGTCAAAATTTCTTCATCTTTATGCTAGATGTACGTAAAAAGACCATTTTATAGGTAAAATATTTTAGGCCACCGGGCCCTTGTTTTGAATCTTTAATGAGGGTATCGAGCTATCAACGGCAACGAAACAGACTTTAGTAGCGGGAACTTATAAAGATCTTTATTAGTGGCGACTAAAATTGTTGACTAGTTGGGTCCTCCCATAAAGGGGTGCGTCTGTGTGATTTATAGGAGATCGTAACTTCTGAAACCCAAACAATATTACATATTATTAGGTCAGATTGATAACACGAATCTTAAAATTAATACCCGCTATAAACAATTGATTGTCAAGATACTATGGTCTAAATATTCTAAATATACATGCACGCTCAAAGCACGTGCAATATTTAGAGTTTTATAAAGCATTATTTAAGTACATTATTTTATAGATTAGATATGCACTAAATAAATACTTAATAAACAGATTAGACTAGGGGAAGGCCCACAATTAAAAAAATTAGTTTAAAATATTAATTTTGCCATGATTTATTGTGTAATTATTTGGCTTGGCTGTTTGTATAATAACTCATAATACATCACCGGAAAAGGGTTAATTTCAATGACCTTAAATTAAGGAGAACACGGCTTTATAAAGCCCTTATTGGAACGGCCGTCTTTCATACCTGCTCTCACGTTTGATACTACCGGACTGTCATATTTGTCGTTATTGTTAAATAAAATTGTTTGTTATTTTTCAGTGCTTATGTGTTAAATTTAAGCATTGTTTGTAGAAAAAATAGTAATTCTTAACTCAATATCATAAGATTGTGCCAAGTCTGCAGTAAACTGGATAAAAATATAGACTTTAGGATCACGTCCGTCGATTGTTTGTTTTTGCTAACCAAGATCAGCTGTTAGAATGAAAACAGAAACAGACAGAAGATAAAGAGAGATAGAGATTCTACAGATATACTATAAACAATCTAGGGTTTCTGTTTTACGTCGTGCCTTGCGCTTCGCTGCGAAAGAGAATTGCTCCGGAAAATCACTGCTTCTTGTGACAAAGTGACAAAGACGGAGCAGTCGCATTGTGTCACTACTTCTTAAAAGGCACACACTGGCCCACCATACGTAGAATAATTGACTAGATGTTTTTTAGACGAAAAAATGCACTTCTTTCCGGCTGAGTCAACGATTGCGCGCATTCAGTTTTATGACTTGTAAGATAAGATTTGTCGATAATGAGCTTTCGTGTTGAGGTATTGTTGTATATTCTGCACATTTAATAAATATTTTCAATTATACAGGGCGCGTTCAAAAAGTAGTGTGACAAAGATTTTTTTAAACGAGCCACAAATACAAAGTTCAATTAATTTTTAATATTAAGTAAATGAACTAAATGAAAAGATAATTGCGTAGCACTCTGTATTATACACCTTATTTGTTGAAATGATTTTTAATTTTAATTTAGCATAAGACAAAAGTAATAAAAGTCGCATGGATTGTTGTTGTTGATATAGATACTGTGTTCAGAACAAATGTTTTATTTTTGTTACCTCGAGTGGCATGGCAATTCGTTTGGGCTGGTGTCTAACCAAGATATTATATCTCTAATTGGTATAGTTAAAAATAAATTTAATTCTATTTTTATCTAAGATACAGGGTGTTATGGAAATGACGTATTATATTTAAATCGGCGAAAAATATCCAAAAATGGCGCTTTAATTTAATATGCCCTGTACATGACCTTATGTCAAACCCAAAATGACCATGTGATGCCCCTGTCAGGAAGGTAAACAAAGCGACATATGTCAACAGTGTTGCCATATCTTCAGGGAAAACTCTTTAGAAAGTCAAAACCGTTTGACAGATTGCAAGTTGTTTATTTTTCAGGGTACATTATTATAAACTTTTACGTTCAGTTCAGTTCGCTAGGAAACAATCTCTGATTTATAAACTTGAACTGACTCGAAAGAAACGCCGCTGAGTTTTTAAATGTTTGTTCAATTCGAACGACACCCGTCAGATCTGGACAACTTAAAAGTTTATAAATGCCACTTACCCTTTAGAAAAAAAAATGCAATTTTATTTACGTTTTCGGATTTATTTAAAACCAACTTAATTTATAAAAAACACCAAGTACTCACATCACAAAATCACATAGTTTTCGCGTCATCACACATCTAAGTACCGTTCAATCTGAATTAGTATTTTAAAGTGCTACTATGTAGACAAAAGTACGCTTATTGTCTAAATAACACGTTTGTTCCGTCGGTCAATATTGAACTGCTGGACTGGGGCACTGCCGTCGCGAAAAGAACAAATAACTTAATAATTTAAACTCGGGTTTAAGTATTAACATAGAATTTAACACACAAATCTGCTTGAAACAGTATGAAAATGGCCTGTTTATTTTCGAGGAACAGCTGGTCAGCAGAAACGGTTGAATTTTCGACTGGGGTTTATACTTAAAAAATACAGCGTTGCCATACTTTCTATATTTTATAAGGTTATATTCATAAAACGAAGATTTTCCTTCTGAAATGCTTTTCTTTATAATGATAGTCTCGGAAATAGCAACCGCGCTGCTTGGACGAGACTGTTTATTTTAAAGGGATGGAAGCTTAGACTAGAAAGGAAAGGATGGAAGGGTCTATCAACATAATTATTTCATCATTCTTCTTCAGTAAAGGATTAATAAATTTGATTAGGCCATTAGAAATTAGCGTTTTTATTATTTCTGAATTTCTATTGCGAAATAATTTGTATCCTATAGTGCTGTTGTTTTATGTGTACGGTAGGTTATTGTAAAGTGTAATTATGCGTTAGTATTTATTGCTTTTGTGTAATCTAATAAGTGCATATCTTCAAAAAAAAATAATTGGAAACTCGTGGGTGCCTGTGTGTTTCTTTAAGTGATTTAGTGCAAATGTTCCGAGAGATTGGAAATAAGAGGCCGAATGGGGGTTTAGTGGGTATAAGCTTATTATGCAGTTCCACATTATCATCAGGGTACGTGATGAGCATAAAGCTTTTCCCATAGAAAAAGAAACAAAAACCTGAAGATGTCTCTGTGCCCTGGATTACTTGCTAGTGTACTGGCACCTAGATTCACTTCTATTTGGATACTAGGTAAACTAAATATTATTTTTATAAGAATCTATAGTTATTTTCTACACAGTTGGCAACATTGGGCTTGAACATCTGTTGATTACACAGCTTGGCAATGTAATATGATCATATATGAATGTGCTGAGGAGTAACCGGGTGGGTTACCCCACTTTTTAAACGTTCGATTTAAAAAAAATATATATGTAGCGCTTCTCTAGGACACCCCAGGGGTCACCCATTTAAATATAATCGTAATTTCCATAACACCCTGTATATAAATTTAAATTTTAGGAAATTTACATGCATCTAGATTTTATGCGCTACCCCCAATTAGATGTATCAGGACGGTTAGTAGTTGGATGGTTGACCGCTTGGGAATACCATGTGTCAAAATTTTTACACAAGATTTTGGTAAATTTTACAAAAGATTTTAGTGAATTTTACAAAAAATTGTAAAAGTCCAAAAATGTTTTTTTGTAAAAATTTTGGTTAATATTTTGTTATAATTTAATGGCAGTTCTTAATGAAAGATATTCCAGTCAGATATACCGGTTGTTTCAGGAGGAGCGTTCACCCCGATCACTTTTTTATTGTTTGAATTGCAGAAGTAAAATTTGGTGGGTTTGTGTGTAATATTATTTTGCATTTTATTGCATAACGAACTCCATTTCGTCACTTCCTGTTTAAACGGAAATGACCTCAACTTTTGATTTTTATAAAGGTACACCCAGTATGTTTTTGGCTATATCGATTCAGAACACCATTCCAAATTCAACGACACCCCATGCGTCACTTTTTGACACTTTAATTTTTAACACTTTTTATTTTTATTTTTTTATCTGATCGCATGAACTCCCTAAAATGTTTAAGTCAAATTATGGCGGATATTAAATTTGTAATTATGTTCATTTGTTTGTTGCCATTATGGCCTGTTATGGGTACCTAGATAAAAGCCGTTTGCGCTTCTTTTTCTAATTTTTGGTATGAATTGGTATTTTTAATAAATTATCTCTCCTTTTCTAACTTGACAGGGTGTGTGATATCGAATTATTGGAAAAAGTGCTCTATCGTTTTGCTCGAGTGAACCAATATGTTTCCATTTGAAAAAATTCAGTTTTCTGGTAAAAAGCCTTGTTGAAAAGCGTGTAAAATTTTTTAAACACAATAAAACTGGAAAATTGCATTTTTATTAAGAATTTGGCTTAGAAGTAAACCATTTTAAAGAGTAGATGGAAAAATAAAAACAAACTTATTTAAAGTATCAAAGTGGCGAACGGCGTGTCGTTAAATTTGGAATGTCAAATCAATATAGCCATTCCATTTAAAAATCCAAAGTTGAGGTCATTTCCGGTTAAACCGGAAGTGACAAAATTGAGTCGGCCATGTCATAAAATACAAAATAATATGACACACAAAAACACCAAATTTTATTTCTGTAATCTAAACAATAAAAAAAGTTATAAGGGTGAGCGTTCCTCCTGAAACAGCAGGTAGAACCATAAATAATGGCTAATTTTATTATTTTTATAGTAAATTTAACTCGGTCTTTCTTTGTATATTTGCAAATATTAACAAATCTTTCCTGATACCGAAACCGATCTAATCTTCTCTGCTAACTTGCTAAATTTTTAACCACCGCCATTGACGTCACATTGCGTCTTTTTTTTAACAAACCTGTTTAGAATGGCAAGCATGCAATGTTTAACCATACAAGTATATATAATTGATATTTAATATTGTTTTCTTTGCATTCGAGGTCGTGTAACTTTCATCCTTGCTAATTTATGGAACGAATACATTATCGGGAAGTAAATAAATATCGTTCTCGTTTGTTATCCAAAAATTGGGTTGACACAAAACTTAATCCTTTGTTTATCATGCATTAATTCTATTATTTCCCAATTCATACCTACCTATTTATTTTACCTATGTATGCATGTGTGTACATCTCGGTCTTGTCATGGTCCTTACGCGTCCAGATGAAGGAATTCTTAAATAATTAGTACGGCAGCTAGTGCTGGGCGATGTTCATCGATGTTTCTGAAACATCGATGTTCTGTTACCGATGTTCGATGTTTTCGACATCGATGTTAGTTATAAACATCGATGTCGACATCGATGTTTACCTTTCGATGTTCGATGTTTACCTTTCGATGTTCGATGTTCAATGTCATAACAAAAAAACAAGAAAACTAGGTTGTAATCTTAAACTCAATTTTCCCAGCACAAGACAATAAGAACGAAAGATTCTGATTTCATTTGCTAAAGGTGGTTGAAATCTTTTCTGTGTACTACCAGCCGGCATTCGGCAACGTGGCCACGTGTTTTGCATACGTATTGTAAACTGCAACCCTCCAAACTAGGTCGACGCCTGCGTAAATCCGAGCGATTAACTTTGGGAATTACCGACTTAAATTTCTTAATTGGCGTATTTTATATTTGCCAGTTTGATCAGTGGTTGCCATTATTTTAGTTTTATTAAATTGTTAGTGCATAGCGTATAGTATAGTATAGTATAGAGGGGAGCAGCATAGAATAACGGGCAAAGCGATTTAGTGATTTGTTTATTCTTACATTTGCAAGTGTTTTGTTTTAATAATTAGGTAGCTGTTTCCCAATCATAAGTAAATATTTTTTCACCGCTAAACTATAAAACGTACACTGTTGTTCATGTATGTTTTGTTTAATATTGCCTTTTTATTCAAGTAATATGTTGTTTATTATATTAAGTTGAACCTATATTAATATATTATGTCAAGAAATATATAACACAATGACAACAGAAAATAAATTTTCCTTTTAGAAATAAAAAAATGCCACCACCAAGGAGCGATTTATGGAAATATTTTGATAAAGAGAAAGATAAAAGTGTAGCTGTTTGTCTTTTTTGCGCGAAAAAAATAAAAACTTCAGGAAACACATCGAATCTGAGATGCCATTTAAATTCCATGCACAAAGAAGTTTTGCAGAAACCATTGTTAGATACCTCAACAGACAATAATAATCCCACTCCTACTACTAGTAGAACCACAAGAGAATCAAAAAATGTAGAAAATGTTAAGGACGACTTGGATGATGCTCTGTCTAGTCCAGAGTCTAGTCAGTCTTCTTTTTTACCCTTCAAACGACAAAAGACAATGAATGAAAGCTTTTCATTTTTAAAATCGTATGCAACTGGTGGCCGACAGTATTCCAAAATAACAAACGCAGTTTTGTTTATGATATGCCGCGATTATCAGCCTTTAAGTATCGTGGAAAATGAGGGATTTATCCAACTATTACACACAACTTGCCCACAATATAAAATACCATCGAGAAAGACGATTAGCGCCTTAATTGATAAAAAATATGAAGCAATTAGCAATCTGTTTCGAGAAAAAGTTGAAAACGTCGATAATGTAACATTGACTTGCGATATCTGGACGGAAACTATGCGATCTAAAAGCTTTCTTGGTGTTACAGTTCATTTTTTAGATGGCACTGAAGTTGTTGATGCGACTTTAGGAATATACGAATTGAGTGAACGCCATACGGGCGAATATATTGCCGAATGTCTAAAAAATATTTGTCAAGAATGGAATATTAACGATGAAAAAATTACTTGCGTCGTAACTGATGGAGGCGCTAACATGGTCAAGGCGATAGACGTGGCATTTGGCAAGCGAAAACATATTATTTGTTTCGCACACTTACTTAATTTGACTGTTACAAAGGCGTTGGAACAGGTGGCTGAATTATCAGAAATTATAACAAAAGTAAAAAACATCGTAAGGTGGTTCAAGCAAAGTGTGGTGGCTAGTGATTTGTTACGAAAAGCTCAACACGATCAAAACCAACAACCACAGTTGACACTGAAACAAGATGTTCCAACACGGTGGAATTCGACCTATTATATGTTAGAGAGATTCCTAAAATTGCGTCCACATGTAAATAGCATAATTAATACAAATATTTCAGCACCGTCTATGCTCTCTGCAAGAGAAATACGGGAACTACAAGTGACTGTAGATTTACTACGACCCTTCGAACATGCTACAAAAGAAATATCTGGATCAAAATATACGACTGGCAGTATAATTATGCCTCTTGTACGAAATCTTAGATTGTGTGTCGAAAACGCTGAAATTGGAGACCTTGAACTTGAACCTGCGACAAATTTGAAACTATACCTTTTAAGGGAACTTGACAAAAGAATGGGCACAGTGGACCAAATATCAATATTGGCAGCTGCAACAATAATTGATCCTCGATTTAAAAAGATCTACTTCACTAATCCTATTTATTGTGCGAGAGCTGTAGAATATATTAATAGTATGATTATGACTAAGATGCAAGAAGAAAATTTAGAACAATTAGACATAGGCAAACAAAATACAATGGAGCCAGACAATGATATTGGTAAGTATATTTTTACTTTTATAAAGCAAATGGTCGTTTCTAAAGAAAGTACTTTTTTTCAGTACCTAACCAGTTTAGTTTATGGACACAACATAAACGAATTATAGCAGAGCAGGTAATGGATATCGATGTTGGGAAAAATGCAGAAATTCAAAGTAGCCAAGCTGAAATGACGCATTATTTAAGGGAAGCTCCCGAACAATTAGAAATAAATCCTATTGTTTGGTGGCAACGAAACTCTTTAAAGTTTCCAAATTTAGCACCAAAAGCTTTAAAACTGTTAAGCGTTTTAGGTACTTCTGTACCATCTGAACGTCTATTTTCAAAAGCCGGCGAAACTATGGCCCAGAAACGAAATAGCTTGCAAGGAAAGAAACTTTCTAAGTTACTTTTCTTGCAATCTATTAATAAAAAATTCTGGGGCGGTTATTAATAGTTTTCCAAAAAAAAATTATTATAAAATATTATGTTTTAATATTTATTTTTTTGTTTATATTATTTTAAAAATTATTTGTTACTTAGTATTTTGACGTTTAATAATTTGTCAATTCTTTCTAATAAAAAGTTTATTTTTTATATCTAATTTATTCCTAATCGTAAATATACTTTTTTAAATATCGATGTTTGAACATCGATATTTAGAAAACATCGATGTTTTACAACCGATGTTTCTACGCCATCGATGTTAGCTTTCGATGTTAACATCGATGGTCAACATCGATGTTCCGTTTCGATGTCCCAGCACTAACGGCAGCCCGTTACCAAAATGTCCTGTTATCACGTCTTCGTCTAGTCCAGAGGTTCTCAAACTTTTTTGTGTCGTAAACCCCTTGCCATGTTTTTCGGTTTTTGGTAGACCCCCTACTTACCTGAAATTGATTTTTTGTAAATTTCTAACTGTAGTGAAGTTTAGTGTTAAAACCTTAAAGTAAAAACACATGTTAAGTTTTATACATTTATTAATTGAATTTAAATTAAAACTACTCAAAATAAAATTTTGTATCTGTTATATAAAATAAACATAAAATAAACTAAGCAATAAGTAAATGTTTTTAGTGAACTTACCAACATTTGGCGTCAATTTTGTAAGGTTTAATCTTAAATCTCCTCGGCTAATGACGTCCAGTCTGTTCCTTTTTTTCATTAGGAGATTGGTAACAGCGCTGAACCCCCTTTCCACTAGGTACGACGATGGAAAGGAAATTAAAAATTTCCTCGCTATATTCCATAATACGAGATAAGTAACGGGTATGGTTTTTTGCAGCCAGAAGTACTGATATCCGTGCTTAAACTGAACCTTAAGTTCTTCGTTTGTACTTATTTCAGTCAGTTCCTCTGGTATTCGTTTCTTCTATGTCACCATATGGGTTAATTATCCACGGTGGTATTACCATAGTCAAAACATCCTCAAACCTAGTTTCAAAATCTGAATAGAGGGCATTTAAATGTAGGTTAAAACATCGTCTTCTTGGCAGTTTGTCTGTGACAAATTGGGGAACTGGGAAAATTCGCCTCGTCCAATATTTAAAATTGGCAAGAATTTTTACTGCGCGTTTGCTTGTAACAAGCAAAGTGCTGATATCCGTGCTTAAACTGAACCTTAAGTTCTTCGTTTGTACTTATTTCAGTCAGTTCCTCTGGTATTCGTTTCTTCTATGTCACCATATGGGTTAATTATCCACGGTGGTATTACCATAGTCAAAACATCCTCAAACCTAGTTTCAAAATCTGAATAGAGGGCATTTAAATGTAGGTTAAAACATCGTCTTCTTGGCAGTTTGTCTGTGACAAATTGGGGAACTGGGAAAATTCGCCCCGTCCAATATTTAAAATTGGCAAGAATTTTTACTGCGCGTTTGCTTGTAACAAGATGATACTGGTATATCATTATGTGCAGGTTTTTACAAGTTCAAAATGTATTGCGACCACAAAGCGAATGCCTACATCCTACTTTATTCTATATTATACGATAGTATAATGTAAGTAGTTAGGTACTCAGTGTATGTTGAGATCCACTGTCGTTGACCCCCATTTTAATTTAATGGACCCACAATTTTTTTTTTTGCTGCCGTACACCCCTTGCAGGTTGTCATAGACCCCTGGGGGGTCGATATAGACCACTTTGGGAATCACTGGTCTAGTCAATGACTAATCGCTAGATTAATAAAAAATAAGAAAGTTTTACTCGAGCGAAAAAGTTCGGCAATGCTGCGCTTACCCGTCAGAGTGATTTCAGTCCGTAAGAAAGCAGATCGCCTTTTTGCTACTACACCTTGTCCGTTCTTAATGAAATAATATTAAAAATATAAAAAAAACGTGAATTCATCGACAACGGACGTTTTGAGTGTTGCAAAAATTCCATAGTTTAAATAAAAGATGTAGTAGATAAGGGGTACCTATCAAAAAGTTACAGCGCCCGGGTCAATTTCTCAAAAATAGTTAATCGAGTCGAACGAACATTTTGCGTGTTGCGCAGCTACAGGGAGGGCAGCGGAGTCGGATCTCGTATCTGTATAACTCATGATCGCGGTACACGACGCGTGCATGGGACGGCTTGCTGTGTGGCTTGGTTGTCTATAACAACTCAGCATCAGCTATGTCCCTATATTGCATTATTATTGATACACGTGCTGTGTTGACTGAAAACGGTTTTGCTAAAAAACGCGAGTGTAAAATTGTCAGTTCATATTTTTCCCCCATTTTCCGAGCCACAATACATGATTTCTGCTTGAGAACGGACGATGCGTGATAACTCGAACAGCGTTAAAAAAATGACATACCTAAGAACCAACACTGCGGTTGCGCGTCGATGAAAATGTCCGTTCTAATTTTTTTCCGGTCACGAATAACGAAAAATAACATCCGATCAAGTCCTTATTAAATCACCAAAAAACTCAAAAAAATTTAGGTTGTGATCAGTCTGAAATGCTGGTAACGGGCTGCCGTACTAAACGAAGTTGGAGGAATACTAAGCTGAACCACATATGGATGGGCGGCAGTGGCTCGTCGTGTATATCTGCTTTTCGTTGCTCTAGGTGGAATTCAGCGAGCAATGTCAACCCAACATTTGCCATTCGATGTTCGACTCAGCTCGTGTCTCCGATCAGACAATGGCTCTCCTTTTAATGGAATACAGTACAGTACAGACATAGATATTTCCTTCCAAATTGACGCCCAGCAAATTAATAGACGAAGTGGAATTGCGTATCCTACCATGACTATATCCGGTTGTCTACTGTTAACCTTCTTAGATAAAACTGCTGCCTGGGTTTTCTTAGCGTTAACTTCGACTGGGTTTCTGTCACCCCATGAAAAAATGTCTTCCAGGTCTTTGTTAAGGCTTGAACTTCATGCTGTTTGCGAAGTTGTGCGTCTGTAGCCCAACGTCGTTGGGTCTTGTACCATCTTCACCATTCTTCTGCAAAATTATATTTCAACATATTTCTTGCATACTTCCTTTCGATTTGAACTAAACGTAATTTAGACTGACTTGTTGAGATTCATTATAAAACTAAGTAAATCGTTTTTCCCATCGGAAGAAGACACTGTGTTGTCGAAACAATTTTCATGTAAAAATATAGTGTAATAGCAATAGTATAATATACTATTTGACTATACGTGATATTATACAGGGTGTTTCTTAATAATATGCTAATATTTAATGAGGTTATTCTTGGATCCATTTTCAGAAAAAAACTTAATATGAGCATATGTCCTAAACGTCTTACTTTTGAGATACAGGGTGTTAAAGATTTACATGTTTTTTAATGCTTTGTTAAATTTAATGACTTACGTACCACTAGACTAGGTAGACTACTGTCAAAACTGTTTATGTTTACAAAACAACTACTTTTTACCTACTAGATCCTTTGTAATCTTTGTTAATACCTAATTTCATAACAGAGTGCAAATGAATGAATTTCATTTTTTTATACGAAAACTATACGTCAAATGACAAAAATCAAGAGACGACATTTACTCAACAAGGACTGAGAATTTCAAAAATAATTTTTATTTACTGTACCATTCGTTGCTTCAAGAATACCGAGGACAATTCCCGCACGAAACACCCTTTATCTCGAAAGTTAAGACGCTTAGGACATGTTTATATGAAGTTTTTTTCTGGAAATGGACCCAAGAATAACCTCCTTAAATATTAGCATGTTATTAAGAAACACTCTGTTGCTTCAAAAGTGACAACTCATAAAACTTAGATTTCTAGAAATCGCAAAAACCTAGTTTCTTAACGGCTGGGGATTTTAAAACTGATCTAAAAGATAAAAAGAGCATGCTAAAAATTTTTTAAAATCAAGTGTTATTGAAATAATTTTTTTTTCTAATATAAAGAATCGGAAAATAATCGTGTTGATACTGACGATTACGATTAATCGTATGAGTCCAATAATCGACGGATAATCGTAATCGTTGCATCACTAGTATTATTTCTTTTTCGTCTTATTTTTTTTTGGGTTTCGCAAACCTAATATAACGCTCTTCACCAATGTGATTTGACAGCTTCAGCTTCTATTGAGCATTTTCTTTGTGGTATTGTATCTTAGATTGTGAAGCGAGGAACATTCTCTTGGCCATATTATATACGCAGTAACTTGCACTGTAAAATACTACCGGGATACATAAATCTATTTACGACCCCAGAAGATCATTTAATTTTATACGTGTTTAAAAATACGGTTTATTCGTATCTCCAAGAGAAATAATAAAAGTTTGCATATTTTTAAATTACTGTACGTTTGCCAATTGTAAAAATAGTCCACTGAAAATAATTCCATGAGACTTGTATTATTAGCCTTGTTTACATAGTACGAGTAATATAATATTCAGTATTTCCTTTGCGTGTTAGATGTCATTGGTCAATAGACATATCAAAAATTTAAACGTAAATACTTGCGGAACCGTACACATGTGAAACGTTCAGAGGAATAGATTTTTCTTTCCGGCGAATCGAGAACCCTGTTTCAATAGCCAGCCAGCCGTTCCTGAGAACTTTTTTCACAAAAAAAGTTAATTTAACTAACACTAATAACTGACTAACTATATTTACATTTGTAGAGCATGAATGTCACAGAGAAGTATGATACGCAAAAGAGAAAGAAATCGTTTGAGATACGCGGAGTACCGAACGCTGGAATTAGGAAAAAGTAGAAAACGAAATATCTACATCCCGATATACGGGCGAAAAATAGAAAATAGAAATTAGGAAAG
The DNA here is from genome assembly GCA_963991005.1 of Barypeithes pellucidus. NCBI lineage: Eukaryota > Metazoa > Arthropoda > Insecta > Coleoptera > Curculionidae > Barypeithes > Barypeithes pellucidus. The sequence goes on from OZ022559.1 coordinate 42,761,660, forward strand.
TTATGAACTAAGAACCACCGACCGTCGGTTCTAAGCAAAGAAAAGGTACTGATGTTATTTTTGTTCTCAGCGTCATACCTGGTTTTACCAACATTTAATTAAGGGATAAGAATATGTAAATGCCATTAGAGAGCGGTCACTTAACAAAGGAAAAAGGGAAAAAAGGTTCGTGCGAAACTATTGTTTATGTAGACGTAGGATTAAAATTTGGAAAGCACGTCTACTTAGTAATTGAAATTATACAGACAGACATATTTTATGAGATATATGCCGATAATTTGTTATTGCAAAAGATCAAAGGAATATTATTATACTTTACAACCCTGAACAGCGTTTAAAGAATGGATAACGAGTTTGCAGAGTATTAAATTGTGGGATTTTTACATGATTATCCTGCCTCCACATACAGTGAACCTCTCATAACGAACACCTCTAATAAGCGAACATCTCTATTAAGCGGAAATTTCCGTGAAATTCAAACTCTCTTGGGCGGTCTCTCCTTTGGGCGGACGCGGACAGGCTGTTTTCCTACAAAGAGTGCAAAAACCCTCCTTTCAACGGACAATTTTTTTTTTAAATATTTGAGAGACGAATAAGTACCGTGAAAAAAACTCTCTAAAGACAGACCAGTAACGAATCGCGTATGGACTACGCCGAATGAAAGAATGTGTGATTCCCCGGCAGCAGTCCGCCGTTTATTTGTGAATTGTAAGGGTAAAGTCGTAAACAATGACACAAAAATGTCGCGTTTTGAGTCTGAAAGAGAATATTGATGTTGTGGAAGTTTGTAATTTGATAACAATGATTTGGGCGAGTTCATTACAATTGATAGCTGCTATTAGAAGATGATAGTGACCCCATTCCTACCGATTATGTAGTCCAAACTGAAACCACATCACTATCAGGCGACTCTGATGAAGAAGTTGAATGCAGTAATCAAACAAATGTCACCAATTATCAACAAGCCATTAGTATGGTAAAGAAATTATAAGAGCGTATGCAAATAATAGAGGTGACTCTACAGCAATGGAATTATTATCAGACTTGGAATTACATTTTCTAGATTGCAAGTATAAAATGCAAACACGTCAAACTTCGTTATTAGATTTTTTTTGTACTACATCCTAACTAAAACTGGTGTATTTTTGTTATGTTATGTTTATTTGTACATACATATACATAGTAATAATTATGTATTTACATATTACCTAATAACAAATTTCACATGGGCGGATACCTCTATTAGGTGGTCCCGTAGGTGTCCGCCTAAGAGAGGGTTCACTGTATCTTAATGTTATCGAACTTTTCTTCTTGGAGTATACCTAGCTGGCCGGATCTTTTTCTGGGTTTTGCCGTTGTTCCTCAATGGTCCATATTGTCTTCCACCCTCTTCCTATTGTACATTAACGACCTTCTAGTGAGTGCCAAAAATCAAATATACAGGGTGATTGATGGCGGATGGCATATTAGACGTTTATGAAGACGTTAGTCAATGGATCACTTTGAAAATTCATGTGGACATGACTCTGTTTTAAAAACATTTGCAGCCATGCAGTGTTGCCTCTTCTACTAGAAAGTATTAGCAACTTTGATAACTTAAATAGAACAACCTGTGTATTATTTTTTTTAATCCTTCTTAATTTATTAATAAGTTTCCTTATCATTTTCCTATACCTATCTGTTATCGTTATCGAGATCCTTCAAGTGCTGATATTTTTGACAAATTAGCGCGCCGAAATTTGATTGTGGGTCAGGTAATACACCTATCACTCTGTTCCAAAATATAGTACAGGGTGTTTCAAGATACAAATATTTTGGTTGTTTTGAAAAGTTAGGAAAAGTGTGTCCTTTTGGATATCACAGAATTACATATTTTTTGCTTATTTTTTTTACAAACTCTTAATAATTTCTTACAAAATTATCAGTCATAGTCAAAAAAAAATTATTTATTTTAAAAGAATTAAATTAATAATATACAGATAGGTTATAGGCAAATGTTAAGGAAAGTTATTAAGAAATTAATTCTAAAAACATAGTACACAGGGTGTTCCATTTAAATGATCAAAGTTGCTAATACTTTCTAGTAAAAGCGGCAGCACTGCATGGTGTCGCCGAATTGAGAAAAAGACACGAAGGAATTTTTTCAAGCACAACGTACGTACATTATACCATGATATAAGTGGATTACGTAGCCCGAAACGTCCGTCCGTTTTGCGCTTAATAAATGATAGGTAACTCTAAACGTTCTCCTTATCTGTGCGTTTCACGTATGACGTTTTCTGATAACCCCCGTATAACCAAGTTTCCCCTTAAGTTTTATTTGAATTTAATTTAATCAGATTATTAAGTAGACGGCTATTTTTTTGAAATTTAATTTTGTCCTCATTTTTTAATTCTATCGAGAGGTAAATTCCCCACCCAGGAATTATTTATTTAGAGCCAATCTAACTTTCTTAATCATTAAACTTTGAATATATGTGTGAGCGCTGGTCGACACTATCAGTAATGTCGCCAGTCTTGATATTCAATGAAAAATTCATTATAATTTAGAGACGCTCCTACTTAAAGTATTTTCGAACGCAATTTTCTCGATTATGGTTTTTCGATCGAATAGGTGTTTTTTTGTCAGGGATGCCAGGCAATTAATGCCATTGCCAACTTGACACGCACGTGTCAGTCGGTCTTGGTCTTGTGTGGGCCCACCATCCATTCCCCGCTAACTGGAAGCTGTCAGCAGTCCACCAGAGCAATTGAAGAGAGAGGCAAATTTGTCATGAGAATGAATGAATGATTTTAATTTAAAAGTTTAGCTAGTTGAACGTAGGACGAGGCCTAACTGATGTTCAGACTATAGTTTTGATTGTATTGGCTCGGGCGCGTCCAATGAATATAATAACAATGCACATTATTATATTGGAACACGAAGGGCTAGTTTTATTTGATTTTAAGTCTTTGTCTTGAGGGTTGATTTAAGGGTTAGTCCTTGCGTATGTCGAGTAACGCGACCCGAAGTTCTCGTAAGCTAATTACATACTTGTAATTTATATACAACTAAAGGGATCTCAACTACCCTAATAAACAATGGCTGAAAACAGTTTTAAAAGAGAACGGCACTTACATAAGCTACCAAATTTTCAAAGTGATCCATCTGTTGACTAGTTCTTCATAAACGTCCAATAGGCCATCCGCCATCAATCGCCATGTATAGCTTTGTCGACGACAGCACACTTGTATGATCTTTCACTTTGAATCCTCAAACATCGGCTGCCGACGCTCATCTTCGCATGATTTATCACGCCACGGCCCATGATCGTACCTCAACAAAGACCAGGAACAAATTTTGTCTTTAGGTGACAGTATCCAAGTGGAATTTAACCGGCTTCGTCTATTAATTTGCTGGGCGTCAATCTGGGAGGAAATATGTCTTGGCATAACCACTTTGTGGGCAAGGCAGCTTCGTAGAAAGTTGTATACAGTTCAACAACTTTTGACACTCTACAAGGCCCATATTCGTCCATCACTAGAGTTACTGCTCTCATGTCTGGAGCTCTGCACCCAAACATACTCTTCGGCTACTGGATTCCATCGAAAGAAGGGCCATTCGTCTGATCGGAGACCACGAGCTGACAAAGAGCCTCGACAACCTAGAACATCGAAGGCAGGTTGGGGATTTTACTCTATTTTATAGATATTTCCATGGAAAGTGCTTGGCTGACCTTGCCCTCTAAATTCCGCCCAGAGCGGAGAATATCAGAAATGCGCACCGAACCATGTCGAATTTTTGGTACTTAAAAACAGTAATAAAATCACGGTTATACTGTAGATCATGCAGTAAAAAGTCACGAAATGATAAATTAATATATGTTTTATTTTTATGGTCATAACGAAAACAATAATTCCTTATACTATAATAGTTATTTTTCTGCTAGGTGCACAAACGTACAAAATTAGCAAAAACATAACATTATTATTTACTCGAGTAGTTAGTAGGTCACTTTGCAATGACGTTTAACAGGAGGTTGGTAAACAACCGTTAACATTAAAGTTAAACACTTTTTCAATTATATTAGTCGGGGCGTAAATCAGAATATTCGTCGTTTGCCGGGAGGACATTTTTGTGACTCAAGCCAGGACTATTTGGACGATCGGGTAACTGCTATGGGAAATTTTTTTTCGGGAGGAGTTTTGGTAAATTTGTGGTCGGGTTTGTTCGGGAATTTCGAAAAATAAAGTGATATTGAAGTATTGCCCCGTAATTTCGGGATACCCTGTATATTATGTACAGGGTACACATTTGAGTACATACATGGGAATCGCTAGAACGGTAGGATATACAACGTGTCCAAGATCAGGAGGGCCAGTACAGAGATCGCGGAAACCGAAGAGATACGAAGTCGGTTAAATGGAGGTAGAGTTGCGCATTTACGTGCCTAATAATATGCCGTTTAGAAAGTTTTAAAATTCCGAGTAGTTCCGGAGATATCCGGCAAAACCCGAAATTCTGAAAAATCGTTTTATTGTTTTCCTGGGTTTTTGAGATCGAATTCTAAAGTAAATTGCACTTTTGCATTGCCGCTTTTTCCGCTCTATCTAACAGCGTTAACTGTTTTGTAATCCGACGAGTCGTCTTCGAAGGGCCATTATAAACTTTCTTTTTTAAATACGGCCCTGTTTTCCTGATATTGGAATTTGAGAGCTTTTTTCTCCCGAATGCAACGATGTATGACACATTGTGGTTTAATGACGTTTCGAGTGTTTTTAACAACATCAGGAAATTTTGGGATACGGTCCTGTATTTCTCCTAATTTTATAAATAATATCTCATAAGTAAGCTCTAAATTTTTTACTTATGTTGGACTAGTTCAATAAATAACAAATAATTTAATAATAAACCACAAATAAGTGAACAAAAATCATTCCAAAACAGTAATAAAACGAACAACGAAAAAAGTAAGGAACTACATAATCAGGTGTTCAAAATGATTGCCGTTATTCTCTAACCACAAATAACATCTTCTAACTGCCACATAACAGTTTTTTGGAGATAAAATAAAACATGCGATATAATATCAAACTTTTCAGCATTTGTAAATTTATGTTCCATCTTTTCTGGAAAATAGAAAACCTCTTAAAATTCTATCAAACGATCACAATGGGAATGTCAAGTGAAGCAAATCACGCGTCACCATCTTAATTTTTTTGTTTCAAGCGCCTACTTTTCTTTTAAATCCCGAATCAACAGAAGTTTGAAATAATATGTTTCTGTATTTTGTTCACTTATTTCTGGTTTATTAATAAATTATTTGTTATTTATTGAACTAGTCCAACATAAGTAAAAATTTAGAGCTTACTTATGAGATATTATTTATACAATTAGGAGAAATACAGGACCGAATCCCAAAATTTCCTGATGTTGTTCAAAAAACCCTCTAAACGTCATTAAACCACAATGTGTCAACATCGTTGCATTCGGAAGAAAAAAAGCTATCAAATTCCAATACAGAAAAACAGGACCGTATTTAAAAAAAGAAAGTTGATAATGGCCCTTCGAAGACGACTCGTCGGATTACAAAGCAATTAACGATGTTAGATAGAGCGGAAAAGTGTCAATGCAAAAGTGCAATTTACTTTAGAATTCGATCTAAAAGAAATCAGGAATACAATAAAACGATTTTTCAGAATTTCGGGGTTTTCCGGATATTTCCGGAACTACTCGGAATTTTAAAACTTTCTAAACGGCATATTATTAGGCACGTAAATCCGCAACTTTAACTCCATTTAACCGACTTCGCACCTCTTACGGTTTCCGAGATCCCTGTACTGGCCCTCCTTATCTTGGACACATTGTATATACAAAATCAGATTTTCCTGAAGAAGAGTCTACCAGTCTTATGAATAGCAGAACAATAGAAGCACAAAGAGCGATTTAGCTGAATTGCATACAAAATAACAATAATAGCGTAGGTCGAATATTATGAGGTGTGACTAAAAGCTCAATGAATTAGTCTGCGGTAAAGTTTTAAGAAATGAGTAATCCTAAGAATACGATAATTGGTTTATATTAGTTGTTTAGTTTATCTGTTTAGTTTAGTTTCCGCTGATATTTCTTTATAGATGCTAATTTTATTCAGAAATAAATGTCATGTTGGAACAAATTTTTACATATACAGGATGTTTGTTAATAACATGGTAATATTGGTAATATTTAAGGAGGTTATTCTCGGGTTCATTTTCAGAAAAAAAAAACTTCACACCATTTGGATTTGGGGAAACAGAAATTCGGTCCGTTAAGTTGGAGCAAAGTTGCGTAAAGGGCCCATTAATATGACGCAAAAAAATCTAAAATAAATACAGGGGCTTGCAAAATATTTCGAGAGATCTAACATTTTACGTTTCGGTTTTTATTTTTTCCTGGCTTTGTTCGAAGGGATGTCCAAAAATAAATTGCACTTTCTCATTGCTACTTCTTATTCTCCACAAGATGGCATTATCAGATCTTTCATGCGATGTTTCGTATTTTTTTTTAAATACGGGCCTGGATCTTTATGTAAGACTTTAGAAAGTGCTGGCTTTAAGAGTCAAATTGTATTAATGATCTGATAATGCCATCTTGTGGAGAATAAAAACCAGCGAATGAGTAGAGTGAAAAAAATAAAAGGAGACAGACTTGGTTAGAGATTCAAATAGGCTAAATAATTAATTATTAATATAATATATCCCAAATACATACACTTTTATTCGTCTTACACGAAACGCAAAATTATACATTTTTCCAAATATTTTGAAAGACCTGTATTTATTTTTAATTTTTTTGCGGCATATTATTGGGTCCATAATTACGCAACTTTCTCCCAATTTAACCGACTTCGTATCTCTTACCGTTTCCGAAATCCCAATGGTGAAGCGTGAATCTCTATACTAAGTTTTGGTGTATTTCAAAATATACTAAGAATGAAAAAGTGTTTATAGTATTTTTTTCTAAACAGTGGACGTATAAATATGCCAATATTTAAACAGCCACTGACGTCTTTTGAGAGCGTAGCATGACCTATCACAATCATTATTTACATCTCTCGCCAGTGTCTTCCATGTGGTTTTATGAATTTGACATCAGGTGGCTTATCTCGCTTATTACTTCAAAGCGTCATTTATGGTTATTTTTCCTCAAATTCCTTTTCATCTCGGGATTTATGGATTTAAATATAATTTCCAAAAATTGCAAATTTCAATAATATATTAAAATGTGTCGCCGAATTTGAAAAAATATTGTAGATTAACGTACGTGATTTAAGGGGAGTACGTAACCCGTAACGTCCGTCCGTTTTGCGCTTAATCAATGGTAGGCAACTCTAAGGGGTCTCCTACGGCGCATTTTACGTAAGACGTTTTTGATAACCCCTGTATAACCAAATTACCCCTTTAATTTTATTTAATTTAGTTTGAATTGATTATTAGTTAGATGGCAATTATTAAATTTTGGAGCTTGTCCCATTTTGGTTTCATCCAGAAGGTGTAATTCCCCACCCAGAAATTATTTATTAATGCATCCAACTTTTGAATCCTTAAATTTTGAAGATAAGAGAACTGGTCGACACTATTGGTAATGTCGCCAATCTTGGTGAGTAATGAAAAATTCATCCTAATCTGAAGACGCCTACTTAGCTATGTTTTCGGACGATAATTTTATCAGTTACGATTTTCGTTTCGATTTTTGTTTGTCAGGGATGCCAGCCGAGGGACAACTACGTATCCGTACAGCACCGTCTTGAGTCGACCGCCGATATATAGATGATACCTTGCAGGAAAACTCTATAAAGTCTGCACTGAAATCACGAGGGACACGAGCTAGGTTGCGCGCTAGCCTGCTTTTTCCAACGGCGAGTCTCTGGAAAATGTTGAACGTCAATCGATGGTGCTCTTTACTCTGTATTAAAAAATACGAGTTTATGTCCCACGTTGCGTTAACGAATTTCTTTGGAGTTATTTATACTCGCACTAAAACGGGTGCTCGAAGATATCGCAGTATTATTTATACTCGTACGGATAGCTACGAGTTTTCGAAGATCAATTTAAAGGTTTTATTTATATTCGCCCCAAAATACACGAGTGTTCGAAGATAATTTTGATTTTTATTTATACTCGCACCAAAACACGAGTGTTTGAAGATATTTCAGTGTTATTTAAATTCGCCTGAAACACACGAGTATTTGAAAATAAAATTTACTGAGGGAAAGATCCGCGGTTGACTATTCTCGGAATTTTCGGTGATGAATACTCTGAAACCTGTAGCCGAGATACGGACCATTCTTACGTAAAAAAGAAAAAAACAAGACCGCGTATGAGTATGATTGTGGGAACCCCAATCGGCGGCCGACCAAGCAGTTGAAGAACCCAAAAACCGACTGCCTTTACTGGACTTTTTTACATATTATTTTGCGTCTAAACCGTCTAATCTGCTGACACGATGCCTTTTTACGATAAGAGAGAGCAGGAAGCAAACAGTTGACATTGCAAAATTATGAAACTGGTCTAATTTTATATCCAAATCTCACATTCATTAAAAAATAGTATTATTTTATAAAATATAAACGTAATCCTTTTTGGGTAACGTTAGGAAAATATGATCCTATGTACTATCGTGCCGATAAAAAACTAGGACGACAACATCACAAAACTGGGAACGGATATACATATCTCATAGACTATAAAAGGTGCTCGACAGCTGTAAAGGTAAAAACACATAACTTTTAGGAAGTAACCTAGGTTACATAATTTAACGTTTTATATTTTTCGATACGAGATGGCATCAAAATATCTTATTTCTTTTAAAAACTTGAGCGGCAGTAAATATATTGGGCATTTTTATTAAGAAAAAGTCTAATACCTTATTTGAAGTAGGTATATATAACTTCGCCTAAAAATGAAAACGAAACTAAATAATAAAAGAAATTTAATAGTAGGTTACAAAAATACAAACGCAAAATTTGTCGAAGCGACAAAACATTTTTAATATTTAGTCATAGAACCATTCCTGTTTATTACTTCTTGAAGACTTTGCGGCATACTTAAAACTAGATTCCTGCATAATTCGCCTGTTACTTCATTCTAAGATTCATTTATCCTGTAGCGTAATTCATCCCTGTTTCGTGGCCGAAAATCATGTTTATACATTGATTTCACCATTTTACCCCAAATGTTTTCGATCGGGTTCAAATCGGGACTCTTCGAAGGCCAGGGAAGAACTGCTATATTATTTTCTAGGAGAAAATTTTGCACAATGCGTGCTGTGTGTATTGAAGCATTATCATGCTGAAATGTAAAATTTTGACCATATACAGCGTTTATCGATGGTATCATCACTGCATTTAGGAGATTAACGTATTCAGGTGCAGTTAGTCTTCCTTCCACGATTTGGCAAATTCCTGGACCTCTAGCGCTAATCCAACCGCAGACATTTATAGAGAAACGCCCGCTTTGGTTCGTTTTGTGAGTGTATATCATACCGCATGCCGGAAGGCCTATACACTCGAATTCTTCCATTATTACACGACTGAAAAGTTTTCTCGTCAGAAAATATAACTGTTTCCCAGAAAATATTTCGATTTAAATATTCATGTGCAAATTCTAACCAGCCTTGTTTATTTCTTTCCATTAAAAATATTTTATTAGTAGCACAACGACTTCGTATATCGGAAATTCGAACCCTATCTCTAGCAGTATTTACATAACCTGGAAAGTTCGTCTCTTCTTTCGCCTTTATTGCAGTTGCGAATGGATGATCCCTTAGATAATTAACTAGTCTTCTATCTTCATCTTCAGTAGAAATTCTAGGGGGACCTGAACCTGCTTGCCTAATAATAGTGCCATGCCTTGCTATTTTTTGTTTTGCCAACAACACTGTATTTTTGTTTATTCCCAATTCGTCTGCAATATCCCTAATAAAAGCACCATCTCGCAACCGACTGTAGATTATAGCCTTTTGCTGGGGTGTTAAAGAAAAAATTGCTTGACAAGTTAATGATAAAGTGACAATCTATGTCCAGGTACCAGACTCGAAAGTAAAAAATTCCTAATAGTCAAGGAGAAAATAAGAAATTTTGCTGTCCTAGTTTTTTACCGGCACGATGGTACAGTTCTGTTCATTAAAACCCGTACATCTAATTTGTCCCGGTGTAAGTCGTTCGTTTTTATTTTTGGCATACACTTTTAAAATTGCATGGTGGCAATTGTTGTTAGACGTCTAAAAGTCAAACATTTAAAATGCCTCGTCAATTAACTATTGTAGAGAAGGCACAAATAGTAGCAAGAATCCAAGACGGATGGTCAATTCGTTCCGCTGGCAACAAGAAGGGTCATTCGACCGACGAGAGGGTTCTGGAGGTCCTAGAATGTCCAGTCTTGAAGAAGATGCTTTGTTTCTAGGCCACTTAAGAGATAATCCCTTTCAAATGGTGAGGCAAGCTATGAATGCCACAGGATTTCCTGGCTCTCGACCTACGGCCAGTAGAAGAGTCAATAAATCAGAATTAAGAAACCGCGTGGCCGCGAAAAAAATTAAACTAACAGAAGAACGAAAGCAATCGCGGTTACTGTTTGCATTAAATTATATATATATCGCGAACCTCAATTTTGGAATAGGGTAATATTCACGGATGAAAAGACTTTCCGATCTACATACAATGGATCAATTCGAGTGTATCGACCAGACCGAACAAGATTTGAAGAGCGTTATACCAGTGATCTTGCTTTTAGACCAGGGCGCTTTTCTGTCAATGTATGGGGTTGGATAAGTTACTATGGGCTTGGGGTATGCTGGAAATTGGAGGGAAGGTTCAATGCTGAAAATTATCGTCAAGTTCTAGAACATATTATGCTTCCATCTGTTCGCTCCATTTATCCAAATAATTCTTTTATTTATCAGCAGGATAATTGCCCAGTGCATACTGCAAATGTTGTGAAGGACTGGTTTCACAACAATAATGTAGAAGTGTTACCTTGGCCTTCTATCAGTCCGGATATTAATCCGATAGGAAATGTATGGGCTATAATCGTAAAGAAAATCTATCATCGGAATTTTTTTCCTCATAATTCTAATGAATTGTGGGAAATTATACATCAATGCTGGGAAGAACTTGACCAAAATATTGCAAGAAATTTAATAAACTCTATGCCTAATAGATTGGCACAGGTGATCGAAAAAGAAGGTTCAATGACCAAATATTAATTTTTTAAATCTTTTATAATTCTTGTTTAATATAATTTTAGTTTCTGTTACGTTTTTCTTTTATTTACTTCATATTATAATCCAAATTTGCATTTTTGGCATAATCTAACCTTTAACATAAATGATAACCTAACAATAATAATCAGTCACAAAAGCCTGTTCTAAATAGCTTAAATAATAGAGAAACTAATTATAATTTTCTTAAATTGGAAAAAGCCATACCCATCATAGCTATTATGTGTTTACCAATTACCACTAAATCGTAACATCGTTAAAGTGTGATGAAATGCATTTCATGCGACGCGTTGCATTTGGTTATGCATCGTTAATGATCTTATTATAAACAAATTTGACCTAATTTACTCAAATTATTTAACATCTTATGGCAATAAATATTGTACATTATCCTACCAGGAACAGAATTAGCATTTACGAAAATAAAATAACACGACTTGTTGAACCGAAGGCGAGTATGGTAAATCATTCAAGCAAGGAATATTCCAGAACTTTCCAAAAACTACTTTTTTTTACTCCTCTATAAAACAACCTACTTATCTCGACGAATCGACCCAATAAACCATGTTTATGCCTGTTCGTAAAAACTAATATTTCCTATAATAACTTATCGGCTTTTATATGGTACCAGTGCTAAAAACCAAGGTTGGTAAATATCATGATATTGATATAAATATCAGATATACAGGGTGTCCCAGAATATGTGGTCAATCTCCCGGGTTCAGATAGAACACTTTAAAATAATAGGAGATGTTCATATACATTTTTCTTCCTACGGCCCCCCCTACGGGGATACGGACCCATTACGGACGTCTCTGGAAATCGTTTATTTTTAAATAATTTTTTAAGTACTAGGTGTAATTTAATAATTTTTTAGTTTCATGTTTATAGTTACCTAAAAGTTCCTGTTTAAATTTAAGAATGTTTACTTTTGGTTACCAAAAAGTTTGTCGATACCTATGTTTTGTTAACTATTTTGCTCGTTTTCTTATTTTCCATTGACATTTTCTATAATGTATGTTATTTTTAAGAAGTCTTCTTGAGTTTAATGATAAAAAGTTCCTGTTTAGATTTAAAAATGTTTACTATAAGATTGCCAACGAATTTTTCTATATATTTTGTTAACCATTTTGTTCGTTTTATTATTTTTCAATAGCAATTTCTATTATTATGTTATTTTTGAGAAGTTTTCTCGTCTTTATAGTAATTACAAATTTTAAAATTATATCTTAATTTTTTAATATTTACAATCGGAGACCTAAACTACTCCGCTGGCTAGCCAGTTAAAACAAAACTTTAGAAAATGCATGTCGCGATGACTCCGCTAAGGGATTCGGCATACTTTTTTTATATGCACCTTCTCGTTTATGTGCCTTTAAGAAAGACGTATGTCGTGTACCTGCTGAGTGTCAAACTCGAACGTCGCCAATCGGATGGCGCGGCGCGTAGACCGAAGGTCGTCTATCAAGTGACCGGCGATATTTTTTCGGTTTTTCGCCTGAATTTATAACTAGAGTATTTCCTATCGAGCGAAAAACGATCAGTTTTTTAACTCGATCACCCTACAGCGGTATATTTCCGCCGGCGTCAAGCGAAGCTCGGGTATCGAGTGAAAGATAATAAGTGACGAGCGACGGTTTTCGCCTGAATAGCGGTTTTTTTAATAATCGAGCGATGTCGGTTATTTCAATAATCGAGTGATCAAGCGGTTTTTTGCTCGAGCGATCACAACACTATTTACTAGTGCTGTACTATGTATGTACATATTACCATTATTACAATGATGGTTTTGTGATAATAATGAAACGCTTGACAGAATTTTAATTGACTAATTTAATTGTTTTTAAGCGTTCTTCGAAACCTTTTGCTTATTCTTTGACGATAACATGAATCATAATGTTTAATAAATATAATAATTAACTAACAAAATTTATTTTTAATTTGCAGATGGGCATTTTCGTTATCTACTCAACATGGCAAGCTAGTTAATTTGGTTCATGTCTCAGTCACGTGCTGCTTATGGTCTCAGTTAAATTATAGTCGCCATGTGCAAAAAAATGTGGTTTCCTAGTTTAGCGATTTTTTTGGTTTCCTTCTGTGAATCATTGGCGCTGCTGGAGGGGCCAAATGTGTGCACCATAAAAGAAAAGTGAGTGCTGTTAATTTGAATTTTAAGGAAACACATATTATATAGGGTGTCCCATTTTCGACATTTTCTTGGGGTATCAGAGTTATTATCGAAGATAGAATTTTGCGGTTTTCACTTTTTAACGAAACTAACGATTCCGGTGTAAAATTTGCCATGGCTCTTAATTTTTAATTTACACGGTGATTTTGAAAATCTTCGCTTTTTAGATACCCCTCGTAGTTCCGTTATGCGTGAACACTTATCCAAATGGTAAGAACTGATCTTTTTAGAGATTTGTAGGTAAAGTTCAGTGGCGTTCTCTAAAAAGTTGAGATATTAACAAAAATAAAAAAATTTTAAATGGGGCACCCTATATGTTATATTTTTAATTAATCAAGCATGCTTTGGGCTTTACAAAATTGCATAGTTATTTATATTTATATTGAATAACACCTAAAAATGCGATATTTTTAATATTTACGTTACTTAACAGTAGACCATGGTCAAATGGTCAGAACTTGACAGATCTGTCATATTTTTATTGCTCAGAAATACCTGTTACGTAAGTTTTTATAATATGCTTTTAATTTAATTATTATTAACAGTGGCCGTTTATGATTAGGATTATGAAAAGTATGATATGTTGGCATGTTTTATATACTTCAATTTAATATTTAGAATAGCTGTAACAATTGAATTTGTTTCTAATCAATTAACCATGGCCTACTATAATAAGTAACGTAAATTATTTGAAAATGGGTCATTTTTGAATATAAATATAAACAGCTGCGTTAAAGAAAATTATTTTTTTTTTGTTCCAAAGAAATCTTGACTAAATTAGGTAATCAGAACTTTCCATTTTTACCTCAGTTAAGATAAATCTGAAGATATTTTAGAAATTATACGATTTAGGTATAGGACATGTTTCACAAACAAGGAAGGTATTCCGAAGACACATGCATGTGCGTAAATATATAGAGTGTCCTATTTTAAAAAAATAAATTTAAAATCGCTAAGTTGTCTAAGTTCTAACGAATACTTTGTATGAGAAATTTAAAAACTAGTAGCATAGGGGGGTTGAACAAAATTCTAAAATTAAAAGGGGTCCGTGGTCAAAAAGTTCGAGGAACGCCGGTTATATTTAAATGGGTGACTCCTTGGGTGTCCTAGAGAAGCGCTACATATTTTATTTTTTGTTAAATCGACCGTTTTAAAAGTGGGGTAATAAACACTCTTACTCACAGGTCAGTCCGCGCTACTGTACAACATTTCACCTAGACCCAATGGCAATGTTGCCATACTTAATTTAAAACTGAAATTCCATATAAAATTATAAAAATAAATTATTTTCTACCTACTTGTATTTATCTTTATACCTAAAGAGCGAGGAAATCCAGGCACACAACACAACAGTTTTTTTTCTTTTTCATGGGAACACTCCTGGAAACACTTTATGTACACACAGTAATAGTAAAACAGAACCGATAGTTGGCTTTTGAAAGTACAATAATACAGATTATACTACAGATTATTAAATTTTATTACACGCGACGAAATTTGACGTCCAGAAGAAACGCGTCAATAAAAACAATATTCACATATTGTTTATGGACGGGCAAGATACACGCATAAACCGAAAACACAGCGCGGATTGCTGAGAGTGTGTTGGTGATCGACGCGACACAACGTATCCGGCCGCTGGTTGGTCTTCAACTAACAGACGCAAGCGTGCGGCGCTATATGATACTACTTCGCTCAGACGATGTAAGGCGTCAAGAGGTCATTGGCATTTGACCTAGTGACGTACGTGCCTATTTAAAACTTATTTAATACTATTCCATATGTTTTTTCGGGTTGTTTAAAACATAGTCCGTCGTAAATGTTATTCAATTAATTATACAAAAAGGTATTACAGAATGGAAAAGTGTTTTTATTTTGTCTAAAGAGTTTAAGGTGTACATATGACAACACCGGCCAGAATTCCTTGATTGCTTACATGTGTTTTCCGGTTTGACGTCAGGTCACTTTTACCGCTAAATGAATTGAAAGCGCCATTTATAGGTATTTTTTTTTCAATTTGTATTTATCTCAGGAATTACCGGTTTAAATATAATACGCCACACACCCTGTATAATAAACCGTTTAGCCATACACTATCGAAATCTTTTTTAACGTCAAGAGCGAGCATGACGGTGCTTCGTTTAAAGCTAAACAAACAGTTTTATTATTCACTTATATGTTTTTGTTTTTAAAATTTATCGCATATAGTCTAGCTAAAGTGCTGATAATATTTTATTATTTAAATGGGTACTTTTCTCAAACTATTTTTAGGTAAAACTTTAAATTAAAGATAGCATGCAATTTTTGGAAATCCCTTGGGTTTCCCGTGCGATTTCGTTGTTTTTTTTTTTTTTTTATGATCAAACAGAAGCACTATAGGAAAAATCCTTTAGGGCACTCTGGGAGTGGTGCGTGTGCGCAAAAAGCGATTCACGTTGGTTTTGAATCGTTGGAGGCTATATTCGTTGGGAAAAACGACCTCGGGAAGATCGTTCCACAATGATGAAGTCCTCCAGATGAAAGAGTTCTTAAATAATGAAGTTCGAGGAGTACTAAGCTTAACCACATATGGATTGGCGGCAGTGGTTCGTCGTGTATTTCTGATATTCGCCGCTCTGGGCGGAATTAAGAGGGCAAGGTCAGCCGAGCACTTTCCATGAAAATATCTGTAAAAGAGAGTCAAATCACCAACTTGCCTTCGATGTTCTAGGCTGTCGAGGTTCTTCGTCAGCTCGTGGTCTCCAATCAGAATAATGGCCCTCCTTTCGATGGAATCCAGTAGCCGAAGAGTATGTTTGGGTGCAGAGCTCCAGACATGAGAGCAGTACTCTAGTGATGGTCGAATCTGGGCTTTGTATAGTGTCAAAAGTTGTTGAGGTGTGTACAACTTTCTGGTTCGGAAGAGTACACCAAGCTTCTGAGAGGCTATCTTGGCGATTGCCACAACGTGGTTATGCCAAGACATATTTCCTCCCAGATTGACGCCCAGCAAACTAATAGATGATAGATGAAGCCAGCGGGATTGCGTGTCCGTCCATGACTATATCCGGTTCTGTAATGTTAACCTTTTTAGAGAAAACTGCTGCCTGGGTTTTTTCAGCGTTAAATTCGACTTGGTTACTGTCACCCCAAGACAAAATTTCTTCCAGGTCTTTGTTGAGGCGTGATACTTCATGCTGTCTGCGAAGATGTGCGTCGGCAGCCGATGTTTGTGCATTCAAAGAGAAAGAAAAAATGTGCTATCATCAGCAGAACTAACTATCGGGTTTTTCGTTTTCACTAGAAGGTCGTTAATGTAGAGTAAGAAGAGAGTGGGAGACAATATGGACCCTTGAGGAACACCGGCATTTATGGTGAAGGTGTCTGAGAGAAATCCGTCAATCGCCACTTGCAGAGAGCGGTCCTTAAGAAAACTAGACAACCATGCACAGAATCGACTGGGCATACCATAGGATCGCACTTAGAAGCCCCTCATGCCAAACACGATCGAAAGCTTTAGAAATATCCAGTGCAACAGCCTCAAACTCCCCATGATGTTCGATTGCGTTGTTCCAAATATGGGTGACATAGGCTAGAAGATCTCCAGTTGATCTGGACTTCCGAAAACCATATTGATGATCGCTGATAATGTTGAAGCCTTCCAGGTACTTTAGAAGATGTTGGTTAATAGCTTTCTCCATTACTTTTGATATAACTGAAAGCAATGCGACTGGTCGATAGTTGTTAGGCAGGGTTCTCTTACCTTTCTTTGGAATAGGCTGGACTCGCGCCGTCTTCCAGCAAGATGGAAATATTCCTTTTTTGTAGGATAAGTTGAAAAGTCTACAAAATACTGGTGTTAGTTCATCGGCGCATCTCTTGAGAACTATAATAGGAATTTCGTCTGGACCAGTAGCTTTTTTTGACGTCCAGTCCTTTCAGGATTCGTTTGACGGGACGCTGACGGAACACGATTTCGGTCATTTCGGATTGAACTGCAGGAATGTCGGGTGGTGTTCTTCCCTGAAAATCTACAGTGGAATGTGAAGAAAATAGTTCAGCAAGTAAGTTTGCTTTGTCTCCGACTGTGGATGCTATTGTACCATCGGGACGTGTTAGAGGTGGAATAGTTGATTTTGTACAGTAATACACATCATAATACAATAATCAGAAGATATGATATCTATCCGTTCAAATTTCCTTTGGCGCGTGCAGTGACGTCATGATGTGAGTTATTTTTAAATTGCTTATGGAGATTTATGTTGTTGTTAGCGTTTTTAATTATCTTTTAAAGGTATTAAATGAATTTCATAGTAGGTGAAATGAAAGAATAATATCATGGTATTTAAGTAGGTATATTAATTTAATAAAAATATAACACAGATTACAATTAAATACCACTAAACTGCTCGCTCTCCAGGCCCACCACTTGACATCACTAAGCCTTGCCTGATATCATACCTTATTGTATTATGGGGCTACGGGGCTTCGCCATCTCCGCGAGCCACCCAAACACTTTGGAGAAATTTCCTTAACTATTATTAATTTCGACTAAAATTGGATGTAATTTTCACTCACTCGGTAGGCTTTGGGCAAAAAGACATGTGTTGTCAAATGTAGACTTTTATGACGACCATCATATCATAATTTTACTTAAGAGACGATTTTTCCAGATTCGAATCGAAACGTCGGATTTTTTGATTAAATTAATAAATATGTGTCCGAATAAGATAATGTCTTACTTGTAACCAAATATGTAACCCAAACCCTTATATCAGGTGATCGATGACAAATGTGATAGTGTCAACTGTTGAACATTTGTAGGGTTCTCTAGGTCTACCATACGTCAACCGCATATTATACTAAAATACATTGCTAATTTAAAGACGTCAGAAGCATACGAAGTGCGCGAATACTGTTTTAATTAAAGCATTTCATGCAAGTCTTCTTTTCTATTAATGAACATAAGGAAAAGTCGTTGTATTAGCATTTGAAAATTCGGTCCTGTCAATTTTGATAAACATACAAAAACGGTTTGCATTATTCTAATATTACTTTTAGATAATATTCCTAATCTTTCCGCACTTGATGCAGTTTTGTTTTTTGTTTAGTTGTTAGAAGGTTTTAGTAAAATTATTGATACTGAACCTTAAAATAGGTGTTATTTTATCTCTACGTGCCCTTAATATTTTCAAATTTAATAAAAATACTAAAGTCGGCGTCTGCTCTTCATATCGATTCTAAAACTCCATTTTCGATTTATACTCGATGGTATTTTCACTGACAAATCGGTTTATCGTTACAAATAAGGCGCTTTTTCACTGTTGGTCACATTAACACGGGAAGTGATTTTTATTTCAAATTAAATTAGTCAAATTTTGTGCAGAGAGCCATATTGTACAGGGTGTCCCATTTTCGACACTTTTATAGGGTATCTCCGTTATTGTTAGTGCTATCAAAAAAGTAATGTAGGTGCCATGTGCTCATCAACAAATTGACAATTTCTAAATTACCCTATATTTTCTTAGTTAAAAGAGATACAGAAAAATGTTTTATACAGAAGTTTGTTTATAATGATTGTTGAATAATCTGCCGTTTTCAGAATAAGTATACGGGGTCAGGTAAGAAAGTTATCGGACCTAACTTAATTTTTTTAAAGGGAACAACCTGTATATTTTCATCTAAAAATATAGCATTTTAAACTCTCTTTTCAAATTTATAACACACCATGGATGATAGATATATCAAATTTATCAAAATGTTGATAAGTCATTTTTACAAATGAATATGTAAAAATGAAAATGACGTTAAATGCTAATAACAACTAGAATGTCAACATAGTTGTCTCTATGATATTAGCTTTTGTTTCATGGCCTACTGTGGTTTAAAGTAATAAGGTTTAAATAAATCGCCAAGGAAACCAATATTATCCATGGTGTGTTATATATTTGAAAAGAGAATTTAAGATGGTGTCTTTTTAAATTAAAATATACAGGGTGTTCCATTTTAAAAAAATGGGGTTAGGTCCGATAACTTTTTTTACCTGACCACGTATACTTGTTCTAGATACGGCAGATTATTAAAAAATCATTATAAAGAAACTTTTGTCTAAAACATTTTTCTGTATCTCTTTTAACTAAGAAAATATAGGGTAATTTTGAAATTGTCAATTTTTTGATTTTCCCCCGTATCTCTTAAGCGAGCGAAAATTTTCTAATTTTCATTCATCATTTTAAGTTTGACCCAAAAAGAGTACATGACACCTACATTCCTTTTTTGATAGCACTAACAGTTACGAACAAACCCTAGAAAAGTGTCGAAAATAGGACACCCTGTACATACATATAATAATATCCTTAAACGACAGAAATAGAAATGATTTGTCGCAAAAAATCCTTGTTCAAGTACCTAATTATTATGGATAGTTCATCGTCTGAAAGGATAATGAAGCTATAATTTTTGTTATTAGCAGATATTTTCATTTTTAAACGTTTTATTTAGTAATTTGTACTAATCATAACTTACTGTCTGATATATTTCCTTTCTTTGAACTAACTTGTAATTTTTTTTCAACTAAAGGCATAATTTTATAAAATAATTACTATTTGCATAAAAAATGTTATGTCCAGGCGCTTCCGTCAGGCTTGAACAAACCTAACCGAGGTTAATGTTTGGTATTATTTTTTTTGAGGTTTTCCTATTAGGGGCATTGTCCTCTAAACAATTTCTACTATCAATAAATTATTAAAAAACAGTTTAAAAGACCTTTAATCGAGATACAAATAATATAAACGTGTATTTTGTTCCTCTTAAAATTTTTTACTAAATTTGAAAATGTTTATACATTTTTCTATAAAAAATAGTCCGTTGAATAAAACCATTTTTTCAACGGTAATATTTAAAATACTCATATTTTCATTTTAATTGAATAAATATTGTTATTTTGAGTAACTTAAAAACTTTGTCAGAGGTATAGCTGTTTCCTATTTGAAAACAAACCATAAATTTACGTTTAAATTCTGTGACTCTCAGCCAGAATATGAATTTTGAAATGAAATAGGAAAAATGAAAGCTTGTTTCATGGTTTTTTATACCTAAGTATTTAGTACAAACCCGAACAAACCCGTAATGCAGCTAACGGTTCTTCAAATAATGCTTCTGGAATCTCAATTCTAAATAACTCTGAACTGAAAGTGCCATATTTTTCAAACATAATAATTATCAGGACAATAAAAGTTGCTGATGGTGAATTTTCCGTTCAAACCGGTGAAATTTTGTCGAAATGTTATTGGTTTATGTTTTGGGGGAACGAAATAATACAAAAAATTATTAATGTTATTTTTGAATTATGTACAGTTCTGTTGATAATAAAAAGTAGTACAATATTAACATGTGAGGTGCGATCCTTTACTACTTGTACGGTTTTTTTTTGTGAACAGAACTGTACAGTGGCGGCCCTTCCACAGGAGCACATGCGCACGTACACCCTCAAAACAAAACGAATAAAAAATATTAATTTATATTCATTGAATATTATTTATCGTATAAAGTCCGGCCCTCCCTAATATTTTATTACCGTCAAATTAAAAAAGTCCGACCCTCCCTAATATTTTATTATCCCGTCAAAACAAACTGTATAGTTCCGGCAACCGTGCCTCGGTCGAGGTAAATGACGATTATGACGAGACTTGCTGGCACGTGCGATTAAGTAATGCAGTTTCTCTGTAGTAACAGATGACGAGTGGCAGCGGGGGACAGCGGGGCTATGGCGATTTAACATGGAAAAGGCGCACAGTTTTTGTGTGCACCGCGTTGTCTGTTCGTGCATCTAGTTAGAAATTCGAGCGTGTATATTTTAATATTTTAATATTATATATTTATTAAGTTAAAATGAATAGTTGACGGTGGACTATTTAAGAAATAACTTTAGCTCTTTGAGTTTGGAGCAAAACATTGAAGTGAAGAATGCGGGAACACCTAAACCCGAAATTAATTTAACGCAGACCACAAAGGGTAAATCTAGTGACTTTATTAGAAAGTTTAAAAATATATAAAAAAAAATTTATAGAGGGTATTCCGAACTTAGTGAGGCTGTTATTGATAAATTTTCTACAATTAAGAACCGAAGAATGGACTTTACGTTTAAGAACTATTGTGTAGGGTCGATAAATGTTGTGTATTTCGATAAATGATACTCGATATGATTTTAAACCATTTTATTTAAGGATTTAAACTAAAAAACACTGAAAATATGAAGAATGTCAACTATTGTTCTCGTCTTGGTTGCGCCTAATGACGTAGCCGTAGATGGCGTAGTGGTATTAGACATCATTCGGTTTTCTTGATAACTCGTAGATGGCGGTAGTAGTATTGGACATCATTCAGTTTTCTTGATAGCTCGTAGATGGCTTTAGTAGTATTAGTAGTGGACTGTATAAATATTGTTACGAGGGTTGCATGCGACGACGTTAAGATCCGACAGCTATACACACTAAGAAAACCTTTCTTATTTTCCAAAAGTTGTATTTCCTTGGGTAAAATTAAAAAATATATTTTACCTAACGCATTTTCTTATTACTTTTTTTCTTTCTACATTTAAAACGCCTAGGAAGTAATTGTTTGGTCGTTACACAAAAATAAAATTTTAAAAATAATTTCACCATACGTGTGAACCCCCATCTATCATAGGTCACGAGCCGCCACTGGAACTGTACATACTATATATTTGAAAACAAGAAAAAATCAGTGCACATTGTAAAAGTTCAATGTACCCGAAAGTTAGAAGAAATAAGATAAAGCGATAGACAATGTTCAGATAACCACAAAATTAGTATTGATAATTTGTCAATAATAATAAGACCCTTGTTGATTGACAAACATGAGTCGACTGCATTATTTTATTCTGCAATTAAAGTCGAGTTTGAACAATGAAGTTGATAAAGATAACCTTGCAGACACTGATTCATCTTGGCTTGAAATGTTGACTGACATTGCAAATTGCAATAAGGAAATAACTACAATTTAAGTTGAGCACGATTATATTCTTGAATGAATAGCAAAATACGAATATTTGTTAATCGTTTGTACGATAGAAAATATACATTTGTTGTTACACATGTTGGCAATTAATTATTCGGTGTTTGATGTATGAGGCTGGATGTATACAGGGTGTTATGGAAATGACGTATTATATTTAAATGGGTGACTCCTGGGGTGTCCTAGAGAAGCGCTACATTTTTTAAAATCGAACGTTTAAAAAGTGGGGTAATTCACCCCTAAACCTACAGGTGGCTCCGCGGCACCATATGATATTATCCGGTGAAGCTGTCTGACAAACACATGTTCGTGCAATGTTGCCAAACTTTGTAAAACTGTAGAACTTTTAGTTTCTTATAAAATTAATTATTTAGCTTACCTTAGGATACAAGGAAAGTAAATCGATGATACTCTATGCTCATCACATCATGCTCACACTTTATGCTCTATACGTGCCCTGATAATAGTGTATTAAGAAGCTATTAAGAAGTAAACTCAAAGTCACAGTCTACTCCTCGCTTGCTTATACCCACTAAAACTGCTTCGTCCTCTTCTTTCCAATCTCGGGACATGACCGGCATATCTAAACTAACTAAATCACTTAAAGAAATAGACACCCACAAAACCACTATAAACACTACCGCACGCTAGAATAAACGCACATAGGACGTCCAAATTTCAGTGACAATTCGTAAACTATGCTTGCAGAAGTCACATGTCCCTTATCCGACCTAAAGGAACATTTTCTAACAGTTCTGGCAGGCCGTTTTGAAGGATATGTGGTCCTATTAGGTGATTATCAATAATACCTGCCGATATGTTCAAGAAAAACCTTATCTGGCTATTGGTCTCGCTAATTAAATAGTCCATCTCGGGTAAAGCCAACCTCATCTGTTAACTATCCTTCGGAATTAATCAGGTACTTCGACTCGACTGTATGTGCCACTGTTGTATCCTTCTTGTAAAGGGAAGTCGTGTAGTTTCAACTTTTTAACTTTTGTAGTACAACGGGTAAAGGGAAGTCTTGTAGTTTCAACTTATTAACTTTTGTAGTACAGCGGCTAACGTGTTTGGGTTTCTCTCTCCTCTATAACTCGCTGATTAAATATTCCATCTCGGGTAAAGCCAAGCTCATCTGTGAATAGTGTAGTTCATTGAACTATCGAAAATCATATGAAATAGAGCAGCGAGGTTTAATTGAACCCTTTTTTTATTACATATTATTTAGGAAAAACATGTTTACGCCCTATTTTAAAACATATCTTTATTACAGAAACTAATATATAACGTCTTAATACTTTAAGTTGCCGTAGGATGGCGCTACCTTAATTACTAATATGAATTCTTAACAGTTTCCATTTACCAGACTTCGAGATTTACGCGGCAAAACAAAACAAATTTAAAAATGTGAATTTTTTCCTGCAGTAGAGAAAAAAAATAATACGGGTTTGTTCATATTACAAAAGGAAATTAGTCGACGTATGAATTTAAACTTATAAAATACCAAAAACTCTTTGTCGACAAGCTGAATTTCTTGTTATTAGTATTTGGTAGTTTGGAAACACCGATCCGAAATTCACAGATCGATTCACCCGGCCGACAGAAGACGGAATGTCAGCTGAAACAAATACGGTAAACAAACAAATCATTGCTGTGGATCTTTATTATTTATTTTGTTAAATTCAATATGCGTGTCGAAAATAAAGGTGCCCACAAATTTTTACGGGTTTGTTCGTTGTGGTAAAAACGATATCCATGTGTGACTTGTAAGGATACGTACGGCGGTATGCTAAAACATGTGTTTTAAAGAAAATTCCATTTTTTTTTCTAAATGAAGCTGAATCAATCAAAAGGTTGACTGAACATTGACTTTTGATATGTGTTTTCTGTGTGATGTGACAAAAGTGCATAGAAAAATCTACGCGAGAATTATAAATTTTGCTAAAGGTAAGGGGCCTAAACAAAATTCCTTTTTTTTATAAAGAACTTCCTTTCAATCATAAGGACATTGGTATTCTAAAGAGTTTACCGTGAAGATATGACAACACTGCTCTAAATTAACTCACGTTTTAGAACATCTGTAGTTTGTTTATTTCTTGGGACAGTGCCACATGTGCTTATTATTGATTTGAGACCAGGTCATGTACAAGGCATATTAAATTAAAGCGCCATTTTTGAATATTTTTCTTCAATTTGTTTTTATCTCAGGAATTGCCGGTTTAAATATAAAACGTCATTTCCATAACATCCCCTATAAACAGTATATTGCTAATACCATCTGCAATTATGTCCCCGCTATGGGCATCGAAGGCGGCATTGTGAGTTTGCGCAATTCGGAAATTTCCTTGTGAAAGGAACCATTCGACAGGACTGGATTTCAACTTTTTTAATGTAAATTTCACTGGTTAGTTAGGAAAAATATTGCAATCAAAATTTCGATTACTTCGATTTATGACGGCGTTCCATGCATACGATTTCTGATGATATGATGATCCGACGGTGCTCTGATTGGTGTAAACTTTTGGTGCCAAATTTCGTCCTAATATTTGTAACAATCGACACGATGAGCTTTATTTTACCTTTCATCCGACGTCGTATGTTTCTTAACCTCACATTTTTCTGACTTGACTATTTTGGGAATTATTATCAGCTACTAATGCACCAAATTAAAAATACATTGATTTTAAGGTTATGTAGTGATCATATATGTATTATATTGTATATATTATAACTATATATATATTATATATATATATATATTATAATAAAACTTGCAAGCTTTATTTTTAACTTTTATTCCTTTTAATATACAGTAGATATTTAAATAAAAGGTTAACAATGATAAATAGCACATTGTTGCTACGAACGTAATCATTAATGGATGGAAACAGTAAAGACAAATATTCTGAAGGCAAAGTCCAATCGGTTGAATTATGGATCAATAGGCATAAGCGGGTAAACGTAAAAGGAAATAATTATAAATTGTCATTAAACAGCTGACCTTGGTCACCTAGATTATTAGAGAGTCATGGGACAATTCATTCATTTTCTTGTTATTGCGGTTCCAAATTATTGAAAACAATACGATTATAAAAAAAATAAAACAATCGTTCTAGTCGGTTCGTGGAGGAAAGTCACCTATATTAAACTTAATTAGTTTAATTAAAGTAAAAAAAAAAATGTAGGGAATTGTTTGTTTATCCGTAAATGTAAAACAATAGAGGGAACGCATCACAACATAAATTCAGAAATTTAATATATTCATTTATTTGGTAGTTTTTTTTTGTTTTCGAAAAATGGAATATTTTTGAAATTAAGAGGATGTCACTCGAAATCTCGGGATTCATCCTGTTCATTGCGCGCTGTGTATGCACGAGGCGAATTGGATCTTCCCTTGCCTTAGAACAATACGCCCAGCGTCCCGTCCGTAATCGGTACGCCGTCAGAAACAACGATAATCGGAAGAAAGAGACCGCCCGTAATCGGGGTCTACACTTAAATTTTTAGCAAAGAATAAAATATGTCTGAATTTTATTAACCCACCCGAACAAACCAGACTTAAACGAACGTAATCCTACTATAACCGCAAAAAAAAAACAAATTTACATTATAAATACGGTAATACACATAATATTATATGCATAACAATCTATACAGGGTGTTTCAGAATAAGATGCTGATCCTTAACGTTGTGAATCCTTAGGTGATTTTAAGAACCAACTTTCAACTTTCGAACTACAGGGCGTTAAAGTTTTAAGAAAAAAATCGTTTTTCTATCATAACTTTGATAACTTCCTAGCTATTTTTATGAATTTTTCACACATGCCCTCTAAGCATCAATAGTCTTTTTTTGGTGTTTAAAAAAATTTAAACCAGTGGCGTCCTGAAAGGGTTTGGACTAGACATTTTGGAAAAATATTATGTACGCCACTGCTTTTTCTCAAGATAAAAATCATTTTAAAAATACTCGTTCATTTTAGGCCACATTTAATAACTTGCCTTTTTATCGCCCGACAAACAGTTTCCGACAAAAAAAATAAAAAGCATTAAATGCACATTCGCTATGTGCGCATGATTTATTTTTAAAAATTAAATTAAAACAACTAACATTAAATAACGTGTGAACAAAA
Organism: Barypeithes pellucidus; assembly: GCA_963991005.1. Classification (NCBI taxonomy): domain Eukaryota; kingdom Metazoa; phylum Arthropoda; class Insecta; order Coleoptera; family Curculionidae; genus Barypeithes; species Barypeithes pellucidus. The sequence continues at coordinate 42,788,232 of OZ022559.1, forward strand.
TCAATAATTCAGATTAGCTGTTGAAAGTGGCCAACACCTGCAAGAATGCATGCTTCAGCTCTTCTCCTCATTGAGTCTCGTACCCTTTGAAAAATTCCTGGAGTATTCCTGATAGTGTCGAAACAAACTATTATGCGGTTTCTCAACTCCTCTTCAGTATTTATTGGGATGCTGTAAACCAACGTTTTCAGATGTCCCCACAGGAAAACATCTAGACTGTTTAGATCAGGCGATCTAGGTGGCGACGATTGTGTTCCTCTGCGCCCTATCCATCGATTACGATAATGTTGATTTAAAAACTCTCGTGCTAAGAGACTGAAATGGGCAGGTACACCGTCGTGCCAAAAAAACATACGATGTCGAGTAAAAATAGGGACGTCGTCTAGCAAATTTGGTAAAGTGTGTTCAAGAAATTGGCGATAATTGATTCCGTTCAATCGGGCTGGTAAAAAATAACGCCCAATTAAATAATCACCAATAATTCCAGCCCAAACATTTACAGAAAATGGCTCTTGGTGGTAGGATTCCGTAATGGCATGTGGGTTTTCTTCGTCCGTGAACAAAATTTTGGCATCAAATTGTTGATTTTCGGTAACCATTTGAATAAACCATTGACAGAAATTGATGCGTAATGGAAAATCCCTAGGAAGTAGGGTCTGGACCCGTTGAATATGGTACGGATATAACAAAAAACTTTGAAGAATTCTCCAGACTAGGACATGAGTAATATTTAAAATATTCCTAATTTTTCTGGTACTTATATTAGGGTTTTGTTCCACTAAATTTAAAACAGTTTCTTCGGTTTCCGGTGTTCGTGTAGTTTGGTGTGCCCCTTTTAAGTTTTTGAAATTTGCGCGGCAGAACTTAAAATTTAAAACTAAATTTAAAAATATGAATTTTGTCCTGCAACAGAGAAAGAAAATAAAACGGAAAATTAATATTACCAAAGGAAATTACTCGACGTATCAATTTAAACTTATAAAATAGCAAAAACTCTGTGTCGACAAACTGGATTTCTAATTATTAGTATTTGGTTGTTGGGCCAGACCGATCCGAAATTGACAGGTCGATCCACCTGCCCGCCGGAATACGGAATGTCAACTCAAACAAACGTAAACAAACATTCGAGCTGAAATGTTTATTTGTTTAATATTACAGTGGTTTTTAAATGCTGTAAATTTAATATCTGTGTCGAAAAACAAAAGTGCCCACAAATTTTTACGGGTTTGTTCGTTGTGTTAAAAACGATGCCCGTGTGTGAATTTCAAGGTTGCGTGCGACGGTTTTATTGTATATTTTTTTATACAAATTATGGAACTAGTTTTTAAATTACAAGGGAATGAGCATGTGTGTTAGAGAAAATTCCATTTTTTTTTTCTAAATGAAGATCAATTAAAAGGTTTACTGAACATTGACTTTTGATATGTGTTTTCTGTGTGATGTGACAAAAGTGCATAGAAAATATCTACGCGAGAATTATAAATTTTGTTAAAGGTAAGAGAGCATGGGGCCTAAATAAAATTCCTGTTTTTTATAAAGAACTTCGTTTCAATCAAAAGATTATTGAGCTTCTAAATAGTTTACTGAGATATGACAACGCTGGTCAAAATTCACTGACCTCTTTGAACATCTGTACTTTGTTTATTTCTTCGGACATAGCCACCGTGTGCCATTTTTGAATGTTTTTCTTCAATTTGTTTTCATCTCAGGAATTGCCGGTTTAAATATAATACGGCATACCACCCTGTATAAAAAATCTTTTAATGAATTTTATCTCGGAGACGGTTGGAGAAGGGTATTTTTAACAATAGTTACTTGGATTTTTATATCAATAAAATACCAAAATAGACTCTAAAATATTGTTAACCGGAAGTGATATATACGTCAAAATATCACTGGGCGCATTCAGCAGAACCCATCGATTTGTAAGCGATTTGTAATTATCTACTAAATACACTAAAAAAAATCGATTTCACAAATCGATGGGAAATCGGTCGCCATTTTTTCCATCGAATTTAAAAAAGCGATTTGTGATTTGACAGCGATTTATGTCAGATTTGTTTGTCAGGTTGAGGAGTAAAAAGTATAAAAAATGACCAAAGAATTAAATTATAGAAACATATTATACTTGTCGACCTGTACACGATCTCCGCCAGTGAAGAGGAGCATTAAAAATAGAATTATCCATTTCGTACAAAAGAAAAAACGTAATATTTGAGGAAAATATTTAGAAGGGATCCTAACCAAACAAAAAACTGAACGCTTGCAAAATGCATTCAGCAGAACTACAAATCGATGCACATTGTGTTGAATAAAATCTAATAAGCTCTCGATTAAGATTTCACGTAATGTAATCAATTAGTGTGCAAAATAAAATATTTTAATAAGCTTGGTGAAAGCCGTTTATAATTATTATGTCGCCCACCTGACGTGTTCGGGAACCTAACCTGGTTGTCAGTGAATAAATTATATTAAATGGTGTTAACATAACATAATTAAGAGTATTAATACGCAGAAAATTTCTAGCGATACAGAAGTACTTGAATAAAGAATGAAGCTATGGATTTGCAACAATCCATATACAGGGAGTTTCATTAAGGCCGGCCACCGGCCATATTTCGGAAACTGCTGGGTATAGAAAATCCGGAAAAAAAGTGACTATGAGAAAATCCTGAACCTTATTTTTAAGTTCCGCATTTCGCCGCAGGGGGCACAATATTGAAACTCTCATCAACATCGTTAGAAAGTTTAGACAATTCTGTATCATTTTGGTCTAAGGCTCATTATCGCACCGACCTTGATAAGAGCGGGGTTTGTTCGGGGAGCTATTGAAAGTGTAACCATTTAACTCACTGTGACTTCTAAGCGACTTATTCAATCTTCGTAAACCTTAGCTTGTTTGGAAGAGAAATGTAAGTGCCTTTTAATTGTCCAGGGTATCCAGTGATACACGATAGTTCCAAATAAAATTGCTAGAGGGCGCTTTTTGCAATACTAACAGTATTGTGATTTTATCCCGAAAACTTAAATCATACGGTATAATTACGTTGTCATAGTGGAAAAGTAAGTACCTATAGCAATGTTGTTGCCAAAGGAATACCTTAATGTGGGAATATTTGAAGAAATTTAGAATTTTAACATTTACTTTTCAATTGTGCCTCTTGCATGGTTTTCTCATAGCCACTTTAATATGATATTTTTCCCTGCATTTCTATGCCTAGTCCTAGTACTTACCCAGATATGGTCGGTTTATTTAATACCGACAACAAAAAACTTATATTGTTTGTGTATCGAAGTTATGCCAATAATAATCCATTGTATGTAAAATGGGGCCAAATGACCCCTGCAGTTTTGACAACATTATACAGGATGTCTTCAATTAAAAGATACCCGGCTTTAATTGTTTTTGTAAGAATAATCTATAATAATCGTGATAGTGCTATTGGAAAGATTAAAGGAACATAAATAAATAGTGTTACTTATTAATTCAATCTGTCCCGTTTCCTCTCTATCTCGAAAGGGGTAAAAAATAAACAGGTTTCAAAAAGTATAATAAATGAAACTTAATTCAAAATCAAAGAAATAGTCCATTTTTCTCCAAGAAACCTGTTTAATAACTAATAAAATCACAACTCAAAGTCACGGTCTCACGAATTACATACAGGGTGTTATGGAAATGACGTATTATATTTAAACCGGCAATTACTGAGATAAAGACAAATTGAAGAAAAATACCCATAAATGGCGCTTTCAATTCATTCAGCGGTAAAAGTGACCTGACGTCAAACCAGAAAAACACCTGTGTGGCACTGCGATAGATGTAAGCAATCAAGGAATTCTGGCCGGTGTTGTCATATGTACACCTTAAACTCTTTAGACAAAATAAAATAATTTAAACACTTTTCCATTCTGTAATACTTTTTGCACAATTAGTTGAATAACATTTACGACGGACTATGTTTTAAACAACCCGAAAACACATATGGAATAGTATTAAATAAGTTTTAAATAGACACGTACGTCACTAGGTCAAATGCCAATGATCTCTTGACGCCTTACATCGGCTGAGCGAAGTAGTTTCATATAGCGCTGCACGCCTACGGTCTGTTAGTTGAAGACCAACCAGCGGCCGGATACGTTGTGTCTCGTCGATCACCAACACACTCTCAGCAATCCGCTCTGTTTTTTCGGTTTACGCGTGTGTCTTGCCCGTCCATAAATAATCTTTGAATATTGTTTTTGACGCGTTTCTTCTAGACGTCAAATTTCGTCGCAATAAAATCTAATAATATGTAGTAGAATCTGTATTATTGTATTTTCAAAACTATCGGTTCTGTTTCACTATTACTGTGTGTACATAAAGTGTTTCCAGTAGTGTTCCCATGAAAAAGAAAAAAAACTGATTATGTTTGTGCCTGGATTTTCTTTCTCTTTAGGTATAAAGATTTATTTATTTATTTATTTATTTACTTTACTTACTTTACCTGCCTTACAGGAACATTTCCCAACTACAAGGCAAATACAAGTAGGTAGAAAATAATTTATTTTTATAATTTTACATGGAATTTCAGTTTTACATTAAGTTTGGCAACATTTCCATTGGGTCTGGCTGAAATGTTGTACAGTAGCGCGGACTGACCTGTTAGTAAGAGTGTTTGTTACCCCACTTTTAAAACAGTCACAAACAGTTTAAAAAAATGTAGCGCTTCTCTAGGACACCCAAGGAGTCACCCATTGAAATATAATACGTCCTTTCCATAACACCCTGTATAAGTATATTAAAGGTGTTTACAGGAGGTTACATGTTTCGCCCAGCTGGGCATCATCAGACCTTAGAATAAAATCGACACCACAAAACAAACAACTGCACAAACACAAACAGCTACATTTAAGAAATAAAATATGGGCTCATTAATATAAACTATAAATATTGAACGTTAAGATGTCGACATCTTAACGTAGTTAATTCAAAATGTACATCTTTCAGAAGTAAAAACCCACATCTCCGTTGCCGTTAGAACAATATATCGAGCGTCCGCCCGTAATCGGTACGCCGACAGAAACAACGATAATCGGAAGAAAGAGACCGAACGTGATCGGGGTCTAGACTTTAATTTTTAGCACTGAAAAACGGAGTTTTCTCTTTTTATGAAAACGTTGCATTTTTTTTATTTCGAACAAAAGATGTCTAAATATTAATAATTGGAGGAAAGTCCATAATTTCTTTCTACATAAAACAGTAAATAAAATTAAAAATCTTCCCAAACAAGAAAATATATACATTCCTCCAATTTTAGTTGCATTACAAAGTTTTTTTCCCTTGATCATTTTTTCCCTTAAATAGAAATAAACCCTTGGAGAGAAAACTCGTTTATAGGTACTCCGGAATCCACTTAAGGTAAAAAGGTATAACAAACTACAAGAAAACTATTGGATAGAATTTGTTATAATTTTAAATTTAGCTTCGAAATATGACTATATTATGATTATGAAGTTTTCGAAAAAGAATTTTTTTTTTCCAAACGGTAAATACGGTCATTTTTTAAAGTATTGCATGCACTATCTATAATCTCAATAAATTTCATAGCTTAGTTTCAATGGAAAAAATGTGTCACCGAGGTTTCAGAAAAGATATCTAAAATCGCAACTATCTATGGCAACGCTTTAAGTGATCAATGCAGAAAAATAAGAGGAACGTCTCCTATTTCCTCGATACATTTTTCAATAACAATTACTTATGCTGTTTCGCTCCGAAATCCCAAATCGGACTACCCGGTCCACTGATAAATAACTCTTAAGAAAAATCGTTTGTATCGTATTTAACTTCCCTTTATTTTTATTCCAGATATACTGTTAAAGTGAGAGTGTCCGAAGAACAGCCCTACCAAGTACGCGAATTCGTCTGGTGTCTTAACGTTCCACCGAGGTGCTCAAAATACAAAATTAAATTCAAAACCGTGTACAAGGACGAGAACTTAGTGAAGGAGCGACCGGTGGAGGTGTGCTGCAAAGGGTATACGAAGAACGCTGCAGAAAGCCAGTGCATTCCGGTGTGCTCCGAAGACTGTCTACATGGCAGTTGCGTCGCGCCTGAAACGTGTCAATGCGAGACTGGATATGGTGGACCAAACTGTGATATTTGTAAGTTTTTCTTCCCTTCTTTACAACCTTAAGAACTACCAAACATCCAGGCGTGCAATATTAGTCGAACATTGGCCATGTAATGGAAATATCTGTGTAAAAGAGTCAAATCCCCAACCTGTCTTCGATATTCTAGGCTGTCGAAGTTCTTGGTCAGCTCGTGGTCTCCAATTAAACGAATGGCTCTCTTCCGATGGAATCCAATAGCCGAAGAGCATGCTTGACTGCAAAGCTCCAGACCTGAGAGCATTATTAATGTTGGATGAAGCCTGGGCTTTGAATAGTGTCGAGCGTTGGCGTATACATCGACTTGAAACAAACATAGACCCGGTATTTCTATCTGCTTTGTACACGTCAATGTGACTCCTGTTTTTACGAAAATAAACACAATAAATAGAGATGGGGATTATATCTGTAAAATCCCCATCTCTTCATCTTCTGTCTGTTTCTGTTTTGACATAAAGAATGGGCGCATTCAGCAGAATCCATCGATTTGTAAACGATTAGTAATCATCTGCTGAATGCACTAAAAAACAACGATTTCACAAATCAATGGGAAATCGGACGTCAGTTTTTCCATCGAATTTAAAAAGCGGTTTGTGGTTTGACAGCGATTTATGTCAGTTTTGCTTGTCAGGTTGAGGTTATAATTATAAAAGCATATTATACACGATTTCCGCTAGTGAAGATGAGCATTAAAAATAAAATTATCCATTTCGTAGAGATAAAAACGTAATATTTGATGAGAATATTTAGAAGGGGTTCTGACCAAACAAGAACTGACAACAAAATTCATTCAACAGAAACTACATATCGATGCGCATCGTGACGTCACCGATTAAAAATCTCTTATAAATCGATGGGCTCTGCTGAATGCAGCCAATAATAAACATATTTTAACTTTAACGTTATTAGAGCCATTTATTATGACAGTGGTATAAGTCATATATTCATTATTTTGAGTAAATTGACATTTTGCAAAGGTATACACTTGAAAATATTACTGAATTTTGAAGTTTCATAATACTTGGGCGCTGTATTAAATACAACTTGTCCAAGATAAGGAAGGCCAGTACAGGGATCTCGGAAACCGTAAGAGATACGAAGTCAGTTAAATGGAGGTAAAGTTGCGGATTTACGTGCCTAATAATATGCCGTTTACAAGTTTTAAAATTCCTAGTAGTTCCAGAGATATCCGGAAAAAACCGAAATTCTGAAAAATCGTTTTAGTGTTTTCCTGGGGTTTTTTGAGATCGAATTCTAAAGTAAATTACACTTTTACATTGCCACTTTTTCCGCTCTATTTAACAGCGGTAATTGTTTTGTAATCCGACGAGTGGTCTTCGAAGGACCATTATCAACTTTCTTTTTTTAAATACGGTCCTGTTTTCCTGATATTGGAATTTGAGAGCTTTTTTCTTCCGAATGCAACGATGTATGACACATTGTGGTTTAATGACGTTTCGAGGGTTTTTTGAACAACATCAGGATTTTTTGGGATACGGTCCTGTATTTCTACTAATTTTATAAATAATTCTCATAAGTAAGCTCTAAATTTTTACTTATGTTGGACTAGTTCAATAAATAACCAATAATTTAATAATAAACCACAAATAAATGAACAAAATCAGAAACATTATTTAAAACTTCTGTTGATTCGGGATTTAAAAGAAAAATTAAGATGGTGTGGTGATTTGTTTCACTTGACATTCCCATTGTGATCGTTTAAAAGCGTTTAAGAGGTTTTCTATTTTCCAGAAAATATGGAACATAATTTTACAAATGCTGAGACGTTTGATATTCTATGGTGTTTTATTTTATCTCAAGAAAACTGTTATGTGGCAGTTAGAATATGTTATTTGTGCTTAGAGAATAACAGAAATCATTTTGAACACCTGATTATGTAGTTTCTTACTTTTTTCGTTGTTCGTTTTATTACTGTTTTGGTATGATTTTTGTTCACTTATTTGTGGTTTATTATTAAATTATTTGTTATTTATTAAACTAGTACAACATAAGTAAAAAATTTAGAGCTTACTTATGAGATACTATTTATACAATTAGGAGAAATACAGGACCGTATCCTAAAATTTTCTGATGTTGTTCGAAAAACCGTCGAAACGTCATTAAACCACAATGTGTCATACATCGTTGCATTCGGAAGAAAAAAAGCTCTCAAATTCCAATATCAGGAAAACAGGACCGTATTTAAAAAAAAGAAAGTTGATAATGGCCTTATTACAAAACAATTAACGCTGTTAGATAGAGCGGAAAAAGTGGCAATGCAATGCAATGCAATACTTTCGTTTTTTCCGGATATCTCCGGAACTACTCGGAATTTTAAAACTTTCTAAACGACATATTATTAGGCACGTAAATGCGCATCTTTACCTCCATTTAACCGACTTCGTATCTCGACATTTTTCTATACATGACCGACTTATTCACATTTTTCACAGTTTCCGACTTATACCACTTTCATAATAAAGGGCTCATTTATTGTGTTTGTCACCAATCCGTACTGCCGTTGCATGGCTTCATTTGTATTTTTCCCCAGCCTGTCCAGGGGGACTATGGGGCCGTGAATGTCAAAACAAGTGCAAATGCGAAAACAACTCCACATGTGATCCTTTCAATGGACATTGCCACTGTACGAGAGGTTGGATAGGAGATTACTGTCAGAAGAGGTGTCCGAAGGATTTCTACGGTCAGGACTGTCAGGAGAGCTGCCGTTGTGAGAACGGGGATTGCGATCACATCTCTGGAAAATGTAAATGTATTTCGGGATATACGGGACCACTGTAAGTTGTGTGTAACATGTAGCATCATCATCGTAAAAATCCAAGTAACTTTTGTTAACAATTTTCTTTACCAACCGTTCCTGAAATAAAGTTCATTAAAGGATTTTTTTTATACAAGTCAAAGATAATTTAACTTTATTTTGCAACTACGATAATAATGCAAATTATTTAAGAAAACCCGATTTCCAGCGGCGTACTTTAGGGGGGCATAGCTCCGTAGGTAGGGCCTCTAGGGAAAAACATTAAATGAACTTATTATCTTATTTTTCCATGTTCTACCTGAATTCGAGAGATTTTCCACATTTTCTCGGACACCCTGTATATGTTACCGTAAAAGACCGAAATTAGTGGATGTTAACATTTGCCGGTATATGTCGACACATACCAATTAATGTCTCAGTGAAGGACCGAACATTTTGTGTTAATTTTATTATACGTTCGCACTTTCGCGGGTAACTATGTCGACAGTGTCGACAAACACAAGTGAACTTCAGGGAGTGTCGAAAGCGACAGGTTTTAGCAGACTTCTGCCGGTTTCCAGCAACAGCATGGCTTGATAGCGTACCGTGATCATTTTTTGGAAAAGTTACATGCATTAATTGGGAGTAGATGAGAAGACACTCGGGTTCGTTCATTCGTTTCTTTTCAACCTTCACCTTTAGTGCATGCTGAATTTCGTAATTTGCTGGTGTAAGTAAGAACTAATGATATTAGGGACATTTCTGCCAACTCAGAGAATGCTGAAATTCGCCGGAGAATCTCGGCATTTACGCGATTTCGGTCTTTCACAGTAACATATACAAAGTTCACCATTGGGATTTCTGCCAAACAACTCAGAGAATGCTGACATTCGCCGGAGAATCTCAGCATTTACGCGATTTCGGTCTTTCACAGTAACATATACAAAGTTCACCATTGGGATTTCTGGAACGCTAAGAGATACGAAGTGGGTTAAATGAAGGCAAAGTTACGTAATTATGGGCCCAATAATATGCGGCAAAAAAATCAAAAATAAATACAGTGGCTTTCAGAATATTTAGAAAATTTCCGGTTCGGTTTTTATTTTTTCCTTATTTTGTTCGACGAGATGTCCAAAAATAAATTTCACTTGAGCATTGCTACTTTTGATTCACCACAAGATGGCATCATCAGATCTTTAATGTGACGTCTCGCCTTTGGGTCACCATCATCAACTTAACTTTTTTGAAATACGGGCATGGATTTTTGTTGTTTAAATTATGAAAGATTAGCTAAATCTACGTTCAGCGGTATACAAACTTGCTAGTTTTCCGACGTTTTGTTCCTTAAATTGACCATCTTCATTAAAATACCCCTAGTATGTTCCTGTAAATTTAATTTTGTTTGAAAAAATGCGGTTCCAAATTTTAAACTGTAAAATGCAATGCCTTTTTTAAAAAATCTTAAAAAGTGCTAGCTTTAAGAGTCAAATTTTATTTGTATTACCTGTAGGTACTTACACTAAGTAGAAATTTGATTAAACTATTATTTTGAAGTTTAGAGAAAAAACAGTATTAGTACGTAATACTTATTAAGGACAGAACTAACAATAATAATTTAAAAATCTGTAGTTTCTTTGAAATAAAAGTAAATTACAGGTACGTACTAGAGATATTTTAATGAAGATGGTCAATTTAAGGAACGAAACGTCGTAAGTGTTATATACTGCTGAACGTAGATTAGTTCCTCTTTAACAATTTAAACAACAAAAGCCAGGCCCGCATTTAAAAAAATTAAATTGATGATGGTGACCCAAAGACGAAACGTCGCAATAAAGATATGACGATGGCGAATAAAAAGTAACAATGATAAATTTACTTTTGGACATTTCTTCGAACAAAGTCGGAAAAAAATAAAAACCTAAACACAAAATTTTAGATTTTTTCAAACATTTTGGAATCCCCTGATTGATTTTTTGGGGCATATTATTGGGCCCATAACAACATTGCTCCAATTTAACCGACTTCGTATCTCTTACCGAAATCACAATGGTGAAAAACGAATTTAATACACCCTGTATAATACAGCTAGACAAGCGAGTCTATAGCTACGCGGTATCGGTAAGGGGAAAGCAATATCTTTTAAAACATGGCCGAGTCATAGACGTGCTACTATTATCTTAATAATGTAATAATATATATTTTTTCATGGCATGAATATATTTGTATCACCAGTGCAGTATATTAAGCCTTTCCATTAATATTTTTCGCTTATTTTGGCATTTTCGCCAATAAAATCCATTTGATTTCAACATGCATTTCAAAGTTTTACGGGAAAACGGAGAGTTTATGTCACTTCTCAGTTGTTGTAGCAACTTTTTTAAGGTTGGAACCACTTTTAGTTCCAAATAAAACTTTTGTATTGTTCTCCTAACAATGCCAGAGTCGAAGAATTCGATTTTTCCGACAGCAGAGAGACGGGTCCTTTTTTTAACAGGAGATGACAACAATTGACCCGGGTCCATACAAGGAAGAAGTACGAAAAGTAACACACTGCCGCGTCAGTCAACACGTTATATATGGTTAATTTTTGTGTTAAATTGTTTGTTTGGGGGGTGGGGGGGGGGGGGGTCATGACACCCCCTGGATCCGCGCTTACTCCCGTATATATTGCGACCCTTTCTAGCTTTCGCTTAAGTGGCAATTTAAATGTATTAATTTGTGATTCCTCTTCACACACCCTGTACACATTGGCAATCACTTCACGGGTTTGACTATGAAGGGTTTACCAGGGTATATTCATTCATTATCACAGTTTCAAAATATACCCTATCACTACGCAACTGGATGAAGCATATTGGACATCGCCAAATAACCACGCCGGCACCATAGGCGTGTCACCAGACGCGTGTCGTCATCCTCTCTCTGGGATATAACCCTACAAATTAGATCTAGCCACCGGTTACCCATGGTTACCGTTGATATTGCACCATGTTGCCCTATTTTTAGATTAGAAGTACTTTAATAAAAAAACATTTTATTTTGCATTTAAATATTAAAATAAATAGTACGAAAAGAAAGTTTTAAGAACATTGAAACTATAATAGAATATTAGTTTCTTATATACTTAGGACAATTTACTTTAAATGGGTAAATTTAATTTTAGGGTTTACTTGGTAACATGTTATTAAATTAAAATTTAATATATGTGACAACATTGTTAACCCAAGACATTTTCTCGCCCGCATTCCTTTTGTAGCTACAGATAAAGTTGTCGACCTGTACATAATAAATATAAATACCTGCAACTTTTTCTTGTTTTGTTATCTATAGCTGTGATTATAAGTGCCCGCTCGGCACCCATGGCGATTACTGCAAGTCCAAATGTCCCTGTCAAAATGGCGGTATGTGCGATCCCGACACCGGCAAATGTGTCTGTAAAGACGGGTGGACGGGGCAAGTATGCGCCAATAGGTGCCCCTTCGGCTTCTGGGGCATGAACTGCACGCAGAAATGCGACTGCTCCAATGGCGCCTCCTGCCATCACATCAATGGTACTTGTGAATGTCAACCGGGTTTTACTGGCGATAAGGTAAGTTATTATACAAGATTTAACTGTATAAAGTGAGATTTTTATCTTTGATCGATTGTAAATACAATGTTTTGGAAATTACATCAGCGTCAGCTGTTACATCCAGAAGAAGCTATCCGTTCGGCGACCGGACGAATTTTACTAGAAAGTTGGTAAATACAGATGTCAATAATAGCTAACACCATTTTTGTTTGCTTTTAGTGCTTCAGTCCCTGTCTAGAAGGCAATTGGGGTAAAAACTGCACAGAAAATTGTACCTGTCAGAACGGTGCGAAATGTTCAAATAGGGACGGTTCGTGCGAATGTTCCAGCGGATGGACTGGCAAGTTTTGCAACGACAGAGCTTGTCCTGATGGTTTGTGGGGGGAGGGGTGCCAGAATAATTGTGATTGCCAACCTGCTAATACAGAAATGTAAGTTTATATCGCTAAAGATGTCATCGTTAGAATTTAATTTTACGTTAATGGCGTACTGTGTTTCATATCAGCCACATGGTTTGTCCGATCACTCCTTTCATAAATCTGTTGGAAAGTGAGGTTGTGATTGTGTGAAATGTTATTGAAAATCAGTAATGGGTGGAAGAGAGACAAAACATGTTTGTCTCGATAATGGCAACAATGTTGAAGTCTGGTTAAATCCAATAACGTTTAAAAGGTTATGGAGCGGCCTGTCTCGTTTCCTTGCAGCGGAGCTAGTCTGGGCAAAAAGCCCGACAAGGGCGTATAATTTACTTTGAGATTCTTTACTTTATTACCTATTCAAAAAGTGTAGTTTCGAATATTAGATATTTATAAAAAGATAGAAATATTGATCCAGTTTTTATATACAGTATGTGTGTCCAAGGATGGATTTAACTATTTATGCCTGCATCAATATTTTTGGTGTATTCATTACTGGATGATACTCTTCAGATATAAAAGTGTATATTCCTAGCCAGATCGTCATATTTATCACTAAATTATCTTGCAAAATCCCAATTAAAAATTTGTAAATTTGACAATTACAACTGGTTTAAGGTTAATCCGCAATTGCTCTTAAAATAAATTTATTTCCTAATAATTTTACTATAAACTGTGAAAAGGATGAGAAATTCTTTAAAAATATTATTATACTTAAAAGTATCAAATAAATCGTGAAATAATCCAACTGCACTCTGGTCATCTATCTTTAGTTTATTACCCGCTCACATGCATTGGTTGTGGCCAATTAGCAAGGAGGGAGAAACGGAATGGGAGAATATTCTCGTAAATCCTACAGTGTTGTTAGTTTGTTTGCAGTCTCTCGCAGTCATTGTTAATTTTTTTTTGTTCCATTTGTGTATTTTTGTGATTATTGGTGAAAAATCGTCTTTATTATAAACAATCATGGTGCATTCAGGTGTAGTTTGTAAAAGAGTTTATCGTTTAAATAAGGATTTATCTTTTCATCGGTGATGCAAACTCAAAATCAAATTTCTAAATATATTTACTAACCTGTGAAATTTTAATTTAACACCATTGCATCTTCTAGTGAAGCATTTTATGGCCGCACAAGACCATCTTGTAAATGCAAGATTTATATTAATAAATAAACCAACTCGACTGCTTTTTGCCCGGACTAGCTCCACGGACCGGCCCATAACCTTTTAAATGTCAATGGTTATATCAGAAATCATATCAATACAATCATATGAAAACATAACCATACTTACTGAAAATAAGATAAATCCTTGCTTAAATGATCCACTCTTTTACAAACTATACATGAATGCACCATCATTGTTTATAATAAAGACGATTTTTCACCAATACTCACAAAAAAAAACAAAAACAACCAAAATATATAAACACTCCCTTAAAAGCAGTTAGCAGTGACCAGCAACACTGTATTCTTTACTATAATCCGATCCATTGTTACAGTATGACCTTGTGCCGTAGAGCGTAGTAAATTTAACTTGATGTTGCCAGATTGCAGTCGGTTTATTTCAAACTTTTATGTATAATAATATTTTTTTCTAAATCTCTCAAGGCCTATGCACAATTTATAATAAATTTATTTTAAAAGCAATTGCGGATTAACCTTAAACCAGTTGTAATTGTCAAATTAACAAATTTTTAATTTTAGTAATGGAATTTACGTATACTGAATATGCCGACATGCATTTAATCTATGTACAAAAATATTTTTTTACTCGAAAACAGTTCATTTTATCGACATTGATCAAGTGCCTTTTCTTCAGCTTAAAGTTTAGAGTATCCAAAAATATTATTGTCGTTCCTACATCATACAGGGTGTAAAAAGAAACATTTTTGTGTTACGTCTAGTCTGTCCCTGGCAAACTAAATAAGCCAAATGTGCTTACAAGGGCGAATTTTAGGGAGACTCATCTAGTAACCATTATACTAAAAAATTATTAAATTACACCTAATACATAAAAAGTTATTTAAAAAACAACGATTTCCAGGGACGTCCGTTATGGGCCCGTATCTCCGTAGGGGGGGCCGTAGGAAGAAAAATTTATAGGAACTTCTCCTATTATTTTTAAGCGCTCTATCTGAATCCGGGAGATTGCCCACATATTCTGAGACACCCTGTATATGTATTATCTCATCGTCAAACAAGACCTGTTTTTGTTGTCATCTTTAACGAAAATTGTGGGAGAAATTGTTTGCGGTTGGGGTAAGGACTTATTCAATTTGAAGCCAATTTTTCCAGGTGTCACCCATGGACCGGCGAATGCGACTGCAAGCTGGGCTGGAACAGCAAGGACTGTTCCCGAACTTGTCCCATGTTAAAGTTCGGAAAAGGCTGCGCTGAGAAGTGCCATTGCTCCAATAACGCCCAATGTTCGCCTATCAACGGGACCTGCTTCTGCACCCCCGGATTCACTGGAAAAGCATGCAATGAAACGTGTCCGAAGGATAGCTTTGGGGAGGAGTGTGCTCAAAAATGCGATTGTAAGTGAATAGTAGCTACGCGGGAGCTGGAAATCTTTAATTCTCAAGAATTGCAACATACACTACATTCCACTTTTCAAACTTCTCTTCAAAAGTCTACAGTCTACAGTCACTGTAATAGTATATTATATTGTTTGAAGGTTAGAGACAATACTGTATCATGAGTGACAGACGTATGTTGGACTTCCATTTTCTTTATTTATTTAATATAATGAATAAATTACTAAACTACTAGAATATTTATAAAGTACTTACGAGGGATGGGAAAGTTAGTTATGCGTGACCGAGGTGGGAACAGCCTGTGCCACTACTGGATGACGTACCTAACCTAAGCCTACATTTACTTAACAGGGGTTTCCAAGTATTCCTTATATAAGTTTGCTACAACAATCAGGATTTTAAATTATGACGGCTGGTTCCTTGAATGTCCTTTTTCACCAATGTTATTCTTTAAGTATGATTTGTGACTGTTCCCAAGTTGGTCCAAGCCAATTGCAAGTGGTCGTAGAGTTTCATCAACATAGGATTGTAGGCACTCGCTATAAACACAATTCTTCATGTCTCTAGTTGGTTGGTTTTGTCTTCCGCAGGTGGTCAAAACAAACCAACCAGAAAGACATGGAGAATTGTGTTTATAGCGAGTGCCTACAATCCTATGTTGGTGAAACTCTACGACCACTTGAAGCAAAGATCAAAAAACATCCCAACCATACACACAAAGGAGAAACAAAGAGATCCGGTGCAGCAGACCACGCATGCACCCACGGTCACCACTTGCAATAGGAACAGTCACAAATCATACTTAAAGAGAGACATTGGCGAAAATGGAAATTCAAAGAAGCAGTCGTCATAACTACAAATCCTAAGGTTTTAGCAAACCTTTGGGTCTAAGTAATATTTGGAAACCCCTGTTAAGTAAATGTAAGCGTAGGTTAGGTACTTCATCCAGTAGTGACACATGACTGCACCCATCTCGGTCATGTTCCATTAACGTTGTGATATTAAATAAATAAAGACAATGGAAGTCGAAAATACGTCAATCACTCAGTATATTATATACCGGGGGGTGGATAGTATTTGTCGAGAGAGAAAACAAATCGCGGGAAAGGAATTTCCTACCGAGGTTTGTATACGATTTTATTTACAACCATTAACATTTAGTAACTAAAAAATCAAATACCATTGGTATCATTGGTATTTGATATTAATACCACCTGACAAGTATAGACTTCTTATTTCTTAAATAGATTTTTCAATAATAAAATTGACGTTTTTAAAATGGTATTTGTAATGTTATTTATTATTAATATTTATTTCGCATTTCAGGTAAGAACGGTGCGACCTGCTCGTCGGAAACGGGCCAGTGTGAATGTCCAATGGGATGGGAGGGACAGCAGTGCGACAGGCCGTGCAGCAGCAACTCTTATGGTATACAATGCACCCAGAAATGCGTTTGCAAGAATGGAGCTTCCTGTAACCCAATAAACGGTTAGCTCCACTAACAATACTTACTTTCTGGTTATGTTCCTTATCGAAATGTTTTATAATTTAAAAAAAAAACCTAAGGTCCTTGGCAAGGAAATGAAAAGAAAAACTAAGATGCGTTTAATTAGCTAATACAGGGTGTTATTGATATTGTTTATTATATTTAAAAATAGGTGATTCCTTGGATGTCCTAGAGAAATGCTACGTACTTTTCCGACCTAAGAAATTGGACAAAAACCCCTAAATCCTCCAATGAATATTACACCTTATTTATATGGATTATTTTCCTCAGGGGTTGAACTTACGGGAAAATAACGGATAAAATTGACAACATTGTCGTAAAGAGGGCCGGGAAATCAAAGGTGATTGATAGCTCTTACCTACCATACTATGTTGTTTTATATGTCAATAGTGTTTTTTTAAACAAATGACAAGGTTGTTTTTCTGAAATTTGATATGATCTCAGGATGTATAGGTATAATAAGGTAATAATTTCATGACGCCCTGTATAGCAAGAGTTTGGATTTTTCAGACGTAATAATCGCTAATATTTTACATATTTGAAGAACGAATTTATACAATTTATAGTTTTGCCGTAGGATAAAAAAAAATGGTATTATAGCGCACCGCGTAACGAACAAACCTTATCGAATTACCAGCTAATTAATTTTTTTTTAGCTTATGCATGTCATTGTGTTACTTTACATCTTATTTTATTTCAAAATACAAATTCTTTGAAATATGAGTGAGTTTCAAAAAAGAACAATTCGAGATTGAAATCTCGATTAATCATATTTGTGTAGGAGTTAACTCAAAATATTCCTTTCTATATGCAACGTATGAACCGATCGTTTTCTCCATTATCTTGATAACCTTTGAATTAAAATTTGTTATCCTCAATTCAGACCTTTTAAAGTCGACGTTATTTATTAGATTGTACAGCACGTTAAAACACTAATATAAATTAATAGTGCACTGTAGCAAATGCCCAAATTGATAAATGAACTAATAAAAAATATATCAGAGGACATGTTTTCTAGCTTAGAATAACTAAAAATATGTAGTTTTGTAAAATTTTAAAATATATATATTTTGTCATGGAAAACTGGTACCTATTAGATGACGAGATATCAAAAAAGTTGAAAAAAGTTTGGAGCAAAATTTCCAAAAAAAAAATTTCTTTCAGAAAAATATTCAGTATTAGTTTCATATTCCCAAAAATATAATAGTTAGAGAGACGATGACAATAGGGAGTCCGTGAAGTGGAATATCAGTAATTTGTTTTTTCGTGGAGTTTAGGTCCCCCTCTACAACTTTTTCAATAAATTCAAGATTATATCGAGCCATGTCTGAAAATGAATTTACAGCATCTGCTTGATCCCAAAGTCACGGGAAACACATTTCTGACAAGTCAACCCTTGCGTATACTTTTCCTAGCGTCTCAAAAAAAAATGAATGGAAAAAGTGTAAAGTCTCAAGTGACATGGGTCCAAGTGGGCTTAATCGATTTGTATTCACATGGAGATGACTCGTAAACAATTTTCTGATAAAAAGAATATTGCGAATCATTTCACGATAGCTGCCTTCCGGTATCTCTGCGTAATATTGTCAGAATTCCGCCTAGCTAGGTGCGATTCTTCTGAAATTTTTTTTCCACGATATTTGGGTGTCAAGGAATGTAGTGTGACAATTTTCTGACATGTCACGATCGTTTTCCGAATTTCCTCCGAGGAGATTTTTAAAAAATTCCAATAATGAAATGGCGAGACCTGGAACGACAAAATTTTTTTCACATAATCTTTAACATATAATAGACAGTTTCAACTTCAAATTCGCTTTTTTTATTTTTTTTTTATTTTCATTTTTTTACACCCTCGGAAGAGTATATGCAAGGGTTGACTTGTTAGAAAATGTGTTTCTCGTGACTTTGGGATCACGCAGATGATGTAAATTCATTTTCAGACATGGCTCGATATAATTTTTAATTTATTGAGAATTTCCTATCTAAAGCGGTACAGCGCCTCTCAGCAACGCTCTACGGCATTTCATCAGATATAAAAGTTGTAGAGGGGGACCTAAACTCCACGAAAAACCAAATTACTGATATTCCACCGAAAACCAAGGTAGCAATCTATTATTCAAACATTTTCGTTGTATTTTGAAAAATTATTTGTTAAAATTTAAAATTTAGCTATTTATCAAGGAACTTGGCGCGGCCAGACCCTATATCTGGCGTACATATTTACTATTTATAGTTATTTCTGGAACAATATGCTGACGCAGTTTTTTCTAATTTTGAACGAGTGTCTCAAAGTTGCTCTTACGAAATAAAAATTTAGAAAAAAAATCTTTTATTTATAATACTTTATAATTTTTGGAATTTGTGCTCCTAACTTGAGCATAAGTAGTACTTTGTTCAAATAGCTTCTTTCGATATCTGGTCATCTAAGACCAGTTTTCACGTGTCAAATTTCAAAATAAGTTTTTAGGTTACCAATCAGGCAGTTGCAATCGGCGTGTTTTTTTTAATATTTCAATAATAAAAAATATTTCCATGTGTGGTCAAATTTTTGCCGGTCACTGTACAGGGTGTCCCACTAAGGTACGATATTATGAAAGCCATAAACCTTATCTTATTGAGAAAAAATTTTATGGACTAAATTGTCCAAAAAAAAATGAATGAAAAATATTTTCACATTTCCAAACCGACCGCTAGCGGGCGCAATTATTATTATATAACTAAAAATTCTAATTCCTTGGAATTATCACTGTTAAGGTTTTCATTTAATAACGGATATAAACGAACATTAATTTTTGCGAAAGTTTGTTCGTAAGACTTTTTTTCGTATCGCCGATATAAGGGTGGGGGGTAGCGTGTAAATAATATTTTTAAAATACTGTATCTTCCATACCCTTTATCGAAATTTAATCAACTTGGGCTCGTTTTAAAGATTATTTTACACCTATTAAATATCCGACGTGGGTCGTGATCGGTAGTTCACACTGCGTCTTCTAGAGGGTGTTGTTGATGATTTGTTTTTTTTTTAAATAGCATGATATATTATCTACATTATGCCGCAATCCGTAATTCGATATCTTTATTATTTTTCGAGTTATTTACAAATAATCATTTTATTCCAAAAAATTAATGTTTTGATGATATCCATGGAAACAAATTATTGTCAACCCTGCTAGATGGTAGGCAACTTATTTCTATTTTGGACAAAGTGTGGGATTAAACTAACATAAATGCAACAAGAGGCTAAACATTTTAATAATATTCATTTGCTTATTATTAGGCATCCCAAGTAGCATTTTTAGACACAAATGGACAAACATTCTTTGCTAAGAAACGATTCGAAACGTTTTCAATTAAAATTATAGTTGTATCGAGATACATGTGTTACGAAACTTTTGCGACACATTTTCGAATCCAGTTACTAGAAACACTTAAAGACGTGTTTGTTTCGAAATATTTTACAAACATAGTGTAGATACATTAACGACACGCGAAGATAAATATTGTTCGAAACGTTTTTAGATAGAATTATAAAGTTTTGGTAAGACACAAGATTGCATTGAATTTCCCATAAGAGATTTTTTATAGCATCGGTGTACGTTTATTAGCGATAAATAAGCAACTTCTTGATATTATTTATATTTTAGGTTATTATTGATCCATTTTCAACCACAGATTGAGGTAAGTGTATTTTTAATCACCATCTGAACAAGTTTGAGGTTATGTTATTGTTTAGCGAGATTTAAATTGTTATTTTTCTGTAACAAGGCGTATTTAAAAAAATATTCCAAGCTATAGAGTGGGTATACTCTATGTTGATAAATACAGTGCAATAAGCTGTTTTTAACAGAAAAATAACAATTTAAATCTCCCTATGCAAACAATAATAACATAACCTAAAACAAGCTGGTGATTAAAAATATTCAAAGCAGTTACGTCAATCTGTTTCTCAAAATGAATCAATAATAACATCTAATATACAAATAATATCAGGAAATTGCTTATTTATCCCTTATAAACGTGTACCGATGCTTTGGGATTTCAATGTAATTTAAGTTTCAAATACCAATGTACGGAAAAATTATTATTTTTGCAGACCACCCGATTTTATTAATACCACCTGATAAGTATAGACTTCCTATTTTTTAAATAATTTTAGTTTGTTTGAAAAGGTTTTTGAAACCACGCCTCTCGTGACGTCAGACTTAGGTTGTCCATACCCAACCTGTGTTTTCTGTGCATACAAGCAACCTGTGGCATTTTCCATCACCTTAATAAACCTTTTATTTTTCTGTACATCATGGAAACATTATAGAAGCCAAAGACTAGAAAGTATGTGTTGAGTCCATTTTGGACCAGAATAATTTATTGCTTTCTAGCGGCCATTTCGTGAAATGAATTTTTATTT
The DNA here is from genome assembly GCA_963991005.1 of Barypeithes pellucidus. Taxonomy (NCBI): domain Eukaryota; kingdom Metazoa; phylum Arthropoda; class Insecta; order Coleoptera; family Curculionidae; genus Barypeithes; species Barypeithes pellucidus. Next base: position 42,809,571 of record OZ022559.1, read on the forward strand.
TGCTAAAATGAGTTTTAATGAAATTCCTGCTCCTCTTTCGAAAGCCAAAATAAATAAAATTTTGAAAATATTTTAAATTTTATTTTTTTGACAAATTATATTTTTTTCTGTAAAAAATAAATTTATATAAATATAAATATAGAGCCAAATTACTAAACTGCGCGATAAAATTTACTGCGACAATGATTTGTTGGTTCTTATGTGCAATAACTAAGTATACGAAATAAAATAACTTATAGGAAATATACTTATAACGAATTCATCATGGCGAAATTATTGTTTCATATTGTTTTTCTTTTATTTTACAACAGTGAAAGTATCCTAATTGTTTTGCGCATGGTTTAACATAGCCCCGCCCCTTTATACTGTCATTTTTTAATAAACAGAAGTTACAATTTAGAAATTTGTTCGATTGTGCATCGAAACAGCGAAAGTCATAGCTAGTACCATCCACTTGGAAACACGTGTAAATGTCCCATTTAAAATGTATAAGTTTCTAAAATATTTCCATTTTTGTTGCCAACAGTTTCCAATTTTGATCGGAAACAGAAACGATAGTTACGATACCTTTACCATAATGTATCTAAAAATGCTACTTGGGATTGTTACTAAATACATAAAAAAAAATATGGAACAAAAATCTTTACATTTTTAATAGTAAAAAATAAGACATTTTTGTCTATCGAGTAAAAAATAAATAAATTGAAAATCTCAAAGAGAAACTTTGTTATTTTTTAAATGTTATTTTTTAAACAATAAACGAAGTTTTAAATATGTATCCAAATGACAAATTAATTTAATATTAAAGTTGCTAGAGCATCTAGCAGGGTTGGCGACATGTTTTCATGGATCTCATGATAAGTAGGTACCTAACATTAATTAAAAAAAATATTGTTATTTGTAATTAACTCGAGAAAGAATAAAGGTATTGAATTGCCGTTTGCGCCATAATGTGGCTATTTTTGTGGTCTTTAAGCACAGTTATTACTGTGATAATGTATCATGCCATTTAATCTTATTTAAAAAATTTAAAAAAACAGAATCATTGATAAACCCCTCTAGAAGACACAGTGTGAACTAGCGATCACGACAAACGATATTTAATAAGTGTAAAGTTATCTTTACAACGAGCCTAAGTTTAGTAAATTTGGATAAAGGGTAGGGAAGATACAGCCATTTTAAAAATATTTTTTTACACGCTTCCCATACCCTTATTATCGGCGATACGAAAAAAGTCTTACGAACAAACTTTCACAAAATGTAATTATCGTTTTATATTTGTTATTAAAATGAAAATCTTAACAGCGATAATTCGAGAAATTTTAATTTTTAGTTATATAATAGTAATTGCGCCCCTCAGCGGTCATTTTGGTAACGGGAAAATATTTTCTATCAATTTTTTTTGTTTAATGACATTTTTTTCTGAAAGACATACGGTGGGATGTATATGAACTTTTCTGTTATTATTATTTCATAATAGCACATTATAAAGAAACATCCTGTATAGTACAATATAGCATTTCTTTGGTATTGCTAGCGCAAGTCAATGTTTCTTTTTAAGTTGAACGGTTGCCAACTTTGCGTTCACATAAACTTTTAAATCAATTTATGGGAAACAATTGATTTACTGGATGAACGCATAACGAACCTACATTTTAAAACAATTTTACTGTATTTTCGTTTCTGTTTTACTTTGCATGATGAATTATTATTTTTTTTTGCATGTTTTTTTTTTTTGTGTGTTGTTGTGTAGGAACGTGTACGTGTGGCGCGGGCTTCACCGGTCAATTTTGCGAGAGCAAATGCCAACCCGGCTACTTCGGGGTCAACTGTGAGCAGGTTTGTCAATGTCTGGAGGGCAATAACTTAGGCTGTGACTCAATTACGGGAAGGTGTGCCTGTAAACCGGAATGGAAAGGTAAATTATCAAGTTTTTAAATGTTTAGCCGTTGCTTTCAGTGGCACGCTAAGAATAATATGTTGTTAGTTTAGATTTTTTTTTGCCTCCTTGGAAATTTTTGGATTTGATCTGATTACATTAATAAAATTTGAATTTCATATTAGTATAATATAGGATGTCCAGTAAGTACTCTCTCGGTAATATACAGAGTGGAAAATATACCTAATTTGTCATAGAAAAAATCCTAAAGTGATCCTTGATACATAACCCCAGCGATGTACTTTTTTGGCTCTAACTTTTGAACCGACCTGTATAATTTAATAAAATTTTAATATTTTATAGAAGCCATAAAGAGTCATTAAACCATACTACTGTAGATGTTTTACATTATCATCAGGGAAGTCAGGAACGGACTTGCCACCACACTCGTTCTTTTCTTCAAAAATACCGAGGGTAATGCCCGCACGGACGCCACTGGTCGCAATTAAAAAAACATATTATACATCATAAAATGCCTCTTGACGAGTAGAAAGTGTGTACCAAATTTCACAAAAATATCTAGAGCAGTGTCACAGAGATTAATAAAAAAGGAGGTTCTATGTAAAATCTTTAATTAATTATTTTTTAATTTCAAAAGTTACGACATTTAGGACATATGTTCATATAAAGTTTTTTTCTGAAAATGGACCCAAGAATAACCTCCTTAAATATTAGCATGTTATTAAGAAACACCCTGTATATAGAATAACTGTTTAAATACAAAATAAATTACATAAATAAGTAAACTTTAGTAAATTAATAATAACATCGAATTATTTAACAAATCGATATATTGAACGGGAAATAATCTGTTGCCTGATATTTATGCGAGTCGTCACTGACATATTGACTTAAAAAATCAATGACATTGACTGATACGAGTTTCAGCTGGCTATTGTCACCTGCCCCCACGCCGGTCTAAAAGGGTACCACATGTTAAGTATTGTCATTGTTTCGCGGGACAAGACACGCCGAATTTATGTTTGGTCCGCTGTACACATTTTTCCCTCCTTCCTTTGGTCTCTCTTGCTCAGTCATTCGAAGACTTACAACCTTTCTTTTAACATGTAGGAACCCCTGTTCAAGTACCCTGATGCACTATTCCAGCACCCTGTATAATTTAAAAATATCATCAACAAAAAAATCTACAAATTTAATACTAATTGGTTTTACTCTTAGGAATCATGTGCGAAACCAAGTGTCCGGAGGGTAAATTCGGTGTAAGTTGCGACGAAGATTGCAACTGCAAGAATAACAGTTCCTGCGACCCAGAAAGTGGCAAGTGTTACTGTGCCAGGGGGTGGCAGGGGGATGATTGTTCCACGCCATGCGAAAAGGGATGGTATGGTATTGGTTGTAGACAGAAATGTCCCGAAGTCTTCTTGGGTAAGCATAATAGACTGAAATATGTGCGTTTCGTCAAACAACAATGATAATTAAACCACTGCGGTTTCTCATCTTTGGGTAAAGAATCACCACGAGAGCGATGGCACAAATTTTTTGAAATGCCCTGTAATATGTCGAAACTCTATTTGACCCATAACAATGAGATGTGCTCTTTCGTTCCGCCTCGATTTGGATTTTCTTGATTTTCTAATCTGACCTTCAATTTCACAACCTTTTTCTTTAATTTTCAATGAAATCTATTGCAATATTTTTAATTTTGCCTCATTACTTCCTGTTACTGCTCTAATTACACTATTACTGCATTTCTTACTTTCCTACATACTATTTGCCATAATATTGCTCGATATTTACCTATTTTGCTATAATTTTCTACATATTTTACTAATTATTCGGTAATTTTGCTATCTTGACCTAAATTTTACTACTTTTACTATTTTTCCCTCATATTTAACAGGATTCCGGAGTACCTGTAAACGAGTTTTCTTCCCAAGCGTTTATTCCTGTTTTAGGAAAAAAATGGCAAAGGAAAAAAACTTTGTAATAAAACTAGAACTCGGGGAAAGTCAAAATTAATAAAACTAGAACTCGGGGAAAGTCAAAATTTTTTGTTTCGGAAGATTTTTGGAGTTAATTTTTTTTTATTGCTCCATATAGAAAAAAATGATGGACTTTCCTCGAATTGTTAACAAAATTTGGCCATCTTTCGTTAAAAATTTTTTTTTTAAATTTACCGTTTTCATAGGAAGCGAAAACTCCCTTTCTCAGCGTAGAAAATTGAAGTATAGACCCCGATCACATGCAGTCTCTTTCTTCCGATTAGCGTTGTTTCTGTCGGCGTACCGATTACGGGCGGACGCTCGACGTATTCTTCTAACTGCAAGGGAAGATCCAATTCGCCTCGTGCCTTCAAAGCGTGAAACGAACAGGGGTCAAATCGGAGATTTCGACCGACTCCGGCATCCCCTTAAGAAAATACTACTAATACTTCTTTATAATTTTTTCTTAATGGCATGATATAAACTAATAGGTTCAATAATTAATTTATATTTACAGCAGACGAAATTAATTTTTGGTCCATTGTTCCATTACCGGCTTTCAGTGCACTCTTTTGTTCTCATTATGTTCAGTTTTTTATGCATGAACTGTTTTTGTTTATTTAATAAATCATACACAAATTTACGATTTGAATTTCTGTACATGCTGAATCGGGGTGTCTTTGGGAATTAAGTGAGTTGAATACTTGGGGGATTAGCGGAAACCTATGAATTTACATTTGGGTTTAAACTTAGAGTATCTAACAAAGCCCCATTAAATTACGAATAATAATTATTCATTCTCTCTTTAGGTAACAGGACATGTGACCATGTGACTGGCGAATACATATGTCCATCTGGTTATTTGGGATTGACGTGTGACCACCCATGCCCGCTGGGCACCTACGGAAAGAATTGCGGGCAAAAATGTTCTTGTAAGAATGGAGGAGATTGCCATCACGTGACCGGTATGTCATTATACAGGGTGCCCAAGATAAGAAGGACCTCTATGGGGCAATTAAAGCATTAACAATACAGGGTGTTATGGAAATGACGTATTATATTTAAACCGGCAAATCCTGAGATGAAAATAAATTGAAGAAAAATAACCATAAATGGCGCTTTGAATTTTTAAGCGAAATTATACATTTTATATGAAATCTGAAAATTTACATGGCCGCTACTGATGACGGCCACAATCAATAAAATAAAAGGTCTACAGGAATCGTATTTATTTTTAATTAGTTTTTAGTTTAGTTAGTTTAATAGATTTAAGCAAGAAAAAAAGACCAAAATTAATTAAAACAACGTTCCCGTGTAATCTTTCCATGGAATAGCTGCTATTTGTGAGGTTATGTGAGAGGTTTTTTCCTAAAACTTAGTTTTTTTATAGAAATTATGAACTAATAATTGTTTTTAAATAAGTAAAGGTAAGAAAGCACGTATCTTAAATAAAATTGCATTTTTTCGCGCTCGTTTCAACTTCGGCATTCGCAAATATGATCATGTATCCGCTAAAATATCTGAGTTGAATTGGCTTACTATGGAACAACTACATTTTTGTGCAGAATATTGTTAGAACAAAAATTCCTGCAACTTTATATAACAACCTGACTCCTTCCACAATGCTCAAGTTAGATCAATCTATTTCATGCACATTCCACCGTCACAAATCAGTATTTTTTTCTGCTATCGTGCCCCAAAATGCTTTAATAATTTTATTGTATAGTCGAATATCTAAATACTAAGGTAGAAACCTTTTTTGCCTACATGCTGTTGCGCCGCACCATCTGGTGTCAGTTAGTAAAAATGTAGGTTATTAGAGTAAACTATAGTGATGCCAGATCACACCGCATGTCTCGCCCTTGGTTGGATAACCGCCGCGCGCGTATTGATATGTTTAACCTTCAGTATGTTTTGATACTCGGTGCTGCGTGCGAGGGTTCCACGTGATTGATGTATACGAATTTTAAACGTTTATTAGTTGTATATTACCCGATTTTTTTTCTGTAGTGAAATAATTCATAATAATAAATGTTCTGATGTGATTTCAAATTTATGTGATATTACCTACTGTTGGACCTGTTGCAAAACATACTTTTAGGGTTTTATTTTTTATGGAATTTAATTACAAAACGGATTATTTTAAAATAAGATCGAAGGTGAAACAGTATGTACCTTAAAATTGTAGTTTTTTTCTAAAAAATTTAAAAAAGGAAGTGGTAACGCGGGGCAAAGATGTCTTGTTATCAAAAACTGAACACGTTCGTTTACATTTATGTGTTGTAATATGACAACACCACCTACAATGCGCTTACCTCTTTTGAGACTTGAGACTGCCTCAAAATTATTGATTGCGAACGTCGTCAGTAGCGGCCACGTAAATTTTGAGATTTCATATAAAGTGTATATTTCGCTTAATAATTCAAAGCTGCATTTATTTTTCTTCAATTTATTTCCATCTCAGGATTTGCCGGTTTAAATATAATAAGTCATTTCCATAACACCCTGTATTTATGTTAGTCATCTGCCTCGTGCAGATTAGGTTAAGGGCTAGTAGTAGCTATTAAAGCTAAACTTCGCCTTTTCTGTGTGTGTACTAAATAAAGACGATTTATTATTATTGTATTTGATATGCAGGTGAATGTCAGTGCTTACCAGGATGGGTCGGCAGGAACTGTTCCGTCCCGTGCGAATCCGGACGGTTCGGAATGAATTGCAGTCAACACTGTAAATGCCTCAATGGCGGAGAATGCAGGAGAAACGACGGGGTGTGTCGATGCATACCCGGATGGACCGGAACACAATGTACAGAAAGTAAGATATTATTTATTTTTTTCGAAGGTTATTTTTTCCCAACGTTTCTAATGCAAATGCGAATAATTTGAAATTATTTTCAGTTTGTCCGGAGGGATACTATGGTGACCATTGCATGAAACCGTGCGAATGCACGAACGACAACTTTATCTGTCACCCTGCAGAAGGTTGCGTGTGCAGACACGGATTTACAGGTATAGTTTATTTCGTATATTTTCACATTATACCGTTGATAGATTGACTGCCATAAAATCCAAATTATCCCTGTGACCATAAAATGCAGCAAATTTATATTTACCTGTATCCCTAATTATTATACCGTTTTAAGTAGGTGTAAATACCTACAGGGTAAGATATACGAAATGGGTTAAATTGGGGCAAAGTTTCGTAAGTTATGGGCCATGATATGCCGAAAAAAAATCAAAAATAAATACACAGGAGCTTTCGAAATATTTGGAAAAATCTAAAGTTTTGCGTTTCGGTTTTTATTATTTCCTTACTTTGTTCGAAGAGATTTCCAAAAATTAATTTCACTTTCTCGTTGTTACTTTTTATGCTCCATAAGATGGCATATTAATTAGATCTTAAGTGCGACGTTTTGTCTTTAGGTCACCATCATCTACTTAATTTTCTTAAATACGTGCCTGGATTTCTTTGTTTAAATTGTGAAAGATGACCGAAATCTACGTTCAGCAGTATACAATACTTGGTTGGTTGGTTCGTTCGGGTTTGTTTGTTCGGTTTTATTCCTCTGGGGAACTACGTCACAGTATACCAAGCGGAAGTTCATGCCATACAGGCATGTGTACTACAAAATGTTGATAATGGCTACCACAACCAAAAGATTTACATCCTATCGGACAGCCAAGCTGCTCTTAAGGCTCTAAACTCCAATGGGTTTACTTCAAAACTTACATTGGAGTGCCATACCAACCTAAAAGCACTGGCAGCCAGGGGGAACAAGGTAGAGCTCTTGTGGGTCTCTGGTCACTCAGGGATATTAGGAAATGAAAAAGCGGATGAACTAGCGAGAGCCCGATCCGCTCAAAGTCTCAGGGGCCCCGAACCGGCCTTTGGAATATCAAAACAGGCAACAAAAACAACATTAAATAGATGGTCGAAAAACAACACCTATCTCGATAGCAAGGGTTACCTGGTCAAACACACGAACGGGCCGAAATTGGAAAACCATCGAAAATACTATCGAATGGGATGCTAAACCTGACGCCGCCCCAGCTGAAACAGGTGATGGGTCTGCTAACAGGCAACTGCCACTTGCGAAAACACCTTCAACGGATGGGTATAAACAACGGATCCATTGAATGCAGACTCTGCGGCGAAGAGGATGAAACCGCCTCACATATAATATACCGCTGCGTAGCACTGTCTCGTAGAAGACAACATATCTTCGGGAACATACAACGTGGTGACAACCTCCGACATGACAAGCTTGGTAGAAGGTTATTGCACCTCATGGAAGGAACAAACATCTTCTAACAAGAGTACACAATAAGCCGAAAGGGTGCAGTGCAGAAGTTCGGGCCTTTAAACCGACCCCCGCCTTTAACCAACCAATCATACAATACTTACTAGTTTTCCGACGTTTTGTTCCTTAAATTCACTATCTTCATTAAAATACCCCTAGTACGTTCCTGTAATTTAGTTTTGTTTCGAAGAAACTGAAGATTTTTAAATTATTATTGCTATTTCCGTCTTTAATTGTTATTGTTATTACTTACTACTACTGTTTTATTTATTTCAAGTAAGTACAAGTAATTTATTTTATTAATACAAATAAAATTTGACTCTTAAAGCCAGCATTTTCTTGAGTCTTTTAAAAGAGGCATTGAGTTTTACATTTTCGAATTATACCGAGTTTAAAAAAAAGTAAATTACAGGAACGTACTAGGGGTATTTTAATGAAGATGGTCAATTTAAGGAACAAAACGTCGGAAAACCAATAAGTGTTGTATACCAATGAACGTAGATTTCTTTCACAATTTAAACAAAAGAATACAAGCCCATATTTATGAATGAAGCTGATGATGGTGACCTAAAGCAACTATTAAAATAATGAATAACAAGCTCAACTTTATTTTCAGGCGAAAGCTGCGACGAATCGAACATCCTTCCATTACAAAAAAGGGATGACGGATCGAATTATGGCGTGATTATAGCCGTCGTAATGGTTTTTGGAATATTCGCGGCAGCCGTAGTGTTGGTTATTTTCTATTACAAGAGACGAGTGTCAAATCTCCAAACTAAAATTGCTCATGTTCAGTATATTGCTGATCCGTCTGGATTTTCACCAGGTAAATATTATTGGTCTATTTTTATCCCATAAAGTGTACTTTATGCACCGCGATATATGCTATATAAATATTTTAACTTTATTTATTTGTCACGTTGGGAATTCGTTCGTACGGCTTATGGGTTGCGCAGTAAAAAGTTAAATTTTATGAGTGAAAAAATGGGTTGGTGCGCACGATTCACGAGTCATATTTTTAAAGGCTGGTCGTTCGTTGTCTTGCGCACAATGTTCTCGCTGTCATATGCTGTTCCTTAGGCAACTCCGCCTGCACCCATGCCGGTCAACGCGGAAACCACAACTGCCCTAAAACCCGATCATTGTAAAATCATTCGTTCATCATTCAAAAGGCGTTTAAAAATGTTTCAGATCGAAATCACTTCGACAATCCAGTTTACACATACCCGACTGGTCCAAAACGAGACAATGAAACGTTGCTCAATAACGCCAATAGAATAGTGAATAATTTACACAAACCCTCAAACTCAAACATGGAACGTGTTAGAATGGGAATGGCTTGTTGTTCTACTGACGAGGAGGAATTTGCACCGAAAGGTAAATATTAGACAAGGTCTAACCGATATTACCGTAAAGATGCCGTTTATAAGACTTTAGACTCTGAGTTAAACGGAGTTTTTTGCCGCAGGGGCACCTTTTGGGGACTATAAAGGATATTAACATTTAGAAAATAGGATGACTTCCCCACGTTTTTTTTTTATTATTTTTATTTGAATTAAACTTAAAAAATTGTGAAATAAATTTAAATTATCACAAATAGAAAATTCCAAGCTCCTGAAATTTAATGCAATTTCGTAATCGTAACAAAATGACGAGTAAACTCGGAGAATTACAGGAAGAGAATAATTTATCGCATATTTATGTCAAATTAAATTTAATAAATCATTGTACAGTTCTGTTCATTAAAAACCCGTACAAGTCTTATAATTAGTTTCTCTATTATTTAAGCTATTTAGAACAGGCTTTTGTGACTGATTATTATTGTTAGGTTATCATTTATGTTAAAGGTTAGATTATGCCAAAAATGCAAATTTGGTTTGGATTATAATATGAAGTAAATAAAAGAAAACCGTAACAGAAACTAAAATTATATTAAACAAGAATTATAAAAGATTTAAAAAATTAATATTTGGTCATTGAACCTTCTTTTTCGATCACCTGTGCCAATCTATTAGGCATAGAGTTTATTAAATTTCTTGCAATATTTTGGTCAAGTTCTTCCCAGCATTGATGTATAATTTCCCACAATTCATTAGAATTATGAGGAAAAAAATTCCAATGATAGATTTTCTTTACGATTATAGCCCATACATTTTCTATCGGATTAATATCCGGACTGATAGATGGCCAAGGTAACACTTCTACATTATTGTTGTGAAACCAGTCCTTCACAACATTTGCAGTATGCACTGGGCAATTATCCTGCTGATAAATAAAATAATTATTTGGATAAATGGAGCGAACAGATGGAAGCATAATATGTTCTAGAACTTGACGATAATTTTCAGCATTGAACCTTCCCTCCAATTTCCAGCATACCCCAAGCCCATAGTAACTTATCCAACCCCATACATTGACAGAAAAGCGCCCTGGTCTAAAAGCAAGATCACTGGTATAACGCTCTTCAAATCTTGTTCGGTCTGGTCGATACACTCGAATTGATCCATTGTATGTAGATTGGAAAGTCTTTTCATCCGTGAATATTACCCTATTCCAAAATTGAGGTTCGCGATATATATAATTTAATGCAAACAGTAACCGCGATTGCTTTCGTTCTTCTGTTAGTTTAATTTTTTTCGCGGCCACGCGGTTTCTTAATTCTGACTTATTGACTCTTCTACTGGCCGTAGGTCGAGAGCCAGGAAATCCTGTGGCATTCATAGCTTGCCTCACCATTTGAAAGGGATTATCTCTTAAGTGCCCTAGAAACAAAGCATCTTCTTCAAGACTGGAAATTCTAGGACCTCCAGAACCCTCTCGTCGGTCGAATGACCCTTCTTGTTGCCAGCGCTTCTTAATTTCTTGGATTGTGCTCTTATTTCTGCCATATAATTGTGCTATGGAACGAATTGACCATCCGTCTTGGATTCTTGCTACTATTTGTGCCTTCTCTACAATAGTTAATTGACGAGGCATTATAAATGTTTGACTTTTAGACGTCTAACAACAATTGCCACCATGCAATTTTAAAAGTGTATGCCAAAAATAAAAACGAACGACTTACACCGGGACAAATTAGATGTACGGGTTTTTAATGAACAGAACTGTACATAAGTAAGGTGCAATTTATTAGATACTCCTTTCATTACCGCATATATAGGGTGTCCAGAAACTAGTGGTCATAAATGATATAATAATATAGGGGAAGTCGAAACTATTTCAGTACTTCATGCAATGACCGAAAAAAAGTTGACCGCATATGCTAAACTTGAAAAAATATATTTTGTCATTAAAAACTGATATTAGATGACGAGACATCGAAAAAAGTTATTTGAAAAAAGTGCTTAGTGTTTTAATCTTATGCTCTTTTGCAAAGTTTCAAGCCAAAGTTCCAAATATTATACAGGTGGATTCACGACGAGCTTGCATTAGAACTTTATGGATAACTACTGAATATATGTTTCTGAAACTTCGGGGATTTAGGTTTATCAATATGCTCTCTTTAACTAAATATGTTTTTGTCATTTCCGGTTATACCGGAAGTACCTGTCAACTTTCGTTTTTTAAATACAACATGTTAACTTTCATTACATTTTTCGATTAAGCGTTAAATACTAAGCACATTTTATAGAACATGGTTTTGTCAGACTCTATTAGTTTTTGAGATATCTGGACTTTTTGTAATTATTTGGCAAATGCATGGTGATGAAATAATCCATATAATTTTTTTACCTTAGCTCTTGGACAAAAATTTTTTTCTCACCGAATAGCTAGAAGATCATCAAGTCTCAAAAATATTTCAAATTCGGCAGAAAATGTACAGGGTGGTTACAATTCAAGGTTCATTGTAAAAGAATTCCACCATTAAAAACTTTCTTATTTTAAACGGAACACCCAATTTTTCAAGTTTAATTCAAATAAAAATAATAAAAAAAAAACGTCGGGAAGTCATCCTATTCTTACTAAAAAAATGTTAATATACTCTATAGTTTCAAGTGATTAATCGCTCGAGCGATTCACTCGATTATTGAAATCGCTCGGGTATCAAGTACTTGATTATTAAAATCATCGGTTTTTCCCAACACTAATTGTAATTTAATAATTTCGATTGATCAGTATTATGGTCACATTCTCTACAGGCGACAAAAACGAACATTTTCGTATTTTTTATTGCTAATAAATTGTAGGGGCGTATGCGACGAACATCGACGAATTACGACGTCTCAAGAACAAAGGTGCCGATGCCACAAATCCAAACATTTACCACAGCATTGAAAAACTCGACCACGTGTACGATGAAATTAAACAAAAGGACGCTAAAGATATAGGTGGGTACCATTTGAAATGAAATTATTATACGATATTACAATAAGAACATACGCATATGACTGTATTAATAGGTATGTTAATTTAATTTTCCGGAGAATTAATGCAAGTATTTTTATATAGGTATTATCAAATGGAAGTAATATCATGTAAGTTAATTGTAGCGTTTTAACCTTACAGCACTTCGGCAGCGGCGTGTTACAGTTAGGGTTGCCATTTTTATTCATATTTAATACGAGAAATAGTTTTTCTTTTCCTTGGACCCCCCTTGGAACATTATATTTGCAAAGTTACTCACCCGAGTATCAACCGTCTCCTGAATATCGTGCAGCGTTGGTGTATGATGATGGCTCTTAAAGTCAACGCTGCCTGCCAATACTGCTATACTACCATTCACCAAACAAAGACAAATAGGGAACTACAACGACCTGAAAATCTTTGGTGAACGGATAAACACAGTCTGTTAGGCTACGGTGTTATATCCTGAAGCCCAATCGGGTTTTTGTAGTACTGTGTAGCATAGGTAGTTCACTGGTTCTGTTAATTAGGCGTAAGAACAAACACAGAAATATTTCACAAATAACTTATCTATTTTCAACGGTTAGATATATGGGTACGGTACAAAAGGGTTTATTATGCTGGTAAACCTGCCTGTTTTGACTGTTAACGCTTCGGTTCACGAGTAATGATATTTGTTTAAATTAGTTTAATGTATAGTTCATGCAGTAGGTAATTCAAAGTTCCCGGTTCCGTAATTCAAAGTTCCCGGTTCCGTCGGATTGCCGCGATGAAGAATGGTCGAAAGTTCAATTAGAAAGGTAGAAAGTTCGAAGTAGAAACGTAAAAAGTTCAGTTTAGATAGGTAGAAAGTTCGATGTAATCCGATTCACTAATCGTGGTTTGAAAACCCGGTTTATTTATCTGCCGTGGTTTTCGTAGTAAAATAAGAGCCGATACTGTGTGTCGGCAATGATTGCTGACTTTTTAAACTTGTGGGGCGTAATTATTTGCGAAATTCACTAATTTGTGTTTATTCTAACCGTACCCTGTCACAGGCAAGACAACAATGTCTTTCTAGCGTGGTGAAAACCACTCGGTCGACGGGGAGCGGTACGGCGTACGTCTCTCTGGCCAATCACGGCCCAGATAATCTGTCGCTATGAGATGGGCGCTTCGAGCCTGTACCATTGGGGGATGACGAGTTTGTATAGCCAAAACGCAAGGAAAATGTTATAATTGTCGGGTGATTTATGTAATTAGTATGTCGTATGCATGGTACAATTAGGTAATTATGTTCTTATTCAAGTTGATAGTTAGAAAGCACCTGAGTACTAAATCTTCGGTAGTTTGTTTATTACAGAATTTAATATATTTGATTTGAACATTTTTATTGTGGTTGCTCCAAAGATGGGTATTTACGTAGTGAATATTTCAAGGTTTGAAGTATTGATTTTTCTTATGGTAGTTTTAACATGTGATATGGGCTAAAAGTAAACGTCGGAAGCAAGTTTTGACTATTTGAGCAGAACGGAATGCACTGGGAAATGAGTTTTGTCTGATATTTGTCATGTGTTTTTCTGTATGTCGTCGAAACTTGTTGAAACGTGTTTATATGTTCTGGAATGTAAGTTTATGCAAATTTAAGTATTTTATAAGGAATTTATGAGGGAAAAGGGTAGCGTTTCCCCAACATTCTCCCCCCTTTGAGGGAACTAGTGCTAGTGCTAGTGCTAGTGCCTCAACCGATACCGCAACGCTACCTTAAGTTTTGAAGTAAAGTTGGAGTGAGAAAATAAACAAGTTATTACTTTATGAGTGGCCTGTGAGGCAGACAAAGTAATGAGGAATAATTTAAAAATAAGTTTTTTAAAAATAAGTTATGCTCGAAGGACCAGTATTATTTAAATAATACAACTGAAGAGGATAAATGATAATACGAACAATAATAATGCCGTATTTGGCGTTAACAAAAATAATAATCATAGATAACACTATAAAGGTGAATGAAAGCACCAGATAGGTTGTAAGTCTATCCAGGTTTCATTGAACAAGTAAAAGGTAGTTGCTAGGCACGAAACTCGGTTCGAGCGTGGTAGTAGAAGAAGGTTAGTAGGGTAGATCTCAATGCTGGTGAGTAGCACCTGACAGGTTGTAAGGCTGACCTATGCTCTCACAGGCACTGAGAGTAGTGATATAGAATAAGTAATTTAATTTATTTGGATAAAAAGTTTATTTTTTAATTGGTAGTAAGTATATTTTTAATTTGTAGTAAGTATATTTTTAATTTGTAGTACGAGGTTCATTGAGATTGCCTCTTAAGGGTACTGATGTCCCTTATGGTATATTTGTATTTAGTACAAACAGTTGTTGCTTGCTGCCAATCCTGCTTGCCTAAACACAAATGGGTAGGAGAGGTTCATTGCGAATGCCTCTTTTATTTATTACAAACAGTTGTTACTTGCTGTCAATCCTGCTTGCATAAACATTTGTAGAAATTATTTTTTTTTATTTTGTATTTATTACAAACAGTTGTTGCTTGCTGCCAAACCTGCTTGCATAAATAGTAGTAGAAATTATTTTTTATTTTGCATTTATTACAAACAGTTGTTGCTTGCTGCCAAACCTGCTTGCATAAATGGTAGTAAAGATAGTTTTTTATTTTGTATTTATTACAAACAGTTGTTGCTTGCTGCCAATCCTGCTTGCATAAATGGTAGTAAAGATAGTTTTTTATTTTGTATTTATTACAAACAGTTGTTGCTTGCTGCCAATCCTGCTTGCATAAATGGTAGTAAAGATAGTTTTTTATTTTGTATTTATTACAAACAGTTGTTGCTTGCTGCCAATCCTGCTTGCATAAATGGTGGTAATTTTAATTGTAAAGTAATTTTTATTTTTATTTTGTGCACTAAGGCAACATGTATCCTGACTACTTAGGTAGACAGTTAAGGAAAGAAGGGTGCCTTGTTTAGGGACACTGGCATTTTTGGTTGTAAAGACACTGTAATGCCCCAGTGAGAAAGTTCAAAACAAAAAGGCTCTGAGAGCGCGCTAGAGAGTCTAGCCGGTGTTGCGGACAGCTAAACTGTAACATACAACGAAAGTGCAGAAGAAAAATCTGCCGTGAAAACACGCTGATAAGTTTAGCCACTAGGAGCGTATCTAGTGCAGAAAAAGAGGTAAGATAAAAGAATTGTTAAGCGGTTAAGCTTAAAACAACTCGATACGATGCTTTCCTTGAAGCAAAGGGCCAAACAAAAAGAACAAAGATCATTGACTTGTTTAGGTTTCCCAGGGAGACAGGCCGTAGCTCCCAGTAGAGTTTAATGGCACTCTACCAGGCCAAAAATGTAGGAAGTTAGATGATAAGAATTGTTAAGCGGTTACGCTTAAACCAACTCAATACGATGCTTTCATTGAGCAAAGGGCCAAACAAAAAGAACAAAGATCATTGACTTGTTTAGGTTTCCCAGGGAGACAGGCCGTAGCTCCCAGTAGAGTTTAATGGCACTCTACCAGGCCAAAAAATGTAGTAAAATGTAATATAAACACAATAGTATTCATTGTATTTTAAACTGGAAAGTTATCCGTAATTCAGGCTTAGTCACAATCATTTATTCAACGTTTATGTTCAAGTCATCGCATAGAATTGGAGACACCTTGGTGATAGCTCTCGTAAAAGTACTTGTGGGAGTTTTTAATTTAAGAACTCGAACCTTACCATCCTTACCGGGATAGGTTTCTAAAACTCGGGCTAAAGGCCATTGTAATGGAGGGACATTGTCTTCTCTTAGTAACACGATATCATTAATTTTGATGTTCTCGGTATTTTTTAACCATTTTGGGCAATTTTGAAGGCGACTTAGATAGTCTACAGACCAGCGTTTCCAAAATATTTGCTGAATTTTAATACATAGTTGCCAAAATTTTAATCTATTATCTGAAATCTCACGTAAGTCTTTTTCCGGATAAGCCGTTAAATTTTCACCAATCAAAAAATGTCCTGGAGACAGGTAATTGAAATCTGAAGGATCGTTTGTTATTGGACACAAAGGACGTGAATTCAAAATGGCTTCTATTTGAGTTAGAATTGTGTAAAATTCTTCGAAAGTGAATGTTAAGTTACCGATTATTCTGAAAATGTGATACTTTGCACTTTTAATCGCTGCCTCCCATAGACCACCCCAATGTGGGGATCTAGGGGGAATGAATTTCCACTGAATCTCATTTTTTGAAAGGTAATTTGTAAAATGTTCACAGTTTGATGACTTATTGAAGAAAGTATAAATATCGCGTAGCTGGTTGTTAGCGCCTTGAAAATTAGTGCCATTGTCGCTATAGATAATTGTAGGGTTACCTCTCCGAGAGATGAACCGTTTCAACGTCATAATGAACGCCTCCGAGGATAGACTTGTTACTAGTTCTATATGAATGGCTTTAGTGGTCATGCAGACAAAGATGGCAATGTATGCTTTAATTTTCGGTGATTTCCGTAGCCGTGATGACTTTATCAGGAACGGACCCCCGTAATCTATACCCACTTTCCGAAATGGACGCGAAATCTGAACTCTATCTCCTGGCAAGTCGGCCATAACTTGATGCGCTGGAAGCGCTCGAAATCTACTGCATGTGACGCAGTTCCTTATAACCGTTTTAGTTTCTCGTAAACCATTCATAGGCCAGTATCGTAGCCTGAAATTCGATAGTACAGATTGGGCACCCGCGTGTCCCATTCGTAAATGTTCTTGTTTTATCATGATTTTTACTGTTTCATTGTGCGAGGGTAACAAGTACGGATGTTTCTGATCGAATGAAATGTCCGCGTTTTCCAATCTCCCCCCTACTCTGACTAGGTCGTCGGTGTCCAAAAATAATTTGAATGTTTTTAATTGCGGGTGTGAAACACATCTATCGTTTTTTAATTCTAGAATTTCTTTATGAAAGTGCTGATTCTGTAAAATTTTTACTATAAAAGCTTGAGCGCTTATCAGCTCCGGCACTGTAATAACTGAATGTTGGATTTTATTGTTTTTATTTTTTAAGTTGTGAATGAACCTCAGCATGTACGCCACTGAGCGTGTAAGTCTTGCAAAAATTGAAAAACGTGAAAAGTACTTCACCCAAAGTTCGTACGCCGCTGGGTTCTGAATGGTAATTAACGATATTTTCTTTTGTTCAGGGACATTTACTATTTTTATGTCGTTATTAAAAGAATCTAAATTTAAATCAAAGTTTAATAAAAACTTGGGTCCATGAAACCAAAAACCTGAATTTACTACATCAGTAGAGAAGTTTCCTCGTGACAGAAGGTCAGCGGGGTTATCAGCTGATTTTACATATCGCAGCTTACAACTCTGAGTAAGTATTTGAATTTGAGACACTCGGTGTGACACGAAAGTAGACCACCTGTTAGGGAGGTCGCTACACCAAGCTATTGCGACCTTAGAATCTGACCAGAGGTGAACTGAGTCGTGAGGCACTGTTGTTTTAAAAATATCCAAAATTTTTGTCATTAGTTTAGCTAAAATGACCAAGGCACAGAGTTCAAGTCTCGGCAAAGTTATTGTCTTGATAGGGGCTACTCTTGATTTTGAAGAAATTAAATTTATTTCCACCGAATTATCTTCATACAATACTCGTATGTATACGCAGGCTCCGTACGCCAATGTGCTTGCATCAGCAAAGCCGTGAAATTCAACTCTTGAAGTGGTCTTATTACTACATAACAATCGGGGAATTTTTAAAGTCTTAAGGAATGAAACTGCATTTAAAAATGCTTGCCAGTCAGCTAGCAACTCTATGTTTGTCACCTCGGTGTCCCAATCTATTTTCAAAATCCACAGTTTTTGCATCAAAATTTTCCCTTTTACTACCACGGGATTGATGAGGCCTAAGGGGTCGAAACATTGAGCGATAGTCGATAGTATAATTCTCTTTGTTGGGTGATTATTTGACATGTCTATGGGGATCGCGATTTTTAATACGTCCTCCTCGGGTAGCCATTTTAGGCCCAAAACCTTGTTAGGTGCATTATCGAAATTTAGGTCAAATTCCCTAGACTGTTCCTGAGATATTGATGTTAGAAAATCTTGCGAGTTAGAGCACCATTTGTGCAGTAAGAAACCTGAATTTTTGAGCAGTGTATTTAATTGAGAATGCAACTGAGGTAACTGTTCTAAGGTGTTACAACCTGCTAAGATATCATCAACATAACATTGTGAGCTTAAGGCTCGAGACGCCTCTGGATATTTTTCGGAATTGATGTTAGCTATCTCCTGAATCGTTCTAGTAGCTGCAAAGGGCGCAAAGTTAGTTCCGTACGTTACCGTTTGCAATTCGATACATTTTAATGCGTCCTGCGGACTCTCTCGCCAGAGAATATTTTGCAAAAAAGTGTGTTCCGGGTTTATTGTTATTTGGCGATACATTTTTTGAATATCTGATGTCAACACAAACTGATAGTACCGGAATCTACATAAAATATCGAATAACTCAGGTTGCACCTGGTACCCTTTGAACGTGACATCATTCAGCGAATAACCCGAAGAAGATTTTGCCGACGCGTCGAACACTACTCTTAGTTTCGTTGTGACACTGTCTTCCTTTATGACACATAAATGTGGAATAAAATATTTATTATCGTTATTGTTATTTGTCAGGGTTAAAGGGACGTACTTAGCATGTCCTAACTCCACGTACTCGTCTATAAAATTTTTGTATTCTGAAAATAATTTTTTATCTCCGTGTAGTCGTTTTTCTAGTGACATAAATCGTTTTTCTGCCATTCTATACGAATCGCCCAATTTTTTATGTTCATCGGTGTTTTTGAAAGGCATGTCAACCTGAAAAGACCCATCCTGCAATATTTTTGTAGTGCTGGAAAATATATTCTCAGTTTTTTGTTCGTCGGGTGTTAAAAGAGTTTTTACTGGAACCTCTTCGATGTCCCAAAATTTAGTTAACATTGTGTCTATGTCAGTTGTTTGCACGAAAAAAGACGCTTTATGTTCTGAATGTTTGTCATTAATATTTTTAGGAATGTTTCCGCCAATCACCCATCCCAGGGAAGTGTACACTAGTGTAGGTTTATTTTTTCCCAGTGAATGAAATCCAGGGCGTAGTATCTCGTGGTACAAATCGGCCCCAATTAGAATATCTATTTGTGAGGGCAAGTGAAAGGTTGGGTCGGCTAAATGAAGTTTTACGTCTTCTGGGATATTTAATTTATTTATATCGATCGGTACCTGCGGTAGCTTATAGGTAATATTATCCAAAATTACGCAAGACATAGAATGGCTGTCGTCTTTGATCTTAGAATGTACTGTGATGTCCGTCATTTTGTTCGAGGGGAAACCTTGCTGAGCGATGCCCGAAATACTCAGATTATACCTGTATACTTTACTTTCAATCTTGTCAACTAGTCGCTGAGTGATAAACGAACTTTGGCTCCCGTTATCTAACAGTGCTTTCGCGGAAATTATTTTTCCAGTATTTGTATTTAATAAATTGACTTGAACCGTTGACAACAGTACTGTCGTCTGCTTGCTAATCGTTGCCGATAGTGCGACCGCTTGACTAAGTCCTTGCCTATCACTAGAGTCCTCGTGATCCCGTGTCAGCTGCGTAGTGACGTCATGGCTTACACCCTGCGGGTGTTGTCTAAGTGTACTTCTCGGTAAAACGATCTGTTCTTGATTTAAACGCGGAGAGTTAACGCGCGGTGGTGACTTTATGATTGGGGGTTGTCTATTTTGATTTATGAATTTATTAGTTTCACTTGCGGAGGGTGGAGTTCGATTACGATGCATAGTATTCGAGCTTGACTGAACGGACTGCTGATGCAACAGGGTGTTGTGTGCGCTGCCACAGTATACGCATTTAAATCTGGAGCCGCACTGATTCCCGGGGTGTCTATTAAAACAGTTTAAACATAAGCCTTTGCTTTTAACCAACTCCGTGCGCTGATTTATTGATAGATCATAAAATTTTTGACAGTTAAACAGCCTGTGGTCAGTCGTGCCACAGATATGACATGGATTTACTTCTCGATGGTTGCTTGTAAATAAAGAAACTTTTTCATTTTTATATTTTTGACTACCACTCGTACTTGATAAATTTTCAAAACTAATGCAGCGTTTCTCCAGGAAGTCAAATAAGTCCTGCAGCATGGGCAGTTCGTTCACATCCCGTTCCAGTTCGAACGCTCTTTTAGTTGTAAAGTCTAGTTTGTTTTCTAAAATGTGTACTAACATGTATTCAAAAAGCTCTTTTTCAGTTAATTTTAATTTTTTAAATGACTCGATGGTCTTTTTGCTTGTAGCCACAAAATCGCGCAGGGTTGCCGAAGTTGATCTAGTCAAAACAGGTGTGTCTAGCAGCTGATTTAAGTAACTATTTAAAACACATGTAATATTTTCATAACGGTTTTTCAATATGTCACATGCTAATGCGAAGTTATCTCCTATTAGTTCTAACGAATCTACCAGTTTAAAAGCCTCGCCCTGCAATGCTGATTTTAAATATATTAGTTTTTGGACATTGCCAAGATTTGAATTTTGCGTGATTAAAGCGTTGAATACTTCAGAGAATGACCTCCAATCCGCGATCGTACCATTGAACGGCGTGATTTTTATATCTGGTAATTTAACGTGCGCATGCGCCTGTGGCGTAGAAATATTTGCCTTATTGGCGCTTGACTGTACACTATGATTTGTAATGGTTCTAAACTCTGCCAACAATGAGTAATACTTTGTTTCAACCTCATTTCTATCTGCATCCTCAGGATCTAAGTCCTCGATCTCGTCTTGTAACTCGTCATATCTTTTGAATGCTTTTTTTAATGCTTCCGCCCTGTCTGGGAGTTGCGACAACTCATTAGGGTTGTCTTTGTTTAGTTCAAACCAGTTTCGTATTCTTGTTATCGAGCCTTTTGCTCTAGCGCGTGATTTTACTAACGTTTCCAAATCTATTTCTTCCATTTTTTAATAATTAATGACTTCACACAAAAAAAAATGAGCTTGAAACTAGTACTAGTTTTACTTAAAAAATGCTGAAAATACCTGGTAATAAATTGTCACACAGTTATAAAATAATACAATGAAATATGTCAACAAATTCCTGAAAATTAAAATAATATTTTATGAACACTTCCCTGAAAAATAAACTATTGCTGTTCTGCTTGAAGATCACCAGGCTGCTGTATTACCCCGTTAGTTAGAGGGTACACGAAAGTCTCTTATCACTGGGTCATGACCTTGTTGGCACTGACAGTTTTTCACCTTGGACACTGGTATTTTTCTTCTATTTTTATTTCCTGTCTCCTTTGGACTGTGTATTTTTCCGTTGTCTAGGTTATTTTTAATCTGCTTTTGGTTGTCCTTTGCCTGATCCGGCTCTGTATGGACCAAATGTTAGGCTACGGTGTTATATCCTGAAGCCCAATCGGGTTTTTGTAGTACTGTGTAGCATAGGTAGTTCACTGGTTCTGTTAATTAGGCGTAAGAACAAACACAGAAATATTTCACAAATAACTTATCTATTTTCAACGGTTAGATATATGGGTACGGTACAAAAGGGTTTATTATGCTGGTAAACCTGCCTGTTTTGACTGTTAACGCTTCGGTTCACGAGTAATGATATTTGTTTAAATTAGTTTAATGTATAGTTCATGGTAATATGCACTTTGCTGCAGTAGGTAATTCAAAGTTCCCGGTTCCGTCGGATTGCCGCGATGAAGAATGGTCGAAAGTTCAATTAGAAAGGTAGAAAGTTCGAAGTAGAAACGTAAAAAGTTCAGTTTAGATAGGTAGAAAGTTCGATGTAATCCGATTCACTAATCGTGGTTTGAAAACCCGGTTTATTTATCTGCCGTGGTTTTCGTAGTAAAATAAGAGCCGATACTGTGTGTCGGCAATGATTGCTGACTTTTTAAACTTGTGGGGCGTAATTATTTGCGAAATTCACTAATTTGTGTTTATTCTAACCGTACCCTGTCACAGGCAAGACAACAATGTCTTTCTAGCGTGGTGAAAACCACTCGGTCGACGGGGAGCGGTACGGCGTACGTCTCTCTGGCCAATCACGGCCCAGATAATCTGTCGCTATGAGATGGGCGCTTCGAGCCTGTACCATTGGGGGATGACGAGTTTGTATAGCCAAAACGCAAGGAAAATGTTATAATTGTCGGGTGATTTATGTAATTAGTATGTCGTATGCATGGTACAATTAGGTAATTATGTTCTTATTCAAGTTGATAGTTAGAAAGCACCTGAGTACTAAATCTTCGGTAGTTTGTTTATTACAGAATTTAATATATTTGATTTGAACATTTTTATTGTGGTTGCTCCAAAGATGGGTATTTACGTAGTGAATATTTCAAGGTTTGAAGTATTGATTTTTCTTATGGTAGTTTTAACATGTGATATGGGCTAAAAGTAAACGTCGGAAGCAAGTTTTGACTATTTGAGCAGAACGGAATGCACTGGGAAATGAGTTTTGTCTGATATTTGTCATGTGTTTTTCTGTATGTCGTCGAAACTTGTTGAAACGTGTTTATATGTTCTGGAATGTAAGTTTATGCAAATTTAAGTATTTTATAAGGAATTTATGAGGGAAAAGGGTAGCGTTTCCCCAACACAGTCAGCGAGGTAAAGTATCTGGGATTAACCTTGGACGCCAAACTGACATGGAACCAACAATTAAATAAAAACCTAAACAAAGCAAAAATGTGCCTAATGCGGTGCAGGAGCTTGGTAGGGAAAACCTAGGGACTCAAGCCCCAGATGATGCAATGGCTCTATGTCACAGTTATCAGACCCGTGATATCAAATGGGTCTGTAGTCTGGTGGACAAAAACACAGCAGATTGCGACAGCGAACAAACTTAACAGTTTGCAGAGGCTGGCCTGCCTGTGTATCAGTGGGGCGATGAAAAGTACCCCCCACTGCAGCAATGGAAGTCATACTGGGACTAATACTCGTAGACATCCACATCAGAATGGAGGCTAATTGCAGCGCCTCAAGGATGATCACAAATGGGGAATGGACACAACACCCCATAAAATTAGACACACAAGAGCCACGGATCTAATCAACGATGAGCTCTTGGATATGTAAACTGATCGGGTTTGTTCGTATGAAACCAACATACGATTTCACAAAGCCTTTCAAGATTGACTGGAACTTTGATAAATGGACAAGCAGTGTATCCCCGTCGTTTATTTAACAAGGGTCTAGTTTGGTACACCGATGGATCAAAAACCGCCAACGGTGTGGGCGCAGGTATATTTGGGGAAAGACCCAGGATGGACATGAGCATTCCTCTAGGGACCTACGCTACAGTATACCAAGCGGAAGTTCATGTCATACAAGCATGTGTACTACAAAATCTTGAAAAGGGCTACCACGACCAAAAGATTTACATCCTTTCGGACAGCCAAGCTGCTCTAAGGCTCTGAACTCCAATCGGTTTACTTTAAAACTTACACTGAGAGCCATACCAACCTAAAAGTACAGGCGGCCAGGGGGAACAAGGTGAAACTCTTGTGGGTCCCTGGTCACTCCGGTATATTAGGAAATGAAAAAGCGGATGAACTAGCGAGAGCCGGATCTGCTCTAAGTCTCAGGGGCCCCGAACCGGCCTTTGGAATATCAAAACAGGCAACAAAATCAACATTAGATAGATGGCCGAAAAAACAACACCTATCTCGATGGCAAGAGTTACCTGGTCAAATACACGCACGGGCCGTAATTGGAAAACCATCGAAAATACTATCGAATGGGATGCTAACCAAATGCTAACCCTGACGCGACCCTAGTTGAAACAAGTGATGGGTCTGCTAACAGGCCACTGCCACTTGCGAAAACACCTTCAACGGATAGGGATAAACAACGGATCCATTGAATGCAGACTCTGCAGCGAAGAGGATGAAACCGCCTCACACATAATATACCGCTCTCGTAGAACACAAAATATCTTCGGGAACATACAACGTGGTGACAACCTCCCACATGACCAGCTTGGTAGGAGGTTACTGGACCTCATCTTTTAACAAGATCGGGGTACACAATAAGCCGAAAGGCTGCAGTGATTTGAAGTTCGGGCCTTTAAACCGACCCCTGCCTTTAACCAACCAACCATCAACTGCCAAGTGCAAACAGAAACCTATACAGGGTGTTATTTAAATGGAATTTTCCAACGGGCAACGACCCCATAGACGTATGTCCCTGTTGTTAAATCACTCGTGGCTGGACCTTCCTCCCGTTCGAAAAGGGAGGGACGACGCCAGTGTCGTTTGAAACGTGAATGTGATTTCACGTCGACCCGGGGTTCCCTTGAATTCTCTAGTGATAGTGCGAGATTTGAACGTGTAAGGTGTTTCTCGCTTAATCAATATCTCTATAGATATACAAAACAAATAGACAATTGTCGCTTTCTACAGCTAACACAACATACATTTACGCCAACGAAAAATCGATGTAGTCTAATACAATTCGATTTTTCCACATTCAATTCGATTTTTCGTCGCGTTATTTTCTTGTTACTCTATTGGTACGTTCCTTGTCGCGAGGAGAATAAAAATAGTTAGTCATTTGGCAGCCCTAATTGCGGTTATAGGACAGCACCTATTTATGCATGCAGCTTTTCTTTCCTTTTGAAGCCGTCGTCCTGTTCTAATTTTTTGTAATTTGCTTTTTTTGAGTTATTAATACAAATTCGAGTTTTGCCACCATTTTTGAGGTGTAACCACGTAAAATTCAATGTATGTATTTCCAATCTAACGTTTCGGACAGTTGTTATTCCGGTCTGATTGATTTAATTTTGATATTATATATTTTTGAGTTTGATAGTTGAAACCTATAAAACTGCTTTTACGGGTTTAACAGGTAACTCTGATATTGACATTTGTAAGAGAAATTGGAAAACTGGGTTTAAATTGTGCAGGCCATATTTTCCAAGTTGTATATTAGAGGACCTGTATACAGGATACACCAAGTTAAGTGGCCTATTAGAAGTATCTCGAGAACTAAATGAGATTTTATTTTGAAAATTTGGCTGTGGCTATAAGAGATGGTTTTCTACGTTTGTAAAATATTTTGGATGGTGCGGTGTTCAAATCAAGAATAGTTTTCTGTGTAATATCATATACCTATCTTTAAGAGTTTTTGAAATATAAATAATCTTGTGATTTTTTAACGCCATATCGGGACCTGAAAAGAAAATCATATCTTTTTAGCGGTTACAGCTAGAAAGCTGAAATTTTGAAAATAGTTTCACAAGACCATCGAAATTTTATTATTTTGAACAGTATTTAATTCGTTTTATACAGGGCGTCTCCATAACAATATTTCTAATTATGATGAATTATTGCCAAATTTTTTTTTTTTAATAGGACACCCTGTATTATATGTTTTGCTAATGGACGATCGAGTTTTCTATCTAATGATATTAAGTGTTCGTATACCTATCTTCAATATTTTCGGACTTATAGCGATATTTAAAAATTATCTTATAAAAAAATTTTTTGGGTAATTGGCTGTGGAATGGATTCATAGGAACAAACTAATGAAAAATCCATTTGACGTTATGTCTGTGTTGTCGTAAAAAAAAAGTTAACAAATAAGTAATTTATTAATAAATAAATAAACAAAATTGAAATTACGCAACAACACCAATAAAATAACCAATAACTAAATTGTTGGCTCTTCAACATTCATGAATTGTGGTGATAACATGTTCATTTGTCACCTTTTTCATTTCTTCCCCTTCTAGGAACCCCAGTGCTATTCTTACTCGATTTTCTGAATCTTCCCTTGTTGGGACGGGTGTCGTGTATACTATTTCTTTAATCCTACCCCCATAGATAAATATCTATAGGGGTAAGATCCGGACACCTTGGGGCCATTGTCCATGGACTTTTGTAAAAGCATGTTGTTTGGGGGATGGCGGAAATCCATTGTCGCGTCGCCTAGATCAGAATTAGAATCTAAGCGATCCCTATTACCTAAGTCAATAAGATTATATCCCCTAACTATGCCTACAACTTCTGGATTTTGGTTATTCATAAAAAGTTTTTCAGACGGGAGAGGCCTTTTTGCGTTGAAGATAATGCTGGATTCCCCACCTGAGCTAATACTGTCAGGGTAGGGGCTGTTTGACTTTTTTAAAGTATCAGAGTTATTTACCTTGTCCCACATGTAATTAGGACTGGCAATAATTTCGTCAAACAAGTTATCAAGCACGGCCCCTGAAGGGGGCCTGTGAGGACCCACCTTGCCACCCGCCAGACTTGTCAGATCTGACGCCTCAACTTGACTATGACTTGAGGAGTCAGACATTTTCAGAGATTAGTTGACTTTTAAATTTATTTATTGACATTAAATAAATTCTTTTATTATCACAACGGGTGATAATATAAAAATAAATTTTTTTAAAACATTAAAATTTATTTGAATAGGTAATGGCCTTTTATTTTGAAACTACTCCCTGTAGCTTTTATTTAAAAAGAAAACTTCTTATTTCTCTCACAATTTTGTTTTTACTTATTTAAAAGAAAACCGAAAAAATATTTCTACGGCCTGCCTTTAAGTTTGATTTACACATCGGGGTAGTTGGAGTTTTTTTCGGATCCGAATTACAAAAGATTTCTTAAATTTACTTATGTCTAATCCTTACAAAAATTTTTTATAAGTAAAGCTTATAACTTTAATACAGATCCCCAAAATTATCATAAATAATTTTATCGACGCTGTCGTCTATAAAAATTCAACCAACAAAAACCAAAAGAAAGTCTCTTTTGTTTCGCAACAAATCTTGTTCCTGCGGAACACTAAAACAAAAAATTTGAATAAGTAGCCCAAGAAACAATCACTAGACAGTTTCTATGGACGGCAAAAACTTTATACTTCTTTCAAGGATGATAAATTCACAAACAAAAAACAAAAGAAAGTCCCTTTTGTTTCACAACAAATCTTGTTCCTGCGGAACACTAAAACAAAAATTTGAATAAGTAGCCCAAGAAACAATCACTAGACAGTTTCTATGGACGGCAAAAACTTTATACTTCTTCCAAGAATTCACAAATCGTAAAAATCCCTAATAAAAGGATAATGTCCCCAGCGGACACTTCGTACGCCCTATCATACTAAATAGTCCAAACGTATTACTTGAATAGTTGTTACTACTGACACACAAAGTTTTATAAACTCCCGACAGAATCTTAAAGGTCAAAGTTTTTGTTAAGTAAAGTTCTATATAGTTACTCACTATAGATTTGAACTTGAACAATATCTATAGTTTTCGTCTATCTGCGGTTATAAACTATGGCGGTTTGTCAGGGGGCACGAATTTCTTTTAACTGTCTAAGCTTTTTGGCTGACGACAGAAACCAGCCTTACTTACAAACGAGCTTCGTAAACAGATAGTCTCATTTATACCTCCCCCACTGACAATACACGCCGTGCAAGCACGTTCACCCTAAACGCGGTTGAGTAAAAACTTTCACAATTGTTCACCATTGGCCGAAGTCCCCTAATTTCGTAATTTATTGGAGATTAGGTTATTCGACTTTTGGACTAGCCTTTCTTTCGATTTCACAACCTTTGTGCAAGTGGTTGCTACTTTCAAAACAAAGTGGAATTCAGAATAGTTGAGAGCTAACACCGTATCACCACTCCGGGGTCGCTTTAGGGGGTCTCCTGACCGAAGCCTAAAAACGAGGGAGCGTTTTTCAGTTAATTGTCAAGAGGGAACCGTGTCCTGTATCTTACAACTTAACCTGTCGAGGGCTCTCACTAAACTTGCCTGTAATTTCCATCACCGGGGTATTTATGGACCGCAAAAGCTTTCTGATTGGCCAGAATAACCTTACAGCTCTTTGCGTAAAATTCAGGATGACGACAATTTTCAAAATGAGATTTTCTAACTAATGGTCAGTCCTAAAATAATAAATCATACCTCGAACTGTAGGTAATAATACTGCCTATCATATTATCAAAATTTACTAATCTTTAATTTGTATTTTGTTTTGTAATTGAAACATTATTACCCTGCATCGAGTTTTTTCTTCGCGCCACGTGCCGCAGCAGCGCTTGGCCACGCCCCGATTTTTAAGACTGGGTCTGAACGGACGGACGGGCGAGTGAACGCTGCTAGATTTCTGGGCCCTTTGAAAGGCGAGATATCTAGATATTGTATTACATAAAATTATTTATTTATGGCTCTATGAAATCTATTTTGCTATGCAGACTTTTAAATCTTTCAGACAAAGAGACTTTATACCTTCCTATTATGAAATATCATTTCACCTTCTATTTAACAAAACCCAAATCAATACCGCGTGTTGATTACCATATTTGTTTCTTAATTTTTTTATTATTTCTGGTGGTTTTTATTGTATAAACCCGGTTTATACAACAAGGCGCGATATTTAGATATTCTATTACATAAAATTATTTATTTATGGTTCTATGAAATCTATTTTGCTATGCAGACTTTTAAATCTTTCAGACAAATAGACTTTATACCTTCCTATTATGAAATATCATTTCACCCTCTATTTAACAAAACCCAAATCAATACCGCGTGTTGATTTCCCTATTTGTTTATTAATTTTTTGATTATTTATGGTGATTTTTTATTGTATAAACCCAGTTTATACAACACCCCCCTCTCTTTAAATGCGAAAATCCCAAATATTCTCTTCGTAGCGCTTTTATCCGTTTATTTATTGTGATAAGCGGAATTATAAAAATACCTACTGTATAACGGGATTTCGGTTACTTGCGAAATATTCCCCTCATAATCATTTAGTAAATTCTCGAGATGTTCTGGTATAACGTCTTGTTCATCTATTGTGATCTTAGGGATATTATTTTGTAAATTTACCGGTTGATTATTTTGTGTTATTAGTCCTGCAAAACTGTCTTCGTCGGAATAATTTGATACGGTTTCGCATCTTTGGTACTCATCAGGGAATTCGGGTTCTGATAGTTCGTCCTCCGTATTTTCGTAATCTGAATCGAAATTCCCTGTTGGCTCTAGTCTCATGTCGTTAATATGTACCGGGACTTGTTTATCGTTTACTAAAACTTCATAAACGACGTCATTGATTTTCTTAACTATTTCATGGCTTCCATTCCATGCTGGAGAAAAAGGACCCTTGTTCTTTTGCCATGCACGTATATTTACCATATCTCCGACGTCGAGTTCTACTTTTGGTTCCGACTCATTATTTATTTCATTATTTATGTATTTACTTTGTTTTCTTGTGATAGCTTTGTTTTTCTTTTGTCTCTCTTCTTTTGTTAAATTTTCACGTACAAGTGGCCATTTCTCTGTCCATTCACCAGGAGGGGGTAGCTCATACCCAAGGATTATAGCAGCAGGGGACTGTCCCGTTGCCCTACATATTCTGCTTCTTAGTGTTTGAAGTGCCCTAGGCAAATATTCCTCCCAGGAATTAGCACGCTTTTTATAAGTCAAGACTCTTAAGACTTTCTTTAACTCCTGTATTCGCCTCTCTACAGGGTTAGCTTGTTGGTGATGAATAGCAGTGAATTGCTGAGTAATATTTTGGTTTTCACAGAATTTCTTTAAAATATTACCTTTAAAGGCTCCCCCGTTATCAGTAATCAAAATTTCTGGGTTGCCATATCTCGCAATTATTTCATTCTGTAAAAATAGTGTCACGTCTTTAGCGTAGACGTTCTTTAACGCTTTTGCTTCAACCCACTTGGAAAAAATATCCTCGCACACTAAAATATACTTCGCGTCGGTTTTATCCGCAGCCGGTGTATACGGACCTAAAATATCCATCGAGATTACCTGAAAAGGATATTTGGGATTATTCGCGCGTAAAGGAGCCGTCTCCTGTTTTTGTTGCGTTTTGCAAACGCCGCAAATTTTGCACTTTCTTATATAGTCCGCGATACTGTTTTTCTGGTAACCCCAATAAAATTGTTTCCGGATCTTATTGTACGTCTCGTCTATACCTGGGTGTGCCGCATTTTCTTCGTCGTGGTATAAGTAGATTACCCTGTCTTGTAATTTACGTGGTACAATAATCCTTTCACCTTCTGGTGAAATTTTGCACAGCAATCCATTTTTGAAACATAATGTTTTATGTAGTCTTTTTTCCTGTTTGGTGGTTGGCCCTTGGCCTAAGTTCATTTCTGTTTCTAAATTCTCTAACATCCGTACTGTACGTCTAATATGTTCTGTGGATTGCTGTACCTTCTGAATTTGATCCAGCAATTTGTCTTTATTTATAATATTTATATTGGCAGGCGCTAACATTCTATCTTCATCAGTGAATTCCTCATACGGGCACAGGGCCGGATTTCGGCTTAGATAATCACACAATTGATTTTCCCTGCCTGGAATGTGTTCCACCTCAAAAGAAAATTCCTGTAATAGGAGTGCCCATCGCATTAGTTTGGATCTATGATCCTTAAACTTCGCAAGCCACGTTAACGCCTTACTGTCGGTACGTACAGTAAACGGTTTGTCCTCTAAGTACCCTCTAAACATCTTTATAGCCCAGACTATGGCTAAACACTCCTGCTCGTTTATGTGGTATTTTTGTGTAGTTTTGGAAAATTTGGCACTGGCATGGGCGATTATATGTTTTTGTTCACCCTGTTGTTGATATAATAAAGCAGCCATGCCAATGCCGCTTGAATCAGTTTGTAAAATGAATTTTTTACTGTAATCAGGTCTATGGAGAGGTGTGCTATTTTCAACTGCAATTTTGGTGTTTTCAAAGGCTTCGAATTGTTTTTCTGTTAATTTGAATTTTGAATCTTTTTTCAACAAGTCAGATAAGGGAGCTGTCAGCTCAGCAAGTCTGGGTATGTATTCTCGTAGCCAATTGCAGATGCCTAAAAACGATTGAACTTGTTTTTTATTTTGAGGCATTGTAAAATTTTTTATTTGTATCTTGTGTTTGCTGAGGGGTACCGTTTCCTCTCCCTTTATATGATAGCCCAGATATTCTATATCTGTTGTCGCTAACTGACATTTTTCTCCTGCGATTTTCAAATTATGCATAGCCAGTCTCTCAAACACGAGTCTGACGTGCTCATAATGTTCTTCTAAATTGTCGCTATAAATAACAATATCATCCAGATATACTATAACGAATTGTTGGATGAAACCAACCAGTACTTCTGCGGTCATCAATTTCTGGAAGGACCCAGGCGCATTTTTGAGCCCAAACGGCATAACATTGTACTCGTAACTGGCTCCGTCCGGCGTCGAAAAGGCTGTATACTTTTTGGATGCAGGATCCATAGGGATCTGCCAGTAGCCAGATTTTAGATCTAAAGTCGTAAAATACTTTGCCTGCGTGAGGTCTTTTAGGGCATCTTGTATGCGTGGCAACACCGCGGATTCATCAGTGGTCATAGCGTTGATGCTCTGGAAATTCATACATAGCCGAGGCTTCTTATCCGGCTTCTCGACTATGATAGGGGATGTGCTGTACGCAGAGGTGGAAGGTGATATAACGCCCGTGTTAAGTAGATCTTCTACTATATCATACAAAAGTTTCTTTTTTCTAGGATTCATAGGAAAGCACCTTTCATGTATGATTTTATTGCTTGTAATATTTATAATGTGTTGGGTGTCCCTCGTAGTTGGTTGTACTGGTCCTATTTGGAATAACTCTTTGAATTCTTGGACAAGGTTCATTATTTCTTTTGGGGTGTCAGCCTTGGCAACCGGTAAAATTATTTGACCTTCCGGTATAAAAGTTTCTCTCGCCCAAAAGACGGTCTGTCGTTTTTCACGGCCTATATAAAGGCACTGTCGGCTATAGTCTAAAACTACGCGCTCTTTAGTCAGAAATGGAGAACCAAGAATTATTGGGGTGTCCAGATTTTTCAGGACCCAACAAAAAACATTGTAATCAACACCTTTAATATTAATTGAAACAACGCACGACCCAAGGACTTGAGCATTCCTGTCAACACATGCTAACTGCATTGACGGGATCGTGGCGGGACCTAATTTCTCGGGTGCGATGTATGAAGATATTAAATTGTATGCCGCCCCCGTATCGAATAACATGTCGTATTCTAACCCGTTATAATATCCGCGTATTGTGGGGGTCAGAGGCGAGTCATTATTTAATGAAAATATTTTTTTATTTATTTGACCGACAAGATTTTTAGTTTTATTTATTGTTCCGCCCTGTCGGTCCTGTGCAAGTTTTTTGACTCAAACTTTTTGTTGATTAGTTTAAGTTTATGTTTATCGTCATTAACCGTTTTTATCTCAGGTTTTGTACTGGAAGACGCGGTTTGTTCATTATCAGGGTCATCTGATAAACCTATTTGGTTAAATTTTTTATTTTCGGAAGGTTTAGGACAGTCGTAGTCCATATGATTGCCCTGACAATGCCTACAAGGCCTAAAGTTTTTGAAATTCTTTTTTGGGGGTGGCGCGTCTTCTATTGCTTTAACGATCACCTGCGGTGTATTTTGTTTTTTATTTTCATCTCTAAGTTGATAATTAAAATTTCGTGGCGGGTTTCGCCCAAAATTAGTGTTATTATTATTTACCGAATTTCTGTCCAGGGATGCCAGGTTCTTTTTAGGAACCGTGTGTTCTTCCTTTAGGTCACGTTCAATACAGCCAGCCACGGTAACTAAACGCTCAAGTGTCGGGAGGTGCGCCGCCCTTAATCTAGATCTGATCTCTGGTTTAACTAACGTTACTACAAGCTGTAAAAAGTCGTTTTCATGCCCTAAAGGCTGTACTCTAGAGAATAATGCCCTCTTTCTTATGATAAAATCTTCGATATTTTCCGAGTTAGTTTGTTTTTTTCCGAAAAGCGATACTTGCAGCTCTACCATGTTTTCTACGCTATCAAACTTGTCTCTAAGCTTTTGTGCAAGTTCATAATAGGTTTTTACGTAACATCTATAGGGCTCGAACCACTTCTTCGCGTTTCCCTCTAACCTTTCTATAGCGTAATATATTTTGTCTTCGTTATCGATTTTATTCGCGTCGAACCAACTGTTTAAGTCATGTATGAATTGTATAGGGTCTTCGTGTTCCAGCCCTGCGAATTTTACGCGCAATGGGGTTTTTTTAGATTGGGTTTGGTTTTCAATACCGCGTGCTAATGTTTGTAATGTTTTTGCGATTTCGAGCTGAGTTAATAATTCAGTGTTTATTTTAAATTTATCTTTTTCCGTGTTTTCACGGCTTTGAATATCCGCGTAAGTGTCCCGTGGCGTGTTTTCGTTACTGCAATGAGTTTTATTTAGCAAATAAGTCTGCGCTTCTAATAATTTTTTGTTTTCCATTTTGAGTTTAAATAACTCCTCGTGCAAAATCTCATTTTTCAAAATCATGTTGTCATTTACATTTAGCGAGTTCTCATTCCCTAAATTTAATTTTTGTTCCCCACCAGGGTTATCATTTTGTATTATTAAGCTCTTATTTTTTAAATTTAATTCTCCATCACCAGGGATGCCATTTTGTAAATGGCTCTTATTTTTTAAATTTATTTCTCCATCACCAGGGATGCCATTTTGTAAAGGCATGTTGTTTGGGGGATGGCGGAAATCCATTGTCGCGTCGCCTAGATCAGAATTAGAATCTAAGCGATCCCTATTACCTAAGTCAATAAGATTATATCCCCTAACTATGCCTACAACTTCTGGATTTTGGTTATTCATAAAAAGTTTTTCAGACGGGAGAGGCCTTTTTGCGTTGAAGATAATGCTGGATTCCCCACCTGAGCTAATACTGTCAGGGTAGGGGCTGTTTGACTTTTTTAAAGTATCAGAGTTATTTACCTTGTCCCACATGTAATTAGGACTGGCAATAATTTCGTCAAACAAGTTATCAAGCACGGCCCCTGAAGGGGGCCTGTGAGGACCCACCTTGCCACCCGCCAGACTTGTCAGATCTGACGCCTCAACTTGACTATGACTTGAGGAGTCAGACATTTTCAGAGATTAGTTGACTTTTAAATTTATTTATTGACATTAAATAAATTCTTTTATTATCACAACGGGTGATAATATAAAAATAAATTTTTTTAAAACATTAAAATTTATTTGAATAGGTAATGGCCTTTTATTTTGAAACTACTCCCTGTAGCTTTTATTTAAAAAGAAAACTTCTTATTTCTCTCACAATTTTGTTTTTACTTATTTAAAAGAAAACCGAAAAAATATTTCTACGGCCTGCCTTTAAGTTTGATTTACACATCGGGGTAGTTGGAGTTTTTTTCGGATCCGAATTACAAAAGATTTCTTAAATTTACTTATGTCTAATCCTTACAAAAATTTTTTATAAGTAAAGCTTATAACTTTAATACAGATCCCCAAAATTATCATAAATAATTTTATCGACGCTGTCGTCTATAAAAATTCAACCAACAAAAACCAAAAGAAAGTCTCTTTTGTTTCGCAACAAATCTTGTTCCTGCGGAACACTAAAACAAAAAATTTGAATAAGTAGCCCAAGAAACAATCACTAGACAGTTTCTATGGACGGCAAAAACTTTATACTTCTTTCAAGGATGATAAATTCACAAACAAAAAACAAAAGAAAGTCCCTTTTGTTTCACAACAAATCTTGTTCCTGCGGAACACTAAAACAAAAATTTGAATAAGTAGCCCAAGAAACAATCACTAGACAGTTTCTATGGACGGCAAAAACTTTATACTTCTTCCAAGAATTCACAAATCGTAAAAATCCCTAATAAAAGGATAATGTCCCCAGCGGACACTTCGTACGCCCTATCATACTAAATAGTCCAAACGTATTACTTGAATAGTTGTTACTACTGACACACAAAGTTTTATAAACTCCCGACAGAATCTTAAAGGTCAAAGTTTTTGTTAAGTAAAGTTCTATATAGTTACTCACTATAGATTTGAACTTGAACAATATCTATAGTTTTCGTCTATCTGCGGTTATAAACTATGGCGGTTTGTCAGGGGGCACGAATTTCTTTTAACTGTCTAAGCTTTTTGGCTGACGACAGAAACCAGCCTTACTTACAAACGAGCTTCGTAAACAGATAGTCTCATTTATACCTCCCCCACTGACAATACACGCCGTGCAAGCACGTTCACCCTAAACGCGGTTGAGTAAAAACTTTCACAATTGTTCACCATTGGCCGAAGTCCCCTAATTTCGTAATTTATTGGAGATTAGGTTATTCGACTTTTGGACTAGCCTTTCTTTCGATTTCACAACCTTTGTGCAAGTGGTTGCTACTTTCAAAACAAAGTGGAATTCAGAATAGTTGAGAGCTAACACCGTATCACCACTCCGGGGTCGCTTTAGGGGGTCTCCTGACCGAAGCCTAAAAACGAGGGAGCGTTTTTCAGTTAATTGTCAAGAGGGAACCGTGTCCTGTATCTTACAACTTAACCTGTCGAGGGCTCTCACTAAACTTGCCTGTAATTTCCATCACCGGGGTATTTATGGACCGCAAAAGCTTTCTGATTGGCCAGAATAACCTTACAGCTCTTTGCGTAAAATTCAGGATGACGACAATTTTCAAAATGAGATTTTCTAACTAATGGTCAGTCCTAAAATAATAAATCATACCTCGAACTGTAGGTAATAATACTGCCTATCATATTATCAAAATTTACTAATCTTTAATTTGTATTTTGTTTTGTAATTGAAACATTATTACCCTGCATCGAGTTTTTTCTTCGCGCCACGTGCCGCAGCAGCGCTTGGCCACGCCCCGATTTTTAAGACTGGGTCTGAACGGACGGACGGGCGAGTGAACGCTGCTAGATTTCTGGGCCCTTTGAAAGGCGAGATATCTAGATATTGTATTACATAAAATTATTTATTTATGGCTCTATGAAATCTATTTTGCTATGCAGACTTTTAAATCTTTCAGACAAAGAGACTTTATACCTTCCTATTATGAAATATCATTTCACCTTCTATTTAACAAAACCCAAATCAATACCGCGTGTTGATTACCATATTTGTTTCTTAATTTTTTTATTATTTCTGGTGGTTTTTATTGTATAAACCCGGTTTATACAACAAGGCGCGATATTTAGATATTCTATTACATAAAATTATTTATTTATGGTTCTATGAAATCTATTTTGCTATGCAGACTTTTAAATCTTTCAGACAAATAGACTTTATACCTTCCTATTATGAAATATCATTTCACCCTCTATTTAACAAAACCCAAATCAATACCGCGTGTTGATTTCCCTATTTGTTTATTAATTTTTTGATTATTTATGGTGATTTTTTATTGTATAAACCCAGTTTATACAACAGGACCTCCTCGGCCAATCAACTTTTTGGAAATCTTAGGTGCTACATCAGAATGAAGTTCGTTAAATTTTCTGCAAGTTCTAGATAAAACTCTACCACACTCCCCATGAATATAAAATAAACTTAAAATATCTGAGCTCGAATAATGTGAATTAGTCATTTTTATTACAATAACACAGACATAATGTCAAATGAATTTTTCATTATTTTGTTCCTATCCATTCCACAGCCAACTACCCAAAAATATATTTTTATAAGATATTTTTAAATTTCGCTATAAGTCCGAAAATATTGAAGATAGGTATAGGAAAACTTAATATCATCAGATAAAAAATTCGATCCTCCATTAGCAAAACATATCAAATTTAAAAAAAAGAAGATTTTTGCAATAATTCATCTCCCTCAGAAATATTGTTATGGATACGCCCTGTATAAAACGAATTAAATACTGTTCAAAATAATAAAATTTCGATGGTCTTGTCAAAATTTCAGCTTTCTGGCTGTAACCGCTAAAAAGATATGATTTTCTTTTCAGGTCCCGATAGGACGTTAAAACATCACAAGATTATTTATAATTCAAAAACTTTTAAAGATAGGTATATGATGTTATACAGAAAACTGTTGTAGATTTTTACCTAGATTCCAAAATATAATATATAGGGTAATTCATGTAAAATTCCAAAGTTGCTACCACTTTCGGTATGATCCGACAACACCACACCATCGAAAATATTTTATAAATGTAGGAAACCATCTCTTATAGCTACAGCCAAATTTTCAAAATAAAATCTCATTTAGTTCTCGAGATACTTCTAATAGGCCACTTTACTTGGTGTACCCTGTATAGCCTGCCAAGTGTAAAAAGTTATATATTTCAAACGTCAATATCTCCAAGATAGTAGGTTTTAGGTAAATTTCAGAAATTTTTTGTTTATCCTTGGAATTTAAAAATGTTATAAATTATCCTTATAATTTAGGACTAGGACCTTTCTATTTAAAATTTATATATTCTTTTTTTTTTTGAGCCACTTTGTAGAGTAAAAAATTATTTTACAGTGTAGACCTATTATCCATCTCCTATCACTTCAACAAACCTTATTTTAAATGACAGTTCTCTCTATTCGGGTTTGATCCAATCAATTGTTCATCATTTCGTATAAATTCTGAAGTGCAAAGAAGGACCTGTCATTGATTAATGATCGGTTGGAAAATCCCCTTTATAAATTTCCAAGAGTAGAGATACTTGTTCAACATAGTCGTTATACCTACTGAAGCAACATAGTCTTTATACTGACTAATATTCATCATAGTCGTAATACTGACTGATTCAACATAGTCTTCATATTGACTGATTCAACATAGTCGTCATACTGACTGATTCAACATAGTCTTTATTCTGACTGGTTCAACATAGTCTTCATACCGACTAATTCAACATAGTCTTCATATTGGCTGATTCAACATTGTCTGTTCAACATAGTCTTCATACTGACTGAATCACCATAGTCGTCATACTGATTGATTCAACATAGTCTTTATTCTGACTGATTCAACATACTCCTCATACATGGTCACATTTTTTTTGTTGTCACTTTTAACGTTCATAATTTTCTCATTGTTTTAGAACTAGAATATGATCACCTGGACTATACAAGACCCATGAGTACACTGAAACCCCATTATCAAAGGATGTCGTCTCCTTTTGGCTCAAACGATCTAATTAAAGGTGACAAATCGGATACTGATGAATAGTTAGGCAAGTTTTATTTTAAGGAATTATTAATTAAGTTATTCGGGTATTAAAACGATTATTTCCTTAACGCATCGGTTCTCAAACTGTGGGAATACGATTGCGTGAAAGGAGGTAAATGAAATAAATGGACGAAAACAACATTTGAATAAAACGACTTGAACGCGTTTTCTGGTTTAAAACGGCACATTCGCACCAAACCAACAGAACAAAGACATCCAACAAAACAGAAACATAACAAACTAGCAACTTTCTGGAAACAAAACTATAACTTGCGCCCACACTGTCGTGATGAAATGTCAACTAAACTCTATATAGTAACTATGTACTTTTGGTTTTGTTGCGTGTTTTACCAACAAAAGAAAAACAAAACAGCAATACAATGTTTTTCAACAATTTAGCAACAAATCGGAAACATTTAATCAACTCTTATGTTTCACGAAACGATGCCAAAACTGTATAGTTGACAGTGACGTTTTTTAAATACTTAAATTAAACTTAACTGTTAGTGCTGCTGTGTTTCGTATTTGTATTTGTTTTACAGTACGTACACACCGCACCGACAGTGTTGCCGGAAGTGGAAACAAAACAGAAACGCTTTGAAAACCAAAATAAATCATAAATGTGGGTAAAATGTTGCCGATTCGTTTCTAAATTGTTGAAAAACATTGTGTTGTGGTTTTGTTTTTGTTTTATTGGTTTGGTGTCGACGCGACATCATATTCCTACCGATAGGTAAGTGTATCTGGAAGTAATGTAGTCTATGTGGTTTTCAGCAGAGGGCCCGAAAAATTAGATTTTTTTAAGAGACGTGATTTTTTAAAATGATCAATTTTGCTTATTTTAAATGGAACACCACATATTTTACACTTTGAAATCTACACATGCGATTTACCGTAAGAACTATGGTCTCTCACATTGAAACTACGCTAAAATGTAGGCAATTTGTTGTAAAACTACGGCTTCTAGTGACAATTTTAAAAGCTCTCTTGACCTCGACAAGACAGGGTTATTAGATTTTCTAGATTTCGGCTTTTCGCGATCATAATTTTTTTTAAATAGCTAAAAAAGGGGAATTAATTGTATTAATAATAAAATAGGCAGACTATTTAGAAACCTGTATACAGGGTGTTCCTGGATGGGGTTACCTATACCACAAATGGACCTAATTTTAAATTTCTCGACAAAATGTCATTATTTATAAAAAAAAATTGCTAATTTTGCTTGT
Source organism: Barypeithes pellucidus (assembly GCA_963991005.1). Classification (NCBI taxonomy): domain Eukaryota; kingdom Metazoa; phylum Arthropoda; class Insecta; order Coleoptera; family Curculionidae; genus Barypeithes; species Barypeithes pellucidus. The sequence continues at coordinate 42,849,339 of OZ022559.1, forward strand.
AAAAGAATTAAGTTTTTTAAAAATGTATTTGCTTTAAATCTAACCGATGGCATTTTCTTAAAAATGATAAATTAAGGTAGTTTAGGTAAAAACAATAATTTATAGGATTTTGACCCTATATACAAAAACTAAATTTTCTAATGACAAATCTTAATTTTTTTACAAGCACAATTTTTTATAAATAATGACTTTTTGTCGAGAAATCAAAAATTAGGGCCATTTGTGTACTATTTGTATACTATATCAAATTAGCCTTTTGTGTAGATTTTAAAAGTAATAATATATGACATTTCATTTAAAATAAACAAATATTTCCTGATTTTTTTTGGCATATTCTTTTAAATCGATATGTCTTAATAATTGTTAATATTTCACAAGGTTGCAAAAATATAAGGCATATTCACCGATATCTGGTTCGCCCTGTACTTTAACTATAATTCTATCCAATACAAAGGAAGTTCAGAATATAATTTAGATAATAATTAATTATAATTGCTTCTTATTGCCCTTTATAGACTACATGCGTCTACTAAAATTTTTCTGGAAGTGTTTTTGATTTCATATCGGATTGTGATAATACAAAAATATTTCATATTTAGAATATTTAGCTTATAAATTCGGCGCACCTGCATCGGGACTCTGGTAAAGTGCATTTTTAGATTTGATTTGAGTGAAAAAAACTACTTAAACTTAACCTTAATTAATTTTTTTCTATTTCATCCTGTCTAATCTGTAATTAGGACTGGTAACGTTTTTTTTGCTTAAGTTTGTAACCCCTGTGGTGTCATTTTGCAATCTATTGATCTATTCTTAACAGTTGTATCGATATTCTCGGTTCAAGAGGGAAATAACGCAAACAGTAGAAACGACAATCGAAGTTCCAATTTTGCTAAAATGATGACACATTTTCCAGTCCATCTAAAGCAGTTTTCAATTTATCAGAGTCCTGAAATAACTAGAGGAAATGGACCTATTCTCTTCTTAGCTTCCCCTCCGTCAAAGTGACCCCACCTTGTATGTTGGCGTCAAAGTAATTATAAATAATAATTTCGATTTCGTAATCGTCACACCAAGAATTTTTTTTCGGGGTATGGGCTTATCAAATTTGTGTGTTATATTTATAAATATATAGTTAAATGTCTATAAGAAACAAATACAAGTAATTCGGGGGTGGGGGGTTTGGGTGCGCCACTTAGCGGTTATATTTGTATTACTTTGTTTATGTCCCTTTTTTATACAGGGTAACACTATAACCATTTCCTCTTGTTGTTTTTGTTGTTCGATGCTTATAACGTGACATTTTGAAAAATTTAATTATTGGGCAGTTATTTTTAAGTAAAAAACCTAAACTTACTGCCATTTATGATTAGATCGATAAGATATTGAATTACAGATAATAATTAAGTGTCAAATGAATTGTGCCAACTATTCTATTGTGTATACTGAAATTCTACATTCCCATTTACACATTTAAAATTGATATTACCTTTCTATTTTTGATACGAATTTGGTGGAACACTTTTTCCCTATTGTCTTTCAGCATTGGGCGGTAAATTTTAAAGTTTCTTCTACAAAATCGTTATGCTCACCACTTTATTTTAGTTTCTAGTATTATCTGAAAGCAAAATGTAAGATATTAATGGATGGTTTCTTAAGTCAATTTAAAAATACAACTGGAACTTTTAACCACATTTGTTCGTAACTACTTACGCTGTCGTGCATAGACGTTTTTAAATGGATTTTTGTCTTAAAATTCACTTAAAACTTAAAATTTCCTTGTATCAACGGAGTGTTAGTAGTAGTGCCTTTACTAAGCCGCCATGTTTGAAGGTTTATGTATGCTTAAATTTCGACTGTACTTTGTTGACTTTATTTTTACTGGGAATTTGCTGGAAGTAGGTAATTTGAAATAATTTTTTGTGGTTTTTTATTATGCCGTTGTTAAAATTCACATTTTTCTCTTATCTTAACCATCCAAACGTTTATTAATTTTTATACAAATCAACAACTTGACCAGTTAAATTAGTTGAAATTAGGTAACTAGGCAACGAGTGAGTAAATAAATACAGGGTTGCCCAGAAATCCGGAATAAAATTAATATAGCCTTAACCTGTAACTTTTGGGGAAAACGCTCGGACACGTCAATTTAGTTTTATATATTTGCTCACATTTTGACGTTATTTGTTTTTTTTTTTTATAGACATTTGTCAAAGATATGACGAAGAAATGTGAGCATATATAACAGAACAGAATTTACTGCCTGCCCATTTAAAATGGCTTAAATCTTGAGAATTTATATTTAAATAAGTTCTATTTGGTTTCGATAAATAATAACTAAGACTGTCTGTGTAAAGCTCGCTTTAGATTTAAACGCCATTTTCTTATTCTTTGCTCTGTTCACGTCGGTGCAAATATGACAAATGAATCTGTTTTAGTTGGTGAAGTTGATTTATAAAAAAAGTGCTGTTAAGTAGTTTTTTTTTTAAATTCAACCCGTTTTGGATAATAAGTTTCATCAATTCAAAATCTATGTTTATTTATGTAATTTTATACTAAAAATGACGAAGACATTTATTTGAGTAAGAAACCATCCCTTAATATATTTAGCGTACTTTTGTATAATCGAGAAGTAATTTCTTTTACCCATCAGAGCTAGTTTGCTTCCTCCTATTTCGGAAGAACCTGCTAATTCAAATTTGAATGAATTATAATTTATTTTAGGTTGACGTATTAAAAATATATCGATTATACAGGGTGAATATTTTAAAATGTTACAATACGATATCTCAAGAACGATTTAAAATATTGTCATGAAATTGTACTTGCAATCAGTAACATAATTTTGACATTTATCGCCTCTATTTTAAGGGGTGATGGGTAACTTTCGAATTTAAAGGTACCTTTGTTTATACATAAGAAACGGAAAAAATACGTAATGTATACAGGGTGTTCCATTTTCGACACTCTTTGGTATTATAGTTATTATAAAAGATATAATATTGACATTTCCACTTTAGTTTTCCACTTTTTAACGTAAAGAAAGATCCATCAGATTCGTCATGGCCCTCTTAGGTTTTAATCTACAGGGTGATTTTAAAAATCTTCGCTTTTAAGACACCCCCATATTTCCCTTACTATAAAAACGGGTCTTTAGTTTATGAGATATTGACAAAAGTAAAATTTTGAAGATAAATACAGATAAACAACTATGCATTTGATGAAGCCCAAAGTATGCTAACTAATTAAAAAATAATATACAGGGTGTCCCATTTCAACATGTTTACTTCTGTTAATATTTCAAAAACTTTAGAGAGAAACTGGTACGTCACTGAACTTTACAAAAAAAAAATCTCTAACAAGACCAGTTTTTATCTTTTTGATAATGTGATGATAACTACGAGGGATGTCCCACCAGCTAAGATGTTCAAAAGTTGCCTGTTTCGTTTTATTAAAAACTAAAGTGGAAACCGTAACATTCTATCTTTGGTAACACCTCTAACGCCTGGAACGCCCTTTACAAACAAAAATTTGGTATTCTTTCTCGGATACGATATTATAATTTTTGATTGTAATATTTAAATAATTATTTACCATTTAATTTTTAAATTCTCAACTGGCTTAAATAAAAACAGCGCATAATAATCCTATCATAAGTAAACTTTATTTGTCGGTAAAATTTGTTATTGAATTCAATCTAAATTTAGTTAACTATATATAATTAACCGAAAAAGCTAATATTTTTTTTTGTACACATACGTAATATTTAACGTAGATTGAAATGTTGTAAACCGCAGCATCGTCCTATTTAAAATTATAAAGCCTACACACTATCACTAAAATTTCCTGAAGTCGCTGTTCAGATATAGTCTTGCAGTACTTTAAAAACTCACCCTGTAGACACGGTAGAAAGAAATGATTTGAATACAGTCGTTTTAAACAAATAAATAAAAATGTAGATCTAGTGATAAAAAGAACAATCTTTTCCTTATTTTCAAATTATATTTACCTTATTTTAGATAAATTTTATTTTATTACCTTTTTTGTCAAATAATTTTAATTAACTTTTAGTACTAAAATATATTCACGCAGTGCAATCTTTATACTACTTGATTTCGGTTCGAAAATTGTCTTTGGTATCAACTATTGAAGTGAAGTTTTATAAAATATCAAGTATTTTAATTAAGTTATAAGAAAAATTGTATCGCACAACGTAAAAGAGTGTTTTTCGCCCTTGACATGTTGGAAGAATTAAAATATTTTTTTTAGGATTGTGCAATTTTCAAAATTATTTATATTTTACAGCGTTTAATTTTACGCTACTTCTATTTGATTAATTTTATTGTATTTTTAAGTTTTAACTATTTTAACTCTCTTATAACAATTTTCCTGAGATCCTTTACACTGATCGGCGCTGTTCTCACCAAAGCAACTGGCAACCGCAACTTCAGTTGAGTTGCTCGCTTGTTCTTACCAAAGCAACTGGCAAGCAATGCGACCGCAACTTCAGTTGAGTTGCTCTTGCGTTCCCACTGGAAGCAACTGGTTTGAAGTATCTTTTGACGTGAGCAAAATGTCGTCTTCGTCAAATGAAGATATAGCCGCAACATACTTGCTCGTTAAAAAGCTCAAAAAAAAAACTGAGCGATAATTTTGGGTTAACCCTTTTATACCATAAATTTGAGACATAGTTCGTATATAGTGGCATAGGAATTAAATAATGATCCGGTTAAATTCCATAGGTTTTACCGAATGAGCCACAAAAGTTAAATATTTTGCTGTCTCGTCCGCCATGACACCGCGTTTGGAAGCAACTGACAACGGCGACGCGGTATGCCGGGCAACTAGTTGCGTTGCAGTTGAGTTGCCTTAAGTCAGTGGGAACACGCGTATTTAAACATTAGTGCTGAGTCGCGTTGAAGTTGCGTTGCGGTTGCCAGTTGCTTTGGTGAGAACAGGCACTTACGGATAGAGATTTAAGGCTAATTTATAAACTTGACGTTCCGTTTGCCGGTGCCGTTTGACGGCGGACGTTACAAATTAAAAACATTAAAATGCGTAAGACCATTTATATTTGACGTTGACGGGGCCATTTGACGGCCAACATAAACCAATTTTATTTTTTTCCGGTGGCCGTTCGAAGCAAGTTTACAGAGCCAAATAAAATTGTCGTTGCCTGTCACGTGATATTTAGTAAATATTATTTTACTTTATTCCATCTTATTGACCATTTTAAAGTTGATAAATGTTGATAGTATCATTCAGATAACATAAACACTAAAATTAATATAATCACCTGAAATTAAAGAGAAAAGCCGAGAAAAACAGGTTATGTTATCGTCGCCACCGTCAAGTTTATAAATGGTCGAATTTTGTATCTACGAACGGTGGACGGCAACGGTCAAGTTTACAAATTGGCCTTTAAGCTTGGTTAAAACTAGCCTTATAAAGGATAAACATGGGTTCAACTGAAGTTAAAATTATAGATTATAGCATACAAAAACATTTCAAATTTTATTGAAATGATGTACCATTACTTGGTCCATGGCATTTTGAAAAACATTTTTAATTAGTGGCGATTTTGACATAGGTACCATCTTTTGTACATAATTTTTTATGCGTAGTGTGTTGTAGTTATTGTGTTTGCGTAAAACGACAAAATACATAGCAGCTACCTTTACTGCATTTTTGGTTGATAAATTTCAATCAATTTATACAACGTGCCCAAGATAAGGATGGCCAGTACAGGGATCTCGGAAACCGTAAGAGATGCGAAGTCGGTTAAATGGAGGTAAAGTTGCGCATTTACGTGCCTAATAATATGGGTTTTTTGAGATCAAATTCTAAAGTAAATTGGACTTTTACATTGCCGCTGTTCCCGCTCTATCTAACAGCGTTAATTGTTTTGTAATCCGACGAGTCGTCTTCGAAGGGCCATTATCAACTTTCTTTCTTTAAATACGGTCCTGTTTTTCTGATATTGGAATTTGAGAGCTTTTTTTCTTCCGAATGCAACGATGCATGACACATTGTGGTTTAATGACGTTTCGAGGATTTCTTAAACAATATCTGGAAATTTTAGGATACGGTCCTGTATTTCTCCTAATTTTATAAATAATATCTCATAAGTAAGCTCTAAATTTTTACTTATGTTGGACTAGTTCAATAAATAACAAATAATTTAATAATAAACCCCAAATAAGTGAACAAAAAATAATTCAATAATAAACAATAAGTGAATAAAAACCATACCAAAACAGTAATAAAACGAACAACGAAAATGGAAGGAACTACATAATCAGGTGTTCAAAATGATTTCCGTTATTTTCTAAGCACAAATAACATCGTCTAACTGTCGAGTCTAAAACATTTGACAACATTTCTGACGTAATACTTTGAAAGGCTGCAAGAACCAAAAACTTAAAACGCTTTCAAATATTGACAACGATCACAATGGGAATCATCACCATCTTTTTCAAACGCCTACTTTTTTTTAAAAATCAACTGAAATTTGAAATAATGTTTCTATATTTTGTTCACTTATTTGTGGTTTACTATTAAATTATTTGTTATTTATTAAATTAGTCCAACATAAGTAAAAATTTAGAGCTTACTTATGAGATATTATTTACTTGGCTCTTCGAAGACGACTCGTCGGATTACAAAACAATTAACGCTGTTAGATAGAGCGTAAAAGTGCAATTTACTTTAGAATTCGATCTCAAAAAACCCAGGAAAAAAATAAAACGATCCGGAACTACTCGGAATATTAAAACTTTCTAAACGGCATATTATTAGGCAGGTAAATGCGCAACTCTACCTCCATTTAACCGACTTTGTATCTCTTACGGTTTCCGAGATCCCTGTACTGGCCCTCCTGATCTTGGACACGGTGTATGAAGTGAATTTTTTATAATCTAATAAAAATTTTATCAGACTGAAAGTTAAGTAAAGGTATGGATTAAAATCCATAATCAACTATCAGTATAAGACGTATTTATACAGTGACTGGCAAAAAGTTGGCCACATATGGGAAATTTTTTTATTAATTGAATTATTAAAAAAACTGTTTACGCCGATCGCCTCTGCATGATTGGTAACCTAAGAACTTATTTTGACATTTGTCACCTGACTACTCGTTTAGCTGGAAAATTGAAAAAAATATATTTTGTCGTGGAAACTGTTATTAGATGAGATATCAAAAAAAGTTATTTAAAGAAGGCGTTTAGATTTTAATATTAGGCTCTTTTGCAAAGTTTGGACCCAAAATTATTAATTATAATAATTTTAATTAAGAATTTTTTTTATTTCGTAAGAGCAACTTTGCTAGACTCGTTAAAATTTGTTCAAAATTAGGAAAAGTTGCTTTTCGTAAGCATATTGTTCCAGAAATAACTATAAATGGTAATGGCACACCCAGTTGTATGGTAAAAAGTAAATTTTAACAGGTACAATTAAAAACAACAAAAAGCATAAGAGTACCATCTTAACACTTTTTTCAAATAACGATATCTCGTCACCAGTTTTCAATGACAAATTTTCTACAATTTTTCAGCCTAGCGAGTAGTGACAACTGTCAAAATGAGTTTTTAAGTTGCCAATCATGCAGAGACAACCGGCGTAAAAAGTTTAATTAATATTTCATTAATAAGAAAGTTTTCCGTATGTTTGGCCTTTTGCCGGTCATATACTCTACAGGGTGTAACAAATTCCAATAATATGGAGCAAAAAAATCTAAAATAAATTCAGGGGCTTTCAAAATATTTGAAAAAATAAAAAAATTTCTGTTTTTATTTTTTTTCTCTGTTCGAAGAGACGTCCAGAAATAAATTTCACTTTTTCATTGCTACTTTTCATTCTTTACATTACTCTACAAGATGGCATTATCAGATCTTTAATACGACGTTTCGTCTTTGGGTCACCACCATCAATTTACATAAATTTCCGTTCGTTGGTATACAACACTTTCTGGTTTTCCGACGTTTTGTTCCTTAAATTGACAATTTAATGTACTTTACTAAAATATTTCGGTTTAATTCGAAATTATTAATTAAAAAGTCTAAAAAAAATGCTGGCTTTAAGAGGCAAATTTTTTTTCTATTAATAAAATAAATTACTTGTATGTGTGTATACCGCTGAACGTAGATTTAGTTCATTCTTCATAATTTAAACAAAAAATCCAGGAGCATATTTAAAAAAATTAAGTTGATGATGGCCACCCAAAGACGAAACGTTGCATTAAAGATCTGATGGTGCCGTCTTGTGGAGAATAAAAAGTAACAATGGGAAAGTAACATTTTTGTACATCTCTTCGAACAAAGTCGAGAAAAAATTAAAGCCTAAACATATAATATTAGATTTTTCCAAATATTTTGGAAGCCCCCTGTATTTATTTTTGATTTTTTTGCGGCATATTATCGGGCCGTTACACCCTGTATATATAAAGACAAATATCCACACCTATGCGATTACACCACACTACTTGAATATTTTCTCGGTATCTATTTATATTGATTTGTATATACATATTTTAATACTTTTTAGTATCTACCTATATTTTTACCTGGTGTATTACAAAGCAATAATTTATTTAGCATATCATACGATTTATATCATATTATATTATATAGTACGTACTATATTACTTATTAAGTATTTTTTAAGGTAAAATATTTGTGACGCGTTTTTATGTGGTTTTTTATTTCTGTGATAAGTTTGTACTGCAAGTGCATCATGAAAAAAATAAAGTGTACTTCTAAAATAATGCTTTATTTCGTTTAAATTTTTTTTTATCAAAGTATGGGTAGGAATGTTAATTTTCCTTTTCCCACAACCGAAAACAAACAAACCGATGAAAATATTACTCTGAAATCTAGAGACGCTACAACGTCAAGGTCTGATCAGTATTCACCTGAAGACGACGGGAGATGTTTACTAGTTGAAACGTTGTCCTATAAATAAATAAAGACAATGGAACTCCAAATACGTCTATCGCTCAAGATCTGATAAAGTCTCGAGGCATATAGGGCGTCCAGGCCATACAGGGTGTCTAGAAACTATTGTTCATAAATTATAGGAGATACCAGGTCCGCCAACGAAGCGAGGACGGAATATTAAATCATTATCCATTATTTGTCCTTTAATTGTCTAAAATTTTATTTTATTCGGTTCTGTAGTTTAGAAGCAGTAAATTAAAAACTGAAAAAAATAGTGTTGGAGCAGTCGAAAGAAATATCAAAAAACATTCAAAAAATATTTTTTTAAGTACTGCATTGGGTGAGATTTGTGACAAGGAGTCTAGAGATACTATGAATCTAAGAGCGTTTATCTATTTTATACAGGGTGTTCGTAATAAGGTTACAGAAACGACATATTTTAAAATTAATTAAAAGTGGATCGCTCATAGCAGCTTATATATTTAATTTGCGTACCAAAATAATTTAGAGCACTCTAGTATGACATTAATTACTGACCGATTCAGAAATGTTTGCTCTCCATAAGTTGCTGACCAACTAGACATTTTGGCTGACCCATTACATTTTGAATATTGCTAACCAGTTAAATTATACCCAAAATCAAACACCGACATTGTTTTTATAATCTGCTTTATTTACTAATAAACAAGCTCAGATAACCTTACTTTATTAAAGATAACGGTAACTCAAAACGATGTATCATAAATACATCAGGTAATCATTTCTATTTGCAAAAGAAACAGAACTACATGGTTAAACATAAATTCTATTAGAAAACAAAAATCACATAATCTATTTAATAAAAACTAAGGTCTGTTGCCTTTGCAAAAATTATAAGTACAACTACATATAGTGGTCAGATTTACAAAACCAATACAGTATCGTTTTGTATGAAAGCGCTTGGGTATCTTACATTGTAAAATTCGAATAGAGGGTGATTAATGGCGGAAGACCTATTTAAAATTCCAAAGTAACCCTCCACCCCTTAAAAAAGAAAGGAGAGGTAAATAAATCTATTACCTCACCAAAAATATTTTAAACAGTTTTTGAGATGGCCCCTGGCCACTGGGTCAGTTCGTATAATGATACGAAGTGATATAGAAATCTGAACACTTCCTAAAAAGCTCTTCCAATGTCACCATTAAAGTTGGAACCATATGGGGAAAATATTTATTTTTCGATTTAGGTAAAATTTGACTTCACCATAAATTTATGCTTCAATAAAAACCAACAATGACATAATTAAATGGGACCATGTCAAATTTGACAATTTCTTTATTTGACAAAATATCGCAAAATGGCATTATAATGGCAATTTTTGTGTTCTATCTATTTTTGGCAAATATCTGTTTTCATTGAAAACGAAAGTCCACCGCGCTATTATTCTAATATGTCCATTCTTTTCAACGTATTTAAAAAAACAAGACAGATGCCAACATTTTCAAACTGTAATTTAATTTTTTTGAGAAAAATGAATATTTTGTTCGACTTTTTGTCATAAAAAATGAATTTCGACAATGAGTATTGTATAAATAAATATATTTTAGTGGTAGGGTCGACTTTCGTTTTCAATGAAAATAGATATCGGGCAAAAATAGACAGATAACAAAAATTATCATAAGTGATTTAAATTTGGTATGTGGGCATAAACTTACAATACAAACAACTTTTCGAAATAATTTTTTTTTAATTCGATCAATAAATGCCATTTTTCGAAATTTCGTGGAGAAAACGTCAAATTTGACAGTTCACAAAGGCCACTGTGGTGACATTTAATTATGTCACTTTTGGTCTTTATCGAAGCAAAAACTTCTGGAGAAGTCATTTTACAATTTTTTATTTTTCCAAACAATAAATCATTTCCCCATATGGTTCCAACTTTAATGATGATACTGTATATGTTGTGTATCGATTCTCATCATTGAACTTTTGGAAAGTATTAAGAAATGAAGGAAAAGTTTCGGAATTTAGTGCCTAAGAAAATCGGGCCGGATCCACCCATTTTAGTTTTTAAATTTTTCAGAAACCACTGAGGGGTATTTTCAAAATTTTAGTTCAGAGTTTCGTTTCTTTAGAGTTTAAAATACTGCGACGCGCTTTGATCGAAATAAACTACGTACGACGTTTTGTAAATCTGACTTTTCTTACCAAAAATATACAGTGAATCAATCCTCCATGACTTTTATTGGAAATAAATATAAAAGTGGGCCCTATAGTATAATTTACAACGAAAGAATAGTAGTTCTATTTAAAAACCTTAAAGGAACAATTTTTTTGTACACATACTTGGTTGCACTGGTAACTTTCACGTACAAAATTGGCATTCATACGATAATACAACAATTATATGGACATCGAAATAAATAAATAATACAATATATACAAAACTTTACAAAATGGTACGCTCTAATCGGCCAGACGGCAAATACAAATTTAGTTACGTCATAGAGTGTAAAAAAAATTCCGTCGATTGGTAGTAAATTTTAATGATTAAGTATTTTATATACAGGGTGAATTGTATACAAGGTGGCATACTCTTAACGCAGAATTCCATAGGATCGAGTCGTCCTAGCTACAAAATAAAATCATTTACAAAGGGTGTGCCAAAATACTCAATAGTGGCGCGCCCGGCACGGTATTCTATGGAAATGCCTATTATGGTGAATTTATTGTGTGAATATCATCACATAATCACACAGAATTATAATATTTAAAAATGCATGTCCTAATTAATAAGCTGTTACTTCGTTGATAAGTTTTAGCTGATAGAAAATAGATTTTAGAGTTTAGGGCAGAGCAGTCTGTTACGTCCTGATACGTCTAATTGTACGGGGTAGCGCACAAAATCTAGATGCATGTAAATTTACTAAAATTTTAATTTGACATCTTAGATAAAAATTGAATTTTATTTATTTTTTCAACTAAACCAATTAGATATATATCCCGAACAAACTCTCTAATACAGAGTGTTACGCAATTATATATTCATTTAATTAATTTACTTAACATTAAAAATACAAAATCATTAAATATACATGGTGTATCTTAATAACATGCTAATATTGAAGGAGGTTATAAGAATAACCTTTTTTTAATAATTTGTTTGACTTAAATACGTGACAACTAGGCTAGGTAGACAACTGTCAACACTGTTTATGTTTACAAAACAAAATCTGCTTCTTACGTACTAGATCCTTTTTAATTGTTGTTAATAGCTAATTTCATAACATAGTGCAAATGAATGATTTTAATATTTTTTTATACAAAAACGTCAAACGACAAAAAATCAAGAGACAGCAAGGAATGAGAATTTCAAAAATATTTTGTATTTAAAAAAAAGTGGCGTGCCATCCTTTTCTTCAAAAATACCGATTGCAATTTCAGCACTAACGCCACTGGTTGGAATAAAAAAAACATGTTATACATCCAGGAGGGGGTCAAACGTCGTTTTGGGAGGGGCAATACCTACAACGAAAAGTAATACCCTGACGCGTTAGTCAAATCGGTATATATGTCGGTATTGTGGGGGTGGTCATGACCCCGATGACCCCCTCCAGGATCCGCGCTTGTATACATCATAAAATGCCTTTTGATGAATAGAATGTGTGCACCAAATTTCACAAAAATATCTATAGCATCACAGATATGAATAAAAAAGATTTTTTGAAAATCTTTAACACTCTGTATCTCAAAAGTTAAAACGTTTAAGACATATGTTCATATGACGTTTTTTTTTCTGAAAATGGGCCCAAGAATAACCTCCTTAAATATTAGCATGTTATTAAGAAGCACCCTGTATAAGTCATACCTACTTTGTATTTTTAATGTTAAGTAAATGAATAGATAATAGCGTAGCACTCTGTATTTATAGACTTTAAGTTTCGAAATGATTAATTATTTTTTATTTAGTAAGAGCTAAAAGTGATAAAAGGTCACATTGATTGTTTACAAAACGTTTTCTCGACAATACAACGTGTTTAGAAGAAATGGTAATTTTTTTTGTTACCTCGAGTGACATGGCGATACTTTTGGGCCAGTGCCTATCCCTGATATACCTCTAATTAGTTTAGTTTAAAAAATAAATTAAATTAAATTTTTATGTAAATTATGTCAAATATAAATTTTAGGAAATTTACATGCATCTAGATTTTATGCGGTACCCTGTAGAATGAGATATATCAGGACGTAAACTAACTCCATAATATGTTGTCTCAGTTAAAAAAAATTATTAAAATTGGTTCATTATTAACGAAATTGGTTCATTATTAATTAGGTCGTGATTTTTTGATTATTCAATAGTTTGCATAGTGTATTAATTATAATTAATTGCTTATAATAAATTTCCAGAACACCCTGTATATTCGAAGTCAATTATTGACGTTTGTAAACCTTATCTTTTGTTTAAATCTGTGCTTTGGCAAAATTAACGAGTAATATTTTTAAAAAAACTTATATAGCACACCCTGTATAGATGTAAATGATTTTAAATTGTGTGGACTATGATTCTATAAATCCCGTTTTAAGAGTCGGCCACCCTGTATAGGGGATAGAGGCACATCAGTGTTGTGTAGAGCGGTATAATTTTACTAAAAAACAGGAACTTCCCCCAAAATTCGATGACGTAGGTAAAGCTGCTGGCGCCGCTGACTAATATTTTTTGCATTTTTCAGGCAGTGTCGCTTTTAACTAAGCTATAGAGGCAATATAAAAATACAAAATTTTACATAATAAAACAGCATAACAGATTTACGCAATGACATTCAATCTAATATTAATACTAGTACTTATTAAGTTAACAAAGCTAGTATTTTCTTTTTTTAGTTTGTCCATATAATTTTGGTAATCCTCATTTATCCCTACACTTATTTTATATATTTTTATGTAAATATATATTATATACCTATAAGATATTTTATAATGCAAGAATGATGGCATTGTAGCGTTGAAAAATAAATTTTTTCATAACAACATTAAATCATATAAATAACTATTCACGGGGGTGCCAGTATTACGACTAAGTAAAATAAATCCGTTGCTGTAAGCTACGAACTATGTTATATAAAGAAATTGTATGTATAGAATCCCGAAGTGCATATTTTAATATTGTGACATATACTACGGTCTCCAAATATTAAAATCCGCTACAATGTTAAATTTTTTTTTTTAAATTGGACAATCTGAATTTTATGATATTTTTAAATTCCAGGAACCCAACCAGATTAAGTGAGATTATAATCAAACCTGCCGCTTTTGAGAGTTACAAAAAAATACATGTTACATTACAAAAATTGCTAATCTTAGTTTTTCCTTCGCTATCCACGAATATCAACTTTTTTAAATTGTTTAACCGGTTAAATTTATTTTGCGATAACCACTACAAAATTTGGGTGTGGCCTATAGGGGACGATAAACTACTTTTTGACGGAAGAATGACAGTTCTTACTGTTAAAATGGCGGATGGGCGCCAACTTGGTAAATAAAATTAAATAGGAAGTAGGGTCTTACGATATTGGCGGCTAGACCTAGGAATACGATCTTCCTCTACGCGCGCGCGGGTAGTGTGCAGCCGTTTATAATAGTGATACCGCGTCACATTTGAATAGAAACAACATAAAGCAGTAAATAAAGTAATAATTTTGTTTAATGTTAATAGTATATTTTTAAAACAATTTCATAGCAAGAATCATTTGAAATTATTTCTGTTCCTCTAAGTGTTTCCTTAATTAATTCATTTTCTCCTCCTTCCTCGTTTGGGTTTTTGTTGTTATTGGATGTATACTTTTTACGTTTTTTGTAGAATAAAACGATTGTTTCTGTATCTTTTTATTAGACCGTTCCTTTTCAAGATTCAGATCTTTAATATTAAAAGCATTGTGGTCTTTAATGTTTATTACACCTTTCAAATTTTTGGATTTTTTTAAAATAAAGGCGTTCTTCAGAGTAATTTCCAATTTTTATGCTTGAAATAGCTTCCAATAAATTTGATTCTAAAGTACGCACAGGGGATCTTTACCCTGACGTCATCGCTAACAAATAGATATCCCGACATATTTCATATCTCTGCATCTTTGTTTGGTACAGACATAAAGGCGAATAAAAATTGTATTATACGTCGTCCGGAATTAAACGTGTTAGACAGAGAAAGAATTATAAAGAAGAGTTGCCAAATAATTATTTTGACTTACGCAGTACTACAAATTGCAAAAACGTCATTGTGACAATTGATTCACAAGTTTTTCGTTTTTATACATTTTTGTGCATTAAAACTTCATTTACTCCTGCAAACAGTTCTTTTCAGAGTTTTGGTATCGCTTTTTTGTGTTAGTGGTAAGTACATAGTACATATTGATATTTATTGTTATTTATTTATTGTAATAAAGTATTCCTAACCCTAAAAATTGTGGATAAGTCTCCGCTCCGCTATTTTGCCATCCCAAAAACGTAAAAACACGTCTTTTTAGTTTCGAAAAAAATAAGTAAAATCGCCCGAATTTCCAAACGCTCTGTATATGTATCGAAACTAGAAGGTTCACAGAACGTATTTCGGGCAAAATCAAATCTGAAATCGCCAAATTAAGTTCACAATCTCGTCTCAAAATGTGGTAAAAATTGGTCGAAAAATACAAATATTGAACGGTCATATTTTTAAAATAAATAGAATAATTTATTTAAATTTCCAAGGCAATACCTATTAGCTTGCATTTTTTCGTAAATTGATTTTTTTTTTCATGTTTTACGACATAAATTACCATTTATCTTCAATTCTAATGAAAAAACTCTTGACTTTTTGGGGTGATTCTTGTAGGGGATGAATGGGCGGAGCGTTTTAATCTGTGTAATCAAAATGTCACATTCAAACCGAGTTTATCATTTTGTCAAATAAGAAGTAGGTACATAACTGCCAGTAAAAATTCAAGAATATCAGATTTATACCTACATATTCCTAACAATCTATTTTATGTAAGACCGACTCAAAATTTTGATTCGGAGTTTTAAAGAAATTTTTAAAAATCCGTATATGGGAACGTTATTTACGTCAATTAAAATGTTATGAAATTAGTTTTTGTTTTGACAACTTTTCTTCCACGTAATTTTGATTTGATTCATACGATCCCCTGTGCGTACTGTATTATTTCACTTATCATTTTTTCTTTGGATAGTTTATTTGAAGGCAAATGTATAGTGGAATCGACAAGTTTTTCAGCTCATTTTTATCATCAATTTTATTTTTAACTTCATGAAAATCAGCAGAATTATAAAGACAAACACAATGTATATGCTTGCATATGATGTTTTTAATATTAAAATCTATACTAGAGACTATTCAACTCAATCTATACAAGTACATTCAAATGTGTGTATACATATTATTATGATGCAATAAACACACTTCAAATTGTATAATTACTTTGTAGCATTCAAAGCAAAAACACCATCACTGAATTTTCGGAAATCAATAAGGAACAAAAATAAATTTAGGAAAGAATAACGGATCGGTCCCAGAATCTATTCGATATAACCTCAAATTCATCTGACATTTCTCACTACCCGCGCGTGCGTATAGAAAGATCGTATTGTGTCCGTGTTCGTACCCAAAACATAATGGCGTATTTTTCAAAAATAATATTTACTATTTTTTTGTTTTGCTGTTTTAGCGTTAAAATGCGATATCTGAAAAACGGTTTAAAATATTTTCATGAATTTCTGGTGAGGTTTTACGCTGCTGAAAAATTTTAAATAACATTTTTTTAACTTTGGAGTTTAAAATATAATGTTTTAAATGTATATCCTAAGACACCCCGTTTTAGATATACGTAGGCATCATGACAGCAACTTGGTCTCTTAAATTTAAAAATGTCGACAAACTGGAAGGTTTGGAATGGAGGTAATCGGGCAGTCGTACGGTTCAATCGGAGAAGTATGCATGAAATAAGGGCAATGACATCTATAGTTAGTGTTGTATATTATAGAGATCGTTGTGGCAGTGTTGCAGATGAAATATATGAATTGTTATGGTCAGACTTCAGGTTTGGCAGTGTAGGATCTATAGTAAGGTTTCTTATAAAATTGACATTAAAAGAAGGTAAGTACCGTAAGAAATATTGTAAGAGGTAATCAATAATTTAATATTCAATTGATGGACTTAAATGATATTTAAAAAAAAACTATTATAGGAATGGACATGATTGTGAATAACGAAGCGATGATTTTTGATACGCGGTGGCATCCAGCTAAGCGAAAAAATACTACTGTCAAGCCACAATGCCACTTCTTACACAAACAAGGCAACTTACTCAGACTTATGTAGCGGAGTTCCGCAGATAACTTTCGTGACGAAGGAGTTTTTTGCTCCTCTTTACCCAGCTTACTCTAATTTGCTCTGTTGAGTTATAACTACAATTCAGGTTAACTGTCGAAATGTTTTTAATTATTTTGGCGTGGTTTTTCAAAAAATTTGTCATCGCTCGGGTGTATTAAAATTTTGAAATTTTTCGATGTTTTCAGGATATTTCCGAAACAGCTTTAGTAATTTTAGTGAAATTTGGGTTATGAAAAGTACCTGAAATAGTACAGGGTGTCCCATTTTCGACACTTTTATACGGTATCTCCGTAATTGTTAGTGCTATCAAAAAAGTAACGTAGGCGTCATGTGCTCTTTTTGGGTCAAACTTAAAATGGTAAAATCAAAATTTGAAAATTTTCGCTCGCTTAAGAGATACGGGGAAAAATAAAAAATTGGCAATTTCAAAATCACCCTATATTTTCTTAGTTAAAAGAGACACAGAAAAATGTTCTATACAGAAGTTTCTTTATATTGATTGTTGAATAATCTGCCGTTTTCAGAATAAGTATACGGGCTCAGGTAAAAAAGTTATCGGAAAAGTTATCGGACCTAACCTCATTTTTTAAAATGGAACACCCTGTATATTTTAATCTAAAAAGATACTATTTTATTCTCCTTTTAAATATATAACATCCTATGTATACTATTGGTTTCCTAGGCGATTTATTTAAACTTTATTACTTTGAAACGAAATAAAAGATTCAGATTAAGGTAAAAAATAACGGAAATCATCGCAAATGTTCGGAATATGTTCTTAAATGGTTACCATCTTTTCGGATAGCGAACAAAATATACATTTTGCGCCATTTCTTCGTTTTTTCCACTTTCAATATAAACTGATATGATGATAATGAATATGTAAAAATGAAATTGACGTTAAATGTTAATAACAACTGGAATGTCAACCTAGTTGTTTCTAGGATATTTTAGCTTTGGTTTCATAGTCTACTGTGGATTAAAGTAATAAAGTTTAATAAGTCGCCTAGGAAACCAAGATTATCCATGGTGTGTATTTGAAAGGAGAATTTAAAATAGTATATTTTTAGATTAAAATATACAGGGTGTTCCATTTAAACAAATGAGGTTAGGTCCGATAGCTTTTTTACCTGACCCCGTATACTTATTCTGAAAACGGCAGATTATTCATCAATCAATATAAGGAAACTTCTGAATGAACCATTTTTCTGTATGTCTGTTAACTACGAAAATATAAGGTAATTTTGAAATTATCAATTTTCTGATTTTCCCCCGTATCTCTTAAGCGAGCGAAAATTTTCAAATTTTGATTTTACCATTTTAGGTTTGACCCAAAAAGAGCACATGCACCTACATTACTTTTTTGATAGCACTAACAATTACGGAGATACCCTATAAAATTGTCGAAAATGGGACACCTTGTGCATATTTTAGCAATAGCAATGTGCGAACAGGTTTTCCAGGGGCGTGCGTGCGTTTATTTGAAGTCGGCGTTTTAAAAATTAGGTATTTATTGCTATGAAACAGTAAACGTAAATATCGCTAAAAATGTGTGATATTTTAGGTATGTACCTTTAATATCCTAAATTTTACTAAAATTACTCGAGCCGTTTCGAAAATATCTTGAAAACACCGAAAAAAATAAAAAAATTTTAGCACCTTGTATATTTCAAACAGGGCATTCGCGTACACATGATGTTCGTATCAACACTTGTCTTATTTTTGAGTGAGGAGTCACCACACGAGCGATGGCACATACTTTTTGAAACACCCCGTATAAAGCAGACCTGTTGACAAATTTTCTGGTTTGTTCGGGTTTGTTCCGCACCAGTTAAAAAAAAGTCGAGCCCCTTGAACTCCAAAATAACAATAAAAATATGTTTAAAATGTTACAACAGGAAAAATGGGTCCGTGAAATAGATAGGTCTAGCAGTTTTGAAGATATATACGGTGATTCGTTGTAACTGCATCTCACTAAATGATTTTATTTGCGAATATAAATAAATTTCCTGTGAATAAGAAATAATGTTCGTATTTAACATATTTTTAACTGCGCTTGCTCTATATGATTAAGCACTAGAATATTAACCAACATTGTAGTTATAATTTGGGAATGACTTGGACAATTATATTTTTATAAAGGCCATTTTACAGTCTATGTCTAGCTACTATCCGTTACATCTTGCGAA
Source organism: Barypeithes pellucidus (assembly GCA_963991005.1). NCBI lineage: Eukaryota > Metazoa > Arthropoda > Insecta > Coleoptera > Curculionidae > Barypeithes > Barypeithes pellucidus. The sequence goes on from OZ022559.1 coordinate 42,868,820, forward strand.
AATAATAGCCTCGCCATGTCAGCTACTAACACTGAATGGCAAACCCTTTGTACTTCATATCCTCAGATGTCTGTTACATCAATATTGTTTGTAAGTGGCTTTATCGTCAAACATTCACTTTTCGCATTCATTTGAAATGAACAATTTTGTCACACTTAAATGACTTGAGAAAGGTTACTTAACAATTTAATGTATTTTGCAAACCCTATATTATTTTTGAGGTGACTGAATATTGTCTTGCCTGTACAGTTTATAGAAAAAGTGCATTATAACTTCTTGAAGAGGCCGCCATTGTAAAACCATGTGCCGAGTTTGAATAAATTTTGGCCAGCCAATCCTGACCTAATCAGCTAAACGTGGTGGCAAACAACTCTCATAGTTCAGGTAATTCAGCAAATAGTTTCTGTGACGCTATTGGCCAAAATTGACATAAATCTGAACATAAGGAATAGTTAAAATATTGGCTGCGTTCAGTAGAGCCCATCGATTTATAAGGGATTTTTAATGGGTGACGTCACGATGTGCATCGATTTGTAGTTCTGTTGAATGCATTTTATTTTCAGTTTTTTTTCCTAAATATTTTCCTCAAATATTCCCTTTTGTGGCACGAAATGGATTTTTAATGCTCCTCTTCATTATCGGAGATCGTATATAATATGTTTTTATAATTATAAGTCACTTCTTTCGTCATTATAATAATTTTCCCTTCTCAACCTGACAGACTGACATAAATCGCTGTCAAATCACAAATCGCTTCTTAAATTCGATGGAAAAAATGGCGTCCGATTTGTGAAATCGATTTTTGCTTTAGTGCATTCAGCAGATGATTATTAATAGCTTACAAATCGATGGGTCCTGCTGCATGCGCCCATTGTCACTGACAAAAAATTTTCGTATTGTCAATGTCAACATTATATTTGCTGGTGCTTGCTGTATTTTTTTCGGGAACTATGAGAGTTTCGTGGTTTTGTCATCACATTTAATTGAATAGTTTAGGATTGGCTCACCAAAATGTAGGCAAACTCGACACATGGTTTTACCATGTCGGCCTCTTCAAGAAGAAGGAGATCTACGTACGCTGTAAAACTATTTTAGACTCTACAAGATGACCTATTGCATTTTGTCACACTAAACGGTCATCAGGTGATATTTACTACAGAAAAGTTTCAGTATCCAATCAAGATCTGTCTTACAAATTTCCCGATGAAAGACGATAAAGCCATAAAACATCACACTTTAAAATATTTTGAAAATCACGGATACACGAAAATATTTTGTAAATATATTTTTAGGAGAGTGGAGGTCGAAAAATCCTATTAAACCGTTTTTATTAGTCCTTTAAGGTATTCTTGTGAGGTGGTAATATTTTTCATTTCCTATGTTATTTACATCTTTGAATTTCGAAATTCAGAAAGATAGATAGATCGAAAAAATTCACAACTGCCTGGTGCCAAAAATAAATTGTCAGATTTTTACACTGGTCCCTTGCCCTTCAGCAGAACTTTATGTTTGCTCGGGTTTGTTCTTTTGCAAGGATTTTTTCCTAAATTATAATTACTAATTTAGCCTGTGTAATCAAAAAATTTAACAAAAATGATTTTATACATGACGTTCTTCAATAGGATTTTCAACCCCTTTCCTAAAAGTGGGTAGAAGGTAAACTGGGTAATACAAATGCATGAATATGCAAGTCTTACTTAAGGAATATAGGTAGTTTTGCAATTTGAAAACTACGTCTACGACAAATTGTGGTCAATATTTAAATTCGTTTTTAGAAAAAATACTTTTGGGTAGTCAATCGATTATTATTAATCAAACTTGTAACGATATTATCATGTTTAACCAACTAAAAAACTGCAGTATTTATTAGAATAATGCAATACGTAGTAAATGCAGGGAACGGTTCTGTTTACAGACAACACGTAAACCGTCGAGGTATGGTAAAATAAATATCAAACCGTTACCATGAAAAATTCGAATATCTTTACAAAAGTATCTTCAATTTTTTATGTTAACGGTAAAAAATTGTTCATCTCGCTAGTTTACCTGATGTTTTTCGTCATAGCCACAAAACGGCACCGGCAATCTTAAGATATTTGACTATTACATTGGATTATCGTATAAATACAACGTGACGTTAAGGAACAGGAACAAGAAAATTTTAAAGGGAAATATAAAATAAGATATTTAGGAAAGTATGAAAAGATACAGAAACTAGTAAAATAGAAATGATAAGAACGAATAAAACCAGAAGAAAGTAAGATAAGAAGAAGAAGAATATAAATAGTTTAGAAAAGAGTATAAAAGGAAGAATACAGCAAAGAACAGAAGAAGGAAGAGTAAATACAGAGAAGATGGGCAATGTTGGCCGCCAAATTTAGAATCGAAGTGTATACAGGGTGTTACAAATTCGGAAACGGTAAACGATACTCAGCAATGTCTTAAGACTTTTAAAATATACGTTGACTTTTACATTTTCGAATTAAATCGAATTAAAAAAAAAGTAATTAGGGGTATTTTCATTAAGATGGTCAATTTAAGAAACAAAACGTCGGAAAACCAATAAGTAGTGTATATCACTGAACGTAGATTTCGGTCATCTTTCATAATTGAAACAATAAAATCCAGGTCCATAATTAAAAAAATTATATTGATGATGGTCACCCAAAGACGAAACGTCGTATGAAAGAACTGATGATGCCATCTTGTGGAGAATAAGGAGTAGCAATGAGGAGGTGTAATTTATTTTTGAACATGTTCTCGAACAAAGTCAGAAAAAAATAAAAACCGAAACACAAAATTTTAGGTTTTTACAAATATTTTGAGAGCCACTGTATTTATTTGAATTTTTTGCGGCATATTATGGAGCCCTTAATTATGCAACTTTGTCCCAATTTAACCGACTTAGTATCTCTTACCGTTTCCGAAGTCCCAATGGTGAGGTCTGTATCTGTAACGCCCTGTATAATAATATGTTTTTCAGTATCCAATCCAATCCACCAAATGAAATGGAAAGTTAAATTTTAAGTGAAAGTTACATTGTTATCGCTTCATTTTTACGATGTCCTTTATTTTTACAAGATATATCTATTCGCTATAATATGGAGGGGGGGATAATCCCTGGATGGGACTACCTATACCGCAAATGGATTTAATTTTTAATTTCTCGACAAAAAGTCATTCTTTATAAAAAATTGTGCTTGTCAAAAAAAAAAATAATTGTCATTAGAAAATAGAATTTTTGGAAGGTTTTTTGTTGATGTCAAAATCTTAAAAATATTGATTTTACCCAAGAGTAAGCAAGCTACCTTAATTTTTCGTTTTTAAGAAAAATGTCATTAGGAAGTGTGTGGAGAAGTTGGGTGCTTTCAAGTTGAATAAACACTTTAAATAAATAATACTAAAATGATATTGACCTCTCGCTGTATACAAAAATATATTTTTTGTAAAAATCTTGATTTATGACGAAAAAAGCAATTCTTTCGAACATTTACGTTTCCATTTCCTTTAAGATTTTGACCTCCCCGTATACAAAAATTAGATATTCTAATGACAAATCTTGATTTTTTATACAAGCAAAAATTTTTGGTTAAAAGAATTAAAAATTAGATCCATGTGTGCTATAGGAAACCGCATCCAGGGACACCCCACCCTGTATATGGATTATATTGGGAGAGAAAAGCGAGATGCCATTGCACAACTGCATAAAAATTGAGAAAATAATTTTTATTCACATTTTTCGCTCATGTCAAAATCAAATTAATTTTTAAAAAATAGTCGGGTTTAAAAATTTCCCGTTCCTCATTTGTATTTAAACAATTAAATATAACTAAAATTTACAATTGAATGATCTTCTGTTATGATCTAGCATAATATACATAATCTACGGTAAAAATGATATCTAATTTTAAAATCATCTCTCTTGAACGCAACGCCCAATTTGGTATGTATTTCAAAAACGAATTTAAATAATTATCAGACTCTCTTCTATAATCGAATTTCTCTCGACATCAGTCAGTGGTACGACCAAAACGCTTTTTACACAAATCGAACATCGACATAACAAACAATAGGTATTTTCTTTCATTGCAGGGTTTTCCGTAAGAACAGTATATTATGTTACTTTATATGAAAGGTGAGTTCGCACCACGACTGGACAGAATACATATTATGTGATATAATACATATGTATGCAAACTCGTAATTGTGAAACATTCATAATTTCTACACTATGTGTCTTTACGGTAATTTCGTAACAACAATAACCCGGTACACTCAAAAATTTTGAAAAAAAAACTTGAGCTCGTTGTAACCAACATAAAAACCGTTTGTGGTTTGGCATATGCCGTTCCTGCGGGAAACCCTTCAATTTTATAATATAAATCGGCCGCTTTGTTTCTAAAATATGTTTACGATTTATTTATATACATCATCAACCTATATAGTCGTTTTTTATATATAATTTTAATAATTCATCTAAGATCCGGTAAAGTTCTTCTACTACCTGTGAATTGCTGAATTTAGTAAAAAAGGAACGTAAAACATCTTACTTTCTAACAGTAGGGATGCTGCAGACTGTATCTGTAACAGAAAAATATATTGGGATTATAAAACATGTCTTTATAATAAATTTGTCAATAATCGCAGAATGTATTGTAAGGGCGGGGCAAAAAAACAGTTTTTTTGAAAATCGATTTATCATAGAACTTGAAAGTTAAGTAAGGATGTATGCTTTTGGTGAAACACTTGACTTTTAGTTATTTTATTGAAGTACATAAAATTCCCTTTTATGTACAGGTGTCCATTTTTCGGTGGTTTTACGAGGTATATCCGTTATTAGTAAGAAGTATGCGGTTTTCGCAGCACGGTGCTACTTTTTTGTTCAACAAAAGGTGCCCCAATTAAAATTTTTCTAGAAATGCTTGGTTTTGACATGTTTTTGAGAATTTCACATTTAAGGACACACATTCACATTTCGGTTATCCTGTTACTTATCACAAATAAATAAAATGTTCTCTTTGCAGTTTTTTACGTATAATCCAGTGACGTACTCAGATTTTTCTACGTGAGTATGATTTATCGAAATACACAACATTTATCGACCCTACACAATAGTGCTTAAACATAAAGTCCATTCTTCGGTTCTTAATTGTAGAAAATTGATCAGTAACAGCCTCATTAAGTTTGGAATACCCTCTATAAATTTTTTTTCATATATTTAATTTTTAAACTTCTAATAAAGTCCCTGCGTTAAATTAATTCGGGTTTAGGTGTGCCCGCATTCTTCACTTCAATTTTTTGCTCCAAACTCAAAGTTATTTCTTAAATAGTCCACCGTCAACCAATCATTTTAACTTAATAAATATATATTAAAATATTAAAACATACACGCTCGAATTTCTAACTAGATGCACGAACAGACAACAAAAACTATGCGCCTTTTCCATGTTAAATCGCCATAGCCCCGCTATCCCCCGCTGCCACCCGTCACCTGATACTACAGAGAAACTGCACTACTTAATCGCACGTGCGAGCAAGTCTCATCATAATCGTTATTTACGTCCACCGAGGCACGGTTGCCGGATCTATACAGTTTGGTTTGACGGGATGATAAAATATTAGTGAGGGTCGGACTTTTTTAGTTTGACGGTACGATAAAATATTAGGGAAGTTCGGACTTTATGAATTAATATTTTTATTCGTTTAGTTTTGGGGGTGCACGTGCGCATGTGCTCCTGTGGAAGAATCGCCTCTGCATTGAGGGTAACTGATGTAAAATGACATTAAAATCATAAAAATTACACAGAGTATCAGGCAAGTACCTTCTAATTTCACGGGAGCATACTGAGGAGGTCAAGAAAAAAAAAATTTCTTTTTTTTAAATGGGTCCCCCTATATATTTTTTTATAATGTAATTCAGTTTTTGACAAGCTTCTCAGAAATATATATACTTTATTTTTAGTCTTAATATTATTCCCGAAATTTACGTTCCTTAAAAAATATACAATTTTTTTTGAGTAGACCATGACGGTACGCCACTGACATTTTTTCATGGGAATAGTTTTTTGCTTAGACTGACCAATTCTACATGGTTTTCTCATCAGACGTACCGTTCTTGAGTAAAATACTAATTCAAACTCATTATAATGATAAATTTTGTTTCATAAAAATTGTTGTAAATTGCCACCCTTAACAGGCATAACGAATCACACCCTGTATATTAGGGAGGAAAGTTTACGTTGATTTGTATGTTCAATACAAGTGAAAAATCCTGAAGATACGTGCGTTTCGTTGGTACGTTCACAGTACGTAGTTACCATACGAGAGCTATAATATTATTTGATACATTCAATCACTCACGTTACGCCACTGTTTGTATACCTTGTGATGTAACTTTAGCATACCTATCTCTCCAAACAAACCGACCCGATAAGCCATCATTTACATGAAGGAAGACGACGACGTATTTAGGCCACCAGATTATTTTTAAAATTCAAGCGCGAGGTTGGGTTATTGACCTTATCCTTATTTTAATATCATTAAAACGTGGAAGTAGGTAGACATTTAAAAATGATCCCGTGTCTTTTTCGCAGGATTAAAATGGTAATTTGGTATGCCGTATGTTCAGTTCTAAAACACGGAAAGGAATCGTTGTTTCCGCTGCTTATAAAGTCCGTAAATAAAACAGCGGTGGTTCGTGTTTTAGAAAAGAGGTATTGCACCCCTTGGTACAATAATACAATCAGTGTGTCCCACATATATATAACCATTATATTGCCAATACGAACGTTTCAAAATACAAAAAGTGTCCCCGGTATGGGAGATGGCTTGGTACTATTGAGTTTGCGCAGTAGGGTGGAAATTTTAACGTTCGCGTCAGAGCCGGACCGACATTATTTGTTTGTTGTTATTCGTCGCCATCTTTGGTTCTGGATGCTTTTTCAAATTACAGAATAAAAAGTGGTTTATCCACATTGTTGTCGGTATATTAGTGCTTATAAACTTTCATTACCTAACAACAATTTTTGTGAAGGAGTATTTAATTTGTGGTGATTCGCTGTTTGATAGGTTAGTGGCTTGTTTTGTTTATGATGAAATGACAGAAGTGCATGGTGCTTTTTTGCAAAAGTCGTGGATCAATACACCAGGTATAAAGTATTTCAGGTATGTACATACATACATACGAAAATATTTTGCTTATTACATTATCCGATCTTCGGAACCGAATTTCACTAAAAAGCTTGTAAAAAAAAGAGTGTCACTCGTATACAATATAATATATATGTCGTCATTACCTAACCTTAAAATTAATGTATTTTTAATTTGGTGCATTAGTAGCTAATAATAATTCCCAAAATAGTCAATATAGTCATTCATTCTTAATTTTTGGTTTAGAAAAAAGTGAGGTTAAGAAACATACGACGTCGGATGAAAGTTAAAATAAAGCTCATCGTGTCGATTGTTACAAATATTCGGACGGAATTTGGCACCAAAAGTTTACACCAATCAGGGCATCGTTGGATCATCATTTCTTCAGAAATCGTAATTCGAAATAATCGAACTTTGATGGCAATATTTTTCCTAACTAACCAGTGAAATTTACATTAAAAAAGCTGTCGAATGTTTACTTTCACAAGGAAATTTTCGAACTGCGCAAACTCACTATTACCCCTTCGACGCCCATAGCGGGGACATAATTGCAGATGGTATTAGCAATATAATGGTTACATAAAGTGGTGTGTCCCAGATAAGATTGCACTCTACAGGGATTTCGTTAACCATAGGGCATATAGGAACGATCAAGCTAGAATAGAGTTGCGCATTGGTGAGTTCTGCAACGTCATGTTTCCAAATTTAAAAAATTACGAACATATTTGGGCAAACCGAATATATAAGTACTATTTCGTTCATTTGGTTTCCTGATTCTATTTAAAGAGAAAGATGGGATAGTTAAAACACTGGTTGACAGAGCATTCACACTTTGTGATTCAGATGCGGCTATAACACAAGAGGTATGAATGGTTATCCCGCGAGACTAGTAGGCCAAGCCATCAAAAAACGTCAAAATCACAAACATAGACAGATAACACCGAAGCTGGACCGACCATCAACATACCCGATGTCAGAAATCATCCTCAAAGAAGCACATTGGCGAAAAAGGAAATTCGAAGAAGCAGCCGTCATAAATCAAAATCCTGATTGCTTCAGCAAACCTTCTTTAGGCATTAGAATCCCCTGTTAAGTAATTGTAAACTTAGGTTAAGTACGTCATCCAGTGGTAACACACGACTGCACCCACCTCCTCAGTCATGCTTAGCTGACTTTCCAAACACCCCCCACCCCTCCATTTTCATGGCCATTTCTAATAATATTTATAAAACAAAACTTATCGTTATCAGTGTTTCAATGTTTGAATGAGCCTGAGGGAGTGAGGGAAAATGTCCGTGCCCTACCACTTGACTGCCACTGGTGGATCTATAGAAGAATAACTTTTCTATCTAGAATATATTGTATCCTATTAACACATACCAAAATTGAAAACAATATAAGTATTTTCGGAGATATATTAAAAACATAATTTCGCAATAAAGAGTTTATTTTTAATTTATATAGACACGTGTATACGTGTACAGTATGAGCCAGGAGTCTGCCAATCTGCCTAATTACCAGTGAAATACATATAAAATTTCAAAATTATGGACAAACAAGGTTGGTTTGTTCGGGCGGTATGTTACTAATTCATTTACAAATAACCTTTTACCACATCAGTTTTTGTTATCTGTAGTAAATATAACTGAAAAATATAGTTATGTACACCTGAATGCAGATAAAGTTTTCTAAAATTTGAAAATGTTTTCTGTCAAGAGACTTATGCAGATTTTCATGAACTTAGTTTCGGCCCCTGTCTACCAGATCTGCAAAAATCGTAAATTTGATAAGTTTGGACTTGTGCATTTCTCATATTACGCCGACGATATTTCAATACTTTTTCCTTTTATCCTAAAATCGGCCAAATACCCAGTTTTGCGGCTCAATTGCCTTGAGTTTAAGGTTGCAAATTATGAAATTAATGGAAGCAAAGAACGAGATTATGTCAATTTGTCCAAATTTCTGCTTCCCTTCAATTTTTAATCAGAGATTTTTAACTTTGAAACTTATTGATCAAAAAAATGACGAAAGCGTCAATAAGCCTAACCCTTAAATGGAGCTGTGACGCGATTTTTTTTTAGCCAGATAACCCCTGTCTTAGACTGTGGATTAGAAATACAATTTTATTATGAGAAGTAATTAAATGGCTTGCCGTTATTAACAGTCGAGCTGCGAAATGATTACTTGGTCAGCAAGATTTTACAATTGGTCAGTAGAAACAAGGAGGTGTCTAGAAGCAGTTTACTTCAGAGGTCCCAGGGCACTGTCAATTTATGTAACTTCCTTGCGTTTTCTTTTGCCGAATACAGAAGGAAATCGGCTACAAAAGGTGTAGCGGGGGCGGGTTTTCACTTGTTTTCCCAGGGCACTGTCATGATTCACAAATGTTTGCTGTCCATAAGTTGCTGACCAACTAACCATTTTGGCGGACCGATTACATTTTTCTGTTCGCAAAAATAAGAATATTTTGCCAGCAAGTTAAATGATACCCTTATATTATTAGTACCTGTACTGTATTGCAAAGCCAATTTCTTGATGTGAACTATAAGGAGTTTTGCTTACCTCTGGTAATCTAACTAGTAAGTCTTGAAATCTGGTAGTTTGTTGAGGATACATGTGTTGTGTGTAGACACGCAGGCACGACATGTATCGCTCGTGGATTGTTTCCAGCTCATTGCTACCCGAACTACTTGCAGGTTTCACTAAAAAAAAAATATACTATGTTACTTTCTTGTAAAAAATACCAAAAGTCAAGGCATCATTAATCTCCTCGCAGGAAGGAAAATAATTTAATCGCGAAGAAAGTACTTTTAGAGATCTCATCGGATCCAACAAACATTCGATAAACAAGAATTTAAAGTAACCTTAAGAAGTAAACAAAACCGCATCATTAATTAGAAAGAAGGACATTTTGAAATTTATCAAAGAAAATTGGATATTGCAGTTTTTATGATCAGTATAGTTATTGTTTAAGAGCGAGGCGAGAAAAATGTATAAAAACCATGCTAGAAAGCGTTCTACCATAGGCTTGCTCAAACAATAATTTATTTATTAATAATTTTTAAGTGGAAAATAAATAAATACATTTAGTTGATTCCACAGTTGGATTCTTCCTCAAAATTCTAACTAGTTAATTACTATTCTCCTCTTCTTACATGCCTTGTAAATATTTGCCATGATTTAGTTTTCTCGACTCTGCAAATGTTTATGTCTAATCATTGTCTGATCCATAATGCACGAAATTGATAGAAAAAAAAAACGCCGTTATAATAAACATACACAAAATTTCCTCCCCGCGTTTCACGCCACTGTAAATTTCTGTGCGTTTTAACGGCGCTACGAAGAGCGGAACTACATAAGAAATAAAATTAAAACAATGAAGTTTTTGTTTTAGTGTTTGATGTCAAATAAACATATAAAACGTATAAAATACATTTAATGATATAATTTATGAAAAGTATGAATTAGTATAACAAATTATCTCGAATTAATTTATATTCTAGTCACCTAATCATGTTTTTGTTAGCTTAATGAAAGGTCATGGAAAAATCTTGTATTGTTCCGCTCCTTAGCAAAAAACAGACCACGGCTACAGCGTTGCCATATATCTGACAAAACAATAAATAGAGGTTTATTTTATTCATTTAAATATTGTATAAAATTATCATTTCTACACATCTTTACGTTTGTCAAGGTTATAATATACAGTGTGTTATGAAAATGACGTATGATATTGAAACCGGCAATTCCTGAAATAAAGACAAATTGAAGAAAAATATCCATAAATGGCGCTTTCAATTCATTCAGCGGTAAAAGTGACCTGATGTCAAACCAGAAAAACACCTGTGTGGCACTGCCATAAGAAGTAAGAAATCAAGGAATTCTGTCCGGTGTTGTCATCTATCTGTACACCTTAAACTCTTTAGACAAAATAAAATAATTTAAACACTTTTCCATTGTGTAATACCTTTTTGTACAATTAATTGAAGAACATTTATGATGGACTATGTTTTCAACAACCCGAAAAAACATATGGAATATTATTAAATAAATTTAAAATAGGCACGTATGTCACTAGGTCAAATGCCAATGACCTCTTGACGCCTTACATCGGTTGTGTTCATATAGCGCCGCAGGCTTGCGGACTGTTAGTTGAAGACCAACCAGCGGCCGGATACGTTGTGTCTCGTCGATCACCAACACACTCTCAGCAATCCGATCTGTTTTTTCGGTTTACGCGTGTATCTTGACGTCCATAAATAACCTTTGAATATTGTTTTTATTGACGCATTTCTTCTGACCGTCAAATTTCGTCGCGTGTAATAAAAAATCTGTAGTATAATCTGTATTATTGTATTTTCAAAAGCTAACTATCGGTTCTGTTTCACTATTACTCTGTGTACATAAAGTGTTTCCAGGAGTGTTCCCATGAAAAAGAAAAAAAACTGATTGTGTTTGTGCCTGGATTTCCTCGCTCTTTAAGTATAAAGATAAATACAAGTACGTAGAAAATACTTTATTTTTATAATTTTATATGGAATTTCAGTTTTACATTAAGTTTGGCAACATTGCCATTGGGTCTGGGTGAAATGTTGTACACTAGCGCGGACTGACCTGTGAGTAAGAGTGTTTGTTACCCCACTTTTAAAAAGAGTCGATTTAAAAAAAAATAAAATATGTAGCGTTTCTCCAGGACACCCAAGGAGTCACCCATTTAAATATAATACTTCATTTCCATAACACCCTGTATATTAAAGTTTATTATATTACTGGTACATTTAGTTGTTCTATAATTGGAAATAACAAGATTATTTTCTGTTGACGATTCTTTCAACACAACAGAAATGGCTGGGCATACAATCCACCAATAAGGTTTTACGGAAACGTTGATTGTTTCCATTATAAGGATCACCGATCTTGGCCTTCGGAAAAGTCGCCCACCACCGGAAAACGATAAAACCTGATTAGACTTGCAAATTGAAATCATTTAAAATATTAAAAGTGATCAAAATAAATCCCTGAATTGTTTTCATGCTTCTAGATTTGTCCATGGAAGGCATAATACATTGTGAAAGGTTGCTACCCGGCGGCCTGGTATGCATTATGTTTAAATAGCCGGGGTAACCCATTACCCTGTTATATTAAATCTTAATTTCCCGGTTCGTCTGAAAGTTGAATTTAACTATTCAAATCATTCGGTAAACCTAAATCAGCTGATTAGGTAATGGTCTAATGCGGTACCACCATCACCAAACTATGAACTAATTATTATTATTATCATTACTTCGTTCTTACCTTGATTAAGCATCGTGATAACTTTAAGGCACACATACTCCTCCATGGTGAGTTTGATCTGGCGAAACATGAGCGTCACGTGGGTGATCTTCTCGATCATCAGCCCGACGTCCTGGCGCAGCTGCTCGATCGTGATCTCGCGGCCCATCATCGACGTCAGGCAGTTCTGCAAGGTGAACAGGTTCGCTTCCACCTGAAAGGAGAAATCCTTGAAAAAAAATATTGGTTTGTGATTATTTTGATAATTGCAGATAAAACGGTTATATTATGAGGGTCTATTCGGTGTGACAATAGGTGAATCGATCATTTTTTTAAACGATTTATAATGATGGGGGGATACTTTAAATGTTACATTTAAGTAAATAGCATTTTTTCTAGGGGGGATATTAAGGTGACCACTTTTCTAATCTTAAAATATAGGACACCAGCGTCAAAGAAAGGCTGCTGTATGCGAATCCGCAGCAGAAGAATTTTTTTGGACCACGCCCAAAATACACACAAACTTTGGTCAATAATTTATAGTAATTACTATAGAAAAACCGATGCGATAAGGTGTGAAGTCACATAACTGACAGACATTTTGGCAATGTTCTCGTTAGTCACAACAGAATTTTTTTTCGAGTATTTCCAATATTTGTTGAGGTTGTTGAGATTGTTCCAATCCCGGGATTTTCGTAATAAAGAGTATGTAATATCGGGATTAATTCCAAAAAAAAATTAACATGAAAGATTAAGGGTTGTGTTCACTAAATACATTAAATAGAAATATTACCTACTATTAACAAAATTAAAGACTAAGAAAAAACGACGGATTAAAAAGACATTTGATCCCTAAGGGATAAAAATTTAATCCTTGACGGATAAAAGAAAATTTATTAACCGTTAGATGAAATTGAATTTTTTTTTAAATTAAGACTCAATTTTTCCCTATCTTAAAGTGCATAAAATAGTATATAAATCACGCGACTAAAGTGTCTTTATAGTCCCTATAAGCACTATTAAAGGCCCGGGAAAATCTCCATTTAATTCTATTTATTTCACTCATCATCATCATCATCACAGAATATTTCGAAACAACAACATATAATAATATAGGTATTCTAATAATGGCAAGGTAATATTTGAAATAAAATAAAAGGAAGAGTCCTCCCACGTATCAAACTATATGTGACTAATAAGCACCATTCAGTACCACTTTACATGAAGTGAAACGCGTATGGTACCACCGCTGATAAAATCTACAGTGTTGACAGATTTTCCGATATTTTTGTTAAGTAAATTGATACGAAACCAAACCCAGATTATACGGTCGGTAGTTCAAAAATTACATTCTGCAACATTTAGCTGTGATAAAAGATTGGGCATCCAATATGTGGAAGAAAAATGACGATGATTATAAGGATTAACCTGTTCAATGATGATAAGAAAGCCTTTATAAAAACCAGGTAGTAGAGCTGTTTTTGTTTTTCTATAGGAGAATAAAAAAAGTATTGTTCTACTTTGGTTTCATATCAATCGTTTTCAGTGCCGTATATGTAATCATTTTCTTTCTCTTTTAAGAGTTGGTCATGTATGTTCAGTTGCAGAAACAATTACTAACCTAACCTAACACCTGTCAAGTTTACATTAATTTAAAACTGAACACAGCCATCGACCTATAACTATGGATACGTACAACTTATTGCGCACTAAAAAGATGAATTTCATGAGTGAAATAATGGGATGGTGTGCACGGTTTAAAGGTCACATTTTTAAAGGTTGCTCGTCGGTTGTCTTGCGCACAATGTTGTCGCCAGTTTGATTGCCAACCAACGGCGTGAGTCAAAACGACTGTCCAGTTACGAAATCAGTCGTAAGGATGTAACGATATTAAAAATGGTATAAGGAACATATAAAGCTATTTTATGGCACGCGTGTTGAAATATGATGCTTTTTAAAACTGGTGCTTTAATATCCTATTTTTAAATCAAACAAGGAAATATTCTAGATTTATATTTACACTTATACAACGTGTCCAAGATTCACTTATTTGTGGTTTATTATTAAATTATTTGTTATTTATTGAACTAGTCCAACATAAGTAAAAATTTATAGCTTACTTATGAGATATTATTAATAAAATTAGGAGAAACACAGGACCGTATCCCAAAATTTCCTGATGTTGTTCAAAAAACCTTCGAAACGTCATTAAACCAGAATGCAATACATCGTTGCATTCGGGAGAAAAAAAGCTATCAAATTCAAAGCTATCAAAGGAAAACAAGACCGTATTTAAAAAAAGAAAGTTGATAATGGCCCTTCGAAGACGACGCGTCGGATTACAAAACAATTAACGCTGTTAGATAGAGCGGAAAAAGTGGCAATGTAAAAGTGCAATTTACTTTAGAATTCGATCGCAAAAAAAGCCAGGAAAACAATAAAACGATTTTTCAGGATTTCGGCTTTTTCCGGATATCTCCGGAACTACACGGAATTTTAAAACTTTCTAAACGGCATATTATTAGGCACGTAAATGCGCAACTTTACCTCCATTTAACCTACTTCGTATCTCTTACGGTTTCCGAGATTCCTGTACTGGCCCTCCTTTCTTGGACACGTTGTATATACTAAGTAAGTTTTACTGCCAATATTTTATTTTACAAACACAGACAACTGTTCTAATTGTTTTAATCTTTCAGGTAATAAATGTGGTTTTAATTTATTTATTTATTTGGAAAGTGGATTTTTTATCGGGCATAACACAAGTGCAATAAAATTTACCGATAATTCTGAAAACAGCCTATTGCATGACAACTGAGTTCGTTGTTCTTTTAGATGTTGGAAAATTAAAGGATCCATCCTCCTTCTTTTCGACAACAATAAGAACACACTAATTATATTCTTAAAATCTTAATTTTGGCTGGTGAATGACAGAGAAGCTATATATCAAATTAATCGATATTTGAACCTGGTCCTTAAGCCCCACCCTAGATCTAACCGTAGATCCGCCACTGACGTCATTCTCTCTTTTAAGACAAAGTAGAACTATTTATTGTAGCTAAAACCAGGGTTGTTAAAGTAGTTAATGTTACATTTACTACGCAATTTACTACCGTGGTAAATGAAATTTGCTACATGCTCTTACTATGTATTTTGTTACAATCACTACATTTGCTACATTTACTACTTTCACCTTCCATTTTTAGAATATTTTTATTTAGATCAAATCAATAGAAGAACACTAACCAAAAACTACTATTTTCTACTTTTCCACTCGAATTTCCAAACTTTTAACATCAAATTTATAATAATAAAGTTGAGGTTATGTATAGTGTTGTGATCGCTCGAGCGAAAAACCGCTTGATCACTCGATTATTGAAATAACCGACATCGCTCGATTATTAAAAAAACCGCTCGAGTTATCTATTCAGGCGAAAACCGTCGCCTGTCACTTATTATCTGTCACTCGATACCCGAGCTTCGCTTGACGCCGGCGGAAATGTACCGCTGTAGTGTGATCGAGTTAAAAAAAACTGCTCGTATATTCGAACAGTTTTTCGCTCGATAGGAAATACTCTAGTTATAAATTCAGGCGAGAAACTGAAAAATATCGCCTGTCACTTGATAAACGACCTTCGGTCTACGCGAGTTTGACGCTGAGCAGGTACACGACATACGTCTTTCTTAAAGGCACATAAACGAGAAGGTGCATATAAAAAGTATGCCAAATCCCTTAGCGGAGTTATCGCGACATGGCTTTTGTAAAGTTTTGTTTTAACTGGCTAGCCAGCAGCGTAGTTTAGGTCTCCGATTGTAAATATAAAAAAATTAAAGGATATAATTTTTAAATATTTATTTACTATAAACTCGAGAAAACTTCTCAAAAATAACACAATAATAGAAATTGTAAATAAAAATAACAAAACGAACAAAATGGTTAACAAAATATAAAGAAAAATTCGTGTAACATACATTATAGAGAATGTTAATGGTAAATAAGAAAACGAGCAAAATAGTTAACAAAACATAGGTCTCTACAAATTTTTTGGTAACCAAAAGTAAACAATCTTAAATTTAAACAGGAACTTTTAGGTAACTATAAACATGAATTTAAAAAAATAATCACCTATTTTCTTATTTTGCCAGTCGCGTAACTAAGCCTACATTTTTGAAGGGCACACAGTGGGCACCTGATAATTTAAAGTGGAAATTAAAGTGGAATAATTTGACAAGCCATTTTAAATATCTACTTATTTTATGCTCGTAGATTGAGAAAGATGTGAAGAAAAATAACTCTTGGTAATACTTTTTGTTTTAAAAAAGCACAAGAATAAACCCGAACAGTGGCAGTTGCAGTTTTTTTGTTTGATATCGAGACACGTGGTAAAAATTCATTATTCACAAATAAATAATTTTCTGGAATTTTTTTGGTGGCTACTACAATTTTTTAGTTAAACCTGTGCCCTGTGTTAAACACTAGTTATGTAGTATTTTTGACACTTTCAGTCAATCAAAACAATAATTGCATTTATTGCATTTAGTACGTTTGCGATGTAGCAAATGTAACAATGTGTAAATTCAATTTTTCTGCGACATTAACAACCCTGGCTAGATCCCTTACGAAACCAAAATAGGAAAAAATAATTTAGATATTTAAAAAGCTGGCAACGTCGACAGACACTTTTACTTTCAGAGCACTCTTGCCATGCAGACATAGAAAACGGTTCCTCCGTGATGGCATGGTAATCTATTACTTTTATATAACGGTACATCGGCCTGCTTTTTGCCTTGTTGCGTAATACCTCTCCGGTACCATTACGGTACTTTTTCTTTTCATTGTTCAGTGATAGTTTTTCTGTTAGAAAGAGAGAGACGTCTGGCTTTGGCATTTAAAAGGAAATTAATTTGAGAGAGCGGCTGATGAACGATTATGTCTATTATGTGAAAGGGAAAGTGCCCGCTGGCTTCTATCTTTACTCGGAAGTTTAGATCGAATCTTTGTTGGCTTTTAATTATTTTATACGCTTTAACGCGTTTTATGCAACATGCAAATGTCATGTCACTGTACTCACTATAAGTGAATTAAAAATTGCTTTCCCAGGATTATATTTGTCGATTTCCGGGATTAAAACATAAAAGATAGTTCTTTCTTTTTAAAATATATATTTTATAGCATGCCTTTCTAGTTATTTTAGCTAGTAAAATAAATACCTATGTACTCTTATAAATCTTCATTCGCTAAGGGACTTTTTAAACTTAAAAAATCGTCATGATTGATAATTTTTTAGATTTTAATCAAATTTAGGCAGAATAAAGTACTCGATGATGTGCCGTTGTCATTACACTCTAAAAAATGGTCTAGTTTAGGATACCAAGATCTTAGTCTCAATAACAAGAAAATTGAGTGAAATTGGCGATGAAAGGAAATTTAGTATCGAAGGCCAAATTTTATTGCTACGATTATTCTAGTTGAAGTCACTAATAACTCTTTTTAAGTCAACCAAGTACTTCTAGTACCCAAAAGAATAAATATTTATGATAACCAATATAGTTCGTTATTAGGAGCAACATCATATTGTTGTTTCAACAATTGTGCTTGTTAATTATTACCTATTTTATTGTGAAAAAAAGAGCAAAGAAATATTAAATACCAATGTATGGAATAGTACATTACGTATCAAGGGCCGAAAAGAGGCTTTTACGGACGAGATGCGGAGAGCTACCGATGGCCCGAGATATGTACCGTATTTTTTTTTTACAAGTGCTCCGAAGCTTTGATGCCAAATAAATAAAGAAATTTTTCACACAGTTTTCCTGTCTACAAGACACGAAAACACTCGTGCATGGAGAATGTAAATTTCTAACCTACCAAAAATTAAATTAGACGTTTTTTTTTTCCAAGAAAGAAGAATATAAACTGATTTGCTGAAGAAACATTTTGATTACGATCCTTTTTTAATTAACGAAAAGTCTTTGGAACACTTGAAACGGCAGATCTTGGAATATGGCTTATTGCTGTTGTGGCACCAAGCCTACATATCATGGGGCACTCCGATTCTTCCTCAATTGTAACAAATATAAAAAAGTGTCGTTTGTATGGCTTTTTTTGTATGTATAATTTTCGGAAAAAACTTAGATTGCCCATATCCTCAAAGTGATTTTTACGTTCTCTGCTATTCCTTGGAAATCTTTAATCGAATATTGCTAGCAGCTCCACGTCATCGTTAAATAGGTCTCCAATATTTTCCATTTAAAAAAATAATTAAAATAAAAAGACAAAAGTTTGGTTTTGGAAAATCCCGGCTTAGCTTTTAGTCGGTCAAATTTGAAGGCTTACTTAAAGCGCAGCTATCATTCGAAATAAGCTTAATGAACGGTGGAGTGTAAAATTCAGTTTTAAACCTACTTATCACTAAGACCGGTTTGTTCTGCAACGAAGGAATCGGCCATTAGTCTCGAAAGTAGAAAAGCAACACCCGAACAAACCTGGCATTTCCAAAATCGTCATAGTCAAGATTGTATTCGGATGCGAAAGTTGGCCGAAAACAGGCTTGGTCTCGGTTACCTCTGAACCCTTATATTTATTAAAGAGAAATGAAAAAATAAGCTATTTTAATTATTTAGTCACTGTTACGCCCCTGAACTGCACCGACATAAAAGATTTATGAATAGACGCTCCAATAACGAGTGCATTACCCCGACGAGTCCGTCCTAGGACGCCGGAGCAACGTTGACCCAATTTCCTTCTGTGTGCGACGATTGACGGCTCTACGATATATCTACAATTTTTTAAACTTAGTTAAATTTGCAAATAATAGATAATCCGAATAATTTTTAGGTCACGCATGATGCACTAGGATCCGCTGACAGCCGAAAGGTTATCTAGTGTTGCCAGCACGGTTAAGTGCGAGTCAAAATCGCGTGATATGTGGGTGTCCCATTTTCGACACTTTTATAGCGTATCTCCGTAATTGTTAGTGCTATCAAATAAGTAATGTAGGTGCCATGTGCTCTTTTTGGGTCAAACTTAAAATGGTAAAATCAAAATTTGAAAATTTTCGCTCGCTTAAGGGATACGGGGGAAAATCAACAAATTGACAATTTCTAAATTACCCTATATTTTCTTAGTAAAAAGAGATACAGAAAAATGTTTTATACAGAAAGAAGCTTATTTATAATGATTGTTGAATAATCTGCCATTTGCAGAATAAGTATACGGGGTCAGGTAAGAAAGTCAGCGGACCTAACCTCATTTTTTTAAATGGAACACCCTGTATATTTTAATCTAAAAAGATAGCATTTTTAAACTCTCTTTTCAAATTTATAACACACCATGGATGACAGATATCATAAATTTTTCAAAATGTTGATAAGTATTTTTCACAAATAAATATGTAAAAATGAAATTGACGTTAAATGTTAATAACAACTAGAATGTCAACATAGTTGTCTCTAGGATATTAGCTTTTGTTTCATGGCCTACTGTGGTTTAAAGTAATAAGGTTTAAATAAATCGCATAGGAAATAAATATTATCCATGGTGTGTTATATATTTGAAAAGAGATTTTAAAATGGTATCTTTTTAAATTAAAATATACAGGGTGTTCCATTTAAAAAAATGGGGTTAGGTCCGATAACTTTTTTATATTACGAAGTATTTAAAAAAAAACTGAAACTAGATTTGCCAGCGGTGATCCTAAAGGTTTCTAATTTTTAATACATATTACATGGAATCTCAATTTCTTACGGTAATCTCTCATGTTGATTCCAGAAGAACGCGTGTTTTCAGAAAAAAAAGTCAGTTTTAACGATACAACAAAAAAAAATATCAATTTTACCGGTTATTTTGTTAGAAATCAGAAGAAATTAGTAGACAATCAAAAAACTTGTATTCTAACTTTATTTTGATGACGACTTGCAAGAAAAGGATTAAAGGCGACACTTTCAGTTAAATTAATTCTGACCGACTTCGACAAATATGCCGGTGAACCCTGAGCACCAACCCACTTTTTTAGCAATAAACTTTTTACTGCGCATTCCGTTTGCTGTAATTATCCAGTGAGGTCAGTGTATAGTAACTAGAAAACCGAAAAAAATATCCTAAAGAAATATGAAATCGTGATAGACAGAAGTTTTTGATCCATTTAGAACATATGACTGATGACGATCCAAAAAACGACGAAAGGTAAAAAAATTTAATTTGCAATGTTAGGGATCAGGACTTTTTTTTAGTTTTCTGATTCGATTTGAAGAGATATGTTAAAATACATTTTAGATTCCCATTGCCACTTTTACTCCTCTATAAGATAATTCAATCCGACGTTTCGTTTTCTCACAATCATCATCAACCTTGTTTTTTTAAATCGGAGTAATATCTTATTTTATGCTTTAAATTCTGAATCCAACAATATATTACATCAATTAATTATTTATTAGGCGTTTCGAATTAAAGAACTTATCTTCATTTCAAATAAGGACCTTATTGAAAATATTTTTGTCTTATTGTGTATTCGTACTCGAGTTGGCATGTTTTATTGCCATTATTAACAATAACAAATATCATATAACATAAATTATTTTTCATTTTCGAATACAAAAATAATAATAAATACTATGTGTGATATATCGTTGGATTCAGAATAAAGTGTAGTTGAAAGGATAAAATAAAATGTTACTACTACTTAAAAAAAACAAAGTTGATGATGGTTGCGAAAAAACGAAACGTCGGATTGAAAGTTTAATTAAACTGTCTTAAGCGTGTTTTACATTATACCATTTCTTGTCCAAGAAATTGTACAATTTAAATTGTATAATTTCATACAGTAAATTGTGTCATGTATTGAGTTATAAAATTGATAGAGCAGGTCCTATTTTTCATACAATACGGTACAATTTTCAATTGTGCTTGCGCCAATTTGACACTTGTCGTACCAAAAGAATAAAATACCTCAATAATATTTTATCGTACCGTCAATTATCGTATAACGTCCGATCCTCCCTAATATTTTATCGTACCGTCAACCAAACTGTATATTATAGGCTCTCGATCCGGCAACCGTGCCTCGGTCGAGGTTAATGACGATTGTGACGAGACTTGCTCGCATGTGCGATTAAGTAGGCGGGGCATAATGCAGCGGGGGATAGCGGGGCTATCGCGATTTAACATGGGAAAGGCGCACAATATTAGTGTGCACCGCGCAGTTGTTTGTTCGTGCATCTAGTTAAAGAATCGAGCGTGTATGTTTTAATATTTTAATATTATATATTTATTAAGTTAACATGAATAGTTTGACGGTGTACTATTTAAAAAATAACTTTAGCTCTTTGAGTTTGGAGCAAAAAATTGAAGTGAAGAATGCGGGAAGACCTAAACCCGAAATTAATTTAACGCAGACCACAAAGGATAAATCTAGGGACTATATTAGAAAGTTTAAAAATTAAATACATGAAAAAAAATTGATAGAGGGTATTCCAAACTTTAATGAGACTGTTATTGATCAATTTTCTACAATTAAGAACCGAAGAACGGACTTTACGTTTAAGCACTATACATACTAAGAAACCTTTCTTATTTTCCAAAAGTTGTATTTTCTTGTGTAAAATTAGAAAATAAATAAAAATATGTTTTACCTAACGCATTTTCTTATTACTTCTTTTCTTTCTACATTTAAAACGCCTAGAAAGTAATTGTTTGGTCGTTACACAAAAAAAATTTTAAAAATAATTTCACCATACTTGTGAACCCCAGAGACGAGACGCCACTGCTCACATGACGTGATAATAGTGTGTTTACGGCTTAAACTGCATTCTTATCCGGGACACCCAGTATAGCAAATGAAATCTAATAATACGTGGAATCGTATAAAAAAATAGTTTGTCTAATTAAGAGCAAAATTTGCAATAAATAAAATCGTCGCACCTTAAAAGAAAATTAATTCGATTTAAATACAAGGAACTGTAGAAAAAAATCCGAAAGAGTTCATGACATGAAGCACTGCCCGATTTTTTACAATTAGTTTAATTTGCAAATAATAGATAATTCGAAAATAATTTTTAGGTCATGATGCAGTTCACAAGGACTTGTTTACTGTATTATTTGCCGCCGAAAGGTGAATAACAGAAAATTAGAACAACATTAGAGACCTTGCGCCAGCCGGCTCCCGTTTATTGGCTTAGCCGCTTAATAAGGTCGCTGGAACTAGATGGGTTTAACTATCGATATACAGGATGTCCCATAACTTATGGGGAGCACTGGAGATACTAAACGTCTAGAGAGAGAGTAGACCGATTAAGTCGTCTTAAGTTTTTTCAAAATCTTTCTCGTTCTAGAAATGGCATGTGGCAGGTTGTCAATTCAATATGCGCTATTAATTTTTGTATATTTGTTTATGCTACTCGATATAATGTAATGTTCTAAATTGTGAAAAAGCTGGAAAACAGTAATACTTTTTTAAAAATTTGCATCTTCTTCTAAACAGCAGATAATGACGTGAAACAAAACACATTGTGTTAAGAAAATATCACACTTCAGAACAAGACATAATCAGAGCTGGGCACTATTTGTATTCACAAATACTTTGTTTATTTAAATACTTTTTCTATTTAAATACTGAGTATATAAATATTTTTTTTATAATAGGTATTTGTATTTATTGACACAAATACTTGTATTTAAATATGTTTTGGAGTATTTAAATACTTTTTGGGGTATTTAAACATTTTTTACTATTCAAGTACTGTTTTCTATTTAAATATGGTCCATGTGGAAAATTCTAGGTTTGCGCTTGTCAATATTTATTTCTGTTTACGACTAGGAAACACAAAATAGTTAAATCTAAATTTCAAAATTCTATTAAACTTCATTAAGGTAAGGTACCTAAACTGAAAAGTTACTAGTTTTGTTAATTAAAATACATTTACTGTCAATACCAATAAAATGTTGCAAAGCATAATTTTTATTGCTGTTCCTGTTAAATCATATTTGATTCTAAAATACCTACTTAGAGGAGGCAAAAAATACTACTAAACTAATTAAATATTTTTAAAAAAGTATTTAAATGTCTACAAAGTATTTAAAATTTGTATTTAAATCTTAAAAGTATTTAAATACTAATTGTTATACTTCATTGCTTCAAAAAGAATTTAATATTTGAATACCTACTTTTGAATTTGATTAAGTATTTAGTAATTCAATACTTTTAAAAAGTATTTGCCCAGCTCTCGACATAATGAAGTTATGTAAATTCCACCGCTCAATTTCTGCACAGCGCGTTAAGAAATTAAGGGTAAAAAAGTAAATTTCGTTACTGCCTGTATAATGGTCAAGACATCAGTATTTCTTGAGAACTAAAACATTCCCAGATACGTATCTACACTTTGCCAAAAATGAAACCAAGATCGGAAAACAATATAAAATGTTACATGACTATAACATGATATTTATGATTATTACAAATTGTTTTCTATACTTAATTACAATACAAATACAGGGTGTTTCCTAACCATAGTCCGTAACTTCAGGGTTTAATTTCCTACCATAGTTAATTATAAAAAGGCACCCGGTCAAGTATCAAAATTATCAGGTCTCTGAGAAAAATGGACGATTTTTTCCAATTTAAGTTCTAACGATGTTGTAAGAAAAAAGTTTCTATAAACATGGGTCCGGGAGTCCGAGGCAATGAAAATTTTATAAAAATTGTATTTTCGAATAAATTTTGAACGCTAATTGATAGGTTCTCAAATTATTTGTAGTTATTTAACGTTAGTAAAGGGCAGTATTTGTAATGTAAAGTCGATTTTTAACTGGCATCGGTGGTATAGTTAGGCGGAAGTGAGCCAATTATGTCGTTTTGTATTATGTACAAGAATAAAGGCATATTATTATTTTAAAATTTGTTATTATGACGATGTGAACAATTTATACGAAAAAAAAGTTATTGTATTTTTTGCATAACACTAACCGATTCATAGAAAAATGATCTAAAAACAATTAATTTCGAAACTGAATTAAATCCAATCAGATGTGGAAATTGGCATATTATAATAAAATACAGGATTTTGTTTCATCATTAATTGTCTAACCCGCGCAAAAATTCCTGGAGTATTTCGTATGACATTGATAGACTTTAGGGCAATTTCAGAGTTAGTAAATGCAGTGAAATAATGAACATGCGACATAACTTTACGGTAATATCAAACACCTGTTATTTTAATGTACTTCTTCCACTACTAACCATTTAATCACGTACTATTAACCGATTTTCAGTTTGTGACTTAATTTTTCTTCACCTCTTGCATGCCCCAGGCGGCAACTTCAGTGGGCGAAAATTCAAGTGTGGCAGTTGTAGCACCCCAGGGCGTCACGCCGTACCCGATTATTAAGCCATTAGAAACTTTGATCAGTGTCCAACTATTCATAATGTCGCCCAAATTGCGGTTTTGTTAAATATCTTATACAGAGTGTCCCAAAATTAATAGTACACAGTACAACTGCAGATTCTTTGGGTAAACATATTGCGATTTAGCCAGACTGTATTTAGTTCAAAATGTTGATAATAACCGAAATACAGGGTGTCCAAGTGAAAATGTTATTTTTTAATTTGCTTTCCTAATTAACTTACTTCTTAACTAATATTTTACTAAAATGTTTGGTCCGGTTTTAGGGACGAGAAAGTTGAATTTGTTAATTATTTTATTTTTATGTAGATTGCAGAGGGCGCTCGCTACAGCTCTCTGTACATAGCAACAAGTGCACTATTTTGCGCTTTAGTGTATATATATATATATAACCCCCCCCCCCCCCCCGGTCTCGAAAACAAACAAGATCCGGGGCAGTCTCCTGCCAGAAATCATTATTATTTACCTCAATTATAAGTCGATAATGCATGTGGCAAAACAAACTATCAATCTGTTGAAAGCAGGCAACCGGATTGCTGCAAATTATAATAATGTATAATAGTATATTAAGATACAAGTTTCATAAGACATTAACTTAGAGCACGTGTTCAAGTCAGAAACCGACCCGCGAAGCGGGAAGTTTTCTAAAGTACAAGTGCTCTAATTGTCTTATGAACAGTGTACTTTATAATACTTTTCTATTTGGATCTTTAAAGTATGAAAAACATATAGTAAGTATAGTAAAAAAATATAGTAGATTTTTTCCATTTGAATTATTATTTTCTTTTTGGGTTGCCAATACTTTTACAACTTA
The DNA here is from genome assembly GCA_963991005.1 of Barypeithes pellucidus. Lineage (NCBI taxonomy): Eukaryota > Metazoa > Arthropoda > Insecta > Coleoptera > Curculionidae > Barypeithes > Barypeithes pellucidus. The sequence continues at coordinate 42,894,453 of OZ022559.1, forward strand.
ATAAAATGTTACAAGTATCAAATATGCCATGATAGAAATAATTGAACACAACAAAGCTTCTTCCCATCCGTCATAATTAAAAATAAATATATTATTAAAGTTAATAAGAATGAGCCAGGAAGAAAGTTGTACTCCGTCAGAAATACGAGAAATTGCAGAAAATAATCTAGAAAAACTTTTAAAAAGAATATGTAAAACTTTGAGTTATGGTGCGAGCAGAACAAAATTCAAAATATTGAACAGAATAATAAATAATACTATTGAACAAAATATTGTGTCGACACAGAATCTGACAGGAATAACAATTAATGCCCAATAAATGTCTACAGTAACTATAAATATGTATATATAAAGTAATATGTATAATACTATATTGAATTAAAAATAAAAATAGTACTTTATTGAATAAAACTTTAGAAATAGAGCATAAACTGGAAGATATTTATATTATTTTTAGGTTATGTTGATTTATAATTGTGACTAGAATTAGTCCGGAAAAAGGAAGTCAATCCGTTAACCATATATTCCTTGAGCAAAAATAATATTACTTTTATAATGCCATTTTTCATTTTTGACCCTCATGTGCCATATACAGGGTGTTAAAGTTTGAAATTAAAAACTGATTTTTTTGAATAATTCGACTATTTAATGAGATATTAATTTAAAATTTGGTACATTACGTCAGCACAAAATGTTACATCTTTTGAGAGGAACAAAACAAGAAATGTTTGTCAAATACTCAAAATAGGGGGGGTCCAGTTCCCGCTGACCACCCCTATTTTTTAGTGTGTGCGCCAGTGACTTCTAAACTATATTTTTTTAGGTAATCATTTATTTTTGATTATTTTTTCTCCCTTATAAAATTTCGATCAAATCATGTGTTTTGGAGATAATTTGAAAAGCATGGATCCTTACCAGATGCCAGCGGGGCTGATAGTAATCCAATAAATTTCAAATGCTAAATCAAGTTAGCCGTTGTAGCATTACCATGGATACGGCATCGTTGTTTTATTTGCTGTCAAATTAAATATTACTTTTCACACACTGCCCGATTTACTTGATGATTTGCCTCTAATAGTAACACAAAATATTTGGTTTCATAGTCGGTGCTCCCCCGCATATGAAAGATTTTGTGTATATGGTTCCGAGAGCGAGAATCATTTAATAGAAAGAATACTTCAAGCTGGACAGGAGTTCAGGTTAAAACTACATATTTTTCAAAGGTTAAGATTTTCTTTAATAATGAGAGCTCGCATGTGTATTCAAAAAAATGGAGGTCATATCGAGCAATTCCTTTAGACTATTTTTTTTTGTTTGTTTTTTGTTACTAACGTTAATTTAAAAAAATAATATTTGAATATAGAAATTTGTTTCCATTTTCCTTCGTCAGACTAATACCTAGACGCGTTTCGCCGTTTTTATGTACCACCGCGAGATGTCGCGACGATTATTATACTCCTTTCGAAAATAATATGTTTTGAGTAGATATTTGTTATCTTGTTACGATGTTTCACATTTATTTAATAAGTAATAGTAAATTATTGTCTTAAGAACGAATGATAACAATGGTGTTTACTGTTATATGAAGATTAGCAATAGTAAGTTCTTAGTAGGTCAATAAACTAATTTCATTTAACTGAATTAGTACTACAGGTTTTTATCTGTACGCCACTGTCCTTATTTTTGGTTAGTCTTTTGTTTTCGGTATTGTCACTTATTGCAAAGTTTTTCTTAATTATATCTTGTATCCATGGTAATGCCACAACGGCTGACTTGATTTAGCATTTGAAAATTATTGGATTACCGTCAGCCGCGCTGGTATCTGGTAAGGATCCATGTTTTTCAAATTATCTCCAAAACACATGATTTGATCGAAATTTTATAAGGGAGAAAAAATAATCAAAAATAAATGATTACCTAAAAAAATATAGTTTAGAAGTCACTGGCGCACACACTAAAAAATAGGGGTGGTCAGCGGGAACTGGACCCCCCTATTTTGAATATTTAACAAAAGTTTCTTATTTTGTTCCTCTCAAAAGATGTAGCTTTTTAGGCTGACGCAATGTACCAAATTTGAAATTAATATCTCATTAAATACTCGAACTATTCAAAAAAATCAGTTTTTAATTTCAAACTTTAACACCCTGTATATCGCACATGAGGGTCAAGAATGAAAAATGGCATTATAAAAGTAATATTATTTTTGCTCAAGGAATATATGGTTAATAGATTGACCTCCTTTTCCCGGACACCCTGTATATTTCCGAGTAATAGGTATTTCAGATAAATATCTAGTAAAAATGATCTATTTGCAATGTTAAAGGTTAGTATTTTAAAGTTTTCTATAATTTTTTTTTGGCGAATCCATAACGCCTAGAAAACTAATTTTAACGAAATCGAAGTAAGCCTAAAATTCGAACCCTACTTGCTGTCAACATAAAAAAAATAAAAGTTCAGTTTCATAAAGTGGCAGGTTATTCAATTTTTTTTTGCATTTCATAATGTAGCCATTATGAAACCCAAATAGAAAAAATTCTTGTGAGACTTCAAAAACATAGCTAACTGGACTGAAATGATTAATAGAGCCGATAAGATAATGTAAATGAGTAAAATTAATACAGAACGATTTTGTAAATTGCTTATTATTGGAAAAATTAGTATATTATTCACGGTTTAAGAAGCTATTACTGCACCCACGTCTTAAATACCTCGGCGCGGCGCTTCGCGCCTCCTGATTTGAAATTCACGGTCGGGCAGTAATAGCGTACTTCTAAACCTTGGTTAATAATATACTAGTTTAATCAATTAATGCAAAAGGATAAAACAGACAACGTTTTTCTTTGTAAACGAAATACAATTCCAGTGTATTACATGGACATGGCAAAATTGAAATATTGACTGACAGGTCATTATTGACATTTACATTTTGTGTTTCGTGTGGTACATAAATTTGCAAAGTCTCAAAACGAAAGTACTTATTTTGTGGAATTTAATCATCAAAATCAGTTCTTATAAGAACTATTAGGAACAAATTTGTTTAATTTTCTGTAATATTTCATATTTAGTTATAAGAAATTGTATTTTGTTTGAATAACCTATAACAATCAGTGCTGAGAACCGGGAGCGTCTGAAGTCCCATCGGCAAGAACAAACATTTCATCTCTAAGAGCATGGTTTCTACTAGAATATTTTTAAAGTAGCAACAGTATTCTCATAAGGGTGAAGTTATTTTTCTAGATGAAACGGGGATCTATCCGAGGGCAACGAAATGTTTTCTTGGCATGATTTGTAAGCCGTTGATTACCTTTGTCAAGAAATATTATTCTATTTTAAACAATAAATCATATTTGAATTGATATAATTAAATAAAATCTAAAATATGTAATAATGCATCCATCAACTACTATTTCAAAATGTAATTTTTGACTTTGGTACAATAAAGAGGTTTTTTATATCTACCACCTTTATAATGTTAATCACGTCAGCTGCTGGCATGGTTTTGTCTTATTCGATCTACATAATCACAACAATCAATCAATTGATCACATTGGTTGATTCTGAATAATTCTGTACCATCCGTGAATATATGGATCTCTCGAGACTGATTTAGAAAAATATCTCCAATATTGCTCTACTGACGTGGGACAGAATTTTAATTTTTTAAAAAGACGTTCTAGGTTGTTTTTGGTGTCGCATTTGCATTTTATTAATATGTTCTACAGGGTGGCCCTGGATGGGGATACCTAACCACAAATAGACTTCATTTTTTATTTCTCGACAAAAAGCCATTCTTTATAAAAAAATTTTGCTTGCAAAAAAATTAAGATGTGTCATTAGAAAATTTGGTTTTTGTATACAGGATGGTCAAAATCCGAAAAAACATTGATTTTACTTAAGATTAAGCTCTGAATTTCGAACTATAAGAAATACGGATAGATATGACCGATTCATAAAGCGCAGTGGCGGCTCGTGACCTATGATAGAGGGGGCTCACAAGTATGGTGAATTTATTTTTAAAATTTTATTTTTGTGTAACGACCAAACAATTACTTTCTAGGCGTTTTAAATGTAGAAAGAAAAAAAGTAATAAGAAAATGCGTTAGGTAAAACATATTTTTATTTATTTTTTAATTCTACACAAGGAAATACAACTTTTGGAAAATAACGAAGGTTTTCTTAGGGTCGGATCTTAACGTCGTCGCATGCAACCCTCGTAACAATATTTATACAGTCCACTACTAATACTATTAAAGCCATCTACGAGCTATCGAGAAAACCGAATGATGTCTAATACTACTACCGCCATCTACGAGTTATCAAGAAATATGAATGATGTCTAATACCACTACGCCATCTACGGCTACGTCATTCGACGCAACCAAGACGAGAACAATAGTTAACTATTTTATGATGAGAACGAATCGAGCCACGAGACTGACGAGTTGGCATTCTTCATATTTTCAGTGTTTTTTAGTTTAAATCATTAAATCCTTAAAAGAAATGGTTTAAAATCATATCGAGTATCATTTATCGAAATACACAACATTTATCGACCCTACCCAATAGTGCTTAAACGTAAAGTCCATTCTTCGGTTCTTAATTGTAGAAAATTGATCAATAACAGCCTCATTAAGTTTGGAGTACCCTCTATAAATTTTTTTTCATATATTTCATCTTTAGACTTTCTAATAAAGTCCTTAGATTTACCCTTCACTTTCACATTCTTCACTTCAATTTTTTTGCTCCAAACTCAATGAGCTAAAGTTATTTCTTAAATAGTCCACCGTCAACTATTCATTTTAACTTAATAAATATATAATATTAAAATATTAAAACATACACGCTCGAATTTCTAACTACATGCACGAGCAGACAACAGCGCGGTGCACACAAAAATTGTGCGCCTTTTCCATGTAAAATCGCCATAGCCCCGCTATCCCCCGCTGCCATCCGCCACATGTTGCTACAGAGAAACTGCACTACTTAATCGCACATGCGAGCAAGTCTCGTCACAATCGTCATTTACGTCGACCTAGGTACGGTTGCCGGATCTATACAATTTGGTTTGACGGGATGATAAAATATTATGGAGGGTAGGACTTTTTTAGTTTGACGGTACGATAAAATATTAGGGAGGGTCGGATAAATAATATTCAATGAATATAAATTAATATTTTCTATTCGTTTTGTTTTGCGCATGCGCATGTGCTCCTGTGGAAGAACCGCCACTGATAAAGCGATGAACTCCCAAAAACCACGTGACTTCAGCGTGCGTTTCGTTTTGTAACGCACGGATATCCAACGCGGTATGTCTGAGATGGACTGAAATCCGTGTAAACGAGGCGTTTGTCTCCCAATATAAGTTGTTAGATTTTTACATTGGTCCGTTTTTCTTTAACCTTGGATATTCAAAATAGTAAGCTACCTTAATTTTTTATTTTTGAGAAAAAAAGTCATTAGAATTGCTTCTTTCGTCATAATTCAAGATTTAAAGAACATTTATTTTCTGTCTATTAATTCAACAGTTGTTTCTAGTGAGTTTAGAAGGCGACTAGGAAAGTGTGCAGAAGTTCACGTTGAACAAAAACTTTTTAAATAAAACGCTAGTTTAATTAATAGTACTTAGAATTTAAGAACCAAAAAATGATATTGACCTCACTGTATATAAAAATATATAATTTTTCAATTTGGAATTATGACGAAAAAAAAGCAATTCTAGCGAACATGCCCAATGGCATTTTTCTTTAAAAAACGCCCTTTCTATATACAGAAGCTAAATTTTATAATGACAAATCTAAATTTTTTACAATCAAAATTTTTTATAAAAGATGACTTTTGTCAAGAAATTAAAAATTAGGTCCATTTGTGATATAAGTAACCCCTTCCAGGGACACCCTGTATATGACATCAACCAATTAATTAAAATTCTATTTTATTAAACTCGGAACACTAAAAAAACACTATAGAAGCTTAATTTTTTCCACATTTTGATACAGAATCCTAACAATTTCTCGAAAGCTCAAATAGAATCATTTTCATAGTATGCATCGCAATCAACTCCTGAATTGATTAATTCGATATCTTATTCAAATGCACACAGGGGTTAATGATCTAATGACACATCATGTTTTTAAAGAAGGATTATCGTATCGATTTCTTTATCCATCTCTAGTGCGATGCAACGATATTTAGGTCGCGTTGCGATTTGCGTCATAAATACTGCGTTGTATTAGTTTTAAGCTCTATTTGACGATTGAACAAATAATCTGGAACATTTTATTTTAATTTTACGTAGTTAATTTTCGAGAAAAATAATGGCCGTCGTATCTCCTTGAAAATAAATTACATCCAAATCGAATTTGGGAACATTTCTTCAATTATAAAATATATTAAAAAATATTAGTTTTCGATGTAAGTGAGACGATGTCTCACCAAACTCTTGATTACTTTTTATACCTAATAAATTCCATTAGAAGTTAATATTTTATTCTCTGATAGAGTTCTTTACAGACCGACGCCGCTATGGCGGCATCGGTCCAATTATTTTAGGAGATGACGTCGGCTTCTTTATATCCACTCACAAATAATAATAAATAAGAGAAGTAATTAAATGGTTTGCCGTTATTAATAGTCGAGCTGCGAAATGATTACTTGGTCAGCAAGAGTTTACAATTGGTCAGTAGAAACAAACATGTCTAGAAGCAGTTTACTTCAGAGGTCCAAGGGCACTGTCAATTTATGTAACTTTCTTGTGTTTTCTTTTGCCGAATACAGAAGGAAATCGGCTACAAAAGGTGTAGCGGGGGCGGGTTTTCACTTGTTTTCCCAGGGCACTGTCACGATTCAGAAATGTTTGCTGTCCATAAGTTACTGACCAACTAGCCATTTTGGCTGACCGATTACATTTTTCTGTTCGCAAAAATAAGAATATTTTGCTAACCAGTTAAATGATACCCAGTAAATAATATCAAGAGAAGAGTTTTACTTGTATTAGAATTCGATCAGAAAATAAAAGATCAGTTATACTACGTATTGACAATTGAAAGCTGAATAAAATGAAATAAATAAAACGCTATCCCAATAAAAATTTTTAATCGACGTCCTGATACGTCTAATTGTAATGGTGGCGTCGAATATTGTTTTAAGTAAATATCATGTAAAACTTTCATAATTAATAACTGAATGATATCCAACGCCATCTCTATAAATGCTGAGGTTAGGTTATGAGTTTAATTATTTTATTGGAACTATGTATTAAAAGCTAAGATTAGTAAATTTTTTTTAGATATTAATCAATCTATTAAAAAATCAGAAACTATAAAGTTTTATACATTTTCGACACTTTTATAGGGTATCTCCGTAATTGTTAGTGCTATCAAAAAAGTAATGTAGGTGTCATGTGCTCTTTTTGAGTCAAACTTAAAATGCTAAAATCAAAATTTGAAAATTTTCGCTCGCCTAAGAGATACGGGGGAAAATCAAGAAATTGACAATTTCAAAATTGCCCTATATTTTCTTAGTTAAAAGAGATACAGAAAAACGTTTTATACAGAAGTTTCTTTATATTGTTTGTTGAATAATCTTCCGTTTCAGAATAAGTATACGAGGTCAGGTAAAAAGTTATTGGACCTCTTTTAACTAATAAAATATAGGGTAATTTTGAAATTGTCAATTTTTGATTTTCCCCCGTATCACTTAAGCGAGCGAAAATTTTTAAATTTTGATTTAACCATTTTAAGTTTGACCAAAAATAGCATATGACACCTACATTACTTTTTTTTATAGCACTACAATTACGGAATACGAACAAACCCGAACAAACCTTATAAAAGTGTCGAAAATGGGACACCCTGTACATGACCCAATGGGTATGGCTACCAGGTAACGTAAGTCCCTTTATAGGTACTTAGGTAATTTCATAATGATTATGTTTATATAACAATAATATGGGGTATGGTGAATTTGTTTCTAATATTATTCTGAACTGATTATGTCACATATTCCTGCGACATCGATATTTTTCAACAGCGCACTGTGGACTATAAATGCAAAAAACTCGAAAACGTTTCGGAGCGACATTGACAATGGACACCATTTTTGGGCAAAAGTGATGAGAAAATTGATATTTTTAATAGAAACATAAATAAACTAAAACGCAAAAAAGTTGCACTTGATTCTATGTACCCGGAGCGCGCCCTCTACAATCTACATAAAAATAATTAACAAATTCCAATTTCTCGCCCTAAAAAGCCCCCGATCACAAAATTTTATAAGCAAGTAAGAGTAAATTATTCAGGATATTAGAAAATAAAATTTTCACTTGGGCTCTTATTGTATCTCGGTTATTATCAACCTTAACCTGCAGTTTTATTGTGTACCAACTTTTGGGAGACCCTGTATATAGCCAAATCTGGTCGAAATGCGCGGGAGCACGGGCGCGATTTTTTTTAAATACAACTTCACAGAGAAATTTAAAGGGATGGAGGATACGCGAGGGCAGCAGTTTTAAGCTTTTGTTCCGCCTCGAGAAACTCAAGATCCGGGGCTGTATTTAGTTATAAAGTTGCCTACCTACCTATACAGGTATACCCGATAAGCAGACCACCATAAGAAGCCCAAAAATGAGTTAATTAATTCAGTGTAGGAAACAAGAATATTTCAGGTAAATTTTTGGCGTTTACGCGAGTGTACGAAACGAAAATGAATCCTCCTAACAAGCAGAAAAGAGAACGTATTATACTGGCTATAAGTCAAAAAAAGAGAATCAAAATTCCCCGTTGTAACACAGTTTACAAGTCTCTAGGAGCGGCTCCCAATATTCTGTACGCAAATGCGTTAATTATAATGTACAATTAGGTCGCTTACCATTTATCTGCACTTTAGACGCCCGATGGTAATAATTCCTTGCCAATACTGTATAATATACAATCACTTACCGCCTCCTAATTGTTAAGTATAATCATCAGTAATTTGTAAACGTAACTTACAGATATCATAGTTAATTCAGTAAACATGTCAAACGTTATTTCTTTAGTAAAAATAACTTCAAAATAGGGAACTTACAAACGTTTCTGCCTATTTTACGTAGTTAGTCAAATACCATCAACAGTCGATAAAGGAAGGAACCTGTCCACATGTCGAACAAATTGGCGAATATTTCAAATGAAGTATCAATATTTTGGTATCGTATCAAATTTAGGGCGGATAAGAATTAGTTTTTTTAACGGATACACTATCTATTCCAGCGAAGCTTCTCGTACAAATAACAATCAAGGGGAACAAAACAGCGAATTATACGTGGAGTTTTGATAAAATGCAAAAATCATCAAAATTTTTGAGCGATTCGAAAATTCGAACAGATCGATGCTTTAATCCTTTTGATCTGTCTCATCATCCTAAAAGTAGTTGTTGAAACAGTTTTGAAGAATCATTTAGTAGGTCCTACCAGTAACGGATGGGCAGCTTAAACAAAGAATCTGTAGTTCTTGCCGTACTATAAAGTTTCTGAGCTACACAAAGACTGTGAGAAGAAGGTAAAGGTAAGTTAATTGATGGAGTGTGCAATAACCGTTTAGGCGAGGTTGCATAACATAATTTGTGCCTCTTTCAATGCTCTATTGACAATATTTTTGTCCTTTTTTGGAATGAAAATATTAATGATTCACACTGCAGGGAGGTCGATTGTAAGTTCTAATACGCTGCGACTGGTCGAATGCTGCGTGACTTGCGCTCAAAAATTGATAACTTCCGAACTAAAAGAGGTGCCACTTTCTTGTACAATGGGTTTTATAGATAAGAGGATAAAGCATAAAATGGTATTTTTTTAAATTAATCTAAGATGGGTTAACAGAATATTAAAACTATTTAAACAATTAAATTGTTTGTCAGTGAGCACTGGATCAGTTTTTCGGTTATGTTATGTTTAGTGACGAGGCTACGTTTCATAACAATGGCTCAGTAAATCGGCATAATTTCCATTACTACGATACAAGCAATCCTTTTTTCACTAGGGAAGTTAAGAATCAACATAGATGGAGTGTTAATGTGTGGGCCGGCCGGCATAATAGGTAATCATGTTATTGGACCACATTTTTTTGACGGAAACGTTACAGGTCAGATTTATCTTGATTTTTTACAAAATTATTTACCCGGACTGTTAAATTTGTTGCCAGTACACACTCGTGGAAGAATGTGGTTTCAACAAGATGAAGCACCACCTCATTACAGTATGTTCGTAAGAAATTTTTTAAATGAACGATTTACTGATCATTGGATAGGTAGAGGAGGATCAATATCGTGGCCGGCAAGATCTCCCGATCTGACCAAGCTTGATTTTTTCTTATGGGGATACGTAAAAGAGAAAAAACTGCTCCCCAGAAAACATGCAAGCACGAATTAGGTTTCTCACACAATTACTCCGAATATGTTGAGAAATGTAGGCGAATCTTTTGAAAAAATAACTCGGGATTGCATCTTAAATTTAGGAGGTCATATTGAACATAAGTTATAATGTTTTTATTATTATTATTATTTATTTCTCGTCAGCGAAATGCTGACAATGTCTTGCAAATATTGTTAAATTTGATTAATTAATTTAATTTCTTAGCCTTAGCTTATCCCAGTATCCTAGGTGCACTTCTTGTTTTATCAGTTAGTTTATTTGAAAATAAATTACTTTGTTTTGTTCCAAGGCTATCTTGACTAAATTCTCTAATCAGAACTTCCAATTTTTACCTGAATTAAGCCCAATCTTAAAATATTTCAGAAATTATAAGATTTAGGTATAGGACATATTTAATAAGAAATAACGGTATTCGCAAGATAAATCCATATGCCTAAAAATATATAGGGTATCCTATTTAAAAAAAATTAAATTAAAGCATATTTAAAATCCTTAAATTGTCCAAGATCTAACGAACGCTGTATAAGAGAATTAAAAATTACTATTATAAATCGATATAAAGCACTTTTGGGTACCCACAATGTAAATCTCATTTGTTGAGGTTGTACCAATGGGTTGCTATGATTTTTATATCGTACCATTAAAAAGTTCTAAAATTTCAGAAAAAAATTAATTACTTGACAACACTGCATTTCAGTTCAAAAAATTAAATACGGTTGTAACGCTCTTGGTCTGCTAAATCAAAATGTGAAAAAAGATACCTAGTGTCTCATTTAAAAAAAATTATAAAATATTCTGTGCCACTTTTTGGGGCCATCCTGTAGATTACAAAATATTTTCAGGTTATGCATCTTAGTAAACCATTTATCTTTTGTATGGAACGTTTTTATCTATCTTTAAGAGTTTAGGCGCTATCGAAGTCAGACACCAAATTTTAAGTTTTTGGGAAATCTCATAAACTCTAAAATCTGTTTCCTATTAGTTTAGAATTGAAAATGGTTCATTATTAACGAAATCACAGATAAAGAACCATTTTTTTACAGGAAGAAGCCTGTTACATTCCATAATTATTGTTATAGTTTGCTTACCTCTTGATTAAAATCCGGCTCAATGAGCGTGGTGGACGCCTGCATCTGCTGCTCATTGGCCGCTTTCTGGATCGCCTGGTACGCCGACGTGGTCAGTACCAAGAGCTCGTGCCATTTATGTGTCAGCAGCCGCGTGTGCACTTCTACAGGGAGCTCCAAGTAAAAGGGTAGTCTGGAAAAAAGAAGAATTTTAGGAACAGGAAAAACTTACTGGCAAAACTATATTCGACCATGTAAATAATAATATAGTATACAGGGTGTCTCACCGGGAACCGTCTCGATCTGTATATGACAAAACTGTATATAGGAAAATTTGATAGTATGCTAATTCTCATGTGGGCAACTCGACTAAAATATGTGGCTATATTGTCGGGAAGTCGCTGTTAACTTGCTTATTTTAAATAGAACACCCTATATATTATCAAATTTTTGCATTCTATGCAAGATTCCAGACAAATTTCACATATCATGTCCTATACCTAAATGTAAGTGTGCTTGACATATTTAAGTATTTATGTCAAAAATTATGTTGGCAGAACTTAAAATAATTATTTAATTTTTCCTATAAGGAAGCCTTAATTATTCAATTTAGTTTGGATTCCCTGTTGAAAATGAATTAAATAATAAGAAACATTAATAATTAATTTAAGGGCCGTAAAAGGCATATTAAACAGAAAACCTTAAATATGTCAAACACGCTTAGACTTAGGTATAGGACATGATATACGAAATATGCCTAGAATCTTGCGTAGAATCCAAAAATGTAATAATATGTGGGGTGTTCCATTTAAAATAAGCAAGTTGACACCGACTTCCGGTATAACCGGAAGTGCCACCATATTGAAAATATTTTAGCCGAGTTGCCCCCATCAACATTCCCATATTGTCCAATTTTCAAAATTGTCCTATGTATAGCATTTCATATATAGATCGAGGTGGTTCCCGGTGGGTGGGTGGGTATTCTCACCTTTTCGTCCATTGAACCAATTTATAAACTATCGAATCGCCTATATTACAGAGTTTCTCGCTGAGATCCGTGTTATGGTCCAATAGTTCATCCAGATTCCGCAACGTTGCAATATCCTGGAATTCATCACAGTCGATCAGCGTCTTGATCATGGAAAGAGCGTAATCCACGGAAAAGTTACGATCTCTCGAACTGGACACGGCGCTGTCCAATCGCTGGCGCAGCCGGATCACCTCGCTCGGATTGGTTAAAGCTGTTTTGAGGATAGTTCCATTGACTGAAAAGGAAATGTACCCACTTAAACAACACAAGGCTAAACCTACATATTCATGATATTACAGGGAAGTTATTGCCCGACTTCTATAGCTGGATTCACAGTTGCAGTAACATATGCTGTAAGATGTAAGCCGTAAGACGTAAGCAGTAAGAATATACCCGTTTAGAGTTTCGTTAAGAATTGATAGGTTACGAATTTCTAGGTTAGTTCTGGGGGTATCGACAGTACCAACTGCTGTTCTGGCTGTTGGCAATGCGCCAGCTGATCGAGAACGGTTTACTGCGAGTGAATACGGGCAATTATAATTGCCATTGCAAGCGCAAGAGAAGAATTGCCGACTCTAATACGGCTGTAAGTCATGTTTTTTGACAAACCCGAACAAACCGTTATCAAAATATTGTTTTATAAAAAAAATGGTTAATGGTTTATTTAGTGATATGATTTTTATTCTTTACCTAGGTTTGGAGGTATTCCCGGAGGCTGTTGCTGTTGTTGTTGCTGTTGCTGTTGCTCCGCCTTGAACTGCTGTATACTTTTTTCCTGATTCTTCACCGCCGTTTTACTAGGTTTTTTATGTTTTTTGTATTTTACTTTGTACAAATTATATACTGCCCCACTGTTCCTACCGCCCGGCATTCGATCTTCTCGTACCGCTGAAAGAAAAAAAAAATTGAGAAATTACAGGAAGCGCTTTAAAAGGAAAAAATTAATAATGTAATATACTAATGGGGGGAGACTTCGTTACATTAAAAAGAAGATAGAGATCGAAACAACTAGTTAGTGGGATCAAAAAACCCATTCAGTAAACCTAATGACAAAAACAATGATTGTCTTAGCAAAATATGAAGTGACTGGACCTACCCCAATTAATTACCGAATTTTTAACAATGCACGTCGAAATTGATAAACTGTTATTTTTTTCGTTAATGTTTTTAACTGATAGAAAACAGATTCTAGAATTTAGGGCAGAGTACTAGTAGAGTTACTTAACGTTAAAAATTCAAAAATAAAGAAAGTTCAGTGATAAAATAATTGCACAGCACTCTGTATATAGAGATACTTGTTGAAATGTATTGCATTTTTAATTTAGTGATAAAATATCTCATTGAATGTTTACGAAATGTTTTTTGACGTATTTAGAAGAAATTGTAAATTTTTTGGGTCATTGCCTAAGCCAGATATAGCTCTAATTGAGTTATACAGGGTGTCCGGGAAAATGTGGAAAATCTCCCGGATATGAAAAAAACAAGTGAAAAGGGTATTACAAGTTCATTATAAACTTTTCCCGTATAGGCCTCCTCTTCGGAGATATGGGTTACCCAAAGAGCTTCAATGGAATCAAGTTTTTTACACATAATTATTGAACCACCAGGTATATTTCACTTTCTAATATGATGTATACCAAGTAAGACCCTTCAAATTACTATCTAAGATAGTGTTGTGGATTACTCACAGCTGCAGGGACGGACTAGCTGTGACACTCATGGTCCCCCTTTTTTAACGCCCTGTATGATAAGAACTTTGGACAACGTTTTTTACATACCTTTAACTATTGAATAAAAACTAAGTACTCTTCCTTCATGCGGCTAATCCTAACCGTTATCGAGAAAACGCCATTTTAATTATATCATGTATTTGGCGTATCTTGGTTCCTATCAAATGTCGAACCTCAAAATTCCGCTTTTCCGTATTTAACCCGTGAGAAGTTAGGGAACTCAGTGTAAATAAAATTACGTTTTTTCGAAAACGGTTAGGATTAGCGACATGAATGAATTTTTAGTCAAAAGCATTGTTCCAAGTTCTTACCATACAGGACGTTAAAAAAAAGAAGCCATGAGGTCACAGCTATTGATTGTAACCCTCCCTGGAGAAGGAAGAAGATTTTTTTTTCAAGAAAGAATAAAAAATATTAATTTAATTGAAATTAACTTAAAGTACACTGTATCCAAACGAAATAGAATTTATTTTCTTCCCATTTAAAATGGCAATAAAAAAAATACAAAAATAGCCGCAATACCACTAATATAAAATCCTATTTTATGTCTCAATTAGTACATGCGATGACATTATATTTACCTCAAGGGGAAAAGAGACAACCTAGAAATGTACCTTGGTCTATATCACTGAGAATTGTGTATACAATCTGAGCGCTTGGCGGGTGGTAGCGCGCAATCCTGGTATTAGCGCTATCCATTTGTATTTTTTTACCATTTAAATGCTGAGAAAATATACGATATTGAAAAAAGGTCGGTACCCCCGAATAACTCCGGTGCATCGCATTGCAGCGGAAAATGTCTAGAGAAAAAGTTGTTTGGTTTTGAAGGAGGAATAGTTTGCAATTTAAACCACCCCCCATCCCCTCAACCTCCGGCCGCGGGTGGGGATAAGTTAAGATTTTCAAATGGAACCCCATATTTTTTATTGGCATATCGTCTTCTCCGACCAAAAATAAACATTTTTTGTCCAAAAAATTGTTTTTATTCGAGCCCATCCTTCACGAATAATCACCATGAGAAAATCAGAACCGTGCGAAAATCAAATTTTATCCCGGAAATACTCTTTTTCTCTGTCTTGTACTAAAAAATGCCCGTGGAAAACGTTGTTTGTATTCCACGGGCATTTATAAAAAACATTTTCAGACAAAAGGTGTTTATTTTTAGTCGGAGAACACGATACGCAAAAAAAAAATATGGGGTTCCATTTGAAAATCTTAACTTACCCCAATCCGCGCCCGGGGATTGAGAGGGTGGGGGGTGGTTTAAATTGCAAACTATTCCTCCTTCAAAACCAAACAACTTTTTCCCCAGACATTTTCCGCTGCAATGCAATGCACCGGAGTTATTCCGGGGTACCGACCTTTTTTCAACACCGTGTATATTTAAATAAATGCTATTTGGTTTGGATAAACAATAACTACATAACTTAATTAAACAACTCCTTAGGTACGTAACGAAACTCGATCAAACCTTTCCAATTATTTCTAAGTAAAACTATACAGCGACTGCCCTAAATAGTCAAGCGGTATAATAATAAGCTTCCGCATGCAAAGTATTTTACTTTCTCCAACATTCAGATATTATTATTTCTAAGTTATGTAATATTTTAATTTCAATCTGGCAACCATACAATTTTCGACCGTTAATTAATAATTACATGCCCGCAAATATTGGAACTTTATCGGGCGTTGATTTATTTGTTTTTACTTTAAATTTATAATTTGTAATAATTATTTTAAAAAATACATTTCTGCATTGTTAAATAAAAAAAATTAATTATGTAACTAGCTACGAAGCGTGTTATTTTGTATCGGTTCCATGAGAGACGTCAAATTTTCACATTATAACTTGACAACAAGTAAAAATTCAAACTATTTACGAGATATTACCATTTTTACTTTTTTTGATGCATTGTGATGTTTAAATGGAAATATCTCGAAAACGGTTAGAGATCTTAAGATTGAGCCGAGTATACCTTTTTAGTTTAGAAATTGCCCTTCTTTTAGAATATTGGATTAAAATAATAAATGGTAAGAAAAAAGTCGTAGATTTATTAAACCCAGTGTATGTACAGGATGTCCCATTTTCGACACTTTTATAGGGTATCTCCGTAACTGTTAGTGCTATCAAAAAAGTAATATAGGTATCATGTACTCTTTTTGGGCCAACCTTATAATTATAAAATCAAAATTTGAAAATTTTCGCTCGTTTAAGAGATACGGGTGAAAATCAAAAAAATGACAATTTCAAAATTAGGTACCCTATATTTTCTTAGTTAAAAGAGATAAGGAAAATTTTTTTATACAGAAGTTTCTTTATATTGATTGTTGAATAATCTGCCGTTTTCAGAATAAATATACGGGGTCAGGTAAAAAAGTTATCGGACCTGTCCCCATTTTTTTAAATGGAACACCCTGTATATTTTAATCTAAAAATTTTAAATTTATTAAATTCTCCTTTCAAATATATAACACACCAGGATGACATTGGTTTCCTAGGCGATTTATTACTTTATGTACACTATGTTGACTTTCTAGTTGTTATTAACATTTAACGTCAATTTCATTTTTTACATATTCATTTGTGAAAAATATTTATCAACATTTTGAAAAATTTGATGATATCTATTATCCATGGTGTGTCATAAATTTGAAAAGAGAGTTTAAAATGCTACTTTTTAGATTAAAATATACAGGGTGTTCCATTTAAAAAAATTAGGTTAGGTCCGATAACTTTCTTACCTGACCCCGTATACTTATTCTGAAAACGGCAGATTATTCAACAATCATTATAAATAAACTTCTGTATAAAACATTTTTCTGTATCTCTTTTATCTAAGAAAATATAGGGTAATTTTGAAATTGTCAATTTTTTGATTTTCCCCCGTATCTCTTAAGCGAGCGAAAATTTTCGAATTTTGATTTTACCATTTTAAGTTTGACCCAAAAACAGCACATGACACATACATTACTTTTTTGATAACACTAACAATAACGGAAATACCCTATAAAAGTGTCGAAAATGGGACACCCTGTACATACCCAGCGCCTTCTAATCTGAAACTTAAAAATTTCTACAAATTCTCATTTGTCATAAAAACATCGTACCGCCAACTGTCAAGCCGATACATTGAATCGTTTTCAAATTATGGCTTATTTTTGAAAATAAACTTTCACTTTCAACACCCTATATTTCTAGAACGAGAAACATTTCGAAAAAACGTATGCCTTAATCGATCTAGCTTGATTTTTAGTATCGCCAGTTGCTCTAGGGCCCATAAGTTATGGGACACCCTGTATACACACAGAGGGTACTTCTGCATTTCAGTTGGTATCTGCTAGAGGACGCGAGCGTATATTTAATATCGATTATTACCAATAGTTTGGGTTCAATTTGCGACCCGCTACCCGCTATACCTTATTTACAGTTTTATTTGTATAATATCGACAGACGACAGAAAAATAGTTCGATGCGGCAATACCGTCAACGTCTATGGTTAGTTCGACTGGCACTTGACCGTTATTTTAGTAAATACTACTATATTTAAGGAAAAATAATTACCTTGTAAAACCATCCCTTGTTCGATGCACTTCTTGAACCGGCAATACTGACACCTGTTCCTCTGGGTCTTCGTGATCTCACAATTACCATCCGCCACACACGTATACACCCTCCTATTCTGCACTGTCCTTTTAAAAAACCCCTTACAACCCTCACACGTTATTATCCCATAATGTAACCCTGTCGCCTTATCCTCACAAATCATACATATCATTGGCGTTTCTTCTTCTTCCATCTGGTCGTGTTGTTCGCTACCGGTACTCGACTCACTGAGGCCGATTATTCGTAAATCCGAGTTCCCTCCGGCAAAGAGGTTCTGCGGCATTAGACCTGTTGGCGATGTGAGGTTCAGTGCCTGCGTTTGCTGACTGATGGGTATTTGCCGAAGATCACCGGCCCACAATCGTTCCATGTTCAACGGGGCTGTAGCAAAATTTTGATTAGGAGATTGCGGAGCTATAACTGATCTACTTACGGGTAGACGTAACCTATTATCTTGGCCTAAGTTTAAAAGCATTTGTGCGGCGCTCTCCTCCGGGTTCGAAACGGAACTACCACTGGACGACCAGTTCGAGGTGGTGGGAAATAATGGAGGCTCCAACCCAATCGGCGAGGTCGGAGTCGTGCAATGGTTCGGTTGCGACCAGATCATCGTTCGAACACCCCCAGCTTCGCCCATTATCACTGTGGGAGTTTGTCTTACTGGCAACGAGGCGGTGGATCTCGGTATCGGACTCCCGGGCGACCTGAGTTCCGGTAGGTGGGTGGGCGAAGTGGTCCCGAACGTGCCCCCTATCAGTTCTGGCTTTACTCCGTTGATTCGTTGGTGCTTCAGCCATAATTGACTTTGCACTAAAGCTGCTTGGGGCTGACTGATGATTACGCCTCTGGATCGTGACTGAAGAAACGCGGTGTTCGATGATAAAGTGGTGTCTTGGGTGGTGACTATGGTAGGGGTGAGAATCCTAGGCGGGCTGGGCGTGGTGGGGTGAAGCAAGAGCGGCGCATGCTTGATCACAGGACTTGTGTTCGCAGGTCGTCCCGGCGAGCTGTGAGGCCGGGGAGGCTGCGACGGACTGAATGGGGGTGACGGTCTCAGTACTGGCGGGCTCTGGCTTCGAATACTTCGGATGACACTGGCTGTGGGAAAAACAAATTATGGAGAGATGGGTGTGCGACCAGAAGTTAGTGGAATCATTTGAAAAATTTATCTTTAAGTAATAATATCTCTACATCAATTGGTAATGAAATTCTGAGACTTTAAGCCCTTGGAGACAGACTTTACATTTCCTGAAAATTAACCTACGATTAATTTGGACACCTTCTAAGTTCATATTTTCGTTTAAAAAGTAGATAACAAGAAATGGTGACTTAACGTTACACATCCAATATTATTGAGCGAGTATTACGTAAGCTCTAATAGCGAGTGGAGGGACCTAATTCTCCCTATTTTTATTCACAAAAAATTAAACTAAATAAAAGAGCTAATTTCAAATAACAAATTAAAATGGTTCATACTTTTTACCGATATATCAAGATGGTGGCTACCTCTTGCAGATCCCATCAATACTTAAATACAGAGTTCGTGATTTAAAGACGAATAAATGATTCTTATTTCTGGATTCATTATTATTAATCAGAGCTTACTTTGAATCTCTACTCTTTATCAGTTTGGAACGATTTTTTCTTCCTTGGCTAAAGCCCCACAGACTTCGTGATTTATCATCGCTTCATCGGTGATCGTGGCTGTCGTGCTAAAACCGAAGTGTGTGGGAACCGTCACGATGGATATTTGCTTAAGTCTGTTCGTTTTATGAAGTCCGATATCGGATTAAATTATTAAAGGTTGTTAAACAGTAAGACGGTTAAGTTAACAATACCTTCGCTATACTTGATCGTACCGAACATTTCACTGGTTCACTGTAGTCGGATGAGCAAAATCAGCGGTTCCAAAACAAAATTATCTTAGAATTATGTACCGCCATAAATATTTTTATCTAGTTTATTTTTCACTCATAGTTTTTTTTTTATCAAATGAAAAAGATTTTGCGTCAATAAGTTAAAGATGTTCTCAGGTATTTTTTCCTAGAATTTAGTTATTTTGGGATCATTATAGTTAAATCTATATAATAATCACTATTTTCCAAGAAATAATTAAAATTTGCTCAAGTGCAGGATGGTATGTTCTATTTTAAATAATTAGTTATGCTTTTTGCTTTTAGTTTGTTTATCATTATTGTGTGTGAATTAAAAGCAGTTATAAAGCAATGTTATGGAAAATGTTCAGCAAGGTAACCCAACGCCTAGAAGGTGTTTATCTCCGGGTGAACGCCGTTTGGTATTATAAGTGGAACGTTATTTTACTTTAGAAAAAGATGACTCGGGCCCGTTAGTGTCTTTTGGCAGTGCAAAAACGAACGTCTGATGCTTGCGGCATTTCAGATAAGACCTTAAGAAGACTTCGAACAAAGAGTGAAGATGAATTGGACAGACCATATATAAGGGTTCGACTCCGTTCTAAAACCTTTGATTTATCCCAAGGGATAAAACTATCGATTAGGAATATTGTTTATGATAGGTATAAAGCCAAGGAATATGCTACCCTCAAAGCTATTCTTGAAAAGATAAAGAAGAAAGAACTTTGCGATATTGGAACTACCAGTTTGATCATCATTTTAAAAGATCTGGGCTTCAAATACAAAAAAAAAACGAACAACAGAAAAGTGCTTTGTGAGCTGTCCAATAATGTTTCAAAAAGATGGCAATTGAATTGATATGGGGTACTAGCAAAAATTATTATGACAAACATGACTCTAAAAATATCAGTAAGCCTAGCGTTATAAAGTTATGGGAGGAGGCGCTTAGCCAAGTGGGCAAAGAAGAGTTGCGAAAATGTATTGAACACACGGAAAAAAATATTTTTGAATCTTATGAGACAGAACAGGTTATAGACGAAGTAAGACCGTTAATTATTAGGGATGATGATAATGATCCTGATGAGTCTGAAAGCATGAATGAAATTTCAAATGCAGAGGAAGACTGTTTTTAGTAAAGTACGGGTTTGTTCGTTCGTTCGTTCGACAAGTAGGTACGTTCTATCGCAAGACTACAACATTACAACAACACAACAACTTTATAAAAAAAGAATTCGTAAAACTAATTTGCCTAAATACTATAAAAGCTAAAAAATAACTATTTTTCTTTACCTATACTAATTTTTTATTTATTTTAAATTATTTTATTGAGAGAATACCTAAAATATAATTTATTGTTTGAGAGCCACCGACTACCCTGCTCGAGAGGTTTTATTGCTTAGCGGACTTCATACACCGTACCGACTTTAATACTAAATTTGACACGACAGCTTGCCACGAACACCGATGAACCGATGAAAAATCAAAAAATGTATGGGGGGGTCAAAAATCACAGAGAATATGCTTACAGAATACGTGAACAGTCCCTTGATTCTAACACTTACCAACGGTGGATGTCATTCCCCCTCCCACGTGACCGCCTCCATCGAAGACTCCTGAATCCTCAAGCCTGCTGGATACCTTATCCAGGGTGGGTTCGGGTTTGATCAACTGCTGTGCGGGGGTGGAATCGGGGCTGGGTGGGTTGAGCACGGCTTCGGACATCTTTGGCGAGGGCGGGATGACGAGGTCGGGAGATGACGTACTGGTATCGGCGACAGATTCGCCTAGAAGCGGACAGAGACATTGCCTAAAAGCAAATTTTGTGGATGGCTGCCTACTCTAAGTATACTTCGCCCAATATGTAAATAATTAAAATAGCTGTACATGGTACTTTTTTAGTTATGTAGTGTTGTCAAAGGCTCATTTTTTAGCTTGAAGCAATATATCAAGTGTGTCCACAGATCGACGCATGAATATGTAAAAAAGACTGAAATTATTGGAGTTGAAACCTGGGGGGCTTTGTCCTGCTTGAATAGCAATATATCATAATTTTAATTTCTAAAAATCAAGTATGTCTTGAAAATTTACCAAAAACTTTTTTCCCACCATCTTCTTATATAGGAGAAGATTTTCAGAAAGAAAAATGAAGTAAGAGTATAAAATTTTCAAATCCCATGCATACTTTGATAGTTTGCATTATTTCCATTTCCCTATTGAAGATATTCAAAAATTTGATTTAAATGTTTTATCTAATTGTCTAATAGATGGATAAAAATAAATCGATTTTGCTTTTTTATTATTGTAATATGCACTAACGAAATGTCGTGTATTTGCGACGTGCAATTTGTAAATTAAAGGATTCTCGGCCCTTGCTTTTGAAGAGAAACGGCAAATAATTTTAGAAGGGAGACTAAATTTAATAAAACAAACAAAGGCCTATGTAATACATTTAACTGAAACTAATCTATGGAATAGAACAGGTTCTTGTGATTTAACAATTTACATAAATTGATAATAGCCCATATTCACGCCATTATTAAAAAAACACTTTTGGTAAACCACGAAAATGGACTTAGATGAACAATTCAGAATATTTTCTTTAAGAAGAGGTAAGGAAACTCTATACAGTCTGCTCCACTAGTTTCATAATTGTTTATAATTTCATTCCATACATGTTTCAAAGGTATATATACAGGGTGTTATGGAAATGACGTATTATATTTAAACCGGCAAATCCCGAGATGAAAATAAATTGAAGAAAAATAACCATAAATGGCGCTTTGAATTATTAAGCGAAATATACACTTTATATGAAATCTCAAAATTTTCATGGCCGCTCCTGAGGCCCCTCGCAATCAATATTTTATTGATACAGTCTCGAGGTTCAAAAGAGGTTAGCGCATTATAGCGATGTTGTCATATTGCAACACAGAATTCTAAACGCACGTGTTCAGTTTTTGACAACAAGACGTCTTTGACGCGCGTTATCACTTCTTTTTCAAACTTTTTAGACAAATAGAATTACAATTTTAAGGTACATACTCTCTTACCCTCGATCTTTTTTTAAAATAATCCGTTCTATAATTAAATTCCATAAAATAATAAAACACAAAAAGTATGTTTTTCAACAGAATCAACAGTAGATAATATCACACAGATTTGAAATCACATCACAACAAAAAAAAATCGGGCAATACAACTAACGAAACGTTTAAAATTCGTATATGTCAAGCACGTGGAGCCCTCGACACGCCGTCGTTCCACTCCCCAGTCTCGAAACATACTGAAGTATTAAGGGCGCGCCGCCAGTATTCAACCAAGGGCGTGACACGCGGTGTGATCTGACAACACTGTTAGTATACTCTAGTGACCCATATTGTTGCTAAGTGAATCCAGATGGGACGGCGCGTGGGTAAAAAGGGTTTAGTATTTAGATATTCGATTAAAAAAAAAGTATGTAGACTTTCTTTACGACTCCTTAAGAGTCACCCATTTAAATATAATAAGTCATTTCCATAACACCCTGTATATTACCCTCATCGTCAGTGGAAAATATACATGTGAAGGAACATTTATGACATTGTGAAGTGAACTTTTGCAGCAAAAAAAAAAATAATTAGTTAATTAAGCACGTATATTGATTAATAATTTTTTTTTAAATAAATACAAGGAAGTTCTTTTCACATTTTGAATTTGATTTTTGTAAATATAAAAAGATTTAAAAAAAAATAGAAAACCACATGCGTGAACACCAGGCCCACAATGGAGGAATTAAGAATAAGTAATGAACTACACAATCAAGAGGTACGAAAACATCACGAAATACTTATAGACGTCGTATGTTTCCTAGGAGAACATGAGCATGCTTTCCATGGTCACCAAGAATCTGAACATACTGATGCTAATAGAAAACACGATGTCGACTCACTAGCCTTGCTATTCAGATATGAGATGAGAAAACATTGCATTTACTTAATTCTACTGTATTCAAAGAAACCTCAAATATTAGATAAAATGAAATAATTTTTTAATTTAGGAAGGGTTGCGGGTGATATTGCAAAATAATTGCAATTATTTTGGAAAAAACTACTGATATTTAAAATGTGTGCCCATTATCAAAAGATGTACGTTACGAAACAAAAGCGGGTAGCTATTAGGGAACACTTTTTAGGGTTGTACTTCTCTCTGTATGTTAGTATCAATTTTTTTCTGCAAGATTTGAAAAGCTTTTTCAGGAAGCACGACTTACCGTCACTACTGCACCTGGAATCAACCTTTCTTCTTTTTAGTTTCAGGTCTTGGAAAAGGCTCATCTTGTCGAGCTCACACGGGGTACGCGTAAGGGTCATAATTCCTAGAAAAAAAAAATAACGTAAGAAAAACAATGGAATGCGATTTCTAGGAAACTACTACTCAAAAATACTAAATTATAGTATTATTGGAATTAAGGTATTTAAACGACCTTTAAAATGATGTGCCACTTTGATACACACCCCTTCCTTCCCATTTAAGATTTTAAGGGTAGCATCTACCCAGGGGGTTAAACCACCAAGGCCGCAAGTATTCTTTAAAAGGGTTCCCCTTATTACCAATTATTTCGGATTCGGAAGAGGTTTGCAGCGTCTTTTTTTTTTCTTGTTCAGCTTGTTTTGTATTTAATTCTTATAAGCACACGGTTTTTGACGCCGACCGATAGGCGTCAAAAAACGCGTGCATATCAGGAGCCTTGTAGTTCTTTTAGTATTTATCATCCATGGATAGCCAAACTCTAAAAGCAAAGGTGACAAATTTATGGCCTCCGGTATGTAAATAAAGCTGATCGTCAGATGTCATGCGCAATGTCGACTGACAAACTATTTACCTTAACCGGCGAACAGGACCGTACTTCGCCCTTAATGAAAATGATTACGCGGCAAGATTTTGTCACATCACTGAAAAGCCACTTTTAGAATTAAATTTGATATTTATTGTCCACGTATCGATATATTTTTAATATCGTTACATGTCTACGACTGATTTCGGTTGTGGACGGTCGTCGTTGGTTTGCAACCAAACCAGCACCAATACCGGCTGGGTTGCCTATGTGACGGCGACAACATTGTGCGCAAGACATCCGCCGAGCAACTTTTAAAAATAAAACTGGTAAACCGTGCGCCCCAACCCATTTTTTCACTCATAAAAGTTAACTAACGCATCCCATAAGTTGTACGTATCCATAGTTATAGGTCGGTGGTATTTATTAAGAGAAGCTACGTTTAAGGCCGTATTACACTTGGGAATTTTTATGGCGCCAGTAATGGCAATTATAATTCAAGGATTCAGGCGCAGTACACCGTTCTCCGTACTACAGTCAGAAATTCTACTCTTCTGACAATTAAAATGACACGGATTCATGCGCAGTACACTGTTCCCGATCAGCTGTCTCTCATTACCAGAAATGGGGCAGGCGCCATTTTAATTGCCCTTGCCGGCGCAATTGGGTAGACATGGATTATTCTGTTATTTTTAACTGTTTATTATTTGGCCGAATCAGGTATGAACAGGTAATGGCCATTTAAACCCACTGGTACTTAAATTACCAGTTTACATTCTTTATTAAACTTATGGACTGCTAATTCAGCAACTTTTTGCACCTCCTATTTGTAAATAGCAGTAGCTGCTTTAACTGGTAATCAAAACGAACAGGTTTGCACATCTCTAATTCTGGGGATATTTTAGGGATTTCGACAGTACCCACTGCTGTTCTGACCGTTGACAATGCTCCAGCTGATCGAAAACGGTTTACTGCGCATGAATACGAGCCATTATAATTGCCGGCGCAAGAGAAAAAATTACCTAGTCTAATACGGCCTTTTATAAGTTTAATGCACGGTACACAGTGTGCACATTATAGGAGGTCAAAGTAATTTAAAATTAAAAAAAAAATTAATTCAGGAAATGCAAACATATACCGTATCGCGACCTAAAATGCTCTGCCCTAAACTCTAGAATCAATCAGGTAATGAAAATTGGTTCTTTATTAACGAAATAACAGTTTATTAATTAGAACATGAATTTTTGAATATTCGATAATAATTAATTGTCGTAGGGTATTTAGACATTTTAACAAATTTTCACGAGAAACCACATGAGGGTAATTAAACACAACTACAATTACAAAAATTACAATAAAATTATACGAACTGTATCGTAGTATCATATGCATAAGCATGGGTCCTGACCTTTATGTGCCAGTTTCAACTATCAAGTATTTTTATGTCTAATTCATCACAGACACTTGCAGCAAAATTTTGAATAACATGGCGTCCTTAGCGTTATCGGGCTTACTGACTAAGTACAACAACCAATAAAAATTACCTATCTATATCGATATACCTAACAGAAATACATTTATTTGTCCACTATAAAATTTTCATTATACAGGGTGTTAAAAATTCGATGTTCACCATTGGGATCTTATAAACGGTAAGAGATACAGCAAAGGTTAAATTGAAATTGGTTGAAAGTTGCTTAATTCATAGCCGACCAATGCCATGAACGAATTGGGAAAATTCCGAGATATTCGTAAAAAATCGATCGGTTCCTAATTTTTTCTAGCTCTATTTAAAGAGATAATGTAAAATAAATTTCACACTTTCATTGCCACTTTTCACCTTCCATAACGCAGTGTTCTTAGATTTCATGTCCGACGTTCTGTCATTCGATGTCATCGTCAGGTTTGTTTTCTTAAATAAGGACATTTCTTCTTTATTGCATTTAAATAAACTTGAGATCCGATGTAATCTTAATACAAACTTTTATTAAGTATCAACGTTTCTACGCGATAGAAATCATCTTCAGCAATATTTTATTTAAACAACTTTTTGAGGCATTAAAGATAATTTTTAAAAGATTGTAAAAATATTTTTGAAACATTAATTAAGTAAATAGAAGAAAGGTGATAACTAAAATAATAACAAATATTACATTCCATTACAAACTATGATACTTTAAACAAAAGGATGAATTGTCTAATAATTAATTGTAACAAACTCGAGAGCTTTTAAAAAATGAGCTACAACAGCTTCTCGATTAGGGTTTTTAGGTAGAGAAGAATGTTTCTCTCTCTGTTTTACACACACATTATCAAAGGCTTTGATCTGCAATAATAAAAAACTTGTTAACTTTCATTTATGCGATCCCAATGATGAACTTTTAACACCCGTTTTCTCAATAATAGGAAAAAAACTGTAGTAAAATTATAATAGTAAAGATTTTATTGTAAAATTTCCTATAAAATATTGTATTAATTACAATTTTCATTATTAATCCGTACCAAAATACTATTGTAGATCCACATAATTTCTAAAAAAGTATAGTTAGAATTTCTAATAAATTTAGTAAAATCAATCAGTACGTAATTACTCAAATATATTGTAAATTTTACAACGAAATACTTAATACAATAATTTATTTGTTTAAGTCCAGCAGTTAAATATTTTTAAATGTATGGTACATTTTACTGGTGACTATTACTGTACAGGGTGAAATTGTCAATTTTTTTATTTCCCCCTTATCTCTTAAACGAGCGAAAACATTCTAATTTTGATTTTATCATTTTAAGTTTGGCCCAAAAAGAGTACACGACACCTACATTACTTCTTTGATAGCAATAACAGTTACGGAGATTCTCTATAAAAGTATCGAAAATGAGAATCTGTACTTTAAGTATTTTTGATTGTAAAAATGAAATAGAAGTTTAAATAAAGTGTTGTAAAAATGCTTTTTAATGCTTTTTTACAAGAATGGAAGGCTTAAATCAGATGCAACGGATTATTCGGATTTCCATCTTTATTACAAATAATAGATGAAGATTGGAGAACAACAGGAAATATACGATCGATCACTGAAGTCAAGCGACGTGCGGCATGATTGGGTGGCCGCTTGGGAATACAATGTGCCAAAATTGTTACAAAAGTAAATAAAATAAAAGTAAGAGTAAATTTAATAAATTTTACAAAAGATATTGGTAAATTTTACAAAAATATTTCATATAAATGGTTTACTAAATATTTTTGTATTTTTTAATAAACAATTGGGTTGAAATTTTGCTATAATTTAATGGAAGTTCTTAATTTATTCCAGTCACATATAGAGCCATAAATTCTGGTTAGTTTCACAACATATTTTTATAGTAAATTTAACTATCTTCGCTGAGGAATTGTCAAAAATCCGTTATGGTAATTTGGCTGGATTTCAGCGCCATTCGAATTCTTAATTATTGTCATTTATGTTAAATTGATGTCCGCCAAACTGACAGAAGTCCATTTATTTATCTATAAATATAAGAACGTGTTTGTCGGATAGTGTGTTTATCAGTTAGTGTGTACTTACGAAACATATAATGCTAGGTCAAATAGCTTAATCGAGCGAAGGCAAAACTAATTCAATATTAATTAACGAATTGCATTCATAGGAGCGCAACCTTCACGACATATCTTAAAATAAAATATCATAAACGTTAGCCTAGGTTATTTATTTTATTTACTGTCTGGATGTACTATATACAGGGTGATCATAATAAACAAGCTACCAAATAATTATTATAATTGCATACTACTACTGTATTTTTTTCTTTGAAACTAATAGTTTTTACAAATAAAATTTGACTCTTAAAGCCATCGCTTCCTTAATATTTTTTAAAAAGACATAGAGTTTTACAGTTTCGAATTAAACTGTATTTTTTGAAACAAAAGTAAATTACAGAAACGTACTAGGGGTAATTTAATGAAGATGGTCAATTTAGGGAACAAAACGTCGGAAAACCAGTAAGTGTATACCGCTGAACGTAGATTTCATTCCTCATTTCATAATTTAAAAAATATCGTTGATGATGGCGACCCAAAGACAAAGACGCGCATTAAATATCTGATTATGTCATCTTGTAGAGAACAAAAAGGAACAATGAGGAATTGAAATTTATTTTTGGACATATCTTCGAACAAAGTCAGGAAAAAACCCAAACGCAAGATTTATCCAAATATTTTGAAAGTCCCTCTATTTATTTTAGTTTGCGGCATATTATTGGGCCCATAATTACGCAATATTGCCCCAATTTAACCGACCTTGTATAGCTTAGTGTTTCCGAAATCCCAATGGTGAAGGGCAGAGTAAGTATACATTGCCGAAGAAATTTTGTACTTGTTGTCGATAAAGAAGAACCAGCTGCTATAGCATTTGGATTGGCTATATTGAATAAAAGTTGACTAAAATATTAGAATCGTAAATATAATTATATTTACGAATAGGATTTTTTTTTGTATCATTTATTCAATTTTCCCAATTGAAGAAGAATTGAAGACGATTTTATTGTGTAAAATGTCGAATCTGTGACATACGACATTCTAGAGACGATTGTCTGATTGAACCGATCCAATGAGGTTGAAGCCGAATGAACCACGCATACCTGTACAAAATATATTATTTTTCTTGTTTTGAAGCCAATATTTGACAGAGAAACAGACAATTAAATAGTGATGGACAGCATTTTTCTTCTGAGGTCATTGATGTGAAAATAGTGTGAACAATTAAATAAACAAAAGAAGAGGAAAGGAAAGCAGATAACTCATCAGTATATTTTGTGGATCGTTTCAGTCAGGAGGTTGATTTTCTTTTGTACACGTGAACACGTACCACGTACCACATTAATCTTTGCTCTGTTATAATAATCACTTAGTTATATGGTTATATTATTGTCATTTTATGTGTTATTTAATATTCTCTCTAATGGCTTTAACGTTCGAATAAAATAATATTAAATATTCAATATCTTTAAAAAATATATATTTACGTTTTCGTCAGGCCTACCTGTAACTAACGTAAAATATTAAAAATATCGCATTTTTAGTGTCTTTTTGAATACAAATGTAAACAGCTAGACATTTTTATCAACCCCAAAGTATGCTAAATTAGTTACAAAATAATATATAGGGTGTTCCATTTAATAAGTTTTACTTCTGTTAATATCTCAGAAAATATAATCTTTAGAGAAAAACTGACTACGTCACTGACCTTTACGTAAAAATATCTAACAAGATCAGTTTTTACCTTTTTGATAAGATAACGCGTACCGGAAATACGAGGGGTATCTAAAAAGCGACGATTTTCAATATCACCCTGTAGATTAAAAACTAAGAGAGCCATGGCAAATTCGAGAACGGAATCTTTCGTTTCGTTGAAAAGTAGGGGAGGAAAGTGAAAACCGCATCATTCTATCTTTGATAATAACTCTAATACCCCACAGAAAGTGTTGGAAAAGGAACACCCTTTACATCATCCTTGTGGAACGACCCTACTGAGATCATGTTCCCCAACGAATATAACCTCCAACGATTCAAAAACCAAGGTGAATCGCTTTATTCGCACACGCACCACTCCCAGAGTGCCTTAAAGGATTTTTTCTACTCCTACATTAGTGAGAACCTACTTACGCACTAATATATAATATATATATTACGTAACAGTTCCACAAATCACATTCCCCGTGAATGCCAAAACCGTCAATGATTCCAATAGATTTTATGCAAAGTTGACTGTAGAATCCATCGGATCGCCTTGACATTGTAAATGTCAAGAAATTTTAAACGTTAACATTTTTAATTTGGAGATTTTTGGGTAAAGTATGAGTGACTACGATATTCAGATTGAGGAAACGCCACGGGAAATTACATTACAAGCTGATTACGCACAAACAATTAATTACTAGAAAAATCGAAAATCGTCGCTCGTCACTTATTATCTTTCACTCGATACCCCGAGCTTCGCTTGACACCGGCGGAAATATACCGCTGTAGTGTGATCGAGTTAAAAAAATGCTCGTATATTTACAGTTTCTCGCTCGATAGGAAATACTCTAGTTATAAATTCAGGCGAAAAACCGAAAAATATCGCCTGTCACTTGACACACGACCTTCGGTCTACGCGCCGCGCCATCCGATTGGCGACGTTCGAGTTTGACGTTTAGCAGGTACACGACATACGTCTTTCTTAAAGGCACATAAACGAGAATGTGCATATAAAAAAGTATGCCGAATCCCTTAGCGGAGTCATCGCGGATTTCGTAAAGTTTTGTTTTACCTGGCTAGCCAGCGGCGTAGTTTAGGTCTATATGGTAAATATTAAAAAATTAAAGGATATAATTTTTAAATTTTTAATTACTATAAACACGAGAAAACGTCTCAAAAATAACATAACAATAGAAATTGCTAATGAAAAATAACAAAACGAACAAAATGGTTAACAAAATGTATAGAAAAATTCGTTGGTAATCTTATAGTAAACATTTTTAAATCTAAACAGGAACTTTTTATTATTAAACTCAAGAAGACTTCTTACAAATAACATACATTATAGAAAATGTTGTTGGAAAATAAGAAAACGAGCAAAATAGTTAACAAAACATAGGTATCGACAAATTTTTTGGTAACCAAAAGTAAACATTCTTAAATTTAAACAGGAACTTTTAGGTAACTATGAGTACATGAATTTAAAAAAATAACCAATTTTCTTATTTTGCCAGTCGCGTAACTAAACCTACATTTTTGAAGTGAGCACCTGATAATTTAAAGTGGAAGAATTTGACAAGCTGTTTTAAATATCTACTTATTTCATGCTCGTAGGTTGAGAAAGATGTGAAGAAAAATAACTTTTGGTAATACTTTTTGTTCGGGTTAAAAACGCACATTAATAAACCCGAACAATAAATACATATTTGGATAATTTTTTGCAGTTTTTTTGTTTGGTATCGAGACACGTGGTAAAAATTCATTATTCATAAATAAATAAATTTCTGGAATTTTTTTGGTGGCTACTACAATTTTTTAGCTAAACCTGTGCCCACCCGTAGTTACGTGCCTGCTAAATACCCTACCTGATCACATGTAAACGGCTAGGCTGCCGTCGGGCAATTGGTGAATTGGAATTTCAAGCGATTCACTCGAGCAATTCACTCGATTATTAAAATCGCTCGAGTATCAAGTACTCGATTATTAAAATCATCGGTTTTTCCCAACACTAAATATAATATTTCATACGCGGCTAGTGTTTGATCATAACCCAAAAAAATTATAAAAATAATTATTTGAAAGAAAATTTTTATTTCTTTTTAATTTCGATCAAAGACAAAAACTTCAACTTTAAAAGCACCTCTTTTTGTAAGCAGTGTTCGATTCGAAATTCTTAGCTCATTAAGCAGCGGTAGCTTTCACTTTTGCACCATACAACGTCGAAATTTCGTAACCAAAGAACCATACAACAGTTTTGGCAATATCAAGGTTACATGAGCATTGACTTTGTTCAGTTACCAAATTGCGTATTGAATCGAGGAGGGAACGGTTTTGAAAAGTTCAGCCTCCGCCATTTTTACTTTCATAAGAGGTCGATGACTTGGAATTAAGAACTGGGACAATGGCATATGGCGTCATTTTTATAATTTTGTGTGTGTTAATAATGAGTATTATGATCATCTGATGGATGATATTCTCCTACCGTCTACTCGTATCCAAGCATGCATTTTTGTTCTACCTATACCATGGTATACTGGGTGGTGCGTCCGAACAGGACACATGGGATTTCCCATGCATGTAAATTGCGAGGTGGTCAAATGTTCGCTCCCGTATTGATTTTAAAGAAAACTTTTATTGAGTGACTTTTAAAGAGTGACGAGAATAAAAAGTCTACCAAATTTTAACTTTTTTCCACATACCGTTCTTAAGATATTAAGAAAACTCTGTCTTCAAACTAGCTTAAATCTAGAGTACTAGATACTAGGATTTATCTGAAATACCTATACTAGGAAATATATAACATGCTGACGGTGTCCGTCAACTAATTTCTAGTCACAACTATAAGACAACATAACCTAAAAATAATAGAAATATCTTCCAGTTTAGGCTCTATTACTAAAGTTCTATTCATTAAAGTACTATTTTTATTTTTGATTCAATAAAGTATTATACATATTACTTTATATATACATATTTATAGTTACTGTAGACATTTCCTGGGCATTAATTGTTATTCCTGTCAGATTCTGTGTCGACACAATATTTTGTTAAATAGTATTATTTATTATTTTATTCAATATTTTGAACTTTGTTCTGCTCGCACCATACTCAAAGTTGTGCATATTCTTTTTAAAAGTTTTTCTAGATTATTTTCTGCAATTTCTCGTATTTCTGTCCGAGTAAAACTTTTTCCTGACTCATTTTTATCAACTTTAATAATATATTTATTTTTAATTATGACGGATGGAAAGAAGCTTTGTTGTGTTCAATTGTTTCTATCATGATATATTTGATACTTGTAACATTTTATTAAATTAATATATACAAGGTGATTCACGACGAGCGTGCATTAGAACTTTATGGAGAACTACTGAATATATGTTCCTGAAACTTTGGAGATTTGGGTTTATCGATATGCTCTCTTTAACTAAAATATTGGCATGTTCCTGTCATTTCCGGTTATACCGGAAGTAGCTGCCAACTTTCGTTTTTTAAATACAACATGGTAATTTTTATTACATTTTTCGATTAAGCATTAAATATTAAGCACATTTTATAGAAAATGTTTTTGTCAGACTCTATTAGTTTTTGAGATATCTGGACTTTTTGTAATTATTTGGCAAATGCATGACTATGAAATAATCCATATAATTTTTTTACCTTAGCGCTTGGACTAAAAAATATTTCTCACCGAATAGCTAGAAGATCATCAAGTCTCTAAAATATTTCAAATTCGGCATAAAATGTACAGGGTGGTCACAATTCAAGCCTCATTGTGAAAGAATTCAACCATTAAAAACTTTCTTATTTTAAATAGAACACCCTGTATATTTTTATTTAATTTGATGACAAATTAGTTGTTCTTTATAAATAGTATTTACTGTCCTATACCTATATCAAAGTGTTTTCTCAAAAAATCCAATTTTATTCCGAAAATACTATTTGTTCAAGTGTGCTATGAAAACAATTGT
The DNA here is from genome assembly GCA_963991005.1 of Barypeithes pellucidus. Lineage (NCBI taxonomy): Eukaryota > Metazoa > Arthropoda > Insecta > Coleoptera > Curculionidae > Barypeithes > Barypeithes pellucidus. Next base: position 42,928,174 of record OZ022559.1, read on the forward strand.
ACTTAGGGGCTGTATACTGATGTCTATACGGAGGAAAAGTGATTGTATCAAAACGATGGGGCTCCAGCACACAACGGCCAAGTTGTTAAGACTGCCCTAAATAGACTTTCCACTGGCCAGCTCGTTCGCCAGACTTAACTCCACTGGACTTTTCATCTGGGGAACCATTAAAGATAAAGTTTACGCGCGTCCCATCACCACGAAGGAATATCTAATTGAAAGGGTGAAGGCAGCATTTCAATCTCTCACAAGAAATTAGGAATGCTACAAGAAATAACATGATGAAAAGAATACATAAATGCTTGGAAGTAAATAGCAATCATTTCGAACATATTTTAAAATTATAATCAAAAGATATTAGGTATAATTTTCAAACACATTTTTAATTAAAGAATTTAAAGTTTATAAACTTGTTTCCTTGCTATTTTTAAAAAAATAATATTTAAACCATTAAATTTAAAACAATCAACTGCATTTTATTTATAAATTATTAAGAAACACTTTAGATTAGAATATTGTATTTTCCAGCAATCAATCACTTTTCCTCCGTATAGACATCACGACATCAGTATACAGCCTCTAAGTACAATTGTTTTCATAAGACACTTGAACAAATAGTATTTTCGGAATAAAATTCGATTTTTTGAGAAAACGCTTTGATATAGGTATAGGACAGTAAATACAATTTATAAAGAACAACTAATTTGCCATCAAATTAAATAAAAATATACAGGGTGTTCCATTTAAAATAAGAAAGTTTTTAATGGTTGAATTCTTTCACAATGAGGCTTGAATTGTGACCACCCTGTACATTTTATGCCGAATTTGAAATGTTTTTGAGACTTGATAATCTTCTAGCAATTCGGTGAGAAAATTTTTTTAGTCCAAGCGCTAAGGTAAAAAAATTATATGGATTATTTCATCGTCACGCATTTGCCAAATAATTACAAAAAGTCCAGATATCTCAAAAACTAATAGAGTCTGACAAAAACATTTTCTAAAAAATGTGCTTAATATTTAATGCTTAATCGAAAAATGTAATAAAAATTACCATGTTGTATTTAAAAAACGAAAGTTGGCAGCTACTTCCGGTATAACCGGAAATGACAGAAACATGTCAATATTTTAGTTAAAGAGAGCATATCGATAAACCCAAATCCTCAAAGTTTCAGGAACATATATTCAGTAGTTCTCCATAAAGTTCTAATGCACGCTCGTCGTGAATCACCCTGTATAATATATAATAAATATATTAATTTAATTAAAAACTCTCCTTTGGGCGGAAGCGGACAGGATGTTTTCATAGTGCGAAAACCCTCCTTTAACTGGACAAGAATTTTTTAAAAGTATTTGGGAGATGAATAAGTACGGTGCAAAAACTCTCAAAACTCTCTAAAGACAGACCGGCAACTAATCGCGTATGCGTGGCAGAGCGAAAGGACTTCGCCGATTGAAAGTATGTGTGATTCCCCGAGAGTAGTCCGCCGTTTATTTGTGAGTTGTAAGGTTAAAATCGTAAACCATGGCACAAAAATGTCGCGTTTTGAGTCTGAAGGAGAATATTGATGTTGTGGAAGTTTGTAATTTGATAACAATGATTTGGGCGAATTCATTAACATTGATAGCAATGTGCTATTAGAAGATGATAGTGACCCCATGCCTACCGATTATATAGTCCACTGAAACCACATCACTATCTGACGACTCTGATGAAGAAGTTGAATGCACTAATCAAACAAATGTCACCAATTATCAACAAGCCATTAGTATGGTAAAGAAATTATAAGAGTGTATGCAAAGAATAGAGGTGACTCTACAGCAATGGAATTGTTATCAGACTTGGAATTACATTTTCTAGATTGCAAGTATAAAACGCAAACACGTCAAACTACGTTATTAGATTTTTTTTAGTATTACATCCTAACTAAAACTAGTGTATTTTTGTTATGGTATGTTTATTTGTACATACATATACATAGTAATAATTTTGCATTTACATATTACCTAATAACAAATTTCCCATGGGCGGATACCTCTATTAGGCGGACACATTTAGACGGTCCCGTAGGTGTCTGCCTAAGGGAGGTTTCACTGTATCATGTAAACGAGCCGGCTCCAAATAAATATTAATATTAAATAATTTATTTTTAGTCATTTAAATTTCTAACAAATTGTGCTATCAAAATATGAACAAGTCAGTGGTGGTGCCTATTTTTTGTTAAAAATGATTAAGTCGCCTAATCGCACGCACGCCCCTGGCAAAGCTGTCCACACATTTTTATAGCTAAAATATGTGTTATTTTCATAGGCCAAATTTCACTGAAATTACTAAACCCGTTTCGGAAATATCTTGAAAACATCGAAATTTTTTTTTAAATTGTAACACTCTGTATCTTTCAAACAAAGCATCTGCGGATTTGTTCGGGTTATTGCAAAAAAAATTATATCAGAATTTATTTAGAAATAAAATTTTTTAAATCCCTTTATTAGACATAGGGTGAAAAAAATCTTACGATAACCCCTTACATGGTTATTAGATGATGACTTTATTGCTACTATCAAATACATTAGAAATCATAACCTGTGAAAAAACTTTATTTGGCTTCTCGATTTCGTCTTCTAAGCTCTTTCATTTTAATGTTTCAAACACTTGCACGTTGAAATTCGCTTCCATGTTTAACTAAGCAATAAACTGAGAAATAATCGTTACAATGTCAAAATTATCAACTGATTTGGGCAAAAATAACGCATTTCCATACATACATATGTAGTTGTTTACATACGTGACCAAGGAAGTTCTACACAAATGGAACACTTTTTTATTATGCGTTTTATGAAAAAAAGTCAAGAAACTAAGATTTATGAAGAAAAAAATGTATTATATTATAGTGTTCTCAAAAAGTACAAGAATGTATAAAATATAAAAGGTCCAAGGCAGGGAACAACTCCTAATTTTAATTTTTGAGCAAAACGACAAATGAAGGTAGTTGTTTTAAATCTTGCTGGGAGTACAAATACAAATTGATCAATTGAATCACAATTTTTCAACTTGCACCCCCCCCCTTATTACAAAAATATCTTAATTAACAAGGTGTTACGCTGACACATTTGATAAATTGTCCGCATTTTAAATTTTTAGAAGTCTTTTTAAAAGCTGTGTCATTTCACAACTTTTAAAAAGTTGACGACGACAGAAAAAAGTTTTTACGTTTAAATACGAATACTTAAACAAAAGGTGTATCTACCTCACAGCCTATTTGATACAATATGGTGGACTGAAAAATTGTGATTGATCAAGTCCAGAATGTGTTTCTAAAAATAATAATATTTAATTCGAATTTCGTATTTGTACCACCCAACAAGATTTGACACAATTTTTTTTATTTGTCGTTTCGCTCAAAAATTAAAAATAGGGGTAGTTTTCTCCCCTGGGCCAATTTTACATTCGTGTACTTTGTGTGAACCCTGTATACTATAATACATTTTTTTCTTCGTAAATCTTAGTTTTTTTGCCAAGCGGAGGTAACTCATAATAAAAAAGTTTCCTTTTGCGTAGAACTTCCTTGGACACATTGTAGATTCGAATTTTATAAAAAAAACTCGTAACATTTAAAATTTTGCGAACCCTCACCCCCCCCCCCCCCTCCTCAAAATAGACGGGGGTAAATGAAAAATGTGTATAAATGCGCGCTCCCTCGAATAATTCGTTTAATTGGTTAACGAGTTTTTATAACCGACTTGATTGCCTAACAATTTAGAAAAAATGTACCCCCTTTCGTACTAAAAAAGGACAAGCTAATGGGCTGCCAAAAACCCTTGTACCCCCTCCAAGCGCCAATAGCCTCCACAATTGTGTTAAAAATCCATTTTTAACTTTCGCAGGAAAGGTCGATGACTTGGAATTAAAAACTAGGACAATGGCAAATGGCGTCATCTTTATGATTTTGTGTTTATCAACATCACAAGGTTGATACAGTATGATTTATTTAATTTTTTATGTAATCACATATTTTTACATATTCTAATACGGGGTGGACCAAACGTGGAAACGTGTCTATTTTCAGGCATATGACGTGTGAAACAAGAATAGCGAAATCGTTACATGATGGATATTGGTGTTGAATCCCCCAAAATAATACCGTGCCCCCAGGGTTGTTAATGTCGCAGAAAACTTGAATATACTATACTGTTATATTTGCTACCGTAGTAAATGTAATAAGTGTAATTTTTGTTTGATTGGCTGAAAGTGTCATAAATACTACAAAACCTCAACTTTATTATAAATTTGATGTCAAAAGTGGGAAATTCGAGTGGAAAAGTAGAAAATAGTAGTTTTGGTTATTGTTCTTCTGTTACTTTTTCCTTTACGATTTGATCTAAATAAAAATATTCTAAAAACGAAAGGTGAAAGTAGTAAATGTAGTAAATGTGACAAAATACATAGTAAGAGCATGTAGCACTACGGTACTACTTTAACAACACTGAGTGCCCCCGCAGATCCTGGTAATAATATGTTTTTCAAATCTTTACACGCCAATTGGATTTTATAGATATTTTGTGATAAAATAACCAAAACTACTTATATGTATGTAGGTTACGTGTTATCTTGTTTGTTTTTAAAATACTCGAATCAACCTACAAATAACTATTTACTTGGATCTCGGTTTAAAAAACTATTAAACTGTTTTTAAAAATTTACTTATTATGCCATCTGCGTCTACTATACAAGGTGTTTAGGAAGTAGGTATATAATATAAAATGTCAAGGCGTGATATTGTTGATATTTTATTGTCTGATCGAATTTCAATTACAATAAAAATCCTCTTTTAAATATTATACATTATTCTTTGCGAGCTGATATAAAGAAGCCGACGTCGGCTCGTAAGAGTGTATACTTGTCGGAGGGAGGTTGTGGTTGCAAATTTAAGATTGCCAAATTGGCTGTATTAGTGCAAAATGAACTCTATGTCTAACCTCTTAAGGTACTACTAATACAGGGGGCCCGGTAAGTATAGGGCAATTTTTCGGCAACGTACAGGGTAGGACAAAATTATACTGGTAGTTCACATAATCTCTTTTCCTAGGGTCGCTCCGAACCAAGGATCTTGAAACAAGAAGGATACGGTTTTGGTTCACACCCTTCGAAGAATAAATAATTCACATTCTTATGTAGGTTGTAAACAACATTCTAGAAATGCAATCGGGGAGCCCTGAAAGTTAGTATAATTTTTCTTTGTCGTTTTCTGTTAATTAAACAAAGACATTAAGTACAGCTCGACAAGCGAGTCTATGCTACGACGTATCGGTAAGGGGAAGCAATATATTTTAAAACATGGCCGAGTCTTGGGCGTGCTATTATTATCTTAATAATGTAATAATCTATATGTTTTCATGGTGTGAATATATTTGTATCACCACTGCAATTATATTAGGCCTTTCCATTAATATTTCTCGCTTATTTTGGCATTTTCGCCAATAAAATCCATTTGATTTCAATATGCACCTCAAAGTTTCACGGGAAGTTTATGTCACTTCTCAGCTGTTGTAGCAACTTTTTTAAGATTGGAACAACTTTTAGTTCCAAATAAAACTTTTGTATTGTTCTCGTAACAATGCCAAAGTCGAAAGCCTTCGATTTTTTCGACAGCAGTGAGACGGGCTCTTTTTTGACAGGAGATGACAACAATTGGGACCCTTTCTAGCTTTCGCTTAAGTGGTAATTTAAATGTATTAATTTGTGATTCCTCTTCACACACCCTGTACACATTGGCAATCACTTCACGGGTTTGACTATGAAGGGTTTTACCAGGGTATATTCATTCAGTATCACAGTTTTAAAACAAACCCTATCACTACGCAACTGGATGAAGCATATTGGACAGCGCCGAATAACCACGCCGGCACAATAGGCGTGTCACCAGATGCGTGTCGTATCCTCTGTCTGGGATATAACCTATCAGATTAGCTCTAGCCACCGGTTACCCATGGATACCGTTGATATTGCACCATGTTGCCCTATTTTTAGATTAGAAGTACTTTAATAAAAAAATATTTTATTTTGCATTTAAATATTAAAATAAATAGTATGAAAAGAAAGTTTTAAGAACATTGAAACTATACTAGAATATTTATTTCTTATATACTTATGACAATTTGCTTTAAATGGGTAAATTTAATTTTAGGGTTTATTTGGTAACATGTTATTAAATTAAAATTTAATATATGTGAGAACAGTGTTAACCCAAGAAATTTTCTTGCCAGCATTCTCTTTGTAGCTACAGATAAAGTTGTCGACCTGTACGTCGCTTTCGAGCATTCGGAACGTACTTTTTATAAAGAACCTATTCGAACGGCCGTCTATCATACCTGCTTCCACGTTTCACACTACCGGATTAACAACTATCATATTTGTCATTATTGTTGAATATAATTCTTTGTGGTTTTTAAGTGTTTGTGTGTTAAATTTAAGTATTGTTTGTGGAAAAAATACTTAACTCAATAAGGTAGGACTGTGTCAAGTCTGCCGTTAACTGGATAAGAATATATACTTCTCAGTCACGTCCGTCGATTGTTTGTTTTTCCTAACCAAGATAGAAACAGACAGAAGATAAAAAGAAATGGCCATTCTAGAGATAGAATCCCCATCTCTTTTTTATGGTGTTTATTTTTATAACAACGGGCGTCACACGTGTACCAAGCAAATAGAAATACCGGGTCCATGTTTGTTTCACGTCAATGCATTTTTCGATATTTTGTGGAGACAATGTCAAATTTGGCAGTTAACAAAAGCCGCATCTCCCCATGTTAATGATGTCATTTTTTATTGAACCAAAACTTATGGTAAATTTAAATTATAGGAAATAAGTCAGTTCTCAATACACTAAATAAGAGTCAAAACATTCATTAAGTTAGGGGGGTTATTAAACTCATTAATAATATAATCCTTTATGTTTAGCTTGATTAAAATGTAAACATTTTTTATTTGAATAATGTGGAGAAGCATCCATTGTGACAAAATACTTGCAATTAAACTGCGTCAAATTTAAGAAAAGGTTCTTGATCCGTACTATTATACAGTGTGTTGAAAAAATGACTTATTGGTACATTAAAATTACTGGTCTATTACAGCGACACCCTGAATAATTTTTGACTGCTTTGCAAAGTCACGCATTGTCGTGAAGAAATAGAACACTCTTTGTGCAAAAGTTTTATTTTTGCTTGCTACAGGGTGCTTGTTCCTTAATGATGTGCTAATATAAGAAAAGTTCATGTGAACATACAGGGTGACTGATGGTGGATGGCCTATTAGATGGTTATGAAGAACTAGTCAACGGATCACTTTTCAGCGATGCAGTGCTGCCGCTTCTACTAGAAAGTATTAGGAACTTTGATAATTTAAATGGCACTCCCTATGTATTATTTTTTTCTGAGTCTCTATTAAAATCTTCCAATCATTATCTGTTATCGTTCTCGTGATAAAAATTAATTTAACTTTTTTTTAATAGATGTCCTTCAAAAAGGGCTGATATTTTTGACCTGTGACCAACTAGCGTTCTGAAATTTGATTGGGAGAGAGGTAATACCCAGATGCCTTGCGCTCTGTTTCCAAATATAGTACAGGGTGTTTCAAAATACAAATATATTTTCCTATGTGTAATGTTTTGGTATTATGACTCTTTCATCTGGAAGACTTCATCCTTATGGAACGACGATACAGTGAAACCTCTCATAACGGACACCTCTAATAAGCGGACATTTTTTCATAGTCCGGAACTAGGTATATGAAATTCCATGAAAATCAACCTCTCTTGGGCGGACGCGGACAGGCTGTTTTCACACATGCGAAAGCCCTCCTTTAAATGGACAACAAATTTTTAAAAGTTTTTGGGAGACGAATAAGTATGATGCAAAAACTCTCTGAAGACGGACCGGCAATCAAACGCGTATGCGTGGCAGAGCGAAAGGACTTCGCCGAATGAAAGTATGTGTGATTCCCCGACAGCAGTCCGCCGTTTATTTGTGAGATGTAAGGTTAAAATCGTAAACAATGGCACAAAAATGTCGCGTTTTGAGTCTGAAAGAGAAGTTTGTAATTTGATAACAATGATTTGGGCGAGTTCATTAACATTGATAGCAATGTGCTATTAGAAGATGATAGTGACCCCGTTCCTACCTATTATGTAGTCCAAACTGAAACCACATGACTATCTGACGACTCTGGTGAAGAAGTTGAATGCAGTAATCAAACAAATGTCACCAATTATCAACAAGCCATTAGTATGGTAAAGGAATTATAAGAGTGTGCAAAGAATAGAGGTGACCCTACAGCAATGGAATTGTTATCAGACTTGGAATTACATTTTCTAGATTGCCAGTATAAAACGCAAACAGGTCAAACTATGTTGTTAGATTTTTTTAGTACTACATCCTAACTAAAACTAGTGTATTTTTGTTATGTTATGTTTATTTGTACATACAGATACATAGTAATAATTTTGCATTTACATATTGCCTAATAAACAAATTTCCTATGGGCGGACACATTTAGACGGTCCCGTAGGTGTCCGCCTAAGAGAGGTTTCACTATAGCAATATTACACACAGAAAGAGCTTTTAAAACCACAGATAAAATACAGGGGGTTTTTTGTAATGAAGGCCGTTTTTAATGATGTTTGCCAAAAATAGTTAAAAAACAAAAACTATACATGCGCATCCCATAAGTTGTACGTATTCATAGTAATAAGTCGGTGATATCTACTTGTAGAGAACTCTAATTTCAGGTCACAAAATGACAAAATATTCGTAGCGAATCAAATATCTCTATAGCTATGTAATTGCAAAAATATAGCCAACCGTTAATTATTATATAAGAAATAATCTAACGAAACAGATAAATGTTCTGCTTATATAACGACGGTTAAAATATCTAATGTAGGAAATGAGGAGAGTGCACTTCAAACGGTGATGTAACGAAATGAAAGTGGCCGGTAAAAATCCACAACTTAATCAGGAAATGCAGTTACTAGTTTTCACTAACCACGTAACGACTATTAATAGGTAAGTAGCTTGGCGCGGATTGTTGTTGGTCCACTTTCGGAGGTCTATTACCTGCGGACCAGACTACCGGATTTTAAAGTGCATTTTTGCGGTCGGCCGTCATGAGTAATTGAATTCATTTGTAAACTACTCAAAAATGAATAAGCACTAAAAATTTTTTTGTGTTGGGAAAAACCGATGATTTTAATAATCGAGTACTTGATACTCGAGCGATTTTAATAATCGAGTTAATCGCTCGAGTGAATCGCCTGAAATTCCAATTTACCAAGCGATGACGTCACCGACTGCTTAACGGGCTCCCTAGCCCTTTACATGTGATCAGGTCGGGTATTTAGCAGGCACGTAACTACGGGTGGGCACAGGTTTAGCTAAAAAATTATAGTGTCACCAAAAAAATTCCAGAAATTTATTTATTTGTGAATAATGAATTTTTACCACGTGTCTCGATACCAAACAAAAAACTGCAAAAAATCACACAAATATGTATTTATTGTTCGGGTTTATTATTGTGCGTTTTTAACCCGAACAAAAAGTATTACCAAGAGTTATTTTTCTTCACATCTTTCTCAATCTACGAGCATAAAATAAGTAGATATTTAAAATAGCTTGTCAAATTCTTCCACTTTAAATTATCAGGTGCCCACTGTGTGCACTTCAAAAATTTAGGCTTAGTTACGCGACTGGCAAAATAAGAGGTTATTATTTTTTTAAATTCATGTACTCATGTATTCATAGTTACCTAAAAGTTCCTGTTTAAATTTAAGAATGCTTACTTTTAATTACCAAAAAATTTGTCAATACCTATGTTTTGTTAAATATTTTGCTCGTTTTCTTATTTTACATTAACATTTTCTACAATGTATGTTATTTTTGAGAAGTCTTCTTGAGTTTAATAATAAAAAGTTCCTGTTTAGATTTAAAAATGTTTACTATAAGATTACCAACGAAATTTTCTATATATTTTGTTAACCATTTTTCATTAACAATTTATATTATTATATTATTTTTGAGAAGTTTTCTCGTCTTTATAGTAATTAAAAATTTTAAAATTATATCCTTTAATTTTTTAATATTTACAATCGGAGACCTAAACTACTCCACTGGCTGGCCAGTTAAAATAAAACTTTACCAAATCATGTCGCGATGACTCCGCTAAGGGATTCAGCTTACTTTTTTATATGCACCTTCTCGTTTATGTGCCTTTAAGAAAGACGTATGTCGTGTACTTGCTCAGCGTCAATCTCGAACGTCGCCAATCGGATCGCGCGGCGCTTGGACCGGAGGTCGTCTATTAGATAACCGGCGATATTTTTCCGGTTTTCGCCTGATTTTTAACTCGAGTATTTCCTATCGAGCGAAAAACTGTTTGAATATACGAGCAGTTTTTTAAATCGATCACGCTACAGCGGTAAATTCCGTCGGCGGCAAGCGAAGCGCGGGTATCGAGTGAAAGATAATAAGTTACGGGCGACGGTTTTCGCCTGAATAGATAATTCGAGCGGTTTTTTTAATAATCGAGCGATGTCGGTTATTTCAATAATCGAGTGATCAAGCGTTTTTTCGCTCGAGTGAGATCACAACACTATATTTTATAGTAGAAATCAGTGACGGGGATCGCGCTTCCATAAGAGAATTTTCTCGACTTTCATATGGCCCTAATTTGCCATTAAAAAAGGCTATGTTCCTTTGTTATACAGGGTGAAAGCACTGCAAATTTCAAAAACCTCTTATGTGCCACAAAATTTGGTATTATGATTTTTGATTTATCCTAAGGTATTTTTGTGAAAGCTTACTAGGTTCTGCTGAAACGTTCCTGGAATCATCGATTTATTCGGTAAAGTTAGGAAGATGAATTTTAGCTATTTTCCAAAAATAAAATTCAAAACTATGATGTTTTAGATTATTTTTTCAAGTTTTGAGAAATATTGTAAATGGTAGGCTTTGTGCAAAGATAATACCTGCCTAGTAGTTTACTGGATTTGATTCGGCATAAAATTAATTTAGAAAAATATATTTTTTTATCACGCCTTTTTGAGTTACCTTATAAAGTTGCATATAATTTGTCATTGTAGACCACTTACACTTTCACATAACAACGAAGTAAGTGTACTTTGAGACACTAAATGCCCCCCCCCCCCGTAGATTAAACAGGTACAAATATAATACCTGACTCGAGACTGATAAATATTTCAAAGACATTTATTATAAAATACTAACTTCTTTGCAATTTCTTTCATAACCAAAGATGTCTTATGCAACTAATTAAAATAGCGTAAAAAAAGAAAAGAACCTTCTTACTGAATCGTAGCATAACCTTTATCTTCAAACCACACGAAGCCCAGGGGCGTAGATAAAGAGGACAAAATAACATAAAAATCGGAAAAACACGTCAATTTTATTCAAAGGATATAAAGGTACTATATGTGAAATCCATTTTTCTCAAAAAGACCTGATAAATTGCTAATTGATTCAAGGGTACTAAGTCTTGCACTCAAAATTATTTCTTGTTTAGTTCTGTTACATGTTTCGCTTCATACAGACCTTACAAAATTCCATAACAAAAGACATATTACGCTACATAGCTAGACTAGCACAGGTTGAGCTCACATGGAGCAAAACAAGAAATAATTGAAAAAAAAAACAAATCCTGCGTAATTTAAACGAAAGGTGTACTGTCGCCTGCTGATGCGTACGCCACTGAATAACGTCTTGCGTATTTTAATACAGGATGTTTGCTTATTAAAATACTAAGAATGTGAGTAAAATCGTTATAATTTTACTTCTACGATAAAAATAGTGCATAGATAAGATGCGTCATCGAATTAGCTAGAACTAGGTCTAGTACGCGCCATCTAAAAGGGTGAAGTTATTTTCAAAGGATAATTTCGGACAATCAATCGACATTTCTTACTGGCAATTTTTAAACTCCCTTATGCGGGTAATCTCGCACATTGTCGCGTACAACGAGGACATCTTGATGCAAACCACAATGGCTCCGGTTTATCCTGTACGTAGTAGTATTACCGCAGGCACGTAGTTAGGGGGGGGGGGGGGGAGAAATGGGACAATCCCCCCCCCCCCCCCCCCCGAAGCAACTGGCTACGTGCCTGGGGGATTGCCCCATTTCTCCCCCCCCCCCCCTAACTACGTGCCTGTATCATTGTTGTAATGGAATAAAGCACAGAGGGGCGCAAATAGGGGAAATTATATTGTAAAATAAAATTATCGGAAAAGTATTTTGCTTTATTTTTATAGCGTTCCTCGTATTAGCTTAACATCTTTAATACGCAAAAGGCTGAATATTGACTTATTTGAAAAGTGTTCCGGGCCATACGCTGCTATTAATTTTTTTATGTGGAAGTTTTGACACAATCTTTGATCTCTGGTTACATTTTCTTAAGATAGGTATTATTGTAATGGATTGAGAGTTTTATGATGTCAATAATTGGATAAGTTTATAATTATATTATTATTATTATACAGGGTGTTCCTCAATAACATGCTACTATTTAACGAGGTTATTGTTTGGTCCATTTTCAGAAAAAAACTTCATATGAAGATATGTCCTAAACGTCTTAACTTTTGAGATTGATATGTTTTGTTAATAATTTGTTAAGGTTAATGATTTAAATACGTGACAACTAGACTAGGTAGACAACTGTCAAAACTCTTTATTTTGACAAACTAAAATCTGCTTCTTACCTACTAGATCCTTTTTAATCTTTGTTAACACCTAATTTCATAACAGAGTGCAAATGAATGAATTTAATTTTTTTATACGAAAACTGTACGTCAAATGATAAAAAAGTCAAGAGACGACATTTGCAATAATTTTTATTTAAAAAAAAGATAAATGGCGTACCATTCTATTCTTCAAAAATACCGAGCGCAATTCACGCACGAACGCCACTGGTCGGAATAGAAAAACATCATAAAATGCCTCTTGATGTATACCAAATTTCACAAACTATCTAAAGCATTATCACAGATATTAATAAAAAAAGGAGATTTTTTTTTGAAAATTTTGAACACCTTGTATCTCAAAAGTTAAGACGACCCAATAATAACCTCCTTAAATATTAGCGTGTTATTTAAAAATACCCTGTATAGCTTCTGACTTCTCAAGCGGTTATAACTGTTAATCGGCTATACAGCCAGTGGCTCGAAACCAAAAAAAAACTTATTTGGTGACTGGTTCGACTCTCATATACAACTACTCCTTAAATTCCGAAAAAAATTTTTGGTACTTCAGTTACTTTAGGTAATCAGAAGTAATTAAATGGTTTGCCGTTATTAACAGTCGAGCTGCGAAATGATTACTTCGTCAGCAAGAGTTTACAATTGGTCAGTAGAAAACAACATGTCTAGAAGCTGTTTACTTCAGAGGTCCCAGGACACTGTCAATTTATGTAACTTTCTTGTGTTTTCTTTTGCCGAATACAGGAGGAAATCGGCTACAAAAGATGTAGCGGGGGCGGGTTTTCACTTGTTTTCCCAGGGCACTGTCACGATTCTGAAATGTTTGCTGTCAATAAGTTGCTGACCAACTAGCCATTTTGGCTGACCGGTACCCTATATATCTAATATAGAGGGCAAGGGCAGATTTAGAACTTCGGTTTGGGGTGGGTCAAACAAAATTCCTTTTTTTTGGGGGGTAGGAAAAGTTACGAAAAATAATACCCTGCCGCGTTAGTCAAACCGGTATATATGGTATTTTTCTTGTTAAATTGAGGGGGGGGGGGGGGTTGTTAGGGTTTGTTTTAAGTTACGCCACTGACTGAAGCTCGCTTATAAAAGATGCCGATCTTTTTAATGAATATATTTTGATGTATCCATCCGTTCATACCGGAAGTTAGGGTTAATGTTGTTTTTTTAAATATATACACTGTATATTTTGGTATTTTTTGATTCTATGTAAAAATTAAAGTGTATTTTGTTAACTTCCACCCATCACAACCGTTCCTGAGATTCATTCGATTTTTTATAAAAAAAAACATGTAGAAGGTAATTTGACCTTACTCTGTAACTAACCCAGATAAAGATTTACAAATTTGAGGAAATTTAGAAAAGCTCTGGGTCTTTTTATGTCATAAAAAACTAGACTTTTTTATATCGATTATTTTAAAAATTATACCTTTATGGTACAATATAATAAACATATGTCAATTTTTTTTAATGGAACACCCTGTATTTTAATATACCATTACGTGTAGAATTACATTCGTTATCTAATTTCTTCGTATTACATGTATATGTATTATTTTCTCCGCCCAACACCCCTATTCGCCCCCGGGTTGCCCCCTCCCCAAAACATTGTTATTTAATAATAAATTAAATATGCATTAGTTCCGGAAGGCGCAATTCAATTCATAGTGTCGTCAACAATAACAATTTTTTAAATCGTTAAAATAGCAACACTGTTACCCGAAAACTCTCTAATTTTTAAATCTAGAAAAATATTATTGTTTAAAGAAAGTACGAAATAATCAACATATTATTTTAAGTTGTTAGTTTTTTTTTGCACACTTAAGGGCCTTTTCTGTTCCCACGAGGACTTTAAAAATCGGGTGACGTCTCGAATAAACAAGTAAGCTGATTTTTAAAAAATAATCAGTAAAAATAGCGACAATTTTTCTTTCGTGAAAACTCTAATGAAAAACTTTTTTATGTGAAAGCGACATATTATACTAAGGGCTGTATTCCTGTTTTGAGAAAAGTCAAAAAAGGTCCTTTTCTTAATAGTACGTAACTCTATCTTACATCATAGCATCATGCCCCTTCATAATTATCTGGAATTGAGGCGAATACAATTGAGATCGTTTACGAGAACACAATATTTTTATACAACTTAAAAGCTTCCGTATTTTTTAATGCACTTTTACACATGCGGTCAGTTCGTTTCAATGTTTTGTTTTGAAACGCACGTAAACATAGTAGTAAAAAGAATCGTCGCAATAGTCAACAAGTACGAGGAACTATCAAAAGCACTTACCTAAAGACGACATTTTTGTCCATTTATGTGTCAAAAAAACCGCAAAAACCACTCGTGTAACCTTTTATTTCGAAGGTCGCGTTCTCCGGTTCCTACTACATTTTTTCAAAGGAATACACCACGTAATTCGGCACGGCCGGCCAACTTGCGTAAACGTAAAACCCTAGAAGACGTGCGTTTCGTGCAACTGTTTTGTTATTTGCTTTATTCACTTGGATCGCGGTTGGCGTCGCGGGACGCGCTTCGCCCTACGTCGCCGCTTGCACCGGTTAGTCACGTATAGGATGAAAAGAGATAGTGCGAGGTTAAACAGCAGCAGGAGCGTCGCGTCGTATAGCCGCCGTTCGCTATGATAGGTAACGGTAAAGTGTGTACTAAAAGCACAGCTAGCTTGCACGGTTCGCGCTACTCCATAGGTGCAAAGTAGGCCACAGACTGTATGGCCAATTGCATGTATGCCATGCCACACGGCCTAGCAGAAAAGATAGTAGAGAGTGAAACGAACAACGAGTGGGGCAGCGGACAACCATCTTCCTGCTGAAAAGATCTTGCGGGGTACTCCTCGATTGGTGGGAGGTTGTTTTGTTTACCGCGGAAATGTATTCCTTTCTATTTTCAAAATATTGTTGAACTTTACGTAAGAGTTGAGGTTAAAGCTTAGATACCGGCTGCTGAGGCGTCTTTTAGTAATTTATGCGGCCGGCAGTGACTTGCTGACAGTCCTCGCAGGTTACCTACTAAGGATAGAAACTCTGAGAGAAAAAATGAGGCATGAACATGCAAATGAAATAAAGTATTTAGGAATAATATTAGATAGTCGGTTAAATTTTTCTTCCCATGTTACTTTTATTTGAAAAAAATATAGGATTTTTCAGAAGAATTTCGCAATCTCAGTTACTCGTCGCGTCGTCTTGTATTTAACACTATAGTTAATCCCCATTTTAGCTATTGTATTGTAATTCACTATTAATTTCGTGCAATAATATGGACATATAGACTGCAGGTACTATAGAATAAAGCTATATATAATCGATACACCCCTATTCAACTAATGATCAGGCCACTTGGATGGTTGAATGTTTTGCGGAGCATTGAGGTGTCGAATATGGTATATATATTTAAAATTAAACATAAATTGTTGCCCGTGTATCTACAGGAATATTTAATTCCTAGGTCCATAGGATATAATATAAGATCTGAAAACCCCTTTGATAGCTATTCAATTTGCTAGAAAAACATTTATGTAAAAGTCTTTTTAGTGACGGGTTCTTCAATGCACTACCTCCAGAGATTAAGGACTCGCAACTCGCAAACTTAAACAACGTAATTTTTAGGAAATTTTATTTATTTTCATTTTCAATAGAAGGTTATTTAGGAAAAGTTTTTAGTTTCCGAGTTATAAGAAAAAATCGCAAAAAAAATAAGATTTCTTACTTTTTTGGATTTTTTTTAATGTTACGTCATGAAATTTTGTTAGCAAACCTCAGATTCCGTTTCAGTACCTCAAAACACATATTAATTGATGAAATTAATACTGCCCCTGGTAAACTACACTTTTTTGAAAATTTGACATTAAGCTAATATTTTGAATATGAGTGTGTGATACAAATATCAACTGGCTTATTTTAAATGAAATACCCTAGTATTACAGGCACTATCATCTCCTATACCTAAGTCTAAGCGTGCTTGCCATATTTAAGGTTTTATCTCCAAAATTCCGTTGGCAGACCTGAAAATAATTATTAATTTTTCCTCTACGGAAGCCTTTATTATTTAATTAGGATTGGATTTCCTTTTCAAACGGACCTGCTTAAATAGATTTTTTTTTTAAATATTTTGATAACCATGTTAATGTTCAAAAAATATTTTTAAAAATTAAATTGAGAAAACTGCAAAAAATCTACATTTTCAAATGGAAACCTCCAAATTTTATAGTTATTTTATTTAGCATTAAAAATATGGGTAATTTATATTTTATATATAGGGTGTTCCCTAATGACGTGCTAATATTTCAGGGTGTGATTCCTTAGGTCATTTTATAAAGAAAAGTTCATGTGAACATATGTCCGCAACGGCTTAAATTTCTTGCTACAGGGTGTTGAATTTTTATTTTTTAAATGGTTATTTTTTAATATCTCCGAAAGTACTTTAGATATTATTTTCAATTTTGGTATGTGTTAATAGGATATAGAACCACAAATTTTAGTTCGAAAAGTTATTCAATTGTTCCACCAGTGGCGTCCCTGCGAACATGTCCTCTGATATTTGTTACAAAAAATATGGTACGCCACTGACATTTTTCCATGAGGATATTTTTTCGGATTAGCCTGGTCAGTTCTTCATGAGAACGGTCTCTTGAGTTTTTCTCGTCAGTTCTGGATTTCAAACCACTAAATTCATATTGAAACTCATTATTATTAACATTGATAAAATAATTAATGGTGAGTGGGCAATTCGATGCGAAGACGGGTGGACGCATGCCTTTTAAGTGAGGGTGGTCATTTCCAACAATTTTTATAAAACAAAATTTATCATCAATTATTTTATTAATGTTAATAATACATAATGAATTTCAATATGAATTTAGTGGTTTTAATCAAGAACGGTGCGTCTGACGAGAAAAACTCAAGAGACAGTTTTCATGTAGAATTGACCAGGCTAATCAGAAAAAATACGCATGGAAAAATGTCAGTGCCGTACCATCTTTTTTGTAAAAAATATCAGAGGACATGTTTGCAGGGACGCCACTGGTCGAACAATTAAAAAAATTTTCTAACTAAAATTTGTGGTTCTATATCCTATTAACACATACCAAAATTGAAAATAATATCTCAACTACTTTCGGAGATATTAAAAAACAACGATTTAAAAAATAAAAATTCAACACCCTGTAGCAAAAAATTTAAGCCGTTGCGGACATATGTTCATATTAACTTTTCTTTATAAAATGACCTAAGGAATCACACCCTGAAATATTAGCACGTCATTAAGGAACACCCTGTATAATAAATAATAATATTGTCTATTCCGAAAATTTGTAGTTTTCGAAATATTGCCAATATATTTTTATATGGTCATTTTGCTACGAATTTTAAGTTCAGTTAATCCGAGTTGAAAGAGGTACAAGTACTAAAGAAATATATGAAGCAGACACTTACCAATTTCAAATTATTAATAATAATGTCGGGCCGCTTAAATTATACAAACGAAGAATATTTAAACTTGTTTATTATTTATGGAGAATATGATAAAGTAATAATAGGAACATGCGTTTTATTTATTTCTTTTTCATTTGACCCTTTTTCAACGCCGTTATAGCCAACTGAACTTAAAACCCGCAGCAAAATTACCATATAATAATATTACATTGGTAATATTTCGAGAACTACAAATTCTCGGAATAGATATCCTTATACAAACCTACCCTTATTTTTTATGCTAAATAGAAAATAATTATAAAATTTGGGTGTTTCCAGTTGAAAATGTAGGTTTTTTGCAGGTTTCTCAATTTCATTTTTAATCTTATTTTTTGAACACCCTGTACTAATAATATTATAAAAAATCTATTAAAGCAGGTCTTTTTCAATAGGGAATCTAACCCAAATTAAAAATTAAAGGCTTCCTTCTCGGAAAAATTAATAATTATTTTAAGGTCTACAAACTTATATGTCAAACACGCTTAGACTTAGGTATAGGACATGATATATGAAATCTTCCTAGAATTTTGCGTAGAATTCCAAGATGTAATAATACCTACACATAGATTCAAAAGTTTTGCATCACTCTGATTTTGGCATGTTAAGATAATTTCAGGAATGAATTTTTTTCTAAATGATTATTTATGTTTATCAGTTAAAACGATACCATTTTTTGTAGCAAAAAAATATTATCAAGACATTTGTTTAAGATAACATTTTCAGTGTTGTATTTTGTTGGCGCTGGCCAGTTAAATTTTTCGGTTCAGTGTGTAAAACTGAATAGCCGAATAATATCTGAAATTGATCATGCAAGAATAGTAGCTTTAGTTGAGGAAGGTCATTCCCAAAGATTTGTTGCTGAAAGAATAGGGGTTTTTCAAAGTGATGTATCTCGCATATGGAATCGCTATCTAGAGACCAAATCCGTGCGAGACACACCACGAATTGGTAGAAGGCGTGTTACTAACGAACAGCAGAACCGCAATATTACGTTAACAATTCGGAGAAATCGTACTGTCCCAGTCCCACAACTTCAGAGAGATGTTACGCATGCAATTGGAGTTCGCGTATCCGTGTCTACACTAAGAAGACGCATTCTTGAATCCGGTTTAAGATGTCGACGGCCAGTAAGAGTTCCCCAACTACAATATGACCACCGAGTTTATCGATTGCAGTGGGCTGAAACGCATGTTCGCTTACCCGAAGAATTTTGGAATTCTGTCCTATTTTCCGACGAGACCAGGATTTGTCTGGTAAACGATAGTCGCCGGATACGTGTTTGGACAGAACCAACAAGAGCCGCCCAACTTGCCCATGCTCGCCCCCTTGCCTCCATTCGCGGGAGGAAGCGCCATGTTTTGGGCAGATATTATGTCTGACGGGCGTACTGAGTTAGTCCACGTTCAAGGCACAATGACTCGCCACAGGTATATTAGGGATATTCTACATCCTTATGTTGGGACGTAGAGATGTAAGGAGTGGTTGGTTACAATTTTGTGTTTATGGACGACAATGTCCAGTGGCGTGCTTAGTCCCCTGACATGAACCCGATAGAACATCCTTGTGATATGCTCTCTAGGGCAGTTCGCGTTAGAAGAAATCCTTCTAGAACTCTGCAGGAGATTGTCGTCGCTGCTACCGAAGAATTGCAGGCTATTCCACAAGAACGGATTGCTAACATTACGCACAGCATGCGGCGTCGTCTTCATATTTTTTTAAATTTCACAAATTATACAATATAAATAAATTTTAGTTTCGTTAAGTTTTTTTTTGGAAGGTTTAAAATGTTGTGGTAAAATAAAAAATTTTAAAACTCATTGATTTTTATTTTAAACTAATCAATGAACTAATATTTAGTCTATTTTCGCGATGACGTAATTACTTATTCGAGAATCAAAGTGATGCTAAACTTTTGAATATATGTGTATTGAAACGGCCCGGACCCGGGTCTATTTTTCGCTAAAAAAATGTCGATGTTGAAAATAAAATAGCCAATATATTTAGGTCCAGTAATACATGCATAACCTACATGTATTTTAAAAGAGCTTAAAACAGCAAAAAGTCGAACATATTAGCGATTTACCAACCAAGGGTCTCAAGTGGTCACATTCCATAGGTTAAAAATAACATAGGGGTGCATAAAGTGACGCAACCGAACTAAAGCAGGGGTGCGCCTATATAAGCGAGAGACGCGACGCTTAAAGAGGAATTCAATTTTTGACTTTCGAAAATACAAGTCGTTACGCTGCCCGATTCAGAGTCAAAATTTCCCGTTCTCAAATCAAGTCATTTCGCTGCCAGTACTCTTTCAGTGCATCATTAATCTCTTTAATTTCAACATTCAAATTTTTCCAATTCACAAATTAGTAGTTACGCGGTAATTAGTATTCCACGGCCATTTAGTGTTCAGTACATCATTCTACGTATTAAGAAATTTTCTTCTACTTGTGAGAGTTTTCTAGTGGCTCATGTCGGCTTTGTCGATGTCGATGCGCTAGGAATCTTTGACAACGGAATTAAATTCAGTCTGGTATGCTACTCTTAGTATATCACTCTCTTTTTCTATAGACGTATAAAGAATTTTCTTCTACTTGTGAGAGTTTTCTAGTGGCTCATGTCGGCTTTGTCGATGTCGATGCGCTAGGAATCTTTGACAACGGAATTAAATTCAGTCTGGTATGCTACTCTTAGTATATCACTCTCTTTTTCTTTAGACAAGTATTAAGAAATTTCCTTCTACTTGTTAGAGTTTTCTGGTGGCTCACGTCGGCTTTGTCGATGTCGATGCGCTAGGAATCTTTGACAACGGAAGTAAATTCGACATGGTATGCTACTCTCAGTATATCACTCTTTTTCTATAGTCACATATAAAAATTTACGGAAGTAAATCCTGCATCCCAAAATCAAATTAATGTATACACAAAATGGCCGCTCTCTTCTCTATATCTTCTCTTTTGATTTATTAATATAAATAATCTCCACCTGCCAAATAATTTGTCTGCAGGACAAAAAATGGCACTTTTCTAGTTAAAAAACTACAAAGGGTAATTCGGGATTAACGGTTCTGTTTAATCTAAAATGTCTGCAAGACAAAAATAAATTAAACATTATTTTAAAGTGAAAAGCGAATAACGGTACCACTGTTGGCGTAAATCGATACACTTTTGCTTTCGTTTAAAGGGTCGTTATTTAGTAGGTCATTTTCAGAAACAGATGTTTGTCATTCCAGGGTGAATTTTACAGTGGGTTCTTGAAAACAAAGGTAGGTGTTTATTACGCAGTAATAAAGCCTTTCTCGAATAATATCTGCAATCCGCGGTAAAGAAATGGGGGAGGGTTCTAGAAAGGGTTATCTATGATGTATAACAGGGTAACCGCAGGTTATCACTGTTATAAAAAAGGGTTAAAATCATTTGGTATGATGTTGCCAGTAGAACGTTAATTTATAACAGGTGTAAATAAAAAGGCGTGATGGGTTTTTCTTAGGAATGAATGTTCGACGGTAGGACACCACTACCGGACAGTGTCTTTCGACTTCCAGTACATGAAAAACAATGCTCGCTTGAGAAGAAAAGTGACACATGCGGAAAGCGAGCAGGCTCCTAATTTTTATTACACTTTTATGAGTTATATGTTAAAATGTTCAACAGTAGGACACCACTACTGTACAGTTGTCTTTTCACTATACTACGTAGTAGCATTATACCAAACGTGTACGTAAACTGAGGGATGGTACATAAACAAAACGACAAGTAAATTAAATAAAAATACGTACACGAAAATGGGGTCATATGTAACAAAATAAATTGCAGATTATCAGGGGATCAATGTAAATAAAATGGTCGCAGACCAAAGGTTCATGTAAGAAGCGAGATAGAAATATCGGATATCTACTATTATTGTCGCAGACATAATAGATAGAGAACAGGTAACAATGCTATTATTGTCGCAGACATATAATACTTAGTATTGTGGTAAAGGGGGTAAATCATCACCGTTCTGTCGCAGACAGATATTGGTGAATAATAACGGGCCAAATTATGGGAGACAAACATTCTGAAACAGGTTATATAATTATTATTATAATAATGTAAAACCTTTGTATCTGGTAAATTATTAATTTGTAATAAATAAGTGAATGGTTAAACTCTCTTTGATTTAAATTCCTGGCAGCGGAATCCTATCAGTACTTAGGGAAAAACGTCATACTAAGAATAAAACTAATAAATCGTAAAACCTGACAACCTTACCGTTGTCCCAAACTTTAAAAGAACCTGCAAAGTAAACACAACGTATACAGGGTCGTACCACAAAAATTAGACGATTACAGCAAGAGTGATGGATTCCATCAGGTGAATAACACACCCGGGGTCGATCAGTTTCACTGGTGCCGTGACCAGGATATAAAGTCATTAAATTGGGACAACAAAAATTCACCATTTGATATGCTCTACCAAGTGCTGTGACTCCCAATAACTGACCTACATGAAACAATAACAGCCGAAGTACCAGTTCCAGTAGCAATGCCAGCAAACCACAAATCATTGGACACGGATGATATACATGATGACCAACGTCAATTGAACCAAGAACATCAGCAGAGTAACCAGAGAAAATGCTTTGTCCCACCAATAGCGTCACTGTAATCACCTGAATACCAGATGCTGTCGACCTACCAAGTATCCACTTCAGTATTGACGCCATCCAACCAACCGAACTGTAAGAAGACAACCAAGTATGAAACCGGACCAAAACCAAAGTTCAAAGGGGGAAAACAAAATGGACGTTGTCGACAACCAATAGCAAATAATAAATAACACTTTGGTTAATACCTCGCAAAACTATACAGTTACATGTAGAACGTAGGAGAACTGCTTGTTGACATAACAGGGGCAAAGTAAATGGTGCCTGAAGGTAATAACATCAATGGGCAGCACCGAAAGCGAGAAAAAACATGGAGGTTCACCGTACAGAGTTTGTAAAACTAAAACTCTTGTTAACTAATTCCATGCTCGAGACAACACTGGGGAAGATATGCAGCGCTACCCTACTACTATCCAATGTTCCAAACATTGCTGTATCTGATGGTCGATACATCAATAGCAGCTATATTTTGAGGCAGCAAGGGACAGCCTCCTATATGGTTGCGCAATATCACTGACAGAAACCACAAGGCGATCCACTAATCATATATGCGTTTCACGCGTATATAGGAACTACCTCGCAGGAAACCGACCACCTATCAAGTTCAAAATTGCAACCACTTGAACCTGATATGATAGTACCGCAACAGGTATGCCATCAATACCTCCAAAGCAGCAGCAAAGGACAGGTACACCGTCAATGATGCAAACCACAGCGAAGGGTTCAACAGAAACGCCACTGGAGAAAAAACTACCCTGTAGCAGATTAGGCGAGATTTACCAGACGGAAGCTGTAGAAATCTGCATGATCAAAAACTAACGGCATTCATCAGGACAAAGGGTGACTTAATTTATATCATGGTTTTAAGAAACCCGCACCAATCTGTGAAATAAATACACCAGGAATAAGAAAATCAAATGGGTCCAAGGAGGAGGCGAGCCGAGACGATGACGATCGTTAATGCGTACCGAGGAGCAACCACAGTTATGGAAGGGGAGCAATGAACCAGGAGATACGATCTCGTAAGCAGGATGTGACGATGTCCCAGTCCACCGACACTATTCCAGGAGAGTGATGAGAATGGGGGTTGACGTAAGATGGACTCTAATAATTTTTATTTCAGGTCTACGTAACTTATATTATTTTATAGTAATATTATTATGATTTATTGTAATTGACGATAGCAAAAGTGTAATTGATTGTAATCGCTAGATAGGTAAATTTTAAACTATTGCTTGATGTACAAGGCTATATTTTAAAATTGGGGGAGAGTGAAACGGCCCGGACCCGGGTCTATTTTTCGCTAAAAAAATGTCGATGTTGAAAATAAAATAGCCAATATATTTAGGTCCAGTAATACATGCATAACCTACATGTATTTTAAAAGAGCTTAAAACAGCAAAAAGTCGAACATATTAGCGATTTACCAACCAAGGGTCTCAAGTGGTCACATTCCATAGGTTAAAAATAACATAGGGGTGCATAAAGTGACGCAACCGAACTAAAGCAGGGGTGCGCCTATATAAGCGAGAGACGCGACGCTTAAAGAGGAATTCAATTTTTGACTTTCGAAAATACAAGTCGTTACGCTGCCCGATTCAGAGTCAAAATTTCCCGTTCTCAAATCAAGTCATTTCGCTGCCAGTACTCTTTCAGTGCATCATTAATCTCTTTAATTTCAACATTCAAATTTTTCCAATTCACAAATTAGTAGTTACGCGGTAATTAGTATTCCACGGCCATTTAGTGTTCAGTACATCATTCTACGTATTAAGAAATTTTCTTCTACTTGTGAGAGTTTTCTAGTGGCTCATGTCGGCTTTGTCGATGTCGATGCGCTAGGAATCTTTGACAACGGAATTAAATTCAGTCTGGTATGCTACTCTTAGTATATCACTCTCTTTTTCTATAGACGTATAAAGAATTTTCTTCTACTTGTGAGAGTTTTCTAGTGGCTCATGTCGGCTTTGTCGATGTCGATGCGCTAGGAATCTTTGACAACGGAATTAAATTCAGTCTGGTATGCTACTCTTAGTATATCACTCTCTTTTTCTTTAGACAAGTATTAAGAAATTTCCTTCTACTTGTTAGAGTTTTCTGGTGGCTCACGTCGGCTTTGTCGATGTCGATGCGCTAGGAATCTTTGACAACGGAAGTAAATTCGACATGGTATGCTACTCTCAGTATATCACTCTTTTTCTATAGTCACATATAAAAATTTACGGAAGTAAATCCTGCATCCCAAAATCAAATTAATTTATACACAAAATGGCCGCTCTCTTCTCTATATCTTCTCTTTTGATTTATTAATATAAATAATCTCCACCTGCCAAATAATTTGTCTGCAGGACAAAAAATGGCACTTTTCTAGTTAAAAAACTACAAAGGGTAATTCGGGATTAACGGTTCTGTTTAATCTAAAATGTCTGCAAGACAAAAATAAATTAAACATTATTTTAAAGTGAAAAGCGAATAACGGTACCACTGTTGGCGTAAATCGATACACTTTTGCTTTCGTTTAAAGGGTCGTTATTTAGTAGGTCATTTTCAGAAACAGATGTTTGTCATTCCAGGGTGAATTTTACAGTGGGTTCTTGAAAACAAAGGTAGGTGTTTATTACGCAGTAATAAAGCCTTTCTCGAATAATATCTGCAATCCGCGGTAAAGAAATGGGGGAGGGTTCTAGAAAGGGTTATCTATGATGTATAACAGGGTAACCGCAGGTTATCACTGTTATAAAAAAGGGTTAAAATCATTTGGTATGATGTTGCCAGTAGAACGTTAATTTATAACAGGTGTAAATAAAAAGGCGTGATGGGTTTTTCTTAGGAATGAATGTTCGACGGTAGGACACCACTACCGGACAGTGTCTTTCGACTTCCAGTACATGAAAAACAATGCTCGCTTGAGAAGAAAAGTGACACATGCGGAAAGCGAGCAGGCTCCTAATTTTTATTACACTTTTATGAGTTATATGTTAAAATGTTCAACAGTAGGACACCACTACTGTACAGTTGTCTTTTCACTATACTACGTAGTAGCATTATACCAAACGTGTACGTAAACTGAGGGATGGTACATAAACAAAACGACAAGTAAATTAAATAAAAATACGTACACGAAAATGGGGTCATATGTAACAAAATAAATTGCAGATTATCAGGGGATCAATGTAAATAAAATGGTCGCAGACCAAAGGTTCATGTAAGAAGCGAGATAGAAATATCGGATATCTACTATTATTGTCGCAGACATAATAGATAGAGAACAGGTAACAATGCTATTATTGTCGCAGACATATAATACTTAGTATTGTGGTAAAGGGGGTAAATCATCACCGTTCTGTCGCAGACAGATATTGGTGAATAATAACGGGCCAAATTATGGGAGACAAACATTCTGAAACAGGTTATATAATTATTATTATAATAATGTAAAACCTTTGTATCTGGTAAATTATTAATTTGTAATAAATAAGTGAATGGTTAAACTCTCTTTGATTTAAATTCCTGGCAGCGGAATCCTATCAGTACTTAGGGAAAAACGTCATACTAAGAATAAAACTAATAAATCGTAAAACCTGACAACCTTACCGTTGTCCCAAACTTTAAAAGAACCTGCAAAGTAAACACAACGTATACAGGGTCGTACCACAAAAATTAGACGATTACAGCAAGAGTGATGGATTCCATCAGGTGAATAACACACCCGGGGTCGATCAGTTTCAGTATATAGGGTATTTCATTTAAAATAAGGAAGTTGACATCGGCTTCCGGGTACCGAAAGTGCCGCCATATTGAACATATTTTAGCATAGCCCATCAACATTAGTTTAACGTCCAATTTTCAAAAATTTCCTATGTGTAGTTTTCCATATATCGATCGCGATGGTTCCCGGTGGGACTGTATATCTGCGTTAGGCACTGTCCACAAAGTATCGCCATGCCACTCTGTGTAACCAGAAAATTACCATTTCTTCTAAATACGCTATATTGTCGAATGCGTAAATAATCAATGCGACATTGTATCACTTTTGGATTTTGCTAAATACAAATAATTTCAACACATAAAGTCTATAATACACAGTGCAACGTAATTATCCCTTCATCTAATTCAACACTGTATATGGCCCATGTATCTAATGATTCTATATTTTTATTGCTAAGTAAATAAATTAAATGAATAGATAATTGTGTATCACTCTGTATTATAGACTTTGTCTGTCGAACTGATTTCTATTTTTAATTTAGGAGAGTGGCATGGCGATACGTTTTTGCCAGTGTCTAACCCAGGTAAAAATTGAATTATGTGAACCCCAAACAAACTCCCCATAATAACACCCTTTGACATAAGTGTGGTAATTGTAGATTGTTTCATTAGTATATCGATCCTAAACTAGTTTATAACAAATATTAACCTTTTTGTTAGAATAGGATATTACATCAGGAACAAGAAGTGGTACCAGTACAAGTACTATGCATTTAAAGTAATGCATTCGTACGCTTACATCATGTGCGTTAGACGTGACTTGATAATATTGTTATTTGTGCACCGCTCTCATTGCCACCATTAGCTAATGAAAATAGCTAGACGATGATTGTAATTAGACTGATGACGTCATGCAATTTTTTCAAAAAATATAAGGAAACGATTGAAAAGTTGACCGATATTGTTTGTTAAATAGGAGAAAATCAATTTTGAGGGTTTCTAGTTCGTATAGGTATTCGAAATAAACATTAAAAATTTTTGCCATAAGTATATTATTTTGATTTTACAAATATCTACATGGAAAGAAAAACTTAGTTAAATTTACTATAAAAATAACCATAATTTATGGCTCTAGGTGACTGAAAAATTATAACAAAATTGTAACCTAGATTTTTAGTGTTTAGTAAACCATTTATACGAAACCTTATTGTAAAAGGTATTAAAATCTTTCATAAAATTTACTAAAATCTTTTGTAAAAATTTTGTTACACGCGGTCACCCATTGAAGTAGTAACCTCGCGTCTTCTTCGATCAATGTTATGTTCCGTGTATAAGTTTTCCACCCATTATTTGTTACGAAGATCGAGATCCCAGTGAATTGTTGTATCTGATTTAAGTATTTTATTCTAAAGAAGCATTTTTACAACACTATATTTAAACTCGGGCATTTTTACAATAAAAAAGACGTAAAAGGTACCGTACATTTAAAAATATTTAACTACTGGAGTTTTTCACTTGCTTCCGTTTGTAAAACTTAATATATACAGGGTGTTACGGAAATTACTTATTATATTTAAATGTGTGACTTCGTGGGTATCCTAGAGAAACTCTACATATTTTCTTTTTTCATCGAATATCTAAATATTAAGGTAAAAACTGGCTTTTTGCCTACCAGTTGTCACGCCGCACCTTCTGGTTTTAGTTAGCAACAATGTAGGGCACTAGAGTAAACTACAGTGATGCCAGATCACACCGCGTGTCTCGCCCTTGCTTGGATAACCGCCGCGCGCATATTGGTATGTTTAACTTTCAGTATCGTTGCTTCAGTATGTTTCGATACTCGGTGTTGGAACAACGTGCCGCGTGCTTGATGTATACGAATTTTAAACGTTTTGTTAGTTGTAGCATTACCCGATTTTTTTTCTGTTGTGAAATAATTCATAATAATAGATGTGATTTCAAATTGGTGTGATATTTTTTTTATGGAATTTAATTATAAAACGGATTATTTAAGAGGATGTACCTTAAAATTGTAATATTTTTTGTCTAAAAATTTGAAAAAGAAGTGACAACGCGGGTTATAGACGTCTTGTTGTCAAGAACTGAACACGTGCGTTTACAATTCAGTGTTGCAATATGACAACACCACCTACAATGCGCTGAACTCTTTGGAGACTTGAGACTGCCTCAATAAATTATTGATTACGAACGTCGTCAGTAGCGGCCACGTAAATTGATTTCATATAAAGTGTATATTTCGCTGAATAATTCAAAACGCAATTTATGGTTTATTTTCATCACAGGATTTGCCGGTTTAAATATAATAAGTCATTTACATAACGCCCTATACAGGGTGTCCCATAACTAATGGTACAAAGGAAAACTGCAGATTCCTTGGGTAAAAATACTGCGATTTGGCCATACTTAGTTTAGTTCAATGGCTGGTAATAACCGCGATACAGGGTGTCCAAGTAAAAATTTAATTTTCGATTTTCCTAAGTAATTTATTTCTGAATCAATATTTTTGCACAACATTTTGTGACTAGGGTCTTTTTATGGCAAGGAATTTGAATTTGTTAATAATTTTGATGTACATTGTAGGGGGCGCTCTCTGCAGTACTCTTGATACATAAAAAGAAGTGTAACTTTTTTTGGGCCTCAGTATAATTATGTTTTTATTAAAAATATAAGTTTTCCCATCATTTTTACGCGAAAAAGGTATACTTTGTAAATGTCGCTTCGACTAACCGTTTTCGAGATATTTTCAATCACAATTTCTAATGTGCCTGTTTAAATTTTGATTTGTAAATGTGAAATTTGTCACAGTAGGCTTTGGTAAAAACAAATACAATGAACGCGCTTTGAAACCTCATTTCTGTCAAAGTTTATTTTTATTTGTCAGCGTTGTGGGTGCTTTTAAGGAGTTTTTGAGGATACTGTTATCAAAAATTAAACTAAAAATGCCGCGACATAACTTATTCTTACCTTCTAATTGGAAATGTATCCAAATAGAAGGCAGCCAGATTTTAAAATTTTTAAAAGCTTATACGACAGACTGGGAGCAACAGACCACTTGTTTATTGATAGTTTTTTATTTATTTATGTAAAAATTGAATTCTTATTTAAATCATAAAATAATATTTTCATTAGTTACCGTCAAAGTTTTATTTAAATATTTTAAGAAGCGCATTAGTATTTTAAATGCAAAAATCTCAAAAACGGTTAGTCGGTTACAAAGCATATCTCTTTTGCGTAAAAATGATGGGAAAACTGATATTTTTAATAAAAACTTAATTATACTAAGGCCCAAAAAAGTTACACTTCTTTTTATGTATCCCGAGTACTGCAGATACCACCCCCTACAATCTACATCAAAATTATTAACAAATTCAAATTCCTTGCCCCAAAAAACCCTAGTCACAAAATTTTGTGCAAAAATATTGATTCAGAAATAAATTACTTAGGAAAATCGAAGATTAAATTTTTACTTGGACACCCTGTATCTCGGTTATTACCAGCTATTGAACTAAACTAAGTATGGCAAAATCGCAGTATTTTTACCCAAGGAATCTGCAATTTTCCTGTGTACCATTAGTTATGGGACACCCTGTATAATGAACATGTAATGTAACACCCTGTATACAAAGTGTAACGTGTAACTGTATCCGTGATGAACCAACTCATTATTTCTTTTATATTAAATGTTGTTGTTGTCGTCAGCATCAGCATGCCAATTTCGCGAAAATGTTTTATTACTATTAAAAGTAATAAATTGTAATAAAGAATGTGAAGTCCGGCCCTGACCAAAGTTTAAAATGTGACGGTTCTTCTTCACTTTTTTATGGCTTCGGCTGCTGTAGCTCGTGCTGTAGGCGCCATTCGCCAAAAAATGTTAAGGTTGTGTAAACAAAATATTACTAGAAATTACATATGTATATTGTCATCATCAAAAAGTTAGCTGTATAGTTATGCAACCATAAAAAATCGATTGTTAAATTTAAACAACTTCAGTATTTCACCTTTATTTCGAAAAACATGCTGTAACATTTTTATGAACTCCAAGATTAATTTGACAGGCCGTATTTAAAATGAAAAACATCTACGAATTTATCCGAGTACTTGAGCACGTTCCAATAAATGGAAAACGATTGCAGCCTACCCGAACTTAAAGTATGTTCGGTCGAGTAAACAAGTTGTTTCGTACAATATCATAGTCAAGGTTCAAATAAAACCACTTTAGAGCCTTGACACTATCAGTAATTTATTTTCAAAATGAAGCTTAGCCTGGGAACAGTGGGTAATAGTAGCAAAAGAATGACAATAGTAATTCTGCGATGATTTAAATATATAGTATACAGGGTGTGTCAGGCTTCAATAGCGCCTAAACTCTTAAAGATAGATAAAAACGTTCCATACAAAAGATAAATGGTTTACTAAGATGCATAACCTGAAAATATTTTGCAATCTACAGGGTGGCCCCAAAAAGTGGCACGGAATATTTTATAATTTTTTTAAATGAGACACTAGGTATCTAGGTATTTTAATGAAAGTATTGCAGTTTTTCGAACAAACCCGACCAAACCCGAAAAGTGGCACGGAATATTTTATAATTTTTTTAATGAGACACTAGGTATCTTTTCCACATTTCGATTTAGCAGACCAAGAGCGTTACAACCGTATTTAATTTTTTGAACTGAAATGCAGAGTTGTCAAGTAATTAATTTTTTTCTGAAATTTTAGTACTTTTTAATGGTACGATATAAAAATCATAGCAACCCATTGGTACAACCTGAACAAATGCGATTTACATTGTGGGTACCCTAAAGTGCTTTATATCGATTTATGTTAGCAATTTTTAATTATTTTATGCAAAGCGTTCGTTAGATCTTGGACAATTTAGGGATTTTAAATATGCTTTAATTTAATTGTTTTAAATAGGACACCCTATATATTTTTAGGCATATGGATTTATCTTGCGAATACCGATATTTTTTGTTAAATATGTCCTATATCTAAATCTTATAATTTCGGAAATATTTTAAGATTTGTCTTAATACAGATAAAAATTGGAAGTACTTTTTTACCCTTAATTTCTTAATGCCCTGTGGACAAATTGAGCGGTAGAAATTAGCTGAATTTTGTTCCGATCTTTCGTTAGCACAATGTTTTTTGGTTTACGTCATTAAATGCGTAGTAAAAGAAAATACAAATTTTTAAAGAAAGTATTGCAGTTTTTCAATTTTATTCACAATTCAGAACATTACATGATTTTATGGAGTAGCATACACAAATATCCAAAAATTAATAGCGCGTATTACCACCTCATGTTCTTATCATTTCTACCATGTGACGAGGCATGCTTCAATACAATACGGGCTATTAATTTTTGGTTATTTGTTTATGCTACTCGATAAAACCATGTGATGTTCTGAATTGTGAATGAAATTGAAAAACTGCAATATTAAAAAAAAATAGATAATGGCGTGATCGAAAAACATTGTAGGGAGGTAAAGAAACTCATAATCTGCTCCACTAGTTAAATTAAAATCAAAAACCATACATGTTTCGAAGGTTCAAACCTTCATCTTCAGTGAAAAAAATGAGAACATTAGAAGGCACTCATGACATTGTTTTAAACTGTAAGAAAGAAGAAAATTGTTTGTATAAGGTGAGTTTAAGCAAAAATATTCTTTATTAAAAATATTATATTAATTCCATTACCTTCAATTCCTTTTATTCTTTATTTTTATTTTTAATAAAGAATATTTTTGCTTAAACTCAAATTTTTTTCTTTCTTACAGGTTAAAACAATGTCATGAGTGCCTTCTAATGTTCTCATTTTTTCCACTGAAGATGAAGGTTTGAACCTTTGAAACATGTATGGTTTTTGATTTTAATTTTTCATTAAACTAGTGGAGTGGAGTGAGTTTCTTTACCTCCCTATAACTTCTCTCCACTTCGAGATGGACTATTTCACAGAGCGTTAAGAAATTAGGGGTAAAAGAGTTACTTTTGTTTCTGCCTGTATAATGATCAATACATGGTTATTTTTTGAAAACTAAAATTCTGGATATTATCTCAAGATACAAGTGTACACTTTGCTAAAAATTTCACCAAGATCGGATAAGAGTTAAAAAGTTACACGATGAATTGTGATTAAAATTGAAAAACTGCATTACTTTCTTTAAAAATATGTATCTTCTTTTAAAAAGCAGATAATGACGTGAACTAAAAAACATTATATGCAGCAAAGGTGACACTTTAAAACAAAATACAATGTAGCTAAATTCTATAGCTCAATTTTTCCGCAGGGCGTTAAGAAATTAAAGTTAGAAAAGTAACTTTTGTTTCTGCCTGTATAATGATTGAGACATCAGTATTTTTTTAAACTAAAATTCAGAATATCATCCCACGACACAAGTCTATTAAAAAAGTTATAGGACTATGAAAAAGACTGACATTATGTTTCTCCGGGATTTATTGTCGGAAAGTATATCTAGTTCACAAAGAAACTGTTACCCATGTTCCCCTAAACGACTAACCTTCGCTTTTCGTAGATTTCGTTATAAAAAATCATGCAAACAGAAGCGTTAACTATATTTACGCACTTTTATAATACATTTGTACTTCCCTATTGTTACATTTGAATTTTATCGGTTATTTTCAATGCTAGTTAGTTTGTTTAAGCCTCAACTTATGAAATATTACTACAGCGTTTGAAAATTGGGACAAAAAATCATGGATAAGATAAGAAAATATTTCAAGGAATCAAAACACCGTTTTTTGTTTGTGCCGATAACAAATTAAAAGACCTTACACAATTTTATTGCTTAAAGTTTTTTTACACTACGGGGCCACATCACTACTATAGTGACAGGCGAAAATTTGTGCAAATAGTGCGGTGACTCCAGACAATTTTGTAATTTAGGCAAAATTAAAGCCGTATTAGAGTCGTAATTTTTTTCTCTTGCGCCTGCAATGGCAATTATAGTTGCACGGAATCATTCGCAGTACACCGTTGTCGATCAGCTGGCGCAATACTTCTTGCATTGCGAGCGCAACAAAAACTATTTTGAATTGTACTTCAAAATTTGTTATTTATGTATAGGTAGTGTTTATTAGAATCAAGAGACATAGATAAAATAATATGCACATTCTTTTCTACATCACTATCAGTTGCTATTAGCCAATAAGCTGATTGGTAGGTTGAGTACTCAATAACTAGATCCAGACGATGATGAAGATGACATCCCTTTATCTGTTTTAAGGTTATAAATTCGCAATGAAGAGATGGTCGTGTGTCCGTGTCCTGATGTCGAAATTGAAGACGTTGAAATTGATTAGTGGAATAAAGATGACGTTCCAGATATGGAAGAAGCTGGACTTTTGATTGAAAGTGAAGTACAGCAAGATACTGGTTTAGTAAATAATAATCTACGGGTAACTACAAGTAATGCACTAAAATCATTTAATGAGGTGATTCAGTGGACGGAAGAAAATTCACATAGAGTAAACTATTCCAGCTTGTTCGTTCTACATAACTTAAGAAATGGGGTTGACCCAAAAATAACAACATTTTTTGAAAAAAAAACTTTAAACTGATGTTAGGGTATTAAAAAACATTATTTTTTTGTGAATAAGGTCAATAAAGTTCTGTTTATTTTGAGAAACAATGTCGTTTTATTGAAATTTCGCAACAGTGAACAAATCAGTATAGTGAACTGGGCGTGCATTAATTAGTTCACTATATCGAGAGTCAACTGTATAATTATTTTGCAGACGGAAAAAGGTTATAGTAAAATTATTATAGTGAAATTTTGATTGTACCATTTCCTACAAAATATAGTATTTATTAATTACATTTTTTATTAGTAGGTAATCCGTACCAAAATAATATTGTAAACGTAATTTTGAAAAACTATATTTAGAAGCTACTAGGGACTAATAAATTTAGTAACATCGAGTAATTACTAAAATATATAAAATATATTGTAAATTTTACATCGATTGTAATGTGGACGGAACAAATACTACAGCGTGTCCAAGATAAGGAGGGCCAGTACAGGGATCTCGGAAACCGTACGAGATATGAAGCCGTTTAAATGGATGTAAAGTTGCGCATTTACGTGCCTAATAATATGCCGTTTAGAAAGTTTTAAAATTCAGAGTAATTCCGGAGATATCCGGAAAAAAACGAAATTCTGAAAAATCGCTTTATTGTTTTCCTGGGTTTTCTTGAGATCGAATTCTAAAGTAAATTGCACTTTTACATTGCCACTTTTCCGCTCTATCTAACAGCGTCAATTGTTTTGTAATCCGACGAGTCGTCTTCGAAGGGCCATTATCAACTTTCTTTTTTTAAATACGGTCTTGTCTTTCTGATATTGGAATTTGAGAGCTTGTTTTTCTTCCGAATGCAACGATGTATGACACATTGTGGTTTAATGACGTTTCGAGGGTTTTTTGAATAACAACAGGATATTTTGGGATACGGTCCTCTATTTCTCCTAATTTTATAAATAATATTTCATAATTAAGTTCTAAATTTTTTACTTATGTTGCACTGGTTCAATAAATAACAAATAATTTAATAATAAATCACAAATAAGTGAACAAAAATCATACCAAAACAGTAATAAAATGAACAACGAAAAAAGTAAATAACTACATAATCAGGTATTGAAAATGATTTCCGTTATTCTCCAAGCACAAATAACATCTTCTAACTGCCACATAATAGTTTTTTTGAGATAAAATAAAACACGATAGAATATCAAACTTTTCAGCATTTGTAAAATTATGTTCCATATTTTGTGGAAAATAAAAAACCTCTTAAAACGCTTTCAAACGATCACAATGGGAATGTCAAGTGAAACAAATCACGCGTCACCATCTTAATTATTTTGTTTCAAACGCTTACTTTCTTCTAAATCCCGAATCAACAGAAGTTTGAAATAATGTTTCTGTATTTTGTTCACTTATTTGTGGTTTATTATTAAATTATTTGTTATTTATTGAACTAGTCCAACATAAGTAAAAATTTAGTTATTTATAAAATTAGTAAAAATACAGGACCGTATTCCAAAATATGCTGATGTTGTTCAAAAAAACCCTCGAAACGTCATTAAACCACAATGTGTCATACATCATTGCATTCGGAAGAAAAAAAGCTCCCAAATTCCAATATCGGGAAAACAGGACCGTATTTAAAAAAAAGAAAGACGACTCGTCGGGTTTGTTCGGGTTTGTTCATTACAAAACAATTAACGCTGTTAGATAGAGCGGAAAAAGTTACAATGCAAAAGTGCAATTTACTTTAGAATTCGATCTCCAAAAAACCCGAACAAACCCTTGAAAACAATAGAACGATTTTTCAGAATTTCGGGTTTTTCCGGATATCTCCGGAACTACTCGGAATTTTAAAACTTTCTAAACGGCATATTATTAGGCACGTAAATGGGCAACTTTACCTCCATTTAACCGACTTCGTATCTCCTACGGCTTCCGAGATCCCTGTACTGGACCTCATTATAGTAAAATTATTATAGCAAAAATTTTATTATTCGATTTCCTATAAAATATTGAATTATTTACAATTTTCATTATTAATCCGTACCAAAATAATATTGTAGATACACATAATTTCCAAAAAAGTACAGTTACAATTTCTAATACATTTTGCAAAAATCAAGTAACTACTAAAATAGATTGTAAATTTTACAGCGAATGTATAATGAAAATAATTTATTTATAACTCCAGTAGTTAAATATTTTAAAATGTATGGCACATTTCACTGGTTGTTATTTAAGTATTTTTACAAGAATAGAAGGCCTAAATGAGATGCAACGGATTTCTGGAACTTCGATATTCATAACAAATAATAGGTGGAGAACATCACAGGAAACATACCATTGATCGATGAAGTCAAGCGAGAAAATGCGAGGATATAACTTGAATGGCATGGGAATACCATGTGTCAGCATTTTTACAAAAAATGTTAGTAAATTTTACAAAAACTTTTCATATAACTGGTATAATGTGATTTTCAATTGAAAAAACAGGTGGAAACCAGGTATTTTCAGGAAGAAATAAACGAGAAATATTCCTTAAAACCGATATTACTTGTAATTTAAAACTATGAAAAAGTTACCGGTATGGTTTTTTAATAACCTTCCAATATTGCGTCTTTAAATTAAATTAGCAATTTTAAAAATTGTAAATTTATAATTTGTTCTTCCATTCCATTGAAAAGAAGATCGCGCTTATCGTCAGAAATCCTGACCACGTGAACCTTGAACAAATCAAGCGGGCATCTATCTAGATACCATCAGAAGGTATAATAGACATTGCACTGCTAACCTAACCCATGGTACATGGTACAAAACCCGACCAACCGACGACGAACACTTTGGTTTTGAATGTGCTGATGTAGGTCAACTTTCTCTTAGAGAAGTGAAACCGCAGCACCGCTCGACTCGATTCGATTTTTTCGCACAGAGTTCAGGTGAACAACCTCGGTTTGTATTTAACGAACGTTGCGTAACAACGTGGCCTTCCTGGTGTTGTTTAGCGGCTTTTCTGCTGCTGCTGCCTGCTAGTAAAAATAATCGAGTAATATTTAGTTCAGTAGTAGATGCAATTTAGTATTCATGTAGAATGTAGATTATAAAGGAATTTAAAATAAATAGAAAAATTAAATCTGCAAAGTTTACGTTATGCAAGAATTTTTACAAGAAGGTTATACACGCTCGGGGTATTTTTAATTGCACCCCGCAGCTTCAGCAAACCATAGGTTCGTTTGCAGAGTAGTCGGAAACAGTTACAAATTGCCCGAGGCACGCGCACTTTGTGTGTTCAACAAGGCATCTTTTAGTGAATTTTTGCTGCGTATCCATTAGGGGATCCAATCCCGTTACATATTCCAATCCCGGGATTTCGAGATTCGAGATTGCCAACATAAATAAAAATAATTGTCCAGTGTTTCATCTAGCATAGAAGAGCGAAACTTAGTTAAAATTAATCCTGCGGCTGAGAAACATCTTTCAGCTACCACGCTGGTTGGAGGTATGGTGCACAGGATATCGTATGCTAGATGGAGACTGGGTCCACGTTGGTCTCCATTTTGAAACCTTTCCATTTCCTGGAACAACTTTACTTCCAAAGTTTGATTTTTTGAAACTAATGTAGGCAACACCGGTTCCTGTAATGCTTCATTTAGTTATTCTGCTAATGACAATGTATTTTCTCGTGTTTCTTCTTCAAGAGTAATTATTCTGGCAAGTGGTATATCATCTTCGTCGTCGGAGCTAATCTATATTTCCGGAGCTGAAGCTTTGAAGGTGTTCCAGTAGAGTTACCAATTCTTGCTTCAAGTATTTTGGCTTTAATAGCTGAATAGTTTCTTTTTGAGTGGGATATTGTAAGTAACGAATAACCCCTGAAAAAATTGTCAAACGTTGCTGCAGTCGTTTCTCGATAGAAGTTTTCAGGTCCCTGCTCAAAGGTGTTGGATGTTTGTTAAGCTCATCAATTAAAAATTTTAAGGCAACACTGTGTTTTTATCGATCGATAAGTATTTTTAGTGTGAAAACATGTCATTATTTATGGAAAGACTGGACAGTGCTGTTAATTTAAAAAGTAATAGAACAATCTCGGGACGGAGATCTCAAACCCGGGATTTCCCGAGATTAAAAATCCGTTATTTTTCTACGGGATCCCGGATTCCCGGGATTGGATCTCCTAGTATCCATGTCTTTTAAACAGCCCTATTTTTTAATATTTTTTTTGACTCTGATCATTTTAAAGCATTTTTAGATATCAGTCATCACTGGTATCAGTTCAGTAGTTTTTAAATTACTAAGTAATTGAAAAATGTCTGGATCCATTTGATGTTTACTCAAAGGTACGTTAAAAGATGCCTTGGTGTTCAGTAGCAAAAGCTGTGACCGGTGCTCGAAGAGCGAAATGTATCTATTGCCAACTGATTTGCTACCGTCGGAATAATCCGTGTACTGATATGGATTTGTCGGTTTGGATCCTGCGCATTTGCTCGATTTGCTGTTTGGCTACGTTTCTACTGATTCGTTTCATTTTCCTTAGTTTTGGCATGTTTTGGTTCAACTTACATTCCATAATTCTTTAAATATCTATTGCAAAATGAAAGGCTAGCTCCCTAAACAAGACAGAAATGAGCAAGAATAATGCTAGTATGCACCAATTTATCGTAAAGATTAACTATACAAAAGAAAACAATACATTTGGCAACGTTGAAAAAATCTAGGGAATTTCTATTATTACAAGCGTGATACTGTGAAAGTATGGCTAAATGGCATCTGTACTTACAAATCATTATTAAATTCCAACAAATCACCTGTAAAACTGTGGGCTTTTGTAAGCGATATCGACGGAAAAACGATAAATTGTCCATGGTCTCAAAATACTCTTCTGGAAAACCCATTTCGATTATATCAATAATATCCAGATCGTCTTCCACAAAAATAGCATCTTCCACTTCTATATTTTAAAAGATGACCACGAAATAGGTATAGGTAAGATCGAAAACAAAATTTGTTGCAGAAAAACAAATATTCTGTTATTACAGTATCCACATCATAACCTAAGAACAATTTAAGTCCAGGATTTTGACTACTTAAAATTAAGAACAACTTATACTTGTTTTGTCGACCGTGCATAAGAAATTTGCAACTTAATTCGTAAAGTTCTACTAAGTAAGAAATTATGTTAACGGTGCATACTGGCATAAGAATAATTGGGCAGGGTTCACTAAACAATTGCAATGGAAATATCTCCGAAACGATAACTCTGGGCGACCTGAAGTTAGTATACCTTTTTTACGTAATAAATATGAGAAAAGTATTATTTTCATTAAAAACTTAAATACACTAAGGCACAAAAAAGTTATGACCTAATAAATGTTCAAAAAATGCCGCAGGCAGCGCCCTCTACATTATACATTAAAATTTCACCAAAAAATCAGTTCCTCATCCTAAAAAAACCATAATTCCTAAATTTTGTAAAAAACCGTTGGTTTCTGTCAAAGTTATTAGAGAAAAACAAAAATGAAGTTTTAACTTTAACACCCTGCATCTCAGTTAATATCAACTTTCGGATATAGGTAAGTATAATTAAATCCTAATATTTTTACGTAAGGAGTCTGTGGTTTTTTCATGTCCCATTAATTAGCGGACACCCTGTATATCATTTCATCTATCAATTATTTACTTATAATACCTTAGAAACGATTGCTATAAACATATCATAATATCATAGGAAATATTAGCGGGCGATTAAGTTCATAATGCCCGGTGATTTTCATAACGCCCCGAAAATATTGAACAAAATTTCTATTTATTTTTATAGTTATTTTTACATAATATTATTCTGTTTTTCCTATGTTAAATGTGCAATTTTTGAATTTTCCTGAGAATGAAGACAGACGAACGAAGAGGTAAAATCGAGAACAAAAAATAATCATTCATCCAAACAATTTAATAATAGATTTTAGTGATGATCTCTTTAAAGACAACTCACATTTCGGAGCCCATTAAAGTTCAGAGCTACGCATGGTATTGAACTGACGCTAAAAAACCGCAGCACACTAGGATTGCCTCTGGGCACATTCATCATACAAGTCGCTTTCTGTCATTGTCATTTGATGTTTATCGCTCCGCTACGGCAAGACAATCTATACAAAATCTTCATCAGATAAACGATGACATATGGAGCATCAGCATGGTGCACTATGAGCAAGTGGGACCTGAAACGAGTCCAAGTGATGCAAAACAAGGTATTACAAATCATAGTAAACATGCCACGATACATCAGAAACAACTTCCTACACAGAGATCTCGAAATTGAAACAATTTCCGAGTTTCTCGACAAAATTATCACTAAATATCACACTAAGACTAACATAGCCAACAACAGAAAGATACTTTTATCGCACATACACTCACTGCCAAACACCACATACAAATTACCTAAAGACTGGATCAATCGCAATCGCGTTTGATTCAAAAAATAAAACTGACTCAAAAACACACCTTGTTAGCATAACTAAAACACGATACCAAATCAATTAGACAACCTACGCCTACCCTCTACCCTATACGTTAGGAGCTCTTAAAATTTTGCTCATTCGATTAAGTTCGAGAGCTGGCACCCAATAAAATGAATGTATGGCTTAAAAGCCTAAGCATTCATAAATGATGCAAAAATAACACACGCTAGTGAAAAGATGGTATTCCTTCAGAATATTGCTAAATCCGCCACTACTTTGCACTCCAGGTGCATCGTGTCTGTGTGCAGATTCTCATCGTATGTCCAAAAAAAAAATAGGTTGCTAAACACCGAAACACAACATAAAAGTTGGTAAAATGTTGTCGATTTGTTTTTAAATTGTTGAAAAACATTGTGTTGCTGTTTTGTTTTTGTTTTGTGGGTTTGGTGTGGACGAAGCAAAATGAATACCTAGCTGCTTTTAAAAGGATATCGCTCTACTGTTTGATGGCCCTAGCTACGGCACTGAACGAAAAACAATATGGTTCCATGATGAAGATACAATATCAGATCAGTGAAGTGTAAACATTGCATACAAAGTATGCAGAGTAAATAGTCAAAAATTGCAACATGTTTGGACATTGGCCGCCATTTCTGTCAATTATTTAAATTATACGAACTCAGTGCCAATTTTTTTGCTATTACAAATAATGTAACAAACACAAATGTTATACAATTACCTACATGTGATATTACAGTTATTATAGGAAGTACGTCGCTTGTAGCGACAAAACGGTACAGTGAAAGTCACTGAACCGAATGATGTGCTCGCTTTGCCCGCCGACGAATTTCACTTTCAAAAATATCCACCATTTCCTACTTTCTCTTCTTGGATTAATTATTGTTGCTGCTGTTATTACTGATCGTACTCCTCTCAAAGTTGTTTACATATTTATTTAAAATGATTAATTAGAAATATCGCTTGCTTGGAATTATAGGGTTCTATGTTGCAAGTTCTAAAAATTGAGATTTGCTGCCTCAAAGTTCTCTGTTCCTTGCTCTTGCATCTCATGAGACAGACCTATATAGGTTCTATTTAGCTTCCTCGTTATACCTGGTGTTTTAGGAAGAACGCTCACCGCCATAACTTTTTTATTGTTTAAATTATAGAAATAAAATTTGGTGGGTTTGTATGTGATATTATTTGGCATTTTTTCTATTTGGGTTACATAATGGCTACATTATGAAATGCAAAAAAACTTGAATAATCTGCCACTTTATGAAACTGAAATTTTATTTTTTTTATGTTGGCAGCAAGTAGGGTTCGAATTTTAGGCTTACTGCGATTTCGTTGAAAAAAGTTTTCTAGGCATTATGGATTCGACAAAAATTTTTTATAGAAAACTTTAAAATACTAACATTTTTAACCTTGCAAATAGATCATTTTTACTAGATATTTATCTGAAATACCTATTCTTGGAAATATATAACATGCTGACGATGTCCGTCAACTAATTTCTAGTCACAATTATAAAACAACATAACATAAAAATAATAGAAATATCTTCCAGTTTATGCTCTATGTCGAAAGTTTTATTTAATAAAGTACTATTTTTATTTTTAATTCAATACAGTATTATACATCTTACTATATATATACATATTTATAGTTACCGTAGACATTTCCTGGGCATTAATTGCTATTGCTGTTAGATTCTGTGTCGACACAATATTTTGTTCAATAGTATTATTTATTATTTCGTGCAATATTTTGAACTTTGTTCTGCTCGCACCATAACTCAAAGTTTTGCATATTATTTTTAAAAGTTTTTCTAGATTATTTTCTGGAATTTCTCGAATTTCTGATGGAGTACAACTTTCTTCCCGACTCATTTTTATTACCTTTAATAATATATTTATTTTTAATTATGACGGATGGGAAGAAGCTTTGTTGTGTTCAATTGTTTCTATCATAGCATATTTGATACTTGTAACATTTTATGAAATTGTAAAAGTATTGCCAACCCAAAAAGAAAATATTAATTCAAATGGAAAAAATTTACCATATTTTTTAAAGTTTTTCAGACTTTAAAGACCCAAATAGAAAAAGTATTATAAAATACACGGTTCATAAGACAAATAGAGCACTTGTAGTTTAGAAAACTCCCAGATCCCTAAATTAAACGCGTGCTCGAAGATAATGTCTTATGAAACTTGTATCTTAATATACTATTATGACGTCATGGACTCTTGTCACTTCCGGTTTAACTCTGGATTATAAATGGAACACCCAGTATATTTTCGGTCATATTGGTTCAGATCACCATTTCAAATCCAACAACAGCCCCCCCCCCCCCCCCCCCCCAACGTCAATTTTTGACACTTTAATCTAGATTTCTACATGAACTCCCTATAATGGTTTACTTACTTCTAAGGCTAAATTCTTGATAAAAATGCAATTTTCAAGTTTTATTGTTTTAAATTTTTTACACACAAGGATTTTTCCCAGAAAACTCAATTTTTTGAAATGGAAACATATTGGCTCACTCGGGCAAAAACAGAGCACTTTTTTCCAACAATTTGAAAGCATACACCCTTATGTCAAGTTAAAAAAGGAGAGATAATTTATTAAAAATTCCGTCATGTCATAAAATGCAAAATAATATCACACGTAAACCCACCAAACTTTAGTTCTGCAATTTAAGCAATAAAAAGATTTAGGGGTTAACGTTACTACTATTTTAACAATTTTTTAGATGTTCATTCTTGTTGTGGGGCTCCCCATATACAATTTATGTTCAATCTGGAGGTTGCCCCCATATCATAGGAAAGAAATAACCTTTCTTTTCGTACTCTTCTTACCCTGACACCGTTTTTTATTATTCTATTAGATTTCGAACCGTTAACCTATTACTTTTGATCAACGATTTCTGGCAACACTGGTCACCACGTAGTGCCGTTTGACGTAGTTTTCTATGGAAATTTTGAAAGTTCACCAGAATTTTTTCTTATTTAGTCGTGTGTGTTTATTAAAATAAATATATGCATTTTTATAAAATGAGGTGGGCAGCAGACTATGAGTTTAAATCTTCGTAATTTCACTCTACTGAGAGATGAAATAAAACTGAAATAGTATGGTTTGTTTATAAATACTTAGGTCGTATTTTTGCTGTAATCTTTGTTGTATGTTCATGAAATAAATATACCTAAATACCATGATATTATTCTTTTATTTCACATATTATTAAATGAGTAAAACTTTGTAATGCCTTTAAAAGAGAGTTAAAACGCCGACAGCAATATAAATCTCCATAAGAGATTTAAAAATCACTCGACTGGTGACGTCACAAGCCACGC
This sequence comes from Barypeithes pellucidus, assembly GCA_963991005.1. NCBI lineage: Eukaryota > Metazoa > Arthropoda > Insecta > Coleoptera > Curculionidae > Barypeithes > Barypeithes pellucidus. The sequence continues at coordinate 42,972,149 of OZ022559.1, forward strand.
CTCCATCGGCATGGAATCTTACCTCTTAGTTATTTATACTATGTTTCCATTCCGATCCATTCCGCGTTGATCCGATCCGCGGTAGTGTGCGACCTATAACTTAGTTGTATGCATTCGTGATTGATCCTAAAACAATTCTGACCCAAAAACACTAAAACCTTGTCTAGCATAACTAAATAACACGCAACAAACCAATAAGACAACCTACGCCTACCCTCTACCCTATACGCCAGGAGCTCTTAAATTTTGCTCATTCGATTAAGTTCGATTGGGAAAGATTCAAGAGCTGGCACCCAACATAAATGTATAGCTTAAAAGCTAAATCTAATCACTCATATATGATGCAAAAATAACACACTCTAGTGAAAAGGAGTCAAAGGTTTCTAGCCTGACTCACACGGTGCGGTTCTTTCAGAAAAGACGATATTGATGGTTTGATATAAGCCCCACAAGTTGCAGAAACGCGACACTACCGTGCAGCCGCGTCTTTAAGGTGTCTGTGTGCAGATTCTCATCGGCTGTCCCAAAAAAAATGCAGACTACTTAATACGGTAGTATTGTCCAGTCTGGCAATATCCACAAGATCAAGAACAAAATTGTACAATCAATTATTCCGTTCATCTCCTCTCGCAATGTTACCTAATTAACATAATCTGAAGAATTTTTATCAGCATAAGTATTACGTCTTAGCTTTGTAGTGCTTAAACTAATAGTCTTGCCTACTTGTTACAGCCAGTTGGTCAAGTGAAAGCAAAATAATGCCATTACGTAACCTGGCTAGATTATATGAGGAGATGGATGTTATTTTACGTTTGATTTTTGTTTGGCAGATATTTTTATTGGTTTTAGAATGTAAATGTTATTATCTTTTATTGGTTATTGTTATTAGTTATTACGTATAAGGGAAATAATTATTTATACACACCGATTTATCTAATTTGCATGCAAGATTATAAAATTGTAGGCATTGGGTTAGTAGAAAGTATTGCCACCAAGGGTCATCGACCATTGACTTCTTTCTGGTAATGTGGCAATACACTACCAGAGTAATCAAAATTAAATGTACACCTTGACCCACCTTGTTGCAATTATTAAAGATACGAATTGTTTAAATTAGCAAACTATTTGTATTTTTTAACGCTCTTTAAGATAATGTAATAATAAACAATTGAGGATCGTATTCTTGAGTTAAGAAGTAAAATACCATTTTTTTAAATGGAAATCCAGAGTTGTTAAAGTAGTTAATGTACCATTTACTACCGTAGTAAATGTAATTTGCTACATCGTCTTACTACATATTTTGTTACATTCAGGTTTCATTTTTAGAATATTTTTATTTAGATCAAACCGTAAAGCAGAAAGCAACAGAAGAACAATAACCAAAAACTACTATTTTCGACTTTTCCACTCGAATTTCCAACTTTTAACATTTTTAATAACAAAGTTGAGGTTATGTTGTGTTTTTGACACTTTCAGCCAATCAAAACAATAATTACATTTATTACATTTACTAATCGCTAAAGGTACGTTACTCTTATAGTATTTTTTTTTACAAATGCAAGCCCTATAGGAAAAATCCTTTAGGGCACTCTGGGAGTGGTGCGTGTGCGCAAAAAGAGATTCACGTTGGTTTTGAATCGTTGGAGGTTATATTCGTTGGGAAAAACGACCTCGGGAAGATCGTTCCACAAGGATGAAGTCCTCCAGGTGAAAGAGTTCTTAAATAATGAAGTTCGAGGAGTACTAGTGATGGTCGAATCTGGGCTTTGTATAGTGTCGTCAAAAGTTGTTGAGGTGTGTACAACTTTCTGGTTCGGAAGAGTACACCAAGTTTCTGAGAAGCTATCTTGGCGTTTGCCACAACGTGGTTATGTCAAGACATATTTCCTCCCAGATTGACGCTCAGCAAACTAATAGATGAAGCCAGTGGGATTGCGTGTCCGTCCATGACTATATCCGGTTCTGTAATGTTAACCTTTTGCTGCTGCCTGGGTTTTTTAGCGTTAAATTCGACTTGGTTACTGTCACCCCAAGCCAAAATTTCTTGCAGGTCTTTGTTAAGGCGTAATACTTCATGCTGTCTGCGAAGATGTGCGTCGGCAATCGATGTTTGTGCATTCAAAGAGAAAGATGCGATAAGTGTGCTATCGTGAGCAAAACTAAATATCGGATTTTTCGGTTTCACTAGAAGGTCGTTAATGTAGAGTAAGAAGAGAGTGGGAGACAATATGAACCCTTGAGGAACACCGGCATTGATGGTGAAGATGTCTGAAAGATATCCGTCAATCGCCACTTGCAGAGAGCATCATTAGTTTAAAACCCCTATAAACCTCCAATGAGAACTAAAATTTCAAAACAATCAATTCACAAATACCGAAAATATATTCCATTATAAGTGGGGGTATCCTACATATGACAAAAAAGGGCATCTTTAAGTCCTCCTTAAAAAATGGACAGTACTCTCGTGGTAATGATTACTATTTGCTAGATAATTAACGACGCTCATTTGTAGTTCGTGTCGCAAAGTTCATCCTCGTAAATTATAATAATTGTCATTAGCACTCGTTGATTATTATTATACTATTATTAGCTGAACTTTCTAATCGGCATGTTCACACTTCACAGGGTGAAAAATTTCAATTTTATCCTGGTTCATTTAAATTACCTTATAGTTTCTTTTTCTTTATGATCAACACAAGCACTCTGGGAGTGGTGCGTGTGCGCAAAAAGCGATTCACGCTGGATTTGAATCGTTGGGAAAAACGACCTAGGGAATGTCGTTCCATAAGGATGAAGTCCTCCAGATATAAGAATTATTAAATAATGAAGTTCAAGGAGTACTAAGCTTAACCACATATGGATGGACGGCATACCTTTTTTTTAAATCGAATATCTAAATACTAAGGTAAAAACCCTTTTTACCCAAATACTGTCGCGCCGTTCCATCTGGCTTCACTTAGAAACAATGTGGGTCACTAGAGTATACTAACAGTGATGTCAGATCACACCGCGTGTCTTGTCCTTGCTTGGATACCGGCCGCGCGCCACTATCATTGCTTCAGTATGTTTCGAGACGGGGGTGGAATGACTCTGTCGAGGGTTCCACGTGATTGGCGTATACGAATTTTAAACGTTTTGTTCGGGTTTATTTGTTATGTTGTTGAATAATTCATAATAATAAATGTTGTGATGTGATTTCAAATTTGTGTGATATTATCTACTGTTGGTTCTGTTGAAAACATACTTTTTGTGTTTTATTTTTTTATGGAATTTAATTATAAAATTATTTTAAAATAAGATCGAACGTAAGAGAGTATGTACCTTAAAATTATAGTTTTTTTTTCTAAAAAGTTTGAAAAAGAAGTGATAACGCGCGTCAAAAACTGAACACGTGCGTGTAGAATTCTGTGTTACCATATGACAACATCGCCTATAATGCGCTAACCTCTTTTGAACTTCGTGACTGCCTCAATAAACTATTGATTGCGAAGGTCCTCAGGAGCGGGCACGTAAATTTTGAGATTTCATATAAAGTGTGTATATTTCGCTTAATAATTCAAAGCGCCATTTATGGTTATTTTTCTTCAATTTATTTTCAACTCAGGATTTGCCGGTTTAAATATAATAAGTCATTTCCATAACACCCTGTATTTTCGGTATTTCTGAATTGATTGGTTTGAATTTTGGTGTGCTTACGTATTATCCTAGGTTGCAGATTTCTATTGGCGTACGGATTTATAGGGTTCTTACAGTAATAATTATAAGAGTAAAATATCTTTAGCGATTATTTTATTTCAGAACTAATCGGAAGTGGAATTGGTATGCCGTAAAAGGACCAAATGCAAAGTTTCAATAAATTGACACAACCACTGGCGTGCATATAGCCAATTTAATTTTTATTCATATTTAAAAATATTACATCTATAATACGCGCGATAAGAAATAAGCTACTTACCCAAAATATTGAATATTTGACTGCTTCATCTGAAAAATACTATGCGATAAAAGCAGTGGCGTATCTACTGTATTTTCTGCTATAAAATCAAATTTTCTATATGGTACATATAATTTATTCTTGCAATGTGAAAAATTCGAAAAATGTATAAATAAAAAAGAATGGGGACAAATATAATATACACCAAATTAAATCATACATCCCTAGCGTTGTCCGCCAAAAAATTTAATGAACATCAAAAAATCTTAATGGAGCCCAAATAATTAGCACCACTAAAAATTTCGAGTCGCAATGGAAATATGAGTTGAGCAATGAGACAAGAAAAGAAATGGACAAATTGTTCGAATTAGGTGTGAAGCCCAAATATAATATGAGCAATTTGAGCAAAATACATGGATTGACTCTAGCGTCTATGATAAAAGCAAGGAATGTACCAATTGGAGAAAAACGAAGAAGAGGACGGCCAAGTAAAACTAAGGAAGCCTTAATAATGCAATAAGTGGTTGTTTCATTTTCATTTTTGTTTTGTCAATGTTGTGTTTAATTTTATTTTAAAGAATTATATTATTTTATTTCCAAGAATTCTTCAGACTTACTTCTATGTCCCCATTTATAAATGAGATCTAATAAAACATGATTGCTTTTTCTTATAAGTGATATTTAGGCTAACAAGAATTATAAATCTGGGTATAGTTTTGAAATTGAATGTGGTATAAAATATAGTAAACATTGTGTATTTTTGCAAACAAATAGAATTTTTTAACTGCTAAATAATATAAGACACTGACAAAAATTCAATATCTGGGTATCATGTTAGAATTAAATGCGGAATAAAATTTGGTGAATATTTAGCATTTTTAGCTAACAAAAGTTATTTTTAGGAAAAAATAATATAAGATGATGATGTAAATATTTGGTTGTCGTCCTAAGATTACGTATTTTCTTAATTTTGGTGATCATTTAGTATTTTTGAGAAATAAAAGTTTTTTTTGTGGTGAACTGTTAAATACCACCCCAAAATAAATTAAACTAAACTGCTGGCCATTTGCTTTCGAGCAAGAAAAATTTCGCCTAAATTTAAAAGTTAATATTTTCTGAACCAGATATGACATCGATCTCCGGTTATTAATGGTTGATAGATTTGTCCCTTAGGAAACAATTGGCAAAGTTGGATTGTCTTAAACTGTCAGACAATTTTATATACAGGGTGTTAAAGAGGACAATGATTTTTGCTCCAATTTCAATAGCATGTAACTTTCACAATAATATTTTTAAATTTTATCACTGTACGTCAATTGAATCACTGGTTCATAGCAAAGAAAATAATCTGTCAAATTTTTTATATCTGCTATATTTTAAGAGATACCGATTTTTTTGAAAAACTTTGCTTTTTTCCAACTTTTTGTTAGCTAGATCCCACTGTGCGTTGTATCGTGCAAACTTTGCAAGTGATTATTATACCTTCTGAAAAGCATGTTTATGTTCAGTAACAACAAGTGTACCTAAATGTTGTGATGTGCAGTGGCGTACTTATAATCACTTATATTATGTCTATACTTTATGAATATCTCACAATTTTTTTGTATTGGAAAGTACTCGTAACAATTAAATAAAAAAATTATCTTCTTTAAAATTTTGTAGACACTGTATAATATACCTGTAGCGCAATATGAAAAACTAAAAAATAAGGAAAAACTTGCCTAATCTAGGGGCGAGTACTTTCCAATACAAAAAAATTGTGAGATACTCATAAAGCATAGACATATAAGTGATTATAAGTCTGCACATCACAACATTTAGGTACAATTGTTGTTACTGAACATAAACAAGCTTTTCAGAAGGTATAATAATCACTTGCAAAGTTTCCCCGATACAACGCACAGTGGGATCTAGCTAACAAAAAGTTGAAAAAAAGCAAAGTTTTTCAAAAAAATCGGTATCTCTTAAAATATACCAGATATAAAAAAATTGACAGATTGCTTTCTTTGCTATGAACCAGTGATTCAATTGACGTACAGTGATAAAATTTAAAAATATTATTGTGAAAGTTACATGCTATTGAAATTGGAGAAAAAATCATCGTCCTCTTTAACACCCTGTATATAAAATTTTCTGACAGTTTAAGACAATCCAACATTGGCAATTGTTTCCTAAGGGACAAATCTATCAACTAAACCGGAGATCGATGTCATATCTGGTTCAGAAAATATTAACTTTTAAATTTAGGCGACATTTTTCTTGCTCGAAAGCAAATGGCCAGTAGTTTAGTTGGGAATGCAAACAAAATAATACGAGTTTTATTTTTTTTTGTCACTGGCGTTTTACTGAAGTTATGCGCATTCGATTATTTTCAAATTTATGACATTGCAAATTTAATTGTGTTGTAGAAAATACAGTACGCCACTGCTTTTAATGTATAGTATCCTTTCAGATGAAACAGTGCTTGTTCCGTATCACGCGTATTCTAAATGTAAATATTTTTAAATTGAAATAAAAATTAAATTTATTATACGCATGCCACTGGTCGAGTTAATTTATTGAAACTTTGTATTTGGTTGTTTTAGGGGATGGCAAATCGACTTCTAATATTAGCTTTGAAATAAAATAATTGCTAAAGATACTTTATTTATTCTTATAATAATTATTTTAAAATCCCTATAAATCCGTACGCCAATGAGTTAAGTAAATTTTTAAGCAATAGTGGTGAAGTGCGCCCTGGGATCATACGTAACTATACCAAAATTCAAATCAATCAATTCAGAAATACCGAAAATATAAGCTTGTTTTCATTATAAGTGGGACACCCTGTGTTTAATTAATATAAAAAAATTACAACAAAATTATGGCAAATTTCTCTGTTATGCGTTCATTGTTGTGCGTTGTTTCAATTTTTGATCATTCAAGCCTAATTGTGGACTTAATAATAATGTAATAAAAATCTTCCAATAGGTAGGTCCGCCGAAAAGAAATCTCCCTGTAAGATATTTATTTTATTTATTAAGCACATAAACACCAAAATTAAGTAGTTATACACGCATAAGGTTTCATCATCAATTTAAATTTGTATAACGAAATTTTTGGTGTTGTTGACCCTAAAAAATTTCACTTTACTTTCATTGCCAAGTTTTGTAATAAAATCAAGGACAATTTATTAAAAATTTTGACTCACCAGGCGTAATTCGGATATGTACCTTATGTCTCCATTTACGAAACATAATGGATGTTTTTGTTATGGCAATTTTGTTTTTTAAATGATGGTGTATAATTTTGGCATATAGAGTAATACACAGTGGCGTTTCGTTTCTGAAGGGCTGAGGGGAAACCGATCAGTCGTACATTCGTGTAAAGGGATCATGTGCAAAAAAAGGTGAATACCTATAAACATACAGGGTGGAAAATTAGTGCGGCAAACAAGCTTATACAGGGTGTTATGGAAATGACGTATTATATTTAAATGGGTGACTCCTTGGGTGTCCTAGAGAAGCGCTACATATTTTTTTTAAATCGACCTTTTTAAAAGTGGGGTCCAGTCCCATAAACCCACACCTCATCCGGCATTTGTTCGGGTTTGTTCGTCATGTCACCCTGTAGTGCCATAGCAGAAAACAGGTGTTACGTGCAATGTTGCCAAACTGTGTAAAAAAAGGAAAACTTTAGTTTCTTATAAAAATAAATATTTAGCTTACTTAGAAAGTAAATCCACGCTGACAGGAGTAAGAAATTCAGACATTTTCAGTTCTTTTTTCTATGGGAAAAGCTTTATGCTCATCACGTGCCCTGATGATAGTGTGGAACTGCATAATAAGCTTATACCCACTAAACCCCATTCGGCCTATTCTTTCCAATCGCTCGGCACATACCCGACATATCGTCGAGGGAAAGAAACACATAGTGAAATACAACAAATTGCACTAAATCACTTAAAAAAACACATAGACACCCACGAGTTTCAAATTAGTTTTTTTGAAGATATGCACCTATTATCAGATTATACGAAAGCACTATACACTAACGCACAATTACACTTTACAATATCGCACACATAGAACAATAGCACTTAACTATTTCGCAATAGAAATAATAAAAACGCTAATTTCTATGGGCCATTAACCCTTTACTAAACATAAAATGAAACAATTATGTGGATATAGGAACTACCCTTTGAAATAAATGGTCGAGTCCAAGGTGCTTTCTTTCTCCGAAAACTGCTAGCCCGGTTAGCATTTCCGAGACTATAATTATACAGGAAAGTAATATTATATAAAGAAATTCCGCAATTTATGAATATAATCTTATAAAACATCGAAAGTGGCAACGCTGTATTTTTACCGATGAGCTTAATATAATAAACCCTAACAGACAACGTCAAGACACGAACAGGCTCAAAGGTGTTATTTAGTTTCAACATTTTTAGATGTCAAATAAATGTGTGGAAAAATATTATTTCCCAGCTGATGAAATTTTATTCAATAAGGCCGTATTTTTATCTGCACAGTAGCACTTTAAAATACTAATTCAGGTTACTTAATTTAGGTACTTATATGTGTTCATGAGATCCGTGCTAACTAATGTGAATTTAGGTGTTTTGTGACGGTTTTTGTTCGGGTTACCTGGTGTTTTTTATAAATTAAGTTGGTTTTAAATAAGGCCGGAAAGGTAAATAAATTTGCATTTTTTTCTTCTAAAGGGTAAAGTGGCATTTCAGTTGTTCAGATCCGACGGGTGTCGTTCGAATTGAGCAAGTGAGAACATACCTGACCATTATAAACTCCGCGGCGGTTTGTTCGAACCAGTTCAAGTTCATAAATCAGAAATTGTTTCCCAGTGAACTGAACTGAACGTAAAAGTTTATAATAATGTACCCTGAAAAATAAACAACTTAGAATCTGTCAAACGGTTAGACTTTCTAAAGAGTTTACCATGAAGATATGACAACACTGTTCAAGATTCATTGACGTTTTTCGCCATATGTTGCTTCATTTACCTTCCTGGCAGGTGCACCACGTGGTCATTTTTGGTTTGACATAAGGTCATGTACAGCGCATATTAAATTAAAGCGCCATTTTTGGCTATTTTTCTTCATTTTGTTTTCATCTCAGGAGTTGCCGGTTTAAATATAATACGTCATTTCCATAACACCCTGTATATCTAATTGATTTATTATAAAAAATAAATTAAATTAAATTTTTATGTAAGATATGTCAAACTTATTTTAATAATTAGATGTATTAGAACGTAAACTACTCTGCCCTAAAGTATAGAATTTTTTGTATCAGTTAAAAATTATCGGCACCATAGCCTAATTTTTACTCGTATTATTTCCGATGTATCTTGCTCCCCTTAAAATTTAATGGACAAATACGTACTAATATTCATGGACATTACGTTGGCGTAAATATACGTTCACACGTGTCCGAACATGGACTGCTGCTGGTAGAATACACGGCTGCAGCCTCGACTTTAGGTTAACCTCTAACTAGGTTAAACCCATTACCACCAGAACAATGAGCAATGCAATATATAAAAAATTGTTTATAATCTATAAATTCTATAAAATTAAAAGTTCTTATTGTTTTGGTGTTACGGCTCTATTTCATCATTAAGTGGATTCCGGAGTACCTCTAAACGAGTTCTCTCCCCAAGGGTTTATTTCTGTTTTAGGAACAAAATGTGCAAGGAAAAAGACTTTGTAATGCAACTAAAATTGGAGGCATGTAAATATTTTTTGTTTCGGAAGATTTTTAGACTTAATTTTATTTACTGTTCTATGTAGAAAGGAATTATGGACTTTCCTCCAATTATAATCCTTTACTCTCTTACGATAATATGTAACATAAAGAAGGTTCTTTTCTTTTAATCTGGATGCAAGTAATTCAGCACACTCCTTTGAGAGGTATAGGTCTCTCACGAGATCGTTCAGTTCTTGTTGATTAAAACACTCAGGAGTTGTTAAATCTGCTTCAAATTCGCTGTCGTTTTCTGATTGCATTCTTTGAACTTCATCAGACGTTGATGTTTCTGTATCATCTTCCGGGATTTCAGGAAGACTGCTGAAGGTTGGAATGGGTATTTCCTTAGAGTGCGGTACAGGTCTTCTTGCAGAATCTAGATCACCATATGTCCATTTATGTCGATTGTTCCTATTTATGCCTTTAATATTAACGAGACAAGAATAGCAGTCATCATAATGGTTATGTGGTTCCCTCCAAACCATTGGTACACCAAATTTCAGGCACTTTCTGTTTCCAATTGTCCACTGTCGCAAATGTTCAACACATGTTTTACACACCACATGTGGAGCCCAGGATTTATCTTGATCTCCTAAATGAACGCCAAAATAGGCAAGATAAGCCCTTTTCACAAATTCAGAAATAGTTTTTCTACTTTCTTCCAAAGTGTATTCGCCACATACATAACAAAAAACATCTGGATGGTTTACACAGCTACGCCTGCTGGAGGATGCCATTGTTTTAGTTTTAACACTATAAAACGACGAAAATGTACCTACACAAAATTATGACACAACTTTATTTGCAAAAACTACACAATATGCTAAGTCGAGAAGGATAAAGGTAGACAAAAGGTACTATGTTTCCAAAACCAATTAGTCGGGGTTGAGCAGGTATGGGGAGATCGGATCATAGGGAATTCCAAATATAAAATAGGTAATAAAATTAATAGGATTAAGTAGGAATATTGGTTTACTGACAATTTCAGGTATGGCTAATTAGATCCTAGTTTTGAATACCAAATTTCTATTTTGAATTTTAAAGAGATGTAGATTTATTTATTTTCTCCTTTTATTAGAACTAAATTCAATTAGTCTCTATCTCAAAAACTAGAGCTGATAGAAAATATCTGATGCCAGTTTTAGAATCAGCACATTAAGTATATCTAAAATCAGTTCTCACATCTCAGGCACCAAAATTTTTTTTTAATTTTGTTGGCCTGTGTTATTAATACAATTTAGACATCTTTTGTTCGACATTTTTTTTTAAACACATCGTTTTTGTAAAAAGAGAAAACTCAGTTTTTTAGTGCTAAAAATTGAACCGATCACGTTCGGTCTCTTTCTTCCGATTATCGTTGTTTCTGTCGTCGCGGCGTATCGATTACGGGCGGACGCTCGACGTATTGCTCTAACGGCAAGGGAAGATCCAATTACCCTCCCTCGTGTCATCATTAGTAATTAAATAGGTTTAAAAAGTTTGTGCCCAGCTCTGACCGCCGCTGGTGTAAATGGTAAATGTCTTCCCCTTTTTGCATAAATCGCTACTTTTCAAAAGTACTCAAGGAACTCTCGAAAGTAGTAGCACAAGTTTGTGTCTTAATCTACCATCGCTTATCCTATCCTTAAGAGGATGCCGGAGTCGAAATCTCCGATTTGACCTCTGTTCATTTCGCGCTGTGTAGGCACGAGGCGAATTGGATCTTTCCTTGCCGTTAGAACAATACGTCGAGCGTCCGCCTAAAATCGGTACGCCGACAGAAACAATGATAATCGGAAGAAAGAGAACGAACGTGATCGGGGTCTAGACTTCAATTTTTAGCACTGAGAAACGGAGTTTTGTCTTTTTATGAAATCGCATAAAAAAAAAAATGTCGAACAAAAGATGTATAAATTGTATTAATAATTCCATAATTTCTTTCTACATGGAACAGGAAGATCAAATCTAAAAATCTTATGAAACAAAAAAATATATACTTTCCTCCAATTTTATTTGTATTACAAAGTCTTTTTCCTTGCACATTTTTTTCCTAAAACAGAAATAAACGCTTGGGGAGAAAACTCGTTTAGAGGTACTCTGGAAGACACTTAATCAAATTCAAAAGTATTCAAATACTAAATACTTTTTGAAGTATTTAAATCGTAATTACAATTAATATTTAGATACTTTTAAGGTTTAAATACAAAATTTAAATACTTTTTAAGGCTTCTTCATGCCATTCAACTTTCTCTAAATCTTCAACAGTGTCAAAAATAAATATTAATCCATTTGCACTTCCTATTTTCTTAATAAGTTTGCGTTGCGGGATACGTAGAACCTACTTATCACGTATGGTTTATGCATGCATGTTGACAAGCCGACTCGGATCACAGGGAGTTCTTCTTCTACAATCGATTATTTTTGTTCAAATTATGACAATGTATCCTGCTCAGTTTCAAATGCAGGAATCTCTGATCACGAGGCGGTAAGTTCCACTATTAACAACGTAGGGGCTCCGAAGCGGGCCTCCAGGCGTAGTCCCGGTAGAATTTTCAATGCCACTAGTTTTTGCAAGTTTTATTCTTTATGTCTTAGGGTAGACTGGCAAAATTTGGATCTTGTGTCAGATCCGGTTACCAGCTTTTATAATGTGTTATGTGATTTGTTTGATCGGGCTTTTCCCGTGCGCTTAATTAAGAGGAAATCCAAAAAGCAAAAACCCTGGCTTACCAGAGGTCTAAAAAAATCAGCAGATAACCTTCGCTGTTTAAATTATTTGAAAAAATTCAGTGATAATCATAACTTTATTTCCTATTGCAATAACTACCGTAGCTTTTATAGGAAACTTATTAAATCTGCCAAAAATGCATACTACAATGGTAGGCTCTCTCGGGCAAGAAATAAGCAGAGGGAGAGCTGGTCGATAATTAATGAATTTCGTAATAGGTCGTTTCATGGCAACTACGACATTGATCCGGAGTTTCTAAATAATTTTTATTGTAATATAGCAAATGATCTGACAAAGAATTTATCATCTAACTCCGACCCACTGTCTTATCTTAAAAATTTTCACAACAGTGGCTCATTTTGCTTTTTTGAAACTGACAAACAAGAAATTAAAGAGATTATTTCTGAGATAAAAAACAAAAAGTGTAGTGGAGATGATGGGATCTCTGCTGAGGTGCTTTTGCGGCTGCCTGATGGGGCTTTGGATGCTCTCGCGGTCTCTATTAATGCGTCTTGGTCACAGGGTACATTTCCTGCTTGTCTGAAGTCTGCAACGGTAATCCCCTTATTCAAGGGTGGTGACTCTGAAGAGCCATCTAACTTTCGCCCAATCTCTTTACTGCCTACTCTGTCTAAAGTTATCGAGAAACTTGTCAAAAAAAGGGTCTGGAACTATCTTCAGTCGTTTAACCTGATAACTGTAAGGCAGTTTGGATTTCAGTCATCAAAGGGAACTCATGATGCCATCTACAGTTTTCTTGAGGGGGTCTATTTCGGGGTGAATCAGGGCAACACGTCGGCGGCGGTGTTTTGTGATCTGTCCAAGGCATTCGATTGTGTGGATCATGGAATACTGTTGTCTAAGCTGGAGAGATATGGCTTTAGGGGCTTGGCTCATTCCTGGTTTAGATCCTATCTTGAGGGTCGATCTCAGGCTGTGGTGCATTTAGGAACAAGGTCCTCGGCATTAAGAGTTAGCTGTGGAGTTCCACAAGGCTCAGTTTTGGGACCAATCTTGTTCCTAATCTATATTAATGACCTTGTTAACTTAAACATCTCTGGAAACTTCACCCTTTTCGCTGATGATACGTCGATATTGTGGCAAGACAGGGATATTGTGCAGCTGAGACAAACCATTTCAAATGACCTAAAAATCATTAAAGAGTGGTTCGACTCAAACCGCCTTTGTTTAAACTTGAGTAAAACCCACATTGTTGGGTTTAGGTGTCATGTAGCGGATTTAGCTTTGGATGGAGCTCGCCTTTCGGAGATGGGAGCGACTAGGTTTCTGGGGATCCTGATTGACGGTGATTTGCATTTTGAGGAGCACATATTAACATTAAGTAAGAAACTCTCATCTGGATGTTTTGCTGTGAGAGCAGTTAGAGAGGAACTGGGCCAACAACTAGCCCGAACAGTGTATTTCTCCTTATTTGAGTCGCACCTTAGTTACGGTATACCATTTTGGGGTGTGACCAATCAGGGCCTATTGAATATGCTTTTCGTCCTTCAAAAGAAAGCAGTTCGGTTTATTGTGAATGTAAATCAGAGGGAGCATTGTAGACCACATTTCATAGCGCAGCGAATTTTAACCCTTACGTCTCTCTTTATCTTGGAGACATCGTCCCTCATTTTTAAAAACCGTGCTGTGCTTCAGGGTCCTACCCCACAGCATGAGACTCGTCAAGTACTCAATTTGCCTCTGCCACTGCCGAGAAGCGCTTTGGTAAAAAGGTCACTCATTTATGGGGGTCGAAGGATTTTCAATCATTTACCAACTAATATCAGAACGGTTAATTCACTAAAAACCTTTCGTCGTTTGCTTAAAAGATTGCTTCTGAGTAGAGCATATTATGGTCTGGATGAATTCTATCGGGATGCTCTTGAGAATGTTGAGTTTTAGTGCTGTTCATTGTGCATTTTTATACTGTATGCGTTTTTTTTTTTTTTTTTTTTTTTTTTTGTTAAATATCAAGGTTTATGTTTGGCCTGTACAATTATTAATTTCAGCTTACCCCTAATTTTATTTGAAAACTGTTTATTGTACATTTATTGTTTTGTACCTAAATTATGTTCTTTAGTTAGTGCTTTTGTGTTATTGACTGTATGTTTAAATTTTTAATAATTTTTTACTAAGCTTGCTACTATTTATAATTTTTTTTGTTTTTTTTCTTTCTCTCTTCATTTTAAATGTTTATTTTAGGAGTATTAGATCATGCTTTGTCAACAAAAATTTATGTTTTTTGACTAATAAAGTACTTTTTGATTTGATTTGATTTTTAGAGTAGTTTAGTTGCTCTGTCTGTAGTAAGCAAGTTTTCTATGTTCAAGTGAACGATGCATAGTCTATAAACCTCTGTTTCGAATCGTTTAAAACGCGTTTTAAAATTGTTTTCAATATTTCCAAGACACCTCTGTAAATTTCCAATACTTTCACTTCCATGGAAATATTTTCATTCACAGCATTAAAAACAGCGGTTCTTTAATGTCCCCCTTCTCCAATGCTAACTTTTGACCCTCTACACAAAATTTGAGTGTATCCAATAGCAATAGGGGAAGGTAAACTATCTTTTGACGCAAGAATGTCATTTCAATATGGCGATAGGCGCCATCTTGGCCAAGAAAATTAAATGGGAAAAGATGATTTTGCGATAACTATTTTGAAGGTCATATCGAGTACTTTACGATGCCAGAATATTACTTCTCTATCCGCACAAAAAACACAATTACGGCGTTTCAAAAACTGCTTAGTTATTAGTTATTTATTATCCTTTATTTCAGTTATTATCTTAAAAAAATAAATACAACTTGGTATAGTATAGTAGGACTCAGAGAGCTACACTTTCTTGCATATTTGATGGTGCTGTTATTCAAAATGGCGGATGGAGCCATCTTGATAACAAAAATTAATGGGGAGTGGGATCTTACAATACATCATTTTAAAGGTTCTATCGAGTACTTTACGATTCCAGAATATTGTGTCCCTATTCATACCCAAAACAAAATGACCGCTTTTTAAAAAATAATATTTTCTATTTTTTCTTTTGTTGTTTAGTTTAGATTTTACAACTTGGTACAAAGCGGTACAAACAAAATAACAAAAGAAAAAAAAAGTAAATATTATTTTTTAAAAAGTCGCCATTTTGTTTTGGGTACGAATAGGAACACAATATGTTGGGATCGGAAAGTACTGGATAAAGACCTTTGAAGATGTATCGCAAGGTCCCATTTCCTATTCAAATTTTTTAACAAGATGGCGCCCATTCGCCATTGAATTTCAGTACCATAAAATATGCAAGAAAGTATAGCTCTCTGATTCCTTCTACACTATGCCAAGTTGTATTTATTTTTGTAAGACGGTAAATGAAATAAAGAATAATAGAAATGTAATAACTATGCAATTCATGAAATGCCGCTATTTAATTTTAGTTGCGAATAAGTAATATTCTGGCATCGTAAAGTACTCGATGGACCCTTCAAAATGATGTATCACAATCTTCCTATTGTATTTTCTTTACCAAGATGGAGCCCATCCGCCATTTTCACAGTTAGAACTGTCATTCTAGCGTCAAAGGGTAGTTCACCTTACACTATCGCCCACACCCAATTAAAAAAAAAAAAAATGAGCGGAACATAAATTAGCATGGGAGAGGGGGCATTAACGAACAGCACTGCATAATATATGTATATCACAGTATCATATAAATTTAGATCATGTTTAATTTAGTAAATAGGTCACATATTAAATTATCCCTTCAGGAACTAAAGCCATTGCTGATCTGAACCTGGTGCAAAGAGCAGGGGAATGCAGAGAATCCCACCATACGACCTTACATTTCGTTTTCAATGAGAACGCTGCTCTTACATAGCAATGACCTGCATCTAGGACAAATGTTGCAATCCGGACGCCATTATAGAAGCTATTATTTCTAGTCGTATAGTTACCAGAGCCGATATTAGATAGCTTTTGCAATGCGTTTAATAGCGGTACGAAAATACAAACGTAGCGAAAAAGAATTTACACTGTATACTCTTATTTAGCGGCTTCTTTTGGTAATGTCGCTTAGACTGTGAGAGTTGAATGATACAACTACGGAGTTACGGAGCTAAGTGAGCGTTTCGTATTTTTTTACCGTTTGTAGTAAGATAAGAAAACTCTTCAACAAATTAATTTTTTCGTTTTCCTCTGGTAGCGCCGAAAAGTACTTTTGCTGGGGGTAACAAAAATAAAATAGTTAGATTTTAAGTCCACGAGGACTGTGTGTGTTACACCCTATGCAGGCAATGACAAATATAGACTTATGTCCAATTGCAGAACTATTTTAATTAAAAATTTACTATTGTGAGAATATTATTTCTGCCAATGTAATTAATTATTGTTTGAAATCTTTCTGCGACCGAACTGAAGTGCTGGGACATGATTCTCGAAACAAGGGGACGAGATTCTTGTTACTACACAGTTGACGGATATAATATTAACTGTCGGATTTGTCTGACAAAGTTCTACTTCTTCCTTTCGTGCATCATAGCCCGAGAAACTTTTCCAAAATACGTTAATCCGTTTTTAGACGCGAAATACTCAAAATTTACTTTCTCCTGAAACCGGATATCCGAGTCGCTGGGCAAAGATTTCCTCCTGTATATAAAATATTGCGTTTGTTCGCAGAGCGAAATTTGCAACCGATTGAAAATTTGGTTCTGCGCTTGTTAGGTTATGGACGATTCTCTAACTGTCAAATCTGAGAACTACCTACTTAACCTACAAGTTTTCTTATTCTTTAACCTTTCATTTTGGCATGCATATTTAAAGAATAATGGAGAAAGTAATTTTAACCAAAACATGCCAAAACCAAAGGAAATAAAACGAATCGATAAAAACAACAAGTGAAAAATAGACAAACAGCGGGTTGAGTAAGTGCGAACAAACCCACAATTCCGTACCAGTACGCGGGTTATCTTGACGGTTACAAATCAGTTGGTAATCGATACATTTTGGTCTACGAATACCAAATATTTAGTCAGCGGACATAGAGTTTGCTTCTGTGAGCACTTTAAATAGTTCGTAACTATTTCTTACTGATCTTCGAACAAACTTATTATGTTCTTACGCAATTTTGTGTATCCAGTGTGTCCGGAAACGGCTTAATAACTTAACAATTTATTGGCCAATTTAAATCAAATTTGGTACATTTGTCTAAGAGGATCTTACGCACCGAACGACGATAGTGGCGTTGTTGCCACCTGATTAGTTTGTCTGGAAATCAAACGAATTTTAAGTTTCTATACGCAACACGATATCGCCCAAACTCTTTATCACAGTCTTGGAGTATGCTTTTAAAAAACTCAATTGGGAAAACAAGGGCCTAAATATAGATGGCCAAAAATTAACAAATCAGATAACCGAAAGACATGTTACAAGAACTACAAGAGGTATGTGCTGAAGTAGGTCTAAAAATTAATATCTCAAAGACAAAATATATGACAAATTTAGTCCCCAGTGAGCAAATTTCCATTGGTGATGAGGAAGTAGCTCTGGTGAGCAAGTATGATTATCTTGGCCACGAAATCCAAATCTCAAGAGACAACCAAACGTGTAAAATGGAAAGAAGAATTACACTATCTTAGGCAGCCTATGGAAAGCAGCGACATACCACAGTGTTTGAAGAGGAGGGTGTTCGATCAGTGTGTGTTGCCGGTCATGACCTATGGAGCCGAAACCTTAACACTAACCACAACAAGTGCTAAGATATGGTAACACAGCGCAAGATGGAAAGGTCCATGATCGGAGTATCACTGCGGGATCATATAAGAAATGAAGACTTACGAAGAAGAACCGGCGTCAAGGATGTAGTTACCCAGATTAGCAAACTCAACTGGAAGTGGGTTGGACACGTGGCACGAATGACGGATGGGAGATGGACGAGAAGACTACGTGAGTGGAGACCGCGCTTGGATAGAAGAAGCAAGGGAAGACCCCCTACGCGGTGGACGAACGATCTAAAGAGATGTGCAGGCAACTGGATACAAAGAGATCAAGACAGGAGGGAATGGGCAGAAATAGGGGAGGATTATGTCCAGCAGTGGATGATGATGATACGCAACACCCTGTATATTTTTATTTATAGTTACTACGCTACATTTGATACACTTTTGATATCACATACTTTCTTCGTAATACCAGTAGTTTTTTAAATGTTCAAACTATTTACCCTATCCAGCTTGACAGTGATCTAACTGAAAATAAATTTTTTTAATTCTGTTGTAAATCGTGTGTGATGCTGTTACCTAAGACCTGACCCTATCGCCATAAAAATTATAATTACAGTGAAACCTCTCATAAGGAAAACCTCTAATAACGGACACCTCTAATAAGCGGACATCTCTATTAAGCGGACATTTTTTCAGAGTCCGGAAGTAGGTATATGAAATTTCATTCAAATCAACCTCTTTTGCGCGGACTCTCCTTTGGGCGGACGCGGACAGGCTGTTTTCATACAAAGAGTGCGAGAACCCTCCTTTAAGCGGACAGAAATTTTTAAAAGTATTTGGGAGACGAATATGTAAGGTGCAAAAACTATCTGAAGACAGACCGGCAACTAATCGTATGCGTGGCAGTGCGAAAGGACTTCGCCGAATGAAAGTATGTGTGATTTCCTACAGCAGTCCGCTGTTTATTTGTGAGTTGTAAGGTTAAAATCGTAAACAATGGCACACAAATGTCGCGTTTCGAGTCTGAAAGAGAATATTGATGTTGTGGAAGTTTGTAATTTGATAACAATGATTTGGGCGAGTTCATTGACATTGATAGCAATGTGCTATTAGAAGATGATAGTGACCCCATGCCTACCGATTATGTCGTCCAAACTGAAACCACATCACTATCTGACGACTCTGATGAAGAAGTTGAATGCAGTAATCAAACAAATGTCACCAATTATCAACAAGTATGGTAAAGGAATTGGAAGAGTATGCAAACAATAGAGGTGACTCTACATCAATGGAATTACATTTTCTAGATTGCAAGTATAAAACGCAAACACGTCAAACTACTTTATTAGATTTTTTTAGTACTACATCCTAACTAAAACTAGTGTATTTTTGTTATGTTATGTTTATTTGTACATACATATATGTAGTAATAATTTTGCATGTACATATTACCTAATAACAAATTTCCCATGGGCGGACACATTTAGATGGTCCCGTAGGTGTCCGCCTAAGGAAGGTTTCACTGTATTTACATTTTTGCATATAAAAACTACAACGTTTATGACAAATGACAGCTTTCATTATGCCGAAAACTACTGATATTAGGAACAAAGTATGCGATATCAAACGGGTAACAAGTGTAACGTATATATAACGTTATAGAAACTATAAATGAAAAATATTCAGGTTGTTACATATAAAAACTTAAAATTCGTTTGATTTCCAGACAAACTAAACAGCTGGCAACGACGCCAATATCGTCAGGCGGTGCTTCAGATTCTCTTAGACACTTGTACCAAATTGTTAAGTTCTTAAGCCGTTTCCAGGCTATGTACACACACTGTATACTATTGCGTTAACAACATCTATTAGCGTGTGGTCTCTATTAGTTTGGTAAACCCATATATTATATTTTTTTCATAATAATAACGTATGGTTGTGATAAAATTCACCCACATGTTAACGTAAACTGTTATTTAGGACAAATTTAGCGGCGTTCGTTGCCTTTGTGTAATATCGCTAGGTTTCCGTGTTTTAAAAACGAAAATTGGATTATTGAATAAAATAGTACGTAAGCTATTGCATTTTTTAGTTCGGGCCTTTTCTTTAATCGAAATAGAAAATGTTGTAAACAGTGGCATATTTAGAAATTTTTTTTGTGGGGGGGTCATTATGCGGAAAAGTGAAAGAGTCTTTCAGAGCCACCCACACAATTCGTCCAGAATTCTCCCATATTTGATTTCATCAACTAAATAAATTAATCTTCCATGTTTTTAATTTATTTTTTGAAGAAGAAAGAGGTAAAGAAACTCATAGTAGCACTAGTTTAATAAACAGTCCATATTTACTTCAAAACCAAAAAAATTAATGTTTTTTTTTTTGGGGGGGGGCGGGGGCGGGTTTGTTGTTTGAATATTCCCTTTTCACTTTTTTCTTAATGCTCCTCTTTTTTCAAATAGAAAAAAATAAAGAACATTAACATAACTTTAAAAAATGAAGTAAGTACGTTCTAATCCCGGGATTTTGGGGATAAAGAGTACCTAATCCCGTGACTAATCCCAAAAAAAATTAACACTAGCAAGATTTTGTTTACTAAATACTAGAGGTGGAAAACGATCGACAGTGCTCAAGTCTGATATATCGATAGTAAAAGTATCAAACTATCGATAGTTCTAGAGACGCACAAATATAAAAAAAACGAGTCGTCACTTTGACTCGGGAAATATCTAAGAAATAGTCATCCAGGGAAAAATTTACAATTGAGACCTAAAAAAAGGTCAATATACAGGGTGTTCCTTAATGCCGTGCTAATATTTCAGGATGTGATTACTTAGGTCATATTAGTTCATATATTCCGCAACGGCTTGAATTTTTTGCTACAGGGTGTTAAATTTTTATTTTTTAAATGGTTATTTTTTAATATCTCCGAAAGTAGATATTATTTTCAATTTTGGTATGTGTTAATAGGATATAGAACTACAAATTTTAGTTAGAAAAGTTATTCAATTGTTCCACCAGTAGCGTCCCTGCAAACATGTCCTCTGCTATTTTTTACAAAAAAGATGGTACGCCACAGACATTTTTGCATGTGCATATTTTTTCTGATTAGCCTGGGCAATTCTACATGAAAACGGTCTCTTGAGTTTTTCTCGTCAGGCGCACCGTTCTTAATTAAAACCACTAAATTCATTTTGAAACTCATTATTAACAATGATAAAATAATTAATGATAAATTTGTGGTGGAAATGGCTACCTTCACTTAAAGGGCATGCTTCCGTCCGTCTTCGCATCGAATTGCCCACTCCAACAAATTTTATAAAATAAAATTTATCATTAATTATTTTATCAATGTTAATAATAATAATGAGTTTCAATATGAATTTAGTGGTTTTAATCAAGAACGACGAGAAAAACTCAAGAGACCGTTTTCATGTCGAATTAACCAGGCTAATCAGAAAAAATGTCTGTAGTGTACCATCTTTTTTGTAAAAAATATCAGAGGATATATTTGCAGGGACGCCACTGGTTTGTTCGTTGGTTCTATATCCTATTAACATTAACACATACCAAAATTGAAAATAATATCTAAAGCACTTTCGGAGATATTAAAATATAACCATTTAAAAAATAAAAATTTAACACCCCGTAGCAAAAAATTCAAGCCGTTGCGGACATATTGTTCATATGAACTTTTCTTTATAAAATGGCCTAAGGAATCACACCCTGAAATATTAGCACGTCAATAAGGAACACCCTGTATTAGACATAATTACCATCAATAGTTCGATAGCAACAGCACTATCGATAGAACCGATAGTCGTCATCGATAGTTCTCCACCTCTACTAAATACACTAAATAGAAATCTTACCTACTGCTAACAAAATGAGAAAAAAAAACATTAAAAAGTAAAAAAATCAGCGCATCCAGTGTCTCGTCTCCTAAACTTGATCGTAACTTATTGCAAGTATAACCTGCTAACGAGAAGCAGTGTTTCTACATTTAAACCCTCAAAATAAGGGATTGAAAAAACATTTAATCCCTAAGGATAAAAATTTAATCCTGGATGGATTTAAAAAAGATTTAATCCCTCAAAAGTAAATCCCGGGACTTGAGGGCTCAATCCCGGGATTTTCGAGATTGGTTTTTCCTCGAGATGTCGGTATTTCGGATTGGCACTTACGATGGTTTGTCCCGTAGGGTACTTACCACCTGAAACAGTCTTATGTATCCAATGTTTACCCACAAAACGAAATCGTTCATCTATGAGCCTGGTTGTGTCTACTTACCTAAAATTAAAGAAAAAACTTGATAATAATTGCTGGAAATACATTTGGTAGCAGTGTTTTAAATAGCAATTTTACAATCCATTAGTTGACAGTTGTCAATGGGGATTTATCTGTAAATTCAGCAGTCGAGTGTAATAAAATCTAAAAGTCTGTAGTATAATGTGTATTATTGTCTTTTCAAAAGCTAACTATCAGTTCTGTTTCACTATTACTGTGTGTATATAAAGTGTTTCCAGGAGTATTCCCATGAAAAAGAAAAACTGATTGTGTTTGTGCCTGGATTTCCTCGCTCTTTAGGTATAAAGATAAATACAAGTAGGTAGAAAATAATTTATTTTTATAATTTTATATGGAATTTCAGTTTTACAATAAGTTTATCAATATTGCCAGTGGCTCTGGGTGAAATGTTGTACAGTAGCGCGGACTGACCTGTGAGTAAGACGGTTTGTTACCCCGCTTTTAAAACGGTCGAAATAAAAAAAATTAAATATTAGCGCTTCTCTAGGACACCTAAGGAGTCACCCATTTAAATATAACGTCATTTCGATAACACTCGTATAGTAGATGCGAACTAAAACCGATCCCTGAGTTGTTGGTCACAACTTGGGAATAAAAGTGAAATACCTCTTGCCAAATGCCTTGGTAAGAGTGAAACATGGGAAATAATAATAATAATAATAATTAATGTGCTTTATTGTCTTAACAAATACAACCGTAAGTACATTCTAACAGACAAAGCTTACTTAGTATAATATATTAATTACTTAATCTATTGCTAAATCTAAGTTGTTAGATTGCCAGATAAGGCATATAGATTAATATACATATAAAAACAAAATACAAGGTAAAATACAAATTAAAATACGAAACTCCAAAAAATCTACAATCAACACAAAAAGATCTCTTAAAGCAAATTCTTCTCTCCAGAAAATATCAGAATACAAGATTATTGGAACCGTCTTATTAAAATAATTGTTTTCACAAAGAATAACTTCTATCAAAATAAAATTGATGAACATTCTCATGACATAAGGAAAGTTTATAAAGTGGTTTCTGAGGCTACTAACGAAAGTAAAAGAAACTCTAATTTGTCTAGAATAAAAAATGAAAATGGCTTAACAACTACTAACTTAAAAGAAATTGCAGACTTTTCCAACAGATTATTTATAACCGTAGGGGGGAGAATGTCGGAGGAGGTACCTATTCCTTCTACTGCATTAAAAATTAATAGTACGAACTCTTCTTTAATGTACATAAAACCCACAAACTATAGCGAAATCATAGAACATATAAACAGTCTGAAAAATGATTGTTCTCCGGGTATGGATAATATATCAGGCAGGGCAATAAAACACCTGCATGTCTATCTTGCCGACACGGTGTCCCATCGCATACTACTTCAAGCATTGGAGGGGTATGGGGTGAGGGGTGTCGTGTTGGATCTGTTTGCTAACTATCTTGCGGATCGTACCCAACATGTCAAGATTGGTAACATCATCAGCGACCCTGCAACTGTACAATTTGGCGTGCCCCAGGGTACGGTGATGGGGCCAATTTTGTTTAACATTTATATAAACCACCTTTGTGAGCTTGATGTGGGGGGGGGGGGGGGGGAATCATCGCGTATGCAGATGATACTGTAATGATTTTTAATGACAGGACGTGGCAAAGTACAAGAGAACGCCTGAAATCTGGTTTCTCTAAAATAAAGCTTTTCTTGGATACTTTCAAATTAACTTTAAATATTAAAAAATCAAATTATATAGCTTTCTCAATAACATCAGCCATTTTAATCAAATAATGTGCGAAAATGTCGCGGATCCTCTCTATGAAGTTTCGTTTGTAAAGTATTTGGATATTGTAGTTTAATGTACATTTAAAATGGGATCAACATGTGCTTTATTTCTGTAAAAAAGTCCGATGCCTAATCCATAAATTTTATATCCTTAGAGGAATATTAAATAAAAAATTAATTCTTATGATCTATAAAGTACTAGTTGAGCCTTTAGTGAGGTATGGAATCATCGCTTGGGGAGGAATGTACAGCAGTCATTTAGAACAGTTAAATATTGCCCAAAATTATGTTGTGAAGGTAATCCTAAAAAGACCTAGACTGTTCTCGTCTAATATGCTCTACTCATCAGATCTATGTAATATTAAAACATTGTGTGTCCTGGCGGTTTGTGGTTACGTGTATTCGAATGCAAGACTTAAAATGGACTTTATCCATCATAATTATATGACCAGAGGTAATGCTGCACATATGCTGAACATTCCTTCTTCAAAGAGAGATATATATCAACACTCCATAACATATCTTGCACCAAAATTATTTAACTTAATTCCATCTAGTATAAGAAATGTTAAAAGATTAAAAAGTTTCAATGCGCTGTTTAGAAATTTTTTATTTTCAAATATGGAACTGTTTATGAAGCAGTTTTAGTGTTTGTATGCTTTGATGTAATTGTTTTACTACCCGGATTAGTTTTTTTTTTGATTTTTTATATAGATAATTTCGGCTTTAAACGAATATTTACGAGCTAAATATACAGTTTATTTTAATATGCACATACAGGTGGAAACACCTAGGTGCATTTGTATTTACTATATAATGATGCATATTATTATCCTAAGTTATTTGAGTTGATAAGTATTGTAAAATAATATGTAATATATAAATAAATAAATAAACACTGGCAATCTCAAAACATCAATATCAAAATCGAGCATGCATATACAGGGTGTCCTCTATGGAGCCTTATAAATCATTTTTATGAAATTTTTAGGATAAGTACCTGTATTTCCCGTAAATTTTCGAATAGAGTTCATTGCAGTATCTACTAAATTCAAATAAAATTATTTAACAACTACTATTAATAACTACACTACATAATAACCATAATACAAGTTAATTTATTAACAATAACAAAACAGTAAGTATAACAAAATAAACAACAAATAGGCACATCGGCAAAAAACCTATTGGAATTAAAACTAACATTAAATTATCAGTAATTAATTTTCCAGAAGTATTCTCAATCACATTCATTGAACTATTCCTACAAATTTATGGTATTATATTCAAAATGCTAAAAACGTAATTAAAAGATATGTAGTACATCATTGAATTAAGAATAAAAAGAGCTCTTAAAATTTGACATTATAAAATCAGGGGCGTATTAGAAAAAATTAAGTTGATGATAATTCCTTGAGAACGAAACGTCGTATAAAAAAAATTGTTGTTGAATCTTTGGGTTAATCAAAAGTTGCTGTGTGAGTGAGAATGTTTAGTTTTGCTCTAATGTTAATAGTAAACTTAAACATCTTACTAAAACTTTTTGTGTTGTATATTGTTAGTGCTTTGATTGTGATACTTTTTCCCTATTTAATCGAAGTTGTATCTGTTACCATTAACGTGAACCTCATAGCGCCCCTCCTTATCTTGGGCACTCTGTATACAATCGACACAGAATCTAAAGCGAACAAACCCGAACAAACCCGAACATCTAAGACAAAAATTTAAGAAAATCTGTCAAAAACGATCGCGATAATATTCATCCAGACTCTAATATGCCGCAAGCATAAGGTAATCTGTTATACACGGTGTTGAAAAAAGGTCGGTACCCCGGAATAACTCCGGTGCATCGCATTGCAGCCGAAAATGTCTGGGGATTGTTTGGATTTGAAGGAGGAATAGTTTGCAATGTAAACCACCCCCCACCCCCTCAACCCCCAGGCGCGGGTGGGGGTAAGTTACGATTTTCAAATGGAACCCCAAATTTTTTTTTGGCGTATCGTGTTCTCCGACCAAAAATAAACATCTTTTGTCCGAAAATTTTTTTTTTTTCGGGTCCATCCTTCACCAATAATCACCATGAGAAAGACAAAATCAGAACCGTGCGAAAATCAAGTTTTATCCCGGAAATACTCTTTTTTCTCTGTCTTCTACTAAAAAATGCCCGTGGAAAAAGTTGTTTGTATTCTACGGGCATTTTTTAGTACAAGACAGAGGAAAAGAGTATTTCCGGGATAAAACTTGATTTTCGCACGGTTCTGATGTTGTTCTTTCATATCGTTACAGAATACCAGCTTATTTTCCTGAGTGAAAAAAGGCAGCAGATCCTTTTCTCTCTTACGATAAAATGTAACATTAGTGCCTGGCTAAAGAAGGTTCTTTTCTTTTAATCTGGATGCAAGTAATTCAGCACACTCCTTTGAGAGGTATAGGTCTCTCACGAGATCGTTCAGTTCTTGTTGATTAAAACACTCAGGAGTTGTTAAATCTGCTTCAAATTCGCTGTCGTTTTCTGATTGCTTTCTTTGAACTTCATCAGACGTTGATGTTTCTGTATCATCTTCCGGGATTTCAGGAAGACTGCTGAAGGTTGGAATTGGTATTTCCTTAGAGTGCGGTACAGGTCTTCTTGCAGAATCTAGATCAGGATATGTCCATTTATGTCGATTGTTCCTATTTATGCCTTTAATATTAACGAGACAAAAATAGCAGTCATCATAATGGTTATGTGGTTCCCTCCAAACCATTGGTACACCAAATTTCAGGCACTTTCTGTTTCCAATTGTCCACTGTCGCAAATGTTCAACACATGTTTTACACACCACATGTGGAGCCCAGGATTTATCTTGATCTCCTAAATGAACGCCAAAATAGGCAAGATAAGACCTTTTCACAAATTCAGAAATAGTTTTTCTACTTTCTTTCAAAGTGTATTCGCCACATACATAACAAAAAACATCTGGATGGTTTACACAGCTACGCCTGCTGGATGATGTTGTCTTTCTCATGGTGATTATTGGTGAAGGATGGGCCGAATAAAAAAATTCTTCGGACAAAAGATGTTTATTTTTGATCGGAGAACACGATACGCCAATAAAAAATATGGGGTTCCATTTGAAAATCTTAACTTACTCTCGCCCGCAGCTTGAAGCTCAAAATATTTTCTGTCAGAATATTCTCATCATGAAAGAAATGTCGCTTCGGGGTGTCATGGCCAAAATCCTGGATACGCTGCTGAGTCGCACGGGGCAATATCCAGACTGCAGTTGTAACTCTTTAAATTTATGTTACCGATTGTGTGTAGCGACTTTTCCAGGAATTACCGAAACAACTTCAAAATAACCAACACATCGCTGGCGCCATTTTGTAGTTTGTCAAAACAAGCCGTTTATCGCTCGCGACTGTATCTAACCAAACAGTGCATTATCGAAATTGTTAGCCTTGTTATTCGTAGATATGAATGAAAAAAAATCGGGTACGCGCACCGAGCACACTATTTATTTAAACGTATACGCTCGTCTAGCACCGATATTATTGGCTAAAAATAACTGGCAGGCCTTCAAATTAAATATTGTGTGTTGCATCCATTTTAATGAAAATTTGTGTATTTGAATTACCGAATTGATGCACTTAGTACAGTGGCGGGGGACAAATATTCTAAAAGTTTTCAAATAATTGTAGAATTGCTGATATTTTTTTCATTTTTAATACAAGGGGTTACAGAAAATCCCTAAAAATGAAAAAAAAATTAAAGTTTATTTTTCATGAGCGTCGGTAGAAAGTTTTGTAGGGGGTGGCAATGATAAAATGAGTAATTTTATATATATAATATATATGAAACTCCAGGACGCTAGTCGTAGCAAAAATAGAAAAAAAAATCCGCTGCAGGCGAAATTTTTTATGAGCCACGCTCCACGAACAAAATACACACCTAAATTTGGTCGATAATTTATAGTAAATATTGGAAACCCCGATGCGGCAAGGTGTGAATTTAGATAACTTGACCGAAATTTTGATGAATTCTCGATATACTTAATTTAAAAGGGCGACATTTTTACTTAAGGCGCATTTACACGGATCCAGTCGCTGCCGCCAGTCTCACTGGCTCGCCAATTCTTGGCTGGCAAAGCGCTGGACCCAAGTCGTTTACACGTATCCAGTAACTGGCGCCAGTTTTACTGGCTTGCCAATTCTTGACTGGCAAAGCGCTACCATGACTTGGGAAGTCATTTTACACGATGAATTCGAGGAAAATTCGAATGTTAAAAAAAAATATTGTAAAAAACATGTGTTTATTATTAAAAGAAGAGCTCAGTAGCATATTAGTTGAAGAAAATGGGAAGGAAAAGCGACTTTGGGTGAGAAAATGGATCAGTGATAGAGGTATAACAGGAGGGTCGGCTTTGCTGTTGAATCAACTTAGAATAGAAGATCCCTCTGAGTTCAGGTTGGCGTTACGACTTACAACAGAAAATTTTGACGAGTTACTTTCCTTAATAGAAAGCTCTATTCAGCGTCAAGACACTGTAATGAGAGAGGCAATACCAGCAAAAATAAAATTAGAAATAACATTGACCTACTTAGCTACAGGAATGTCTTACCGAAGTCTAAGTCACTTTTATCGTGTTTCCAAACCTTCCATATCGCACCTAATACCAGAAGTGTGTCGGGCAATTTATACAGGATTAAAACAATTTATTAAGGTAAGATATTTATTACAAACAATTTTAATTAATAATCTTTAAAAGCAAGCGCTATAATATCACTATTACTATTACTGGCTTGTTTGCTTTGGTCGAGACTATGGTATGAGGGTGGTGAAAACGGACTGTTCTCGCTGTGGTAGGAAGTAGAAGAACTTGTAGTGCCCGATGGACTAATTTCTGGCTGGGGACAGTACAAAGCTGGCTGGTGGGACTGTTGCTGACTCTGGGTTCTGGTAAAAGATTTTGTAGAATCCCATTGAGGAAACTGCTGCATTGATTGAGAAAACCCAGGATTTTCAACAGAAAATGCAGAATTGGATTTTTTGGCTCGTATATCGGCAAGTCTGCATTGAGTTAATATGCTCTGTATTTTTTCCTGAGCAATGATTGCTTGTTCCTCTGATAGCTTTTTTAACTGTGCTGATACACTCATTCCAAAAAAATTATGTTCAGTTTCCAGGGTTTAAGTCATAACACGACGAACAAAAGTAATTTTTTTTTCGAGGAGAGTTTTCCATTTTCTGAAGATTTTTCAGAACATTTAAAACAATCCCGGTTTTACGACCTATACAGTGGCGGACATATCCTCGGGCCAACCGGGACAATGCCCCGGGGCCAGGCCTTAAGAAACCACTAAAAAAATCTGAAATTAGAAATAACTTAAAACATTCCTAAGAGCGCCCATTCTTTGTCTATACGCGGCAACACCGAACATTACCGCTTTGTAATTACCGCCAGAATTCCAGATTTCTAAATATTAAAATAACGTATAGTTTAATAAGAATTGTGGTGTAGATTGAAAGTATTCATTTAAACAGGAAGGGGGTTTGTTTTCGGTTAACGACTACGTATTTTTGGTCTACTTCGTCTTGGCTTTTCACTTCTCGAGTCTGTTTAATCGATTAGGATTAAGAGTAGGTAGCTTAACAGTTTGGAAAACAATATTGATATTTAAAGGCTCTGACTGAAATTGAGTTAAAGTCAACAAGAAAAGATGAAATTATGAAAGCTTCAAATTTAAAAAAGAATATGGCTAATTTTTACTTCGTTGTAATGACTGTTGTCATGTTCAAAACTTTAAATCAAATAAATTTGTCTGTCTGTTTGTCACCAGTTTTAGATCGCGTATACAAACATATTTCTAAAAGGGACCCCGAAGAATATAACAAAATTAAATCCGAAGCAATAGACCTTGCCAAAAAGTGGAATATAGAACCCTCGTTTCAAGTAAAACGACAACCAAGACTAGAAAGGCACTTTGACGAGCCTTCCTTAGATTACCAATTTGAAAACAGGAAACAATATTTTTAAGTTAAAATTTATTATTTTACTATTTACATAATTTGCAATCAAATCAAAGACAGATTTTCCGGCATGTTTTCCGTTAAAGAAAGTTTCCAGGTTTTGGAACCACAAAATTTGCTGAAAAGTTGAACAGAAGCGATTCGAGAAAAATGTAAAAATTTATCAACTAAGTACCCCCAACTTTTATCTGCTAGTTTTGTAAATCAATTCGCTATGATGTATGATTTAGTTAAACAAGAACTTAAATTAGATATAACAGTCAGGCAGTTTTTTGAAATTATAATAAAAAATATGCTTATCTCTGGTTCTGTCGCGAATATAAAGAGAAATCAACCGAGACTAGCCGACGAAGCAGCGCAAATTGAAATTCTGGGGCAGTTTGCAATGAATTCAACTTTATCAACTCGTCAAGCAGCTGTAGCAACTGGATTATCTCGTGAATCAATAAGAAAGGTACTTAAAATTCATAAGTTTTATCCCTATAAACTGCACATACTGCAAGAACTTGGTGACGACGACCCTGACAGAAGAATACAGTTTTGTGAAATAATGACAGATAGAATTACGGCAGAACCTCGACTAGTTAAAAATATTTGCTTTAGTGATGAGTGTACCTTTTATTTAAATGGTCATATTAATAAGCAAAACTGTCGTTACTGGAATGACGAGAACCCCCACGTATTTAGAGAAGGGCATACCCAGTACCCCCAGAAAGTTAATGTTTGGGCTGGTATATTGGGAGATGGTATTATCGGCCCAATATTTATACAAGGAAATTTAAATGGCGACAGGTATGCTGAAATGCTACAGAGGTCTATCGAACCACTAATAGTGCGAGAATTAGAAAATCAGAGGGACATACTCGGAAATTTATCTTTAGAAGAACGCTTACTACATTTCCAACAGGATGGAGCACCTCCGCATTATGTAGTTCCCGTTAGGCAGTGGTTGGATGATAATTATCCCAACCAGTGGATTGGAAGAAGAGGTCCTGTTGAATGCCCCCCTAGATCCCCGGACCTAACACCTCTTGACTTCTTTTTGTGGGGTCACCTAAAATCTGTGGTTTTTAAAACGCAACCTGAGTCACTAGAGCAACTTCAGCATAGAATAGTTCAGGAATGCCGTGCTATATTCAGAGAAACCTTTGCAAATGTACGTGAAGAATTTGAAAGTAGGCTTTATTATTGTCTTCAAAACAACGGAAATCATTTTGAACATTTAATTAACTAATAATAAAAAATTTCAAAATTGTCTTTTCATTTATTGTTTTTCTTAATAAACAGAGAAGAATTTCCTGAAATGTACCTTTCTATGGTACCATTGGAAAGCATTTTTCAAGAGCTTCAAAATGATGTATCACTCGACCCCCTTTCTATTTAAGATTTTAAGGGTTTATCTCACCCTGTCCAAGGGGTTGCAGATAGGGGTGGGCTAATACGCTTGTTTTTGTTCCCTCTTCGTTTTATAGAAACTGTTTTTTGCGTTTTTTTCTTCAGTTTTTCGTTTCTAATATATGGCCATTTCAAGTTTTTAAATTGTCACCCTGTATTTTGCCCCAGGTCCCAAGTCTCACTAAATCCGCTACTGGACCTATACACAAAAACAAACCAAAAAATAACTCGATATTTATTTTAAAAAACATTGATTAGTATGCTTATTTGTGTTTTAATGGTATTCTACGGCTTTAATGCCAAATATACAATAATTTCATCGTAAAACAGTTGATTGTTTATTAATACTACAACGAGATCTCTCGAATGTCCTGGCCAGTTGTATTTCGTATTTGGAAGTAATGGGGTTTTAACAGAGAGAATCAAACATTTTATATTGCGTCAATAAACTGTCAAATAGTTCTAGCGGAAAAAAAAATTGAATAGGATTAAGAATTATTTTCGGTCAATAAATGGAAAAAATGTAATCACACACTTAACGGTGCCTAAAATGTCTATAAATTTGTTTATATAGCAGCTTCGGATCCGTTATATTAGATTTTTTCTTCGTTTGGCTTTGCTTCGATTGAGAGAAATATTACCCTATCCCACCATGCACCGCCGCGAATGGCGAATTTACTTTACACTTTAGAAATACGTACAAAGATTGAGAAAAAATAGAAAAAACATACTATCTTTTCCGGTAACGAAATAAAATATTATTGATGTATACAGTTGACAACTTCCATTGAGGGGCAAGTGCCCCGTCGTTGCCATTAAATTATAGGAAAATTTTAAACTACATTTTTAGTAAATATTACAAAAATACTTTTGTAAACATTCGTCAAATCTTTTGTAAAATTAAATAAAAACTTTTGTAAAATTTACTAAAATCTTTTGTAAAAGTACTCGAACTATTTGTAACACATGGTATTCCCAAGCGGTCACCCATCCAAGTACTAACCGTGCCCAACGGCGCTTGAATTCAATGATCGATGGTAGGTATGTTCCTGTTAAATTATTCTACTATTATTTGTTGGGAAGATCGAAATTCGAGTGATCCGATGCATTTAAGCCTTTCATTCTTGTAAAGAAGCATTTTTACAACACCTTACTTGGTAATTTTTACAATAAAAAATATTTAAAGTGCAATGTAGTCGTCAGTAAAATTTACCATACATTTAAAATGATTTAACTATTGGAGTTTTTACCATAAAATCTTTACTACAATAATTTCACTATACCTTTTTTCCGTGTGCGACTGGCAGTATTAGGTTTTTCCATTTGTATATCTAGTATGTAATTTACACTTTCAATCGTTAACTAATGCTGAAAATAAAAGTTATAATAATGACAATATAAAATTGACCTTTACTCTGTAAAAAAATAGAGAAAGTTGCATTATGCTGGTCGTTGAGAAAGTTCCGGGGGCTTAAATTTTAAGAATAAGAATAATTGTTCTATTTGCTTAACGATTTCTTTATAACATGAATTGATATTGTTGTTTTCCTTTTACTTTCCTTTAAAATGATCTAATTCTTACATTTTCAATACAAGATACTTTTGGCAAACACGCTTAATTTTTGAGCAAAGGGTCATTTTCCGCACGCTTATAGAATAAATAATATACCGGGCTAGCAAAACCGAACATTTGAGTTTTTTATATAAAATTTAACTTATTTTAAGTAAGTATTAATTATATTTTTCATTAATAAATCCGTACCAAAGTAATATTGTACTGGCATAATGTATAAAAGAGTATAGTTATTACTAATGAATTTAGTACAAAAATAAAAAGTTTATTTACTTTTCAGGTGGTATTAATATCAAATACCAATATGGAAAAATTATTATTTCCCATACAATAAGGGCGTATTTTTGTCTACACAGTAGCACCAAGAAAAGGAAGCCCTCTCCATTGATAGGATGTCACCACCTGCAGACCGGTTTCGAACTCTTTTGTCCTCGTCAGTACAGGGTAGGTGTCCATATCTATCAGCAGAGAAGACTCAATACTTCACGTTGTATTATCAACGGTCGTCGAGGAAGAAGGCTTTTCTTGGTAGTACCATTCAATCTGAATTAGTATTTTAAAGTGCTACTGTGTATACAAAAATACGCCCTTATTGTATAAGGTATCATGGGGTAGTTTGGGAAATAATAATTTTTCCATTGATATTAATCCCACTTGAAATTTAAATAGAATTTCTATTTTTGATTTATTCAAATAACGTTTGTTCAGATTGTGTGGGACTGCTAAGAGATGGCAATACGCGTTGTATTTTCCCCTCTACCCTTGATAATACAGCGTGAAGTATTAAAAGTCTTCTCTGATAATAGGTATGTACACCTACCCTGTACAGACGAGGACAAAAGAGTTCGAAACCAGTTTGCATGTGATGACATCCTATCAATGGAAAAGGCTTCCTTTTCTTGATAGTACCATTCAATCTGAATTAGTATTTTAAAGTGCTACTGTGTAGACAAAAATACGCCCTTATTGTATAAGTTATCATCGGGTGATTTGAGAAATAATAATTTTTCCATACATTGGTATTTGAATTTAGTACAATCAAATAAATACTAAAATATATGTTTTAAATATTACAACGAATATAAGTGAAAATAACTTATTTATAACTCCAGTAGTTAAATATTTTTCTCACTAACTATCATTGTACTTTAAGTATTTTTTATTGTAAAAAAGACCTAGTTTAAGTGAAGTGTTGTTTGTGTTTTTTGGCAATTCTTGCAAGTTGCAAGAATATTGCAAAAATAAATCAGCTGGCTCGTTAAACCGCATGCCTTCCTTCAAGTTTATTGCAATTATTGCAGAATGCAAAAAGACTTGCCGACTGTAACGGCGGCTATTAGACAATGCGGAACAACAAAGAGGGTCATGCATGTTATGTTGTGTATGTTAGAATTATTTAACTATTTTATTGTCTCCGTTGAAGGTTGTAAAAAATATAGCTATTCCTGGTTGAAGACAAATATGGATTGATTCACGGAAACATTGACTTTATATTTATCGACAGCAGGCGTTTATGCATGTATAAGGTAGCTTACTGGTCTTGCAGAAATATCAGCTCCTACACCTTGAAAAAAATTCTTCAACGATGAGATGTCGAGGTAAAGAATTTCGATAAGTCGCATCGTGCAACGTTTTTGCAAATGGATGAAGACTTGAGGATTCCGTACTGTCACTTTCTCATTGGTACTTTTGATTCTCCCTCAAATCCTTAATGCGACGTTTCGTTTTTGAGTCGCCATCATTAACTTAATATTTTTAAATACTGGCCTGGATTTTTTTGTTTAAATTATGATAAATGACCTAAATCTACGTTCAGTAGTATACAATAATTACTGGTTTCCGACGTTTTGTTCCTTAAATTGACCATCTTCATTAAAACAGCCCTAGTACATTCGTTTAATTATTTTGTTTAAAAAATTTCGGTATAATTGGAATATGGAAAACTCGGTGCATTTTTAAGAGCCTTAAACAAATGCTAGCTTTTAATTAAATAAATTAATTATACACAGGGTGTCCCATTTTCGACATTTTCTGGGGGTATTAGAGATTGAATGGGTACAGGTGAAAATCGTCGCTACTTAGTCACCCATTTATCAAAAAGGTAAAAACTGATCTTGTTAGAGATTTCCACATAAATTTCAGTGGCGTAGCCACTTCTTCGCTGTACTTTAAATAATTTACCTTACTTATAACAATAGGCCATGGTCAATTGACAGATCTCTCATAGTTTTATTACTTATGTAATATCTATTACGTAAGTTAATATAATAAGCTTTTAATTTAATTATTCTTAACAATAGCCGTTTATGATAAGAATTATGAAACGTATGATATGTTGGCAATAGTGTCTAACCTGAAATTTATTTTCCAACATTAAAAGAATAACAAGAAGGCTATGTTTGTCCCGGCTGTCAGAAGTTCTGTGCAATCTTGAATTAAAATGGATCATAATACACCTCAAGAGAAAATTGAATTAATTTGTTTGCATGTTGGTGGTTTAAGTTTGCGAAAAACATGCATTTAATTTTATGTTAGACATCCCAACAAACATCGTCCTAGTCCAGAATTTTTAAGACAAAATTTGGTAAAGTTGAACGCTACAAGAGTATTGAAAACCCAAACCGATCTACTATAAGATTGCGCAAGCAGTTGGGCTGCTCTCAAACTACAGTTTGGACAACCTTAAATCCAAATAAGTTACATCCCTATAAAATGATGAGTGTACAGCAACTTCATGACGATGACTGTGATCGCCGACTGGAATTTTGCGATTGATTTTTGGAGAAAAAGCGGCAACAACCACCTTTCGAAATCTTATTTAGCGATGTGGCTTCCCTTTATTTAAACGGTTTATGAAACCGGCAAAATTACAGATATTGGTCCAATCCTTGTTGGGCTGAAGATAGGCGGGCACAGGTCAATCCTAAAGTTAATGCTTGTTGCGGCATATTTAACAATCCAGTGATGGGTCCTGTTTTCATAGAAGGGAAGTTAACGGGTTCAAGGTACTTGACATTGTTACGAAATCAGTTAGAAAACTTTATTGAAGAGATTCCTCTAAACGACAGAAGAATAATGTATTTTCAGCCAGATGGTGCAGCATTTTAGTTTAGAACTTTCAGGTGATATTAATATCCAATACCAATGTATGAAAAATTATTATTTCCCAGACCATCCGATGATACCTTATACAATAAGGGCGTATTTTTGTCTATACATTAGAACTTTAAAATACTAATTGAGTTTGAATGGTACTACCAAAAAAAGGAAGCCTTTTCTATAGATAGGATATCACCACCTACAATCCGGTTTCCAACTCTTTTGTTCTCGTTAGTACAAGGTAGGTGTCCATACCTATCATCAGAGAAGACTCTATACTTCACGCTGTATTATTAACGGTAGTCGTTGATCCTATCAATGGAAAAGGCTTCCTTTTCTTGGTAGTACCATTTAATCTAAAATAGTATTTTAAAGTGCTACTGTATAGACAAAAATACGCCCTTATTGTATAAGGTATCATCGGGTGGTCTGGAAAATAATAATTTCCATACATTGGTATTTGTTAGAAGTTAGAGCCTATCTTGATGAGCTGCTACCTGGGCGTTGGATTGAAAGAAGTAGACCCGTAAAGTGGCGGCCCAGATCTCACTCCTTCAGACATTTTTTCTGGGGCCATCTGAAAAATAAAGTTAGTGTTAACGCTCCTGCGCCAATTGATGAATTAAAACTAGCCATACAACGGGAAATTCAATACATAATATTTGTTGCTGCAGAACCCAACAAGGAAATCAATTCGAACATTTTTTCAGAAAGAAGGCTGTTAAGTAATTAATTTTTGTTGCTATTGCTATTATTTTAATGTTGGAAAATAAATGAAAGTTTAGTCACTACTAGCTCGTAAACCGCCACTCTAATCAAAAACTTGCATTCTTTTTGTTTTGTCTAGAATTTCAAGATGTAGAAAAATTTGTTAAAAAATGCGGTGTTGTCATTTAAGAAAATAAATTTTTAAAATAGCGCCCAATCTGACAACAACGCTTTTATTTTGAATTTGTTTCTAATAAATTTACCATGGCCTACTGTTATAAGTAGGTAACGTAAATTATTAGAAATATGGACGTTTTAGGTTATTTTTAAATATAAATATAAACAACTACAAAGCTGTAAAAGAAATGTTAATTAACGGACTAAAGTCGGTAATCCCTCAACAGAAGAACTTTCTGGATATGTCACTGAATTCAATTAAGTATCACTTGACACGCGACTTCGATACTCTCTTGCCCGCCTACTAAAAACTGCTTGCACGCTGGCATTCTTAAAGGAAGTTCTTTCCTTTAAACTCGATAGATTGTTTGTCCATTTTCTTATTAGTTTTTTTTTGTATATTAACGATATTTGCAGCATTGGCATTGTTCCGGTCTGGTACCGGTATAGAGGGTTGAGTAGGCACGGCCGCGTTAGAGGACGAACATTGACCCCCATTCTGCACTGTAACGGCGCGATGCGGAAAGTATAGTTCACAGGAGGCGGCTTTGCGTAAAAAGGTGACGTAATACTTCTACGAGGTAGGTTCTATAATTATAATTATCAAATTATCGGCGGGGAAAGCAGGAACTAATTTTTTTAAAAGATTGAATGGCTCGATACTTGAAATAGTGATACGTTTGAAAATTCCCTGGGAACATGAAAATATAATTATTAGCTATTTACATTCCAAGGGAGGAAACTAATGTTTTTCCTACAAAGTTGACAAAAGTCGATTTTCAATTATTAATATATCAAAAGCGATTCAATTTAGTAATATTATGTTGCTCTATACGTAATACCTGACACATAAAAAATTTCGAGGAAATTGAAATTACTATGTAAAAATATACAGGCTGTTTTTAAAATAAAAACGTTAGTAACACCGGACGTAGCATCTTGAAAACATTTTTGTTAGATGTACAGGGTGTCCATTTTGGGCCACCAATATATTTTTTAATAATGTAATTCAGTTTTTAACAATACAACCTCGGAAATATATCATACTTCATTTTTAATGTTAATAGGATTGCATGTCATTTTAGTTTAACAATTAGGACAAACTGATTTTTTATTATTAATTACAAATTATAAAACAACTTCCAACAAGAAGGAACGTCGGGCGTAATATTAATATTAAAAATAATTGTATTAGGTATATAGGGTGTTGAAAAAAGCTCGGTATCCCGGAATAACTCCGGTGAATCGCATTGCAGCGGAAAATATTTGGGGAAAAAGATGTTTGGTTTTGAAGGAGGAATAGTTTGCAATTTAAACCAGCCCCCATCCCCTCTATAGAGGGTATTCCAAACTTAATGAGGCTGTTATTGATCAATTTTCTACAATTAAGAACCGAATAATGGACTTACGTTTAAGCACTATTGTATAGGGTCGATAAATGTTGTGTATTTCGATAAATGATACTCGATATGATTTTAAACCATTTTATTTAGGGATTTAAACTAAAAAACACTGAAAATATGAAGTATGCCAACTTGTCAGTCTCGTGGCTCGATTCTTTCTCGTCATAAAACAGATAACTATTGTTCTCGTCTTGGTTGCGCCTAATGACGTAGCCGTAGATGTCGTAGTGGTATTAGACATTATTCGGTTTTCTTGATAACTCATAGATGGCGGTAGTAGTATTGGACATCATTCGGTTTTCTTGATAGCTCGTAGATGGCTTTAGTAGTATTAGTAGTGGACTGTATAAATATTATTACGAGAGTTGCATGCGACGACGTTAAATCCGACAGCTATACACACCTAAGAAAACCTTTCTTATTTTCCAAAAATTAAAAAATATATAAAAATATGTTTTACCTAACACATTTTTTTATTACTTTTTCTCTTTCTATATTTAAAACGCCTAAAGTAATTGTTTGGTCGTTACACAAAAATAAAATTTTAAAAATAATTTCACAATACTTGTGAACCCCCTCTATCATAGGTCACGAGCCGCCACTGCTAACGATGCGCATAATGTGGTTAAAGTTAGGAATTTTAACAAGTGAACGCTTGTTTGTGTAAGTTTTGGCAGTGCGAAATGTAATAAACCGATGCATCTGAAATAAAAAGATTTAAGAGACTGACTAAGAATTTAAAAATAATGCAATCGGTGTCTAGCAAAAAACGGAGATTTAATCCGGCGAAACAAACGGGGATTTCATGGTTATGAAAGAAAAATGCGCAATTTTGTTTCCCGGCTTGATATTTGGAGGAGAAGATTCGAGGAGAAAATAAATTTGACTAACTTATTTTAGAAAATCTCTAATTCTGGTTTTCTCTATATACAATTATACCTACCAATGGGTGTAACCTCCGCGTTTCTAAAGCACCAGCCGCCACTGTATCCGACCCACCCCAAGTGACACTAGTGCTCTTATTGCGATCTGCAAGGTCGCTTTAAAACTATACAATAAAATTTCCAATAAAACCAAATGAACTTCAAGACAGCATGAGGACTACCATACAGCAGCTTCTAGCCAAAAAGGGCCCATCCAAAAAGGGTCTTCAAGACACAATTTTAAAACTACATTAAAACCATTTATTTTTAATTTTGATACTCTCAAGGCAACTTTAAATTTATGTAATAAAACTCATTGCATTTAAAATATACTTGCAGCAAAATAAATTACCTTAAGAATCATCATAATTAATCCTGAAAGAGTTTTATTGTGTTTACTCTATAGTCGGACAACTTTTGAAATAGAAATTAATATGAAACGATCATAAATACTGTTCAAATGCAAACTGTTCTCGTAAAGAATTTACTAACGGATGACACTTTTCTGATAAAATATGATAAAAAAAACTTCTACATAACTCGAGGGCTAACAATTCAATGATTTTTTAATTATTTAAAAAATATTTAAAAATATCGTCAAATTCAATTTTCCATCTAAACATCTAAATGAATATATTAAATTGAATGTTTGCACACCGTTGGACCGTTATTTAAGAGTATGTAATGCACATATTTTCAATTATAATATGTTTTTTTCGACTATTGAAAATGTCCATCATGAGTCTATAAAACATGGCGCGATCTAGATTAAAACTGATTGCAAGTTTATAGAACATTTGAAATCTTACTAGACTTAAAAATTAGTTTTATTTACCACTTTAAGTACAACTACTCTCGCAAACGTCTATTTACTCTTCATTTTAAAACCGAAGTTGCTTTAATATGTCGTGCCTTTATTGATTTAAAGTGATCTGGCGCGCGAATGAAATCTTAACCTTACAAATTGTACCTGTTTTGGCGACATGTCTTTTAACCAAATTGACTAAATATAAACCTTGTTCTAAAATATTCTTAATGTACTCTTTAAAAAGGAAAAATTATATTTTAGAATTTAATGTGGAATTTTATTGAGCATAGAGGCTTAAGATAAAATAGTTTTCTTAATGGGTTTTAATGAGTACATCAAGGGTAGTCCATAAAACTACATTAAAACAATTTGTTCCAAAATTGACTTGCTAATTAATCCATTAAAAAAAGTAAATTAGTTTTAAAATAGCCATTGTCACGAGTATTATAAAACCAGTATACGATCAACAGAACATTAGATCAAATAGTTTTTTTTATGTTAATTTAAAGGGTGTATTAAAATTTTTGCAGAAGAATAAGTGATATTTAAGAACTTTAAGTTTATTTTAAGGTAACATTAAAACAAACATCTTCCTATTGAACATATTACAGCACTTTTAAACCATAAATAAATCAAAACTGTCTTACAATTGTTACTCGGGACCCTGTAGTTTACCAACGAAAAAAAAAAAACAGAAGAATAAACGCCACGATGATGGACACAAACCAGTTTTGATGAGACCCCCTTAGAACATCTGTTCGTGGCATAGTCATAGAGTCATAGGTCACATAAAAATCTGACCTATTTTTTAAGTACTTCTAATACTCATGTGTTTAAATTTATTTAAGTACAGTGACAAATACATTAATATAATAACGTACCTATGTATATCGTTGAAGTTAGTTAGTTATACAAAATAGTATATTTTTTTTTTGGAAAAAATGAATGTATTTAAACAAAAATAACTGATGTGTATTTACGAAAATTATCAATTTAAATTAAGAGATTAATGGTATTCCACACTTACACGGAAAAAATACTATATTAAAATTATTATGGTAAAGATTTTATTGTACGATTTCCTATAAAATATAGTATTATTTACATTTTTCATTAATAATCCGTATCAAAAGAATATTGTAGATACACAATACATAATTTATAAAAAAGTATAATTAGTATTTCTAATAAATTTAGTACATTCAAGTAAATACTAAAAAATATATCTTAAATTTTCTAACTGAATATAACTCCGGTGGTTAAATATTTTAAAATGTATGTGACATTTTACAGACGACTATTATTGTACTTTAAGTATTTATATACAGGGTGTTCCTTAATGACTTGCTAATATTTCACGGTGTGATTTCTGAGGTCATTTTGTAAAGAAAAGTTCATATGAACATAGTCCGCAACGGCTTACATTTTTTGCTACAGGATGTTGAATTTTTATTTATTAAATGTTTTTTTTTTTAATATCTCCGAAAGTACTTTAGATAATATTTTCAATTTTGGTATGTGTTAATAGGATATAGAACCACAAATTTTAGTTAGAAAATGTATTCAACTGTTCCACCAGTGGCGTCCGTGCAAACATGTCCTCTGATATTTTTTATAAAAAAGATGGTACGCCCCTGACATTTTTCCATGTGGTCAATTCTACATGAAAACGGCATCTTGAGTTTTCCTCTTGATTAAAACCACTAAATTCATTCTGAAATTCATTATTATTAACATTGATAAAATAATTAATGATAAATTTTGTTTTATAAAAATTGTTGGAAGTGGCCACCTTCACTTAAAAGCATACCCGTCTTCGCATCGAATTGCCCCCACTCCAACAATTTTTATACAAAAAAATTTATCATTAATTATTTTATCAATGTTAATAATAATGAGTTTCAATATGAATTTACTGGTTTTAATTATGAACGGTACCGTCTGACGAGAAAAACTCAAGAGACTGTCTTCATGTAGAATTAACTAGACTAATCAGAAAAATATCCACATGGAAAAATATCAGTGGCGTACCATCTTTCTTTTTTAAATATCAGAGGACATGTTTGTAGGGACGCCACTGGTGGAACAATTGAATAACTT
Organism: Barypeithes pellucidus; assembly: GCA_963991005.1. Classification (NCBI taxonomy): domain Eukaryota; kingdom Metazoa; phylum Arthropoda; class Insecta; order Coleoptera; family Curculionidae; genus Barypeithes; species Barypeithes pellucidus. The sequence continues at coordinate 43,014,526 of OZ022559.1, forward strand.
TTCTAACTAAAATTTGTGGGTCTATATCCTATTACCACATACCAAAATTGAAAATAATATCTAAAGTACTTTCGGAGATATTAAAAATTAATTAATTAAAAAATGCAACTTTTTTGTAATTTTTAAAAAACTTTATATAATGTTATAAAAAAATCAATTGAAAAATAAAAATTCAACACCCTGTAGCAAAGAATTTAAGCCGTTGCGGACATATGTTCATTTGAACTTTTCTTTATAAAATGACCTAAGGACTCACAACCTGAAATATTAGCACGTCATTATGGAACAACCTGTATATAAATATATGAAGTTTTGTTTATGGCCGTTTATGATAATTATGGACAATATGATATGCTAAAGTGGAAACGGCAACGTTCTATGATAATAACTCTAATACTATTGGGGCAAACCGATGATTTTAATAATCTAGTACTTGATTTTAATAAACGAGTGAATCGCTCGAGTGATTAATCACTTGAAATTTTTATGACTAAGAAGAATGTGTTGATAAAACACCAGGGGTTGTTGTTGTAAGTTTTGGAAGTTTAGTCTAGAGTTTTTATTAAGGAAGGACAGTTGATTCGGTTTTTTTTTAAAAATTATATCCTTTTTTAAAAATTTACAATCGGCGCTGGCTAGCCAGTCAAAGTAAAACCCATGTCGCGATGAATCCACTAAGGGATTTGGCATACTTCTTTATATGCACCTCCTGGTTTATGTGCCTTTAAGAAAGACGTATGTCGTATCAGTCTTCTGAGCGTCAAACTCACCAATCGGCGCATTTCGGGTGGCGCGCGAAGATCGAGTATCAAGTAAAAGGCAACGATTCGATTTTTCGCTTGCATTTATAACTAGAGTTGTATTTCCTATCGAACGAAAAACTGCTCGAGTACACGAGCAGTTTTTTACCTCGAGCGATCACACTACCAACTGGCAAATTTACGTCGGCGTCAAGCGAAGCTCGGGTATCGAGTGAAAGGTAATAAGTAACAAGCGACGATTCTCGCTTGAATTTATGACTCGAGCAGTTTTTTTTTAATAATCGAGCGATGTCGATTATTTTAATAATCGAGTACTCAAGCGGTTTTTCGCTCGAGCGATCACAACACTATCTAATATCCCCAGAGAGTGTCGAAAATAGGACACCCCGTACTAAATCCAATTGCATAAGAAAGTAGACTTTATGAAGAAATCAAAATGGAGTTTTTAATAAAATATTCCACATTAAAAGATGAGCATTGCAAATTATATTTGTCTTCCGGTTCATTCTAGGGTTCACATTAATACCCCCATAACCAAATAATTTCTTGTTTAACCCATACAAATTTGACCTCTTCTTTGTTTCGTTAACAGCAGGCAGCGGATGTAGATCTGGGATATAACAGCATACTCGCCTGCGGCCAGTGGCGTAGCGCTACTACCGCGAACCCCCGCAGTCGCGGGGGGGCCCGAAAGCTTGGGGGGCCCGAAAGCTTCGAGTGCCGATAGAGCCTATTGCTAATTAGCAAATCTTTCAAATAAATACCAATATTACCAATGTCCACCTGATCTGGATTTTGTCACACTGTGCCCGTAATTATATAAATTTGAAGAATGAAGCAATTGGTATATCAAGATCATGGAATATAAACCCGGAATTTGATGATAAAAGACAATTAAAACCAAAAAAACACTTTGATGAAGCCAATACAAATTATCTATTTTCTAGTTGAGAAAACTATTTTAGGATAAATATATATTACAAAGTATTTGATATTGTAATTAACCAAATAGGTAATCGTTTTGAGGGATTGAGCTATTTGTTAATAAATTTAGATTTCCCCAAGTTCTAGTAACTTTGCCAGAAAAAGAATTATTTATGTCTGCAGAAACACTACAGCAAACATATTCCAGCGATCTGTCTGCGACTTTTCCTTTAGAGATAGTCGCGTTGTGTATGCCGTTAAAGGAAAAAATTGCTTCTCTTCAAAGTATTAAAGCCTTTGCTGTATTTTTAATTGTGGAAAATAACACTTTATCATCAAATTTTCCAGAGGTAACAACAGCCTTATTATTATTTTTAACTCTTCAAGTAAGTGTTGCTACAGCTGAGAGATCCTTTTCCAAATTAAAAATCATTAAAAATTATTTACGAAATAGTTCCTCTCAGACAAGTTTAACCAACTTGGCTATCCTGTCTATAGAGGCACAAGAGGCGGCCAAAATGGATAATAACCATTTAATAAAAAATTTTGCGGAGTCAAAAGCTAGAAAAAAACAATTTACCTCCTGAAAGCAACAATATAAGAATAATTTTACAATATAATAGGCAATTGGCCAATTGCCTCGCAATAACTATTGAGATACCTATAATATTATATTCAAGATTTTGTTGCTTAATTTTAAATACTTTTGGTTTTATCTCACTGTAACTTTCAAGTATCGCTACCTTAGCTCGGTACCTAAAGAATTTTTTCGTGTTTAATCCTTTTAGTTTTAAAGAATGTTTTTTGTTTCCTTCTTGTTGTTCAATAATTTTATTTTTTGTAACGTTCTCTACATATAGGTTTGTAGTTTATATAATAAACAGTATTATCTAATTTTGTTTGTTTATATGTTTATATATGTTATATATGTTTAATATAGGGTAGGGGGCCCTAACTCAATTTTCGCGGGGGGGCCTATAATTTGTCGCTACGCCACTGCCTGCGGCTCGTAAATTTCATGTGAGTAAATAATAATCGTCATGACCGCTAATGAAGGACTAATAATAATAGGAGAAGAAATCCGTTGCGTATCAAATACCCTATGAAACAGATTTATCAGTCAAAGTAAACTTCTCAATTTAAAATTAGTTCTGTAACTGGGTCACGAATTCCAGAGGACCAACAGGCCCTCGTTTATAATAAAACTTAAAAATAGAATGTTACCAGGTATATAAAGAAATATTACGTAAATTTTAATATAATCAAAAATAAAAGTGAGTTTTTGTTGCCGATTATACAGGGTGTCAATTTGAAAACTTCCCACCCTCACGCTTCACGTAAATAATATTAAAAATCAAAAAGACACGTCAACTTTATCGTGACGGGGACGCTTTTGAAGAATATTTGTAGCTTTCAGGGTTTAACCCTCTGGGAAGGGCAGATGTCACCCTTAAAATCTTCAATGGTCAAGTGGCAGATCATTATAAACTCTTTCCAATAAATAAAAAGGGGTCACTCAGAGTGACTACCTAAGGACATCTAATCATTCTGCTAAAAGGAGTCAACACAATAATGTTTTTTTAAGTAATAACTTAAAGACCATCAATTTTATATATATATATCCCCCCCCCCCCCCCGTTTTTGAGGATGCTGAGGACGTTGGTGGTGTTGGATATCGCGTCCGACCCCCTCCAACCCCTCCACCGACCAATACTCGCCCCCATTATGGAACGACATTACCTTTCAATAAAAAAAGACAAGTGTTTAAAATTTTTTTTTAATTACTCTTCCTGTTTTAGGATTTTTTATTTAATTGAAATTTTAAAAAAATTTTAACCAAAAAATTAAAAATAAACTGACGCGCTGGCGTTTTTTCGCGCAAACTATTTGGTTATATTTTTTCAGTTGGACCGGAATGAGAGACCATTACAACCAAAAAAAAAAAGTATTTTCCCCATTCTCAACATCCTCGAAAACGGGGGGAGAGGGGAGAGGGGGAGGGGGTCGGGAGGGGGTCGGACGCGATATCCAACACCACCAACGTTCTCAGCATCCTCGGAAACGCGGGGGAATACATATATTTGCCGCTGATACTTGACAGAGTGCCTGAACAATTCAAAAGGTCTATGGTTACTCCAATCTATAAAGCCGGTGATAGGGAGGATATCAGCAATTATAGACCGATCAGTGTGATTTCAAATCTGGCGAAAATATTCGAAAAATGTCTTAAAGGTCCGTTTAGTAAATTATCTCAATTGTAATGATATGTTATCTAAGAATCAGTTTGGCTTTGTGCAAAATTTGAGTACCACAGATGCAATGCATGAACTGGCGGCTAGTGTGACGCAACATCTAAATAATGGTGACAAGTGTGTAGCCTTGTTCTTGGATTTAGCGAAGGCATTCGACACGGTGTCCCATCGCATACTACTTCAAGCATTGGAGGGGTATGGGGTGAGGGGTGTCGTGTTGGATCTGTTTGCGAACTATCTTGCGGATCGCACCCAGCATGTCAAGATTGATAACATCATCAGCGACCCTGCAACTGTACAATTTGGCGTGCCCCAGGGTACGGTGATGGGCCCATTTTGTTTACATTTACATAAACCACCTTTGTGAGCTTGAGGTGGGGGGAAAATCATCGCGTATGCAGATGATACTGTAGTGATTTTTAATGACATGACGTGGCAAAGTACAAGAGAACGCCTGAAATCTGGTTTCTCTAAAATAAAGCTTTTCTTGGATACTTTCAAATTAACTTTAAATATTAAAAAATCAAATTATATGGCTTTCTCAATAACATCAACCAACAGGCCGGATTTTAATCAAATAATGTGCGAAAATGTCGCGGATCCTCTCTATGAAGTTTCGTTTGTAAAGAATTTTTGGGTATTGTAATAGATAAACATTTAAAATGGGATCAACATGTGCTTTATTTGTGTAAAAAAGTCCGATGCCTAATCCATAAATTTTATATCCTTCGAGGAATATTAAATAAAAAATTAATTCTTATGATCTATAAAGCACTAGTTGAGCCCTTATTGAGGTATGGAATCATCACTTGGGGAGGAATGTACAGCAGTCATTTAGAACAGTTAAATATTGCCCAAAATTATGTTGTGAAGGTAATCCTAAAAAGACCTAGACTGTTCTCGTCTAATATGCTCTACTCATCAGATTTATGTAATATTAAAACATTGTATGTCCTGGCGGTTTGTGGTTACGTGTATTCGAATGCAAGACTTAAAATGGACTGTATCCATCATAATTATATGACCAGAGGTAATGCTGCACATATGCTGAACATTCATTCTTCAAAGAGAGATATAAATCAATACTCCATAACATATCTTGCACCAAAATTATTTAACTTAATTCCATCTAGTATAAGAAATGTTAAAAGATTAAAAAGTTTCAATGGGCTGTTTAGAAATTTTTTATTTTCAAATATGGAGCTGTTTATGAAGCAGTTTTAGTGTTTATATGCTTCGATGTAATTGTTTTACTACCCGGATTAGTTTTTTTTTTGGTTTTTTTATATAGATAATTTCAGCTTTAAACGAATATTTACGAGCTAAATATACAGTTTATTTTAATATGCACATACAGGTGGAAACACCTAGGTGCATTGTATTTACTATATAATGATGCATATTATTATTCTAAGTTATTTAAGTTGATAAGTATTGTAAAATAATATGTAATATGTAAATAAAATAAAATAAAAAATTGGCTGACAGTGTCAAAAATACTCACACAGAAACACGCAGGATTCGCTATTGCAATCACCGAATCAGCCTCTCGTTATTTTAAAGAATTTTTAAAGATTTTTCTTTGTGTACAAGCCAGCAAAGTTCCGATTAGCAAAAGAATAAAAATTCGTAAAAATAAACAGTTAGGCAAAGTTGAACGAACTAGACGTTTAATCTGTTTAAAAAAAGTGTAACAGATGAATGAATTCATAAATATGGTAATACATATTATATAAATAGAATTGACAGATTCAGGCAGTGCGGCACCGAAAATAATTTTATTTACAGGTGAACCCTCTTCCAGTGCCGGTACCAGGCTTGCATAATTAGTGCACATTAAGGATAAAATGTTGTAAATCGCTTATTTTGTAATGGGAATCCAGACATATCTAGAGCCAGATATAGATACGATGGTCAATGTTTAAAATATAATTTCTCATAGTTTGTTCGGGTTAGCTTTTTTGGAAGGTTTTTGTTTCCTGCTTCTACACCACTTTTACGTAACATATCTTCATTTTTTCTTTTAAATTTCCGAAATATTTTATATACTATACAGGATACACCAAGTAAAGTGGCCTATTAGAAGTATCTCGACAACTAATGAGATTTTATTTTGAAAATTTGGCTGTGGTCATAAGAGATGGTTTTCTATGTTTATAAAATTTTTTTATAATGTGGTGTTTCCGGATCATTTCGAAAGTTCAACTTCTGAATTTTAAATGGATTACTCTAAATATTATATATTTTTTTGAATCTAGGTAAAAATCTAGAATAGTTTTCTTTAATAATTTTTCGATTATAAATAATCTTGTGACTTTTTAACGCCGTATATCGGGAACTGAAAAGAAATTCTTTTTATTGGTTACACCTAGAAAGCTAAAATTTTGACAATAGTTTCACGAGACAATAGAGATTTTATAATTTCGAAAAGTGTTTAATTGTTTTATACCGGGCGTCTCCAAAATAATATTTCTGAGGGAGATGAATTATTGTGAAAACCTTTTGTTTTTTAAATGGGACACCTTATATTTGATATGTGTTGCAAATGAAGCATAGTATTTTCTATTTAATGATATTAGGTGTTCCTATACCTATCTTCAATATTTTCAGAGTTATATTAAAAATGATCTTATAAAAATATATTTCTGGGTAATTGGATGTGGAATGGATTCATGGAAACAATAAATACAGACCTAACCTCAAAATTATATTGTCATTATTTTGTTTCCATAAATCCATTCCACAGCCAACTACCAAAAAATATGTTTTAAGATAATTTTTTATTTAGCTATAAATCCGAAACTAATGAAGGAAACTCGATCCTCCATTTGCAAAAAATATAAAATACATATATCATTTAATAAATAGAAGTTGTTTTAGAATAAAAGGGTCTCCCTCAGAAATATTGTTTTGGAGCCGCCGTGTATAAAACTAATTAAATACTTTTCGAAATTGTAAAACCTTTATTGTCTCGTGGTGAAACTATTGTCAAAATCTTCTTAGCTGTAACGTTAAAAGAATGACAAGATTATCTGTTCTAGATTTTAACCTATCGGTACGAGCTGGCAACACTGCCAAATTTTCAAAATAAAATCTCATTAGTTTTCGAGATACTTCTAATAGGCCACTTTACTTGGTGAACCCTGTATAGGTATATTTCTATATTAAATCCAACGAAAGAACGGAGGGCGTCAAAACAAATATCACGTAATCTATCAACGTAAGAATGTTTGTGCAGAGTTGTATTAAGGGTCAGCAAGAACTTTATTAAATTTTTGAAAATGTATGAACTGCATAATTGTTGATTATATAATTTTTATGCATTTTTATAAAGATAGGGATATAAACGATATGCAAGTATGTAAAAATTAATGAAAGCGTCGGTAGCTTTGAAACCTGTCTAAATGCCGCTCCTGTAATGCACAGAAGATCTTCTTTCAAAAATTTAATAAAGTTCCGGTTGACCCTTAATGCAACTCTGCACAAACATTATAACTTTATAGGTTATGTTATATTGTTGTGATGCCCTCCATTCGTTCGTGGGATATACTATAGTGGAAATCACCCTACCTATACAACGTGTCCAAGATAAGGAGGGCCAGCACAGGGATCTCGGAAACCGTAAGAGATACGAAGTCGGTTAAATGGAGGTAAAGTTGCGCATTTACGTGCCTAATAATATGCCGTTTAGAAAGGTCTAAAATTCCGAGTAGTTCCGGAGATATCCGGAAAAAAACGAAATTCTTAAAAATTGTTTTATTGCTTTCCTGGGTTTTTTGAGATCGAATTCAAAAGTAAATTGCAATTTTTGCATTGCCACTTTTTCCGCTCTATCTAACAGTGTTAATTGTTTTGTAATCCGACGAGTCGTCTTCGAAGGGCCATTATCAACTTTCTTTTTTTAAATCCGGTCCTGTTTTTCTGATATTGGAATTTGAGAGCTTTTTTCTCCGAATGCAACGATGCAACGATGTATGACACATTGTGGTTTAATGACGTTTCGAGGGTTTTTTGAACAACATCAGGAAATTTAGGATACGGTCCTGTATTTCTCCTAATTTTATAAATAATATCTCATAAGTAAGATCTAAATTTTTACTTATGTTGGACTAGTTCAATAAATAACAAATAATTTAATAATAAACCACAAATAAGTCAATACAGAAACATTATTTCAAACTTCTGTTGAGTCGGGATTTAAAAGAAAAGTAGGAGTTTGAATCAAAAAAAATTAAGATGGTGACGCGTGATTTGTTTCACTTGACATTCCCATTCTGATAGTTTGAAAGCGTTTTAAGAGGTTTTCTATTTTCCAGAAAATATGGAACATAATTTTACAAATGCTGAAAAGTTTGATATTCTATCGCATGTTTTATTTTATCTCAAAAAACTGTTATGTGACAGTTAGAAGAGGTTATTTGTGCTTAGAGAATAACGGAAATCATTTTGAACACCTGATTATGTAGTTCCTTACTTTTTCCGTTGTTCGTTTTATTACTGTTTTGGTATGATTTTTGTTCACTTATTTGTGGTTTATTATTAATTTATTTGGTATTTATTGAACTAATCCAACATAAATAAAAAATTTAGAGCTTACTTATGAGATATTATTTATAAAATTAGGAGAAATACAGGACCATATCCCAAAATTTCCTGATGTTGTTCAAAAAACCCTCGAAACGTCATTAAACCACAATGTGTCATACATCGTTGCATTCGGAAGAAAAAAGCTCTCAAATTCCAATATCAGAAAAACAGGACCGTATTTAAAGAAAGAAAGTTGATAATGGCCCTTCGAAGACGACTCGTCGGATTACAAAACAATTAACGCTGTTAGATAGAGCGGAAAAAGTGGCAATGTAAAAGTGCAACTTACTTTAGAATTCGATCTCAAAAAAACCCAAGAAAACAATAAAACGATTTTTCAGAATTTCGTTTTTTTCCGGATATCTCCGGAACTACTCGAAATTTTAAACCTTTCTAAACGGCATATTATTAGGCACGTAAATGCGCAACTTTACCTCCATTTAACCGACTTCGTATCTCTTACGGTTTGATCCCTGTACTGGCCCTCCTTATCTTGGAGACGTTGTGTATGCACCTAGCGGTCAATTGATCCTAGTTAATTGTCAAGTAAACGCACCCCGTATACGTAGGTACGCGTTTTTGTCCGCCGTTGCGTGGCATAGTAGGCTGCGCCGGGCGAGCGGTTCCATTGAACTTTGGGAATTTAAGAAGGGCCGACCGGCAACAACCAAACAAAACACAATCGGCAAGGTCAATGACACGTTAATTTGATCCACATGACTCTCGATTCGGGTGGGCCACTGTGCGTGAGAGACGGCACAATGAGAACCGATAGATTTTCGGAATTGGATATTTCCAGTTTTTTTGTAATTTTTCGCACTTTTATTTTATGGCGGCCGTGGGTACTATCCAGGATTGGAAATACCCTACTCGATCGAAGCAAGTGTAACCGATTGTACCTACTGTGTGTACTGTTTTTTACTCATTATACAGGGTTCTCGTTAATAACGTGGTACACGGAAAGAAAAACTGCATTAAATTTACTATATAAATAATGAAACCGACCATAATTTATGGCTCTATATATGACTTTTATTAAGAAATACCATTAAATTATAGCAAAGTTTTAGCTTAAATTTTTAGTAATAATTACAGAAATATTCAGTAAACCATTTAATGAAAAAAATTTGGAAACTTTACTAAAACCTTTTGTAAAATTTACTAAAATCTTTTGTCAAAATTACACGTTGGGTTCCCAAGCGGTTGCGAAGATTAAAATTCTAGGAATCCGTTGCGTCTGATTTAAGCCTTTCATTCTTGTAAAAAAGCATTTTTACAACACTTTATTTAAACTTGGTCGTTTTTACAAAAAAATAATAATACAGGGCGTTATGGAAATGACGTATTATATTTAAATCGGCAATTCCTGAGATGAAAACAAATTGAAGAAAAATATCCAAAAATGGCGCTTTAATTTAATATGCCCTGTACATGACCTTATGTCAAACCAAAAATGACCCTGTGGTGCCCCTGTCAGGAAGGTAAACAAAGCAACATATGTCAACAGTGTTGTCATATCTTCGGGGTAAACTCTTTAGAAAGTCAATAACCGTTTGACAGGTTTATTTTTCAGGGTACATTATTATAAACTTTTACGTTCAGTTCGCTGGGAAACAATCTCTGATTTATAAATTTGAACTGACTCGAACGAACTGCCGCGGAGTTTATAAATGGTCAGGTATGTTCTCATTTGTTCAATTCGAACGACACCAGTCAGATCTAGACAACTTAAAAGTTTATAAATGCCACTTACCATTTAGAAAAAAAATGCAATTTTATTTACCTTTTCGGACTTATTTAAAACCAACTTAATTTATAAAAAACACCAAGTACTCACATCACAAAATCACATTAGTTTTCGCGTCATAACACATCTAAGTACTGTTCAATCTGAATTAGTATTTTAAAGTTTCTTACGCATATATTACCATATTTTTTTTAATATGATGTATATCAGGTAAGACCCTTCAAATTAGTATTCAAGAAAATATTGTGAATTACTCACAGCTGCAGGGACGGGCTAGCTGTGATACTCATGGTCCCGTTTTTAACGCCCTAAGAACTTTGGACAACGGTTTTTACATACCCTTAACTGTTGACTAAAAATTAAGTCAAAAATAAAAAGTCTATACTTTTCAGGTGGTACTAATATCAAATACCAATGTATGGAAAAATTATTATTTCCCAGACCACCTGATGATACCTACCAAAAGGAAGCCTTTTCCATCGATAGGATGTAACCACCTGCAGTTTCGAGCTCTTTTGTTCTCGTCAGTACAGGGTAGGTATACATACCTATCATCAGAGGCGACTTTATACTTCACGATGTGTTATCGACGGTAGTCGAGAAAACACAATGCGCAGTGCCATCTCTTAGCAGTCCCACAAATTCTGTTTTTTTATGGAGCAAAATCTGATTTTTTGTGGAACAAAATCTGATTTTCTGTGGGACTGCTAAGAGATGGCGATGCGTGTTGAAAAGGACCTGCTTTAATAGATTTTTTATGATATTTTTAAACTCTAATACAGGGCGTCCAAACAATAAGATTAAAAATGAAATTGAAACAACTGCAAAAAATCTACATTTCCAAATGAAAACCCCAAAATTTTATAATTATTTTCTATTCAGCATTAAAATAAGGATAAGTTTGTATAAGGAGTCTATTCCGAAAATTTGTAGTTCGAAATATTGTCAATTTAATATTTTATATGGCTATTTTGTTGCTTATTGTAAATTTAGTTACTTTCTTGTTATTACTTTGTCATATTTTCCATAAATAATAAACACGTTGAAATTAGTTCGGTTGTATAATTTAATAATTTTCAATGGTCATACATTCATACATCTTAAAAATACCGATTATCGACAAAATTTGCCGATGTGCCAATAAAATCCCGATGTACCGATATTTATATCGGTATCGGTCGTCCATTAATCGCAAATATTATGTTTATAATTATAAAAAAAACTGGAATCCCCGGAAAAATGCTCAAATACGGCAGGCAACTTCTTCGAAAGATAATCTAATTTCGTTTGTTGTTCTTTTATCGGCCTTTTGGCCTCTGGCAGGATTATATATTTTTAGCATTTCGGCATAAGGGAACTCTGGATACCTAGATAATTTCGTTCATCATTCGAGGAAAAAAATCAGTACAGGGTGACCATTTTTTGGGGTGATTTTACGAGGTATCTCCGTTATTAGAAAAGATAGAAGATACGGTTTTCGCAGCCGGTGCTACTTTTTGTGATACAAAAGATGTATGTCAGTTGTGTCAAGATGAAAAATTATTTTATCCAGCTGTCGTCTTTCGAGTAATTCAAGAAATTTCATAAAATTATATACAGTGGTACCTCGAGATACGAGTGCCCTAACAAACGAGCTGTCGAGCGAGCGAAGTTTTGTTTTAAGATACGAGCGACATTTGAGATACGAGGAACGGTCAGCTACGAGGCGATCTCTACAAGGGAGATAGAAGAGATCCTGGGAATGTGGGAGAGAGTTTTAACGCGATCTCTACAAATGCGATAAAAGAGATCTTGGGAATGCAACTGGTCGTGCATCGGAGCTATTTAATGACACTTGCCTAACTCATATCCGCAGCATTCTGAAAGGGAGGAAGAAACAAATTTGTCGTTTATAATACATTTTTCTTATTCAAAAACACGTAACAAAAACAATTGGGGGTAGCATTTTTGGGGCTGGAACGGATTAATTGCATTTCAATTAATTTCAATGGGGTAAATTGTTTTGAGATACGAGCTAATTGACATACGAGCAAGGTTACGGAACGAGTTAAACTCGTAGGTATCACTGTATTACAAAAGGACTTACTGGTTATATCGAACAAACCCGAACAAACCCGTAAAAACACCTTAAAAATGGTACATGTAAATTTTACAAATAAAATTAACCGACGTATATGCGTAAAAACCTGATTTCAGTTAAAACCCGATCTTCCTAGGAAAAACTAGTTTTAACTATCCTCCTTAGTCAATTCTAGATTTGCCCCTTTCGAACCCGTATTCCTCGCACCCATGGAACACCGGTGGATACGCCACTGTCTATTTTATACAGGGAACATGAGCAACTAAAGAAATATATTCGGAGATTTTTTTCTCATGATTTCAAAAGCTTGCTATATTCTTTTTGTGACACCCTGTGTGTGTGGACCTATGAATATTGTGATAAACAGCATATTATTAACGGTTCCACCGAATTCCAACTGTCCAACTATGTTGCGAGTAGTTTACCAGATCAGATAGTCTTGCAAAGATCAGGAGATCAACGATCCCTCCGGTGCACTTTCACTTCTAATGGTTCGCGGTAGGCGGTGGACGAGACAGCGCGAATGATAAGTCACTTTCCCAAAATCAGCGCAATTTGATTCGCTAGTCGCAGTGCGGTGCAACGGCTTTCACTATGCTAATCGGTCTGGTGTGGGATAATTTCATTTCATAGATTAATAGGTACTTGGGTTCCTATTCTTTGTCTTGTCTGGGTTCTTTTTTTTTAGTGCACTTACAGTCATTATTATGTTAATTTTTCATATTAAATTTTCTCTCATATTTTGATATACAGGGTCCCGGATAAGAAAGCACTATACAGCAGTAGTTTCCTTTTATTCCGACGGACTGGTATACAGGGTTATTTTTTAAAACTTGACATAGGCTAACTTTTTTATTTGAAAAGATAGGTCTATAGTTCCTGAAGCAAAGTTTTAGGAATTAGTTCAACTAAGTAAAATGGGTGAAAAAAATAAACGCATTGTTGCCAGATTGGACGCTATTTAAAAAAATACTTTTTTTTCTTAACACAGCATTTTTTAACAAATTTTAGATTCTAGACGAAATAAAAAGAGTACCGAAAGAGTATCGAAAATGGGACACCCTCCATTTTCGATACTTTTATAGGGTATCTCCGTGGGTCTAGGACAGTTCGGCACGAGAGGACAGTTCGGCGGCGCCGTTTCGGCGCGGCCGTTTTGGCGCGAGTGGATATTATTTTTCTAAATGTGAGTATTGCAAATGGCATTAAATTCACAAAATATATATATATATTCAAAAAATTAATGTACATATACGCAAAGAGATATTGAGTTGTTACAGAGTTACAGAAAAATACAAAAAGTACGTAGTCAAAAATATTTACATAAATTCATTCACAAAAATATATGGTTGTAGAAAAGAAAACATAAGAAATTTACATAAATTGACAGTGCCCTGGGAAACCCACTGAAAACCCGCCCCCGCTAGACCTTTTGTAGCCGATTTGTTTTTGTATTCGGCAAAAGAAAACACAAGAAAGTTACATAAATTGATAGTACCCTGGGAAAACAAGTCAAAACCCGCCCCCGCTACACCTTTTGTACCCGATTTCCTTCTGGATTCGGAAAAGAAAAACATAAGAAATTCTCGCGCCGAACTGTCTAGGCGTCGAAACGGCCGCGCCGAAAAGTCCCATTCCCATCTCCGTAACTGTTAGTGCTATCAAAAAAAGTAATGTAAGTGCCATGTACGCTTTTTGGGCCAAACTTAAAATGATAAAATCAAAATTTGAAACTTTGCGCTCGTTTAAGAGATACGGGGGAAAATCAAACAATCAAATCAACAGTTCAAAATTACCCTATATTTTGTTAGTTAAAAGAGATAAGGAAAAATTTTTTATACAGAAGTTTCTTTATATTGATTGTTGAATAATCTGCCGTTTTCAGAATAAGTCTACGGGCTCAGGTAAAATAGTTATCGGACCTATCCTCATTTTTTTAAATGGAACACCCTGTATATTTTAATCTAAAAATATACTATTTTAAATCCTCCTTTCAAATATATAACACACCCTGGATGATATTGGTTGCCTAGGCGATTTATTTAAACTTTATACCTTAAAACTAAAGTAGGCCATGAAACAAAAACTAATATCCTAGAGACAACTATGTTGACATTCTAGTTGTTATTAACATTTACGTCAATTTAATTTTTTACATATTCATTTGTGAAAAAGACTTCAACATTTTGAAAAATTTGATGATATCTATCATCCATGGTGTGTTATAAATTTGAAAAGAGAGTTTAAAATGCTATCTTTTTAGATTAAAATAGACAAGGTGTTCCATTTAAAAAAATGAGGTAAGGTCCGATAACTTTATTACCTGACCCCGTATACTTATTCCGAAAACGGTAAATTATTCAACAATGATTATAAAGAAGCTTCTTTCTGTATAGAACATTTTTCTGTATCTCTTTTAACTAAGAAAATATAGGGTAATTTTGAAATTGTCAATTTGTTGATTTTCCCCCGTATCTCTAAAACGATCGAAAATTTTCAAATTTTGATTTTACCATTTTAAGTTTGACCCAAAAAGAGCACGACACACTGAATAATATAACCTCTATTCTACTCCTACTATTACTAATTGATTTATAGTTTTCCTTGTTCCAAGTTCCTCGTAAAATTTCGGAGGAAGGAAATAACTCAACAAAAAATGGCGGCGATAAAGATTCGGGGGCCACCCCGCCAGATTTTGCCAAGTGCATTTTTATTGGAAATGAATAAAACAAATTAGCGGAGGGCCCTTCTCGAAGCTGGGGCCTCCAAGCTCGACGGGCCCCTAATCACCGCCAGTGTCAACAACCCCTTGCGCGGTCCTACATTTTTGGTTATTGCAGATCCCTGGGTATAGACGTCCAGCATGGTGACTGTGATTCAATTAGGATGGCCATTGTTAGGCCTCTTCAGCCACACCCTTCCATACCATACATACAATGGCGTTATCCGTAAAGATTGAAAAATTAGGTCACCATCAAGCTGTACAATAAACTTTCTGGTGGCGGCATGCATGCGTAGTTTTAGACGCTTTTCTATTGGAGAACTTGCTCGGAATTCGTGGGGGTCACTTAAAATTATGCAAAATATACAGGCTTTGCATGTAGTCTTGTATTAGGTCGCGTTATTGTTGTTTGTGAGGCGAACTGGAATTTACATATTGGGGTAAAGGGACGAAAAATTACTGTTTTTAAAATGGAATTTCACAAAGTGGCAATATTTTTCGTGCAGATATAGGGAAACTCTAAAAAAAATCTTAGGCCCTTGTACCAGGTCTTCCTGTTTTGAGGTCAGCAATAAATTATTATTAAAAAAAAAGATACGAGTAACTACATATTTGTGATTTGACATTTACACTGCCCGACAATAAATCCCGGACAAAGATAATGTTCGTCCTTTTTATAGCCTTGTAACTTTGGTGGTGTAAACTTGTATCTTGGGATGATATCCTGAATTTTAGTTTTCAATAAATACTGATATCTTGACCATTATACAGGCAGAAACAAAAGTTACTCTTTTACCCTTAATTTCTTAAGGCCCTGTGGAAAATTTGAGCTATAGAACTTAGCTACATTGTATTTTATTTTGAAGTGTTACCTTTTCTTAACACAATGTTTTTTGGCTCACATCATTATCTGCTTTTTAAAAGAAGATACAAATTTTTATAAAGAAAATATTGCAGTTTTTCAATTTTAATCACAATTCATCCTGTAACTTTCTTAATTGTTGTTGTTCGATCTTAGTGAAATTTTTAGTATAGTGTAGACTTGTGTGTTGGGATGATATCCTGAATTTTAGTTTTCAAAAATAATCATGTATTGATCATTATACAGGCAGAATTGATTGAAAGCATTTTAGTAGAAAGAAAAATAATCCATTAAGAGTTATTTGCAAAAAACTAATTTTATCAACTATTTCTACAACCATTTTAATGAATAAATGATTTTTCAACGCAATAGCTGCTAAAATTAGTTTTCTGCAAATATTTCTTAATGAATGAGAAGTTGCAAGAGGTTTGTAATTAGGAAAATGTTTTGTTCTTCTTAATTCGAATGGAATGACATAATAATATACAGAAGCCAGAATTGAAAATAAGAACAATAAAATGGCTTTAATACATATTTGAGTTTGACACTAAATTTTGGTCTGATTAACAAGACTGTTCCACCTTATTTATTATGTATCTGCCCAAGTAACAATTGAGACACTTTTGATTTATTTATGGTTTAAAAGTGCTTTAATATGTTCGTTCAATAAAAAGATGTTGGTTTTAATGTTACCTTGAAATAAACTAAAAGTTCTTAAAGACCACTTAATCTTATGCAAAGAATTTAATACACTCTTTAAATTAAAATAAAAAACTATTTGCTGTTAATCCTGTTAATTGATCTTATACTGGTTTTATAATACTCGTGACATCATTGGCTATTTTAAAACTAATTTGGTTTCTTAAAGGATTAATAGCAAATTGGTTTTAAAGCAATCAATTTTGGACCAAATAGCTTTAATGTAGTTTTATGAAGTACCCTTAATGTGCTCATTAAAACCCGTTAAGAAAACTATTTCATCTTCTCATTCGACATTAAATTCAAAAATATAATTTTTACTTCTTAAAGAGTACATTAAGAATATTTTAAAACTCAAAGGTTTTAATTTAGTTACTTATTAAAACTAATTCTACTCCTATCACATTTGGAGAAAACGCCTTCTCAAGAAGCTAATTTAGTGAACCAGTGCCAAATCCGTGTACCTACTTTATGCGTGAAAGAAAATTAGAAAACATATTTAAAATGGAAAATGTTAGCGACAAGTATTTTAAATTAAAACAAAGTGGTAATTTAAAAAATGCAGCATTCACAACAAACCCGAACAAACCCGAACAAACCCAAAACAGGTACAATTTTGTAAGGTTAAGGATTCATTCGCGCGCCATACCACTTTAAATCAATAAGAGCACGAGCTTGAACATATTAAGCAACTTCGGTATTAAAATGAAGCTAAATAAGCTCTATCAAGCTAGCGGGTACTCTGTAGCGGCACCACAAAAGACCCTGTGGGTCTTTTATAGCTCGTTTGTAGCTTTTTTGTTACACCGGTCGCGCATTTGTAGCTTGAGCCGGGTCCTAGAAAACGACGGAACCGCTAGCTTGAACCTCCATAGCGGCACCACAAAAGACCCGGGGGTACAGAGTGCTCGCTATATTCCGCGAATGAGACAGATCTTAAGATACGCACCCCGGGGGCGTTGTCGACCAAGCTACAAGGATGAAACCTACGTAACAAAAATGTTACAAAAAACTAGCCGGGTTCGAGGTTGTGTCGCTACAATTGAAGTTTAAACTAGCAGATTCGCATTTTTCTCGAAACGGGTAAAGGCTACAAAAATGGGACCAACGTAACAAAAAAGCTAAAAAAAACAGTTGGGTCCGAACCTGTACGGCTACCATGGAGGTTCAAGCTATTTTTTAAATAATTAAAAAATCATTAAATTGTTAGCCCTCGAGTTATGTAGAAGCTTCTTTATCATATTTTATCAGAAAGGTGCCCTCCGTTGGGAAATTCTTTACGAGAATAGTTTGCATTTGAAGACTATTTATGATCGCTTCTTATTAATTTCTATTTCAAAAGGTGTCCGACTTTAGTAAAACAGAACCAGAAATAAACCCGAACCAAATTGATTTTTTATTGTAATTATTTTGTTCGCTGATATCTAATACTATTTATACCTTATTATCACAAGCGCTTGCGCTGCAGGAAGGCCCAACAAAAGTTTTTTGAAATAACCACAACGAAACAACACAACGATGACTTTTTATACGTGTTTAGTGTCCACATAGTACAGAGGCGCCACAACACAACATAATTAGATAGGTATTTGTTTGTGAACATTTATTGTAATTATTTTGTTCGCTGGTATCTAATACTATGTATACCTTATTATCACAAACGCTTGCGCTGCAGGAAGGCCCAACGAAAGTTTTTTCAAATAACCACAACGAAACAACACAACGATGACTTTTTATACGTGTTTAGTGTCCACATGGAACAGAAGCGCAATAACACACACATAATTAGATAGGTATTTGTTTGTGAACATCCACTTGAGATTCACATAAATATATATAGTATATAAAAACAATCTACAGGTCATTGCTCTGTGCAGTTATTAATTGTTATTATTACGTCTGTGATAAAAAATAAAAAAAATATTTTCAGGTATTCTTATTTATATAACCAACGTAATTGTTCCAAGTTCACGATAAATATCGCCAAGTTTAAGGATTTTAACAAAAACGCGTTATCGCTATAATAACTGACTCTTGCTTGGTATTAACTGATATATTTTTTTATCGTTATACGGCTTACAAGAACACACTTGTCGGTCAACGACCCCCGCAACAGAAAATATTTAAACTTCTTTTTATATCACAATTAAATTAAAAATACTTAAACAACTAAACTATCTGGACAAGATCGGTGAAGGTACTTAAATGGGGGTAGCAAAAAGAATATTTTTTCGTAAAATTATGGTTACGTTAATAAAATAAAGGTGCGTAATTTTTTATTTATCATCAGTGACCAGGTTAAGCATGAGTCAGTCGACGTTTTTTCCGTAAATAGTACCTACCAATACCAATCGTTTTTTTTTCCTATTATTTTTAAAACTTTCCAAACAATCTTATAGCTGGCTAGAAACCAACCGATTCTTAGAATAAATTAGTGTTTTACTTGATTTACTTGCAGCTGCCTATTTAATGCAACAGCAATAACAACAAAATATTCAAGAATGATTATTTTAATGGTAATACATTGTCGACATGTCGATCCAACAGTCTGTACAGGGTGTCCCATCACTTATGGGCTATGGGCCATATAGAGCAACTGAAGATAATAAACATCGAACTAGACCAGGGGTCGGCAACCTATTGAGACGGAAGAGCCAAAAGTTATAATTTACACAATTTCTCAGTTTTTAAAGAGCCACTAAAGGCCGCAATTTGATATTGAAAGAGACACAACTTGACATCGAAAAAGCCGCAGGTTGCCGACCCCTGAACTAGACCGATTAAGTAATATAAGTTTTTACATACCTTTAACTATTGACTAAGTATTATATAATCCTAACCGTTTTCGAGAAAACGTCATTTTAGTTACACTGAGTCCCCTAACTTCTCCCGAGTTAAATATGAAAAAGCGGAATTTTGAAGGTTGAACATTTGATCGGAACAAAGATGTATCCTGTATTGAAATACTCAAATACATGATGTACAGGGTGTCCCATTTTCGACTCTTTTATAGGGTGTGTTAGTGCTATCAAAAAAGTAATGTAGGTGTCATGTGCTCTTTATGGGCCAAACTTAAAATGGTAAAATCAAAATTTTAAAATTTTCACTCGCTTAAGAGATACAGGGGAAAATCAAAAAATTGACAATTCCTAAATTACCCTATATTTTCTTAGTTAAAAGAGATCCAGAAAAATGTTTAACACATAAGTTTATTTATAATGATTGTTGAATAATCTACCGTTTTCAGAATAAGTGTATGGGGTCAGGTAAGAAAGTTATCGGACCTAACCTAATTTTTTTAAATGGAACACCCTGTATATTTTAATCTAAAAAGATAGCATTTTAAACTCTCTTTAATTCATAATCCACCATGGATGATAAATATCATGAAATTTTTCAACATGTTGATAAGTATTTTTCACAAATGAATATGTAAAACAACTAGAATGTCAACATAGTTGTCTCTGGGATATTAGTTTTTGTTTCATGGCCTACTTTGGTTTAAAGTAATAAAGTTTAATACATCGCCTAGGAAACCAATATCATCCATTATTATATATTTGAAAGGAGAATTTAAAATAGTATATTTTTAGATTCAAATATACAGGGTACGGCAGATTATTCAACAATCAATATAAAGAAACTTCTGTATAAAACATTTTTCCATATCTCTTTTAACTAAGAAAATATAGGGTATTTTTGAAATTGTCAATTTTTTGATTTTCCCCCGTATCTCTTAAGGGAGCGAAAATTGTCTAATTTTGATTTTACGTTTTAAGTTTGGCCCAAAAAGAGTACATGACACTACATTACTTTTTTGATAGCACTAACAGTTACGGAGATAAAAGTATCGAAAATGGGACACCCTGTACATGAAATGCCGTTTTTTCGAAAACGGTTAGGGAATGAAGAATACTTAATTTTTAGTCAATAGTTAAAGGTATGTAAAATCCGTTGTTCAAAGTTCTTATCATACAGGGTGTTAAAAAAGGGCCCATGAGTGTCACAGCTGGTCCGTCCCTGCAGAGTAATTCACAACACTTTCTTGGATAGAAATTTGAGGCGTCTTATCTAGTATACATCATTATAAAAAAAAATTAAATATACCTGGTGGTTCAATATAATTTCGTTTAACGGTCAACAAATTTACTTTTGAGGAATTAAAGTTTTTTTAATCCCTTATTGTGAAGGTTTAAGTGTAGAAACAGAACGCTGCTTCTTGTCAGCAGGTTATATTTGAAATAAGTTATGATTTTAGTTTAGGAGACGACACACTAGATTTTCTTACGATCTTTTTTAGAAATTTTTTATGTTTTTTCTTTTCATTTTGTTAATAGAAGGTAAGATTTCGATTTAGTATATTAAATAGAGGTGGAAAACTATCGATAGTGCTGTCGCTATCGAACTATGATGGTATCGATAGTTTCTTTTTAGATTTTTGCCCCGAATCAAAGTGATAACCCATTTTTTTTTACATATTTATACATCTCTAGGAGTGTCGATAGTACTATCGAAAGTTTGGCACTTATATATCGAATTTGAGAATCTTTATCATGTTATTTTTTTGTTGGGATTACTCCCGGGATTAGATATACTTTCTCCCGAAAATCCCGAGATGTCAGAGTTAGAAAAGGGAATTTTAAGTGTATACGGAAGGTCATGACAGTAACAAGGCTCGAGTTAGAAAAAGCCATACTAGATAGAAGAGAATCCTTCAACTTGGAGCAGGAAGATCGAACTGCAGCTACAAGTAAGTGTAAGTACTGCACGGTAAAGTTTAAAAATTTATCAAGTCCTGCTGCCACGTGATTTCCAGGCAATGTGATATTTTAAGGTCGCATTAGAGTCTGCAATATGTCATGCAAATCGTTTTACAGTCAGCAATTATTCCATTGCAGTTGTGGTTTCAGCAGCGAGGACTGCCAACCCTCAAGAGAAAAGTATCAAAATACGACGCTTAAACTCCCAAAACACAACTAAAAACTGAATAAGAATATAAATAAATACGAATACACGATCAAAAATAACAAACGAGACGTATTTTTAGGTTAATATTTAGTGACTTTCATCTTTTGTTGGTAATCACTATGTTTTCCACCAGAATTGCAGCAGACACTGCAATCGAGCCAACCCGTTTTTTGGCAAGTCTTGCAAGTTGCAAGAATATTGCAAAAATAAATCAGATTGCACCATAATGCGCTTGCCTTCGTTCACGTTTATTGCACGTGCAGAAATACTTGCCGACTGTAATACGGGCCTTCGCAAGGCAGTTCCTTACAGTGGGACATAATTTTTTGTTTGGAAAGCTTATTTTCTGACGCGTAATTATCAATTTTCATAACTATTTTTGGGCTACCGATATTCGCCATATGATAAGAGAAAGAAACAATTTTTTTTATGAACGTATCGACAGGGTTCATTGGTGCAAAGTCCTTTTGGAGTGCCTATATTTTTAAACTCGCATTTTGTCATATTGTAATTATTTAAAAATACCTTTTTTATTTTAAAACCAGCATTTACAGGCTTTGTGAGTTGATTTTTTTTTTGGCAGCCTGTGCTTTGGTCAAGGGGGCGGGAGGTGCGATCATCCTTCGCCCCCTGTCGCTACGCTACTGTTGGTCACTTAAATTCCCTGATGGTCTACAGAAATCCTGTATGAAAACGAGTTAAGAAATCGAATAATTCAACATTGCAATGTCATAAGAACTACTCAGAATTATTCAACATCCGATTTGATTTAATATCAAAATTGATAATTTCATATTGAGGACTTTTTAATTTTGAAAAATCGATTAAGAAACCAATTCATGTTACATATAAACGATGGTGCTTTTCTTAGTTGCTAACTTTGCCCATTTAAATAATTGGATAGGGTGTCACCCGGAGTGTCCACCTACGGACCCTCCAATCATTCTACTACGTAGCCAACACAATATTTTTTTTTTGTTTTTCAATAATAATAACCTTAAAACCATGTGCCACTTGACCATCCCCCACCCCATTCCCATTTAAGATATTAGAGTAACATCTACGAGTTCCAGGGAGTTAAAGCACGAAGTCTTTCAATATTCTTTAAAAGTGCCCTCCCCCTCACCCCTTAACACACCAAATAATATTTGCGTCTTTTCCCGATATTTAATATTATTTACTGAATGGGAGATTAAGGGTGGGAAGTTTTCAAATTGACACCCTGTATACAGGGTGATTGATGGTGGATGACCTATTAGACGTTTATGGAGAACTAGTCATCGGGTCATTTTGAAAATGTGGGAGCTTATAGAAGCGGACATGATCTCTCTTTTAAAAATATTTTTATCCATGCAGTGTTGCTGCTTCTACTTGAAAGTATTAGCAACTTTGATAATTTAAACGGAACACCCTGTGTATTATTTTTGTTTTAGAATCCTTATTAATTTCTTAATAACTTTCCTTAATATTTTCCTATGCCTATTTGTTATAGTTCTCGAGATAATAATTAATTTCACTTTTTTTTTTTCGGAAAACATGTCCGTCCTACAAAAAGTGATGATATTTTTAAACTGTGACAAATTAAAGCACTGAAATTTGGTATGGAGTCAGGTTATATCCAGAGGTCTTTCACCCTTTTTCCAAATATTAGTTATAATAGTACAGGGTGTTTCAAAATACAAATATGTTGATGGTTTGGAAAAAAGGTAAATAGTTCGTTTTTTAAAATGAATTTCCCGATATTTTGTTGTCCTCTTCCTGTGTATAATGTTAGTATACCTGTCTTGAACAGTTTTTGACTTATGAGCATTTATTTAGCCAAATTAATTATTACAGAAATCAATCACACTTTTTAGACCAATTTGGCAAGTAGCCTATGGAAATTGTTTTGTAATGATTGACATTTTGCATTTTGAAACAAAACAAATTTCTTTGTGGACAGTCCTCAGCCTTGAGAAATTGAACTTTGCTACACTTATAATCATGCATATTATGTGTAGACCGAGGTGTAGACAATAGTTCTTGCACACAAAAAAACAATAAGCCCAAATCTTCTTTGGCACTTCTTATTGAAGCCTCCGGATAGGCATGAAAATAAGCCAAAACATTGATTTCATTTTCCTCATTGGACGGTAAATTTCTGGATGCTTTCAAGCATGATCCAAAATTTTCGAAATTGCTTTGAATTCGTATAAATTTCTTATTGCTCATTGATGGTAAATTTGGATACATTTAATTGAATCTTCTAAATTTACGGCTGATGATCTTAGTATTCTGACCATGTAAAATAAATAAATTCATAAGTACTACATCTGAATAGTTGTTGTTTTCTTCCATTTTTTTTTTAAACTTTAAATTTAACTTTAAAAAATTAAAATATTTAAATACAATAACTGACAACAAGACTGAATGAATAACAGCAAATGTCCACCATTACAAAACAATTTCCATAGGCTACTTGCCAAATTGGTCTAAAAAGTGTGATTGATATCTGTAATAATTAATTTTGCTAAATAAATGCTCATAAGTCAAAAACTGTTCAAGATCGGTATATAACATTATACATAGGAAGATAGACAATTTCAATAGCTTTTAGGACAACAGATAAAATATCGGGTATTTCATTTTAAAAAAACGTACTATTTACCATTTTTCCAAACCATCAAAATATTTGTATTTTGAAACACCCTGTACTATTATAACCAATATTTGGAAAAAGGGTGAAAGACCTCTGGATATAACCTGACTCCATACCAAATTTCAGTGCTTTAATTTGTCACAGATTAAGAATATCGTCACTTTTTGTAGGACGTTTTCCGAAAAAAAAAAGTGAAATTAATTATTATCTCCAGAACTATAACAAATAGGCATAGGAAAATATTAAGGAAATTTATTAAGAAATTAATAAGGATTCTAAAACAAAAATAATACATAGGGTGTTCCGTTTAAATTATCAAAGTTGGTAATACTTTCAAGTAGCGTGTTAAAAATATTTTTAAAAGAGACATCATGTCCGCTTCTATAAGCTCCTAAATTTTCAAAGTGATCCGATGACTAGTTCTCTATAAACGTCTAATAGGCCATCGACCATCAATCACCCTATATAATGCTTTATCCTATTTACCTCTGAAACCAAAAACAATTGCCATCTAAGTAATTCACAGTAATAGACTGTGAGAAGGACATACGAGCAAGGTAAATATGAATAATTATGGCTATAACTTCTAGTAATTATTATTCCAGCTATGCAGTAAATATAATGGGCGAATTATATTTCAAAAACCCAATGTAGAGTTATGGGTATGGGATGGGTAAGCTTAGTAATTCCTAGTTCTCCTATATCTAAAAAAACAAGGATTACTCTGTCTCCCTAGGTGCCTAAGCATCCTATTTTTCACCTAAATAGTATGAGATTCTAACCCCTTATCCTTTTTTGTCGTTTATAGAGTTCATATTATTCTTTCTGAAACTTTTCTACTATAAAATATAAATTTTTTGTGCCGCTGGGTATACTATAAGTACATAACTTTATTAAAACACTGAATTAGAAAACCTTGCAAGCTAAAACGCATTTTGAATTATGTTAATGCTGAAAATACCTTGAAAATACTATTTTCGAGGCAATGTAATGATTGTAATGACATTTGGCCAGGCAGTGCGCAAACGTTAGCGCCGCCCACCATCACTGACCTACATTACTCGAGGCCGATGACCTCTGCGAACGCTAAATGAAAAACGACAAGATCGACATAGACGTTCTCTACGATTTTTCTAGGATATTTTCAGCCTGGCACTTGGCTTTAGACGTTACTTTCACGATCAGACTCACGAGCAATTGTTAAAATTCTATGGAAAGTAAATGTTTACTTTTTTCCAAGCAAGCGAGCGTCTATTATATAGGTACTTACATTTTTTTGAAGGATCAAGGAACTTTATCTGATTTAGATAAACGACAATCACGCTTTGTTCTGATCATTTACTGGCGCCGGTTGTGGTCCACTGTAAAATCGCCTCGACCAGGGTCAAATTTCAAATGTTTATAACAAAAGTCACCCCCAAATTGCACATCACAAGCACTCGTCGCGATTCGGCCGTATTGTCACTCTCTGAAAAATCACAGTAGGCGAACGGACGATTATTATTGTTTTTCGCCATAAACGAATTGAAAGTAAGTGTCAGGTTTGGTCACTTTTTACCGAGCGAAGAATTTCACTGTCGATGGCTGCACGAATGTTGCGAAAACGCGCGGTTTTCGATCGCGCGGAATCACAATTGTTACATGACGGCAGTCGGGAAATGCTTTTGCAATTTTTCTAGACGATTCAGGCTGATTTGGGGGCTCGAAAACGTCAAATAAGTGCTGTGAAAAATAAGGACACCGTGTTCGTAGAGAGTTGCGAGTACGTAGCTGTGCTAGCCGGGACTGCGCGAGGTGAATGACCTGTGGCTTACAACATCGCGCTGGTGGGGGAAGGTAGCACACGAGAAATTCGCTGCCGGCTCGCGCGCTCGTTCACACTGCATCTTTCGTTTCCGCTTTCGTAACAGGCGATTAGCCCCGTGCGGTGGCGGAAAATTCGTTGCGCGGAAATTTTCGCTAAACACAGAGAAATTATTGTCCTATGATGTTCCATTTACGACATATACATACATAATTTATAGAGCTTCTATGGAGGAAATGCAAATTTAATGTCAACTGAACGGGATTCTCGAAAAAATCCTGGGACACCCCTCAAACTCAAAGTACTACCTATATTCTCTAATGTACTACATACATTTTTTTTAGTAAAAAAAGTTATGGGTGTTTACTTGTTTAGATAGGATATCTCCCGTGAAAAGGAAAACCCTAGTAGAGTGCATTGCTATTGCATTGCAGTTACAAGGTTTTTCCTTCTCCCCAAATAGCACAAACACGTCTCTAAGACGTCTTAAAGATATTGGCGAAGAATGTTTGGGACGTCGGACACCGGCTAATATCCTAAATACATCTTAAAGGCGTCTTAAAACGTACAATTGTTACAAAATTGTACGCCTTTAAAACATCGTTTTACGACATCTTAAAGACGTTCCCTTATGTCGTATTTTCGGCATTATAGGTACAAATTGTGAATTTGTCTGAAACTTAAAAAAAATTGCAGTTCTTGGCGATCTCACTATATCTTTATTTTCATTCATTCCATTTTTTGTTTATATGAGTATATTATTTAAACCGCCTTTTTCCCTATGTTAACCCGTCGTAAACATGCCTGAATGGACACCTCAGTTTCCTTCTGGCTTGACGCTATATTAGCTACCTCAGCAGGCCCTAAAAGTAAACGTTCACATTAGTTTTAATCGTACATTAGCTGGTACATCGCAAATAAAATCCTTAATTCTCACATCATACAAATGATTAACATAAAAACCATTATTTATTACACTTTTTCTGATTGTGTTGGTCTGGAATGCTAACTTCTACCATTACTTCTTCATCAGAGGACACCGAGGGGGATATCACAACCTCCTCGAAGGCTGCTGAGCCCTCTTAGCCCGTATATAATATGTTCCTTACACTCATGTTTACTATAGCAAGTGTAGTAATTAATAAACATTAACTTACCTGGATCTTTGTCAAACAGAATTATAAGCGCCAAAGAAAATATAATAAACTCAATTCACAATCATAAGAGTAGTTTAGAAATCTCGCCGAGAATTGATATAAACAAAAAAATGTATTGTTCCCTTATATATAATATAAACACTCTAGTTAGTACATCTGGCAATACCGGTTCTTGTTGCGTATGTTTATGAAACTCTTTTTATATTTATTGCAAGACAGGGCAATAATGTAGAAAAAAGTACAAAACGATGGCGTCGCAAAATCACAAATTATATTAAATTTAAAGTTTCGTAATTAAGGTTATATTTTTTTGAAAAAACATATAGGTTCAATCGTCGTCCACTTTTTGACATAGTAAAGACGTCTAAACTAAGACGACTTAAATACGCAGATGTAGTGACATCTTTAAAATGTGTTTTTACGTCCAAAGTACGCCGAAGACGTTTAGGCTAAAGATAGGCAGAATATGGACGTCTTTAAAACGTAGTGTGCTATCTGGGTGGAGATATGCCCTATTCGATTAGTGTGGCAAAGTAGGTACCAGCGATCCGTTGTTATCTAAAATATACTGTAAATGTTGATATTGTTTCTAAGTAGGTACACGGTGTTCAAAGAAATATATTTTTTTAAATCTGACAGGTTGGTAGGGGAGAGACGTCGAAGATGGCGCACTTAAACAAAATGCTATATTACATATAGAATATATTAACCAGGAAAAATTGGTATTGCGCCAAGTTCTAACTTTATATGCATACTAACGATATAATCAAACAAATCTAATGAAACTTTACAAAAAAAATATATATTAATTATTTCATGTATGTGTCTTTGCGCCATCTTTTCCCAACCCTCGGGAAATATAGCGCATAGAGTAGTCAAAGATGACGCATGGTAAATTTGAAGGAATAATAGTATATTTTAATACTTATACATTTTATTTTAACCATCTAGAAACGTAAAATACTTAGGATGAAAATAAACTGCAAAATTTGAACTAAAAAGTTTTAGGTAAAAAACAAATAAAAAACAAATTATTGAAAAATACATTTAGTTTCTACAAAAATCACAAATATAGTCTTTTTGAGTTTTTTCGCCACTGCAGTCCTTATGAGACCAATCACCACATCACACATATCGATACCATATTTCTCCAGATTTGGCGAGCTCTCAACAAATATTGCAATAATTTTTAACATCATCATCAAGATCGTCTAGTTCATCATTATTTCATAGGTTCTTTTCATTCAAGCTTCCTTCACTTTCACTGTCGGTTTCGATAAATACTTGTTTTTTTCACTTTTCTTTTAAGTTTTTGAATTTTCTTCGGTTTCCTCAATTCTTTTTCTTCCAGCATTATTTTCAAAGGAGTAGCCGTCAATATTTTAGAATGTTGAAGGGCACGACTACTCTTTTGGTGAACACTTTGGTATAGGAGCCTCGCTGGGTCGTCCTTTTATATTTTCCATTTAAAAGAGATAAAAAACAAACAATAAATAATTTTATTTATTTAGGTGGGTTTGTTCGGGTTTGTTCGGGTTCATCTTAGGCGCAAAAGACTCAGTTTATTTTCCTTATTAACATTTTTTATATAAAGATGTACCTGTGACATGATAAGTAATAGATATATAATTATGCTTGCAGTGAAACAATTTTTTATTTAGGAAAATAAAATACTTTCTGCTTAAGTGCTAACACGTAAAAATAGGATCACGAAGACGGAAAACACGTTTGTCATTATTGGACGAACTATAAACATGACGGTTGCAGCATACAGTGCTGCCAGCTATCTGTGTATATCGTAGTATTAGTGTAAAATTCGAAATAAACTTCTCAAAGCTTTAAGCTGATGAGTTATTGAGGCGCGTCATCTTTCCCTCTGCGCCATCTTCGACGTCTCTCCCTACCCTGCATTTTATGGCAAAATTCCTCTATGGCTTTCTGCGCCTAAAACAGATTTCGACGTTCGAAATATAATAATAATAATAATAATAATAATAAAGACTTTTTATTAGTATAGTTCAGCGTTACAATTATGAAACAAGATTAATTAACAAAAACTGTAGGAAATAGCTGAGGAAGAGATAAACCCATAAGTGGCGAAGTCTAGCCAAGAAGGCTACTCTTACTTAACCACATTCTGAGTTTGGTCTGCCGCATATATTAACAAACATAAAATAAATACAAAAAACATCGGTAAACAAAAGCAACATCTACTAGCACCTTCACTGGTTACTGAATAGATAAGAACGAAACTTGTGCTTGAACGTGCGGATATTATACGTCTTAAACTCGTCAGGAATAGAGTTATATAATTTTATAGCATTATAAGTAAAACTTCTTTGAAACAAAGACGTTTTATAATGAGGCAAGGTAAACCCGACCCTATATCTAATATTTCTTTGATGAATATCAGCCCTAGAAACCATACAACAAGAGTTTTGCCCTTTTTAAAACCTATTTTTTTCAGTTTCATGAAGACAGGGCATATAAACGAAATCACAATAAGAGTAATGCGAGAGGACCAAGCTATCACACAGCATTCTCTTAAGTCTTAGGTCAAGAATATGTTTGTTATTGTAAATTAACTTTAAGGAATAAAAAGCTTTTCTGTTAATATTTTTTACGTGTTCTTTAAAGCGTAATTCCTCATCTAACAATATACCTAGATTTCTTGCTGAGTTCACATATGGGAGATGAGCGTTGTTCACAGAAATACTAACATTGTTTTTAATTATGTTCCTATTAGATTTATTGGCAATGCAAACTAGTTTGTATTTTCCGAGTTTGATTTAAGATTATGGATCTTAGATAACGACCTAAAATGGTTTCTAAATCTGTCTGTATTAACGTGTTGAGCAGCTTGTAAATGATTTGATGTATTAAAACTGAAGTAAAGTTAAAAATCATCCGCATATTATGCAGCAGACTGACAGAATTGAGTAGACGTAACGATATCGGCCGTGTAAATTATAAATAGTAATGGTGATAAAATAGAGCCTTGTGGAACACCTGAGAGGATATTTATTGTATTAGATTGAATATTATCAACCATGGCTTTTTGTTGGTTTTGTCGGTTGTTTAAAAAAGATGAAATTAGGTTGACTGAATCTTCATTAAAGCCATAGTAATGTAATTTAGAAGATAATAGTCTGTGATCTATCGTATCAAAAGCTTTAGAAAAATCTAACAGAATCGACAACATAGCCTGACCTTTGTCGTAGGCTGTCATGATATTATCATCTATGACTGTAGTCAGTGCCGTGGCTGTATTGAAATTTCTACGAAGACCACATTGATTGTCAGGAAGGAGTCGATTGTCTATAAAAATCGAGTACATTTGATCATACAAAATTTTTTCCATTATTTTAGACAATGCTGGCACCAATGACTCTTAAATCTGAAAAAGTTTTGGGGTTATTAATTTTAGTAAGAGGCTTACCTATAGCGATCTTCCAGGCATCAGGAAAATACTTTTGCTCTATACGACTATTAATAATATGAAGAATAAAAATATCTATAAAAGGACTACAGAGTTTTATCATATTTAATTAAAATATTATCAATACCGCAACAATTAGACTTAATAAAGTTGATAGTTTTGTTAATATCCTCAAGGGAAGTAAGTCTGAAATTAAACTCAACGTGTTCGTTCCGCTTATTATTATTATTATAATAGTCTATCTTATCATTTCCTTTGTTATATGACAATTCCGGAATCTTGACAGGTTACTACAGCTTTTTTACGACACAACTTGGAAAAAGTGGCATAAACATTTATCTTACCTATTTAGGGCAAAGCAGTTTACGTCCTGAAACGTCTAGCGCGGGGTAGCGGTCCTGGTTTTCTGATATTGGAATTTGAGAGCTTTTTTTCTTCCGAATGAAACGATGTATGACACATTGTGGTCCAATGGCGTTACGGTAGTTTTTTGAACAACATCAGAACATTTTGGGATACGGTCCTGTATTTCTCCTAATTTTATAAATAATATCTCATAAGTAAGCTCTAAATTTTTTACTATGTTGGACTAGTTCAATAAATAACAAATAATTTAATAATAAACCACAAATAAGTGAACGCTGTTAGATTGAGCGGAAAAAATGGCAATGTAAAAGTGCAATTTACTTTAGAATTCGATCTCAAAAAAACCCAGGAAAAGAATAAAACGATTTTTCAGAATTTCGTTTTCTTCCGGATATCTCCGGAACTAATCGGAATTTTAAAACTTTCTAAACGGCATTTTATTAGGCACGTAAATGCGCAACTTTAACTCCATTTAACCGACTTCGTATCTCTTACGGTTTCCGAGATCCCTGTACTGGCCCTCCTTATCTTGGGCACATTGTATAAATTAAAAATAAAAATAATTTCAACAAATAAGCTCTATAGTACAGAGTGCTACACAATTATCTTTTCATTTATTTAACATTAATAATTCGAAAATAACGATAAAAATACAAAGTTCAATTAATTTTTAATGTAAAGTTCTTAATCTTCTTTGTTTTCCGTCTTTTTTGGTCTCCGTAAGCTCGCTCTTTACAAGACAAAAATATTTTAATTTTCCTAAAAACTACTGTAAATAGATTTTAATTTATAGAAAAAGTAGACAGCTAGAACCAATTAAAAAAGACATAAAACGTCTTTTTTACTTTTACATAAAATAATGGGACATGTTTTCGGTTGTCTTTAAATGCCGGAATCCTTTAATATAATTACTTAGAAAGTGATATGTTATATTTTTTAATGATGATTATATTTAAAAAAAAATATTGTATATCTACCGCAACTGGAAACTAAGAAACTGTTGAACGGTTTCCGACATCAAAGAAACTGTCACGTATTATTCACATATGATGCCAAATTTCTAAGGAACTGTTTTAAAAGTGGCGTACGTTAGCAAAATTTTGAAAGAGGTTAAAATTTTTAAAATACAGAAACCCTGAACGTAGAAATACTGTTTCTTGTACGTTTTTACTATTTTACAGCGTTTTTTAATCTTTCCAATTGCTACAGTGTTATAAAGTAACTCAATCAAAGTTATGGAAACTGTGACTTGGTAAAAACGCGATAACTAATTGGCACCAAATCAATTACTATAAATTAAACTACTATAAGTTAAAACAATTAATAATAGTTCAACCTCTCCTAACGGACACTTCTAATAAGCGGACATCTCTATTAAGCAGTGGCGGTTCTTCCACAGGAGCACATGCGCACGTGCACCCCCAAAACAAAACGAATAAAAAATATTAATTTGTATTCATTGAATATTATTTATCGTATAAAGTCCGGCCCTCCCTAATATTTTATCATCCCGTCAAACCAAACTGTATAGATCCGGCAACCGTGCCTCGGTCGAGGTAAATGACGATTATGACGAGACTTGCGCGCACGTGCGATTAACTAATGCAGTTTCTCTGTAGTAACAGATGACGAGTGGCAGCAGGGGATAGCGGGGCTATGGCGATTTAACATGGAAAAGGCGTACAGTTTTTGTGTGCACCGCGCTGTTGTCTGTTCGTGCATCTAGTTAGAAATTCGAGCGTGTATATTTTAATATTTTAATATTATATATTTATTAAGTTAAAATGAATAGTTGACGGTGGACTATTTAAGAAATAACTTTAGCTCTTTGAGTTTGGAGCAAAAAATTGAAGTGAAGAATGCGGGAACACCTAAACCCGAAATTAATTTAACGCAGACCACAAAGGGTAAATCTAGATACTTTATTAGAAAGTTTAAAAATGAAATATATGAAAAAAAATTTATAGAATGTATTCCAAACTTAATGAGGCTGTTATTGATCAATTTTCTAAAATTAAGAACCGAAGAATGGACTTTACGTTTAAGTACTATTGTGTAGGGTCGATTAATGTTGTGTATTTCGATAAATGATACTCAATATGATTTTAAACCATTTTATTTGAGGATTTAAACTAAAAACACTGAAAATATGAAGAATGCCAACTTGTCAGTTGTTGTTCTCGTCTTGGTTGCGCCTAATGACGAAGCTGTAGATGGTGTAGTGGTATTAGACATCATTCGGCTTTCTTGATAACTCATAGATGGCGGTAGTAGTATTGGACATCATTCGGTTTTCTTGATAGCTCGTAGATGGCTTTAGTAGTATTAGTAGTTGACTGTATAAATATTTGTTCTTTAAAAGCGTCCCTCTCTACAATAAAATTAACGTGTCTTCTCATGACAACCTGTATTTATGTTGTAAAAGTTAATAATAATAGATGTTTTTATTGTTAAAAAAAATCATACATCAAGCAGTGTAATATCATATTATGCAGCCAATAAAGATATGATAATATGTTTAATTGACAAGGGCAGAGTTCACACTCGCTGGCAAAGAAGTGAACAGCGCTTTCGCACTCAATCAGAGTGAGATAATAAGATATTAATATAGATAAAGTACTAATTATTTGTGAATACTTTCGTTAATAATATAGAAAATCACCACTAATTAACGGACTATTTTTCTAGATGATACTTATTTGTATTAAATGAATTTATACAGGATGGCGGTATTATTTTTTTTTTCTTTTTATGTTCAAACACAAGCACTATAGGAAAATCCTTTAAGGCATTCTGGGAGTGGTGCGTGTGCGCATAAAGCGTTTCAGGTTAGTTTTGAATCGTTGGAGGTTATACTCGATGGGAAACACGATCTCGGGAAGGTCGTTCTATAAGGATGGCTTCCTTCAGATGAAAGAAGTGGTTCGTCGTGTATTTCTGCTATTTGCCGCTCTGGGCGGAATTAAGATGGCAAAGTCAGCCGAGCATTTTCCACGGAAATATCTGCAAAAGAGGGTCAAATCATCAACCTGTCTTCGATATTCTAGACTGTCGAGACCCTTGTGAGCTCGTGGTCTCCGATCAGACGAATGGTTCTTCTGTCGATGGAATTCAGCAGCCGAAGAGTATGTTTGGGTGCTCTAGTGATGGTCGATTCTGGGCTTTGTTAAGTGTCAACAGTTGTTGAGATGTGTACAACTTTTTGGTCCGGAAGAGTACACCAAGTTTCTGCGAAGCTATCTTGGCGATTGCCACAACGTGGTTATGCCAAGACATATTTCCTCCCAGATTGACGCCCAGCAAATTAATAGATGAAGCCAGTGGAATTGCGTGTCCTGCCATGACTATATCCGGTTCTTTAATGTTAATCTTTTTAGAGAAAATTGCTGCCTGGGTTTCCTTAACGACTTGGTTACTGTCACCCCAAGCCAAAATTGTGTACCAATAAAAAAATATTTAATTTAGTCGAGAGTAAAATATCCTTATTTCGAAAAACAGATACAGAACAAAGTTATGAAGGAAAGTTACACCCAAATATAGTTAATATTCTATTCTATACAAAAATTGTCTGTTAATATTTTATTTACTTCTTGCGAGCAGATATAACGAAGCCGACGGCGGCTCCTGAACTAATTGGTCTAATTCAGCATTATTTCAAAACTGATGAAACTAATGCTTTTACCAGAGGCGTAACTACCAGAAATTCAGAGCCCCAAAATAGCAGACACCATTGACGATTTCGTCTACAAACAAATTGTTGCCCCCGGGCTCAATTCTTTAAGTTACGCCACTGCCTTTCACTAATAAAATTCCGATTTGTTGCGCACTTAATGGACGACCACGTTGTATGTATGTGGCACGGTGTGACTCTGTAACCCTCTTTACAGCGCTATAATCTTATAATTAATTTGAACGAGACGCTCACGTCAGCTGTTTGTCACATTTCTTCGTCGGTGTAAATTTCTTTACAACACCGCACCATAAAATTCAGCCTTGCTACCTATGACGCTAATAACCTTTATTTTTCAGCACCTTTATGAGCGCTGCTGCTCAAAATGTCCGACATTCCTTTTTTTGGGCTATACCAGTGGCGGTTCTTCCACAGGAGCACATGCGCACGTGCACCCCCAAAAAAACACGAATAAAAAATATTAATTTATATTCATTGAATATTATTTATCGTATCCGATATCCGACCCTCCCTAATATTTTATCGTACCGTCAAACTAAAAATGTCCGACCCTTCCTAATATTTTATCATCCCGAAACCAAACTGTATAGATCCGGCAACCGTGCCTCGGTCGAGGTAAACACGATTATGACGAGACTTGCTCGCATGTGCGATTAAGTAGTGCAGTTTCTCTGTAGTACTAGTAACAGGTGGTGGGTGGCAGCGGGGGATAGCGGGGCTATGGCGATTTAACATGGAAAATGCGCACAGTTTTTGTGTGCACCGCGCTGTTGGCTGTTCGTGCATCTAGTTAGAAATTCGAGCGTGTATGTTTTAATATTTTAATATTATATATTTATTAAATTAAAATGAATAGTTGACGGTGGACTATTTAAGAAATAACTTTAGCTCTTTGAGTTTGGAGCAAAAAATTGAAGTGAAGAATGCGGGAAGACCTAAACCCGAAATTAATATAACGCAGACCACAATGGGTAAATCTATTATTAGAAAGTTTAAAAATTAAATATATTTAAAAAAAAATTGTAGAGAGTATTCCAAACTTAGAGGCTGTTATTGGTCAATTTTCTACGATTAAGAACCGAAAATGGACTTTACGTTCAAGCACTATTGTACAGGGTCGATAAATGTTGTGTATTTCGATAAATGATCTCGATATGATTTTAAACCATTTTATTTAAGGATTTAAACTAAAAAACACTGAAAATATGAAGAAAGCCAACTTGTCAGTCTCGTCATAAAACAGTTAACTATTGTTCTCGTCTTGGTTGCGCCTAATGACGTAGCCGTAGATGGCGTAGTGGTATTAGACATCATTCGGGTTTCTTGATAGCTCGTAGATGGCTTTAGTAGTATTAGTAGTGGACTGTATAAATATTGTCACGAGGGTTGCATGCGACGACGTTAAGATCCGACAGCTATACACACTAAGAAAACCTTTCTTATTTTCCAAAAGTTGTATTTCCTTGTGTAAAATTAAAAAATAAATAAAAATATGTTTTACCTAACGCATTTTCTTATTACTTTTTTCTTTCTAAATTTAAAACGCCTAGAAAGTAATTGTTTGGTCGTTACACAAAAATAAAATTTTAAAAATAATTTCACCATACTTGTGAACCCCCTCTATCATAGGTCTCGAGCCGCCACTGGGCTATACACTATTAAACCCTTTGACTAGCAAACAAAATTATTAAATTTATTCAGGAACTAAATTATTTGTGTTTTTTTGGAGGTTGGAGACAATACTGTATCATGAGTAATTAGTTTGGACTTCCCAAGGGGCGGATGACACCCCCCCCCCCCCCCAATTTTCGCCAATGTTCTTCTTTGAATATTACTATTCCCTATGCAAATGGTGGCCGTGGGTCCAAGTTTTATCCAACACCATCCAACCGGCTTGTAAATTAGAAGAGCTTTACAAAATATAGAGCTTGCTGAAGTGCGTCAGTAACGAAGGCGGTAGTTCTTAGGCTATTAAGTTAAGTAATAAACATATATTTAACTACATAATGACTGCCATGATATAATTAAATCTATTTTAGCCACCACATCCCGGTACAAAGTGTCATTTACAAAAGAAATTAGACCCAAAAATAACATAATTAAATGTATGCTGTAAATTAAGTAGTACACAGACAAAAGACTATAGTAAAATTATTATAGTAAAGATTTTTTTGTAAAATTGCCTATAAAATATAGCATTAATAACATTATTTTTTATTAATAATCCGTACCAAAATAATATGGTAAACATAATTTAAAAAAAAACTATAGTTGGGATTTCTAATAAATTTAGTAAAATCAAGTAATTATTAAAATATATTGTAAATTTTACAACGAATGTAAGTGCACGTAACAAACACAGTAAAATTTAACTACAATTTTCCTTATTAATCACCATATTAATATTGTAGATACCTATAATTTCTAAAAAAGAAAGAAAGAAAAGTTAGAATTTCTAATAAATTTAGTAAAATAAAGTAATTACTTAAATATATTGTAAAATTTACAACGAATTTGTAGTGAAAATAATGTATTTATAACAATAGTATTTTTTATTGTAAAAATGACCAAGTTTAAATAAAGTGTAAATATATTTTTACAAGAATAAAAGGCATAGGTTCAACAGATTCCTGATGTTTCGATTTTCGTAACAAATAATATGTGGAGAACTTAATAGGAAACATACCATCGATGGATGAAGGCAAACGAGGGAATGCGAGGATGCAACTTGAATGGGTGACCGCATGGGAATACAAAGTGTCAATATTTTAGTAAATTTTACAAAAGATTTGACTAAATTTTACAAAAGATATTAGTAAATTTTATAAATACAGTGAACCTCTTAGGCGGACACCTACGGGACCGTCTAAATGTGTCCGCCTAATAGAGGTGTCCGCCCATGGGAAATTTTTTATTAGGTAATATGTAAATGCAAAATTATTACTATGTATGAGTTTATTTAATTTATATGTTATTGTAACGTTCGTCTCTTTAAAAAGAAAAAATTTGAAAAATTTTTAAAATAGCTATTTTCATGTACAAGTAAACATAACATAACAAAAATACACTAGTTTTAGTTAGGTTGTAGTTCTAAAAAAAATCTAATAGCGTAGTTTGACGTGTTTGCGTTTTATACTTGCAATCTAGAAAATGTAATGATAACAATTCCATTGCTGTAGAGTCACCTCTATTGTTTGCATACTCTTATAATTCATTTACCATACTAATGGCTTGTTGATAATTGGTGACATTTGTTTGATTACTGCATTCAACTTCTTCATCGGAGTCGTCAGATAGTGATGTGATTTCAGTGTGGACTACATAATCGGTAGGAATCACTATCATCTTCTAATAGCACATTGCTATCAATGTTAATGAACTCGCCCAAATCATTGTTATCAAATTACAAACTTCCACAACATCAATGTTCTGTTTCAGACTCAAACCGCGACATTTTTGTGCCATTGTTTACGATTTTAACCTTACAACTCACAAATAAACGGCGGATTGCTGTCGGGGAATTACACACACTTTCATTCTGCGAAGTCCTTTCGCTCTGCCAAGCATACCCGATTGGTTGCCTTCAGAGAGTTTTTGCACCGTACTTATTCGTCTCCCAAATACTTAAGAAAAATTGTTGTCCGTTTAAGGAGGGTTTTCGCACTCTTTGTATAAAAACAGCCTGTCCGCGTCCGCCCTAAGGAGAGTCCGCCCAAGAGAGGTTGATTTTCATGGCATTTCATATACCTAGTTCCGGACTATGAGAAAATGTCCGCTTAATAGAGATGTCCGCTTATTAGAGGTGTCCGTTATGAGAGGTTACACTGTATCACGAACATTAGTAAAGATAGACATATGAAAACCTTAAGAGAACTTACAGGGGATTAAAATATCTAAAGTACCTGAAAGAAACTGAAAATTTTAAAATTATTATTGCTATTTCTATCTTTATTTGTTATTGGTAATTATTTTTTTTTAATTTCAAACTGTAGAGCCATAAATTATTTTAATTATTTTTATAGAAAATTTTCTTCTTCTAAAAGTTCTTCTTTCCGTATAGGAAAACACAAAAAAAATATACATACATTTTCTTAGCAACATACTAATATTTAAGGGGGTTATTCTTTCAGTCCATTTCCAGAAAAAAACTTCATATGAACATAAACGTCTTAACTTTTGAGATACAAACATAGGCGTAACTAGGGAGGGGGCCAGGTGGGCCATGCCCACCCCAGGTTGCTCTGGTGCCCACCCCAGTATTTCTGAAGTTCCAAACCATACATACGTCATAGTGACACTTGCCATTAAAATTCTACTAGACTAGGGGCCCATTGGCGTAACTAGAATGATTTTGTAGGGGGGGCCTGGCCCCTAGTCTAGTAGGATTTTAATGGCAAGTGTCACTATGACGTATGTATGGCTTCGAACTTCAGAAATTCTGGGGTGGGCACCAGAGCAATCTGGGGTGGGCACGGCCCACCTGGCCCCCCCTCTAGTTACGCCTATGTAGGGGCCAGGCCCCCTCTACAAAATCATTCTAGTTACGCCAATGGATACAAAGCGTTAATTATCATGTTTTTTAAAATAATTTGTTAAGGATAATGAGTTAAATATGTGACAACTAGACTAGGTAGACAACTGTCAAAACTGTTTATGTTCACAAAACAAAATCTTCTTCTTACCCACTAGATCCTTTTTAATCTTTGTTAAATAGGTACGTAATTTCATAATGGTTCATAATGGATGAATGAATTTCATGTTTTTATACGAAAACTGCACGTCAAACGACAAAAAATCATCTACATTTGCTCACCAAGGAATAAGAATTTCAATCAATCAAGAAAATAATTTTTATTTAAAAAAAGGAAGTGGCGTACCATTCTTTTCTTCAAATATCTAAAGCAGTATCACAGATATTAATATAAACGGAGATTTTTGAAAATATTTAAGATCCTGTCATATTTTTGATGTCTCAACACTTAAGACGTAGGGGAAGGAGGGGAACATTCGGCCCCTAAGCAAAGATTGTTATTTATTACGATAATTTTTAATTGACTGGAAATCATATATGAACAGTGGCATGGGGTATACTATTGGCAACATATATACATAGAGCCAGCAAATCAAATTTAATTACATTTAATAAAAATTAAGAAAATCTGAAATTTTGGAAAACGGCTGAATGTTCCCCAACTAGGGGAACTTTCAGCCAGGTACCGGGGTACTTTCGGCCACTTTGTAAAAATAGCACTATTGAAAGAAAAATAAAAATATTTGAACTGAATACTTTATTTGTGCTCAAAAAATGGAAACAAGGTTACAAAGTAAATTTTACAGAAACATCAGGAACTTAAAAACATCTCTTTAGCATTTCGCAAACTTAATTAACAAAGTCAATTTACTACCAAATTTCCGAAGTTATAGCAAAATTGAAAGTAAGAAGAGGTTCTTGCAGTACCACACCGCAAAGGTGATGTCAATTTGGCCACGATATCATCATAATCCACTTTGGTAATGTCTTCTACGATTGGAAAGTAAAATGTAGAGGATAGTCCTCTTCTTCTTAAAAATTTAATAGTATGGTTGGCATCAGTAGTACTTAAAATTTTCCCCACAAAGTGTATCATTGTCTGTTTAACCGGAAATCTTACAAGTACTAAATCATGTTCTTTCAATTGATCACCACTCAACTCTGTAATACTTTCTAATTCCTCGGTAATATCTTCATCCGAGGGATCATTGAGTGAAATTTCCGATTCGCTCGAAGTAGACTCTATTTGTTGAAGTCTAGGTTTCTTGATGAGTTTTTTCGAATTTCTGTGTAGTGTAGCTGACTCACTAGAACTTAATACTTTACGGACTACTTTTTTTCTTTTTACGGCCTTCCTTTCCTCTAGTTCCTCGAGCCTTTCTTTCTCAGGAGTGTCTGTATAAATTCTAGACTTTCCTGGTTCTCTCTTAGTTTTAGTCTGTTTGTTCTCTACTTTTGGATAAGGGCGCACAGCTTCTGGAGTTATTTTATTTTTTATATGTGTCTTTATACCACTGCAAGAGGGGGTATTTAAAACATTAAAATTGTCACTTAGAATGGCGGATTTTTTATTTATGTCTTTGAGTGACATATCCATCACTTGTACTTCCAAGTTTTGATCTGTAGTTTCTTCTTCGGTGGTGGTTTCCTTTATTTGCTCTATTACCTTTTTATCTTCAGTTTTATTACTCTCCATCTGTGTTCCTTCTGCCACATTTCGCACATCTTTATCTGGCCGAGGTTTGTCAGTAACATAACTGGAATCAAAGTCTTCGTCTGAAAACGCTAAACGGTTTAAGGGCCAAATGCCAGGCTTTTTAAAACTGCTGATAATGTTTTTCGCAGAAAAAGCTTTTAGGTAAGCAAGATTGGTTAAGCTAGGTATATTTTTGACAGAAATGGTTTTACCGGGGTTCGACGTCAGCCAATCATTAAAAGCGACACTGCAGTAGGTCTTAAATGGTCCATAAATTCCTATATCGAGTGGCTGAAGTCGGTGTGTGGTGTGTGGTGGAAAACTCAGAATGCATATTCCATTTTCTTTGCAATACTTAACACAATTTAAGGACACATGGGATTCATGATTGTCAAGCAAAATTAGAATAGGGTTATCTACGCTACAATTTGTTTGTGTAAATATATGCTTTAGGACAGAGGGAAATGTTTCAGCTGTCATCCAACCTGATTTGTTGCCTAATGCTAGGCTTGAAACTGGTGCACCTACCATGAAGTCATCTAAATTCCTAATTCTAGGAAAGAGGTACACAGGGGGTAGTGACTGCCCTGCCGCATTTATTATTCCTACAAAAGTAACTAATTCGCCCCTTTCTGCGGAAGCAACCTGTGAAACTTGTTTTTTACCACATGTTGTAACTACCTTCACTGGTTTCAACACAGTCGCCACACCAGTCTCATCCAAGTTAAATATTTTTTCCGGTGGAAATTTAAATCGGTCCAATACCGATTTATAGTTATCAAAAAATTGATCCACTTTATGTTTATTGAAAGCAATGCTTCTGCTTAAACTAGTGCTTTCCGGTTTACGTAGCGACAGAGATTGGTGCCTTTGCATAAATCCTCTCCTCCACCCTTCCTTTGCCTGTTGTGCGTCATGCCATTCAGGTGGAATATTAGAGTTAGGTATGACTATGGCATACTGATATGCCAGTTTCTGGACATCAAGAAAAGTAAGCCCAAAGTTTATATCAGAGCATCTCTTGATATATTTGACTAACTCTAGCTCTTGATCATGAGTAAACACTTGTCTGACTGTGTATTTACTAGAGTATGGAAAATCTTCATCGATACTATCGTTTCCTGAATCGTCTGCTCTTTCTCCATTACGTCTTAGATACTCTTCTTTCGTTTGCTTGCTCAAAACTTTCTTTATCCTGCTTTGTAGCGTTGATCTTTTTATATCATGAACTCTCGCTGCCCGTCTTTCTGAATATGTCCCATTAAAAACGTTAATAATTGCGCGTCTTATATTCGCCTCATCAATAGACACTCTATTTGTCTTTAAAATACGTTTTCGCGGCATCTGAAAAACAAAATCAAACAAGTCGGTAAGATTTCTTTTCACTTGGGCTACATTCGGCCACCGGCCGAAAGTTCCCTAC
The DNA here is from genome assembly GCA_963991005.1 of Barypeithes pellucidus. NCBI lineage: Eukaryota > Metazoa > Arthropoda > Insecta > Coleoptera > Curculionidae > Barypeithes > Barypeithes pellucidus. The sequence continues at coordinate 43,056,873 of OZ022559.1, forward strand.
ACTGAGATGGCCGATTGTTCACCATATGACCGTCTCACAATAAAATTTACTCTAACTGAACAGAATAATTTTTAGGTTAGAAATCACCATGAAAACATCTTTTAAGAACATATAGTCGGCGTGCAGTGAAAACTAATTCAAATTATTTCAATTGTTTAATAGTTTAACAGCAACAAAAAAATCTATAAAATACTTACCATAAACAGCAAATTTCAGACTTTATCACTTTAAATTTACAAAACTTGCACAAATACGTTACAACTTACTCAAGATGTGGGAAACTATGTTACCAATACTGTTTGGTATACATTTGGCGGGATTTTTGAAAAATGTATGAATAAATTTAACTGGCTGAATGTTCCCCATGGCCGAATGTTCCCCTCCTTCCCCTATAGGACATAATATGAAGTTTTTTTCTGAAAATGGGCCCAAGAACAACCTCCTTCTTAAGAAACACTCTGTATAGGTATGTATAAACTTTTGACCAACGCGGCAACGTGCCCTGAGTACGTTTCACGCTCGTTGGTTGCCTTAGGCCAAAATGGTAATTACCTCAATAAATTCGAAGATTCTTAAAAATAAAATCTCCGTACTTTGTACGGGCGGATGATTAAAACATTGTTCAACACAGTTCTTGCAATTAAATCTCTTTTTATTACAGCTGCGGTCTATAATAGTTTATAGCAGGTAAGAGGTCAACGAAAAAGCGTGCAATATATGTACTTACCATTAATAAAAAATATTGTTGTTATTTTTATTTTTAGAATAACCGGGCCTATCTATAGAAGTATTAATGAATAATTCCATAAAACAATATTGGCGCATGGCGGGAAACGAATTGTTTGGAAGGCTGGCGTCAGCGACGACCGGCCGGAGTTCACAGAAGAGCGCTCTACGTAAAAATACTTCAGGGGTCATTATGGATAAGTCCAGAAAAATTTTGAGACATTTTTTTTTGAAAATATGAAGGGTCTTTTTTTACTTTTGGGCTAGTACCTAGTGCAGTGTTGCCGCTTCAACTAGAAAATATTAGCAACTTTGATAATTCAAAAAATTCAAATCTAGCACCCTGTGTATTATTTTCTTTTAGAATCCCTATCAATTTCTTAATAACTTGCCTTAACATTTTCTTATACTTATCTGTTATCGTTCTCGAGATAATCACCCAACTAGCATCAACGTTATAGAAACTGTGACTGATTGACACTCTGCTACTATGACTAGGTAAAAACGTGGTAATTGGCACCAAATTAATTACTATAAAGTTGTAACTACTACTGAGTTAAAATTATTAATAGAATTTACGTAACACTTTAGTGACTTTATGGTGTCATTACTTTATGGTCCGTTTAAAGATTACTGGTACTACAGCGCGTCAACATTTAGTTACTTATATAACCCCAAAACTTTAGAATAAAAAAAAAAGTTGTCGTTACGTCAGAAATATAACTTGTAAGTATGCGCGACTACATAGTAATGTTAAAGGTACCCACTACTACAAAGTGACTATAAAAATTACCATACAGTAACCGACTCGTAAACGTTCCATGTTATCTTACGGACGGACGGAGGACTGAACGTTTCGCTCTCGACGCTGTTTTTGGCCCGATACGCCATGCTTTATAGAGATTTATCGTGACGCCATTTTAGAATAAACCTTAACTTTTTTAGAATACGAAATATTCGACTACTAAAATTGCTAGTTGGGTAATTAATTTCAGCTTTTTTTTTTGAAAACATCCTTCAAAAAGCTATGATATTTTTAAACCCAGAGGCCTTTCACTGTGTTTTCAAATATTAATTAGAATAATATAGGGTGTGTCAAAATACAAATATTTTGATTGTTTGGAAAAATGATAAGAACACCATGTATTCCCGGCCCCCGCCCGAAATGTAATGTTTTAATCAATTTATTCAAAGATGAATTCGCTAGGAAACATATAAATCTTGAATTTACTAGATGTTTGTTTTTACTAGATGATTGTTTTGTTCATTGTTGTTTAAAAGCTTTAAAAGCTATATGTTTCGTTCAGTTAATAATTAAGTCAGAGCTAGTGACGCATTCATCATTTTGTTTTTTGATCAATATTTTTGATACTATTTTCTTTTATTCTAAAAGCGGTTAATTACCTGTTTTTAGGGACCAATTACCTTAAGTTTGGGGTAGAATTTTTTTAAATTAATAAATTAATGGAAGCAAGAAACGTTTTGTCAATTTGCACAAATTTCGTTTCCTGCACAAATTTTTTTATCAGAAATTTTAGAATTTAGGTAATTGATCTACTATAACGGATATTTTCGGATAAAACTAAAAAAATCGAAATATTGATCAAAATACGAGAAGGCGAAAGCGCCCCTATATTTTTTTATGTAAGGCTTCCCCCGAAACAAATTCCTATATAAGCCACTGCAGATATGTACAGGAAAGTTATTAAGAAATTAATAGGGATTCTAAAAAAAATACTACACAGGATGTTCCATTTAAATTATAAAAGTTGTTACTTTCTAGTAGAAGCGGCAACACTGCACAGCTGAAAAGAGAGAGCATGTCTACTTATATAAGCTACCAAATTTTCACTAGTTCTACATATCAGGCCATCCACCATGCATCAATCACCCTGTATATACAAAATATAAGAAAGTCCGCTATCATGAGAGAAATCAGATTACTCATACTTTCTTATAACACCCTTGTTATAAGCAAAAGTAGGTTCCTTCCCCTGGGAAAAAATGGGAGAGACGGAAAATTTTTCTTATTACGAGTGGGCGAATTAACGAAAGAAATTTAATCAGATCAAGAGGAAAATCCTGTAGTAATTCTGAAATTGACGGAACATAATTTTTTCCGATAATGTATAAATAAATACATTTACCACATAATATGGCTTATATTTACCACATAGGTATAGCTTATACTTTGCCATTATCTTTTTATAACGTTTCGTGAATTATAAGTCAAGTGTTAAGTTATCTGTAAGTTGAAAAGATTCATCAGCGATTTACCAAATCGTCTTATTTCATTTTTTTCAATGCGGTGTTCCATGTTCATCAACTATTTCTATTTTTGAATGTTTTTCCCCCCTTTAAATTTTCCTTCACCAGTTTGTCAAGAAACCTAAATCAGTCATTAACATACAGGGTATTCATTTGAAAACTTCCCACAACGGATTTATCGAAAACCACTGATTAAAAGAAAAAACGCCGAGATTCGTCAAAAGATTTGCCAAAGGGGACAACTTTTTAACCAAAAACTACTTCACCCCCTTTTACCCTCTGGCCCCCGGGGTCATCCCCTTAAAAATTTTAAATGACAAGGCGTAGTAAGTAATAGCTTGTTTGAAAGGTCTTTCAAAGTGCTTTATTTTGACGTTTGATTTTTTAAAATCGGTCGATTCGTTTTCGAGAAAATTAGAAAATTTTTTACCGCCTTCTTTTTATCAACACAGATAACATGGGCGAACTATTTTTATTCTTATACCTGTTTAGTTTTTTATAGTTGCTAAGGGAAAGAAACAATTTAATTTGCTGTCAGTTACCTTTGTGACAATCTTGGGATAGTGAAAATTAATTTATTGATTCAGATTTTACTTCCAAAATGGTTTACACACTAGCGGAAAGAGTGGAAATGATTCTAATTTATGGTGCCCAAAATCAATGTGCTCGGCAAACTGCCGTTACATTTAACGCCAGACATCCGGAAAAGATAACTTCGCATAGATATATTTTGGACCTTGTTACTAAATTTACTCTAACTGGATCTGTTGCAAATAAGAAACGTAATCATCGTAGAGTTTTGGATGAAGCCACTCAAGTTGAAGTTTTGGGTCATTTTGCCATAAATCCTAATACTTTATTACGCAAAATTGTTTATGCGACTGATATTTCATTAGGCTCTGTACACACAGTTACTAAATTACATAAATTTCATCCATTCAAAATGAAAATATTCCAAGAGTTAACCGAAAATGATTTCGATAGTCGAGTTGAGTTTTGTGAACAAATGACTGCAGCGATTAATGATAATACCATTCATGTAAAGAATATCTGCTTCAGTGATGAATGCACATTATATATAAATGGATTTGTTAATAAGCATAACTGCAGGTATTGGAGCAATAAAAATCCTGATGCTTTTGTAGAAGGGCATACTCAGTACCCCCAAAAAATGTATGGGCAGGCATTTTAGGAAACAAAGTGATTGGGCCATTGTTTATTAATGGGAATTTAAATGGAGGCATTTATTTAGATATGTTGGAAAATACCATCAATCCGCTTATCACTGAAACCATTGAAAACCAAATCGAAGACGATGGAAACCCTATACTTGATGAGGCTGAAATATATTTCCAGCAAGACGGCGCTCCTCCTCACTATGTTCTTCCGGTTCGGCAATGGCTAGGCGACGAGTTTCCAGATAAATGGATAGGGCGAAGAGGGCCTATAGAATGGCCTGCTAGATCTCCTGACTTGACGCCATTAGACTTTTTTCTATGGGGCCATTTGAAAACTATTGTGTTCACTCCCCAACCTAACAGATTGGATGAACTTCGTCAACGCATCACCGAAAGCTGCCATGATCTCCCACAACATGCTTTTGAAAATGTCCGTCAGGAATTTGAAAATCGCCTATATCATTGTTTGGCCAATAACGGGCAACATTTTGATCACTTATTGAAATAAAAAGTGATATTTTCGTGTGCTTTTTTTTCTACTGAACAACTTAAGATAAATAAAGATTTTTCTAATTTTCTCGAAAACGAATCGACCGATTTAAAAAAATCAAAGTCAAAATAAAGCACTTTGAAAGACCTTTCAAACAAGCTATTACTTGCTACCCCTTGTCATTTAAAATTTTTAAGGGGATGACCCCGGGGGCCAGTGGGTAAAAGGGGGTGAAGTAGTTTCTGGTTAAAAAGTTGTCCCCTTTGGTAAATCTTTTGACATGTCTCGGCGTTTTTTCTTTTAATCAGTGGTTCTCGATAAATCCGTGGTGGGAAGTTTTCAAATGAACACCCTGTATATATAACCATTATATTGCCAGTACGAACGTTCCAAAATACAAAAAGTGTCCCCGATATGGGAGATGGCGTGGTACTATTAAGTTTACCCAGTAGGGTGGAAATTTTCAAAGCCGGCCCGACATTATTTGTTTGTTGTTATTCGTCGCCATCTTTGGTTCTGGATGCTTTTTCAAATTACAGAATAAAAAGTGGTTCATCCTCATTATTGTCAGTATATTAGTGCTCATATAAACTTTCATTACCTAACAACAATTTTTGTAAAGGAGTTTTTAACTTGTGGTGATTCGATTCGCTGCTTGATAGGTTAGTGGCAAGATGAAAGGACACAAGTGCATTGTGCTTTTTTGCAAAAGTCGTGGATCACTACCAGGTATAAAGTATTTCAGGTATATACATATATACGAAACTATTTTGCTATCACATTATCCGATCTTCGGAACCGAATTTCACTAAAAAGCTTGTAAAAAAAGAAGAGAGTGTCACTCGTATACAATATAAAATATATGTGGTCACTACCTAACCTTAAAATTAATGTATTTTTAATTTGGTGCATTAGTAGCTGATAATAATTCCCAAAATAGCCAATATACTTAGTCATTCATTCTTAATTTTTCGAAAGGAATTTGGTACTAAGAGTTTACACCAATCAGGGCACTGTAGGATCATCATATCGTCAGAAATCGTATGCGTGGAACGCCGTCTTAATTCGAAGTAATTGAAGTTTTGATTGCAATATTTTTCCTAACTAACCAGTGAAATTTACATTAAAAAATTGAAATCCGGTTTTGTCGAATGTTTACTTTCACAAGGAAATTTCCGAACTGCGCAAACTCACTATTACCCCTTCGATGCCCATTGCGGGGACATAAATGCAGATCATGGTATATAGTTTATTGTATCATGATTGCAGATGGTATTAGCAATATAATGGTTATATATATGTGGTCATTAATGCTGGGGCACGGGAGATTTGAGCCGAAGGCGAGTGCCGCAATTCCGTATCATATTCGTGTTCGTATTCGAAATTAAAAAATATATACTGGTGTATAACCAACTCACTGTCACTTAGGAATGCAGTTGAATGAAGTTTGGGATATTTGCTTATGTCGACTTGATTATTCTGAATTAATGTTGATTGTAGCTTGAAATGGCATGACCGTGTCTTGAAAATACGTTAACAATACCCGTTCGCTGAAACTCTTCTCTTCTCAATTTTGACACGAAACACTAAAATGCATTAGTTTTATTAAAACAATTTAAAAATTCAATAATAAGTGTTATTTGAAATTATCACGCAATATTTGACCAGAAGATGCATGAAGCAAAGTTGATAGTAATTAGATAGCCTATTTCGGAGTTACATTACTTTCAACTTAAATTAATTAAAGTTGTTTAAATTTTTAATTAAGCCGGAAGAAATTAAAACTATCCACAAATTGCTTTAATTGTTCTTTAACGGGCACTTATCAGAGAAGTGTAGGAATAATTCAGGTTAAAAATAACAAAACTAGTACCTGGTGATGACTAGACGTCTTTGACCTACCCTAACATTTTTCTGATCGACTCATTTTCCACGTAAAACAGTAAGTTTACTTCAATTCATTCGATACTTTTGTCTGCTTTTCTGTTCTTAGAATTAGTTTTTTTTTATTCAATAAGTTGGGATATTCATATTATTACTCAAACAAATTTACGAATTAACTCAAATTCTGTTCTTTTTCCTCGCAGAAATCGTGAAATCGTATTGTAATAGTGAAAAAATACTATTCGAGATTACAATATTTTTCCCTTGTGAGGAATGTAGAAACACTGATGAGGGGTATGCTCCCCTTACAAAATATGTAGTTAAAGCGCTATCAATTCGCATAAGTCATGTCAGAACTATCAATTTTCCTAGTCCACATTTAAATAATATACAGGGTGGTATGGAAATCGCTTATTATATTTAAATGGGTGACTCCTTGGGTATCCTAGAGGACGCCCACTAGTGGCGGTTCTTCCACAGGAGCACATGCGCACGTGCACCCCCAAAACAAAACGAATAAAAAATATTAATTTATATTCATTGAATATTATTTATCGTATAAAGTCCGGCCCTCCCTAATATGTTATCATCCCGTCAAACAAAACTGTATAGATCCGGCAACCGTGCCTAGGTCGAGGTAAATGACGATTATGACGAGACTTGCTCGCACGTGCGATGAAGTCGTGCAGTTTCTCTGTAATAACAGGTGGCGGGTGGCAGCGGGGCTATGGCGATTTAACACGGAAAAGGCGCACAGTTTTTGTCTGCACCGCGCTATTCTCTGTTCGTGCATCTAGTTAGAAATTCGAGAGTAATATTTTAATATTGTATATTTATTAAGTTAAAATGAATAGTTGACGGTGGACTATTTAAGAAATAACTTTAGCTCTTTGAGTTTGGAGCAAAAATTGAAGTGAAGAATGCGGGAACACCTAAACCCGAAATTAATTTAACGCAGACCACACAGGGTAAATCTAGGGACTTTATTAGAAAGTTTAAAAATGAAATATATGAAAAAAAATTATAGATTGTATTCCAAACTTAATGAGGCTGTTATTGATCAATTTTCTACAATTAAGAATCGAAGAATGGACTTTTCGTTTAAACACTATTGTGTAGGGTCGAAAAATATTGTATATTTCGATAAATGATACTCGATATGATTTTAAATCATTTTATTTAAGGATTTAAACTAAAAAACACTGAAAATATGAAGAATGCCAACTTGTCAGTCTCGTGGCTCGATTCGCTCTCGTCATAAAACAGTTAACTATTGTTCTAATCTTGGTTGCGCCTAATGAGGTATCCGTAGATGGCGTAGTGGTATTAGACATCATTCGGTTTCCTTGATAACTCCTAGATGGCGGTAGTAGTATTGGACATTATTCGGTTTTCTTAATAGCTCGTAGATGGCTTTAGTAGTATTAGTAGTGGACTGTATAAATATTGTTACGAGGGTTGCATGCGACGACGTTAAGATCCGACAGCTATACACACTAAGAAAACCTTTCTTATTTTCCAAAAGTTGTATTTCCTTGGGTAAAATTAAAAAATAAATAAAAATATGGTTTACCTAACGCATTTTCTTATTACTTTTTTCTTTCTACATTTAAAATGCCTAGAAAGTAATTGTTTGGTCGTTACACAAAAATAAAATTTTAAAAATAATTTCACCATACTTGTGAACCCTCTATCATAGATCACGAGCCGCTACTGTAGTTAAAGGTATGTAAAAATCGTTTTTCAAAGGTTCAAAAAGTTTATGTGAACTTGTAGTACTCTTTTCACTTGTTTTCCTCATATCCGGGAGATTTCCCACATTTTCCCGGACACCCCTTATAAAATAGCAGGTCTGATAGAAATTGTTTTTACGGAAACTTTAAGGCGGCATTTATTAATCGTCACCATTTTAACAAGAATTACTACTATTAGATACTCTTACCAGGCCCTTCTTGGCTACTTGGTATTATATTAGAGTTGTGTTGTGCAACGATTAAAACTTCGGAAATTGGTTAGAGAACAATAATTACTTTAAAAAATAATTACGGGCTTGATGCTCTTGTGCTTTGCCTGGGTTTTGCCCTCTAAAATAACATAAAATGAACATTAATGTCGAGGAAGGTTATATAAAACATAAAACTAATCTACGGATTCTTTTGATATTAAACATTCCCAAGGGTTAAATTGGACTCTCCAATATAGAAAATTGCATTAATTTAGTCGGAGCACTTTATGTAAGTTAGAAAGCTTATTAGAATATTATGTCTTGGAGCAAGCTTACTTGACAAGTGAACCCAGTGCAGTTAAGCGCGCGTTCTTTTTTGTAGCAAAGTTTTTTTTTAGGACGAAAAGGAAAACTCGAGCGGTAAGCTTTCTATGTAAATAATAAAAATTGAAAAAGTTTTATGGTTCCGCTTCTGGATTCGATTCTTCGATTCCCTTAAAATTTGTAAAATATCTGCAGTCATTTAAATTTAAAGAAATATATAAACATATTATAATCTTGTAGTTCTTTAAAGATGACATACGCTTAACATATTTTGTAACTTTGGACTATAATAAGAAAGTACAAAAATATTTTTTTGAATACACTCCCCAACAATAAAACCCGGACAAAGATAATCTTAGTCAGGTTTATAGTCATGTACCTTTTTTAATTGTTGTCCGATCTTGATGAAATTTTTAGCAAAGTGTAGACTTGTGTCTTGGGATGATATCCAGAATTTTAGTTTTCAAAAAACAATCATGTTTTGATCATTATACAGGCAGAAACAAAAGTTCCTTTTTACCCCTGATTTCTTAACGCTCTGTGGAAAAATTGAGCGATAGGATTGAGTTTCATTATATTTTGTTTTGAAGTGTGATCTTTTCTTAACCCAACGTGTTTTCGTTTATGTTATTAACTGCTTTGTAAAAGAAGATACAAATTTTTAAAGGAAGTATTGCAGTTTTTCAATTTTATTCATAATTCAGAACATTACATTATTCTATGGAGTATCATAAATAAATATCCAAATATTAATAACGCGTATTGTCACCTCATGTTCTTATCACTTCTACCATGTGACGAGGCATGCTTCAATACAATACGGGCTATTAATTTTTGGATATTTTGTTTATGCTACTCGATAAAAGAATGTGATGTTTTGAATTGTGAATAAAATTGAAAAACTTCAATATTTTCTTTTAAAAAATAGATAATGACGTGAACAAAAAACATTGTGTTAAGAAAAGGTCAGAAAATTCAATTAAACAAAATATAATGAAGCTAAACCGCTCAATTTTTCTACAGGGAGTTAAGAAATGTTAATTACTTTTGTTTCTGCCTGTATAATCATCAATACATGATTATTTTTTGAGAACTTAAATTCAGGATATCATCCCAAGATACCAGTCAACACTTTGCTAAACATATCACCAAAATCCGACAATAATTAAAAAAGTTACAGGATGAATTGTGATTAAAATTGAAAAGCTGTAGTACTATCTTTAAAAAATTGTATCTTCCTTTAGAAAGCAGATAATGACGTGAACCAAAAAACACTCTGTTAGGAAAAGATCACACTTCAAACTAAAAATTCAGGATATCATCCCAAGACACAAGTCTGCATTTTGCTAGAAATTTCACCAAGATCGGAAAACAATTTAAAAAGTTACAGGACTATAAAAAAGACTAACATTATCTTTCTTCGGGATGTATTATAGGGGAGTGTATTTTCCGCACTTCTCTTTAAAAGTCCGCAGCATTTGTGTCATAAAGATCAACCAATTTCCGAATATCTCGATTTGTTGTATTTTATTGTACTGTTTTCATACTGGCTTTCAAATTTCTATCAAGAGAAATGACAAACATTAACATTACTGCATATTAAATTATTAGTTAAAAATAAGTTTATTTGTTTACAATAATAACTAGTAATGATTAATATTATGACGGCGTTGCCACAGATCTATCGTCGGCAGCCCTTACAAAATTTAGCAGTTAAATTAATTATTGGTCACCCTCTGTGTATTAAGATTAAGCTGTTTGTTTCAGATATGCTTCATGAAAACATTACTGCTGCAAATAAACTTTCGGAAAACGATACAAGAGCAAAAATAATAGAAGATTTTTACAGCAATTGGAATGTGAAAGATTGGTCGCAAGGATTTTTTAGTGAAAAATATGTTTATGAAATAAATATTTATTGGTTACAGTTTAGCCCACCAAGTACAACTAGTTTTTTTGTTTTGGGAATATTATATATCTTTATAATGGCCATTGGCGTTTGTGGTAACTGTTTGGTGATATTTATGTTTATAAGGTTGGTAGAATGTTATTAAAAATATTTTTTTTCTACAACCAATCTTATAGTGACTTTAATGAATTTAATCTTGAACAATGTATAAATCTTGATCTTCAACTCTATTTTAGGTAGTTATTATGTAATAAATAAAAATAACGTATCAAAAACTAAATATACACATGCACAAAATTCCCCCACCCTGAAATTTTGGTCAACTATGATATTTTATATCTTTCTTATTTTTTATACGATTTTCATGATTTTGTTATCAGTTTGTAGATTAATGTATTGTGTTTTTCCTTAATTATTTTATAAAGTAACATTTTTCGATTAGGCTATATTATACAGGAGTAAATCAAACTGTTGTTTTTTGTCTTCATTTCAAAACACCCTGTAGGAGAATGGAGGTGAATAATTTTATTTGCATACTGTTTCTTGTATTCTTTAATGTATTCTAAACATTTCGTTGTTTGATTCATTCTATTATCTCATTTCTGCTGCGAGCTGCAAAATTTTAAATGAAACGCTGATTTGAAGCCTATTTTTATTAAGAAAAACAAAAACTAGGTGTATTATAAAGTTAATTAACAAAAACAATTTTAATACCGTGTATTTCCTCCTCTCGCAGCAATAACAACTTGCAGTCTTCATGGCATCGAATGAATAAAGTTACTTATCCTTTCTTGAGGGATAGTCTGATATTCTTCGGTCAGCGCAGTCTTGCAAGGTTTGTGGTTGTACAGGACGGCTCTTTTAAGTTGATCCCAAAGATGTTCGATTGGGTTGAGATCCGGGCTACATGCGGGCCATTCCAATCTTGGAAGTCCCACTTCATCCAGATATTCTTTCACTACATGTGCAACGTGAGGTCTAGCATCATCATGCATTAATGTAAATTGTTTCCCAATGAAAGAAGCAAATGGAACAACAACTTCTTGGAGGATTTTCTCAATGTAACGATGGGCGGTTAGAGCTCCATTTGCAACAAATACAAGATTGGTGATGGTATATTTTTGGAAAACGTATATTTCGGGACTAATACTAAGATTAAAAATAAAGAGAGGCAAAAAAAACTCATAATCTGCTCCACTAGTTTAATAATTCAATACAAAATCATAAACCAGATATGTTTCGAAGGTTCAAACCTTCATCTTCGTAAATCGTAAAAAATTAACCATAATAATTTTAAATTATTATACTTATCATTGGCATTCACCATTCTGTCAGTTAATCGACACGTACTAAGATTGTTTGGCACATTAGTCTAAAACTAATATGGGGAATGGGGTGGAGGGGGGTCAAGTGGCACAATGGACGTAATAAGAACTTACCTGCAGAGGGATTTATGTTTTTTATTTATGTAAGTTATTATATAAAATATACAGGGTGTTCCTTAATGGCATGCTAATATTTCAGGGTACGATTCCTTAGGTCATTTTATAAAGAAAAGTTTATATGAACATAATATGTCCGTAACGGCTTAAATTTTTTGCTACAGGGTGTTGAATTTTTATTTTTTAAATGGTTATTTTTTCATATCTCCGAAAGTACTTTAGATATTATTTTCAATTTTGGTACATGTTAATAGGATATAGAACCACAAATTTTAGTTGGAAAAGTTATTCAATTGTTCCACCAGTGGCGTACCTGCTAACATATCCTCTGATATTTTTTATAAGAAAGATGGTACGCCACTGACATTTTTCCCATGCGGATATTTTTTCTGATTAGTCTGGTCAATTCTACATGAAAACGGTCTCTTGAGGATTTCTCGTTCTTGATTAAAACCACTAGATTCATATTGAAACTCATTATTATTAACATTGATAAAATAATTAACGATAAATTTTGTTTTATAAAAATTGTTGGAAACGGCCACCTTTACTTAAAAGGCATGCTTCCGCCCATCTTCGCATCGAATTGCCCACTCCAACAATTTTTATAAAACAAATTTATCATTAATTATTTTATCAATGTTAATAATAATGAGTTTCAATGAATTTAGTGGTTTTAATCAAGCGCGTGCGCGTGCGTCTGACGAGAAAAACTCAAGAGACCATTTTCATGTAGAATTGACCAGGCTGATCAGAAAAATATCCACATGGAAAAAATGTCAGTGGTGTACCATCTTTTTTGTAAAAAATATCAGAGCACATTTTTGCAGGGACGCCATTGGTGGAACAATTGAATAACTTTTCTAACTAAAATTGTGGTTCTATATCCTATTAACACATACCAAAATTGAAAATAATATTGAAAGTACTTCGGAGATATTAAAAGATAACCATTTAAAAAATACATATGTATATTGGAAACATTTTCTTAAATTGCAAATCTGACATTACAGCGACAGCTCAGCTCGTCGTCGAAAGTGGCGATTTCGTTGCTTGACTGGTCAACGCCAGAGGATATAGATATCAAGGCACACGTCAATCAGAAGTGGCGGGAACGATGATTCGAAATTAATTTTATGAATCTTAGCACGCCTATGCTTGGAAGAAAATTTCCTTCCTTCTTGTGTCGTAATGTAATTCTGTATGTTTAGGTGTAAATTCTGTAATTTTAGGTGTAAAAGTTTACGAACGCACGGAAACATACTGGTTGTCAATTTGGCAGTTAGCGATGGCTTAATGTTAATGAAAATGCCTATTTTTATATACAATTGTTTTCACCAGGGCCCTATATTGGGTGATATAGGTAAGGAAGCCGCATACAGTATTTTGCCGGTAAATTTTACAACATTTTTGTAATTATTACTAAAAATTTGGGTTAATGTTTTGTTATAATTTGATGGCATTTCTTAATAAAAGTTATTCCAGTCACATATACAACCACGGTTAATTTTACTATTTTTATAGTAAATTTAACTAAAATATTCTCTCCGTGAGTATGCATATGCTAGTCGTTATTTCTTTTTTCAAAAGTCCTATTATTCACCATCAAAACATTGATCTGATGGTATTTAATTTTTTTTAAATTAGAAAAATTATGCATAATTTAGTTTTTGATTCTTTTTGATAAAATTTGACAATTTATATAAATTTGTAGCTTGTCGTCTCTACGGATTCCTTGGTGGTTTAACCGGAGTAGTGTCTATAACTACTCTAGCAGCAATTTCGTTTGATCGATATTGTGTAATTAGGCACCCGCTTAGTAGGAAGTACACAAAAATGCGAATAAATCTTTCTTTGGTAAGAATTTATTTATCTCTTCTTCTCAACACCAAATCTGTAGGGTGTTATGGAAATGACGTATTATATTTAAATGGGTGACTCCTGGGGTGTCCTAGAGAAGCGCTACATATTTGTTTTTAAATCGAACGTTTAAAAAGTGGGGTAATTCACCCCTAAACCCACACACAACTCCTCGGCACATTCATACATGAACATATTACATTGCCAAGCTGGGTAATCAACAGATGTTCAGGTACAATGTTGCCAAAATGTTTAAAAGTGTAAAACTTTAGTTTCTTATAAAAATAAATATTTAGCTTACTTAGAAAGTAAATCCAGGACGCGATTAAGGAGTCCAGGGCACAGACACTTTCAGTTCTTTTTTCTATGGGAAAAACCTTATGCTCATCACGTGTCCTAATGATAGTGTGGGAGTGCATAATAAGCTTATCACTAAACCCTAACACTAATGCATAATTACACTTTACAATAACACACATAGAACAATAGCACTTAATCATTTCGCAATAGAAATAATAAAAACATTTCTATGGGCCATTAACCCTTTACTAAAGATAAAATGAAACAATTATGTTAACAATTGACAGGCACTATCCTTTGAAATGAATGGTCTAGTCCACCTGCGGACCAGTCGGACTTTCTTTCCGAGGACTCTCCGCTAGTAGAGCCAGCGCGGTTGCCATTTCCGAGACTATAATTATACAGGAAAGTAATATTATAGAAGGAAATTCCGCAATTTATGATAGTCGCTTATAAAACATCGAAAGTGGCAACGCTGTATTTTTAAATATTAGCCCGATTGTCCAAAATCAGCTGTTTAAAGAAGCCGGCCGATATCGATCGAAAGAATCAACGTGTTATTTATTTTTACAATTTTTAGATGTTAAATGCATTATTTCCCAAACAATAAGGGCGTATTTTTGTCTACACAGTAGCACTTTAAAATACTAATTCAGATTGAACGGTACTTAGATGTGTTGTGACGCGAAAACTAATGTGATTTTGTGATGTGAGTACGTGGTGTTTTTTATAAATTAAGTTGGTTTTAAATAAGTCCGAAACGGTAAATAAAATTGCATTTTTTTTTCTAAAGGGTAAGTGGCATTTATAAACTTTTAAGTTGTCCAGATCTGACGAGTGTCGTTCGAATTGAACAAATGAGAACATACCCGACCATTTATAAACTCCGCGGCGGTTCGTTTGAGTCAGTTCAAGTTTATAAATCAGAGATTGTTTCCCAGCGAACTGAACGTAAAAGTTTATAATAATGTACCCTGAAAAATAAACAACTTGAAATCTGTCAAACAGTTATTGACTTTCTAAAGAGTTTACCCTGAAGATATGACAACACTGTTGAAGATTCACTGCCATATATTGCTGTGTTTACCTTCCGAACAGGGGCACCACGTGGTAATTTTTGGTTTGACATAATGTCATGTACAGGATATATTAAATTAAGGCACCATTTTTGGATATTTTTCTTCAATTTGTTTTCATCTCAGGAATTGCCGGTTTAAATATAATACGTAATTTTCATAACACCCTGTATATGCAGTCCACTGTTGGTCTTTTTTGTTGCAAACACGGCTGGCAAGATGAAACCTTGTAGACAATTTCCACGGAATAAGTAATAATAAAAGTAATGAAATAAGGGAATTTATGTTTAGATCCTTTAACGTCAACTAACGCCGTACGTGCAACAATGACTTGATTTAATCAGAAAAATCCTTTAGGTTGTCCTTTGACAATTGACGTGTCAATTGGTTTCCAAAATAAACTCTATTTTATTGTCCTTGATTTAGAAAAATGAAACGTCTCTCTTTTTTAGATTTTTGTTTGGGCCTATGGACTCTTCTTCTCCCTCATCCCATTCCTCAACATCGGCTTCGGCAAGTATCAATACGAAGGCTATTTGACCAGTTGTAGTTTCGACTATTTGAGCGAGAACGAGGCGACAAAGACGTTCATTTTGATCTTCTTTTGCGCAGCCTGGGTGATTCCGTTCGGACTTATCTCGTTCAGTTATTTTAAGATTGTACGGGTGGTTTCAACGAACAATTGGGGTGACTCTGGAAAGAGAGAATCATTTAGGTAAGATGTTATACAACGTGTCCAAGATAAGGAGGGTCAGTACAGGGATGTCGGAAACCGTAAGAGATACGAAGTCGGTTAAATGGAGCTAAAGTTGCGAATTTACGTGCCTAATAATATGCCGTTTAGAAAGTTTTACAATTCCGAGTAGTTCGGGAGATATCTGGAAAAAAACGAAATTCTGATAAATCGTTTTCCTGGGTTTTTTGAGATCGAATTCGAAAGCAAATGGCACTTTTGCATTGTCACATTTTCTGCTCTATCTAACAGCGAAGGGCCATTATCAACTTTCTTTTTTTAAATACGGTCCTGTTTTCCTGATATTGGAATTTGAGAGCTTTTTTTCTCCCGAATGCAAAGATGTATGACACATTGTGGTTTAATGACGTTTCGAGGGTTTTTTGAACAACATCAGGAAATTTCGGGATATGGTCCTGTATTTCTCCTAATTTTATTAATAACATCTCATAAGTAAGCTCTAAATTTTTTACTTATGTTGGACTAGTTCAATAAATAACAAATAATTTAATAAAAACCACAAATAAGTGGACAAAAATCATCCCAAAACAGTAATTAAACAACGAAAAAAGTAAGGAACTACATAATCAGGTGTTCAAAAAGATTTCCGTTATTCTCTAAGCACAAATAACATCTTCTAACTGCCACATAATAGTTTGTTTTGAGATAAAATAAAACATGCGATAGAATATCAAACTTTACAGCATTTGTAAATTTATGTTCCATATTTTCTGGAAAATAGAAAACCTCTTAAAACGCTCTCAAACGATCACAATGGGAATGTCAAGTGAAACAAATCACGCCTCACCATCTTAATTTTTTTGTTCAAAGGCCTACTTTTCTTCCGAATCAACAGAAGTTTGAAATAATGTTTCTTTATTTTGTTCACTTACCAATTTGTGGTTTATTATTAAATTATTTGTTATTTATTGAACTAGTCCAACATAAGTAAAAATTTAGAGCTTACTTATGAGATATTATTTATAAAATTAGGAGAAATACAGGACCGTATCCCAAAATATCCTGATGTTGTTCAAAAAACCCTCGAAGCGCCATTAAACTACAATGTGTCATACATCGTTGCATTCGGAAGAAAAAAGCTATCAAATTCCAATATCAGAAAAACAGGACCGTATTTAAATAAAAGATTGTTGATAATGGCTCTTCGAAGACGACTCGTCGGATTACAAAATGATTAACGCTGTTAGATAGAGCGGAAAAAGTGGCAATGCAAAAGTGCAATTTACTTTAGAATTCGATCTCAAAAAAAAACCAGGAAAACAATAAAACGATTTTCAGAATTTCGTTTTTTTCTGGATATCTCCGGAACTACTCGGAATTTTAAAACTTTCTACAAGGCATATTATTAGGCACGTAAATGCGCAACTTTACCTCCATTTAACCGACTTCGTATCTCTTACGGTTTCCGAGATCCCTGTACTGGCCCTGGACACGTTGTATAGATATAGAAATTGTTATGACTCGCATCACACTCGACTTTTCTTCAAAAAATTAACTCAGGAATCACACTTTAAAATATTACCACGTCAGTAAGGGTGTCCCTTTTTCTCTATGATTTTGGTGCGTGAACCATTTAATTGTAAATTTTTGGAAAAAAGTGGGTTAGCATTTATTAACATCAATTCTCTCTATTTCAGACACGTTAGAGAAGAAGATGTCCGCAAACAAGAATTAAAACTGGCCGTTATGGTACTTATGGTGATTCTTCTATGGTTTGTTTCTTGGACGCCTTACGCTACAGTGGCTCTTTTAGGTGTATTTGGACAAAAGCACCTTATTACGCCACTAGGGTCTATGATTCCGGCCTT
This sequence comes from Barypeithes pellucidus, assembly GCA_963991005.1. Lineage (NCBI taxonomy): Eukaryota > Metazoa > Arthropoda > Insecta > Coleoptera > Curculionidae > Barypeithes > Barypeithes pellucidus. Next base: position 43,074,837 of record OZ022559.1, read on the forward strand.
GTTTTGCAAGATGACTGGCGCAGTGGATCCATATCTATATGCCGTGTCACATCCAAAATTTAGGAAAGAGCTTTGTAAAATGCTGGGAGTGAATGAAGAAAAGAAGACGCTTAAGAAACATAAAGTGTGGACGGCCGAAGCTGGTAATATACATCTAAGACGGTATTTATATATTTTTAGCATTTAAAAAAAAATTATATAAAAAATGTTAAAGACAGATATGGCGCCATCTTAAATATTTTCAAATTCAATCCGCCAATAGATTCTACTGGTGGTCCCGATCGAAAATATACAGGGTGTCCGGAAAAATGTGGGAAATCTCCCGGATATGAAGAAAACAAGTAAAAAGTTCATATATACTTTTATGTACTATAGGGATTTAAAATACCCTTTCAATCCCTATTTTCAGCGAAAAAAGTGGTACTTTAAATCCCTAGGGAAATTTCTTTGCAAAAAAACATAAATTTCGAAATTTATTTTCAATAATTTTATTAGAAAATATAACATGACATGGATGCAACAAAAGTGTAACGTGTTTAGAAATATATTAAACTATAAAAAATAACTTAATTTCTATTAACATTAACAGTTATGTTATTAGCTGCACTTAGCCAAGTGAAAAAAAAGGTAAATTATCATTATTGCAGCTGTTATTTTTATTAATTAAAGTGTTTTTGAAAATTGTAGCCGGTGGCACCGACGATGTCGTTGGTGTTTCATTTTGTACAATAGGAATCGAAATATCTGAAGACGTTTTGGTGGAAGTACCAGTAAAAAGTTGATCTGCCATACTTTTTTTCTGGCATAAGCAATTTTCCACATATCCCTCAGCGACGGTGCTACTCTTCCAGCCGCCAAGTCTTTTAAGCTGATCTATCGTTACTCCAGAGTCGGCTAGTAGCGATGCTGACGTCCTTCTAAAACAATGACCAGTGTACAATTTTGCATCTGGAAGCTTTAAATATTCTGCAATCTTGGTTGGCAGTTGTCCAATCGTATTCTTGCCCATTGGCTGAGACGTGCATTTTCCATTTCTGTACCCAACGAAAAATCTTGTATGGCCTTGTATTGATGAAGATCTTAAGGCAATATACTTCTTCACCAATCGTACTACATCTGTGGAGTTTTCCTTTGACCGTTTTATAACAAAAGTTCGGTCTTTTTCTGTCTTGGTATCTCGTAAATTGACCAAAATGAACGTTTCATAGTCTAGGACATCGGTTTTGTCAAGCTGGCAGAGCTCTGACAAGCTCCTGACACGCCCATGACTAGAACTACCTGGAACAAAGTATAAGTAAAATAAATAGGTACCTACTTTATTTTCCAAAAAGCGTCTGAATAACACAGATATAGGTATAGACTGGTTGAAAAAAAATGTGTATCTTACCTTTTGCCCCAAAAATTCATGGTGGGGTGCTTTTTTCAGGACCTCTTTAATATTGTCAACATCGAGTGTCTTCGACTTTTTTGGTTTGTAGCCCTCATTTTGTCGTTTCAAAAAAGCGGTTAGTTTGCAGAAATTGCTAATGTCGACGCCCATGTCTTTTGCAATTATGGCCTTTATCATCGAATATACACTCCACAGTGACGATGCTTTAAGCTTTTTGAACTTTTCTAAGAAATATGCTAATAGTACCTTTTCTTCTGTAAATTCTTCTACGTTCCGTTCTTTGCACCATTTGATAAACTCAGATAACTGTTTTTTATATTGTTCTCCAGATATTCTTGGTAATAATTGGCCTACAGCCTCTTGAGCTGCCTTTTCGATTTGTTCCATCGCGATAAACGTCTTTCAGTGAATGTAGCGTGTTTGACTAATATTTATCGAGTGACTTTTGTTTTACTTAGTTACTTGTCATTTGGTCGTTGATATGGTAACATCAGCCGCTTCGATGATGGCATTTAATTTTTTTTAACGTTTTACGTATCCTAAAGTACATAAAATAGTATATACACCTCAGGACCAAAGTGTTTTTAAGTCCCTTGACAAATTATAGCCCTCCCGTTGGTCGGGCTATAAACTTTTTGTCTCGGGATTTAAAATACCACTTTAGTCCCTAGGTGTATAACGTACTATTTTGGGTTATATGGGCTGCCAAAGAGCTCCAATGGAATCAAGTTTTTTTACACATAATTGAAATTTTTTTTTTAATATGATGTATACCAGGTAAGACCCTTCAAATTACTACCCAAGAAAGTGCTGTAAATTACTCACACCTGCAGGGAAGGACTTGCCGTGACACTTATGGCTCCTTGTTTTAACGTCCTGTATGATAAGAACTTTGGACAACTTTCCTTTAACTATTGACTAAAATTAAATATTCTTCATTCATGTCGCTATCCTAAGCGTTTTCGAGAAAACGTCATTTTAATTACACTTAGTCAATAGTTAAAGGTATGTAAAAACCGTTGTCCAAAGTTCTTATCATACAGGGTGTCCAGTGGCGGAAGTTCAAAATTTCGCCCCCCCGCAAAATTATTTATTAGGCCCTATAAAATGATTTATTTAGTTAAGAAGAAGAACGTAAATTGGTAAATTATAGATATACAGTGAGTCCCAGAAGAAATGTCTAAATTCATTTAAAATTCAGCGGTAAGTTTTTTCAAAAAACGCTCGTATCCGTCGATTTTGATTTTTTAATTTTTTTTTTGTGGTAATTTCATGTATACAGGGTAGCTCAAAAATAAGTTACGACCATCAACTTCATTTTTTCAAATGAAAACATATATTTTTTATTTCATTTTTGAATTTTGCATTGAATTCTAAGCATGTTTCATGTACCATGTCCTATACATAAACTCAACAGTTATTGAAAAAATTAGGATTGAACATATCTATAAGTAAGACCTGTTTATTAAAAAAAAACAAAACAAAATCAAATTAAATGTTGAAAATGTGCGCCATTTACGGCTTGACAATATCCAAGACGATCAATAAACTCTCTTTGCACGTTTCCAACCATTTCCGTAGTTATGACACGCACTTCTCTTCGGATCCTTTCTTTCAACTCCTGCATATTGTTTGGCCTGTTAACAAATACTTTTGATTTGAGGTAACCCCACAAAAAAAAGTCCAGCGGAGTTAGGTCTGGCGACCTAGCAGGCCATTCGATAGGTCCTCTCCTTCCAATCCACCGATTGGGAAAGGTTTCATCCAAAAATGTGCGCACAGTGGCCGCATAGTGCGGAGGAGCACCATCTAGTTGGAATATCAGTTCTTCGTCAGGGGAGTCTGGAGCCAATGGATTCGGAAATAAAACCACTAATGCTGGAATTAATTCTAGTTGGAGAAATTCGCGATATACTTGTCCAGTTAAAGACTGTTCAAAGAAAAATGGACCAATTACTCTTTCGCGTACGATTCCACACCAAACATTTATTTTCTTAGGGTACTGGCTGTGAACCTCTATCATCCAATTCGGATTTTCTGTTGCCCAATATCGACAATTTTGTCTGTTCACATTACCATTCAAATAGAACGTAACTTCATCCGAAAAAATAATATTTTTTACTAAATTATTATCTAGATTGCACATATTTTGCATGCGTCCGCAAAACTCACTTCGCCTATCGAAATCATCTTCAAATAACTCATGCACTGGAATAACTTTGTATGGGTGATATTTGTGCTTTTGAACTACTCGGTGAACAACAGATTTCGGCATGTGTAAATCAGCCCCAATGTGCGACAGGGGAGTACATGGATTTTCTTCCAAGGAAAGCAAAACGTCAAGTTGTTCATTTTCATCTCGAGTAGGACGACCAGATTTAGGCAAATCTCTAACATGACCGAATTCTCTAAACTTAGCCTCTATTCTACTCACCATCTTTTGACATATGGGAGGACGATCAGGATGGATTTCTTTAAATATTTGGGCTGTTTCTATTTGAGTACGTGTTTTATCACCAAACCCAACCATGCATAGAATTTCAATTTTTTCCCGTTCCGTTAACTTCACCATTATTGTGAAAACCGCAACTTTGAAACTACGCTTGACAATAATTATACTTATTTGAAATAAAATTGTCATACAGTTTCTATGGAAATAAACGGTGACACTGAGACAGTACACTCTTACTTATTATGGAGCCCAAAATGCCATATTGCCAGAAGATTTGATAGATCGTTGGATTCCCTAAATGATATGTTCAATCCTAATTTTTTCAATAACTGTTGAGTTTATGTATAGGACATGGTACATGAAACATGCTTAGAATTCAATGCAAAATTCAAAAATGAAATAAAAAATATATGTTTTCATTTGAAAAAATGAAGTTGATGGTCGTAACTCTTTTTTTTTTTTGAAAAAACTTACCGCTGAATTTTAAATGAATTTAGACATTTCTTCTGGGACTCACTGTAGATGTTCTCCATAAGAATTTAAAATAAAAAACTGATGATTCCTATAAGAGAAATTTTTTTAAAGCTCTTTAGGAACTAAGGTTATTATAATAATAAGTATTATTCCAGAACCCATAAAAAGTGACCACACTATATGGGTTACCCTATATTCTTTTCTGGATAACTTTATTGTTTAAAATCACTTTTAAACCAAATTTCCAGGAAATATTTACAAAAGTATAAGCTCTCGTAAAATTAATTTAAAAATACATAATAAGAAATAATTAGAATATCATACAGGGCAGGTTAAAATCAGAAGTTCCATTAAACAAGTCGCAAAAAAAATTTTTTTCTCTCTTCAAATAATTTAGACTTCTACACGTTAAATCTTCTTATATTCTGAACAAAAAATATGTTAAGAGATTTTTTGATATTTCACTCGATTAACCATTTATAACTAATTTTCTGACCAAATGTTTATAAGCAGTTAAAAATTTATATTTTAAATTCAATTATTTGTTTAGGAATAGGAAGTTTGCATTCAATAAAAAATACCTACACCTATACGGTGACATAAAAAGTTTAAAACGTTGTAGTTGTTAATTCCTTGTTATTATAAACATTATCCGGGACCTATTTTCCACTTTCAAAGGAGCTCAGCACTTGGCTTGCGCGACACTATACTTATTCAACAAAACAAGACAAAAATTTTAATTTTTAAACCTTATTTGCAAAACGAATAGGTATGCTGTTTTATTATAAAAAAAAATTGTAAAGATTCTTAAAATCTAAGGCGATCGACAGATGGGTAGGAATTCCTTTTCTTGATGATACTATTAAATCATAATAAATTAGTGTTGCGTAAGAAAAAAAACACTTTTTGAGTTGGCGAGGGGATTCGCATTGCGTAACGGGAGGCCACTTTGGGCCGTGGGCCCCCTGGACGCCTGGGCCCCCCGCGTTGCGTGGTCTTGCTGCATAGTAGTTCCGTGCCTGCAGGGTATTAAAAAAGAGCCATGAGTGTCACAGCTAGTCCGTCCCTGCAGCTGTGAGTAATTAACAAACCTAAGGAAATAAAGCAAAAGGGTCTTATCTGGTATACATCATATTAAAAAGAAATTTAAATATACCTTGTGGTTCAATAATTATGTGTAAATACTTTATTCCATTGGAGCTCTATGGGAGCCCATATCTTCGAGGAGGAGGCTTATATGAAAAGAGATTATATGAACTACTTTCTTCATATCAGGGAGATTTCTCACATTTTTTCGGACACCCTGTATAATTGTCATCACTTACTTTAAACAGTTTCGGCGAGAGAGTTGTCAAATGTTGACCTGTTTGATTATTTGTGTCATAATTTAAATATTCCCACACACTTCACATGTATCCTAGGGCGTAATTTTAATTTTTCATCTATCAGAATAATTTTTTTTGCGGGGTGGGGGGCTTATTTCGTTTATGGGGGGGGGGGGCTTAGTTTCCACAAACCCCCTATCTTCGCCCATATAAGGAACTAGGGTGAATGATATGTCTGCACTACCATTGAACCATGAATGACACTCTGGCACTTAACCAATCAGGAAGTTACACCAGGAATGAGCCTTTCCATTGATCTGTATCTGGTGTGATTATATTTTTATACAACCAGAATTAATTTTAAAAGGTAAAGTTTTTATCACAACATTCATAGTATTTTTCTATCAAATCAATAACAAAAACCTGTTCTTGTGTTGATAATAATTACAACAACGCTTTGACCAAAATTTCATGCCGTGTAAAAGGGGTTAAAGCCATCAAATTATTGGAATGTCAACAATTGTAGTAGGAATAGTACATTGTACATTATTATAAAGACTCCAAAGTATCAGTTTTCTAATTGTATAAATAATATCATAAGTGCTTCTGATGGGCCAGAATAAGTCAGAATGTCCTCGACGGTCTAGCAACCTATCATTCACTTCTCTAGGAAAACTAATACTTTACAATAGGTGCGATCCTGACAATAATTTCGATGATGAAGTTGAAGAGGAAGTAGTTGAAATCGAATTAATCACAGATAATGCGAACGAATCTACGACAGAAAGTATCAACGTCGCTGATTTGAACTAGAGAGCAATGAAGCTTCAGCGATAACCCTTGTATGGGAGTATATTATACTCGAAACCTAGTTTCAGTAATAAAACTTCCAGTTTCCGAAGGGTTTCCAGAAAATTAACTTCATTTAAGAAATCCAAGGTGGATGGAGAGAACATTTCTGGAATATGTATGCCAATCAACAACTTATAAAGAGAGAAATCTGCAACATCACATTTAACATATGGAAATATACAGGGTGTCCAGCAATTAGTCGTCATAAATGATAGGATATGCAGGGTGTCTGGGAAAAGGTGGGAAATCTCACGGATATGAAGAAAACAAGCGAAAAGGGTACTGCAGTTCGTATACATTTTTTTTTCAAGTATCCTCTTCGGAGATATAGGTTCTTAAAGAGCTCCAATGGAATCAAGTTTTTTACACATAATTATTAAATCACCAGGTATAATTATATATTTTTCTTGATATGATGGTATACCCCTTCAAATTACTATTCAAGAAACTGTTGTGAATTAATCACAGCTTCAGGGAGGGACTAGCTGTGATACTCATGGTCCCGTTTTTAACGCTCTGTATGATAAGAACTTTGGACAATGATTTTTACATACCTTTAACTATTGACTATAAATTAAGTACTCTTCATTTATGTCGGCTAATCCGAATCATTTTCGAAAAAACTGCATTATACAACATGTTTTGGCGTATTTCAATCAAATGTTCAACATTCAAAATTTCGCTTTTTCATATTTAACCGGTGAGAAGTTCGAAAACAGGATTAGCGATATGTATGAAGAGTACTTAATTTTTAGCCAATATAGTTAAAAGTATGTAAAAGCCGTTATCCAAAGTTTTTATCATACAGGGCGTTAAAAAAAGGTGCCATAAGTGTCACAGCTAGTCCGCTGGAGCTGTGAGTAGTTCATAATACTTTCTTGCATAGTAATTTAAAGGGTCTTACCTAATATAAATCATATTAAAAAAAAATTGAAATATACTTGGCGGTTCAACAATTATGTGTAAAACTTGAGCTCCTTGCCGCCCCCGAAGAGGCGGCCTATAAGAATAGAGTTTAGATGAACTTGTTGTACTCTTTTCACTTGTTTTCTTCATATCCCTAATGGCATATATGGGATGATCAGTTTCGTAACAATAGCTTAGATGATAATGTTGCCATATTTTACAATTCTATTAATAAAATTATTATAGAGAATGTTCCCATCACATATAAAATATCAGGATTTCTTCCATGTTTTTCTTCTTCCAAAAGTAATCAAAGAAAAAAATAAATTTCACAAAAAATGGAAAATTTACAGAAATGTTTGCAATTTCAATACGTTCAAGGTTCTAAGAAGGAGATCTAAACATCTGATAAGGCAAGATTTTGAGAATTATATTAGAAACGTAGAGGGTGAAATTTCAAATAATCATAAAAATTTTTGTAATTTTGTGTCTGTAAATAGGCGAAATTCGGGTGTGCCATCTGTTATGAAACTCGAAAATGAAGAAGTATCTAACGCTCTAGATATCAGTAATTTGTTTGGAACATACTTTAAAAGTGTATTTGAAGACTCAGATAAAGGCGATTATAATAATCAATATGAAAACTGTAATCAAAATCAACTTACCGTCATTCAGCTTCAACTGAATGACGTAAAGACTGGTATTAGAGGGTTGGAGCCAAGAAAGGGTGCAGGACATGATGGCATTCCTGCAGTATTTGTAAAAAACTGTGAACGGGGACTCGCAACTCCTCTATTTCTTTTGTACAATCAATCATTAATTGAGGGCACTTTTCCGGATACCTGGAGATTGTCCACTATTATTTCCATTTTCAAAGGCGGTCAGAAAAACGTTATTTCCAATTATAGAGAGAAATTGGTCTATAAATACCTTTTTTCAGTTAGTCAGAGGACAAACTATTTCTGAACAATGTGGTTTCTTTTCAGGAACATCAATCGAAAGTAATCTTTTAACTTACACAGAAGATATTAAAGTAAAGAGCACTCAAATAGATTCAATCTACACCGACTTCAGTAAAGCGTTTGATAAAGTTAAACATCTAATTATTCTGAATACACGTAGAGCCATCGGTGTAGATGGCCCTTTTTTAACTTGGATTCATTCCTCATCTCAAAAACCGCAAATTTAATGTTATCATAAATGGGTTTACTTCTATTACATGTTCCGCAGGGTTCCCATTTGGGACCATTGATATTCATTATATATATTAACGATATCAATAAAGGTTTTCTTAATTGTAAATTTTTACTATATGCGGATGATCTCAAATTTTATAGACAAATTAGAACTCTACTTGATTGTGTGTTTATTCAAGAAGATCTGACCCACATTGAAAACTATTGTAAGCGCAATAGCTTATTTCTTAATATAAAAAAATGCTGTATAATCTCTCGTGACCCTATATCATTTACTTACTCGATCAGCAATTCTGAGTTGAATCGAGTTTCTGAAGTGAAGGATTTGGGAGTAATTTTTGACAGTAAGCTGATCTTCGATAGCCATATTAATTCAATAGTTTGCAAGACCTTTCGAATGTTAGGTTTTATTAATAGGCAAGCAAGATATTTAAAAAATCCAAAATCATATTTAGCTTTATATTATGCTTTTGTGCTTAGCAGATTGAATTTTGCTTCGATTGTTTGGAACCCTTTCTATTCAGTTTATATAAATAGATTAGAATCAGTACAGAATAAATTTCTAAGGACTCTCTCAGTCAAAGCAAACCTTGATAACTATAATCGTAGTTTTATAAGACATCATTTTGGAATTATGACTTTGGAAAATATAAGACAACTGTCGGAAGTCATGTTCTTGCGTAAAATTCTTTGTAATAAGATGGATTCACCTGATTTGTTGAGTAAAGTTACTTTTAATGTTTCCCCTCGTCAATTTATATCTGCTGCTCTCTTCAGTATACCCTTTAGATACACAAATAATGCTCAGTATTCCCCTTTATGCAGAATGATGAGATTAGCAAATTTATATTATTGCAATCTTGATATTAATTTTTTTAATGTGTCACAAGCCGTTGTTGTTTGAGGTTTCCATTTTCTCTGCACTATCAAAGTAAATAGATTATAGTTATTGTAGTTTTTATAAATTATACCTTAAAATCTATTAATTTAATTATTAATTTATTAATAATATCTTTTTGTTATCTCAATTAGCCACATTACATATTAAGTGGATACTGTATTGGGCTTTGCCTGTTTGTTATCCTGAATAAATACATAAATAAATAAATATCCCGGAAATTTCCCACATTTTCCCGGACACTCTGTATAGGGGAAGTTGAATTCCTATCAGTATTGCATATAAATATTTTTATTATCTGGCTTCCTTATTGATATCCAAAGTTTCAAGTTACAAGTTAAATGGTAAAATTCGAATTGTATCTTCTTATTCTGTGGCGCTTGCAATGCCTGGGGTCGCCATTGAGCTTTCGCGATACTACGCCGCTGCTTGTAGCTATTTAAAAAACTTCTATAAAAGTTTTATAATTTGTTTATAAGAACATTATTACTACAATTTGATCCTAGTAACAAAAATATATTACGCGAGACCTTCATACATGAAATCTTTAAATTAAGAGCATTTATAACACTTATATAATAAAATAAAAAGTATTATTATTAAATATTTGTCTTTTTGACCAGGAAAAAGGTAATTAAAGCAACAACCCAAAGAAATTGATTATATTAATTGTTTATATCAGCAATAAATTATTAATGACCTAAAACATTCGATCTGCCATATTAAATATTTTTTAAAAAGTTGCAAATAATGACCCGATGATAAATTGACCACGATAAAACGAGAACGGCATCCATCAAGTACAAATAGTGTGCTGGCCGTTAATCTGCAGTCCCCCTTGCTCTCATTAAATAATTTAAATAAAAGTGGGGACACCTATAAAAAAACGACGACAGGTTTGTTTCAGAGACAGTGGTGATACCTGCGAAATCTGTGACCATGAAATTGTATTTTGTATTGTTGGTTCTTCTCGGTAAGTAAATATAGAAATAAAATTAATTTCCATTATTAATTAGGGTAATTAGCAGCTGTTTTCAAATTGCTATTATCTGAAAAATAAAGTTTTAAATAATATTTTTTGGACAAAAGAATTAAGGAATTATGCCAATAGAGGGTACCCGGTAAATAGTTCATAATCTCTCGGGAGCATACAGAGGAGGTCAAAATAAACCTAATTTGTCTTAGAACAACAATTCCTAAAGGGCCCCTTAATGGCCCCAAAGGAGTACCCAGCGATTTACTTTTGGACCGGCCGGTATAATTTAATGAAATTTTAATATTTTATGGAAGCCATAAGGAATCATTAAACCATATTACAGTAGATGTTTTACATCGTCAGGGAAGTCAGAAACGGACTTGCCACCACACTCGTTGGGCCAAAATTTTGACCGGTGCCATTTGACATAGCTGAATACTGCCACTCCTCTTTAAAATAGGTACTAATTTATTGAGCTAAAACTGTCGGTTTTCGAGATAAATCGTTTTTTATGCGAGCGAAACGCTCGAAAGTTACTCATGCTAAATATCACGTCGAGTGTTTCATTCATTGGCCAAATTAATATTTTTCAAAAATATACGAGTAACTTATTATTTGTTTATTTTTAAAAATTACTTGCAAAACTTTAGAATTTTAAAATAAATAGGAATGACTAAAATATTTAAAAAAACAGTTTTCAGCTCTGTCAAATGACATCGGGCGAAATTTTGGAGCAACGAGTGTCGTGTGCCCGTTCCTGACTTCCCTGACAATGTAAAGCATCTACTGTAATATGGTTTTTCTACTCCTAAGTAAGACCCTACTTACGCACTATCTACTATTACGTAATATATATACAGGGTGTTCCTTAATGACGTGCTAATATTTCAGGGTGTGATTCCTTAGATCATTTTATGAAGAAAAGTTTATATGAACATATGTCCGCAACGGCTTAAATTTTTTGCTACAGTGTGTTGAATTTTTATTTTTTAAATGGTTATTCTTTAATATCTCCGAAAGTACTTTAGATATTATTTTCAATTTCGGTCTGTGTTAATAGGATATAAAACCACAAATTTGACTTAGAAAAGTTATTCAATTGCTACAACTGTGGCATCCCTGCAAACATGTCCTCTGATATTTTTTACAAAAAAGATGGTACGCCACTAACATTTTTCCATGTGCAAATTTTTGCTGATTAGCCTGGTCAACGAAAGCAGTCTCTTGAGTTTTTCTCGTCAGACGCACCCTTCTTGGTTAAAACCACTAAATTCATATTGAAACTCATTATTATTAACATTGAAAAAATAATTAATGATAAATTTTGTTTTATAAAAATTATTGGAAATGACCACCTTCACTTAAAAGGCATGCTTCCGCCCATCTTCGCACCGAATTGGCCACTCCATCAATTTTTATAAAACAAAATTTATATTTTATCAATATTAATAATAATGAGTTTCAATATGAATTTAGTGGTTTTAATCAAGAAGGGTGCGTCTGACGAGAAAAACTTAATAGACCGATTTCATGTAGAATTTACCAGGCTAATCAGGAAAAATATCTACATGGAAAAATGTCAGTGGCGTACCATCTTTCTTGTAAAAAATATCAGAGGATATGTTTGCAGGGACTCCACTGGTGGAACAATTGAATAATTTTTATAACTAAAATTTGTGGTTCTATATCCTATTAATACACACCAAAATTGAAAATAATATCTAAAGTATTTTCGGAGATATTAAAAAATAACAATTTAAAAAATAAAAATTCAACACCCTGTAGCAAAAAATTGAAGCCGTTGCGGACATATGTTCATATAAACTTTTCTTTTTTTTTTTTTTTTTTTTATAAAATATTTATTCATCCAAAGTTATATCTTGATTACAAGTCACTTATCCTAGTATTTAGATTAATATTGTGGTACAGTTTAATATTTCATCAGTATGTTTAGTTTTTTTTCCATTCTATGCTACTAGCTATTAAGAGATAAATAGAATTTTAGGCATCTTTAAAAACAGAAAATCTTTTTATTTAGTTTTCCATTATTTCTCAAAAGCCTGTATCTGTTTATTATAAGTATGTTCTTAAATTCTTGTAGATTATTATTTTTATATTCTAAGTTGTAAAAGATGACTGCTGATACAAACCATTTCAGGATGATACAGTCACTATTATTTGGTATATCTTTAAAAAGTTCATATATTGTATTACAGCCAGATAAGTTAACTTTAAATTTTTTCAATATAATGTTTACAATCCAGTCCCAACATTCCTTAACTTTAATACAGTTCTTAATTCTATGCATTAGTGTATCTACATTCATAGTACATTTTTTACAGAGCGGATTATCGGTCAGTTTATGCTTTTCTAGTTTTTCTCCCGTAGCATACACATTATTTACTGCTTTGTAGACAGCCGATTTCCACTCTGTGGGTATAATACGAATTGTAAATAATTTCCATAGTTTTTCCCAATTTACATTAACATGCTTTTCTTCAATTTTTGGTTTTAACAGTGTTGGTTTCAGTATTTGTAGGTATATTGGTTTGGTCCGTAGCTTATCATTTTTTGTAATTTTTAAAATTTTTATTACCTCAAAAATTTTGTGAAATGCACAATTTACATTTCCTTTTTCATTTGTTTCAAAAATGTTATTTATTGAGGAATTATACGAGAATTGACTATTTTTAACCCATGACTTAAATTGCGTTTTGATTAACAGAGCTTTTGCTTTTATTCCGACATTTTGTAAACCTAATCCACCTTCATTAATTGATAGATATAATTGTTGTCTACTTACCCTATATATTTGCCCGGTCCATAGAAATCTTCCAATAATTTGAACAATTTTTTGGGCATACATCTCCGGCATGGGTAGGACCTGCGCTGTATACCATACTTTGGATAGAAGGTACATGTTAATATACCATATTTTCCTAGTTAAGTCTAGGTTTTTTGTTAAATCTTGAAATATCATTGCATTAATATTTTTGATTATGTTTTGCCAGTTTTCATTTAATGTTTCTTTAATCGAGTTACATAAATATATACCTAATATTTTTATCTTAGTATTGTTTTTAAATGTTGTATCTAAATTTTTTTGTTTATTCCAGTTCCCCAGATGAAGCATATATGTTTTCCTTTTATTAATGATGGATCCAGACCCTTTTTCATATATTTCCAGTATTTTAATAAAGTTAACCAAGTCATTGTTGTCATTTAAATAGACTACTACATCATTAGCGTATGCCGAGACCTTATATTTTTTGTCGTTGATTTTTATGCCGCATAGTGTATGATATATTAATTTTAAAAAAGGTTCTATCGTGATAGCAAAAAGAATCATTGACAAGGGACATCCTTGTCTTACAGATGAATTTATTTTAAACCCTTTCGATATATACCCGTTAATTTGTATTTTGGAGGACGCTTTCCTGTATAGACCCTCAATAGCACCAATAATTTCTTTAGGAAAATTTATTTTTTCTAAGACCTTCCACAAGTACTCGTGGGATATTCTGTCGAATGCATGTTTAAAATCCAAACTCAAAATTGCACCCATTTTTTGTTTACTCTTTTCATAATTTATTATTATGTCTCTATTAAGCATGATAGCATTGAAAATCGACCCGTTATTCGCACAATTCTGTTCTTTGCCAATAATGTTAGTTTCAAGGTTTTTAATTCTATTCGCCAGAATTTTTGTTAGTATTTTATAGTCACTATTGAGGAGCGTTATGGGACGAAATTGGTTCAATTCTCGAGGATTTTGATCTTTTGGGATTAATATTATTACTCCCTCCGCAAAACTTTCTGGAAAGATGTCAGGTTTTTTTATCGCTAAATTTAATACATTTGTTATATCAGCTCCAATTTCGTCCCATAATTTTATATAGGCTTCATAGGGTATTGCATCCATACCTGGGGTTTTTTTTTGCTGACATCCCTTTAATGTATTGTACACTTCTTGTTTCGATATATCTTTAATTAGGGAGTCACAATCTTCTTTATCAAGTTTTTTGTTTAAATGAGTAAGCAGGCAGCCTGTGTCTTTGGATTCAATTTTGTTAGTTTCGAACTTATTCGCAAAATATTTATTTGTGTATTCTAAGATGTGTTTATTAATTGTTATTTCTGTTTGATTGTCATCCAAAATTTTTTCTATACACATATTTTTATTATTCTTGCGCTGTTTTATTAGATCATATAATGAGTGCTTACCTGAAACATTGTCCTTATTTTTGTCATCGTAGTCTTCGTCTAGAAATTGTTCTTTGAGCTGCATAATTTTAAGTTTAATTTCTTTTATCAATACTATTACCTCAGTTTCCTTTTTGTCCTTTTGATAAAGTTCGAATAAAACTTCATTATAATGGTTTAATGTGTCTCTTCTTTCAATAGCTCTGTTAATTTCGCTTTGCCTATAAAATTTTTTAAAAGCTGGTTTGAAGGTGCTAAACCACCAGTCAGTTATATTATTTCTATAGTTTGCACACTTCTTTTTGGTTTTAATTACTTCTAAAAAGGCGTTTGTAATGTTGTTATTTTTAATTAATGATTGTTTAGCTTTCCAATATCCCCATCCGTGGGTACTGACTTGGATTCTATTTGTTTTCAACAGCAAGACCAATGCATTGTGGTCGGAAAAGGCCACCGGTACATTCTTAATACTATGGATCAAATCAATATGTTCTTTAGCAATGTAGGCCCTATCAATTCTTGACTCGCTATTTTGTCTTACATAGGTGAATCCAACTGCATTACCATTAATATGTTCCCACGAATCTTTTAATTTGAGATTCTGTATTAAATTTTTTAGAGTTTGGCATAAGTTAGTATTATTTTTTGAGTCTTTTTTTTTAATAATGCAATTAAAGTCACCCAGCAGTACTACTGGTTTATTAAAATTAAAGTGGTTGGTTAATTCATTTCTAAAAAAATCATTTCTTTCTTTGTAATTTTGTGACCCTGAAGGGGCATATATATTTATAAAACGATAATTATTAATTGTTGCTGATATGACCCTGCCATCGCTACTACACAAGGTGTCTGTCAGGGTCAAATTGTTCCTATATATAATAGCAGTACCTCTATTATTGACACCCACGTTCGTAATATAACGATAATTAGGGTCGCATTTTAAAAATTCTATATTCACTTCTTGTAAAAAACATAAGTCAACATCGTATTTCCTGATTAAATCAAATAATAATGAAATTTTACTTTTTTTCTTTAAACAGTTAACGTTTATCGTTATCACAGTAAATAAGTAATTATTAGCCATTGGATCTACCTATCAATAGCTTTATTTGTTTACACTAACATTCACTCATATCACTTGACACATTTGCATCTTCTATATCATATTTGTCAACGTTAGTGTTTTTTTTGCCTGTTCCAACATTCCTCTCTTCTGTACTTGGGTTAACTATTTCGGCGGTATTTCCTGAGTATTTTATTTTAATTTTTTGTACCTTCAATTCCTCTTCTGAACTTGTATTTTGTATATCCTGAAATTTCCTTTTATTATTTTGACTACTGTCTACATCTTCTTGGGTTTCCTCTATTATGTCCGGGGAAGACACCGGAGGGGAGGGGTGGGTATCTTGGGTCTGTTCCGGTATCAATATTTCTATTTCTGGGTACAAGCATTTTTGCTTTGCACCTGTAATTACATTGGCATATGAGGACCTTTGGTTTTCTTCCTCTAAATTTCCGATTTCCAAGGCGGGTGCAATGGGAGCATTTGGCCTTCTAATGTCTTTTAGCCTATTTGTGGATAGCTTCGGACATTCCCGTCGTTCGTGTCCATTACCTTCACACACCATGCAGGTTCTGATCTGGTTATGATACGTTATTAGGGATGTTTCTCCCTCAATGGTTATATACGACGGTATATTTTTCTTAATTGTCATCCTTGCTGTTCGTATGCCGGTATCCACCTTAAGTAATCCTACTCCTTTATAATATTCATTGTAAATATTACGTACTATTCCGTATTCTTCCAACTTTCTTTTAATTTTTGAGTTTTCCAACTCAAATGGAAAGTCAAATATTCTTACTATGGTTTCCTCAGCATCTTCTTGTAGGTGAACCTCATGTTCATTGCCATCTCCATCTGTGAAAGTCAGAACTTCATCTTTATCGGCAATAATTTGTTTTACCAAATCATTGCTTATTAATTTTAGAAAGACTTTAGTTTTCAAATGGTTGTACTGGATGCCAACAATTTGATCCTCTGATAGTCTAAAAGTTTCCTTCATCCAAATATGTAAAATGAGTGGTGGAGGTTTTTTCTTTACTTTCTTAAAATCTAACGAAATGGTATTTACTCGCTGAAATACCATTGTTCACTTTGCACTTTTTATCGACCTTAAGCTGATAAGCGAACCGTGTGTATCGGACGAATATCTCGGGTCAACTGTGTTATAAAATGACCTAAGGAATCACACTCTGAAATATTAGCACGTCATTAAAGAACACCCTGTATATTGTATCTGTATCTGTTATGTTATTATTGAATTCTACGTGAAACTTCACACCTATTATATGTATACAGGGTGTGAATTAATGACTAATATGTCAGAGTACGATTCATGAATGAACGTTCCTCCGCAACGAGTTAAACTATTTGCTACGAGGTGTTGAAATTTCTATTTTAAATCGTTATTTGTTAATATCTCCGACAGTTATTGAACTATATTTTTAACATAAGAGCATGGGTATTGAACACTTGCAATAACACGTTTATATTCTATATTTTTAAGTTAGAAATGCACAGGGCCTATGATTTTTTTTTTACAAAAAAATGCGACGCCATTGACATGTACACCTGATGTGGAACACCCTGCATAGCTCACCATAAGGCCAACTTGATCATCATTCTGTCCTTTGTTTCATTGCCGAGAGACATTTTCTTGTGTCAATTGAACATTAAAGTATCCCATTTAAAAATTTGTAGTTTTGTTAATATCTGTATCATGCATGAACCCTATATATTATTTTTTTAGATATTAAGCATTCTTTGGGCTTCACAAAAATGTAAAATTGTTTATATTTATATTCAAAAATAACCTAAAAATGCGAAATTTTTAATAATTTACGTTACTTATTAGTAGTTAGAGAGACAATAGGGGGTCCGTGAAGTAGAATATCAGTAACTTGGTTTTTCGTGGAGTTTAGGTCACCCTTTACAACTTTTTTTTATCTGATGAAATGCCGTAGTGCGTTGCTGAGCGGCGCTGTACCCCTTTAGATAGGAAATTCTTAATAAATTCAAAATTATATCGAGCCATGTCTGAAAATGAATTTACAGCATCTGCGTGATCCCAAAGTCACGGGAAACACATTTTCTGACAAGTCAACCCTTGCATATACTATTCCGAGCGTGTCAAAAAAAATAATGGAAAAATTATAAAGTCTCAAGTGACATGGGTCCAAGTGGGCTTAATCGATTTTTATTCACATGGACATGACTTGAATTTTCTGATAAAAAGAATTTTGCAGCATACTTTCAAGGATATCGTGAAAAGGAAGACTATGAAAGTCGGTACGAAGGTGCACGAGGTAAGACTGCAGCGAGATCTCTTTGGATAATTGCTGACTGCATCGCTTTCTCAAAAAATAGATTTAGAGAAAGTTTTGCAGTACCCAATTACTAGAGTCTCGCATACCTTCCGGTATCTATGCGTAATATTGTCAGAATTCCGCCTAGCTAGGTGCGATTCTTCTGAAATTTTTTTCCCACATTATTTGGGTGTCAAGGAATGTAATGCGACAATTTTCTGACATGTCACGATCGTTTCCGAATTTCCTCCGAGGAGATTTAAAAAAAAAATGCAATAATGAAATGGCGAGACCTGGAACGTCAAAAATCACATAATCTTTAACATATAATGTTCCATTCTAGAAAGTTTCAACTTCAAATTCGCCCTTTTTCTTCTTTTTTTTAATTTTCATTTTTTTACACGCTCGGAAAAGTATATGCAAGGGTTGACTTGTCAGAAAATGTGTTTCCCGTGACTTTGGGGTCACGCAGATGCTGTAAATTCATTTTCAGACATGGCTCGATATAATTTTGAATTTATTGTGAATTTCCTATCTAAAGCGGTACAGCGCCTGTCAGCAACGCTCTACGGCATTTTATCAGATATAAAAGTTGTAGAGGGGGACCTAAAATCCACGAAAAACAAAATTACTGATATTCCACTTCACGGACCCCCTATTGTCACCGTCTCTCTAATTATAGGCCATGGTCAATTTATTATTATTATTACAAATGCAAATGGTCAAAACTTGACAGATCTTTCGTATACTTATTATTTATGAAATACCTATTATGTAAGGGCTTCATAATATGCTTTTAATTTAATTATTCTTAACTTAACTTTATAATAATAATTATGAACTAGCTGTTGTAATTAACGTAAATTATTAATAATATCGCATTTTTAGGTTTAGGTTGAATATAAACGACTATACATTTTTGAATAGCTATGCTTAATTAACGAAAAAAAAATATATATTGTGTCCCATTTAAAAATTGGCCTTTTTATCGAAAAAACGAAACTTTCTAGAGAAAACGGAAATATGAGAGGTGTCTAAAAGGAGAAGATGTTCAAAATCACCCTGCAGATTGAAAACTAAGAGGGCCATGACAAATTTCACACCGGAATATTTCGTTAAAAAGTGAACCGAACAAACCGTAACATTCTATCTTTGATAATAACTTTGCTGAACCACAATTGCGTTTCAGCCGCTGCAGTTTGGGGGCACACGTAGTTTTAAATGGGATCGTCCATACGTATGCGGTTAAAACGCAGCCAAAACGCAATGTTAGGTCCAGCACTTGTATCCTAAGAAAGTGTCGAAAATGGGACACCCTGTACAGTCCTGGATATAGAGGAGGGCTAGGGTCTCGTCATTCAAAAGGCCACCAACCAGTAGCGGCTCGTGACCTATGATAGAGGGAGGTTCACTAGTTTCGTGAAATTATTTTAAACAACAGCTGTATCTCCAACTGACCATTGATATGACCTTGTGTGTTTCCATTTTTTAGAATTTTTTGTGTTAAATGCCCCAAGTCGGCTATTTCATTTTTTGTCCAGACATGTTCCGCAACGCCGCGATCAAACAACAAACAGGAAAAAAAACGGTTAGTTGTGCTGCATCCACAAATCCAGTTATTTTTTTCGTATATGTCATTTAAAACTTTCTAATAAAGTCCCTAGATTTACCCTTTGTGGTCTGCGTTAAAATAATTTCGGGTTTAGGTCTTCCCCCATTCTTCGCTTCAATTTTTTTCTACAAACTCAAAGAGCTAAAGTTATTTTTTAAACAGTCTACCGTTAAACTATTCATTTTAACTTAATAAATATATAATATTAAAATAAAATTTCTAAATACATGCACGAACAGACAACAGCGCGGCGCACACATAAATGTGCGCCTTTTCCATGTTAAATCGTCATATCCCCGCTATTCCCCGCGCTGTCCCCCGCCACCTGTTACTACAGAGAAACTGCATTATGCCCCGCCTACTTAATCGCACATGGGAGCAAGTCTCGTCATAATCGTCATTATCCTCGACGGAGGCACGTTTGTCGGATCGAGAGCCTATAATATACAATTTGGTTGACGGTACGATAAAATATTAGGGAGGGTCGGACTTTATACGATAATAATATGTGCTCCTGTAGAAGAACCGCCACTGCCCCTAACTCCTATATTACACTAATACTAAAAAACTATATATGCTATCTCCTTTGAGGGCCCCCCATGATTTTGTGTAGTTCCGGGCCCCCTTTCTCCTTAATCCGGCCCTGTTAACGTATATTTTTCCGATGGTCTATTTATTATTGCTGGAAATAAAAGTTATGCCTGTTACGTAAAACTCGATAAATAAACTGATTCACTGATCTGGGAACAATTCCAGGATATTTTCGGTTCCCAAAAGATTATTTTAGCGTTACAATTTTTTTTTTAATACGTATGACAATTGTTTATAACCACTGATTTGTTTATTATCGTAACAATGCAAAAGAGTAATTGTTTCTTAGAATCAAGTGATGTTGCAGATTTTAATGATCGTTGTTTAAACTGGTTTAATATTAAACTATGATATCACTTCTAAGTATCGGATATTAATTAACATAGCCATTCGACTGTTTTAGCTAAAAATAAAGTTACTATTTTTATTTAATTATTTATAAAATACAGATAGATTCAAAAGTTTTGCCTCACTCTGATTCTCGAATAAGTAATTACGTCATCGCGAAAATAGACTAAATATTAGTTCATTGATAAGTTTAAAATAAAAATCAATGAGTTTTAAAAATTTTTATTTTACCAAATTTTAAAAAAAGTTAACAAAAGTAAAATTTATTTATATTGTATAATTTGTGAAATTTAAAAAAATATAGCTTCTAATAAAGTGTATTCCTCTGGCCTCAATGCAAGCTTGAAGATGACGCCGCAAGCTGTGCGCAAGGTTAGCAATTCGTTCGTGTGGAATAGCCTGCCATTCTCACAACAAGCTCCTGGAGAGTTCTAGGGGGATTTCTTCTAACGCTAATTGCCCTAGAGAGCATATCCCAAGCATGTTCTATCGGGTTCATGTCAGGGGAAAAAGCAGGCCACTCCAAGCGATTGATTCCCTCACTTTCTACGTATTCATCCACAGCTCTAGTACGATGGGGCCGGGCATTGTCGTCCATAGACACAAAATTGTTACCAACTCTCCACGTCCTAACATAAGGATGTAGAATATCCCTAATGTACCTGTCCCCAGGGGCCATTAACCCTTTACTAAAGATAAAATGAAACAATTATGTTAACAATTGACAGGAACTACCCTTTGAAATAATGGTCTGGTCCGTCTTCGGACCAGTCGTCGAACTGTCTTTCCGAGAAATCTCCGCTCTCTAGAGCCAGCGCGGTTGCCATTTCCGAGACTATAATTATACAGGAAAGTAATAGTATAGAAGGAAATTCGGCAATTTATGATAGTCGCCTATCTGAATATATAATATAATCGAAAGTGGCAACGTTGTATTTTTAAATATTAGCCCGATTGCCACAATCAGATGTTTAAAGAAGTAGGCCGATATCGATCGAGAGAACCAACGTGTTATTTATTTTTAAAAATTTTAGATGTCAAATACATTATTTCCCAGACCACTCAGACAATAAGGGCGTATTTTTGTCTACACAGTAGCTCTTTAAAATACTAATTCAGATTGAATGGTACTTAGATGTGTTATGTGATTTTATTGTGCCGGTTGGTTTTTGTTCCAGTTACCTAGGTACTTGGTGTTTTTTATAAATTAAGTTGGTGTTAAATAAGTCCAAAAAGCTAAATAAAATTGGATTTTTTTTTCTAGAGGGTAAGTGGCATTTATAAACTTTTAAGTTGTTTCCTAGCGAACTGAACTGAACGTAAAAATTTATAGTAATGTACCCTGAAAAATAAACAACTTGCAATCTGTCAAACGGTTATTGACTGTCTAAAGAGTTTACCCTGAAGATATGACAACACTGTTAACATATGTGGCTTTGTTTACCTTCCTGACAGGGGCACAACGTGGTTATTTATGGTTTTATGTTGGTCATGTATAGGGCTTATTAAATTAAAGCGCCATTTTTGGATATTTTTCTTCAATTTGTTTTCATCTCAGGAATTGCCGATTTAAATATAATACGTCATTGCCATAACATCCTGTATAAAGACTTTGCCAGCCAGAGAGATTTCATTAAAGATTCAAAAAAGCAATTTCAAAGCACTTTTGAATTATCTAGTTTAGACTAAATGACGAGATGACCAGGGACAAGATCTCACGATTTATTGTGTGTGAGTATGTATGCAAATGGATTCATGTTACTCCCCCTCAAAAACCCTCAATTTCAAATATTCATCTCTATATCTCAAAAACAGCTTGAGCTATGAAGAAAAAAATTATTTAGAAATTAAACTTTAACTTCAACGACCAACATTTTTATTAAAGCATGGTTAGCTCAAACCTATTATCTTCATGTCTAGAATCTGTGGTTACTCTATCGCGCATTCATTACCGACCACCCTGTATAAATGATTTTTAGAAGGATATGTTCCTTATTTTACTTTTATATACTTGTAATGTACAGGGTGGTCAACTAAGCGAGGTTCGCGGCTGTATCTCGGAGACCGTTCATCGTTCTGCTTCTGGAAAAAAATATTTATAGAAAAAGTTGCCAAGGGAAATCCCTGGAAATTACTTGCAAGTTTGTAGGACGGCCACTAGGGGGCGTAACACTAATGGTAATTTGTCAACAGTCGATTTGATTAGATAGGGTATATTGAAAATATTTACACATAAATCTCTCATATATCATGAACAATTTTGTTTATATACTTGTTTCTCTAACCCTTCAAATAAAGTGCAAACATTGATTTGAAAAAAATTCGATATGTCAGCATTATCAGAATATATTAAAAATGCGTTGAATCCAAACCCACAATTCCGCACCAGTGGGCGTATTATTATAAAGGTTGCAAATCAGTTGGCAATCGTTACATTTTGCTCTACGAATACCGAATTTTTGGACATTGCTACTGTGAACATTTTAAAACGCATGCCACGGGCAATAATTGAATATCGGCCTATTTGGGTTTTGTAGGTGCGAAAATAATGACAAAATTCAACCTGAACAAAACACATACACACAGCTAGGGACGTGCCCACATATATATAACCATTATATTGGCAATACGAACGTTCCAAAATACAAAAAGTGTTCCCGCTATGGGAGATGGCGTGGTACTATTGAGTTTGCGCAGTAGGGTGGAAATTTTATCGATCGCGTCAGAGCCGGCCCGACATTATTTGTTTGTTGTTATTCGTCACCATCTTTGGTTCTGGGTGGTTTATTCCCATTGTTGTTGTATATTAGTACTTATAAACTTTCATTACCCAACAACAATTTTTGTAAAGAAGCTTACATTTGTGGTGATTCGATTCGTTTGGTAGGTTAGTTTAAGATGAAAGGACACAAGTGCATGGTGCTTTTTTGCCAAAGTCGTGGATCAATATCGGGTATAAAGTATTTCAGGTATGTACATATATACGAAAATATTTTGCTTATCACATTATCCGACCTTCGGAACCGAATTTCACTGAAAAGCTTGTGAAAAAAGAAGAAAGTGTCACTCGTATACAATATAATATATATGTGGTCACTACCTAACCTTAAAATTAATGTATTTTTAATTTGGTGCATTAGTAGCTGATAATAATTCCCAAAATAGTCAATATAGTAATTCATTCTTAATTTTCGGTTTTAAAAAAGTGAGGTTAAGAAACATACGACGTCGGATGAAAGTTAAAATAAAGCTCATCGTGTCGATTGTTACAAATATTCGGACGGAATTTGGTACCAAAAGTTTACACCAATCAGGGCACCGTCGGATGATCATATCATCAGAAATCGTATGCATGGAACGCCGTCCTAATTCGAACTAATCGAAATTTTTATTGTAATATTTTTCCTAACTAACCAGTGAAATTTACATTAAAAAAGTTGAAATCCGGCCCTGTCAAAAATATCTAAAATTGCAACTATCTAAAGTGAATTGGCAACACTTCGGGTGATAAAAGGCAGAAGAATAAGAAAAACATCTCCTACTCCCGCGATACAGCTGGCTCGTCGTGCCTTGGAATGGCGATGTTGTCTCATTTGTTCAATAACAATGACTTATGCTGTTCCAGGGCGAAATCCCAAATCGGAATACCCGATCCACTGATAACTACTCTGTTGTAGTACTGATAGTGAGGTACCCCGTCGGCGGCAAATTTGATTCTAAGGAAAAAAAAATATTTTAAATGTATTTCTATTTATTATTAAATCAAAGAATACAAATTCCACTATGTATGTATGTATGCATATTTAACTTTAAATTGACACAACTAAAAAAAATTCTAATGGCTACTTAGAGTTTATCAGGCGAGTTTAAAAGGATAATTTGCAATATTAAATTAAATAATTGAACTTGCTCTTGTTATACTAAGAAATGGTTGAGAATATTAGGATCCTTTATTCGAGACCTAGATAGAGGCCAGCGAATCACGACAAGCGTAACTAAATATTTTAAATAAGATTACTGGTAGTATTGGGTACCGAAATTACAAACCACATTTCGGTGTGTCCCAATTAGCAGATTTCCTTTATAAGATTTTAAGATTTATAATTTATACCACTTTTAGAAAATAACCGATTTGAAATTATTTTATTTTACGGTTACTTGTTACATTGTTCGAAAGCGTATTTATGTCACCAGCTGCCCAGTACATCCCTGTTTCTGTCTTAGGTAGTTTTTAAGTTTAAATTTCACTTGTGAGTATTTATTATAATATACTAGAAAGGTATAATTTTTAAAATACCCTGTATCTATACAGGGTGTTAATGAAGTATGTGCAGTAATTTTAAGAGACGATCTTTTGGGTGATTCTAAGACGAAAAGTTTATATAAACATGGGTCCGCAAATGCTTCGTTTTCAAGATACAGGGTGTTAAAAAAAATTTTTAATCGGATTTTCGTAAATATTTTAAATATCCTTTTGTCGATATTGTTGAAATTTGGCAGTTTTATTTGTAGTGTTAAGGAGCTAATTTAGCCCTAAGTAGATTAAATTTATCCAGTGTCCAGTGCCGTCCCGGGAGGCACCTTAACGAATACTAAAAAAAAAAGTAAGCCACTGGCTTTTTTGGAATTTTTATATTTTTCTCGGATTAAGCAACTAAAAATACAACACTTTGTCTCTTGATTTTTTTCGTATCTTACTTTGTATTTATTTTCTTCCTCGAAAACAAAGTTAGATAGATACGAAAAAAATGACGAAAGTGTTGTAATTTTTAGTTGCTTAATCCGAGAAAAATATCAAAATTCCAAAAAAGCCAGTGGCGTACTTTTTTTTCCAATATCTGGACTCAATAAATTTAATCTACTTAGGGCTAAATTAGCTCCTTAACACTACAAATAAAACTGCCAAATTTCAACAATATCGACAAAATGATATTTAAGATATTTACGAATCCCCGATTAAAAAAAAAAATTTTAACACCCTGTATCTTGAAAACGAAGCATTTGCGGACCCATGTCTATATGAACTTGTCGTCTTAGAATCACCCAAATAAACGTCTCTTAAAATTACTGCACATACTTAATTAAAACCCTGTACCCTGTGTATACTATAAGTATATAAAACACAATATATCTGTCGGCGTCAATTAGTGAAATCCGTCATTCCCTGAAATGCCTAGTCATTTCACTTATTGCCGGAAAATAGTGTAACTCTACGTTTGGTACACCGCTTGCCTAAGAGTATCAGGGATTCCCTGTAATGACGGAATTCTTTTAGTCGAACGCTGTACTTAACTAAATGATTTAAGTTACCCTGTTTGCCGGTTTTAGTCAATCATTGTAATTAGGACAGTGTTGTCAGTAGTGCATGAAAATACGGTATTTTACATTAAAAGGTTTGTAAATAACTGATTATTATCAGGAATTTCCTTAAAATTGGATGTCTTGAAATATGATGTATGTAGGTATTATCATAAACCCATATTTATTATCTATAACTTACTATAAAAAAAATTCATAGAACGAATAGGAACGAAACAACATAATAGCTAGATACAAAAATCTAAAAGGAAATGACTGATAATATGGTTTATTATTTATTAGCACAAGGTGCGCTTTTATGACACCTTGAATTACAAAACACTTTTATTTTACACTAACGCATCTATTTGACAAACATTGTTTTTCGCTGCACAGCTTCTCGTACTGATACAAACTTTTCAGGAACGTCACCTACTTGAAGAAATGCCTCTTTGGTTTCCACTAGATTTTTTTTTATTTCCAATAGAACCGCCTTAAAAATATTCCCCTTTTCAATAAAAAAGAATTATCCAAATCGGTTTATTTTTTATTCTTTTGCCTCTTTCACCCTTTTCACCCCCCTCTCACTTTTTCATCCCTTCCATTCTTTTTCTAAGATAACAAATCATGAAACGCAAAAATTGCGCAATTAAATACCATTAAAATTACATATTTTTTGGCAATTAATACCCCCCATTTTTACCCCCACCCTTTGAGAATTTTGTAGTACAATTAAAATAGGACCTAATTGAAAATATTCCCTCTCCAACAAAAAAAAAATTCTAAATTGGTTCATAAATGGTGGAGTTCTGAGGTCACAACATAAAAAAAATACAACCGAATTGAGAACCCCTCCTTTTTGAAGTAGGTTCATAAAAACCAATAAAAAGGCACACAACAAAATCACTCCTTCCCCAAGTATATAAATTATAAAACCGTGTTAAACGTGACAACAGTGTACGAATTTGAAGCAGTGTTACCAGATTGACGGACTAATCCGTTTTTGACGGATTTTTGCTACCCTGAGAAAAATAAACGGATTTTCGACGGATTTCAGACTTCGGACGGAATTTTGCGGATTTTTGAATATGGAAGAATCTTAATGCATGTTTTATCATGATTCAGCTAGTTTTGTTACCGTAAATAGTTGATACTGTATGAATGATGGCCAACATGATGGGCGTTTTCATTTCTCAAGTTGGTCAACGATGTAACCAATTTTTTTCTTGGGGTTGGTATGACGTATGACATTATTTTTTTCCTGGATTTAAAATGTTCAATAATAGGGTCCCTGCAGAATTTGCAGATACATTTCGCATGCTCCAAGACTGTTCAGAAGCGCAGTTGAAAGTTGAAACACGGACCCCTATATCTCTATATAAGTACTCGTATTGGTTACTAGGGTTCATGGCGCAGCTACTTCTGAACAACCAGTAACAACGCAACTTTCAATCGATTTATCCAATAATTTTTTATGAATAAAGTACCTACGTAATTCACGCGAAAACGAAAAATAATACCTTTTTAGAACAAATTTGCATGAAATTAGATAAGTTTAACTATTTCTACACAAAACGGATTTTTACGGATTTTTGAAAGCCTTCCCCCACCCTTTCCCCAGTATTCTACGGATTTCCCGACGAACCATTCTGGCATCACTGATTTGAAGTGATTTTGTAGGTTGAAGTAGTTTGAGGTTATGTTTGAAATCCAAGGTTTTCTTTTACTTTGATTGGAGTAATAGTCATCTAACTTCTTATAAAACAATTCTGGGTGCTTCGACATTTCAATTTAAAAAAAAATCACTACACAGATGTTAACAACAATTACAGCGTTCGACTAAAACCGGCAAACAGGGTAACTTAAATCATTTAGTTAAGTACAGCGTTTGACTTAAAGAATTCCGTCATTACAGGGAATGCCTGATACTCTTAGGCAAACGGTGTACCAAACGTAGAGTTACACTATTTTCCGGCGATATGTGAAATGACTAGGCATTTCAGGGAATGACGGATTTCACTGATTGACGCCGACATATCTGTTATTAACCAAAGGTTTAAAAGTACGCTATTATTGCCCAGCCATCGATTTTAAATCATGAGGCACGAAGTGCATATTTCCTCATATGAACTTTTCTTCATCAAATGACACAAGGAATCACACTCAAAAATATTAGCT
This sequence comes from Barypeithes pellucidus, assembly GCA_963991005.1. NCBI lineage: Eukaryota > Metazoa > Arthropoda > Insecta > Coleoptera > Curculionidae > Barypeithes > Barypeithes pellucidus. The sequence goes on from OZ022559.1 coordinate 43,102,902, forward strand.
AGTCATATAGGAACATCCTGTATAACTAAATGGACCATTCAACGCAAGATCTATATCCGTTAGTATGCATGTGATGCAACTGAATCTGTACACAGTCACATGTCGAATTAAATTACTTAGTTTTTATTATTACCAGGAACAAGTAACAAACATTTAGATCTAAAAATAAACTACAATCAGACATGCAAATATTTTAATAGGAAGTTAATTTTCGCAAATTAATTTATTTAATAAGTCATGTTCAGGCATAATGGTCATTTAATTTAAAAATGATGTCTACAACTGAATTTTCGATTAATAAGACCGAATCAAATCGATTAAAAGAATTAGAAGGTCGTGATCTGCCAACTTTTGACGCATTACAATAATTTTAATTTGTGAAATGTTGAATATTATTACACTATCATCGAGCTTTGGATGTACTGACAGTAACACGACGAACACGCACAATTTCTCGTCGATAATTTTATTTTTCGACATAATCTCCTTAAACTTTTACTTTGCTGTGGCCTATATTGCTATTTTATCAAAAAAAATCCTGGGCGCGGACTCTGCAAATATTATTTCCATAGGGATTTGAATCTCTTCTTTATTTTTTCCTAGAGATGTCAGAAATATATCGATATATAAAATCATCGATAAATATTTTATAGCTGGAATATGGTATACAGGGTGTTATGGAAATGACGTATTATATTTAAATGGGTGACTCCTTGGGTGTCCTTGAGAAGCGCTGCATATTTTTTTTCAAATCGACCGTTTTAAAGTGGGGTAACAAACCCTCTTACTCACAGGTGACTCCGCGGTAATGAATCACAGTACCCTGTGGCAGTGTATCACAAACACCTGTTACGCGCAATGTTTCCAAACTATGGAAAACTTTAGTTTCTTATAAAAATAAATATTTAGCTTACTTAGAAATTAAATCCAGGACGCTGTAAGGAATCCAGGACACATACACCTTCAGTTCTTTTTTCTATGGGAAAAGCTTTATGCTCATAACGTGCCCTGATGATAGTGTGGGACTGCATAATAAGCTTATACCCACTAAACCCCATTCGGCCTCTTCTTTCCAATCTCAGAACATAACCGGCATATCGTCGAGAGAAAAAACACATAGTGAAACAGAACAAATTACACTAAATCACTTAAAGAAACACACAGACACCCACAAGTTTCAAATCAGTTTTTTGCAGATATGCACCTATTATTAGATTACACAAAAGCACTAAATACTAACGCATAATTAATAACACTACACATAGAACAACAGCACTATAGGATACAAATTATTTCGCAATAGAAATTAAGAAATAATAAAAACTCTAATTTCTAATGGGCTAATCAAATTTATTAATCCTTTACTGAAGAAGAATGATGAAATAATTATGTTGATAGACAGGACATCCCTTTAAAATAAATAGTCTCGTCTAACTAGCGCGGTTGCCATTTCCGAGACTATCATTATACAGGAAAGTATTACAGAAGAAAATTCCGCAATTTATGAATATAATCTTATAAAACATCGAAAGTGGCAACGCTGTATTTTTAGCCCAAATAGCGAAATATCGATCAACCTAGTAAACCCGAATATGTCAAACTTGTTTAGTTACTTTCAAAATTTTTAGATGTCAAATACCAATGTATGGAAATTTATATTATTTCCCAGAACAATAAGGGCGTCTACACAGTAGCACTTTAAAATACTAAAAACTTAGATTTGTTCATGAGATGCATACCTACGCGAAAACTAATGTGAATTTATGTGGCATTGTTTTGGTGTTTTGTGAGGTTATTGTATCGGTTTTTGTTCGGATTATTTACTTGGTGTATTTTTATAAATTAAGTTGGTTTTAAATAAGGCCGAAAAGATAAATAAAATTCCTTTTTTTTCTAAAAGGTAAAGTGGCATTTAAGTTGTTCAGATTCGACGGTGTGAAAACATACCTGACCATTTAACTCCGCGGCGGTTCGTTCGAGTCAGTTCAAGTTTATAGATCAGAGATTGTTTCCCAGCGAACTGAATTGAATGTAAAAGTTTATAGTAATATACCCTGAAAAGTAAACAACTTCAAATCTGTCAAACGGTTATTGACTTTCTATTGAGTTTACCATGATAATGTGACAACACTGCTCAAAATTCACTGACGTTTTTTGCCATATGTTGCTTTGTTTACCTTTCTCCCAGTGACACCACGTGCTTATTTTTGGTTTGACAGCAGGTTATGTATAGGGCGTATTAAATTAAAGCGCCATTTTTGGATATTTTTCTTCAATTTGTTTTCATCTCAGGAATTGTCCGTTTAAATATAATACGCCATTTCCATAACACCCTGTATAAAGCGTACCCATAAACATAGAAACCATCTTAACAAGTGATATTTGACAAAATAAAATAAAGTTTTTTAAATAAACGTATTTTAAGTAGCATACTTACTATTAATAAAATAACAATAGCATTTTTTCACTAATCCTCAACATAACCACCATTGTTTTCCATTGACCGGAAGCCTTTGTTTCCGTTTTAGTCACAAAAGTTTTTATCCTTATTTTAATGATTCTTTTCCTTTTCAGTCGCTATTTTGAGCACGGTCTATGGCGCCCCGTCCAAGGGATCTACAAAAGCGTCTCTAAAGAAAAAGACAACATGCATCCCTAAAGAGTGTGGTGAAGCGTACAAGCCAGTCTGCGCAGGATCGGAGGGATCCAGAAATATTAGTTTTGGGAGCGAATGCGTCTTGTCTAACTACAACTGCGAAAATCAAAAAGGTAAAGAAATAAATTTGAAAATAATAATAAATAAAATAATTAAATTAAAAATAAACTAACATTTTGTGCTAAATTAAATTTTTGTCACTTGATGATTCAAGGTCAAAAACACATAAAGATAATCCTTTCCAACCATACATCAATTTTTAGTAATTTGCTGGATTTTCTCCACTCTTTCCATACTTGAAATTTAATATTTAAATAACAATATAATTGTTTAAATAGCTTTAACATGCTCGCCTCCATCTTAAATTAATTTTAAAAAATACTATTTTGTTCTTTGCCCTCTTATCTTCAAAAACCATTTTACGAAAAAGTGGTACCTCTTTTAGTTTGGAGGTTATTAAATAATTCCGAGCGTAAGTCACATTTGTTCACAATGAATTTTTTTTTAAATACACTTCGAAAGCTAACGTAGCAAAGTGTAAAATAAAGAAAACCGAGATTGATTCGATCGGCACAACTGAAATACAAGGTCGATGACAACCTATGATATCAACAACATTTGGACTGTGTCGTTAAACTTTTTGAAATATCCTGCCACTTAATTATTCTGAGTAAATCTTTTCATTTAAGGTTATTTCTGCTGTATAATTTTATTTTTTGAAATTTCCCGCCAACCCCTTCAAGAAAAACGCCACTGTAATGGTTTCTGGGATTCTCGATAATGCTGATACGATTGCTAATATCGGTTTCTGTTAAAATCTAATAAGTTTTCCAATATGCCGTGTATATTCTGCCTGTTACTGTATATGTTTTCTATCATTTGGTACACCTGGAAGTTAGAAGAGTGACGGAAATATATGAATAACCCCGTACCGGGTGTCCCATTTTCGACCCTTTTATAGGGCATCTCCGTAACTGTTAGTGGTATCAGAAAAGTAATATAGGTGTCATGTGCTCTTTTTGGGTCAAACTTAAAATGGTAAAATCAAAATTTGAAAATTTTCGCTCGCTTAAGAGATACAGGGGGAAATCAAAACATTGACAATTTCAAAATTACCCTATATTTTCTCAGTTAAAAGAGATACAGAAAAATGTTTTTACAGTAGTTTCTTTATATTAATAGTTGAATAATCTACCGTTTACAGAATAAGTATACGGGGTCAGGTAAGAAAGTTATCGAACCTAACCTTATTTTTTTAAATGGAATACCCTGTATATTTCAACCTAAAAAGATAGCATTTTAAACTCTCTTTTCAAATTTATAACACACCATGGATGATAGATATCATCAAATTTTTCAAAATGTTGATAAGTCTTTTTTACAAATGAATATGTAAAAAATGAAATTGACGTTAAATGTTAATAACAACTAGAATGTCAACATAGTTGTCTCTAGGATATTAGTTTTTATTTCAGGACCTACTTTGGTTTTAAGGTATAAAATTTAAATAAATCGCCTAGGAAACCAATGTCATCCATGGTGTGTTATATATTTGAAGGGAAAATTTAAAATAGTATATTTTTAGATAAAAATATACAGGGTGTTCCATTTTAAAAAAATTATGATAGGTCCGATAACTTTTTTACCTGACCCCGCATACTTATTCTGAAAACGGCAGATCATTCAACAATTAATATAAAGAAAGTTCTGTATGAAACATTTTTCTGTATCTCTTTTAACTAAGAAAATATAGGGTAATTTTGAAATTGTCTATTTTTTGATTTTCCCCCGTATCTCTTAAGCGAGCGAAAATTTTCAAATTTTGATTTTACCATTTTAAGTTTGACCCAAAATGAGGACATGACACTTACATTACTTTTTTGATAGCACTAATAATAACGGAGATACCCTATAAAAGTGTCGAAAATGGGACAGCCTGTACAATCCGCATACTTTTTGGAAAAAAAGGTACGGTAATAAAAGAAAATGAGGTATTTTCTGAATTATACGCCCTTTTCATTGATTAAGAACATGGTAGACATGTAGTCTGTGAGGCGTGCCGCGCCTGCCGTTCCAATTCACTCATTTCTGATTAATCATTATTTATCACCATTTGTGATATTAATTGTTGTCTACCATTAATTAATGTAAATTTAAATATCTAAAACAGAATTCAACGGAAGTTGATGTCATTATGGCTTAACGCATCGTTTCACTTCGGATTATTTTCTAGATCAAGGTTTTAGGAATAATGGATGAAACAAGATAAAATATTTTTTTAACGCGAAGTTTAGTTATGGTAGTTGAGTTTGGTTTCCCAAATTTCTATATTAATAGTCGCGTGTTTAATAATTTTTCTGGAATTTTAATATACGACGAGATGCACCAGCAACTGTGAGCAATATATAACCTATTATGTTCACATGAAAGGAGCAAAGCAGATCATTATTTTAGGAAGGTCCACCCGTTTTCGAGAATTTACCATTGTTATTGGGAAAATTCCTTAATCAGGAGCGTGTATTGGGGTACTTTTTTAAATTAAAAGAGAAATATATTGAATATACAGACTGTTAGTTTCTTTACCTCTTTAGAAATTTATTCTTTTGACATTTCATTTAATATAATACCATACACTACTCCAATTAATTATCGAATATGCAAAAAATTCCGTAAAAATTGGGTTTAGTTAATTTTTTAAACTAAAGCAATTTCCTTCCACCTTCCTTTTTTATGATCAAACCCAAGCACTATAGGAAAAATCCTCTAAGGCACTCTGGGAATGGTGCATGTGGAAATAAAGCGATTCACGTTGGTTTTGAATCGTTGGAGGTTATATTCGTTAGGAAACACGACCTCGGGAAGTTCGTTTCATAAGGATGAAGTCCTCCAGATGAAAGAGTTATTAAATAATGAAGCTCTAGAAGTACTAAGTTGAACCACATATGGATGGGCGGCAATGGTTTATCGTGTATGTCAACTATTCGCCGCTCTTAGCGAAATTAAGAAGGCGATGTTAGCCCTCTCATTTTCCATGGAAATATCTTTAAAAAGAGTCAAATCACCAACCTGTCTTCGATGTTCTAAGCTGTCGAGGCTCTTTGTCAGCTCGTGGTCTCGGTCCAGATGAATGACCCTCTTTTCGTTGGAATCCAGTTACCGAAGAGTATGTTTGGGTGCAGAGCTCCAGACATGAGAGCAGTACCGTAGAGATGGTCGAATCTGGGCTTTGTATAGAATCAAAAGTTGTGAGATACAACTTTTTGGTTCGGAAGGGTACACCAAGTTTCTGAGAAGCTATCTTGGCCATTGTCACAACGTGGTTATGTCAAGACATATTTCCTCCCAGATTGATGCCCAGCCAATTAATAGATGAAGCCAGTGGAATTGCGTGTCCTGTCATTACTATATTCGGTTCAGTAATGTTAACCTTTTAGACGTAGAGTAAGAAGAGGGTGGGGAGACAATATGGACCCTTGAGGAACACCTGCATTGACAATAAAGGTGTCTGAGAGAAATTCGTCAATCGCCACTTGCAGGGAACGGTCCTTAAGAAAGCTAGACAGATATGTACAGAATCGACTGGGCATACCATAGGATCGCAGTTTACTTAGAAGTCCCTCATGCCAAACACGATTAAATGCTTTAGATATTAATTAATATCCGGTGCAACAGGCCGCCCCCTTTGATCTGGACTTCCGAAAACCATATTTATGATAATTGATAATATTGAAGCCTTCCAGGACTTACAAGTTGTTGGTTCCTTACATTTACCTTATCTTTTTATAATTATTAAAATCACACAAACATCAGAGGAAGCAAACTAAGAATTTTGCGGGCACTTTCATATTATTTTTTTCTTAATCCGCGTGCCCCCTTTTGTCCGCCCTGCCCTAGATTCAGTGTTAACATACGCCCATGGAGAATACAGTTTTGATTGAGTTATTCATTTATTGATTAAGTGACTTTAAGTTTATCTCGTAAATGAAAAATGATACTACGGAAATATTAAGATCTCATTATAGACCATTTTTATCATGAATCAATTATTATGGGTCAAAATGAAGTTAACATATAGGATAAGAATAAGAAAAAATATACTTAATACAGTAAAAAAAATAAATAATTGTACTAATGCGCAAAAATATACTAGGAGATATTTTTGCCTAGCTTTTATATTACTGGTCGTTCGGGTACTAAAAATTAGTTTTATTGGGTTGCATATTTTTAGTTAATATAAAAATTTTCTTATTGTACTAAATATGTTTAAGCACGACCAACAATAATCAAGTGTTTTTTTTTTTACAGAATTGAAAGTTGTCTCGCAGGGAGAATGCCCAGGAGGTGGTGGTGTACGTCTGTCCTAACCAGGAAATCTTTTTTAAGAAATTATATTATGTATCATAATTTTAACGATACCTAAATCCATTTTATATTGCAATTATGCAATGCTTTATTCAATTTAAGACGAAATACTCTTTCCTGTAACTTATTATTTGCTGGTTTATTCTGATAATGTTAGAATTTATTATAAAGGTCATTTTTGATAATTTTCATTTATGTGTATGTTTTTTTGTATTCATCTGTAGTTATTACAAGTTAATAAAGTGAATCATACCGCTACACTTTTGTTTACGCGGCTGGCTGGTTCTAAAATGAAGTTTACAAAGTAAAAGTTTACTCTAAATCGATATATGTATTATAAATGCAGCCGATATTAAAGAAAGAGATGAAGCAATCAGGAATAAGGGTACTTTACTCTTGAGTGAATTTAATATTTTTGGACCCAACCAGTATATTGTTTGACTTAAAGCCATTGTAAGTGTACATATTATGGCTATTCAAAATGAGCCAACTTTTATTGGCATTTGCATTTCGGCTGTGCAACTAATTAAAAAAAAATATTTGTTTCTAATTGGAAGCACTGTAACTTGATTTGTTTTTTGGTAAATCCAACGTGTCCAAGATAAGGAGGGCCAGTACAGGAATTTCGGAAACCGTAATAGATACGAAGTCGGTTAAATGGAGGTAAAGTTGCGCATTTACGTGCCTAATCATATGCGGTTTAGAAAGTTTTAAAATTCCGAGTAGTTCCGGAGATATCCGGAAAAACACGAAATTCTGAAAAATCGTTTTATTGGTTACCTGGGTCTTTTTGAGATCGAATTCTAAAGTAAATTGCACTTTTGCATTGACACTTTTTCCGCTCTATCTAACAGCGTTAATTGTTTTGTAATCCGATGAGTCGTCTTCGAAGGGCCATTATCAACTTTTTTTTTAAATACAGTTCTATTTTTATTATATTGGAATTTGATAGCTTTTTTTCTTCCGAATGCAACGATGTATGATACATTGTGGTTTAATGACGTTTCGAGGGTTTTTGAACAACATCAGGAAATTTTGAGATACGGTCCTGTATTTCTCCTAATTTTATTAATAATATCTTATAAGTAAGCTCTAAATTTTTACTTACTACTTACTAGTTCAATGAATAACAAATAATTTAATAATAAACCACAAATAAGTGAACAAAAATCATTCCAAAACAGTAATAAACTTACAAATGCTGAAAAGTTTGATATTCTATCGCCTGTTTTATTTTATCCCAAAAAAACTGTTATGTGGCAGTTAGAAGATGTTATTTGTGCTTAGAGAATATCGGAAATCATTTTGAACACCTGATTATGTAGTTCCTTACTTTTTTCGTTGTTCGTTTTATTACTGTCTTTGAATGATTTTTGTTCACTTATTTGTGGTTTATTATTAAATTATTTGTTATTTATTGAACTAGTCCAACATAAGTAAAAAATTTAGAGCTTACTTATGAGATATTATCTATAAAATTTGGAGAAATACAGGACCGTATCCCAAAATTTCCTGATGTTGTTCAAAAACCCTCGAAACGTCATTAAACCACAATGTGTCATACATCGTTGCATTTGGAAGAAAAAAATCTCTCAAATTCCAATATCAGAAAAACAAGGCCGTATTTAAAACAATAAAGTTGATAATGGCCCTTCGAAGACGACATCTTCGGATTACGAAACAATTAACGCTGTTAGATAGAAAAAGTGGAAATGTAAAAGTGTAATTTACTTTAGAATTCGATCACAAAGAAACCAGGAAAAAAATTAAACGATTTTCAGAATTTCGTTTTTTTCCGGATATCTCCGGAACTACTCGGAATTTTAAAACTTTCTAAACGGCATATTATTAGGCACGTAAATGCGCAACTTTACCTCCATTTAACCGACTTCGTATCTGTTACGGTTTCCGAGATCCCTGTACTGGCCCTCCTTATCTTGGACACGTTGTAGAGCCATAAATATGGTTATAGTTTTACTATTTAAATTAACAGGCGCAATCACTCTAGTCGGGTCAGGTTTGGGACGAACTAAAAATAATGGGAAAAATCTTAGCGATCCGGCACTGTTCTAAATATCCAAGTAGCGCATGGTATTTTAATGTTAACGCAATTCATGCTGACGTATAACGCTTATGCAATGGAAATGGAGATAAGCAGCTTATTTTTCCAAATTGTAGAATGGAGCAAGGAGCAATCGTCAAATAATTTGTTTAATAATAACAAGCTTATTTATATAAATAATGTTAAATATAAATAGGGGGCACTCGAAGTAGAATAAATACACATTGAAAGGTCCAGGGCGAGAGAGGCGTGTACATTTTTTTATCGGCGAAGATATTTCCAAATGTTTACGTCTTGTGTAAGTTTATACGTTTTGTAAATTTACCAAAAATCAATAATATAGAGATGGAGTAGATGTTATCCTTAAAATCTTAAATGAGTGGTACATTATTTTAAATATCTTTCAAATAATACCATATTTTATTATTTTTTATGTAGTAGTTTCCACGAAATCGTATTCCAAAAAAGGACGTAATCGGAAGATTATTGGTTTTCAAGTTATTATTTAAAAAACATTATTGCGCTGGCTCCTCATCCAGTAGAATGATTAAGGGTCCATTAGGTAATCATTCTGGAAGACATCCTTTCCAAAATTATTATTTACTAAAAGAAGGATGGGAAGACTTCAAATTGATAGAATAATCCGGAAAATTATTTGTGATGAACTAATTTCTCCCCTAGACTCCTAACATTTCCATTTAATGCTTGCACGAATTAGAGTGTTCCCGATTCGCTAAAATCGGCCAGTCCATGTAGGACATCAGCCAGGCCTTTGACTGTGTCGCAGAATCTGATCCGAACAAACCTTTAATTTTTCAGAACTATCTTAAAACATGCAAATAAAACTCAGGAAGTAGTATTCTCAACAAGCCGTGACGTTGTTGAAGGTAACAGCGTGAAAGTTCTGGGTTTAACTGTCGATGATACTATTAATTGAACTACCGATTACCTTCTCAGTAAATTATCATTCGATTTTTGTAATTAGTATATTGAAGTCACTGCTAGAAATTCCTGGAATCACATGCTTTCTATTCAGTTCCTTGATGTTGCTAACTCAACTTTTGATTGCGAACATTTGTTTGTTTTTACCATTTAATTGTAATTAACTGCTGACCAGACGAACCGAATACTACAAGTTTTTAGATAAATTTCGAGTGAAATATTTTTTATACTAATAGAGATAGACGTCTGCGGTTTTTAAGAAATTCTTCCAAATTTCATCGGCAAGAGGTTGGTTTCGTATATTCCTAATTTCTGAGAGGTCTGCAGGGCGGATACATTATATAGAGTGTCAAGAAAAGTACCGATAATTGGTTAAATATTCCTAATTTTTCGAATAAATCTGTTGTTTCTGACAAATCTGTATTTTCCTGCAAGTTTTCGGAAAAATGAAATTTTGACAAATTGTAATGGGTTTAACAAATACCATAGATACAACAGTTCCAATTTCATTTAGATCACACAAGGGAAACAAGCTCTTGCTGATGAAATTTGGAAGAATCTCTTAAAGAAGCGAAAACCACCATAAAGTAATGACATCATAAAGTCACTATACCAAGTAAGCGTTACGTAAATTCTACTACTAATTAACTTAATTAACTTACTAGTAGTTTAAACTTTATTTTGATGCCAATTACCACGTTTTTACCAAGTCATAGTAGCAGTGTCAATCACAGTTTCTACAACTTTGAAGCTAGTAGGGATTTTGACCTGCCTGTATAAAAAAACTAATTTTCTAAAGACAAATCTTTTTACCAGAAAATTTTTTTTATGAAGACTGCTTTTTTGTCGAGAAATTAAAAAGAGGTCTATTTTGTGGTTTAGGTAACTCCATCCAGGGACTCTTGAAGGTGTATTTATATGAATTTGTCTATCAGCGTTTCTCAACCGGTGGTCTGCGGACCACAGGTGGTCCGTGATCAGCTTCCAGGTGGTCCACAAGAAGAGAGTAGGTACATACTGATTGCAGAATCAAAAAACCGCCTAGAATCGGTGAGACATTAGCCATGTTTGCTAAAAGTTGTGGAAGGCGTTCTAGGAGAGGAAGCCAAAAGTAAGGTTCAGGAAATATCAATCGTCAAATAGCACAGTTAAGTTAAGAATCGAATTCAGAAAATATCGCAAGATAATGAAGAATTTCTCTTGGTTAAAATTAAAAAATCACCATTTTTTGCTCTACAATGCGATGAAACTACTGATGTGGCACAATGTTCCCAGCTACTTGTTTTCGTCCGATTTTTAGATGAAGACAATAATATTCGCGAGGAGATGTTACTGTCCCGAGAACTTGAAACCACTTGGAGAGGACGTGTTCAAAATAATCGATGACTATTTTGAGAAGCAGAAATCAGAGATCCAGCAATATTGGGATCAAGTTCAGGTGTAGCAACACTCGGCGTTACTTGAAATAAAAAGTAAAAATAGTAACCGATTTGATGCAGGCGACGATATGCGCGTAGCATTAAGTACCAACATCAGCCCCAGAATTTCTCTGCTAATCAAGCAAATGCAGGCTCATTAGAAAATGTTTCTAGAACCTAATAATGGCTTTGGTTTTGTTTTTAGGTCGTTTGGTTCCTGAATAAATGTTTTATACAAAATTACTTTTTTATAATATTATAATACGTGGTACCCAGCGATTTTGTTCGTTTTATATAAATTATCGAGCAAATTTAGCAATATTTGGGCATGGTCCCGAAAAAAAAACGTCTGCGAGCTTTCGTTCTCTTTTTCCCACCACGCAACCCCTTCATTCGTGGACCCTAAAGAGTCTAAGTTTTACTTTAATGGTTCGTCATCACTTAAAGATTGAGAAACGCTGGTCTATGTTTATGCTTAGCTAGAGCTTGCTGCAGTATAATTAAACAACTTCTTATTCTTAGTACGCATTGCTCGGCTAGTATTGAATTTAAAAAAAAATTTGACTGAATCTGACTCTGTCGTTTCTATTGATGTCTTTGACGATAACCCTAAAATTTCATTATAGTAAGTGTACACAGTATTTTGAAACTCTAATCATGTAAAATAATGAAATTGTTATCTCTAATAGTTTATTTTTAGATAATTTAATAATTAGGGGATACAACGGCCCCGATAATAACATTTTGATAAAATTTGCCGCCTAAATTTGCCTCTCTAAAAATAATAATTTAATTGCGTTCGTAAATTATTTTTAGTAAAATATGTGGAAACGACAAATAATTGTCAAAACAAAAATAATCTTACATATACAGGGTGTTTCCTAACCTCTCTGAAAAAATGAGGGACGTGAATCCTCACCTTATTTTAAGACGAAAATGTGGTATAAAAGTTTTCGCTGTCGCTTCGTTTTCGAAATTTAGGGTGTTAAAAGAAATATTGTATTTTTCATTTTATTAATTAATGCCAAACGATATTCTAATGATATTTGTTAAACATAAAGAATTTTTTAGTTATTTACGTATTTTTATCGTCAAATTATACGAGTAGCCTTTGCTTCGTTCCATGGGTGTTTACTAGCTCATGACGGACAATTGCAGCGATCTATTTGACTTTTGTTCATATGAGTTCATTATTCAAAGTTTTTAAAGCATATGCAATGATGGCATTAATTAATAAAATGGAAAATATAATATTTGTATGTATATCTGTATTTCGAAAAGCGACATGCGAAAAACTTTTATACTACATTTTCGTCTTAAAATAAGGTGGTTTTCAGGTAGGTTAGGAAACACCCTGTCTACTCCATGCTGTAATTGTTTTTAGTCAAAAGACAATATTATTAACAGTAACCAACCCGAATAAACAAAGCTATCTAAAGCACTGGTTATGATACATATTTTAAGAAAAAAGACAATCGTTTTATTAAATTTCTAAATAATCTACAACAAAAGTTACATAGATTCGAAAAATGTTAAAATATATAGGGTATTCTATTTAAAATAACAATGCAAATCCGAACCTCCAGAATAAACGGAAATATATTTTTTTGTTCCCGAGATGTTTTAATAGGCACATAATAATAGATCTCCGTGTAAGATGATATTTTAGATTTTAGACATACAGGGTGGACAATTAGTTCGACAAAGGCCAATATCTGCTATGCCATTATAAAGATAGCGGAGAACTTTCTTCAGGAAAGTTATTAAGGGTTAATAGGTATTGTCGACTATACAGGGTGCACCAAAATGTAATTTAATATTTTCTAAATGGTACACTCTGTATATTTTTACTTACTTGAATTCACCGTGAAATCTTGTACATAGCACAGCAATTATTTATATATATTTTTGCAACGTTGCCAAATATCTAGATTGGAAAATTCCTTAAATTTGTAAGAAACCATATTTCAGTCAAATGTGTAATATTTTTAAAGTTATGATAATTTGAAAGAAAATATTTTTAAATCAAAAACATTGTAGAGGGAGTTTTCTATGGAAATGACGATATTACCAACTTTAATCCTAATTTTCGAAAATTTTTAACGTCTTTCCAGGTCTATATTTACTCATTTTTATTTGAACGCTAGCAAAAAACTAGATGTATTTTACCACCGTCTTTTCTCTAGTCACCTATGACACATAAAATAAAGACAAAATGTTGTAATTTTAAATAAAACGTCAGTTTGGTGACAATTAAAGTGATTTGGTGAGTTGCTTGTTCAAAAATGATTAAAAATAAAGTAACAGGAATAAAAGTATTATACGTGGGCATCTTTACATTGAGTGGAAGATCAGAATTGTTGGGCATGTTTCGATCTTAGGAAAGGTCATCAGCAGCAGTAGAAAAACAATTCAGGGAAATGTGACATAATACAACGAGCACTGTTTTTTTATTCTACTGTTGATGTATAATGTACATATGTATATTCTATGACTATGGCTAAGCAGATTTTCAACCAAGCAAAACTTTTTAGAGAGAGTGGCTCTTTTCGACGAAATGAAGGCAGAAAAGTTTCCGTTATTAGTATAGATGGAAGCGGTTTTCGCAGCACTTTGCTACTTTTTTGTCAAACAGAAGATGCCGTAATCAGAATTTTTCTAGGCCGCCTTGTTTTTGATATACGGGAAGTTTTTGAGAATTGTGCATTTTGGGACACCCTCCATATCTCGGTTACCCCATAACGTATCATAAAGAAAGAAAATGTTCTTCTTGTAGTTTTTTACGTAGAATCCAGTGACATACTCACATTTTTTCTACATTCAATAGTTTTCAAGGAAAATAAACAAATTTGCTTTTTTTAAATGGGTCACCCTATATTATATTTTTTTTAATAATATAATTTAGCTTCTAACAAGCTTCTCAAAAGTATATAACACTTTGTTTTTAGTCTTAGTATTATGCCCATAATATACATTTTTCAAAAATATACCATTTTTTTTTAGTGGTCCACGACGGATATTAAAAAAATACTGGTGTGATTAAATATTAGACACAAAAATTGAAAACTCCCTCATAAATATTGCTCAAATTGTTCTCCATTATGCCTATTAATATGTTTCACACATGGTTCTTATTCGCCTAAATGAATTAAAAATAATCAACGGCCTCGTTTGTAACTCTCTAAAAGCTCTGTCAATGGCAATTCTTAAATCTGCCATTGTTTGGTACTGAATGGAATAAATTTTATTTTGAAGGTATCCCCATAAGAAGAAATCCAAAACCGACAAGTCGGGTGATCTTGGTGGCCATCTTACAGGTCCATTAGTTCCAATCCAGCGACCTGGGAAGTTATTATCTAGGTAGGCCCTTACAATTTGGGCATTGCGAGCGGGCGCTCCATCCTGTTAAAGATGCAAGTTATTGAGACCAGCTATGGGGTACATCTTCTATTATTTCTGGCACAACGTTTTCCAGAATTTCCAAATATTTATTTGCATTAAGGCTTCCTTCAAATATATTATAAACTATTTTGCTATGCAGTATAATGCATGAAACGCTAACGTCAAATCTGCCTTCACGTTCGATTATAAATATTACATGCCGATTTTCCTGAGACCAAAACCTCGTATTCTGTCGATATGCCAGCACTGGTAAAATGAGCCTCATCAGACCATATAACGGTTTTTTTCAAAATTGTTTTCCTGTTCAGATTTTGTAAACACCAACTCTATACGGCGCTGTGCATCACCAGGATATAAGTTTTGTACACGGTGGAATTTATATGGCTTTTTTTAGGATTGTTTGCATTCTTGATTTAATTATTCCGACCGAACCTTCAACTTTTCTGCAAGAACTACTTGAATTTGTTTCAATTGAAAATGACACATTTATTTCATCAGTCTCGCGATTATCCTTGTGGTAGATTTTAGGGCGAGGTTTAGAAAATGACAACATAAGGGTTTTTATTCAATTAAATTCGATTTTATTATTGAAAAAATTTGTTTATCCGGTTGTCGTCTTTCGGGATATCTACAAGTAATTTAAGAAAATTTATAAATTTCATAGAATTACTACATATGGGCTTATATTTACCTATTCAAATACACTTCTAATGCTCCATCAGCATTTTCGTTACACTGGATTTAACAAACGAGCATGTCGTACTTCTCAAAGTTTACATGCTCTGGCTGCCATAATTAGGACAAACTGATTTTTCACTATTAATTAGAAAACTTAGAGAACCTGAATGTTCTGACAGAAATAGATGATTTTATTATTATGACATATAGGACTGTGTTCTTTTCTTTGTTTTTAATATCCGTCATGGTCTACTAAAAAAAAAATGGTATATTTTTGAAAAACGTATATTTCGGGCCTAATACTAAGACTAAAAATAAAGTGTTATATATTTTTGAGAAGCTCGTTACAAACTAAATTATATTATTAAAAAATATATAGGGTGACCCATTTAAAAAAAGCAAATTTGTTTATTTTCCTTGAAAACTATTGAATGTAGAAAAATCTGAGTGCGTCACTGGATTCTACGCAAAAAACTACAAAAATAACATTTTATTTCTTTTTGATTCGTTACGGGTTAACCGAGAAATGGGGGGTGTCCCAAAATGCACAATTCTCAAAAACATCCCGTATATCAAAAACAAGGCGGCTATTCTGATTACGGCATCTTCTGTTTGACAAAAAAGTAGCATAGTGCTGCGAAAGCCGCACCCTTCTATCTTTACTAATAACGGAGATAACCCGTAAAACTACCCAAAAATGGACACCCTGTACATATAGTTATTAAAAAAAACAAAAATGGGCCTTGAGCGAAAATTATTAAACTCTATTTTGAAATTCACCCAGTAGTATCTAGAAACGACGTCAATTTTTAAAAATAACCGTCAGTCATCTTGTAGAACAAAATTTAAAATCTGAAATTTCAATTTGGAGGGGGGGGGGATACCACAACCCCCTATCTACGGCAATTGTATGCACTCGAAGTGACACACAATGATGGACGTATAAGAAGTTGGTTCATTTACTTTTAGGCCCGTTTTATGCACGCGTCTCTTGTCGCGGCGTTTTCTAAATACATTGTTCTTATGGGCACTCTTGATCCCTTTTAGGTAAGAAATACCGCGGCAAGAAACGCGAAGGGGGTCGAAATGTAAATGAACAAAAACGGGCCTTAGCCCCGTCCAACTTCAATGCCTAGGCTCTAGTTTGTTTCAACGACTTTGGACCTTCCCGTGCGCGCCCATATGAATCGAATAAATACACGACTGATAAAATTAATTAAACCAAACAAAAATCGTCATATTCTAAAAATAATAATTGGCTTTATTGAATATCAAACGTATTATATTATCTCTATGGATGATATTCATTAATACACTTCTGTTCGACTAAAGCGGGTTCATAAAAACGTTTGGGCATCAAAAAAAAAAAAAAAGTTACAAGACACGTGTTTGGTGAAAGGACCCGATTGGCCGAGCTGATTAAATCTGTGGACCACCGAGTAGTCGAATTGATCTGGGTTCCGATATCAGCGATCGAAATTGACTGGCCGCAGATTGTTAACCGATTTTAATTATTGTATCTCCATAGACTCATCGGCTTGTTTTGGTGAATGTGATAGTGGTGATAACGACAAAAGACGATTAGTGATAAGATACCGGAAGATAAAATATAAGCGAATTTTGAATGGATATGAATTATAAATTGCTGGGATTGGTGCTTTTGTGTAAGTATTTTTTTTAAAATTATTAACGGTTCAATAATTAACTCGCAATGCCATGAAGAATAGTCTAACATATTGGCCATGGTTTCTTACGGTATTAATCTGCAAAATAATTGCTGTAGGTTTATAATTTAGTTATTATTATTTCTTCAAAACTATGCGAACTCGGCTGGTTATACATAACGCATCTATTTCAATACTCATTGTAATATTTACATGTAAATTATTAAAAAACATAAACCCTTATACATGTAAAAGACTTACTTTTTTCTTAGTTAACATTATACAGGGTAAAATAAAACGTTTCAATGGTATTCACCGTAATTTTAATCCTACCATTGTCTAGCGCGTTCGGCCTCTTATAAGGTGGAAACTACCACACTATTAAATTACAGAAGATTAAAAAGGGGTTTAGTATTTCTTGGTGCCTGGATGTAGCTTTGATGAAGCCTTAGCCCTGATGATGGTCTTTTAAGAGGCCGAAACCGCTAGGCGATGGTATGACTAAAATTACGCTGAATATAAATGAGACGTTTT
This sequence comes from Barypeithes pellucidus, assembly GCA_963991005.1. Lineage (NCBI taxonomy): Eukaryota > Metazoa > Arthropoda > Insecta > Coleoptera > Curculionidae > Barypeithes > Barypeithes pellucidus. The sequence goes on from OZ022559.1 coordinate 43,120,620, forward strand.
GTTTTATTTTTTATTTGACAAAACAGCGTACAAGGTGTCCCATGTTCGACACTTTTATAGGGTATCTCAGTAATTGTTAGTGCTATAAAAAAAGTAATGTAGGTGTCATGTACTCTTTTTGGGTCAAACTTAAAACGGTAAAATCAAAATTAGACAATTTTCGCTCCCTTAAGAGATACGGGGGAAAATCAAAAAATTGACAATTTCAAAATTACCCTATATTTTCTTAGTTAAAAGAGATACACAAAAATGTTTATACAGAAGTTTCTTTATAATGATTGTTGAATAACCTGCCGTTTTCAGAATAAGTATACGGGATCAGATAAAAAAGTTATCGGACCGAACAAACCCGAACAAACCTTATATATTTTAATCTAAAAAGATAGCATATTAAATTATCTTTTCAAATACATAACACACCATGGATGATATTGGTTTCCTAGGAGATTTATTTAAACTTTATCACTTTGTAACGAAATAAAATATTCAGATTAAGGGAAAAAGTAACGGGAATCATCGGAAATGTTCGGGATATGTCCTTAAATGGTTGCCGTCTTTCCGGATAGCGAACAAAATATACATTTTGCGCAATTTCTTCGTTTTTTCCACTTTGAATATAAACTGATATCCTATCAAATTTTTCAAAATGTTGATAGGTCATTTTAGCAAATAAATATGTAAAAATGAAATTGACGTTAAATGTTAATAGTCAACATAGTTGTTTCTAGGAAATTAGCATTTGTTTTGTTTCATGGTCTACTGTGGTTTAAAGTAATAAAGTTGAAATAAATCATCTAGGAAACCAATATCATTCATGTTGTGTTATATATTTGAAAGGAGAATTTAAAATTCTATCTTTTTAGATTAAAATATAAGGATGTTCCATTTAAAAAAATTAGGTTAGGTCCGATAACTTTCTTACCTGGCCCCGTATATTTATTCTGAAAACGGCAGATTATTCAACAATCATTATAAAGAAACTTCTGTATAAAACATTTTTCTGTATCTCTTTTAAATAAGAAAATATAGGATAATTATGATATTGTCTATTTTTTGATTTTCCCCCGTATCAATCTCTTAAGAAAGCGAAAATTGCGATTTTACCATTTTAAGTTTGACCCAAAATGAGCACATGGCACCTGCATTACTTTTTTGATAAAACTAACAATACGGAGATACCTATAAAAGTATCGAAAATGGTAAACCCTGTATAACCGACGTCCCCTCTTATGCTCTTATATTATACAGGGTGTTTCAAAAAACATATACAAACGGTCGTGTGGCGATTCCTTGCCCAAAAATAAGAATAATTTCTATCAACATGTGTCCGAAGGTGCTTTGCTTGGAAGATACAGGGTGTTATCTTTATAATTTTTTTTCAGTGCCCTAGTAATTTTAATGAAATTTGGGTTATGAAAAGTATCTAAAATATCACACTCTCTATTTTAACAATATTTTCGGCCTTGCAGTGCTGCCGCTTCTACTAGAAAGTATTGGCAACTTTGATAATTTAAATGGAACATCCTGTGTATTATTTAGAACCCCTATTAATTAATAACGTTCCATAAAACTTGCCTTGATCTATCTGTTATTCTCGAGCCCTTTAAGTTTTCTATGTGTAGTGTTGCTATACCTATCTCGAACAGTTTTGGAATTATGAGCATTTTCAATACTTTTTAGGACCACAGATAAAATACATGACGTTTCATTTTAAAAAATATACTTTTTATATTTTTCCAGACAATCAAAATATTCGTATTTTGGAACACCCTGTACTATCAAAACTAACATTTGAAAATAGAATGAAGGTCCTGAAACTTTACTTCAAATTATTAAGAAAGAAGGAAGAAAACCTATTAAGGAATTAATAGGGATTCTAAAAAAATAATAATACACATGGGGAGGGGGGAAAATAGGCGATATTAGTAAGTACGCCACTGGAACCGACGATATATAATGTTGATGTTTTATGTCAATTATTCCTTGATTATCCAATTTTGAACCGCCCAGTGCGTCATTCTAATTGTTACAAGTGTTTTTCAAAATTAGGCAATAAATCTATTACAAATTCATGCACCAGAACGTTCAAAACACCTAAATTTGACGTAGGTGAACGAACATTTGGTAGATATTTTGCGTTTCTACTGCTTTAATTTTAAATAATTTACGAGCCTTTCCTGAAAAACAAAAATTAAGACAAAAATAGTGATTTATATTGACAGGACGAATGAAAAACAGTATAAGAATTTAGTAATGTTTAATCAGTCCCCGATTCAGCAGTTGTACCGTCTCATCGCCCAATTGCCTACTCGAGGGTCGTTTCGTCGATTAAAAATATTATATAGTTGGTATTTGATTCTCTAATCGAATTTCAATCCAAAATAAAACAATAAAATCTATTTACCATGAATATAAACGCGTGGAGCCTGCTGGGCACTAGTCGAATATAATATATCAAATAATACAAAATTTTAAAAATTAATTGTTTAAAATAATTTAATTAAAGAACACGAAGAAAAATTAAATTACCGCAGTTATTAAATATTTACTATTATTTTATTTCTAAGGATATTTCCATTACAGGGAATAATAAATAATTTGTAACTAGTATTGTGATCGCTCGAGCGAAAACCCCTTGATCACTCGATTATTGAAATAAGCGACATCGCTCGATTATTAAAAAAACCGCTCGAGTTATCTATTCAGGCGAAAACCGTCGCTCGTCACTTATTATCTTTCACTCGATACCCGAGCTTCGCTTGACGCCAGCGGAAATGTACCGCTGTAGTGTGATCGAGTTAAAAAACTGCTCGAAATATATAGAAAAATTTCGTTGCTAATCTTATAGTAAACATTTTTAAATCTAAACAGGAACTTTTTATTATTAAACTCAAGAAGAAGATAAGAAAACGAGCAAAATAGTTAACAAAACATAGGCATCGATAAGTTTTTTGGTAACCAAAAGTAAACATTCTTAAATTTAAACAGGAACTTTTAGGTAACTATAAACATGAATTTAAAAAAATAATCAGCTATTTTCTTATTTTGCCAGTCGCGTAACTAAGCCTAAATTTTTTAAGAACACACCTGATAATTTAGAGTGGAAGAATTTGACAAGCCATTTTAAATATCTACTTATTTTATGCTCGTAAATTGAGAAAGATGTGACGAAAAGTAACTCTCGGTAATACTTTTTGTTTTAAAAAAGCACAAGAATAAACCCGAACAATAAATACATATTTTGGTGATTTTTTGCAGTTTTTTTATTTGGTATTGAGACAAGTGGTAAAAATTCATTATTTACAAATAAATGAATTTCTGGATTTTTTTTCGTGGCTACTACAATTCTTTAGCTAAACCTGTGCTCACCCGTAGTTACGTGCCTGCTAAATACCCTACCTGATCACATGTAAACGGCTAGGCTGCCGGTCAAGCAGTCGGTTATTATTAATTCACTCGATTATTAAAATCGCTCGAGTATCAAGTACTCGATTAGTAAAATCATCGGTTTTTCCCAACACTACTTGTAACAGAATAATGTTATAACAAAATTTTCGGGCATGGAGCGTTCCTTTAACTGCAACAATCCATAAAAGGTTTTTTCTCAAGCCAGTGGCGTAAGTACAGCTACCCCTCAATATAATTTTAACTAAAAAATGTTAAGCCACTGATATTGTCGAGACACTTATGTTATTCTATTTAATTATCATTCAATTGTAAATAAGAAAGGTCTTCTCTTCCAACTTTCTCTTAAAACTTACCATTTGGAAGAAAATATGATTTATTAACGTCTTTTGTTATTATCTAGTGTTTAGCACTTAAATAAATAGCAATAGCTGCCCTACGCCACCGGCTTAAGATAAAGAAATTTTGTGCTAAAAATGTATAGTTATATATAGTCTATACCAAAATTTAGTCTAATATTTTAAACTGGTTTCAAGATTTTTGATAAAAACAAAAAAAACTTTAACACCCTGTATATCGAAAACAAAGCGTTTTAGGACATATGTGTATAGTGTCTAAACTTTTGTCGCATACTTGAAATTAGTATTGGGAAAACCGATGATTTTAATAATCGAGTACTTGATACTCGACCGATTTTAATAATCGAGTGAATCGCTCGAGCGATTAATCACTTGAAATTTTTATGACTAAGAAGAATGTGTTGATAAAACACCAGGGGTTGTTTTTATAAGTTTTAGAAGTTTTGTCTAGAGTTTTTATTAAGGACAAACAGTTGATTCTGATTATTTAAAAAAATGATATCTTTTCATTTTTAAAAAATTTACAATCGCCAATGGCTAGCAGTCAAAACAAAACCCATGTCGCGATGAATCCACTAAGGGATTGGGCATACCTTTTTGTATGCACTTTTGCGTTTATGTGCTTTTAATAAAGACGTATGTCGTGTCAGCCTTCTGAGCGCCAATCAGCAGATTTAAGGTGGCGCGCGGCCGCGGCGTCACGAAGATCGGGTATCAACTGAAAGGCGATGATTTTCGGTTTTTCGCTTGAATTTATAACTAGAGTATTTCTTATCGAGCGACAAACTGTTCGAATATACGAGCAGTTTTTTAATTCGATCACTACAGCGGTACATTTCAATCGGCGTCAAGCGAAGCTCGGGTAGCGAGTGAAAGGTAACAAGCGAGCGATTTTTTTAATAATCGAGCGATGTCGGTTACTTAAAATACGATTAATGCTAAAATTAGTTTAAATCTGTATAGATTGCTCTTGGCCTTATTTTTTCTGTAGATCAGTCCACCGTACTATCCAGCCAGCACCTATCCATTATATTTTTTAAATGCATCGGAGGCTTCAGCTCTCTAACAAAAATAATATTTCTTGAATAAATAATTTAAGAGACAATTCTTAATTCCATGGGAATTCGATCACAGGATAAAATATTAACTATGCCTGGTAACGCGAGTTGTATTCGCCCCCTTTCCTATGCCAAAATGATTAAAAATACTTTTTTTAACGTTTAGGTCTCCTTTCTATGATCCAAGGCGCCCCTAACGCCCCGAGGGCTAATCCCAAGTGTATGATGGCGTTGGGCGACTGTGAACTGGATTCTGGACCAGTTTGCGGGATAGACGCCACGGGTCTACCTAGGACTTTTGAAAACAGCTGCATGGCCATCTTTGAATCCTGTAGGCGTGGTACATGTAAGTATCATGTACATGGTGCGGATATGTGTATTATTTTATATATCGACCAGAGTTATATCTCAAAACTTCGCATTTTTATGTTCTTTACATGAATCAACTAAAAATTATGTCTAATCGATGTCTGATTATAAGGGAATTTTATTGCATATTTAGGTTCGTATTAGTATCCTTTATGTGCCTCAAATTCTATTTAATGTGGTTTTGTAGTTTCGGATAAATAAATTAAAAACTAAAAAAAAAGTTTTGCAGTCCTCAATGAAAAAATTAAGAAAAAAACAATCCAGAACTATTTTTTTAACCTCGGCATTGGGTGAAATTTATAACAATAGGTCTAGAGATACTATGAATCTAATTGCGTTTAACTATTTTATACAGGGTGTTCATAATAAACTTTCAAAAACGCTACATTTTAAAATAATTTCTCTCGATATTTTCAAATTTCAATAGCTTCCTTTTACTCTTAGCGTTTACCGTATTTTAGTTATTTCGATATAAATTTTAAAAGCCTACATTTTTGCTACTTTTATTTATTTAATTTTATTTTTTATTCTTAATCGAGTTGCAATGATTTTTTTCTTGTTTAGATTGTCACTATGACAGCCACTTGCACATTCACCTAGTATAAAAATCATATTTACCATTTCTAAAGTTGTAAAATTCGACATTTTGTGTAAGTTAGTACTTAATTTCGATGACTGAACAAAATGTAAATAATTTTATTTGGCTGTCATAGTGACAATCTAAACAAAAAAAAATCATGGCAACTCGATTAAGAATAAAAAATAAAATTAAATAAACAAATAAAAGTATCAAAAATGTAAGCTTTTAATATTTATATCGAAATAACTAAAATACGGTAAACTCTAAGAGTAAAAGGAAGCTTTCTTGAACATTTACTTTACAATTATTGTTAGTCTAGTCGCCTATAACAAAATTTCCCAATAAAAACTCTTTTTAAACAACATAATTTATAATATTTACAATTATTTCGAAAAACGGCTGGTATAACTTATATGCTTGTATAAGTATATATGCTTGTATTACAAAAAAGTGTCTATGAATTCTATGTCAAATAGCCAAATAATATACAGGGTGTTCCATTTGAAAACTTGAGAAAAATTATTTTAAAATGTGACGTTTTTGAAAGCTTATTATGAACATCCTGTATAAAATAGATAAACGCAATTAGATTCATAGTAAATCTAGACCTCTTGTCATAAATTTCACCCAATACCAAGGTTAAAAAAATAGTTCTGGATTGTTTTTTTTAATTTTTGTTATTTAGGATTGCAAAACTTTTTTTTTTAGTTTTTAATTTATTTCTCCGAAACTATGAAACCAAATAAAATAAAATTTGAGGCACTTATAAAGGATACTAATACAAACCTAAATATGCAATAATTTTAAAAAAATATAACTTTATGCTGTCACACTTTTTTGGGCCCCCCTGTATAATGTAAAATATTTTTAAACCATGCCGTTTTTAATCCAATATCTCAAGCTGTTTTAGTGTTGTTGATAAGTTCTTCGATAACGATTTAATCTTCCGTCCCCGCTTCGATTGCGGACCCTTTAATTTCTTATTTTTGTTAATATCTCAAAAGCGAAAATTTTTAGAGAAAAACTAGACATGGATTTTACGTGAAAATCTCTAAAGCAAAGAATTTCAAAATCACCATGTAGATTAAAAACTAAGACAGTCATAACAAATTTGACACCGGAATCTTTCGTTCCGTTACAAAAAGAGACACTCACAACATTCTATCTCTACTAATAACTCTGATACCCCCCAGAAAGTGTCGAGAATGGAAAATCTATACCTAAAGCTCACAACTTATAATCCTTTTCTTTTTCAGTTTTCGTGGAAGTTAAACCAGGCGAATGCTAACATCTGCAGATACCTAGCATCAATAGAAAAAAATCAACACAAGCTTTTTTTAAAACCTCAATATATGTATCCAAATATTTATGAAAATGACGTCAGTATTCAAGGGAATCTGTATACGACTTAGTACTTCAGTTTTACTAGCTATATAGATGTTTTCTTAATTTAATTTTCTCGTTAGGTTTAAAGAAATTTTATTTATGTAATAATTTAGTGTTAGATGTGTACTTATTTATATAAAATAGATAAATGTAAAAATGACTTGAGCTAACATTATAGAACAATTAGAATTAGAATAAAAATATTTATTTGTATTTTTTTATTGAGTCTGTTCCCTGTGGTGGAAACTGGAATGTAATCCACCTACTTATATCTATCGATAGCCAAACATTAAAAGCAAAAAACCTGGCGTGTCGGGCCAAGAACAGCGTCGATAACGAAACGTTCAGTCCTCCGTCCGTCCGTATGATAACGTAGAACGCTTACGAATCGGTTACTGTGTGGTAACTTTAAAGATGAAATACATTACTTTCCTCTTTTTCTTATGATCAAACACAAGCACTATAGGAGAAATCCTTTAGGGCACTCTGAGAGTGGTGCGTGTGCGAATAAAGCGATTCACGTTGGTTTTAAATCGTTGGAGGTTATATTCGTTGGGAAAAACGACCTCGGGAAGGTCGTTATATAAGGATGAAGTCATCCAGATTAAAGAATTCTTTAATAATGAAGTTCGAGGAGTGCTAAGCTTAACCACATATGTATGGGGGCAGTGGTTCGTGGTGTATTTCTACTATTCGCCGCTCTGGGCGGAATTAAGAGGGCAAGGTCAGCCGAGCCCTTTCCATGGAAATATCTGTAAAAGAGAGTCATATCGCCAGCCTGTCTTCGATGTTCTAGGCTGTCGAGGCTCTTCGGCAGCTCGTGGTCTCCGATCAGACCAAGCGCGGACCAGGGAGGGGGTCATGGGGGTCATGACCCCCCCCCCCCCCCCCCAAACCGTCAATTTAACACGAAAAATACCATACAGGGTGTTATGGAAATGACGTATTTAAATCGGCAATTCCTGAGATGAAAACAAATTGAAGAAAAATATCCAAAAATGGCGCTTTAATTTAATATGCCCTGTACATGACCTTATGTCAAACCAAAAATGACCATGTGGTGCCCCTGTCAGGAAGGTAAACAAAGCAACATATGTCAACAGTGTTGTCAAATCTTCAGGGTAAACTCTTTAGAGAGTCAATAACCGTTTGACAGATTGCAAGTTGTTTATTTTTCAGGATACATTATTATAAACTTTTACGTTCAGTTCAGTTCGCTAGGAAACAATCTCTGATTTATAAACTTGAACTGACTCGAAAGTAACGCCGCGGAGTTTTTAAATGGTCAGGTATGTTCGGGTTTGTTCAATTCGAACGACACCCGTCAGATCTGGACAACTTAAAAGTTTATAAATGACCGAACAAACCCTTTAAAAAAAAAATGCAATTTTATTTACCTTTTCGGACTTATTTAAAACCAACTTAATTTATAAAAAACACCAAGTACTCGCATCACAAAATCACATAGTTTTCGCGTCACAACACATCTAAGTACCGTTCAATCTGAATTAGTATTTTAAAGTGGTACTGTGTAGACAAAAGTACGCCCTTATTGTCTAAATAACACGTTGGTTCCGTCGGTCAATATTGAACTGCTGGACTGGGGCACTGCCGTCGCGAAAAGAACAAATAACTTAATAATTTAAACTCGGGTTTAAGTATTAACATACAATTTAACACACAAATCTGCTTGAAACAGTATGAAAACGGCCTGTTTATTTTGGAGGAACAGCTGATCAGCAGGAACGGATATTCGACTGGGGTTTATACTTAAAAAATACAGCGTTGCCATACTTTCTATGTTTTATAAGGTTATATTCATAAAATGAAGAATTTCCTTCGAAATACTTGTCTTTATAATGATAGTCTCGGAAATGGCAACCGCGCTGCTTGGACGAGACTATTTATTTTAAAGGGATGGAAGCTTAGACTAGAAAGGAAAGGATGGAAGGGTCTATCAACATAATTATTTCATCATTCTTCTTCAGTAAAGGATTAATACATTTGATTAGGCCATTAGAAATTAGTGTTTTTATTATTTCTGAATTTCTATTGCGAAATAATTTGTATCCTATAGTGCTGTTGTTTTGTGTGTACGGTAGGTTATTGTAAAGTGTAATTATGCGTTAGTATTTATTGCTTTTGTGTAATCTAATAAGTGCATATCTTCAAAAAAAATAATAATTGGAAACTCGTGGGTGTCTGTGTGTTTCTTTAAGTGATTTAGTGCAAATGTTCCGAGAGATTGGAAATAAGAGGCCGAATGGGGTTTAGTGAGTATAAGCTTATTATGCAGTTCCACATTATCATCAGGGTACGTGATGAGCATAAAGCTTTTCCCATAGAAAAAGAAAAAAAACCTGAAGATGTCTCTGTGCCCTGGATTACTTGCTAGTGTACTGGCACCTGGATTCACTTCTATTTGGATACTAGGTAAACTAAATATTATTTTTATAAGAATCTATAGTTATTTTCTACACAGTTGGCAACATTGGGCTTGAACATCTGTTGATTACACAGCTTGGCAATGTAAAATGAGCATATATGAATGTGCTGAGGAGTAACCGGGTGGGTTTAGGGGTGAATTACCCCACTTTTTAAACGTTCGATTTAAAAAAAATATATATGTAGCGCTTCTCTAGGACACCCCAGGAGTCGCCCGTTTAAATATAATACGTCATTTCCATAACACCCTGTATATACCGGTTTGACTAACGCGGCAGATTCATGTCTAGGCACTGTTAGCTACCGATTATGTAATATTTAGAGTTTGGCATAGCCTTTCTGCAGATGCCCGGAAGTATGTTTACCAAACCTTAACTGACTATCCATGACCACCCCCCAGATTGCTAGCACTGTCCGAGAGTGCACTGTCCGTAGCTCCAAGGAATCGACACTTATTTGAAATTAGCGTTATTTACTAACAACTCTTTTTGCTTACCAAATAATATCATTTTAGTTTTACCGGGATTTAAGACCAACCCATGTGCCTTCGAATAACTAGAAACAATCTGTGTATCGTCTCCGTACTGGTGTTTACTACATTCTTAAAAAAAAATTACTTAAGTCAGACGTATACAGCGAAAACAATAATGGGGACAGAACACTACCCTGGGGAACGCTCTTATCAAGTGGAAGAAAATTAGGAACTGAATTGTTTACAAGAACACGCTGAGATTTATCTAAAAGGTAACTTTTAAAAAATTTAGGTGCGTCCTTACCTACACCAAAGAACTTTAGTTTAGTAAACAATACATTATGGTCCAGCATGTCAAAATCTTTACTAAAATCTAAAAAGATTAGACAGCTATTTTTACCTTGATCACAGGCCTTGTAAAGGTCGTCGGAGACCTTCAGTAAAGCGGTCGAAGTACTATGATGAGGACGAAAATTGGATTGAGTTTGAGAGAGAACCTCGTGCGAATTTAAAAATTCGGTATGCTGCATAGCACCATTATTCCAATATTTTCGAAAGAGTCGGAAGAATACTTATGAGAGCAGTGATGGTCGAATCTGGGCTTCGTATAGTGTCAAAAGTTGTTGAAGTCTAAATAACAATTCTGTTTTATTTTATAAAATTGTTTCAATGGCCGTAGCAACATTTCGTCAGAAAGTGAGTCATAAATGCTTGATCGAGAGAAATATCAAACTAATTGATTCAGCCGATACTTAGTGGAAATCCATAACTAATATTATGAGAAACAATAAAACTACGTTATATTTCTTTTCCACTTCTACTATAGCTTCTTCAGATTGAGAATAGAATGAATTTTATTTAATATGGTTTTGTAGTTTCGGAGGAATAAATTAAGAACAAAAAAAAAAGTTTTGCAGTCCTGAATAAAAAAATCAAAAAAAAAAACAATCCAGAACTATTTTTTTAACCTCGGCATTGGATAAAATTTATGACAAGAGGTCTAGAGATACTATAAATCTAATTGCGTTGATCCATTTTATACATGGTGTTCATAATAAGCTTCCAAAAACGCCACATTTTAAAATAATTCTTCTCAAGTTTTTGCAAGCATATAAGTTATATCCAGCCGTTTTCGAAATAATTGTAAATATCATAAATTATGTTGTTTAAATAGAGTTTTTATTGATAAATTTTGTTATAGGCGACTAGACTAATTGTAACTAAAGTAAATGTTCAAAATAGCTTCCTTCAACTCTTAGCGTTTACCGTACTTTAGTTATTTCGATATAAATTTTAAAAACCTACATTTTTCTACTTTTTCTTAAAATCTAGCGTACATTTTTTAATGGTTTACATTTGTTATGCATGAGTTAATACGATAAACTCTAAGAGTAAAAGGAAGCTATTTTAAACATTTACTTTAGTTTACAATTATTAGTCTAGTCGCCTATAACAAAATTTCCCAATAAACGATCTATTTAACAACATAATTTATGATAATATTTATAATTATTTCGAAAACGGATATAACTTTTTTTTAGTTTTTAATTTATTTCCTTGAAACTACGAAACCAAATGAAATAAAATTTGAGGCACTTATAAACGATACTAATACGAATCTAAATATGCAATAAAATACTGGGTGTCCCATTTAAAAAAAATATAACTTTATGCTGTCACACTTTTTTGGGTCACCCTGTATAATGTAAAATATTTTTAAAACATGCCGCTTTTAATCCAAGACCTCAACCTGTTTTAGTCTTGTCGATAAGTTCTTCGATAACGATTTAATCTTCCGTCCCCGCTTCGTTTGCGGACCCGGTATACAGGGTGCCCCAAGTAAAGTGGCCTATTAGAAGTATCTCGAGAACTAAATGAGATTTTATTTTGAAAATTTGGCTGTGGCTATAAGAGATGGTTTTCTACGTTTCTAAACAAACCCGAACAAACCAGATCATACCCAAAGTGGTAGCAACTTCGGAATTTTAAATGAATTACCCTATATATTATATTTTTTTTGGAATCTAGGCAAAAATCTAGAACAGTTTTCTGTATAATATCATATACCTATCTTTAAGACTTTTTGAATTATAAATAATTTTGTGAGTTTTTCACGCCGTATCGTTACCTGAAAAGAAAATCGTATCTTTTTAGCGGTTACAGCTAGAAAGCTGAAAATTTTACAATAGTTTCACAAGACCATCGCAATTTTATAATTTTGAACAGTATTGAATTCGTTTTATACAGGGCGTCTCCATAACAATATTTCTGAGGCAGATGAATTATTGCAAAAATCTTATTTTTTTTAAATGGGACCCCCTGTATTTGATGTTTTGCTAATAGTGGATCAAATTTTCTATCTAATGATATTATGTGTTCCTATACCTATCTTCACTATTTTCGGACTTATAGCGAAATTTATAAATTATCTTATAAAAATATATTTTTTGGTAGTTGGCTGTGGATTCATAGAAACAAAATAATGAAAAATCCATGTGACGTTATGTCTGTGTTGTTGTAAAAAAAAATAGTTAACCAATAAGGAATTTATTAATAAATAAATAAACAAAATGAAAATTACATCAATAAAATAACTAATAACTAAATTATAAAATAAATAAATTGTGGTTATAACATGTTCATTTGTCACCTCTTTCATTTCTTTTCTCTTCTAGAGACCCCAAAGCTGTTCGTACTCGATTTTCTAAATCTTCCCTTGTTGTGACGGGTGTCTTGTATACTATTTCTTTAATCCTATCTCATAGATATAATTCTAGGGGGTAAGATCCGGAGACCTTGGGGCCATTTCCATGGACCGCCTCTGCCAATCAACTTTTTGGGAGTCATAGGAGCTGCATCAGGATGCAATTCATTAAATTTTCTGCAAGTTCTAGATAAAACTCTACTACACTCCTCATGAATATAAAATAAACACTTAAAATATCTAAACTCGAATAATGTGAATTAGCCATTTTTATTACAATAACTCAGACATAACGTCAAATAGATTTTTCATTATTTTGTTTCTATGAATCCATTCCATAGCCAACCACACTATCAAAAAATATATTTTTATAAGATAATTTTTTAATTTCGCTATAAGTCCGAAAATACTGAAGATAGGTATAGGAACACTTAATATCATTAGATAGAAGATTCGATCCTCCATTAGCTAAACATATCAAATACATAAAAAAAATAAGATTTTTGCAATAATTCATCTGCCTCAGAAATATTGTTATGGAGATGCCCTGTATAAAACGAATTCAATACTGTTCAAAATTTTAAAATTGCGATGGTCTTGTGAAACTATTGTAAAATTTTCAGCTTTCTAGCTGTAACCGCTAAAAAGATACGATTTTCTTTTCAGGTAACGATACGGCGTTAAAAAATCACAAAATTATTTATAATTCAAAAAGCCTTAAAGATAGGTATATGATCTTATACAGAAAACTGTTCTAGATTTTTACCTAGATTCCAAAAAAAATATAATATATAGGGTAATTCATTTAAAATTCCGAAGTTGCTACCACTTTCGGTATGATCCGGCAACACCGCATCAACCAAAATATTTTAGAAACGTAGAAAACCATCTCTTATAGCCACAGCCACATTTTCAAAATAAAATCTCATTTAGTTCTCGAGATACTTCTAATAGGCCACTTTACTTAAGGCACCCTGTATATTTCAATAAAATATTTCCGTTAATTTTTATTAATTTTTATATTAGTTGACTGAAATAATAATATACATTGTGTATTTCATAGTTCCAATTATGGAGACTGACTGTATATTTCCAATTTAAGTTGGCAAGCAATTGCCGGCGCCAAAATTTTGGATTTAAGTGTTATTTTCTTAACAAGTAGAAGTAAAGTCAAATATAAAAAGTGTCCGATATGCAAAAATGTTTTCTGGTGCCGCTTATAACAAAAAAAAAATACGGTAAGAAAAACTGAAAATATAATTTTTTACCCAAACAAATCGGTAGGCACATTTAAAATACCTTTTAATGTAGGCATTTGTTACCTAAAAAAAAGGTAAAATAATTTAATTGTAATATGATATGCATAAAGGAATTATACGACAGTAAAATGTCAAGTTGATGTTGGTAAAACCCACTATAATAGTAATTAATTCATTGGCGTATCTACCGGTGTTCCATGTGTGCGGGTGGGCCAGTGCATAGTCAATATATTTTATATTCTATTTATTTATTTTATTTTTTTTAATGGCAAAGTGGAATGATCTCCATTATTTTAATAAAAGTTCAGTTTTTAATTTCCATACATGTTTCGAAGGAGAAGGCACATACCCTCATCTTCAGTGGAAAAATTGTAGATAAGCTGAAACTTTTGACATTGTTAAGGCAAACTGGAAACATTAAGAAGGTTTACTGAAAGTTCAGAAAATTGTGGTAGAAGAAAAAAATGTAAAATATCTTGCCTTTTGAAGCAGAAAAGGAAGAAAAAAAAGTATATATGAAAGTTACATTAAAAAATTAAATAAATTGTTGAAAAGGAATTTAAGAGAAAAACACCATAGTTTTTAATTTGATTTTTAAAAAATACCCAAAAATAATTTTCAAAAAAAGCAAAATTAAAGGGAAGAAAGAAAGCCCCCTATATTTTCGGCTCGGTTCGCCATGCCATCATTTCCGTTTACTTTGCCCGTTTTTGAAAATTGTTTTTGGATATTTTCCAAAAATCAAATTATTTGTTCTTAATTAATTAACTCTCTTATATTCTTTCTTCAAGTTTTTTTTATTTATTTATTTAATTTATTAATATAACTTTCAGATATAAAATCTTTCTTCTTCTATCACAATTTTCTGAACTTTCAGTAAATATCATTTTAATGTTTCCAGAATCCTAATTTTCTGCTTACATAAAAATGCTTAAATAAGTGAATATAATGTCTTAGTTTCTGCTTATGTATAATTTTTCCACTGAAGATGAGGATATGTGTCTTCGAAACATGCATGGAAATTAAAAACTGAACTTTTATTACTAGTGGAGCAGGCTATGTGTTTCTTTTCATCTTTCGCCCACAGGCTCGTTGCTGCTGTGTTACGCCACTGCGTTCATCCATTATAATACATATTATGTATAAGCGGTGGATCTGATCTTAGCATTTTAATGGACAATTAACGTAGAAATGTAAAATTAGCAACCAATTCCCGTTTATGACAAAAAAAAAACCATGAACATAACAGTGTACTTATTATTTGTTTACGAGAGTCTGCAGCGTTAACATCACGAAGATATAAATAAAGAAGAAGAACTAGTTGATTGATGAATATAAGACGTATTGAATCATGTGAACTTGCCTTGTTTAGTGATTAATTGATTAATCAGTGTACCTGAACGAGTACGAGTACTACCTGAACGAGTTTGATGACTTTGGACGCGATACCGTCGTTGGCTTCGTCAGCTTTTAGCTTTAAATTTTCAGTAAAAGTAAATACAATTCCAGTGCAAGTTGATGTGTTAAAAGTTAAAACGAGTGAATAAAATATCGATATGTGGTTTAATTACGGTAGGTTAAGTATTAATTTGTATTTAAGAAACTATTCGTAAGAAATTATATATAATTAAGTTTTAAAGTCTTAGGAAGTATGCATTAGTGGCTTACCGCTATAGTAATCAGTAGAGACCGGATTTTAAGCATTATGCTTATTGCTGAAGTTTATAAGGAACCATGAGATTTATTGTATATATTGAGATAGTTTTTTTGTGAGGTTTTATGCTTTCTTTCTCCCTTCGTACTTGTTTGAACTTTTTAACGTATAATTAATTATTGTTGGTAATATATAGGGTGTGGAAAAAGGTCGGTACCCCGGAATAACTCCGGTGTATCGCATTGCAGCGGAAAATGTCTTGGGAAAAAGTTGTTTGGTTTTGAAGATGGAATGATTTGCAATTTAAACCACACCCTCCCCCTCAACCCCTCAACCCCAGGCGCGGGTGGGTGTAAGTTAAGATTTCAAATGGAACTCCATATTTTTTATTGGTTTATCGTGTTCTCCGACCAAAAATAAACATCTTTTGTCCGAAATTTTTTTTATTCGGGCCCATCCTTCACCAATAATCGCCATGAGAAAGACAAAATCAGAACCGTGAGAAAATCAAGTTTTATCCCCGAAATACTCTTTTTCTCTGTCTTGTACTAAAAAATGCCCGTGGAAAAAGTGGTTTGTATTCCATTTTATTGTATTTTCGGACAAAAGATGTTTATTTTTGGTCGGAGAACACGATACGCCAATAAAAAATATTAACTTACCCAAATTATTCCTCCTTCAAAACCAAACAACTTTTTCCCTAGACATTTTCCGCTGCAATGCGATGCACCGGAGTTATTCCGTTGTACCGACCTTTTTTCAACACCGTGTATATAGGTTTTAAAAATAATACAAAACATTATACGGGCAAAAAAGGGGATTTTATATCCGGAAACTTCGCAAGGCGTCGCGTGATTCTCCGAAGAATCGGTATACTCGTAGGTAATTCCCCTGTATTTCGTCTTGAGCTATGCTATGCCTACTAATTTTTAGTTAGTTACGAGGTGTTCTGTTATACAGTTATACAGGGTGTTTCTTAATAACATGCTAACTATTTAAGGAGGTTATTCTTGGGTCCATTTTCAGAAAAAAACTTTATATGAACATATGTCCTATACGTCTAAACTTTTGAGATACCGTGTGTTAAAGATTTTCATGTTTTTTTTAATAATTTGTTAAGGTTAATGACTTAATACGTGACAACTAGACTAGGTAGACAACTGTCAAAACTGTTTATGTTTACAAAACAAAATCTGCATCTTACCTGCTAGATTCTGTTTAATCTTTATTAATACCTAATTTCACAACAGATGAATGAATTTCATTTTTTTGTCAAACGACAAAAAATCAAGTGACCACATTTGCCCAGCAAGGAATGAAAATCTCAATTCCCGCACGAACGCCACTAGTTGGAATAAAAACCATGTTATACATCATAAAATGCCTCTTGATGAATAGAAGGTGTGCACCAAATTTCCCAAAAATATCTAGAGCAGTATCACAGATATTAATAAAAAAGGAGATTTTAAAAAATCTTTATCTCAAAAGTTAAGACGTTTAGGACATATGCTCATATAAAGTTTTTTCTGAAAATGGACCCAACCTTCTTAAATATTAGCATGTTATTAAGAAATATCCTGTATACGATGTTATATCCGTTGGTCAATAAATTAATAAAACATCTACTCCCAGAACCCATTTTAAAATTGAGAACTTGGCTAAATGCTGCTATATACTATGCCGATAAATTTAGAGAATTTAGAAGCTTGATACTTCAATTTGAATGTATAGGAAGCAAATGGATTCAAGAAAGTCAGAAAATTTTAGAAATACCTGAACTTGCACGCAATTTGGCTTTCATTAAGATTTATTTAAAGTCAGAGTAATCAATTTTTAGAAGAAGCTACTGTTAGTGCAATCCGTGAATGATATTAAAAATTTTGAAGCTGCAGCACATAGTATTCTAAAATCTATTGGTCAAACAATGAAAGAAGACTATCTCAATGAATAAAGGGTTCCAAACATTACAAAAGTTATCTTCTATTTTGAGTGGTGGGTAAGAGTCCGGTTTTGAAATAGATCCAGCAAGTATACCGAAATTTAAATATGTACCAAATAATAACCAGTGTAGATGTAGAACAGACGGAAGACATAATTTTACCATGGACAATTTCAAAAAACGTTTAGTTATACATTCTTTTATAAGCATTAATAAAGAAGCATATAAATAATAAATAACGATATTATTAAATTATAATTATTATTACAACTTATTTTAATTGTTTTTCTTCATTGGCTTATAAATTTATTTTTTGCTTAATATGTTTATTTGAAGCATTTTGATAAATTTTGTGGTAAATCAAAAATAAAAAGTTTATACTTTTCAGGTGGTATTAATATCAAATAGCAATGTATGGAAAAATTATTATTTCCCAGACCACCCGATGATACCTTATACAAGAGCGTATTTAGTCTACACAGTAGCACTTTAAATACTATTTCAGATTGAATGGTACAACCAAGAAAAGGAAGCCTTTTCCATTGATAGGATGTAACCACCTGCAGACCGGTTCCGAACTCTTTTGTTCTCGTCAGCACAGGGTAGGTGTACATACCTATCATCAGAGAAGACTCTAATACTTCACGCTGTATTATCAACGGTAGTCGAGACAATACAGAGCGCAGCGCCATCTCCTAACAGTCTGATGATAGGTATGTACACCTACCCTGTACTGACGAGAACAAAATAGTTCGAAACCGGTCTGCAGGTGGTTACATCCTATCAATGGAAAAGGCTTCCCTTTCTTGGTAGTACCATTCAATCCGAAATAGTATTTAAAGTGCTACTGTGTAGACTAAATACGCCCTTATTGTATAAGGTATCATCGGGTGGTCTGGGAAATAATAATTTTTCCATATATTGGTATTTAAATTTTGTCGTTTCCTAACACTTTTTATTTAATATTTTTATGCTTTTTAAGTTTTCAATTTTTTGTGCTTTTTTATCCGATCTCTAGTAACCAGTCATTCATTCTTGGCATTTTTGTTCCCTCTTACAAAATAATGTAAAACGCTTACAATAATTATTCATGTTCAGTTTACAATAAGCAGATATTTACGGAACTAAAATTTGCTGAAAGATAAAATATCGGCAAATACAAATACGCACACAATACTCGCGAGACTTTCCTTGTTAATATTTATTTTTTTAGTAGTTCACCTTGTCTCAAATTATGGGAATATGACTTTTTCAAATATAAAATAAATATTAAACAAAAATAACTAAAAGAATAATTATGCGAACATACATTATACTACGACATGTGAGTTTCGCAAGTCTAAAGATACCTACAGAAACTTTTGCTATTTATATTGTTATTGATATTCAATTAAATTTAGATAAAAATAAAAAGTAATTATTTAATTATTTTTATTTATTTTAAATATTTAAAACTATTGGTTTGTAATGTAGTATGTAACAGAAACAATATGTTTACATTGACAATTGAGCAAGTTCTCAACAAAAGATTAACTGTGGTGTTCCTCAATGATCGATTTTAGGACCTACTTTATTTTCAATTTCTAAAAACTAACCGGTATGTCTAATGTCAAATTGTGATACCTACTACAATTTTATATTTTGGCCCGACTGTTACAAATTTTCTAACTAATATTATTGATGATTTGAAAATTGTTCTTTTATGGTTGGTTGCATTTCTTATAAGTTTTCGTTAAACTTTCAAAAATCACCCTTCACATTTATTTCTAAATATTAAATTGAAAATAATGTTTCACCAATCATTTTTAATGGAAACGAAATTAATTATGCAAAGTCAGTAAAAGTTTTTAGGCTAGATAAACAATTTAAATTGGAGAAAACATGCTCAAAACCTTCGAAAAAGCGTATTACCACTCACTGGAATTTTATTCAAAATTTGACATTATTTATATCTTTATGTTAGTTAAAAACCATTTATTATTCATTAGTTTATTCAAAATTTTAATATTTATTATCAGTGTGGGTATCTGCATGTGCCACAATATTAAATCCTTTGAAAACAATACAAGACAAAATTACTAAATGTCTTCATAAACTACATTTTTTGGATCCAATAATAAATTTATATAAACCAAGAGGATATATTCAGATCTGGATAGTTTATACAAATTATTAAGTATATTTATTCATACAAATAATAATAAAAATAAAAAATCGTGTATAAAATTTATATAAAATCATCTGCCAATCGTAATGCCAGAAAGATTGACCATTTAAGAAAAATCAAATTAAAAGTACCTAATATTGATAGCAAAAAGATCACATTTATTTGATGGAATAAATATTTATAATCTGTTACCTAAAATAACCCCGAACAAACGTATTCTAAATTTAAAATTATTTAAAAGAAGCAAAGCCATTTTTTCGGATAAATGTCTACAAACAAACAAAGAACACAGTCAATTGTGGTATAATGAAAAATTCTTCTGTTTCTATCAGAATATTCAGTTTGTCCTAATTATTATTACAACCAATTTAAACCAAAATATGACATGCTCGTTTGCTTTATCCAGTGTGACGAAACTGCAGATGGATCATTAGAAGTGTGTTTAAATGGTAAATACAGGGTGTTATGGAAATGACGTATGGTTTGACATAAGGTCATGTACAGGGCATATTAAATTAAATCGCCATTTTTGAATATTTTTCTTCAATTTGTTTTTATCACAGGAATTGCCGATTTAAATATAATACGTCATTTCCATAACACCCTGTATACATAGCAATGCAATTCTATGAAATTTATAAAATGTGTAAATATCTTGAAATACGATAGCTGAATAAAATCAAGTTTAATTGAACAAGATCATTTTCTAAACCCCGTCCTAAAACCTAATATAAGGAAAATCGCGAAATAAATGTGCTTTTGCTTCAATTGAAACACATCCTATTTTAATAATAACTATGTGTGAAACATGTCTAAGGCATAATGGAAGACAAGTTGAGAAACATTTATGAGAAAGTTAAATAAACGTTAATTTCGGGCATAATATTAGGACTAAAAATAAAACATCATATATTTCTGAGAAGCTTGTTAAAAACTGAATTACATTATTAAAACATATATAGGGTGACCAATTTATCGGAGTACTGTCACTGGAACTACGTGAAGAACTACAAAAAAAAAACATTATTTCTTTTTGATAAATTACATGGTAACCGAAATATGGGGTTTGTTATAAGTACCTTAAAATCACAAAAAATCGCAAGAGTAAATTTTAATATCTTTAGTGAATAAGGCGGATTTCGTTGAAAACATAGAGATTTGCAACGTTTTTTGGCATATTATCTTACTGAGTTGGTGATTTCTTTTTATTTGTTTACCCAACCCAAATATTTTCAGTTCCTCTCATTGTTAACTCTCATTTAATATTCCGCATTATATCTATGGAAAAAAATCACTTGTTGTCGGTGTGACTTGGGGGTCATACAGCACCTAATATCCATGCAAAATTTCAGCTCTTTATGTCAAAACGTATCTGGGAAAAAAGCGGCAAACCTTATAGATTCTTAAGTGAATCCACAAGTTTAATTTTCAGGAAAAAATAGACCACACAGAAATACCATTGACAAATTTAGACTATGCGTAAGAAAGTGTCACACCTACATGGTTAAACCACAAACCCTGGGTTATTTAGGATTAGAATTGGCGGCCAGGCCAGCAAAACAATTTTTCGTTAATTGGTATAGACTTATTTAAATAGTTTCATATACAATATTATTAATACCACGATAACCATTCACTTTATGGGGAAATACCACTAATACATCTCATAATATGATAGTCATGAGTCAGGATATGTTGGTATACATAGGTACAAAAAAAGTAGTTTTTACGGTCTTTGGGTTTTGCTTCTTGAGTCCTAATGCGGGTGAAAAAATTACGATGATGAAGAATTCAATACGTCTATCTTTGCATGGAAAAAGCTAGAATATAATATGCTAATAAATGAATGAATAACTTGATTTCTCCAAAAACAGTAATAATACAACAAAAAACACATTAGAAATAATTAACTGTGGTGTATAAAATTTATGTGAAGTTTATTTTGGTATTTTGTCTGTAAAATCTTGTGACTGAACTTATGACGCATGTTGTCCATTAAATAAAAGAATGATTATTTAATATTCAACTCAATGGTTGATCTCGTGTACATTGACGTCATTGATGCCAACGACTTTTTAAAAATATGTATCTAAATACTGGTTATAGCTTTAAGCGGGTGGAAATAATATGCAAATGTTATGTAGTACATATATAGGTAGTTAACCAAAAAGTTAATAATAGATTTTATGCATACATTATATTTTTGTTTACATAAAACTATAAAAAACTACAGTTGTTTTCATTTG
This sequence comes from Barypeithes pellucidus, assembly GCA_963991005.1. Taxonomy (NCBI): domain Eukaryota; kingdom Metazoa; phylum Arthropoda; class Insecta; order Coleoptera; family Curculionidae; genus Barypeithes; species Barypeithes pellucidus. The sequence goes on from OZ022559.1 coordinate 43,142,663, forward strand.
CAAACGAAGAGTCATGACCAGAGAAAAAAAGATAATGGGTTCCGTACTATAAGTTTTCTCCTTTTTTAGGTTGGTTAGTAGCGATTATTACAGCAAATGAAGTTGCGGCAAAACTGTATCCATTATTTCCAAAATCGAACCAAAATATCGCTGAGAATAGTAACATAAGAACCAAAAGACAATTTGGATTTCAAGATTCCTTTGACGAAAATCCTGGCCTTGATGATGATGATGATGATGGAGGATTTAACCGAAACCCTCCAAATGATGGTGAATATTATAACTACCTACCATTGTAGATTTTTTTGTCACCATAGATGCATGAAATTACAAAAATATGTCCTTCTGGAAGGGATTGAAAAATATATGTTGCAGTCAGCGGTGTAGGGTACCGGCGAACAAACCCGAACAAACCCCCTGCCCCTTTGTATTATTTAACTATTTTTATTCAGATAATTTGATATTTCAGAACTTGTGTTTCAAAACGTTAAAATGCGACAGAGTGTCAAATTGGCGCAAGCGAAATTGAAAATTGTTCCGTAAATTGGATGAAAAATAGGACCTGTTCTATTTCTCGTACAATTTTGTAACTCAATACAATTTATGACATATATGTACTATATGGAACTATATAATTTAAATTGTACAAGAAATTGTACAATTGCTTAGACAAGAAATGGGATCATGCATGTAAAACAATTAACAAAATAATCATATGTTATATCGCAACACCTATATATTTAATCAATTAAACTATCCACTTTTATTATATTTAATATTTTGACCATGATTTTGACAATAATTTTTACTTTAAAATTATTGTGCATGAAATTATATGTCAAATATACCGGTACAAAATATCGAGTATACTGTACGGTTCAGTTTGTCGGTAAGCCGTTGTCGTGTTGGGAACAAACCCGAAATAATCCCGGTTATTCAACCGGATTCTTCGGTTGCGATCGCGGTTACCGCACTGCTGTTCCCCGCAAGTTCAACCGCGTATCACGACTGCTGGCCGCAATGAGATTACCCGCCTAGTGCGTATGCGCCCTAATAGTAATATTATAACACAAAATTTGAGTTCATAGCACTCACCTAATTACATACATTCCATTTTAGATTTTTTTAACAACCCCAATGGAATATTTTTTGACGAAGACAACAGATTTAGTGACTCTGTCCCAGGAAGCAATCCCAGAAGAAATGAAAATAGTGCATTCCGAAATAGGCCATCAACCACTCAAAGACCATCATGTATGTGACAGTTAAATACATATATTTATTTTTCTACTTTGTCTAAACTTTGTAAAATCTGAATCTGGCTCATTTTAACAAATGTTTGGTAAAAGCGGCCCCATAATTTAATGGACTTTTTTAGTTGTTACTCCGTCGGTAAATATCCCTGGAATGGGTACCACTCGGTCAGCATGTGAGGATCAATGTTTAACGACGTCTCAATATAATCCAGTATGTGGAGATAACCGCGTCACATACATGAATGTGGAAAGGTTTAACTGTGCTGTAAGATGCGGAAGAAGTAAGTATTATGTACCCGTAACAGTAAAGTAATAAGGTTTGAGTGAGTCTCGTAGGAGGCCAATATCATCCATGGTGTGTTATGTATTTGAAAAGGGTACCGGGTGTTCCATTTAAAAAAAATGTGGTTGGGTCCGATAACTTTTTTACCTGACCCCGTATACTTATTCTGAAAACGGCAGATTATTGAACAATCATTATAAAGAAACTTCTGTATAAAACATTTTTCTGTATCTCTTTTAACTAAGAAAATATAGGGTAATTTTTTATTTATTTTGTGTATAAAGACAGACACGGTATATATTCATTGTATGTGCAACTGAAATAGCTATGATGCTTAATAGCAAGGAGTATACAGTGCAGCCTGCTTTATTTGGAGCTAATACAACAGTTTTTTTTTAGATATACGAATTGCAGCTTATAGAGCTTGTCCAAGGATAATGGTCAAATAACGAATAATGGAAATAGGAGTATGCCAGGACAAAAATGGAAATATTATGCCATATTAAATATAGAAATATTTGCTAATTTATTTTTTATATACTATTTTATTATTGAACATTGACTGCTGTGATTATATTATTATGTAATACGTTTCTTTATTTAATGAACGTATCAATAAATATCTACATAATCTAGTTCTGTTTAATGTTTATTAAATAAACTAAGAATAGCTTTAATATTTTCTGAGAATACCCAAAATTCTACTAACTAAACTTCTAAAAATAAGCCTCTAAAAATATAATTTTATAGTTTACAAGTAAAATTTGAAAAAGCAACTAAGCCAGAATAATATAGCATCTATTCTAGAACGATGTAAAACCGCGAGTCTATTAACCTAACTCGCCAAATCTAATCCAGACAAACCTTTATTTTTGACAGATTGTCGGACTTTTATTCGTTTGATGTTAATTCCGAAACGCAAATCGTCAACCACCACCCCAAACAAATCTAGGCAAAGACAATGCAGAATATTTTTAAAATTTTGAAGAAATTAATTAGCAAAGCTCTCTACAAAAACTGTTACTCAATAAGTAATCTGTGTAGTTTAACTTGAAAAGTATTGTGGTGAAGTAATTGAATGCTGCAAGATGAGTGGGACACAAAATTCATTTAGTGATAGAATTGAGGTTAGCTTTGGTTGTTTACAACGGTTAAAATTTTAAATATTGTAATTTTATTCAAATGACCAAGAAATATTGGGTTAATACATATTATTTTAGGATTATGAGGTCCATGTTCTATTGGGGAAGGGTGGTTTTGCTTCTGTGTACCGAGCAAAATGCAGCAAGACTCTCAGTGATGTGGCTATTAAAATGGTAAAATACGGACCTATTTGGGAAGTTCAGAAAATACTAATTTGCACTCTGCTCTTATTTTTAGATTGACAAAAAACTAATGCAAGCTGAAGGAATGGTTGGTAGAGTTCAACAAGAGGTGTCAATACATTCTCGTTTAAAACATCCTTCAATATTAGAGCTGTATACATTTTTTGAGGACGCAAACTATGTTTATCTGATACTTGAGCTATGTCACAATGGTGAACTGCAGCAATATATTAAACGGAAGGTGTGTAGCCTTTGAAATTGCATGCTTGAAGTATTTAATATGCATTTTTTTAGATGCTAACTGAAGGTGAAGCTAGCAGTATTATGAAGCAAGTTGTGGAAGGTATTAAGTACTTGCACTTCCACAATATACTTCACAGAGATATTTCTTTATCCAATCTTCTGCTAACTAAAGATATGCAAGTGGTAAGTCTATAGTTAAAAACAAATAGCTTATAACTTTCTTATGTATTATTGGTTTATATTTATAAGAAGTGGAACTTTTAGAAGTAATATATTAATTGTAGAAAATTGCCGATTTTGGATTGGCCACTCAACTAACTCGTCCTGATGAAAAACATTTGACTATGTGTGGAACACCCAACTTTATATCTCCTGAGGTTGCCACGAGGGGTTCCCATGGGCTTGAGGTTGATGTATGGGGACTCGGCTGCCTGCTATATACCCTGCTAGTGGGAGCACCACCTTTTGACACTCATGGTATGTATACTTTTTATATCCAAAATCAAGAAATTATAATTATTAATTTCGTGCCTTCGCTATTCTAGTTTGTCTCCTGTCATTTATGATTTCTACTTTTTAGGCTTTATGGTAAAAGTGGTTTAATATTTATTATAGTGTTTGTTTTTGAGTGTTACCACTTAGTGAAAGTTCCTATAACTTTTATAAAAACATTTTTATTATTTTCTTTACTCATTAAATTTTGTACAGCTGTCAAAAGTACCTTGACTAGAGTTGTAATGGCCAGTTACAATCTACCTAGTCATTTGTCCCATGAAGCCAAGGATTTGATCAATGCTTTGTTGCAAAAAAATCCAAAGGATCGAATCAGTCTGGATCAGATTTTGGAGCATCCTTTTATAAAACGAAATAATGTAAGTTATTTTACTTCAATATACTTTTATTTAAAATATACATAATTCCTAGACAGCTCAGAAAGACATTTCAAATGTGTACCTTCAATTCAGTTTTAACATTAATTTAACAATAATTGATATTTATTTTAAAATTAGAGGTCCACATTTAATTATATTTGAAATATTCAAGTTTCACATTAGACAGCTCTAGTTACGTACACTGGGTTTAATAAATGTATGATTTTTTCTCTTACCTGTTATTAAGTGTTTTTAATCCAATATTCTTAAAGCCGTATTAGAGTCGGCAATTATAATTGCACGTTTTCATGCGCAGTAAACCGTTCTCAATCAACTGGAGCATTGTCAATAGTCAGAACAGCAGTTGGTACTGTCGAAATCCCTAAAATACTCCCAGAATTAGAGATGGGCAAACCTGTTCATTTTGATTACCAGTTAAAGCAGGTACTGCTATTTACAAATAGGAGGTGCAAAAAATTGCTACGAATTAGCAGTCCATAAGTTTAATAAAGAATGTGAACTGCTAATTTAAGTACCAATGGGTTTAAATGGCCATTAGCTGTTCATACCTGCTTCGACCAAATAATAAACAGTTAAAAATAACAGAATAATCCATCTCTACCCAATTGCACCGGCAATGGCAATTAAAATGGGGCGTGCCCCATTTCTGGCAATGACAGACAGGCGATCGGGAACGGTGTACTGCGCATGAATCCGTTCAATTTTAATTGTCAGAAGAGTAGAATTTCCGACTGTAATACGGATTCCATTCTCGCATTGCGCCCGCAATATGAACAGTATTGGAACAGCTGATCGAGGACGGTGTACTGCGCATGAATCCTTGCAATTATAATTGCCATTGCTGGCGCAACAAAAATTGCCGACTCTAATACGGCTTTTAAAGAAGGGCAATTCCTAAACTAAAAAGATATACTGTTCAATCTTAAATCTCTAACCGTTTTCGAGATATTTCCATTTTTACTTTGATTTTTTTGATACATTGTGTTTAAATGGAAATATTTAGAGCAGTAAAATTTATAAAAAATGACAAAAGAAGTGAATTATGAAAACATATTATACACGATCTCCGCTAGTGAAGAGGAGCATTAAAAACAAAATTATCCATTTCGTACAGAAAAAACTAAATATTTGAAGAAAATATTTAGAAGGGATCCTAACCAAACAAAACACTGATCACAAAATGCATTAAGCAGAACTACAAATCGATGCGCATCGTGACGTCACCTAATAAAAATCGATAATAAATCGATGAGCTCTGCTGAATGCAGCCATGTTGAAAACACTTATATGACTTATATTATACAATGCCTAGATGCTTACAATATATCCAATACCTTTTAGATGATGACGAGCAACTTAACTCATGACAGTGGCATTCATACTATGTCGAGCCGAAGAGATAGTGCGTTTAGTGACGGTGCTTTACCTCACAATATTTGTGGCACCAACTTACTACATTCTAGGAAAGCTAACAGTGACTGCTATCCCACAGATATGCCGTTTCACTCTGGTCGATTGACTCAGAGTATGGAGTATGCAAATCGTCATTCTCCGAGTTTAAATAACTGTCATTCGGTTCCGCAAAGCAGGGAATGTTTTGAGCCTGTTTTGTCAAATTACGGGTCTAATTGTGATCTGAGGAGCAGATGTAGTTACCAAGACATTCCCGCTAGTGTTAGCCAGTGCAGTAACCGGTGCTATCACCCTAATGATCCTGGGGGAGGTAAGCTGCATTCTAATTTATGTAGAAGGCATGTTGAAATTTAAGGTGTTTGTTGTAGGTCATGGAGGAAATCAAATTCTTATGGGAATTCCCGCTAAATCCCCCCCACTTCTATCCGGATGCTCGAACCCTCCCAATTACCCGGGTTCACTATCAAACAACATAAATAAAAATCCTTTAGCCAGTCTAGAAAACCTTCACATATCGAATAATGCGCTTTTGAATGTTCCTAGATACCAGAGCGCGGATGACTTAACTGAGAAAAACAAGAAGCGTCAAAGTTTAGTACAACTGTGCTCTCAGAGGTTGCTGGCCACTAGGCATCAAACTAAGAATGCCATTCTGAGTATTTTAAACGACGGTGAGGTGACGGTCGAGTTTATTAAGAAAAAGGGATCTTCGAGGAAGGAAGTTGTGTGTGAGGTTATGAGGATATCGCCTGATGGATTGCGGTAAGTAATTTCGCTGTTATGTCTAAGGTTTTTTTTTAATAGCCAGACATCAAAATACACAATTTTTCCACGCACACTAAAGAGGTTCTGCATATGTGTCATTCTTTTACAAATCGCACACTTTTTAACCTTGACATTTTAGAATCGTCCGAAATTGTTTTTACAACTTAGATACATAAAATTAGTTGACATTAGTATTTCAGGGTTTTCCTGAAAATTTTTTTTGTCAAAAATATCCACATATAAATTTTTGATAATTTGCCGGATTTTCTCCAATCTTCTCATGTTTGACATTTGATATCTTCAGTTGTACCGATCGGATGAATATCGGTATTTTTTTATTTTACACTTTGTTACGTTGCTTTCGAAGTGTTGTAATTGTGAAATTACAACAACTTAATTGTTTAAATAGTTTTAACTTGCTCTTAAACCATCTTAAATTAAATACCAATGTATGGAAAAATTATTATTTCCCAGACCACCCGATGATACCTTATACAATAAGGGCGAATTTTTGTCTACACAGTAGCACTTTAAGGTATCATCAGGTGGTCTGGGAAATAATAATTTTTCCATACGTATTCGTAATACCACCTGAAAAGCAGACTTTTTATTTTATTTTATTTTTTGATTCATTTAAAGGCTAACGGCCTAACGTCTGTTCAGATTGTGTGGGACTGCTAAGAGATGGCACTGCGCGTTGTATTCTCGACTATGGTTGATAATACAGTGTGAAGTATAGAGGATGATAGGTATGTACACCTACCCTGTACTGACGAGAACAAAAGAGTTCGAAACCGGTCTGCAGGTGGTTGCATCCTATTAATGGAGAAGGCTTCCTTTTCGTGGTACTGGTAGTACCATTCGATCTGAAATAGTATTTTAAAGTGCTACTGTGTAGACTAACTATGCCCTTATTGTATAAGGTATCGGGTGGTCTGGAAAAAATAATAATAAACAAACACACACACAACACAAACACACACACAACACAAACAAACACATACAAAAACCCCTGGTTGCCAAAGGCCAGAAATGGCTTCTTGGTGACCTCAACACCCAATCACAAGCGTGTAAGAGTGCCTTACGGTACTAACACAATGCCGCGAGGAGTTTAGTCGGTCGGTGTCTCTGCTGCAGAGGGATAGGTCTCTCCTTCAGAGGGACAGGTTTCTCCATCAGAGATAGAGAGCCATCCTGACCCCAGTTTGCACTCCAGGTGCATCGTGTGTGTAAACAGATTCTCCTCGCATGCCCAAAAAAAAAAGATGGCTCTGATTGCTAATTTGGGATCCTCATCTTAAGTTTGTTAGTGAATTCAACTCGCGTCTAGCCACATGTAGTCACAGCGGGTGCACTGTCACTACGCATGCGCATGCATGAAAATAATGATGTTAACCTTGCTTTTTGTTTAATTGAAATGTTTGTTTACTTTGTTTGGTGTCGTATTCATTAATTTGTTTCGCGAACTTCAAATTGCTTGTTTGTAATTAGAGTAATCTACAGTGACTACATTTTAATTTTGTGTATTGCGTTAAAACTTTTAATAAGGTTGTTTTCCGTCTTACGTACAAATAAAGTTCGTCATGTTTATATAAAATTTGAAATCAAATTTCAAATAATTTATAAATTTAACAAAAAATTCAATTTTTATTTTAAACAAAGAATAAATATTTAAAAAATCATTTTTGAAACGTTTGTTAGTTCAATTTATTGAGTAAACTATGTGGAATGTGACTACGATAATCTTTGATTTTAATTTTTAAATGGCCACTTAGGAACAAAATATTTAAAATTAAAATTTTGCGTTAAGACTTTGGTTTTTGGGATATAAAGATATTGTGGCAAATAAGAAATTATTATTGTTTCTCAAAACATTCTCATATTTGCTAAATTTGTTAACAACCTATACTATACATTTTTTAAAAAATTTTATGTGATTTTTTTTTGATTTTTTTTTATAAATTATTACTTCCCATAATGAGTTTTTCTATTGTCAACTCCATCCTGGGACACACTGTATTATTAGGTATTTTTTGAAAATATCGTAATTATCTAGCAATTTGTTGTTTTTTTATCCCAATAATATACTTCAATATTCTAGATGATTTTTTTCATTTTATAAATATTAAACTATAATTCTTTATTCAAAACGAGTATCCATTTTACTGTTTGTCACTCGTTAACCACCGAGGTCGTCAATCCTTCCGCAACCTCTTACACGCGAAGCTATCTACGTACCTACTCTAATTAGAAATCGTTCGACCGACGGACTCACGCATGCGCGAATTTTTCATTCCAAATCGCTAGTGTATGCAGATCCTTGTCCCTTGCTTGGATACCCGCTGCGCGCCACTATTTTTGCTTCAGTATGTTTCGAGACTCAATAGTGCGGACTGACCTGTGAGCAGTGTTCATGTGAGTTTTTGCGATTATCTTAGGTTATGTGCCTTTTTTTACTAAAACGTTTTGGTGTGTAATTTTTTCTAGAAATGGTGACACTAATTTTTAAATATGACCGACAAGGTAAGTGTGTGTGTGTGTGGCTTAAATAAAATTGCATTTTTTTCTAGAGTGTAAAATAAACAACGAGAAATCACTGACAAGGTCATTGGCATACTTATTTAAAACTATTCCTTGTGTTTTGGCACACATGTTCCATCGTCATTTTCCTTAAATGAATTGTACAAGAAGGTATTACAGAATGGAAAAGTGTTTAGATTATTTTATTTTGTCTAAAGAGTTTAAGGTGTAAATATGACAACACCAGCCAGAATTCGTTGATTGTTTACATGTGTCGCAGTGCCCCACAGGTATTTTTCTGGTTTGACGTCAGGTCACTTTTGCCGCTGAATGATTTGAAAGCGCCATTTATCGATATTTTTCTTCAATTTGTCGTAATCTCAGGAATTGCCGGTTTAAATATAATAAGTCATTTCCATAACATCCTGTACATATATATGTATATATTTCTTTCCAACGACTAAAAATGTAAATTTCTCATTAAAAATAACACTCATATCGAATAATTTTTAATACATCATTCTGGTTGGTTATAATAGTGGGCTAGCACTGCCCTAAAGTGCATTTATCCTACTCACGAACGTCACTTCGTGTTGAACCGGGAATCTTCGTTTCTGCAATTGCCCTACTCTCGCTCTACCCACCCTTACGACGCGGAGGGAGCTGAAGTCGACAAACAAGGATGGAATATGCATACTTTCTTTGTTGTTTCGTGTGTGTGCGAAAAACTATTTGGTATAGTGTGTAAGTTTCGGGTTCGAGCATGATTCGAAATTTGTTCTTTGGAATAGACATGTTGGCCAATGAGATCGTGTAGGATAGATGAACATTAGGATAGAAATAATAAATACTTGTTATAGTTCTCTAATTTATTTATATGTAGAGTAGCTGTCAGCCGGTTTGCGCTTTGCAGGAAATCCCAAAAATATTACAGTTCTAATATGAAAATAAATATGATATAACCATTCAATCATTCGACGCTAAGAGCAATATTTTAAGCCTCTATCCAATAATAATTCATAGCATGTCAGTAAAAATGCATGTAAACAGGGGGAAAAGGCGTTCCCAACGGATTAGGTCATACGAGCTTAAGCGAACATCACCCGAATACACTCGGGTTGTAGGACAGATGAACATTAGGGTAGTTGAACAGTAGGGCAGATGAAGCCATCTCCACCCCGGCCTGGATGCCGCTTTGTACGTAATAAACCGAAGATTGCCGACGACCTTTTGAATATAAAACGAACTGTACCTGGGGCCATCTTGATAAGGCCTTCTTTTTTAAATTTTAGGATAGTAATATACGAACCAGGGAGCGGAAAAGGGGTGGCCCCCTCCCAGGATCCACCACCACTTCCTCCACAAGGAGCAGATCAAATTTTTGGGATCGAAAATCTACCGGAAAAACATTGGAAAAAATACATGTACGCCTTCAAGTTTGTAGAATTGGTCAGGGCAAAAACACCAAAGGTCACGTACTATAGTAATAAAGGCAAATGTTTGCTCATGGAGAATTTGTTGGATTTCGAAGTATGTTTTTATGAAGGTGAGTTGGATATTTTCATAAACAAATAAGTAATTTTGAGTTTGTCTTGTGCTGTGGAACACACATCGTAAACATGTCCTTCACAAAGGGCTGATATATATTTTTTTGGGTTGGGAGTCGCGCAATATCCAGAGGCCCTTCAGTCCGTTCCAAAATATAGTATAGGGTGTTTCGAAATACAAATATTTTGATTGTTTTGAAAAATGAGAAAAAGTGTGTTTTAAACGAGGCTTGTATACCTGCAATACTTTGGCAAGGAAAACCTGCGCTTCTATCACATATAAGGAAATTTTATAGAATATACCGGGTGTTTCAGGAAGAAGGCTCGTTATTTAATGAAACGCCCTGTATTTTATCTGTGGTCCTAAAAGCTCTTGAGATTGTCTATCTTTCTATGTATAATGTTGCTATAGCCACCGTGTCCAAGATAAGGAGGGCCGGTACAGGGATCTCGGAAACCGCAAGAGATACGAAGTCGGTTAAATGGAGGGAAAGTTGCGCATTTACGTGCCTATATGCCGTCGGATTACAAAACAATTAACGTTGTTAGATAGAGCGGAAAAAGGGGCCATGTAAAAGTGCAATTTACTTTAGAATTCGATCTCTAAAAAAACCCAGGAAAAAAAAATAAAACGATTTTTCAGAATTTCGTTTTTTCCCTGATATCTCCGGAACTACTCGGAATTTTAAAACTTTCGAAACGGCATATTATTAGGCAGGTAAATGCGCAACTCTACCTCCATTTAACCGACTTCGTATCTCTTACGGTTTCCGAGTTCCCTGTACTGGCCGTCCTTATCTTGGGCACGGTGTATATCTCAAATAGTTTTTGACTTATGAGCCTTTCTTTAGCAAAATGAGTTATTACAGGTTTATACAGAACTTTTAATAATTCTGTAGGAAGTCAAAAATAAATTATTTGTATGCTACAACTTAGATTTGGTTAAGTAACTTTAAGCTTCTACGAATTGATTTGTGATTGTTATCTGTAATAATTAATTTTTTTAATTTTTGGTCGAAATTGCGAGGCGCGAAGCACTGAGGGATTTAAGACGCGAGGACAACAATAGCCTTCTAAACCGTGGTTAATATAATATGGGTATCATTTAACTGGTTAGCAAAATATTCTTATTTTTGCGAACAGAAAAATTTAATCGGTCAGCCAAAATGACTAGTTGGTCAGCAACTTATGGACAGCAAACATTTCTGAATCGGTCAGTAATTAATGTCATACTAGAGTGCTCTAAATTATTTTGGTACGCAAATTAAATATATAAGCTGCTATGAGCGATCCACTTTTAATCAGATATTGGTAAGCAATCAGCGGGTAAGCAAAATATTTAATGTTGGTCATCAAAAAAAGCAATAAAACGTGAAATAGTGACAGTGCCCTGGGAAAACAAGTGAAAACCCGCCCCCGCTACACCTTTTGTAGCCTACTTCCTTCTGTATTCGGCAAAAGAAAACACTAGAAAGTTACATAAATTCACAGTGCCCTGGGAAAACAAGTGAAAACCCGCCTCCGCTAACTTTTGTGCCTTGACTGCTACACCGAATGAAAACACACTCACGCAATTAGCTACTCGTATCACGCGACTGCTTTCGCTCCACCCACAATAACGAACTTTGCTGATTATTCAAAACAAACGCAATCCAACAATTTATATTAATAACCATTCTTTTAATATACAAACCTCTGAAGTAAACTGCTTCTAGACATGTTTTTTTCTACTGACCAATTGTAAAATCTTGCTGACCAAGTAATCATTTCGCAGCTCAACTGTTAATTAAGCGAACACATGATATTACAAGCAGACTGATACCGGTTAAATTGTTGACAGTTTGTAGCATTTTTTGCAGAACAAGTATTGCAGCCCGATTTTTATTTATTGCAAGCAAAATCTTTTTATGCTGATGAAATGATTTAATGGCTATTCTTTGCTGCGAACCAATTTTAATAACTGCAAACCATTTAATTACTTCTCATATAATATTCTTTCCACTATTAAGCCATTTATAAAATCTTGCTTTGGTTATTACATATCACCAATTTTTGGCGATATATACTCCTACTCTCCATTGGGAAAATGTTCGGATGTTGCCGTCGCCGTATCTTTTGACATTTTTGAGGTTGCGAATTTTTTCCGAAAACTTTTTGGTTTTAATTTTGAATAGTGTTGTGTTAATTTGAAGTATACAGGGTGAGCTGTTTAGAAGTTATTAAACGGCAAAGTCGATATTTCCGTCATTCTCGTTGAAACACGTTTTATTTCATCATTTTTGACATTTTTTTATTAACATATTTTAACAAGTTTGGTATCACTTCTATATAATTTGAATATGAAGAATTTGAAAATGTTATTTATTTTTTGACAGCTGTCAAATTGACGTTTCTTAGGTCAATAATAGATGCAAGATTAACAGAGTTTCACAAGTTTGGTATCGATTTTAGATAATTCGAATGCAATGAATTTACAGCTGTCATTTTTGTTCGCAATCGGGTATAGCTTGTCTCTTAAAATGTGAAACGGTAACATTCTAGGTGCATCCACCCAAATCTTTGGTTATATCTAGATAACAAAACACATCTAGGTGAATCTACGCATATAGGTTGATGGCGGAGCCCCCGGGCGGAGCGCCTAGGGGGCCATACGCCCCCCTAGTTAATTATACTCCCTTGCATTAACGGCTCTTTTAATCATTTCAGTCAAATCGCTGTCACATTATTATAATTTGCAGTAATCGGGTTGCCTGCTTTCAAAAGTTTGATACTTTGTTATGACGAATGCCTCTATAATTGACCTAGGTAAATAATAATGATTTCTTGCAGGAGGTTAAGAAAAATCTTTAAATGGTTAATAGTGGAAAAAATAAATTAAACTAAAATAATAAATTAATGAGAGACTGTACGTTCTTTCCAGGTGGTAAAGTAACCCATTCTACCGCCGACGGTATAACGTTCACCGACTCATCGGGCCACAAGTACAATTTTAGCACTCCAAACGAATGTGCTAATCTTACGGGGACCTTCGAACTTATGTGGACACATTGTCGAGAATGTTTCGAACACTGTTTGTTGCTCGAAAGTACTCTGTCTAGGCTACACGGTAACAATTTCCCCATAATTGTGGGGCGGAGACCATCGTCTATGACAAGTGGTTGCGGCAAGGAAAATATGTCAAAATCGGCCATGGTAAGTCCTACTATGGTTTCATTATTTTATTGGCTTGACGGATCGTTTTCACGTGTGCTATTACTCCCTATAATACGTGGGTTGCATCGACGCCTATTTCCGCAGATAACTGGAAAATGATTGTAGATACGATAAAAATCTAGGGATACAAAATGGATGGGAAAAGGATGGCGAGTCGAAATATCATCTGCATTTATGCACGGTATCCCGAAAAAACTTCACACCATGTACAGGGTGTCGATTTTTCGATGGTTTTACGGGGTATTTCCGTTATTAATAAAGATAGAAGGATGCGGTTTTAGAAGCATTGTGCTACTTTTTTGTGAAACAAAGATGCAACAATCAGAATTTTTCTAGTACTCCTTGTTTCTGATATATCGGGATGTTTTTGAGAATTTTACATTTTTACCCACATACTGTCGCGCCGTTCCATCTGGATTCACTTAGCAACAATGTGGGTCACCAGAGTATACTAACAGTATTGTCAGATCACACCGCGTGTCTCGCCGTTGCTTGAATATCGGCCGCGCGCCACTTCATACTTCAGTATGTTTCGAGACTCGGGAGTGGAACGACGTTGTCGCGGGTTTCCCCGTGCTTGACGTATACGAATTTTAAACGTTTTGTTAGTTGTATTGCCCGATTTGTTGTTGTTGTGAAATAATTCATAATAATAAATGTTGTGATGTGATTTCAAATTTGTGTGATATTATCTACTGTTGGTTCTGTTGAAAAACATGCTTTTTGTGTTTTATTTTTTTATGGAATTTAATTGCAAAACGGATTATTTTAAAATAAGATCGAGGTAAGAGAGTATGTACCTTAAAATTGTAGTTTTCTTTGTCTAAAAAGTTTGAAAAAGAAGTGATAACGCGCGTCAAAGACGTCTTGTTGTCAAAAACACGTGCATTTAGAATTCTGTGTTGCAATATGACAACATCGCCTATAATGCGCTAACCTCTTTTGAACCTGGACACTGCCTCAATAAAATATTGATTGCGAAGGGCCTCAGGAGCGGCCACGTAAATTTTTAGATTTCATATAAAGTGTATATTTCGCTTAATAATTCAAAGCGCCATTCAGTTATTTTTCTTCAATTTATTTTCATCTCGGGATTTTCCGGTTTAAATATAATATGTCATTTCCATAACACCCTGTATTATACCGGAAATTTATGTTCCTTAAAAATATACAATTTTTTTAGTAGTCCATGGCGGGTATTTAAAAAGATAAAAGAACACAGTCAGTTGTATATAGTATAGTGACAAATTTTCAAAAACATCCCGTTATGAAAAATGAGGAGGACTAGAAAAATTATAATTGGGGCATCTTGTGTTCCACAAAAATGTAGCACAGTGCTGCGAAAACCTCATCCTTCTATCTTTACTAGCAATGAAGATACCCCATAAAAACATCAATGGACACCCTGTATACTGCTTACGACAATTGTGACATTTTATTGTAGAAATTCCATGAACTAATAAGTGTACCAAATTTGAAATAATTATCTCGGAAAATATAGAGAAAACGAAACAATAATTAAAAGTTTGACATGAACAGTTTTTCCGCATGTATAAACAAATATTTTTTTCGTATCTAGACGAACACGAAAATATCTACGAGATAATCATTAACACTCTCACTGTATAATGCTACAAGAATACGACTTTAGTTTGAAATCGAGCATTAATAGGGCAGTTTGGGCGTAATATAACCGTAAAGTCATGTCAATTTTACTATAAGAGTGTCCAGAAAGTAGTCGTCATAAAAGAATATACTGGGTGATACAAATTCGACTTTCACCATTGGGATTTCGGAAACTGTAAGAGAACGAAGTCGCTTAAATTGGGACAAAGTTGCGTAATTATGGGCCCAATAATATACCGTAAAAAAAAATTAATAATAAATACAAGGGCTTTCAAAATATTTGGAAAAATCTATAATTTGCCTTTCGGTTTTTTCCTGACTTTGTTCGTGGAGATGTCCAAAAATAAATTGCTACTTTTTTTTCTCCACAAGACTGCATTATAAGATCTTTCATACGTTTCGTCTTCGAGTCACCATCATCAACTTAATTTTTTTAAATACGGGCTTGGTTCTTTTTGTTTAAATTACACTGGGAAACAAATTTCAACTTTTTTTTTGTTTCCTGAACAAAACCTATTTTTTTGGATTCAACTGTACCCAAGTAACTAAAAAATACCTATTAAAGATTTTAGTTGGCTCGCAAAAAAAAAAATCTCAATTATTTGTTACAAAATTTTAATTCATAGGCATATACAATGGACATACAGATAACAATATATTGTTGGTTCAACAAAAGCAACTAAATAGCACATTTTTATCATTGAATCCAATTTGCGCTTCTTAGCTTGCCTTTTGAAAGCAGCCTCTGGGGCATCTCTCGTAATAGTCCAGCAGTAGTCGGCTAACATCTCACAGTTCCATTTTCCCTGATATCTTCTTTCCATGTTCGAAATATCCTGGTGGAACCTCTCACCGTGTTCGTCACTTACAGCACCACAATTTTCCGGAAAGTAATCCAGATGAGAATCCAGGAAATGAATTTTCAACGACATATTACACCCTAGGTTTTGGTAACACAAAAGAAGTTGGGCAACCAGGTCTTTATAATTTTCTGCTTTTATGTTTCCCAAGAAATTTTTTGCAACCATTTTAAAGGCATCCCAAGCGTCTTTTTCCTTGCCTTCAAGTATGGAATCGAATTGCGCATCTCCGAAAAGTTTCCTAATCTGGGGACCCACAAATATTCCCTCTTTAATTTTAGCGTCACTGATTCTAGGGAACTTTTCTTTTAAATAACTAAAAGCACGGCCTTCTTTGTCCATTGCCTTCACAAAATTTTTCATAAGTCCCAATTTTATATGAAGTGGCGGTAGTAAAATCTTTTCTGGGGCAACTAATGGCGCGCTGGTCACATTTTTCTTTCCTGGCTCAAAAGACTCTCTCGGTGGCCAAATTTTCTTTCTGTAGTGATCCGATCGTGCTCGACTGTCCCATTCGCAGAGGAAGCAGCAGTATTTGGTATAACCTAGCTGCATTCCAAGCAAGATCGCCACAACTTTTAAATCCCCACAAATTTGCCATTTATATCTTTCATATTGTATGGTCTCAAGTAACAATTTCAAATTGCTATATGTTTCTTTCATATGGACTGCATGACCAATTGGGACTGAAGGCAATTTGTTTCCATTATGGAGTAACACAGCTTTAAGACTTACTTTTGAGGAATCAATGAAAAGTCTCCAGTCTTTTGGATCATAGTCCAGATTTAAAGCTGCCATTAATCCCTCAATGTCCCTACAGGCTACCAAATTGTTATCCATGTTAAAAAATGGTGTTAGGTTTTTCTGACGGCTTCGGTACACAGAAACTTTTACTTCATCTTCAAGTAAATTCCATTGTTGCAATCGAGAGGCCAATAGTTCTGCTTTTGTCTTGGGCAGTTCCAAATCCCTTATAAGGTCACTTAATTCACTTTGACTTATTTTGTGAGGCTTTTTACTTGGAAGTTCACAGACAAAATCGGAGTCTTGCGAGGTTGATGGGCCGGCGACATTTTCCGGTACACTACCGTTTGAATCCTCTTGATCATCATCAGAATGAAGGGTATATTCCTGAGGTGGATTAGGTATAGGCAACTCGTCACTATGAGGCACCGGGCGTATGGCGGATTGTAAATTTGGATACTGTATCGCAGACCTTTTTTTCTCTGAAAAGCCTTTTTTGATGGGAGGTGTCAAACAAAAGTAACAGTCAGTAACGTGGTCTTTCGGTTCTCGCCAGATCATAGGAACAGCGAAGGGCATCTTACGGTTTTTTCCACTTAGCCAGCCGCGAATGTTGGACGCACATTTGTAGCAGCAGATATGGGGAGCCCAATTTTTATCCTGGTCTCCAACTTTGCAGCCAAAATACAAGTGGTAAGCCTTTTTTATTAAAGGGCTAAGCGTACGTTTTTGTTTCACAAAAGTCATTTCACCACATATATAACAAAAATGATCCGGCTTATTTACACAAACTCGCGACATGTTGCTCAAAACTCTCTAATTTCTCAAATACGAACAGCTCTCGATCAACTGGTGGTTGAAATACAACTAACTAACAATTTAGGATTTATATTATATGTATTTAAACCCCTTATAAAGTACACCTGTTATAATAAATCCAGGTATTTCTCATTTAATGGTGAAATTTTCCCATATATTAAGGGCAGGTAGGTAAATTATCATAATTGGGATGGATCTATAAAACCGGAGCCAACTGAGCCTTTTGCAAGACAGATTGTTAATTAGTATAATAAAATAAGTAAGATTTTGCTATTTTGGTCTCGGAAACATTTTTGCTGTTCCCCAGTGTTATCAAAGAGAGCCGAAATCTACGTTCAGTGGTATATAGTATATTATTAAAATAAATTACTTGTACTTACGCTAAGATATTTGATACAACTATTAGTTTGAAATAAAAAAAAAACATTGTTAGTAAGTAATACCAATAACAATTAAAGACATAATTAACAATAATAATTTCAAATCTTCAGTTTTTTCGTAAGGAAAGTAAATCACAGGAACGTACTAGGGGTATTTTAATGAAGATGGTCAATTTAAGGAACAGAACGTCGGAAAACCAGTAAGTGTTGTATACCACTGAACGTAGATTTCGTTCCTTTTTCATAATTTAAACAAAGAGATCCAGGCCCGTATTTAAAAAAATTAAGTTGATGGTGACCTAAAGATGAAACGGGATATGAAAAATCTGATGATCCCATCTTATGCAGAATAAAAAGTGTCAATGAGAAAGTGAAATTTATGTTTGGACATCTCTTCGAACAAAGTCAGGACAATGTAAAAATCGAAACGCAAAATTTTAGTTTTTCCAAATATTTTAAAAGACCCTGTTTTTGATTTTTGCGGCATATTATTGGGCCCATAATTACGCAACTTTGCCCCAATTTAACCGGCTTCCTATCTCTTACCGTTTCCGAAATCCCATGGTGAATGCCGAATTTGTAACACCCTGGATATGGTGTTACAGATAAGAAGCAGTTATCTCGTTAACCAGAGGACATACAGAAATGATCAAATTAGACAAAAGTTACGCATTCACGAGTACTGCAATGTCATGTTTTCAAATTTAAAAAAATTAAATTTACAAGATCCGTGTAGAGTGCATTCTTATCCGGGACACCCTGTATATCATTTATGACCACTAGTTTCTGGCCCCCTTTAGCGACATTTTTTACTCGTTTTGCAGCCATCGTTTGCCCTATCCATGGACAGTAACCCATGCTCCTCCTTTGGCGTCAACGTCAACAAAGAAAAACGGGTATCGGTACCGGGTGTTGGTACCGCCGTCCAACTTCCTAACGGTGAAGTAAAGGTAACGTATAACGATGGTTCCCAATTGTGCGTCGATGGACGGCACCATGTGCGTTACCAGTACCCCGATGGGCGTTCCGTCAATTATCTGGATACTGACAGTATTCCGAGGCCCATCATGGACAAGATGCAACTTATGCCGAAAGTTGTGAAGCATTTGAGCACTCCTTTGACGACGAAGAAAATGAACTATTTAAGGTAGCACTTTTCCACTCCTAATCGAAGGGTTTCCGGTATAACCAGCATTTTTAAATTTAATATAAAAATAAAATTTTTACCGCTAGCAGATATTTACTATTATTACAATACAGTTGTTGTTGTGTTAATAGTATATTACATAGAGTGGTAAGAAGCATTTTACACACGATTTCTAAACTTACGGTACGAGCGAAGCGAGAGTAATTTGACTTAATTTGAGTACATTTGGCGGGAAGAGGATTCACACTTTCCATATTTGTATAATAAACATAAAACTGTTTAATTTGAAGATGCCCGGTTTTCTAGTTCCGTAAGTTGAGCCTTTTACTAGCAGATGGCGGTACCATTTTTTTTTTTAATTAAAACTGGAGTGGTGATTGGCTAATTTAGCCGACTATTGCTGTGTGTTGCGAGAAACCCTTCAATTATTTAGATCAATTGTTTTTCATTCGTTTTAGTACATTTTTATATATTTTTAGATGTTTTATAAATTATTATATAGGTAAAGTTTAATTAAACGACACAAATTTGAATAAACGCGAGTTATGTTATGAAGAGTTAATGGATGTATTAAACTATCTTTTAAATCGGTGGGGATGACAAATAGTTTGAATTTAATGATGAATTTCCCGAGTAGGTGAATGTATGTCCATTTCCTTTCACAACGTTTTGACATCCTACAAGCTTATTTAGTTGTTATTTTGGTTTGAAACCATAAATTTAGACGGTGACAGTATGTCAACAGAGCCCATCAATTTATAAGCAGGTGATGTCACGATGCGCATTGATTTGTAGTTCTGCTGAATGCATTTTGTTGTCAGTTTTTTGTTTGGTTAGGTTACCTTCTAAATATTTTCATCAATCTTTACATTTTATTTTGTGTGAAATGGATAATTTTATTTAACGGAGATCGTGTATAATATGTTTTTATAATTTTAATTCAGTTCTTTCGTAATTTTTTATAATTTTTACTCCTCAACCTGACCAACAAAACTGACATAAATCGCTGTCAAATCACAAATCGCTTTTTTAAATTCGATGGAAAAAATGGCTTCCGATTTTCCATCGATTTGTGAAATCCAAGGATTAGTTTTGTTATGTCGGGCTGTTGAAAGTAACAACTTTTTTTAAGTTCATTTTCTTTGTGAACGTAACGACCTTTTTTTTCTTAGAACTCTTAAGTTTTTTTTAACTTGGTGTCCAATGAAGCAGCGTCCTTTTTTTAGGCGCCGTGCTGGTACATTATATAAAATTCGGTACAATTTTGCCGATCCAGCCGGTACAAAAATTTAAAGCTTGGAATAACGCAGTTTGAAGTAGTTTGAACGTTTCCTTCAGTTCGTTTCTTCGTGTGTGTCATTTTTAAATTGAAGGCATTCTATTTAAAATGTGTTAAACAGATAAATCTAAGCGAGAAAAATGGACCAAAATTAATTAAAACCATGTTCCCGTGTATTCGTTCCATGTGAGGTTATGTGATAGGTTTTTTCCTAACACTTCGATTCTGTGTGGTTTGTGTGAAATTATCAAACGAATAATTGTGTTTGATTAAGTAAAGTTAAGAGATCATGTGTATTAAATAAAATTGCATTTTTTAAAAAGAGTTTGAAAGATAATAATTTAAAAGGTGAATGACGTTTGACCTATTTACTTTCCTGTACTTGTGACGAATTTGACATCTATGTGTGATATTACCATTATTTGTTTTGCAAAACATCTTTCGCCGTCGGTTTTCTGGAATCATATTTGTTCATAAATGATAGAATGAAAAATTGTCAAAATTATATTTTTTTTCTAAAGAGTTTGCTGTGCAGATATGACAACACCGGTCAAAATACGCTGACGTATTTTTACACTGCGGACCTCTTATTTTATTGATTGCGACCGTCGTCAGTAGCGGCCATGTAAATTTTAAGATTTCATATAAAATGTATAATTTCGGTTAATAATTCAAAGCGCCATTTATGGTTATTTTTCTTCAATTTATTTTCATCTCAGGATTTGCCGGTTTAAATATAATACGTCATTTCCATAACACCCTGTATACCGTGGCCTAGGGTAAAACTGGCCATGTTTTAGTATTAAAAAATATATTATTAAAGTGCACATACGTATATTAAGATTTGCTTACAAGAATGAAATATATATATTTATTTTTCAAGTTTGTTAGTGTTTTATTTTATATCTACAGACTCTTGTGCTCTTTATAAGATTAGTGCACCGGAATTATGCCGTCTTACAACAAAACATTTTTTGTTGGTAATCCCTTGTCAAATAAGTGAAATGTTTTTTTTATCTCGGAAACAGTAAGAGTTCTTAAGTAAATGGACAACAAATTTTAGGTTATGGGTTGTATCTTGTATCAAAATGCATTTTTCTTGTTAATTTTGGAATGCTGAATACAAAAATGATAATGAAATTAAATACTTAGTTGCAGTTTTCAAAAAAAAGTTTTTTAATTTATTTTTGACAAAATAATAAAAATTAGATAATTTTACACTTTTAGAGTCACTAAATGCGCTGTCATGTGGCTATTCTTTTGTGAATTGTTTATGTAGCATCTCTAACAAGAGTCCAACAGTAGTCGGCAAGCATAGAAGCATTCCAGTTTCCCTGGTACCTGTTCTCCTTTGTTGATATATCCTGATGGAAGCGTTCGCCGTGGTCATCACTTACAGCTCCGCAGTTGTCCAGGCCCGCTTCCTACAAATGGATCTTTAGAGACATATTGCAACCCATTTTTTGATACGACGACAGCATATTTTCAACAAGAGTATCGTAATTGTCAGCTTTTTTATTTCCCAAGAAATTAGTGACCACGAGGCGAAGTCATTTCAAGCGTTTTTTCAAAATCTGTTAGAGTGCTGTCAAAGTGTTCGTCTTTCAAAATATTTCGAATCTGTGGCCCGATAAAAATACCTTCTTTAATTTTGTGCTTCACTTAGCCTCGGACATTTCTGGCGTAGGTACTAAAATGATGGCCCATCTCTATTCAGTGCCTTAACAAAGTCTTTCATTTGGCCCAATTTGATATGCAGAGGTGGTAACAAAATCTTTTTGGCGTCTACCAATGACATATGTTGTACATTATTTTGCCCCGGCTCTAATGATCAACGAATACTTATAACCAGGAAGAAGACAAACTGCCGTGTTAAATATTCGAAGCAGGCGATGATACGGCGACATCCATTATGCCTGGCGCGCACGTGCTTTTCAAATGTCACTTTTGTCCAAATTTGTATTACTGTCAATATTTTAAAGTGACATTTAAGCAAAGAAAACATCAAAACCCTTTGATTTACTAAGTAGAGAAAATCAAATACTAGGATTTTGACATAGACTTTCAGCTGTAAATATCACTTTAAAATAATTGTCCTTACATACTTTTATATTATTATTGAACTAGTAACGAAACTAGAAATAAAGAATTCAGAGATTGAAGGTTGTAATTAGTTTTATTAAAAAATAGGAAATAAATCAAAATTTACATAAAATATTTTACCATCTTAAACTTCAAACAAATCAAGGTAAATACAATACTATATGTACAGCTACTAACCAAGTAAATATATGCACCATCATTATGATTATGGGCTTCCAATATGTTTGTTTCGTAGCATACTACTGGCAACATTAGTGATCGAAGTCCTCTTTAATGTTCAGTCATTATGGGATTCTCAATTAAACTATGAAAAGAAAGAATTATTATAATAATATATTACCGGACTTATCAAAATTCTGGCTACGGGTTAATATAACTAAGCTGTAATTATTATGTTGTAGCTTTTGACTTCTGGATTGTAAAATTTAAGTAAAATTCTTTAAAAATGTGGTTGTTGCTAGTTTGCGTGAGAAGTTTGGGACATAATGGGACAATTTTATAATGTAAAATAACAATAACGAATAAAAATTAATAAAAAAATATTTCAATCATAAATTACTTACCAGCAACAAAACGAAAAGGTCCGCTTTCGTGAAAAGAATAGAAAATTAAAAATTATTTTAGAATTTAATGACGTTTCCTCCACCATTTTCAATCACATTATAAATCATATGTTACCTACTTGATTTTTATTCCATTCCAGACGAAGGATGTTCGGTTGTAAAATAATTTAAGAACTTGTGCTGCTCGCATTCTATGTCTGTCTCTGTCTGCATCAACCTTCTCCGATTCATTAAAGGGAGATAAATATGGCCTAGGTCAAATCGAACAAACCCGAGTCTGATATTGACACAGAACGATAGACACAAAAGGATAAACGTATGGAGTAACCTGCCTGGCTGTGACGTCACTTGCACGGCCTACTTATATGCTTCGATCCCCGCCATAAGAGGTCTCACCCTGCTAATGATTGTCGAACCGGCCAGTATTGTCTATTGTAATGAAGTGACATGACTGTCCCATTCACACAAATAACAGCAAAACTTGGTGTAGCCTAGCTACAACCCAAGTAAAAGTGCAACAACCTTTAAGTCGGCACATATCTGCTGCCATTGGTGGTCATCATATCTTATAGTTGGCAATTCTTTCATATGAACTGCATATCCGACAGGACTAGACGGAAGTATATTGCCAATATGCAACAGTACTGCCTTTAAACTCAATGTTGAACTATCTATAAACAATCTCCATTCCACTGGTTTATAGTTTATATTTAAAGCGGCCAATAAACCGCCAATGTTATTGTAGAAAACGGTGAAAAACCAAGTTATTTTCCATGTCAAAAATGGTGCTAGGCCTTTATGACGTTTACGAAAAACACTTCTATAATATTCCACTGCTGCAATCTGGATCCTAGTAGACAATATCCCTATTTAGGTAAATTTAATTAAAACTCATTGTCGCTCTCTTATATTTGTGAACAGATTTTTATTATACAGAGACTGTTCAGTACAAGGCAGACATGAAAGTGGATTTACATGGGTTTAAATGGCTATCGCTCTTATTTTAAGCAATAGGGGGTTAGGACTAGCGACCCACCATGCGTCGTGGTAAATTTCCTCAACTTGGTGAAAATGTAGATTTGGCAATGTAAGATCCATATATTGTAATTACAATTTTTTCTTTTTTTTTTATGATCAAACACAAGCACTATAGGAAAAATCCTTTAGGGCACTCTGGGAGTGGTGCGTGTGCGCAAAAAGCGATTCACGTTGGACTTGAATCGTTGGAGGCTATATTCGTTAGGAACAACGATCTCGGGAAGATCGTTCCACAAGGATGAAGTCCTCCAGATGAAAGAGTTCTTAAATAATGAAGTTCGAGGAGTACTAAGCTTAACCACATATGGATGGGCGGCAGTGGTTCGTCGTGTATTTCTGATATTCGCCGCTCTGGGCAGAATTAAGAGGGCAAGGTCAGCCGAGCACTTTCCATGAAAATATCTGTAAAAGAGAGTCAAATCACCAACTTGCCTTCGATGTTCTAGGCTGTCGAGGTTCTTCGTCAGCTCGTGGTCTCCAATCAGACGAATGGCCCTCCTTTCGATGGAATCTAGTAGCCGAAGAGTATGTTTGGGTGCAGAGCTCCAGACATGAGAGCAGTACTCCAGTGATGGTCGAATCTGGGCCTTGTACAGTGTCAAAAGTTGTTGACGTCTGTACAACTTTCTGGTTCGGAAGAGTACACCAAGTTTCTGAGAAGCTATCTTGGCGATTGCCACAACGTGGTTATGCCAAGACATATTTCCTCCCAGATTGACGCCCAGCAAACTAATAAATGAAGCCAGTGGGATTGCGTGTCCGTCCATGACTATATCCGGTTCTGTAATGTTAACCTTTTTAGAGAAAACTGCTGCCTGGGTTTTTTAGCGTTAAATTCGACTTGGTTACTGTCACCCCAAGCCAAAATTTCTTCCAGGTCTTTGTTGAGGCGTGATACTTCATGCTGTCTGCGAAGATGTACGTCGGCAGCCGATGTTTGTGCATTCAAAGAGAACGATGATAAAAGTGTGCTATCATCAGCAAAACTAACTATCGGGTTTTTCGTTTTCTCTAGAAGGTCGTTAATGTAGAGTAAGAACAGAGTGGGAGACAATATGGACCCTTGAGGAACACCGGCATTGATGGTGAAGGTGTCTGAGAGAAATCCGTCAATCGCCACTTGCAGAGAGCGGTCCTTAAGAAAGCTAGACAACCATGCACAGAATCGACTGGGCATACCATAGGATCGCAGTTTACTTAGAAGTCCCTCATGCCAAACACGATCAAAAGCTTTAGAAATATTCAGTGCAACAGCCCGAGACTCCCCATGATGTTCGATTGCGTTGTTCCAAATATGGGTGACATAGGCTAGAAGATCTCCAGTTGATCTGGACTTCCGAAAACCATATTGATGATCGCTGATAATGTTGAAGCCTTCCAGGTACTTTAGAAGATGTTGGTTAATAGCTTTCTCCATTACTTTTGATATTACTGAAAGCAATGCGACTGGTCGATAGTTGTTAGGCAGGGTTCTCTTACCTTTCTTTGGAATAGGCTGGACTCGCGCCGTCTTCCAGCTGGATGGAAATATTAGTTGTTTGTAGGATAAGTTGAAAAATCTACAAAATACTGGTGTTAGTTCATCGGAGCATCTCTTGAGAACTATAACAGGAATTTCGTCTGGACCAGAAGCTTTTTTGACGTCGAGTCCTTTCAGGATTCGTTTGACGGGACGCTGACGGAACACGATTTCGGTCATTTCGGATTGAACTGCAGGAATGTCGGGTGGTGTTCTTCCCTGGAAATCTACAGTGGAATGCGAAGAAAATAGTTCAGCAAGTAAGTTTGCTTTGTCTCCGGCTGTGGATGCTATTGTACCATCGGGACGTGTTAAAGGTAGAATAGTTGATTTGGTGAAATTTTGGCTGACAGCCTTAGCGACTGACCAAAAGGACCTTGATCCGTTTGGACTGTCGAGAAGTTTGTTTTTGATCCTCACAATACAAATATACCACGTGCGTTCTTGCGGTTCCAGTGTTAATATATTAGGGACACATGACGTCACGTATCTCATAAACATGAACTAATATTAAAAAAAAGAGTTTATTTTCGGTTATAGCACATCTAAAATAGTAAGATGTAGTAGATTTTATTTTAAATACATTTTAAATGCATTTCAGTTATTGTCCAGTGTTATTAGAACTAAAAGGTGATCCTAAAAACTTAATAATTAATATACGGGATGTTCAATTTAAAATAACAAAGTTGCTACAATTTTTCGGTAGAAGCGTCAACGCCGCAACGCTGAAATTATTTTAGATCGATGCAGCGCATGGGCGTTTAAGAAAACAAATTTTTGAAACGATCCTATTATTCGTGTTCCATATCGGGTGGTGCGTCGTTTAGTTGAACAAAGAAAATCCCCTGTAATTTTTGAGGTGACTCAATGTTGGCTACCCTGTACATTTTATAGAAAGCTTTCTTTAAGAAACCGACATGGTAAAGGTAAACCCATATGCCGAATAATTTGAATAGATTTTTTATGAGCCAATCCTAAACTATTCAATTAAACGTGATGACATCTCCACGAAACTCTCATAGTTCAGGTAAGCAAATATCAGCCAATGAAATTTTGGCAGAAATAAAATTTGTGTCGGTGACAATATTTTCATTATTCGCTATGTTCAGCATTACGTCAATTTTTAGCAATAGCGTCATAAAATTATTTGCTGGTGTTTGTTGTATTACCTTAACTATGAGAGTTTCGTGGTTTTGCCATCACGTTTAATTGAATAGCTTAGGTTTGTATCGAAGGTATTCAAACTCGGCACATGGGTTTACCATGTTGGCCTCTTCAAAAAAGGCAGTGGTAAAATTTAACATCGGCAGAAGCTTCCCCTGCTCATTTCAAATTTTATCCCTCTCTGTCGAGTAATTTTTGACTTTTTTAACTAGAAATCTTAACACGTCACGAACTGATAAGATTTCGAAGGAAACAGAAATCTAGTGTTAAAAACCGTTATTCCATTGGGAGATAGGGACCAGATAAAAACACAATTTATATTTTATGTAAGTTAATTTTATTTTGAACTTTTACTAGTAATGTTGATTTATAAAAATACATATAAAAGAATAAATTTGACAGTTTATTTAATGGGTGCGTTATTTTAAATCTAACTAGTATTCGTTTTACAAAATCATTAGGAAACTAATAACAAGTTAAAAATTGCCTAGTTATTTATTTTTCCTACATTGTTTGGATATCCCCGTATAGGAACAAATCCAAACAAACACGAGCATACATACGTTAATACACGAATGCAACACAGCACAGCAACAAAGGGATACCGCTAATATCAAGTTTGTGCGCTACCACATGCCAAGCGCTCAGATTGTATACACAGTTATACAGATCCGATACATTTCTAGGTAGGACAGCCGGGCTGTGTCTCTTTTCCACTTGAGCTAAATATAATATCGCATGTACTACTTGAAACATAAAATTATAAAGTAGGTTTTTATACAGGGTGTTTCTTAATAACATGCTAATATTTAAGGAGGTTATTCTTGGGTCCATTTTCAGAAAAAAATTTCATATGAATATGTGTCCTAAACGGCTTAACCTTTAGATACAGGGTGTTAAGAGGATGCCGGAGTCAGTCCAAATCTCCGATTCGACCCCTATTCGTTTCACGCTTTGAAGGCACGAGGCGAATTGGATCTTCCCTTGCAGTTAGGAGCGAGCATCCGCCCGTAATCGGTACGCCGACAGAAACAACGATAATCGGAAGAAAGAGACTGCACGTGATCGGGGTCTATACTTCAATTTTCTATGCTGAAAAACGGAGTTTTCGCTTCCTATGAAAACGGTATATTTAAAAAAAAAATCTTTTTAACGAAAGTTGTCTAAATTTTGTTAACAATTCGAGGAAAGCATCATTTTTTTCTATATGGAGCAGTAAAAAATTAAATCTAAAAATCCTCCGAAACAGAAAAATATAGACTTTCCGCGAGTTCTAGTTCTATTACAAAGTTTTTTTTCCTTTGACATTTTTTTCCTAAAACAGGAATAAACGCAGGTACTCCGGAATCCTGTTAAAGATTTTCAAAAATCTCCTTTTTTATTAATATCTGTGATACTGCTCTAGATATTTTTGTGAAATTGGGTACACACTTTCCATTCGTCAAGAGGCATTTGATGATGTATAACATGTTTTCTTATTCCGTCCAGTGGCGTTGGTGCGGGAATTGCCCGCGGTATTTTTGAAAGAAATTATGGAACGTCACTTCTTTTTTTTTAAATAAAAATTATTTTTGAAATTATCATTCCTTGCTAAGCTTGACGTACAGTTTTCGTATAAAAAAATGAAATTCATTCATTTGCACTCTTTATGAATTAGGTATTAACAAAGATTAAAAGGATCTGGTAGGTAAAAAGCAGATTTTGGTTTTATAAACATAAACAGTTTTGACAGTTGTCTACCTAGTCTAGTTGTCACGTATTTAAACCGTTAACGTTAACAAATTATTAAAAAAACATGAAAATCTTTAACACCCTGTATATCACAAGTTAAGACGTTTAGGACATATGTTCATATGAAGTTTTTTCTGAAAATGTACCCAAGAATAACCTCCTTAAATATTGGCATGTTATTAAGAAACACACTGTATATTGTTCTTGCGGCTTTTGTTTGTATTTTTTTATTGTCATTTTAAAAGGGAAGGAAATAAACTCTATTTGGTTTGGATAAAGTGGACGTGTAAACCAGAACGGTCGTGTGTGGATATTTGTCCGTTTTGCCCATGTGTGCGCTTACATGAGTGTTCGATCGTGGATTTGCCAACCGAACATGCACGCCGTGTAGCTTTTATGCCACATTTCTTGCGACATGATAAGTCTTCGAACGTGTATCACCGTCTGTGCTCAAATTAAGTTCACGTTCATGTGCGACGTACATTGTTGTCCACTCATGTATTAACGCATATACGCTCGTGTGCAAGTATTGTTTTCTACCGTGGATTTTTAGTCTTAAAACATTCGTTTTTATACCCAGTTTTATATTTTTTAAATACTGACGAATAGCTTTACATATTAAAATTTAGAGATCAATTCCGTAGTATTCTGTAATCTATAACAGGCCTTAAAACGCTCAAGATATTTATATAAATTTTACATTTATTTTGTCTCAACGCCAACAAGTAAAATTTTGAAGATAAAATTAGTTTTGTAAAGCACAAAGTATGCTCAATTAATTAAAAAAAATATATACAGGGTGTCCCGTTGCAAAAAATGTTTTCTTCTGTTAATATCTTGAAAACTAAAGTTCTTAGAAAAAAACTGGCTAATGAACTTTACGTACAAATCTCTAACTTTCGATTCGTTAAAAAGTGAAAACAGCAACATTATATCTTACCAGAAAGTGTCCAAAATGGAACACCCTGTACTTATATGAGGATAAAAGTGAATAAAAGTCTATAATATATATTTATATATACAGGGTGGCCCATCGAAAACAGTCCAGCAAGGTTTACGGCTGTGTACGTGAAAATTAAAAACAAAATCTCGGACCCGTAAATTTGTATTTTCAGGGGGACACGTTTCACTATTAATTTTATCCCTGTAACCTTAACCCCTCTAGTGGGGGCGGCTACTGCCCTTGTTTTTTCAAATGAGAATGTGTATGTTGTGATACATCTTTTTAAAGGGCATTAAATTCTCTTTAAAATGGCGCTTCGTTTTGTAAATTTGAGCTACGCGCCGCCGAGCAACGGAATTTGAAACATTTCACTGCAGCTCTTATCAAGTACACAGGTTTGTGCGTAAACAATTTTTTTTAAAGTAATAAGTATCAGTCAATTCATCTTCAGTAAAGTGGTTGATCCAGATCTACATACGTTATTTCTGCGCTATTATTTTATTCAAGTGACATAAAAAATGGTTTTTTCTATTGAGGAAGAGTGGAAATTATTGAATTGTATTTTATAAACAATCAATGTGCAAGAGTAACGGCAACTTTGTTTAATGATAGACATCCAGATAGACACGTACATCATGGTTATATCCTAGAATTAGTGGCAAAATTGCGACAAACTGGTTCAGTGGCACATAAAAAAAGGATCATTGAAAATTCGGTAAGAAATGAAGCAGTAGAAGTAGCTGTTCTGGGTCAAGTTAGTATGAATCCAACATTAAGTACCAGAAAAATGTGTGATGTAACGGGAATTTCGCGGACCACTGTACAAAGAATTTTGAAACATTATAAATGGCACCCATACAAAATTAACATCTCCAAGAATTGAATGAAGATGATAACGGCCGCCGTTTACACTTTTGTGAAGTAATGTTAGAACAAGTATTAAATTATCCGAACTACCTTTTTAACGTTTGCTTCTCAGACGGATGTTCTTTTTTTCTTAATGGCACTGTCAATCGACATAACTGTCGTTACTGGTCCGACACGAATCCAAGGATTTACCACGAGGTTCATACTCAAAATCCTCAGAAATTAAACGTTTGGGCTGGTATTTTCGGTTTTCATCATCATATAATTGGATCATTTTTCTTCCCGGGAAATTTAAATGGAGATACTTATTTAGACTTGTTGAATAATGCTGTCAACACAGCGCTGATGGAAATTATGGAAAACGACCAACGTTACCAGGAAGAAAATCCAATATTTCAACAAAACGGGGCTCTCCCCCCATTATGCATTACCCGTACGCCACTTTCTGGATGAAACGTTTCCTGGTAGATGGATTGGGAGGAGGGGTGCTATTGAATGGCCCGCGAGATCGCCCGATTTATCTCCCCTTGATTTCCTTTTTGTGGGGACATCTAAAATCCAAAATTTATGCCACCCAACCCGAATCCTTAGAAGATTTACGGACCCGCATTACTAATGAATGTCAACAAATTACACCATATGTTCTTCACAATGCCCGAGAACACTTTGAACAGTTGTTGTACTATTGTATGGAGGTGAATGGCGGACATTTTCAACATTTAATAAGATAACATGTAAGTGTTAGTATCACAACATACCCATTCCCATTTGAAAAAACAATGGCAGTAGCCGTGTGAAACGTGTCCCTGGAAACACAAGTTTACGGGTCCGAGTTTTTTTTTAATTTTCACGTACACAGCCGTAAACCTAACTGACTCTTTTCGATGGGCCACCCTGTATATAAAAAGTAATAAAATATATAATTTCTAAAGGCGCAGTTATACAGGGTCATCCAGGACTGATTAGGGATATATTTTTGAGTTTTTTTCGCTGTATTTGCTATTCAAAATATAGACATATTTTGGTATCGGAAAAGAAAGACCGTAAAAATAAAAAATATACAGGGTATCCCGTTGAAAAACAACTTTACGATACATTTCCTTTGTTTTAAACTATCCTCCTTTTAAATGGAAATTTTAGACTGGAAGCTGGGTATATTGGTTTCATTAAAAATAAAGAGAAACTCAAAAATAGAACCCCGTTCAGTCCCGGTTGGATCATCCTGTATAACTTCTCAAGCTTCATGTTTTTGGTTCTTTAGAAGTATGAGGAAAATGTATCCGTTCTCAAACGTCTCTGAATTTAAGTTTTAAAAGATCCAACAGTCTACTTGTTTTAAAATTGTACATACCATTTTTTACAGAATACTAACAACAGTATCACCTATCTTTAAGGGAGGCATTACCCGGTGCCAGTAACTTGCATAAGTTATACTAAAATCCAATATTGGTTTCTTGATTTAGACAGACATTTTAGTACTTAAATCCAGCAAATTATTCCAGTCTAGTGAATAGGAAGCACTTCTATTTACTGGCTTTAGTACTGAGTTTTAGTAACTTGGCCAAGTTACAGAACAAACCCGAACAAACCCGCCTTAATAGTGAATCATTTGTGAACATGTTCAAGTAAAATATGCATACGAACTGCTAGTTTGTGAACTAAAACATACATATTTTTTTGGACCTTTTGATTGTTTTTTCAACCATTTTTTTTTTAATTTGAAAGGGGAGCGTTAAGCTAATGCTGATAAGTAAGTGTATTTCTTAAAAATAAATATGTTTTATTTATTAAGAACCTATTTTTTGTTTTGATATTAAATCTAACTATGATATTATTCAATTATACATTTAATTTAATCTCTAAACATCAGCAGTCGCTGATACAGGGTATCAAAATAACTTGGTATATTGTAAATACATATACGACTAAAATTGTCCGTCTAATTCTCATTGTCTATAGGTAGTATTTTGTGAAATTCTTTTAAAATGTATATACAGGCCAGAACGCAGGGCCGGATTTAACACTGCCAGAACGTAAAAGAGAACATCCGCAAATTAAACATCACCAGAACTATTTATTTTCGACATATAGCTTATTCATTTATCCGAAAGAACAATAAATATCATAAAATATCTTCGACAAAACCGAACAAGAAAAAATAAGAAGAAAATAATTATTCACAGGCTTATTTAAACGATCTTACCGGTGGATATTATAAAGGCCGATTCACAGTTTCGTGCAAGGCACGTGCGCGGCACAGGAAAGACAATTGTTCGACAAAATATATTTAAGGCCGATTATCACTATCGTGCAAGGTACCGACTTCAAAAAAATATTATAGATTTTGCGGGGATAAATTCACACTATACTTGCAACAGCTCGGCAAGCGATGGACCCTCAACATCCATCAGATTCAATGTAGGTAACATATTTTGCCGAGCACGTGCATTGCACGTCTAGTAAGAATTGGCATTTAACGTACTTTGCCGAACCGGTGCCGAGCACGAAAGTGAGAATCGGCAATTTATTAAGTTAAGCCAACGTTCGGTTTCAAAATGTTTATTTTTGCGACGTTTTTTATGTAAAATTATATTTTGGGCTTTATTATATTCTGCACAAGTTTAGTTATGATATTTTTTGGTTTTGCTTCATGCGTTTGTTATTAATAGCGAATTTTTATCTCGTTCTTTTGTGTCTTTTTTCGGGTAATGTCATAATGTACTTTTTAAAATGGACTTTCGAAATAAGTAAGCAGAGCCGCTAGCATAACTTTACGAATATGGTTTAAATAGCGAAAAAATCATGTTATTTGACTCAAGCTGGATTTAAAAGTCTGCCTGATCAGTTATTTGTAAATTAGCTTCTTAGGTGACTATATTAGCAATAATCTAAGCCTTTCCGACGAAATTAATTAGAACTAAAGGAACTAAGATAATTCTTAAATTTATTTACATTTGACTGTATTTCTTTATATACAAATTGGTAAGTAATAAGTAAGTTGTATAAAATATGTCTTTATGTTCTGCCCTCTACTTGTTCCCTTCATACAACTCACCATTTACTGATTGTCTTACAATGATGCAGTCGGTATACCGGGTGTTTTAGGAGGAACGGCAACTCCTATAACTTTTTTATTCTTTAAATTAGAGAAATAACATTTGATGGGTTGGTATGTGATATTATTCTGCATTTTATGACATGACGGGCTCCATTTTGTCTCTTCCGGTTTAACCGGAAATTACCTCAACTTTGGATTTTTTAATGGAACCCAATATATTTTTGACTATATCGATTCAGAATACCATTCCAAATTCAACAACACCTCATAAGTACGTTATTTTTTGACACTTTAAATTATCTTTTTTATTTTCATGTCGATTGCTATGAACTCCCTAAAATCTAAGCCAAATTCTTGATAAAGATGCAATTTTCAAGTTTTATTGTGTTTTAGATTTTTTCCACACTTTTAAACTATTTAAGAAGGCTTTTTCCCAAAAAACTTAAATTTTTCAAATGGAAACATATTGGCTAACTCGGGCATAGCGATAGAGCACTTTTTCCAACAATTTGCTATCGCACACCCTTATATCAAGTTAAAAAAGGAGAGATAATTTATTAAAAATACCAACTCATGACAAGAAATACCATAATAAAGGGAAGCGGCTTTGCATTTATCTAGGTACCCACGACGCCATCATGTTAACAAATAAATGAACATAATTACAAATTTAAAATAATTTGGCTTTTAGAATTAAACCATTTTAGGGAGTTCATAGCAATCTAGATGGAAGATTAGTATCAAAAAGTGACGTATGGAGTGTCGTTGAATTTGGAATGATATTTTGAATCGATATAGCCAAAAATATACAGGGTATTCTACTTAAAAATCCAAAGTTGAGGTTATTTCCGGTTAAACCGGAAGTGACAAAATGGAATCTAACATGTTATAAAATGCAAAATAATATAACATACAAACCCACCAAATGTTATTTATGTAATTTAAACAATAAAAAAGTTATAGAGGTCAGCGTTCCTACTGAAAAATCCAGTTTATAACTCCAGAAGTTAAATATTTTTAAATGTACGATACATTTTACTGATGACCATTATTGTACTTTAAGCATTTTTTATTGTAAAAATGGCCAAGTTTAAATAAAGTGTTGTAAAAATGCTTTTTTACAAGATCAAAAGCAACGGATCACTGGGATTTCAATCTTCGTAACAAATAATAAGAGGAGAATTTAACAGGAAACATACCATCGATCACTGAAGTTAAGTGACGTAAGTGACGTTGGGCACGGTTAGTACTTGGATGGGTGACGGCTTGAGAATACCATGTATTGTGTCAAAATTCTTACAAAATATTTTATTAAATTTTACAAAAGATTTTAGTAAATTTTTCGTAATTTTTACTAAATATTTAGGTTAAAATTTTGCTGTTATTTAATTCTAGTCATATACAAGGTGTCCAAGATAAGGAGAGCCTCTAAGGAGACCTCGTTAATGGTAACATATACAACGTCGATTAAAAAAGTATCGCAATCAAAGCACGAACAATATGCCGTACAAAAAGGTTTGGTAACATTTCCAAGAAGTTTTGGTAATATTTTGAAGTTTTGAGTTATTTAAAAAAAAAACGGAAATTGTGAATTATTAATAAATTTTTTTTTTCGACGTTAATATTAAAGTTAGATTAAAACTGAACGAAGCATTCTCACAGCAACTTTTGTGAGCTCAAAGATTACATAACATATTTTTTATATGGCGTTTCGCTTTCAAGCAATCGTCATCAACTTAATTTTTTCTAGTACGGCCCTGATTTTATGTCAAATATTTTTATTCTAAATTCAATCATGTATCGCACATTATCATTTAATTACGTTTCGAGTCATTTTCTTTAATCAACTTTATAAAATTTTCAGGATACGGACCTGTATTTTCCATAATTTTGTAAAAACAGTTTAATGCAATAGGTACTAAAATGAATACTTTTAAAATTTATTTATAATTATTGACTACATAATCATCATAAAACAAGATAATTTATTAACAATAACAAAACAGTAAGTATGAAAAAATAAACAACAAATAGGTACATCGGCCAAAAAAACACATTAATTAAAACAAAAATAACAGTAGATTATTCGAAATTAATTTTCCTAAAGGTGCTCGAAATGATTTCCGTCATTCTCCAGAGACCCTAGACGACTAGTAAAGTTATTGAAGCTTTTCAAAAAGCGTAAGGCCACAAATGCTAATGAATGTTTTAAATTCTGCAATTTTAAGAACTATTTATTTGGAGGCTGACGGACCTCATTTCCAACTCCTTTTGGAAAATTAATTTCTAAATCTACTGTTAGTTTTATATTAATTAACGTTTTTGCGGATGTACCTATTTCTTGTTTGTTTGTTCATACTGTTTTGTTATTGTTAATAAATTATCTTGTTTTATGATTATTATGTAGTGAATTATTATAAAAGAATTTTAAAAATATTCATTTTAGTACCTACTGCATTGAGCTGTTTTTACAAAATTATGGAAAATACAGGTCCGTAGCCTGAAAATTTCATGAAGGTGATTAAAAAGACTCGAAACGTAATTAAAAGATAATATGCGGTACATTATTGAATTTAGAATAAATAACGGTCTCAAATTTTGACCTTATAAAATCAGGACCGTATTAGAAAAAATTAAGTTGATAATTGCTTGAAAACAAAACGTCGTATAAAAATATTTGTTATGTAATCTTTAAGTTCACTAGAAGTTGCTGGGAGAATGTTTCATCAGTTTTGCTCTAACTTTAATATTAACGCGGGAATAAAATTTAATCAAAAATACAAAATTTCAGTTCTTTTTAAATAACTCAAAACACTTTGTACGCAGTGGCGGTTCTTCCACAGGAGCACATGCGCACGTGCACCCCCAAAACGAATAAAAAAATATTAATTTGTATTCATTGAATATTATTTATCGTATAAAGTCCGACCCTCCCTAATATTTGATCGTACCGTCAATTATCGTATAAAGTCCGACCCTCCCTAATATTTTATCGTACCGTCAACCAAACTGTATATTATGGACTCTCGATCCGGAAACCGTGCCTCGGTCGAGGTTAATGACGATTATGCCGAGACTTGCTCGCATATGCGATAAAGAGGCGGGGCATAATGCAGTTTCTCTGTAGTAGGGTGGCGGGAGACAGCGGGGGATAGCGGGGCTTAACATGGGAAAGGCGTACAATTTTAGTGTGCGCCGCGCCGTTGTCTGTTCGTGCATCTATAATACATTTTTAATACATTTAAAAAATATTTATTATTCATTAGTTTATTCAAAGTTTCAATATTTAATATCAGTTTGGGGATCTACATGTGCCACAATATTAAACCCTTTAAAAAGACTACAAAACAAAATTATAAAATGTATTCATAAACTAAATTTTTTGAAACAGACAACAAATTTATATAAACCAAGAGGATATCTAGATCTGAATAGTTTATATAAATTAAAAATCAGTATACTAATTCATGCAATTAATAATCAAAATAAAAAATCTTGTATAAAATTTATAAAATTAACTGATATACACAATCGTAATACCAGAAATATTGACCATTTAAAAAAAAAACCAAGTTAAAAGTAGAATATGGATGAAATCTATTTTATTTGATGGAATAAATATTTATAATACATTACCTAAAGTATTAAAAAAAAATTCTAATTTAAAATTGTTTAAAAAAATGCAAAGAATTTTTTATTAAGTTAAAGTGAATAGTTTGACGGTGGACTATTTTAAAACATAACTTTAGCTCTTTGAGTTTCGAGCAAAAAATTGAAGTGAAGAACGCGGGAAGACCTAAACCCGAAATTAATTTAATGCAGACCACAAACGGTACATCTAGGGACTTTATTAGAAAGTTTAAAAATTAAATATACAGTGAGTCCCAGAAGAAATGTCTAAATTCATTTAAAATTCAGCGGTAAGTTTTTTCAAAAAACGCTCGTACCCGTCGATTTTGATTTTTAAATTTTTTTTTTGTGGTAATTTCATGTATACAGGGTAGCTCAAAAATAAGTTACGACCATCAACTTCATTTTTTCAAATGAAAACATATATTTTTTATTTCATTTTTGAATTTTGCATTGAATTCTAAGCATGTTTCATGTACCATGTCCTATACATAAACTCAACAGTTATTGAAAAAATTAGGATTGAACATATCTATAAGTAAGACCTGTTTATTAAAAAAAAACACAACAAAATCAAATTAAATGGTTGGAAACGTGCAAAGAGAGTTTATTGATCGTCTTGGATATTGTCAAGCCGTAAATGGCGCACATTTTCAACATTTAATTTGATTTTGTTGTGTTTTTTTTTAATAAACTGGTCTTACTTATATGTTCAATCCTAATTTTTTCAATAACTGTTGAGTTTATGTATAGGACATGGTACATGAAACATGCTTAGAATTCAATGCAAAATTCAAAAATGAAATAAAAAATATATGTTTTCATTTGAAAAAATGAAGTTGATGGTCGTAACTTATTTTTGAGCTACCCTGTATACATGAAATTACCACAAAAAAAAATTTTAAATCAAAATCGACGGGTACGAGCGTTTTTTGAAAAACTTACCGCTGAATTTTAAATGAATTTAGACATTTCTTCTGGGACTCACTGTATAAAAAAAAATTATAGAGGGTATTCCAAACTTTAATGAGGCTGTTATTGATCAATTTTCTACAATTAAGAACCGAAGAACGGACTTTACCTTTAAGCACTATACACACTAAGAAAACCTTTCTTATTTTCCAAAAGTTGTATTTCCTTGTGTAAAATTAAAAAATAAATAAAAATATGTTTTACCTAACGCATTTTCTTATTACTTCTTTTCTTTCTACATTTAAAACGCCTAGAAAGTAATTGTTTGGTCGTTGCACAATAATAATTTCACCATACTGGTGATGTGATCATAGGTCACAAGCCGCCACTGTTTGTACGGCATATTGTTTGTGCTTTAATTGCGATACTTTTCACCACTTAATCGAAGTTGTATCTGTCCATAGAGGCCCTCCTTATCTTTGATGCCCTGTATAGAGCTATATAGTTTTGCTATTTTATAGTAAATCTAACAAATATATTTGTATAAAAAATATTTCAGTTCGAAATTTATCTAAAAATTGATAGTATCCGTTTCGTCTGGCCATCAGTTCATATTTAGCGACTGCATCACAAGACCACAATCTACACTATCCTTTATTCACAAACAAAATTGTTTATTCATTCACACTTAAACTTTGCAATCCATCTTAATTAACTCGAGTTTACCGACTTGGCTTGAAACGAGCTATAATCACTGCCATAGCTCGGTCTATTCGCAGTCTCTAACGGAAAATCGTAGTCCGGAATATGCCACAACTCTTTGAGGTCTCTGAGTTGTTCGGGCTTCATCGTTATCATGAATTCCGTGAGTTGTTTGCTGTTGAACGTGTTTCCCACGACGGACGGATCGAATTCGTCCGCTCTTCTGCTGAAAGTTTGGTGAAAATTCGGCGGCTGAATGTCTGAACTGGGGATAATGGGGTCTTGTTCATCGGCTGGAACAGAAAATAGATCGGAATTTTTATAATAATAATAATAGCTGTAATAGGTCTGTCGTTTGATTCTTAACCGAGTGAAATTATGAAAAATCTCGAAGTTGTTTTGGTCCACCGTGTAGAACTTTCTGAATATTCAGTACCTACCATTAAGTTGGGGTACGACCAGTCCAACCTCATTTGGATCGGGGCTAGTGGGTTCCACACTTGTCGGGTAGTTAGGCGTGGTCGCTTGGAAATTAGAAGCAAAGTTAACGTGTATACTGTTTTCAGCTTGGCTGGTATCCACTTGGGAATCTATCGATTTTGGTGGTAGAAGTCCAGCTTCATCGGGATTGGGCGAGGTGGGATCAACACTTTGAGGGTAGACTGGTGTTGTGGCTGCAAATATTATAATGTTTGTTCTTTAATTTATACAGATCGTTTCAATAACCATATATCATCGCTCGTGCGGTGATTCCTTACCCAGAAATATGACGAATAGTTCCCATCAACATGGGTTCGCAGATGCTTGGTTCGAAATATACAGGGTGTTACAATTTTCTTAAAAAAAATTTGGGTTACGAAAAGTACCTAAAATAGCATATATTTTAGTAATATTTACATTTACTTGTGAGATATTATTTATAAAATTAGGAGAAATACAGGACCGCATCCCAAAATTTCCTGATGTTGTTCAAAAAACCCTCGAAACGCCATTAAACCACAATGTGTCATACATCGTTGCATTCGGAAGAAAAAAAGCTATCAAATTCAAATATCAGAAAAACTGGACCGTATTAAAAAAAAAGTTGATAATGGCCTTCGAAGACAACTCGTCGGATTACAAAACAATTAACGCTGTTAGATAGAGCGGAAAAAGTGGCAATGCAAAAGTGCAATTTACTTTAGAATTCGATTTCAAAAAAACCCTGGAAAACAATTAAACGATTTTTCAGAATTTCGTTTTCTCCGGATATCTCCGGAAGTACTCGGAATTTTAAAACTTTCTAAACGGCATATTATTAGGCACGTAAATGTGCAACTTTACCTTCATTTAACCGACTTCGTATCTCCAACGGTTTCCGAGATCCCTGTACTGGCCCTCCTTATCTTGGACACGTTGTATGCTATTATAGATACTTCTCAAAAACCAAATTTCACTCAAATTGCTATAGCCGTTTCGGAAATATCTTTCAAACTTTGAGAAAATTAAAAAATTGTAACGTATGCACCCCATGTTAATAGGAACTATTTGTCTTATTTTTGGGTAAGAAATCTTCACACGAGCCATTGCATATGTTTTTTGAAACACTCTGTATAAAAATAAATGCAGAGTTATCCTTAAGTGATAGATAAGCCTTAAGGGATGTTATTTAAACCTTTGAATTCTGAAGCGAAATTGACAGAACTATTATTTTCCTTCTTGTCCTCCAGAGGCAGTTCCACAGGCTCCAAGAATTTGGATAAATCGACATCAACTTCTTTGGGGTACACTGGCGTTGTAGCTAAAAATCAAAAATTGCTGATCTAGCACCGTTGGTCACAAAGAATTGTGACTAAACTATTACTTTATAACTATATAACCAAGAAAGAGAATCATTTTCTATTGGTAGGATGTCACCACCTGCAGACCGGTTTTGACGAAACAGGTGGTGATTATTTTTCTTAGTAGCACCAGTCAATCTGAATTATTATTTTATCCTTATTTTAAAACAGGTGGTTAGGAAAAAAATGTCCATACATAAATATTTAATACAACGTCTCCAAGGAAGTTCTACACACTAAGATTTACGAAGACAAAATGTATAATACAGGGTTCTCAAAAAGGTCCTGAAAATGGTGATTGGTCAAATTTCGTATTTGTACTTCCAACTTTAAGAAACATTTTTTTTATTTGGCGTTTTGCTCAAAAAAAACATTCTTGTACTTTTTGAGAACCCGAACGAACAAACCCTGTATAATATAATCCATTGTTTTCTTCGTAAATCGCCGGTTCTTTCCAAGCAGAGCTTTTTAGGGAGAGAAACATTGTTTCATACGAGGCATAATAAAACCGTTTCCCATTTGGTGTAGACCTTCCTTGGACACGTATTTAAAGAAAGAAGCGTTTTACTGAAGAGAACAACCTGCTTTCCATGTGACGAAATACCACCAACCTTTAAAATTCGATGCAAAATTTACAACTACATTTTCTTCCGGATATTGTTCCGGCGGAAGCTCCTCAAATCCGGAAAACTTTGTCAAGTCTTGGTCAATGTGATTGGGATAAACAGGCGTAGTAGCTGCAACATATAAAACAGTTTAGAAAAAAAACCTAATGAGGGTGGAAAGGAAACCGAAACCTGAAAAGTCAAAGAAGGAGTATATGTATGTACATGACCCATGTGTCAAATATGCTTGCTCCCTTAATATAATTAATTGTTATGGGATATTCTGGAAGGGTGGGCCTAATATTTACATATTTACAATCAGTCTTAGTTAACTAAGTTCCGTACAACCTAATCTTCTACTGAGCAACTTCTTTATTGCAATGTCTCTTTGATTGTGATGAATGATATTTATTGATACCAAACATAAGTTTAGTGTTAGGATTTCTATGTCAAACCACAATTGATTATTGTTGATACATGTTGAAGTTTTGCATGCTGTCATGTTGGAAAATATACGAAATGGATTCTTTAGAGAAGCCCGCAGAAATTTAAATATTACTATATAAGTACAGTTGAGTCCCATAACAGTATCTTTAAAATCGAGATTATTATGCTTTTACAACAACCTCTGCTTATGCATTTTTTCACTGAAGATGAGGGTATGTGCCTTCAAAACATGTTGGAAATTAAGAACTGAACTTTTATTAAACTAGTGAAGCAGACTATGATTTTCTTTTCCTCTTAATATTCAATTTGATTTGAGGCCCGGTAAAATTTTCGCACACATAATAGCCATAATTTTATAATAATAATTATCCTTGGAAATACAGGGTGTTATGGACATTACTTATTATATTTAAACCGGCAAACCCTGAGATGAAAATAAATTGAAGAAAAATAACCATAAATGGCGCTTTGAATTATTAAGCGAAATATATACTTTATATGAAATCTGAGGACCATTGCAATCAATAGTTTATTGAGGCAGTCTAGAGGTTCAAATGAGGTTAGCGCATTATAAGCGGTGTTGTCATATTGCAACACAGAATTCTAAACGCACGTGTTCAGCTTTTGACAATAAGACGTCTTTGACGCGCGTTATCACTTCTTTTTCAAACTTTTTAGAAAAAAAAACTACAATTTTAAGGTACATACTCTCTTACCTTCGATCTTGTTTTAAAATAATCCGTTTTATAATTAAATTCCATAAAAAAATAAAACACTAAAAGTATGTTTTCAACAGAGCCAACAGTAGATAATATGACACAAATTTGAAATCACATCACAACATTTATTATTATGAATTATTCCACAACAGAAAAAAAATCGGGTACTGCCACAACTAACAAAACGTTTAAAATTCGTATACGGCATGCACGTGGAATCCTCGACAGCGTCATTCCACCCCCGAGTCTCGAAACATACTGAAGCAACGATAGTGACGCGCGGTCGGTATCCAAGCAAGGGCGAGACATGCGGTGTGATCTGACAACACCGTTAGTATACTCTAGTGACCCACATTGTTGCTAAGTGAATCCAGATGGAACGCCCCGACAGTATGTGGGTAAAAAGGGTTTCTACCTTAGTAGTTAGATATTCGATTTAAAAAAAAAGTATGTAGACTTACCGTAGTCAGGTTAGCAACGGCATTTGGCAACGCGAGCTATTCGCGTCGACGGCGCCTGCCGCGGTCGTTCGGACCGCGTGGTCTGGTCAATCTGCACCATATCTGAATACCTAATATACATGTAATGTGAAGGCTCTTACGAATATTTTTAGTCTTTTGGAAGTGAAAAATAGGAAAGCGAGTCATTTGTTAATGACAGATATAATTTATTTTCTTGCAAA
Source organism: Barypeithes pellucidus (assembly GCA_963991005.1). Taxonomy (NCBI): domain Eukaryota; kingdom Metazoa; phylum Arthropoda; class Insecta; order Coleoptera; family Curculionidae; genus Barypeithes; species Barypeithes pellucidus. The sequence continues at coordinate 43,185,479 of OZ022559.1, forward strand.
TTAAAGATATTTAATTCAATAAAGTTTAGAAAAGAGGGAGAATGAAATAAAGAGAGTCTAAAGTGCCAAGTGGATAAACTGAAAACGAGTGGTAATATTTAAGAAATTATAATTCTAAATTAGTTGTTGACCATTTACAGAAACAAAACCCGCATTGTTGGGGGTTTTTCGTTTAAACTTAGGGATACTACCTCCCTTAGCATATTTTTGATGAAGAAACAAAAAGGCCGAGTCTTCAGAAATGATTTATCAAGTTGGAAAGAAACAGAAAATTACCTTTCTATATGAGCAGTTGACCATTTACCGCCACAAAACCCGCGTTGCTGGGGGTTTTTTCGCTTTAACTTATGGGTACTACTTCCCTTAGTACGTTTTTGATAAAGAACCAAAAAGGCCGACGTAAATTTCTTCAGAAATGATTTTTGAAGTTGGAAAGAAACCGAAAATTAAATTTCTATATGAGCAGTTGACCATTTACCGCCACAAAACCCGCGTTGCTGGGGGGTTTTTTCGCTTTAACTTATGGGTACTACTTCCCTTAGTACGTTTTTGATAAAGAACCAAAAAGGCCGACGTAAATTTCTTCAGAAATGATTTTTGAAGTTGGAAAGAAACCGAAAATTAAATTTCTATATGAGCAGTTGACCATTTACCGCCACAAAACCCGCGTTGCTGGGGGTTTTTTCGCTTTAATTTATGGGTACTACTTCCCTTAGTACGTTTTTGATAAAGAACCAAAAAGGCGGACGTAAATTTAAACAGAAATGATTTTTGAAGTTGGAAAGAAACCGAAAATTAAATTTCTATATGAGCAGTTGACCATTTACCGCCACAAAACCCGCGTTGCTGGGGGTTTTTTCGCTTTAACTTATGGGTACTACTTCCCTTAGTACGTTTTTGATAAAGAACCAAAAAGGCGGACGTAAATTTAAACAGAAATGATTTTTGAAGTTGGAAAGAAACCGAAAATTAAATTTCTATATGAGCAGTTGACCATTTACCGCCACAAAACCCGCGTTGCTGGGGGTTTTTTCGCTTTAATTTATGGGTACTACTTCCCTTAGTACGTTTTTGATAAAGAACCAAAAAGGCGGACGTAAATTTAAACAGAAATGATTTTTGAAGTTGGAAAGAAACCGAAAATTAAATTTCTATATTAGCCGTTGACCATTTACCGCCACAAAACCCGCGTTGCTGGGGGTTTTTTCACTTTAACTTATGGGTACTACTTCCCTTAGTACGTTTTTGATAAAGAACCAAAAAGGCCGACGTAAATTTCTTCAGAAATGATTTTTGAAGTTGGAAAGAAACCGAAAATTAAATTTCTATATGAGCAGTTGACCATTTACCGCCACAAAACCCGCGTTGCTGGGGGGTTTTTTCGCTTTAACTTATGGGTACTACTTCCCTTAGTACGTTTTTGATAAAGAACCAAAAAGGCCGACGTAAATTTCTTCAGAAATGATTTTTGAAGTTGGAAAGAAACCGAAAATTAAATTTCTATATGAGCAGTTGACCATTTACCGCCACAAAACCCGCGTTGCTGGGGGTTTTTTCGCTTTAATTTATGGGTACTACTTCCCTTAGTACGTTTTTGATAAAGAACCAAAAAGGCGGACGTAAATTTAAACAGAAATGATTTTTGAAGTTGGAAAGAAACCGAAAATTAAATTTCTATATGAGCAGTTGACCATTTACCGCCACAAAACCCGCGTTGCTGGGGGTTTTTTCGCTTTAACTTATGGGTACTACCTCCCTTAGTACGTTTTTGATAAAGAACCGTGGCGGTAAATGCTAATATAGAAATTTAATTTTCGGTTTCTTTCCAATTTCAAAAATCATTTCTGAAGAAATTTACGTCGGCCTTTTTGGTTCTTTATCAAAAACGTACTAAGGGAGGTAGTACCCCTAAGTTAAAGCGAAAAAACCCCCAGCAACGCGGGTTTTGTGGCGGTAAATGGTCAACTGCTCATATAGAAATTTAATTTTCGGTTTCTTTCCAAATTCAAAAATCATTTCTGAAGAAATTTACGTCGGCCTTTTTGGTTCTTTATCAAAAACGTACTAAGAGAGGTAGTATCCCTAAGTTAAAGCAAAAAAACCCCCAGCAACGCGGGTTTTGTGGCGGTAAATGGTCAACTGCTCATATCGAAATTTAATTTTCGGTTTCTTTCGAAATTCAAAAATCATTTCTGAAGAAATTTACGTCGGCCTTTTTGGTTCTTTATCAAAAACGTACTGAGGGAAGTAGTACCCATAAGTTAAAGCGAAAAAAAACCCCAGCAACGCGGGTTTTATGGCGGTAAATGGTCAACTGCTAATATAGAAATTTAATTTTCTGTTTCTTTCCAAGTTCAAAAATCATTTCTGAAGAAATTTACGTCGGCCTTTATGGTTATTCATCAAAAGCGTACTAAGGGAGGTAGTATCCCTAAGTTAAAGCGAAAAAACCCCCAGCAACGCGGGTTTTGTGGCGGTAAATGGTGAACTGCTCATATAGAAATTTAATTTTCGGTTTCTTTCCAAATTCAAAAATCATTTCTGAAAAAATTTACGTCGGCCCTTTTGGTTCTTTATCAAAAACGTACTAAGGGAAGTAGTACCCATAAGTTAAAGCGAAGAAACCCCCAGCAACGCGGGTTTTGTGGCGGTAAATGGTCAACTGCTAATATAGAAATTTAATATTCTCTTCCTTTCCAACTTCAAAAATCATTTCTGAAGAAATTTACGTCGGCCTTTTTGGTTCTTTATCAAAAACGTACTAAGGGAAGTAGTACCCATAAGTTAAAGCGAAAAAACCCCCAGCAACGCGGGTTTTGTGGCGGTAAATGGTCAACTGCTAATATAGAAATTTAATTTTCGGTTTCTTTCCAACTTCAAAAATCATTTCTGTAGAAATTTACGTCGGCATTTTTGGTTCTTTATCAAAAACGTACTAAGGGAGGTAGTACCCACAAGTTAAAGCGAAAAAACCCCCAGCAACGCGGGTTTTGTGGCGGTAAATGGTCAACGGCTTATATAGAAATTTAATTTTCGGTTTCTTTCCAACTTCAAAAATCATTTCTGAAGTAATTTACGTCGGCCTTTTTGGTTCTTTATCAAAAACGTACTAAGGGAAGTAGTACCCATAAGTTAAAGTGAAAAAACCCCCAGCAACGCGGGTTTTGTGGCGGTAAATGGTCAACGGCTAATATAGAAATTTAATTTTCGGTTTCTTTCCAACTTCAAAAATCATTTCTGTAGAAATTTACGTCGGCATTTTTGGTTCTTTATCAAAAACGTACTAAGGGAGGTAGTACCCACAAGTTAAAGCGAAAAAACCCCCAGCAACGCGGGTTTTGTGGCGGTAAATGGTCAACGGCTTATATAGAAATTTAATTTTCGGTTTCTTTCCAACTTCAAAAATCATTTCTGAAGTAATTTACGTCGGGCTTTTTGGTTCTTTATCAAAAACGTACTAAGGGAAGTAGTACCCATAAGTTAAAGCGAAAAAACCCCCAGCAACGCGGGTTTTGTGGCGGTAAATGGTCAACTGCTAATATAGAAATTTAATTTTCGGTTTCTTTCCAACTTCAAAAATCATTTCTGTAGAAATTTACGTCGGCATTTTTGGTTCTTTATCAAAAACGTACTAAGGGAGGTAGTACCCACAAGTTAAAGCGAAAAAACCCCCAGCAACGCGGGTTTTGTGGCGGTAAATGGTCAACGGCTTATATAGAAATTTAATTTTCGGTTTCTTTCCAACTTCAAAAATCATTTCTGAAGTAATTTACGTCGGGCTTTTTGGTTCTTTATCAAAAACGTACTAAGGGAAGTAGTACCCATAAGTTAAAGCGAAAAAACCCCCAGCAACGCGGGTTTTGTGGCGGTAAATGGTCAACTGCTAATATAGAAATTTAATTTTCGGTTTCTTTCCAACTTCAAAAATCATTTCTGTAGAAATTTACGTCGGCATTTTTGGTTCTTTATCAAAAAAAACGTACTAAGGGAGGTAGTACCCACAAGTTAAAGCGAAAAAACCCCCAGCAACGCGGGTTTTGTGGCGGTAAATGGTCAACGGCTTATATAGAAATTTAATTTTCGGTTTCTTTCCAACTTCAAAAATCATTTCTGAAGTAATTTACGTCGGGCTTTTTGGTTCTTTATCAAAAACGTACTAAGGGAAGTAGTACCCATAAGTTAAAGTGAAAAAACCCCCAGCAACGCGGGTTTTGTGGCGGTAAATGGTCAACGGCTAATATAGAAATTTAATTTTCTGTTTCTTTCCAACTTGATAAATCATTTCTGAAGACTTGGCCTTTTTGTTTCTTCATCAAAAATGTGCTAAGGGAGGTAGTATCCCTAAGTTTAAACGAAAAACCCCCAACAATGCGGGTTTTGTGGCTGTAAATGGTCAACAACTAATTTAGAATTATAATTTCTTAAATATTACCACTCGTTTTCAGTTTATCCACTTGGCACTTTAGACTCTCTTTATTTCATTCTCCCTCTTTTCTAAACTTTATTGAATTAAATATCTTTAATTTGCAAGAAAATAAATTATATCTGTCATTAACAAATGACTCGCTTTCCTATTTTTCACTTCCAAAAGACTAAAAATATTCGTAAGAGCCTTCACATTACATGTATATTAGGTATTCAGATATGGTGCAGATTGACCAGACCACGCGGTCCGAACGACCGCGGCAGCCGCCGTCGACGCGAATAGCTCGCGTTGCCAAATGCCGTTGCTAACCTGACTACGGTTGTAGACTTTCACTAGTACACCCAAGGAGTCACCCATTTTAAAATATAATAAGTCATTTCCATAACACCCTCTATAATGATTTAGAATTGAAAATTTCTGTGGGCTTGAAGACGAGCTAAACTATTCTTGCCACCTGGAATGATATGTTTCCATGTTTATATACATTTTTATGTAAGTTTAAGATGAATTTAGATGCCAAAATAACATATATGTATATGTACACGTCCTTTACCCCATTTGTGTAAGGTTAATTTGTGAATTTTGTCGCCAAATACAACCAATAACAAACCTCTAAATCTCGATGGGAAATTTATCGAAATATATTCGTCTGTTTCCTGTTCGTTGGGTACGATGTCAAATTCTGACAACTTAGCAGGATCTAATTCTACATAACTAGGATATACTGGCGTTGTCGCTGTAGGAAAAAACTTGGTTAATAAAAAAATAAATTGTTTCTACCTAAATAACTACTTGATATAAATATTCTTGTTCAGTTAGCTAATACCGACGCCGACGTGTATGTACAAGGTGATCACGTAGTATAATGCCCACACCCTCTTAACTTTTTTTATTTTTCATACTTGGGACATCCTTAATATTAATTGATTTTGCAATTCGACGTTAATTCTGAACGTAATTTATGTTATACAACGTGTCCAAGATAAGGAGGGCCAGTACAGGGATCTCGGAAACCGTAAGAGATACACAGTCGGTTAAATGGCCTATAATATGCCGTTTAGAAAGTTTTAAAATTCCGAGTAGTTCCGGAGATATCCGGAATTCGAAAAATCGTTTCATTGTTTTCCTGGTTTTTTTTTAGATCGAATTCTAAAGTAAATTGCACATTTGCATTGCCACTTTTTCCGCTCTATCTAACAGCGTTAGTTGTTTTATAGGGCCATCATTTCTTTTTCTGATATTGGAATTTGAGAGGTTATTTTTTCTTCGGGATGCAACGATGTATGACACATAGTGGTTTAATGACGTTTCGAGGGTTTCTTGAACAACATCAGGAAATTTTGGGATACGGTCCTGTATTTCTCCTAATTTTATAAATAATATCTCATAAGTACGCCCTAAATTTTTTACTTATGTTGGACTAGTTCAATAAATAACAAATAATTTAATAATAAACCACAAATAAGTGAACAAAAATCATTCCAAAACAGTAATAAAACGAACAACGAAAAAAGTAAGGAACTACATAATCAGGTGTTCAAAATTATTTCCGTTATTCTCTACTCACAAATAACATCTTCTAACTGCCACATAACAGTTTTTTGAGATAAAATAAAACATGCGATAGAATATCAAACTTTTTAGCATTTGTAAAATTATGTTCCATATTTTCTGGAAAATAGAAAACCTCTTAAAACGCTGTCAAGCGATCACAATAGGAATGACAAGTGAAACAAATCACGCGTCACCATCTTAATTTTTTTGTTTCAAACGCCTACTTTTCTTTTAAATCCCGAATCAACAGAAGTTTGAAATAATGTTTCTATATTTTGTTCACTTATTGTGGTTTATTATTAAATTATTTATTATTTATGGAACTAGTCCAACATAAGTAAAAATTTAGAGCTTACTTATGAGATATTAGTTATAAAATTAGGAGAAATACAGGACCGTATCCCAAAATTTCCTTATGTTGTTCAAAAAACCCTCGAAACGTCATTAAACCACAACGTGTCATACATCGTTGCATTCGGGAGAAAAGAGCTATCAAATTCCAATATCAGGAAAACAGGAACGTATTTAAAGAAATTAAGTTGATAATGGCCCTTCGAAGACGACTCGTCGGATTACAAAACAATTAACGTTGTTAGATAGAGCGGAAAAAGTGGCAATGCAAAAGTGCAATTTACTTTAGAATTCGATCTCAAAAAAACCCAGGAAAACAATAACACGATTTTTCAGAATTTCCAAACTACTCGGAATTTTACAACTGTCTAAACGGCATATTATTTGGCACGTAAATGCGCAACTTTACCTCCATTTAACCGACTTCGTATCTCTTACGGTTTCCGAGATCCCTGTACTGGCCCTCCTTATCTTGGACACGTTGTATACACTAGTTCAACCGCTTTCGATATATTGACAATTAAAAATTGGCAAGATCCAATATTAAAAATATCTAAAAATGCAGGAACAAAAGTGAGACGGGTCCCATTAAGAAAAAACTATTTGATCCCTCCTGTAAATCAACAGAAGTAAAATGATAATTATTATTTGATCCCCTTGCAAATACTACTTTAAAAACCCTGTATGGCAGTCTTTTTAATTTTTCTCAGTATGAAAAATAAAACAGTTAGAAATTCAGTTCATAATACATGCATGACCACTATGTACATTGTACATATCTTAAAGCTATTATAGTTGCCTACTAAGAAAGTTCAGTGAGTTATTTCAATTCGCCTGGCAAGTGTTGTAGACATTTCCAGAATTGTCAAGACAGAACTGAGAAGCGGCAAAAATCATGATATGCCTCTATCACATGAGATCATGAGAAGCTCACTAAGTTCCTATCAGCTTCAGCTGCGCCAAGAAAAATGGATCTGTTAGTACACCCAAAGAAGTTCATTTAAACTCGTGACTATAAAAAAATTACTCTGTTCTTTTCAAATTTGGTTGATTTTTGAAGTAAGTATAATAATAATAATATGCTCACATTGCTGTCCACCGTAAAACTGAGGATAATATTATATACCTACATACATAGTATACTGTGTTGATTCCGCGTTTGGTTCTTTATGAAACATTTTATAAATATTTATAATTAAAACACTTATTGCTTTTTAATGCTTCAAGTTATATTAGAGTTATCTCTACATACTAAACTCCTGGACAAAATTAATGGAACATCATAAATTTGCCATATTTTTGATGCTATGTTTTTTCTGAATTTATGATCCGATTTGAATAAATTTGCATTGTAGGTTGGTTCCTTGACAATGTCATAGTTTTCGCTGTTTATGATAAAAATTTAATTTTCGATTTATACTGGGTGTAATAAAAATGCTATGTTTTTTCCTGAAAATTCGTATCACCCTGTGGAGTATATTAGCAACCGAAACATATAGCAGTTGACACTAAACGGTAGGTCCATCTTTCCTCAACATGTTCTTTTTTGGTTTATTTCATTATCTCTGTTATTAAAGGGGATACACCGTTTTATAGCGTAACATGTTTTTATAGAATTTATTATTCAACACATTTTAAATGTTTTCAAGTAGTCTATGGACCTTTTCTGACATTGCAAGCGATGTGTTAGTAGTTACACAGGTCAATAAAATTCGCCATACTGATAAGAACTGTTCGGAAACTGCTTATTAAACGTTCGTTTCGTATGTCCAGTTGCCCGACGAGTATATTAATCTTGAAAAATTAATCGACCAAAAAATTTGTCGGTAGAAGAAGCAGTAAGAGCCTTATAACTACTTTAGCTATTCCATTGATGGACTGGCCATCTCACAGTCCCGATTTAAATCCCATAGAGCATTTATGGGACGCTCTTAAAAGAAAAGTTCGAAGTCGCAATCCCGTACCGGTTAACCACAATCAATTGGTGGATGCAGTAATTGCAGAATGGGAGGATATTCCCCAAGATACAATTAAAAATTTAATTTCCAGTACGCCGAGGCGTATGAATGCAGTGATTCGTAGTAGAGGTGGGCATACACGCTATTAACGTTATAAACCCATTAATTTTATTGTTTTTGAAAAAAAAATTGTTTAATACCTAAACGTAATCTTAATATTGTAATTACTTTATTAAATAAAGTAACTCGTTAATTTTGTTTTCATTTATCAAGGCGAGCAGAAATTATACAGTTATATAGATAATAAATAATGTATTCGATATTGACAAATCGCTTGTCTATAAAAACATGTTACGCTATAAAACGGTGTATCTCCTTTAATAACAGAGATAATGAAGCAAACAAAAAAAAGAAAATGTTGGGGAAAGATCGACCTACCGTTTAATGTCAACTGCTATATGGTTCGGTTGCTAGTATACTCCACAGGGTGATACGAATTTTCGGAAAAAAACATAGTATTTTTATTACACCCAGTATAAATCGAAAATGAAATTTTTATCATAAACAGCGGAAACTATGACATTATCAAGAAAATAACCTACAATGCAAAAAAAAATCATTCAAATCGGATCATTCAGAAAAAAAATAGCATCAAAAATATGGCAAATTTATGATGTTGCGTTAATTTTGTCCAAGAGTTTATATATGTGTCGCCTTACTAGGGCTTTTTGAAGAGTACTATTCGTATACTAAAGTTTGTATTCTGTTTACAGTATTTATAATGTCTGTTTTTATTACCTATAGTGTATTATAAACCCTTATTTAAATTCATATTATGCTAACGGTTTGGGAAGTCCGGGCTGTAAAGATCCTCAATTATTGGGGTGTTTTGGAAATTCTCTTGGTCATTAGTACAATGGATTTTTTGATTTCAAGTTGTTCTAATAAATCCAATATTTTACCGTTGTTTTCAGCGTGAAGCAATTGAATGTTATATGTTAAAATGTTATATTAAATTTACAAAATGATTGTTCTCTATACAGTGAGCGGACATCCCTGAGTTTTTTATATTGTATAAAATAGCTGTTTTGTGTTCTTTTAATCTTGTCTTAATACTTATCTGTAGAGATAACTCTAATATAACTTGAAGCATTAAAAAGCAATAAGTGTTTTAATTATAAATATGTATTTATAATATATGTTTAAAAACTGATTTTAATGTAAGTACAAATGAAAAATTTTATTATTTCTAGTCCTACGAATGTTTACTGTATCTCATTCACAAACCTTGAAATTTTGATGGGAAATTAACAGAAACTGTGTCTACAGGATTCTGTTCAAAGGGTATGTCAAATTCCGAAATTCTAGATGGATCGGTGTCGACGTGGTTAGGATATACCGGGGTTGTAGCTGAAGAAAAATAAGGAATATGTAACAACGTAACAACATTTAAAACATCAGGAAACATTATAAGTAAATATATTATTTTTTTCTACTACTAAGTATTCTGTTATAATATACAGTGTGTGTATAAAGTCTGGAAACTAAACTTAACAATTTATTGGCTGATTTAAATCAAATTTTGTATAGTTGTCTAAGAGGCTCTTGCGCACAGAAGGACGAACACCCTGTGTATTTTTTAATTTGTAGTTTCTACGTTATATTTGTAAGTACCTGTTCTCACCAAAGCAACTGGCAACCGCAACGCAACTTCAACGCGACACAGTGCTAATGTGTAAATATGCGTGTTCCCACTGACTTAAGGCAACTGCAACGCAACTAGTTGCTTATAAGTTGCCCGGCATACCGCGTCGCCGTCGTCAGTTGCTTTCAATCGCGGTGTCACGGCTGACGAGACAGCAAAATATTTAACTTTTGTGGCTCTTTCGGTAAAACCTATGGAATTTAACCGGATCATTATTTAATTTCTGTGCCACTATATACTAACTATGTCTCAAATTTATGGTATAAAAAGGGTTAACCCAAAATTGTCGATCAGTTTTTTTTAAAGCTTTTTAACGAGCAAGTATGTTGCGGCTTTATCTGACGAAGACGACATTTTGCTCATGTCAAAAGAGACTTCAAACCAGTTGATTACAGTGGGAACGCAAGAGCAGCTTAGCTGAAGTTGCGGTCGCGTTGAAGTTGCGTTGCGGTTGCTTTGATTCCAGTGGGAACGCATGAGCAACTTAACTGAAGTTGCGGTCGCGTTGCAGTTGCGTTGCGGTTTCCAGTTGCTTTGGTGAGGACAGGCACTTACACTTTTGATATAACATACTTTGTTGTTAATATCAGTAATTTTCGAAATAATGTGTATAATTTAATTTAATGAGACATTTTTTGGAACAGTGGCTTTTGAAATTGGATTTCGGTTTGGAAATGCATCATTAAATACACTTTTAACCTCTTCGTAAGACGCTGTTCACTCATCTTAAGAATTGTAATTCTTTCACTTTCAGTTAAAGACATTTGATGATTTTACGTCAAAAGTGAACTGGTATTTTATTTAATAATCAGTAAAACACAATGTCATGTAAAAATATACAGACAAGGTGTTACATATAAAAAATTTAAATTCATTTGATTTCCAGACAAACTAAACAGCTAGAGGCAACGCCAATATCGTCATTCGGTGTGTAAAGTTCTCTTAGACAACTGTACCAAAATTGATTGATTATTTACACACACTGTACCTATAAGAAATTAGGACTCTCAAACTTTTGAACTACTTCCTTAACACAATAAATTATTCTATATATTTACAGACAAAGTATATAAACTACCAAAAGACGCAAATTACACTATTGCTATGTTTTATAGTTATTAAATAGATATTAAACCTAATTAAGGGATTCACTGACCTTTGAATCGGGAAGGAAAATTTACAGGAAGTTCTTCTTGATGTGTTTCCTGGTTCTCTTCGAGGGGATTGGCAAATTCAAAAAACTTCGACATATCTACGTCAACGTGTTTCGGATAAACCGGGGTCGTAGCCTTAAATCTTGAAGGAAAATTGACTGGTCCAGAAAAGGTATTTTCTTGAGCATTATTTTGAGACGCAATATTGTCTCGTTCTCTTTGTGGTTTGAATACAGTTTCTTTCCTGTTTACATTGTCCTTGGTAGCTCTTCCGTTAAGATTTTCGGAAAAAATGTTACCTGAAATAGCAATACAATTTGTGGTGGCTAAATCTAACTGTTGTTTGCTGTTTATATAGGGTGTTGAAAAAAGATCGGTACCCCGGAATAACTCCGGTGCATCGCATTGCAGCGGAAAATGTCTGGGGGAAAAGTTGTTTGGCTTTGAAGGAGGAATAGTTTGCAATTTAAACCAACTCCCACCCCCTCAACCCCCGGGCGCGGGTGGGGGTAAGTTAAGATTTTCAAATGGAACCCCATATTTTTATTGGCGTATCGTGTTCTCCTACCAAAAATAAACATCTTTTGTCCGAATTTTTTTTTATTCGGGCCAATCCTTCTCCAATAATCATCATGAGAACGACAAAATCAGAACCGTGCGAAAATCAAGTTTTATCCCGGAAATATTATTTTTTTCTCTGTCTTGTACTAAAAAATGCCCGTGGAAAAAGTTGTTTGTATTCCGCGGGCATTTTTTAGTACAATACAGAGAAAGGTGAAGGATGGGCCCGAATGAAAAAATTTTTCGGACAAAAAAAATATGGTGTTTCATATGAACAAACCCCCACCCGCCACCGGGGGTTGAGGGGGTGGGGGTGGTTTAAATTGCAAACTATTCCTCCTTCAAAACCAAACAACTTTTTCCCCAGATATTTTCCTCTGCAATGTGATGACTGGAGTTATGCCGGGGTACCGACCTTTTTTCAACACTGTGTATACTGTATACATTATATACTATGTCCAGTGTAGTCCATTAGGTTTGTAACAAATGGGAATTTTTTTCTATTTAGTTGCACAATAGAATATACAGGGGAGGTAAAATCTTTTAAAAATTCATCAGATAAAGAATGTACACACAAAAAATTAAATACTTAGTTTAAAAATATATTATATTATTTTTTAGAATATATTTAGTTACCGAGGCGATTGATAAGTAGTAATCATGTAAATTAATTTTTCATATATATCTCCGGTTAAAAAAAAGATATTTCTCTTTCTAACGGTGTAATAACATCTTTACCATTGGATTTAAGTTTTTCGATAAAAACATAAAGTATGTTAAATCTGTAAAAAGCGTCATCTAGCGACTACAGTAAAAATTATATAGACATCGCTTATAGTGTGGCTAATAGAGCAAGAAAAACTCTTTTAAATGACATAAATTTTAATATGTTCCGAGAATGTATTCCTGAGATATTGAATATTTTTCAAATCAATGTTTGCGTTACTCTCACCACTTTATTTGAATGGTTATAGAAAAAGTGTATAGGCAAAGTTGATCACAATACATGAGACATTTAATTGTAAGTATTTTCCATATACCTTATCTAAGCAAATTCCTCTTGCCAACTTTCCTTATAATTATTTGTTTCCGGAAGCTATACGGTAATACAGTAATAAATTTAAGAACCCGAAGGTTACTAAACGAAGATAAGATAGGAAAATCAACTTTTATATTTTTAGGACAAAATCTTGTCGAATCGAACTATTTTTCACGTGGATATTTTTTCTGATTAGCCTGGTCAATTTTACAATGAGACCGCTTTCATGTAAAACTAGCTTTCCAGGGAAGAATACCACTCAAAATTCCGTCAGTTCAATCGGAAATGATCGAAATCGTGTTCCGTCATCGTCTGGTCAAACGAATCCTGAAAGGGCTAGACGTCAAAAAAGCTTATGGTCTAGACGAAATTCCTAATATAGTTCTCAAGAGATGCGCCAATGAATTAACACCAGTATTTTGTAGACTTTTCAACTTATCCTACCAAAAGGGAATATTTCCATCGTGTTAGAAGATGGCGCGCTTCACCATCAATGCCGGTGTTCCTTAAGGGTCCATATTGTCTCCCACCCTCTTCTTACTCTACATTAACGACCTTCTAGTGAAAACTAAAAATTCAATATTTAGCTTTGCTGACGATAGCACACTTGTTTGTATCATCTTTGTCTTTGAATGCACAAACATCGGCTGCCGAAGCACATCTTCGCAGACGGCATGAATTATCATGCCTCAATAAAGGCCTGGAAAACATTTTGGCTTGGAGTGACAGTAACCAAGTCGAATTTAACGCTAAGAAAACCCAGGCAGCAGTTTTCTCTAAAGGGGTTAACATTACAGATCCGGATATAGTCATGGCAGGACACGCAATTCCCCTAGCTTCATCTATTAATTTCCTGGGCGTCAATCTGGGAGGAAATATGTGTTGGCACAACCACGTTGTGGCAATCGCCAAGATAGCTTCGCAGAAACTTGTTGTACTCTTTCGAACAAAAAAGTTGTACACACCTCAACAACTTTTGATACTATGCACTTTTACAGAGATTTCCATGGAAAGTGCTCGGCAGACCTTGCTCTCTTAATTCCGCCAGAGCGGAGAATATTAGAAATATACGACGAACCACTGCCGCCCATCCATATGTGGTTCAGCTTAGTACTCCTCGAACTTTATTATTTAAGAATTCTTTCATCTGGAGGACGTCATCTTTGTGCAATGACCTTCCCGAGGTCGTTTCTCCCAACGAATATAACCTCCAACGATTCAAAACCAACGTGAATCGCTTTATTCGCACACGCGCTACTCCCAGGGGACCTGAACGGATTTTTCCTATAGTGCTTGTGCTTTATCATAAAAAAAATCTTAAATAATATCTAAAGTACTTTTGGACAGAGAAAAAATGAACAATTTAAAAAAAGTTCAACACACTATAGCAAAAAATTTCAACCGTTGCGGTGTTCATATGTGAACTTTTCTTCATAAATCACTCTGAAATATCAGCACGTCATTAACGAATAGCCTATAGAAAATGTGAATTATGGCGACAATGAAATATAATTAAGAGAGAGAGAGAGATGTGTAGAGATGTTTAAGAAGAATCGATATATCGAAATATGTTTTTATTTTGAATTAAAATTTACATAGTCTGCAAATATCATCGATAATACCGTCATATAATAAAGATATCGATAAAATGACCAATTAATTATATTTTTTCGTATGTACAGCGCTTGAGCAATCCTCCATAAAGTTTTCAAACCTGCAAGAAATTACGCGTATGTAAACTGGGCAACAAAAAAATCAACAAATGCATTTTTTACCCTCATTTTTGAAACTTTATAGCTCGAAAGCGGTTCAATCGATTTGAAAAAAGTTTTCTGCTTTTTAAACGGGATTTTGTGCGAATTCTCTGGCGAGGAACGCCTTTGACCAGGAGTGGCTTTTCAATATTATACAGGGTGAAAAAGAAAGTGATGTGAGAACAAAGAGTTTGACTCGGCATTTTGTTAAAGAAGATTCACGTAAAAGTGAGATATCTCACAACAAGTTTTGCAGATTTTTGTTTAATGCGTTGCGGCAAAAGTTATCGAAAGAAAAAATATGTATTCCAAAAATATTATTAACGATTTATTATTGAATTATTTATTTTAGAAATAACCATCCAATAGATACCGGGTGTCCCAAAATATAACTATAAGTTTAATAAAAAGTCATCATCGCCAAACGTAGTCCTTTTATTAAGGTTTAAACTATACGGGGAACAAATTTGATATCTTTAAATTATATTTACATACTTTTTTAAAAATACTTTTGGTCATATTTTGGGACATCCGGTATTAACTGGATGGTTATTTCTATAAGAAATTATTCAATAATAAACCATGAATAATAGTTTAAAGTTTAGAATACAAATATGGGTGTACAGGGGCATAAATTGGTACTTCCCGATTTTGAAATTAAAGAACCTTATTTTTCGACAACTTTTGCGACAACAACTGCCGAACTTATTTCGAGATATTTACCCAAGCTTTAAAAAACTGTTTTACTTTTACGTGGAATTTTTTTTTAACAAAATGCCGACTAGTCATATTTTTCATTTCTTACATCACTCGGTTGTTCGCCCCTGTATATTATGGAAAAGCGGGCCCCTGGTCAAAAGCGTTTCCCGCCCCTGAATTCACATAAAATCGGGTTTAAAAATCCGAAAACTTTATTCAAACCGGTCGAGCTTCTTTCAAGCTATAGAATCTTTACAATGAGAGTACAACCCATTTTTCGATTTTTTGTAGGCCAGCTTATTTAAAACAACATAAGTATCTGACGATGGCGTTCGAAAAGCGAAACACCGCATGTAAAATGCGATAACGACTTAGACGAAGTAGCACTGATATGACATTTTCTTTGCTCAACACCTGTAAAATAATCCAGGAAAAACGTACGTAAGGGTACCAGTCGTAGTTTAAAGTTAATTTTTATCTGCCACCAGTGAATGAGTGAGTAAGAATTGCTAATTAACTTACCATTTCTATTAACAGAATTGAAATCGATACCCCTCCCCTTCGGGCTAAAATCACTAATTGCCCCTCTCGTATTATAGTTGGTCATATAGAAAATTTGCTTGACGAATCCTGGTACTGCCGTATCAGTTTCTTCCCTTTTATTTAGGGATCCCTGAGGAATTTCCGTCGACCAATGGTTTGGAGGAGAGTAGTTCGGTTCGTCGGTGGTAGCTTCGTCATATTCGTCAGCGCCTGAAAAGATAGTACGAATGAATTCTTTTTCACTTAAATTGGTGCCTAATCGGGTACTTAGCTGTACATTTTGTCACTAAGGTTTATAACAGGTCAGTGCTTAATAAATATCACACTTATTTTGAAAAATAAACAATATTTTATAATACAAATAATTTATCAATTTGGTTTTGGTTTCATTACCTTATTTTTGACTCTATTTTTATTTCTTCTAATTGATAATTGCCAGAAAATGTTGGTCATTAAATATTTGTAAGATACTCTCGATTGCTCGTGGGAATCGGTATTATCGACAACCCCGTAGTTTAGCAATAAAACTGCCGGGTCAAATTTTTTTTACATGCAACTTTCAGTAAATCGGATTTTAAAAATAAATAATCCCAAAAACACCTGGTAATTTTTTAATAGATTTCTTATAGTATCTAATTAGAGGAATTATATAAGCCCGCGCAAAAGATCATCGTCACAAAGATTTTGGTCTATAGCATCGATTAATTAATAATTTAACGCCCGTCACATGGCTAATTTTAAACTTCTGAATCATATAACGGCAATATTTGGAACTGAGTTATTTTAATCAGCCACTATAACTATTTTTCTATTATTTATAATAGCCCTGTCTTATATTGGCTTAAAGTTCTGGAATGTTCCTTATAGAATGTTAAAATACTGAGAAAATTAGTGATATTTTCAATCTACTTAGGTGTAAACGAAACTTGCACGTCAAAATATATTTTTTCTTAATGGTTTATAAATGGTTGATAAAAAATATTGTATATACAGGGTGTTATGGAAATGACGTATTATATTTAAACCGGCAATTCCTGAGATCAAGACAAATTGAAGAAAAATACCCATAAATGGCGCTTTCAATTCATTCAGCGGTAAAAGTGACCTGACGTTAAACCAAAAAAACACCTGTGTTGTCATATGTACACCTTAAACTCTTTAGGCAAAATAAAATAATTTAAACACTTTTCCATTCTGTAATACCTTTTTGTACAATTAATTGAAGAACATTTACGACGGACTATGTTTTAAACAACCCGAAAAAACATATGGAATAGTATTAAATAAGTTTGAAATAGGCACGTACGTCACTAGGTCAAACGCAAATGACCTCTTGACCCTCACATCGTCTATGTTCATAAAGCGCCGCACGCTTGCGGGCTGTTAGTTGAAGATCAGCCAGCGGCCGGTTACTGATATGAGTATCTGTACTCAGGAGGATGACTTCGTGCAGTATGTTTCCCTTAATTACGACTACTAGGTCTGAATTAACCCTGTGACCGGCGATAAAACATGAAAACATACGCCTGGTAAATAGTAGGCAATGTTCTAGTTTATACCTAAATAAACATAATAAGGAATTTACTTAAAACAGGAGCACGCTTTACACAAATTCAAGCAAATACCGTCATATTTGTAAAATTATTAGGCCGACCTCTGGTGGCGTTATTTATAAGAAATTTCTGCCGTGCATTAGAGAAACTAAACTGTTGATCTTTGAACATTATTTTTTCAATACAAATTGTAGTAGGAGTATAAATTATTTATATAGAAAAGTAACTTTAGTAAAATGACGTGAAATATAAAAGGGTAACGTAAGAAATTATTGACTAGGGATACGTGACCGGCGATACATTTTTAAATTTAAATTTGAATACTGCAGCTATAATCTAAAAAAATCTTTTAAAATTGCTTCCTAATGCAGGAAGTAACATAATATTTATATTTCGCAAGTTATAATCGTTTCTACAGGCAAAAGTTTATTTTAGTAAGTTATATGCTAAGGACTGCAAATTGCCTGCAAAAAATTTTTTACCCTGACCCCCAAAGTGCGAAGCAGTGTGCGAGGTTCGTTTCTCCATGATTCAGTAGTGGCCACCGAGAAAAACGATTAGATTCGATCTAAGGTAAGCCATTTTGTTCTCGTGTCACGCTGTCGCCGCATGTTGAATTAAAATTATATACTTCTAGTTATCCCTTCTCTTTTTCTCTCAACTAAAATCATATGTAGTCTATTGGCTCTTTTGTGTGTCAGATCCCAACAAATTTAAAGAATATAAAACATGCGCATGCTCTTAGTATCCAAAGTTTTCCGGTGAGATTTATTATTGTGGGGGGTTTTTGATTTTCAAACCATAAGACGTTTCAAATGCAATTCATTCATAGAACATGTTTTTGGCTAAATGATATTTAATTTGAAATGTTGTAAATGGTGGTGGGGCATGCATAGTTTTTATAGGTAATCGTGTTTTTACTTTAAATATTTGTTTCGTCTTTTCTTTTATAAATGTAAACCTGTAACGTAATTTAAAAACTCCTTTGTTAAAATAATTATTACCTTTGTAATAACTTATTTCCGCGTCATCGTAACAGTTTAATTTAAAACCACGGCTATTATTTCTCATTGATCAAAGACAGTTTAATACTTTAGTAAAAGTTCTTTTTTTGCTTCTGGTGATATTTTTATATAACAGTATGAATCTATAATATTTATGATAAACCACATCGCTTAGGTACAAAACTGGAACCATAGATTTTGTTGGCAGTAAAAATTGAAGCAAAAAAATATTTCGTTTCCGATTTTTTGTTATATGACTACTTTTATTTTAACTAAGTACCCTCTATCAGTGGCGGTTCTTCCAGAGGAGCACATGCGCACGTACACCCCCAAAACGAATAAAATAATATTAATTTATATTCATTGAATATTATTTATCGTATAAAGTCCGACCCTCCCTAATATTTTATCGTACCGTCAATTATTGTATAAAGTCCGACCCTCCCTAATATTTTATCGTACCGTCAATCAAACTGTATATTATAGGCTCTCGATCCGGCAACCGTGCCTCGGTCGAGGTTAATGACGATTATGACGAGACTTGCTCGCATGTGCGATTAAGTAGGCGGGGCATAATGCAGTTTCTGTGTAGTAACAGGTGGCGGGAGACAGCGGGGGATAGCGGGGCAATGGCAATTTAACATGGGAAAGGCGCACAATTTTAGTGTGCGCCGCGCCATTGTCTTTTCGTGCATCTAGTTAGAAATTCGAGCGTCTAAGTTTTAATATTTTAATATTATATATTTATTAAGTTAAAATGAATAGTTTGACGGTGGACTTTTTAAAAAATAACTTTAGCTCTTTGAGTTTGGAGCAAAAAATAGAAGTGAATAATGCGGGAAGACCTAAACCCGAAATTAATTTAACGCAAACCACAAAGGGTAAATCTAGGGACTTTATTAGAAAGTTTAAAAATTAAATATATGAAAAAAATGTATATAGGGTATTCCACACTTTAATGAGGCTGTTATTCCTCAATTTTCTACAATTAAAAACCGAAGAACGGACTTTACGCTTAAGTACTATACACACTAAGAAAACCTTTCTTATTTTCCTAAAGTTATATTTCCTTGGGTAAAATTAAAAAATAAATAAAAATATGTACCTAACGCATTTTCTTATTACTTCTTTTCTTTCTACATTTAAAACGCCTAGAAAGTAATTGTTTGGTCGTTACACAAAAATAAAATTTTAAAAATAATTTCATCATACTTGTAAACCCCCTCTATCATAGGTCACGAGCGGCCACTGCCCTCTACATTTTTATCGTATTTTACTGAATGTACTAGTTTGATATTTTAATTTTTAATAATCAAACACAATAGGAAAAATCCTCACTCTGAGAGTTGGGACTGGTGAGTGTGCGAATAAAACGATTGACATTGATTTTGAATCGTTAGAGGTTTGTTCTGGGTTGCTTTTGCGACCAACTTGCAGTAGCTAAGCCGCCATTGCCGTTAAAAAAGAAAATGGATAGGTGCTGTCTGCAATGTATACACATTTAAACTCATTTTAGCATTAATCATATTTTAAGTTATGCTTAACGAAACGTAATCAGAGAAGATATTTGTTGGAAAACCAATTCCAACAATCGTGTCCTTTTCTGAAAAGAGCATACTTTTCATGAATTACACTAAAAGACTGAGACATATACACTCATACCCTTTCTGTTTATAAAGTTACAGAAACAGTTAATACACGAATTAAATTAATTTTAAATGAACAACTAATCATTTTTATTTTAACCGCAATAACCAACCCTATAATTTCACAGTATGAACTACCTGACCAACTATTAGATAAGTCACCTTATTTTTAATGGTCTAGAATCAATCAGTTCTACTACAATATTGTTTTCATTCGTAACGAGCGTTTAAAGACCATTACAGGTAAGGTTCAAGTGAGATTTACAGGGTGTAACTAAAGGATATGCACTTATTTTAATGGGGTTCATATTAAGTCGAAAAGTTCATGTACACTAAACAGGGTGTTATGGAAATGACGTATTATATTTAAACCGGCAATTCCTGAGATGAAAACAAATTGAAGAAAAATATTAAAAATGGCGCTTTAATTTAATATGCTCTGTACATGATCTATTGTCAGACCAAAAATATGCACGTGGTGACACTGTGGGACAAGTAAACAAAGCAACATATGGCGGAAAACATCAGTGAATTTTGAGTAGTGTTGTCAAGTTCTCATGGTAAACTCTTTAGAAAGTCAATAACTTTTTGACAGAATCGACGTTGTTTATTTTTCAGGGTACATTCAGTTCAGTTAGCTGGGAAACAATCTCTGATTTATAAACTTGAACTGGCTCGAACGAATCGCCGAGGAGTTTATAGGAGTTTATAAATTGTCAGGTATGTTTTCATTTGTTCAATTCGAACGAAACCCGTCGAATCTGAACAACTTAAAAGTTTATAAATGCCACTCGTTAGAAAAAAAAATGCAATTTTATTTACCTTTTCGGACTATTTAAAACCAACTTAATTTATAAACAAACACCAAGTGCCTAGGTAACTTAAACAAAAACAAACCGGCACAATAAAATCACATAACACATCTAAGTACCATTCAATCTGAATTAGTATTTTAAAGTGCTACTGTGTAGACAATAATTTAATTTTTCTTCGCGTTCTTTAAATGACATTAAATTATGTTAAACAATTAATAAAACTATATATTATATGATATTTAAAATGGACCACTATTCAGGAGGCGTTTGTTTATATTCGTTGTAAAATACAGTTTTTATTTGAATTTGAATTGAAATTCAATCAGAGAATCAAATATCAACTAGGAGAGGTTTTGTCACCTAAGGTTTTCTTGCGTAGAGACAAGCGGACAATACATTCTTCTCTAAGTGGTTTCAGATTTTTCTCAGTAAACAGCCAGATAAAAATTAACAATATTTACTTGTGCAAGAGGGCTGTGACATAGCCAATTAGCGGTTTAAGTAAAACGTCACTGAACCCAAACAATTAACCATCAAATTTAAAGTCTTAAGACTGTGTAATCCAGTTCCAGAAGATTGTAATTGTTGCCTAAAAATAGGGAAATTTACGCGGTCTACTCTCTACAAAATAAATTTAAAATATTCGTATTTTTATGCAACAACAGTTCTCGTCCCTGTAAATTCTTTTAACGTACCTACGACATTTTTTGTAGCTTGTGTCTCTTGTTCTCCTATCCTGTAGGTGTTATAGTCGGAGTTACTAGGATCTATCAAATCCGGTCTCGGAGTGCGATGAAACTCTAGGTCCTCCACGAATGGTTTTCCTCTCTGACCAATTAACAGGTTGGCACTAAAAAAAATATAATATACCTATTAATTTGATGCTTGTTTTGAACAATATACAGTGTGTTTATTTCAAAGTCATACTGGCCATCCCAACCAGTGGCGGACATATCGTCGGGCCAACCGGGGCAATGCCCCGGGGCTTAGGCCTTAAGGGGGTCCATTAATCAATACGATTTAAGATTTTGAAACAACAAACCACTAAAAAAATCTGAAATTAGAAAAAACTTAAAACATTCCTAAGAGCGCCCATTCTTTGTCTACACGCGGCAACATCGAACATTACCGCTTTGTAATTACCGCCAGAATTCCAGATTTCTAATTATTAAAATAACGTATAGTTTAATAAGAATTGTGGTGTGGATTGAAGGTATTCATTTAAACAGGAAGGGGGTTTGTTTTCGGTTAACGACTATGTATTTTTCGACTTTGTAAACTTAGTCTTGACTATTCACTTCTCGAGTCTGTCTAATCGATTAGGATCGAAAGTAGCTTAACAGCTTGGAAAGCAATATTGATATTTTAAAGGCTCTGACTGAAATTGAGTTAAAGTCAACAAAAAAAGATGAAATTATGAAAGCTTCAAGTTTAAAAAAGAATATGGCTAATTTTGACTTCGTTGTAATGACTGTTTTCATGTTCAAAACTTTAAATCAAATAAATTTGGCGTCAAAAACTTTGCAAAAATCGGATATTGACTTACTTGACTACATCAGTTTTAGATCGCGTATACAAACATATTTTTAAAAGGGACCCGAAGAATATAACAAAATTAAATCCGAAGCAATAGACCTTGCCAAAAAGTGGAATATAGAACCCTCGTTTGAAATAAAAAGACAACCAAGAATAGAAAGGCACTTTGACGAACCTTCCTTAGATTACCAATTATTTGAAAACAGGAATCAATATTTTAAAGTTAAAATTTATTATTTTACTATTTACATAATTTGCAATCAAATCAATGATAGATTTTCAGGCATGCTTTCCATTAAAGAAAGTTTCCAGGTTTTGGAAACACAAAATTTGCTGAAAAGTTGAACAGAAGCGATTCGAGAAAAATGCAAAAATTTATCAACTAAGTACCCCCACCTTTTATCTGCTAGTTTTGTAAATCAATTCGCTATGATGTATGATTTAGTTAAACAAGAACTTAAGTTAGATATAACAGTCAGGCAGTTTTTTGAAATTATAATAAAAAAATATGCTTATCTCGAAGGTGATTTTTTTGAAGTTTACTATACACAGCATTCTTATTATATTTTAGTCTGCCTGTAAAGGTTGCGTCTTTAGAGCGCTCTTTTAGTAAATAAAAATTATTAAAGAATTGTTTGAGATCTACAACTGGCGAGGAAAGATTTAACTATATTGACCATAGAATATAAAGTTGCCTCAAAACTAGATATAACAGATTTAATAAATCGGTTCAAAAATGCCAAAGTCAGGAAAATACCGTTTTAGTCCGTACCTATATCCTTATTCCTTATATACTTATTATATAAATAGTTTCCTATTTTATTTCATTATTGTTGTTATTAATTATTAAAGAATATTTTTAAAGAATATTTTTTCAATAAGTACATTTTCTTTCTCCTACGTGTTTTTTATCATGAAGGGGCCGGGCCCGTGAACATATTTTTCCCCGGGGCCCAAGTCTCACTTAATCCGCCACTGAATTCCCAACTAGCAAGTGTAGTCGCCGCTACGTATTTGCCACTAATAAAGATCTTTTAAGTTCCCGCTACTAGTATCGGCAACCGTTCAGACATCGTTTCCTCACCACGTTATTACCAAAATGTAACTCTATCGAAACAATTTATCAGTTCATATTTTATGCACTTAACCATAAAATGATATAAGTAGCTATCAAAATTTTTCCGTGAAAAGTAAAGAGGTTAGATCTAAAAATAACAACGCACCTTTTAAAAAATAAATATTAGAAAATTTAAAAATAATAAAATATAAATATAAACTCCTGGACAAAATTAACGCAACATCATAAATTTCCCATATTTTTAATGCCATTTTTTTTTTCTGAATTTATGATCAGATTTGAATGATTTTTTTTGCATTGTAGGTCGGTTCCTTGACATTGTCATAATTTTAGCTGTTTATAATAAAAATTTAATTTTCGATTTATACTGGGGGTACTAAAAATGCTATGTTTTTTTCCGAAAATTCGCATCACCCTGTGGGGTATATTAGCAACCGAAACATATTGCAGTTGATATTAAACAGTAGGTCCATCTTTCCACAACATTTTCTTTTTTGGTTTACTTCATTATCTCTGTTCTTAAAGGATATACACCGTTTTAGAGCGTAACATATTTTTATAGACTTTAATATTCAACACATTCATTGTTAAATGTTTTCCAGTAGGTTTCATGATTAAAATACTCGTCGGGCAACTGGGCATATGAAACGAACGTTTAATAAGCAGTTTCCGAACAGTTTTTATCAGTATGGCGCATTTTATTTAACCCTACACAACATTTGCTGACACATCGCTTGCAATGTCAGAAAAGGTCCATAGTCAATATTAAAGTCTATATAAACATGTTACGCTATAAAACGTTGTATCTCCTTTAAGAACAGATATAATGAAGTAATCCAAAAAAGAAAATGTTGGGGAAAGATGGACCTACCGTTTAATGTCGACTGCAATATGTTTCGGTTGCTAATATACTCCACAGGGTGATGCGAATTTTCGAAAAAAAACATAGCATTTTTAGTACACCCAGTATAAATCGAAAATTAAATTTTTATCATAAACAGCTAAAACTATGACATTGTCAAGGAACCAACCTACAATGCAAAAAAAAAATCATTCAAATCTGATCATAAATTCAGAAAAAAAAATAGCATCAAAAATATGGGAAATTTATGATGTTGCGTTAATTTTGTCCAGGAGTTTAGCGTCAAAAATATGGCAAATTTATTATGTTGCGTTAATTTTGTCCAGGAGTTTATTTATTTGAAGACGTAAGCATTTTGTAAATATCCTAATGATTAAAAATAACTGCATAAAAAAAGTTTTTATTTTCAAATAATTAATAATAAAGCGAATATTTCGTATTCTACAAAAGTTAAGGTTTATTCTAAAATGGCGTCACGATAAATCTCTATAAAGCATGGCGTATCAAGCCAAGAACGCCATCGAGAACGAAGCGTTCAGTCCTCCTTCCGTCCGTAAGATAACATAGAACGCTTACGAGTCGGTTACGGTATGGTAATTTTTATAGGCACTCTGTAGTAGTGGGTACCTTTAACATTACTATGTAGTCCCGCTTACTTACAAGTTATATTTCCATCGTAACGGCGACGTTTTCTTTTTACTTTAAAGTTTTGGTGTTATATAAGTAGCTAAATGTAGAGGGGCTGTAGTTCTAGTACACCTATATACTGACCATAAAGTAATGACACCTTAAAGTCACTATATCAAGTAAGTGTTACGTGAATTCTACTAATATATAATAAATAGTAATTAAATTGGTGCCAATTACCACGTTTTTACCAAGTCATAGTAGCAGTGTTAATCGGTCACAGTTTCTATGACTTTGATGCTAGTTCGGTTTGTTCGGGTTTGTTCACGAAGTTTCTCATCTAAATAATAAGCAAAGCGAATTCTGAATTTTATATTTCACAACCACAAGTCCACGTACGTACGTAAATTCTGAGTAAGTCTTCTTCCCTGGTCTTCGTATAGTCTTTTTATTTTTGATTTATCTGTGGACGATCTACTTAAGAATGGCTAGTGTGTAGTACAAATGAGGTTTGAGGGAATTTAAAAATAATAATTTGTTTTTTTATATTCTACTTCTTTTTTGTGTTATTTTTGTTAAAAATCTAAAATCCATTGGAGGAAATGTTTCTAGAACCCCTTGAATTAAGATGAGGATCCAAACAATCCCAAATTAGCAATCAGAGCCATCTATGTTGCATCAATTTAATTTAAAAATATGCCTCTTTTTGGCAGATTAGAAAGAGACGAGAGTCATCAGCTGATCAATATTTCTTTTCGTGAAGTTTTAACCGTTAATAATAAAGTTTTTTAGTTAATTTATTGATGTTTAGATTGTCTGACATGTCGATTGGGGCATCAACAAGTTTCAGGAAGATCTGTGACAAAAATTTGAAAATTGTTCATATTTGAAATTGTTATTATTATTCTTATAACATTGTATTTTTTAATGCAATTTTTTCATAGCGTTTTCCAATCCTTTAACTTTACGAATCCAGTTTTAGATTAGAAAAAAACTAAGTATATTTGGCTAAACGTTCGCATAAAATAGTGCCTGCCTGGCAACCTGTGATCAAACGCAGCTCTTAAAATGATGTAAAGAAATTTTCCTTTTATTTCGTTTTAAAAGTTAACCGATTGACATGAGATTTGGTAAGTGATAAATAGTTTATACGCTTTGAAATCCATAGTTCCTATTTCATAAAATAGCCATCATTGCCATTATGTCGTTAGTAAATAGACTAGTTAATGAACTTTATAAAAAGAGTTCTCGAACGCTAAATATAAAATAAATGATTAATTTACCTATAGTCTTCTTCCGCTTTACTACAGTTGACCATATACCAGTGGTCGCAAATTAACATTCTTTGTTGAAATAGCGTTTTGCTGGGACATCTGTAGGTGAATTGCCTTCCTAGCCCATCACACATATGGTACACCTAAAAAACATAAATATTGATGGTATTCAAAGGTAGTAATTAAATGTAATAATCGATTTCTCGCGACTATGTCCCTGACAAAATTGGTGCAAATTTAAGGCATTGCGATACAGTTTATCGGGAAAAGAGTGAGCGTCCAACTTTGTAATAACTTGGTAATATCAAAGACTTTTTACCTGAATTTAGACAAATCTTAAAATATTCCAGAAAATGTAAGATTTAGGTACAGGACAAAAATGGAAGGTATTCGGAAGATACATCCATATGCCTAAAAATATATAGGGTGTCCCATTTAAGAAACATTAAATTAAAGCATGTTTAAAATCGCTGAGTTGTCCAAGTTCTAACGAACGCCTTGTATAAGGGATTTAAAAAATAACTGCATTTCAGTTCAAAAAATAAATGCGACTGTAAAGCTCTTGTTCAACTAAATCAAATTCTGGAATAATATTCCGGGTGTCCTACTTAGAGAACTAATTTTTATTCAATGCCATTTTTTAGGACCACCCTGCAGTTTGCAGAATATTTTTGAGTTTGCATTTCAGTAGACCCTCTAACTTTTTTTCTATCTATTCGTTTAAGCGCTATCGAAGCCAAACACTTTACTGACACACCCTATAGCGGCTAGAGGTGTTATGGTTAGCCAGTAGAAAAGCTAAAGTGCAAAATAGTGGCGTCTGTGAGTCGGAAAAAGACCCGAAAAATCGAAATATCTTCAGCCGGAAAAATAGTACCTGACCCCCCCCGGTTTCGAGGATGCTGAACATGATGGCGGCATCAGAATTTCTCATTGGGGTTGCGCAACCCCTCAAAACGGCCAAACCCCCCCCCCCCCCAGCGGGGTAACACGCGCTTCAAGAGGTTTCCCTGCAGAAAAACATACTTTCCCCCCGTTTTCGAGGATGCTGAGCACGGTGGTGGTGTTGGATATCGCGTCCGACCCCTTCCAACCTCTCCACCGGCCAACACTAGCCCCCCGAAAGGGGTGAATTTTTATTTTTCAAGTATCAGCGGCAAATATATATTCCCTCCCGTTTTGGAGGATGCTGAACACGATGAAGCCCGTTTAACCACTCGGGGGGTAACCATTTTGAGGGTTTGCGCAACCCCAAAGAGAAATTCTGACGCCGCCATCGTGTTCAGCATCCTCTAAAACGGGGGGAATATATATTTGCCGCTGATACTACTTGAAAAATAAAAATTCACCCCTTTCGGGGGCGAATATTGGGCTTGAAGGGGTCGAACGCGATATCCAACACCACCACCGTGCTCAGCATCCTCGAAAACGGGGGGAAAGTGTGTTTTTCTGCAGGAAAACCCCTTTAAGCTCGTTTAACCCCTATTGGCGGAGGCTTTTAGCCGTTTTGAGGGGTTGCGCAAACCCAAAGAGAAATTCTGACCGCCCCATCGTGTTCAGCATCCTCAAAAATGGGGGGGAGGTACTCTTGTTCCGGCTGAAAGTATTTCGATGTTCGTCCGACTCACAGACGCCACTAAAATTTATGCCCTCGCGCATTAATACATGCATTAATACATCAAAGCCGCCCGTCGGATGTCATGCGCAATGCCGACTGATAAACGCTCGACCTTAACCGGCGAACAGGACCGTATTTAAAATTTATTTTACTTACTTTTTACTATTAAATAGTATTTCTTAAGGATTTTGCAGCTGTATAAAATCTTAAAAATATTTACCTAGAAGGCTTTAGAATAGAACAAAGCCAAAATCATATACAGTGAAACCTCTCATAATGGACACCTCTAATAAGCGGACATCTCTATTAAGCGGACATTTTTTCATAGTCCGGAACTAGTTATATGAAATTCCATGAAAATCAACCTCTCTTGGGCGGACTTTCCTGTGGGCGGACGCGGACAGGCTGTTTTCATACAAAGAGTGCGAAAACCCTCCTTTAAACGAACAAAAAAGTTTTTAAAAGTATTTGTGAGACGAATAAGTATGGTGCAAAAATTCTCTGAAGACAGACCGGCAACCAATCGCGTAAGCGTGGCAGAGCGAGAGGACTTCGCCGAATGAAAGTACCTATGTGTGATTCCCCGCCGTTTATTTGTGAGTTGTAAGGTTAAAATCTTTGAATATAAAACGTACGTTAAAATCGTAAAGAATGGTAGAAAAATGTCGCGTATTGAGTCTGAAAGAGAATATTGTTGTTGTGGAAGTTTGTAATTTGATAACAATGATTTGGGCGAGTTCATTAACATTGATAGCAATGTGCTATTAGAAGATGATAGTGACCCCATTCCTACCGATTATGTAGTCCAAACTGAAACCACATCACTATCTGACGACTCTGATGAAGAAGTTGAATGCAGTAATCAAACAAATGTCACCAATTATCAACAAGCCATTAGTATGGTAAAGGAATTACAAGAGTATGCAAAGAACAGAGGTGACTCTACAGCAATGGAATTGTTATCAGACTTGGAATTACATTTTCTATAATAAAACGCAAACACGTCAAGCTACGTTATTAGATTTTTTTAGTAGATACATACTACATACCTGCTAACTAAAACTAGTGTATTTTTGTTATGTTATGTTTATTTGTACATACATATATAGAGTAATAATTTTGCATTTACATATTACCTAATATCAAATTTCCCATGGGCGGACACCTCTATTAGGCGGACACATTTAGACGGTACCGTAGGTGTTCGCCTAAGAGAGGTTTCACTGTATTTGGTTTTTTATCGACATAACCAATATAGAATGATTTAGATGATTTTCGTCCTAATTCTTCGTACTTTCGCGTAATATGTAATGGTTTGGCAGCTACACTGGTTCAAAAGAGTGAAAGGAGTTTTAAAATTGCAATGCAATAGGTTTTATGTATGACCATAAGTAGCGAAAAATCGTTTTAAAAGGCCGTTTATGGACAACAATAAATCCGTAATATTAATAATCGTGTAAATACAGCACTAAACCAATAATAAAAAAAATATGGAACCACTGTCCGCACAACAATAAACAATGGCGTGGAGCAGGCATCACTTACTAAGGATGGTTCGAGAATATCGACACCTACATTGGGAATCGCCGATATTTCGGCCATAATGAATATGGTTACACGGGAATATTTTGGAACATCTAGATCTTTCTTACTGGGAAATAAACAATTTATTCACATCACTGAAAAGCAACTTTTCGAATTAATTTTGATATCTATTGCCCACGTATCGATAGATTTTTAATATTGTTACATCGCTACGTCTGATTTCGGTGCTGTACGATGGTCTTTGGTTGACCGGCATGGGTGCAGGCGGAGTTGCCTAAGAAACAGCATATGACAGCGAGAACATTGTGCGCAAGCCAACAGACGGCCAGCTTTTAAAAATATGACTCTTGAACAGTGCGCACCAACCCATTCTTTCACTCATAAAATTTCACTTTTTACTGCGTATCCCATAAGCTGTTCGAGAAATCTTATGGAAATAAAAACTGTTTTAATCTTCAAAATATGATGTCCTGTAAAATGCGCGAGCATTCCTATATACACAGGCTCCTGCTTAGTTAGTGCAGGTAACTCTAAACAGCTTGTCTATATAAAAACGTCAAGCCTTACGAATTAATGGACAATCTCCGACATCGGATACTGACAGGGGAGTAGTTGTTTTATAGGCTTAAAAAAGTTTTATACTTTACCTGACAACCAGTGGATACATCTGCATAATATCCAGACGTCCTTCCGTCGCACGAAAATGACGTCTTGGGTATCTGAAATAAAAAATATTAATAAGAATATTATTGTTATTAAGTTATTGGTAGTAGTAGGTATACATGATGTAAGTTTTCTCGAAAATGGTTAGGATTAGCGACATGAGTGAAGACTACTTAATTTTTATTAAGGTTTGTTAAAACGAAGTTCTTATCATACAGGGCGTTAAAAAAGGGGTCATGAGTGTCACAGATAGTCCGTCCTTAAAGCTGTGAGTAATTCACAACACTTTCTTGGATACTAATATGAAGGGTCTTACCTGGTATACATCATATTAAAAAAATATTGAAATATACCTGGTCGTTCAATAATTATGTGCAAGAAACTTGATTCCATTTGAGCTCTTTGGGAGCCCATATCTCCGAAGAAGAGGCCTATACGAAAAAAGTTTAAATGCACTTTTAGAACCCTTTTCACTTGTTTTTTTCATATCCGGGACGTTTTCCACATTTTCCTGGACACCCTGTATAAAGAATCTCTAGAAAGTGTTTAAAGAATTATTCAATAATTTTATAAAAAATATATTTGCATTTACTACATCCATTCAATATGCACAATTTTAATTTTTTGTGTAATCACGTCTAGACATTTAAGACATTTAAAAATATTCATACCTACTTGAATTTAATAACTTTTTGATGGGAATCTGATTTCAACACGTTGATCATAAAGGTCAGAATTTCGTCATTTTAATTAATTTACAAAAGTTTTATTGATTCTATGTCACTTGCTATATATAGGGTTAAGGTGCATTTACACATGCATGGATTTGGTGGCGCCAAACTGGTGCACCAGTAAATAAAATTTGCAAGTGTAACAATTGACTTGCATAAAAATTTATTTTTGCATGCATAGACCAAAAAAGTTTGCACCCCACAGAAAATCAAGTGTAAAAAAGAGCATTTACACAGTGGTCTCACCATTTCTATTTGCACGCCAGTAAAGGTTTTGTTGAGAAAACAAAAATAAGTGGCACGCCAGGTTCATTTTGAAATTGTTTTTCACAGTGCGCACTATTTCGAGTGAACTTTCCGAAGCCTGTAAAATAGTCGCTGAACTTTTAGTAGAAAAAAAGATAAAAGAAATACCGAAAAAGAAACGACGGAAAGGCCGTGTCTGGATTAAACCATGGATTGATCGTCGACCTGCGGGTCAATAATTATATTTCCCATATTGACGTGATGGGTTCGGTACATTAGATAGCTGGCAAGGACCTCCGCTCTCACTCCAAACGCCTCCATGACATGACCTTAAGTAAGTAGCATGGAGTGACCGTGTCAAATCCCTTCGCGTTCTGTGACGTTATTAACAACTTCAAACATTCATACTCGATCCATGTATGAACCCCAACAGATTTTTTGATAAGAGAAAATGTTTACCTTTAGAAAATCTGTTGACTTTGTTTTTAAATATTTTTCAAAAACTTTAGCCAAATTTGAA
This sequence comes from Barypeithes pellucidus, assembly GCA_963991005.1. NCBI lineage: Eukaryota > Metazoa > Arthropoda > Insecta > Coleoptera > Curculionidae > Barypeithes > Barypeithes pellucidus. The sequence goes on from OZ022559.1 coordinate 43,216,941, forward strand.
ATGACACTTATTGGTGTACAATGTTTATCCCCCGCCTTGTAAATTATGGTGACAAGTGAGGTTTTAAATTGAGATAGTACTTTAGCTGATTTAAATATGAGATTGATTATATAAGCGGGTTCTTAGCATGATACAATAACTAAAGGTAAGATATCTAGCAGTTCCAATTTCGTCTGCTGCGTGCAGTGGCGTCACAGGGAGAGTGATTTTTAAATTTCTTATGGAGATTTATAAGGTGTTAGCGCTTTTAATTCTATTTTAAAAAGGTTTTGAAATAATATTATATGACAAGTATATTACGTATATTAATTTCATCGAAATATAACACACATTACATCTAAAATACCACTAAAATAAGAAAAGATTCCGACAAACTTTTAAAACAACCGCCGCGCAATCGGAACCGGTCGACGATAGCCGAAGCTGCTCGGCGACCCTTGCTCGTTGCCACCAGCCTTGTCAGTCTTTTACAATTGTAATATATCCATTACTATTTTAACAATTTTTGAGACGTTCATTCTTGTTGTGGGGCTCCCCATATGAAATTTATGTTCAATCTGGACGTGGATCTAATATCATAGGAAAGTAACGACCTCTTATTCGAACTCTTCTTACTCTGACACCGTTTTTTACTATTCTATTATGTTTCGAACCGTCAACCTTACTTTTGATCAAAGATTACTGGCAACACTGGATACCATGGGTATTAAGGTTCCCCAAGCGAGCAGTTTGTTTTTAGGTAATTTATAAGAGGTCGCTTTTAAATATATGGATGAAGCTGCACTGCTATCAATTTTATAAGGAACTTGTGGCTTACTTTATTATTCTATTTTTTTAAAATTTATCTCTCTTTATGATATACATGGCTTTATCTTTCTACCTATGTTCCTGGGGTAAATGTCATATTCCGAATTTTTTATTAATACATTTATATTGTCAATGAGGGTGGAAACATTTCAAGTTGAAACCCTGTATTAATCACTTACTGATGAAAATTGTTATAATATGTATTATGTTATATATTATTAGATATTTCATGCGGGGCTTCAAGGCGTTTAAATCTTCGAATTAAATAATATTTAGTAACTAGTAAAACTATTCTCTTTACTGTGCAGTTGCAGTTTTGACTATTTGATCTGATTTTTTTTAAGTTATCGGACCGCCGAATTAGCAGACGTTCAGTCTTGGTTCAGTCACACGCCTCGGCGGCGGCGTCTTCTTTATTGTTCCTTGCAAAAAATAGTATTTACAGAAATAATTATTTTTTTAATATCTTTCTATATTCGATCAAAGAACAAAAATTCAACTTTAAATAATGATTGAACAGAATTTCATCAATCCTAGAACAATCACACCTCTTATAAACCGTAATAAATAACAAATTGTTTATTGAAATTTTCGGCGTGTTAAAAAAATGTAGGTGCGACTTACATGCTCATTACAAAGAAACATTGTACGGAATTCATCGGTATGATCTTTAACATTGACATGGATTTATGGCATCGATTCGCCTTTGTTATTTTTTATTGGTAACAGTGACGTTTTTGTTTAGGTAATTTGCATTATAAAGGATGCAATATAGATTAATAGGGAGAGCATACAGCGTTGTTAATGATTATAAAATTACCGTAATTTCTATTTAGAAGCTCGAAAAGTGATAAAGCAGCAAGCAATCATATGGCCAGTTATAACAAGTCAGTAATTTGCATTAACCCTTAACCAGCGAGGTGGGATGGTATGTGCGAGTAGCGGTCTCGCAGACCGTTCCGTTTATTAGAAGTTTTTTCTTTGAAAATTCAGGTAGTTTTCTTTTAATACCTACATATATGCAATAAGAAATACATATATTATTGCAAACTCTTTATTCAAGGAAATTCCCAAATTCACAAAAAATTCTCTTAGAAAAAAATTGTTACAAAAAAAGATTAGTCACAAAATAATTTAAAGTTTAGATAACCTTTCAGTTATATCATATTATCAAAACGAATACAAATAAAAAAAATTTCAAATCTTTTTCCGGATATAGTTGCTCTGAATATCGGTAGAAAACAGTGACAGCAAATTTTCATGAGCACAAAGAAAAATGTAGCTAAGTAATAAAAAAGCTAAAAAAGCTGTTAATTCGGTGTAATCTATGTCTTTATAATCGGTGGATTTATCATTTTTGTGGGTAGCTCTAACATCTCCTAGTTTTTTGTCGGTCCAGCGAATAGGTTCATTTATCATAACATCATCAAATAGCTGTTTCCAAATTTGTACACTAGTTGGATTATCACCTAAAGCTCTAGCCTCTTGACGCAATGAAGGCAATTTTAATATTATATTACGCTATAGGATACGTACAGCCCTATTCGGTTCCTCAGAACTTCAAGGATATCCGTTTCTACCCTTATATACAGGGTGTTATGGAAATGACGTATTATATTTAAATCGGCAAATCCCGAGATGAAAATAAATTGAGCGAAGCGAAATATACACTTTATATGAAATCTCAAAATTTACGTGGCCGCTCCTGAGGCCCTTCGGAATCAATATTTCATTGATGCAGTCTCCAGGTTCAAAAGAGGTTAACGCATTAAATGCGATGTTGTCATATTGCAACACATTGCACGTGTTCAGTTTTTGACAACAAGACGTCTTTGACGCGCGCTATCACTTCTTTCTCAAACTTTTTAGACAAAGAAAACTATAATTTTAAGGGACATACTCTCTTACCTTCGATCTTATTTTAAAATAATCCGTTTTATAATTAAATTCCATAAAAAAATAAAACACAAAAAGTCTGCTTTTCACGAGAACCAACAGTAGATAATATCACACGAATTTGAAATCACATCACAACATTTATTATTATGAATTATTTCACAACAACAAAAAATCGGGCAATACAACTAACCAAACGTTTAAAATTCGTATACGTCATGCACGTGGCACCCTCGACGTCGTGGAACCAACGTCCTTTCACTCCCGAATCGCGAAGCCTACTGAAATATGAAGGGCGCGCCGCCAGTATTCAAGTAAGGGCGAGACACGCGCTGTGATCTGACAACACTGTTAGTATACTCTAGTGACCCACATTGTTGCTAAGTGAATCCAGATGTAACGGCGCGACAGTATGTGGGTAAAAAGGGTTTTTACCTTAGTATTTAGATATTCGATTTAAAAAAAAAAAAGTATGTAGACTTTCTCTAGGACTACCTAGGAGTCACCCATTTTAATATAATACGTCATTTCCATAACACCCTGTATTGTTGCTTCGACAAGTTGCTCAGGTTCAGATTCCGAAGACGAGGGGCCTTCTTGCTCTGACGTAGAATGCTGATCATCTACTATAAAATCTGCATCATCTTTTTCGGAAATCTGTTCTTTATCCGATAAGGGATCTTCTTCTTCATACAATTACCTTGCCAACTTCTCAAAGTTAGGATCAGTAGATGTGCAACTTCTCGATGTACTTGGTCGGTTAAACTCCATTTTTTAAATGGATTTTACAGTCATATGGCTGCAGAACTTTTTTAGGTTAGGGCATGCCAATATTTAGATTACTATAACAGGGTCCGCAAACGAAGCGTGGACGGAAGATTAAATCGTTATCGAAGAACTTATCAACAATACTAAAACAGCTTGAGATATTGGATTAAAAGCGGCATGTTTTAAAAATATTTTACATTATACAGGGTGGCCCAAAAAGTGTGACAGCATAAAGTTATATTTTTTTAAATGGAACACCCAGTATTTTATTACATATTTAGGTTCGTATTACTATCGCTTATAAGTGACTCAAATTTTATTTTATTTGGTTTTGTAGTTTCGGAGAAATAAATTGAAAACTAAAAAAAAAAAGTTTTGCAGTCCTGAATAAAAAAATCAAAAAAAACAATCCAGAACTATTTTTTTAACCTCGGCTTTGAGTGAAATTTATGACAAGAGGTCTAGAGATACTATGAATGTAATTGCGTTTATTTATTTTATACAGGGTGTTCATAATATGCTTTCAATAACCCCATATTTTAAAATAATTTTTCTCAAGTTTTTCAAATGGAACACCCTGTATATTATTTGGCTATTTGACGTAGAATTCATAGACAATTATTTTTTGTAATATAAGCATATAAGTTATATCCAGCCGTTTTCGAAATAATTGTAAATATCGTAAATTATGTTGTTTACATAGAGTTTTTATTGGGAATTTTTGTTATAGGCGACTAGACTAATAATTGCAAACTAAAGTAAATGTTCAAAATAGTTTCCTTTTACTTAATTTAATGATTTTCCTCTACTGCCAACAGAACTCTTAATTCATTTTCTTCATTAATAACGGGTTTATTAATTATCATCCTTTATGTGTACGCAGTGCTTCCTGTTGCTACAAATCTTTGCAACAACTTCTCGAAGATTTCTGGTCTCGGCTTTCTCTCAATATCTGGATATCTTTCAGCAAGAGGAGGCTCGCGAGGAGGCAATTTCTTGCACATTCACCCAGTATAAAAATCATATTTACCATTTCTAAAGTTGTAAAATTCGACATTTTGTGTAAGTTAGTACTTAATTTCGACGACTGAACAAATGTAAATAATTTTATTTGGCTGTCATAGTGACAATTTAAACAAAAAAAATCATGGCAACTCGATTAAGAATAAAAAATAAAATTAAATAAATAAAAGTAGCAAAAATGTAGGCTTTTAAAATTTATATTGAAATAACTAAAATACGGTAAACTCTAAGAGTAAAAGGAAGCTATTTTGAACATTTACTTTAGTTTATAATTATTAGTCTAGTCGCCTATAACAAAATTTCCCAATAAAAACTCTATTTAAACAACATAGTTTATGATATTTATAATTATTTCGAAAACGGCTGGATATAACTTATATGCTTGTATTACAAAAAAAAAAATTGTCTATGAATTCTACGTCAAATAGGCAAATAATATACAGGGTGTTCCATTTGAAAAACTCGAGAAAAATTATTTTAAAATGTGGGATTTTTGAAAGCTTATTATGAACACCCTGTATAAAATAAATAAACGCAATTACATTCATAGTATCTCTAGACCTCTTGTCATAAATTTCACTCAATGCCGAGGTTAAAAAAATAGTTCTGGATTGTTTTTTTTGATTTTTTTATTCAGGACTGCAAAACTCTTTTTTTAGTTTTTAATTTATTTCTCCGAAACTACAAAACCAAATTAAATAAAATTTGAGGCCCTTATAAACGATAGTAATACGAACCTAAATATGCAATAAAATACTGGGTGTTCCATTTAAAAAAATATAACTTTATGCTGTCACACTTTTTGGGCCACCCTGTATAATGTAAAATATTTTTAAAACATGCCGCTTTTAATCCAATATCTCAAGCTGTTTTAGTATTGTTGATAAGTTCTTCGATAACGATTTAATCTTCCGTCCACGCTTCGTTTGCGGACCCTGTATAGATTTGGGTGGTTCACGAAGCATAACAGCGATATAGTATTAGTTATTTATAGGCGGTATTATTTATGGGTGTTATTCGAACTTCTCGGACAACAAAATGAATGTGGGAAGGTAGTTTTTTTCGTTAAATATGGGTACGGTAGCTCTTCTCTCTTCACTCGCTTCATTCCTATATTTTAGAAAATTCAATAAATTTTGTAATAATTTAAAATTATATATTTGAAATAACAATGCATTAAACATATTTCTGAACATAGTTTGTCTAATTAAAAGTTAGACGTGCTAATTTTTACTCGTTAATATTGTTGTTTTTAAAAGCAAAAATAAAAATTACCAATTTTCTTAAAATGGCCGATGTCCTCTTTTATTCTCCTGCCCCAATGTTGTACGAAATAAATGGCCGTCAACATAAGACATGGTGATTAATTATCTAATTATTTTGAAGGAATATTTACCACTTTTTGGCCTATAATTTATTACTTATTGTATGGTTTTGTTGAATTTCCATTTATTAGCAGTAAAGTCAACTTTAGAGCTAAATATTATGCCTAATGGCAGTGTCCATAAAATAGCTTATTTTGGCAAAATAATGGTACTATCCAACAAAAAATTATGACTATTACTTCCAGCTCTGGTTTGGCAATAAAAATGGAATTTAAATATAATATTTAGCAAATTTTGAAAGCAAAATAGTAACGTTGGAAAATTTAGTTGTAAAATTTTTCCGCTTTAAGGTTATTACAGATGCCAATGAAAATCAAAGAGCTGCAGATTTTAAAATCCGGATTACAGCAATGTGGGGGTTGTCGCAACGTTATCCCTGCCAATGATTAGCTTTAAAAGTTATTTTGGACAATCCGTGTTACTTGGGTAATATTAACTGAGAATCGGAAATACATGTCAACGCTTTTAAAGAATATTTGTAGCCTTCGTGGTTTAACCCCCTGGGAGTGGTAGATGTTACCCTTAAAATCTTAAATGGGAAGTGAAGTGAAATGATACATCAATATAAAGGTCGATTAAATCTCTTACCAATAATACCACTCTGGGTGACTCCCTTTTCAATTTTCTACAAGGGGCAAGTCACCGCCTAAAAATAGTTCTAATTACTATTTTTACCATGTATGGAACAACCCGAACAAACCCGAACAAACCCTGGCTACACCACTGATTGACACCCTGCGTTATAGTCAGTTTTGAGTACATTTTTAAGGTTAAGAGCGCAACCATAGCACATATTTGTCCGCGAATTATTAACGTAAAAGTATCGATAATGCGCTACAATAGTACCTTATTCTTATTGAATTGAAGGTGTAAATGACCTTAGGATGACTCTTCTTATTGGAAGCGTCCTTGCCTCTTGGAACAAACGAGATATTCGATATTTTAAATTAATTTAAATGTAGACTGGCCGGCATTTTATTTTGACAGCGCTTGCAAAGTTTCGACCATAAACAATAATTAATGAATAATTATATTGTTTGTTGCAATAAATAGGTAAAATGTTTTGAAATTAGTAATTATTCATTGTAAATAGTAATTATCCATAGCTTCTCTTTTTCGTTCTGATTTACATATTATGTATAATACTAGAGTTATTATACAGGGTGTTATGGAAATGACGTATTATATTTAAACCGACAATTCCTGAGATAAAGACAAATTGAAGAAAAATAGCCATAAATGGCGCTTTCAATTCATTCACCCGTATACGGGTTATATATAAGTGACCTGACCTCAAACCAGAAAAACACCTGTGTGGCACTGCGATACATGTAAGCAATCAAGGAATTCTGGCCGGTGTTGTCATATGTACATAATAAACTCTTTAGACAAAATAAAACAATTTAAACACTTTTCCATTCTGTAATACCTTTTTATACAATTAATTGAAGAACATTTACGACGGACTATGTTTTAAACAACCCGAAAAAACATATGGAATAGTAATAGCCACGTACGTCACTAGGTCAAATGCCAATGACCTCTTGACGCCTTACTTCGGCTGAGCGAAGTAGTTTCATATAGCGCCGCACGCTTGCGTCTTTTAGTTGAAGGCCAACCAGCGGACGGATACGTCGTGTCTCGTCGATCACCAACACACTCTCAGCAATCCGCTCTGTTTTTTTCGGTTTACGCGTGTATCTTGCCCGTCCATAAATAATCTTTGAATATTGTTTTTATTGACGCGTTTCTTCTGGACGTCAAATTTCGTCGCGTGTAATAAAATCTAATAATCTGTAGTATAATCTGTATTATTGTATTTTCAAAAGCTAACTATCGGTTCTGTTACACTATTACTGTGTGTACATAAAGTGTTTCCAGGAGTGTTCCCAAGAAATAGAAAAAAAACTGAACGTGTTTGTGCCTGGATTTCCTCGCTCTTTAGGTATAAGGATAAATACAAGTCGGTAGAAAATAATTTATTTTTATAATTTTATATGGAATGTCAGTTTTACATTAAGTTTGGCAACATTGCCATTGGCTCTGGGTGAAATGTTGTACAGTAGCGCGGACTGGCCTGTGAGTAAGAGTGTTTATTACCTCACTTTTAAAACGGTCGATTGAAAAAAAAAATATGTAACGCTTCTCTAGGACACCCAAGGAGTCACCCATTTAAATATAATACATCATTTCCATAACACCCTGTAGATTAAACATCTACCCTCCCCAGGGGTTTAAATCATGAATGCTACAAATTGTATTTAAAAGCGCCCCCTCTAGAATAAAATTGACGAGTTTTTCCGATTTTGAATATTATATACAAGACGCGAGATATTAAGGGTAATTAACACTTGCATTTTTAAAACAATAATTCCTACTAACTAAGTACTACTAATCCATCAATAAAAAAATCATATAATCAATAATGTATCTGCAACAAATTACATTGCCAATATGTATTAACAACCTCATTACAGTGAAAAATTATGCGTGTAGTGAGAGATTTATCGCCTATCAATTACATATAACTCGGTAATGAATTTTTGTCACTTTTTTGCTCGCAGGCGTTTATACAGGGTGTCCGCTAATTAATGGTATATGGAAAAACCACAGACTCCTTATGTAAAAATAGTAGGATTTAATTATACTTACCTATATCCGAAAGTTGATACAGGGTGTTAAAGTTAAAACTTCATTTTTGTTTCTCTCGAGAAACTAACGGTTTTTTACAAAATTTGGCAATTATGGTTTTATTAGAACTAGAAGTTGATTTTTAGGAAATTTTAATGTAGAATATATGGGCGCGGCCTGCTTCATTATTTGCACATTTATTAGGTCATAACTTTTTGTGCCTCAGTGTATTTAAGTTTTTAAGGAAAATAATACTTTTCTCATATTTATTACGTACAAAAGGTATACTAAGTTCAGGTCGCCCAGAGTTACCGTTTCGGAGATATTTGCATGTAAATTGTTTAGTGCACCCTGCCCAATTATTAATAATTTGCAAATAATTTTTTTTTCTTAAAGTAACCTATGAGAAAACAAATAAAATTTAGAGATACAGTTGCTACGAGACCTGCATGTTGATATTTGTTTGTTGTTATTGTAAGATAACTTTGCCAGAAAATGTTTCATTTTTGAGTTTATCGTAAGTTTGTGTTTTCATTGCTGGGAAAAGAATTATTTTTATTAAAAACTTAAATACACTGAGGCACAAAAATGTTATGACCTAATAAATGTGCAAATAATGCCGCAGACAGCGCCCCTACATTGTACATCAAAATTTCATAAAAAATCAATTTCTCGTCCCAAAAAAACCATATTTGCCAAATTTTGTAAAAAACGTTAGTTTCTCTCAAAGTTATTAGAGAAAAACCAAAATGAAGTTTTAACTTTAACACTCTGTATCTCAGTTAATATCAATTTTGGGATATAGGTATGTAATCCTAATATTTTTACGTAAGGAGTCTGTGATTTGTCCATGTACCATTAATTAGCGGACACCCTGTATATGGTGTGTAGAAGAACTGACGAATTCTTTACAATCAGAAACAGGGTAATCAACTTAATTAATGGTTAGTCAAGCAATGAGTTAAATAAATGATTCCTCGTTCGGGTTTGTTTTTTGATTTTTATTTTAAATATACAACACAAACGACTTATGTTTATAATTATTTTATTGCAGGTTTGCCTGATAAAACCAACAAAACATTCATAAATATCAATCAATAAATTATTATTTTGTAAGATTTGTGACAAACCGTACAAATAATCGTATATTCCAACACAACACATACATTTAATCAATTAACTTATCTAACATATATTGAGCATCATCTTGCTTGGAAAATAGTTGAATGCAAAATAATTTTTATTTTAAAATTATTGTGCATGAAATTATGTGCCAAAAAGCACGTATACGATAGGTACTGGACGTAAAATACCGGTACAAAATATCGCGTATCGGTAAAAAAAATACCGGTACATAAAAGAGAGAGAGAAATGATAAAGTTAAATAATTATAAGAAATTATGTAATTATAGTAATCAATGGTAGCAGAATCTAAATAAATTAATAGTATGATGGCAAATGCACGGTAACAGGAAATATTAAATTTTCAAACAAAAGCCGGATCATGATGCAACTACACAATACATAGGACCGAGATTTACACTATTTTGTAAGAATCTTTTTACGATTATGACAAAAGTTGGTATTTGAATGCGAAGACTGTCGGTTTTCCTTTCATTTTAACCTAATTTGAAAGCACGTCGGTAATTATTGTGATTGAGAATAGTAATTAGAAGAACTGTTCTTAAACAATATAAGAACATTGCCTAAGGATATGTGTCTAGAACCAATTTGCCGAGAGAAAATAATACACGGACATAATCCGTGACGTAACAAAGGCTAGTCGACCCCTTGCGCAAAATATAAATAGGTATAATGTCGTCCATTATTACTAAAAGTATCTAACATCTTTGAAAATCACTTTCCTTGCTAATATAATACAATTTTTCGACGATCGTTATAAAATCCATATTTTGCTTGCGTTGATAATATTCTAACGAGTTAACAATAGTATTTTAACGTTAAAAAAGTCCCGTAACGTGTAATTTTCTCCCCTTCTCTCTGAATGCTTATAATATCAAATTGTCACGAAAACAGCATCCGCGGCATTCGTTGCATGGGCGCTGATTTGAAAACATCAAAAATGGAAAGAAATAATTCCCATTCCGAAGAAGAAAACCAATTTTAATGCGGTAAAGACGAAATAATTAATAAAGCTTATGAAGCAACACAAAATTTATTTCCTGAAAAGAAGTAGTGTTGGGAAAAACCGATGATTAATTGATGATGATGTTGATAAAACACCAGGGGTTGTTTTTGTAAGTTTTAGAAGTTTAGTCTAGAGTTTTTATTAAGAAAGAAACAGTTGATTCTGATTTTTTTTAAAATTATATCCTTTAATTTTTTAAGAATTTACAAACGCCGCTGGCTAGCCAGACAAAACAAAACCCATGTCGCGATGAATCCACTATGGGATTTGGTATACTCTTTTATATGCACATTCTGGTTTATGTGCGTTTAAAGTTTGTCGTGTCAGCCTTCTGAGAGTCAAACTCGAACGTCGCCAATCGGCACATTTCGGGTGGCACGCGATGATCGGGTATCAAGTGAAAGGCAACTATTCGATTTTTCGCTTTGTACACTCTAAAAAATGGCCTAGTTTAGGATAACAACATCTTAATCTCAATAACAAGAAAATTTAGTGAAAATGGCGATAAGAGGAAATTTAGTATCGAAGACAAATTTTATTGCTACGATTATTCTATTTGGAGTCACTAATAACTCTTTTTAAGTCAACCAAGTACTTCTGAACTCCAATCGGTTTACTTCCAAACTTACACTGGAGTGCCATACCAACCTAAAAGTACTGGCGGCCAGGGGGAACAAGATAGAGCTCTTGTGGGTCCCTGGTCACTCTGGGATATTAGGAAATGAAAAAGCGGATGAACTAGCGAGAGCCGGATCCGCCCAAAATCTCAGGGGCTCCAAACCGGCCTTTGGGATATCAAACCAGGCAACGAAAACAACATTAGATAGATGGTCGAAAAAACAACACCTATCTCGATGGCAAGGGTTACCTGGTCAAATACACGCACGGGCCGTAATTGGAAAACCATCGAGGATACTATCGAATGAGATGCTAGCCCTAACACGGCCCCAGTTGAAACAAGTGATGGGTCTGCTAACAGGCTACTGCCACTTGCGAAAACACTTTCAACGGATGGGTATAAACAACGGATCCATTGAATGCAGACGCTGCGGCGAAGAGGATGAAGCCGCCTCACACATAATATACCGCTGCGTAGCGCTGTCTCGTAGAAGACAAAATATCTTCGGGAACATACAATGTGGTGACAACCTCCCACATGACAAACTTGGTAGAAGGTTACTGGACCTCATAGAAGGAACAAACATCGTCTAACAAGATCGGGGTACACAATAAGCCGGAAGGCTGCAGTGATAGAAGTTCGGGCATTTAAACCGACCCCCGCCTTTAACCAACCAACCAAGTACTTCTAGTACCCGAAAGAATAAATATTCTTACGGTAACCAATATAGTTAGTTATTAGGAGCAACATCATATTGTTTCAACAATTGTGTTTGTTAATTATTACCTATTTTATTGTTAAAAGAGCAAATAAATATTAAATACCAACGTATGGAAAAGTTAATAATTTTCCAGGCCACCCGATGATACCTTAAAGAATACGGGAGGGCGTATTTATTTAGTCTACACAGTAGCACTTTAAGATACTATTTCAGATTGAATGGCACTACCAAGAAAAGGAAGCCTTTTCCATTGATAGCAGGACCTGTAGACCGGTATCGAACTCTTTTGTTCTCGTCAGTACAGGGTAGGTGTACATAGTACCCATCATCAGAGAAGACTCTCTTCACGCCGTATTATCAACGGTAGTCGTAGTAGTTTCATTTGATATCTTACCTACATCTTTTCCAGTACCAAAAAATTGTATAAAATCCCATTATTTTAAAACCTTATTCCTCCTTATTTGCATCTTTAGCCTGTGAGCTTTTTAATTTAAATTGATCCTCTGTTAATCTGGAATTTATTTTATTACCTATCGCTCCATTTTCGTGTATTATTATTAAATTTGTTTGTTATTTTGTTTACATAATATGACGTACACGTTTGTTATAATAATACTATAAGTAGTATAGTGAATTAACATCACTATCATCATTTCGTACCACTCCCAGAGTGTCTTAAGGGAATTTTCCTATAGTGCTTGTGTTTGATTGTAAAAAAATCAACCCTATATTTAAGTATTGGAGCAGGTAAGTCAACCCTACTTTAAAATACCAAACAAAATCAAATTATTTATTGCAAAGGGCCCTGCAGAATCCTTATGGAAAATGAGTCCCGGTCAAATTGGTCCAAACTTTCCTCACTGATAGGATTCGGTGAGTAGATAAAAAGTGTCCATGGGCGCCCAGCGTAAAAAAACTCCCTGTCGAGAGATATCTTCGTCCGAAACTAGGTTCTTTTTCGCTGCCTACTGTCCTGCAATAGTGTGTCAGGCTTCCATAGCTTCTATACGAATTAACTTAGGAATGTCATTCATATTTATACTGTATTATGGGGTGCATTTCAGGAAAATATTTTTCAATATACAGGGTGGCCCAAAAATGTATGGTAACATAATGATGTCTTTTCTTAAATGGGACACCCAGTATTTTATTACGTAATTAGATTCGTATTAGTATCCTTTATAATTGCCTAAAGTTTTATTTCATTTGGTTACGTAGTTTAAGAGTAATAAATTAAAAACTATGAAAAAAGTTTTGGAGTATTAGAAAAAAGGAAGTAGGAGTCTTAGAAATAAGGAAACTGTAGGTGCATATGAGGGAGATTCAATTTTTTTTAAAGTTGCTCAAGAGTACTTTTATATTTCATTTTAGATACAATTTTTATTTGTAGAAGATTAGAATTAGAATTAAAAGTTATGTCCTCACAGCCTTCAATTCAAAATGTTTTTAAAAATTCTTATTTTCCTGTCTTTAGCCATCTGGCTAGTAGTTCATCTGAAATGTTGAGGATTGTAAATAGATCATTTGAAGAGCATATTAACTTGTGTTCAGATCAACATGGTAGGCATTTTGAACATTTATTGTAGTTTATCTAGTCGCCTATGCTTAATTTTCATAATAAAAACTGCATTTAAACAACATAAATTATGGCAATAATTTCGAGAACGGCTGGAAATAACTTAAATGCTTCCAGTACAAAAAAGAATGCTTATGAATTCTACATCCAATAGCCAAATAATATGCAGGGTGTTCCATTTGCAAATCTGGAGAAAAAATATTTTGAGTATGTCCTGTTTGAAACCTAATTATAAACATCCTGTATAAAATAGATAAACGCTATTATAATCACAGTATCTCTAGACCTCTTGTCTTAAATAATTAAATTAATTTTTTTTCTAAGAATCCAAAACTTTTTTTAGTTTTTAACTCTTAAACTACATAACCAACTGAAATAAAACTTTAGGCAATATTAAAGCACACTAATAAGAAACCTAATTATGTAATAAAATAGTGGGTGTCACTTTTAAAAAAAGACAGCATTATGTTACCACACATTTTTGGGCCACCCTGTATATTTAAAAATAGTTTCCTGAAATGCACCCTATAATACAGTATAAATCGGCATATGAATGAAATTCCTAAGTTAATTCGTATAGGAGCTATGGAAGTCTGACACACTATTGCAGGACACTAGGCAGCGAAAAAGAACCTAGTTTCGGACGAAGATATCTCTCGACAGGGAGTTTTTTACGCTGAGCGCCCATGGACACACAGTGAGGAAAGTTTTGGCCAATTTGAACGGGTCCCATTTTCCATTAGGATTCTGCGGGGTCCTTTCAAAAAAAGTCATGTCCTATCAGGATTCAGGACCGTGTACTGGAGAATGTAATTCTTTGTTATTACTTTTTACGTGGTATGTCTTGCCCCGCCCAATCACCGGACGTATTTTTAGTATTTTTCTTAACATTTAACATGTTGATGCTCTTACACGAATTCAAATTTAATAATTATGTATTATATTATCTTGTGTTATGGCTATATTTACCGAATCTATGTATGCTGAGCATTGAAATCCAAGATGATTTTTTTTTTACAGAAAACATGACCATCAAGGTTTCTTACGGGTTTTAACCATATAACGCTAGTAATTATAGTCATTAACAGCGGATATAGAAATTTTGATGAGATGAAACATAGATCGTATCTTTATATTGCGTTTTGTCATGCTGACGTAGTAGGTTTATAATTTTGAAATATATACAGGGTGTTCCTTAATGACGTGCTAATATTTCAGGGTGTGATTCCTGGTCATTTTATAAAGAAAAGTTCATATGAACATATGCCCGCAACGGGTTAAATTTTTTGCTACACGGTGTTGAATTTTTATTTTTTAAATTGTTATTTTTTAATATCTCCGAAAGTACTTTAGATATTATTTTCAATTTTGATATGTATTAATAGGATATAGAACCACATATTTTAGTTAGAAAAGTTATTCAATTGTTCCACCAGTGGTGTCCCTGCAAACATATCCTCTAATATTTTTTACAAAAAAAATGGTACGCCGTAACTCAAGGAATCACACCCTGAAATATTAGCACGTCATTAAGGTACGCCCTGTATAGTTAATACTTATTTATGTACCAAGGGCGTTAAGTAGAATATAATGTCCGGAAGGTGAAAGCAACCGAGGGCCTTTGGCCCGTGCGATAATTTTCGCCTGGCTAAGGGTTGTTTATTAAGCGTCTTTTCACAAAATATTTTAGAAAGTGCTGAAAAATTTAAGTACGACAAGAAGTATGAAAATTCTCTACAATGGGAAGTAAAAAACCCAATTACGGTGATTACAGAAACAGTAATGATGGCTTACTTTCAGGAATTAGTATGTAACCCTCATTGGTAATAACAATTTTTAATTATTTTTACTTTATTTTAGTGGGAAAAATATTATTAGGTGAAGTCTGAACTTATAGAAAAGGAAAACAAGCAAATATTCCAAGATATTGTCAATTAATAGCATTTTTAAAAGTTAAATCAAAGGGATCTTCCTAAAAAGTCTAAAGTTTTGGAAGGTGAACAACTTTTAACTTTTATCAAAAATGCGTTGCATGATACCTTCCTGCTGCATAAAGGGGTTATAATATATATATATATAGTTTTGCTTATAATTGGAATAATAGCCCACTCTATCAAAATTATTGGTTCATATCGAATTATCACCGAATCTCTTATCCTACTACCAAATTAGGAAAAAAATTTGATAAGACGCCGACTTTGTGATTTTTAAATTTTTCATTACTAAAATCGGGCTACTTCTTTGAACTAGAATAGTGTTCTTCAACCTTTCTGCACCTGCAGGCCGGTGAAAATAGGATAAATATTTTTCGGACCAACTGAAAGCTAAGACAAATAAAAACCAATATACTTGTAGATATTATTTTTTATTATAGAATATGTTATGCAATTACATTTTTTCATGCGATATCTACTGCTGCTTCTTTGATATAAGAGTTGATATTCGAGGCTGCAACGTTGTTTCTAAGTTACGAAGCGCTGCATTAATATCTATTCTGTTCCTGTGTTTGGTTTTTATTACAGACATGGCTGAAAAAGTATTTTCACATAATTCACATAAATAGGAATCGAAAAATTTACTAATAATTTGATAGATTTATAACTCAAAGTTGGATATTCTTTTTCTAGCGATATCCAAAATTGAGGCAATGAATGCATTTTATGTCTGGAGACCAGAGTGACATCAGAAGTCAACTCGGTCAGCTTCCCTTTTTCATGAAGATCAAGTGCACATGAGTTTATATCTTCCAAGAATGGATTATTAATCCTTTACGAGGATCTTCATTTTCTGGGAAATACTTATTCAAATTTTCTCTTAAATGTTGCTTTATTATGTTAAATATGACTTTCGTTTTGACATCAGCAGCAATCAAAAATGCATCCAAAAGAGAAAAAATGTCTACATCTTCATCTTGTAAGCGACTATTCCACAGAGCTAGGCTTGGTTTCATTAGAGAAGAACAGGGCGGCATAATTCGCAGTAACCTATTTTTTTAGACGAGCGGTCGTCGCTGAGCGGCCATTTCAGTAGCGGCGGCCATAGTTTCTGCTGTATCTTGTTAGAAAATAACTTCTTTAAACAGTATTTTTATAATTCATAGTTTCATAACTATTTGGTAAGTAATACATTAATTTTTGATATTATATTGTTATTATACATTGTATTTGTATAGTTTTATACATAATATTCCAAGGTGATTTACGATTTGACCGAAATTTTTCGCGGACCGACACTGCTCTAGAATACTCAACGACACTGTTGCCAACCGGTGGGATATTTCTCATTTCGTGGGATTTTTGAGGCTTCCTGTCGGACAAAGGGATATTTAGATCATTTCGTGTGGCGTTTTAAAAGTTTGAGAATAACTTTTTTTTTTGGTCATAGGTATATCGTTTTCTACTTTTCCATATAAGTACTTATTGGAACTCATAATTACCTTTCTTATTAAAAAAAAAATATTTTTATTATAAGTAGACCGCCTAAAGTTTGAGACATTTCGTCCTCGCATTTGGGATATTCTTCATGCGAAGGTTGGTAACACTGCTCAAGGAGTATAATAAATTATTTCCATAAAACCCCGTATTTTGAATAATGGATGAACACTACGCATCTACGTTGTTTGTATACTGGAGTAGTCCAATGTCTAAAGATAGGTAGTGAACAAACCCACTAATTTGTAGACAAAAATAATCATAATTAATTATTTAAATAAAACAAATTAACTTGTTGCCAAAATTATAAAAATAATTTCAATATGAAAATTGAAAATTCCCATAAAACGCTTCCTGAGACGCCTATACATGGACATTCTTAATATACGATAATACGACGCTAATCGTACTATTGACATAGTGTATATTTATAATATTCCTCGCTAATAGCCGCTATTTTGCGTTCAATAAATAGATATCCCACACGTTAATAATAATACCCACTTAATCAATAAATAGATGCCGGATGCATAAATTTTAAGAAATTATTAATTTTCTGCAAAGGAAGGTAAGATGAGTAAACTAGACAGGGTTACCAATGACCAATGATTTATATGAAGATATGTTAAATCGTGATGCGTTCCTCGAAGAAAATACTGTCGTAAATTTAAATTTATTTTGATTTTGGGGCACTATTGCAAATAGTAGTAAGTAGCTTTACTTGCAATGTATTGAAAACATGCAGAGTGTTCATTAATGACGTGCTAATATTTTAGAATGTGATTCCTTATGTCATATTATAAAGACAAGTTCATATGATATAATATATTACTATCATATGATATAATATTATTACGGACTAGTGATTTAGATTTAAATTTAGCGAATAACCTAACTTTCAATAATAATCAACATTCTTTATTTCCGAATTACATTACTTAACATAAAATGAAATAGTCTCAACAATACAGCAGATTATTGCGAATCATAGCTTTAACGTGTTTGTTAAATATTCTTCAATGTTGTAGGATTCAATGTCTTTAAGTAGCTTATATACACTCTTTTTTAACTTGTTTAATGTTGTCACAATTTTTAATATGATGCAGAAGTCTATTGTATAGTTTTATACAGTTGTAATATGCACCACTTTCGTACAATGT
The DNA here is from genome assembly GCA_963991005.1 of Barypeithes pellucidus. Classification (NCBI taxonomy): domain Eukaryota; kingdom Metazoa; phylum Arthropoda; class Insecta; order Coleoptera; family Curculionidae; genus Barypeithes; species Barypeithes pellucidus. The sequence goes on from OZ022559.1 coordinate 43,235,107, forward strand.
TAGTCTGTGTTTGGGAAACGTGTAATTCAAAGTTCTTGTTAAATATACATTTTGTGATTCACTACTTCTAAGCAAATCTCTATTTTTGAAAAAGAATAATATGCTTTCTTGTATGTAAATTGCAGGGACAGTAAGAAGCCCATTCGCTTTAAATTTACCTCTACAACTTTCTCTAAAATTGTAACCAAATATGGTTGGTTCTCACTACTCTTTTTGGCATACAAACAACTGTTCTGCATCGCTACATTTTCCATACAGAATAATTCCATATCTAATACGTGATTCGAAATTTGCGTAGTACGCCATTCTACACGTTTGTCTATTCAAGTATTTAAATAAAATGCGCAAGGTGTAGCACACCTTTTTCCATTTACCAATCACATACTGTACATGGTAATCCCATGACAGAGTTTTATTCAATACCATTCCCAAAAAATTAGTTGTTCGTGATATTTTTAGTTGCTCGGCATTAAGAGAGTTATATTCCAATTCTTCTAATGTGGATCTGGTTGTTTTAAATATTATAGCCTTGGTTTTTGAGGTGTTTAGTTTGAGCTTATTTTTGACAAACCACTAGTTTGAGTTAGAATCTGTTTTCTAACAGTGAAAAAAATATATTAAAATTAGTTCATTATTAATGACATAACAGCTTATTAATTAGGAAGTGAAATTTTGAATATTCGATAATTAATTGGCGTAGTGTATGAACATAATATAAAAGGTGAGACAAAACATTTAATTCATAAAACACCATTTATTTACAATCATGCACAGTTCTACAGTTTCAAATAAGTTGGAAGAAGATGTCTTTAAAAAATGGCAACGCTGTAGGTAGGACATACTCTTCGACGACTGGATTCCATGGAAAGGAGGGACATTCGTCTGATCGGTAAGCGTTGTAGGTATTTATTACAGAAATTCAGATAATATTAAGAATTAATCCATATTTTTGCAATATTTACTTAAAATACAAAATTAGATACACAAACCTAAAAAAACATAACCTCATTAATCTCACTTACTGACGAAATATTAATCCGGGGTTAGAATAGTCAAATTTCTTACACACCAAGCACTGACGAACCATTGTAGATAGTTAATAATTAGCTCTAAATAGTTTTAGTTTGAAAAACACTAAAAATTAATCCAAAAACACAAACAAATATAAAAGCAGCAGCGATAAACCGGTAACAACTCCCGAAAATCGACGAAAATGAATGAAATTAGTAAACTTCAGGGTAATTTTTATACTAGCAGGTAAAAATGAGCAAATAGCGTTGCCACTGTGATTTCCTTAAAACATTTCAATTTTATGTTCTTGATACTTTTCGGTTTCAAACGCAAGCGGTAGATTTAGGAGTCTCAGTACAGATTGATTACTGTTTAAAACTGTGTATGATTCTGACAGAATAAAAACAATTCTGTCGATATATTAATTAAATGTTTTTGGTAAATGTATAGAAATTAAATTGCTCTTGAAAATTCAGTAGTTATGGCAAATATATCTAATATATATTACCCATTTAAATAAAACCCGAGAAATTATATTTATTACCCAACGTTTAATTGCAAAAAAATATATATAATCAATTTATTATTCACAGTTTAAATAATATACCAGACAGCCGTGACACACGGATTGTCCGATCAAACTACAGATAAAATAGGAAATAAAAGTTTTTATTGTAAAATCGTAATGGATTTTTTACAGCGATTAATATATTTATCGAAGCAGTGAAGAAATTAATGCTTGAACGTGAAAGTACTGAGGAAGTATGAACTTATCATGAAAATGTATACTTTAACTTAGTACGAGAGAAACGATACAAACCATCTACCGATGCGTCGTCTAGACACGTTCAATTGTGGCAAGCGTTTTCTACTTGAGTGTCAAATCTAATGTCAATCGTTCATTATTTTATGGTTTATGAAGTGTTTTGCAAACAAAAAATCTATTTTGTAAAATATGTTAAACGGGAACATCGCAGGTTAGTCACGAATGATTGCAGTATTGTATGGCCAGCCGTTTCTGAACATCGAAAGGAAGGCGAGGAAAAATTAGGCCATGCTGCCGTTAGTTGTGTTGTAAAAATCGTTAACCGAAAAGAATCATTTAATTTCCAATTAGAACAATAAAACTGATCGGTAATATGTACAATACATTTGAATTTAGTGATATGCATATAGTGTTATCAAGCGACTTTAACGTCCACCATGAGCAAGGCCGCGAGGCAGAATCCTTTGTGATCAGTTCTGGTCTAACTCAACTCGTAGAAGAACTAACGAGGATTCCAGACCGAGCTGGAGATTTTGCTAGTCATTTTTAATCTTCCGATCACAAACTTATTTCAACTCTAAGCGGACTACCAATTAATTCTGAAAAACCTCCTAAACCTCGCAAGATATGGCATTACACGTCGGCCAAGTGGGAAGACCTGAAAGACCATTTTCGCACTTTTCCTTGGATGAGCGTATGCTTCTCTTCCGATGATCCATCCATCTGTGTCTCCGTCTCCGTCTCCGACGTCATTCTAACTAGCATGGAAGCATTTATCCCCTCCTCCAAAAAACGCCCTTCCAACGGCAAGCCCTGGTTTAACAAGGATTGCAAGCAAAAAATCTGGCTTACCGATAGTGGCGTAAAAACCATACTACTGAGAATCGTAGAATCTTTATTACCGCTCGAAACCAATGTAAGCTAACAATGGATCAAAGCAAAGAAGCCCATAACCAGAGGATAAGAAACAAACTTCTTGACAGTCCAAACGGATCAAGGTCATTTTGGTCAGTTGCAAAGGCCGTCAGCCAAAATTTTACCAAATCAACTATTCTACCTCTAACACGTTCCGATGGTACAATAACATCCACAGCCGGAGACAAAGTAAATTTACTTGCTGAACTATTTTCTTCGCATTCCACGGTAGATTTCCAAGGAAGAACACCACCCAACATTCCTGCAGTTCAATCCGAAATGACCGAAATCGTGTTCCGTCAGCGTCCCGTCAAACGAATCCTGAAAGGTCTCGACGTCAAGAAAGCTTCTGGTCCAGACGAAATTCCTGTTATAGTTCTCAAGAGATGCGCCGATGAACTAACACCAGTATTTTGTAGACTTTTTAACTATCCTATAAATAAGGAATATTTCCATCATGCTGGAAGACGGCACGAGTCCAGCCTATACCAAAGGAAGGTAAGAGAACCCTGCCTAGCAACTATCGACCAGTCGCATTGCTTTCAGTTATATCAAAAGTAATGGAGAAAGCTATTAACCATCATCTTCTAAAGTACCTGGAAGGCTTCAACATTATCAGCGATCATCAATATGGTTTTCGAAAGTCGAGATCAACTGGAGATCTTCTAGAATATGTCACCCATCTTTGGAACAACGCAATCGAACATTATGGGGAGTCTCGGGCTGTTGCACTGGATATTTCTAAAGCCTTTGATGGTATGCCCAGTCGATTCTGTGCATGGTTGTCTAGCTATCTTAAGGATCGCTCTCTGCAAGTGGCGCTTAACGGATTTCTCTCAGACACCTTCACCATCAATGCCGGTATTCCTCAAGGGTCCATATTGTCTCCCACTCTCTTCTTACTCTACATTAACGGCCTTCTAGTGAAAACGAAAAACCCGATAGTTAGTTTTGCTGATGATAGCACACTTATATCATCTTTCTCTTTGAATGCACAAACATCGGCTGCCGACGCACATCTTCGCGGACAGCATGAAGTATCACGCCTCGACAAAGACCTGGAAGAAATTTTGGTTTGGGGTGACAGTAACCAAGTCGAATTTAACGCTAAAAAAACCTAGGCAGCAGTTTTCTCTAAAAAGGTTAACATTACAGAACCGGATATAGTCATCTTTTAGTTTGCTGGGCGTCAATCTGGGAGGAAGTATGTCTTGGCGTAACCACGTTGTGGAAATCGCCAAGATAGCTTCTCAGAAACTTGGTGTACTCTTCCGAACCAGAAAGTTGTACACACCTCAACAACTTTTGACACTATACAAAGCCCAGATTCGACCATCACTAGAGTACTGCTCTCATGTCTGTAGCTCTGCACCCAAACATACTCTTCGGCTACTGGATTCCATCGAAAGGAGGACCATTCGTCTGATTGGAGACAACGAGCTGACGAAGAACCTGGACAGCCTAGAACATCGAAGACAAGTTGAGGATTTAACTCTCTTTTACAGATATTTTAATGGATAGTGCTCGGCTGACCTTGCTCTCTTAATTCCGCCCAGAGCGGCGAATATCAGAAATACACGACGAGCCACTGCCGCCCATCCATATGTGGTTAAGCTTAGTACTGCACGAACTTCATTATTTAAGAACTTTTTCATCTGGAGGACTTCATCCTTGTGGAACGATTTTCCCGAGGTCGTTTTTCCCAACGAATATAACCTCGAACGATTCAAAACCAACGTGAATCGCTTTTTGCGCACACGCACCACTCCCAGAGTGCCCTAAAGGATTTTTCCTATAGTGCTTGTGTTTGATCATAAAAAAAAATCAACATAGACAAATGTGAATATATTTGTGTAAAACCGATCATTTTCCACAATATTTAAATAAATAAAATAAATCTCTATTCATTGTCTTCATATAGGTATATGGCAACGCTGTAACCGCGGTCTGTTTTTTGCTAAGGGTTTTCGATAGCCTTTCATTAAGCTAACAAGAAATAACTAGGTACAAATTGATTTAAATGTAAATAAATTCAAGATAATTTGTTATACTAACTCATTATTTTTCATAAAATATAGTATTAAAGGGGTTTCATCAAATTTTACATTCTTCACTAAAACAAAGTCGGCATTGTCTTAATTTCTTTTACGATTCCGCTCGTCGCGGCGTTAAAACGCACCCAAATTTGTCTCTACAGTGGCGTGCAAGGCATGGAGGAAACTTTGTATTTGTTTATTATACCGGCGTTGGCGTTTTACTAATATTTTTTTTCTATCAATTCCGTTGATGGATCGGACAATAATGAAGAAATAAACATTGAAGGAGTCAAGCAAAATAAATCGTGGCAAATATTTACCACGTATGTAAAGAAAAGGAGACTAATAATTTTATTATTTAATTACCCGTCAGAAGGATATTTTGAGAAAACTGCTGGTTTTGAATTTTCAGGAAGAATCCAACTGCGCAATCAAGACAGTGTATTTATTAATTTTCCACTTTTTTATTGTTTGAGCACGCCTATGGTAAGACACTTTCTAGGATGGTTTTTGTATATTTTTCTCTCCTCGCTCTTCATACGGAAACGTACGAATAAAACTGCGTAAACAATACATGGGGACGAGGCTCCATCGTAATTTATAAACTAAATTATTGGTTATCACTGTTTCGATGGGGTTCTTGAATCCATTGGAAGGCATTTAAATGCAAGTAAGTTTTTTTTTTATGATCAAACACAAGCACTATAGAAAAGTCATTTAAGTCACTCTGGGAGTGGTGCGTGTGCGCATAAAGCGATTCACGTCGGGTTTGAACCGTTGGAGGTTATACTCGTTGGGAAGCACGACCTCGGGAAGGTCGTTCTATAAGAATGACGTCTTCCAGATGAAAAACTTCTTAAATAATAAAGTTCGAGAAGTACTAAGCGTAACCACATATGGAAGGGCGGCAGTGGTTCATCGTGTATTTCTGCTATTCGCCGCTTTGGGCGGAATTAAGAGGGCAAGGTCAGCAGAGCATTTTCCATGGAAATATCTGTAGAAGAGAATCAAATCACCAACCTGTCTTCGATGTTCCAGGCTGTCGAGGCTCTTTGTCAGCTCGTGGTCACCGATCAGACGGATGGCTCTCCTTTCGATGGAATTCAGTAGCCGACGAGTATGTTTGGGTTCAGAGTTCCAGACATGAGAGCAGTACTCTAGTGATGGGCGAATCTGGGCTTTGCATAATGCAAAAATTGTTGATGTGTTTAGAACTTTTTGGTCCGGAAGAGTACACCAAATTTCTGCGAAGCTACCTTGGCAATGGCCACAACGTGGTTATGCCAAGACATATTTCCTTCCAGATTGACGCCCAGCAAATTAATAGATGAAGCCAGTGGAATTGCGTGTCCTGCCATGACTATATCCGGTTCTGTAATGTTAATATTTTTAGAGAAAACTGCTGCCTGGGTTTTCTTAACGTTAAATTCGACTTGGTTACTATCACTTGGTTACTAGTGCTGATGTTTGCAGGAAAGTGGACACAACAGATATCTAAGATCGTCGTTTGAAATTATCAATTCTTGTCATGTCATCATAAGCTCGGAATCGAAATTATTTGGAATCTTTGGATGCCCAGGAGGAAGAAAATTCTTGATCGTTCTAGAAGATTCGATTGCTTAAACTACAAATTCTTAAAATCGAGAAGATATTCTCTGGAATTTAGTGGTCCTGCTTAAATCTGGCTTTCGTTAAACTATCCGGTAGAAGCATATGTATCAACGTATCTGATATTTTACATTTTGAGTAGCCTATCTATATCGAGATTCCTCAGGGTTATGTGTTGGGGCCACTTCTCTTTATTATATATATAAGCGACGTGGCTCACCATATATCAGTTAATTAGCACATATTACGTATGTTATAGTCTCATCATGTAACCCTGAGTCCTGAGAAACTTTAATGTTATAACTTAGCGACAAGTCAAGAGTCCTAGTTTTAGTGGTGGATAATAATTTAAGATACATATGCATATTCATATGCATACCAACATGAATACCATATTTCCTTGGTGGTAAAAAATGGTAATAATTTGCAACTTCGGCGGAATTATATTAATAACCAGCAGATTACATAAAAAGTCCAATTTATAAAGAAATTTAAAAACAAATGTCATCAGGTATGTGATGTGTACCTCTCTCTCATCTAAACAAACACTATCAAGTATGCACACTATTCTTTGTTTTGTCAGAGTTCTGAAAAAGATGATGATTCGTACATTTCATACATATGTATGTATATCCTTGATAAACAAATGAAGTCATGTCACACTTTATGGGTATTTGTCTTTATGGTAAAAATCCACTAGTGACCTTAATACTTTTTTTAGGAGCTGAACATTCTGCGTTTATATGTCATTGTTTTAAGAAAAAGTTACACGACTAAATTAGTATTAATGTTTGTAATCTAAGGCAGGAAGTTACTAAATAAACTTAAAAATAAATATAATAATTTAATAGGTGGGAAAAAGCGTATTTATTTAAATAAGAACCTTAAATTATTATTATATAATAAATTATAATCCTAAATATAATTTTTGTATGAAGGGATAGAGGGCCACAAAAGTTTAGGCTTGAAATTAACTATAACATGCAGTAGATTTTGAAGGGTTTCGGGGAGAAACCGTGAATTATCACATTGTTCTAATCGGTGACGTCAGGATACGCATCGATTTTTACTTCTGCTGAATGCATTTTGTTGTAAATTTTGTGTTTGGTAAGATCGCTCCTAAATATTTTCATCAAATATTACATTTTTTTCTGCTCGAACTGGATAATTTTATTTTTAATACTCGATTTCATTGGCGGAGATTAATGACATGCTAATATTTCAGGGTGTGATTCCTTAGGTCATTTTATAAAGAAAAGTTCATATGAACATATTATGTCCGCAACGGCTTAAATTGAATTATTATTTTTTAAATGGTTATTTTTTAATATCTCCGAGAGTACTTTAGATATTATTTTCAATTTTGGTATATGTTAATAGGATCTAGAAGCACAAATTTTAGTTATAAAAGTTATTCAATTGTTCCACCAGTGCAAACCTGCAAACATGTCCTCTGATATTTTTTACAAGAAAGATGGCGCCACTGACATTTTTCAATATGGATATTTTTTCTGATTAGCCTGGTCAAATCTACATAAAAACGGTCTCTTGAATTTTTCTCGTCAGATGCACCGTTCTTGATTAAAACTACTAGATTCATATTGAAACTCATTATTATTAACATTGATAAAATAATTAATGATAAATTTTGTTTCATAAAGATTGTTGGAAATGGTCACCTTCACTTAAAAGGGATGCTTCCGCTCGTATTCACATTGAATTGCCCACTCCAACAATTCTCCAAGATCTCCAGTTGATCTGGACTTCCGAGAATCATATTGATGATCGCTGATAATGTTGAAGCCTTCCAGGTACTTTAGAAGTTGTTGGTTAATAACTTTTTCCATTACTTTTGATATATCGGAAAGCAATGCCCGTTTATAACACGCATTTTTTAATCAAAATAATTTATAAATATTGTATGAAATACTTATATTTGATAAAAAGCAAGCCTGTAGCAATTAAAACAGCTTTTTGTAGTTTATCAGAAAAAATTATTTTTTCCAAAATTAATTTTTTTCAATTTTCTATATTTTTGAGAAAACTCCGTTTTTCTAAGCTCAATTTTTCTGGAAATTTTAAATCTCTAGGAAGGTCCGTCCGTCTTTCGCCCAAAAGACGATTAAATTAAGAGAGAGTGTTTATATAAGTATTAAGTTTTTAAAATATTAAGGATTTATTTTTCAATCAAAAATCAATAGCGTGTGATATAAAACTCATATTATTTTAAAATTAAATTAAGCTTCTCTTATTTCCTTTAATTTAAAATTATAAGAATGAATATATGATATTTATATCTAAAAATAACCAAAAGTGGCTGTTCGGGTATTGTTCACAAAACCTAAAAAAATTAAAAAAACTATGTACTATATATTTTTCTCTGCAACCTGTATTAATAGTTGATGTATTTTTAATAAAAAAAAAGAAATTAAAGTGAATATTCACTGAAAAGGGTAGCCAAATGATTACTTCCAAATTTACTCATCACTAGACATTCGCAAAATTGATTTACTCACAATCAAAGCTGTCGGGTTAGTTAATTATTGATTAAAATTCCTGCTGCAAAATCTGTCAATACCAACAAAAGTCTAATGCGGATAGAAAAGAGAGCCTCCTCCTTTTCTTGAATGTTAACAATGCTAACAAAATACTATTGGATTCAATAAAGGAGAGTAAGCAACATTGTTACACCTTGGCAGATGGCAGAGACCTTTAAATTTCGACCCGCGTCATACCAAGTCGTGATATCCTCTGCTGCTTGACTTTAAACGCATTTGTAATGTAAAGACGAAGCGTATATTTTTATTTAAACCGCTGTCAGGCATTTTGCGTTCAAAGTCACGAATTCTAAATTAACAATCCACTAAATTGTTTAGTTTTTGAAACGATACCATATTAGGAAAATAAAACAATCGAGCCGAAGAAAGGAAAAGTGTTTCTGTGTTATTTATTCCGGTTTTGAAATGTTTCTATATCTATTTCGCGACTTGTAAATTGTTCCAAATTTTGCAAAGGCGAGACACAATTTTTCTGAGGGGATAAGATATATTATTGTTTTTCTATTTTGGTTTCATATGAAAGCTTTTTCGATACCGTTTTCAGTATCGTAATAAGCTTTTTTCGATACCGTTTTTTTCATTTTAAACGGTTGGTGATACTGCTGTGTACGTTTGGTTGCATAATAAACAATTCCTAAACTAACCTCACAATCACAAGTTTAGATCAACACGTAATATATTCTGTTACAAAGATATCAATTTAAAGCTAATAAATACACTGTACACTAATTATAATTATTTATTATAAAAAGTGCAGTTGTTATAAACATTTATTGTGACCGTACTTGTGTCTGCAGCGTTAATTTTAAAATCGGGCATAGTTTGTGTGTTTGAAACGTTTTGTTCAGGATTAATCCTGAATTGCGGATTCAATAATTCACTTTTATTATAAGAACTGGTTGTAAAAAATTAATGTATAGGTAGGTACTGTACAATTTTTTTACCTTTATTGATGTCCTCTAAATCTAAAATGGAAGACTTCTTAGGCTTTTAGCTCTCAGATTGCCTTTCTAAAAAGGCTTGAAGTCTTTCATAATTTCTTATACCTGTGTTTTCATAAATGTTTCAAATTTACAAAATTTTTATGGCATTTATTAGTTTTAATTATCTGTTTTTTTTTATTAAAAAATACACAAAATAGGAAAAGTAGTATAAAGTACATGTTTTATAAAGCTATTATAGCACTTGTCCACTTAGAAAACTCGCCGCAAGCGGCTCGTTTCCTAACAAGGACGCGTGCTAAAATATCATGCTTTATAAAACTTGTACTTTAATAAACTATTATGTAATTGGCAGATAAATAATAATTTAAACGAGAAAAATTTTCAAAAAATCTCTCTCCAGTAAACAAAGTAAAGAGGGACGCTTTTAAAGAATATTTATTTTACAGTTTTCGTGGTTTAACCCCCTGGGCTGTGGTTTTTAGGTTATTATTTAAAAAAACATTATTATGTCACTCGGGGTGACACCATTTCGAATCATTTACCAGGGGTAAACTCACCGTAAAAAAATTTACATAAGTCCATTTTTGCATCGAGATTCCTTGGCAACTACAATTTAATAAATAATAAATTATTGAAAATAAATTTAAACGACCTTTAAGATGGTGTGCTGCTTGGACCCCTTCCCATTTAAGATTTTAAGGGTAACACCTACCCCTTCAATCTTTGTGTTTCGTAATTAATTTAAAAAATGTGTTAAATTGTAAAGAAGTAAACAATCCGCGCGAGTTTGGAATTTAATATTAGTATTTATTATTATGACTGCGTAAGAGATCACTTTTATATAATTACCACCATTCAAATTTCATAACTTATTCTTGATTTTTTTTAATTAATAATAAAGAAACAAAAAGTCAAGGATGAATTTAAGGTTTTATTTGGAAAGGTCACAATATAAATTTCGATCGAGAATTACGATTTTCTCCAGAAAAAATACTTAAAATTAACACACCAACACTGAAAAACAACATCAAATTTTATTTAACAGTAACGACAAATATGACAGTAATTAATCCGGTAATGTCAAACGTGGAAGCAGGTATGATAGACGGCCGTTCCAATAAAAGTTTTATAAAAAGTACGTTCCGAAAAATTATACTAATTTGCAAAGCCCTCGATTATTTTTCTGGAAAGTTGTTTCAACCTACCTAAGAATGTGAATTATTTATTCTTCAAAGACTATGAACGAGAACGGTATCCTCCTTGATTGAAGATCCTTGAGAACACTAAATAAAGAAATAAAACAATACAAGCGACACGCTTGGCCTTTAAGCGATGTATCGCTAAGCATTTTTTTACAATGGCCACTAGAATTAGGTTTATTTACAACCATGCATGTAATAATGACATTTCATCTATCTTTAAAAGGTGGAAAGTTGACGTTTTTTTACTTTTACTTTCCACCCGGGTGGAAAGTGCTCACTTTCCACCCAGGTGAAAACTAAATTATATTTTTGTAATTTTTTTAAAAATCGATATCTCAAAATAATATACGAACACACTTTCTTTAAAATGCTAATAGCATTGCGTGTTTAGATATGTCTACTGGTTCCCTAAATGATAGAGTGGTCCTCAGCATTGAATATTGTGACCAAATCGTTGATATCTTCTTTGTCTTGGCATTTTCACTGAAATAAGCTAGTAGAGCCGACTTAGAACCAGGATTTTAAACTTTGTTTCCCATACACTATTCTTTGAAACAGTTATATGCCTCGTCATATCTCTGGCGGCTTTTAGTTGGCAGGAGATCTTTTTCTACTATTTTTTCTGCTTCTCGAATTTCTGGTGGAGTAGCAGCAAAATCAAATTCCTCTTCTGATTTTTCTGTTGTTAAAATAATATATTGTTTAGTGACATGGAAACCATATTCAAAAAATGATATTTGCCATCTTGATGTGTATTATTACCTACGTTATTTTACCACCTGCGGTTATTTGAAATTTCTGTATAATTTTTCAATGGAAAAGTCAAAATGACATTTATCTTTTGTTAATAATTGTAATTCAAAATAATAAGAAGTGGATGTTAGATGTGGTTGTAAATAAAATAGTATATAAACCTCGGTGAAAAGTTTCATTACTGTCTCGAGATTTAGTTAACCTCGCCGCTTCGCTACCGACTCTCTCGGCAGGTATGAAACACTTTCCACCTCGGTACGTAATATACCATTTATGTGTTTGAAAAAATCAACAATCAACAAGTCATCCACGATTTATCTCTTGCGAAAAATCGCTCGCAAGCATAGGGATACCCTCGGTTGTTGTAACTTTGCTACGAAACATCTAAACTTTTGAGGACGGATATACGAGGAGGCTCCTCTTGTATTCCGTAGTTCAAAGAAATTGAATATTTTATTTTTTATTTATTAGATAAAGTACAAAAGGTGTATAAAACACATAACTCGTAATCAAAACGCCATTAATACTAAATACAATTAATTTCAATATTAATCAGGAAACGCGTTGATATTAATTTTTTTTTAATATATTTTCCGCTTAATAATTAATTAAAGAAGATTGACTTTTGACTTATTATTACCTAATAAATATTTAATCCTTAACCTTATCATGATATGACTATTAGGTATACCAGAAATGGGCGCGTATTTAGCCATTTTTTTCTTCACTAGCTTGATCATCAAGACTGTTTTTATGCCCATATAAATTTTTTCTTATGTCAATAAGAAAGATATCATTATTTGTTTAATTATTACCATCATACTTTTCATTATCGGTATAAAGGCAAGAATTTTTCTTATGACATCAGCTATACGATAGACATACATATACCGGGTGATCGTTGACGTGAATACAGGAAAATCCTAAGTAATTTTTGAAGTGGATGAATATGGGCACGCCTGTATATTTTATAGAAAAAGTGCATTATAACTTCTTGAAGAGGCCGACATGGTAAAGCCATTTGCCGAGTTTGAATACATTTTGGTGAGCCAATCCCAAGTTATTCAATTTCATAATCAACGTGATGGCAAAACCACGAAACTCTCATAGTTCAGGTATTACAGCAAACACCAGCAAATAATTTCTATGACGCTATTGCCAAAAATTGACGTAAAGCTAAACAACACAAATAGTGGAAATATTGTAACTGGCACTGATTTTTATTTTGTCAATATCACGCTTAATTAAATAGCTTAGGATTGGGATATTCAGCCACCATAACGTAAAGAAGCATCACCCGGTACTAAATGCTATGAACTAGGTATTCAAATTTAGAGGACGACTTTACCAATGTTGGATTTTATTGGAAATTTGAAAAAATATGTAAAAAAATATTTCATACTGGTGGATAAAACTTGAAAACTTGAATAAAACGGTAAATAAATATTACTCTAAAAAATAGTATAAAACCAATTAGAAAAGAAACATTGACAAATTGTACAGAATTTTGCCATTTAATGCAAAATAATGTTTAAATGTAGAATTCTATAAGTTCAATTAAGGAAGATTATTTATGAAACGTCGAGTTATTTAAATGAGTTCGTATCGAAATCTACAAAATTATTAATCGTTTCATGCCATCGCTACTCTCGCGGTAGTTATCAAATTGTCTAATAGGTGGGAGGACGAGTGTTTTCAGTTATAATTGATGAATATAAAATGTCTGTTTATAGTTACGTTATTCGGTATATTTTATTTTTTCATAATTAACATACTATGTTACCTAGTAGGAGAAGCTTAAATTATTACAATCAACTTATTAAAATTTTGAAATAAGTATTTTTAATTTTATTTACAAATAAAATATATCATTATTGTTATTTTTCTGCAATTTGTTTTTATCTCATGATTCATGGGATTTAATATACTCAGGAAATAACACCCTACACCCTGTATGTATGAGAAGGCGATATAGGACAAAAACAATAGGGAGGAGGGAACATTTTTTTATTTATTTTTGCTCTAAAAACCGTTTCGTACCTAAGGATTCAGGTACTCTTCGGAAGAAATTATATTTATTTCTAGCTATTTATACCAACACATAATTGACTTGACTCCCTGTTTACGGTTAATGTTTGGTCTATTATCGCATGTCTAAAGGTGCGCCTGAGCCGCGCCAATAGCGAGCCTGGGTTGTCATGAGCGACGAGCCTACCTCGAGCCTCTCGAGAAAGGCTCGTCCGATCCATTTTCTGTCGGTTTTTACCTCGAGCTCAAAGGGATTTCACGCGTCTAGTGGAACGGGTTTGGGGCTGGTTCTATTTACAACGAGATTTACTACTTTTTTATAGAATATGGAGTGGTCCGACGAAGACAAAAATATTGCCATGTTCATTTGAAACCAATAATTGTTCTTTTTCTTAAATAATAAAGACATTCATTATTCTTATTTTTTAGTGTAGACCTACAAATTATTTTCGAATGTGTGTGGGGGATCCGAAGGGTGACTCACTGGGGTATGTTATTACACCAGTAGGGTATTTCTTGGGAATTTATCTTAAATATGTTGTTTTTTGGAGTTTTTTGGGGTATTTGTGAGCATGAGATATTTAATGCATTTCCCTGTAGGTATTAAAGGTATTTTTTCTACAAAACAGGTATTTTATTGTACACATTTTAGGTGGTTGTTATCCCCTCGGTGGAATCCCAAAGTAAAGGAGTATTTTAAAAAGAGAAAACAAAGATAGGTAGGTACGTGGAATGAGGTTGCGGCAGTCGTCGAGAAATCTGTAGAGGCGGCAAAGAAAAGAATTTTCATTTTTTATTCACTAAACTTGATAGTAACAAAGCACCACTGCACAGGTATTAGGTAAATAAGGGTGTGTAACGAAAAATCATATAGCATTTAGTATATTTTGATCTTATATAAAGTTTTGATATACTAGCCGAGAGAGGGCTAAATAAATGTCTATTATTATAACGAATAACGTCTGTTCCTCGTCGTCAGACATGGTCTTACCTTCTTTGGCTCACCATGTACAGCTAAAAATAAAATAGGTTCGTGGGAAAATCGTTGCGCGCTCGACTTGCCATGCGGAAAGGAAAAAAATCGAACGAGGCTCGCAGCTGGCTCGTGGCAGGTTCGTTGAAAAGAAATCGACCAAAGCGCATCTCAGGCGCGTCTCGGGCTCGTCCCGTCATATTTATACGCACCTTAACTCGAAAACCGAATATTGATTGGGAAATAAAATATTTCGGAAGCTTCTAGGTGGGTCTTTAAGATCAGGACCGCATTCTTCGATGATAAAAAAATAACTCTAGTAAGCATTAAATATGATGCTTTCAAGGAAACATCGCCTATAGGTTAAATTGATAAATAATGGCATAAGCGCAATTTTTAATCCCTCCTTGATAATGGATAAACGAAGATCACGGCCTTGTTTTATTCTAAATACTGTGTAAATAAACCCATAAAATAATGGAATCTAACCATGCGAACCTCATAAAAATATAATTACTATTTTTACTAACGTGGTATATTGAGAACAAACGATTTATTGATGAGCTGCAAGCTACTGTAATTAAATATGGCATTTTCAGTTAAAATGTGTATTTTTTTTCTTTATACTATTTACAGTATTCCTTTTATACGATGATAAGATGTCTAAAGGCTAATTGATTGTTATTAGAATGCAATTATGATGACGACATTGACTGGAAAATAACAATAATGGTGACACTTGAGATGGTAAAGGTTTGAAGAATTTTAGAAATAATTGCTACTGACCTGGTGTATACAATACTTTATTTTTCAGCTATTTAAAATATAAATAGTTAAATTCCTGCATTTTTTTAAAAACTTTTTCGCCAATTTTTTGTATTTAGTGAGCTTCGATCGGTTGTCATAGAATAGTTTGACGGTTGCTAAGGGTTTTTTATTTTAAGCGTCTTTTACGTTTTATGAACGAAAATATAGAAATTCCCAGTGGCGTAACTACCGTTGGTCTGGCCGGTTAGATTGTCCGGGGCCCCGAGCATCAGGGGGGGGGGGGGGGGGGGGAGGGGGGCCAAAAGTGGTGAACGAAAAAAAAAATATTTTTTTTAAATTGCTTTTTTTTAAAATGACTTTTTGTAGAATTGAAACGATCAAATAAAAGTTTCTGGTGAAAAAGCTGATTTTATTTTTACGTTTTTTATGTTCTCAATTTCAAATTTGCGCACCATCGCGGACATGCATATATTAGGTTTGTTCCAACACCCTATTTTTGTATCGTTCTAGAACCGTCATGAAACTGTTGGGATCGATTTTGTGCGCAGGCGTTAATTTTGCACTGTTTGTGGCCGATGCACAAGGGGAGCAAGGTTGGTACAGTACGTTTCGCGAAATTTGGATACGACTTAATGATTTCGTGGGTCGGTCCCATTGTGTCGACAAGAGCTTGGCAATAAATAAGTGAAGTATGAAGGGACGGACTAAGGAAAATAAAGTAATGATATGATTATATTAATGTAATCAAATGAAATAACATTTTTTTTAAATATTACTAGTCATATTTATTTACATTTATAATGTCATTCTATAGATAGTTCTGTTTCGCTATCGCTATCCTCATCAAAATTAATTATAATAGGATTAATTATACGATCCAGACTAATATACGAATTTTCTACAGTTATTACGTGACGGACTGAATTTTTCCAACTACCTGGGGGAATATCATTAAAGCATTTTCATATTAATTCTACAACACTAGAACTTCATGTCGGAGAAATATTTTCAGACCTAACCAGCGATCTTAACTGCTGCCACATAATATGCTCTATGGGGTTAAAAATGCAATAATAGGGTGGGAGCCGTAGCACTGTATGTCCAATTTCTTCTGCCAATGTGTCGCAAATAGATACTTTTTTTATACAAAATGTCTTTAAAACTTCTAAAAGATCACTTTTTTATAACTTTCTTCAAAATATATATCATTCGCCGCATGTGGTTCTGAATCTCCAATTTTGTATTATTTGAGCTTGGAGCTTTATATAATTGGCGACTGTGATAGCTCGCATTGTCCATTACTATCACGCTATTCTGAGGAATGTTTGGTAAAAGACAATTCTTGAACCATTCCTTAAAAACTAACAAATTTTACCACAAAAAGATATTTAAATATAAATTAAGCAACCTAACCTACCTGATGTGCCTATATTTAATTATAATTATTACAATCCGGTACTTTCCACATAATAATAACAAATGGTCATAAATAATGAGATGGCCCAGGTACTTTTACTCCAGTCATTAAGTTATATCCATCTTTCGTGAAACAATCTTTACATAATTCATAAGAAATTTTGTCAATTCCTTATATGCATTGTTGTCTGATAAAAGCCAGGACACGTATCAAACTTTATTCCAAACGTTAAGCAGTTAAATTTTCAAATTCCGTTATCATTGATTTTGAAAGAAAAGGGCGTTATATCAATAATATTTCTGCCAATCTGTCAATTGCCATACTGTTTTTTTCACTTCAGACAGTAAAATTCAAGCTGCTGAATTAAAAGCTAGATATGATTCCGATGTCGATATCTCTCTAAAAATTCGGATGCTGAGTGCAAAGGCGTATGTTCCAGATCCACAAGTGGTTGACGCTAGGGAATCGAATCCCGCAAATGCTGGATCCCGCGGTGATTTCGCGGGTTTGACATTGCGGGATTAAACGTGCGGGATTCGCGGGATTTGCGGGACTCGATGTGGATGCTGTACGTTAATAAAAAGTTGTTTTATGCAATTAAAGCAGAGTAGAGCAGCAGGAAAATATTTATTGCATATAGATACAATACTATACGACTAGTTAAACGGTTACATGCTACATTGATTTTGGAAGTATTTTCGGAGAAAAGATAACATGTTTAATGTTTCATCTTTTAGATTTGATCTTATTTTATTGCGCATCTGTTAGGGCATAACTTACATTTAGCTGTAAGACCATCTTCAGAATTAAAAAAATAATTCCAAACTAAACTTGAACCTTTATTCTCTTTGTAAACTGGCCCAGGTACTTTTACTGCAGTCATTAAGTTATATCCATTTTTCGTGAAACAATCTTTAACATATTTCCCTGGTAAGGGCCCCCCATCAGAGAAATTGTCTGGGGCCCCCGTTTATATGGTTACGCCACTGGAAATTCCACAAAATGTTTTAGAAAATGCTGAAAAAGCTAAGGAGAACTTATTCGGCAAAGTCTAAAGTCCTGTACAACAAGGCGTATAAATATTTTCTATAATGGAAAGTAAAAAAAAAACAAATTACGGTGATTTCTGAAACAGTAATGATGCATGGCTTACTTTCAAGAATTGATGTGTAACCCTCTTGCTCATTGGTAATAACAATTTTTTATTATTTTTATTTTAATTTAGTCGGAACAATACACCCCAAATACCCTTTGGACGAAACTATTCCCAAGTGAAGTCTGAACTTATAGTAAAGGAAAACATTAATATTTCAAGATATTGTCAATTAATAATATTTTTAAAAGTTAAATCAATAATAAAAAGTCAAACGTTTTAGAAGGTGAACAAGTTTTAACTTCTATCAAAAATGCGTTAGTTCCTGCTGCATAAAGGGGAACTCATAATGGAAGTTTTTGGCGGCCTAAGACGGGATGAGTTGGTAAAAATGATCATTGATGATATTGAGGATAAAGGGCCTGTTATGCTTGTCAAGGTACCAGAAACTAAAACTGCTACGCCAAGAAGTTTTACTATAATTGAAGGAGACCTAACAGATACATTAAAATTGGTTAGGCAGTACCTTGCATTAAGGCCAAAAGGAATTAAGGAACACAGTTTTTCCTTACATACCGAAATGCTAAATGCAACGCTATGCATGTGGGTAAAAATACACTAGGACGTGTTCCTTCAATCATAGCACAATTTCTTAATTTCGGAAACGCCAAGGCATATACAGGACATTGTGTACTTCGGACCTCATCCACACTTCTTGTCGAGGGTGACGCTTGCCTTGCGACCCTTAAGCTACACGGAAAGTGGAAGAGTATTAGCGTAGCGGAGGATTATATAGAGGAAAGCATCACGTCGAAAAACCGAATAGCAAAAATGATAGCTAGCTCTGTTGCCGAAAAAGAAAATATGTTAATTAATGTTGAAATTTAGCAGGAATCCGCATGAACATCAAGAAACTCAGCAATGGAGTGGCAAACTTTCATAGTTGGTCCAGCTTCTTCTTAAGGAAAATTCAGAAATTGTACATTTAACATAGGAAAAATAGATAATATTATGTAAAAACAACTATAAAAATAAATACAGATTTTGTTCATATTTTCTTTAAAAAAAATTACGGGGCATTATGGACTTTATTGCCCGCAATATTTCCTATGATATTATGATAATGTTTATAGCAACAGTTTCTAAGGTATTATAAGTAAATGATTGATGTAAAATAAAATATTTGAATACATCAAAAATGGAAAGAAATAATTCCGATTCCGAAAAAGAAAACTCATTTCATCAATGCGCTCCAGGCGAAATAATTAATGCAGCTGATGAAGAAACAGAAAATTTATGCCTGAAAAATCGAAGGACGCTTACAAAAAGGAATATAATACGTTCATTAAATTGCATTGGATCAAAAGTAAGTGCAGAGATATAGCAAAAGGGTATTGTTAATGTATTTTCAAGACAGACAAAACATTTTTAAATCCTCGACTTTATGGTCATGCTATTCCAAGCTAAAATCAACATTAATTCTGCATATTGAATTTCTAAGTAACAGTTAGTTGGTTATGCACCAATACAGCGATGGGCTAAAATATGGAACAAATTCATTAAAAATCAGGTATTCATTTTTTGTAAAAACGCTCGGACACGTCGATTATAATTTTTTCTTCCGGATGTTTTGCCTCAAAAAGAAATTATACTGGGTGTGTCAAAAAGTAGATGTAGCTATAATTTTGAAAAATTATTTTATTAAGTGTTGAAAATGCAAACCATTAACTTCTTGACAATATGCCAATCTACTTAAAAACCCTTCTAAAACATTATTTACAGTATTTTCATTAATTTGCCTAATTTCATATCTAATTTTAAATTTTAAGTCTTCCAAATTTTGTGGTTTATCCTTATACACTTTTGATTTCAAATAACCCCAAAGAAAGAAATCCATTGGTGTAAAATCGAGAGATCTTGCAGGCCATATGGGTCCTCTTCTACCTATCCATCGTTGAGGCGGAGCACCATCCTGCTGAAACCAAATAAACGCTTCTGGTAGATTCGGATTTGGAAAATCCGCCGCTAGTGTGGGAATTAATTCATTTTGAAGAAATTGTAAATACCGGTCTCCTGTAAGATTTCCATCGAAGAAAAAAGGTCCAATAATTCTATCATTTAATATCCCTGCCCAAACATTTACTTTTTGTGAGTATTGCGTATGCTATTCTCTCATCCAACGGGGATTATTTGTACTCCAATACCGAAAATTTTGTCTGTTTACCGGACCATTCAAACAAAACGTGGCTTCATCGCTAAAAAGTACGCTGCGATGGAAAAATAGATTTAAGTTGCAAATTTCCATCATAGTTTCACAAAACTGTAGTCGGCGGTCGGGATCATCTTCGTTTAGCTCGTGCAGCAACCTAATTTTATACGGATGGTACTTTTCTTGTTTCAATACCCGCAAAACAGATCGTCGGCTAACATCATTATTAGGGGCTACTTCAGTGGATGCACTATGGGGATTATCTTCAACTTCTAACAAAATGTTCAATTTTGTGTTTTCACTAATTTTTGGACGACCTGGCCGTAGACGATCCTTTACATTCCCTGTTTCCCTGAATTTTTTCTCAATTTTACTCACTGTAGATCTTGTAATCCGTCGTTCTGGATACTTAGAGCTAAACAAGTTACAAACTTCTTCTTGACTTCTTGTTTTGTCTACACATCCAATTAAAATTAAAATTTCGATTCTTTGAGTTTCATTTAAATGCACCATGATCACCGTTTTTTCAAAATTATACTTAAAATTCTTTTTGATTGACACATGACTTGCTATCGTAGTAACAATTAATTTAAATTTACCTGTTTACCTTTAAGTAGGTACATGTACCTTTTTTTTAAAGAAATTTCTTTATTAAGATGTAATTTTTCTCTAAAACCGTTAGAGATAAGGATAGAGTATGCTACATGAATTATGCTCGGAATTTAAAGTAGAATTTATGTGATAAGTAAAAATAGGGTAGTTCTATTTAAAATACAAAAAAATTTTACAACATCTACTTTTGACACACCCAGTATAATTTCTTTTTGAGGCAAAAAATCCGGAAGAAAAAATTATAATCGACGTGTTCGAGCGTTTTTACAAAAAAATAAAACCTGATTTTTAAATGAATTTGTTCCATATTTTAGCCCATCACTGTATATATTATTTTATTTCAAAAAATAAGACTGAAACGATCGTAGGAAAAATATAGTTTGAACTTATGCATAAAGTTACTTTATGCGTTTGTTATATAAATAACTATTATGCGTTCTAATAAAATAATATTAAATATTTAATAACTATAAAAAGTTATTTTATTTACAACCATCATATAAAATAATATGCAATGTTTATGTTTCTTACTTTTTAAAAGTTAGAAAATATCACTTTTTTTATTTCCTGTCCACGGAAAGACAGTTTACTTTGTTCCCAGTTTCCCCATGCGGGAAGTGAATAAAAATTCGAATATAATTAGGAAACTGTCTACACTTTGGTTAATGTACATGATGAAAAGCCTATTACATATTTTTTCATGTCTTCTTCACTATCGCTAGACATATTTTATTTTTCACCACAAAGCAACCGACAATCCCGAACAAACTCGTGATGTCAGCGAAGTTTATGACTTATTTGTGGCTAATTGTTCATCTCATAGTAACCATTTAAATGTTTCAACAATCTACTAAACTGTCAAATTTTATTACTGTTACAAAATGTTGTTTTGTAAAAAAATCGTATACAAACCTCGGTAGGAAATTTCATTCCTGTCTCTAAATTTTTTAGTTAATCCCTCGACAGTAAGTGAAAATTATTTATTTATAACTCCAGTACTTAAATATTTTAAAATGTATAGTATATTTTACGGACGACTATTATTTTACTTTAACTATTTTTTATTGTAAAAATTACCCGGTTTAAATGAAGTGTTTTAAAATATTTTAACGGATCCCTGGGATTTGAATCTTCGTAACATATAATGTGAGGAGAACAGAAAACACATCATCGATGGAAGAAGTCAGGTTACCACTTGGATGAGTGATCGCGTGTGTAAAAAATTTTTACAGAAGATTTTAGTAAATTTTAAAAAACTTTTCCTATAAATGGTTTATTAAATATATTTGTAATAATTACTAAAAATTTGGGTTAAGATCTAAAGCTATGATTGTATGGTATTTCTTAATAAAATTTATTACAGTCCCATATAGAGACATAAATTGTAGTTAGTTCTATTATTTTTATAGTAAATTTAACTAAGTTTTTTGATGTGTAATATACTATTTTTCTTCCCTTTCCTTTCAAATTCGATCAAAGAAGGTAGGAAAATTCAACTTTATCTTTATCTTCTTGCGAGCAAAGTAAAAAGTGAATAGACGTATATGGAAAGTGTTTCATTCCTGTCGAGAATCTCGAGACAGTAATGAAACTTTTCACCGAGGTTTGTACACTATTTTATTTACAACCACATCTAACATCCGCTTCTTATTATTTTGAATTAAAATTATTAATAAAAGATAAATGTCATTTTGACTTTTCCATTGAGAAATTAGATAGAAATTTCAAATAACCGGAGATGGTAAAATAAAGTAGGTAATAATACACATCAAGATGGCAAATATCATTTTTTGAATATGGTTTCCATGTCACTAAACAATATATTATTTTAACATCAGATGACGAATTTGATTTTGCTGCTATTCCACCAGCAATTCGAGAAGCAGCAAAAATAGTAGAAAAAGATCTTCTGCCAACTAAAAGCCGCCCGAGATATAACAAGGCATATAACTGTTTCAAAGAAAGGTGTACGGGAAACAAAGTTCAAAATCCTGGTTCTGAGTCGGCGCTACTACGTTATTTCATTGAAAATGCCAAGACAAAGAATTTGGTCACAACATTCAATGCTGAAGACCACTCTATCAATTAGGGAAAAAGTAGACATATCTAAATACGCAAAGCTATTAGCATTTTTAAAAAAGTGTTTTTGCATATTATTTTGAGATATCAATTTGTTTAAATTACAAAAAAATAATTTACTTTCCACCCGGGTGGAAAGTAAAAGTAAAAAAAAGTCAACTTTCCACCTTTCAAAGATAAATGGATGACATGTCATTATTACATGCATGGTTGTAAATAAAAGTTTTAGTTGAACTATTGTATTATTAAACCAAATAATGTACTAATTACACCTTCAAAATACTTCTTTATGTAACAACAATACACATTTCCTCGTTCCAAAACAAAGATAAAGAACTATGGTTATTAATAAAGTAACTACCTTGACTTTCGACTTGTGATGAGATGAAGATGAGGAAACAAAAATTTTGAATTTCACAAATCACCTTTACCTTACATAACGGCAGACTAATAGCAATAAAGTCTGTTAGAATTAATCCATATATAATAAGAAAGGAAGTCATTAATGGTTTAAATATATCAAGACCGATAGAAAAATGATTTTGCAACAAATGGTAACTTAGTTAAAATGTCACTGTGTCCTAGGTAATTAACTATTGTAAAATAACATTTCCTTAATTAAGAGATTTTAGCTTTTTCGTGGGAGTTGTTATCTTTTCACTTGGAATGCAATGCCAATCAGCGGCGGCCTTAACTTAAGTTGCAGGATTTTTTTCATTTTTAATATCTTGCGGTTAGTTTTAAAACTATCATGTTGATATTTGGCACAGGGTCTATCAATCTGTCAGTCAAAATGTTTCCCTACTGTGTCACCAGAGACCACTATCTGAAATTCAAATTTAATTTGGGTATAAATTTTTGTTTTGATAGTTATTGGAAAAATGATTTGTCATTTTAAAAACAAAGAAATTACCTAATAAAAATAAGGTATCATCGTGCCGAAATAAAACTGGGACAACAAAATTCTCGTTGTAGAGTATCTCCTAGGCCAGGGGTCGGCAACCTTTTGAGACGGAAGAGCCAAAAGTTATAGTTTACACAATTTCTCAGTTTTTAAAGAGCCACTGACGGCCGCTATTTGATATCGAGGAAGACACAACTTGACATCGAAAGAGCCGCATGCGGCTCGCGAGCCGTAGGTTGCCGACCCCTGGTCACAACCAAAGCACTGGTGAAGACGCCAAATTGTCTTGCGTCGAAAACGAATTAAAACCTCCATAGAGACATCCGACGACGGCGTCATTCGAGAGCTTTCGACGGACTGACGACAGTAACGACGCGTGTCACGGGGGAGGGGTGCGGTGCAAAGCGAGTACAAGTGGCCGAGAGATAAAATCGATGCCTAATCCTTGTTAATCGATTCAGACCGAATTTTTAATGTTTTTTTTTTTCGATAAAATAAATAATATTTGCGTATGGAACTAAAGAGCCGCAGCTTCACATCCAAAGAGCCGCATGTGGCTCGCGAGCCGCATGTTGTCGACCCCTGTCCTAGGCTATAAAGAGTAAGCAAAATCTATTGAGAATAGGTAATCATTGTTGTCATGGATTATTACTGTTGTGAAAAATACAAGGAGAAATGAAAATACAGTTTATTGCTTTAAAATGTAACAAAAATAAACACAATTATTTCAATCATATTTAAACTTTAATATAATAAAAAATAACATATTTTTTAATATTTGATAGCTGCACCGTTATTATCGATTAAAGCTTGCAAACGTCGTGGCATACTTAACGCTAGGTTTCTCGTATACTGTTGCGTCATTTCATCCCATGCTTCCATTATCCTTTAGCGCAATTCATCTTGAGTTCTAGGCTGGAAGTTATGTTTATATATGAATTTTGTCATTTCACACCAAACATTTTCAATTGGGTTGATATCGGGACTTTTCGAAGGCCATGGCAGAACACGAATATCATTTTTTTCTAAATAATATTGCACTATGCGGGCTTTATGATTTGGAGCATTATCGTGTTGAAATATAAAATCTTGGCCATATACTGCGCCGACTGATAACTTGGTTTAGTATATTGCAATATAATGGTGCATTGAGCCTTCCCTGCACTATTTGACAAACTCCTGGTTCCCTTGCACTAATCCTTTGATTGGTCTTATATATATTATCTTTCATCGTATCTCGAACCAGAAGGCAGAAAGGATTTTTCATTGGAAAATATTACGGTTTCCCACATGTTATCTCGATTTATGTATTTATGAGCAAATTCTAATCTTCTCTGCTTGCTTGCTTGCTTCGGTCAAAAATATTTTATTTGTATCACAACTTTTTATATTCGAATTACGAATTCTACTATGAGCTGTATTAGCCGAACCAGGAAAATGTGTCTCTTCTTTAGCACTTATTGCTGTTTCTAATGGATTATCTCTTAAAAAATTAATTAATTGTATATCTTGGCCTTCATTCGAAATTTTGGCGCGAATAGTACCTGCTTTTCTTACCATACTTCCATATTCTGCAATTTTGTGCTTAGCCAACAGTACGGTATTTTTGCTAATTCCTAATTCATCTGCGATGCTTAAATGATCGCTTTTTGCTGGAGGGTTAACGCGGACATTTTTTAAAAAATATTTCGTTCGACACGTCATCGTCAGTCACAAAATTAAATCAAACTCACAACTTCAAAACGAACTATAGTTTGGGAGATTAAACTACATTTTGCTGTCCCAGTTTTATTTCGGCACGATGCCGATGGTACTTCTTATTCCACTCAATAACCACACCGTTTAGACGCACAACTGGAATTAAAATTTGTGTTACCAATAAAATCAGCTTTTTAAATGGAACGAAAAAAAAGTATATGAGTTTTTGACCTTTCTTATCTGACTACCCGATTATATTATACGATTACCCAAATACCCTGTATAATATAGCAATTGGTGCGACCCCCGCATTTCTCACTGCTGTCAATATTTATGGTCTAGCCAAGGAAAGGTTAAGCGACATATCACAAGGTAATTAAATATATATAATCAAAAATGACATTTAAAAATAAGCCACATGCATAGTTTTATAGATTTCAACAGTATCGGACTACGAATAAAATAGAACAGAACGAATATCATACGAGGTTCACTGAAATAGATTTATCTCTAAGAATGGAACCAGAAACCTCTTGTTCAACATTTTTTTTTTAAATAGAACACCTTGCATTTTAATTTATCATTACGTCTAGAATTACATTTACTATAAACAGGAATTATATATAATCAAACAGATAGCTAAGAATAACGGCTATAGGGAGAATATAATAGATAACATGATTAAAAATAAATGAAATATTTAAGAAACATTTTTACAGTGTTAATGACCAAACACCAAAACATTATAGATTTATAAATTATATACCTACATTATGTAATAAAGTCTCAAAAAAACTCAATAGCCTAGGCTGCAACACAGTGGCGGTGAATAAATGTAGTTTAGGATCTATGTTGGTGAATAATAAAGACAAAATAGGTAAACTTAACAAATCTGGGGTATATAGAATTAAATGTAAAGATTGTGAAGCTGTCTATGCTGCGCAAATCGGTAGAAACATCAAGACAAGACTAAAAGAACATCGCAATTCTATTTTGAATAACATAAAAAATTCTGGAATCTTGTATATATATAATTGTATAGAAAACAACCATTTTATAGATACGGACAACATTATACTATTACATAATGAAAGAAAGGGCCAACGTTTAGATCTTCTAGAACAGTACGAAATTAAAAAGTCCATAAAAAATAATCCCCTCACAACTACTTTAATCAACAAAATTTCGTAAACACGCCAGTAATTGACAGCTTTCTCAAGTCTACCTACACTAATCTGGGGAAAACCCCTAATTCTTAGGCAATAAATAAGTTTATTACTCACTGTATAAAGACCCGTAAAATAATTTTTAAGTTTAGTATTCATCTTGCAATGCTCTTGAAAAAGGCCTAGAAAGCCGAAACATGTAGAGTAATCCTCCCAATACAGGGTGTTTCGGGAGGAAAGGGAAATATTTTGGGAACATGATCAGAAGGTCAAAATAAGAGAAATTAACCCATATGTTTTAATCCGATTCTTAACCGTCTCTGAAATAATCGGTTCTAAAGTTTTTTTTGTAACTATTTTTTATTTCAAAAGCAACACCAATAGATACTAGTAAAACAACAAAATTCCACTAATTTAGAATGTTTTCGAAAATACCCCCACCAACTTCAATACAAGCTGCAACACGTTTGTTAATCGCTCGTGTTGCGCGTTGAATTGCTTGGGGATTGTTTATAATAGTAAAAATTCGATTGTGGAGTCCTTCCACGGTTTCTACTCGTATTTCGTATACTAGTGATTTCATCCACCCCCAGAGGCAATAATCCAGTGGGTTTAGGTCTGGTGACGTCGGTAGCCAAGCTTGAGGTCCTCCTCTGCCAATCCAATGATCAGGAAAACGATTATTCAAGAAATTACGCACCCGGCGACTAAAATCCTTACGCTTGGAAACATTCCTGTTTCCTGAGCATTTGCAAAAACTTTTTGAAACACTTTTCGATTAGGAATTCTTCGATTTGGAAAACGACGTCGGTATTCATCAACAGCCCGTAATGCGCTACCATTACAGAAACCATATACGAATATCATGTCAGCATACTCCCTATGGGTGAATGTGTGAGGCATTACGTATGGAACCCTTTTCTCTTTTCGAGTCGAAACGCTCAGAATAAATCAAACTGACAACCATGCTTGTCAATTAAATTAGGTATTGACAAGCAATGAAATACCTACAAACTGGAGTTAGAAATACAAAACTTCTTAATTACTCCAAAACTTTACAAGAAAAACTTTAGAACCGATTATTTCAGAGACTGTTAAGAATCGGATTAAAGCATATGGGTAAATTTCTCTTATTTTGACCTTCTGAACATGTTCCCAAAATATTTCCCTTTCCTCCCGAAACACCCTGTATATTGAAACATTTAAAAGCAAATTTCTTCTTTTTTACATTAAATTACGTTATTTTTTTTATCAAATCAAAGAACTGGCGCTAGATACAACGAAATAAAGATTCCCATTTTGCAACCATAACTATTTAAATTTATGGTATATGAATATGATGCAAGTGATTTGAATTTGACTATTAGTTGTACATAAAATAATAAGCATTTACATATTTTATTATTTGCATATGTTTATTATGCATTATAAGCATATGTTTTTTTTTGATACTGGCCGAGGTCTGGGTATAATCTAATAATTTCAATAATTATTCATCATTTAGTGAAAGTTCATTGTTGCACATTAAAACAAACATTTTATAATCCTTCGATGGTCACGACAGATAATTTCTATTTTTTTAACCATAAACTAAAACAGCTATTTGTGTATTAGAAGCGGTAAATTTATCTATCGCTCTCAGAGAAAAGGATTTAGTGAGAGCAAATATAAACAATGTTTTAGGTTCAGGATTAGCCGGTCCCTTCTTTGCTCAAATAACCTTGATGGCATAAGTCATTTTATGTTCCTTAAGGTGCGTATAAATATGACGACAACGAGCCTGGTTCCTCATTTTGGAACGGGCTGCGAGCCTCGAACGCGCCTACCACGAGCCCCTAGAGGCTCGCAGCGATCCATTTTCTGTCGGTTTTTACCTCGAGTTCAAAGGGATTTGGCATGTCTAGTAGAACGGGTTTGTGGCTGGCTCGTAAAGAAGTTCTGTTTGCAACGAGGCCAACCACTTTTTATAGAATATTGAGCAGTGGCGGTTTGTGACCTATGATAGAGGGGGTTCACAAGTATGGTGAAATAATATTTAAAATTTTATTTTTGTGTAACGACCAAACAATTACTTTCTAGGCGTTTTATATTTTTCTAAAAAATTTTTCATATATTTAATTTTTAAACTTACTAATAAAGTCCCTAGATTTACCCTTTGTGGTCTGCGTTAAATTAATGTCGGGTTTAGGTCTTCCCGCATTCTTCAATTCAATTTTTTGCGCCAAACTCAAACAGCTAAAGTTATTTTTTAAATAGTCCACCGTCAAACTATTTATCTTAACTTAATAAATATATAATATTAAAATATTAAAACATACACGCTCGAATTTCTAACTAGATGCACGAACACACAACGGCGCGGCGCACACTAAAATTGTGCGCCTTTCCCATGTTAAATCGTCATAGCTCCGCTATCCCCCGCGGTCTCCCGCCACCTGTTTCTACAGAGAAACTGCATTATGCCCGCCTACTTAATTGCACATGCGAGCAAGTCTCGTCATAATCGTCATTAACCTCGACCGAGGCACGGTTGCCGTATCGAGAGCCTATAATATACAGTTTGGTTGACGGTACGATAAAATATTAGGGAGGGTCGGACTTTATACGATAAATAATATTCAATTAATATTTTCGTGTTGGGGGTGCACGTGCGCATGTGCTCCTGTGGAAGAACCGCCACTGATATAGAGTGGTCTAAAGAAGCCATGTTCATTTGAAACCGATAATTGTTCTTTTTCTTAAATAATAATGTCGTTCTATATTAATATTATTTAGTGGAGACCTACAAGTTGGGGAGACCTACACCGGGCTATCCGTGAAGGATATTTTTTGGGAATGGATTTAAAAAATATTTTTCTTGAATTTTTTTTGGGGTATTTATGAGTTTTTTGAGGTATTTAATGCATATCTTTATAGGTATATAAAGGTTTTTTTTTAAAAGGGGGTATTTTATTGTACAAATTTTAGGTGGTGGTTTACCCCTCGGTGTGATTCCAAAGCGAAAGATTATTTTAAAAAAGAAAACAGATACGTGGGATGAGGTTGCGTCAGTCGTCGAGAAATCTGTAGAGGTGACAAAGAAAAAAATATCGAGTTTAATGGCGACCTACCATCGCTAAATTTTCGTTTTTTATTCACTAAACTTGATAGTAATACAGCACTACTGCACATAACAAATAAAGCTGCCGTATGTTCTTCGTCAGACATGGTCTACCGCCTTTGGCTCACCGTGTACAACCAAAAGTAAAATTGGTTCGTGGGAAACTCGTCGACTTGCCATGCGGAAAGGAAAAAATTCGAAAGAGGCTCGCGGCAGGCTCGCGGTTGGCTCAGTTTTAGAAAAAAATATATTTTTAAAAGGTTCGTTTGAGGTTTATCTGAACTGGAGATGAAATACTATAAAATCTTACTAGGATTTATGTTTAGCACATGCATGACATGACTGCTTATCGTCTACCACCGACCGCGATACTCCTATATCGCTATTCAATCGATGGAACCGGGGAGAGTCGTCGTCGTGTGATCGTGCTTGTTGCGGTGGCCTTGAGTGTTCGCTGTCAAATTATTTGCTTGCATGTGTGTGAAAATTCGATTTCAAATTAGTGTGATGTACATTTTTCGCTGTATTTTTAGGGAAATTGTTGAGATAGAAATGACAGCAGCAGGATATTTTTTAGAATTTGAACTTGGGGGAAAAATTACAGGTAAAATTGACAATATGGCAGACGATCGAAGTCTCTTAACTAGTTTTATGGGGTTATTTATATAATATGAGTTTTAAGTGAGTTTTCTCAGTTATTAACTGTAAGCGCCATTTATGGTTATTTTTCTGCAATCTGTTCTGTTCTCAGGAGTTGAGTGAACGGTCTATTAAAAGATCTCGGGAACTAAAAAAGATTATTGTTTGAAATACTCGGTACTCGTTATAGAAGATACCGTTCTGCTTAATGAAGATATTTTGACGTATAATCTTTGCAGAATTATATCGTTGATCTCTTGACTGCAATAAAACCTCACTATCTATTCGACCATAAAATAAATAAGGAAATTCCAAATTTTAAAACATTTTCGAGCAGAGCCGGACCAGGTATAGAAATTCAATTTATACCTATGCCTGATGCATATATAAATACAAAGTGATTTTTAATAATTTTAATCTTTAGTAGTTTTCCGGCGAGTAATTTTTATTTAGGCTTATTAGTGGTAGAATGTGGCGTCCTTGGAATTGTGCTAATAGGGGTACATCTTCAAGTGTCGGGAATGGAGACTTAAATATTTAACAGCTGTTAAACAATTTAGAGAAGAAAATCGTCCAATTATTTACCTTGACGAAACATGGTTCGATACCCATCACACCCCAAGAAAAGGTTGGGATGATTCTTCCAAAAAATGTCAAACCAACCATCAAATAAAGGCAAAAGAATCACAATATTACATGCTGGTTCAGAGAATGGGTGTGTTCCAAATTGTCTGTTGCGTTCAGCTAAAAACATAGCAGATTCTTCTTTAGATTACCATCAAGATACCGACGCACAACTTTTTGAAGATTGGTTTAAACATAAACTCCTTAAAAATATACCTGAAAATAGCGTCATTGTAATGGACAATGCTAGTTATCATAGTCGGCAAGCAAAAATCATTCCCAATTCTAATAATACAGAAGCAGAAATTCAAAATTTTATGATTGAAAAGGATTTATATTTTGAAGAAACTTACAAAAAACGTGAACTGCTAGAAGTATTAAAAGCTTTTAAAATAAATAAGGAATACGAGTGTTACAAACTTGCAGCAGAAAATGGACATACAGTGTTGCGTCTTCCTCCGTACTATTGTATATTCAATCCTATTGAGCTAATATGGCACCAATTAAAATCCAATATTAGGAGAAATAATATTTCTCCTAAATGAAATGCTTCTGTAGTAGAATTAATTAAAAACGAAGTAAGAAAGATTTCTGCAGACAGCTGGAAAAACTGTGTACAGCATGTACTTAAGGTGGAAAATCTTACAATTTTATGATTACAAATGTTCAACCCTTAATTATAAGTTTAGGCTTAGATGAAGGTAGTGATAGTGATACAGAGTTAAATTTTGAATAAATTATCAATAGCGTCTTAGAATTTAATTAATTTTTATTGTACTTGTTATCCTAATAGTTATACTTTTAAATTATATTATTTTCAATTATCATTAATTGTTATCATTATTTTACATTTATTATAGGTACCTAAAACTAAAAATACCTATCTATTTATTTTAAATTATAAAAATAAATCATGTGGTGTGGTATACATTTTCAAGCCGGCCCTGACCCCATTTATTGAGCTTTGAAGAGGTTCAGGCGTATACAATAATCAGGTAATTTATTTATGACAGTAAGAATCAACGGTATAATTCTGCAACAACTATATCTATCACGTCCGGTTATACCGGAACTTAGTTGACAATTTTTGTTAATAATTTATTATACCTTTTATTTATGATCAAACACAAGCACTATAGGAAACATCATTTAGGGCACTCTGGGAGTGGTGCGTGTGCGAATAAAGCCATTCACGTTGGTTTTGAATCGTTGGAGGTTATATTATTTGGTAAAAACGACCTCGAGAAGGTCGTTCCATAAGAATGAAGTCCTCCAGATGAAATAATTCTTAAATAATGAATTTCGAGGAGTAGTAAGCTGAACCACATATGGATGGGCGGCAGTGGTTCGTCATGTATTTTTGCTATTCGCCGCTCTGGGAGGAATTAAGAGGGCAAGGTCAGCCGACCACTTTCCATGAAAATATTTGTAAAAGACAGTCAAATATCCAACCTGTCTTCGATGTTCCAGGCTGTCGAGGTACTTCGTCAGCTCGTGGTCTCCGATCAGACGAATGGCGCTCCTTTCGATGGAATCCAGTGGCCGAGGAGTATGTTTGAGTGCAGAGCTCCAGACATGAGAGCAGTACTACAATCGCTCCCGAGATATGTTTTTTTATAAAAAATTCCTTAAATTACTTTTATCTCAGAAGCTGTTAGAGATGGATATAGGAAATTGTTAACTAAAGTTATTTGAATTTTTACATAGAATGGAGAAATTACAAAATATATAAAGCACTCTATTTACAATAATAAAGTTAAGTCTAACTTCCGATAAAACCGTAAAAATGTCATTAAAAAGATCGGTATCTTTCAAACAAATATCTCTTTTAGATCCCGAGACTTTTTAATGGACCACTTAGCGCGAATGGCCCTGTATACTGAGCCTTAATACCCTGTATATGTTATTTGGCAATGTAAGTAAGAAAGACTAATGAGAAGAAAGAATGATGATATTATTTTTATCTGCGTCTTTATGGCCTTTTACGTTTCCATTAAAAATAAAATAATATAGCATTCACATAATACGATGCTCCGTTATGTATTATATAATATTATTACAAAATTCTGACATTCTTTGAAAAATTAGGGAGATCTGTTATAGCTATGTAATTTACTTTTCCATTTTTGCCTGTTATCGTAATCAATCAATGTGTAAATCGCATACTTAATTACGTCGATTTGATTAAGATCCATTGCTCAATAGATTTAAAGATTTAAAATCTGGGTTTTGATGTTATCTTTTTTTTTTGGTTTGGTACAAACACGAACAAACACCTGTGTCATTAATAGAATCAACGATTTTAAATCAAGGAGGCCTTGGTTTTTTGGTTCACAGTCTTTGAATAATAAACAATTCACATTCTTAGGTAGATTGTAAACAACTTCCCAGAAAACAATCGGGTCCTGAAAATTAGTATAATTTTTCTTTGTCATTTTCTGTTAATTAGATACTACGTCGCCTTCGAGTGTTCAGGTTTGTTTTATAAAGACTTATTGGAACGACCGTCTTTCATACCCGCTTTCACGTTTGATTAACAACTGTCATGTTTGTCGTTATTGTTAAATAAAATTCTGTGTTGTCTTTGAGTGTTTATGTGTTAAATTTCAGTATTGTTTGTGGAAAAAATAATAATTCTTAACTCAATATGGTAAGACTGTGCCAAGTCTGCCGTAAACTGGATAAAAATATAGACTTTTGGGTCACTTCCGTCGATTGTTTGTTTTTCCTAACCAAAACATATGAAACCGAACAGAGGTTAGAATGAAGACAGAAACATACAGAAGATAAAAAGGATGGGGATTCTACAGATAGAATCCCTATCTCTTTCAACGCTCGACGCCGCGTGCCACCCTAAATGTGCCGATTGGTGACGTTCAAGTTTGACGCTCAGAACACTGCTTTGTTTTTTTTTTGGCTTTGGCAGGTCTGCCATTCGGCCAGTCGCTAATTGGTTTATTGATTCGATTGTTCAAGTATTTAGATTAAGGTAGTTCAATATAAACAGTTTAGTATTTTATTCCCTGACAGGAAGAGCACAAGGTAACACTCTTCTCACTCTGGGCCGATCAGAGCATTCTATAGACAAACAGGAGGGCCTGGGGAAAACTCATAACAAAGGGAATTATGGATATCTAAGGTATTTTAAGAATCATAATTTTATGTTATTTTGATGTAGAAAGGACATTTTGGTCTTCTGTATATTGACATCATTCAATTTCGATAAGACATGCAGTATGTTAAGAGGAGCCGATAAATGGCAATCTTTTATTAAAGCATTATATATAGGGTGTTATGGAAATGACGTATTATATTTAAATGGGTGACTCCGTGGGTGTCCTAGAGAAGCGCTACATATTTTATTTTTTTTTAAATCGACCGTTTTAAAAGTGGGGTAACAAACACTCTTACTCACAGGTCAGTCCGCGATACTGTACAACATTTGCAGATGCAAACTTAATGTAAAACTGAAATTCCATATAAAATTATATAGAACGAGTTCCAGGCACACACACAATCAGTTTTTTTCTTTTCCATGGGAACACTCCTGGAAACACTTTATGTACACACAGTAATAGTGAAATAGAACCGATAGTTA
This sequence comes from Barypeithes pellucidus, assembly GCA_963991005.1. NCBI lineage: Eukaryota > Metazoa > Arthropoda > Insecta > Coleoptera > Curculionidae > Barypeithes > Barypeithes pellucidus. The sequence continues at coordinate 43,269,808 of OZ022559.1, forward strand.
GCTTTTGAAAATACAATAATACAGATTATACTACAGATTAGTAGATTTTATTACACGCGATGAAATTTGACGTCCAGAAAAAACGCTTCAATAAAAACAATATTCAAAGATTATTTATGGACGGGCAATATACACTCGTAAACAGAGCGGATTGCTGAGAGTGTGTTGGTGATCGACGAGACACAACGTATCCGGCCGCTGGTTGGTCTTCAACTAACAGACCGCAAGCGTGCGGCGCTATATGAAACTACTTCGCTCAGCCGATGTAAGGTGTCAAGAGGTCATTGGCATTTGACCTAGTGACGTACGTAGCTATTACTATTCCATGTGTTTTTTCGGGTTGTTTAAAACATAGTCCGTCGTAAATGTTCTTCAATTAATTGTACAAAAAGGTATTACAGAATGGAAAAGCGTTTAGATTATTTTATTTTGTCTAAAGAGTTTAAGGTGTACATATGACAACACCGGCCGGAATTCCTTGATTGCCTACATATATCGCAGTGCCACACAGGTGTTTTTCTGGTTTGACGTCAGGTCACTTTTACCGCTGAATGAATTGAAAGCGCCATTTATGGGTATTTTCCTTCAATTTGTCTTTATCTGAGGAAGTGCCAGTTTAAATATAATACGTCATTTCCATAACACCCTGTATATTGTTGGAGTATTGGGTGCATTCGAAAAATATGTGATCCAGATCACATAAAACCGCACCTGTTCACATAGATCTGATTCGATAACATTAATTTTTTAAGTGGGCAGGGTAAGATGCATGGCCAAATTTTATTCTTATTAAGGTTGTTATATAACTTCTAGATACCTTAAGGTTGGAATGCCAAAAAATCCTAGGGATAATTGGATGGATCAGTAACAGTCTTGTATTTCGGTCTATTCTATCTTGCCATTGTACTAGGGTTTTATTTTTGGAAATAAGATAGGAGTCTGATAAGTTCATAGGATAGTCCTTAGGTGCAAGGCATCTTTTAGTGATTTTTTACTGCGTATCCATATCTTTAGTGAATTTTTGCTGCGTATCCATGTCTTTTAAACAGCCCATTTTTTTAAATATTTTTTCTGACTCTGATCATTTTAAAGCATTGTTATCAGTTCAGTAGTTTTTAAATTACTAAGTAATCCAAGGTATCCAAATAAAAGGCCTGCGTATCCAAATGGATACTCAAAAGTACGTTAAAGGATGCCTTGCTTAGGTGTACCATGAAGTACGGCGTCTTTCGCAAGTTTATCCACAGCTTCATTGTGTGCTAGGTCTGTGTGGGTCTTGATCCACATGAATTCCACCACTTTATTATATTGATTAATCTTATTTAGTGCCTGTTTATTCGTATTGGACACTTGCGATAATGTCAGTTTTTTAGTGCTTTCAAAACCGACATAGAATCCGATAGGATAAGGAATTTATTGCACACCGAGGTAATTCAAAAATTGATAGATTCCAGGATAGTGATTGTTTCGCAAGTGAAAATTGAGAAACGGGAATTTAATTTCAATTTATTTTCGAAGTATATTTTGGGGATATAAAAGGCTACGTCTTTGTTAAATGCATATAACCGAGAAGGTGCATACAAAAAAGTATGCGAAATCCCTTAGTGGATTCATCACGACAAAGTTTTGATTGGCTAGCCAACGGCGATTGTAAATTCTTAAAAAATTAAAAGATGTAATTTTAAAAAAAATCAGAATCAACTGTTCTTCCTTAATAAAAACTCGAGACTAAACTTCTTAAACTTACAAAAACAGCCCCGGGTGGTTTATCAACACATTCTTCTTAGTCATAAAAATTTCAAGTGATTAATCGCTGCAGCAATTCATTCGATTATTAAAATCGCTCGAGTATCAAGTACTTACTCGATTATTAAAATCATCGGTTTTTCCCAACATTATGAAAGACTATAAGTTATAAATATAATAATTGGTAAACATTTAAAGCCCTTTAGTGAACACGAAGTCGAATTACTTAACAGCTAATTCCTAAGATTTGTTTCTACTTTCATAGGTGTGGCGATAGATCAGTAATTACTAAAACTTTCAGTTCGAGTTATTACAATCTTAATGATTGCATTTTTATCGACTTTCTTTACTTTCAATGAGTCGAGTGTCCCAACCGCGTAATAGTATTGCATTAAAAAATTATCGTCAAGAAACAATTTATTTTATTGTTCTTAACAATCTACATTATATGACGTAATGGCGACATTTCGTCATAATTATCATTTCAGTTCCTTTGTCTTGGATCAAGAGATACCGAATTATAGATCTAATCGTACCAATTGTCAATCGGTGCGGATTTGAATGGTCAATTTATGAAATGGCAAATTTAAAATATTCAATTTGGTTAATGCGAGCTGGGTTACAAATTTTAATTTATACTGATACTAATGATATACAAAAAATATATCCATTTTTAATTCTTAAAAAATAAATTCTTTCATAATAATAAATCTTGGTTCGCTCTGTAGATTTTCGGTGTTTTACAACTGCACTTATTATAAAAAGCAGTTTATTTACTAGTGTAGTAGAGCCAGGTAAAGACCTTACAAACAACTAATTTATTATTACTTTTGAAAATATGGGAATCTAATCAGAAAAAGATAAACAAACATTCAAAAATTATGTTCGTTCGCAGAGCGAAATTTCCAACCAGTTACAATTTCATTCTCGCTGCAATACGGTCGACAACTTTATCTAGAGCTACAATAGGAATGCGGGCAAGAAAATTTCTTGGGTTAACAATGTTGTCACATATATTAAATTTTAATTTAATAACATGTTACCAAGTAAACCCAAAAATTAAATTTACCCATTTAAAGTAAATTGTCATAAGTATATAAGAAACTAATATTCTATTATAGTTTCAATGTTTTTAAAACTTTCTTTTCATACTATTTATTTTAATATTTAAGTAAATGCAAAATAAAATATTTTTTTATTAAAGTACTTCTAATCTAAAAATAGGACAACCTGGTGCAATATCAACGGTAACCATGGGTAACCGGTGTCTAGAGCTAATTTGATACGTTATATCCCAGACAGAGGATGACGACACGCGTCTGGTGACACGCCTATTGTGTCAGCGTGTTTGCTCGGCGATGTCCAATATGCTTCATCCAGTTGCGTAGTGATAGGGTTTGTTTTAAAACTGTGATAATGAATGAATATACCCTGGTAAAACCCTTCATAGTAAAACCCGTGAAGTGATTGCCAATGTGTAGAGCGTGTGTGAAGAGGAATCACAAATTAATACATTTAAATTGCCACTTAAGCGAAAGCTAGAAAGGGTCGCAATGTATACGGGAGTAAGCGTGGGTGCAGTAAAAAGCATTCACAAAGAAGATACTGAAAGGAAAGAAAATATCCCGGATCAATTGTTGTCATCTCCTGTCAAAAAAAGGGCCCGTCTCTCTGCTGTCGAAAAAATCGATTCGACTTTGGCATTGTTAGGAGAACAATACAAAAGTTTTATTTGGAACTAAAAGTGGTTCTAACCTTAAAAAAGTTGCTACAACAGCAGAAAAGTAACATACACTCTCCGTTTTCCCGTGAAACTTTGAGTGCATGTTGAAATCAAATGGATTTTATTCGCGAAACTGCCAAAAAAAGCGAAAAATATTAATGGAAAGGCCTAATATATTGCACTGGTGACACAAATATATTCATGCCTTGAAAAAATATATATTATTACATTATTAAGATAATAATAGCACGCCCATGACTCGGCCATGTTTTAAAAGATATTGCTTTCCCCTCATCGATACCGCGTAGCTATAGACTCGCTCGTCGAGCTGTACTCGACTCCAACGAACCCTTGCATTTTTTTCGACAGTTGACACCAGTAATATGTCCTCGATCAGCTAGCTGCTTGGGAAATTCTAGAAAATTCCCCAGTTAGCGATGGGTCGCATTAAGGTGTTTGGCTTATAACGGTTAATTAGTGCTAATAAGTGTATATCCATCGTTCGTCGAATCATGATGCTTCAAATAGTGCCTTCAGAGGACTTCATAATAATTACAAACAGCGATCATTGTATTACGTTATTGTCATTGAGAATAGAAAGGAAGACGATTTTTTTTCAAAACTTCTAATTAAAATTTTGAAATTCAGTAGTGTTCTTGCGTGAAATAAAGAACGATCTAAAGTTGCTCTCTCTGCCATGACCTTTAAACATTATAAATTCCATTTAGCAAATTGCAATTTTATTGGTTTTTACTTTCATCTTTACTATAATTCTCGCATAATTTATAAATTGCAGTTTGTTACTGAATGCTCTACATGAATTTCATTAAACCCGAATGAAAATACGTCACCATTTTATCTGATCAAAAATATGTTTATACTTTTTATTATAATGAACAGTGATATAATAGTATATTACATACCAAGAGTGGTAAGAAGCCTATTACATACGATTTCGAAATTTACGGTACTTCGAAAGAGTGTGTAGTAGGTCTTTGCAGCGAACCCTCAAGCTTTTTCGACAATTGACATCAGCAATATGTCATCGATCAGCTGTTTGGAGACCTATTCAAATACCCCAGTTTTATACGAACCGCATTCAGCGTGTTGTGTTTTTATATTTTTCCAGTTTGATTGGTGCTAATAAGTTTTAAAAGTGTATTTCCATCGTTTTAGTATAGTTTATTTTGTTTTGAAAACTTTCATTAACTACATGTCGAGTTGTTTGTGTATTTGTAAACCACAGTAAGTACTAATCACGTAACGAAAAATTTATAGGTTAATATTTTATTTATCTGTTTTTAGGTGAAAATAATAATTATGGAACATAATTATTGTCTGCCTTCTACCTCAGCTGATGCCACCGTTAGAGAAACTAAGGGGAATTTTAATATTAATAAAAAAATTTCTAAATGTGTTATTTCTTTCCGAGTGAGATTTATTGCAGTTAAATATCAGGTAATACTTTTGTGTGACGACAGTTTGGTTAGCTGGGAAAGTAGAAATATCTGCATGATATTTTTAATAGTTTTGGTCAGAATTCAACTGCAATTATTGATCATGTAGTGTGTAATAATATGTTTATCTAAGTTCACTATTTTTAGAACTTTGCCGAAATATATTGTCGGAAGCTTTTGATTTATATATAGAGCTGATGATAATCGCCGAGCTCTAATGGAAAAGCCTTGTGTTGCTCAGAAGAGACGCAGATTTCTTGAAATATATATGGCCAATGAGCAACTTGGTGCCGAAAAAAATTGTCCCAATTTAACCGACTTCGTAGCTCTTTACCTTTCCCGAAATCCCAATATGGGGAAGGCCAAAATCCTAATTTCATTAGTTTTTTGGATATATGACTTACGTAACCTACGTATTTGCAGTATACGTAGCCTACGTATACAGACCAAGGATGCATATAGAATTTGCTTGTTATGATAATATACACTTATAAGTTACTATTGAACATTAAAGTTAAAACAGAGGTAACAAGAGTGAACAATCTTTAAGCAAACCGTATATTTAGTTTTTTAATACAATAACTTTTCCTTAGAAAAGGCCCATAACTATTTTCAGAAATGGTTTTTGTGCATCCGGTACAAAAACATGGAAATTATTCCAAGTGATTTGTATTTATATAACAGGGAAAAGAAATGATCAAGGATGACTTTTTCGAAAAATTGAAGATACAATTTATTACAGGTATAGTTAAGTCCATGTGTAGACACATTGTACATAGGTAAAGATGGACATCCATGTAGATACGTACTTCCTATCTTTTTGTGAATATAGAGGTACCTACTAGACATGTAATTATAGATAATGACTTCATTTTATATATTTGAGTAAATAAATACCAAAAAAATACAATGTGTATGTGTGTTTTATTCCCTATAATAAATAATAAAAAATGAATTTAAAAATATGAATAGAATCGTTTCATTTTTAAAATAAACGTACGTAATATTGTAATACGGTCCTGGAAGGTCCTGGAATGTCATACAAACCTAGGCAAAATAAATAACCAGAAATAAGCAGGCAAGTCATTAATATCACGTGACACTTGACATATCTGGCGCGAGGGTTCGCTGCAACGACTATATGTACTATTCTTTTCCTACGACTTCGTATTTTTATCGAAATGCCAATAAAACATTTCCTGAATAGGTACTCACATGGTTATCAGCAGTACACCAGTCAATAAATTCTTGATACACTTATTTTTCATACCTCTCCCTGGATTTTTCTAGCAATAAATTAATTTCTGTAATTTCTATAAGAGAAAAATGATCGTCCCAGCGGGAACTGCTTCCATCTATACAGGGTGTCTCATAATGTTGTAAAATTATATTTTTTCAATTAAGAAATAAATAATAATATTTTTTAATGGATATCTAAAATCAGACTGGCTTTTCATAATTTTGCAATGTCAACAGTTTGGTTCCTGCGCTCTCTTATCGTAATAGGCATCGTCAGTAGGAGATTACTTGGTTTAGTGACGCAAACTAACATGGATAAAAGATGAATAAAAAAATTCTGCTGGAGACGGCTGTCGATGTTTGGGTTCTTCAAGAGGTAAATCTCTCCTCCCAGAATCGTTCTCAAACGCGTTTCGTTTTTACGTAAGAAGGGGGTCCGTAAATAAATACTAAAATATCTCCAGTTCAGAGAGCAAAGTAGGCAACTTTGTCCGAAAATTTTTTTACTCGAATCCGCGACAAAAATTGGGGTCGTCATTTGAAATTTCAAAGTCACCCCTCTCCCCCACGTGGGGGTGAGGGCTTGTGGGATGATTCAGTGGCCAATCGTTTTTTTTCGAAAACCTAACCACCCGGAAGTATCGGAACGTTTCCAAACTTTTGCGGTACCCGATATAGTCTGTTCCATTTAAAATAAGCAAGTTGATATATACTTCCGGTGTAATTCAAAGTTCCAGCGGTTCCCGCTGAACGCCCTATATATCGATATGCATTTATCTTTGGCAATAAATAGATTAAGTTAGTTTATGTTGCTTCGTTCTAGATAGTTCAGTTTTTATTACGAATTACGCTGTAAAATGTATCTATAGGAAATAAAAACATTCTTATTAAAAATTATTTATAACGAAGTGACTTCCCCCTACTCCCCCTTTCTTTCATATTAGTTCAGGAGCACCTCGCTGTTCGAAGTAACCATCGAAATCGAATGTCACAGTCTCGTTTTTTTTTAATTAGTATAGTCTATATCACCTTTAATGGCCGCCCTTGGCATATGTCATTTCTAGCAACATTCTGTTTATACAACCTTCACATTTTTTGCGAATGGCGCCTGCAGCAGCCGACGCCATAAAAAAGTGAAGAAGAACCATCAGGGCCGGTATAAATTATAAGCTTTTCCACTAAAAAACTTGTTAAGATTCATAATATATCAAGTAAGAATAGTATATTAAGTAAGAAATCAACGCAAAATATACCATTCCTATAAAATTTTTGGGGTGATATGTTTGTGTAATTGTAACAGTTGAGCAAATAAAATTTGTTTATTTACAACCATGCATATAATAATGATATTTTATCTATCTTTGAAAGGTGGAAAGTTTTTTACTTTTACTTTCCACCCGGGTGGAAAGTAAATTATATTTTTTGTAATTTTTTTAAAAGTCGATATCTCAAAATAATATACGAACACGACAACATACAACTCATTACACAAATTTAACGACAATGAATTTTTTTTTAAATTTTTTAAAATAAACCGAATGACATTTATAAAACAATTAAACAAAATAAAACAAAAACAAATTAACACGGTTTTTATTTTACTTATTTACATTAAATATTACATTTTTGGCCTAAAATACCTTTTGAACAAGAAATTCCATAGTTTTGTTTTTTAGAAATGCTAATAGCTTTGCGTGTTTAGATATGTCTATTTTTTCCCTAATTGATAGAGTGGTCCTCAGCATTGAATATTGGGGCCAAATCGTTGACATATTCTTTGTCTTGGCATTTTCACTGAAATAAGCTAGTAGCACCGACTCAGAACCAGGATTTTGAACTTTGTTTCCCGTACACCATTATTTGAAACAATTATATGCCTTGTCATATCTAGGGCGGCTTTTAGGCAGAAGATATTCTTCTACTATTTTTGCTGCTTCTCGAATTTCTGGTGGAGTAGCAGCAAAATCAAATTCCTCATCTGATTTTTCTGTTGTTAAAATAATATATTGTTCAGTGACATGGAAACCATATTCAAAAAATTATATTTACCATCTTGATGTGTATTATTACCTACGTTATTTTACCACCTGCGGTTATTTGAAAGTTCTGTATAATTTTTCAATGGAAAAGTCAAAATGACATTTATCTTTCATTAATAATTTTAATTCAAAATAATAAGAAGTGGATGTTAGATGTGGTTGTAAATAAAATAGTATACAAACCTCCGTGAAAAGTTTCATTACTGTCTCGAGCAGTGGCGGACATATCGTCGGGCCAACCGGGGCAATGCCCCGGGGCCCAGGCCTTAAGGAGACCCAGGCCTTAAGGGGGCCCATTTATTAATCCAATTTAAGATTTTGCAACAACAAACCACTAAAAAAATCTGAAATTAGAAATAACTTAACATTCCTCAGAGCGCTCATTCTTCGTCTACACGCGGCAACACCGAACATTACCACTGTGTGATTACAGCCAGAATTCCAGATTTCTAATTATTAAAATAATGTATAGTTTAATAAGAATTGTGGTGTGGATTGAAAGTATTTATTTAATCAGTAAGGAGTTTTCGGTTAACGACTACGTATTTTTGGACTTTGTAAACTTAGACTTGACTATTCACTTCTCGAGCCTGTTTAATCGATTAGAATCGAGAGTAGCTTAAAAGCTTGGAAAACAATATTGATATTTTAAAGGCTCTGACTGAAATTGAGTTAAAGTCAATAAAAAAAAGCTGAAATTATGAAAGCTTCAAGTTTAAAAAAGAATATGGCTAATTTTGACTTCGTTGTAATGACTGTTTTCATGTTCAAAACTTTAAATCAAATAAATTTTGCGTCAAAAACTTTGAAAAAATCGGATATTGACTTACTTGACTACATCAGTTTTAGATCGCGTATACAAACATATTTCTAAAAGGAACCCCGAAGAATATAACAAAATTAAATCCGAAGCAATAGACCTTATTAAAAAGTGGAATATAGAACCCTCGTTTCAAATAAAAAGCCAAAATAAAAATGCCAACAGTAAAAAGGCACTTTGACGAACCTTCCTTAGATTACCAATTTGAAAACAGGAAACAATGTTTTAAAGTTAAAATTTTTATTTTACTATTGACATAATTTGCAATCAAATCAAAGACAGATTGTCAGGCACGCTTTCCTTTAAAGAAAGTTTCCAGGTTTTGGAACCATAAAATTTGCTGAAAAGTTGAACAGAAGCGATTCGAGAAAAATGCAAAAATTTATCAATTAAGTACCCCCACCTTTTATCTGATAGTTTTGTAGATCAATTTGCTATGATGTATGATTTAGTTAAACAAGAACTTAAGTTAGATATAACAGTAAGGCAGTTTTTTTTAAAAATAAATAAATATGCTTATCTCGCAGGTGATTTTTTTTAAGTTTACACAGCATTCTTATTATATTTTAGTCTGCCTGTAAAGGTTGCGTCTTTAGAGCGCTCTTTTAGTAAATTAAAATTATTAAAGAATTGTTTGAGATCTACAACTGGCGAGGAATGATTGTGCAATTTAGCTATATTGACCATAGAATATAAAGTTGCGTCAAATATAACAGATTTAATAAATCGGTTCAAAAATACCAGAGTCAGGAAAATACGTTTCAGCCTTAAGTCCGTACCTATATCCTTATTCCTTATATACTTATTATATAAACAGTTTCCTATTTTATTTCATTATTGTTGTTGTTATTAATTATTTGTTCTTATTAAAGAATATTTTTTCAATAAGTACATTTTATTCCTGCTATGTGTTTTTTTTATCATGAAGGGGCCCATGAACATATTTTGCCCCGGGGCCCAAGTCTCACTAAATCCGCCACAGGTCTCAAGATTCAGTTAACCTCGCCGCTTCACGCCTCTGTTAACTACCGACTCTCTCGACAGGAATGAAACACTTTCCACCTCGGTACGTAATATACTATTACTTACAAAACACTTTACAGGTACACAAATTCCACCGATATACTACCAAAATGTCTAATAATAGGTTTTCTTCGTTTCGTGTAAAATTGTACATTGATTGTTGTGCTTTTAAACCGATTAATTAATTTCTACTCACGGCTCTGTAATTATTACATTAGCTAATAATTAATAAATGCATGCGCATCTCGAGACAGCTTTGGGCGTTCATAACAATTGTCATAGAAAACCGTTTAATTTTACAACACTAATAGTTACTTACGATTCACTGACTAATTGAAAAAATTTCTACGCCATATTGTTAATATAATCTGATAATAACTTAAATAAAAGAACTTAAATAATAATATCTCCTTATAATTTCATCACTTTTAATAATTACGATCTTTTATTGACTTTGACCTTGTTGTAACCTGAATGGAAATTATTTTTTATTGGCTTGATATCCTGCAAATTTTCATTCATGACACATCCTTTGTGTCTATTTATTTATCTAGATAAAATTTTGTCAACACTTTTCATGAATTGTTTGTTCGATTTGCAAATATATTTAGGGCTCCATCGCCACTCTAAGGCCACTTTTATACACGCCTTTTTCGTCGCCTGTCGCTCGGCGATAAATAATATGCAGCAACTTAATATTTATAATTAATAATGAGCATCTTATGGCAAGGCATCTTTTAGTGATTTTTTACTGCGTATCCATGTATTTAGTGAATTTTTGCTGCGTATTCATGTCTTTTAAACAGCCCTATTTTTTTAATATTTGTTCTGCCCCTGACCATTTTAAAGCATTTTTAGGGATCAGTAATCACTGGTATCAGTTCAGTAGTTTTTAAATTACTAAGTAATTAAAAAAAATTCTGGATCCATTTGATGTTTACTGGGTATCCAAATAAAAGGCCTGCGTATCCAAATGGATACTCCAAAGTACGTTAAAAGATGCATTGGCTTACGGTGCAGGAAAATTGTTCCCAGTTGCTTGCAGAGAGTATATTTTTTTTCGTAGACGTCGCCTGCCTCCGAAAAAGCTATTTCACTATAAACACTTGATACAGGCGCAGGTTCCGGTATCCCGCACTTTCAAAAAAATGGATGTACTTTTTTCGGAGAAAATGTATCATGCTTAAGACCTTCTAGCCTGTGTCACTAATTGTCTGATTGTCTCGCTTTCTTAAACACCGTTCTCTGCAAGTGGCGATTGACGTATTTCTCTCAGACACCTTCACCATCAATGCCGGTATTCCTCAAGGTCCATAGTGTCTCCCACTCTCTTCATGCTTTACATTAACGACCTTGTAGTGTCCAATCCAATCCAATATTTAGCTTTGCTGCCATCCTATATTTAGCTTTGGTGATGATAAGCACACTTGTCTCATCTTTCTCTTTGAATGCACAAACATCGGCTGCCGACGCACATCTTCGCAGACAGCATGAAGTATCACGCCTCAACAAAGATCTGGAAGAAATTTTGACTTGGAGGGACAGTAACACAGTCAAATTTAACGCTAAGAAAATCTAGGTAGCAGTTTCCTCTAAAAAGGGTAACATTACAGAACCGGATATAGTCATGACAGGACACCCAATTCCACTGCCTTCATCTATCAATTTGCTGGGCGTCAATCTGGGAGGAAATGTGTCTTGGCATAACCACGAAGTTAGCTTCGCAGAAACTTAATGTACTCTTCCGAACCAAAAAGTTGTAGACACTTCAACTTTTGATTCTATACAAAGCCCAGATTCGACAATCACTAGAGTACTGCTCTCATGTCTGAAGCTCTGCACCAAAGCATACTCCTCGGCTACTGGATTCCATCGAAAGTAGGGCCATTTCCAACGAATATAAACTCGCACGCACCACTCCCAGAGTGCTTTAAAAAGGATTTTTCTTATAGTGCTTGTGTTTGATCATAAAAAAAAACAAAAGAAAAATACTGCTCTTTACTATTGTAAAGTCAAAAATTTTAGAATATGAATGGTTCAAAATTTATTTGAATAATTAATTAATAAAGGTATATATTTTTTTAAATTATCATCCCCCTGTATCTCGGAATCGGACATATGTATATTGATACTTTTTTTCCTTAAAATCCAAACAGAATCACACCAGACCGATAAACGAGCAGATACGCTCACACTATAAAATAATGTAAATAATGTGATAACAAATAAAACAAGAAACACCTCAATCACTTTACGGGTTCAAGCTTTTTATTCACAATAAATGCATTAAGAAAATATGAATTCTATGCGGGGCTTCTGGGAAGTCCTGTAAGTACAGACATTGCAATCAAAAACATTTAATATAATAAATATAAAGAATTGTTTATATTCTGTCAGAATCATATCAAATTTTAAACTGAAATCGATGATGCCAAGTCTGTCGAAGGTCCTAAATCTACCGCCTGCGTTTGAAACCGAAAAGTATATTATTAATTATATTGAATGCATTTCTCATGTTTACCTATTAAGTAAAAATATTGTACTAAATATTTGTGTATTTTTTAAATTTTCTACTCGTAAAGTTATTTATACAGGGTGTCATGAAAATGACGTATCTATTATATTTAAACAGGCAATTCCTGAGATAAAGACAAATTGAAGAAAAATAGCCATAAATGGCGCTTTCAATTCATTCAGCGGTAAAAGTGACCTGACGTCAAACCAGAAAAACACCTGTGTGGCACTGCGATACATGTAAACAATCAAGGAATTCTGGCCGGTGTTGTCATATCTGCACCTTAAACTCTTTAGACAAAATAAAATAATTTAAACACTTTTCCATTCTGTAATACCTTTTTGTACAATTAATTGAAGAACATTTACGACGGACTATGTTTTAAACAACCCGAAAAAACATATGGAATTGTAATAGCCACATACGTCACTAGGTCAAATGCCAATGACCTCTTGACGTCTTATATAGCGCCGCACGCTTGCGGTTTATTAGTTGAAGACCTACCAGCGGCCGGATACGATATGTCTCGTCGATCACCAACACACTCTCAGCAATCCGCTCTGTTTTTTCGGATTACGCGTGTATCTTGCCCGTCCATAAATAATCTTTGAACGCGTTTCTTCTGGACATCAAATTTCGTCGCGTGTAATAAAATCTAATAATCTGTAGTATAATCTGTATTATTGTATTTTCAAAAGCTAATTATCGATTCTGTTTCACTATTACTGTGTGTACATAAAGTGTTTCCAGGAAAAAGAAAAAAAAATGATTGTGTTTGTGCCTGGATTTCCTCGCTGTTTAGGTATAAGGATAAATACAAGTAGGTAGAAAATAATTTATTTTTATAATTTTATATGGAATTTCAGTTTTACATTAAGCTTGGTAACATTGCCATTGGCTCTGGGTGAAATGTTGTACAGTAGCGCGGACTGACCTGTGAGTAAGAGTGTTTGTTATCCCACTTTTAAAACGGTCGATTTAAAAAATAAAATATGTAGCGCTTCTCTAGGACACCCAAGGAGTCACCCATTTAAATATAATACGTCATTTCCATAACACCCCGTATGTATCCCAAGAACATCAAATTGCAATGTTTTAAGCAAATCACAGTGGCAACGCTGTATGCTAATTTTTATCTTCTAGTTTAAAAATGACCCTGAAGTTTACTAATTTCACTCATTTTCGTCGGCGGTATTGTTACCGCTTTATCGCTGCTGCTTTTGGAATTGTTTGTGATCTATTGTGTTTTTGGATTCATATTTAATGTTGTTTCGAACTGAAACTATTTAGAGCTCATTGTATGGTCTGTAATTACAGTATTTATTTTAATCCCGGATTAAAATTTCGTCGGCAAGTGAGAATAATGAGGTTATGTTTTTTTAGGTAAAGCAGTGGTGTAGCTAATTCTATATTTTAAGTAAATATTGCAAAAATATGGATTATTTCTTTATATTATCTAAATTTCTGTAAAAAATACCTACAACTATTACCTATTTATGACTAATGTTAGATCGAAATTATCAAAAAGTGTGCCATTACAGCGTTGTCATTTTTTAAAGTAATCTTCTTGTAACTTATTTGAAACTGCAGAACTGTGCATGATTGGTATACCTATTGACAATGTTCTTTCATCACATTATTAAGCTACTCGACTTTGCCTCCATTTAACCGTTAAATATTTTAAATAAATATAAAATAGATAATAGAATCAGCTAAATGTATTCAAAATGAAATATTATGCTAATACATTACCATTTAAAACAAATAATGGAGAAGTTGTGTAATAACCACTTTATCAAATGAAAGTAAAATTTATTGTTGCCTAAGGTATAACTCCTACACGTCTCGGAATCTTTATGTATATTTAATTTGTACATATTTTTATGGACTTTGAAAGAAATTATAGTTCTTACGGACTTGTTCTGCATGCTTGTTTAAATCACAGCACAGTGTTTCCTGGAACAAATTCCTTATTCATACGGCAGATTATTCATGCACATAATTTTTAAATAATTTCCAAAATTTTTATTTGTGATATTTAATTTTAAAGGTCAAAATGTTATGATCATATTTTAAAGAATCGTCGGCTCTAAATAAACAATATAATTTTTTTTATTAATAATTTAGCCACATTGATATTTTATAAAAGGCTATTAATAAATGAAACAGGCCAATTAAAAATCAAAGAAGCCAAAATCTTTTAAAAATAAATTTTGAAATATTTATTAAGGATTTGGAAAAAAAGTATATTTTCTGTATACTATGTGTAGTGCGAGCATATTCCCGTTAGATAGCGCCGTTTTTCACTGATTACTATTTATAATTTATGCCGATTTACTTAGTCCCAAAAACGATATTTTAACGGTCTTTGTAACTGAGGGAATGATAATTTTACTTGATATTCCCAAAGATATTGTAAACTACAGATCCCATACTCCATTCATAAAACTCTTGAAAAGTGAAGCTATGATTGTGTGAAATGTTATTGAAAATCAGTAATGGGTGGAAGACCAAAATATATAAACAATCCGTTAGATCACACCGCCAACGTTGTAATGTTTATGAGATTAGTATTCATTCATATTTTGGCTCCTGGATCGTAGCGCAGTAGTAAAATAGAAATAGATGTTGCCAGAGTGCAGTTGGATTAGTTTAAGATTCGTTTGATACTTTTAAGTATAATAATATATTTTTTAAAAATCTCTCATCGCCTTTTCACAGTTTATAGTAAAATTATTTGGAAATAAATTTATTTTATTTTGTCAAATTAACAAATTTTTAATTAGAATTTTGCGATAAATATGTCCATCTGGCTATGCTGCAATAATTACCGAAAGAGATGGGAAAGACTGTTTGTATTAGTTGCATAGGCTAGAAATGTACATTTTCTATCTAGAGTTTGTAAGTCCCAGTGTACATAACAGTATTGACAACCCGTGGGATATGTCCCATTTCGTCGGATTTTTGAGGTTTCTGTGAGAGAAAGGAATGTTAGGTCAATTTGTGGGACATTTTAAAAGTTCAGAAATATCTTTGTTTTAGTTATATGTACCACGAAGGCTACGGCTTACTATATAGTTTTTGAAATCATTATTTCTTGTTACCATTATTAAATTCGCAAAAAGCGATTCACGTTGGTTTTGAATCGTTGGAGGTTATATTCATTGGGAAAAATGACCTCGGGAAGGTCGATCCATCAGGATGAAGTCCTCCAGATGAATGTATTCTTAAATAATGAAGTTCGAGGAGTATTAAGCTTAACCACATATGGATGGGCGGCAGTGGCGAGTGCCAAAACGTGGTTATGCCAAGACATATTTCCTCCCAGATTGACGCCCAGCAAATTAATTGATGAAGCCATTGGGATTGCGTGTCCGTCCATTACTATATCCGGTTCTGTAATGTTAACCTTTTTAGAGAAAACTGCTTCCTGGGTTTTTTCAGAGTTAAATTCGACTTGGTTACTGTCACCCCAAGCCAAAATTTCTTCCAGGTCTTTGTTAAGGCGTGATACTTCATGATGTCTGCGAGGATGTGCCTCGGCAGCCGATGTTTGTGCATTCAAAGAGGAAGATGAGATAAGTGTGCTATCGTCAGCGAAACTAAATATCGGATTTTCCGTTTTCACTCGAAGGTCGTTAATGTAGAGTAAGAAGAGAGTGGGAGACAATATGGACCCTTGAGGAACACCGGCATTGATGGTGAAGGTGTCTGATAGAAATCCGTCAATCGCCACTTGCAGAGAGCGGTCCTTAAGAAAGCTAGACAACCATGCACAGAATCGACTGGGCATATTAATCATGGTAACTTTGGCAACACTGGTACATAATGCAAAAGACAGTGCGCTAGTAGTTATCCTTTCTTCTAATTTACTATTACCAACCATAAAATCATCTAAAATATGAACTACTACTCTTATTATAAAGTACTAAAGTTGTGCTAGTAAAATAAACCTGAAATTCCTGACCCATTAGCTAACAGATTTTTGACCTTGCCGATTATTCTATTTCTTCCTGCTATCTTTTCATTCATCGTCTGTTTTTACAAATTGACATGCCTCAGGCGAACATAATACCTTTCAGATTAATGATCTTAAATTTATTAGTAAATATAATAATAAATAAATAAAAACAGCTAGGTTAAAATAGTATTCTTTAAAAAAGATTTCAATCTCATGGTAAATTCCTAATTATTCATGATTAACTGGAAATAAATGATAAATATAATGAATTTGAGCGGGTACGCCGAAATAAAATTGGCAAAGCTAAACTTTTATTGGAAAGGAAAAGCCGGCAACAGTCGGTCAAGTGCGTAACTTTTCATCGAATCTTCTTTCGTCCTTTCTTTGTGTCAAAGTTACATTTTTTTTTTATAATATATGTACAGCCAAGAATGTTAAAACAAAGGATGGACGACCAATACATGCACCCCTGCCCTTGTTTTGAAGTCAGTATTGTACGCTCAGCCGTTTCTGAACATCGGAAAGAATGCGAGCAAAAAATGAGGCAATGTTGACGTTAGTTGTATTATAAAAATCATTAAGAGAAAAGAATCATGCAATTTCCAATTAGAACACCTTAACTTACCAGTAATATAATAAATTTTAATATAATGTTATGCAATGACTAAAATAAATGACTAAAGTAAATATCTACTCGTTGTTTTCAGCTATATATTTTGCTAAAGGGCGAAACCATGCAATGTTTCTCCATGGCCTTTCATTAAGCTAACAAAAAATAATTAGATCAGAATTTCTCTGTCACAACCTTGAAAGCTATTTATTAAAAAAAATAAGTAGTTATATTTGGAATAAATACAGTGCGGTTCTTTAATGTCCCCTGCTAACTTTTGGCCCGCAATTTTTTTTTTTTACAAAATTTGGGTGTGGTAAATAGAGGAAGCTACCTTTTGACTCACGAACGACAGTTCTAAATGTCAAAATAGCGGAGTGGCAATGGCGGATGGGTACCAAAAACAAAATGGGGAATTTAAAAAAAATAATATTTATTATTTTTTTCTTTGTTATTTTAGTTTAGATTTTACAACTTTGTAGAAAGTCAAATTATCAGCTGGCTGATACTCACTGCTTTATGCAAAGTTGTAAAATCTTAACTAAAATAGCAAAAGAAGATAAATAGTTAATATTATTTTTTAAAAAGCCGTCTTTTTGTATATAAAGGAGGTACTCGATAGCGTTTAAAACGATGCATCGCAAGGTCTCACTTCCTAATCAATTTTTTTAACAAGATGGCGTCCTTCCTCCATTTTGAATTTCAGCACCATGAAATTAGCAAGAAAGTCTAGCTCTCTGATTCCTACTACAATATGACAAGCTGTATGTATTTTTCTAAGCCGGTAAATGAAATAATGGATAACAAAAAAAATAATAACGTCGCCATTTTGTTTTAGGTGTCAATAGAGAAGTAATAAATCGTAATTTCTCGATAGGACGTTCAGAATGATGTATCGCAAGACCCCAAGATGGTTGGAAAGTAGTTTACCTTCCACTCTAGGCCACACCCAAATTTAAAAAAAAAAGCGGTTTTAAAGTTAGTCGGGGGGGGGGGGGGGGGGGTCAACATTAACGAACCTCACTGTATATATATTTAAGCCCGCATACCCTGAGATGAAAAGAAATTGAATAACCATAAATGGCGCTTTGAATTAATAAGCGAGATAAGCCTTCTTATGTCAAACCCAAAAAACCACGTGGTAGGGACTGGTAATAGATGTATATAATCAAATAGGGTAGGTCAAGTCTCAAAAGACGTTAGTGAATGCAAAAATGTGACTACACACACTTGTTAACAGGGGCTTTTACCTAAATATTTAGACATTCTATTTTACAAAAAAGGATGTAAGATTTCTCTAGGATACCTAATGATTTGCCCATTTAAATGTAATATTGTTTACACCCTGTAGATTGAATTTAAAAGATAAATTAATTTTACAGATGAATCAAGTTCACTTATTTCACAATTATCATTCGTTTCCATGGAAATGCGTTATTTTTACGTACTAAGTCAGTGACAGCCCGGTGAAACCGCTTATGGCGAGGATCGAAGCATATAAGTAGGCCGTGCAAGTGACGTCACAGCCAGGCAGGTTACTCCATACGTTTATCCTTTTGTGTCAATCGTTCTGTGTCAATATCAGACTTACGTAGCTATATCTGAAAGTCAAAAACGTGAGTGTATTTGTTCGGGTTTGTTCGATTTGATCTAGGCTATATTTGTCTCCCTTTAATGAAGCGGGGAAGGTTGATGCTGACAGAGACGTTCTTAAATTATATCACAACCGAACATCCTTCGTCTAGAATGGAATAGAATCAAGTAACATATGATTTATATTGTGATTGAAAATGGCGGAGGAAGCGTCATTAAATTCTAAAATATTTTTTTATTTTCTATTCTTTTCACAAAAACGGACTTTTCGTTTTGTTGCCGGTAAGTAATTTATGATTGAAATATTTTTTTCCTAATTTTTATTCGTTATTGTTATTTTACATTATAAAATTGTCCCATTATGTTCCAAACTTGTCACGCAAACTAGCAACAAACACATTTTTAAAGAATTTTACTTAAATTTTACAATCTACAAGTCAAAAGCTACAACATAATATTTACAGTTTAGTTAGTTAGAACAAACCCGAACAAACCCGAACAAACCCGAACAAACCCGTAGCCAGAATTTTGATAGGTCCGGTAATATATTATTATAATAATTCTTTCTTTTCATAGTTTAATTGAGAATCCCATAATGACTGAACATTAAAGAGGACTTCGATCACTAATGTTGCCAGGAGTATGCTACGAAACAAACAGATTGGAAGCCCATAATTATAATGATGGTGCATATATTTACTTGGTTAGTAGCCGTACATATAGTATTGTACGTATTTACCTTGATTTGTTTGAAGTTGAAGATGGTAAAATATTTTATATAAATTATGATTTATTTCCTATTTTTTAATAAAACTAATTACAACCTTCAATCTCTGAATTCTTTATTTCTAGTTTCGTTACTAGTTCAATAATAATATAAAAGTATCTAAGGACAATTTTAAAGCGATATTTACAGCTGAAAACCTATGTTAAAATCCTAATATTTGATTTTCTCTACTTAGTAAATCAAATGAAAGGGGTTTGATGTTTTCTTTGCTTAAATGTCACTTTAAAATATTGACAGTAATAAAAATTTGGACAAAAGTGACATTTGAAAAGCACGTGCGCGCCAGGCATAATGGATGTCGCCGTATCATGCCTGCTTCGATTATTTAACACGGCACTTTGTCTGCTTCCTGGTTATAAGTATTCGTTGGTCAGTGAACAATATGCTTCAGTCTATCCACCCCCGCACGTTCTCGAGCCTTGTTGTAGCATTTTAAAAACCTCAACTTGTATAAATAATGTAATCTGTCAAGTATCATATTAATTTAGGTACACTGCTTTAAAAAATAATAAAAAGTTGCATTTATTGTCAATAAAAATACTCGCTTAGGTGAAAAGTTCCATTAAATATCTCGATATTTAACAGTTATTGGCGCATCACGCCTATTTCATTATTCACAGTAATAAAACACTCTCTTTTTCGATATATTACATAGTCATTTTAACTTTTTAATGTGTGCACGGAAAAAATACTACCGGGTATTTCAGCAGGAACGCGCACCCCCAAAACTTTTTTATTGTTTGAATTACAGAAATAAAATTTAGCGGGTTTGTTCATGACACGACGGACTTCATTTTGCCACTTCCGGTTTAACCAGAAATGACCTCAACTTTGGATTTTTAATTAGCTATATCGATACATAACACCATTCCAAATTCAACGACACCATCAATTGTTTGTTAGCATATGGCGTCATGGGTATCTAGATAAATGCAAAGCCGTTTGCGCTTCTTGTTGTATGTTTTGTCATGAATTGGTATTTTTGATAAATTATCTCTCCTTTTTTAAGTTGACATAAGGTTGTGCGATATCAAATTGTTGGAAAAAAAGTGCCCTATCTTTTTACCCGAGTGAGCCAATATGTTTCGTTTTGAAAAAATTGGGTTTTCTATAAAAAAGTCTTCTTAAAAGTGTGTAAAAAAATTTAAAACACAATTAGTCTTGAAAATTTCTTCTAGAATTTGAAAAAAATAAAAATTATTTAAAGTGACCAAAACTGACATATGGAGTATCGTGGAATTTAGAATGATATTTTGAATCGATATAGCCCAAAATATACTGGGTGTTTCTTTTAAAAATTCAAAGTTGAGGTCATTTCCGGTTAAACCAGAATGTTATAAAATGCAAAATAATATGACATACAAACCCATCAAATTTTAATTCTGTAAGTTAAACAATCAAAAAGTTATAGGGGTGAGCATTTCTCCTGAATCACCCGGTATAGTAAAATCATTATAGTACAGATTTTATTGTATGATTTCCTATAAAATATATTATTATTACATTTTCCATTAGTAATCCATGCCAAAATAATATTGTAGATACACATAATTTATAAAAAAGTATAGTTAGTATTTCTAATAAATTTAGTATCATCAATTAAATATTAAAATATTATGTTTTAAATTTTACACGAATGTAAGTGAAAATAGTTTATTTATAACTTCAGTGGTTTGAAATATATGACACATTATTGACTATTATTGAAACTTTTTTACATGAACGAAATGCTTAAATCAGATGGTATTTGATTTTCGTAACAAATAATGGGTGGGGAGAACTTATATAGGTAAGATACCATCGATCGAAGAACTCACGCGACGCAACGCATCGATTTGAAATTCAGTGTTATTTGTTTTTTTAACGCTCGGACACGTACTTCGATTAGTAATTTTACTTGCCCATTTTTAACGTTAAAATTTAGTATATAGGGTGTCCCAGGTGGGAGGTATGACGTCATCTAAGATTCTTTTAAACAACGAAGGTATAATATTTGCAGAATTATAGCGTTGATCTTTTGACTGCAATAAAACTTCATTATCCCTTCGACCATAAAATAAATAAGGAAATCCCAAATTTTAAAACCTTTTCGAGCAGAGCCGAACCAGGTATACAAATTCAATTTATACCTGTGCCTGATGCATTTATAAATACAAAGTGATTTTTAATAATTTTAATCTTTAGTGGTTTTCCGGCGAGTAATTTTTAGTTAGGCTTATTAGTGGTAGAATGTGGCGTCCTTGGAATTGTGCTGATAGGGGGGCATCTTCAAGTGTCATTTTTAAAAGAAAGCATTTATCTACCCATGCCAAACTAATAATTACAAATGTGTATCAATCGTTGTTGAGTAGATTCGATGGATGGTTTAGCAGAGACGTCTACTTTGACAAAAACTTACTTTGACAAAAACTCCTTTATCTTCGGTAAGAGACATAGTACTTAAACCTGTTAATCCTAGAAAAAATCGGAGTGATTCTGGCACATTTAGAAGCATTGACGAAAATGACATGGATTTATTAAGAAGAAAGATTTACCAAATGTATGAGGCACAAACTGTACCAACTTTGATTTCCCTCAAAGAGCGGCTGATTAAAGACTAAACAAATATCTCTTGTAGCCTTCAAGCCTTAGGAAAATATGGCGTAAAATGGGTTTTAAATACCGAAGCATTGATAAAAGACAAACATTAATGGAATCTCAACGTTTACGGGAATGGAGACTTAAATATTTAACAGCTGCTAAACAATTTAGAGAAGAAAATCGTCGAATTATTTACCTTGGCGAAATATGGTTCGATACCCATGACACTCCAAGAAAAGGTTGGGATGATTCTTCCAAAAAATGTCAAACCAATGCACCATCAAATAAAGGCAAAAGAATCACAATATTACATGCTGGTTAAGAGAACGGGTTTATTCCAAATTGTCTGTTTTCAGCTAAAAACATAGCAGATTCTTCTTTAGATTACCATCAAGATACCAACGCACAACTTTTTGAAGATTGGTTTAAACATAAACTCCTTTAAAAAAAAACAGAAAATAGCGTCATTGTAATGGACATACAGTGTTGCGTCTTCCTACGTACTATTATATATTCAATCCTATTGAGCTAATATGGCACCAATTAAAATCCAATATTAGGAGAAATAATATTTTTCCTACATTAAATGCATCTGTAGTAGAATTAATTAAAAACGTTAAAAAGTTAGAAAAATTTCTGCAGACAGCTGGAAAAACTGTGTACAGCATGTACTTAAGGTGGAAAATTCTTACAATTGTATGATTACAAATGTTCAACCCTTAATTATAAGTTTAGGCTTAGATGAAGATAGTGATAGTGATACAGAGTTAAAATTTGAATAAATTATCAATAGCTTCTTAGAATTTAATTAATTTTTATTGTACTTGTTATCCTAATAGTTATACTTTTAAATTATATTATTTTCAATTATCATTAATTGTTATCATTATTTTACATTTATTATAGGTACCTAAAACTAAAAATACCTATCTATTTATTTTAAATTATAAAAATAAATCATGTATTGTGGTATGCATTTTCAAGCCGGCCCTGATCCCATTTATTGAGCTTTCAAGAGGTTGAGGCATATACAATAGGGTTTAATCAGGTAGTTTATTTATGGCAGTAAGAGTCAACGGTATAATTCTGAAGCAACTATATAATAACAATTATTAATTATTGTAAGGATTCTGATTTTATTAAAATCGCATTAAAATGAAGGTAAAACTAAATTAGAACATAGAAACTCACAGAATAAAAACTATTAAGATTGTTTAATTAAATTACATTAATTAATAATTAATTAATCAATTTATATTAATTAATAATAAGTTACGAGAACAAACCCTCAAATTACATTTTCAAGCGTTAATATTTCGGAAACTGCTATTACCAGGGGTCAGTTGATTTATTATAGCAAAAAGTTTAAATTTTTATCCTAAAATTCGAAATTGACATAATATACTGGGTGATCCATTTTGAAAATCTTAGATGACGTCATAACTTCCACCTGGGACATCCTAAATACCTCAAAAAATACGCCACTGAAATTACTAATTGACATGTTCGAGCGTTAAAAAAACAAATCCCTGAATTCTAAATCGATCTGTTTAAAAAACACACAAAAACTCTCTTGTTGATTTCGAGGTACCTTATCAATTCAATTAGTACAAATAGTCTAATATAAAAAAATAATCAATCTCGCGAATCCCTTTAAATTTTAATTTTAGTTCCTGGAAAGAAAATAAGCCAACCCTAAAATGATTCCATCCACTTACCGCTTGCACTCGCACCGTTCCAAATACCACCCACGCCCCGAATATCACACAATTCCAAAGCACCACTAGTAACATTTCGCAAATCGTCCGCCTACGGCCACGATCACCAGGTATCGGTACTGCTGCAGCGCCGTGCAATTAACTCTCGCGGTTGGATGCTGCGAACTGCCCTCGAAGACGCTCCACGACGATGCCGCGGATTCCACACCGCGGGTAGGTCAACGGGTCACGAGGACTGGAGCGGTAAGGCGCGTGGGGACATCGAATGCGGTACGGCGCCTAATTAGGCGGCGTTGGAAGGTCGCCCATTACCAGTTGACACCTATAAAGTAGGCTGTTACGGCGTATAATTTGGCTTACTGGTATATACCTACTGTGTCAAAAATAGCGGCCCGGTAGCTTAAAGTAAGTAAAGGAAAACAAAATAATGGACATCCTTTACTAGATAGACTATTGTCGCCTTATTTAATCAAAAAAATGATTGTAGATTAACGTACGTGATTAGAGTGGAGTACGTAACCTGTAACGTCCGTCCGTTTTAAGTTTGTAATGGTAGGCAATTCTAAGTGTTCTCCTACGGCGCATTTTACGTAAGAGGTTTTTTTGATAACCTCCATATAACCAATTTACCCCTTTAATTTTATTAGAATTTAATTTGAATTGATTATTAGTCAGATGGCAATTTATGAATTTTAATTTTGAAGTTTGTCCCATTTTGGTTTCGTCCAGAAGGTGTAATTCCCCACCCAGGAATCATTTATTAATGCCAATCTAACTGTTGAATCATTTAATTTGGAATATGTGAGGACTGGTCGACACTATCGGTAATGTCGACAATCTTAGTTAGTGAAAAATTTATCGCAAGCCGAAGACGTGCTTACTTAATTATTTTTTCGGACGCTATTCTTTCGATTACGATTTTTTAATTGTTTAATTGTCAGGGATGCCAGCCGAAGACAAGTGTGTGTCGGTCTTAGGTGCGCCCACCATCCTTTCCCCGCTAACTGGAAGCTGTGAGCAGTTCACCAGCGCAATTGAAGAAAATGAGGGCAAATTATGGTCTTAGAAATTTAAATGCCTGATTTTAATGTTACAAGTATAGTTATTTGAACGTAAAACGAGGCCTAACTTTTGTTCAAAATATACTTTTGAGTGTATTGGCTCGGGCGCGTCCAATTGAATATAACAAGGCAAGTTCGTTATATTGAACACGGAGGGCTTTTAATTTGTTTAATTTTAATGTCTTTGTCAATGAGGGTTATTTAAGGGTTAGTCCTTTCGTTAGTCGAGTAACGCGACTCGAAGTAGTCGTAAGTTAGTTATTTACATTTTTTATGTACAATAAGAATTAACCTATACTAACATTGTTTTTTTCAAACAGAAACAAACCACCTATCTTTCATTCTATCGCGCACTCTCACTTTAAATTTTGGTATTTACATTATTTACAATGGAAAATAAGTCTAATATAAGCTAATATTTTATTTTCTCAACTAAAGAGATCTCAAACTACCCTATAACGCGGTAAAGGCTTCTAATATTAACTTAAGATTTTTTATTTGGGCCTTTGGACTGGAATAATTTTAGTTACCATTACGTCCTCGACGGGAAATAGGATCATATTTTCCTATATGTTACCCAAAAAGGATTACTTTTACGAATGTATATACCATCGTGCCGATAAAAACTAGGACAGCAAAATCTCAAAACTGGGAACGGAAATACATATCTCATAGACTATAAAAGGTGCTCGACAGCTGTAAAGGAAAAAACACCTAACTTTAAGAAAGTAACCCAGGTTACATAATTTAAGGTTTGTGATTTGCGATACGAGGTTGCATCAAAATATGTGTATCAATGTATAAATGGTGTTTTATGACTGGAATGTTTTGTCTCCCATTTTATATTATATATTTATAGTATATAGTCTGGAAAGGGCTTAGAGGGGTAAAGTAAAGTAATCTAGTTAGTGACGGAAGAATAACATTACTGTCCAAATGGCGAATGGGCGCCATCTTGGTAAGGAAAATTAAATATGAAGAGAGGTTTTGCGATCATTTTTGAAGGGACTATCGAGTACCTTACGATATCAGAATATTGCGTTAATATTCGTACCCAAAACAAAACGGCGGCTTAATAAAAAGTAATATTTACTATTTTTTTATTGTATTATTTAGTTTACAAGTTTGTAGAAAGTCAATCTATCAGCTGTCTAAACGCACTGCTTTATGCCAACTTGTAAAATCTGAACTAAAATAGCAACAGAAAAAAATATATTAAATATTATTTTTTAAAACGCCGTCATTTTGTTTTGGGTACGAATAGGGACACAATATTCTGGGATCGTAAAGTAATCGATACGACTTTTAAAATGTGTCGCAAGAGCTCCCTTCCTATTCAATTTTTTTTATCAAAATGGGGCCCATCCGCCATTTTGAATTTGAGCACCCTGAAATATGCAAAATGGTGTAGCTCTCTCCTATTATACTATTCCAAGTTGTATTTATTTTTCTAACACGGTTAATGAGATAAAAGGATAGAACCCTTCTTCCTGTTAATTTAATTTTCTTTACCAAGATGGCGCCCATCCGCCATTTTGATAGTTAGTACTATTCTGATGCCACAAAGGAGTTTACCTTCACCTATATATCACATCCAAATTTTGTAAACAAAAAATTAGCGGGTTTTAAGTTATTACGCCGTTTCCAGACTGTATGCAAACACTGTATAATATAATATATTTTAACAGAAGATCATCAACAGTCAAGTAGACAAGTAACCCTAAACCATATTGCACGGCTTGGATATTACTATGTCACTCTGGGTAATTTTTGCCATGTAGGGCCGTAGCTAGGAATTGGCCATTGGGAGGGGAGAGGGTTAGGTAGGATAAAACTGTTAATTTTGAAACATTAAACATACAGGGTGTCCTGGGGTGTTCTGGAGAAGCGCTACATATATTTTTTTTTAAATCGAACGTTTAAAAAGTGGGGTAATTCACCCATAAACCCACAGGTCACTCCGCGGCACAATCATATTACACTGCCCAGCTATGTAATAAACACATGTTCTGGTTCAATGTTGCCAAACTATGGAAAAGTGTAAAACTTTAGATTCTTATAAAAATAAATATTTAGCTTACTTAGAAAGTAAATCCAGGACGCGATTAAGGAATCCAGGGCATAGACACCTTCAGTTCTTTTTTCTATTGGAAGAGGTTTATGCTCATCACGTGCCCTGATGATAGTGTGATGAAAAAAATACATAGCGAAACAAAACAAATTACACTAAATCATTTAAAGAAACACACAGACACCCACGAGTTTCAAAATAGTTTTTTTGAAGATATGCACCTATTATCAGATTACACAAAAGCACTAAACACTAACGCATAATTACACTATCGTACACATAGAACAACAGCACACACAGAAGATAGGATACAAATTATTTCGCAATAGAAAGTCAGAAATAATAAAAACGCTAATTTCTATGGGCCTAAAACAATTTTTAATCCTTTAATGAAGAATGATGAAATAATTATGTTGACAACAACAGGACCTCCCCTTCAGTGGAGTTTAGCCGAGTCCAGCCAAGGGTCGAGTGCTTCGTACATATTCGGAAAAAAACCGCGGTTGTCATTTCCGAGACAATAATTATACAGGAAAGTAATATTACAGAAGGAAATTCCGCAATTTATGAATATAATCTTATAAAACATCGAAAGTGGCAACGCTGTATTTTTAGATATTTCCAAATAACGCAATATCAATCGACCGAATATACCCGAAACATACTGAAACGTGTAGTTACTAGAAATTTTTAGATGTTAAAAGAAGATAATAATAATAATAATAATAATAATAATAATAATAATAATAATAATAATAATAATTACCCAGTTACCTGGGTCACCAGGGGTAAATGGTGACAAACCGTTTGGTGTGTTAGCACCTCACCAAACGAGATTTCTCTCGCTGTGAACACAAGGCATAAGAGATACTCAGGCGGGCCGGGGCAGCAGGACCCGGGTCGGAACCGTCGGGATGATTTACCTGCAATCGACCAACGCGAACGACAAGGCTTACGAATAATGGAAGAAACGATACCACCTTTACCCTCCACTTCCAATGAGGCTGTCGGTGTTGCTGGGGAATTTATACCTCAGCCCACCTCAGCCGGAAATAGAAATAGACAAAGGCAAAGAACCATGTGGACACCTGATATGAACGAATACCTGGTTCGATGCTATCTGAAAATTACTCGTTTGGAAACTGGAAAAAACCCTTATAGCAAAGAAGTGCACAGACTAATGCTAGAAAAGTACCCGAGTCTAAACAATAAAACTATTCAAAATATCTTAGATCAGCGTAGATCACTCTTTACTGGTAACCGGCTCATGAGTGATACTATTAACAGAATTAAAAATGAAGTATCACTGGAGTTAGGTATGACACAGGCAGAACCAATAATCCAACCTACAGGGGCTCCTCAAGTCACAGAAATAGAGCCAACACCGGCGGAGCTGGAGTTCGAAAGAGTTCATATGCAATATGATGGTATGGACCCTTTTAGCAAGCCGAGACTGCCAAAACTCCATTTCCATACCAAAACAGTAGAAATATTAAACAACATAAACAACATCATTTCACTAAAAATTACTGAACTACTGTCCATATCACAAGTGCATAGTCTCATATATACCGGAGCATGTACAGCACTTCAGTTAAACGGGCAGAAGCTGTTGCCCACAACCTCTGTAAGGAAGGGCACAGATGCTATTCCGCCATGGGAAAAACGGCTCAATGGGAAAATAGAACTACTTAGAAAATCTATAGGTATACTTACACAGTGCCAAAGACCTAACCCAAGCAGGAAAACCACTAAGACCGCAGAAACAATCTTCAACAGGGAAAAAAATAACGATAATCCTTCTATGGCAACAGTTTTGGACCTCCTAAAACAAAAACTATCGGCAATGGCGAAAAGGCTCAAGAGATATAAAATAAGTAACGCTAGGCGTCAACAAAATAAACAATTTGCCACGAGCCAAAAATCATTTTATAAAAGCCTCAGTAACACCAATACTAATAACTCAACTCCAGTACAACAGGTCCCAACTGCGCAAGGCATTAAAACCTTTTGGGAGAATATCTGGGGTAACTCAGCTCAGCATAGACCCGCAAAATGGCTAGCTGATGAGAGAAAAAATAGTGCTAATATCCGCACAATGCTTGACTGGAGGATTACAGAGGAACAAGTGACACAGGCTATAAGTAAAACCTTGAACTGGAAAGCTCCTGGACGAGACCACATACAGAACTTCTGGTATAAGCAGTTTAAGGCTACACATGCACAGTTAGCTAAATGTTTTACTTACCTTCTTGCTCATCCGGAAGAAGCTCCACAATTCATGTTGAGTGGGATTACTTACCTGTTGCCCAAGAATTCAGCTAGCGCTGAGAATCCTGCTCAATACCGCCCAATCACGTGTCTCCCCAATCTGTACAAGATACTTACCTCTGTTCTATCAGAAAAGCTTTACCGCCACCTGGAGGTCAATAAATTGCTGGATGAGGAACAAAAAGGCTGTCGAAAAAGGTCAAGAGGGTGCAAAGAGCAACTCATTATTGACTCTGTGATTATGTCGCATGCAAAAAGCACCAAAGGCTGCCTATATACAGCATTTATTGACTACCAAAAGGCGTTTGACAGCGTGCCGCATTCATGGCTTTCGCATATTCTTGAACTGTACGGAGTCGAGAGGCATATTACTGAGTTCCTGAAGCATGTCATGACCCAATGGAATACTAAACTGACGCTTAATACACCTCAAGGCACGCTGGATGCGGGTGTTATCCAGATCAGACGTGGTATATTCCAGGGAGATGCATTGAGCCCGCTGTGGTTTTGCCTGGCTTTAAGACCGCTGACCACAATGCTGAACAATCAAAGAAAAGGGTATACCCTGCCACAATCTCATCGGCCTATAAGTCATTTGTGGTATATGGACGACTTGAAACTATATGCCAAATCCTCTAAGCATATAGAAGAATTACTACACTGCGTCGGTCGCTTCAGTAGCGATATACAAATGAAGTTTGGGCTGGACAAATGCAGAATCAACGGGATTGAAAAAGGCGTTTGGGTAAGACATGCAGGTTACGAGGCTAATCAAGACCAGGGCATCGTCGAGGGTATGGAGGAGGAAGAGCAATACAAATATCTGGGATACTTGCAGGATACAGACCTAGACCACCGTGGAGCTAAAGTAAAAGCAACTAATACCTACCTGCAACGAGTTCGTTCCCTTCTACGCTCCAAATTATCAGCAAGAAACATGGCAAAAGCGATAAATACTTATGCCACCTCATCCATAACCTATAGCTTTGGCGTGATCAAATGGACGAAAACAGAGCTTAACGATATTAATATCAAAACCCGTGTGGAATTTCGTAAACACCGTGCCCACCACCCTAAGTCGGCTATAGAAAGATTCCACTTACCCAGGAAACTGGGTGGACGTGGAATCCCCGATGTTACATTCAGGCATAGTAAACAGGTGGAAAACTTGAGGAGTTACTTTTACAGCAAAGCGGAATCTAGTGACATTCATCATGGAGTCATACTAGCAGACAAAAAAGCTACCCCATTAAAGTTGGCTCATAGGGATTTTAACCCGCTTGAAATGTCCTTAACACCTGTGCAACAACTGGCTAATTGGCGCAGTAAGCCTCTGCACGGAAAATATTTGGCTACAATAGAAAATGACTCCATCGACAGAATAGCCTCCACTGCTTACCTGCGGCATGGAAACCTCTTTACTGAAACAGAGGGATTTGTGACGGCAATTCAGGACCAGGTCATTGCAACAAGAGTCTACAGGAGGACTATCTTGGGAGAACAGATCGAACAAGTCAAGTGTCGAATGTGTCATGAGAAAAATGAGAACCTAGACCATATAATCTCGGGTTGTTCCGTGTTAGCTTCAAAGGCATATCTGGATAGGCATAACAGGGTTGGTAAAATTATCCACCAAAAGCTCAGGGAAAAATATATGGGCCTAACAGATCTTGTTCCATACTATCAGTACGAACCGCCTCCGGTGTGTGAAGATGAGCGAATTAAACTATATTGGAACCGCAAAATAATAACGGACAGAACAATTACAAATAACATTCCAGATTTAGTCATCAGTTTTAAAGACGAGCATAAGACTCTTATTGTTGATTTCGCCATACCACTGGCTACAAACATAACAAAAACATATAATGAAAAAATTAGCAAATACTTACCCTTAGCCGACGAAATCCGCCAAATGTGGAACATGAACTCAGTGGTTGTCCTACCGATCATCGTGGGCGCCACGGGGGAAATACCTAAAACACTAAAAACCAGTATTAGTAAACTCGGATTACATTGGGATCTATACTTACCAATCCAAAAGTCAGTCATCTTAGACACGTGTGCAATTGTGAGAAGGGTCATAGGAGAAAATTAAGTGTTACTAACACATTCACAAAGCAAACCATCTTGTCTCTAAGACCGATGGATTTTGCTTTCTAACCAGGAACTAAAAACCTGTGAAAAAGTTAAATAATAATAATAATAATCTTTATTTAGCACTTGGCTAGTTATTACTAAAAAATACAAGTTACAAAACAGTGTTTATATGTCAGTTACAAAAATGATAAATCCTACTCTACTCTACATATCCTTCAAATAAAGAAACAATCTTCTTTTAAAAACATTTAACCCATTTGCCTCCTTAATGCCCTCAGGGAGGTCATTAAAAAGACGAACTCCCTCGAAAAATAGCGATTTTTGTAGAGATGTGGTTTTAACTGACTCAATGTTATAATGTTGCCCAGAGCGAATGTCATAACTATGAAAATTTGATCTTTTTTTAAGAAAAGCATTAAAATATATTTTTAGCTGCTCATGTTCAATTTTATATATTAAAACCAAGTTCGCCTTTCTAATGTTCTGTTCCACAGACAGCCAGTTCAACCTCTGTAACATAGTTCTTACCGGGATATACCTGTTGCATTTAAGAATAATTCGCATAACCTTATTTTGCTGAACCTGCAGCCTGTGTATATTTTCCTGAGTACAAGATATTAATAAAGAACAACAATAATTAAAGTGAGGCAAGATGATTGTATTATAAACCAGTGTCTTGGCCCACTGGGACAAACAATCCGAAACGCGACAGAAAAAAACAATTTTTTTCCCTAATTTCTTACAAAGGTAATCAACGTGATAGAATGAAAAATTATATTATTTCCCAGACCACCGGATGAAACTTTATACAATAAGGGCGTATTTTTGTCTACACAGTAGCACTTTAAAATACTAATTCAGATTGAATGGTACTTAGATGTGTTCATGAGATGCATACATACATGCGAAAACTAATGTGAATTTGTGCTTTTGTTTTTGTGTTTTGTGAGGTTATTGTGCCGGTTTTATTTGGACTACCTACTTGGTGTTTTTTATAAATTATGTTGGTTTTAAATAAGGCCGAAAAGGTAAATAAAATTGCAGTTTTTTTCCAAAGGGTAAAGTGGCATTTAAGTTGGCCAGTTCCGACGGTTGTCGTTCGAATTGAACAAATGACAACATACCTGACGATTTATAAACGCCGCGGCGGTTGGTTCGAGTCAGTTCAAGTTTATAAATCAGAGAATGTTTCCCAGCGAACTGAACTGAACGTAAAAGTTTATAATAATGTACCCTGAAAAATAACTTCCAATCTGTCAAACGGTTATTGACTTTCTAAAGAGTGACAACACTGCTCAAAATTCACTGACGTTTTCCGGCATATGTTGTTTTGTTTATCTTTCTCCCAGTGTCACCACGTGCTTAATTTTGGTTTGACGTCAGGTCATGTACAGGGCATATTAAATTTAAGCGCCATTTTTGGATATTTTTCTTTAATTTGTTTTCATCTCAGGAATTGTCGGTTTAAATATAATACGTCATTTCCATAACACCCTGTATAATTTGTAGGGACTTAAATTCAGATGTTAACTTACATACAGATGATTATGGTTACGATTTTTAGACAATATCTTTTTACGACATCTTCAAAACTAATAGAAATTTTTCTATGTACCGACATAATAAACGCTAATCCACTTAATGATTTATCTTTAATTAATTTCTTAGCCATAAAAATATAATAGAGTAGTTATATATCATATAAATTACATTTGATGTATAAGACATATTGAAAAAAGTTAAATATTTTTTCATTTTAAGATCAAAATGACGCGAACCGTGTTGGGATAAAGAAAACCTTCTGCCTCTCGCCAATAGGTAGCACAACGTATTTTTTAAAAAAAGAGAGATTAAAGATGGACTACTTCGAAAAAAAAGTCTATTTAGTGTTAAAAAAGTCATATAGTCACAGGGCATGGAGGGGGGAGTTTGAATCGCCTAACCCCATTATCCATTCGACCATAAAATAAATAAGGAAATCCCAAATTTTAAAACCTTTTCGAGCAGAGCCGAAACAAATTCAATTTATACCTATGCCTGATGCATATATAAATACAAAGTGATTTTAATCTTTAGTGGTTTTCCGGCGAGTAATTTTTAGTTAGGCTTATGGTGGTAGAATGTGGCGTCCTTGGAATTGTGCTGCTAGGGGGCATCTTCAAGTGTCATTTTTAAAAGAAAGCATTTATCTACCGATGCCAAACTAATAATTAAAAATGTGTATCAATCGTTGTTGAGTAGAAATTTTGATTCGATGGATGGTTTAGCAGAGACGTCTACTTTGACAAAATCTCCTTTATCTTCGGTAAGAGACATAGTACTTAAACCTGTTAATCCTAGAAAAAATCGGAGTGATTCTGACACATTTAGAAGCATTGACGAAAATGACATGGATTTATTAAGAAGAAAGATTTACCAAATGTATGAGGCACAAACTGTACCCACTTTGATTTTCCTCAAAAAGCGGCTGATTAAAGACGAAACAAATATCTCTTGTAGCCTTTCAAGGCTTAGGAAAATATTGCGTAAAATGGGTTTTAAATACTGAAGCAGTGATAAAAGACAAACATTAATGGAATCTCAACGTTTACGGGAATGGAGACTTAAATATTTAACAGCTGTTAAACAATTTAGAGAAGAAAATCGTCCAATTATTTACCTTGACGAAACATGGTTCGATACCCATGAGACTCCAAGAAAAGGTTGGGATGATTTTTCCTATTGAGCTAATATGGCACCAATTAAAATCCAATATTAGGAGAAATAATATTTCTCCTACATTAAATGCATCTGTAGTAGAATTAATTAAAAAGAAGTAAGAAAAATGTCTGCAGACAGCTGGAAAAACTGTGTACAGCATGTACTTAAGGTGGAAAATTCTTACAATTGTATGATTACAAATGTTCAACCCTTAATTATAAGTTTAGGCTTAGATGAAGATAGTGATAGTGATACAGAGGTAAATTTTGAATAAATTATCAATAGTTTCTTAGAATTTAATTAATTTTTATAGTACTTGTTATCCTAATAGTTATACTTTTAAATTATATTATTTTCAATTATCATTAATTGTTGTCATTATCTTACATTTATTATAGGTACCTAAAACTAAAAATACCTATCTATTTATTTTAAATTATAAAAATAAATCATGTGGTGTGGTATACATTTTCAAGCCGGCCCTGACCCCATTTATTGAGCTTTGAAGAGGTTGAGGCGTATTCAATAGGGTTTAATCAGGTTGTTTATTTATGGCAGTAAGAGTCAACGGTATAATTCTGCAACAACTATACCTCTCTGGCCAGTTGCCTACCCTTTTCCAAATTAAATGATAATTTTATACTACAATCTTAGATAGGTAGACAGGCATCATTTTATAGAAAAATTTGTCTCTGCCCCTCCACCACGAACCTTTGAAATTCAGTACATAGTTATTTATTTGAGAGAAGAACATAATGTTAAACAATTTCTATTAATTCATTAAAAACTAAACAGGTGCTTTCTATGTACTTATGCATAATCCATATTGAAAGTTTAGATCTTACAATTAGTCGGCGTCCTTTAAAAAAAAGTGAAATGTGAACTATGATATTCAACAGTATTCGATGGCAAAAATGAATACGAGATTATTTAAATAAATTGAATTTGACCTGGTGAATCATTGACCAATATCTTCGGAAATATATAACTGGAATATTTGGCTTATAACTACGGTTTTACATAGTTCATAGAATATTTCCTAATGTATTTAAATTTTAATAAAATTAACCAACCAATATTAATTTGTAATCAGCAGAAACTATACAATAAAGTTGTATAAATTGACACTTTATTAGAGAAGCACGTGCAAAACGGCCCTTATACACCTTTTGGAGCCCATTTCCTATCGTAATTTATTTTTAATAAAATTAAACCACCAATATTAATTTACAACCAGCAGAAACTATACAATAAAGTTGCATAAATTGACACTTTATTAGAGAAGCACGTGCAAATCGGCCATTATACACCTTTTGGAGCCCATTTCCTATCGTAATTTATTTTTAATAAAATTAAACCACCAATATTATTTTGTAATCAGCAAAAACTATACAATAAATTATAGGTAGTTTGTTCCTGGATCTCGGTCACTTTTGAAATGAAAATCCAATTTTCAGTCAACGTTTCGGTTCATTATATGACCTGACCATCGTCAGAACAAAAATAAAAAAGGCGTATAAACAAAATTAAAAAGAAGCAACATTTTTTGATGGTGTTAAAAGCAAAATTCCTATTTTATGTTAGAGTTAGTCATGTTTAGAATGAAAACAAGAAAATATATAAATGACAGAATGGACATACCTTGTACAATTCTCACCCACTTACACTAAGATATCATTGAGATTAGAAACTATTTTAGCAGTAGGGCAGGTTAATATTTAGTTACAATAAAATAGAAGGAAATAATTTACATTTTGGATTTTTGGCCTGTTTATACCTTTACAATAGGGTTTGGGAATTCCTGTATTAAAATTATTTGGTGCCATCAGTGTTCCTTACCATCATAAAAGAAGAATTGTACAAGGTATGTCCATTCTGTCATTTATATATTTTCTTGTTTTCATTCTAAACATGACTAACCCTAACATAAAATAGGAATTTTGCTTTTAACACCATAAAAAAATCTTTTTAATTTTGTTTATACGCCTTTTTTATTTTTATTCGAATAGTTCTGACGATGGTGTAAATAAAATGAACCGAAACGTTGACTGAAAATTGGATTTTCATTTCAAAAGTGGCCGAGATCCAGGAACAAACTACCTATAATTTGTTAAAAAACGGTCAAGAAAATAAAACTATAACTATACAATAAAGTTGCTTAAATTGACACTTTATTATAGAAACAAGTGCAAACCCCGATGCACCTTTTGGAACCGATTTCCTAATGTATTTAACTACAATAAGGTGGCATTCATAGGGTGGGGGTTCGATAATCCCCCCCCTCTCAGATTGACTAATAATTTAAAAAATTTCAGGTATGGCGCCTAATACTAGTGAGTCATAATGTTGACTCTGGGACTCAATTTACCCCGAAAAAATTATTATGGGACTCGTTCTAAGGCAATCATTAAACTAAAGGTATAAGAACGCTAATTCTTGCTACCTTAAGAATAAATTATAGATAAACAAACCTATCATTATTTTGCTTGCATGTTGTGCAGAAGGTGTAACGTTTAATTTTTGTAATTAGAAAAACACCCAATTAAAGCAATTTATGTCAGGAGTATCCCTGAGCTGGCCAATTTGATCATTTAGAAAAAAAAATCATAGAGGGGCAGGTCCTTAAGGCGCCGCCATCTCTGTTTATACATGGTGTTATGGAAATGACGTATTATATTTAAATCGGCAATTCCTGAGATGAAAACAAATTGAAGAAAAATATCCAAAAATGGCGCTTTAATTTAATATGCCCTGTACATGACCTTAGGTCAAACCAAAAATGACCACGTGCTGCCCCTGTCAGGATGGTAAACAAAGCAACATATGTAAACAGTGTTGTCATATCTTCAGGGTAAACTCTTTAGAAAGTCAATAACCGTTTGACAGATTGCAAGTTGATTATTTTTCAGGGTACATTATTATAAACTTTTACGTTCAGTTCAGTTCGCTAGGAAACAATCTCTGATTTATAAACTTGAACTGACTCGAACGAACCGCCGCGGAGTTTATAAATGGTCAGGTATGTTCTCATTTATTCAATTCGAACGACACCCGTCAGATCTGGACAACTTAAAAGTTTATAAATGCCACTTACCCTTTAGAAAAAAATGCAATTTTATTTAGCTTTTCGAACTTATTTAACACCAACTTAATTTATAAAAAACACCAAGTACCTAGGTAACTTGAACAAAAACAAACCGGCACAATAAAATTACATAACACATCTAAGTACCATTCAATCTGAATTAGTATTTTAAAGTACTATTGTGTAGACAAAAATACGCCCTTATTGTCTGAGTGGTCTGGGAAATAATGTATTTAACATCTAAAAATTTTAAAAATAAATAACACGTTGTTTCTCCCATCGCATCTTTAAACAGCTGCTTGTGGACATCGGGCTAATATTTAAAAATACAGCGTTGCCGCTTTCGATGTTTTATAAGCGACTATCATAAATTGCCGAAATTCCTTATAATATTACTTTCCTGTATAATTATAGTCTCGGAAATGGCAACCGCGCTGGCTCTAGAGAGCGGAGATTTCTCGGAAAGAAAGTTTGAGACGACTGGTCGGAAGACAGACTAGACCATTATTTCAGAGGGTAGTTCCTGTCAATTGTTACCATAATTGTTTCATTTTATCTTTAGTAAGGGGTTAATAGCCCATAGAAATTAGCGTTTTTATTATTTCTATTGCGAGATGATTAATTGCTCTTGCTCTATGTGTGTTATTGTAAAGTGTAATTATGCGTTAGTGTTGGGGTTTAGTGATAAGCTTATTATGCACTCCCACACTATCATCAGGACACGTGATGAGCATAAAGTTTTTCCTATAGAAAAAAGAAGTTAAAGTGTCTGTGCCCTGAATTCCTTAATCGCGTCCTGGATTTACTTTCTAAGTAAGCTAAATATTTATTTTTATAAGAAACTAAAGTTTTACACTTTTAAACATTTTAGCAACATTCTGCTTGAACATCTGTTGATTAATCAGCTGGGATATGTAATATCTTCATATATGAATGTGCCGAGGAGTTGTGTGTGGGTTTAGGGGTGAATTACCCCACTTTTTAAACATTCGATTTAAAAAAAGAATATGTAGCGCTTCTCTAGGACACCCCAGGAGTCACCCATTTAAATGCTGCTCCGCAAACTAACCTATCGATTATTAGTTTTCTTCAAATGGATCATCCAGTGCTGCGCGCAATTACCAGGCACCCGAGTAATTACAATAAAGTGTAAATGTAAACATTAGCGAAACAATAGAAGAGGCGTTATATAATCGCGTTATGCGAACGAAAATAATAGCCGTAAAGTAGGTAATAGGATTAAAGAATGTACAACTTCGTGGCTGGTTACTGGACCAAACAAGGAATTTAAACTATTTTTTTATCCTCGTTTAAACTAATTTAAATCCAAATTATGGCTTATTTGCATGTTAGATTGGGATTAGGAAAGATTAAAATATTTGTTGTTGTTAATCTGTAACGTAATCGTTCATGATGTCATTTGCTTCCTTGCAATTGGGTCCCGTTGTCGATGGTCCTTTCGCTTGCTCGTCCTTGACGTTTGACGATTCAGAATTTCTTAATTTTTACATTTTTGTAACATTTTAAAACGAAATATTTAGGCAACGCAATTGGCCATTCATCCTCTACATAGATTTTTTTGATGTAACTGTAAGCAGTGGCGGCTCGCATCTTAGAATTGCGGGGGGCTGTACCCATTGTACAGGGTGTTTCATTACGACCGGCCATCGGCTTTATCCCGGTAACTACTAGCCATATAAATTCCGGGAGAAAATTTTTATTATTAGAGTGACTATGAGAAAATTTCGCCGCAAGGGGGTTAAATTGAAAAGTAAATATTAAAATTCGAAATTTCTTCGAATATTCCACTCACGTATAAAAAATCCCATAAGGAGAGTGGTATTTTCAAAAACTTACAGCGGATATATAAAATCGATAACACCAAAACGAAATTACCACTTCGCCAGTATGGCGATTCAAATATTTGTCACATTGTTTACAAATTTTTATTTATTTCAAAGTTATTAACAAAATATTAATAATTGCCATAATTGCGCTTTTAATTTTTATTTATCAAATAAATGATTTTCATGTTAGGATTATAATATTTTTTAGTTAACAAATTTAGCTAAAAAATATTGTTAATAGTTTTATTAGTTAATAAAAATACAATACAGTGAAACCTATCATAACGGATACCTCTAATAAACGGATATCTCTATTAAGCGGAAATTTTTTCATAGTCCGGAACTAGGTATATGAAAATCCATGAAAATCGAGCTCTCTTGGGCGGACTCTCCTTTAGGCGGACGCGGACAGGCTGTTTTCATACAAAGAGTGCGAAAACCCCCCTTTAAACAGACAAAATTTTTTTTAAGTATTTGAGAGACGAATAAGTACGGTGCAAAATCTCTCTGAAGGCAGACCGGCAACCAATCGCGTATGCGTGGCAGAGCGAAAGGACTTCGCCGAATGAAAGTATGTGTGATTCCCCGACAGCAATCCGCCGTTTATTTGTGAGTTTTAAGGTTAAAATCGGAAACAATGGCACAAAAATGTCGCGTTTTGAGTCTGAAAGAGATGTTGTAGAAGTTTGTAATTTGATAACAATGATTTGGGCGAGTTTATTAACATTGATAGCAATGTGCTATTAGAAGATGATAGTGACCCCATTCCTACCAAATTGAAACCACATCACTATCTGACGACTCTGATGAAGAAGTTGAATGCAGTAATCAAACAACTGTCACCAATTATCAACAAGCCATTAGTATTGTAAAGGAATTATAAGAGTATGCAAAGAATAGAGGTGACTCTACAGCAATGGAATTGTTATCAGACTTGGAATTACATTTTCTAGATTGCAAGTATAAAACGCAAACACGTCAAACTACGTTATTAGATTTTTTAGTACTACATCCTAACCAAAACTAGTGTATTTTTGTAATGTTATGTTTATTTTGTACATACATATACATAGTAATAATTTTGCATTTACATATTACCTAATAACAAATTTCCCATGGTCGGACACCCCTATTAGACGGACACATTTAGACGGTCCCGTAGGTGTCCGCCTAAAAGAGGTTTCACTGTATTTGATTTTTAATTATTAAACTTATATTATTGGATTCGTGAAATATTCTTCTAAATACCATGCGTCCTTTAAAATGGCGTACAGACCTTGATAAGATTGAGGGAAGCTGTTGAAAGTGTAACCATTCAAATCGCTGTAACGACTTATTCAATTCTAGTAAACCTTAGGTTGTTTAGAAGAGAAATGTAAGTACTTTTAATTGTCATATCCAGTGGTCCACGATAGTCCCTAATAAAATTGCTAGAGGGAGCAATTTGCAATAATAATGGTGGTTTTTTGATTTTATCGCGAAAACTTAAATCAGACGGTATAATTATGATATAATAATCGGAAATTAGATTAAATGTGCAAGAAAGAACGTGACAACCGCAGTTCCGTATCTTCTTTTGAATCAGAGTTACGGCCAGAAGAATAATTTATGCGGAATTTATTGTGGGGGATTGTAAAGGGATTTTCAATAAGAACGATATGATTTCAATATTCAATCTTAATGTGTATAGTGTATGTGATCTGTTTGCATAGACCTTACAGTTCAAACGTAATCGCACACGAAGTAATCAAAAGGAGCTAAATCACAGCTTCTTGGGAGCAGTGAACCATTGCATTCCTTGATATTATCCTTTCATTAAACTTTTCTTGCAATACGTCGATAGTTTCATGAGCAGGGTGACATGTGACACCATCTTGCTGGAACCACATATCCTTCAAATCAAGTGCATCTAAATTTGGCCACAAAAAATTTCATCATCTGTCGGTATCGTTCACCATGCACTGTAACTATTACACTATTAAGTAATAGGTTTACAAGTGTTTAAATGTACTATTTGGATGTTTTCTGTAATGTACTAAATAAATAAATAAATAAGTAAATAAGTAACTGAATCTCCTACCTCATTTTGGAAAAAGAATGGTCCGATGATGCCACCATACCATAAACTACACTATACAGTTAATCTATGGATTGTTTTTGCACCAAAAAACGGCAATTTGGCTTGATGACATGTCCACTTAACCAAAAATGAGCTTCATCTGAAAAGATTATTTTTTTTGCAAAATTAGGATCCCTTTCAAGTTGTTCTAAACTCCAAGCAGCAAATTCTCGGCGCCTACGATGGTCCAGTGGCTTAAGTTCTTGAGTCAAAACAATTTAAACAATTTTATACGGGTGTAATTTCAAATCTTTTTGCAAAATCCGCCAAGTTATCGTGTTTTTGAGCCCTAACCGTTGTGCGACGAGAAATTGACAAATTTGGATCCTCTGCAATACTTTCTCTTACAGCAGCAACATTTTAACAGTTCTGGCGTTTCGACGTCTTGCTGGTATAGTCTTTGCAGCGAACCCTCAAGGCCTTTTGAACAATTGACATCAGCAATATGTCATCGATCAGATGTTTGGGGACTTAATCAAATACCCCAGTTTTATACGAAACGCAGTACCTAAGCATGCTGTGTTTTTATATTTTTCCAGTTTGATTGGTGCTAATAAGTTTTAAAAGTGTATTTCCATTGTTTTAGTATAATTTATATTGTTTTGAGTTGAGGTTTATTTCAGTTAAATATCAGGTAATACTTTTGTGTAGCGACAGTTTGGTTAGCTGGGAAAGTAGGAAATATCTGCATGATATTTTTAATAGTTTTGGTCAGAATTCAAGTGCAATTATTGTAATAATATGTTTGTCTATGTTCACTATTTTTAGAACTTTGCAGAGAACAATAAATATATTGTCGGAAGCTTTTGATAGAGCTGATGATAATCGCCGAGCTCTAATGGAAAAGCCTTGTGTTGCTCAGAAGAGACGCAGATTTCTTGAAATATATATGGCCAATGAGCAACTTGGTGCCGAAAAAAATTGGCCCAATTTAACCGACTTCGTATCTCTTTACTCTTACCTTTCCCGAAATCCCAATGGGGAAGGCCAAAATCTCCATTTCATTAGTTTTTTGCATATATGACTTACGTAACCTACGTATTTGCAGTATACGTA
Source organism: Barypeithes pellucidus (assembly GCA_963991005.1). NCBI lineage: Eukaryota > Metazoa > Arthropoda > Insecta > Coleoptera > Curculionidae > Barypeithes > Barypeithes pellucidus. Next base: position 43,311,929 of record OZ022559.1, read on the forward strand.
GTCTACGTATACCTACAGAAGAAGGGTGCATATAGAATTTGCTTGTTGTGATACTATACATATATTTAGTTTTTTATACAATAACTTTTCCTTAGAAAAGGTCCATAGCTATTTTCAGAAATGTTTTTTGTTCATCCGGTACAAAATCATGGAAATTTTTCCAAGTGATTTGTATTTATATAACAGGGAAAAGAAATGATCAAGGATGACTTTTTCGAAAAATTGAAGATACAATTTATTACAGATATAGTTAAGTCCATGTGTAGACACATTGTATAAAGTTTACAGTAGGTAAAGATGGACATCCATGTAGATACGTACTTCCTATCTTTTTGTGAATATAGAGGTACCTACTAGACATGTAATTATAGATAATGACTTAATTTTATATATTTGAGTAAATAAATAACAAAAAATACAATGTGTATGTGTGTTTTATTCCCTATAATAGATAATAATATTTAATAATATAAATAGACTCGTTTCATTTTTAAAATAAACGTACGTACTATTGTAGTACGGTCCTGGAATGTCATACAAACCTAGGCAAAATAAATAACCAGAAATAAGCAGGCAAGTCATTAATGTCACGTGACACTTGACATATCTGGCGCGAGGGCTCGCTGCAACGACTATATTTTTACATTGTGAAGAGTAAATTTATTTTTAAATTTCTAAATGATGCGACGAATGACAAGCAAAGAAGGGCGTTCATTTTAACCAAAGTGTTCGCGAAATGCGCGATAAGTGTTCACAATAGAACGCTTATTTTCGTAAAACATTTGGATAATAACTAAACGTTTTGTCCGTATTTAGCCATAATAAATTTTTAGAGTATACTGAACATAAATGACAACTAATGACAGGTATTTATTACCATTGTTAACATATTGTTTCAAAATCTTTTCTTGCAATTTTACCCCGGTTTTATAACATCTGGTGTTGATAACAGTTTACGGATGATAAAAGGCGAACGAAGAGCGTGAAACATACTTTACCGTTAAGTTATTATAAAATTAAAAGTTTATATAAAATTAATAAAGGAATTTTTATTTGAAATATAAAAGTAATATTATTCGGTTACATCTTTACAATATTGTAGGTGTGTATAATAAAAGGTTAAGGTTAGTCATTTTTATCGTGAAAAACTATTTCTATTCGCTACCTTTAAAATCTCAAAGAAACCTGACATTTTATTGGATTAGATCAGTCTGTGGAAGAGTGGAAGGAACGTAGATCTTCTTTTAATATATTTTAAACAGTTCAGCAATAATTTTTGCTCTTTCTGGATTGCAGATGTAGTATGGTGCCGTATAGGTATAGTTGTTGCAGAATTATACCGTTGACTCTTACTGCCATAAATAAACTACCTGATTAAACCCTACTGTATACGGCTCAACCTCTTCAAAGCTCAATAAATGGGATCAGGGCCGGCTTGAAAATGTATACCAGACCACATGATTTATTTTTATAATTTAAAATAAATAGATAGGTATTTTTAGTTTTAGGTAGGTACCTATAATAAATGTAAAATAATGATAACAATTAATGATAATTGAAAATAATATAATTTAAAAGTATAACTATTAGGATAACAAGTACAATAAAAATTAATTAATTTCTAAGAAACTATTGACAATTTATTCAAAATTTAACTCTGTATCACTATCACTATCTTCATCTAAGCCTAAACCTATAACCTATAATTAAGGGTTGAACATTTGTAATCATACAATTGTAAGAATTTTCCACCTTAAGTACATGCTATACACAGTTTTTAAAAATGTCTGCAGAAATTTTTCTTACTTCGTTTTTAATTAATTCTACTACAGATGCATTTAATGTAGGAGAAATATTATTTCTCCTAATATTGGATTTTAATTGGTGCCATATTAGCTCAATAGGATTGAATATACAAATAGTACGGAGGAAGACGCAACACTGTATGTCCATTTTCTGCTGCAAGTTTGTCACACTCGTATTCCTTATTTATTTTAAAAGCTTCTAATACTTCTAACAGTTCTCGTTTTTTGTTTCTTCAAAATTTAAATCATTTTTAATCATAAAATTTTGAATTTCTTCTTTTGTATTATTAGAATTGGGAATGGTTTTTGCTTGCCGACTGTGATAACTAGCATTGTCCATTACAATGACGCTATTTTCAGGTATATTTTTAAGGAGTTTATGTTTAAACCAATCTTCAAAAAGTTGTGCGTCGGTATCGTGATGGTAATCTAAAGAAGAATCAGCTATGTTTTTAGCTGAAAGCAACAGACAATTTGGAACAAACCCGTTTTCTGAACCAGCATGTAATATTGTGATTCTTTTGCCTTTATTTGATGGTAGGTACCTTGGTTTAACATTTTTTGGAAGAATCATCCCAACCTTTCCTTGCAGTGTCATGGGTATCGAACCATGTCTCGTCAAGGTAAATAATTGGACGATTTTCTTCTCTAAATTGTTTAACAGCTGTTAAATATTTAAGTCTCCATTCCCGTAAACTTTGAGATTCCATTAATGTTTGTCTTTTATCAATGCTTCGGTATTTAAAACCCATTTTACGCAATATTTTCCTAAGGCTTGAAAGGCTACAAGAGATATTTATTTTGTCTTTAATCAGCCGCTCTTTGAGGGAAATCAAAGTCGGTACAGTTTGTGCCTCATGCATTTGGTAAATCTTTCTTCTTAATAAATCCATGTCATTTTCGTCAATGCTTCTAAATGTGCCAGAATCAATCCGATTTTTTCTAGGATTAACAGGTTTAAGTACTATGTCTCTTACCGAAGATAAAGGAGTTTTTGTCAAAGTAGACGTCTCTGCGAAAGCATCCATCGAATTATAATTTCTACTCAACAACGATTGATACACATTTTTAATTATTAGTTTGGCATCGGTAGATAAATGCTTTCTTTTAAAAATGACACTTGAAGATGCCCCCCTCTCAGCACAATTCCAAGGACGCCACATTCTACCACTAATAAGCATAACTAAAAATTATTAAAAATCACTTTGTATTTATATATATGAATCAGGCATAGGTATAAATTGAATCTCTGCTCTGCTCGAAAAGGTTTTAAAATTTGGGATTTCCTTATTTATTTTATGGTCGAAGGGATAATGAGGTTTTATTGCAGTCAAAAGATCAACGGTATAATTCCGCAAATACTATACGGCGAAAGAAAGTTCTAATTAACTCACAGTCTAAACATTCCATGTCGATTACGCAGTGAATGAAATAAAACGTTATTGTCTGACCTGTAGATAATAATGTAAGAAAAATTACGAATTATATTCTGTTCTGAAGGAACATTTTTGCCTTTGATAGTTCACTCTTCCCTAGAGAGAAATGACAAACGTTCTACGGAAAAGTACGATTTTCTGCACTCATCTGCTTGTCGAATCTGTATTTTTCTGTATGAAATTACGTGCTTGAAACATATTTCCGCACGCTCGCAGAATAATGTTTTTCTCTTGACTTGCGCTTGCCCGCCTTTTTCATAAATTATTTAAACCCAGTTATTAACAAAATAGGATGTAATGACTCGGTTATGTCATTATTTTTTATGTAATAGTATACAGTAATATTATTATTGTTATTTCGTTCTAAATTTCTTCAATGATGGGAAGGTAACCTTTTGACATCCGACCTCACATCGATTGAATAAAATCGAGTTTCTAAATGAGAAAAAAATGAACCAATCTGCATATATTGCGAAAAAACCAATTGTTCTTTACATCTTGCAGATGTTTCCTGGATATGCTATTGATGAGATTATTAAGTTACAAGATTCTAATGGTTTATTTTTTATAGTTATTCGTTTTTAGGTATGCGGAAAAAGATTTTAACAGTGGCGGCGGCGCGGCGGGGGACCGGTTCAAATTCGGGGTGTTATGCAATTATTGTCATATTATATTTAAACCGGCAAATCCTGAAATAGAAATAAATTTCAGAAGAATAACCGTAAATGACGCTTTTTGAATTAATGAGCGAGAAAAATAATATATATACAGGGTGTTCCTTAATGACGTGCTAATATTTCAGGGTGTGATTCCTTAGGTCATTTTATAAAGAATATTTCATATGAATATATGTCCGCAACGGCTTAAATTTTTTGTTACAGGGTGTTGAATTTTTATTTTTTAAATGATTATTTTCTTATATCTCCGAAAGTACTTTAGATATTATTTTCAATTTTGGTATGTGTTAATAGGATATAGAGACACAAATTTTAATTAGAAAAGTTATTCAATTGTTCCACCAGTGGCGTCCCTGCAAACATTCCCTGTGATATTTTTTACAAGAAAGATGGTACGTTACTGACATTTTTCCATGTGGATATTTTTCTGATTAGCCTGATCAATTCTACATGAAAGCGGTCATATGTTCATATGAACTTTTCTTTATAAAATTACTTAAGGAATCACACTCCGAAATATTAGCACATCATTAAGGAACACCCTGTATAATATAATAATATAAGTTTTCTAGCAGTGAAGCATGATTGGTAACATCAAAACTTATTTTGACATTTGTCACGTGACTACTCGTTCGGCTGGACAAAATTATTTTTTGTCATGGAAAATCGATTTTAGAGGATGAGATATCGAAAAAAGTAATTTAAATAAGTGTATAGATTTTAATTTTATGCTCTTTTGCAAAGTTTAGATCCAAAATTCTAAAAATTATTTTTCGAAAAATAAACCCAAAAATTTTTATTAAATCTTTTAATTCTTAAGAGCAACTTTGGGAAACACGTTAAAACTTGTTCAAAATTAGGAAAAAACGGCCTTTCGTAAGTATGTTGTTCTAAAATTGGTGGGTTTGTTTGGTCATTGGTGCTCTATATTATGATTTCAAATGTTAACTAAATATTATCAATATTAAATTAGGAGAAATACAGGATCGTATCCCAAAATATCTTGATGTTGTTTAAAAAGCCCTCGAAATGTCATTAAACCACAATCAATGTGTCATACATTGTTGCATTCGGAAGAAAAAAAGCTCTCTAATTCCAATATCAGGAAAACAGGACCGTATATAAAAAAGAAAGTTGATAATGGCCCTTCGAAGACGACTCGTCGGATTACAAACCAATTAACGCTGTTAGATAGAACGGAAAAAGTGGCAATGTAAAAGAGCAATTTACTTTAGAATTCGATCTCAAAAAAACCCAGGAAAAAAATAAAATGATTTTTCAGAATTTCATTTTTTTTCCGGGTATCTCCGGAACTACTCGAAATTTTAAAACTTTCTAAACGGCACGTAAATGTGCAACTTTACCTCCATTTAACCGACTTCGTATCTCTTACGGTTTCCGAGATCCCTGTACTGCCCCTCCTTATCTTGGTCACGGTGTATTTGAATGACCTTAAATCATGTTTTAAATTCTGTAAGTTCCTTATTTATGCAGATGACCTAAAGCTTTATGCAATCAGTAGGGGCCCGAGAGACTGTGAACTTGTTCAATGTGATATAAATAACTTTGTTGCGTATTGTATAAATAATAATTTAATCCTGAATTTAGACAAATGTTGTCACATTAGTTTTACTAACAATACATTAAAGGCTATTGAATTTAATTATAAAGTGGGTGACAGTATTATTAAGCAGGTCACAGAAGTGAAAGACTTGAGAGTTATATGGGACAGTAGAATGACATTTGGTCAGCATAATCTACTTCATTGTTAACAAAACTAGTAAATTACTGGGGATTTATAACTAGAGTGTGTAAAATGTTTAAGTTCGAACAAGCAATTAAAACTTTAAAATAGCTTATATTTATAGTAGACTAAATTTTGCATGTGTGGTTAGGTTTTTATTATCAGATTATCTCATAGAGAATCAATTATTTGATATTAATTATAGAAGAACAAATCTAGGCAAAATTCACCTTTAGTAAGAATGTGCACAATTTATAACAACAATTGTTATAATAAAATCTTGATATATCCAATACAACTATGTTTACTAAAAGACAAATAAAAGGATTGAATCTTTGACCGGTTGAGTCTATGTTTTTTGAATTCCATAATTTAATAAATTTTAAATGGTTTTGCATGATGCCATGGTTGGTATATAAGGATAGTGTCGAATAATTTGTTCATATTTAGATTTAGTTAGTATGTAGCTTATAACTTACTTGTACACTAAACTGTAATTAGTGGGTACATTTTTGGGTCTAGAACAGTGGCGGTTCTTCCTACAGGAGCACATGCGCACGTGCACCCCCAAAACAAAACGAATAAAAAATATTAATTTATATTCATTGAATATTATTTATCGTATAAAGTCCGACCCTCCCTAATATTTTATCGTACCGTCAAACTAAAAAAAGTCCGACCCTCCCTAATATTTTATCATCCCGTCAAACCAAACTGTATAGATCCGGCAACCGTGGCTCGGTCCAGGTAAATGACGATTATGACGAGACTTGCTCGCACGTGCGATTAAGTAATGCATTTTTTTTTTTTTTTTTGGACAGCCGATGAGAATCTGCACACAGACACCTTACAGACGCGGCTGCAAGGTAGTGTCGGGCTTAGCAACTTGTGGGGATTATACCTCCATCAACATCATCTTTTCTGAGGGAAAAGATCCGCCTCTGAGAGGCGGGCCAACCGACTAAACTCACCGTTTGAGTCAAGTATAAAGCCTTTAACTCCTTTCACTCGACGTGTTATTTTTGTCTATCATAAGTATGATTTTTGGGTTAAGCCTTTAGGCGTTGTTGATGATGTTTGGTGTCAGCTCTAGTATCTTCCTAATTTGAATTTAATCAAATGAGCAAGATATAAGGGCTCCTAACATGTTGATTAAGTAATGCAGTTTCTCTGTAGTAACACGTGGCGGGTGGCAGCGCAGTTTCTCTGTAGTAACACGTGGCGGGTGGCAGCGGGGGATAGCGGGGCTATGGCGATTTAACATGGAAAAGGCGCACAGTTTTTGTGTGCACCGCGCTTTTGTCTGTGGGTGCATCTAGTTAGAAATTCGAGCGTAACTTGATCGAAAAAATTGAAGTGAAGAATGCGAGAAAACCTAAACCCGAAATTAATTTAACGCGGACCACAAAGGGTAAATCTAAAAACTTTATTAGAAAGTTTAAAAATTAAATATATGAAAAAAAATTTTTAGAGAGTATTCCAAACTTTAATGATCAATTTTCTATAATTAAGAACCGAAGAAATTGTGTAGGGTCCAACCATTTTATTTAAGGATTTAAACTGAAAAACACTGAAAATATGAAGAATGCCAACTTGTCAGTCTCGTGGCTCGATTCGTTCTCGTCATAAAACAATTAACTATTGTTCTCGTCTTGGTTACGCCTAATGACGTAGCCGTAGATGGCGTAGTGGTATTAGACATCATTCGGTTTCCTTGATAACTCGTAGATGGCGGACTAGTTTTGGACATCATTCGGTTTTCTTGATAGCTCGTAGATGGCTTTAGTAGTATTAGTAGTGGACTGTATAAAGATTGTTACGAGGGTTGCATGCGACGACGTTAAGATCCGACAGCTATACACGCATTTTCTTATTTCTTTTTTTCTTTCTACATTTAAAACGCCTAGAAAGTAATTGTTTGTTACACAAAAATAAAATTTTAAAAATAATTTCACCATACTTGTGAACCCCCTCGATCATAGGTCACGGGCCGCCACTGGTCTAGAACCTATCAGTACCCCAAATCGTAAATAAATAAATTATAATGTTATATTAAAATTCTACCTAACAAGTGATAATCTGTCCCAGTCCCGCAAATTCCAAAACATCGAAATCCAAGAAAATGGTTCGAACAAACGCAAATCGTAAATAAATAAATAAATAAAAACCTGTTATTTTTCCCCTTCTGTCTGAATGCTTATAATATCAAGTTGCCATGGAAACAGCATCCGCGTCGTTCGTTGCCTGGGCGCCGCATTGTTATTGTTACTCTACAAATGTCAATAATTTGAAAGCATTAAAATGGAAAGAAATAATTACGAGGAAGAAAACTCATCACTCAATATAATAAGTTTATTATACATACACGGTGTTGAAAAAGGTCAGTACCCCGGAATAACTTCGGTGCATCGCATTGCAGTGGAAAATGTCTAGGGAAAAAGTTGTTTGGTTTTGAAGGAGGAATAGTTTGCAATTTAAACCACCTCCCACCCCCTCAACCCCCGGGCGCGGGTGGGTTTAAGTTAAGATTTTCAATTGGAACCCCATATTTTTTATTGGCGTATCGTGTTCGCCGACCAAAAATAAACATCTTTTGTCCGAAAAATTTTTTTATTCGGCCCCATCCTTCAGCAATAATCACCATGAGAAAGACAAAATCAAAACCGAAAATCAAGTTTTATCCCGGAAATACTCTTTTTCTCTGTCTTGTACTAAAAAATGCCCGTGGAAAAAGTTGTTTGTCTTCCACGGGCATTTTTTAGTACAAGACAGAGAAAAAGAGTATTTCCGGGATTAAACTTGATTTTCGCACGGTTCTGATTTTTTCTTTCTCATGGTGATTATTGGTGAAGGATGGGCCCAAATAAAAAAAAATTTCGGACAAGAGATGTTTATTTTTAGTCGGAGAATACGATACGTCAATAAAAAATGTGGGGTTCCATTTGAAAATCTTAACTTACCCCCACCCGCGCCCTGGGTTTGAGGGGGTGGTTTAAATTGGAAACGATTCCTCCTTCAAAACCAAACAACTTTTTCCCCAGACATTTTCCGCTGCCATTTCGATGCACCGAAGTTATTACGGGTATCGACCTTTTTCAACGCCATATATACGTATTGTTAACGTATTTTCAAGAAAGGTAAAACATTTTTCAACCTTCGACTTTATGGTCATGTTATTCCAAGTTAAAATCAACATTAATTCTGAATAATCAAGTCGATATAAGCAAATATCACAAACTTATTGCATTCCTAAGTGAGAGTGAGTTGGTTATACACCAATTAATATATTTACTAATTTCGAAAAAGAAAACGATCGTAGAAAAAAATATTGTATGAAACTTATGCATTCACACATGGGGTTGCGAAACTCGCCTTCGGCTCGTGCGTTCAAATTTCTCATTCATGAAAAAAAGTAATACTGTATCTAATTGTTACAGAAATAACTTGTATTATAAAAATATATTATTTTCTCAATATTTAAAACAGCAAATGTACACAAGTTTATATTTAAAAAAACATGTTCCCGTTAATGTTTTATCTAGTTACAATAAATAATATGATCTTGACTCTTAAATTAGGTAATTAAAATGACTTTTTAGCAACCAGTTTACGACATTGTAATGAGCTTAATTATTTTTGCTTCCCATGCAGTACCCTTTCAAGGCAGCCTCACAACCACGCATCTAGGTATGTTAAATCTATTTGTTACGGTACTTTATTGTGTATGCACGAAACTAAGTCCGCCAATGGTAACGAGGGATTGTCACACGCGATGTAACAATTAGTGACAACGATAATTAGGTACCAAACATAAATACTTATCGGAGAGGGTAAATTTAGTTAATTCATACCTCTAAGTACGAGGGGAACTAGACAATATGTTTCCTCAGTAATGGGATAAAGTTCTTCGTGTACTTTAGTATCTAGACGATATAGTACTTCATACTTCCAAAAATACTATATTTTTTTAATGGCAAGAATTTAGAAATTAAGGAAGAGGAAATGTGGGGTTTGTTCCGGAATTCAAATTAGAACTTATTATTATTAATTAGTATACCTATTAAGTGAAGGTACATATTACCATCAATTTTTATATAGTGACCGGAAAAAAGTTTGGCTGGGAAATTGCAAAAACATATTGTGTCTTGGAAAACTGATATTAGATGAGGAGATATCGAACAAAGTTACGTGAATAAAGTGCTTAAATTTTAATCTTATGCTCTTTTATGAAGTTTGGAGAAAAAATTCAATTATATTTATTTAAGAAATAAAAAGTCTATGCTTTTCAGGTGGTATTAATATCAAATAACAATATGGAAAATTATTACTTCCCAGACCACCCTATGATCCTTATACAACAAGGGCGTATTTTGCCTACACAGTAGCACTTTAAAATACTATTTCAGATTGAATGGTACTACCAAGAAAAGGAAGCACTCTCCATTGATAGGATGCAACCATCTGCAGACCGGTTTCGAACTCATTTGTTTTCGTCAGTACAGGGTAGGTGTACATACCTATCATCAGAGAGGACTTTAAATGCGCCTGCGCGTTTTTTCGCGCAAATTATTTGCTAATATTTTTTCAGTTGGACCGGAATGAGAGACCATTACAACCAAAAGAAAAGTACAATTATTTTCCCCATTTTCAACATTCTCGGAAACAGGGGGAGGGGGATCGGACGCGTTTTCCAACACCACCAACGTGCTCAGCATCCTCGAAAACGGGGGGAATATATATTTGCCGCTGATACTTGAAAAAAAATTCACCCCTTTCAGGGGCGAGTATTGACTGGTTGAGAGGTTGGACCACCACCGTGCTCAGCATCCTCGAAAACGGGGGGAAAGTGTGTTTCTCTGCAGGGAAACCTCTTGAAGCGTGTTTAACCCCTCTGGAGGGTGGTTTTTGGCCGTTTTGAGGGGTTGCGCAACCCAAATGATAAATTCTGACGCCGCCATCGTGTTCAGCATTCTCGAAAACGGGGGAGGGAGGTACTCTTGTTCCGGCTGAAAATATTTCGATATTCGTCCGACTCACAACCGCTACTATTATTATTTTGATTAAATTTAGATCAATGTGTTTTTTATAAATGGTTTTTTATAATTTAATTTTGAAATGCATAATTATACAATGTTTTGTATGTACGTTAGAAATAGAAAATTGATTTTCATATAGAATTAGATAAGTTTTCTTCAGACATCTCTTCGAACAAAGTCAGGAAAGAATAAAAACCGAAACGCAACATTTTAGATTTTTCCAAATATTTTGAAAGCCCCTGTATTTATTTTTGATTTTTTTGCGGTATATTATTGGATTGACTTCGTATCTCTTACCGTTTCCGAAATCTCAATGGTGAAGGCCGAATTTGTAACACCCTGTATATAACGAGATCCCAGTAGAGCGTATTCTTATCCGAGATACCCTGTATCACAACATTCTTGCCCGCACCAAGACTAGAATGCACCATCTTGAAAATTAATCATCAATATTTATGTGTGATTTAAAAAACGCTAATAAAATAGAATGAATTATATTATTGAAGAAAGGAGTAGATGCAACCTGATCCACCTTTAACCGAGAAGGATACCTTGACATTTTTACGATTAATAGGTAATAAACTAGATTCCTCAACGAAAATGTCGTACCTGCTCTGCAGTGATATATTTTTTAAATTTATTGAGATTGGTAGGTTAACCATGATAGTTAATGTATTTGCAAAAGGAACATATTTGCCTTGTTATTACCCTTGAAAGACTGTAATAAATTTATGCAAATATATCGGTCGCCGAGGCATGATACCTTGGTGCATCTTGGAGATCCTGGACCGAATTATTTTCCCGCATAGCGGGGATGTTCGCCAGACGACAATATGCTAGATATCTCCTCTTTATTCTTTATCCAATTGCCATCATCTACATTATTAGGTACCGGTTGTTCCTGTACCACCAATACCACTATCATTTCCGAACTAGTGGTACAATATGTTTGTGTTATTTCTATAAATAGTTCTACCATAACCAAGCTAACATGTACATATTATACAATTATGTCTATACGTGTGACCAAAATTAAGTAGGCTTTGTCAAGAATAACTACATGGTTTCCATAGTTACCATCATCCCCGATTGACAGTCATAATCTTTCGCGTTCGTATATTACTGTGAATGAATTGTTGGCGTCAAGAAATTTCGATTAATTAAATTACCAAGAATATTATTTGAATTGAAACCTAGGATACGTTTTTACAGGTACGAAATTTAATTTTTTTTAACTTTCAGGTAGATAATAGTAGGTAAAAGTTAAATATGTACTATTTATTTAATATAGTAAAGTTAGTACTGAGCTCTCGATCTCGAAACTACATAGACCATTATTATACTAAAAATACGTCAGAATTGACGAAATAAGACAAATATTTCCTATCAACATTGGCCCGTAGATGCTTTGTTTGAACGATATTACAGTGTGTGGAAATATAGTGTGTGAAAGATACAGTGTGTTTCGGTCAGGCGCGTATACAAAAGGGGTTAATAACAACCATGCATGATCATGGGAGTCATGACAGCCCCCCCCCCCCCCCCCCATTAAATTTGATTTTATTCTTGAAAAAATTCGTTTATCCGGTTGTCGTCTTTCGGGATATCTACAAGTAATTTAAGAAAATTTATAAATTTCATAGAATTACTACATAAGGGCTTATATTTACCTATTCAAATAAACTTCTTATGCTCCATCTGCATTTTCGTTACACTGGATATAGCAAACGAGCATGTCGTACTTCTCAAAGTTTACATGCTCTGCCATAATTAGGACAAACTGATTTTTCACTATTAATTAGAAATTTTAAAACAACTTAGAGAACCTGAATGCTTTGACAGAATTAGAAGATTTTATTATTATGACACATAGAACTATGTTCTTTTGTTTGTTTTAAATACCCGTCATGGCCTACTAAAAAAAAATGGTATATTTTTGAAAAACGTATATTTCGGGCCTAATACTAGACTAAAAATAAAGTGTTATATATTTTTGAGAAGCTTGTTAGAAACTAAATTATATTATTAAAAAATATATAGGGTGACCCATTTAAAGAAGCAAATTTGTTTATTTTCCTTGAAAACTATTGAATGTAGAAAAAATCTGAGTACGTCACTGGACTCTACGTAAAAAACTACAAAAAGAGCATTTTTTTTTTGATACGTTACGGGGTAACCGAGATATGGGGGAGTGTCCCAAAATGCACAATTCCCAAAAACATCCCGTATATCAAAAACAAGGCGGCCTAGAAAAATTCTGATTGCGGCATCTTCTGTTTGACAAAAAAGTAGCGAAAACCGCATCCTTCTATCTTTACTAATAACGGAGATACCCCGTAAAAATACCCAAAAATGTACATGGAAAACCACAGACTCCTCACTTAAAAATATTAGAATTTAATTATACTTACCTATATCCGAAAATTGATATTAACTGAGATACGGAGTGGGGTGTTAAATTTAAAACTTCATTTTTGTTTTTTCTAATAACTTTGCAGGAATCCAACGTTTTCTTACAAGATTTGGCAATTTTTTTTTTGTAGGACGAGAAATTGATTTTTTTTATGAAATTTTAATGTACAATGTAGGGGCCGCTGTCTGCGGCATTATTTGCACATTTATTAGGTCATAACTTTTTTGTGCCTCAGTGTATTTAAGTTTGTTATAAAAATAATAATTTTCTCATATTTATGACGTACACTAAGTGACGACACTAAGTTCAGGTCGCACAGAGTTACCGTTTTGCAGATATTTGCATTTAAATTGTTTAGTGCACCCTACCCAATTATTATTAATTTAATAACATTTTTTTCTTAAAGTAACCTATGAAAAACAAATAAAATTTAGACATGCAGTTGTTATGGAACAGAAAATGTTCCATTTTTAAGTTTGTGTTTTCATTGCTCTTGGTTTCTTTCGACACTATATTTTCTAGGGTCAAAGTTATTTTAATTAAAGTAAGTTGTTAAAGAACAATCCAATTGTTGTATTTATTATTCAAAATTACCATTACTAGAATATTAATAATTATCATCTAAAAGTGAATTGGTAAGAAGTAACAAAATATTATTTGCTTGCCTTATCTAACGCACTAAACAATTTAAATGGAAATATTTCCGAAACGGTAACTCTGGGCGACCTGAACTTAGTATACCTTTTTACGTAATAAATATGAGAAAATTATTATTTTATTAAAAACTTAAATACACTGAGGCACAAAAAGTTATGACAGTATGAATTAGCCGACATCGGTATATACCTGTTTGACTAACGTGGCAGAGTATTACTTTTCGTAACTTTTCCTTGTATGACCTCCATCAAAATAAAGTTTGCCCTCAAAGAAATCAAAAATAAATACAGAGAGGATTCTAAAATATTTGAAAAAATCTAAAATTTTGTGGTTCGGTTTTTATTTTTTTCTGACTTTGTTCGAAGAGATGTCCAATATCCACTCTCCACTTTTTATTCTCCACAAGTTGGCGCCATCAGATCTTTAATGCTGCGTTTAATTTTTTTAAATACGGGCCTGGATATTTAATTTAAATTATGAAAGAGGAACTAAATCTACGTTCAACGGTATACAACACGTACTGGTTTTCCGACGTTTTGTTCCTTAAATTGACCCCCTACATTAAAATACCCCTAATACGTTCCTGTAATTTTCTTTTGTTTGAAAAAATTCCATTTAATTTTAAACTGTAAAATTCAATGCTATTTTTAATAAGCCTTAAAAAAATTGCTGGCTTAGAGTCAAATTTTATTTATATTGATACATTAAATTACTTGTTACACTAGAAATTTGATACTATTAGTTTAAAATTAAAAAAAAACAGTAATAATACGTAATAACAATAATTAAAGACATAAATAGCAAAAATAATTAAAATTCTCCAGTTTCTTCGAAACAAAAGTAAATTACGCGTACTAAGGGTATTTTAATGAAGATAGTCAATTTAAGGAACAAAACGTCTGAAATGCAGTAAGTATTGTATACCGCTGAACGTAGAATTAGTTCTTCTTACATAATTTAAATAAAAAGATCCAGGCTCGTATTTAAAAAAATTAAGTTGTTGATGGTGACCCAAAGACCAAAAAATTAAAGATCTGATGATGCCATCTTGTGGAGAATAGAAGGTAGCTATGAGAAAGTGAAATTTATTTTTGGACATTTCTTCGAACAATGTCAGGAAAAAATTAAAACCGATAAGCAAAATTTTAGATTTTTCGAAATAATTTGGAAGCCCCTGTGTTCATTTATTAGTACGCAACTTTGCCCCAATTTAACCGACTTCGCAGCTCTTACCGTTTCCGAAATCACAATGGTAAAGGACGAATTTCTGTACTATCTGGCCCCCCCATAACTGAAAGCTGTACACACGCCTGAAGTAGGGCTATAAATTCCACTGTGCATTGTAATGTTCTTTAAACAAGTTTAGAAGTTGTATTTTTTAGATCTTGCTCACGAATCCTATACCCAAAGACATCCCACAATGGAAAGATTTAAAGAAGTCTTGAAAAAGGAAGACAAAGCAGCGCTGCCGGCTGTTGAGGGAGGCGCATTTGAAGAACTAAAAAGAAAATTTATCACATTAGTTGTGCTCGACGATAACCATCCATATAGTAAGAATTACTTTCCAAGTCGACTTAACGCGGAACACGAAAAAAGAAGACAGTTTTTCTCCAACCAAAGGTATATGATCCATCCATTGAGCAAATTCAGTTTTTACTATGATATGTATATACTAATACTGTATCTGAATTTATTTATCTTCAAAGGGTTGTGCTTCGGATATTTAGATGGTGTGTCCACCGAGAACATTGTTCCGATCATAACAGTATTGAACATATTATCGTACATTGACGTTATCGTTATTTTTCGTCGAGGTTATACGATAAAGAGAACCAAAGGCGTGGAGCTAAGACGGTGGCACGTGGCATTCCATTATCTTAAAAGTCCGTATTTTATCTGCGATGTTTTAAGCAGTCTGCCCAAGCAACAGATATGCTCCCTTTTGCCAAATCATTGTCGCGATTCATTAAGCTATTGCATCCTAAATACATTAACGGTGCTTCGATTGATTCGCATAACAACCTTCATAAAGCTTATTAAAACAATATCTTCCCATCGTCGAAGCATTTCCCAAAATACCGTCGTTATGGTAACTTACTTCCTAGTGTTTTTCATATTTGTTCATTGGATGGCTTGCATGCATTATGCCGTTCCCAGATACTTGTACTACGTCACTGGATCCTACTCGCCGAGAAGTTGGATTGTAAAATTGAAACTTCTACACGACACAAGCCTCTTAAAAAAATATATGTTCTCATCGTTCAAGAGCTTTGGATATATGCTCGGTATTAATTTGAAAACGCTCTCCATGTCCGACGATTTTGTCGAAGATTTTTTCGTTTTGCTTCAATACCTAATAGGAAAAATATGTTTGGTCGTAAGCTGGCTAATCCTGGTCCACATTTTTATCTTGTCTCGTTCTCTAAATATAAAATATTTGGAAGTCACTGATCAAGTCGAGTTTTATATGACACGTAAACAGTTCCCGGTGGATTTACGGAATCGTATGTTAACTTATTACAGATACAAATACCAAGGGAGATTTTTTAACGAAGCCACGATACAGCGCGCGCTTTCGGTTCGTTTGAAACAGGAAATTCGGGGATATTCCAGTAAGAAGTTTATTGAGAATTCGACCTTGTTTAAGGGAATGCCTCCGTATCTTGTGGACGAAATAATCAATCAACTGACATTATACATTTACTTGCCAAATGATGTCGTAGTGCAATCGGGTACTGAAGGCGACGGTCTGTACTTTCTTTCCGAGGGAACTGTGGCCGTGTATAGTAAATCAGGGAATGAAGTATGCCATCTCCAGGACGGGGCATATTTCGGAGAAATTTCCTTAGTTCTCCAGAATCATCAGAGAAATGCTACTGTAGTTGCTATTGAAATTTGCAGTATTTTAAAAATGGACAAAGCGAATTTTACGAAAAGTTTTATGTCGCAACCAGAGGTGCGCACTAAACTTTTTCAAGAAGCCCATAGAAGAGCAACGCAAACTTCAGAGAAAGAGGACCAATATAAACAGTACATGTTTCAAAAATTATATGAATCTTGAAAAGGATAAGCTAAACATTTTCAATTTATTTAAGAAATAAAAAGTCTATGCTTGTCAATATACCAATATATCAAATACCAATTTATGGAAAATTATCATTTCGGGTGGTCTGGGAAATGATCATTTTTCATACGTTGGTATTTGATTTTCAATTTTACATTTTCCTCATTCGTTCTCATATGATCACATTTTTGTGAATAATTATAACACATTGGGTGTACCGTGAAAAGCTGAATGAACGATATTAAAAACTTATCGATATATTGAGAATGGATATTGTAGTATTAGCTCCTTATACAGGGTGTCCGCTAAGTAATGGGACATGGAAAAACAACAGACTCCTTACGTAAAAATATTAGGATTTAATTATACTTACCTATATACGAAAGTTGATATTAACTGAGATACAGGGTGTTAAAGTTAAAACTTCATTTTTGTTTTTCTCTAATAACTTTGACAGAAAAAAACGGTTTTTTACAAAATTTGGCAATTTTCTTTTTTAGGACGAGGAACTTATTTTTTTGGTGAAATTTTAATGTACAATGTAGGGGGCGCTGCCTGCGGCATTTTTTGCACATTTATTAGGTGATAACTTTTTTGTGCCTCCGTGTATTTAAGTTTTTAATGAAAATAATACTTTTCTCATATTTATTACGTAAAAAAGGTACACACAGGTCGCCCAGAGTTACCGTTTCGGAGATCTATGAATTTATATTGTTTAGTGCCAATTATTAATTTGCAAACAATTTTTTTTTAAAGTAACCTATGAGAAAAGAAATGAAATTTAAAGATGCTATGAAACCTCTATGTTGTTATTTGCTTGTTGATTATTGTAAAATAGCTGTGTAAAAAAATATTTCATTTTTGAGTTTCTCCCAAGTTGAGAAAAGTATTATTTTCTTTAAAAACTTAAATACACGGAGGCACAAAAAAGTTATGACCTAATAAATGCGCAAAAAATGCCGCAGGCAGCGCCCCCTACATTGTACATTAAAATTTCACCAAAAAATCAGTTCCTCATTCTAAAAAAATCATAATTGCCAAATTTTGTAAAAATCCGTTTGTTTCTGTCAAGTTATTAGAGTAAAACAAAAATGAAGTTTTAACTTCTAACATCATGTATCTCAGTTAATATCAACTTTCGGATATAGGTAAGTATAATTAAATCCTAATATTTTTACGTAAGGAGTCTGTGGTTTTTCCATGTCCCATTACTTAGCGGACACCCTGTATACTGTGCAACTTAATTAAGGCACAACCAAAAATTTGCCTCAACTTTGATATTATGTATTTTCGAAATTTAGTGGTCGTTTGAATTGATTTATCTTCTATTTGCACGTGTTTTTTTTTTTAGAATATCACTGCCTTTATTGTTTTGTTCAAAAAGTAACTTAGGTATTATACCGGGTGTTATAAAACTGTTGTGTTTTCTTACGAAAATTCAAAACACTCTGTAGTGTATACTAGGCATTGCATTTACACTTTCTTTTTTGATTCATTTGTTTATCTCTGTTACTTCATAAAGTACACGATTTTTATAAAATATGCCTACATTTTTCAGTTAAAAAATATCAACACGATTTAAGGTAGGTATGCTTAATGAGGAAGATTTATTTTGCATTGACATAGTACAGGGTGTCCATTTGCGACAATTTTATACTTTATAGTTTTATCCGTAACTGTTAGTGCAATCAAAAAAGTATTGTAGGTGTCATGTAATCTTTTTCGTTTAAGAGATACGGGGGAAAATCAAAAAATTGACAATTTCAAAATTACCATATATTTTCTTAGTTAACAGAGATATGGAAAAATGATTTATATTGATTGTTGAATAATCTGCCGTTTTCAGAATAAGTATACGGGGTCAGGTAAAAAAGTTATCGGACCTATCCTCATTTTTTTAAATGGATCATCCTGTATATTTTAATCTAAAAATATACTATTATAAATTTTCCTTTCAAATATATAACACACCATGGATGATATTGGTTTCCTAGGCGATTTATTAAACTTTATTACTTTAAACCAAAGTAGGCCATGAAACAAAAACTAATATCCTAGAAACAACTATGTTGACATTCTAATTGTTATTAATATTTAACCTTAAGTTTTTACATATTCATTTGTGAAAAATACTTATCAACATTTTGAAAAATTTGATGATATCTATCGTCCAGGTGTGTTATAAATTTGAAAAGATAGTTCAAAATGCTATCTTTTTGGATTAAAATATACAGGGTGTTCCATTTAAAAAAAATGAGGTTAGGTCCGACAACTTTATTACCTGACCCCGTATACCTATTCTGAAAACGGCAGATTATTCAACAATCATTATAAATATACTTCTGTATTAAACATTTTCTTTTAACTAAGAAAATATAGGGTAATTTAGAAATTGTCAATTTGTTGATTTTCCCCCGTATCTCTTAAGCGAGCGAAAATTTTCGAATTTTGATTTTACCATTTTAAGTTTCACCCAAAAAGAGCCCATGACATCTACATTACTTTTTTGATATCACTAACAATAACGGAGATACCCTATAAAAGTGTCGAAAAAGGGACACCCTGTACAGTTTGAAAATAAAATTTTGGCGATGATTGATTAAACGTTTTTTTTAACAATATGAAAATAAATGAAAACGGTGCGTCACTGAAGACTCCCTCTGGTGACAGTGTTATGTTGCTTGACAACCAATGAGTTTTTCTATGAATTTTTTACGTGACCGGTGACCATACCAATCATTCGAATAGATCAGGTCAGAGGGCCAGTTATTTTTTCCTCAAAATGATAAGAAATTATTTAGCTTTAATAATATAAACAAATTATTTTAACGTCATCCAATTACGGCAACGTTATATGATGAGCTGTTCGTCCATTACCTGTAAATTTTGAGATTGTCATTCTTGATTTTGTAACAGCCAATTAATAAAACGTCAAACATGTTCAGTGGGAGTTGGGTCGCGGTCGGGACTTTTAACTAAAAAATATAGGCACGTTTAATAAAAAATACTTGTTTCTTGTATTTCATGAAGAAAAGGTGCATTTACACATGCATGGATTTAGTGGCGCCAATAAAAACTAACGGGCCAGTAAATAAAATTAGCAAGTGTAAACATCGACTTGCATACAAATTTATTTTTGCATGCATTATAGCCTGCAGGATCCTCTGCTGCGAGTTCTTCTAGAAGTTTTGCAGAAGCAACCAAAGCGGGTCGACGATCAATCTGTGGTTTAACCCAGACACGGCATTTTCGACGTTTCTATTTCTGTATTTATTTTATCTTTTTTTTTTTCACTTCCTTATTTTTTAAACCATTTGCGAACATGTTAATGGCAAGTTTTTCGTTAACGTTAAGTAATAATTTTAAAGCTTCTTCATTGTCATCCGATTGAGCAATAGTTAGGTCAAGCATTAGCTTCTCGATAATTCTACCAAAATCATCAATCGATAGGCTTGCCTGTCTAGTACCACACAATTGAAAGAACAATGCTGGCGCCGACTTTTTCGTAAGAAAATGAGTTTTCAAATCGGCTATCAATGCTTTATTTGTTGCATAAGTTCTATGCAATCTTACTTTACCGTTTACTGATAATCTAGTCTTCAGCACGTAATTTGTTAAACTCTTTTTCCCATCGATATTTAAAAATGAATCATATAACTCAATGCCATCAAAACAAAAGGTTACTTTCTAAACTTTTGTCCTTAAATAC
Source organism: Barypeithes pellucidus (assembly GCA_963991005.1). Taxonomy (NCBI): domain Eukaryota; kingdom Metazoa; phylum Arthropoda; class Insecta; order Coleoptera; family Curculionidae; genus Barypeithes; species Barypeithes pellucidus. Next base: position 43,332,470 of record OZ022559.1, read on the forward strand.
TTTCGAAATTTTACAGATGCTTTGGGTCTCCCTTAACCATAACGTCATGTGCCATTAGTCCCACGTTGAGTACGAGCGGCTTTTTGCCTCACCTTTTTTCAACAAAGGCCTCACACGTACATTCGCCTTCGTAGACATAATCTGGATACTTCTGCCATTATCTTGTTAATGCGGGCTGGGTTTAGCCCATTTGAAATATGCTTAAACTTTGGACTTATAGATGTAGTAACAGGTGTATCATTGAAGGGCTTGTGGTATGACCCCTTCGTAATTAACTGCCTTGCACTAGTTTCACTGATTTAAATAAACTTTTTATACACTAATTTTGGACTTGCATGACTAAGTCCACTGGCAGGATCGCCATGTAATAGATGTTGAAGGTTCGTAATAAAACATCAGCGGACATTAGCCATGTTAAACGTATATTTTAAGAACTACATTTTAACTCAGTCTCAATATCAAATAATGTACTCGAATGAAGGGTTGATTATTAATTATCTCTCTCCTCTTACAATTATACTTATATTATTCTATTATAACCTTAATTACTTAACCTACAAACCTGAACCCATATAGTTCATGTCAATGTTATTGTTATATTATTATATAGTTGCAACATTTGCAATTCTGACCATCGATTGTGATATTAGATATACATTGAAATTAGAACGAATGTTAAGTAATACTATAACAATAAGAAACAAAACTATTTTATAAGAAATGAGTAAAAATAGAATATGCCTCTATTTTTACCTCACAAGTTCACTCGACATAGTGCGCACTGTGAAAAACGATTTAAAAATGAAACTGGCGTGCTACTTATTTTTGTTTTCTCAACAAAGTGTAAACCTTTATTGGCGTGCAAATAGAACTGGCGCGACCACTAGCGCCACTAAATCCATGCATGTGTAAATTCACCTTAACAGAGATAACAAAATCAATCAAAAAAGAAAATGTTAAGGAAACGTGAAGTTCTATTTAGTTGTAATTTTCGTAAAAACACAACAGTTCTTTCATAACACCCGATATAAAATTAAAGCAACTTTTTTAACCATTGCAATAAAGGCATTTTTGATATTCTCAAGAAACAAACCTACAACTAGAAAAAAAAATCAACTAAAACGACCAACAACTTTAGAAAATACCTGTCATCAAATTTGAGGCAAATTTTTGGTTGTGCGTCATTGCGCAGTATAGTTACAGTTTAGTTGAAATGACTCTTTTGTTTTGGGAATTGAAGGCCATATGGCAATTGTTTATTATATTTAAATCAGCGGAAGCTAGAGAAACACTTTCTTCAAGCGATCGCCTAAAAACTTGGTTAACGACCCCTAAAATCACACCGCATGCATTGGGAATATGTGTTCACTTGATCAGTTTCAGGATAAGAGTATATCGAAACACATGGTAAGCGTGTTGCCGAATCACTGCGGCATCATTAGTATTTATCTTAGTATATATTTGTATTATTATTTGTCAGTGTCCATCATGGAAGAAATGTTGTGTTCTCGAGAACGACAAAAATACTTTGATTTCAAATACAATATAGGTGTTTTCTTATAATTATGGTTAAAGCAAGAATGGAAAGAAAGTGATAACGTTATAGCTATGTTCTGATTGTACGCTACTTAAATTAACTCAGTAAATCAAAACTCAGCCGTTGGTAGCTCCGGCTGAGCCTTACGTTGTTCTTCAGAAAACAGTGTATATTTTAGAAATAGGTATTCTCTATATTTAAGTGGCATTATTTATATAACGTGTCCAAGATAAGGAGGGCCAGTACAGGGATCTCGGAAACTGTAAGAGATACGAAGTCGGTTAAATGGAGGTAAAGTTGTGCATTTACGTGCCTAATATTAAGTTTTAAAATTTCGAGTAGTTCCGGAGATATACGGAAAAACGAAACTCTGAAAAATCGTTTTATTGTTTTCCTGGGTTTTTTGAGATCGAATTCTAAAGTAAATTGCACTTTTGAATTGCCACTTTTTCCGCTCTATCTAACAGCGTTAATTGTTTTGTAATCCGACGAGTCGTCTTCGAAGGGCCATTATCAACTTTCTTTTTTTCAATACGGTCCTGTTTTTCTGATATTGGAATTTGAGAGCTTTCTTCTTCCGAATGCAACGATGTATGACACATTGTGGTTTAATGACGTTTCGAGTGTTTTTTGAACAACATCAGGAACTTTTGGGATACGGTCCTGAATTTCTCTTAATTTTATAAATTTTTACTTATGTTGGACTAGTTCAATAAATAACAAATAATTTAATAATAAACCACAAATAAGTGAACAAAATACAGAAACATTATTTCAAACGTCTGTTGAATCGGGATTTAAAAGAAAAGTAGGCGTTTGACACAAAAAAAATTAAGATGGTGATGCGTGATCGTTTGAAAGCGTTTTAAGAAGTTTACTATTTTCCAGAAAATATGGGACATAATTTTACAAATACTGAAAAGTTTGATATTCTATCGTGTCTTATTTTATCTCAAAAAACTGTTATGTGGCAGTTAGAAGATGTTATTTGTACTTAGAGAATAACGGAAATCATTTTGAACACCTGATTATGTAGTTCTTTACTTTTTTCGTTGTTCGTATTATTACTGTTTTGGTATGATTTATGTTCACTTATTTGTGGTTTATTATTAAATTTATTTGTTATTTATTGAACTAGTTCAACATAAGTAAAAAATTTAGAGCTTACTTATGAGATATTATTTATAAAATTAGGAGAAATACAGGACCGTATCCCAAAATTTCCTGATGTTGTTCAAAAAACCCTCGAAACGTCATTAAACCACAATGTGTCATACATCGTTGCATTCGGAAGAAAAAAATCTCTTAAATTGCAATATCAGAAAAACAAGACTGTATTTAAAAAAAGAAAGTTGATAATGGCCCTTCGAAGACGACTCGTCGGATTAAAAAACAATTAACGCTGTTCGATAGAGCAGAAAAAGTGGCAATGTAAAAGTGCAATTTACTTTAGAATTCGATCTCAAAAAAACCCATGAAAACAATAAAACGATTTTTCAGAATGTCGGATATCTCCGGAACTACTCGGAATATTAAAACTTTCTAACCGGCATATTATTAGGCACGTAAATGCGCAACTTTACCTCCATTTAACCGACTTCGTATCTCTTAAGGTTTCCGAGATCCCTGTAATGGCCCTCCTTACCTTGGACACGTTGTATTCCTAGTAGAAAGAATTTGAACTAATATTGAGTTTCGTGAAACAAAATTGAGATAAAATTAAGTTTGTTCTATTCGAAATTGCAATGCATTTGTAATTTAAACGAATTTATTATAATACTGTTAATTTTAAGTTGTTTAGCTAATAAATAGAGAATAAAACGTTTTTCTTATTTTTACGAAATAATGAGGGGGTTCTGACGTTGGTAACCTACTCAAATCAGAACATCTTCGAGAGTTAGAATGTGTTAATATGATATATGACAACATATTTTAGTTAGACAAGTCATTCTATCGATCCACCAGTGGCGTTCCTGCACAAACATGCCCTCTGATATTTGTTACAAAAAAAGTGGTACCCCACTGATACTGGATGGATATTCTCTCTGATTAGCCTGGTCAATTATAAATAAGAACGGTCTCTTGCGTTTTTTATCGAAATGATTAAAACAATTAAATTTTATCAGAAGGCGTATAAAACTCGTCGCGACATCTCGCGGTTCATTCGCCTAACCCAAAGCTGCATCTTATAGAAGACTATTGCAGAGGGTTCATTCTGCAAAAACAGAAAAAATAGCAAATAAGTCTCTCGCCGGTTAAATGTCCCGTGACAGAGAATGAACAGGATATGTTTCCTCTTTCCCTTCGGGGAAAACGGAAAGAGAAGCATATTCTATTAATTAAGATAAATTTAGGTGGCCAATTCCAAAAATTTTTATAGTTTGTTGGTCCGCAATTCTAAAGAGATATTTTTCACGCGCCTGTAAGACTTCTTTTCAACCATTATAAAAAAAAATATGCTGATAGCGATTAAGGAAAGAATCTGTAACATTCAAGAATTTTTTCAAACCAATAACTAGTAATAAAGTTATTAAGAACCTTGATGGAATGGTGAACAACAATAATCGTGCATGCAAGATTAATGAAATATTTTTTTAAAAAATTTGGAGGTAATTTTTTATTGAAAAAAAAAACACTAATATGGCCAATTGAATGTCCATTATATTGGATGCTCCCTGGGTACGTTAATGCAAAAGGTACATACACACAGGGCCGGCTAGGACACATTTACGCCCGGGTGTGACAGAGTTTTTCAGGTTTTTACTACACGCTTTTATATCAGCATATGACACAACTAATAAGCAAAGTATTATAATGTTATGCTTATGTGTATATAGGAATTTAGCATTGACGTTTTATTATCATAGTAACAGTACTTTTTTGAACTAGTATGAATTTCGTTACTAAGAAAATTGTACATTGGAAGCAGGCAAACCTAAAATTTCTTACCTTGGAAAGCAAAATAATTTTTTTTTTTAAATGTTCGTTACTTATTTCACAAAATCTAATTATTAAACACCGTATCTTATTCCAGCTTACTTAACGTCTTAAGGAGTAGAATGCTAAGCCAACATGATTTCAATTCCATACATTTACGTCCATGATTTCCAAAGAAAAACGATTGCTAAATAGTACATTACGTATCAAGGGCCGAAAAGCCTCCGACGGCCCGAGATATGTACCGTATTTTTTTTTACAAGTGCTCCGAAGCTTTGATGCCAAATAAATAAAGAAATTCTTCAGACAGTTTTCCTGTCTAGATGACATGAAAACACTCGCGCATGGAGAATGTAAATATCTATATATTTAATCTGACAAATAGGCTCGGTGGCCTAGTGGTATAGCGTTCGCCTTGTGATCTGGGAGTCGCTGGTTCGAATCCCGCCCTCGGCATCGTTGGTTTTTTTAATTTTTTTACAAGTGCCCGAGTCTTTGAGGCCATATAAATAAAGAAATCCGCTATTTATTATCGCTTGTAGTATGACTCGGTGGGTAGAGTGTCCGCCTGGCGATGTGAGGGTCCCGGGTTCAAATCCCGTACCGACAATTCTGGTTTTATTTATGAGCACATGGTGACTCGAAGCGGGCGGGAAAATTCTTTCCTGCCCGCTTCGACACTTTCGGTGAAGTGAACATGCATGAAAAGAGGCACTTTCGGGACAATTGTAAAAAAAAGTGCTTTATTAATCTTTACCGACTTGGCTTCAAAGCCGCGCCAGTTACACCGCATAGATAAAAGCGGAGCGGCTCGTCCTAAAAAGTGTTTAAATCTGGACCAACATCGATCGTCGGTGTTCTTATTCTTTATAAACTACCCCGCCCGCCCGGCATATATTATATTTAAATAAGAAATTGCAATCAACAAATAGAATAGTGGAGGTTGAAGGAATGGTGTGCTGATTATTTACTTTTACTGATTGATGCCCCTTTTCGAGTTCAGCTTTGTTTTGCCGTCCGGGTGCTTTGAACCCGCTGCACCTGGGTCCACCCCAAGTGCGCGAGATTAGGTTTAAATGAATCCCCATTTGGTGTAGACGAAGTTTCAAGCGAGCGAATGCTTGCTCGCTAGCGATCGTTGATTGTCCAAGGTGCCGGCACTTCAAAGAAAAACTGCGTTCTTGCTAGTTCAGTCCTAACTATTTAATTTAAGATGTTATGGATGTATGCAGTGGCGTAGCGACAAATTATAGCCCCCCCCCCCCCCGCGAAAATTGAGTTAGGGCCCCCTACCCTATATTAAGAATATACATTATATAAACATATAAACAAACAAAATTAGATAATACTGTTTATTATATAAACTACAAGCCTATATGTAGAGAACGTTACAAAAAATAAAATTATTGAACAACAAGAAGAAAACAAAAAACATTCTTTAAAACTCAAAGGAACAAACACGAAAAAATTCTTTAGGCACCGAGCTAAGGTAGCGATACTTGAAAGTTACAGTGAGATAAAACCAAAAGTATTTAAAATTAAGCAACAAAATCTTGAATATAATATTATAGGTATCTCAATAGTTATTGCGAGACAATTGGCCAATTGCCTATTTTAATTATTATATTGTAAAATTATTCTTATATCGTTGCTTTCAGGAGGTAAATTGTTTTTTTCTAGCTTTTGCCTCCGCAAAATTTTTTATTAAATGGTTATTATCCATTTTGGCCGCCTCTTGTGCCTCTATAGACAGGATAGCCAAGTTGGTTAACCTTGTCTGAGAGGGACTATTTCGTAAATAATTTTTAATGATTTTTAATTTGGAAAAGGATCTCTCAGCTGTAGCAACACTTACTGGAAGAGTTAAAAATAATAATAAGGCTGTTGTTCCCTCTGAAAAATTTGATGATAAAGTGTTATTTTCCACAAGTAAAAATACAGCGAAGTCTTTAATACTTTGAAGAGAAGCAATTTTTTCCTTTAACGGCATACACAACGCGACTATCTCTAAAGGAAAAGTCGCAGACAGATCGCTGGAATATGTTTGCTGTAGTGTTTCTGCAGACATAAATAATTCTTTTTCTGGCAAAGTTACTAGAACTTGGGGACATAGAAATCTAAATTTATTAACAAATAACTCCATTCCCTCAAAACGATTACCTATTTGGTTAATTACAATATCAAATACTTTGTAATATATATTTATCCTAAAATAGTTTTCTCGACTAGAAAATAGATCATTTGTATTGGCTTCATCAAAGTGTTTTTTTGGTTTTAATTGTCTTTTATCTTCAAATTCCGGGTTTATATTCTATGATCTTGATATACCAATTGCTTCATTCTTCAAATTTATATAATTACGAGCACAGTGTGACAAAATCTAGATCAGGTGGACATTGGTAATATTGGTATTTATTTGAAAGATTTGCTAATTAGCAATAGGCTCTATCGGCACTCGAAGCTTTCGGGCCCCCCAAGCTTTCGGGCCCCCCCGCGACTGCGGGGGTTCGCGGTAGTAGCGTTACGCCACTGGATGTATGTTTAGTTTTGCATTAATAAAATGGAGTGGTCAAATGAAAGTGTGTTACAATTCTATAATAGCATCGAATACTTCTGGAAGTGATGGAACACAAAATAGACGTTCGTGATCCGCCTGCTGAGCACAAACATCAGCGAACAGGAGCAAATTAAATATTTAATCTTGCTGACTCTTGCTGGCTTTTTGGTGTATCTGCGGAATTTACACCAAAGCAAGTGGTAATAAGAATTAGCGACACGCAACAAGCGATAGGCAATATCGCATCGCGTTTCTATTCACATTGACGTGATGAAATATTTAGTAGATATCCAAATGCTGGTGTAGGACATAGAAAATATTCTGAGTTTCGTCGATCATTTCAAAGCAATTCGCAACTAGCAACATATCCAAATATTGTTTGCGATCAGTGGCGGTTCTTCCACAGGAGCACATGCACCCCCAAAACGAATAAAAAAATATTAATTTATATTCATTGAATATTATTTATCGTATAAAGTCCGACCCGTAGGCGGGGCATAATGCAGTTTCTATGTGGTAGCAGGTGGCGGGAGACAGCGCGGGATAGCGGGGCTACGGCGATTTAACATGGGAAAGGCGCACAATTTTAGTGTGCGCCGCGTCGTTGTCTGTTCGTGCATCTAGTTAGAAATTCGAGCGTGTATGTTTTAATATTTTAATATTATATATTTATTAAGTTAAAATGAATAGTTTGACGGTGGACTATTTAAAAATTAACTTTAGCTCTTTGAGTTTAGAGCAAAAAATTGAAGTGAAGAATGCAGGAAGACCTAAACCCGAAATTAATTTAACGCAGATCACAAGGGGTAAATCTAGGGACTTTATTAGAAAGTTTAAAAATTGAATATATGAAAAAAAATTTATAGAGGGTATTCCAAACTTTAATGAGGCTGTTATCGATCAATTTTCTACAATTAAGAACCGAAGAACGAACTTTACGTTTAAGCACTATAGACACTAAGAAAACCTTTCCTATTTTCCAAAAGCTGTATTTCCTTGTGTAAAATTTAAAATATAAATAAAAATATGTTTTACCTAACGCATGTTCTTATTACTTCTTTTCTTTCTACATTTAAAACGCCTAGAAAGTAATTGTTTGGTCGTTACATAAAAATAAAATTTTAAAAATAATTTTACCATACTTGTGAACCCCTCTATCATAGGTCACGAGCCGCCACTGCTTGCGATGTAGATCTCCGTTTTAAGATGATAATATCCTCTTTTACCTAGTCTAAGATAATAGAAGTTGCAACCAATACAATGCGGGATAGGAAACTCAGATCACGATCACTGTTGCTTGTTGCCAATTGCTTTGGTGTGAATTCCGCCTAAGTTTAACAAAAATGCTACAAATGCATTATTTGACTTTATCTAGTTTTATCAGGAATTTGGTTACAACCTGATATTACAATGTACCAAGATGAGGTTAACGAAACAATCTGTAAGCGCGTGTCGTGCCTAAATCTTATGGGTAGTTTGGCTTTCCTCTCCCCCCCTCCCCCGTATACCTGCTATCGACACAGTATCGTACACAGAGTTCGTTTATGGGGGGGGGGGGGGGGGGGTATTTCGGAAAAGAAATAATGATGCGTAATGATTGTTTAGGCGCCATGCCTGAAACATTTGACAGAATAGTATATTACATACCAAGAGTGGTAAGACGCCCAATACACAGGATTTCGAAAGTCCATCACTTTACCCAAAAATATACAAATTAAAAATAGTGACGATTAAAATTTCTTGACATTTACGTTGTCAATGCGACCCGATGGAATTCACATCCGACTTTGCCTAAAGTCAATTAGCAATATTGACGGTTTTTGGCATATCACGGGTAATGTGTGGAACTGTTACGTAATATATATATTACGCAACAGTCATAGACAGTGCGTAAGTAATATAGTAGTAGAAAAAAATATCATAACAATGGTTACTTGTGCCTAATTATACTTGATAATTTATTCCCTGGTCGAATAATAATTCTGTTTTAATTATTTATTTATTTTAAATATTGTATTTCTTTCAAACGCGACTTCTTTATATCTGCTCGCAAAAAATAATATGTATTATTAGGTGAGAATTCTTATTTGTATTGGAATTCGATCAGAGAATAAAATATCAACTACACATGCGTAACATTAATAAAATGGAACCTAGCGCCCGTGGCCCGACAAGTCCTGGAAACATCATACTGATTACATGCACTGCCAGACTTGATTAAACTGATTTATTTATCTGACAGATGTCTATCTGATGGATGTAGTGTACGAGGGAGACTATAATGATTACGATGATTTTCCATTAAAAATGCGAAAAAATAGGGTGTGCAATGCGTAAGGAAAGTGTGTTTTCTTTACTACAATCTACAATGTACAAGTTATCCCAGACAAGATGCACACTTCGTTAGCGAAGCTAATTTAAAGTCGTAAAAGGAAAAAACTAATAATTATACCTGTGACATATGCCAGCAATATTTACTTGTTGACGTTTCGTTAAGATTGTGATTTGAAAGTACTAATGGTGCGTCGTAGAAAGACATGCGATATTTCCACGCAAACCGACCTGCATCCGAAACTACCAGTAGTGTTCCTAACACGAATAAGCGAAAGTAATATTAGGAAACATACTATGGCCCGTGAGAATTCCGAACCAAGTATCACCATACGAAACCCATCACTACCAACGATGAATAGTCAAGTTAAAACGGCTGCTATAATATCAAAACCTCCTAGAAGTTATCGGTTTTTTGCTAAACCAATAACCAACAACGAAAAGGCGAACTCAACGTTAGTTAACAGGTCAGAGGTCAGTCTTAATCCATCACAGCCGACTCCAAAATTAACCCAAAGAAGGAAGGTAAGATTTGTAAAACCAGGACCGCTATGTTACAAAAAGAAACTGTTACAGCCCTCAGGAAACGATATGACTATACCTTTGGTTATGGAAACCAAGGTGCAAAACGAAAATGATCTATCATTACCGGGTGAAAATTTGGGAACAATTTTAGAACAAGGTGAAACCACAAGATTAGATGACGAGCTGGCAACCGCTTTTGAAGTGGACGAAATTATCGTGGAATCGCTGGAAGGTTTTTCGGAAGAATCACATAAAGGAAGGGGCGAGACTAAGGCAGAAAGTGATAAAGATAAAAACAAAATATGCGACAAGACCAAAGATTTGCGTCAACCAGAAAAACTAAATACAAACGAGAGCCGAAGCGCAATAATATGTTCAACGCCTAAAAATGCATATCCTAGAACTTCCACAACAAATCCGGAACACACAAATGATAGGAATAAGTCCGATGAATCTTCAGAAAATTCGAAAAGGGAGAGCTTCCATCAGAAACATGACGGGAAAACTATTTTGATTAAGGCTAATACTGTTCACATCTATAATCATTTTTATGGTGGTAATTGAATGTTGTTCCTTTTAGAGATAATAATGTAGTAATTGTTATTGTTAATTATTAATCGTCATATTTTAATCAGAAGTTGTATATTTCAGATTCAAGATTACAATTACATATTATGTACTGTTAATATTCATAAATATTCTGTTCTCAAGAAATAAATGTTTATTTGACAAATACAGGGCGTCCAGAATAATACAAGACACACATATACACGGTGTTCCTTAATGAAGTGTTAATATTTCAGGGTGTGATTCCTTAGGTCATTTTATAAAGAAAAGTTCATATGAACATATGTCCGAAACGGCTTGAATTTTTAGTTTTTAAATGGTTATTTTAATATCTCCGAAAGTACTTTAGATATTATTTTCAATTTTGGTATGTGTTAATGGGATATAGAACCACAAGTTTTAGTTAGAAAATTTATTAAATTCGTCCACCAGTGGCGTCCCTGCAAACATGTCCTCTGATATTTTTTTCAAAAAAGATGGTACGCCACTGACATTTTTCCATGTGGATATTTTTCTGATTAGCCTGGTCAATTCTATATAAAAACGATATCTGAAGGTTCTCTCGTCAGATGCATCGTTCTTAATTAAAACCTTATTATTAACATTGATAAAATAATTAATGATAAATCTTGTTATATAAAAATTATTGGAAATGGCCACCTTCACTTAAAAGGCATGCATGATTTGCCCACTCTAACAATTTTTATAAAAGAAAATTTATCATTAATTATGTTAATAATAATGATGAGTTTCAATATGAATTTAGTGGTTTTAATCAAGAACGTCTGACGAGAAAAACTCAAGAGACCGTTTTCATATAGAATTGACCAGGCTAATCAGAAAAAATATAAACATGGAAAAATGTCGGTGGCGTACCATCTTTCTTGTAAAAAATATCAGAGGACATGTTTGCAAGGACGCCACTGGTGGAACAATTGAATAACTTTTCTAACTAAAATTTCTGGTTCTATATCCTATTAACACATACCAAAATTGAACATAATATCTATATCTATATATATCTTTCGGAGATATTAAAGAATAACCATTTAAAAAATAAAAATTCAACACCCTGTAGCAAAAAATTTAAACCGTTGCGGACATATTATGTTCTAATGAACTTTTCTTTATAAAATGACCTAAGGAATCACACCCTGAAATATTAGCACGTCATTAAGGAACACCCTTTATATAAACAGTACATTGCCAATACGAACGATCAAAAATACAAAAAGTGTTCCCGCTATGGTAGATGGCGTGGGCCTACTACGTTCGCGCAGAAGGGTGGAAATTTTTCGATCGCGTCAGCCGGCCCGACATTATTTGTTTGTTGTTATTCGTCACCATCTTTGGTTCTGGATGCTTTTTCAAATTACAGAATAAAAAGTGGTTCATCCACATTATTGTCGGTATATTAGTGCTTATAAACTTTCATTGCCTAACAACAATTTTTGTAATGGAGTATTTAATTTGTGGTGATTCGACTCGGTGTTTGGTAGGTTAGTGACTTGTTTTGTTTAAGATGAAAGGACACAAGTGCATGGTGCTTTTTTGCAAAAGTCTTGGATCAATACCAGGTATAAAGTATTTCAAGTATGTAGGTACATATATACGAAAATATTTTGCTTATCACATTATCCGATCTTCACCGAAATTCACTAAAAAGCTTGTAAAAAAAGAAGAGAGTGTCACTCGTATACAATATAATATATATGATATGTGGTCACTACCTAACCTTAAAATTAATGTATTTTTAATTTGGTGCATTAGTAGCTGATAATAATTCCCAAAATAGTCAAAATAGTCATTCATTCTTAATTTTTGGTTTAGAAAAAGGTGAGGTTAAGAAACATACGACGTCGAATGAAATTTAAAATAAAGCTCATCATGTCGATTGTTACAAATATTCGAACGGAATTTGGCACCATAAGTTTACACCAATCAGGGCACCAATCGGATCATCATATCGTCAGAAATCGTATGTATGGAACGCTGTCTAAATCGAACTAATCGAAATTTTGATTGCATTATTTTTCCTAACTAACCAGTGAAATTTACATTTAAAAAGTTGAAATCCGGTTTTGTCGAATGTTTACTTTCACAAGGAAATTTCCGAACTGCGCAAACTCACAACGTCCCCTTCGATGCCCATAGCGGGGACATAATTGCAGATGGTATTAGCAATATACTGTTTATACAGGGTGTTTCGGGAGGAAAGGGAAATATTTTGGGAACATGTTCAGAAGGTCAAAATAAGAGAAATTAACCCATATGTTTTAATCCGATTCTTAACCGTCTCTGAAATAATCGGTTCTAAAGTTTTTTTGTAAAGTTTTGGAGTAATTAAGAAGTTTTGTATTTCTAACTCCAGTTTGTAGGTATTTCATTGCTTGTCAATACCTAATTTAATTGACAAGCATGGTTGTCAGTTAGATTTATTCTGAGCGTTTCGACTCGAAAAGAGAAAAGGTTCCATACGTAATGCCTCACACATTCACCCATAGGGAGTATGCTGACATGATATTCGTGTATGGTTTCTGTAATGGTAGCGCATTACGGGCTGTTGATGAATACCGACGTCGTTTTAAGAAATCGAAGAGTTCCTAATCGAAAAGTGTTTCAAAAAGTTTTTGCAAATGCTCAGGAAACAGGAATGTTTCCAAGCGTAAGGATTGATTCTGAACGAGCGGCGGGTCTAAATGTGAAAAATGAAGAGAATGTTCTGGATATGGCTGAAGAGAACCCAGGTGTTAGTACGAGGCGGATTACAAAAGATCTTCGATCAGAATCACATGTGGGCGTTTGGAAGACACTTAGGAAAAACGGTTTAAAGCCTTTCCATGTTCAACCGGTCCAACATCTTCAAGAAGATGATTATGGCTTAAGGGTTCAATTTTGTGAATGGATCCAACAAAATCGAGGCCTGCATAAATACATTTTATTAAGCGATGAAGCTCAGTTCACCCGCGATGGAATCAATAACTGTCACAATGAACATCGGTGGTCAGATGAAAATCTTCATGCCACGTTTGAACGAAACTTTCAACATCGGTTCAGTATTAATGTGTGGTGTGGAATGCTCAACGACCAGTTGTTTGGTCCTTTTGTATTGAATGAGCGTCTTACTGGAGATGGATATTTACGGTTTTTGGAAGACCATTTAACACACATGTTGGATGATGTTCCGCTAATTGTTCGACACCGAATGTTCTTTCAGCACGATGGAGCCCCACCTCATTTTAGTCGCCGGGTGCGTAATTTCTTGAATAATCGTTTTCCTGATCGTTGGATTGGCAGAGGAGGACCTCAAGCTTGGCCACCGAGGTCACCAGACCTAAACCCACTGGATTATTGCCTCTGGGGGTGGATGAAATCACTAGTATACGAAACACGAGTAGAAACCGTGGAAGGACTCCACAATCGAATTTTTAATGCTGCAAATATCATTATAAACAATCCCCAAGCGATTCAACGCGCAACACGAGCGATTAACAAACGTGGTGCAGCTTGTATTGAAGTTGGTGGGGGTATTTTCGAAAACATTCTAAATTAGTGGAATTTTGTTGTTTTACTAATATCTATTGGTGTTGCTTTTGAAATAAAAAAGAGTTACAAAAAAAACTTTAGAACCGATTATTTCAGAGACGGTTAAGAATCGGATTAAAACATATGGGTTAATTTCTCTTATTTTGACCTTCTGAACATATTCCCAAAAAATTTCCCTTTCCTCCCGAAACACCCTGTATACATGTGCCTCTACAGGGATCCCGTTAACCATTGGACTACAAAAATGATCAAATTAGATAAAAGTCGTGCATTAGTAAGTTCTGTAACGTTATGTTTACAAATTTAAACTGTTCCCAATATTTCCGAAGATATTTGTAGAACCGAATTTTTGACGATTTCGTTGTCTTGGTTTTCTCATTCGCTGCGCGTAAACACGTTGCCATTTTTAAAGCCACCTGGCTTATTATCTCCTCCATTCTGTCAAGAATTATTGATATCAATTCTCTGCTTACAAAATGATAGTTCTGTTGATATCGGTGCAAGTAAGCCTTACCCAACTTTCCTTATTCTTATTTATGATTTATAACGACAGTTATTGTTGTGATGCATTATAAAACCATTATTTTAATAATTTTGTAGTAAAGCATACAACAGTCCGGTGGGCCTGCTTATGGGGGGGATCGAAACACGTAAGAAGGCCTTGGAAGTGATGCTAAGCCTACTCTGCTCCATGCGCTCACAAGTAACCTACTTCTATCTGTTTCACTCTTTCATTTAAGAGTGAATATCAGACTTAGTACGTAGAGTTAATATGAAATGCCAAAAAATGAGTGTTTATGCAGGCGACTTGAGCCTGGTCATATTTGTCTCACTTTACTGAATTAGGGAAGGTTGCTGCAGACAGAGACAGGCATAAAATGCGAACAGCACGAAGTGTTAAATAATTTTACAAGTAAATTTTCTTCGTCTGGCATGGAATATAATCAAGCAACATATAAATGATATGTAAAGAGAATGAAAATGGCGAAAGCGAACCGTCCTTAAATTCTAAAATAATTTTTAATTTTCAAATTTTTTCACGAGAAACGTCGTTTCTTTTTTGGTGCAAGTGAGTAATTTGTAATTGAAATATTCATTTAGTCATCTTTACTGAGAGTAAGCATCGATAATAATTTCTTTTCATAAATCATATGGGGCCCAAAAATATGCTCGGACTTGAAGCCTGAAATATTTGCTAGGCCTAGAGCCCAGTTGAAGATGGTGAAATATTTTATGTAAATTATGATTTACTTCTTATTTTTTAATAAAACTACTTAGAAGCTTATTTCTGAAGTTTAATTTTTCATTTGTAGTTACGTTACTATAGTTCAATAAATGATATAAGAGTGTGTAAGGAATATTTTAAATGATATTTACAGCTTAACACATGTCAGAATCCTAATATTTGATTTTCACTACTTAATAAATCAAATAAAAGGGTTTTGAATGTTTTTTGTTGGTTAAATGTCACTTTAAAATATTGACAGTAATAAATATTTGGACAAAAGTGACATTTGAAAAGCACGTGCGTTTGTCAGCTAATGCCAGACGTAAAGCCGCGTTCTCAGAGCTTCGACGTGTCGCAGCGACAGTCCCCCACTCTTTTTGTAGGGGGTGACGTCTGTCACTTGTCATTTCGGATGTAACCTAACCTTACAATATTTTGTTATTGTTTTGTAAATGAAAACAATTTGTTTTGTACAAATTTCGTTTTGAATAATTTATCATACTGACCGAGACTTTGATAATGAAAGCGGCGAAGCAATGAAATATTTGAATAATATCTGGCAGTGTATTTTAATATGATTATTCTTCAAGACTAAATAGCTAGCTAGGTAGTTTTTAAGGAGAACCATTTCATTCCTCCAATAAGGAAGTCTAAAATCATAGACATGGGCGTTCTGACAGTGTCTCCTCATCATTCCATACCCTCTGTCTTGTGGTGGTCACTAGCTTGTATCTCCTCTATATCTTCATTCCAAGCAGATACAAAGCCATCTTTGTGCAGAGCATACTTGCCCTTTGTAATCTGTATCTACAATAATTTAAAAATATTTATATTATAAGATTTAGGGATCTATAGAGGTACAAAACTAATTTTTAGATAATATTACAAAAATACCAACAGGGCTAACAAAATACCATGGGACTTTAAAAACAGTTTACAATTTTAAGTCAAAATGATGTTTTACCAGTATTATTAACTCTTGCACTTTCTTCTGCAGATAACTTTTTTCTAAATTCAGCTTCAGAGCGGTGAAGAATTTCCACAGGAATATAATTTGAATTTGTGGCCACATCCATTATGGTTTTCGTTTAACCTAAAATTTAACGTTTTAAACTTGAACTCGTCACATTTCTTTAAAAAACTTATAGTATAGTCGATAACCTCTTCCGATTGCAGCAGGCCAATATTTAAGTTTCTTTAGGGTGTAAGTATGTGGAATGCGGATGTTGGATTAAAATTTTCCCCTCTTGGAGGTTATATTTGGGTTTGTTTTTTTAAAAGATTTTTTCGATGACAGCGTCAAATTTTATTTTTGTATTCTAGTCCTCAAAATATGTATATTTATTCTGGTTATAGTAAAAAATGCACCAATGTAATTAAAAAGACCAATGTAATTAAAAATTATTTAATAATTTTGTAGGATTTAGGTAGATAATGATCAAATAAACTTTTAAAAGCAAAAGTACATACTATTCACAATTTTTTAGGACAAAATAATTTACCTTTGTTCGAAAACAACGAATACTTATTTCGGAAAACTGAGTTTCAAATTTCAAAACAAAATAAAAAATTAATACTACAGCGCAGTGTTACCAGTTATCTCATGAAATGTCAGGAGATCTGTTGATTTTTTTGTGATTTTATGAATAATCTGGTGGTCAATGAAAAACCTTTTGAAAAAGTTCGGTTTCTGGTGTTATCAGCTTCGTTTCGGTTAGGTATATTTTATAAATCACAAAAAAATCACCTAACCTTTTTCCCTCAACATTTTCTAGGGCTAAGAGGGATACCTCGACGATACAGATCTGGTGAAATTTCACCAGATACCTGGCAATACCGCTACTTCGGCACCGTTCGATGGTGGGAATAAGTGGTAATGACGTAAACGGTTATGATTGGTTAGGTTGGTGTTTTTTTTTTTTTGGACATACGATGAGAAATCTGCGCACAGACACCTTACAGACGCGGCTGCAAGGTAGTGTCGGGCTAGCAACATTGTGGGGAAAAACCATCAATATCATCCGCTCTGAAGGAGGGGATCCGCCTCAGAAGGAGACGAGCCAACCGACTAAAACTCACCGTCTGAGTCAGGCATGATACCTGTAACTCCTTTCACTATTAGACGTGTTATTTTTGTTTATCATCAGTATGATTTTTTAGGTTAAGCCTTGAAGCGTTGCTTGGTGTGTTTCGGTTACAGCTCTTAACCCTTTCTTATTTGAATTTAATCAAATAAGCAAGTTTTAAGAGCTCCGTTAACATATTGGGTGTAGAGGTAGAGCGGTAGTTATTGTAATTGTTTACAGAGGCGTATAGTGTGCGCGTAGTGTGCGTGTACCCTTATTTTATACAGAACAAGTTCTTAAATAATTTGGAGTGTGGATTTAGCGAGTGATCCAGTCTTTGGGCATTTTGTGTTTTTGACGCGGTAGTCTGCGTATGTGCGATGAGGCTATCTTGGCGTTGTTTGCCAAGTTAGCCTTGGTGTGGTATTTCGTGATTATTTTATCGAGAAACTCCGAAATTGTGTCAATTTGGAGGTCTCGATGTATGACGTGAGTTCGGGTATATCTAGGTGTATTCAGTATTATTTTAAGTGCCTTGTTCTGTATTACCTGTAGTCTTTGTAAGTCCTGCTTACCCAGTGTGCACCATGTCGGTGCTCCGTATGTGAGCACCGGCCTGATGAGCACTTTGTACATCATGACTTTTGTCCTGGTTGTTAGTTTGCTCCTACTGTTGAGCAGCGGGTATAGAGTGCTCAGTTGGGCGTGAGCCATCTTTCTCCTGTGGGCTGTATTTACTTTCCAATTGAGGCGTTTGTCGAAGTGAAGTCCCAAGTATTTTACGCTTGGGCTCAAATCGATTGGTTTGTTTCCTACAGTGACCCTGCCTTCCGGTCTACTGAACCTTGATGAGTTCTTGGTAAAGTAAATTGCCTGTGTTTTTTCTGGATTGATTTTTATTTTCCACTTGCTGAGCCATTTTTCCAGAGTAATGATGTTTTCTTTTAGCGCCAGCATTATTTGTTTTGGATTTCTTGATGTCACTGCTATGGTTGTGTCATCAGCGTATATGAATTTTTCGCAAGACGGATGCATTGGGATATCACAAGTAAAGATATTGAAAAGTAGGGGGGCTATTACTGAACCTTGTGGGACTCCGGCCCTGATTATTTTTGACGTAGAGTAACACTCTTCAACAAAAGTTTTAAACGATCGATTTTCAAGATAGGAGGCTATAAGTTTTATCATATAGTTTGGTACTCCTAGCCTTATCATTTTGACAATTAACCCGTTATGCCATACCCTGTCAAAGGCTTTACTGATATCGAATAGGACGGCTCCCGTGCTCCTCCGTCTATTGAATCCATTGATTATGTTAGAAGCCAGTCTTGTTGTCTGTCTAACGGTGCACAAGTTAGCTCTAAAGCCAAACTGCTCCACTGGTAGACAGTTGTTAGTTTCGACAAATGTTGTGAGCCTACCCGAAATTAACCGTTCCACTATCTTGCTTATGTTAGACAGAAGACTGATTGACCTGTAACTGGTCAATTTTCTTCTGTCTTGGCCTGATTTCCCTATCATAATGATTTTTGCCTGTTTCCATGGGACGGGAAAATGTCCAGTTTTCAGTATAGCATTTGCGATGTTGGCTATGTCCTTTATTGTCTTCTCCGGTAGATTTGTCAGTGATAGGTTGGTGATTCTATCTAGCCCGGGAGCTTTTTTGACCTTTACGTAACGTATGATCTTTTTGACATCTTCTGCGGTGACTTCTTGCAGATTTGGTTCAGGAGGGTGATCCATGCTTTTATATATTTCGGCAGTCCTGTTGATCCGATTTTCTAGATCTACATCTGTAGCCGGATTTTCACTAAATTGTTCGTAGAGTGCTTCAGCGAAGCTTTCCGCTTTTTCCTGAGGTTCAGTGATTACAGTGTTGCCGCTCGTTGTTATGGGCGGCATTGGTGTCCTACTTCCGTTGACAAGCGTTCTTGTCATCCGATAGAGGGATCCATCTTGTGTATTTAGGCTTTCGACCTTCCTTTCCCATCTCTCGGATTCCAAGCCGCTTAGCTGCTGTTTGACCCTCTGTGTTGCCTGGTTTGCCTGTTGTTTGATCCTCGGATCTCCAGTTCTGTACGCTCTATTTTTGAGACGGTTCTTCGCTCTTATTTCGTTCTTTATGTCATGACTGAGATTACCATATTTAGTGTAATCAGCTGTTTTTGTTGTTGTTGCTCTAGCAAGTGCTTGCTGTATGTTCTTTGTGAGCACATTTACAGCCTCGTCGATATCTGGTTTGCCTACAAGAGGAGCGATAGAATCGCAACCCTCCAGCTGAGTCTGGAATTTTTTCCAGTCAGTTCTGGTTTTGGTTATGATGCTAAGACCCCTCCTGCGTGGGTCACCATATTCGATAATCACTGGGAGATGATCAGATGTTAGATCATTGATTACTACAGGCTGTAACATGTGATCTGTGTTTTTAATTACGAATATATCTAGTAGCTCCGGTAATCCGTTAGCACTTAGATGTGTGTGGCCCTCTGGTGGTAATATATGGTAATTAAAAACATCAGAATTGTTGTATAACATTAGCCCTCTGGTGTTGGTTGCTCTACAGTTCCATTCTCGATTTTTGGCATTCAGATCTCCTCCGATTATTGTTGTCCTGTTATTGTCGAAGATATTTCCTAAACACTCCCTGATAAGACTGTCGTGAGGGAAGGGGCTGCAGTAAACGGACCCGACCACTACAGACCCGTGGTTCACTGCAATCTTAACGTATGTACCCTCTATAATATTGCTACTATCCGGATTTGGCATAGAAGTTGCCTGGACGTGCTTTTTGACAAGAATCATGGTTCCGCCCATTCTAGTTTCGCGATCGTTTCGAAATACATTATAATTTGGAAAGGAGAATCGTGTTGCTCCTTTTAACCATGTTTCCTGTATCAGAATCACGTCAAGGCAATGTTCTTCTGAGAAGTTGATTAGTTCTAATTTTTTAACGTTTAGTGGATTTCTTGAGAGAGAGGACTTTAAATTAACGCCGTAACATCGACGGTAGTCGATCAAATACAGTCCGCAGCGCCATCTTTTAGTAGTCACCACATAATCTGAACAGACGTTTATTTGATTAAATCAAATTTTAAAAAAATCTATTCAAGAAATAAAAAGTCTATGCTTATCAGGAGAGGGCTTCCTTTTCTTGGTAGTACCATTCAATCTGAAATAGTATTTTAAAGTGCTACTGTATAGACAAAAATACGCGCCCTTATTGTATAAGGATCATCGGGTGGTCTGGAAATAATAATTTTCCATATTCGTATTTAATATAATACAGAAAAATACTAAAAAATGTAAACGAAGACTGAAGACTTGAGCGAAAATATTAAATGGGTAGGGAAGGGCACATCATTTTAAAGGTTGTTTAAATATCTTTCCAATAATACCAAGATTTATGATTACGATTGGCAACGCTACAGACAATAATAAAATATTTTGTACTTATAAGGAGTAGAAGTTTCAATTCTTGATGAAATATACAGGGTGTTCCATTTGAACATACTGAGTAAATTTAATCCAAACAAACCCGAAGTTTGGAAGTAAAATTAAAGCACCGTGTATAAAACTGTAAAATTTTATAAATAGTACTCATATAATCCAGATAAAAATTTTTGATCTAATTAAAATCAATAAAGAATCTGTAGCATGTTTATTACGATCGTACCAATGCAATAAAAATAGGAAAATTAATAATATCTTTGCAACACCGCAACAGATTGGGGAAAAAAATTGGGGTTACATAAACGATAAGGAGGGGCACTGATTCCGAGTAAAAATATAGGTCATTTCATTTATGACACACACTGTACAGGGTGTCCATTTTTGGGTAGTTTTACGGGGTATCTCCGTTATATTTGTTTTCACACGTACCCTATACCTATATTTTTAATAATATAATTTAGTTTGTAACAAGCTTCAAATATATAACACTTTATTTTTAGTCTTAGTATTAGGCCCGAAATATACGTTTTTCAAAAATATACCATTTTTTTATATACGCTGACCCATTTAAAGAAGCAAATTTGTTTATTTTCCTTGAGAATGTAGAAAAAATCTGAGTACGTCACTGTATTCTACATAAAGAGTTACAAAAAGAACATTTTTATTTCTTTTTGATACGTTACGGGGTAACCGAGATATGGGGGAGTGTCCCAAAATGATTACGGCATCTTCTGTTTGACAAAAAAGTAGCAAAGCGCTGCGAAAACAGCATCCTTCTATCTTTACAATAAGGGAGATACCCCGTAAAACCCGAACAAACCCAAAAATGGACACCCTGTATACTTAAACATACTTTTAAAATATGCGTCTTCAACAGTCCGCTAATATTTATTTTTAAAGTTTCCCTTCTATCCACGATATAGGAGATATCGAAGAATTACACACTAAATGGACTCCCTGTATTAGTAAATATTTTATTTATTTCAGAAAACCCAATTTTCCGCGATAAATTTTCCGGTAATTGTAATTTTGCTAATAAGAACGTTACGAAACACAAGTCAAATGACAAAAGGGTTACCGCCTCATACAAAAATTTAGGATCCTCCGGGACATAACGAATCGACATGAGTCATGCCGTTTTTTCTACAATGTAAGCGAGTAATCGTTTGAAAAACAAACGAATTTTTTGCACCAAAATACCTTTGCCTTGCTTTACTTTGTTAGTTTATTTGCAGTGGTCGGTTCGAAAGGAGCTCGCGTATTCGCCGGTTTTATTTTTTCTGGAAAATTATCCCGCGTGATAATTCGACGTCCAGGACAGGGTGCTCCTGCCACTGCTTAAAGAGTTGTCGGAATGCCGGGTAATAGTGTCATCCTAAAACGAAGTTTTGCTCTGTTCCCTGTAAGGTGAGTCTTTAAACATTTTTTTTTTTTAAATACATCACAAGGGGCCCATGCGCTATTATGCAACGGGTTCCTCGCTTTTTACCTTCCATAACTGGGGTAGTAACTGGCGATAAATACTAATAACTCTTTCCACAATTCTTTTTTTTTGCTCACAAGTGTATGGGCCCCTTCAGTTTTCAGTTATGCAGGGTTTTAATTTGAAAACTACCCACCTTTAATAGGTCGATTTCGGTAAATAAAAATAAAATTTTATTGTGAAGGTCCCGCCATTCACAAGAATTGTTGCAGCCTTCGTGGTTTAACCCCCTTGGCAGGGGTAGATGTTACCATTAAGATCTTAATTGGGAATGAGGGGGTGGGGGGGGGGAGGTCAAGTGACCAATCATTTTTAAAAATCGTTGAAATCTCTTTCCAATAATAATAAAAGAGGAGTCGACACAATAAATTTTTTGTTAAATAATACCCTAAAACGAATTTAAAAACTATTTAAAGCCTTCATGGAGTAACCCACTGGGAGAGGTAACTGTTACCCTTAAAATCGTAAATGAGAAGGGGGGGTCAAGTATATTGGGGCGGAAAAATATGGATTCTAAGAGTCGCCGAGGACCGTTTTTGGTTCGGAGGGGCAGTGGCGTACTTGTACAAGAAATGAAATTTGTGCAAATCGACAAAATTTCGATTCTTGCTTCCGTTAATTTATTAATTAAAAAAATTTCTACCCTAAACTTATAGCAATTGGTTCCTAAAAACAGATAATTAACCGCTTTTAGGATAAAACGAAATAGTATCAAAAATATTGATCAAAAAACGAAATGGTGAATGCGCCACTAGCTCTGACTTAATTATTAACTGAACAAAAAATATACTGAGTGTTTAAACAACAACGAACAAAACAATCATCTACTAAAAACAAACATCTAGTAAAATCAAGATTTATATTTTTCCTAACGAATTCATCTTTGAATAAATTGGTTAAAACATTACATTTCGTGGGGGGGGGGCAACGCCACTGAGGAGGGGGTAAACTAGGCGGCATGTTACGAACAAGCCCGAAACGGGCTAGCTTTACTATGATATCTATTGAGCACGAAATAGCTAATAAAATAGATTTAAATAAAAAAATTGACAGAGTTACAAGGTGGTTTGTTGATAGTTATTATTTTAATGAGTTAGAATAGCATAGCACATTTTTTTAATTTCTTTTCAGAAATATTATTAATATGTATTAATAAGAGCACAAAATGATTAAGGCGTCTTGAGCGGGCCCTGTTGCTCTCTCTCACTAATTTTGAAATTGAAATTTTGATAGTATGCTAATGTTGATTTGAGCACTGGGCTAAAACATTTTCATTAAGGTACTACGTCCGGTTAAACTGGAAGTCGGTGTCAACTTCTTTATTTTAAATGGCACACCCTATACAGGGTGTCCCAGAATATGTGGGCAATCTCCCGGGTTCAGATAGAACACTTAAAAATAACAGGAGAAGTTCTTATAAATTTTTCTCCCTACGGCCTCTCCCCTACGGAGATACGGGCCCTTAACGGACGTCCCTGGAAATCGTTGTTTTTTAAATAATTTTTGAAGTACTAGGTGTAATTTAATATTTTTTTAGTAAGTATAATGGTTAGTAGATGGGTCTCCTTAAAACTCGCCCTTTTAAACACATTTGGCTTATTTAGTTTGCCAGGGACGGACTAGGACACAAAAATGTTTTTTTATACCTTGTACGATGAAGGAACGACAATAATATTTTTGATACGAGATATGCTGAAAAAAGGTACTCTTGATCAATGTCGATAAAGTGAACTGTTTTCGAGAAAAAAATATTTTTGTTCAATATGGTTTTTTTGCATTAGTTGTTGTTTTATGCTCATAAAATTTCCTCATTGTTGCTATGGTTTTTTTTACATGTACCGATTTAAATAAGAATATTTATGCCAGTGTCAGTTTATGGTAGTGTCTTGAAATTTGCGGTTTTTCTCCTTTGTCTTATTAGTTACTAACTTAGTAATGGAATTTACGTATACTGGATATAAATCATATATTATAATTATTTTCTATTTAGCGTTAAAAATAAGGGTACGTTTATATAAGGTTGTCGATTCCAAAAATTTGCCAATTTTATATTTTTATATGGTCATAATAATACCAAGAACTATAGATAGTTTGTTTTTGTTTAAAATAAAAATAGGAAAGTTAATGAACAAATCCAAACAAACCTTTCCCTAACAATTACTTTTATTTGTTTCAGATACTTGACGGGTCTAAAATAGAGTGCGGTGCCGCGTGTGAGGTGTGAGGGTTCCGCTCTTCAAGGTTTGCCTAAACATCGTCGCAGTTTAGAGCGTGGTAGAGATAACCCTTTTCAAGGCTCCCGCATGTCTGAAAAAGGCTGATGGGCAACCTGGCCTGTCCAGGGCGATGTCCTTTTTGTTCGTCCCTTGGAGAGTGGAACTGGAAGAATGAAGATGATGTCGTCGGGCAAATGGGCACATATAAGGAGGTAACTATTTATTTAATTTTAAAAGTATACCCCAATTGTTTAATTAATATTTAAAAAATTATTTATAGTTTTTTGGCAAGAGAAAATATTTTGTGATAACAATATTTGTAACTACAGGGGGTTTTTTAATTGAAAGCCGATACTTAAGGCTGTGAATCCTTGGGTGATTTTAAGAAGAACTGGCACTTCTTATTGATTTCAGTTTCCTCATTGGACGTTATAGGTCTAGGTAAATTTCTGTATGTTTCAAGCATGATCCAAAATTTTCGAAATTGCTTTGAATTCGTCTAAATTTCTTATTGCTCATTGATGGTAAATTTGGATACATTTCATTGAGTCTTCTAAATGTACGGCTGATGATCTTATTATGCTGACCATGTAAAATAAATAAATTCATACTACATCTGAATAGTTGTTGTTTTCTTCCATTTTTTTTTTAACTTTAATTTAACTTTAAAAAATTAAAATATTTAAATAGACCAACTGACAACAAGACTGAATGAATAACAGCAAAATGTCAACCATTACAAAACAATTTCCATAGGCTACTTGCCAAATTGGTCTAGAAAGTGTGATTGTTATCTGTAATAATTAATTTTTCTATATAAATGCTCATAAGTCAAAAACTGTTCAAAATAGGTATAGTAACATTATACATATAAAGATAGACAATTTCAATAGCTTTTAGGACAACAGATAAAATATAGGGTATTTCATTTAAATAAAAGGTACTATTTACCATTTTTTCAAACCATCAAAATATTTGTATTTTGAAACACCCTGTACTATTATAAATAATATTTGGAAAGAGGGTGAAAGAGTTTAAAAATATCATAACTTTTTGTAGAAGATGTTATCCGAAAAAAAAAAGCGAAATTAATTATTATCTCGAGAACTATAACAAATAGGTATAGGAAAATATTAAGGAAAGTTATTAAGAAATTCATAAGGATTCTAAAACAAAAATAATACAAAGGGTGTTTCGTTTAAATTATCAAAGTTGCTAATACTTTCAAGTAGAAGTGGCAACACTGCATGGCTAAAAATATTTTTAAAAGATAGATCATGTCCGCTTCTATAACCTCCCAAAATTTCAAAGTGGTCCAATGACTAGTTCTCTATAAACATCTAATAGGCCATCCACCATCAATCACCCTGTATGTTAATACAGTGTAACCTCGATAATCCGAACCTTCGTTACACCGGATTTTTCAATAATCCGGCCAAACATTTCAACTGCATTGTATACTTTATGATCAGCATTTGATAGTACTCGGTAATTCAAGCAAACAAAAATTACTAATTACTTCACAAAATAATATAAAATTTAATAAGTATGCTTCTGTTTTAAATAATTTTTGTATTACGTTTATACTATTTTCTAGTTGTTTTCTATTAAATGTTTTAAATGTTTCGTTTTTCAATAAAAAAACTGTGTCGCTTCAATAATCCGGATTAATTACAAATCCGGATGACTGCGGTTTTAATTAGTCCGGATTATCGAGGTTGCACTGTATTAACATTTCTTCTTAAAATCACCCAAGGATTCGGCACTCTATTAAAAAACACCCTGTATGGGCCCAATAATATCCCCAAAAAAATCAAAAATAAATGCAGGGTCTTTCAAAATAATTGGAAAAATCTAAAATTTTGCGTTTCGGTTTTTATTTTTTCCTGACTTTGTTTGAACAGATGTCCAAAAATAAATGTCACTTTCTCATTGCTACTTTTTATTCTCCATAAGATTTCATCATCAGATCTTTATTGCAACGTTTTGTCTTTGGGTCACCATCATCAACTTAATTTTTTAAATACGGGCTTGGATTTTTTTCTTTAAATTATGAAAAAGGAACTAAATCTACGTTCGGCGGTATATGAGACTTACTGGTTTTCCGATGTTTTGTTCCTTAAATTGACCATCTTGATTAAAATACCCCTAATCCGTTCCTGTAATTAACTTTTGTTTCGACGAAACTGAAAATTTTAAAATTATTATTGTATTATAGTATTTAAAAAAATTAAGTTGATGATGGTGACCCAAAGACGAAACGTCGCATAAATAAGATCTGATCATGCCATCCCGAGAAGAATAGAAAGTAACAATGAAAAACTGAAATTTATTTTTGGACATCTCTTGGAACAAAGTCAGCAACAAATAAAAACCGAAACACAAAATTTTAGATTTTTCCAAATATTTTGAAAGCCCCTGTTTTTATTTAAGATTTTTTTACGGCATATTATTGGGCCCATAATTATGCAACTTTGCCCCAATTTAACCGACTTCGTATCTCTTACCGTTTCCGAAATTCCAATGATGAAGGACTTGTTTGTTACACCCTGTATAGCAAGAATCAGCTAAATAAGTTAGCGAATTTATTATAGCTAGTTGTGATTAGAACTAGAATTTTTCTCAAGAAAACATTTTTTTTTTCCCTCCCAACTAACGTGAACTATTAATTTTATTTTTTGGCTTGGGCTTCCCCCAAGCCTTCTTCCCCAAACAGGTATTTCTTATTTCATAACTCATCTGGAGTTCGCTAGTATTGGCTATTTATTTTTAATTTATGCTCATTAGCATTGAATCACTTGTTCATGTCAAAATGTACAATTTCTCAAATAAGCCTTCGTGTCGATTATGACCTACACTTTACTAATTTACTCAAATTTGCCTATTTACATGAAAACTAAACGCATTTTCCTTTGTTTTAGGATCATGGCCATGGGCACTAAAGAAAATTTATAAAATCGGGCACGCGAATTTTCCAGGGTAGCAGAAGACACAGAAACCAATCGCGCAGTCAAATCAATCCGATTCTTTTTAGTTTAACGTATAGAAAGAATCTGGTTGATAAATCAGTCCGGTCTTTCCTAGTCTAACATACAGGAATGATCTGATTGATCGTTTTGCTGAACCCCATCGCGCCTTAATCAATCCGATTTTTTTTAGTCTAACGCACAGAAAAAATCTGATTGATAAATTAGTCCGACTTTTCCTAGTCTAACGTACAGGAAGGATCTGACTGATCGTATTGACAATTTCAAAATGGGGTATGAATGATTAAACAAAATGCACTTTTTAACGCGTTATGATGACATAACTTTTAAGCAGCTATTATAAGCAATCGTAACTTTATAAAAATGTATATGCAGTATTTGAAGTAGATTCATCCAATCAAACTCCGTTGGTTTCTGTGTCTGTTTAATTGCCGATTCCCTAAGGACCAGTTGTTGCAAAAAATTTTTTTTTTTTGGATCGGTCCGAGGGCTTCAATTGACTGCGACCATGGAAACATAAACCTGCAAGCTAAACGTTCGGGACACAAGCTGGATTAGAGCAGCCTGCGAGAATTTATTAAGGTAATATTTAGTTAAAAAATATATTTTCATCAGTGTTGGTTGATCAATGTTTCGATATTTTCGAAAATAAGTTTGTGTGAAGTGAATCGTAGTTGCCAATATTTTAAATGTGCATTTATTTAGTTTTCTGTTTTCTGCGTTCACCAACCAAAAAATCAATTTTACTGGGGAAGCTTGAAACTAATAATATTTTATTTTTATATGCAAAGCAGTTTGGCAATCAAAAGATTTCGAGCTGTAATTGAACAATAATTAATGGGTGGAAGAGAGAACTACATGTTTTTTGGCTGAATGGCAACAATGTTGAAGTCTGGTTATATCAGATGGTTAAATATTCAAACATAACCATACTTACCGATGAAAAGATAAATCCTTCTTTAATGAACCACTCTTTTACATACTACAGATGAATGCACCATGATTGTTTATAATAAAGACGATTTTTCACCAATAATCACAAAAAAACACAAATCAACCAAAATATAACAATCCGTTAGTTAGATCAAAGAACAAACATCGCAATATATACGAGATTAGTATTCATGCATCTTTTGCTTATCTTTTGAGTCCGAATCGTAGTAAAATAGAAATAGTTGTTGCCAGAGTGCAGTTGGATTAGTTCAAGATTCTTTTGATACGCCTTTTCACAGTTTATAGTAAAATTATTGGGAAATAAATTTATTTTAAGAGCAATTGCGGATTAATCTAAACCAGTTGTATTTGCCAAATTAACAAATTTTTAATTGCAATTTTGCAAGATGCCTTTGCGATAAATATGTCCATCTGGCTATGCTGGAATAATGACCGAAAGTGGTGGGACAGACTGTTTGCAGTCGTTGCGTGGGCTAGAAATGTACATTATTCCATCTGTAGTTTGTAATAGCTTTGGTCCGTACCGTTTGGGGGGGGGGGGGGGGGGGGTGTTTCAAACGAATGACTAAACATTTATTGTGATGGGCAGTAAAAAAATTTTGAATAATGACTGTACCAACTGTGAGGATGATGATAAAAATTGATTTTTGTTACATTTAGTACTGCTCTGGTTAAGAATTTATATCCTTTGGACTTTTATAACTATTACGTCAAAGTTGATAACAAATTGTGTCGTCGAAAAATTTTTCACCGATAAATAAGTAAGGATAAAAAAGGGTTGGTACTAATCATAACACAATGTAATTTAGATTTAGATACATCATATTCGCTTTTAGAGCTAATGGTAGTGACGCATTCGCCATATCATTATTTAACGTATAAATTAATAAGAACAAAAATCAAATTTTATCAAACCTATAATAATTGATTAAACTTTTATTGATGTAAACTGTGTAACTAAAAATGTTCTCTATTGTTTCAGGTAAGTGAGCATGATTGGTGTTGGAAGCGTCCGTTTCGCGCTGTCGGCAAACAAGTCTTCGACTGTTGTTACAACCTGGAATAAGTGAACAGTGACCTTTAGTAGATAAGCTACAAGAGTTCGGGGCCAAATACCACCACTTTTACATGTTATTTCTTATGGGAAAATTTAAGGTTCGATCTGCATTTTTTTTCTACCGACGCCCAGCGTCGCGACGCCCAGAATGACAAGAACGTGAGGAGTGTGGAGATGAATGGAGAGCAAATATCGTCATTTTTACATGTATTTTCCCATAAGGAAATTTAAGGTTCGATTTGCATTTTAAATCTAACGACGCTTAGCGTCGCGACGCCCACAATGAGAAGAATGTGGGAAGTGTGGAGATGAATGAAGAGCAATATCATCATTTTTACAGGTATTTTCCCATAAGGAAATTTAGGGTTCGATTTGCATTTTTTTACCGACGCCTACCGTCGCGACGCTTAGAATGAGAAGAACGTGACGCAATTTACCAGTGGCTGTTAGCGTCTCCACCATAACCATCAAACTTTAATATTTGATTTAAATTTTACTTTTTGTGTGTGTGTGTGTGTGTGTTTATCGCAACCATTTGAGGATGGCTGATAAATTTTCAGTCATTACTTATAATGAAATAGAAAATTTATTAAATCATCCTGAGAGGGTTGCGATAAATAATAGAGTTAAAGCTTAAATATTTTATATACGATTTGGCTTCTGTGATATAAAGGGATGATCGACTTTTTTCCGCATGGAAACACGACAGGTACCCTTCCGAGGGGAGACGTACCGACTCTGGTGATCGATAATCCCTCCCTACAAAAGAGGTTGACACTTTTAAAGAGTTAGGTATATACAGTGTTTTCCATATGTCTTATAGACACGATCAGGGAAAATTGTTGCCTGTTGGCTATTAAAGAAATCATCTATCGGCCATCTCTAAAGGGTTATGATGGGAAATTATAATTTTCATTGTATGTGTCTTTCTTTCAATATTTTTTTTTAATTAGGGGTTTAAATTTAAAAGCAACAAACGTTAAAAACTGATATGTAAGAATTAAGAGATTTTTTTTTACTTTGAATGTGATTTTTCAACTATTTTTTGGATAATTTAGAAGTAAAAAAAACTGTATTTAATCAGTAATTACTTATAATGCAATAGAAAATTTATCAGCCATCCTGAAATGGTTGCGATAAACACACACACACACAAAAAGTAAAATTTAAATCAAATATTAAAGTTTGATGGTTATGGTGGAGACGCTAACAGCCACTGGTAAATTGCGTCACGTTCTTCTCATTCTAAGCGTCGCGACGGTAGGCGTCGGTAAAAAAATGCAAATCGAACCCTAAATTTCCTTATGGAAAATACCTGTAAAAATGATGATATTGCTCTTCATTCATCTCCACACTTCCCACATTCTTCTCATTCTGGGCGTCGCGACGCGAAGCGTCGTTAGATTTAAAATGCAGATCGAACCTTAAATTTCCTTATGGGAAAATACATGTAAAAATGACGATATTTGCTCTCCATTCATTTCCACATCCTCACGTTCTTCTCATTCTGGGCGTCGCGAAAATTCAGATCGAACCTTAAATTTTCCCATAAGAAATAACATGTAAAAGTGGTGGTATTTGGCCCCGAACTCTTGTAGCTTATCTACTACCTTTAGTGTTTTACGGGTCATTCCTCACTCAAGTGCTTGCTTGAATGTGGATTGATCCGTCTTGCTGCAATTGGCACCGTTGTTAATACCATCACCTTCGCTTCTATCATGATTGAAAGGTAAGATAGTTTTCTTTCCTTTTCTGTTGCTACAGGTGAAAGAATGAAGGGTTAAGAGCAATAGCAATATATAGGTCCGCATCATTTTGTTTCTTCTTTCTCATTCATTAAATTTTGGACACTATTAAGATATTTATAATAGTTTTTAAAAATCGGGCTGTGCGCATCTCTTTATAATCACTAAAATATGGTGAAGGAGCTTTGTTATTGCTCTTAAAGATGGGACACGTTGCCGATTCTGGTAAGTTAGTGAAGTGAGTGAAAATAAGAAGCTGCAACTGAAGAAACAAGCCTATTAAATTATGGAGGACGGCTTTCTGGTATGGTATAAATGTACAATATTTGGTGAACTATTTAAATATAGATACCTAATAAATAAATAAATTAAGTAAGTAAGTAAGTAAGTAATTTAAGATAAATCGGCCGTCTACTAATACATTTGTTTTAGCCACACTATTCATTATACTAGCCAACATGGAACCGATGGGGAATCTATAATCCATGGCCAATAAAAGCCAGAAAAAGGAAGAAATGGAATCGAATTAATTTTGATGCATAACCGTCATTATCCTTTACTAATAACCTTTTATTTTTAGCTCAGGTTTTGTCCAACATCTTCAAATGTTGATGCATAAAACCACCGGTTTATATTAATTTTATACATTTTTTTTAGGTTTTAATTAACGATTTTACTTTTAGGAAAGGTTCTGTCCACTATTTTCAAATGTTGATATATAAAACCACCGGTTTATATTAATTTTATACATTTTTTTTTAGGTTTTAATTAACGATTTTACTTTTAGGAAAGGTTTTGTCCACTATTTTCAAATGTTGATATATAAAACCACCGGTTTATATTAATTTTATACATTTTTTTTAGGTTTTAATTAACGATTTTACTTTTAGGAAAGGTTCTGTCCACTATTTTCAAATGTTGATATATAAAACCACCGGTTTATATTAATTTTATACATTTTTTTTAGGTTTTAATTAACGATTTTACTTTTAGGAAAGGTTTTGTCCACTATTTTCAAATGTTGATATATAAAACCACCGGTTTATATTAATTTTATACATTTTTTTTAGGTTTTAATTAACGATTTTACTTTTAGGAAAGGTTTTGTCCACTATTTTCAAATGTTGATATATAAAACCACCGGTTTATATTAATTTTATACATTTTTTTTAGGTTTTAATTAACGATTTTACTTTTAGGAAAGGTTTTGTCCACTATTTTCAAATGTTGATATATAAAACCACCGGTTTATATTAATTTTATACATTTTTTTTAGGTTTTAATTAACGATTTTACTTTTAGGAAAGGTTTTGTCCACTATTTTCAAATGTTGATATATAAAACCACCGGTTTATATTAATTTTATACATTTTTTTTAGGTTTTAATTAACGATTTTACTTTTAGGAAAGGTTTTGTCCACTATTTTCAAATGTTGATATATAAAACCACCGGTTTATATTAATTTTATACATTTTTTTTAGGTTTTAATTAACGATTTTACTTTTAGGAAAGGTTTTGTCCACTATTTTCAAATGTTGATATATAAATCCACCGGTTTATATTAATTTTATACATTTTTTTTAGGTTTTAATTAACGATTTTACTTTTAGGAAAGGTTTTGTCCACTATTTTCAAATGTTGATATATAAAACCACCGGTTTATATTAATTTTATACATTTTTATTAGGTTTTAATTAACGATTTTATTTTTAGGAAAGGTTTTGTCCAGTATTTTCGAATATTGATGTACAAAACCACCCTTTTTGTGTTTTAATTAACAGTTTTTTTTAGGATTTAAGAATATATTATAGGTGGTCAAACTTGAATGGTCCTTATATATTCTTGGCAGCTGTTTGCATTTTAGGTTGTTGTTTTTAATGGGTAAGCAGCTGTCTGTTGTTGCCCCCCCCCCCTGGTTCAGGGCCGTACAACACTGACGATGGCCATGGAAGGCCGAAACAGTTGCTGAGGCCTTAGAGGATATTAATACAAGGTATGCATACTCAATCCAGTATTTATTTAAATGTTTCTATGAATTGACTAAATTAACTATCCTACAAATTTAAATAACATGATTCCAACGTACTTTTTTTGAGTTTTAAAATTTACGTATCGATCTACTAAAAATTGTTGCCACGCTTTAGTCGTTTCATAATTGCACAATTCCAGGTTTGACTGTTTGGAGAAGGTCAAAGCCCGAAAGTAAATTAAACTTCGCTATAAAATCCCAAAATTGAGCAAAACTGTTGGTTATTTTTTTTCGAGCTTTGCTCCTAATATACAATATACAGGGTGTCCCAAAATATGTGGGCAATCTCCCGGATTCAGATAGAACACTTAAAAATAACAGGAGAAGTTCTTATAAATTTTTTTCCTACAGCCTCCCCTACGGACGTCCCTGGAAATCGTTATTTTTTAAATAATTTATTAAGTACTAGGTGTAATTTAATATTTTTTTAGTATATTGGTTAGTAGATGAGTCTCCTTAAAATTCGCCCTTTTAAACACATTTGGCATATTTAGTTTGCCAGGGACGGACTAGACGTAACACAAAAATGTTTTTTTTGTACACCTTGTATGATGAAGGAACGGCAATAATATTTTTGGATACTCTAAACCTTAAGCTGAAAAAAAGGTACTCTTGATCAATGTCGATAAAGGTTTAAAGGTTTTCGAAAAAAAAATATTTTTGTTCAATATGGTGTTTTGCATTAGTTGTTGTTTTATGTTCATAAAATTCACTCATTGTTGCTATGGTTTTTTTCACATGTACCGATTTAAATAAGAATATTTATGCCAGTGTCAGTTTATGGTAGTGTCTTGAAATTTGAGGTTTTTCTCCTTTGTCTTATTAGTTACTAACTTAGTAATGGAATTTACGTATTCTTCAATAATCCGGCCAAACATTTCAACTGCATTGTATACATTATGATCAGTATTTGATAGTACTCGGTAATTCAAGCAAACAAAAATTACAAATTACTTCACAAAATAATATAAAATTTAATAAGTATGCTTCTGTTTTAAATAATTTTTGTTTATGTACTATTTTCTAGTTGTTTTCTATTAAATGTTTCGTTTTTCAATAAAAAATCTGTCTCGCTTCAATAATCCGGATTATTTACTAATCCGGATGACCGCGGTTTTAATTAGTCCGGATTATCGAGGTTGCACTGTATTAACTTTTCTTCGAACAAACCCGAAAAAACCCAAAGATTCACATTCAGTATCTCGGCACTCAATTAAAAAACACCCTGTATAACTAAATGTTATTTTTCCGTTAAACATTATTATGGGCCCAATAATATCCCCCAAAAAAATCAAAAATAAATGCAGGGTCTTTTTAAAATAATTGGAAAAATCTAAAATTTTGCGTTTCGATTTTAATTTTTTCCTGACTTTGTTAAAAAATAAATGTCACTTTCTCATTCCTACTTTTTATTCTCCATAAGATTGCATCATCAGATCTTTAATGCGACGTTTTGTCTTTGGGTCACCATCATCAACTTAACTTTGTTTAAATTATGAAAGAGGAACTAAATCTACGTTCGTCGGAATATAAGACTTACTGGTTTTCCGACGTTTTGTTCCTTCAATTGACCATCTTCATTAAAATAACCCTAGTCCGTTCCTGTAATTAACTTTTGTTTCGACGAAACTGAAGATTTTAAAATTATTATTGTATTATAGTATTTAAAAAAATTAAGTCGATGATGGTGACCCAAAGACGAAATGTCGTATTAAATAAGATCTGATCATGCCATCTCGAGAAGAATAAAAAGTAACAATGAAAAAGTGAAATTTATTTTTGGACATCTTTTCGAACAAAGTCAGCAACAAATAAAAACCGAAACGCAAAATGTTAGATTTTTTCAAATGTTTTGAAAGCCCCTGTATTTATTTTTGATTTTTTGTGGCATATTATTGGGTCCATAATTATGCAACTTTGCCCCAATTTAACCGACTTCGTATCTCTTACCGTTTCCGAAATTCCAATGATGAAGGACTTGTTTGTTACACCCTGTATAGCAAGAATCAGCTAAGCTAAGTTAGCTAATTAGTTAATGAATTTATTATAGCTAGTTGTGATTAGAACTAGAATTTTTTTCAAGAAAATATTTTTTTCCCTCCCAACTAATGTGAACTGAAATTAATTTTATTTTTTGGCTTTGGCTTCCCCCAAGCCTTCTTCCCTGAACAGGTATTTCTTATTTCATAACTCATCTGGAGTTCGCTAGTGTTGGCTATTTATTTTTAATAATATATGCTCATTAGCATTGACCTAATATTTTTACTCAATCACTTGTTCATGTCAAAATGTACAATTTCTCAAATAAGCCTTCGTGTCGATTATGACCTACACTTTGCTAATTTACTCAAATTTGCCTATTTATATGAAAACTAAACGCATTTTACTTTGTTTTAGGATCATGGTCATGGGCACTAAAGAAAATTTATAAAATCCGGCACGCGAATTTTCCAGGGTAGCAGAAGACACAGGAACCAATCGCGCGGTCAAATCAATCCGAT
Source organism: Barypeithes pellucidus (assembly GCA_963991005.1). Taxonomy (NCBI): domain Eukaryota; kingdom Metazoa; phylum Arthropoda; class Insecta; order Coleoptera; family Curculionidae; genus Barypeithes; species Barypeithes pellucidus. The sequence continues at coordinate 43,368,187 of OZ022559.1, forward strand.
TCTTTTTAGTCTAACGTACAGAAAGAATCTGGCTGATAAATCAGTCCGGTCTTTCCTAGTCTAACGTACAGGAATGATCTGATTGATCGTTTTGCTGAACCCCATCGCGCCTTAATCAATCCGATTTGTTTTAGTCTAACGTACAGAAAAAATCTGATTGGTAAATCGGTCCGACTTTCCCTAGTCTAACGTAGAGGAAGGATCTGACTGATCGTATTGACAATTTCAAAATGGGGTATGAATGATTAAACAAAATGAACTTTTTATCGCGTTATGATGACATAACTTTTAAGCAGCTATTATAAGCAATCGTAACTTCATAAAAATGTATATGCAGTATTTGAAGTAGATTCATCCAATCAAACTCCGTTGGTTTCTGTGTCTGTTTAATTGCCGATTCCCTAAGGACCAGTTGCTGCAAAAAATTGTTGTTTTTTGGATCGGTCCGAGGGCTTCAATTGACTGCGACCATGGAAACTTAAACCTGCAAGCTAAACATTCGGGACACAAGCTGGATTAGAGCAGCCTGCGAGAGTTTATTAAGGTAATATTTAGTTTAAAAATATCATTTTAAGGTTTCCATCAGTGTTGGTTGATCAATGTTACATTGTTTTCGAAAATAAGTATGTGTGAAGTGAATCGTAGTTGCCAATATTTTAAATGTGCATTTATTTGGTTTTCTGTTTTCTGCGTTCACCAACCAAAACATCAATTTTACTGGGGAAGCTTGAAACTAATAATATTTTATTTTTATATGCAAAGCAGTTTAGCAATCAAAAGATTTCGAGCTGTAATTATTGAACAATAATTAATGGGCGGAAGAGAGAACTACATGTTTGTTGGCTGAATGGCAACAATGTTGAAGTCTGGCTATATCAGATGGTTAAATATTCAAACATAACCATACTTACCGATGAAAAGATAAATCCTTATTTAATGAACCACTCGTTTACAAACTACAGATGAATCAACCAAAATATATAACAATCCGTTAGATCAAAGGGCAAACATAGCAATGTTTACGAGATGAGTATTCATTCACCTTTTGCTTATCTTTTGGGCCCGAATCGTAGTAAAATAGAAATAGTTGTTGCCAAAGTGCAGTTGGATTAGTTCAAGATTCGTTTGATACGTTTAAGTATAATAATATTTGTTTAAAGAATCTCTCATCGCCTTTTTACAGTTTATAGTAAAATTATTGGGAAATAAATTGATTTTAAGAGCAATTACTGAATAATCTTAAACCAGTTCTATTTGCCAAATTAACAAATCTTTAATTGTGATTTTGCAAGATACCTTTGCGATAAATATGTCAATCTGGCTATGCTGCAATAATGACCGAAAGATTTGGGAAAGAGTGTTTGCAGTCGTTGCGTAGGCTAGAAATGTACATTTTTTTATCTGTAGTTTGTAATAGCTTTGGTCCGTACCAACATTGGAAAAACGAAGCGCTTGATGTCTGTATGCGTGTTTGTTTGTCCGTTTGTCTGTCGCAGCTCGTTTCCCTCATAAATAGTTAAAATTAGACATTGTTATTTACTTATGAGCATGACACAAAACGTTTTAAAATTTTCAACTTATTCGAATAATGACTGTACCAACTGTTGGGATGATAAAAATTGATTTTTGTTACATTTAGTACTGCTCTAGTTAAGAATTTATATCCTTTAGACTTTCATAACTATTAAGTCAAAATTGATAAAAAATTGTGTCGTCGAAATTGTTCACCGATAAATAAGTAAGGATAAAAAAGGGTTGGTACTAATCATAACGCAATGTAATTTAGATTTAGATATATCATATTCGCTTTTAGAGCTAATGGTAGTGACGCATTCGCCATATAATTATTTAACATATAAATTAATAAGAACAAAAATCGAATTTTATCAAACCTATAATAACTGATTTCAACTTTTATTGATATAAACTGTGTAACTAAAAATTTTCTCTATTGTTTCAGGTAAGTGAGCATGATTGGTGTTGGAAGCGTCCGTCTCGCGTTGTCGGCAAACAAGTCTTCGCCTTAACGTCATGTTGTTACAACCTGGAATAAGTGAACAGTGACCTTTAGTGTTTTACGGGTCATTCCTCACTCAAGTGCTTGCTTGAACGTGGATTGATCCTTCTTGCTGCAATTGGCACCGTTGTTAATACCACCACCTTCGCTTTCTCTCCTTTCCTGTTACTACAGGTGAAAGAATGAAGGGTTAAGAGCAATAGCAATATATAGGTCCGCACTATTTTGTTTCTTCTTTCTCATTCATTATATTTTGGATCATATTAAGATATTTATAATAGTTTTTAAAAATCGGGCTGTGCGCATCTCTTTTAATCACCAAAATATGGTGAAGGAGCTTTGTTATTGCTCTTAAAGATGGGACACGTTGCCAATTCTGGTAAGTTAGTGAAGTGAGTGAAAATAAGAAGCTGCAACTGAAGAAACAAACCTATTAAATTATAGAGGACGGCTTTCTGGTATGGTATAAATGTAAAATATTTGGTAAACTATTTAAATATAGATTACCTGAATTAATTTAAGATAAATCAGTCGTCTTATACGTTTGTTTTAGGCACACTATTCATTATACTGGCCAACATGGAACCGATGGAGAATCTATAATCCATGTTGAATAAAAGCCAGAAAAAGGAAGAAATAGAATCGAATTAATTTCGATGCATAACCCTCATTATCCTTTACTAATAACCTTTTATTTTCAGGTTACTAACCAATTCATTTTTAGCTCAGGTTTTGTCCAACATCTTCAAATGTTGATGTATAAAACCACCGGGTTATATTAATTTTATACATTTTTTTTAGGTTTTAATTAACGATTTGACTTTTAGGAAAGGTTTTGTCCAATATTTTCGAATATTGATGTATAAAACCACCCTTCTTGTGTTTTAATTAACAGCAGCTTTTTTTAGGGTTTAAGAATATATTATAAGTGGTCAAACTTGAATGTTCCTTATATATTCTTGGCAGCTGTTTGCATTTTAGGTTGTTGTTTTTAATGGGTAAGCAGCTGTCTGTTGTTGCCCCCCCCCTGGTGCAGGGCCGTACAACACTGACGATGGCCATGGAAGGCCGAAACAGTTGCCGAGGCCTTAGAGGATATGAATACAAGGTATGCATACTCAATCTAGTATTTATTTAAATATTTCTATGAATTGACTAAATACTATCCTACAAATTTAAATAACATGATTCCCACGTACTTAGTTTTAAAATTTACGTATCGATCTACTAAAAATTGTTGCCAAGCTTTGGTCGTATTTCATAATTGCAGAATTCCAGGTTTGGGTGTTTGGAGACGGTCAAAGCCCGAAAGTAAATTAAATTTCGCTTTAAAACGTCCAATCCTAAAATTTAGCAAAAGTGGTGGTTATTTTTTTCGAGCTTTGCTCCTAATATATAATATACAGGGTGTCCCAAAATATGTGGGCAATCTCCCGGATTCAGATAGAACACTTAAAAATAACAGGAGAAGTTCTTATCAATTTTTCTTCCTACGGCCTCCCCTACGGACGTCCCTGGAATTCGTTGTTCTTAAATAATTTATTAAGTACTAGGTGTAATTTAATAATTTTTTAGTATATTGGTTAGTAGATGAGTCTCCTTAAAATTCGCCCTTTTAAACACATTTGGCTTATTTAGTTTGCCAGGGACGGACTAGACGTAACACAAAAATGTTTTCTTTTGTACACCTTGTATGATGAAGGAACGACAATAATATTTTTGGATACTCTAAACCTTAAGCTGAAAAAAGGTACTCTTGATCAATGTCGATAAAGTGAACTGTTTTCAAAAAAAAACATTTTTGTTCATTAGTTGCATTAGTTGTTGTTTTATGTTCATAAAACTCTCTCATTTCACATGTACCGATTTAAATAAGAATATTTATGCCAGTGTCAGTTTATGGTAGTGTCTTGAAATTTGCGGCTTTTCTTCCTTGTCTTATTAGTTAGTAACTTATAGTAATGAAATTTACGTATACTTAATATAAATCATATTGAACAAAAATTTTTTTTTTTTCGAAAACAGTTCATTTTATCGACATTGATCGAGAGTATCTCGACATTTCTCTTTGAAAATTATGTTCTATGTTGTTTTTAACTATTTTTTATTATAATACACTCACGTGCAAAGAAAACGGCCACTACAAAATTTTGATAAAGTTTTAGGCGTTATAACCTTTTTATTTTTAGTCCGATAATGAATGATTTTTTTTAGAGCACTGTAGCTACAACTATCAGTTTTAACGTATCTTTTACAGGGTGTCCCTTTTACAAAACCCAACACCCTGTCGAATAATCAAGTATCAAAATTATTTCGATATAACAGTTTTCATTTAGAGTAATTTATTTTGCACATTTTGTTTTTTTTTGATTCATGTCCAATACATGCAAAATGATTTTGGTTATCAATAATTTAAGTTTTTCCATAATTTCTGCTGCAATATGAATTCAGTAATTTCTTTCATAAGGAGGAGGTTCCGTGATGGTATGAACCGAAGTATATACAGGGAGTAACAAATTCGGCCTTCGCCATAGGGATTTCAGAAACAGTAAGAGATACGAAGTTGGTTAAATTGGGGCAGAGTTGCATAATTATGGGACCAATAATATGCCGCAAAAAAATCAAAAATAAATACTGAGGCTTTCAAGATATTTGAAAGAATTTAAATTTTTACGTTTCGATTTTTATTTTTTCCTGACTTTTCGAAGAACTGTCCGAAAATAAATTTCACTTTTTCATTGCAACAAGATGGCATTATCAGATCTTTCATGCGACGTTTCCGTCTTTGGGTCGCCATCATCAACTTAATTATTTTAAATGCGGGCCTGGATCTATTTGTTTAAATTATGAGAGAGGTCCGAAATCTACGTTCAGTGGTATACAACATCTACTGGGTTTTCGACGTTTTGTTCCTTAATTGACTATCTTCATTAAAATTCCCCCAGTATACGTTCCGGTAATTTACTTTTTTTTTAATTTGGTATAATTCGAAAATGTAAAACTCAATGCCTCTTTTAAAAGTTTTAAGAAAGTGCTACATTACTTACATACTAGGGGTATTTTAATGAAGATGGTCAATTTAAGAAACAAAACGTCGGAAAATCAGTAAGTGTTGTATACCACTGAACGTAGATTTCGGCCGTCTTTCATAATTTAAACAAAAAGATGCAGGCCCGTATTTAAAAAAATTAAATTGATGAAGGTGACCTAAAGACGAAACGTCGCCTGAAAAATCTACCATACCACCTTGTGGAGAATGAAAAGTAGCAATTCGAAAGTGATTTATTTTTGGACATCTTTTCAAACAAAGTCAGGGAAATTTAAAAACCGAAACACAACATTTTAGATTTTTTCAAATATTTTGAAAGCACCTGTATTTGTTTTGGATTTTTTGCGGCATATTATTTGGCCCATTGAAGGCCGAATTTGTAACATCGTGTATTGAGATATATTTAAGTTAAAATGTTTGTTTTTAAATAATATAGCATATTTATGTAAAAATTGGTAGTTAAGTTTGTTTCTAAATGAATTTGTAGTTAAATCTTGATGATAATATTTTGTTTATCCATTAAAAAAATATATTCTAATTCCATAACAATAATGAAATTATGGAAAAATTTAAACTTTTGATAACCAAGATCATTTGTTTGAGAATGTGTTGTGTGTGTTTGTGTCGTGTATTGACATGAACCAAAAAACAAAATATACAGAATAGATGCCTCTAAATTAGAATTAGTATTTTGAAATAATAATAAACTGCTTTATTATGCCACATGGGGGTTTTAAAATTAGATAAAAAAGAAGATATGTACTTGGCCAAGAAGTTTGTTTTATTCAATACCATGGTATATAGTTTATTGTATCATGATTCAATACAGAGTATAGCAACCGAACAAGTAAAAATCTGACGTAAATCTTACAACTACTTATATTTATATCCTCGCATCAGCGTGAGATAAAGAGGGGGATAGCGTGCCTTAGTCAGCAGGTTACCAAGACGTAACAAAGAACATTTCAATTATCTTTGTATAATATGTCGAATAACCAATGTTAATTAAAACTTATTAAACCTAAACTTATCAAAATTTTTAAATGACGGTTTTCTTTGCACGTAAGGGTATATAAAGTTTAAAAGTTGTACTTTTAGGTTCAAACTGAAGCTGAGAGGGCAGCGCTTACATATTGGCTGATGTTAGCTAATATAAAAGTACCTATGACAACGGCGGTTAATATCTTCAAGGCTGGAGTTCCAAATGACTATATCCACAGGATTGCCATACAGCTGCGAATATTGTACAAAAAAGGCTTGGGTTTCCAATTATAATTAAGTAATTTAAGAAGATCCCGAACATATTGTTAAATATTAAATTATATTAAACATAATTCCTTCAAAAATAAACGAATTCTTGCATAATTTTCTCGAATGGTTTAAGAAACAAAATAAATTTCTCGTTATTTCTATTTTTTTTCTTAAACCATTCGAGAAAAATATGCAAGAATTCGTTTATTTTTGGAGAAATAACGAGAAATTTAAAGGACCAATATTCTCAAAGTAAACTTTATTAGGTAGTTTTTATTAACCACTGTTAAGTAGGTAGGTAGGCGAACCATTTCATTCTAATATAATTTCCTCCAATAAGGAAGTCTAAAATCATAGACATGGTCGTTCTGACAGTGTCTCCTCATCATTCACATTCCACAGTCTTGATCTCATGGTACTAATTGTAATAGGAAGGCTTTTGATAGCTTCACTACTATCCTCACTAGCTTGTGTCTCCTCTATATCTTCATTCCAAGCAGATGCAAAGCCATCTTCGTGCAGAGCATACTTGCTCTTTGTAATCTGTATCTACAATAATTTAAAAATATTTATATTATAAGATTTAGGGATCTATAGAGCTACAAAACTAATTTTTAGATAACATTACGAAAATGCCAACGGTAGTGCTAACAAAATACCTTCTAACTTAAAAATAGTTTACAATTTTCATTCAAAATTATGCTTTACCAGTATTATTAACTCTTGCACTTTCTTCTGCAGATAACTTTATTCTAAATTTAGCTCCAGAGCGATGGAGAATTTTCACAGGAATATAATTTGAATTTTTAATGTTTTAAACTGGAAATGGTCACATTTCTTTAAAAAACTTATAGTATAGTCGATAGTCTCTTCCGATTGTACCAGGCCAATATTTACGTTTTTTTAGGGTGTGAGTATGTGGACTGCGGAAAAGAAATTTGTCTGTTGGATTAAAATTCTCCCCTCTTGGAGGTTAGGTTTTTATTCTTTTAAAGATTTTTTCGATGACAGCTTATAAAAGCAAAAGTACATACTATTTACACGGCAAAATAATTAGTAATTACCTTTGTTCGGAAAACTGAGGTTCAAATTTCAAAACAAAATAAAAAATATATAAAAAAATAATGATACTACAGCGCAGCGTTGCCAGGTATCTCGTGAAATGTCACCAGATCTGTTGATTATGTTGTGATTTTATGAATAATCTGGTGTACAATGAAAAACTTTTTTCAAAAGTCCGTTTTCGGGTGTTACCAGCTTCGTTTTGGGGAGGTATATTTTATAAATCACAAAAAATCACCCGATCTGGTAAAATTCCACCAGATACCTGACAACACCGCTACTTCGGCACCGTTCGATGGTGGGGATAAGGGGTAATGACGTAAACGGTTCTGATTGGTTAGGATGGTGTCGCTGGCGACAGTACGTAGCTCTGAGAACGCGGCTAAAATTGATGCCGGGTTTGTTCATTTGTTCATACCTGTTTCGGTTTGTTCACACGGCTTTTTGTCTACTTTCTGTTCATAAGTATTCGTTGGCATACAATCATAGAATAATACAAATGGAAACTATATAAGAATGACAGTTCTAACTATCAAAATGACGGATTGGCGCAATCTTGGTAAAGAAAGTTAAAGAGGAAGAGGAGCCTTGCGATGCATCGTTTTGAAGGTTCCATCGAGTACTTTATGATGTCAGAAGATTACTTCTCTCCTTAAACAAAATTTCATAGTTATTACTTTTTATTATCCATTATTTCATTTACCGTTTTAGAAAAATAAATACAGCTTGGCGTATTGTAGTAGGAAGCAGAAAGCTATATTTGCTTGCATATTTCATGGTGCTCAAATTCAAAATGGCAGATGGGCGCCATCTTGATAAAAAATTGCGATACATAATTTTAAAAGTCGCATCGAGTACCTTACGGTCCCAGAATACTGTGTCATACCCAAAACAAGATGGCGGGTCTTTAAAAACTAATATTTACTATCTCTTTCTTGTATTATTTAAATTTAGATTTTGTAAGTTGGCATAAAGCAGTGAGTATAAGCCTGTTGTTTTGCCTGCTTTATGCCAAGTTGTAAAATCTAAACTAAAATCCAAAAAAAAAATAAGTACTAAATATTATTTTTTAAAAGCCGCCGTTTTGTTTTGGTTACGAATAAGGACACAATATTCAAAGTACTCGATCGAACCTTCAACATTATGTATCGCAAACCCTTCTTCCTATTTAATTGTTTTTACCAATATGGCGCGCATCCGCCATTTTGACAGAACTGTTATTCGTGCGTCAAAAGGTAGTTCCCCTTCCCCTATTGGGCAGTGGGCACACCCAAATTTTGTAAAAATCATATACAGGGGTTTCTTAACAACATGCATATTTAAGGAGGTTATTTTTGAGTCCATTTTCAGAAAAAACTTCATATGAACATATGTCCTAAACTTTTTAACTTTTGAGATACAGGGTGACAAAGGTTTTCAAAAAAATCTCCTGCTCTGTATATTTTTGTGAAATTTGGTCCACACTTTCTATTCATCAAGAGGCATTTTATGATGTGTAACACGACCAATGACGTTCTTGCGGGAATTGTCCTCGGTATTTTTGAAGAAAAGAATGGTACGCCACTTCTTTTTCTAAATAAAAATTATTTTTGAAATTAGCATTCCTTGTTGAGCAAATGTCATCTCTTGATTTTTTTGTCGTTTGACGTACAGTTCTCGTATAAAAAATGAAATTCATTCATTTGCACTCTGTTATGAAATTAGGTATTAACAAAAATTAAAAAGGATCTAGTAGGTAAGAAGCAGATTTTGTTTTGTAAACATACACAGTTTTGACAGTTGTCTACCTAGGCTAGTTGTATTTAACCTTAACAATTTATTAAAAAAAACATGAAAATCTCAAAAGTTAAGACGTTTTATGTTCATATGAAGTTTTTTTTCTGAAAATAGACCCAGGAATAACCTCCTTAAATATTAGCATGTTATTAAGAAACACCCTGTATAAAGTCGTATGACTTTTTCGAAAAATGCCCTACGTAATCACATTCTGAAATATTAGAACTTCATAAGGAACACCCTGTATTTAATTCCTAGCAACGAAAAATATTCGGAGCTTTTAAAGTCCTCTAAGGGTTACTTACACCAGACGTTATTTTAAATGAGCAACAAGACGTTACGTAAAAACTTTAATTATACTTTATTTAAATAACCGGAAGTGGACAAATGAAGAATTTAAAGAGGGTTAACTTCTGGGCAGAAAAAATGCCGGCCCTCAACAGGTCTAATTGCCGCAAACAACGGAAATGGTTGGCTTTGTTTGACAATGTAATTATTTTTTCTGTTTTATGCACTTGTCGCACTAAGTACGGTGGGGACGGGCCCTCGTCGTTAAGCTTCGTGGCCTCCCCCTACTCTGACTTTATCGTCTGTGGCGTCAAAGTAACAAATTTTATTTCTATTGAGCCACGCTGCGTTGTCAACTCCTCGGGTCTGTTACGGTTGGGTGGAATCGGGTAAGTAAAGTAAGGGCCTGTTGTATAAACACTTTGAACTGTAGTTCAATCGTCTTGAACTCTAGTTCAAAGTAAAAAAGTTATTGTACAAACGGTATTCTCAGTGGCGGAACTTCAAAATTTGCCCCCCAATGACCACACTATTCTTTCTGAATAACTTTATTGTTTAAAATCACTTTTAAACCAAATTTCCAGGAAATATTTACAAGAGTATAAGTTCTCGTAAAATTAATTTAAAAATACATAATAAGATCAAATAATTAGCATATCATACAGGGCAAGTTAAAATAAGAAGTGACTTTAAACAAGTCGCAAAAAAAGTTTTTTCTTTGCTCAAATAATTTAGACTTACCTGTTAAATCTTCTTATATTCTGAACAAAAAATATGTTAAGAAATTTTTTGATATTTCACCCGATTAACCATTTATAACTAATTTTCTGACCAAATGTTTCTAAGCAGTTAATAATTGTAAATTCAATTTCCTTAAATTATTTGTTTAGGAATAGGAAGTTTGCATTCAATAAAAAATACCTACGGTGACATAAAAACTTTAAAACGTTGTAGTTGTTTGTTAATTATTTGTTACTATAAACATTTTCCAGGACCTATTTTCCTACTAGGCCCGGTGGATCTGGGCCTGGAGCCCCACTTTCAGAGGAGCTCAGCACTTGGCTTGCGCGACACTATACTTATTCAACACAAACAAGACAAAAACTTACCTTAGTTGCAAAACGAATAGGTATGCTTTTTTATTACAAAAAAAATGTGTGTCTTAAAATCTAAGGCGATCAACAGATGTGTAGGAACTCCTTTTCGTGATGATAGTATTAAATCATAATAAATTAGTGTTGAGTAAGAAAAAAACACTTTTGGGGCCTCGCATTGCGAAACGGGAGGCCACTTTGGGCCGTGGACCGCCTGAACGCCTGTGCCCCCCCCCCCCCCCCCCCCGCGTTGCGTAGTCTTGTTGCATAGTAGTTCGGCGCCTGGGTATTCTACACTGATCTAAGTTCAAATCAGGAGTTCACGTGAATGTCCACTTTTGGCGGTTCAGAAGTTGTACTGTCGATCCAAGACACTTTCTAACCATAAATATATATTTTTTCTGTCAGGTCAGTGTTATATTATACAATACAGTAAATTATCGTTATTATATTGTTTATAAAAAATGAAGGCATTTAGGGCCGGTTGTATAAACACTTTGAACTGTAGTTCACTCTTGAACTCTAGTTCAAAGTAAAAAAGTTGTTGTACAAACAATATTTTACACTGATCTCAGTTCAAATCAGGAGTTCACGTGAATGTCCACTTTTGGCGGTTCAGAAGTTGAACTGTCGATCCAAGCACTTTCTAACCTCAAATATATTTCTTGTGTCAGGTCAGTGTCATATTATACAATACAGTAAATTATCGTTATCTTATTGTTTATAAAAATATAGGAGTTTAATGAAATTATAACTGATGATGAAGATTTTTGGATTTTGTGGATACTGCAGTCAATGCTGTGAACACGGATATACCGAAAAAATTCTTATCAATTTGCTAAATGAACAGACAATGAATATTTCCAAAGATTACGCTTAACAAAAAACACAGCAGTTTGATTTTATTTATTTTAACCTACGTATCTAATAATATATATATTTTTTTATGGAATCAATAAGCTCTATTCGCTTTAGAAATGTATCGCCAGTCTGCAAATACAATTTTAAATATTTAAGTTCTTATTTTTAACAATATTTTATAAGTACACCGAATAGAAAAGCTTGGAAAGCAAGCCCGCCAAACGCCAAATCAAATAAAAGGTTATATTTTATGTCAAAAATCTAAAATAAAATAAAAGTAACTAAATAATAGTCATGCCAACATAAATTGATCTTAGTTCAGCTGAACTAAAGTTCAATTTATATTGAACAACGTAATATTGAATGAACGTAGTTCACAGGTTGATCGGCGTTCTGTTGAACCTAAGTTCAGAATTGTTTTATACAACCGGCCCTTAGTATGTACATTAGGGTGGGCCGAACTATAGTCTTATACAGGGTACCCAAGATAAGGAGGGCCCCTATGGGATCTCTTTAAAGAAGCGGTATCAATGCACGAACAATATGCTGTACAAAAAACTTTTAAGTTTTGAGATATTTAAAAAAAAACTGGAACTTTAGATTTTTTGTTTTATTTTTTTCCGGCGTTAATATTAAAGATAGAACACAACTGACGAAACATTCTCACAGCAACTTTTAGTGAACTCAAAGATTACACAACAATTATTTTTAAACGACGTTTTGATTCAAACAATTATCATCAACTTCATTTATTCTAATACGGCCCTGATTTAATAATGTCAAATTTTAAGACCGTTGTGTATTTTAAATTGTACCACACATTATCATTTAATTACGTTTCGAGTCTTTTTAACCATCTTCATGAAATTTTCAGAATACGGACCTGTATTTTCCTTAATTTTATAAAAACAGTTCAATTCAGTAGGTATTAAAATGAATATTTTTAAAATTCTATCATAATAACTACACAATAATTATGAAACAAGATAATTTATTGACAATAGCAAGACATTTAGTATGAAAAAATAAACAACAAATAGGTGCATAAGAAAAAAAACATTAATTAAAGTAAAACTAACAGTACATTATTAGAAATTAACTTTCCAAAAAGTGTTTGAAAGTTCGTCAGTCTCCAAACAAATAGTATCTTAAAATTGCAGAATTTAAAACATTCATAGGATTTGTGGCCATACGATTTGAAAAACTCCAATAACTTTCCTAGTCATCTCAGGTCCCTGGAGAATGACTGAAATCATTTCGAACACCTTTTGGAAAATAAATTTCTAATAATCTACTGTTAGTTTTAGTTTAATTAATGTTTTTTGCCGATGTATTTATTTGTTGTTTATTTTCACATATACTTACTGTTTTGTTATTGTTAATAAATCATCTCGTTTAATGATTATTATGAAAGAATTTTATAAATAATGTTTTTACAAAATTATGGAAATCACAGGTCCGTATCCTGAAAATTTCACGAAGATGATCACTAAGACTCGAAACCTAATAACAGAATAATGTGTGGGATATCGTTGCATTTAGAATATAAAAGGCTCTTAAAATTTGACATTATAAAATCAGAGCCGTATTAGAAAAAATTAAGTTGATGATGGTGGAGTGAAAACGAAAAGTCATATAAGTATAAAAATATTGTTATGATCGTTGAGTTCACTAAAAATTGCTGTGAGAATGTCAGTCTTGCTTTAACTTTAATATTAACGTTTAAAAAAATTAAATTCAAAATTTCAGCGTTCCTTAATTAACTTAAAACTTAAAAATCTTACCAAAACTATTTGCATATTGTCAATGCTTTGATTGCGATACTTTTTCCCCATTTAACCGAAGTTGTATCTGTTACCATTAACAAGATCCCCATAGAGGCCCTCCTTATCTTGGGCACCCTGTATATTAGTTAAAATGGTAAATACTAATTTAGTACAAATCATTTATTAATTTATTCGAAATGGAATGACTTTATCTCCTCAAATAAACGATTCCCTTGATTTTTCTCGACTTTTATAGAAAACGCAAGAGTTTAACATTTTATTATTTACATAGTTTTATTTTCCAAGACATTCTAGAATGAATAGAGCTTTTTTAAAATTTGATCGCTCATAAGTAATTTTAGTGAAATTTGAGTTATGTACCATAAAAAAGAACATCTAAATGCCTAACAAAGTGTCGTATCTGTTTTTGTTAATAATTATTAGACGCACGCCCATGGTAAACCTGTTCACAGATTTTTCTTGTTAAAATATGTGTCATTTCAGGGACTTTTCACAACCCAAATTTCACTAAAATTACTAAAGCCGTTTCGAAATTATCTCGAACAAACCCGAACAAAAATCTTAATAGTTACCCTGTATCTTTCACACAAACCATCAGACCCATGTTGATATATTTGTGTTATTTTTGGGTGTTCTATTAAAAAAAATTACGCCAGAGTTCCTATGTTTTAAGTCCCTTTCCCCCTAAGGAACTTTAATAAAATAGATTTAGTGGTTTTTAAGAAAAATATAAGGAAACTCAAAAATAGACCCCTGTTCTCTCTAGGTTGGGATCACCCAGTATACTAACACACAAGTCGACAAATTTAAATTTTTGTAAAGTAACGAAAATAGGTTTGTCTGAAGTATTTTAGAGTTTTAAGTCCGAAAATGATAAGCTAATTACTACACGTACAGTTTTTTTTGTTATAAGGGGTGGGTGCTGGAGAAAAAAGAGGAGACGACATATTTTTACAATCTAATATATTTATTTAATATAAACATATAAAACATGTGGCATCTATGCAAAAACATTACTGAGGATTGGTCGTTATGTTAATAAAAAATATATTGCACAAGATATGATACAGCGACAAAAACGTTCACTTTTTCCTTTTGTGTTCTGTAGCATCATCCCTTTTTAAAAACCAACAGTAGTCGCCCAACATAGATGGATGCCAGCGTCCCTGGTATCTTGTTTCCATCGTCCTGATGTCCTGGTGAAACCTCTCTCCTTGCTCATCGCCTACTGCACCGAAATTTTCCGTGAAAAAATTCAAATAGGAGTGCAAAAAATGTATTTTTAGAGACATGCGACACCCTAGTAGTTCATAGGTTTTCAACAGTTCATCTATGAGTCTTTTGTAGTCTTCATCTTTCTTGTGCCCAAAAATCCTTTCACTACAGGTACAAAACACGTCCAAGCTGCCAATTCCTTTTCATTTAATTGTTCTTGAAAACGGAGTTTATCTAGGAGCTGCCTTATCTGAGGTCCAATAAATATGCCTTCTTTTATTTTTGAATCACTTAGGTGAGGAAATATTTGTCTTAGGTACTGGAAACCACTACCTTCTTTGTCCATGGCTTTGACAAAGTTTGTCATTAGTCCAAGCTGAATATGGAGAGTAGCAGCACCTTCTTGGGTTAGCAAGGGGGCATATTTAATGTTTGAAGTACCAGGTTCAAAAGGAGTTCTATGAGGCCAATCATTTTTACTGTAGTGTTCGTTTGTTGCCCTACTGTCCCACAGACACAAAAAACAGCAATACTTTGTAAAACCCTCTTGAAGTCCTAGCAATATACCGATCACTTTTAAATCTCCACAGATATCCCACTGATAATGTTCATATTTAACACGATTTAATCTGGTTGCTAAGTTATCATACGTTTCTATCATTGTCACTGAATGGGCTAAAAGAATGGATGGTTTCTTGTTTCCGTTATGAAGTAGGACTGCTTTTAGGCTGTATTTCGACGAATCTATGAATATACGCCAGGTGAGGTTCACTGGTAGTTGGTAAAAATGTTGGGTCACAACTGGTTTTCTTAGGAAGTTGTGGATCAGATTCGGATGAAGAAATAAAATCACCGGGAAACACGATGTCCAGGTTTAAAGGCGCTATCGGTACTGGTAGTTCCTCGCAATGAGGAACTGGCCTTAGCGCAGAATATACTATATCTTGTCTCTATACTTTTTTGAAATCCCTTCTGTTTTAGTTATGCAAAAGTAGCAATCACTTACATGGTCAGTAGGGTCTCTCCACACCATAGAAAGAGCAAACGGCATAGAATTTTTTTTGCGACAATTATTGAACTGAACTAAATTTACGTAACAATTCACACAACAAACATGAGGAGCAAAACTTTTATCTTGAGCCCCAATTTGGCACTTAAAATATAAAAAAGAGGCTTTTTTGACTTCCTCAGATATAGATCTAGCTTGGGACTTTATAATAAATCTTCCACATATACAGTGAGGACGTAAAGTAAGGAATAAATTCATTATCTCGCAAACTACAATTTTTTTAAAAAATCGCTCGGACCCTTCGATTTTGTTTTTCGAACGCGCCTATTCTGACATAAAATGTAGATATACAGGGTGTTGCATATAAGAGTGACACAAAAAAAATTTTCTTAAATAGAACTCACTGTATATTATTGCATGTACGGATTCTTCGGAAAATCCTAAACATTTTTCATGTAGCATGTGCTATACCTTGATAAATTTGAAAAGTGGAAAAAGTCATGTAGAAAACAAAGAATAAAATTATTTTAAAAATGTCTTATTTATCGAAAAAACAGTTAGGTGAACTTAAAAATAATTTTTCTAAAGTAAATGTTCGAAGTGTCTTCCGTTGGTCAACTGACAATAGCCTAACCGATCTACAAATTCTCGCTGAACATTTCGAACCATTTGGGGTGTAATTTGCCGAATTTCTTGCCCGATGCGATCTTTTAAATCATCTAAATTTGCAGGCTGGCTTTTGAATACTTTTCCCTTAAGGTATCCCCATAAAAAAAAGTCGAGTGGTGTTAAATCGGGTGACCTTGGCGGCCACTCAATAAAACCACCTCTTCCAATCCACCTGTTT
The DNA here is from genome assembly GCA_963991005.1 of Barypeithes pellucidus. Classification (NCBI taxonomy): domain Eukaryota; kingdom Metazoa; phylum Arthropoda; class Insecta; order Coleoptera; family Curculionidae; genus Barypeithes; species Barypeithes pellucidus. The sequence goes on from OZ022559.1 coordinate 43,384,443, forward strand.
GGAAAAGTATCGTCCAAATATGTACGAACTCCCACAGCGAAATGTGGGGGAGCACCATCTTGTTGCAACCAGATATTATGATGTGGCAAATCGGGACGTTCTAACTCACGAAAAAGGGTGGCCAGGGCTGGAACAAGTTCTTGTTCTAAAAAACTCAAGTATCTCTCGCCTGTTAAATTTCCGTCAAAAAAGAAAGGCACTATAACAATGTCATCGACAACGCCAGCCCACACATTGATCTTTTGATTAAATTGTGTGTGTCCTTCCCTCATCCAGTGTGGATTTACATCGGACCAATATCGATAATTTTGGGTATTTACGTCACCATTCAAGCAAAATGTGGACTCATCGGAAAAAATTATATTTTTTACAAAATTTCTGTTTACGAAACACATATCCTGTAAACGCTCACAAAATTCAAGGCGCCTCTCAAAGTCCCTTTCCAAAAGTTCTTGGAGAACTTGCATTTTATAAGGATGGTATTTATTTGTATGTAGTATTTTAAGAACTGTTGTTTTTCCAATATCCACGTCACTTGCTACCTGCCTAGACACCACATGCTGGTTATCTTGAACTGCCAGTAAGACTTATAATTGTTGATTTTCATCAACTTGAGGACGACCAAATCTAGGGACATCTCTTACATGACCGAATTGCCTAAACTTGTACTCAATTTTGCTTACTGTTGATTGTGATATTGGCGGACGATTGGGGTATTTTTGATTAAATAACTCACAAGTTTCTTGCTGTGTTCTAACCCTATCACCGTAGCCCATCATCATCAAAACCTCTATGCGCTGATTCTCAGTGAGCCGTATTTTAATTTAATTTAGTTATGAAAAAACGAAATGAGTCTTTTAAAAACTAGTAAAACGTTAGGAAAATACACATAAAACTGACAATATCAGTAACTATTGACATTAATTCTTTTGGTTCTTTCATCATAACTCCAAAGCCTACTTGACTTTTCTTGCGCTTCACGCATGCTGACTACAGGTTTTCCTCAGCGTGCATGAATCAATGCAAGTCTTGATTGATTGCGAAATATCTGATTTTCAAATTTTCAATGAGAATAACTCCAAAACGCTTGGGCTAAGGTATAGCACATGCTACATGAAAAATGTTTAGGATTTTCCGAAGAATCCGTACATGCAATAATATACAGTGGGTTCTATTTAAGAAAAAAAAAATTTTGTGTCACTCTTATTTGCAACACCCTGTATATCTACATTTTATGTCAGAATATGCGCGTTCGAAAAACAAAACCGAAGGGTCCGAGCGATTTTTTTAAAAAATTGTAGTTTGCGAGGTAATGAATTTATTCCTTAATTTACGTCCTCACTGTATAACAAAATTTATCGGCTGGATTTTTGCAACATCGACGACTCGAACTTGCAAGTTTATATCAAAATCGACTTGACTGTGCTGTAAACGAGACAGAAATCAACTAAACTGCAGAAAACAGTAAAACTCTTAAAGGTTCGTACAATACTGTGAAAATAACCCCTCTGTCGTCTTGTTGTACTTTCCTGTCTTAAGGCAGGTAATTTCAAAGATCGCATTATATAAAAGAGAAACAGGTATATACTTGAAAGTTAGACGTGCTAGGCCATTTCTGGGAAAAAGTGTTTTAGTAACTTCCTAAATGAAACGCAAAATAAGCATTCTCATCGATGTTACAAAAATGATGACGACTTGTGTTATTTATCACCCAACTTGGCAACGCGCAAGTTTGCGACGGTCATGACGCAGACGCCAGTTACTCTGACTCGTTAACATCACTTTTTGTTTGTTTGTTAATCCTTCCTCAGCCCGCTTGATGAATGAACATCAAGCTACTTAAGCGCGCGCTGATTTGTTTTTCGGTTGCCGCGATACAAATTTTTACGCGCCAAATTTAAATTTATTTATTTTTGTTGCTCAGTTAAAGTTAAAAACTTTCTATAGTGCGGCAATATGTCTTTAGGATAAACGAGTGCTTTGTGGGGGGTAAATAATGACTAATACGGTTGTTGTTGTTTTAGTGTTTTGTTTAGTGTCACACGCCTTTGCGAACATTGATTATGATCGTGTTGAATCAGACGTTCAGCTTGAGTGCATACAGCATTGTCCTTTGCAGGTATTTTCGTTTTTTTTTAAATAAAATATTCTCGTATCGTCAAAATAAAAAAAAAACTAGAAACATGCATAACAATAATGAATTTAACTGACGTGTTTTCCGACTATTATTATTCTTAGTAATAACATACTGTATACAATAGATGTTAGCTATTATTTATACACTGGCAATAAATAGTTATTATGTATACAGGGTGTCCGCTAAGTAATGGGACATGGAAAAACCACAGACTCTTTACGTAAAAATATTAGGATTTAATTATACTTACCTATATCCGAAAGTTGATATTAACTGAGATACAGGGTGTTAAAGTTAAAACTTCATTTTTGTTTTTCTCTAATAACTTTGACAGAAACCAACGGGTTTTTACAAAATTTGGCAATTATGGTTTTTTTAGGATGGGGAACTGATTTTTTGATGAAATTTTTATGTACAATGGCGCTGTCTGCGGCATTTTTTGCACATTTATTAGGTCACAACTTTTTTGTGCCTCAGTGTATTTAAGTTTTTAATGAAAATATACTTTTCTCATATTTATTACGTAAAAAGGGTACACTAATTTCAGGTCGCCCAGAGTTACCGTTTCGGAGATATATGCATTTATATTGTTTAGTGCCTATTATTAATTTGCAAACAAATTTTTTTTTTAAAGTAACGTATGAGAAAACAAATGAAATTTAGAGATACAGTTGCTATGAAACCTCCATGTTGTTATTTGTTTGTTGATTATTGTGTTTCGGCATTGTTACTTAACTTAGGATAAACTCAAAAAAGAAACATTTTTTTACACAGCTATTTTATCATAATCAACAAGCAAATAACAACATAAAGGTTTCATAGCAACTGCATCTCTAAATTTCATTTGTTTTCTCATGGGTTACTTTAAAAAAAAAATTTTGCTTGCAAATTAACAATAGGCACTAAACAATATAAAAGCATATATCTCCCAAAACGGTAACTCTCGGCGACCTGAAATTAATATACCTTTTTTACGTAATAAATATGAGAAAAGTATTATTTTCATTAAAAACTTAAATACACGGAGGCACAAAACAGTTATGACCTAATAAACGTGCAAAAAATATGCCGCAGGCAGCGTCCCCTACCTTGTACATTAAAATTTCATCAAAAAATCAGTTCCTCATCCTAAAAAACCATAATTGCCAAATTTTGTAAAAAACCGTTGGTTTCTGTGAAAGTTATTAGAGAAAAACAACAATGAAGTTTTAACTTTAACACCCTGTATCTCAGTCAATATCAACTTTCGGATATATGAGTATAATTAAATCCTAATATTTTTACTTAAGGAGTCTGTGGTTTTTCCACGTCCCGTTACTTAGCGGACACCCTGTATAGGAATGTATGTGTTGCTCGCAAACCCAAACAACGCAACATATTGCTAGTATTTAACGGTTTTGTCGGTCCCCTTGTTATCTACTGACTTGCGAAATATCTTACCATTTTTAAGGAATATTACTAATAGTTCATGGTTGTAAGTAATACATGCCATTACTCTCTGATGGCTATCGATTACGTCATTTCAATATTTCATCACTCACTAGGGTATTTGCCGCCCGAGTGCAAGAGTAATTTTGCCTCTTCCGGGAATTTATATTATAGAAGTTCACTCACCACTCAAAATCAAGATATTTATTTGTTTGTTACCGTACCGTATCTACATTCATTGTTGAAAAAATTATCTGGATAATTTTTTGCCAATGTCTTATTTCAAATTCAAATTCAAACACAATTTGTTTATCTAAAAAACACAATAAAAATAAAAATAAAAATAAATGTAACCTTTAGTGGATAAATTGGACTATACCGCGATTATACCAACCGTTATCACAAGGCACAGATAAACTGTGCCTGTGTGGCATAGCCCAAAATACGACATTAATAATTAATTAAACAAAACTATAGAAATTACTAAGACAATAACATTCAATTCAATCACATATGCATCAAAGTATCAACAGACCCAGGCGCAAGAGAGAGAAGAGCAGAGAGGAGCACTGGTAGATGAAACTAAAAAATTAAGAAAAAAGAAGCGAAAAATGCGAGCGATCCCCAGATCAAAACCATAAAAAGAAGATAGCAGAGCACATAAACCTAAAATAAAACAGAAAAAAAAAGACTGATACTAAACTTCCCCTCCCTGTTCATTTAAAAGATATTGTTTAATATAATCATTGAATTTATCAACTGAAAGTTGTTTAACATTAGTAGGTAAAGATTGTTTCACGAAAAATGGATACGACTTAGTGATTTCCTGAGAGCCTGGCAATAAACAAGTGATGTATGAAGGGACGGACTAAGGAAAACAAGTAATGATATGATTATATTAATGTAATCAAATGAAATAACATTTTTTTTTAATATTACTAGTCATATTTATTTACATTTATAATGTCATTCTATAGATAGTTCTGTTTCGCTATCGCTATCCTCATCAAAATTAATTATAATTGGATTAATTATACGATCCAGACTAATATACGAATTTTCTACAGTTATTACGTGACGGACTGAATTTTTCCAACTACCTGGGGGAATATCATTAAAGCATTTTCGTATTAATTCTACAACACTAGAACTTAAAGTCGGAGAAATATTTTCAGACCTAACCAGTGATTTTAACTGGTGCCACATAATATGCTCTATGGGGTTAAAAATGCAATAATAGGATGGGAGCCGTAGCACTGTATGTCAAATTTCTTCTGCCAATGTGTCACAAACATATACTTTTTTTATACAAAATGTTTTTAAAACTTCTAAAAGATCACTTTTTTATAACTTTCTTCAAAATATATATCACTTGCCGCCATGTAGTTCTGAATCTCCAATTTTGTATTATTTGAGCTTGGATCTTTATGTAATTGGCGACTGTGATAGCTCGCATTATCCATTACTATCACGCTATTCTGAGGAATGTTTGGTAAAAGACAATTCTTGAACCATTCCTCAAAAACTAACAAATTTTACCACAAAAAGATATTTAAATATAAATTAAGCAACCTAACCTACCTGATGTGCCTATATTTAATTATAATTATTACAATCCGGTCCTTTCCACATAATAATAACAAACGGTCATAAATAATGGGATGGCCACAGGTACTTTTACTGCAGTAATTAAGTTATATCCATTTTTCGTGAAACAATCTTTACATAATTCATAAGAAATTTTGTCAATTCCTTATATGCATTGTTGTCTGATAAAAGCCAGGAAACGAATCAAACGTTATTCCAAACGTTAAGCAGTTAAATTTTCAAATTCCGTTATCATTGATTTTGAAAAGGGCGTTATATCAATAATATTTCTGTCAATCTGTCAATTGCCATGCTGCCTTTTTCACTTCAGACAGTAAAATTCAAGCTGCTGAATTAAATGCTAGATATGATTCCGATGTCGATTTCTCTCTAAAAATGCTGATGCTGAGTGCTCTGGCGTATGTTCCAAATCCGCAAGTGGTTGACGCTAGGGAATCGAATTCCGCAAATGCTGGATCCCGCGATGATTTCGCGGGTTTGACATTGCGGGATTAAACGTGCGGGATTCGCGGGATTTGCGGGACTCGATGTGGGTGCTGTACGTTAATAAAAAGTTGTTTCATGCAATTAAAACAGAGTAGAGCAGCAGGAAAATATTTATTGCATATAGATACAATACAATACAATACTATAAGACTAGTTAAACGGTTACATGCTAAATTGATTTTGGAAGTATTTTCGGAGAAAAGATAACATGTTTAATGTTTCATCTTAGGGCATAACTTACATTTAACTGTAAGACCATCTTCAGAATTTAAAAAATAATTCCAAATCAAACTTGAACCTTTATTCTCTTTGTAAACTGACACTGACACTCATTTTTGTGATTGTTGTTTAAAGTAAATGTATTATATTCAACCACTTGATAAATGTCATTAGATACTAGTTGAATAAGTCTCTTACTTTCGCACGTACGCAAGAAAACTGTTCTATTTAACGTATTTTCAATAGCCCAGCATGGCGGGGAATACCCGACGCGTCGACCAAAAATACCATAGGGATCGAAGGGCTCAATCCCGCAGGTTTGCGGGATTCAAGTTTTGGTGCGGGATTGGATTCCCTAGTTGACGCCATTGAGCGACATTTTTCCCGACGAGGCACAAGAGGTAAACGACTACTTCGAAGATATGTAGATCGACAGAAGACGTCGTCAAAGACAACCTTTATTTAGAATTGAAATGTGGAACTACTATGAGTCAGTTTTAAATGATTTGCCGAAACCCAATAACAACGTTGAAGGTTGGCACAGATTTTTTTGAGTGCCAGCTATCAGCAAGTCATTCATTCATTTGGAAATTCATCGATGCCATTAAAAGGGAAGAAAGTGTGAACAGGTTGCGGATTGAGCAATACATCACTCGGTACTGCCTAATTCAGGTTCTCGAATAACACAATCCCACTGGCTTCATCTATTAATTTGCTGGGCGTCAATCTGGGAGGAAATATGTCTTGGCATAACCACGTTGTGGCAATCGCCAAGATAGCTTCTCAGAAGCTTGGGGTACTCTTCCGAACCAGAAAGTTGTACACACCTCAACAACTTTTGACACTATACAAAGCCCAGATTCGACCAGGTTTGCGGGATTAAAGTTTTGGTGCGGGATTGGATTCCCTAGTTGACGCCATTGAGCGACATATTTCCCGGCGAGGCACAAGAGGTAAACGACTACTTCCAAGATACGTAGATCGACAGAAGACGTCGTCAAAGACAACCTTTGTTTAGATTTGAAATGTGGAACTGCTATGAGTCAGTTTTAAATGATTTGCCGCAGGTTGGCGGGATTAAAGTTTTGGTGCGGGATTGGATTCCCTAGTTGACGCCATTGAGCGACATTTTTCCCGTCGAGGCACAAGAGGTAAACGACTACTTCGAAGATACGTAGATCGACAGAAGACGTCGTCAAAGACAACCTTTATTTAGAATTGAAATGTGGAACTGCTATGAGTCAGTTTTAAATGATTTGCCGCAGGTTTGCGGGATTAAAGTTTTGGTGCGGGATTGGATGCCCTAGTTGACGCCATTGAGCGACATTTTTCCCGACGAGGCACAAGAGGTAATCGACTACTTCGAAGATACGTAGATCGACAGAAGACGTCGTCAAAGACAACCTTTGTTTAGAATTGAAATGTGGAACTGCTATGAGTCAGTTTTAAATGATTTGCCGAAACCCAATAACAACGTTGACGGTTGGCACAGATTTCTTGAGTGCCAGCTATCAGCAAGTCATTCATTCATTTGGAAATTCATCGATGCCATTAAAAGGGAAGAAAGTGTGAACAGGTTGCGGATTGAGCAATACATCACTCGGTACTGCCTAATTCAGGTTCTCGAATAACACAATCCCACTGGCTTCATCTATTAATTTGCTGGGCGTCAATCTGGGAGGAAATATGTCTTGGCATATCCACGTTGTGGCAATCGCCAAGATAGCTTCTCAGAAGCTTGGGGTACGCTTCTGAACCAGAAAGTTGTACACACCTCAACAACTTTTGACACTATACAAAGCCCAGATTCGACCATCACTAGAATACTGCTCTCATGTCTGGACCTCTGCACCCAAACATACTCTTCGGCTACTGGATTCCATCGAAAGGAGGGCTATTCGTCTGATCGGAGACCACGAGCTGACGAAGAACCTCGACAGCCTAGAACATCGAAGACAGGTTGGGGATTTGAGTCTCTTTTACAGATATTTTCATGGAAGGTGCTCGGCTGACCTTGCCCTCTTAATTCCGCCCAGAGCGACGAATAGCAGAAATACACGACGAATCACTGCCGCCCATTCATATGTGGTTAAGCTTAATACTCCTCGAACTTCATTATTTAAGAATTCTTTCATCTGGAGGACTACATCCTTGTGGAACGACCTTCCCGAGGTCGTTTTTCCCAACGAATATAACCTCCAACGATTCAAATCCAACGTGAATCGCTTTTTGCGCACACGCACCACGCCCAGAGTGCCCTAAAGGATTTTTCCTATAGTGCTTGTGTTTGATCATAAAAAAAAAACTACCCCTTATGATTAATTGAGATTCAATTGACTGAGTCTGCGAAGAATTTTCCGCCTCGATGGATTGGGATTCGAGGAATCAACTTCGATTGAGCATTGAGCTTGATTAATTTACCGGATACGGTATATGACAACCCCTACTTTTGAGACAACGAGGTGGAATGTTCACCTATACGGGGTTACGCCAATTTAGTTCATGAAGATCTTGCAGGAATTGACGGATATAACGCGTGGACTGAAAATTATGAGTAATTTTTGGACACATCTGCATGATTTTTAATGCAGGCTCAAACACATTAATATTATTAATTAGGGGTATAATTTTTTCGGGTTTGTTCTCCAAGTCTAAGGATTGGGGTGGATTAACCCCTAAAGTTTTACCATATAAATATGTATGGAAAAGAAAAATATTTTCCTATAAGCACTTGATACATACATACATAATATCTTCAATTCATAGCAATAAAAAAAACTTAGAAAAATGCAGCCAATTCAAATTTTATGGATAATAATTTAGTCTTGCGTTTTCGTTTTGTGTTAAATTGTTTTCTATTTGTATTTTCTCCTTATCCTTGATCCACAGCGCGAGAGGTTCGAAGAATTATTTTGTACATAAAATGAATGAAATTTATTTTGAATTTAATTTCATTTAATAGTGTTATCTTCAATTTTTTTTAAGTCTGAAGTTATTAATAGGCAGTGATCTTTGGTTGATGGTTTGATAATAGATACTATGCATGAGGAAATAATGTATACAGTGCAATCTTACAAGTGTTTCATTTATCACCACTACTTCGTGTGTAATAAGTATTTTTTTTTTATACAGGGCTGCTGTAAGCACGTTTTCAAGAGATTGATTACCTTATAATATAATTTCGTAAGAACACAGAAATCTGTTTTGCTCGTCAGATGGTAATATTTCATAATTATGTACCTATAGTCTGATGAAATTAAGTCGCGTTCAATACCACTTTTACCGAAGTTATGCGAATTAAAAATAGAAAAAAAATCTATTTCAGGCAAGAAAACAGTATTTCTAACTTTGAAGTTGTTGGAGACAAATGCATAGTCTTCGTGGCACAATTGGCAACGCAATCTTTCGGCAAGTGAGACGTTCTGGGTTCGATTCCCAGCGATGCATTGCCATGATACTAACAATTTTAAAAAGCTTTATACACTGCTAAACATGTTTCAGAGCTACACAACTAAGGGTGCTTTATTCCAATCCCGGTATTTTCGGGATAAAGAGTATCTAATCCCGGGTCTAATCCAAAAAAAAACTAACGTGAGAAAGATTATGTTTACTACATACACTAATGAGAAATCTTACCAATTGTTAACAAAATGAAAAGAATTCTAAAAAAAAGAACGTAACAAAATCAGTGCATCCTGTGTGTCGCCTTCTCCTTCGCGTTCTGTTTCTACACTTAAACCCTCAAAATAAGGGATAAAATGAAACGCACTATTAAAAGCCCGAGAAAAATGGTTCGACGTTAATTAATTCTCTTTTTTAGTGATCTCTGAAAGTCGGCGCTAAAAAATTATATACAGTGAGGACGTAAAGTAAGGAATAAATTCATTATCTCGCAAACTACAATTTTTTTTAAAAATCGCTCGGACCCTTCGATTTTGTTTTTCGAACGCGCATATTCTGACATAAAATGTAGATATACAGGGTGTTGCAAATAAGAGTAACACAAAAAAAATTTTCTTAAATAGAACCCACTGTATATTATTGCATGTACGGATTCTTCGGAAAATCCTAAACATTTTTCATGTAGCATGTGCATACCTTAGCACACCATATACCCAATCTTAACCGTTTTCGAGATATCGAGTTTCGAATTTCATTTTCAAATAAATTATTAAATTCATTAATTCTACGCCATCAAGTTACCTTAGAAAATATTTATCTTCATAACAATGTTGTTTTGTCATCTTGACAACAGATATACCAAAAATGCTTACATTTACAATTTGTGAACAATTTTCGCGTAAATATCGCACGTTTAAATGATACCGAGCGCATTGAAATTTTAATGATGATAGGGTACGGCGATAGGACACGGAGTTTTACCCAAGTGGTGAATATTTTTAATGAATTGCGTCCAGATCGGGAACCTATAACTAAATCAACTGTTTCCAAAACATTGCAGCGTTTTCATGAAACTGGAGGTGTGAAAGATCGACCAAAAAGTGGAAGACCGATAAGCGTTACTAATGAAGAAAATTTTCTAAATCTCATGTTAGATGTGGTAGAAAATCCAATAAATTCGACGCAACAGCGGGCTTTAAATCATAATATGAGTCGATATTTCATTCAAAAAATTACCAAAAGAGAAAAATTCAAACCATATAAAATTAATTTGTTACAAGAATTGAGTGAAGACGATTTTGATCGCAGAATTCAGTTTTGCGAAATCATTATGGATAATTTGAATCAAAATGTCAACTATGTCAACCACATTTTATTTTCTGATGAATAAACGTTTTGTTTAAACGGGCATGTAAATCGACACAACTGTAGATATTGGTCAGACCAAAATCCACATTGGATGGAACAAGTTCATACCCAACGACCACAAAAAACCAATGTTTGGTGTGGCATTATTGGTGGAAACGTCATAGGACCCTATTTTATACATGGAAATTTGAACTCTGAACGATATTTATTACTTTTACAAGAGAATATTGTTCCACAGCTCAGACGATTATTCCCGAACCATAATAATCCCAATTTACCGGCTGAACAAATATGGTTTCAACAAGATGGGGCTCCACCACATTTTGGACGGATGGTGAGGGAATATCTAGAGGAACCTTTTCCTGGTAAATGGATTGGGCGCAGAGGTGCAATTGAATGGCCTGCTAGGTCTCCTGATATGACCCCTCTTGACTTTTTCCTGTGGGGCCAATATTTAGTGTAAAAAAATAAGCCACAAAATATCGAAGATTTGCAACAAAGAATAATGCATGAAATTTTCAGTATTGCTGAAGGTAAACGGTGGACACTTTGAGCACCTTATAAAATAGGATTTTAAATTGTTGTTTACTAAAACTTAGTTTGTCTTTTTTTTTATTATTGTTATTAGATTTATTTGAAAACGAAATTCGAAACTCGATATCTCGAAAACGGTTAAGATTGGGTTTGTGGTGTGCTTAACATTTTTTTTTAGAATCTTTTAAATAATTGAAATATTGAATAATATACAGGGGGTTCCATTTAAAATAAAGTAACTTTGTTCTTCCATGGCTTTTTGACTGATCCTCTATACTTAGTTTATGTGTAGTATAATAGATTTCTAAAAATCCTAAAAGTTTTGTATTTAACATTCTTCGCTAGCTATCTTACTTTAGCAAATAATCGACCATTTCCATACATAAAAGCGACCCTGTATAATAGTTTACTAAACTTATACAAAAACTCTACACCTCTAAACTTAATGTACGTGTCTTATCAACACAAGAATAAATAAAAATACTTTCATAAAGATAATATATTTCCAGTGAAACATTGCTATTATAAGTTGTATTTTTTTTACCTCTTCCTTGTTAAAATAGATAGTAGTTAGAATGATGTTCCTATTGTGATCCCAATGTTGTATTACCCCCATTAGCCTACCTGTTTGTTTCTCAATCTTCTGATCGGCCCAGACCGAGCAGATTGCGCCCATGTTTACGTTCCTTTCGGTTTTTCTGGATGTCGATAGATTAGGACTATTTTATTCTTGCTTAATATATTTTTTGGCACAAGGTGTACAGTATATAATTGTTTACTGTTATTGGCTGAATAGCTGAACAGCTCAAGCAAAAGACGAACTTCACTCAAGTATCAATATCCTTTCATATATTTTTTTAAAACAGAAATAATACAGCGTCTTATCGTTTATAATTTATTTTCGTAACTACAACGTTGATTTTTTTACAGTATTCGGCCTTGTCAAGATAACTGTAAATAATTTAAATGTATTAATAAATTGTTATTGTTGTTCTAGTAAATAAACAGTGGTAATTAAATGGAAGAAACATGGACATGGACATAGTATCAATACATTAATATAAATAATTAGTGCGGTAAAGAGCCAATATCTCCTGTACCATTACAGATAGAGGAAAATTTTCTTGAGGAAAGTTATCAAATATTAAGAGGTGCATCTTCTAAAAATTATTATTTTTTATTTTTTAAACGGGACACATATTTACATATTTGAATTCGCCGTGAAATTCTATGATAGCACAGCAATTGTTTGTATATATTTTTGCAACGTTGCCAAATAGAGTGGAAAATTCCTTAAATATGTGAGAAAACATTGTTTAGTGAAATGCGTCGTATTTTATAAGTTATAATTATATTTGAAAGACAATGTTTTTACAAAGAAGGGAGGAATGTTTCCAGAAGTCCACTAAGGATTAAGTCCCCTACAGATTAAAATGTTTGTACAGGGTGTTTCCTATGAACATGTGGATAATACGAACTTTTAATCTAATTTTCGTAAGTTTTGCAGAAAATATGTCGTAATCTGTCTTCGTATTACGTCATCAAAATCGCTTCAAAATATTTCAACCCGTTTTGAGATATCGCATCCGCTCACGCATACTTTAAAAAAGTCAGCCATTATAACATTTAAGTTAAAGCGGCGTTTTTTAGGGATAAGAGGACTGGCAACAATTAAAATTTTAACATCCCCAGCAATGAGCACAAAAGAACTAGGCACATAATTCGTTTGGTTGATACTTTTATTGTTAAAATTTACAAGTCAATGCCAACATTTATTTCTTCGTCATTTTTCTTTCTCAATTTTTGATTCACTATTAATCGACAAGATAGAACAATCAAATTTTCCAATATTTTTTCGATCAGTTAACAGTCTCCTATGAAATTGTGAATATGAATATCGAACATTGAAGATATGTCGGTATTAAAAAAAACATAGGCATTAAAAAACAATTTAGTTAAATATTTTTGCGTTTACCGGTAATTTTAATGATAGATAGATAATTCTATTGTATTATTTATCATAAATTCACGTCTCAGGAAATAACGTCAATATAGAGTAACAATGGCAGATACGAGAGTTTTCTCCCTAAACGTTGGAAATTTTGATATACAGTGAAACCCCTCTTAGGCGGACACCTACGGGACCGTCTAAATGTGTTCGGCTAATAGAGGTGTCCGCCCATGGGAAATTTGTTGTTAGGTAATATGTAAATGCAACAATATTCCTATGTATATGTATGTACAAATAAACATAACATAACAAAAATACATTAGTTTTAGTTAAGATGCAGTACTAAAAAAATCTAATAACTTAGTTGGACGTGTTTGCATTTTATACTTGCAATCTAGAAAATGTAATTCCAAGTCTGATAACAATTCCATTGCTGTAGAGTCACCTCTATTCTTTGCATACTCTTATAATTCCTATACCATACTAATGGCTTGTTGATAATTGGTGAGATTTGTTTGATCACTGCATTCAACTTCTTCATCAGAGAGAGTTGTCAGATAGTGATGTGGTTTCAGACTACATAATCGGTAGGACCCCATTCCTATCATCTTCTAATAGCATATTGCTATCAATGTTAATGAACTCGCCCGAATCATTGTTATCAAATTACAAACTTCCACAACATCAATATTCTCTTTCAGACTCAAAACTCGACATTTTTGTGCCATTGTTTACAATTTTAACCTTACAAGTCCTGCCACGCATACGCGATTGGTTACCGGTCTGTCTTTAAAGAGTTTTTTTACCGTACTTATTCGTCTCCCAAATATTTTTAAAAATTTTGTCCGTTTAAAGGAGGGTTTTCGCACTCTTTGTATGAAAACAGCCTGTCCGCGTCCGCCCCAAGGAGACTCCGACCAAGAGAGGTTGATTTTCATGGAATTTCATATACCTAGTTCCGGACTATGAAAAAATGTCCGCTTAATAGAGATGTCCGCTTATTAGAGGTATCCGTTATGAGAGGTTTCACTCTATTAACATATTCTGCATTTCACATCATGCATATTTTGGCACAAATCGGCACGAGGTGCCATTATCACCCGACATAATGTGGCAACCGCCAAGACAGCACCTGCTCTCATGCCTGGAGCTGGATTTCATGGGAAGCAGATCCCCTCGTCAGATCGGAGACCGCGAGCTGACGAAGAACCTCGATAGTCTAACTAAATCATCGAAAACAGCTTGGTGATGTGACTCTCTTTTACAGATATTTCCATGGGAAATATTCGACTGACATGGTCCGCTTAATTCCGCCCAGAGCGGCGACTAGCAGAAATATATAAACATATGTGCAGGTTCAGCTTAGTACTCCTCAAACTTCATTGTATAAGAATTCTCTCATCTGGAGGATGGCATCCTTGTGAAACGACCATCGAATATATCCTCCAACGACTCAAAATCAATGTGAAAGGCTTTATTCAGGAATCACTCGCAGAATGGTTTTTAACCCAGATATGCCTAACGTACTATATAAGGAATACCCAAAACAAGTTCCATCTTTTCCCACCAGTCGATCGTATACCGTCTTGCAGGTTAGAGTATCTTCAGTAAACCTATGTTAATCGTTGAGAATGGACGCGTTGTATTTTTTTTCTTAAATATTTTTCTGGTAATAGTCCTAAATCAAACTTTTTCTGATATGGCGGAATATGGAATTCAATTTGCTAAGTAAGTATATATTTTTATTTCTTGACAGTTGAATAAAAAAATATTACTGTTTTTTGATCAAGGAATAACAGGTTATTTTGATAACATTTTCATTATATCGATAATTGTTTCTTATGAAGCTTATAATATTGATTTTTTTAAAGTGTACTATATACAGGGTGTTATGGAAATGACGTATTATATTTAAATCGGCAATTCCTGAGATGAAAACAAATTGAAGAAAAATATCCAAAAATGGCGCTCTAATTTAATATGCCCTGTACATGACCTTATGTCAAACCAAAAATGACCACGTGCTGCCCCTGTCAGGAAGGTAAACAAAGCAACATATGTCAACAGTGTTGTCATATCTTTAGGGTAAAAACTCTTTACAAAGTCAATAACCGTTTGACAGCTTGCAAGTTGTTTATTTTTCAGGGTACATTATTATAAACTTTTACGTTCAGTTCAGTTCGCTAGGAAACAATCTCTGATTTATAAACTTGAACTGACTCGAACGAACCGCCGCGGAGTTTTTAAATGGTCAGGTATGTTCTCATTTGTTCAATTCGAACGACACCCGTCAGATCTGGACAACTTAAAAGTTTATAAATGCCACTTACCCTTTAGAAAAAAATGCAATTTTATTTAGCTTTTCGAACTTATTTAACACCAACTTAATTTATAAGAAACACCAAGTACCTAGGTAACTTGAACAAAAACAAACCGGCACAATAAAATCACATAACACATCTAAGTACCATTCAATCTGAATTAGTATTTTAAAGTGCTACTGTGTAGACCAAAATACGCCCTTATTGTCTGAGCGGCCTGGGAAATAATGTATTTAATATCTAAAAATTTTAAAAATAAATAACACGTTTCTCTTTTCTTTAAACAGCTGATTGTGGACATCGGGTAATATTTAAAAATACAGCGTTGTCACTTTCGATGTTTTATAAGCGACTATCATAAATTGCCGAATTTCCTTATTATATTACATTCCTGTATAATTATAGTCTCGGAAATGGCAACCGCGCTCTAGACACCGGAGATTTCTCGGAACGGTTTGATGTCCGAAGTCAGACTAGCCCATTATTTCAGAGGGTAGTTCCTGTCAATTGTTAACATAATTGTTTCATGTTATCTTTAGTAAGGGGTTAATGGCCCATAGAAATTAGCGTTTTTATTATTTCTATTGCGAAATGATTAAGTGCTCTTGTTCTATGTGTGTTATTGTAAAGTGTAATTATGCGTTAGTGTTGGGGTTTAGTGATAAGCTTATTATGCACTCCCACACTATCATCAGGACACGTGATGAGCATAAAGTTTTTCCTATAGAAAAAAGAACTGAAAGTGTCTGTGTCCTGGATTCCTTAATCGCGTCCTGGATTTACTTTCTAAGTAAGCTAAATATTTATTTTTATAAGAAACTAAAGTTTTACACTTTTAAACATTTTGGCAACATTCTGCTTGAACAGCTGTTGATTAATCAGCTGGGCAATGTAATATCTTCATATATGAATGTGCCGAGGAGTTGTGTGTGGGATTAGGGGTGAATTACCCCACTTTTTAAACGTTCGATTTAAAAAAAAAAAAATATGTAACGCTTGTCTAGGACACCCCAGGAGTCACCCATTTAAATATAATACGTCATTTCCATAACACCCTGTATAGTACGCCTGGCAAATGACTATCTATTATATTTCAGAAATTTTTCTTCGAAACAAGCGATGGCCATGCTAGAAGATGATGAGGAATTAGTAACACAAGTTGATAGTGTCACCCTAATGCCGCCAATCAATGCTTGTGGCTCCATTACGGATAATGTTTCGGGTGACGAGGAACATCAATGGGTAAAAGAGAATCTTAGGCCAATGCGGCCCAATCGAGGATGTTATCACATATGAAACGAAAACTCCACTTGAATGGTTTCTACACTTTTTTGATAATGAAGTTATTTCTCTTATTACAACTCAGAGTAACCGTTAAATCCATCAAGAAATACTTGAACGAGAAGTTAGAGCATTTCTTGGTATACTTTTGCTGGTTATATGCTAATTCCACATCATAGGATGTTATGGGAACGTGAAAGAGATGCTAATAACATACTAATAACGGAAGCTCTTACTAGAGATTAATTTGAATATATAATGTCAAATTTTCATGTTGCAGAAAATTTAATTTTGGACAAGGAAGATAAATTTGCAAAAGTAAGGCCACTATTCAAATATCTCAACCGAAAATTTTTTGAAAAACTCAGTAGATGAGGCAATGGTTCCATATTTTGATCGCCATTCCTGCAAACAATTTATTCATGGTAAACCCATAAGATATGGATATAAATTATGGGTAGGTGCTCAGTTACGGATACCTATATTGGTTTGAACCATACCAATATTAGTAAAATATATTGTGACTTGGGTGTAGCGGCGTGGACCGATCCGATCAAGATATTAGCCTATATCGCATCGCTCTTCGAGGAAAAAAATGGTATTTTTCATTGATATCCTACTGCATCGACATGGCGGTCCACAACGCTTGGCAACTTTATCGTCTACATGGGGGAGATTTGGATCAACTGAAGTTAGTTCAGATGACCTATTGCAACAGCTTTACTAAACCAAAATAAAAAAAACTTTCTACTTATTCTCGTGGTCGTCCGGTAACTGAAGAAAATATCGATATCCGAGATACGAGATACGAGATCATCTCGTAATACCACAACAACGGCAAACTCGTTGTGGTTTCTGCAACGAACAAGAATAAGATGCTCAAAATATAATATAGGACTCAATGTTAAATGTTTCTTTAATTATCACACCAGACAGTAAAAACATAATGTCGTTTATTTGCCTAGCGTACTATATATGTATAGTACGGCATTTTTTTTTAGTTTTTTGTTAAAATAATTTTTTTTTTCGAAAAATACTGTTTCTTATTTACATTCTGAATAAAACTTAAGCAAAATAACTGTTTTTCTCCTGCGCTACTTTTAGGCATATCTGAGTTAAAGGATTGTTCAATAAAATTGTTGATTTGATCGTAGAAAATTAAAAAAAAAAGAATGTCAAGGATTGTACTCTCCTTGGCGTTTCGCAGTCTATTAAAAATTTGACATTTAATTAAACAGAAACATTCAAACAAATTAACCGATTGTGAATAATATTTTTATAATTGTTCAAAAAGAAATCAACCGTTTAATCAAAATAAACCTATTTTTGCCGACATGTGTGGTCTATTGTGCAATAAAATTAAGAATATTTACTGTTTTACATACTATGTTTAATCAAATTGAAAATTTTATTTGTTTTTAATAAAGAAATCTGCAACGTAGAAACTTACATATGTATTTTAACAGTGACAAATTGATGCAAGAAAATGTTTAAAAAAATTTGTTCCGAAGAATACGAAAAAAAATTGTCTTAACAAACTTAGTATTAGTTCATACAGTAATATTTGCATTACTTTATTTATGACGTCTTCATATTTTTTATGATCAAACAAACACCAGCATTATAGGAAATATCATTGAAGATGAGGATCCCAAACAATCCCAAATTAGCAATCAGAGCCATCTATGTTGCATCAATTTAATTAAAAAATATGCTTTTTGGTAGGTTAGAAAGAGACGAGAGTCATCAGCTGATCAATGTTTCTTTTCGTGAAGTTTTAGCCGTTAATAATAAAGTTTTTTAGTTAATTTATTGATATTTAGACTGTCTGTCGATTGGGGTATCAATAACTTTCAGGAAGATCTGTGACAAAAATTTGAAAATTGTTCATATTTGAAATTGTTATTATTATTCTTATAACATTATATTTTTTAATGCAATTTTTTCATACCGTTTTCCAATCCTTTAACTTTATGAATCCAGTTTTAAATAAAAAAAAAATTAAGTATATTTGGCTAAACGTGCGCATAAAATAGTGCATGCTTGGCAACCTGTGATTAAACGCAGTCTTAAGAGCACTTATCAGTAAGGTTTTCAAATATCTAAAATCGCAACTATCTAAAGTAATTTGGCAACGTTTCGGGTAATCAAACGCAGAAGAATAAGAAAAACGTCTCCTTCTTCCTCGATACAGCCGGTCAGTGCGCTGGCTCGTCGTGTCTTGGAATGGCGATGTTGTCTCATTGTTCCACAACAATGACTTATGCTGTTCCGCGGCGAAATCCCAAATCGTGCCACGCCAAATACTCTTAAAGGACCCTGGGAGTGGTGAGTGTGCGCATAAATCGATTCACGTTGGTTTTGAATCGTTGGAGGCTATATTTGTTGGGAAACACGACCTCAGGAAGGTCGTTCTACAAGGATGACGTTCTCCAGATGAAAGAATTCTTAAACAATGAAGTTTGAGGAGCACGAAGCTGAACGACTTAGGGATGAGCGGCAGTGGTGTCGTATATTTCTGTTATTCAGGGTGTCCCTGAATGGGGTTACCTATACCACAAATGGACCTAATTTCCCTAAATGAATTGTTCCGCTGCCTAAGCTGTTTTCCAAATGTAACGAAAATACTTTCACTTTGAATGGGAACTTATTAAGTAGAATGCTAATTGATTTAATACTACTTAGAATATACAGGATGTTTCTTAATAACATGCTAATATTTAAGGAGGTTATTCTTGGGTCTATTTTCAAAAAAATACTTCATATGAACATATGCCCTAAACGACTTAATTTTTGATATACAGGGTGTTAAAGATTTTCATATTTTTAAAATAATTTGTTATGGTTAATGACTTAAATACGTAACAACTAGACTAGATAGACAACTGTCAAAAATAAATCTTTTTTCATCTTTGTTAATACCTAATTTCATAACCGAGTGCAAATGAATGAATTTAATTTTTTTATACGAAAACTGTATATTAAACGACAAAAAATCAAGAGACGACATTTGCAATGAATGAGAATTTCAAAAATAATTTTTATTTAAAGAAAAAGAAGTGGCGTACCATTCTTTTATCGAGGGCAATTCCCGCACGAACGCCACTGGTCGGAATAAAAAAACATACATAATAAAATGCCCTTTGATGAATTGAAAGTGTGTACCAAATTTCACAAAAATATCTAAAGCAGTATCGCAGATATTAATAAAAAAAGGAGATTTTTGAAAACCTTTAACACCCTGTATCTGAAAAGTTAAGAGGTTTAGGACATATGTTCATATGAAGTTCTTTTCTGAAAATGGACCCAAAAATAACCTGCTTAATGAACATTTCCAAACGGCATTATTCTTAAAAACGAAAAATTAAAGTTTCCTCTTAGGTAAAATATTTTTTTAAAGATTTTGTCCTCCCTATATATACAAAAACTATGAGAATTAGAAGAATTAAGTCCATTTGTGGTACATATAGTTAGCCCCTTCCAGGGACACCCTATATTATTATTATTATATTATTGTTGCTTATATCGTCCCCTATCTCATATCAAACGTTTTAGTAAAGGAAATAAAGTGAAAATGTTACAAGGAAACCATTTTAGCTGTTCAGGGATAATAATGTTAATGTTGCTGCAATGTTAGTTTATTCTATATCTATGTTTTCCACCATCGAAGAAATTTCTTTACGGTTTTTTGAGACTAATCATGGGCAAAATGAGTCTCCCTCATTTGGCTCATAGCGCTATCTCAAGAGCTGCGTATTTTAAGTGTCAGACAAACCGACAGCGGCATAAACGTAAGATGGACAGACATTAAGAAAATAATGGTTGCGAAGAAGATTCCAATGAAAATTATATGGAAAAAAATAGTCATCTCCAGAATTAATATGATAGTATTACCTTGAAACGATACCAAGGTACTATGTTAGTTTCTACACTCAAGCCTCTGAAAATTGCAAAGAAAAAATATGAAGATTTAGTAGCTCTATGCTCAGGAAATACTCCTGTTATACGTCAACCTGAATTTCAGCAGTTTTACCTCATGAAACTCGCATAGAATACACCTAATACTATAATCCAATATTATTAATATTATTGTCAATTTCAGTATATCAGGTATTATTACTTTGAAACCATGTTAATAAAATATTTCATTAAATTTATAATTTTTAACATACCCTACTTTAGTTTTTTTTTATAGCAATCAAAAGATCTCACGAAGTGACATAACTACATATTTTTCTCAAAATACAAAGAAATAAAAGAAAATGTCATATCCAATACAGAAAAAAGAAATGAGTATACATAAGCAATATACGCTAAAAATTTCGCATCTGTTTAGCCATAGTTTATCTGTACGGTAAGTTTAGTACAAGACATTATTAATGAGATGGTATTTGGCCACAATGCTTTCCAACTTCCCTTATAAGATTTGGAAGGATGATTTATAAGAGTTTTATAGAAGCCCTAGATTTGCCCATTGGTTGTTTAAAGGTTTCTCTCGTTATACATTTTTGCGTTTAGGGCAAATAGCTATAATATTACGCTATAAGAATGTATTTACCAACCAAATTATAAAACTGATTCATGGACAGCTTAAACCAAAAATATTTGCTGTAAGAATATTCTGTTATGGAATATTGTCTGTGAAATGTTAATTGGGATATGTTCAGTCTGAAATAAAGCCACCACTTCAAAATTATTTAAAAATAGAATTATTTTTATTTTGTTGGTTTATTGGAGTTAACAAGTCCTTGCTACGCTAATTACAAGGGGTAGATAACGAACACATAATAAAATCAATTTACATGCTTATGACAAGGGTGTTTATGTATTTAATTATCCTTATTATCACTCCGGGTTTGCCTTTTCCCACATAATTTACCATATTAATTGTTTTTAAATTTAAATTTTTAACTGTCCCCAGTCTGTCTCTTGTCTCCTAGATTGATTAAAAGAGTTGAGACCGCTAAACAAAACTTAATTTAATTGTTCTTAATTGGCTATACATGCACATAAATATGAACAAGATATTTTTACGTTCATGCGCAAAGACAGTGGCGTAGTTTCATTAATTTTTATATGTTACATTTCATATTGAATATACCGGGTGTTTCAGAACTAACCCCGATAACTTTTTTATTGTTTAAATTACAGAAATAAAATTTGGTGGGCTTGTATGTGATATTATTTTGCATTTTATGACATGACGGACTTCATTTTGTCACAAACACCCAGTATGTTTAAGGCTATATCATTTCAGAACATCATTCCAAATTCAACGACACCCTATACGTCACTTCTTGATACTTTAAATCATTTTTATTTTTAAATTATTAAAATATTTGTTTGTTAGCATTATGACGTCATGGGTATCTAGATACATGCAAAGCCGCTTGCCCTTCTTGTTGTATTTTTTGTCATAAATTGGTATTTTTGATAAATTGTCTCCCCTTCATTCACTTGACATAAGGGTTTGTTCAGGTGTGTAAAAAATTTAAAACACAATAAAACTTGATTTTTCTTGAATTTCGCTTAGAAGTAAATCATTTTAGAGAGTTCATAGTTAGGGAGTTCATAGTTCTAGGTGAAAGAAGAAAAGTTATTTCAAGGGTCAAAAAGTGACGTATGGGGGTGTCGTTGAATCTCGAATAGTTCTGAATCGATATACCCAAAAATATATTGGGTGTTTGATTTAAAAATCCAACGTTGAGGTATTTTCCGGTTAAACCGGAAGTGACAAAATGGAGACCGTCATGCCATAAAATGTAAAATAATGTCATACATTAATTCACCAAATTTTATTTCTGTAATTTAAACAATAAAAAAGTTATAGGGGTGAACGTTCTTCCTGAAACACCCGGTATTAATATACTTAGTAGACGTTATCGGGAGTCGCATACAATAAAAATGAAATACGAACATATTTGGTTATGTCAAGGAGAAATAATACAAGTGATTTTATCGTTTATGCGTATATTTGAGCCCTTCCTCAATATCTACACTGAAAAAGGAGGTTTGTTTGGGACCAAATAATCGATTCTTTTGCAGTTTTTTCTTCAGAGTAAAGCAAATTAATTTGACTTAAAACATTCACACTTAGGATAACAACACGATTCAATTTTGTTATCGCAAAATCATTTTTTTATATATTCGTCTATCAAATTCTAAATCACAGCGGAAAAAAAGAATATAAGTTTACACTATGATACAATAAACACAAGGTATGATATCGCGCAAGGAGGCGTGGCTTAGCGGCGTCAAGTGGCGACCAGCTTCTGTAGTCGCCGTTCAGCAGTCGCCGACCAGCTCCCGTATGTTTTCAACGGTTGTTTTAAAAGGTTACCGGGATTTTTTTCTTATCGTTAGTGGTATTTGAACTGTAATCTATGTTATATTTTTATAAAATTAAGATACCTAATGTCATGATATTATTCTTTTATTTCGTCTACTATTAAATGCGTAAACCCTTTTAATAACTTTAAAGGGAATTAAACGCTAACGACAACGTTCATCTCCATAAGCAATTTAAAATGAACTCATCACTTGACGTCACTAGCGCCAGACGCAATTAGAACTTTCCGTATTTTAAAATAAAAATAAAATTCACTACAGTTATAGGGGGAAAAAAACGAAATTTGTTACAAAGCACTAAATAGCTTGGCTCAAAGGACCCCGCAGAGTCCTTATGGAATATGGCTCCCGGTCAAATTGGCCCAAACTTTCCACACTGATAGGATTCGGTGAGTTATCCATGGGCTCCCAGCGTAAAAAATTCCCTGTCGAGAGATATCTTCGTCCGAAACTAGGTTCTTGTTCGTTGCCTAGTGTCCTGCAATACTCTGTCAGGCTTCCATAGCTCCTATACGAATTAATTTAGGAATTTCATTGATATGCCGATTTATACTATATTATAGGGTGAATTTCAGGAAAATATTTTTAAATATACAGGGTGGTAGGGTAACATAATGCTGTCTTTTCTTAAATGGGGCACCCAGTATTTTATTACATAATTAGGTTCGTATAGGAGCTATGGAAGCCTGACAGAGTATTGCAGGACACTAGGCAGCGAAAAAGGACCTAGTTTCGGATGAAGGTATCTCTCGACAGGGAGTTTTTTACGCTGGGCGCCCAAGGACACTTTTTATCTACTCACCGAATCCTATCAGTGTGGAAAGTTTGGGCCAATTTGACCGAGAGCCATTTTCCATAAGGATTCTGCGGGGTCCTTTATAAAGATTTTAAAATAAAGTAACTTGTAACAAGCGACTAAATCTTTTCAGTCAAGATAACAATTAATTTGAATTGAAAAATGATGTTTAAACCAATTGAATGACCAATAGTATTCGTTTGATTACAAAACATCATATCTTGTCACAACATCGTACCTACTCCTTCAAAGCAGTAGCTTAGCCAGATGTTAGTTTAGGAGGGCACAACGGAAGTTACCGTTTATTTTCGTAATTCTGAGATTACGGTGGTATATATATATATATACATGTGTATAAGGGGGGCACGTGCCCCCAATGCCCACCCCCCTAGTTACGCTACTGCGTCATTATGATTAATGCAGATTGTTCTCGTAAACTTAGATTTTTTTTAAAACAATGAATTATTTAAATTTGAATTAAGAAAATGTTTATCAAAATTATCATTAATTTGAGAAAATATCAGATTGAATTGATACAAATGAACCCTTTTTACCATTGACTTGAAAGAAACATTATTAAATTACTTATATAATTATTATTACGAAAATAAACACAACAAAAAGAAGATGGGGATTCTATCTGTAGAATCTCATCTCATTTTATCTTCTGTATGTTTTTATTCTTCATTCCAAGAGCTAATCGGTTTAATATGTTGATTTGTTGATTAGGAAAAACAAACAATCGGCGGACATGTTTTAAAGTCTATATTTTTATAGAGTTTAAAGCAGACTTGGCACAGTTTTATCATATTGAGTTAAGAATTACTATTTTTTTTCACAAACAATACTTAAATTTAGCGCACAAACACTGAACAACAACAAAGAATTTTATTTAACAATAACGACAAATTATATGACCGTTGTTAATTCGGGAGTGTCAAACGTGAATGCAGGTATAAGTTGTTGCAGAATTATACCGTTGACTCTTAATGCCATAAATAAACTACCTGATTAAACCCTATTGTATACGCCTAAACCTCTTCAAAGCTCAATAAATGGTATCAGGACCGGCTTGAAAATGTATACCATACCACATGATTTATTTTTATAATTTAAAATAAATAGATAGGTATTTTTAGTCTTAGGTACCTATAATAAATGTAAAATAATGATGATCCTAAGAAACTATTGATAATTTATTCAAAATTTTACTCTGTATCACTATCACTATCTTCATCTAAGCCTAAACTTATAATTAAGAGTTGAACATTTGTAATCATACAAATGTAAGAATTTTCCACCTTAAGTACATGCTGTACACAGTTTTTTAAAGCTGTCTGCAGAAATTTTTCTTACTTCGTTTTTAATTAATTCTACTACAGATGCATTTAATGTAGGAGAAATATTATTTCTCCTAATATTGGATTTTAATTGGTGCCATATTAGCTCAATAGGATTTAATATACAATAGTACGGAGGAAGACGCAACACTGTATGTCCATTATCTGCTGCAAGTTTGTCACACTCGTATTCCTTATTTATTTTAAAAGCTTTTAATACTTCTAGCAGTTCTCGTTTTTTGTAAGTTTCTTCAAAATATAAATCATTTTCAATCATAAAATTTTGAATTTCTGCTATTGTATTATTAGAATTGGGAATGATTTTTGCTTGCCGACTATGCATGCGATTATGCAACTAGCATTGTCCATTACAATGACGCTATTTTCAGGTATATTTTTAAGGAGTTTATGTTTAAACCAATCTTCAAAAAGTTGTGCGTTGGTATCTTGATGGTAATATAAAGAAGAATCTGCTATGTTTTTAGCTGAAAGCAACAGACAATTTGGAACAAACCCGTTCTCTGAACCAGCATGTAATATTGTGATTCTTTTGCCTTTATTTGATGGTGCCTTGGTTTGACATTTTTTGGAAGAATCATCCCAACCTTTCCTTGGAGTGTCATGGGTATCGAACCATGTTTCGTCAAGGTAAATAATTGGACGATTTTCTTCTCTAAATTGTTTAACAGCTGTTAAATATTTAAATCTCCATTCCCGTAAACGTTGAGATTCCATTAATGTTTGTCTTTTATCAATGCTTCGGTATTTAAAACCCATTTTAGGCAATATTTTCCTAAGGCTTGAAAGGCTACAAGAGATAATTGTTTCGTCTTTAATCAGCCGCTCTTTGAGGGAAATCAAAGTGGGTACAGTTTGTGCCTCATACATTTGGTAAATCTTTCTTCTTAATAAATCCATGTAATTTTCGTCAATGCTTCTAAATGTGCCAGAATCACTCCGATTTTTTCTAGGATTAACAGGTTTAAGTAAAGGAGTTTTTGTCAAAGTAGACGTCTCTGCAAAAGCATCCATCGAATTAAAATTTCTACTCAACAACGATTGATACACATTTTTAATTATTAGTTTGGCATCGGTAGATAAATGCTTCCTTTTAAAAATTACACTTGAAGATGCCCCCCCTATCAGCACAATTCCAAGGACGCCACATTCTACCACTAATAAGCCTAACTAAAAATTACTCGCCGTAAAACCACTAAAGATTAAAATTATTAAAAATCACTTTGTATTTATATATGCATCAGGCATCGGTATAAATTGAATTTGTATACCTGGTCCGGCTCTGCTGGTTTTAAAATTTGGGATTTCCTTATTTATTTTATGGTCGAAGGGATAATGAGTTTTTATTGCAGTCAAAAGATCAACGGTATAATTCTGCCAATACTGTGAGACGGCCGTTCCAATAAGTGCTTTATAAAAAGTACGTTCCGAACGATGGCAGGCGACGAATGTCTTTGTCTACTTAACAGAAAATGACAAAAAAAATTATACTAATTTTCAGGGCTCCCCGACTGTTTTTCTGTGCAGTTGTTTAAAACCTACCTAAGAATGTGAATTGTTTATTCTTCAAAAACTATGAACCAAAGCTGCATCCACCTTGGATTAAAAATCCTTGCTTTTTACAGTATTCTAGTTTCAAGTATAATATAATAATTTTCTGATAATTTTTAAATAAAAAATATTTTTTAATATGTTGCTTGGTTCAAAATATAAAAGTCAAGGAGATAAAATAAAGGGTCATCGACAAAACGATATAAAGAAGGTAATTAATTGATAATCAGGGTGTCGTGTGTCATTAGGAATGCAGTAAAATAGCTTCACGATAACGAAAATACGTACTCTATCATTCTGTCAATAATAAACTAATATTTTATATTGTGGTAACCGAATGCTTATTTTAAATCAATTTTATTTTCTCGGGTTCAGTAAGATAATTTTTTTAGAAAATTTTAATTACATTATTTTGGCTGTGATGAACTTGATAATTTTACCTCTCTTTTGGAAGGTTGTGATGATCTGATACCTTTTCATCGCATCATTTAAGACCACATACAGTCGGCAAGTTTTTCAGCACGTGCAATAAACTTGAAGGACGGCATACGCATTAAGAAGCCATCTAATTAAGTTTTGCAATATTCTTGGAACTTGCAAGACTTGCGGGTCTGCTCGACTTTTATTGCACTTTCTGCTGTTTTATTGCACTGTCTGCTGCAAGTTTGGTTGGTGGAAAATATAGTGATTTTTACATTACCAACCAACGAAAAATTATGAAATATTAATACGTCATGTGTTTATTGTTGTTCATGTATTCATGTTTATTTATATTCTTACTCAGTTTTTAGTTGTGTTTTGAGTTTAAGCGTCGTATTTTCAAGGGCGGATCAAGAGCTTCGGATTACAAGAAAAAGTTACGAAAAGTAATACCCTGCCCCCTTAGTCAAACCGATATATATGGTTTTTTCGTGTTAAATTGATGGTACGGGGGGTCATTACCCCCATGACCCCCTGGATCCGCGCTAACGTATTTTGATAGTTTCACGATACTTCTTATTGCTGTGTTGGTAGCCCTCGCCGTTTAAACCACAACTGCAATAAAATTGCAGACTGTAAAACGATTTGCATGACATATTGCATGCAAAAAATTAAGTTTCAGCAACAAAATTGCAAAGGCATTGCAGACTCTAATGCGACCTTTAAAAACTTTGGCTTTGCAAGAGCGTCACTATGAGACTTCATGAAGCTATTTTTCCAGTAATAACCATTTAACATTAGATTACAAAAATAGAAAAATTCCGGCTATTAACAAATTATATTTGCTTTATTTGACAAAGTAAAGACAAAACTGCTTCAAGTTATTTATCTCTTCAATCATTATTTCTTCCTTAGCACCCAGTTCTTCACACTGTTTGGAAATGATTCTGATTTTTTCTTTTTTTTTATATTTTTTTCTTATTTTAGTATATCATAGTATATCGTAAATTTCATGCTTTTGCTTATCTATTGTACTAATGACGTTCTATTCTGATTCAAGACCTAGGAAGCTTCTTGACAGGATGATCTTATCTGCCGCCCATCCATATGTGGTTAAGCTTAGTACTCCTCGAACTTCATTATTTAAGAATTCTTTCATCTGGAGGACTACATCCTTGTGGAACGACCTTCCCGAGGTCGTTTTTCCCAACGAATATAACCTCCAACGATTCAAAACCAACGTGAATCGCTTTTTGCGCACACGCACCACTCCCAGAGTGCCCTAAAGGATTTTTCCTATAGTGCTTGTATTTCATCATAAAAAAAAAATTGAATTTGCATTCAATTAACTTACACCATTCTTAAACAGTTCATTGTTGACGATCGAAATATAATCGCATTGCCTTAAAAAGTCGCGTAGACGAAAGTGAAGCCATAAAATCAAAAGTTGTAGTAACAGGTGGCGTGGGACAGTGGGGGATAGCGGGGCTATGACGATTTAACATGGAAAAGGCGCACAATTTTTGTGTGCGCCGCGCCGTTGTTTGTTCGTGCATCTAGTTAGAAATTCGAGCGTGTATGTTTTAATAATTCGATATTATATATTTATTAAGTTAAACTGAATAGTTTGACGGTGGACTATTTAAAAACTTTAGCTCTTTTAGTTTGGAGCAAAAAATTGAAGTGAAGAATGCGGGAAGACCTAAACCCGAAATTAATTTAACGCAGACCACAAAGGATAAATCTAGGGACTTTATTAGATAGTTTAAAAATTAAATCTATGAAAAAAAATTTATAGAGGGTATTCCAATCTTTAATGAGGCTGTTATTGATCAATTTTCTACAATTAAGAACCGAGGAACGGAGTTTACGTTTATGCACTATACACAATAAGAAAATCTTTCTTATTTTCCAAAAGTTGTATTTCCTTGTGTAAAATTAAAAAATAAATAAAAATATGTTTTACCTAACTCAATTTCTTATTACTTCTTTTCTTTCTACATTTAAAACGCCTAGAAAGTAATTGTTTGGTCGTTACACAAAAATAAAATTTTAAAAATCCGCCACTGCCCTCAAGGGAGCAAAATTAAGAAATCAATAACTACAGCACACAAGATTTGTAAATGGCTTAGTAGTGGAAGAAATATTATATTACCTAACCACGGATGGTTATTAATATGATGAAACATACAAATTTTTAACCGGAAAGATTTAGTTCTAAAATTTAACCCAGCCGGAAGGGTGGGTAACTCTGGTCTGACGCAGGTAGTTAGGTGGATACCATAGAGGAAGTTGCACGTTATCCAGTCAGGTGTAAAGGAATTAGATCAGGTGACAAGTCAGTCGGTGATTTTAATGAATGAACTTCGGCTTTGTTATGGCCGGCTATAGTAAAAGTAAAATTTTGACTGGATTCGTTTACTGAAAGTAGAAGCCGAACGTAAAAATGGTGGTTTTATCTAATGTAATTTTTTTTAGTTTTTTGTTTTTTCCGATTTAATTAACCGAGACTGCGAACCGGATAGACGTTTGCGTTTATCAGGCATCTATAATTAAGAAATGGAGTTATAAAATGTATGTATACATATTTAGCATTCAGCGATAACCATTCCCATTTGCGCCTTTCCTTTATTTAGATTTCACATTTAAAATCAAGCTATCTATCGAAATCGAAAGTTGTGCCCTTAAAAATGCAATTTTAATTCAAAACGATGAGTTTTTTGAAGAAAGTATGAAATTCGTTACTAAGAAAATTGTACGTTGAAAGCATTGAAAGCAAGTTTAAAAGCAAAACTACAATTTCTTACCTTGGAAAACAAAATTACATTTTCTCTAAATGTGCGTTACTTATTTCACAAAATCTAATTTATATTAAACACCTTATCTTATTCTATCTTACTTCAAATGCTAAGCCAACAATGATTTCAATTCCATATACATATTTACGTCCATGATTTCTAAGAGAAAAAAAACGGAAGCTAAAAAGTGCTTTATTAATCTTGGCTTCAAAGCCGTCGCCGCCGCCGCGCCAGTCACACCGCATAGATAAAAGCGGAGCGGCTCGTCCTAAAAAGTGTTGACATCTGGACTAGTGTTGTGATCGCTTGAGCGAAAAACCGCTTGATCACTCGATTATTGAAATAACCGACATCACTCGATTATTAAAAAAACCGCTCGAGTTATCTATTCAGGTGAAAACCGTCGCCCGTCACTTATTATCTTTCACTCGATACCCGAGCTTCGCTTGACGCCGACTGAAATATACCGCTGTAGTGTGATCGAGTTAAAAAACTGCTCGTATATTCGAACAGTTTTTCACTCGATAGGAAATACTCTAGTTAAAAATCAGGCGAAAAACCGAAAAATATCGCCGGTTACCTGATAGACGACCTCCGGTCTAAGCACCGCGCGATCCGATTGGCGACGTTCGAGATTGACGCTGAACAAGTACACGACATACGTCTTTCTTAAAGGCACATAAACGAGAAGGTGCATATAAAAAAGTAGGCTGAATCCCTTAGCGGAGTCATCGCGACATGATTTGGTAAAGTTTTGTTTTAACTGGCTAGCCAGCGGAGTAGTTTAGGTCTCCGATTGTAAATATTAAAAAATTAAAGGATATAATTTTAAAATTTTTAATTACTATAAAGACGAGAAAACTTCTCAAAAATAACATAGTAATAGAAATTGTTAAAGAAAAATAACAAAACGAACAAAATGGTTAACAAAATATATAGAAAAATTCGTTGGTAATCTTATAGTAAACATTTTTAAATCTAAACAGGAACTTTTTATTATTAAACTCAAGAAGACTTCTCAAAAATAACATACATTATAGAAAATGTTAATGGAAAATAAGAAAACGAGCAAAATAGTTAACAAAACATAGGTATCGACAAATTTTTTGGTAATTAAAAGTAAGCATTCTTAAATTTAAACAGGAACTTTTAGGTAACTATGAATACATGAGTACACGAATTTAAAAAAATAATAACCAATTTTCTTATTTTGCGAGTCGCGTAACTAAGCCTAAATTTTTGAAGTGCACATAGTGGAAGAATTTGACAAACTATTTTAAATATCTACTTATTTTATGCTCGTAGATTGAGAAAGATGTGAAGAAAAATAACTCTTGGTAATACTTTTTGTTCGGGTTAAAAACACACAATAATAAACCCGAACAATAAATACATATTTGTGTGATTTTTTGCAGTTTTTTGTTTGGTATCGAGACAAGTGGTAAAAATTCATTATTCACAAATAAATAAATTTCTGGAATTTTTTTGGTGACACTATAATTTTTTAGCTAACCCTGTGCCCACCCGTAGTTACGTGCCTGCTAAATACCCGACCTGATCACATGTAAGGGGCTAGGCAGCCCCTTAAGCAGTCGGTGACGTCATCGTTTGGTAAATTGGAATTTCAGGCGATTCACTCGAGCGATTAACTCGATTATTAAAATCGCTCGAGTATCAAGTACTCGATTATTAAAATCATCGGTTTTTCCCAACACTAATCTGGACCAACATCGATCGTCGGTGTTCTTATTCTTTATAAACTACCCCGCACGCCCGGCATATATTATATTTAAATAAGAAATTGCAATCAACAAATAGAATAGTGGCCAGGCGCGGAACTACTATGCAGCAAGACCATGCAACGCGGGGGGGGGGGGGGCAATCGTCCAGGGGGCCCACGACCCAATGTGGCCTCCCGTTACGCAATGCAAGGCCCCTCGCCACTTCAAAAAGTGTTTTTTTCTTACGCAACACTAATTTATTATGATTTCATCAAGAAAAGGAGTTCCTACACATCTGTCGATTGCCTCAGATTTTAAGAACTTTTACAATTTTTTTTTGTAACAAAAAAGCATACCTATTCGTTTTGCAAATAAGGTTAGTTTTTGTCTTGTTTGTGTTGAATAAGTATAGTGTCGCGCAAGCCAAGTGCTGAGCTACTCTGAAAGTGGGCCCCCGGGCTAAACCAAATTTTCAGGAAATCTTCCGTAAAATGAATTTAAAGGAAAAGGTACATAATAAGATCGAATATAATACAGGACAGGTTTTCAAATAATTGGGATTTATGTGTTAAAGCCTCTTATATTCTCAACAAAAAACACGTTCGGAGATTTTTTGATATTTCATTTGGTTAAGCATTTGTGACTAATTTTCTGACCAACTGTTTCTAAGCAGTTAAAAACTAAATATCTCTGTTTTAGTCAGTCAGTTGGCAATGGAAACAAGTTTATAAAATAGAACAGAATTGAGCAAACCAGAGGTCATATTGCACAATTTTTCAAATAATTTTTTTGTAGATTATTATTATTAGTAAGCTGAAATACATTTCTTTCATTCAAATATCATTTAAGTTTCATTTTATACAATAATTGTTTCCATGGCTAACTGATGACTAAACATTGTGATATTCAGTTATTAACTGCTTAGAAACGTTTGGTCAGAAAATGAGTTATAAATGGTTAATCGAGTGAAATATCAAAAAATCTCTTAACATATTTTTTGTTCAGAATATAAGAAGATTTAACATGTAAGTAAGTATAAATTATTCGAGGAAAGAAAAAACTTTTTTTGCGACTTGTTTAAAGTAACTTCTAATTTTAACCTGCCCTGTATAATATTCTAATTATTCGATCTTATTTCTAAGTTAAATCTAAAAGGTAAAATCAAATTGTTTGCGGATGATACTACAATTTTATATTTTGACGAGTCTTTTTCCAATATTCAAACTGATATCACTAATGATTTGAAAATTATACTTTCATGGCTGCAATCCTATAAACTTTCTTTAAACTTTGAAAAATCATCTTTCACGTTTATTTCTAAATGTGCAATTGGGAACAATATTTTACCAATAATTTTTAATGGAAACGAAATTAAGTATGTAAAATCCGTAAAGTTTTTAGGCTTATATACAGGGTGCCCCAAGTAAAGTGGCCTATTAGAAGTATCTCGAGAACTAAATGAGATTTTATTTTGAAAATTTGGCTGTGGCTATAAGAGACGGTTTTCTACATTTCTAAAATATTTTGGATGATGCGGTGTTGCCGGATCATACCGAAAGTGGTAGCAACTTCGGAATTTTAAATGAATTACCCTATATATTATATTTTTTTTGGAATCTAGGTAAAAATCTAGAACAGTTTTCTGTATAATATCATATACCTATCTTTAAGACTTTTTGAATTATAAATAATTTTGTGATTTTTTAACGCCGTATCGTTACCTGAAAAGAAAATCGTATCTTTTTAGCGGTTACAGCTAGAAAGCTCAAAATTTTACAATAGTTTCACAAGACCATCGCAATTTTATAATTTTAAACAGTATTGAATTCGTTTTATACAGGGCGTCTCCATAACAATATTTCTGAGGCAGATGAATTATTGAAAAAATCTTATTTTTTTTAAATGGGACACCCTGTATTTGATATGTTTTGCTAATAGAGAATCAAATTTTCTATCTAATGATATTATATGTTCCTATACCTATCTTCACTATTTTCGGACTTATAGCGAAATTTATAAATTATCTTATAAAAATATATTTTTTGGTAGTTGGCTGTGGATTCATAGAAACAAAATAATGAAATATCCATGTGACGTTATGTCTGTGTTGTTGTAAAAAAAATAGTTAACCAATAAGGAATTTATTAATAAATAAATAAACAAAATGAAAATTACATCAATAAAATAACTAATAACTAAATTGTTTAAAATGCCCTGCGTTCGCTCTTAAACATTCATAAATTGTGGTTATAACATGTTCATTTGTCACCTCTTTCATTTCTTTCTCTTCTAGAGACCCCAAAGCTACTCGTTCTAAATCTTCCCTTGTTGTGACGGGTGTCTTGTATACTATTTCTTTAATCCTATCTCATAGATATAATTCTAGGGAGTAAGATCCGGAGACCGGGCCATTTCCATGAACCGCCTCGGCCAATCAACTTTTAGGGAGTCATAGGAGCTGCATCAGGATGCAGTTCATTAAATTTTCTGCAAGTTCTAGATAAAACTCTACCACACTCCCCATGAATATAAAATAAACTTAAAATATCTAAGCTCGAATAATGTGAATTAGCCATTTTTATTACAATAACTCAGACATAACGTCACATGGATTTTTCATTATTTTGTTTCTATGAATCCACAGCCAACTACCAAAAAATATATTTTTATAAGATAATTTATAAATTTCGCTATAAGTCCGAAAATAGTGAAGATAGGTATAGGAACATATAATATCATTAGATAGAAAATTTGATTCTCTATTAGCAAAACATATCAAATACAGGGTGTCCCATTTAAAAAAAATAAGATTTTTTCAATAATTCATCTGCCTCAGAAATATTGTTATGGAGACGCCCTGTATAAAACGAATTCAATACTGTTTAAAATTATAAAATTGCGATGGTCTTGTGAAACTATTGTAAAATTTTGAGCTTTCTAGCTGTAACCGCTAAAAAGATACGATTTTCTTTTCAGGTAACGATACGGCGTTAAAAAATCACAAAATTATTTATAATTCAAAAAGTCTTAAAGATAGGTATATGATATTATACAGAAAACTGTTCTAGATTTTTACCTAGATTCCAAAAAAAATATAATATATAGGGTAATTCATTTAAAATTCCGAAGTTGCTACCACTTTCGGTATGATCCGGCAACACCGCATCATCCAAAATATTTTAGAAATGTAGAAAACCGTCTCTTATAGCCACAGCCAAATTTTCAAAATAAAATCTCATTTAGTTCTCGAGATACTTCTAATAGGCCACTTTACTTGGGGCACCCTGTATAGACGAAAATTTAAATTGGAGAAAACATGTTGAAAATCTTAGAAAAAGCGTATCACCACTCATTGGAATATTATTTAAAATTAGAGCTTATATACCTTTAATACATTTAAAAAATATTTATTATTCATTAGTTTATTCAAAATTTAATATCAGTTTGGGGATCTGCATATGCCACAATATTAAACCCTTTAAAAAGACTACAGAACAAAATTATAAAATGTATTCATCAACTGAATTTTTTGGAACCGACAGCAAATTTATATAAACCAAGAGGATATCTAGATCTGAATAGTTTATATAAATTAAAAATCAGTATACTAATTCATGCAATTAATAATAAAAATAAAAAATCTTGTATAAAATTTGTAAAATTAACTGATATACAAAATCATAATACCAGAAATATTGACCATTTAAAAAAAAATCAAATTAAAAGTAGAATAGGGATGAAATCTATTTTATTTGATGGAATAAATATTTATAATACATTACCTAAAGAATTAACAAAAAATTTTAATTTAAAATTGTTTAAAAAAAATGCAAAGAAATTTTTTCTGGAAAACATACAAATTACTTAAAAAACCCATTTATAATAATTTTTATTTTGAATTTTTATATTAATTAATTACTTATTTATGTTCTATGTTATTATAATATTCCCTGTAATGGACTACAATAGCTCTTTGGGAATAAACATTATTATTATTATTATTATTATTATTATTATTATTATTATTATTATTTTAAATTAATTTTACGAGAACTTATACTTTTGTAAATATTTCCTGGAAATTTGGTTTAAAAGTGATTTTAAACAATAAAGATATTAAGAAAAGAATAGTGTGATCACTTTTTATTGGTTTTGGAATAATATTGTTATAATAATTGTGTGATTTTTAGTATAACCTTAGTTTCTAAAGAGCATTAAAAAATTTTCTCTCATAGGAATCATCAGTTTTTTATTTTAAATTCTTATGGAGTAACATCTATATCTATAATTCACCAATTTACTTTATTCTAGACGTTATTCTAGCTTAACTAAATAAATCATTTTATAGGGCCTAATAAATGATTTTGCGGGGGGAGGCCCTAATTTTGAAGTTTCGCCACTGATAGTGGCATGGTGTGCTGATTTCTTACTTTTACTGATCGATGCCCATTTTCGAGTTCAGGTTCGTTTTGCCGCCCGGGTGCTCTGAACCCGATGCACCCGGATTTTAGCTGGCCCTGACCGGCATCATCTTTGTTGAAAAAAATACAATTTTATACAAACTAGCTTAGCTTTTCCACAACATCTTAAACTCATTATTTTTCCTTTTTTTTTAGAATCGAACAGACTTAGGTCACTATGATTATGCCTGTAACTATAAGTGCAACATCGATCAGGTAAGTCCATAAAGTTATAAGCTTGCGAAAGTCGATTTATTTAAAGGAAAACCCGAATTCGCAGAACTCACAAAAGTAAAATATGTGACCGCTGACACTGACCGAAAATTCGGTGCTCGTAGAGCAAAATAGAAGTATCGATTGCCAACTAATTTGCAACCGTCAGAATAATAAGCATATACTGGTACGGAATTGTGGGTCTGGATTCTGCGTATTTGCTCGATCGGCTGTTTGTTTACTTCACTTGTTTTTTTTACCGATTCGTTTTGTTTTCTTCTTGGCATGTTTTAGTTAAACTTACTTTCCATATTCTTTAAATATCGAGGCGAGATCTAAATAAAGCAGAAATGAGCCAGAATAAGAATAATTGTTAGTTAAGAAGTCATTTCTCATATTTGACAGTTGAAGGTTTGGCAGTTGTAGCCATTCACAGAGACAAGAAGCAGATCGAGATTTGCAATCGAATGGAAATTTTGCTCTGCGAACGAAACTATGTAAAACGCGGATGACTTATTCTTAATCCCTCAACTTATAGCAGGAAAGAATAATGTAATTTCTAATTAGAAGAAAAGAACTAAACTTAGCAGTAATATCATAACTTTTGATATAATTTCGTGCATATAGTCTTAACAAATCCACCTAGACAAACGCGAAGATGTGTAAAGTCGATCATTTTCCATAATATTTATAAATGAATAAAATAAATCCCTATTCATTGTCTTCAGATATGCGGCAACGCTGTAGCCCCAATCCGTTTTTTGCTAAGGGGCGAAACCATTCAAGATTTTTCCATAGCCTAAATAAATTCAAGATAATTTGTTATAGCGATTCTTTATAACTTTCATAAAATATATCATTTACCTAATGTGTTTTAGAATTTGACATCTTACACTAAAATAAAAACTGCATTACTTTAATTTCATTTCTTATGCGCTTCGCAGCGCCGTTAAAACGCACTCTTCTGGTAATTAAAATTGCACGGATTCATGCGCAATATACCGTTCCCGATCAGCTGTCTCTCATTGCCAGAAATATGACAAGCGCTATTTTAATTGCCATTGCCGCTGCAAGTCTGGGTAGAGATGGATGTTATTTTTAACTGTTTATTAGTTGGTTGAAGCAGCTATGAACAGCTAATGGCTATTTAAACTAACTGATACTGAAATTAGCAGTTCACATTATTTATTAAGCATATGCTCTCGATCCGGCAACCGTGCCTCGGTCGAGGTTAATGACGATTATGACGATACTTGCTCGCATGTGCGATTAAGTAGGCGGGGCATAATGCAGTTTCTCTGTAGTAACAGGTGGCGGGAGACAACGGGGGATAGCGGGGCTATGGCGATTTAACATGGGAAAGGCGCACAATTTTAGTGTGCGGCGCGCCATTGTCCGTTCGTTCATCTAGTTAGAAATTCGATCGTGTATGTTTTAATATTTTAATATTATACAGGGTGTCCCATAACTAATGGTACACAGGAAAACTGCAGATTCCTTGGGTAAAAATACTGCGATTTGGCCATACTTAGTTTAGTTCAATAGCTGGTAATAGCCGAGATACAGGGTGTCCAAGTAAAAATTTAATTTTCAATTTTCCTAAATAAATTATTTCTGAATCAATATTTTTGCACGAAATTTTGTGACTAGGGTTTTTTGGAGGAAAGGAATTTGAATTTGTTAATAATTTTGATGTAGATTGTAGGGGGCGCTCTCTGCGGTACTTTGTATACATAAAAAGAAGTGTAACTTTCTTGGGCCTTAGTATAATTATGTTTTTATTAAAAATATCAGTTTTTCCGTCATTTTTAAGCAATAAAGGTGTACTTTGTAAATGTCGCTCCGACTAACCGTTTTCGAGATATTTTCAATTACAATTTCTAATGCGCCATTTAAATTTTGATTTGTAAATGTGAAATTTGTCACAGTAGGCTTTGGTAAAAACAAATACAATGAAAGCACTTTGAAACCTCATTTATGTCAAAGTTTATTTTCATTTTTCAGCATTGTGGGTGTTTTTAAGGAGTTTTTGAAGATACTGTTATCAAAAATTAAACTAAAAATGCCGCGACATAACTTGTTTTCTAACAGAAAAATGCGAGACATGGTATGTTTATACGCACAAGAAAATTTTAACAAACTATTACGTTTTGGACGCAAGGATCCTGTTTCTCCCAGTCTGTAGTATAGACTTCTAAAAAGGTCAAAATCTTGAAGCCTTCTATTTGGATACATTTCCAAATATCGCCGATGTGCCCCGCGTCCGTTAAAATTTTCTTGTGCGTAATACCATGTCTCGCATTTCTCTGTTAGAAAACAAGTTATGTCGCGGCATTTTTAGTTTAATTTTTGATAACAGCATCTTCAAAAACTCCTTAAAACACCCACAATGCTGACAAATGAAAATAAACTTTGACAGAAATGACGTTTTAAAGTGCTTTCATTGTATTTGTTTTTACCAAAGCCTACTGTAACAAATTTCACATTTACAAATCAAAATTTAAATGGCGCATTAGAAATTGTCATTGAAAATATCTCGAAAATGGGTAGTCGGAGCGACATTTACAAAGTATACCTTTATTGCTTAAAAATGACGGAAAAACTGTTATTTTTAATAAAAATATAATTATACTAAGGCACAAAAAAGTTACATTTCTTTTTATTTATCCAGAGTACCGCAGAGAGCGCCCCCTATAATCTACATCAAAATTATTAACAAATCAAATTCCTTTCCCCCAAAAAACCATAGTCACAAAATTTTAGAAATATTGATTCAGAAATAAGTTATTTAGGAAAATTGAAAATTAAATTTTTACTTGGACACCCTGTATCTCGGTTATTACCAGCTATTGAATTACCCAAGGAATCTACAGTTTTCCTGTGTACCATTAGTTATGGGACACCCTGTGTGGACTATTTAAAAAATAACTTTAGCTCTTTGAGTTTGGGCCAAAAAATTGAAGTGAAGAATGCGGGAAGACCTAAACCCGAAATTAATTTAACGCAGACCACAAAGGGTAAATCTAGGGACTTTATTAGAAAGAGAAGAAAGAAAGAAATAGAGGGTATTCCAAACAATTAAGAACCGAAGAACGGACTTTACGTTTAAGCACTATACACACTAAGAAAACCTTTCTTATTTTCCAAAAGTTGTATTTCGTTGTGCAAAATTAAGAAATTAATTAAAATATGTTTTACCTAACGTATTTTCTTATTACTTATTTACATTACATTTAAAACGCCTAGAAAGTAATTGTTTGGTCGTTTACCATACTTGTGAACCCCCTGTATGTCACGAGCCGCCACTGGTTTTACCACGCCTCTATGGCAAGACACTTTCTAGAATGATTTTTTCTACATTTTTCTCCCCTCGCTCTTCATACGGAAACGTTGAAATAAAACTGGGCAAGCAATATAGACCATTTAGACGAATTTCTTGTAAATGCATTGAAAAAGTTTCGAACTATTTCTTATGTAATTATTGTTTCCTGGTTACTAATAAAATTACACAAAAAGTGAAATTATAGTTTATAGCGCTTCCTGAGAAATCCGGTACATGTTCCGTACTTAATTTAGGCGTCGACCAGAGATCCGCTTCCGGCAACGACTCATTTATTTACCTCTTATGTACAGAATTTCAAGTGTGTCATATAATTACACATACCTGTATTATAAAACAGATATAGGGATTTGATCTATTGTTGAACTCATTAACCGGGAGGGTCATTGATCAGGGGGATGCATTTTTAGGTGCGATTGAAACCTCAGCCCCTAATATTCAATTGATATAACGGAGCGATTGGAGTCGAGTGTCAAATTATACACTGTGGGCCAAAATTCTTTTCTGAATAACTTTATTGTTTGAAATCTTTTTTAAACCAAATTTGCAGAACATACACTAATAGCCAAAATAATTGATCCACTCAATATTTGAGTGGATTTTGATCGTGAATAATTTTATTTTAATTCCAATTTTTATTATTCTTTTTTATATTGTACGTAAATTTATCGAAAATCTCACACATTACAGGGTGTCCGCTAATTAATGGTACATGGAAAAATCACAGACTCCTTACGTAAAAATATTAGAATTTAATTATACTTACATATATCCGAAAGTTGATATTAACTGAGATACATACACAAACTTCAATTTTATTTTTCTCTAATAACTTTACAGGAAACCAACGTTTTTTTACAAAATTTGGCAATTATGGTTTTTTTAGAACGAGCAATTGTTTTTTTATGAAATTTTAATGTACAATATAGGGGGCGCTGTGTGCGGCATTTTTCGCACATTTATACGGTCATAACTTTTTTGTGCCTCAGTGTATTTAAGTTTTTAATAAAAATAATACTTTTCTCATATTTATTACGTAAAAAAGGTATACTAAGTTCAGGTAGCCCAGAGTTACCGTTTCGGAGATATTTACATTTAAATTGTTTAGTGCGTTAGCTCCGGCAAGCAAATAATATTTTGTTACTTCTTTTATACTTTTACATGATAATTAATGTTCTAGTAATGGTAATTGGGAATAATAAATACAACAATTGGATTGTTCTTTAACTTACTTTAATTAAAATAACTTTGACCCTAGAAAATATCGTGTCGAAAATTTTATTTGTTTTCAAAAATTGGGCGGGTGCAGTAAACAATTTAAATGCAAATATCCCCGAAACGGTAACTCTGAGCGACCTGAACTGAGTATACCTTTTTTACATCATAAATATGAGAAAAGTATTATTTTCATTAAAAACTTAAATACACTGAGGCACAAAAAAGTTATGAATGTTCGAAAAATGCCGCATACAGCGCCCCCTACATTGTACATTAAAATTTCATAAAAAAATTAATTTCTCGTCCTAAAAAAATCATAATTGCCAAATTTTGTAAAACAAGGTTGGTTTTCTGCAAAGTTATTAGAGAAAAATAAAAATGAAGTTTTAACTTTAACACCCTGTATCTCAGTTAATATCAACTTTCGGATATATGTAAGTATAATTAAATCCTAATATTTTTACGTAAGGAGTCTGTGGTTTTTGCATGTAAGAACTTCTTTCGTGTGATCATTTTATGAGACTACTTATCTTGTATGCCGATGATACTACCATCTGCTTATCTGCAGAGTCTCTAAGTGTTCTCAAACGGAAGCAACAAATCCTTATTAATGCATTCTGGTGTTCAACTAATAAACTATTGGTTAATTCAGCCAAAACTAATTACCTTGCATTTTATAAAAGGCGCATTGTCCCGGACATTAATCTTCATCTGGATGGTCAAGTAATAGAGTATGTAAATGTAATTTCCATTATTCTGTTCTGGGGTCAGTCTGTCGAACGTCAGCGAGATGTTTGTTGCACAGAAGAGGATTATTCGAAAAATATTTGGATTGCATCCCTTGGAGTCTTGAAGACCAACCTTTATATGAAAAATAATGAAATGAACCCCAACTTATAAAATAACATAAACTTCAATAACGGGTTTTACCGATTCTGTCCATTTTCTTTGGTTTGGGCATGATTAAGTTAAACTTAATTTCTATCAGTCTTTAAATATCCATTCCTAACCTTGCTATAAACAAGGCAGAAATGGGCCAGAATAAAAATTATTATGGAATGCGTGGAAATACCTGACTCTATAGATCTTTTTTACTAAATAACTACGAATTTTGAGAACCCATATTTATACAATACGGTCATTTTAATAAAAACAAGGTAGAAGAGATGACATAAAAAGCGAAACCGAATTTTACATTTCACTGAGCATCAGTAACCGTTGCGCTGCCGTCAAGGTATTTCTTACATACTACTTCTTGATAATTGACCTGCATAACGACTTTTATGTCTTGGTTACTCTAGCGTATAGTGTTTCCGTAAATCTGGTAAACTACAAACTTTTTCTACGTTACATGAAAGAAGTCACCGTGACATTTTTTGTTTGTCAGAACTTAAAAGTTAGCAGCCTGCTTCGATGAAACAAATCGTGATATGCTCGAACCACCGATCTATAACTAAGGATACGTACAACTTATGGGGTGCGCAGCAGTGACGGTTCTTCTGCAGGAGCACATGCGCACGTGCACCCCCAAAACGAATAAAAAAATATTCATTGAATATTATTTATCGTATAAAATCCGACCCTCCCTAATATTTTATCGTACCGTCAACCAAACTGTATATTATAGGCTCAATCCGGCAACCGTGCCTCGGTCGAGGTTAATGACGATTATGACGAGACTTGCTCGCATGTGCGATTAAGTAGGCGGGGTATAATGCAGTCTCTGTACTAACAGGTGGTGGGAGACAGCGGGGGATAGCGGGGCTATAGCGATTTAACATGGGAAAGGCGCACAATTTTAGTGTTCGCCGCGCCGTTGTCTGTTCGTGCATCTAGTTAGAAATTCGAGCGTGTATGTTTTAATATTTTAATATTATATATTTATTAAGTTAAAATGAATAGTTTGACGGTGGGTGGACAATTTAAAAAATAACTTTAGCTCTTTGAGTTTGGAGCAAGAACTTGAAGTGAAGAATACGGAAAGACCTAAACCCGAGATTAATTTAACGCAGACAACAAATGGTAAATCTAGGGACTGTATTATGATTTTTAACCATTTTATTTAAGGATTTAAACTAAAAAACACTGAAAATATGAAGAATGCCAACTTGTCAGTCTCGAGGCTCGATTCGTTCTCGTCATGAAACAATTGACTATTGTTCTCGTCTTGGTTGCGCCTAATGACGTAGCCGTAGATGGCGTAGTGATATTAGACATCATTCGGTTTTCTTGATAACTCGTAGATGGCGGTAGTAGTATTGGACATCATTCGGTTTTCTTAATAGCTCGTAGATGGCTTTAGTAGTATTAGTAGTGGACTGTATAAATATTGTTAAGAGGGTTGCATGCGACGACGTTAAGATCCGACATCTATACACACTAAGAAAACCTTTCTTATTTTCCAAAAGTTGTATTTCCTTGTGTAAAATTAAAAAATAAATAAAAATATGTTTCACCTAACGCATTTTCTTATTACTTTTTTCTTTCTACATTTAGAACGCCTAGAAAGTAATTATTTGGTCGTTACACAAAAATAAAATTTTAAAAATAATTTGACCATACTTATGAACCCCCTCTATCATAGGTCACGAGCCACCACTGATTGTGCTGTGTGGGTTGGTGCCGGTTTGGTTGCTAACCAACGACGTGAACCAACCTTTGAACCACCGACAACCGTCTAGAACCGAAATAAGTCGTAGGCATATAACGATATAAAAAATCTATCGATAAGTGGACAATAGATATCAAAATTAATTCTAAAAGTGGTTTTTCAATGATGGCCACAAGGCCTTCTATCGCGGAACACCCTGTATATGTTAGACTTCATGTATCTCGATGATCCACGGCATTAAATTGAAGAGAGGTCAATACGTCTAATTGTAATTGTGATGCGTAAATATTTAAACACACAAGCCACAAGCCATTTCGGCCCATCAGTTAATCCATTTTAATCAAAGAAGGCTGCAAGTGGCCATGTAGACACACGCTATGACGCCTACTTAGAAGTAACTCATAATTTTTACATGTTTGGCGCAGGTGATTTTC
Source organism: Barypeithes pellucidus (assembly GCA_963991005.1). Lineage (NCBI taxonomy): Eukaryota > Metazoa > Arthropoda > Insecta > Coleoptera > Curculionidae > Barypeithes > Barypeithes pellucidus. The sequence continues at coordinate 43,428,446 of OZ022559.1, forward strand.
GCCAACGATTCTTCCTGCACAGAACGAGGTAATAGTAAATTATTGTTTACAAAGTTTTATTTGGACGTTTCCGCATGAAGAAAATGCTATGCTAGAACAGGTCTGCTCAAACAATATATTTTTAAGTGGATAATAAATAAATACTGTGTTGATTCCGCAGTAGATCAAAAGTAATGGAGAAATCTATTAACCAATATAAAATCTATTAACCAATATAAATTCTAAAATTCTAAAGTACCTGGAAGGCTTCAACATTATCAGCGACAATCAATATGGTCTTCGGAAGTCCAGATCAACTGGATATCTTCTAGCCTATGTCACCCATCTTTGCAAGAACGCAATCGAACATCACGGGGAGTCTCGGGCTGTTGCATTGGATAGTTCTAAAGCCTTTGATCGTGTTTGGCATGAGATGTTTCTAAGTAAACTGCGATCCTATGGTATGCCCGGTCGATTCTGTGCATGGTTGTCTAGCTTTCTTAAGGACGGTTCTATGCAAGAGGCGATTGACGGATTTCTCTCAGATACCTTCACCATCAATGCAGGTATTCCTCAAGAGTCCATATTGTCTTCCACCCTCTTCTTACTCTGCATTAATGATCTTCTAGTGAAAACTAAAAATCCGATATTTAGCCTTGCTATTTCATTATTCTCTTTGAATGTAGAAACATCGGCTGCGGACGCACATCTTCTCAGACAGCATGAAGTATCACGCCTCAACAAAGATCTGGAAGAAATTTTGGCTTGGGGTGACAGTAACCAAGTCGAATTTAATGCTAAGAAAACCTAGGCAGCAGTTTTCTCTAAAAAGGTTTACATTGCAGAACCGGTTATAGTCATGGCAGGACACGCAATTCCACTGGCTTCATCTATTAATTTGCTGGGCGTCAATCTGGAAGGAAACGTGTCTTGGCATAACCACGTTGTGCAATCGCCAAGATAGCTTCTCAGAAACGTGGTGTACTCTTCCGAACCAAGAAGATGTACACATCTCAACAACTTTTGATATTATACAAAGCCCAGATTCGACCATCACTAGAGTACTGCTCTCATGTCTGGAGCTCTGCACCCAAACATACTCTTCGGCTACTGGATTCTATCGAAAGGAGGGCCATTCATCTGATCGGAGACCACGAGCTGACGAGAGCCTCAACAGCCTAGAACGTCGAAGATAGGTTGGGGATTTGACTCTCTTTTACAGATATTTCCATTGAAAGTGCTCGGCTGACCTTGCCCTCTTAATTTCGCCCAGAGCGGTGAATAGCAGCAATACAGGACGAACCACTGTCGCCCATCCATATGTGGTTAAGCTTAGTACTCCTCGAACTTCATTATTTAAGAAGTCTTTCATCTGGAGGACTTCATCCTTATGGAATGACCTTCCCGAGGTCGTTTTTCCCAAATAATATAACCTCCAACGATTGCACAACAGTGCCTTAAAGGATTTTTCATATAGTGCTTGTGTCTGATATCAAAAAAAAGTTGGATTCTTCCTTAAGAATCAAAACTATAGTTTTTCTCTCAAAATGTCCTTCCGGAGGGTACTATTATTTAATTATTAGTCCTCTCTTCTTTAGATACTCTTCAAATGTTTATTTCTATTTATTTTCTGATCCATCGCGTAATTGACAGAAAAAAAATATTAGAAAGACGCCAACGACGGTACACTAAACAAACACAAAACTTCCTCCCCGCGTTTCACGCCCCTCAAAATATGCCCCTGCGGGTTCTTAGTGTATCGCTAGTCCCTAATCACAAAGGGTTCCATTTAATTTCCGGGTTTTGTACACCCGCAGTAAGTAAATACACTTTTCCCTAGTTTCTGTAAAATATAACTTCCCTTTTCCCAGAACTGCTTTATTAAACAGTATAATTGAAATATATTTATTGTTTCTATTATATTTTTGCAGAATTATATCGTTGATCTCTTGACTGCCATAAAATCGCATTATCTATTCGACCATAAAATAAATAAGGAAATCCCACATTTTAAAACCTTTTCGAGCAGAGCCGGACCAGGTATACAAATTCAATTTATACCTATGCCTGATGCATATATAAATACAAAGTGATTTTTAATAATTTTAATTTTAGTGGTTTTCCGTGGAGTAATTTTTAGTTAGGCTTATTAGTGGTGGAATTGTGCTGATAGGGGGGCATCTTCAAGTGTCGGGAATGGAGACTTAAATATTTAACAGCTGTTAAACAATTTATAGAAGAAAATCGTCCAATTATTTACCTTGACGAAACATTGTTCGATACCCACAACACTCCAAGAAAAGTTGGGATGATTCTTCCAAAAAATGTCAAACCAAGGCACCATCAAATAAAGGTAAAAGAATCACAATATTACATGCTGGTTCAGAGAACGGGTTTGTTCCAAATTGTCTGTTGCTTCCAGCTAAAAACATAGCAGATTCTTCTTTAGATTACCATCAAGATACCGACGCACAACTTTTTGAAGATTGGTTTAAACATAAACTCCTTAAAAATATACCTGAAAATAGCGTCATTGTAATGGACAATGCTAGTTATCATAGTTGGCAAGCAAAAATCATTCCCAATTCTAATAATACAGAAGCAGAAATTCAAAATTTTATGATTGAAAATGATTTATATTTTGAAGAAACTTACAAAAAACGAGAACTGCTAGAAGTATTAAAAGCTTTTAACATAAATAAGGAATACGAGTGTGACAAACTTGCAGCAGAAAATGGACATACAGTGTTGCGTCTTCCTCCGTACTATTGTATATTCAATCCTATTGAGCTAATATGGCACCAATTAAAATCCAATATTAGAAGAAATAATATGTCTCCTACATTAAATGCATCTGTAGTAGAATTAATTAAAAACGAAGTAATAAAAATTTCTGCAGAAGCTGGAAAAACTGTGTACAGCATGTACTTAAGGTGGAAAATTCTTACAATTGTATGATTACAAATGTTCAACTCTTAATTATAAGTTTAGGCTTAGATGAAGATAGTGATAGTGATACAGAGTTAAATTTTGAATAAATTAGCAATAGTTTCTTAGAATTTAATTAATTTTTATTGTACTTGTTATCCTAATAGCTATACTTTTAAATTATATTATTTTCAATTGTTATCATTATTTTACATTTATTATAGGTACCTAAAACTAAAAATACCTATCTATTTATTTTAAATTATAAAATTAAATCATGTGGTGTGGTATACATGTTCAAGCCGGCCCTGATCCCATTTATTGAGCTTTGAAGAAGGTAGGTAGTTTATTTATGGCAGTAAGAATCAACGGTATAATTCTGCAACAACTATACAATGTCAATTATACCTTAAATGCATGCCGTCGTATTCCAAAGTAGCGGCGCCGTGCCCTGTCCTACTTTGAACTTCTAGAGAGAGAAGAGAACTCCCGCGCTTGATTTTGCTGGTGGAATCTTAACAGTGTGTGATTTGTAAAGGGATGACCCATAATATCTGCTTCTTCTTCTAGAGGCCCCAATTTACAGATATTTGATTCTTATTATTATTTTGAATTTCTTAATTAACCGCTGGTGGTACTCGGTCGTCATAGATAATTCTTAAATTGGTAAATGAGGCAATAATACAAATTTGAAGGACTTTAAGAATTTACATTGAGCAAACATCTGCTTATTTTTAAGAATCAAATTTTTTAAATTATCAAACTCCTTTTTAATGTCTATCCTGATTCGTCTTGACCTACTAAAATATCATAAAATGAGGTCGTTCTACGGCAGTCTCAAAAGTTGTCATTTTCCGGACATTTTTCAGTATTATTTCCCAGAGTTCTTCACAAAAATAATTCACAAGTTCTTCACAAAAAATGAGGCTATACTGCCGTTAGTTGTGTTGTAAAAATCGTTAACAGAAAATAATCATGTAATTTCCAATTAGAACAACTAAATTGAAATTCTAGAGATAGAATCCCCATCACTTCTTTGTTGTATTTATTTTCGTAATAACAGGGATCACATTGACGTGTACAAACCAGATAGAAATACCTGGTCCATGTTTGTTTCAAGTCAATGGTTTTTATACATTTTTCTCTCCTCGCTTTTAATACGGAAACGTTCAAAGAACTGGGCAAACAATACGTACCTACTAGTGGCGTGTGTGAGTCGGACGAACATCGAAATATTTTCAGCCCGAACAAGAGTACCTGGCGCCCCTCGTTTTCGAGGAGACTGAACACGATGGCGGCGTCAGCATTTCCCTTTGGGGTTGCGCAACCCCTCAAAACGGCGGAGTTGGAACTATATGGGGAGAATATTTATTTTTCGATTATGGTAAAATTTAACTTTACCATAAGCTTTTAGGTACTTTGTTCCAGGGTTTCGGTCGCTTTTGAAATAAAAATTCAAATTTTCAGTTAACGATTCGGTTCATTTTATTTAAAACCATCGTCAGAATTATTTAAACAAAAATAAAATATTGTAGTATGTGTAGAATGAAAACAAGAAAATATAAAAATGATAGAATGGACATACCTTGTATAGTTCTCACCCACTTACACTAAGATAGCATTTTTTTAAAAAATGCTATCTTAGTGTAAGTTTTTAAAAAAATACTATCTTAGTGTAAGTGGGTGAGAATTATACAAGGTACACATGACTAACTTTTTGCCTTTAACCCCATCAAAAAATGTTGCTTCTTTTTAATTTTGTTTATACGCCTTTTTTATTCACTTTGAGATGGACTACTTCAAGAAAATTTTTTATTTTTGTTTAAATAGTTCTGACGATGGTTTTAAATAATATGAACCGAAACGTTAACTGAAAATTGAATTTTCATTTCAAAAGCGACCGAAACCCATGAACAAACTACCTAAAATTTGTTAAAAAACGGTCAAGAAAACAAAACTATAATTTCCCATAAGCTTTTGCTTCAATAAAGACCAAACAATTATGTAATTAAAGGGGACCGTGCGGCTTTTGTTAACTGTCAAATTTTACATTTTTTATTTTAAAAAAATTATTTGGAAAAGTTGTTTGCAACGTCATTTTATGCCCACATACCAAATTTGAATCCCTTATGGTAATTTCTATCTATTTTTGGCCAATATCTATTTCATTGAAAACGAAATTCGATCCTACCACGGAAATTATAAACAACGGCACTATTATTCCAATAGGTATGTCCATTTTCCAAGGCTTTCCTCTTCGTTGGTTAAATCTTTAAAGTTATGAGGAGTTTACTCCAATATGGCAACATTTTTAAACAATAGTTGAGGAAAATGAATATTTTGGCAGAATTTTTGGTATAAAGAATGAGTTAGACGATGTATATTGTATAAATAAATAGATTTACGGCGGTACAATGAAAATATACGATGTTTCTTAATAACGCATGGTTATTCTTGGGTCCATTTTCAGAAAACAAGTTTATATGAACATATGTCCTAACGTCTTAACTTTTGAGATAGGGTGTTAGTGCCTGTTTTCACCAAAGCAACTGGCAACCGCAACGCAACTACAACGCGACCGCAACTTCAGTTGAGTTGCTCATGCGTTCCCACTGGAATTATAGCAACCGCAACGCAACTGCAATGCGACCGAAACTTCAGTTGAGTTGCTCATGCGTTCCCACTGGAATTAAAGCAACCGCAACGCAACTGCAACGCGACCGAAACTGCAGTTGTGTTGCTCATGCGTTCCCACTGGAATCAACTGGTTTGAAGTCTCTTTTGACATGAGCAAAATGTCATCTTCGTCAGATAAAGATATAGCTGCAACATACTTGCTCGTTAAAAAGCTTTAAAAAACTGAGCGATAATTTTGGGTTAATCCTTTCTTACCATAAATTTGAGACTTAGTTCGTATACAGTGGCGCAGGAATTAAATAATGATCCGGTAAATTCCATAGGTTTTACCGAATGAGCCACAAAAGTTAAATATTTTGTTGTCTCGTCTGCCATGACACCGCGACTGGAAGCAACTGACGACGGCGACGCGGTATGCCGGGCACCTAGTTGCGTTGCAGTTGAGTTGCCTTAAGTTAGTGGGAACACGCTTATTTAAACATTAGTGCTGAGTCGGGTTGATGTTGCGTTGCGGTTGCCAGTTGCTTTGGTGAGAACAGGCACTTAAAGATTTCATGTTTTTAATAATTTGTGAAGGTTAATGACATAAATACGTGATAACTAGACTAGGTAGACAACTGTCAAAACTGTTTATGTTTACAAAACAAAACCTGCTTCTTACCTACTATATTTTTATACGAAAACTGTAAGTCAAACGACAAAAGATCGGGAGACGACATTTGCTCAGCGCGGAATGAGAATTTCAAAAATAGTTTTTATTTAAAAAAAGAAGTGGCGTATCATTATTTTCTTCAAAAATACCGAGGGTAATTCCCGCACGAACGCCACTGGTCGGAATAAAAAAACATATTATACATCGTAAAATGCCTCCTGATGAATAGAAAGTGTGTACCAAATTTCACAAAAATATCAAGAGCAGCATCAAAGATATTAATAAAGAAGGAGATTTTTTGAAAATCTTTAACAAACTATATCTCAAAACTTAAGACGTTTAGGACATAAGTTTATAGGAAGTTTCTTTCTGAAAATAGGCGGAAGAAGAACCTCCCGTAATAATAGCATGTTATTAAGGAACACCCTGTAGATATTGGCCACAAACAGATAGGAAACAAAAATTATCATAAGTCATTCATATTTTGTACTTGTGCATAATATTACAATACAAACAACTTTTCCAAATATATTTTTTTTAAATTCGATACTAAATGTCATTTTTCGACATTTATGGAAAAATTTCAAATTATTCTACAAACAAATTTGTCTACAAAACTATAATTTTGATTTTTACAGTGTTTTTAGGCATAATTGTAGTAAATTTTAATAAGGTTCTTGACCTTACTATTTTTTTTATTTAGATTATCAGTTTAATTATTGAAATAAAACCAGTTTATCAATTTTAGGGTAAAGCAGGGAAATGACGTCTCCTTAAGCATTTTTATCAATCATCATCATCAATTTCTTCATATCTGTAGATACATCTTTATTATAAAAGGGTCAACAAAATTGCATACACGTTTATGGACTTACTTGTATATTATGAACGTGAAATATTTTTAATAATCTACGTTTCAATTGTTCTAAAGACAAAAAATGTGTATTATTATGTGAATCACATATCGCAAGCATCGCAGATAAATAAAATGATATACTAGAATTCATATTATTAAAAAAGGGTAGATGTCGGCGTGAATTAGTGAAATCCGTCATTCCCAAAAATACCTAGTCATTTCACGTATTGCCTGTGGAAAAAGTTGTTTGTATTCCACGGGCAATGTTTAGTACAAGACAGAGAAATAGAATAAAATTTGATTTTCGCACGGTTCTGATTTTCTCTTTCTCATGGTGATTATTGGTGAAGGATGGGCCCAAATAAAAAAAAAATTTTGGACAAAAGATGTTTATTTTTGGTCGGAGAACACGATACGCCAATAAAAAATATGGGGTTCCATTTGAAAATCTTAACTTACACCACCCGCGCGCGGTGGCTGAGGGGGTGGGGGTGGTTTAAATTGCAAACTATTCCTCCTTCAAAACCAAACAACTTTTTCCCCAGACATTTACCGCTGCAATGCGATGCAACGGAGTTATTCCGAGGTACCGACCTTTTTTAAAATCCTATATACATACATACATACATTTTTGGATTCTGCTCAAGACTCTAGGCAGATTATTATATCATGTCATATATCTAAGTCTCAGCGTCTTTCATATTTATTATGTCAAAAACGACGTTTGCAGAAATTAAAATAATTATTAATTTTCCTATAAGGAAAGCCTTTATTAGTTAATTTGGGTTAGATTTCCTTTTGAAAAGGACCTGCTTTGATAGATTTTTTATAATATTTTAATAGTCATTAATACAGGGTGTACAAAAATTAGATTAAAAACTAAATTGAGATAACTGCAATAAATCTACATTTTCAAATGGAAACCTCCAAATTTTATAATTATTTTCTATTTAGCGTTTAAAAATAAGGGTAAGTTTGTATAAGGTTGTCTATTCCGAAAATTTGTAGTCTGCGGATTTTAAGTTCAGTTAATCCTAGTTGGCAATGACGTTGCCATTACCCTACTGACCGGAGTTCCCTTCTATACCCTATTTCTTTTAAAAAAATAATGCATAGTTTCATTACAATCGTGCTAAGACATATTAAAACAAACTTTCGGTTGCTAAGACGTGTGATTGATAAATAGATATAATGGATGATCTAAAATTAATTTAGAAAAAGAACTAACGCGGTGATAAATAAATCTTAGACACCTACACACAAAATAGTTATTGTTAATGTGCCTTGTGTTGATAACATAGGGCGATTGAATTTAGGAGAAATGTTGATTCTTTATGACATATTAATTAATTATTTAAAAAGTGTTTTATACTTTTATTTCACTACACAGTACACTAATTGCTTAAAGCATCGCCCTTCCCCGCACTAATGCAGAGCACTATTAATTTTTATTTTAACCCTGGTTATAAATTAATTATCCCTTCATTGTATGTTTCTTTTAAAGTAGCACTTATCCATGTAATTTGTCTGATTTTATGAACTGTTAATGATACAACTCAACAGTGGCGTAGCAAGGCCTGTTCTTCCCCATTTCTAGTAGCGGATGGTTGGCCTCATTTAATTGTATAGTTTTTAAAGATTAAAGAAATAAATATACACGGTGTTAAAAAAAGGTCGGTACCCCGGAATAACACCGGTGCATTGCATTGCAGCGGAAGATATCTAGGGAAAAAGTTGTTTGGTTTTGAAGGGGGAATAGTTTGCAATTTAAACGACCCCCCACTCCCTCAACACCCGGGCGCGGGTGGGGGTAAGTTAAGATTTTCAAATGGAACCCCATATTTTTTATAGGCGTATCGTGTTCTCCGAAAAAAAATAAACATCTTTTGTCCGAAAATTTTTTTTATTCGTGCCCATCCTTCACCAATAATCACCATGAGAAAGACAAAATCAGAACCGTGCGAAAATCAAGTTTTATCCCGGAAATACTCTTTTTCTCTGTCTTGTACTAAAAAATGCCCATGGAAAAAGTTGTTTAATGTTTGTTCGCTATAAAAGATGCCGATCTTTTTAGTGAAGATATTTTGATGCATCTATCATTTCCGGATATACCGGATACTAGACATTATTTTAAATAGAATGCCCTGTATATTTTGCCGTTTTTCGATTTGAGGATTTTTTTTTATAAAACAATAATTTATAGTAAGGTAGTTAAAATCATTTTTTATACAGTGTATTTTCAAAAGTATACCTTCCTTGTAGATATAACATAATAAATACCTACTCATAAGTCAATTGTTTCAAATCGAACACCCTGTATTTTAATTTACCATTACGTGTAGAATTACATTCGTTAAAACAAAATACTGGGTGTTCCATTTAAAAATCTAACTTACCAGTATTTATTAGATTATACAAGAAAGGTCTAATTTTTAAAATACCCTGTAAAAAAATGTCTCATATTTTTATGAAACAAAGATACACTAGTAGACGGGCACTCGCCCACCTGGCCCCCTGTATGACACGCTACTGAAGCTTACGTGTATCGGTATGTGGCCCACTTTATACAGACTCAATATGTCAACCCTATATTCTAAACGCGCCCCGCCTGTTACAGCTCTGTCACTGGGGGGGTGTGTGTGGCAACTTCAAAGCGCAACAGATCGGTTATCATCGTAGTCAAGCATAGGGGCATTATAGAGTCTGGCTTCTGGTTTTCGTTTACCGACCGCTTGTCAAAATTTGCGATTAGCCAGATATACTCTTGGATATTTATACTGATTTTATATAAACAACTCGGATACTTTTTCCCAGGCATGACGGTTTTAATGAAATATTCGGGCGTTTTAAATTATATGCACACAAATAATGCTTTATGTTATACAGTGTGACGATGTTCTTCTTTTCGCGTGAGAGTTTTGCTATGGAATTGGAAGAGTAAAGTATTTCTTCATCGATCTTTTATCTGCAATAATCAACTATCCACCAGCTGTAATAAACCCAAGTAAAATAGCAAAAGGTTAGCCTTAATAAAGTAATCCAAAGCTGCTATATTAATAGTGGAGTACGAAAATCCCTTGACGAAATCAAGTATTTTTTCCCCCAATCGATACAGTAGGATCCCCTCGACGTTCTGAAAGGATTTGTTGGGGGCGCCGCATGCGGGGGGAGGGGAGCACGCCCCGTAAATCTAACCGACAACGGATTTTCCTGGGAAATGGAAAATACTCAGCCGGTTTTGATGCTACAAAAAAATGTGAAGTGCAAAATTGAAGAGCTTGACAGAGCGCGTAAGCTCGATCCCTGATATCGATATATCTCAATGAGTTCGCGAATTATCGCGATTTTGAACTGCAAAAAACGATAAATTTTAATTAATTATATCTCGAGAAGGGGCGGAGTTGGGGCATCAATCTTTCGCGAATCAACGGGTGACACCGGAAAAATATTACATAAATGCTAATAAGTAGTTTAATAATCGAGCTACGGGGATCAGGCCGGATTCAATTTGTTAATCTTTTATTAGCTACGAGGGGAGATTGGCAAAAAAAATTTTCCCAAATGCACTTTTTAATATCTCCGAAAGTACTTTAGATATTACTTTCAATTTTGGTATGTGTTAATAGGATATAAAACCACAAATTTTAGTTAGAAAAGTTATTCAATTGTTCGTGGCGTCCCTGCGCACATGTCCTCTGATAGATGGTACGCCACTGATATTTTTCCATCTGGATATTTTTTAGCCTGGTCAATTCTACATGAAAACGGTCTCTTGAGTTTTTCTCGTCAGACGTACCGTTCTTGATTAAAACCACTAAATTCATATTGAAACTCATTATTTTTAACATTGATAAAATTTTTAATGATAAATTTTGTTTCATAAAAATTGTTAGAGTGGGTAATTCGATGCGAAGATGGGCGGAAGCATGCCTTTTAAGTGAAGGTCGCCATTTTTGAACAAACCACCTCTCTATGTTGTTCTAACTGAGCCTACGAATTATCACAAATTATTTAAAAACGCTACAGTAATTCAGGTTTTTTTGGTTCGCCTCAACCCAGAAAGAGATTTTTTATCAACATTTTAAACATATTTGGGATCACCGCAATTCCTCATCTTGTAACTATTTTATGAGTTACCTGAACTCAGCTTTTGGGTTGGGAAAACTTACTAATTGATTATAATGTCGTTTTAAACCGGACGTGCATTATTTTAACTCACCATGTGTAAATTATTTTGAATTGGAATAATTCAAGAAACGTGCTCCAAAACCCCATATCGAGGGTAAATCACAAGGTCGTAAGGTCACAGAAAGTTCCGAATTCGTGCTCGTGTAGGTTTGGCGCGGTTCATTCCATTGTTATTGGTCAATTCTCCTTCTATCGCCCGTATATACTTGTTGGCCGTTGCGCCGTTTGCGGGATTTTTCATCATTGTTCTCTGTGCGTGAAAATTTGTGTTTTGCATAATTTTAGTCAGTTGGAGGGACAGGAGGGAGATGCATACAAATTGTTATTATTGGAATGCAGCCTTATTATTAATAAGCAATCGTCATCACTTCGTCCGGGTGGTTTCTTAGCCGTAGTATGCTCTCCTGTTATAATTTATTTGATTATTTTTTTTTAAATATACAACAAAAATGTCATATCTTGAAAAACAAAAGGCAATTGAGGTCCACAATAAATCAAAGAAATATTTTGAGTTCCGATGGTCCACAATTTAGGTACTGGTAGTCCAAAATTTTTAGTGTGGTAGCCCAAAGAGTGAGTTATTCCAGCCAGCTAGAATAACTTAAATATCAAGTTTTGATAGCTCGAATCATGAATTAATCTAGCCCGACTAGTAATGCATAACAATTCACATACTGGTAGCTACGGTAGCCTATCAATAATTTAAGATGGTGGGGCGTGAGCTATTCCAATGCATAAAATAACACACCTTCTGTGTAATATTATTCTGTATAACTTATGAATAGTGAGTTGATGCAATTTCTTCGATTTGGTTGCAGTAATTCAGAGGTCTGGGCTGTCCCCTATTAGCAATACGCTTCGGTCTAGGACAACTCATATTTGAGTTATATTAACTCGAAATTTCGCTCAGTGCAAGAGTCCACTCATGTATCTCAATCAGAATAGCAGTTAGCTGCTACTAATTTAATGAAGGTGTCTTATTTCAAATTAATGTTTATCACTCGCTCCCATTTTGTTCCAAATAAACATTTTTAATTAATTTTAAACATAAAATTTGTGATAAATTTAAGGTACATATCACACAATTTCTTCACTTTTAATCAATATATGTTTTTATTTTAGTTATATCCTCGGTTTTATCAATCTAGCTCGCAACCTTATAAACTTTATACAAAATAAACTACAGATAGATACACCAAGAATAGTAGATATTGTTTAACGGTTTCTGTAAATTTTTGTCTACTTATTTGTTTTGTCTCCGTCCTAAAGGCATGCGGATCGTTTTCAGCTAAGTAGCAAGCGCTATTTTTTGTCTGTGATTAACTGACAATTGTTCGTGTCATCAAGTTTGTATGTTTTTTTATGTCATACCAGTGCATTATTGTGCTTTTATACCTTAAATATCATCTATATAATGGATTACTTTATTCCCGTGCGGGCATAAATACACACAATACAGCCTGCGCTGGAATTAAGACGCAAAAAACAGTTTTCGATTAACTTATTCTTTATTAACAAAATGACAAAATATAAATTTAATAAATTGGTCATATTGTTTGTTGTATATGAGTCTCTGGATTTTCTCGGTAACAGGTTTTGGGTTGCCTTTTCAGCCTTTTTTCAATTTCGTCGGAAATTTCGAAACCTTGTTCCTTTTTTGATTTCTGACTGTGACACATTAAACATTTGAATACTTATCACCCTAACAACAAAAACGGAGGCTATAATAATGTGAAGGTAATGTCGCAGGTAAAAATAAAAAATTGGTAAATCAAATTAAATTTTAAAAAAATATGTATTATTTAAAACGAACTGGTATGACATAAAAGTTTGTATGCTCCACGGGTACTAATAGATATATGCCCTATGCCCTACCTTAGAAACGGTTGCTATAAACATCATCATAATATCATAGGAAATATTAGCGGGCGATAAATGCCCGATGATTTTCATAATGCCCCGTAATTATTATTAAAGGAAATATTGAACAATATTTGTATTTATTTTTATAGTTATTTTTACATAATATTATTCTGTTTTTCTATGTTAAATGTACAATTTTTTTATTTTCCTGAGAAAGAAGCTGGACCAACAACGAAATTTTGCGACTTCATTGCTGAGTTACTCGATATGCATGGGGATTTCTGCTCCATTTCAACATTAATTAACATATTTTCTTTTTCGGTAACGGAGCTAGCTATCATTTTTGCTATTCGGTTTATCGACGTAATGCTTACCTCTATATAACCCTCCGCTACGCTAGTACTGTTCCACTTTCCGTGTAGCTTAAGGGTTGCAAGGGAGGCACCGTCCCCGATAAGAAGTGTGGACGAGGTCCAATGTAGGCAATATCCTGTATATTCCTTGGCGGTTTCTAAATGAAGAACTTGTGCTATGATTGAAGGAACACACCACACCAGTGCAAACCACCAATGACAACACAGCATTTTGGCCGTTTCCATGGTTTCGGCTGTTACGTCACTGCCATCCGTCTCGGTCGCGAACTGTAGTAGGGACGGTTGAATAATTCTTATACGATACGCCACTGAAATGAGGGGGATCAGAAATAAAAGTTTTTTTTAGAATCTGCAATAACATAAAGTCTATACATAGTTGGATGTCCTCGTTTTGGCAATCCAATCCCATTCAAAAACTGAGGTAATTATCGACTAAACATAAGAAAAAATGTTTGTCTGTCACAGGTCAAAGGAAAGATCCCGTTCGCGTCGCGACCTTGATTATAATCTCGTGTCAAGCCCTGTTGTTTGTGTTTAAAATTCCATTTTTACGATTTGAAAGACCGATTGGGAAAATAACTCTCTCTCGATAACGTACTGTCGTAAACCATACCAGTAAAACTTAGGGCGATTGAAGTTGTCATCACTATAGACAGCTTGGGAGTGAATTAGATTTCGATATCGAACTATGTTAAACAAAATAAAGTTTTGCTTGAAATTCAGCTCGACTGGGCCCATATTTGTTTATCCCTTATTGTATGAGGTAATATTTCCATACATTTATAAGATTTTTTTATGATCAAACACAAACACTAAAGTGGTGCGTGTGAGAATAAACCAACTCGCGTTGGTTTTGAATCGTTATATTCGGAAATACGACCTCGGGAAGGTCGTTCCATAAGGATGACGTCCTCCAGATGAAAGAATTCTTAAACAATGAAGTTCGAGGAGTAGTAAGCTGAACCACATATGGATGGGCGGCATTGGTTCGTTGTGCATTTCTGATATTCGTCGTTCTGGGCGAAATTAAGAGGGCAAGGTCAGCCAAGCATTTTCCATGGAAATATCTATAAAAGAGAAATCACCATTCTTTTAAGCACTAATAAAAATAGCAGCATATAAATAATATCAAATACCAATGTATGGGAAAATTATTATTTCCCAGACCACCCGATGATACCTTATACATTTCCCATACATTGGTATTTGATATTAATACCACTTGAATAGTATAGACTTTGTATTTTTGATATAAATAATAAATAACAATATTATTAAATTATTATCATTACAATTTATTTAAACTTTTTTCTCATTGACTTAAAAATGTAATTTTTGCTTAATTCATGCTTTTTTTGAAAAATCGTGTGATATTATAGCACTTTTCGTTTACTATTTTAGAGCTTTTTTAAAGCAATTTTTTTCAATTTTGTTGTGCCTTTTTATCCGGTCTCTACAGGGCGCACCAAGTAAAGTGGCCTATTAGAAGTATCTCGAGAACTGAATGAGATTTTATTTTGAAAATTTGGTTGAAGCTAAAAGAGATGGTTTTCTACGTTTCTAAATAAAATATTTTGGATGATGTGCTGTTGCCAGATCATACCGAAAGTGGTAGCAACTTCGGAATTTTAAATGAATTACTCTATATACTATATTTTTTGGAATCTAGGTAAAAATCTAAAACAGTTTTCCGTATAATAGCATATACCTATCTTTAAGACTTTTTGAATTATTAATAATCTTATGATTTTTAACGCGACAAGACCATTGAAATTTTAAAATTTTGAACGGTATTAAATTAGTTTTATACAGGGTGTCTCCATAACAATATTTCTGAGGGAGATGAATTATTGCGAAAATTTTCTTTTTTTAAATGGGACACCCTGTATTTGATATGTTTTGCTAATGGAGGATCGAATTTTGTATCTAATGATATCTAGTGTTCCTATACCTATCTTCAATATTTTCGGACTTATAGCGAAATTAAAAAATTATCTTATAAAAATATATTTTTTGGTAGTTGGCTGTGGAATGGATTCAGGAACAAAATAATGAAAAATCTATTTGACATTATGTCTGTGTTGTTGTAAAAAAAATAGTTAACAAATGAACAATTTATTAATAAATTAATCAACAAAATTAAAATTACGCATCAACGCCAATAAAATAACTAATAACTAAATTGTTGGCTCTGAATGGCATGAATTGTGGCGAAAAATCATGTTCATTTGTCACCTTTTTCATTTCTTCCCCTTCTAGAGACCCCAGAGCTGTTCTTAGTCGATTTTCTAAATCTTTCCTTATTGTGACTGGTTTCTTGTATACTATTTCTTTACTCCTACCCCATAGATAAGGGGGGGGGTAAGATCCGGAGACCTTAAGGCCATTTCCAGGGACCTCCTGCGCCAATCAACTTTTTCAGAGTCATAGGAGCTGCATCAGGATGAAGTTTATTTAATTCTCTGCAAATTCTAGATAAAACTCTACCACACTCCCTATTAATATAAAATAAACTCTAAGCTCGAATAATGTGAATTAGTTAATTTTTATTATAATAACACAAACATAACGTCAAATGGATTTTTCATTATTTCGTTCCTATGAATCCACAGCCTACTACCAAAAAATATTTTTTATAGATAAGTTTTAAATTTCGCCGAAAATATTGAAGATACGTATAGAAACACTTAATATCATTAGATAGAAAATTCGATTCTCCATTAGCAAAACATATCAAATACAGGGTGTCGCATTTAAAAAAAAGAAGATTTTTGCAATAATTCAACTCGCTCAGAAATATTATGGAGACACCCTGTATAAAACTAATTAAATACCGTTCAAAATTATACAATTTCGATGGTCTTGTGAACCTATTGCCAAAATAGATAAGAGATGATTTTCTTTTCAGGTCCCGATACGGCGTTAAAAACATCACAAGATTATTTATAATTCAAAAACTCTTAAAGATAGGTATATGATGTTATACAGAAAACTATTTTAGATTTTATTTAAAATTCCGAAGCTGCTACCACTTTCGGTATGATCCGGCAATACCGCACCATCCAAAATATTTTAGAAACGAAAACCATCTCTTATAGCTACAGCCAAATTTTCCTGGTGCACCACTTTACTTGGTGCACCCTGTAGAATGACTATTGCCTACTTACGTTGATGATGTTCGATCGCCACTTACTCATGGGGCAAATTTCAGTCATTATTATCGTAGAATAAATACGTACTATAAAAATAAAGACAAGAAATCGCAATTTTATTTAAAAATAATACACAAAGTTCCATAGCTTATTGTGCAGGGAATTGCCTTCATTTAGTCCCATCAATTCAGTTTGCCCGTTGTCTGTCGGTGATGTCACCATTTTACTTTGCTAAATTGAACATTGTAGTATAAAAATTTTAGCACACCCAAATAAAACTGATTGTTTATGTACAATTTTAATTAATTTAACAGGATTAAATTTTGTTGATTTTTTAAACTGTCTCTCGTGCTTCCTAAATGGATAAACAATGTCGTTGACACTAAAAGTCAGTGCATAAAGACAAGGAAAAATCGAATCGATACTAAACAGTATCGATTTTTCGCCGGCGAGTTGTTGGTGCTGTGCTCCATTTAGCGCATGCCAGTTATCCATTTACTCCACTGTCTGTTATCCTTTTACTTCTCTGTTCGACTGATATAGCCCATTTAGGTGAACCTAGTGTCGTCAATTCGGGCCTTTTCCGCATTCATCGAACATGCTAGAATCATTATCACGCAAGTTCGACTCGCGTAGCTCGTCGGTGAGACCCGTTCGACCTAATTGTTTTTTACTCTTTCTGAGTCTCCGAACTGCTGTGAGTTTTACTAGATTGATGATCCGGCTTCCTCCAGAGGATTCTTGAATTTCCAAAAAGTGAGTATTTGGGGGAAAATATATATTATCATTTTTCTATTTTAATTGGCCACGATTTGCCTTACGATTGTCAGGGATTGCCGATGCCGAACTGACACGCACTTGTCAGCAAGGCATCTTTTAGTGATTTTTTTACTGTGTATCCATGTCTTTAGTGATTTCTTTCTGCATATCCATGTCTTTTAGACAGCCCTATTTTTTAATATTTTTTCTGACTGATCATTTTAAAGCATTTTTAGGTATCAGTCATCACTGGGACCAGTTCAGTAGTTTTTAAATTACTAAGTAATTAAAAAATTTCTGGATCCATTTGATGTTTAGTGGGTATCCAAGTAAAAGGCCTGCGTATCCAAATGGATACTCAAAAGTACGTTAAACGATGTTTTGCTGGTCAGTCGGTCTTGAGTGGTCCCAGCACCTTCTGTTCCGCTAACTGGAAACTGCTAGCCGTCCACCAGAGCGAGAAGAAGATGAGGGCAAAGAGTTTTGTCAAATAAAGAATTAAAGGATGAATTTAATTTGGTATAGTTATTTTTGAAGGTAGAACGAAGCCTAACTTGTCATCAGGCGAAAATTATACCTCGGGCCAAAAGCCCTCGGCCTATTTGCTTTCGCCTTCTGGGCATTGTAGTCTAGTAATGACTATGGTGTATACAATACTTTATTATTCATCTATTTAAAATATAAATAGTTAAATTCCTGCATTTTTTTCAACTATTTTCGCCAATATTTAGTATTTAGTGAGCTTTGATCGGTTGTCATAGAATAAGTTTGACGGATTCTAAGGGTTGTTTATTTTAAGCGTCTTTTACGTTTCAGAAACGAAAATATGGAAATTCCATAAAATATTTTAGAAAATGCTGAAAAAGCTACGGAAAATTGATTACCGGCAAAGTCTAAAGTCCTGTACGACAAGGAATATGAAAATTCTCTACAATACAAAATGTAAAAAACTAAAATACGGTGATTACTCAAACAGTAATAATGGATTACTTTCAGGAATTGGTATATAAATGTAAATCCTAAAAAGTCAAAAGTTTTGGAAGGTGAACAAGTTTTAACTTTTATCAAAAATTCACCGAATGATACCTTCCTGCTGCATAAAGAGGTACTCGTAACGGGAGTTTCTGGCGGCCTAACACGGGATGAGATGGTAAAAAATTACCATTGATGATATTGAGGATAAGGGACCTGTTATGCTTGTCAAGGTACCAGAAACTAAAACTGCTACGCCAAATAGGTTTATTATAATCGAAGAAGACGAAATATATGCCTTAAAATTGGTTTAGACAGTACCTTGCATTAAGGCCAAAAGGAATTAAGGAATGCAGTTTTTTCCTTACATATCGAAGTGGTGAATGCGTAGCTATGCCTGTTGGTAAGAATACACCAGGACGTGTTCCTTCAATCATAGAAAAATTTCTTCATTTAGAAAACGCCAAGGACCACCCCTTCCGCCCATCCATATGTGGTTCAGCATACAACTCCTCGAACTTCATTGTTTAAGAATTATTTCATCTAAAAGACGTCATTCCTGAGCTTAAAAGATTCAAAAGTTTCAAAACTAACGTGAGTCGCTTTATTCGCAAACGCGCACGCCCACTCCAAGAGTGCCTTAAAGATTTTTCTTATGTTAGAGAGGCGGTGACAATAGGTGGTCCGTGAAGTGGAATATCAGTAATTTGGCTTTTCGTGGAGTTTAGGTCCCCCTCTACAACTTTTATATCTGATGAAATGCCGTAGAGCGTTACTGAGAGGCGCTGTGCCGCTTTAGATAGGAATTTCTCAATAAATTCAAAATTATATCAGGCCATGTCTGAAAATGAATTTACAGCATCTGCATGACCCCCAAAGTCACGGGAAACACATTTTCTGACAAGTCAATCCTTGCATATACTTTTCCGAGCGTGTCAAAAAAAATTAATGGAAAAATTATAAAGTCTCAAGTGACATGGGTCCAAGTCGGCTTAATCGATTTGTATTCCCATGGAGATGAGTCGTAAACAATTTTCTGATAAAAAGAATAATGCGAAAGTGCGGTATTCTTGTCAAAATTTTTTTTATTAAAAATCTAGTTTATTATGCTATTTTTCTAAAATATTCCCCTTGGAGAATTATTTCTGGGTTTATCTGATTCCCTCATCTTTTCCGAACATTTTGATATATATAAAGCTACCAGAAACATGTTCTATCTTGGAGAAAATTAAGAGAATTCGTAACGATGATTCTAAACTTCTCTCGAAATGCATGAAAGGCGTGGCTTTTACTGTAATTAGTGAAAAGTAGACAAGGGCAAATGTTAAAATTCATCAGATTTGAATAAATCATACACATCTTATGGAAAAATAGGATTAATTTGGTAATATTGCTATATTGTAATATAATATCCCGTGATACAACTGAACGATACCTGCCTTCCGGTATCTCTGCGTAATATTGTCAGAGTTCCGCCTAGCTAGGTGCGATTCGTCCGAAAAAAAATTTTCCACAATATTTGGGTGTCAAGGAATGTAGTGTGACAATTTTCTGACATGTCACGATTGTTTTCCGAACTTCCTCCGAGGAGATTTTTAAAAAGTTCCAATAATGAAATGGCAAGACCTGGATCGATAAAAATTTTGCCACATAATCATTCACATATAATGTTCCATTCTAGAAAGTTTAAACTTCAAATTAGCATTTTTTTTTGACATGCTCGAAAAAGTATATGCAAGGGTTTACTTGTCAGAAAATGTGTTTCCAGTGACTTTGGGGGTCACGCAGATGCTGTAAATTCATTTTCAGACATGGCTCGATATAATTTTGAATTTATTGAGAATTTCCTATCTAAAGCGGTACAGCACCTCTCAGCAACGCTCTACGGCATTTCCTCAAATACAAACGAAACTCCACGAAAAACCAAATTACTGATATTCCACTTCACGGACCCCCTATTGTCACCGTCTCTCTAACTATTATAATGCTTGCGTTTGATCATAACGAAATTTGGAATCGGTTGGAAATTTCGCGCTGCGAACGAACCAATATCCCCGAATCACACTTAGTTTATTTTAATAAGCAATAATTATGTAATAAAAATGTAATAAAATTATTCAAATCCATTGCTATGACGACGTTATCTAGCCACGACAAAACAAGACTGAATGTTACAAATTAGGTAAATTTTTTCGTAAATATTGGCAAAATTTTATTAACAATTTCAGTGGCGTAGCCAACCGGCTGATGGGCTGAAAGTGTCAAAAATACTACATAACCTCAACTTTATTATTATAAATTTGATGTTAAAAGTTGGAAATTCGAGTGGAAACGTAGAAAATCGTAGTTTTTGGTTATTGTTCTTCTGTTGCTTTTTGCTTTACGATTTGGTCTAAATAAAATATTCTAAAAATGAAAAATGAAAGTAGTAAATGTAGCAAATTACATTTGCTAATGTAGTAAATTATGTAGTAAATGTTATATTAACTACTTTAACAACCCTGGTCTGGACCCTTTGTGTCATTAAGTCGTATGGTTTTAAAACAACTGCAATAACTTTAACAACATAATTTCCCGCCAAAAATAACAATAATTCTGTTCTCCTATTCGTTCATTTCAATTTTTTAGGATCAATGAATTGTACTTAAGGCCGTATTAGACTAGGCAATTTTTTCTCTTGCGCCGGCAATTATAATGGCACGTATTCATGCGCAGTAAACCGTTTTCGATCAGCTGGAGCATTGTCAACGGTCAGAACATCAGTGGGTACTGTCGAAATCCCTAAAATATCCCCAGAATTAGAGATGTGCAAACCTGTTCGTTTTGATTACCAGTTAAAGCAGCTACTGCTATTTACAAATAGGAGGTGCAAAAAGTTGCTGAATTAGCAGTCCATAAGTTTAGTAAAGAATGTAAACTGCTAATTTAAGTACCAGTGGGTTTAAATGGCCATTACCTGTTCATACCTGGTTCGGCCAAATAATAAACAGTTAAAAATAACAGAATAATCCATGTCTACCCAATTGCGCCGGCAAGGGCAATTAAAATGGCGCCTGCCCCATTTCTGGTAATGAGAGACAGATGATCGGGAACAGTGTACTGCGCATGAATCCGTGTCATTTTAATTGTCAGAAGAGTAGAATTTCTGACTGTAGTACGGAGAACGGTGTACTGCGCCTGAATCCTTGAATTATAATTGCCATTGCTAGCGCCATAAAAATTCCCAAGTGTAATACGGCCTTTACTAGTGAAAAAATAATTTTCAAATATTTTTCGCTTAATAATGTGGCCTCGACAAACATGTTCACACATTTTTTCAAAAATTTACAATAAAAGTAATGTGTAGAAATTCTTGGAAACGGTTTTATATTCCTAAATTTATCCCCAGAAGGCGCAAAGTCCCTGGTGTTACAGTAATGAAGCAGAAGAAAAATTAAATATATTTAAATGGAAAGCGTAAGGAAATTTTATGAAAAGTTTTTCGATGCTGATCAGAAAACTAGTAGCGTGAACTACGCCCCTGATTTTAGTTGTTATCTTAATTAGTTAAACACCAATTATTATTATTATTAGACAGTTATATTCGTATAAATCCGTGATGATTATTTAATTTGGCGCCTTAGCTTACTAAAATTGACTGATATTTTGACTACAAATGATATCATACAAAATGTACCATCAGGATAAAAAAAAACGATCGTGTATAATATAATAAACAATAATAACCAAGTTGATAGAAATTTAATTTTGAAACCCATAAAATACAGATCTGCTAAAATGAACTGAACTCTATTCTCTGGATCTCTGGTTATACAGGGTATCCTGGAATATGTAGGCAATCTCCCGGGTTCAGATAGAACACTTAAAAATAACGGGACAAGTTCCTATAATTTTTCTTTCCTACGGCCTCCCCTAAGGAGATACAGCCCATAACGGACGTCCCTGGAAATCGTTGTTTTTTAAATAATTTTTTAAGTACTATGTGCAATTTAATAATTTTTTAGTATAATGGTTGCTAGATGAGTCTCCTTAAAATTCTCCTTTTTAAACACGTTTGGCTTATTTAGTTTGCCAGGGACGGACTAGACGTAACACAAAAATGATGAAGGAACGACAATAATATTTTTGGATACTCTAAACCTTAAGCTAAAAAAAAGGTTCTCTTGATCAATGTCGATAAAATGAACTGTTTTCGAAAAAAAAAGAGATTTTTGTTCAATATGATTTGTATTCAGTATACGTAAATTCCATTACTAAGTTAGTAACTAATAAGACAAAGGAAAAAAAAACGCAAATTTCAAGACTACCATAAACTGATACTGACATAAATATTCTTATTTAAATCGGTACATGTGAAAAAAACCATAGCAACAATGAGGGAATTTTATGAACATAACACAACAACTAATGCAAAAAACCATATTGAACAAAAATTTTTTTTTTTTTTTTCGAAAACAGTTCACTTTATCGACATTGATCTAACTACCTAATATTATTGTCGGTCCTTCATCATATAAGGTATACAAAAAAATGTTTGTGCTACATCTAGTCCGTCCCTGGCAAACTAAATAAGCCAAATGTGTTTGAAAGGGCGAATTTTAAGTAAACTCATCTACTAACCATTATACTAAAAAATTATTAAATTACACCTAGTACACCCTGTATAATACAAATTATAGTTAAGGGTTTGTCAAAAAATTGTACCACTGTTTATGTAAATATTATGCATAGAAAATACTACAGCTGATGCTTCAGAGAATTCGCGAATTAATTTTGGTGATGTAAACTAGTACCTACGTACAGGGCCGGATCTATGAGAGGGTGACAGTGGCTTAAGCCCCGTGACATTCAAAAATATATGTATTGTCTATTTATTTCTTATTATGTATATAGGGTGTCCCGAAATGAAGGGGCAATACTGTACCAACATATTCTACGGCTCAAAATAATAGATTTTTTCATATGGGCATAAATGCGGAATTGCTAGCTAAGGGAGCTACGGCCCTTCGAATGAAAAACCCTGAAAATTTTTGTCTATTTATTTCTTATTATGTATACAGGGTGTCCCGAAATGAAGGGGCAATACTGTACCAACATATTCTTCGGCTCAAAATAATAGATTTTTTCATATGGGCATAAATGCGGAATTGCTAGCTAAGGGAGCTACGGCCCTTCAAATGAAAAACCCTGAAAATTTTTTTGTTCTCAATATTTTCGAAACCGTTCATAATTTAATTTTTAAATTAGGTTGGTGTATACTTTTGACGCTAAATCAGTTTCTGAGTTCAAAATTTTAATCATTGGCCTCATATACTGGGGTCGTTGGGGCTTAAAATAATCCCATTTCTTCAATTAGTCGTTTTATAGTAATACTCTACTAACAAGCTACTAAAATTATGATATTTCAATGTATTTTCCGTAAAAAAGGTACATTTTCATTTTGTTAGGATGTACAGGGTGTACCATTTTTGACACTTTTATAGTATATATCTCCGTAATTGTTAGTGCTATCAATAAAGTAATGTAGGTGTCATGTGCTGTTTTTGGGTCAAACTTAAAATGGTAAAATCATAATTTGAGAATTTTCGCTGGCTTAAGAGATACGGGGGAAAATCAAAAACATTACAATTTCAAAATTACCCTATATTTTCTTAGTTAAAAGAGATAGAGAAAAATGGTTTATACAAAAGTTTCTTTATAATGATTGTTTAATTACACTGGGGAACAGCAAAAATGTTTCCGAGACCAAAATAGCAAAATCTTACTTATTTTATTATACTAATTAACAATCTGTCTTGCAAAAGGCTCAGTTGGCTCCGGTTTTATAGATCCATCCCAATTATGATAATTTACCTACCTGCCCTTAATATATGGGAAAATTTCACCATTAAATGAGAAATACCTGGATTTATTATAACAGGTGTACTTTATAAGGGGTTTAAATACATATAATATAAATCCTAAATTGTTAGTTAGTTGTATTTCAACCACCAGTTGATCGAGAGCTGTTCGTATTTGAGAAATTAGAGAGTTTTGAGCAACATGTCGCGAGTTTGTGTAAATAAGCCGGATCATTTTTGTTATATATGTGGTGAAATGACTTTTGTGAAACAAAAACGTACGCTTAGCCCTTTAATAAAAAAGGCTTACCACTTGTATTTTGGCTGCAAAGTTGGAGACCAGGATAAAAATTGGGCTCCCCATATCTGCTGCTACAAATGTGCGTCCAACATTCGCGGCTGGCTAAGTGGAAAAAACCGTAAGATGCCCTTCGCTGTTCCTATGATCTGGCGAGAACCGAAAGACCACGTTACTGACTGTTACTTTTGTTTGACACCTCCCATCAAAAAAGGCTTTTCAGAGAAAAAAAGGTCTGCGATACAGTATCCAAATTTACAATCCGCCATACGCCCGGTGCCTCATAGTGACGAGTTGCCTATACCTAATCCACCTCAGGAATATACCCTTCATTCTGATGATGATCAAGAGGATTCAAACGGTAGTGTACCGGAAAATGTCGCCGGCCCATCAACCTCGCAAGACTCCGATTTTGTCTGTGAACTTCCAAGTAAAAAGCCTCACAAAATAAGTCAAAGTGAATTAAGTGACCTTATAAGGGATTTGGAACTGCCCAAGACAAAAGCAGAACTATTGGCCTCTCGATTGCAACAATGGAATTTACTTGAAGATGAAGTAAAAGTTTCTGTGTACCGAAGCCGTCAGAAAAACCTAACACCATTTTTTAACATGGATAACAATTTGGTAGCCTGTAGGGACATTGAGGGATTAATGGCAGCTTTAAATCTGGACTATGATCCAAAAGACTGGAGACTTTTCATTGATTCCTCAAAAGTAAGTCTTAAAGCTGTGTTACTCCATAATGGAAACAAATTGCCTTCAGTCCCAATTGGTCATGCAGTCCATATGAAAGAAACATATAGCAATTTGAAATTGTTACTTGAGACCATACAATATGAAAGATATAAATGGCAAATTTGTGGGGATTTAAAAGTTGTGGCGATCTTGCTTGGAATGCAGCTAGGTTATACCAAATACTGCTGCTTCCTCTGCGAATGGGACAGTCGAGCACGATCGGATCACTACAGAAAGAAAATTTGGCCACCGAGAGAGTCTTTTGAGCCAGGAAAGAAAAATGTGACCAGCGCGCCATTAGTTGCCCCAGAAAAGATTTTACTACCGCCACTTCATATAAAATTGGGACTTATGAAAAATTTTGTGAAGGCAATGGACAAAGAAGGCCGTGCTTTTAGTTATTTAAAAGAAAAGTTCCCTAGAATCAGTGACGCTAAAATTAAAGAGGGAATATTTGTGGATCCCCAGATTAGGAAACTTTTCGGAGATGCGCAATTCGATTCCATACTTGAAGGCAAGGAAAAAGACGCTTGGGATGCCTTTAAAATGGTTGCAAAAAATTTCTTGGGAAACATAAAAGCAGAAAATTATAAAGACCTGGTTGCCCAACTTCTTTTGTGTTACCAAAACCTAGGGTGTAATATGTCGTTGAAAATTCATTTCCTGGATTCTCATCTGGATTACTTTCCGGAAAATTGTGGTGCTGTAAGTGACGAACACGGTGAGAGGTTCCACCAGGATATTTCGAACATGGAAAGAAGATATCAGGGAAAATGGAACTGTGAGATGTTAGCCGACTACTGCTGGACTATTACGAGAGATGCCCCAGAGGCTGCTTTCAAAAGGCAAGCTAAGAAGCGCAAAATGAGTGTCTAAACTTTGGATTCAATGATAAAAATGTGCTATTTAGTTGCTTTTGTTGAACCAACAATATATTGTTATCTGTATTTTGTATGTCCATTGTATATGCCTATGAATTAAAATTTTGTAACAAATAATTGAGATTTTTTTTTTGCGAGCCAACTAAAATCTTTAATAGGTATTTTTTAGTTACTTGGGTACAGTTGAATCCAAAAAAATAGGTTTTGTTCAGGAAACAAAAAAAAAGTTGAAATTTGTTTCCCAGTGTTATCTATCGATTTTGGAATAAGTATACGGGGTCAGGTAAGAAAGTGATCGGACATAACCTCATTTTTTTTAAATAATAATAATAATAATAATAATAATAATGTTTATTCCCAACGAGCTATTGTAGTCCATTACAGGGAATATTATAACATAGAACATAAATAAGTAATTAATCAATATAAAAATTCAAAATAAAAATTATTATAAATGGTTTTTTTTTAAGTAATTTGTATGTTTTCCAGAAAAAATTTCTTTGCATTTTTTTTAAACAATTTTAAATTAAAATTTTTTGTTAATACTTTAGGTAATGTATTATAACTATTTATTCCATCAAAT
Source organism: Barypeithes pellucidus (assembly GCA_963991005.1). Classification (NCBI taxonomy): domain Eukaryota; kingdom Metazoa; phylum Arthropoda; class Insecta; order Coleoptera; family Curculionidae; genus Barypeithes; species Barypeithes pellucidus. The sequence continues at coordinate 43,455,143 of OZ022559.1, forward strand.
AAAATAGATTTCATCCCTATTCTACTTTTAATTTGATTTTATTTTAAATGGTCAATATTTCTGGCATTATGATTGTGTATATCAGTTAATTTTACAAATTTTATACAAGATTTTTTATTTTTATTATTAATTGCATGAATTAGTATACTGATTTTTAATTTATATAAACTATTCAGATCTAGATATCCTCTTGGTTTATATAAATTTGCTGTCGGTTCCAAAAAATTCAGTTTATGAATACATTTTATAATTTTGTTCTGTAGTCTTTTTAAATGAAACACCCTGTATATTTTAATCTAAAAAGATAGCATTTTAAATTCCCTTTTCACACCATGGATGATATTGGTTTACTTGGCGATTTATTTAAACTTTATTACTTTGAAACTCAATAAAATATTTAGATTAAGGTAAAAATAACGCAAAAATCATCACAAATGTTCGGAATATGTCCTTAAATGGTTACAATCTTTCCGGATAGCGAATAAAATATACATTTTGCGTCATTTCGTCTTTTTTTCCTCTGTCAATATAAACCGTTATCATATTATCAAATTTTTCAAAATGTTGATAGATCATTTTCGCAAACGAATATGTAAAAATGAAATTGACGTTAAATGTTAATAATCAACATAGTTGTTTCTAGGATATTAGCTTTTGTTTCATGGTCTACTGTGGTTTAAAGTAATAAAGTTTAATAAATCGCCTAGGAAACCAATATCATCAATGGTGTGTTATATATTTGAAAAGAGAATTTAAAATAGTATATTTTAGATTAAAATATACAGGGTGTTCAATTTTAAAAAAATGAGCTTAGGTCCGATAACTTTTTTACCTGACCCCGTATACTTATTCTGAAAAGGCAGATTATTCAACAATCAGTATAAAGAACAAAAAGTGTCGAAAATGGGACACCATGTACAGTTTCTGAGTAAATTCGTTTGAAAAAAAGGACATTCATAAAAAAAGTTTATTAACAAAATTATAAAGAATTTTATTTTCATATAAAATGAACTAAGGGTACCCTTTTTACGTAAAATACTTTGAAATTTCATAATTTTTGAGAAAATTTTAAAAAAACGACTAATTGAAGAAATGTGATTATTTTAACACTGAAATACCCCGATTAAGAAGCCTGTGATTAAAATTTTGAAACTCTGAATTCAGAAACTGATTTAACGTCACAACTTTATCTTACCTAATTTTAAAATTTTATTATGGTACGTACGAATCTGCCCAAAGTCTCAGGGGCCCTGAACCGGCCTTTGGAATATCACAACAGGCAACAAAAACAACATTAGATAGATGGTCGAAAAGCAACACCTATCTCGATGGCAAGAGTTACCTGGTCTAATACACGCACGGGTCGTAATGGGAAAACCATCGAAAATACTATCGAATGGGATGCTAACCCTGACGCGGCCCTAGTTGAAACAAGTGATGGGTCTGCTAACAGGCCACTGGCACTTGCGAAAACACCTTCAACGGATAGGGATAAACAACGGATCCATTGAATGTAGACTCTGCGGCGAAGAGGATGAAACCGCCTCACACATAATATACCGCTGCGTAGCGCTGTCCCGTAGAAGACAAAATATCTTCGGGAACATACAACGTGGTGACAACCTCCCACATGACAAGCTTGGCTACGGGACCTCATAGAAGGAACAAACATCTTCTAACAAGATCGGGGTACACAAGAAGCCGACAGGCTGCAGTGATTTGGAGTTCGGGCCTTTAATCCGACCCCCGCCTTTAACCAACCAACCAACCAACCAACCATGGTACATACGTACAATTATGAAAATATTTAGAAAGAAATCATCTTTAGGGTTCTATATATGGAAAAAATCTATTATTTTTAGGTGGAGAATATGGTGGTAAAGTATTGCCCCTTAATTACTTCATGAAAACTTATTATTGGGCAGTAAATTATCCAAATACAGTAATGATGTCGAATTTATTGATCTTGGTTTAAAAATAATTAGGGATCATCTATTTCTTAGTCACCCCAGGACCTCCACAGCCTCAATCCGGCCCTGTTCACATCTGTAGGCAGCCATGTTTAAAAGCAATTATTATATTTGTAATAACAAGACAATAATATGTAATTTTGATATTATTTTGTTGTCAATGTCATATCGTTTACTTTTAATTTGGGTTTTATATTGTGTGGTAAGCTGGTATATCTTTTTAAAGAAATTTTAATAGAACATGGAAAAACTTAAATCAACTGAAACTTGTGTTTTTGTTTCCAAAACTGTTAAAAAATACAACTTATTGCCTAAAGTTAGGCATTTCCATGAAATTCAATATTGGTCGTAAACTTTATTCTTAAGAAAATAGAACAGGGTGTCCCATTTTCGACATTTTTATAGGGTATCTCCGTAATTGTTAGTGCTATCAAAGAAGTAATGAGTAATGTAGGTATCATGTGCTCTTTTTGGGTCAAACTTAAAATGGTAAAATCAACAACGCTCGTTTAAGAGACACGGGGGAAACTCAAAAAATTGACAATTTCAAAATTAACCTATAGTTTCTCAGTTAAAAGAGATAGAGAAAAATGTTTTATACAAAAGTTTCTTTATGATGATTGTTTAATAACCTTCCGTTTTCAGAATAAGTATACGGGGTCAGGTAAAAAAGTTATCGGACCTAACCTCACTTTTTTAAATGGAACACCCTGTATATTTTAATCTAAAAAGATAGCATTTTAAATTATCTTTTCAAATATATAACACACTATGGTTAATATTGGTTTCCTAGGCGATTTATTTCAACTTTGTTACTTTAAACTAAAAAGAGCTAATATCCAAGAAACAACTATGTTGACATTCTAGTTGTTATTAACATTTAACGTCAATTTAACTTTCACATATTCATTCGTGAAAATGACTCAACATTTTGAAAAATTTGATATGATATTTATATTGAAAGTGGAAAAAACGAAGAAATGGCTCAAAATTTATATTTTGTTCGCTATCCGGGAAGATGGCAACCATTTAAGGACATATTCCGACGACTGGAACCTAATTTTAAAATATACGGCTCTTTTACAGCGCCGAGATCAAAAACTTATAATAAAGAAAACTAGGAAAATGAAGAAAAGTTTAAATAAATCGCCTAGTAAACCAATATCATCCATGGTTTGAAAAGAGAATTTAAAATGCTATATGCAATCGCGGAGCATAACCGGCATATCACATAGTGAAACAGAACAAATTACACTAAATCACTTAGAGAAACACACAGACGCCCACGAGTTTCAAATCAGTTTTTTTGAAGATATGCACCTATAATAGATTACACAAAAGCACTAAATACTAACGCATAATTAATAACACTACCGCTATCACACTATAGGATACAAATTATTTCGCAATAGAAATTCAGAAATAATGAAAACGCTAATTTCTAATGGGCTAATCAAATTTATTAATCTTTTACTGAAGAAGAATGATGAAATAATTATATTGATAGACCCTTCCTTCCCATCCTTCCATCCCTTTAAAAGAGTCTCGTCTAACTAGCGCGGTTGCTATTTCCGAGACTATCATTATACAGGAAAGTATAACAGAAGTATAACAAAAGGAAAACTGTAATTTATGAATATAATCTTATAAAACATCGAAAGTGGCAGCTCTGTATTTTCAGCCCAAATAGCTAAATATCGATCGATCTAGTAAACCCGAATATGCCAAACGGGGCGTATTTTTGTCTATACAATAGCATTAGTAATATAGGGTAATTTTGAAATTTTGTATCTCTTAAACGAGCGAAAATTTTCAAATTTTGATTTTACCATTTTAAGTTTGACCCAAAAGAGCACATGACACCCACATTACTTTTTTGATAGTACTAACAATTACGGAGATACCCTATAGGAGTGTCGAAAATTACACCATGTACATTGTAATTTTGTTCGCGGAGTAGATCACTCGCGACGCTCATAATCCAACTTGCCTTGTCGCAAAATAAAATGACACTTTTAACACATAAATAACTATTTATAACGTCAGGATTTGCTTAAGGGTGTCAATTAACAGGTTAGAAAAATATTCTTATTTTTGCGAACAGAAAAATATAATCGGTCAGCCAAAATGGCTAGTTGGTCAGCAACTTATGGACAGCAAACATTTCTGAATCGTGACAGTGCCCTGGAAAAACAAGTGAAAATCCGCCCCCGCTTCACCTTTTGTAGCCGGCAAAAGAAAACACATGAAAGTTACATAAATTGACAGTGCCCTGGGACCTCTGAAGTAACTGCTTCTAGACATGCTCCTTTCTACTGACCAATTGTAAAATCTTGCTGACCAAGTAATCATTTCGCAGCTCGACTGTTAATAACGGCAAACCATTTAATTACTTCTCTTTGCTTCATTTTGACTTTCTACAAGAAGTAACCTTAGGCAAAATATTTAAAAGTTATTTGTCAACGAGTGATGCAAAATGCAGTGGTGTTTAGTAAAGGTAGTTTTTGTTTGTAATCGTGGGAATGGTTGGTTTTAAAATATTGTTTAAACAAAAAAAATAAACATAGAAAGTCTACGTACTTGTCAAGCGGTAGGTAATGTGATATATAAATGCAAGGAACCACATAAAAATAATTTTGTATAAGAAATAAACAAATCAATAATCCAACTATTAATTTAGGTTGAGAAAGGAGCTTTTTTTATTCGTAAATTTATTTTCGTGCTCATCTATAAGGAAGGAAACGAGTAATATAATAATGTAGAAACAACAGTAAATGCCATTGTAAAAGAAACAGATAGATTTTATTGTTTTAAGAATGTTGATTATGTTTATTGATGTTACATTTCAATTGACTCTTAACAAAATAAACATCTCCATTTGAAGTTGCAGTTATGAAACAGAACAGTAGAATTTTTTTATATCCTCAGCAATTAAAATTTTGTTCAGCGTGTGAAAGATGAAATATATTTTATAAATAAAAAATATTCGCTGATAACTAATTTTTTCGTAACTGTAACAAACTTATCTCTTCAATAATATGGTCATCACTAGAGAAAGGATAAAAAAGAGTAAAAAAGTTGAAAAAAGTGCTGGAAATAAGCAAATTAAGTAGTGTTGTGATCGCTTCTTCGCTTGACGCCGACCAAAATGTTCTGCTTGGTAGTGTGATCGCTAGAGGTAAAAAACTGCTCGTATATTCGTGTAGTTTTTCGCTCGATAGGAATTACTCTAGTTACAAATTCAAACGAAAAATCGAAAACCGTCGCCTTTCACTTGATATCCGATCTTTGCTTGAGGCCGCGCGCCACCCGAAATGTGTCGATTGGCGACGTTCGCGCTTGACGATCAGAAGGCTGAAACGACATACGTCTTTGTTAAAGGCACATAAACGAGAAGGTGCATACAAAAAGGTATGACAAATCCCTTAGTGGATTCATCCCGACAGGGGTTGTATTTTGACTGGCTAGCCAGCGACGATTGTAAATTTTTAAAAAACAAAAGGATTTAAGTTTGTTTTAATCAGAATCAACTTTTCTTCCTTAATAAACTAAACTTCTAAAACTTACAAAAACAACCCCTGGTGTTTTATCAACACATTCTTCTTAGTCAAAAAAATTTCAAGTGATTAATCGCTCGAGCGATTCACTCGATTATCAAGTACTCGATTATTAAAATCATCGGGTTTTCTCAACACTAAATTAAGTAAAAATTAAATTTATAAGCCAATGAGAAAAAAAAGAAGTTGTAATGATAAAATTTATTAAATATTATTATATTAAATATTATTATTTTTATTAATACTTAAAAGAATGTATAACGGTTATATTATAACTAAATATTTCTCATAATTATCCGTGGTATAATTATATCTTCTGTCTGTAGAATGTAGAATATTTTTGTATACAGGGTTATTTTTTTAAAACTTGACATACGCTAACTTTTTTATTTGAAAAGATAGACCTATTGTTCCTGAAACGACGTTTCAGGAATTAGTTCAACTAAATAAACTGTGTGGAAAAAATAAACGACGTGTTGCCATACTGGGCAATATGTAAAAAGTGTATTTTTTAAATTGCAGCATCGCATTTTTTAACAAATTTTAATACATCTTGAGATTCTAGACAAAAGAAAAAGAGTGCAAGTTTTTGATTGGAGTGGCGGTTTACGAACTAATAGTGCCTAAACTTAAATTTATTTTCCAACATTAAAAGAATAGCAATAGTAATTAACATTAGCCATACAACGGGAAATTCAAAACATAACCCCTCAAATATTACAAAATTTTGTTGAACGTATTTGTCGCTGCAGAACCCAACAAGGAAATGAATGTTGATAAAAAATCCGTGGCGGTTCTTCCACAGGAGCACATGCGCACGTGCACCCCCAAAACAAAACGAATAAAAAATATTAATTTATATTCATTGAATATTATTTATCGTATAAAGTCCGACCCTCCCTAATATTTTATCGTACCGTCAGACTAAAAAAGTCCGACCCTCCCTAATATTTTATCATCCCGTCAAACCAAACTGTATAGATCCGGCAACCGTGCCTCGGTCGAGGTAAATGACGGTTATGACGAGACTTGCTCGCACGTCCGATTAAGTAGTGCAGTTTCTCTGTAGTAACAGGTGGCGGGTGGCAGCGGGGCTATGGCGATTTAACATGCAAAAGGTGCACAGTTTTTGTGTGCACCACGCTGTTGTCTGTCGTGCATCTAGTTAGAAGTTCGAGCGTGTATGTTTTAATATTTTAATATTATATATTTATTAAGTTAAAATTAATAGTTGACGGTGGACTATTTAAGAAATAACTTTAGCTCTTTGAGTTTGGAGCAAAAAATTGAAGTGAAGAATGCGGGAACACCTAAACCCGAAAATAATTTAATGCAGGCTACAAAGGGTAAATCTAGGGACTTTATTAGAAAGTTTAAAAATGAAATATATGAAAAAAAAAATTATAGAGGGTATTCCAAACTTAATGAGGCTACTATTGATCAATTTTCTACAATTAAAAACCGAAGAATGGACTTTACGTTTAAGCACTATTGTGTAGGGTCGATAAATGTTGTGTATTTCGATAAATAATACTCGATATGATTTTAAACCATTTTATTTAAGGATTTAAACTAAAAAACAAATATGAAGAATGCCAACTTATCAGTCTCGGGGCTCGATTCGTTCTCGTCATAAAACAGTTAACTATTGTTCTCGTCATGGTTGCGCCTAATGACGTAGCCGTAGATGGCGTAGTGGTATTAGACATCATTCGGTTTTCTTGATAGCTCATAGATGGCTTTAGTAGTATTAGTAGTGGACTATATAAATATTGTTACGAGGGTTGAATGCGACGATACGTTAAGATCCACACTAAGAAAACCTTTCTTATTTTCCAAAAGTTGTATTTCCTTGTGTAAAATTAAAAAATAAATAAAAATATGTTTTACCTAATTCTTTTCTTTCTACATTTAAAACGCCTAGAAAATAATTGTTTAGTCGTTACACAAAAATAAAATTTTAAAAATAATTTCACCATACTTGTGAACCCCTCTATCATAGGTCACGAGCCGCCACTGTAAAAAGGTCAAGGTGCATGTCATTTCTGGCATCATTTTTAAAGCAGAAACGAACAGGTAAAACATTCCCATATGATCTAAACTTTATGTGTGACACTGTATATTTTATACAGTACTAATAATGAAAATAAATTATACTTTTTTATGATCATAAAAGACTAGTTGTCAAAAGTCATTAATATTTTGTTGTATATCATTAAATGATACCGTCACAATGTTTACAATTTATACCTCTAAAACTAGTTTTATTGACGTCGAACAACAATTAGTTCATTACGACAGAAAAATAACAATTTTGCGTGACCTCAATTCATCAAATTAAAACACAGTCAACTGGGATGCATTTCCGCAATTCATAAAATTGTTAAATTGTTAAAAAGTTATAAATTTTTACTTTAATTTTTTTTTTAATTAGTTTATATTTTTACATCTATGCCAATTACGAGAGAAAACGAATGAGCCGTTCTTTTCAGGAAGTCAAGGCGCCACAATCTTGTAGAGTATATATCCCCCGAATTAAAAAAGTGTGGATGGATCTCAGATTAAATTATACAACGTGTCGAAGATAAGAAGGGCCAATACAGGGATCTCGAAAACCGTAAGAGATACGAAGTCGGTTAAATGGAGGTAAAGTTATGTGCCTAATAATATGCCGTTTAGAAAGTTTTAAAATTCCGAGTAAGTCCGGAGATATCCGGAAAAACCGAACTTCTGATAAATCGTTTTATTGTTTTCCTGGGTTTTTTGGAATCGAATTCTAAAATAAATTGCACTTTTGCATTGCGACTTTTTCCGCTCTATCTAACAGCGTTAATTGTTTTGAAATCCGACGAGTCGTCTTCGAAGTTTATTTTTTTAAATACGGTCCTGTTTTCCTGATATTGGACTTTGAGAGCTTTTTTCTTCCGAATGCAACGATGTATGACACATTGTGATTGAATGACTTTTCGGGGTTTTTTGAACAACATCAGGAAATTTTGGGATACGGTCCAGTATTTTTCCTAATTTTATAAATAATATCTCATAAGTAAGGTCTAAATTTTTTACTTATGTTGGACTAGTTCAATAAATAACAAATAATTTAATAATAAAACACAAATAAGTGAACAAAAATCATTCCAAAACAGTAATAAAACGAACAACGAAAAAAGTAAGGAACTACATAATAAGGTGTTCAAAATGATTTCCGTTATTGTCTAAGCACAAATAACATCTTCTAACTGCCACATAACAGTTTTTTGAAATAAAATAAAACATGCGATAGAATATGAAACTTTTCAGCATTTGTAAAATTATGTTCCATATTTTCTGGAAAATAGAAAACCTCTTAAGACGCTCTCAAACGATCACAATGGGAATGTCAAGTGAAACAAATCACGCGTCACCATCTTAATTTTTTTGTTTCAAACCCCTACTTTCCTTTTAAATCCCGAATCAACAGAAGTTTGAAATAATGTTTCTGTATTTTGTTCACTTATTTGTGGTTTATTATTAAATTATTTGTTATTTATTGAACTAGTCCAACATAAGTAAAAATTTAGAGGTTACTTGAGATGAGATATTATTTATAAAATTAGGAGAAATACAGGACCGTATCCCAAAATTTTGTGACGTTGTTCAAAAAATCGTCGAAACGTCATTAAACCACAATGTGTCACACATCGTTGCATTCGGAAGAAAAAATCTATCAAATACCAATATCAGGAAAACAGGACCGTATTTAAAAATAGGAAGTTGATAAGGGCCCTTCGAAGGCGACTCGTCGGATTACAAAACAATTAACGCTGTTAGATAGAGCGGAAAAAGTGGCAATGCAAAAGTGCAATTTACTTTAGAAGAAGAAACAGGAAAACAATAAAACGATTTTTCAGAATTTCGGTTTATTCCGGATATCTCCGGAACTACTCGGAATTTTAAAACTTTCTAAAAGGCATATTATTAGGCACGTAAATGCGTAACTTTACCTCCATTTAACCGACTTCGTATATCTTGCGGTTTCTGATATCCCTGTACTGGCCCTCCTTATCTTGGACACGTTGTATACTTAATAAAGAAATTTTAACTGACAAGACAGAGATGCCATAGGCTAGGCTCACAAAATTATATTTTTAATTGTCAGGTGAATTAAAAATCAAGTATAGCACATTAATGAAAAATAACATTTGTCTATACAGAGGAACCTTCATAATTTCCTAAAAAAAATCCTCCTTAAATAACCCTGTCGCGTTAATAGACCGCACGAATTAAAGAGTTAAAATATAGGCTGTTTGCCTAATTCACCACTTCCTCATTACATCCCGTAAATAATCAACGTGTGTTAGGTTCGTTTGGGACTTTATTGCTTTTTTAACAATACTTAAAGTTTTATTGTTTTTTTTTAATGTACGCTGTACGAGACAAGCATAAAGATCATGTTAATTTATTACAGAAAAAACTCACTCAAACTCGAACAATTTCGAGAGTTAATTGCTCGTTTTTCTTTCCGCGTATAAATCTATTTTAATATTGGGAAAATGTATAGCCGTTTCAATTTGGGAGAAGGGGTAACGTTACTTTACAGGGGATAATTTGATCTAAATCTAAGGGAGGAAATGGTACTTTACTCTAGTTTTTCATCTCCGATCTCTCACTGCGTTTTTGCAACAAATCTAAGCCAACCTAATATCTAAAAACTGGCTATTTAATAATATGAAAAGAAGAAAAGAAGAAATTGGAAACGGAAATTGGATCGAAGGTTGACGTAATCTTTCAATATGCTTCATCATCAAAAATCATGAGAACGGTTTACGGGCGTCGACGACAAGAGATTAGATGGTTTAAGAATGATGCAATATAGCGTTGGGAAGGATGAAATAAAAAATTGTTTTAGAAGTCAGTCGGTTTTCTGGTATCCCCAGAACCGCGCTCACTCGCGATTTTATTTTTTCAAAACGGGAGCCGCAATGGTGACTACAGGTTTCAGCGTGTTTTTACATCAAGAATTCCGGGAACAGTCGACCGCGGATTTTCCCTGAGAAAATTTGTATCTTCGCCTACTCGTGTTTCCGGCAAGTTTAAAAAAATATCGGACTGTCATTAAACACTCGTAGTTTCCATGCGAGTATAAATAACTCAGGAATCTCTTCAAACCCTCGTATGTTTCAGTTCGAGTATAAAGAACTCTGAAATATCTCTGAACACTCGTGATATATAATTTGTAAATAATTAACTACGAGCACTTCGGGTCGCGTTACTCGGCATACGTAAGGACTAACCCTGAAATCAACCCTCAAGACAAAGACTTAAAATAAATAAATGCATTGTTATTATATTCATTGGACGCGCCCAAGCCAATATATTCAAAAGTATAGTCTGAACATCAGTTAGGCCTCATCCTACGTTTAACTAACTATACTTTTAAATTAAAATCATTCATTCTTTCTTATGACAAATTTGCCATCATCTCTTCAATTGCTCTGGTGGACTGCTGACAGCTTCCAGTTAGAGGGGAAAGGATGGTGGGCCCACCCAAGACCGACTGACACGTGCGTGTCAAGTCGGCAAATGGCATCAATTGCCTGGCATCCCTGACGAAAAACACCTATTCGATTCGAAAAATCATAACCGAGAACATTGCGTTCGAAAATACTTTAAGTAGGAGCGTCTCTAAATTATGATGAATTTTATATTCATATATTCAAAATTTAATGACTAAGAAAGTTAGATTGGCTCTAAATAAATAATTCCTGGGTGGGAAATTCATCTCTGGATAGAATTCAAAAATGGGGACAAAATTAAATTTCCAAAAAAATAGCCGTCTACTTAATAATCTGATTAAATTAAATTCAAATAAAACTTAAGGGGAAACTTCGTTATACGGGGGTTATCAAAAAACGTTTTACGTGAAACGCGCAGATAAGGAGAATGTCTAGAGTTACCTATCATTTATTAAGCGCAAAACGGACGGAGGTTTCGGGCTACGTACTCCACTCATATCATATTATAATGTACGTACGGTCCGCTTGAAAAATTCCCTTCGTGTTTTTTTTCACAATTCGGCGACAATAAACTATGTATGTTGCTTTAAAAAAAAATTATTATTTCCATCACCCGTCAAAGTTACCACTTCCACCAATCAAATTGTTTCATTTACACCAATTACAAGTAATTATTTTGATAAAATTTTCATCTTCTGCAAGTGATAAATCTGTCTCATTAATCCACATTTTTAAAAAGTGTTTCTAAGTAGGCCGAGTACTAGAGAATGAGTTTTAATAAATATCAAGTTTGAATTACTTTTTCTTTTAATATATGCGTATTTTTTTAGATTTTTAATATTATTTACCGATGACAAACGGGAAATTACTTTATAAGTAGAATTTAAGTAAAAAAATATGTACTAACTGATTATTTGCAATGTATTTTCTTATTTACCGACATTGTTGGCATGTTTTCTTTTGAAATTTTAGTCACATAACCTTAAACTGACGAAACGTCAAAAGGTTTGAAGTCTAGAGTAGAGAGCATAAGCTAGTATCGATATCGACGACTATCGATATTGTACAGGGTGGCCAACTAAGCGAGGTAAGCGGGTATATCTCGGAAACCGTTCACCGTACAGCTTTCGGAAAAAAATATTTATAGGAAAAGTTGCCAAGAGAAATTGCTGGAAATTACTTGCAAGTTTGTAGGCCGGCCGCTAGGGGGCGTAATACGAATAGTAATTTGTTGCCAGTCGATTTCTCTACAATTGGCATAGGTAAGATATATTGATAATACTTATAAATAAATCTCACTTGTATCGTGAACAACTTTGCTTAAACACTTTTTTCTCTAGCCCTGCAAATAAAGTGGTGGGGGTAACGCAAACATCGATTTGCAAAAAATGCAATATCTCAGGAACGCCTTATCTGAAAATATTCAAATTGGTGTTATTTAAACGAGCTCTTCTTGCTTTATTAGCTACACTGCAAACGATGTCTATGCCATGTTTACTGTAGTCGCTAGATGACGCTTTCAACAGATTTAACATATTTATCGGTTTTCTCGAAAAACTTAAATGCAATGGTAAATATGTTATTACACCAGTACAGAGAGGAATAAAGGCCAGAGCAAACGGTGAAAACCGCAAGTTCCTATCTTTTTTCTAACCAGAGATATCAATGAAAAATTAATTTATATTCAACTAAATCTCCCGCCCCGATACTTACATATGTTGCAAAAAATAAGAAGGCTTTGGAAACAAAATATTAAAATAATAGGAGTATTGGGAAGAAACGTCAAATTATTCATTTTGAGATCCGTTTCCTTTTAATTTTTGAATTTTAAAAATGCCGTTTACTAATTAAGAAGCAGTTGATATCGAGGGCTTTCAAAATGCAGCAATCGCTGAAAGGAGTTATGCATTGCGATATCCAAATCGCCGTCATTATGGCAGAAGAGTTTTTCCGCACTTGGTACAACGTACCACTGGAAGCTTTCGTTCACTGACATTTCGGAGACGTCGTACTGGCAGATCTGAAGGAAATGTTATCAATGTTTTAGCATATACATATAGAGTTTAATCCCCATGTTAGTACTAGGACATTGTTTTCCGATTTGGGAATATCACGAACTACCATTCAAAATATTTTAAATGACAACCCTCAATTTTTGTCCCAAATTCTTTGGACAGACGAGGCTACTTTTAATAGCGACGGAAGGGTAAATTTGCATAACACACATGCGAGAAGTTCAGCACCAAGGACGTTGGAGTGTCAACGTATGGTGTGGCATAATAGGGGGTACAATTATTGAACCCTATTTCTTTGACCAATCACTAAACGGGAACCTGTTTTTGGAGTTCCTTAGGAATGAATTATGTGTTTTATTAGAAGATGTGCCTCTTGAAACCAGGCAAAATATGTTCCTGCAGCTCGATGGCTGTCCAGCACATTTTTCAATTAATGTGCGACAATACCTGAATGAGACATATCCAGACCGATGGATAGGAAGAGGAAGCCTTTTTCCGTGGCCAGCTAGGTCACCTGACTTGACCTGTTTGGACTTTTATTTGTGGGGACGATTAAAATACAACCATACAATATTCCAAGCTAGGTCTACGACCAGGGAAAATATGAAGAACAAAATCCAAAATGCAATTCTTCGCCTGCCAAGAGCGGAAGTGGAAGCTGCTGTTCTTTCTACTATAGGAAAGCTCAGACAATGTGTGGGCCAGGATGGCAGACAGTTTGAGCATTTAAGGAATCACTAGAATACGTTTCTTTTGGTTTATAAAATGAACGTTTCTTCCCAATACTCCTATTATATATAATATATATGTATTTTGTTTCCAAAGCCTTCTTATTTTTTGCAACATATGTAAGTATCGGGGCGGGAGATTTAGTTGGATATAAATTAATTTTTCATTGATATCTCTGGTTAGAAAAAAGATAGGAACTTGCGGTTTTCACCGTTTGCTCTGGCCTTTATTCCTCTCTGTACTGGTGTAATAACATATTTACCATTGCATTTAAGTTTTTCGAGAAAAACGATAAATATGTTAAATCTGTTGAAAGCGCCATCTAGCGACTACAGTAAAAATGGCATAGACATCGTTTGCAGTGTAGCTAATAAAGCAAGAAGAGCTCGTTTAAATAACACCAATTTGAATATTTTCAGATAAGGCGTTCCTGAGATATTGCATTTTTTGCAAATCGATGTTTGCGTTACCCCCACCACTTTATTTGCAGGGCTAGAGAAAAAAGTGTTTAAGCAAAGTTGTTCACGATACAAGTGAGATTTATTTATAAGTATTATCAATATACCTTACCTATGCCAATTGTAGAGAAATCGACTGGCAACAAATTACTATTCGTGTTACGCCCCCTAGCGGCCGGCCTACAAACTTGCAAATAATTTCCAGCAATTTCTCTTGGCAACTTTTCCTATAAATATTTTTTTCCGAAAGGTGTACGGTGAAAGGTTTCCGAGATATAGCCGCTTACCTCGCTTAGTTGGCCACCCTGTATATTTAAAAGTATTTCTGGAATTATTATAATATTTAATTCAGGTTCTGGAAATAATCTCATCAAATATAACTTGAGCGTCGCTTTACTTATCGATTAAATTTTTCATTCTCAACACTCAAAGTTTTGCGTTTGGGCAATTTCCAAAACAAAACTTTTCGTGAACAACTTTATCAATAAGAAAACGAGCTCTAGTTATATTACCTTCGAAAAATCAACACTTAAAATGTGTTTATCTTGTTCTTAGTTTTGAATATTTAAGGTTAAGAATGAAAATATTTTGAGAGGAACGAAAATTACTCCCTAGGGAAGAAAGGTGCTATTTTCTTTCCTCAAAGAGGAAAGTGCAATTTTTCTCCCTGAGGTGAGGGATGAAAGTATTCTTTTGCATACAGCGTGTATCAGCCAAATGGAGTAAATTCTATAATAAATAAATGGGGGCGTGTGTGAAAAAACGCTCGGATATGTCGATTGGTATTTCTAGTTGCACATTGTTTTCAATACAAACTTTTAATACAGGGTGTGTCATGTAACAGTGGCCAATACCAACTTTCTTATTTTAAATACAACACCCTGTATATTATTCAATTTTTGGATCCCTCAGAAAATTCTAGATATATTTAATGTACAATATTATATACCTATCTTCAACTGTTTCGGAAATATTAAGTGTTTTCAGATTTATTGCATTTCAGCGTTTCTTTTTACTGACATGAAATAAAAAAAACGTATAAATAGTTTTATTTACTTATGTTTAAAACGCGTCACGCATTTTAGGAAACAAAGTGATTGGGCCATTGTTTATTTATGGGAATTTAAATGGAGGCATTTATTTAGATATGTTGGAAAATACCATCAATCCGTTTATCACTGAAACCATTGAAAACCAAATCGAAGACGATGGAAAGCCTATACTTGATGAGGCTGAAATATATTTCCAGCAAGACGGCGCTCCTCCTCATTATGTTCTTTCGGTTCGGCAATGGCTAGACGACGAGTTTCCAGATAAATGGATAGGGCGAAGAGGGCCTATAGAATGGCCTGCTAGATCTCCTGACTTGACGCCATTAGACTTTTTTCTATGGGGCCATTTGAAAACTATGGTGTTCACTCCCCAACCTAACAGTTTGGATGAGCTTCGTCAACGCGTCACCGAAAGCTGCCATGATCTCCCACAACATGTTTTTGAAAATGTCCGTCAGGAATTTCAAAATCGCCTATATCATTGTTTGGCCAATAACGGGTAACATTTTGAACACTTATTGAAATAAAAAGTGATATTTTCGTGTGCTTTTTTTCTATCTGAACAAATTAAGATAAATAAAGATTTTTCCAATTTTCTCGAAAACGAATCGACCGATTTAAAAAAATCAAACGTCAAAGCAAAGCACTTTGAAAGACCTTTCAAACAAGCTATTACTTGCTACCCCCTTGTCATTTAAAATTTTTAAGGGGATGACCCCGGAGGCCAGAGGGTAAAAGGGGGTGAAGTAGTTTTTTGTTAAAAAGTTGTCCCCTTTGGCAAATCTTTTGACGTGTCTCGGCGTTTTTTCTTTTAATCAGTGGTTTTCGATAAATCCGTGGTGGGAAGTTTTCAAATGAACACCCTGTAGTACTATAAAGTAGAGAAGGAAATTTTTTTACGCATACAATCCTTTCCGTCTTGCAAGGAGACTAAAAAGTATCTAATTTTACCATTGGTAACAATCCGCTTTTTTAGAGTAACACTTTTATATCCGCGTTTTTTTTTTGGGGCATTTTATTCTTTTAAAAAATTCATAGCTAAATAAATACTCCTAACTTTTTTGAATGACATTGTCTGTGTGAAAAAGGCATTCCATATAGTCTATTTTCGCCGACAATTAAAGCGCGACTGTACGCTCTTTAATTAAGGCATCCGCTCTCGAAAGTCTGTGCGTAAACAAAGTCGCACGTTTATAGACTCAATTCGATGGCCATAACAACTTTTTTAAAAATAATCGCTCCAATAAAGAAACGGGCCTTCCATCAGCGTATCCGTTTTGACGGTCGGACATCCTGTATGCGGACATGTGAAAGTACGCATGGAATCCGTATGGTTACTGCAAACGGATGAGGTAGACAAAATCCGTACTAATCAAGATTGTTGCCAAAAAGCTTCATCAAAACGAAATTAAGTTAAACCGGAACGAGCCCAAATAAGGCTTTTTCCAAAAATCGATAAGATATATCGACATATTTGAAAGAACAAGTTAGTATGTCCCAGGCAACGGAAAATAACTATGAGGAAATGTTATAACTGTACAGGGTGTCTCATTTTGGACACTTTTATAGGGTATCTCCGTAATTGCTAGTGCTATCAAAAACGTAATGTAGGTGCCATGTGCTCTTTTTGGGTCAAACTTAAAATGGTAAAATAAAAATTTCAAAATTTTCGCTCGCTTAAGAGATACGGGGGAAAATCAAGAAAATTGACAATTTCTAAATTACCCTATATTTTCTTAAGAGAGATACAGAAAAATGTTTTCTACAGAAGTTTCTTTATAATGATTGTTGAATAATCTTTCCGTTTTCAGAATAATATACGGGGTCATATAAAAAAGTTATCGGACCTAACCTCACTTTTTTAAATGGAACACCCTCTGTATATTTTAATCTAAAAAGATATCATTTTAAATTCTGTTTTCAAATATACATATAACACACCATGGATGATAGTGGTTTCCTAGGCGATTTATTTAAACTTTCCTTCATTTTTCTTGTTTTCTTTATTTTAAGTGTTTAATCGGCATCGTAAAAGAGCCGTATATTTTTAAATTATGTTCCAGTCATCGGAATGGTTGCCGTCATTCCGGATAGCGAACAAAATATAAATTTTGAGCCATTTCTTCTTTTTTTCGACTTTCAATATAAACTGATCATATCAAATTTTTCAAAATGTTGATAAGTCATTTTCACAAATGAATTTGTAAAAATTAAATTGACTTAAATGTTAATAACAACTAGAATGTCAGCATAGTTGTTTCTACGATATTAGCTTTTGTTTCATGGCCTACTGTGGTTTAAAGTAATAAAGTTTAAATAAATCGCCTAGGAAAACCAATATAATCCTAGGTATGTTATATATTTGAAAAGAGAATTTAAAATGCTATTGTTTTTGATTAAAATATATAGGGTGTTCCATTTTAAAAAATGTGGTTAGGTCCGATAACTGCTGCGAAAAAAATGTTAACGTTGATATATCCAGAGGTCCCAAGTAACACTAATGCTCTTATTGCGATCTCCAAGGTCGCTTTAAAACTATACAATAAAATTTCGAACAAAAACCAAATAAACTTCAAGACAGTGTGAGGATTACCACAAAGCAGCTTCTAGCCAAAAAAGGCGCATTCTAAAAGGGTCTTCAAGACTAAATTTTAAAACTACATTAAAACCATTTTTTTTAAATTTTATATTCTTAAACAGTTCTTCGAGGCAACTTTAAATTTATGTATTAAATCTCACTGCATTTAAAATATTCTTGCAGCAGAATAAATTACCTTGAGAATCATTATAATTAATCCTGAAAGAGTTTTATTGTGTTTAATATGGAATATTATTGAGCATATAAGCTTAAGATGAAATAGTTTCCTTAATGGGGTTTAATGAGTACATCAAGGGTACTCCATAACACTACATTAAAACTATTTGTTCCAAAATTGACTCGTTTTAAAACCAACTTGCTAATTATTCCTTTAAAAAAGCAAATTAATTTTAAAATAGCCAATGTCAAGAGTATTATAAAACCAGTATAAGATCAATAGGGCATTAATAGCAAATAGTTTTTTTTATTTTAATTTAAAGAGTGCATTAAATTATTTGCATAATAATAAGTGGTATTTTTAAGAACATTTAGTTTATGTTAAGGTAACTTTAAAACCAACATATTTTTATTGAACATATTAAAGCAGTTTTAAACCATAAATAAATCAAAAGTATCTTACTATTGTTACTTGGGGTTATTAAAAGCTGAGTTTAATCACTGGTTGCCAAACCAGGCACTATTTATTCAATGTGAAGCATATATAATGTGTCCCCGGATTGACGCATGAATACGTGATAAATACTGAAATTTGAGTTGAAACTTCATCTTCTAGGGTTAAGTCTCCGTCGTCGACTCGGGATAATTTATAAAACATTCGTTAACCCGAAAAAGTTTTCTGTAGTAATCCAAGCTGTAGGTAGATTACAAGTGAAACCATTACCAAACATAATGAGAATATCCATTTCAAATCTTGTTGCATCCTAATTCCAATATCTAAGTTCTGGATAAACCTAAATAAAATAATATTTTTTTGTTTCAGTGTTCCAAAGGCTGTAACTTATGGAAAGAAGCGCTCTCATCGTCATGTCAAAGAGTTTGTGTAAGTATTAAAGAAAATTATACGGGGTGAGTCGAGAGAAATGGACCAAACTCCAGGCGTGTATTATTAGTATTATTTTAATGAATGTTCAAAAATATCGCCGTTGACCTATAACATATTCCGCTTCGCCTAAAAAGGGCGTCTATGCTTGCCTCGTGTCTTCCTTTCATATCGGCTGCAGTCACTGACGTAACTTCAAAAATTGAGCCCGGGGGCAACAATTTATGCAAGTCCCCAAAACACAGGCGAGGGACGACTACTAAAAAAAATAAAAGGTTGTTACTTTCATACGGCCCAGCCAATTTGTCACACTGGATACTTCTAAAGCCTTTGATCTTGTTTGACATGAGGAGCTTCTAAGTACACTGCGATCCTATGGTATACCCAGTCGATCCTGTTCATTGTTATCTAGCCTTCCTAAGGACCGCTCTCTGCAAGTGGCGATGGACGGATTTCTCTCAGACACCTTCACCATCAATGCCGGTGTTCCTTAAGGGTCCATATTATCCCCCACCCTCTTCTTACTCTACATTAACGACCTTCTAGTGAAATCTAAAATTCATCTTCATCATCTTCGCAGACAGCATGAAGTATCACGTCCCAACAAAGACATGGAAGAAATTTTGACTTGGGGTGATAGTCGAATTTAACGCTAGGAAACCCCAGGCAGCAGGCTTCTCTAAAAAGTTTAACATTACAGAACCGGATACATAGTCATGACAGTATCTCCGTAATTGTTAGTGCTATCAAAAAAGTAATTTATGTGTCATGTGCTCTATTTGGGTCAAACTTAAAATAGTAAAATCAAAATTTGAAAATTTTCGCTCGCTTAAGATATACGGGGAAAATCAAAAAAATTGTCAATATCAAAATTACCCTATATTATCCTAGTTAAAAGAGATACAGAAAAATGTTTTATACAGAAGTTTCTTTATATTGATTATTGAATAATCTGCCGTTTTCAGAATCAGTATACGGGATCAGGTAAAAAAGTTATCGGACCTAACCTCATTTTTTTAAATAGAACACCCTGTATATTTCTATCTAAAAGGATACTATTTTAAATTCTCCTTTCAAATATAGAACACACCATGGAAGATATTGTTTTCATAGGCGATTTATTTAAACTTTATTACTTTGAAACGAAATAAAAGATTCATTAATGTAAAAAATAACGGGAATCATCGCAAATGTTCGGAATATGTCCTTAAATGGTTACCGTCTTTCCGGATAGCGAACAAAATATACATTTTGCGCCATTTCTTCGTTTTTCCACTTTCAATATAAACTGATATGATGATAATCAATATGTAAAAATGAAATTGACGTTAAATGTTAATAGTCAACATAGTTGTTTCTAGAATATTAGCGTTTGTTTCATGGTCTACTGTGGTTTAAAGTAATAAAGTTTAATAAATCGCCTAGGAAACTAATATCATGTATGGTGTGTTATATATTTGAAAGGAGAATTTAAAATAGTATCTTTTTAGATTAAAATATACAGGATGTTCCATTTTAAAAAATTAGGTTAGGTCCGTTAACTTTTTAACCTGACCCTGTATACTTATTCTCAAACCTGCAAACTATTCAACAATTAATATAAATAAGCTTCTGTATAAAATGTTTTTCTGTATCTCTCGAAAATATAGGGTAATTTTGAAATTGTAAATTTTTTTATTTTCCCCCGTATCTCTTAACCGAGCAAAAATATTCAAATTTTGATTTTACCATTTTAAGTTTGATCCAAATAGAGCACATGACACCTACACTACTTTTTTGATAGCACTAACAATTACGGAGATACCCTATAAAAGTGTCGAAAATGGGACCTGTACACCAAATTATTTATAAATACAAAATGACCCTTCAATGGTGAAAATCACACCAACATTTCATAATATATCGCCTTCTAACACACCCTTTGTATGCTTTGAAGTTAATGAATATTATGTTAAAAATAAACTTAGGTATACATTTTTTATGAGAAGTAATTAAATGGTTTGCCGTTATTAACAGTCGAGCTGCGAAATGATTACTTGGTCAGCAAGATTTTACAATTGGTCAGTAGAAAGAAACATGTCTAGAAGCAGTTACTTCATAGGTCCCAGGGCACTGTCAATTTATTTAACTTTATTGTGTTTTCTTTTGCCGAATACAGAAGGAAATCGGCTACAAAAGGTGTAGCGGGGGCGGGTTTTCACTTGTTTTCCCAGGGCACTGTCACGATTCAGAAATGTTTGCTATCCATAAGTTGCTGACCAACTAGTCATTTTGGCTTACCGATTACATTTTTCTGTTCGCAAAAATAAGAATATTTTGCTAACCAGGTAACCATTTTTTATCTCAACGGCGGAAAGTGAAAAATTTACTATTGAGCTCATTGTGGTCAACCACGTATTAACGCATACAATTCTCATTTCCAAGTTGAATTGATCTTCACAAGAAGTAACGAACTCATTAGGACTGTGTAACTTCCAAATATATATATATGTTTTTTAGAACGGAACCTCAGATCGCCTCAGCCACAGAGAACTCTATTGCGTCATGGGTTGTAATGACGCAATCGCAAAATATTTTGGGCATATACGGCCGCTTGTAGGGAATCCACCGGCCCCAGCTCTCCTGGATAATTCATTAGCAGCCACATCACTACGACTCGAATGGAGGTAAAAGATCAAAATTCAAATTAGAGAAAAGAGTAATAGCGGACCAATTGAGAAGGTGTTACAAATTCGGTCTTCACCATTGGAATTTCGGAAACGGTGGTAAGAGATACTAAGTCGGTAAAGTTGCGTAATTATGGGCCCTTTAATATGCCGTAAAAATATCAAAAATAAATACAGGGTCTTTCAAAATATTTGGAAAAATCTAAAATTTTGAGTCTCGGTTTTTATTTTTTCCTGACTTCGTTCGAAGAGATGTCCAAAAATAAATTTCACTTTTTCATTGCTACTTTTTATTCTCCACAAGATGGCATTATGTGATCATTATGAGACGTTTCGTCTTTGGATCACCATCATCAACTTAATTTTTTAAGAAACGGGCCTAAATTAAATTAGGAAAGAGGACCGAAATCAACGGTCGTAGATTTAGGTCCACTTTCGTGATTTAAATAAAAAATTCCAGACCCGCATTTAAAAAAATTAAGTTGATGATGGTGACCTAAGGACGAAACGTCGCATGAAAGATCTCATGATGCCAACTCGTGGAGCATAAAAAGTAGCAATGAGAAAGGGAAATTTATTTTTGGATATCTCTTCGAACAAAATCAGGGAAAAATATAACCGAAACGCAAAATTTCAGATTTTTAAAAATATTTTGAAAGCCCCTGTATATATTTTATATTCTTTTGCTTCATATTATTAAGCCCATATTACGCTCCAATTTAACCGACTTCGTATGTCTTACCGTTCCTGAAATCCCACTGCTGAAGGACGAATTTGTTACACCCTGTATATCGGTCTGCAATTTTGCAAGGCGAAAATTGATCGCTCCGAGGCCCCCCAGGATGCGTGCTAAACCAATATTCAAGCCACAATCCTTTTCTCTAATTTATTATAATTTTGTCTTGGATTCTATTCCTGCATGAAAATAAAATTCGCAAACTCACATAATTCACGAATTTCCAAAAATCCATCCTCGACCTGGAATAATAAAATTATTTCTCTTGTATGTAAACTCTAGAATTTTAATCTGCAGGTTTCCAGAAGCAACGAGAGCAAGGCTCAGCTGCTATGTCCAATGGCGATATGAGGAGATAACGGCCGAGTGGCAGTACTGCAGGAACGCCACGTGGAATAATACAAGCAGGAATTTTTTAGTAGAGGGATTACAACCCTACACGAAATATAGAGTAAGTAAAGCAATAAGACTGTATCTACTTTTTTTTATATTGTTAAGTTGGCATGGTCTACAAGTTTATGCGACAACGTTGCGACAAGTTGCTGTGACAAGAATAGTAATTAATTGTTTTGTAAAATTTTGCGCCGCAAAACAACACCAAATCTTATAAGGAAAATATTCTAGTTGAGCCACAATCTTATATATCGCCAATACATCGATACATGCATCGCACCTATTAATTTGCTGGGCGTCAATCTGGGAGGAAATATGTCTTGACATAATCACGTTGTGGCAATCGTCAAGATAGCTTCTCAGAAACTTGGTGTACTTGATGTACAAAAGTTGTACACACCTCAACAACTTTTGGCACTATACAAAGCCCAGATTCGACCATTACTAGAGTACTGCTATCATGTCTGGAGCTCTGCACCCAAACATACTCTTCGGCTACTGGATTCCATCGAAATGAGGGCCATTCGTCTGATTGGAGACCATGAGTTGACGAAGAACCTCGACAGTCTAGATCTAGAACATCGAAGACAGATTGGGGATTTGACTCTCTTTTACAGATATTTTCATGGAAAGTGCTCGGCTCACCTTGCCCTCTTAATTTCGCCCAGAGCGGCGAAAAGCAGAAATACACGACGAACCACTGCCGCCCATCCATATGTTGTTAAGCTTAATACTCCTCGAACTTCATTATTTAGGAATTATTTCATCTGGAGGACTTCATCCTTATGGAACGACCTTCCCGAGGTCGTTTTTCCCAACGAATATAACCTCCAACGATTCAAAACCAACGTGAATCGAATTTTGCGCACACGCACCACTCCCAGAGTGCCCTAAAGGATTTTTCCTATGGTGCTTGTGTTTGATCATTAAAAAAAATGCATCGAATAACATTGTAAGTGACAAATCGTATTCTTAGAGAAGAAGACATAAAAGTTTCGGTATAATATTTTTGCATGATACTACAGGCAAAATACCAAAATAATCAGATACAACTGGGATGAAAGAGGCATTTAAAAGAAAAATTAAGTTAAAAAACCAAATGTTAGGTTTTAAACTTTGAAATTTATTTTGAATTCTGAAATTGGTCAAAATGTCACTTACAATGTTATTCGATGCTGTATCGACATGTGAAAAAGTTTCTTGATTTCTTAATAACTTTATTTTTCGTTTATGTTCCTAATTTTTTTCTTTTCAGTTTCGCATTGCCCTAAACCTAGGCCACGGTCACGGGGACCCCATCTTTTCCGACCAGAGCGTCATCATTGCCACTCAGGCAGCAGGGATACCAGCCTCGCCACCTACCCACGTGCGAGCGGCCCCCGTGGACGCCCATTCGGTCAGCGTCAACTGGGAACCGGGACCCTTTCCCCACGGTCCCCTCCTCTCCTATGTGCTCCAAATAACAGACAACAACCCTTCGGAAGGGCGCGAGGCCCGTTCCGAAGTAAAGGTGGGCCGCTAACGGACAAAAATCAGACTAAAGCATCTATTGACCTTGTGTATCTCTCTCTCTGTCATCTGTAGATTTGCATTTATTATTTCTTTTGTTGCACACAGTGGCGGAGATAATGTTTTCAGTTATTTTTTTAAATTTGTTTTATGCGTCTTGACTGTTCTTGCGGTAAAAAATAGTTGCTAATCTTGATACTGCATTAAATGAACGTTTTTTTACAAACTTCAAATAGTTATTATTTACATCGTGAACGCTAATTTGTCCTTGACAAAACATCGTGTAAGAAAAAAACTCATAAAGTCTGTTCGTTTTATGAAGTCCGATATCGGATTAAATCATTAAAGGTTGTTAAACAGTAAGACGATTAAGTTAACAATACCTTCACTATACTTGATCGTACCGAACATTCCACTGGTTCACTGTAGTCGGCTAGTCGGCTGAGCAAAATCAGCGGTTCCAAAACAAAATGATCTTAGAATTATGTACCGAGATAAATATTTTTATCTAGTTTATTTTTTACTCATAGTTTTTTTATTTATCAAATGAAAAAGATTTTGCGTCAATAAGTTAAAGATGTTCTCAGGTACTTTTTCCTACAATTTAGTTATTTTGGGATCATTATAGTTAAATCTATATAATTATCACTATTTTCCAAGAAATAATTAAAATTTGCTCAATTGCAGGATGGTATGTTCTATTGTAAATAAGTGGTTATGCTTTTTGCTTTTTGCTTGTTTCTCATTATTGTGTGTGAATTAGAAGCAGTTATAAAGCAAAGTTATGGAAAATGTTCACAAAGGTGACCCAACGCCTAGAAGGTGTTTATGTCCAGGTGAATGTCGTTTGGTATTACAAGTGGAACGTTATTTTACTTTAGAAAAAAATAACTCGGGCCCGTTAGTACCTGTTTTGCAGACTTCGAAGAAAGAGTAAAGAGGAATTGGACAGACCATATAAAATGGTTCGACTCCATTCTAAAACCTTTGATTTATCCCAAGGGATAAAACTATCGATTAGGAATATTGTTTATGATATGTATAAAGCCAAGGAATATCTGGGATTCAAATATACAAACAAAACGAACAACAGAAAAGTACTTTGCGAGCTGTCCAATAATGTTTCAAAAAGATGGCAATTTTTAAGGGAATATTTAAGAAACAAAAAATCGGAATTGTCAAGGCAAGTTGTCTTTCTTGACGATACATGGGTATATGCAAACGGAACTTCAACAAAATCGTCTTGGCAGGATGATTCGAAACATTGCTATTCCAGTACCCGTGCCAGTAATGGAAAAAGGTATATAATAATACATGCTGGCAATGAAGAATGGCTTGTTTCAAATGCCAGTGCCATATTTTCATCAACAAAAAATACTGATGATTATCACGACAATATGGATGCTGAAATTTTTTAGTATTGGTTCGAGGAAACACTTTTAAAAAGTTTAGAAACCCCTTCCTTAATTGTTTTAGACAAGCCTCTTACCATACGAGACTCGAAGGGAAATTTCCTACAAGCAGCTGAAAAAAGGAAGAATTAACAGAGTGGTTGCCAAAGAAAAACATAAACCATGAAGATTTATTTTTAAAAAGTGATCTTTTAAGCAAGTGTAAAGTGGAGTCATTTAAAAAAAATATGTTGTTGATGAATTATCCCTCAAAATGGACATCAAGTTTTGAGATTACCGCCCTACCATTGCCATTACAATGCAGTTGAATTGATATGGGGTATTAGCAAAAATTATTATGACAAGCATGCCTGTAAAAATATCAGTAAGCCTAGCGTTATAAAGTTATGGGAGTGGGCGCTTAGCCAAGTGGACAAAGAAGAATGGCGAAAATGCATTGAACACAGGGAAAAAATTATTTTTGAATCTTATGAGACAGAACAGGTTATAGACGAAGTAAGACCGTTAATTATTATTAGGGATGATGATAATTTTTCTGATGAATCTGAAAGCATGGATGAAATTTCAAATGCAGGGAAAGACTGTTTCTAGTAAAGTACTGGTTTGTTAGGGTTTGTTCGTTCGTTCTACAAGTAGGTACGTTCTATCGCAAGACTACATATTTGCCTAAATACTATAACAGCTAAAAAAATAATTATTTTTCTTTACCTATACTTACTAATTTTTTATTTACTTGAAATTATTTTACTTAGAAAATTCCTAAAATATAATTTATTGTTTGAAAGCCACCGACTACCCTGCTCGAGGTTTTATAGCTTAGCGGACTTCATACACCGTACCGACTTTACTGTAAATTTTGAGGCACGTATCTTGAAGGGCTGATCCAGAACATCGTTTGGAGTCCTGGGTCTTGGAAGCGAAGCTCTGCAAAATTTCACGTAGACAGCTACTCGAGCGTTACCATTTTATAATGCACGAGACGCACTTATCACAATCATGTGATGTGTGGTAATCTTGAAAAAATAAAAACAAGTTTCAATTAAAGATATCCCGCCACTGTATCTACTAATATAGTTTTCTGTTTGATGCATATTATGTGAGCACCCAAAAGATAATCAATCCTTACTTGCACTATTTCGCATTTTTGTCTCTTTTTAAGACGGCTTGTAAATATTGTAGTTATTGCTTTGTCTGCGGCCCTATTGCTATTTTTATCTTCCTTTCTGCCTCTCTGTATTTAACCGTCTGTGTTTCACTAACAATACTAATTTCCTGCATGATAATATTTTGCTTGCAAATTAACGTATTTTATTATTATTTGAGAAGCTATAAAGCTGGGAAGAAATTTTTAATTTTTTTAATTGGATCCTCCCAGTATCCCATCTTCCTTTACTATACCGGATGTTACGGCAATGCTTTATTATACAGGGTATCCCGAAAGTAAGAGGCGATAGTTTACAACCAAATTCTCCGACTAAAAATAATAGATTTTTCTCATATGGGCATTGAAATTAGGTATGGTGTATAAACTTTTGTCGCTAAATCAGTTTCAAAATTCTGAATTTCAATTTTTTAATCATTGGCGTCACATAACGGGGTGGTTAATGGTTAAAATAGACCCACTGATTTAACGTCAAAAGTTTACGCACCACACTTAATTTCAAAAATTTATTATGAACGATTACGAAAATATTTAGAAAAAAAGTCTTCAGGGTTCCCCATTCCAGCCGTAGTTCCCTTAGCAAGCCATTTCCGCACTTACGCCCTTATGCAAGAAAAATCTATTATTTTTAGCCGGAGAATATGGTGGTAAATTAATGCCCCTTAATTTCGGAAACCCCTGTATTTAAACCCTCAAATTTTGACATGAAAACAAATTGATCATTCATTGACATATAATCAATAATTTTCATAACACCGTGTATGGTCGAATTGGAAAAACCTTCCTTGAATTAAATGTTTTCATTTGCCCAGCTTTATAGTCATATACAGAAGTATTACACCTTTCAATTTTTCTCATTTATTTCACGATTTTTTCTTTTACTTATCTCATATAAATTTTGGAAGAAAAGTGTTTAATTATGTTTACAACAAGCTGATGCCTAAACTAGGTCGTATCTCTCGAAAAACTGAAACATTTTTCAATTATGTAATAAATGTCTATCTTAAATAAACTTTCAAGTTTCTTAAATACAACAAGAACAAAACAATCACCAGTTGTGTTCCGTTTAAAAAAAAATGGATAAAAATGAGTCAAAGTCTGGAAGAAGTTTTCCTTCTGTATCTTTATAAGTTAAGGTACTTTCCTCTTGACGCGATTTCGGAAATTTTTTGGCACTAGAAACCATATACATACATATATACAGTGACGGATCTAGGATTACATTTAGGGGGGGGGGGGGGGGGTTGTTAGCAAAATCTTGTCGGACCACGCCCAAATATCGTTAAATTTGATAAATAATGTATAGTAAATAGTCCTAGAAACATTGATCCGCTAAGGTGTGAATTCAGATAAATAGCAGAAATGTTGATAATTTTTACATTATGTCAAGTTACTTTAACACTTAATTACAGTGGCGGCTCGTGGGCGAAAATATAGAGGAAGAGCCAAGCGAAAAATATTTTTAAACGCTCAGATTATGGTTACGCGTCAATATAATTCATGTCAAAGGTGAGGAAGTGGCACTTCCCCTACTTCCTCGGAAATAGCCGCCACTACTTAATTTGTAATTTTTGGAAAATAGTCCGTATTTTAAAGAAATGATCTTAAAAAAATCGAAGCTAACGTCCGAAATTTCCCGCCTACGATAAAATAATTAAAGGGAAGTGGGATAAAACATATCTAATCCCAGTTTGACGTTTCTAGGCATCCCCCCCCCCCCCCCCCCCCCCGTAGATCCGCCACTGCATATATACTAGAAGCATATGTATATTCACAATTTTTAGTGACTCAGAACTTTCTGAACATACGAATTTAGTTGTCATTTTGATTAAGGCTTGTCAATTTTGTTACTTTGACATTTCAAAGTTCAAAAATGGAGAATAAGAAAAAGCTTTCTGTATTTTTAATACACAAACTAAAAAGGTGGTACCAAATATCATAATTATTTTGAAAATAGAAAAAAAAGAATAATAGTCATTCACCAACAAATTTACTGAAAACGATTACCAACATTTTGATGACCTCTGAATTTTAAAGTTTTACAAACAGCTTATATGCATACAATTAGTTGACACGTATTTCAGGATTTTGCTAAAATAATTTATTTTCCAAAATATCACACATGAATTTTTGATAATTTGCTGGATTTTCTCCAAACTTAAATTAATTTTAGAAAATACCATTTTTTCATTATCCTCTTATTTGCGAAATCCATTTTACGAAAAAGTGGTATCTCTATTAGGCTCTGTGTGACTTGCAATCGAAAATATTTAATAACTACTGATCTGATAGAGGTGTCACTTTTTCGTAAAATGGGTTTTGCAGATAAGATGATAATGAACGAAACGATATTTTTTTAAATTAATTTAAGGTTGAGGGGCGAGCATGTTAAAACTATGAAACAATTAAATTGTTATTATTTTTCATTTGATCACGATGATAATTTTTTTAATACACTTCGGAAGCGAACATGACAATGCGTCAAATAAGAAAAGACGGACGTTGCTACGATCAGTATAACTGGAGATATTAAATTTCAAATATGCGAAGCAAATTATTCAAAATTCATGTGTGGATAGTGTTGAAAATAAATTATTTCAGCAAAATCCTGAAATACATGTCAGCTAATTGTATGTATATAAATTGTAAAAACAATTTTGGAAGTTATTCAATGTAATTGTACCCTTATTGAATTTTGGTTGTAGTGGTTAACTGAGTAATTATAATTTAGGATGTACCTGCCACGGACTCTTTTTACGTATACCGTAATTTGCAACCAAATAGAAATTATACACTGTCCATTCAAATGAGAAATAGTAATGGACCCGGCCCTGCAGCTACTACGCAAGTATCTACACCAAAGGAAATACAAAGTACGTAAAACAATAGTTATACAGGGTGATTGTTTCTGAAACTTTGGGAATTTAGATTTATCGACACACTCTCTTCAGAGAGAGGAAAATAATGTTCCTCCCCTGGAAGAAAAGCATTTTCCTTCCTTGTTTCGGGGTCGAAAATAACGTTTTCTAGTAAGGTAGTAGAAAAAATTCTTTTTTTTTTTATAGTTTCAGAGTATCAGCAACCGATTTTAATTCTGGGAACACAACATGGGATATTTGAATTGGAATCACTGTTCGGAGATACGTTACACTTGTTTCACTCCGACGAAACAACAATTCAAGGTAAGAAGGAAATTTTGAAATGGAACCATGCAATATTAGATATAGCAGCATTCTTTATTGTAATCTAGATGTGGAGCGATTCTTGGTCCCGTAAGTTGGAACCATCTACCATAATAGAACGATATTAGATCATATACTGCGTCGTTCGACGATTTCCGTATACAGGGTGTTCATTCTTCGGTAGTTATAAGTAAAGATAGAAGGATGCGATTTTCGCAGCACTGTGCTACTTTTTATGAAACAAAGGATGCCACAATTAAAAATTTTCTAGGCCACCTCGTTTTTGATATACGGGATGTTGTTGAAAATTTTACATTTTGGGACCCCCCCCCCCCCCCATATTTCGGTTACCCTGTAACTTATCAAAAATAAATAATATGTTCTCGTTGTAGTTTTTTACGTAGAATCCAGTGACGTACCATATTTTTTCTACGCTGAATAGTTTTCAAGGAAAAAATTTTTTTTTGTGTTTTGGGATGATATCCTGAATTTTAGTTTTCAAAAAATACTGATGATCATTGATCATTATACAGGCACGAACAAAAGTTACTTTTTTATCTTTAATTTTTTAACGCCTTATGGAAAACTTGAGAATTATGTTTTGTTTTGAAATGTAATCTTTTCTTAACACAATGTTTTTTTATTCACGTCATTAACTACATTGTAAAAGAAGATACAAATTTTTATAGAAAGTATTGCAGTTTTTCAATTTTATTCACAATCCAGAACACACCTCATGTTCTTATACCATGTAACGATGCATGCCTCAATATAATACGGGCTATTATAAAAGTTATAATCGACGCATTTTTCCCAAAAATTAGGGGTTGAATTTTAAATGAACTTATTCGAACCGAATCCGAAACGACTTTAATCGAATTTTTTTTTCAGATTTGGCAACTATACAGTAATATTTTACGCATCATTATCTGTTTTCCAAAATATAACACGAAATATAACACCCCCCCGCGCAAAAAGCGATTCGCGTTATTTTTAAATCGTTGGAGGTTATATTCGTTGGAAAAAAGGCCTCGGGAAGGTCGTTCCATAAGGATGAAGTCCTCCAGATGAAAGTATTCTTAAATAGTGAAGTTCGAGGAGTACTAAGCTTAACCACATATGGATTGGCGGCAGTGGTTCGTCGTGTATTTCTGATATTCGCCGCTCTGGGCGGAATTAAGAGGGCAAGGTCAGCCGAGCACTTTTCACGAAAATATCTGTAAAAGAAAGTCAAATCCCCAACCAGTCTTCGATGTTCTAGGCTGTCGAGGTTCTTAGTCAGCTCGTGGTCTCCAATCAGACGAATGGCCTTCCTTTCGATGGAATCCAGTAGCCGAAGAGTATGTTTGGGTGCAGAGCTCCAGACATGAGAGCAGTACTCTAGTGATGGTCGAATCTGGGCTTTGTATAGTGTCAAAAGTTATTGAGGTGTGTACAACTTTCTGGTTCGGAAGAGTTCACCAAGTTTCTGAGAAGCTATCTTGGCGATTGCCACAACGTGGTTATGCCAATATTTCCTCCCAGATTGACGCCCTTCAAATTAATAGATGAAGCCAGTGGGATGACTCCATTACTGGAGCACTTTCCATGAAAATATCTGTAAAAGAGAGTCAAATCCCCAACCAGTCTTCGATGTTCTAGGCTGTCGAGGTTCTTAGTCAGCTCGTGGTCTCCAATCAGACGAATGGCCCTCCTTTCGATGGAATCCAGTAGCCGAAGAGTATGTTTGGGTGCAGATCTCCAGACATGAGAGCAGTGCTCTAGTGATGGTCGAATCTGGGCTTTGTATAGTGTCAAAAGTTGTTGAGATGTGTACAACTTTCTGGTTCGGAAGAGTACACCAAGTTTCTGAGAAGCTATCTTGGCGATTGCCACAACGTGGTTATGCCAAGACATATGTAGATTGACGCCCAGCAAATTAATTGATTGATCGGATATACATTAATAATTGATCGGAGTAGTCTGGCATAAATAAAGAATGCGGCTTATATAAAAAAAAGTACTTAACATTTATAAAATAATATTTCCACACGCAACCTAAGACTTATTTTTCAGGAATTAGTATTCACATCAGCAAGCAACTACTTTTTATATCGGACGCAAATGGGTCGATATGGCGGATTCCAATTGAACAGGAAACAAAAAACCATACGAAAATTTTATCACCTGAACAGATAGATTTCTTACCGTTGGATATATCCGTGGATTGGCTTAATGACCAATTGTATATTCTGGGTGAAGTAAAACCCAGGAAAAATCAGGGACGGTTTCTGATTAAAAGGTAAATATTTAAAATTATTTAAAAACTAGGTACCGATCTAAAAGAGGTGCCACGTCTTCGTAAAATGGATTTTGCAGATAAGAGGATAAAGAACGAAACGGTATTTTTCAAAATTAATTTAAGGTGGGGGGCAGTATATTAAATCTATTTAAACAATTAAATTGTTATTATTTTGCATTTGTTCACAATGACAATTTTTTTAAATACACTTGGAAAACTAACATAACAAAGTGCTAAATAAAAAAAGATCGAATACCATCAGTTCAATTGGAGATATTAATTTTCTAGTATGAAAAGATTGGAGAATATTTTTTTTTTTCAGCAAAATCCTGAAATACGTGTCAACTAATTGTATGTAGTACATAAATTGTAAAAAATCTCGATTCTAAACTATCAAGGTACAAAAATGTGCGGTTTGTGAAAGAATGGCCAATATTAGAACAATATTATTCTACCTTAGGTGTAATCTGGATGGAACTGGCCTAACAGTAGCCCTAGCTGGCCTAACCAAAAAACCAGTATCAATGGAAATAGACCCATGCAATGGATACCTTTTCTGGTCAATAAGGGATTATAGCACTGGTGGAGTATATCGGCTGGATATATCCGATATCAGTAATGGTATTAAACATGAAGTTAAAGTTGAAAAAATATTGAAGGAGACTAATTTGGGAGCTTTCGTTATTGATTATACAAATTTCAGACTGTTTGTGCCAGATCAGAAAATGAACACGATACTTGCAGTTTCTCTAGATGGGTAAGTGTTTCTACACTACTATACAGGGTGTTTCCTAAGTATAGTCCGTTAGTTCATGGTGTAATTTCTTACATTTTTAGAAAAAAGTTTCTATATGCAGGGTGTCCTACTTATAACGGAAACAAACTTACATTTTCGGTATTTCTGACTTGATTATTTTGAGTTTTGGTGCGTTTTGGTTACGTATGATCTTAGGCCGTACTAGCTTTATTTTTATTTCTTTTTAAAAATAATTACATCTGAAATTCATATACATACAACGTGTCCAAGATAAAGAGGGCCAGTACAGTGATCTCGGAAACCGTAAGAGATACGAAGTCGGTTAAATGGAGGTTACGTGCCTAATAATATGCCGTTTAGAAAGTTTTAAAATTCCTAGTCATTCCGGAGATATCCGGAAAAAACCGAAATTCTGAAATATCGTTTTATTGTTTTCCTGGTTTTTTTTTTTAGATCGAATTCTAATGTAAATTGCACTTTTGCATTGCCCTTTTTTCCGCTCTATCTAACAGCGTTTATTGTTTTGTAATCCGACGAGTCGTCTTCGAAGGGCCATTATCAACTTTCTTTTTTAAATACGGTCCTGTTTTCCTGATATTGGAATTTGAGAGCTTTTTTCTCCCGAATGCAACGATGTATGACACATTGTGGTTTAATGACGTTTCGAGAGTTTTTGTATTTCCTCTAATTTTACGAATAATATCTCATAAGTAATCTCTAAATTTTGTACTTATGTTGGACTAGTTCAATAAATAACAAATAATTTAATACTACTCGGAATTTTAAAACTTTCTAACGGCATAATATTAGGCACGTAAATTCGCAACTTTACCTCCATTTAACCGACTTCGTATCTCTTACGGTTTCCGAGATCCCTGTACTGGCCCTCCTTATCTTGAACACGTTGTATACATAAACATATATAAGAAACAAGCTAATTACTAAAATTGTTGACTATTTAACTGCTTCATCTAAAAAAATACTATACGTTAAAATCAGTGCCGTACTGGTATAGTTTCTGCTATAAAATTAAATTTTGTACATCTAAGATTTTCTCGTTGACGTGTGAATAATATTTTGTTTACATGAGCAACTAATTGAAATTTTCTTATTATGCCTGATTGATTCTTTTCTAATTTTTTACATTGCAAGAATAAATTATTAATGGTACCATATACAAAATTTGATTTTATAACAGAAAATACAGTACGCCACTGCATTTAACGTTTAGTATTTTTTAGATGACGCAGAAATAGTCAACATATTTGGTAATTATCTTGTATTTTCGATGTAAATATTTTCAAAAAGAAATAAAAATAAAATTTTTGAAATTTCGTATTTGGTCATTTTGAGTTATGCCAAATTGACTTCTGATATTAGTTTTGAAATAAAAGCTACTCTACTTTATTTCAATTCAGAAATACCGAAAATATAAGCTTATTTTCTCATTATAAGTGGGACACCCTGAATTTGGCCGCGGACAAATGGATTTGAAAATTAAAAAATAGATATTTTTCGAAAAATTATTACTGGGTTTCTTCTTCCTGTCCCTATGGTAAAAGATAACGAACAAAACAAGTCCAACAATTTTCTTCATGAATCAGTTTTTTGCAGCATACAAATTCGATAATTAGAAATTAGCAACAATTTTTTGAAAAAATCAAAATTTCTCGTATTACTAAATTGTCAAGGCAATCTTCTGTCATTGTGTCATTTATTCTTTACAAACAAAGAAAACGATCTTTCTGCGCTACAGTTGGTCACAGAAATAGTAATATGAAACGGAAAAATCTTAATTATTCTAATCAAGAATGTTTCTAATTTTTTTGGGCATAACAAAATGCGTAAAAGTAAGCAAAGTCATCGTTCAATGAAGATTCGAAGTCCGAGTGACAGATTTCTCTTAGTAATTTTGATTTATCACAATCTCATTAGATTCCAGCTTATCAAGTTGAATGCTGATGGCAAATCTTTTCCCAAAAATATGCCGCCCTAGACAGTTGACAATAAATGTCCAAGCTAAACGCACATATTTTTAAAAAATTCCTTTTCCATACTCTATCCATGGACTAGCGGTGTGTCTCGAGGCGGAGTTCTCACTCTGTTACTCTTTTCTATACCGGATCCGCAAGCGAAGCGGGGACGAAAGATTACATTGTTATCGAAGAACTTCAATACCAAAACAGCTTGAGGTCTTGGATTAAAAGCGGCATGTTTTAAAAATATTTTACATTATACAGGGTGGCCCAAAAGTGACAGCATAGTTATATATTTTTAATGGGACACCCGGCATTGTATTGCATATTTAGGTTCGTCCTAGTATCGTTTATAAGTGCCTCAAATTTTATTTAATTTCCGAATCAAAAAATCAAAAAAAACAATCCAGAACTTCTTTTTAACCTCGGCATTGGATGGAATTTATAACAAGACGTCTAGAGAAACTATGAATCTAATTGCGTTTATCTATTTTATACAGGGTGTGCATAGCAAGCTTTCAAAAACGGCACATTTTAAAATTATTTTTCAAATGGAACACCCTGTATATTATTTGGCTATTTGACGTAGAATTCTAGACATTTTTTTTTGTAATAGAAGTATATAAGTTATATCCAGCCGTTTTCGAAATAATTGTAAATATCATAAATTATCTTGTTTAAATAGAGTTTTTATTGGGAAATTTTGTTATGGGCGACTAGACTAATAATTGTAAACTAAAGTAAATGTTCCAAATAGCTTCCTTTTACTCTTAGAGTTTACCGTATTTCAGTTATTTCAAAATAAATTTTAAAAGCCTACATTTTGTTTATTATATTTTTTCAGTAAAGAAGTTAAAAATATCCGTCAGAACGTCGCTGTGGCAAAGCTGCAGAACGTTTCATCACTCGGCACAGTTAACCAAAAATTCTACTGGACAGACGGCAGTACTGTTTACAATGAAGAGTATCATAAACAATTAAATACTTATTATCACAACAAAATATCGCATTTAGGGAAAACGCAGTACAGGAAAATTCTGATAAATTTAAACAGTAGTCAGCCGTGGCCGATTCCTCTGAATCCACCCACTAATTTACAGGCAGTGTTTGGTAATACTGTTGCCAAGGCAAAATGGTTTCCACCGCATTTGTTGGGTCTTCAAGGTAAGTGCAAATAATAAACACTCCAGGTTTATACCACTTTTAAATAATAGAAATACCGATTTTTGCAATAATAGCATATAGTATGGTATTTTATTGGGAAATTTGACTTTCTTCAAATACCAATGTATGGAAAATTATCATTTCCCAGACCACCCGATGATCCTTATACAATAATGGCGTATTTTGTCTACACAGGAGCACTTTAAATACTATTTCAGATTGAATGGTACTACCAACGAATACTTATAAACAGGAAGAAGACAAACAGCCGTGTTAAAAAATCGAAGTAGGCATGAACAAACGAACAAACCCGGCATCCATTAAGTATGGCATCAGCTGAAAACGCACGTGCTTCTCAAATGTCACTTTTGTCCAAATTTTTATTACTGCCAATATTTTAAAGTGACATTCAACCAACAAAAAACATTCAAAACCCTTTTATTTGATTTACTAGGTGGTAAAAATCAAATATTAGGATTCTGTTGTTTGATGTTTTAAGCTGTAAATATCACTTTAAAATAACCCTTACACACTCAGTCCGAGCATATTTTTAGGCCCCATATGATTTATGAAAAGAAATTATTATTGATGCTTACTCTCAATAAAGATGACTAAATCAATATTTCAATTACAAATTACTCACTTGCACCAAAAAGGAAACGACGTTTCTCGTGAAAAGATTAGAAAATGAAAAATTATTTTAGAATTTAAGGACGCTTCGCTTTCGCCATTTTCATTCCCTTTACATATCATTCATATGTTGCTTGATTATATTCCATGCCAGACGAGGAAAATTGACTTGTAAAATTATTTAACAACTCGGCTGTTCGCATTTTATCTCTCTCTCTCTCTCTCTGTCTGCATCAACCTTTCCCGATTCGGTAAAGTGAGACAAATATGACCAAGATCAAGTCGCCTTCATTAAACCTGCCCACTTTATGGCTTCCAGATATAACTACGTAAGTCTGATATTGACCCATAGGGATATTTGACATACATGGAAAAGTAGGTCTTAGCGGCGATAGGCATGGCGTGACGTAACTTGCATGGCCTTCTTACGTGTTTCGATCCCCCTCATAAGAAGTCTCACCGGGCTTGGTACTACCAAGAAAAGGAAGCCTTTTCCATTGAGAGCATGTCACTACCTGCAGACCGGTTGCGAACTCTTTTGTTCTCGTCAGTACAGGGTAGGTGTACATACCCATCATCAGAGAAGACTCTAATACTTTACGCTGTATTATCAACGGTAGTCGAGAAAATACAGCGCGCAGCGCCATGTCCACACAATCTGAATAGACGTTATTTGATTAAATCAAATTTAAAAAATGTATAGCGTTAAGTTAGAGTCCTCTCTGATGATAGGTATGTACACCTGCCCTGTACTGACGAGAACAAATGAGTTCAAAACCGGTCTGCGGGTGGTTGCATCCTATCAATGGAGAGGGCTTCCTTTTCTTGGTAGTACCATTCAATCTGAAATAGTATTTAATATTGCTACTGTGTAGACTAAATACGCCCTTATTGTATAAGGATCATCGGATGGTCTGGGAAATGATAATTTTCCATACATTGGTATTTGATATTAATACCACCTGACAAGCATAGACTTTTTATTTCTTAAATAGATTTACCTTCCTTATTTCCTTTACATTTTACTTGTAGGAAAAGGAGCATGGCAAAACTGGTCCTACGAAATTTCAATGAAAAACTTACTAACAAACACCACCGCCATCTACAAAACAAACACGCCATCGTTCAGCATTGGCAACCTCACGGAAAACACCGATTACTTACTGAGAGTATCCGCTTACAGTAAGTCTGGTAAGGGACCGTGGTCGTCCGAGTTCAAGGGCAGTACCATGGAGAAAGGTCAGAAGCCGTCTATTTTATGGTCTGGTACTGAAGGTCTTTTTAAGTCTGATACCACTATTGAGACGGTCGAAACTCTCATACATAAGACCAGGATGAGGAACACTGGGTTCACTGGGATGTCGTGGTACCGAGATCAAATTTATATGGTAAGTATTGTTGTGAATAGTTTAGTTTCTACAAGGTTGCTAATAGTTATTAAGATACAAGTTTCATAAGACATTATTTTACAGCACGCGTTTAATTTAGAAAACGACCCGCGAAGTACAAGTGCTCTAATTGTCTTATGAACGGTGTATTTTTTAATACTTTTTCTATTTGGGTCGTTAAAGTCTGAAAAACTTTTAAAAATATAGAAGATTTTTTCCATTTGAATTAATATTTTCTTTTTGGTGGGCAATACTTTTACAATTTAATGAAATGTTACAAGTATCAAATATGTCATGATAGAAACAATTGAACACACCAAAGCTTCCCATCCGTCATATTTAAAAATAAATATATTATTAAAGTTAATAAAAATGAGTCAGGAAGAAAGTTGTACTCCGTCAGAAATAAGAGAAATTGCAGAAAATAATCTAGAAAAACTTTTAAAAAGAATATGCAAAACTTTGAGTTATGGTGCGAAGAGTTCAAAATATTGAACAAAATAATACTATTGAACAAAATATTGTGTCGACACAGAATCTGATAAGAATAACAATTAATGACCAGGAAATATCTACAGTAACTATAAATATCTATATATAAAGTAATATGTATAATATTATATTGAATTAAAAATAAAAATAGTACTTTATTGAATAAAACGTTAGAAATAGAGCATAAACTGGAAGAAATTTATATTATTCTGAGGTTTTGTTGTTTTATAGTTGTGACTAGAAATTAGTTGACGGACACCATCAGTATGTTATATATTTACGAGTATAGGTATTTCGGATAAATATCTAGTAAAAATGATCTATTTGCAAGGTTAAATGTTAGTATTTTAAAGTTCTCTATAAAAAATTTCTGTCGAATCCTTAATGCCTAGAAAACTAATTTGAAGTCGAAGTAGGCCTAAAATTCGAACCCTACTTGTTGCCAACTTGAAAAAAATAAAATTTCAGTTATATAAAGTGGCAAGTTATTAATTTTTTTTTGCATTTCATAATGTAGCCATTATGAAACCCAAATAGAAAAAGGTTTTATTTCAGTACCTGTACAAAGACTCTTTGTACTCCTTCGAAAATGACCTGATAAGGTCGAAACACGTGTCAAAAAACTGAATAAAAATTGTGAAACACAAGCAGTTATATTTCTTCTC
This sequence comes from Barypeithes pellucidus, assembly GCA_963991005.1. NCBI lineage: Eukaryota > Metazoa > Arthropoda > Insecta > Coleoptera > Curculionidae > Barypeithes > Barypeithes pellucidus. Next base: position 43,494,470 of record OZ022559.1, read on the forward strand.
TACATAATGGAAATCCGGTTTCACCAAGAATGTAGTCCAACAAATCAAAACAAATTAATTATATATTAAACGAGAGGGAGATATTAAGGGTGGGATGTTTTCAAATTGAAACTAATATATAATTTTACCGTACATACCCCAATAACTTACTCATTCAAAAAATTGAAAATGCAAGGAATCCCTCTATATTAATAGGCTTTATTTTAGGTTACAAACAGCAGTCACGTGTACTGGTACAATCTTACATCCCACAAACAGGGTAGATTGGCAGATATGGACTCGGTTGGCAGTATTGCAGTCGACTGGATCGGAAAAAAACTGTATTGGTCAAATCTAAAACAGCAACTGGTAAGTGATGTTTTAAAAACCAAACTACCGGACTAAATTATTGCATATAGGGTGTTCCAAAGGGGCAGCAAAGTAAAATAACTCCTTTATGGTTTACGATTTTATTATGAAGACCAGTGGCATAACCAGGGGGAGGGGGCATTTTAGGCACATGCCTGCCTCTGTTATACATTTGTATACGTGCATACAGGGTGTTATGGAAATGACGTATTATATTCAAATGGGTTTGTTCGGGTTTGTTCCTTAAGGTGTCCTAGAGAAGCGTTAGATATTTTTTTTTAAATCGATCGTGTTAAAAGTGGGGTGGCCCCATAAACCCACAGCTCATCCCGCGTCACTGTAATACGTCACCCTGTGGTGACATGTCAGAAAACAGGTGTTACGTGGAATGTTGCCAAACTTAATGCAAAACTGAAATTCCATATAAAATTATAAAAATAAATTATTTATCTACCTACTTGTATTTACCTTTATACCTAAAGAGTGAGGAAATCCACGCACAAACGCAATCAGTTTTTTTTTCTTTTTCATGGGAACACTCCTGGAAACACTTTATGCTCGAAACATTCCATCAAGTCAAACGTCCAAAACAAACTACTCGTTTTAGGTTCGTCAATAAAAACAATGTAAAATTATATACAAAGATTGGACGCGTAGTCCGAAATTCATTACAAAACAATTATTATACGCGTACCTTCTGAAAACAAAGCGGATAGCCGAGAGTGTAAATGGTAAGCAACAAAACCGACCGTATTCTAACGCGTATCTTCTAATACTGACACTTGCAAAACGCATGCTTGTACGCTTAGACTTACGTTGCCACGGCGCCCAGTGGATTGTGTGGAAAAGATGGAGAGATGGCCGTGGGAGAAAGAAAATTAAATCTTCGGCGGTCTTGTCATTTGGAGTAGTAGAGCTGAGCTAATTAAATTTTTTGACCTTCTCAAGTACAGTCGCAGTATTATCCCTTACCTTAATTGGTGGATATATCACTACTATATATTTTATTCAATTCAGGGAAGAATTTCGTTTTCGCATTTAAGCGATCTTAGTCCGTCCCGTAACGTCTATTATTAGGATTCAATTACCGTGACCGTGAAATATCAAACTGTCAAATATTGCCCATCTATATTCCGAGTTTTGCACGTACCATTTCGTTCGTTCGTAGATAAAATGTCATTCTTAAATTGAAATAATTGTATTTAAAGTGTGTGTTTTTTAAATTAGTTAAATAAATAAATCTAAGCGAGAATAAAAGTATCAAAATTAAAACAGTTTTCCCGTGTATTCTTTCCATGTGAATAGCTGCTATTTGTGAGATTATGTGAGAGGTTTTTCCTAAAACTTATATTCTGTGTGGTTTCTGTGAAATTATGAAACTAATAATTGTATTCATATAAGTCTTAAATAAAATTGTATTTTTTTAAAAGAGTTTGAAAGATAACCATTTAAAAGGTGATGACGTTTGATCTATTTACTTTCCTGTGCTTGTGACGAATTTGAAATTTTTGTGTGATATTACTATTATTTGTTTTGCAAAACGTTTTTCGCCGTCGGTTTTCTGAAATCATATTTGTTCATAAATGATAGAATGCAAAATTGTTAAAATTATAATTTGTTTTCTAAAGAGTTTGCCGTGTAGATATAACAACACCGACCGTCGTCAGTAGCGGCCATATAAATTTTTAGATTTCATATAAAGTGTATAATTTCGCTTAATAATTCCAAGCGCCATTTATGGTTATTTTTTTTTAAATTTATTTTCATCTCAGGATTTGCCGGTTTAAATATAATACGTCATTTCCATAACACCCTGTATATACCATCTATCCCTAATCTTAGAGATTTTTTTCAGGGTGCAAGGAATTGACATATCAAATTTATCATAGAACTTAAGCGTACTTAAACGATTTATATTTTATAAAAGCTGACTAGATCTTAATTAAGTATAATCTAATATAATCATGATAGCTATTCTCTAATTATAAGATAGTAACGAGCTGTCACAGTTAGCATAACTCAAGTCAAGAGGGTCCAATAACGAGAGTTTGTTGTTTATTTCTTAAACAAACTATAGGTAGTTCTTTGACATATTATTATGTATACAGGGTGGTTCCTAACCTCTCTGAAAAAATAAAGGAAGGAATCCTCATCTTATTTTAAAACGAAAATGTGGTATAAAAGTTTTTTGCATGTCGCTTCGTTTCCTAAATACAGGGTGTTAAATAAAGTATTGTATTTTTCATTTTATTAATTAATGCATATGATTTCAAAACTTTGAATAATGAACTCATATGAACAAAAATCAAATAAATTGCTGCAAATGTCCTCCATGAGCTAGTAAACACCCGTGTACACGACGTTCTAAATTGTCTCTTACGTGTTGGAAAAATTCGGGACTGGCGTGAATCGTATTAAAACCATCAATAATACGCAATCGGAGGTATTCTTCAGTTTCAATAGAATTAGTATAAACGAGTTGTTTAAAATGACCCCAAAAATAAAAATCCAATGGATTCAGATCTGGCAAACGGGGTGGCCATGGGTGAGGTCCTCCTCTACCTATCCACCGAGCAGGAAATTGTTGATGGAACAATGAAGCTAAGCCTACTCGTATAATTTGACGATGAATATACGAAAATAACTAAAAAATTAAGGTACTCTTTTACTCAGATCCCCGCAAATGAATTAATTGTAAAATTTAAAATTGGCCCAAAAGTAAAGTGCTCTAATCCTTTATATTTAATAAATATCACTTGGCATTAATTGATAAAATGAAAAATACAATATTCTTTTTAACACCCTGTATTTAGAAAACGAAGTGACATGCGAAAAACTTTTATACCACATTTTCGTCTTAAAATAAGGTGAGGATTCACCACCTTCATTTTTACACAGAGGTTAGGAAACACACTATACAGGGTGTTATGGAAATGACGTATTATATTTAAATTGATGACTCCTAGGGAGTCCTAGAGAAAGTATACATACTTTTTTTTTTTTAAATCGAATATCTAAATACTAAGGTAAAAACCCTTTTTACCCACATACTGTCGCGCCGTTACATCTGGATTCACTTAGCAACAATGTGGGTCAGTAGAGTATACTACCAGTGTTGTCAGATCACGCCGCGTGTCTCGCCCTTACTTGAGTACTGGCCCTTTATAATTCAGTAGGCTTGGCGATTCGGGAGTGAAAGGACGTTGGTTCCACGACGTCGAGGGTGCCACGTGCTTGACGTATACGAATTTTAAACGTTTGGTTAGTTGTATTGCCAGATTTTTTTGTTGTTGTGAAATAATTCATAATAATAAATGTTGTGATGTGATTTCAAATTCGTGTGATATGATTTACTGTTGGTTCTCGTGAAAAGCAGACTTTTTGTGTTTTATTTTTTTATGGAATTTAATTATAAAACGGATTATTATAAAATAAGATCGAAGGTAAGAGAGAATGCCCCTTAAAATTGTAGTTTTCTTTGTCTAAAAAGCTTGAAAAAGAAGTGATAGCGCGCGTCAAAGACGTCTTGTTGTCAAAAACTGAACACGTGCAATGTGTTGCAATATGACAACATCGCATTTAATGCGTTAACCTCTTTTGAACCTGGAGACTGCCTCAATAAAATATTGATTGCGAAGGGCCTCAGGAGCGGCCACGTAAATTTTGAGATTTCATATAAAGTGTATATTTCGCTTAATAATTCAAAGCGCCATTTATGGTTATTTTTCTTCAATTTATTTTCATCTCGGGATTTGCCGGTTTAAATATAATACGTCATTTCCATAACACCCTGTATATTGGTTTTAATTGACGTAAGAGAAATTATTTCAATCTAGTTTTTAGAATCAAAATATATTTTCTTAATATTTCTTTTGAAATTTAGCATTTTTTAATAATTCAATAGTAATCAGAACGCATTTTAGATCATTCGTTGTAATCTAAATGGTACTCAACAAGAACCCTTGTCTATTCTTACTTTAGCAAAGGAAATAAGTATAGATTCCGTACAAGCTTACTTGTACTGGTCCAGGGAGTATGTTGTCGAAAGTGCTCATCTAAACGGGGAAGATAAAATGGAATACGACCATTTAGAACCCTTTTCAGGAAAACAAGGTAAAACAATAGCATTTAATTAGTAATACATACAAATCTGCATGCAAATATGTATATGAATAATCTTTATTATTATTATTATTAACAAGTTATTTATTGGTTACCAAATTGGCCTTCGACCAATGTCCTTCAGCCACAGTACATTTTATATTAATTTAGTCTACTTGCTGTTATAATCTTTAAAGTCTAAATAAAATCACTATTTTTCTTATCGACTTGAAACAAACATAGACCAGGTATTTCCAATCTGCTTGGTACACGTCAATGTGACAAAACAAAAATGTAAACACAACAAGAAAGAGATGGGGATTCTCTCTGTAGAATAATCCCCATTTATTTTTATCTTCTGTCTGTTTCTGTTCTCATTCTAACAGCTGATCGGTTTGATATGTCTTTGTTAGGAAAAACAAATAATCGACGGACGTGACTCAAAAATCTATAATTTTAATACAGTTTGCGGCATACTTGGCACAGTCTTACCATATTGAGTTAAGAATTACTATTTTTTCAACAAACAATACTGAAATTTAACACACAAACACTGAAAAACAACAAAGAATTTTATTTTACAATAACGACAAATATGACAGTTGTTTATCCGGTAGTCAGACGTGAAAGCAGGTATGAAAGACGGTCGTTTCCATACGGGCTTCTTGAAAAGCACGTTCTGAACGCTCGAATGCGACGTAATGCCTTTGTCTAATTAATAGAAAACGACAAAGAAAAATTATACTAATTTCCAGAGCTCCCCGGTTCAGTGGCGGTTCTTCCACAGGAGCACATGCGCACGTGCACCCCCAAAACAAAACGAATAAAAATATTAATTTATATTCATTGAATATTATTTATCGTATAAAGTCCGACCCTCCCTAATATTTTATCGTACCGTCAAACTAAAAAGGTCCGACCCTCCCTAATATTTTATCATCCCGCCAAACCAAACTGTGTAGATCCGGAAACCGTGCCTCGGCCGAGGTAAATGACGATTATGACGAGACTTGCTCGCACGTGCGATTAAGTAATGCAGTTTCTCTGTAGTAACAGGTGGCGGGTGGCAGCGAGGGATAGCGGGGCTATGGCGATTTAACATGGAAAAGGCGCACAGTTTTTGTGTGCATCTAGTTAGAAATTCGAGCGTGTATGTTTTAATATTTTAATATTATATATTTATTAAGTTAAAATGAATAGTTGACGGTGGACTATTTAAGAAATAACTTTAGCTCTTTGAGTTTTTACCAAAAAATTGAAGTGAAGAATGCGGGAACACCTAAACCCGAATTAATTTAACGCAGACCACAAACGGTAAATCTAGGGACTTTATTAGAAAGTTTAAAAATGAAATATATGAAAAAAAAATTATAGAGGGTATTCCAATCTTAATGAGGCTGTTATTGATCAATTTTCTACAATTAAAAACCGAAGAATGGACTTTACGTTTAAGCACTATTGTGTAGGGTCAATAAATGTTGTGTATTTCGATAAATGATACTCGATATGATTTTAAACCATTTTATTTAAGGATTTAAACTAAAAAACACTGAAGATCTGAAAAATGCCAACTTGTCAGTCTCATGGCTCGATTCGTTCTCGTCATAAAACAGTTAACTATTGTTCTCGTCTTGGTTGCGCCTAATGACGTAGCCGTAGATGGGTTTGTTCGTAGTGGTATTAGACATCATTCGGGTTTCTTCATAACTCGTAGATGGCGGTAGTAGTATTGGACATAATTCGATTTTCTTGATAGGTCATAGATGGCTTTAGTAGTATTAGTAATGGACTGTATAAATATTGTTACGAGGGTTGCATGCGACGACGTTAAGATCCGACAGCTATACACACTAAGAAAAAATTTCTTATTTTCCAAAACTTGTATTTCCTTATGTAAACTTAAAAAATAATTAAAAATATGTTTTACCTAACGCATTTTCTCATTACTTTTTTTCTTTCTACATTTAAAACGCCTAGAAAGTAATTGTTTGGTCGTTACACAAAAATAAAATTTAAAAAATAATTTCACCATACTTGTGAACCCCCTCTATCATAGGTCACGAGCCGCCACTGCCCCGGTTGTCTCTCTGGAAAGTTTGTTTACAACCTACCTAAGAATGTGAATTGTTTATTCTTTAAAGACCGTGAACCAAAGCTGTATCCTCCTTGATTTAAGATCCTTGGTATTTATTGAGGTAAGAAAACTCCACCGTCATCAATAATTATTAACGTTTTTAGTAATGGGTCTAACATTGGACATGAACCAAAAACAGGTCTATTGGATAGTCAGAGGATCAGACGGTTCACACCTCTTCCGAGCTCCAATGGCGGGGTATAACGGCGGTAAAAAAATCGAAAAAACGCGAGTTGCCCTGATGCAAACGGGCAATATGCAGGGACCCCTTTCGTACTTCAGCAAGCGCTTGCTCTGGCTTCAAGACGAAAGGAACGCTGTCATCAGCGACTTGGAGGGAAAAAATATGGGAACCATTAGTGGAAAGTCTATTTGGGGACTGAACCTGGTCTACGTGGTGGACGAGTCATTGCATTCTTGGCCAGGTATAGTTTAAATTATCTTAGAATAAATTTGGCATGCCTATGTTAAATGAGCGTGGAATTACGAGAAAAATATTTGTGCCCGCCGGATCGCTCACGGTGATACCATTTGTTCCGTATCAAAATTAAAATCCATCAAAAACTGAATTAAAAGCTGTTTTGTACGTCTCTCCCGCGGATAATTCCTGAATTATTCAACCGCTTTGGCTCAAATTTGGCATGCCTATGTTAAATAAGTGTAGAATTACGAGAAAAATATTTGTGCCCGCCGGATCGCTCGCGGTGATACCATTTGTTCCGTATCAAAATTAAAATCCATCAAAAACTGAATTAAAAGCTGTTTTGTACGTCTCTCCCGCGGATAATTCCTGAATTATTCAACCGATTTGGTTCAAATTTGGCATGCCTATATTAAATAAGTGTAGAATTACGAGAAAAATATTTGTGCCCGCCGGATCGCTCGCGGTGATACCATTTGTTCCGTATCAAAATTAAAATCCATCAAAAACTGAATTAAAAGCTGTTTTGTACGTCTCTCCCGCGGATAATTCCTGAATTATTCAACCGATTTGGCTCAAATTTGGCATGCCTATGTTAAATAAGTGTAGAATTACGAGAAAAATATTTGTGCCCGCCGGATCGCTCGCGGTGATACCATTTGTTCCGTATAAAAATTAAAATCCATCAAAAACTGAATTAAAAGCTGTTTTGTACGTCTCTCCCGCGGATAATTCCTGAATTATTCAACCGCTTTGGCTCAAATTTGGCACGCCTATGTTAAATAAGTGTAGAATTACGAGAAAAATATTTGTGCCCGCCTGATCGCTCGCGGTGATACCATTTGTTCCGTATAAAAATTAAAATCCATCAAAAACTGAATTAAAAGCTGTTTTGTACGTCTCTCCCGCGGATAATTCCTGAATTATTCAACCGATTTGGCTCAAATTTGGCATGCCTATGTTAAATAAGTGTAGAATTACGAGAAAAATATTTGTGCCTGCCGGATCGCTCACGGTGATACCATTTGTTCCGTATCAAAATTAAAATCCATCAAAAACTGAATTAAAAGCTGTTTTGTACGTCTCTCCCGCGGATAATTCCTGAATTATTCAACCGATTTGGCTCAAATTTGGCATGCCTATGTTAAATAAGTGTAGAATTACGAGAAAAATATTTGTGCCTGCCGGATCGCTCACGGTGATACCATTTGTTCCGTATCAAAATTAAAATCCATCAAAAACTGAATTAAAAGCTGTTTTGTACGTCTCTCCCGCGGATAATTCCTGAATTATTCAACCGCTTTGGCTCAACTTTGGCATGCCTATGTTAAATAAGTGTAGAATTACGAGAAAAATATGTGTGCCCGCCGGATCGCTCGCGGTGATACCATTTGTTCCGTATCAAAATTAAAATCCATCAAAAACTGAATTAAAAGCTGTTTTGTATCAAAATTAAAATCCATCAAAAACTGAATTAAAAGCTGTTTTGTACGTCTCTCCCACGGATAATTCCTGAATTATTCGACCGATTTGGCTTAAATTTGGCATGCCTATGTTAAATGAGTGTCGAATTACGAGAAACATATTTGTGCCCGCCGGATCGCTCGCGGTGATACCATTTGTTCCGTATCAAAATTAAAATCCATCAAAAACTGAATTAAAAGCTGTTTTGTATCAAAATTAAAATCCATCAAAAACTGAATTAAAAGCTGTTTTGTACGTCTCTCCCGCGGATAATTCCTGAATTATTCGACCGATTTGGCTTAAATTTGGCATGCCTATGTTAAATGAGTGTCGAATTACGAGAAAAATATTTGTGCCCGCCGAATCGCTCGCGGTGATACTATTTGTTCCGTATAAAAATTAAAATCAATCAAAAACTGAATTAAAAGCTGTTTTGTACGTCTCTCCTGCGTATAATTCCTGAATTATTCAACCGATTCGGCTCAAATTTGGCATGCCTATGTTAAATGAGTGTCGAATTACGAGAAACATATTTGTGCCCGCCGGATCGCTCGCGGTGATACCATTTGTTCCGTATCAAAATTAAAATCCATCAAAAACTGAATTAAAAGCTGTTTTGTACGTCTCTCCCGCGGATAATTCCTGAATTATTCAACCGATTCGGCTCAAATTTGGCATGCCTATGTTAAATGAGTGTCGAATTACGAGAAAAATATTTGTGCCCGCCGAATCGCTCGCGGTGATACTATTTGTTCCGTATAAAAATTAAAATCAATCAAAAACTGAATTAAAAGCTGTTTTGTACGTCTCTCCTGCGTATAATTCCTGAATTATTCAACCGATTCGGCTCAAATTTGGCATGCCTATGTTAAATGAGTGTCGAATTACGAGAAACATATTTGTGCCCGCCGGATCGCTCGCGGTGATACCTTTTGTTTCCTATCTAAATTAAAATCCATCAAAAACTGAATTAAAAGCTGTTTTGTACGTCTCTCCCCCGAACAAGATGTTTATCAGACAACTCTGATTGTGACATCAATTACTTTGGCAGAACTAATTTATTCACAATCAAAGTGGGCTGGTTGAAACTAACCATCCAAGTAGAAGAAACGTTGATTGGGCGAACCACATTGATTGCTAAATAATAATTTATGTCACAGTCTGGTTAGTAGTTAATTGTTGATTAAAAGCTTTCTGCAACCCGATGATAATAATAGAGCTCCTATGACAATTATTTTAGATAATGTAACAATCAGTCGGAAAGAAATAAACGTAATCCCAGAAATGGTCGATATAAAGTTCGTAAAAGTGATCGGTTCTGCCGAGAACTTTAATATTACCTGGAAGCCAATCACAAACATAAATTACGGAATTGTGTTCTATGAAATACAGATTGACGAAGTGGCCAGAAGCAACGCAATCGTAAGTATTAAGTAATAATAACGGTACTTAGTAAACGATTTTGAAAAAGTATGAAAATTGAAAAAAAAAATATAATATTTTAGACATCTACTACTGAACCCACCATCAGATACTGGAAAGAAGTTACCCCGTTCACCCGTCTCTACGTCACTATCAGGGCATACACCTACTGGGCCTCGTCCCAGCCGATCCTAGCAGAACTACTTTCCCCTCCGTCGACTCCATCGGCGCCGCGAAATCTGCGCACCTACGTCGTCTACGAACATAACAACTCCCTCGAGGGAGACAATTTCGTATCGGTGACCTTAAGGTGGGATGCTCCGCTTTATCCGAATGGTGTTCTCCAGGGATATAAAGTAAGGTAAGGATATCGCAATAAAAATGTATGCAAAATTTTCCATAATTTGGAGTATCTTCGATATTTATTCGATTGGAGTGGCCGTTACTTGATGGCAAGAATTACAGCAAAAGCCGCTGATTTAAAATACAGTATCGCCATTAAAGATGGAACCATATGGGGAAATCATTTCTTTTTCGATTTAGCTAAAATTTGAATTTACCATAAGTTTTTGCTTCAATAATACGGCTTTTGTTAACGGTCAAATTTTACATTTTCTCCAGAAAATTTCGAAAAATGACATTTATTGTTCGAATTGTAAAACATTTTATTTGGAGTGTAGTTATGATATTTTTTGCTTTTTACCTATTTTTGACCATCTATTTTTGTTAAAAACGACCCTACCACACAATACAATACTCATCGTCTAAATTCATTCTTTATACCAAAAATTCTACCAAAATGTTCATTTTCCGTAAAAAATTTTAAAAAATTAAAATCCAGTTTTAAAATTTTGCCATCTGTGGAACAAACTCCTCATAACTTTAAGCAACGAAGAGGAAAGTCTTGTTTTTCAAATAATAAAAATGGACATATTAGAATAATAGCGCAATTGTTTATGATTACAGTGGTGGGGTCGGCTTTCGCTTTCAATCAAAATTGGTATTTTCCAAAAATGGATAGAGAACAAAAATTATCATAAGTGATACAAATTTGAAGTGTGGGCATAAAATTACATTACAAACAAATTTTTCAAATAAATATCTTTTAAATTCGATAAATGAATGCAATTTTTCGAAATTGTGTGGAGAAAATGTCACATTAAACAGTTAACAAAAGCCGCATGGGCCCATTTAATTAGATCATTTTTGGTCTTTAGTGATGCAAAAACTTATGGTGAAACCAAATTTTAGCGACACTGTATACAATATTTAGAAAATAAATCATTTCATGTATTAAATATGTTTATTTTAAATAAATATAATATAAATATATGCATTTCGCGAAAATCGTATTCTTACACGCTAAAAAATATTGTAGTACTGTCTATCTAAACCAAATGGAATTTTTATTCAAATACTATAAAAAATAAACAAAGGGATGCCGCAGTACCAGGATTGATCGCTAGCACACGCCAAGCGCTCAGATTTTATGAACATTTCTCAGTTATATAGTCCCGGTATATTTCTCAGTATGTCAGCCGAGCTCTGTCTCTTTTCCACTTGATGTAATAATATAAAATATCACCGCATGTAATAATTCAAATATAAAATAAGCTTTGTTTTGGTTCAAACTTAGAACCGTTCTAGAACAGTCCGCACATGCGCAGTGACATATTTCTGTTTTGGTTTAGTTAGAACCGATTCCGAACTTAAAATTTAAGCGTTTTGGTTATATTTCGAACCGGTTCGTAACCGTTCTTGAACTGTCAATGCCAGTTCTAGCTTTTTGATGGAACCGATTCGGGATTTTTAGTTGCCGCATGCGCAGTGTAATAAAAACAAGGCATTTCCCCAGCTGATCACCATTTTAAATTGTTTTTGCGTTGTTTCTGTCTCTTTTGTGCTCGTATCTCGTATCTTGCGTTTTGAATCTTAGTTCAGCTATTTTTTTTTGTTAAAAGTAAAATACTATAGAATGGAGGATAATAATCCCATAGTTATGATAGGTAGAAGTTTCTGTAAAGAAGTTAAATGCAACATATAATTTCATTTTTCAAGAGTATTGGAAAATTATTTGAGTATTTTTTGTAGGATCAGCTTTTAAATAGTGCAGCTTAGAATTATTGGTATCATATAATATACACTTAAATATCTGTATTTTCTCTTTTTCTTCTTCTTTCCCCAGCTGATCGCCATTTTAAATTGTTTTTGCGTTGTTTCTGTCTCTTTTGTGCTCGTATCTCGTATCTTGCGTTTTGAATCTTAGTTCAGCTATTTTTTTTTGTTAAAAGTAAAATACTATAGAATGGAGGATAATAATCCCATAGTTATGATAGGTAGAAGTTTCTGTAAAGAAGTTAAATGCAACATATAATTTCATTTTTCAAGAGTATTGGAAAATTATTTGAGTATTTTTTGTAGGATCAGCTTTTAAATAGTGCAGCTTAGAATTATTGGTATCATATAATATACACTTAAATATCTGTATTTTCTCTTTTTCTTCTTCTTTCCCCAGCTGATCACCATTTTAAATTGTTTTTGCGTTGTTTCTGTCTCTTTTGTGCTCGTATCTCGTATCTTGCGTTTTGAATCTTAGTTCAGCTATTTTTTTTTGTTACAAGTAAAATACTATAGAATGGAGGATAATAATCCCATAGTTATGATAGGTAGAAGTTTCTGTAAAGAAGTTAAATGCAACATATAATTTCATTTTTCAAGAGTATTGGAAAATTATTTGAGTATTTTTTGTAGGATCAGCTTTTAAATAGTGCAGCTTAGAATTATTGGTATCATATAATATACACTTAAATATCTGTATTTTCTCTACATAAATAAGGAAAAATACCAACTTCGTCAATTTTTGAAATTTTGAGGTTATGGTTAATTCTCCTCTTCTTCTTTTTCAATAAGCTGTTTTGGTTTCTTCTACTGGGAACCGATTCTCAAACAGTTCGAGGATTTATTTTATTGCACATAGAGTTCTGCGCAGTTCTCGAACTGTCTAGAATCAATCCTTATTTTACAACCAAAACAAACCTATAGTTATTATTTAAAACAGTTCAGCTTTTACCAATGCAGTGTGTAGTTTTTATTTTATTTTTGACATTCGATTGGAATAGTTTTTGCAATGTACTTATACTCGTATATATTATATGGCCACAGCCAAACTGTCGAAATAAAATCTCGTTTAGTTCTCGAGGTACTTTTGATATGCGAGTTCACTTGGGGTACCCATTATAGGTACATATGTACAGGGTGTCCCATTTTCAACACTTTTATAGGGTATCTCCGTTATTGTTAGTGCTATCAAAAAACTAATGTAGGTGTCATGTGCTCTTCTTCGAATTTTTTCCCTCGCTTAAGAGATACGGGGGAAAATCAACAAAATGACAATTTCTAAATTATCCTATATTTTATTAGTTAAAGGAGATACAGAAAAATGTTTTATACAAAAGTTTCCTTGCATTGATTGTTGAATAATCTGCCGATTTCAAAATATGTATACGGGGTCAGGTAAAAAAAGTTATCGGACCTAACCTCATTTTTTCAAAAGGAACACCCTGTATATTTTAATCTAGAAAGATAACATTTTCAAACTCTCTTTTAAAATTTATAGCACACCATGGATGATAGATATCATATCAAATTTTTCAAAATGTTGATAAGTCTTTCACACAAATGAATATGTAAAAATTAAATTGACGTTAAATGTTAACAACTAGAATATCAACATAATTGTCTCTAGGATATTAGCTTATGTTCCATGGCCTACTGTGGTTTAAAGTAATAAAGTTTAAATAAATCGCCTAGGAAGCCAATAGTATCCATGGTGTGTTATATATTTGAAAATAGAATTTAATATGCAATCTTCTTAAATTAAAATATACAGGGTGTTCCATTTTAAAAAATGGTGTTAGATCCGATAACTTTTTTATCTGACCGCGTATACTTCTTATAAATACGTCAGATCATTCAAAAATCATTATAAAGAAACTTTTGTATAAAGCATTTTTCTGTATCTCTTTTAACTAAGAAAATATAGGGTAATTTTGAAATTGTCAATTTTTTGATTTTCCCCCATATAAAAGTCTCGAAAATGGGACACCCTGTACATAGGCAATTTCTGCTTTGTAGATGTTGGTACAAGGACAATGAAATTGAAATGGATATTTGTGACAATGTAAAAAAAGTAGCCAATGAGACTGAATATGTTATATCCGAATTGAGCGAAAATGAGATATACTTTTTCCAGGTAAGCAACACATGTAGGAAACTTTTTTATTTTTGACTTTACGAAAAACAGTTATTCTTCTCAACAACTTCTTGTTATTATTGAGAAAAAATACTTAATTTTAAAATGTTGAGCCCTAATATACGGAATGTCAAAGAAGTAAGAATTATAATATCATTTTCGACACTTCCTGGGGGTATTATCAAGAAGGTAAAAATTGATCTCGTTAGAGTTTTTTACGTAAAGTTCAGTGGCATGGCTAGTTTTCTCTAAAAAGTTTAGTTTTTGAGATATTAACAAAGATAAAAAAAATTAAATGGGACACCTTGTATATATTTTTTAATTAATTGAGCATACATTGAGCTTTACAAAAATGTATAGCTGTTTATATTTTTAAAAATTTACGTTATGTACTTGTAAGAGTAGTCAGTGGCCAATTTATTAGAAACAAGTTAAAAACATTTTTCATTTGATTGTATAAAACATACTTTTATATCATACTTTTCATAATTATCATAAAACGGCCATTGTTAAGAATAAATAAATAAGAAGCATAATTTTATAAAAACTCTTACTTATTAGGTATTTCATAAATAATAAAAATCCTAGAGATAGTCAAGTATTTCACATTTACATTTGTTTCTAATAAATTTAACCATGGAAACGAAAATTATTAAAAATATCGCATTTTAACGTCTCTTTGAAGATAAACATAAACAACTATACTTTTTTGTAAAGCTCAAAGTATACTCAATCATTTAAAAATATAATATATAGGGTGTCCCATTTAAAAAAATGTACTTTTGTTAATATCTCAAAAATTAAACTTTTTAGAGAAAAATTGGCTACGCCTCTGAACTTTACATACAATTCTCTATCAAGATCGGTTTATACCTTTTCGAGAAGTTCACGCGTAACGAAAATACCAGGGGTGTTTAGGAAGCGAAACTTTTAAAAATGGCCCTGTAACTAAGAGAGCTATGACAAATTTGAAAATCGGAATACTTTTTCTTCTTAAAAATAAAAACGTTATCAATTTCTTAAGATGGTTTCTGGACACGATGTATAATCAAGTCTTTTGTTTTATTGATAAAAACTTTTTTAGTCCGATTGTATAATGCATTCCCGTTTTAGGTTCAAGCTTATACAGAAATCGGAACTGGTGCCATGTCATCCCCGATCTCAGTAAACTCCAGTCACGAAGCACCGCTCCCAACTCTACTAATCGCATCGGCAGATTCCATTTTTATCGACGATATCGACACCAATCGTAACTACTCCGTACTGAACGGAATCAACACACCTCTGGAAATAACTTATCTAATGCGAGAAAATAAAATATTTTGGGTCAACGAGATGCAAGAATTGCTCATGTATCACTTTCATTCTGCCAACAAAACGAAAATTTTCGATCTGAAGGGAAAGCCGAAAGGTCTCGCACTTGATTGGTTGGAACGAAGCCTGTACTACGTCGAAGAAACGAATGAATCGTTGGATTCAGTCGTTTATAAGATAAATTTAAACCAGCTTGATAGAAGCGTTGTTAAAGGCACGGAGGTTTTTGCTACATCAGGAGATATAGGTAAAATAGAGGTTTCTCCGTATAGTAAAAAACTCTATTGGGTTCAAACTGTAGATAACGGTCAAACATATAAAGCGATGTGTAGTAACCTTGACGGTACCGATATTCAAGAGTTTTTCAAACCCCATAACCGTAAAAGAAGGAATATTTTTGATAGATCTTTCGGCGACGACTCGGAAGAATGCAACTGTCCATTTGGTATGAATTTAGAACCGACATTCACACTTGACCATTCGGAAGCCAACAAGCCCCAGCTGATCTTTGTAGACTCTGAATTCAAAGACGTATTTTCCTCTGATAAAGATGGATGTTCCTGTAACGTTATTGCGAACAACACTATCGTTGGACGTACGTTCCCGTTACGGCGGATTAAATCCGATTTTGGATCGTTATACTGGACTAGCAACGGTGGAGTATTATACGCCCTGAAACGAAAAGAAGCCAGGTTACTTAGCAAACCGATCAAAGCTCAGGATGTGATGATCTACGGGAAACATATGCAACCTTACCCGGCTAAAGAATGTCTCAGTCCCAAGCAGCAAACAAACTTCACCGCCACCATAATGTCCAAGTCCTTTAATCACCTAACCTTAAAAATGCCGGACGTAGTCTTCGATCCGGATTGCCTGAATACATCAGCGCCTACTTTGCTGTATACGATAAGTTGCAAAGAGTTCATGCACCCTGAGGAAGCGCCCCATCTAGTTACAACTTTCGAAAACAATTTCGAATTGATCGATTTGAAACCTTTCACTCGATACGAGGTCAGGGTGGCCGTAAGCAATCATTTCACTGGGAATGATGAAATTGTTTTTGGAGAGCCGATGGTTTTTAAGACAACTCCTGGAGGTAGGTGTCCTTTTTTTTAAATGCAATCGTTGTTTTTGACACGTACCTTCGTTGGGGTTTCAAACAAAATATAACTATGAACCAGTGGCGGCTCGTGACCTATGATAGAGGGGGTTCACAAGTATGGTGAAATTGTTTTTAAAATTTTATTTTTGTGTAACGACCAAACAATTACTTTCTAGGCGTTTTAAATGTAGAAAGAAAAGAAGTAATAAGAAAATGCGTTGGGTAAAACATATTTTTATTTATTTTTTAATTTTACACAAGGAAATACACAACTTTTGGAAAATAAGAAAGGTTTTCTTAGTGTGTATAGTGCTTAAACGTAAAGTCCGATCTGCGGTTCTTAATTGTAGAAAATTGATCAATAACAGCCTCATTAAAGTTTGGAATATCTTCTATAAAAAAATTTTCATATATTTCATTTTTAAACTTTCTAATAAAGTCCCTAGATTTACCCTTTGTGGTCTGCGTTAAATTAATTTCGGGTTTAGGTCTTTCCGCATTCTTCACTTCAATTTTTTGCTCCAAACTCAAAGAGCTAAAGTTATTTTTTAAATAGTCCACCGTCAAACTATTCATTTTAACTTAATAAATATATAATATTAAAACATACACGCCCGAATTTCTAACTAGATGCACGAACAGACAATGGCGCGGCGCACACTAAAATTGTGCGCCTTTCCCATGTTAAATCGCCATAGCCCCGTTGTCTCCCGCCACCTGTTACTACAGAGAAACTGCATTATGCCCAGCCTACTTAATCGCACAAGTCTCGTCATAATCGTCATTAACCTCGACCGAGGCACGGTTGCCGGATCGAGAGCCTATAATATACGGTTTGGTTGACGGTAATGAATATAAATTAATATTTTTTATTCGTTTTGGGGGTGCACGTTCGCATGTGCTCCTGTGGAAGAACCGCCACTGCTATGTACTGGGGGAAAGAACCGGAACCTCGCACACTGCTTCGCACTTTGGGGGTAATTATATTGATAATCTACAGAGTTACCGATTTCCATGAGGAATCGGGAGCTACAACTCTCTTAACAACTCAATTATGTGTCACGTGTAAAACGTCCTTAACGCAGGCAAGAATTTGATAGGCAAAATTTTCTAGTATAACGCGATAGAATAGTCCCTAAAATATGCCAAAGAATCACGTCCTGTAATTTTACCCCTATGTAATCAAATAGACAAATTTGATTTCTCCATTTAACAGTGTTGGTATATTCTGACAAACGTTGGTTGTATCGCTTAACCCAGTGGTTCCCAACCTTTTTCAGTTTTTCAGGTCATTAATTTTATATGACCGCACCTCCACCAGAAACCAGCTCACGGCGCACCTGCTTACCCTCATCTTCAGTGAAAAAAATATAAACAAGCAGAAACTTTTGACATTGTTAAGGCAAATTGTCAACGAGGAAAAACATATTTAAACATTTCTTATGTAAAGAACAAAATTATGATTTTGGAAATATTTAAAATGTTTGCTAAAAGTTCAGAAAATTAAGGCAGAAGAAAAAAGTGTCAAATATCTTTACTTGTTGTAGCAGAAAGAGAAGAAAAGAATTTTATATATGAAAGTTACAATAATAAATTAAATAAATTAGGCTGAAAATAAATCCAAGAGGAAAACATCAGTTTTTGAATTTGATTTTTGGAAAATAGCCAAAAATAATTTTCAAAAAGGGCAAAATTAGAGGGACGAGCCTCCTCCATTTTGGGCTCGATTAGCCACGTTCGTTTAATTTTGCCCTTTTTGAAAATTATTTTTGGCTATTTTCCATAGATCAAATTAGAAATTATGATGGTTTCTCTCTTAGATTATTTTTTCCGGTTTTTTCAGTAATTTATTTAATTTAATAATGTAACTTTCATATATACAATTTTTTCTTCTTTTCCTGCTACAAAGGTAAAATATTTTACACTTTATCTTCTACCTTAATTTTCTGAACTTTCAGTAAATTAATGTTTCCAAAATCATAACAAATGTAAATACCTATGTTTTTCCTCTTTTACAGCTTATTAAAGTTTCTGATATGTATAATTTTTCCACTGAAGATGAGGGAATGTGCCTTCGAAACATGCATATAGTGGAGCAGACTATCAGTTTCCTTTCCTCTTAATATTCTATTTGATATGGCCCGTGGCTGCGTTGTTACGCCACCGTATCTACGGCGCACAGGTTGGGAACCCCCTGGCTTAACCTGTATAACATTTTCAGCTCCTTCCAAGCCGCAAAATATTTCCGCCTCCGTACTACATCCTACCCTCGCCCAAGTCAACTGGTTACCACCCGAGGAGCTTCACGGCGAAGTCGTGCACTACGAAATTCACTGGCTCACCGAAGGTTCACTGACAGGTCTACGACAAAAAGGTAAACGAGACGGAATTACGTAAAATGTCACTATTCTACTAAAAAATACCTATTTTTCTTAACAGGCGAACAAGCGGTCAGCGACCTCAAAACTCTGGACAACCGTACCAACGTCCTGACAACGGTACTAAAAAAACTTAGCCCCAATGAAACGTACACTGTCTGGATAAGGGCGTACAGTGAAACAAATGAAACTTCATCTGACAGTGACAGGGTTCAAATCACCACTTATCCAGAGCCTGCCGCCTTTGAACTAGTAAATAAAACATCGCAAACGTTGACGCTGTCTTGGAAAGTGACCACGCACATTCAAGAGTACGTCGTCGAGTACGCGCCGATTACGTCAACGAATACGTGGGTTGAAACGGACCTGGGGGAAATCGACGACGACATGGTTGAAATTATCGTGAAAGAGTTGAAGCCGAAAACTCAGTATAAGTTTAGATTGTCTTTGCTGTACGACAAATATCAGGAATGGTATATCTGGCCGTCGGATTCAAGATTTACATTTGAGACAGAAGGTAATTTATACATCAATGATCAAAAAGTTGCGCATTAGTAAGTTCTGCAACGTCGTGTTCTCAAATTTAAAAAATTTCCAATATGTCCGAAGATATTTTGGGCGAAACCGAATTTTTACGATTTAGTTCTTTTTGTGTTTTCATTCTATTTGAAGAGATATGAAAATTATCTTAACATTCTCATTGCCACTTTTTCTCCTCTATAAGATAATTCAATTAAATTTTCAATCCGACGTTTCGTTTCCCGCAACCATCCTCAACTTTTTTTAAATAGTAGTCACATTTTTTTTATGATCAAACACAAGCACTATAGGAAAAATCCTTAAGGGCACTCTGGGAGCGGTGCGTGTGCGCAAAAAGCGATTCACGCGGGTTTTGAATCGAACCATTATATTGCTAATACCATACCATGTGATAAGCAAAATATTTTCGTATATATGTACATACCTGAAGGTATAAAGTATACCTGGTATTGATTCACGACTTTTGCAAAAAAGCAACATGCACTTGTGTCCTTTTATCTTAAACAAAATAAGTTACTAACCTAACAAACAGCGAATCGAATCACCACAAATTAAAAACTCCTTTACAAAACTTGTTGTTAGGTAATGAAAGTTTATAAGCACTAATTTACCGACAAGAATGTGGATGAACCACTTTTTATTCTGTAATTTGAAAAAGCATCCAGAACCAAAGATGGCGACGAATAACCACAAACAAATAATGTCGGGCCGGCTCTGACGCGATCGAGAAAATGTCCACCCTACTGCGCAAACTCAATTGGCCCGCGCCATCTCCCATAGCGGGAACACTTTTTATATTAGAAAACGTTCGTATTGGCAATATAATGTATATGTGGGTTATACGTTATACTCGTTGGGAAACACGACCTCGGAAAGGTCGTTCCATAAGGATGACGTCCTCCAGATGAAAGAATTCTTAAATAATGAAGTTCGAGGAGTACTAAGCTTAACCACATATGGATGGACGGCAGTGATGCGCCGTGTATGTCTGCTATTCGCCGCTCTTAGCGGAATTAAGAGGGCGATGTTAGCCGAGCATTTTCCATAGAAATGTCTTTAAAAGAGAGTCAAATCATCAACCTGTCTTCGATGTTCTCAGCTGTTGAGGCTCTTTGTCAGCTGATGGCCATCGATCAGACGAATGGCCCTCCTTTCGAACGGAATCCAGTAGCCGGATGCAGAGCTCCAGACATGAGAGCAGTACTCTAGTGATGGTCGAATCTTTGCTTTGTATAGTATCAAAAGTTGTCGAGGTGTGTACAAATTTTTGGTTCGGAATAGTACACCAAGTTTCTGTGAGGCTACGTGGTTACGCCAAGACATATTTCCTCCCAGATTGACGCCCGGCAAATTAACAGATGAAGCCTGGGTTTTCTTAGCGTTTAATTCGACTTGGTTACTGTCACCCCAATCGCTACTTGCAGAGAGTGGTTCTTAAGAAAGGTAGACAACCATGCACATGCTTGTGAATTCCACTTTATATTCTAAATCGAATGATATCTCACACCTATTATTTATTATTAATTTTATGTTGCAAATAATGAGTTCTGGAAAATGAAAAATAATTTATGTTTCATTATTATTATTATCATTATTGTAAATAATGCCAAATATAGAAATAGTTTATAATGCCAACTAAGTATAAATAAATACACAACAATAAAACAAAAAAATATAACGTCGGATTGAAAATTTAATTAAATAATTATCGCATAGGGAACTTATTTTCACATATCTCTTCAAATGAAATCAGGGAACAAAAAGAAGGAAACCGTAAATATCCGCTTTTTCCCAAATATCTTCTAAATTTTTTTTATTCGAAAACATGGCGTTGGAGAAATCACTAATGCAGAACTTTTGATCATTCATCTGTATGGCCTATGGTTCGCGAGATCCCTGTAGAGTGCATTCTTATCCGGAACACCCTGTAGAACTAAGTAAACAGTATGAGAATGTGCAGAGATTTTTACCATGAATTATTTCGACAACACGGTATCTTCTTCGAATGATGGTTAAAATAGTCATAATATACTGAAATTTTTTCTTATCCAGACAGAAATTACAAAAAATGTTATAGTCGTTTGAAGATTGTAAAATATTGATTGATTCAATTCATGTTGAAAAATACATTATGTTTTTTTGAGATTCTATTTCCCTTGTAGGAGGGAAAAGTATTTTCCGTAACGCGCGGATTGTCGGAAAAAAGAGGAAATTTAACATGACAATGATCAATTTTTATTTCAGGCGATAGACCAAGTCCCCCGGGAACCCCTGGCATTCAATTTTTCGGTTCTAACGTTTACAAAGTGGTTTGGGAAGCGTCGCAAGACAACGGCGCTCCTATCGAACTCTATTCCTTGGAATCTCTCAAACTCAGATCGTTCAGGAGCAAAAGAAGTACCAGCAATAATAGGACTGCTTGGTATTATAGCGCGCCATCTATCGAAGAAGAAGTGTTCGAATGGGAACAAGTTTATAATGGAACAGGTAAAACAGACGATAATAAAGAGAAATGAAATTTGAAAAAATGTAGCTCTGTATTCACAAAAGAGGTAGTATGTGCATTTATTTTGTAAACGAAGCTGACTTCAAATAAATAGTTTGAGTTGTCAATTATGTCGTTTATCATATTTTTATTTATTTTCATTGTTATGTTATTTTGCAGAAAATTCTTGGATTATAACGGACCTAGATGAAAAATATAAATACGCCTTCAGGGTTTCGGCGTTGAACGCGTACGGCTGGAGCGACCCAAGCGCCGAAAGTACCGAGTTTGACATAAGCGAAGCTGAAAGAATATCCCAAAAAAATCCTATGAATCTGATTTTTATAGCTACTTTTGTTCCTATATCAATATGTGTTACTATAGTCCTTTGCTTTAGTTACAGTAAGTACCGCCAGCTTCTTCTTTCATTTAAATCATTAGGTAATATGCGTTTAAAAAATAGTGTGAAAATGTTCGCAAATATGACTATTTTCTTTTTATACAGAGTGTCCATTTTTCGATGGGTTTTACTGGGTATCTCCGTTATTAATAAAGATCGAAGGTGTTCGCAGCACTGTGCTACTTTTTGTGAAACAAAATATGCCTCAATTAGAATTTTTCTAGACCTCCTCGTTTTTGGGATACGCGATGTTCTTGATAATTTTACATTTTGGGACATCCCCCATATTTCGGTTACCCTGTAACTTATCAAAAAAGAATAAAATGTGCTCTTTGTAGTTATTTACGTAGAATCCAGTGACGTACTCAGCTTTTGGGTCAACATATATATTTTCTAATATATAATCACCGGCACGAAATTTCGCCCCCCTGAAATTTTGGTCAAGTTTGAAATTTTATAACTTTTTTATTTTTAATGCGATTTTCATGATTTTGTTATGAGTTTGTAGATCCATTTAATGTGTTTTTCCTTAATTATTTTATAAACTAACATTTTTCGGTTAGGCTATATTATACAGGAGTAAATCAAATTGATGTTTTTTGTCGTAATTTCAAAACACCCTGTTGGAAAATTGCGGTGGATAATTTTATTTACATACTGTTTCTTGTAATCTTTGATGTAGTCTAAACATTTCGTTTTTTGATTCATTCCATTATTTCATTTCTGCTGCGAGCTGCAAAATTTTAAATGAAACGATGTTATTTTTTTAAAAATGTATGTCAAGCTTTCGGTTAAAAATTTACGTTGGCTAAGTACGTGATTATTGTGACGGAATATTTGACAGTGACAATATTATTACGTATGAATGAGGGTTTGTTTAAGGTCGCCGGATAATATACGATGGAACGTAAAATCTGAGTACGTCACTGGATTCTACGTAAAAAAAATACACATTGTGTTATACATTGCTGCGAACACCGCATCCTTCTATATTTACTACTAACGGAGATACCCCGTAAAACTGCCAAAAAATGGACACCTATACTGTACTTTTTAGTGACATATTCCCGAAAATGTGGCAAACAAAAAAAAATCGAACACATAGTGGCAGTGCAAAGAGGACCGGACGTAGAATTGGCCACGCTCCGAGAACTTCCCCGTCGCGGTGTACACAGCACCAACATTTTATACGTATCAGCAGCGCCTAACTGTGAAGATATCACAATGCTTCCCCACATACGTAGGGACCAAATAACCCTTACCAAATTCCTGGGTAGTGGCGCTTTTGGGGAAGTGTTCGAAGGGAAAGCCAAGGGACTCTGCGTTGAAACGCCCGAAACCAAAGTCGCCGTCAAAACTTTGAAGAAAGGCGCCTCGGAGCAAGAGAAAGGCGAGTTTCTCCAAGAGGCCCAGTTAATGAGCCATTTTAAGCACGAGCACATTCTGCAGTTGCTCGGAGTTTGTTTGGACAACGATCCCCAATTTATCATCATGGAGCTTATGGAGGGGGGAGACTTACTGACATATTTGCGAGATTCGCGGAGTAGATTGGTAAGTAATTTTAGATTTGCTGTGATGTCAATCGATATTAAATAAAATATACAGTGACCAGCAGAAAGTTCACGTGACTACTCGTTGGGCTGGAAAATTCAAAGAAATGCATTTTGTCATGAGAAACTGCACGGAAAGAAAAACTTAGTTAAATTTACTATAAAAATAGTAAAAGTAACCATAATTTATGGCTCTATATGTGACTTAAATAACTTTTATTAAAAACGGTCATTAAATTATAGCAAAATTTTTAGTAAAAACACTTGTAACACTTGCGTTTTTGTAAAATTGAATAAAATCTTTTGTAAGAATTTTGTCACATGGTATTCCCAAGCAGTCACCCATCCAAGTATTAACCGTGCCCAGCGTCGCTTGACTTCAGTGATCGATGTATGTTCCTGTTAAGTTCTCATATTATTTGTTATGAAAAATGAAATCCTAGGAATTCGTTGCATCTGATTGAAGCCTTTCACTCTTGTAAAGAAGCATTTTTACAACACTTTATTTAAATCTGGTCATTTTTACAATAAAAAATACATAAATAATAGCCAGTGTAATGTACCATACATTTTAAAATATTTTATTACTGGAGTTATAAATAAATTATTTTCAATATCATTCGTTGTTAAATTTACAATATATTTTTACAATATATTTTAATAGTTACTTGATTTTACCAAATTAATTAGAAATTCTAATTATACTTTTTTTATATTATGAGAGAAAGTTTGAGAAACACTTGTTCAAACTTAGAAAAACAGGCTTTTCGTAAGCATATTATTCCAGAAATAACTATAAATGATAAAAATGGTTGCCAGATACAGGGCCCGGTCAGACCCAGTTGCTAAAAAGCTAAATTTTAACAAATAAAAATGTTTAAAAACAACAAAAATCTATAAATAATAGATGGTTACCTTGTCTTTTGCAAAAGACAATTACATTAAAATCTAAACACTTTCTTCAAATCACTTCTTTCGATATCTCGTCATTTAATCCCAGTTCTCCTTGACAAAAAATAACTTTTTCAATTTTCCAGACAAACGAGTAGTCACCTGACGAATGTCAAAATACGTTTTTCAGGTTACCCATCATGCAATCGACGTGAAAAGTTTTTTTAATATTTCAATAATAAAAAAGTTTCCCAGATGTGGTCAACTTTTTGCGGGCCACTGTATACAACGTGTCCAAGATAAGGAGGGCCAGTACAGGGATCTTGGAAACCGTAAGAGATATGAAGTCGGTTAAATGGAGGTAAAGTTGTGCATTTACGTGCCTAATAATATGCCGTTTAGAAAGTTTTTAAATTCTGAGTAGTTCCGGAGATATCCGAAAAAAACCGAAATTCTGAAAAATCGTTTTATTTTTTTTCCTGGGTTTTTTGAGATCTAATTCTAAAGTAAATTGCACTTTTACATTGCCACTTTTTCCGCTCTATCTAACAGCGTTAATTGTTTTGTAATCCGACGAGTCGTCTTCGAAGGGCCATTATCAACTTTCTTTTTTTAAATACGGTCCTGTTTTCCTGATATTGGAATTTGAGAGCTTTTTTCTTCCGAATGCAACGATGTATGAAACATTGTGGTTTAATGACGTTTCGAGGGTTTTTTGAACAACATCATTTTGGGATACGGTCCATAATTTTATAAATAATATCTTATAAGTAAGCTCTAAATTTTTAATTATGTTGGACTAGTTCAATAAATAACAAATAATTTAATAATAAACCACAAATAAGTGAACAAAAGACAGAAACATTATTTCAAACTTCTGTTGATTCGGAATTTAAAAGAAAAGTGAGCGTTTGAAACAAAAAAAATTAAGATAGTGACGCGTGATTTGTTTCACTTGACATTCCCATTGTGATCGTTTGAAAGCGTTTTAAGAGGGTTTCTATTTTCCAGAAAATATGGAACATAATTTTACAAATGCTGAAAAGCATGTTTTATTTTATCTCAAAAAAACTGTTATGTGGCAGTTAGAAGATGTTATTTGTGCTTAGAGAATAACGGAAATCATTTTGAACACCTGATTATGTAGTTCCTTACTTTTTTCGTTATTCGTTTTATTACTGTTTTGCTATGATTTTTGTTCACTTATTTGTGGTTTATTATTAAATTATTTGTTATTTATTGAACAAGTTCAACATTTTACTTACTTGGAGCTTAATTATAAGATATTATTTATAAAATTAGGAGAAATACAGGACCGTATCCCAAAATTTCCTGATGTTGTTCAAAAAACCCTCGAAATGTCATTAAACCACAATGTGTCATATATCGTTGCATTCGGAAGAAAAGTCAAATTCAAATAACAGGAAAACAGGACCGTATTTAAAAAAAGGAAGTTGATAATGGCCCTTCGAAGACGACTCGTCGGATTACAAAACAATTAACGCTGTTAGATAAAGCGGAAAAAGTGGCAATGTAAAAGTGCAATTTACTTTAGAATTCGATCTCAAAAAACCCAGAAAAAAAATAAAAGGATATTTCGGAATTTCGTTTTTTTCCGGATATCTCCGGAACTACTCGGAATTTTAAAACTTTCTAAACGGCATATTATTAGGCACGTAAATGCGCAACTTTACCTCCATTTAACCGACTTCGTATTTCTTACGGTTTCCGAGATCCCTGTACTGGCCTTCCTTATCTTGGACAAGTTGTATAACTTAATAAAAAAAATAATTCAGCTCACTATGTATTGCCATGATTCGTTTCTCTTGTCAACATGTTTTTAATTTTATTATTTTTACATTTTATCTCCATGTTAACATTTACTTTGTAAATAATGTCAACACTTAAAAACTTGGAGAACTAATAGTTTCTTCAATTTTTAGAATAATACGCCGTCGCTTACTCTAATAGAACTTTTAAAAATGTGCTTGGACGTCACTAAGGGTTGCAGATACCTAGAAGAAATGCATTTTGTACATAGAGACTTAGCTTGTAGGAACTGTTTGGTGTCGTCTGTAGAAAGTGACCATAGAATAGTGAAAATTGGCGACTTTGGGCTTGCAAGAGATATTTATAAAAACGATTATTATAGGAAGGAAGGGGAAGGATTGTTGCCTGTGAGGTAATTATGCATTTTCTGAAAATATTATTTTTCAGTAAAACTATCTTCTAGCCTCCAGAACAAACCCGAACAAACCAGAATATTTACAATGGCACATGTAAAACACACCTGGCCCACTACAATAAGGTTTAAATTTGATAATGGATTACAGCTTTTTCCACGACGAACAGGATTTTATTTAGAAATCTTGTTCGTCACAAAAACCATTAAAAAATACGCTAACAAATAAAATGTCAGTCATTTTCACTAAATATTTATCTTTGTTAATTGCACTAATTTACTACCATGATACAAATAACTAAAGGGTTTAACAATTCCAATTTCGTCTGCCGCGCGCAGTGACGTCACGAGGAGAGTGAATTTTAAATTTCTTATGGAGATTTATACGGTGTTAGCGCTTTTAATTCTATTTTAAAGGTAATAAAAGGTTTTGCGCAATGGTATGTAAAATGAAAGAATAATATATGACAAGTAGTTACGTATATTAATTTCATAGAAATATAACACACATTACAGCTAAAATACCACTAAAATACGAAGAGATTCCGACAAACTTTTAAAACATTCGCCGCGCCATTGCAACCGGTCGACGATAGCCGAAGCTACTCGACGACCCTTACTCGTTGCCACCAGCGTTGTCAGTCTTTTACAATTGTAATATATCCATTACTATTTTAACAATTTTTGAGATTCTTGTTGTGGGGCTCCCCATATAAAATTTATGTTCAATCTGGCGATGGCCCCTCTTATCATAGGAAAGTAACGACCTTTTTTTCGTACTCTTCTTACTCCGACACCGTTTTTTACTATTCTATTAGGTTTCGAACCGTCAACCTATTACTTTTAATTTAATTTTTTTCTTATTTAGTCGTGTGTGTTTATTAAAATAAATATCTGAATTTTCATAAAATGAGGTGCGCTGTGTTCGGTTGTGATATGGATAACCAGGCAAAGAAATTTGATAGAAATATAAGGTGTTTTCGCTTTCCTAAGGATAAAAACAAAAAATTATAATCGATACGGTTTTATTTATTTTGTTAGCATTTACTTCTTAAGTATTTTCCACTGAAGCTGATGAGGGCCTTTGAAACATGTATGGAAATTAAAATATTGTTTATTTAACTGCTGAAGCAGACTATGAGTTTCTTTACCTCTTCATAATTTCACTCCACTGAGAGATGGACTATTTAAAAAAAAAATTCATTTGTTTATAACTACTTATGTCGTATTTTAGCTTTAATCTTTGTTGTATGTTCATGAAATAAGTATACCTAAATACCATGATATTATTCTTTAATTTCACATACTATTAAATGCATAAAACCTTTTAATACCTTTAAAAGCGAGTTTAAAATGCTGACGGCAACATAAATCTCCGTAAGAGATTTAAAAAATCAATCACTCGCTTGGTGATGGCACAAGCCACGCCTCCATCGGCGTGGAATCTTACCTGTTAGTTATTTATACCATGACTTACTATTTAGGTGGATGGCGCCAGAATCTCTATTGGACGGTGTATTTACTTGCCAATCTGACGTATGGGCGTTCGGGGTGCTGCTGTGGGAAATAATGACACTAGGACAACAGCCGTATCAGGCTAGAAGCAACTTGGAAGTACTACATTATGTGAGAGGTGGGGGACGTTTAGGGAAGCCTACAGACTGTCCAGATGACCTGTAAGTATTATTTATTTGTGCAATAAGAGCAAATTAGTAAAAAATATACTTTATGCAATAATTTTCTATAATCGTGCTGAACTATACACCACATGATGCAGCAGGCAGGGAAAACATCAATTTCTTGTTTAATTTAACCCTATATGCACCTTCTCTCAATACGATTTGAATGCTGTTAAATTTTGACTGTTTCTCAATGCCATCATAGCCCCATATATATATCCAAAATAGAAAAAGTGTACCCGCTATGGGCGCGCGCCTATTGAGTTTGCGCAGTAGGGTGGAAATTTTATCGATCGCGCCAGAGCCTGCCCGACATTATTTGTTTGTTGTTATTCGTCGCCATCTTTGGTTCTGGATGCTTTTTCAAATTACAGAGTAACAAGTGGTTCTTCTACATTGTTGTCGGTATATTAGTGCTTATAAACTTTCATTACCTAACAACAATTTTTGTAAAGGAGTTTTTAATTTGTGGTGATTCGATTCGCTGTTTGGTAGGTTAGTGACTTGTTTTGTTTAAGATGAAAGGACACAAGTGCATGGTGCTTTTTTGCAAAAGTCGTGGAACAATTTCAGTTATGTACCTACATATATCCGAAAATATTTTGCTTATCACATTATCCGATCTTCGGAACTGAATTTCACTAAAAAGCTTGTAAAAAAAGAAGAGAGCTCGTATACAATATAATATATATGTGGTCACTACCCAACCTTAAAATTAATATATTTTTAATTTGGTGCATTAGTAGCTGATAACAATTGCCAAAATAGTCAATACAGGGTCCGCAAACGAAGCGTGGACGGAAGATTAAATCGTTATCGGAGAACTTATCAACAATACTAAAACAGCTTGAGATATTGGATTAAAAGCGGCATGTTTTAAAAATATTTTACATTATACAGGGTGGCCCAAAAAAGTGTGACAGCATAAAGTTTTATTTTTTTAAATGTGACACCCACTATTTTATTGCATATTTAGGTTCATATTAGTATCCTTTATAAGCCACTCAAATTTTATTTTATTTGGTTTTGTAGTTTCGGAGAAATAAATTAAAAACTAAAAAAAAAAATTTTGCAGTCCTGAATAAAAAAATCAAAAAAAACAATCCAGAACTATTTTTTTAACCTCGGCATTAAGTGAAATTTATAGAGGTATAGAGATACTATGAATGTAATGCGTTTATTTATTTTATACAGGGTGTTCATAATAAGCTTTCAAAAATCCCACATTTTAAAATAATTTTTCTCAAGTTTTTCAAATGGAACACCCTGTATATTATTTGGCTATTTGACTTAGAATTCATAGACAATTTTTTTTTGTAATACAAGCATATAAGTTATATCCAGCCGTTTTCGAAATATTTGTAAATATCATAAACTATGTTGTTTAAATAGAGTTTTTATTGGGAAATTTTGTTATAGGCGACTAGACTAATAATTGTAAACTAAAGTAAATGTTCAAAATAGCTTCCTTTTACTTAATTTAATGATTTTCCTCTACTGCCAACAGAACTCTTAATTCATTTTCTTCATTAATAACGAGTTTATCGATTATCATCCTTTTTGTGTACGCAGTGCTTCCTGTTGCTACAAATCTTTGCAACAACTTCTCGAAGGTTTCTGGTCTCGGCTTTCTCTCAATATCTGAATTTCTTGCACATTCACCCGGTATAAAAATCATATTTACCATTTCTAAAGTTGTAAAATTCGACATTTTGTGTAAGTTAGTACTTAATTTCGACGACTGAACAAATGTAAATAATTTTACTTGGCTGTCATAGTGACAATCTAAACAAAAAAAAAACCTTGGCAACTCGATTAAGAATAAAAAATAAAATTATATAAACAAAAGTAGCAAAAATGTAGGCTTTTAAAATTTATATCGAAATAACTAAAATACGTTAAACTCTAAGAGTAAAAGGAAGCTATTTTGAACATTTATTTTAGTTTACAATTATTAGTCTAGTCGCCTATAACAAAATTTCCCAATAAAAACTCTATTTAAACAACATAATTTATGATATTTATAATTATTTCGAAAACGGCTGGATATAACTTATATGCTTGTATTACAAAAAAAGATTGTCTATGAATTCTACGTCAAACAGCCAAATAATATACAGGGTGTTCCATTTGAAAAACTTGAGAAAAATTATTTTAAAGTGTGGCGTTTTTGAACGCTTATTATGAACACCCTGTATAAAATAAATAAACGCAATTATATTCATAGTATCTTTAGACCTCTTGTCATAAATTTCACTCAATGCCGAGGTTAACAAAATAGTTTTGGATTCTTTTTTTTGATTTTTTTATTCAGGACTGCAAAACTTTTTTTTTTAGTTTTTAATTTATTTCTCCGAAACTACAAAACCAAATTAAATACAATTTGAGGCACTTATAAACGATAGTAATACGAACCTAAATATGCAATAAAATACTTGGTGTCCCATTTAAAAAAATATAACTTTATGCTGTCACTCTTTTTTGGGTCACCCTGTATAATGTAAAATATTTTTAAAACATGCCGCTTTTAATTCAATATCTCAAACTGTTTTAGTATTGTTGATAAGTTCTTCGATAACGATTTAATCTTCCGTCCACGCTTCGTTTGCGGACCCTGTATAGTCATTCATTCTTAATTTTTGATTTAGAAAAAAATGAGGTTAAGAAACATACGACGTCGGATGAAAGTTAAAATAAAACTCATCGTGTCGATTGTTACAAATATTAGGACGGAATTTGGAAACAAAAGTTTACACCAATCAGGGCACCGTCGGATCATCATATCGTCAAAAATCGTATGCATGGAACGCTGTCTTAAATCGAACTAATCGAAATTTTGATTGCAATGTTTTTCCTAACTAACCAATGAAATGTACATTAAAAAAGTTGAAATCCGGTCCTGTCGCATGTTTACTTTCACAAGGAAATTTCCGAACTGCGCAAACTCACAACGCCCCCTTCGATGCCCATAGCGGGGACATAATTACAGATTGTATTAGCAATATACTGTTTATATATATGTGGTCATAGCCAACTAGGAGTAAACGAACTTCGCAGAAAAAATCGCCATATAAAAATATTTAATTGGCAATATTTCGAAAACTACAAATTATCGGAATAGACAACCTTACACAAACTTACTACTTAATGATGTTAAATAGAAAATAATTATAAAATTTGAAGGCTTCCATTTAAAAATGTAGTTTTTGGCTGTTTTCTTTGTATGCTGCTGTTTCTTGTTATAAAAAATCTATTAAAGCAGGTCCTTTTCAAAAAGAAATCCGACCCAAATTAAATAATAATAAAGGCTTGCCTGTAGGAAAAATTAATAATTATGCAAATGTCATTTTAGACATGGAACCTTAAATACGTCAAACATACTTAGACTAGGTATAGTATGAAAGTATGAAAAATAAAGCTAAGACGGGGGACTTTATACGTGATCGCCCTGTACATAAGTTCTCGTTCTACCTAAGGGCAGGAAGCTCTTGCCGGCAGTACATTCTATGATTAAATAATTAAAATAATGTTTAACAAATATTTCAGATACAAACTTATGCTTAAGTGTTGGGAATTTGTACCAGACAAACGACCAACCTTCAAATACTGCCTGGAAGTCCTGGACTATGCTCACAGGGAGCATTTACGGAATCCGACGACAGCTGCCCATTCCCAGTACATAAGCACAGTACCGGATCGTAAGTATTTCTTCATTTTATTAGGTCTAAATTGCATTGTGTACGTTAATTTAATGTTAACTGAATGTTACTATCAAAATATGAACAAAATTCATCATTGGTCTCATTTTAGTTGTTATTTATCAGCATACATATTTAACATACATATTATGTATTAAAACAATAAAATTAAGGTTTCTTCGTTTGTGCACGAAACTTGCAACACTACATAATACGGTTTAAACCTGTTGAAAAAACTAAAAGAACTAAAATATTGACATGTCATTATTGACATTTATATTTTGAGTTTCGTGTGGTTCACGGTCAAGTTTCTAGGCGAAAGTAATTTGCTATATAGAATTTAATCATCAAAATCAGTTTATGAGAACTATTAATTAGATTAGCAAATTTGTGACCTTTTCTGTAAGTAGTGTTAAATATTGTATATTTATTATTTAAAAAAATCGTGTTTCGTATGAATAACTTATGACAACCAGTACTGGGAACCGGAAGTATTTAATGTCCCATCGGTAGGAACAAACATTTCATCTCTAAGGCTGGTTTTCCACGAAAAAAATTTTAAAATCGCAATAATATTCTTCATAAACGTGGAATTATTTTTCACAGTTCATCAACCGTGGATCTATTCCAAATATTATCAAGTTTTTTACACATAATTATTGAACCACCGGGTATATTTAATTTTTTTTTTAATATGATGTATACGAACGAGGTAAAACCCTTGAAGGGTATTCACCTGGTATACATTATATTAAAATTGAAATATACCTGGTGGTTCAATAATTATGTGTAAAAAACTTGATTCAATTGGAGCTCTTTGGGAGTCCATATCTCCGAAGAGGAGGCCTATGCGAAAAAGTTTACACACCCTGTATATACCTTCATCGTCAGTGGGAAATAGATACGAAGGAAAACCTACGACATTGTTACGGTAAACTTATCTAATAGATTATGAAAAAATTGAGAAATGTTTAAAAAAATATATAAATAGGAAAAAACTGTTAATTCTACATTTTGAGTCGAATTTTTGGATACATTTCATAATACATTTTCAAAAATCCAGATTTTCGGTTGTGGTTTACCATGTGGACCCATTTTGGCATTCTTTCTCAAAAGTGTATTATGAAATTTATCAAAAAATTCGACTCAAAATGAAAAATTAATAATTTTTTCCCATTTATTAGATATTTTTTATTCTGCAACAAGAAGTTTACCGTATCAGTGCCATATGGTTTACGTCGTAAATATTTCCCACTGAGGATGAAGACCTTCGAAACATGTATGGAAATTAAAAATTGCAGAAGTATTTTGAAATAAGTCGAATACAAATTAAAATTTGATAAAAATAACAAATGCTGGGAAATCGGCTAAAATATTAACAAAAATACCAGCTTTATGCAACCAAACGAACAAACCTTAAAAGTAAGTTTTAATACTGCCTGCGCATGAGTGCTAACATATTGTTGTCATGCTTTGCAGTGTTTGCTGGGATCTCAAATGCTGCATATTTTCTTGACGAGAATGAAAATAGTTCAGGTAACTTTAACTTTAATTTAAAATAATACAAGTAAAGTTCATTTGTTGAATCAGGAGATGACTGAATGGGTCGCGTTGTAATTTTTTTTCGTCGATATACGGGGTGTCCCCTATAGGAATGGACTTTCAGTTATTTCGTTAACCATAGCACATACAGAAATGATTAAATTAGACGAAAGTTGCGCATTAGTCAGTTCTGCAACGTCATGTTAATTTCAATTTAAAAAATTTAGAATTTTTCCAAAGATACACTGTCCGACAATATATTCTTATTCAATAGTTCTGTAACTTTTTAAACATTTTTCCGATCGTGGTGAAATATTTAGCAAAATGTAGACTTATGTCGTGGTATGATAACCTGAACTTTAGTTTTGCAGAAAATACTGATGTTTTCATCATTATACAGGCAGAAATAAAAGTTACTTTTTTACCCATAATTTCTTAACGCCCTGTGGAAAAATTCAGCAGTAGAATCTAGCTACGTTGCATTTTGTTTTAACGTGTGACCTTTTCTTAACACAATGTTTTTTGGTTCACGTCATTATCTTCTTTTTAAAAGAAGATACAACTTTTTAAAGAAAGTATTGCAGATTTTAAATTTTATTCACAATTCAGAACATTACAATATTTTATGGAGTAGCATAAACAAATATGCAAAAAAATAATAGCGTGTATTGCAATTGCGTATTCTTATCACTTCTACAATGCGTCGTGGGGCATGCTTTCAAGGCTGTTTTGAATTGCTTTTGAGGAATATTTTCTCATTCTTCAGGAAGGACTGTTCGCAGATCTGGCAACGTTTCGGAGTGACGATTGCGGATACGTCTATATAGCATACATGTTCAATTGCATTTAAATCTGAATCTAGTTACAACCCGTAAACTAGGAAGAAGGTGTTTTAATTGTTAGACTTCCTTTATATTATTAACTACAACAGGCATTCCTGAAGAATGGAAAAATATTCCTCAAGAAGCAATTCAAAACTTCATTGAAATGCAACGTTGCATGGTAGGAGTGGTTAATTTTATGCTATTAATTTTTGGATATGTGTTCATGCTATTCGATAAAATCATGTAATGTATAAGTATTAATAAATAATAGTCGAGTTCAAAAAGCATAAAATAAAATGTGACTACTATTTTAAAACCAAAATTGATTATGGTTGCGAAAGAACGAAATGTCGGATTGAAAATCTTATAGAGGCCAATGAGAATTTAAAATGTATTTTCACATATCTCTTCAAATACAACCAGAAAACAAAAAAACGAAATCGTAAAAATGCAGTTTTGCCTAAATATTCGTAATTTTTTTAATTTGAAAGCTGTATGTCTTAAGGTTAACCAGATCCCTGTGAAGTGCATTCTTATTCGAGACACCATGTACATTAGCTTAGATATTAGACGAGAGATTCTCTCATTTACTTGACGTTTCGATCTCTATTTTGTATTTGATGTCCCTATATTTTTCTCGAATATGGACCACTGATGTGGCTGTTAAAACAGATATTTGTAAAGGTTTACTATGTGTTGGATTAAAAAAGTTTTAGGGCTTAGCGGCATGAATTCGACAAATACGTCTTGACGTGTTTTAACATTTCTTCGTGGTGCATGCTGTGGTAATTATTATTGATTAATGCATTTTAGAAGGAATCGCTCATTGATTTTAATAAAGGAACGACCATAATTTAAAATAATTGGACAGGATGTCCCATTTTCGACACTTTCTGAGGGTTTTAGAGTTATTATCAAAGATAGAATGTTGCTGTTTTCACTTTAGTATCCATCTTTTTAAAGAAACGAAAGATTCTGATCTCAAATTTGTCTACATTTTAATCTACAGGGTGATTTTGAAAATCTTCGCTTTTTAAACACCGCTCGTATTTCCGTTACGCGTTAACTTATCAAAAAAGAGAAACCTGATCTTAATAGAGGATCACCCAAAGTTCAGTGACGTAGCCAGTTAAGTTTAGTTTTGGAGATATTAACGGGGCTTTACAAAAATGTACTTATGAAAGTGAAATTTATTTTTGAAATCTCTTCGGACAAAGTCAGGAAAAAATAAAAACCCAAACGCACAATTTTAGATTTTTCCAAATATTTTGAAAGCCCTGTATTTTTTCTTTATTTTTTCGCAGCATATTAGGCCCATAATTACGCAACTTTGCCCCAATTTATCCGACTTCTTATCTCTTACCGTTCCAGAAATCCCAATGGTGAAGGCCGAATTTGTAACACCCTGTATTTATCTATAAAACGTAAATCTTGCTTTTCAAGACGCATATAAACAACTATACTCAATTAATTAAAAATATATTATACAGGGTGTCACATTTCAATTTTTACTTTTGTTAATATCTAAACTAAACTTTTTAGAGAAAAACTGGCCACGCCACTGAACTTACGTAAAATTCTCTATTAAGATCAGTTTTTACTTTTTTGATAAGTTAACGCGTAACGGAAATACGAGGGGCGTCTAAAAAGCGAATCTTTTCAAAATCACCCTGTAGATTAAAAACTAAGAGAGCCATGACAAATGTGACACGGGAATTTTTCATTTCATTAAAAAGTAGGACGCTAAAATCTTTGATAACAACTCTGCTACACCCCAGAAAGTATCCAAAATGGGACACCCTGTATACATACAAGTTCTATAGGGTTTGTGTGCCTTGATTTTTGAATTGTGTCGCCATTGATGACCAACCTATTTAACTGTAATAGATCCCATTGTTTACTCCATAGGTATGTCGTGGAAAAGCGAGAACGAAGACGACGGAAGCAAAGAACAAACTCCCTTCTTACCAATCGAACAAAACGAGGTACCAAAAGAAATTCCAAAGTATTTAGAACTCCTCTATGAGCCCGAACAAGAAGCGACCACAATAGAAAACGACGGTTATGAAATTCCTAACCATATGTTACTGCAGGAAGAATTGGCCAGTCCATCGTCTCCGACATCAGAAACAGTAGAACCCGATAACCAATCAAAACATGATGATATCGCCGAAACGCGAAACGAACACGTTCAAGTTGGCTACAGTAATATTCAGTCATAGGATTTTCGCTGGAAGATAATACACAATTAATTAACATAGCCTATTTAGTAGACATGATGATTTATCAATTTATATACGGGTCCATTCACGAGAATCGTTCTCGTTGGAACTTTGAGACACACAACGTAAATCCAAAAATGTAATAGAAACTGATAAATGTTATTTGAAAAAATCAAATTGACAGCTACAGTAGGTATGTCGGAAAGTGATAGAAAACCGCCAAGTAAAACATATCAAAGAATGTATGAAATCATGCAGAAAAATTAAAATATTTCTACGAGTCTGCAAAAAATATCACTTTTCAGCACACGGTTTTCCGCAGAACGATCAGCCTGTATGTCGGTAGACTGCAATGACGTTAAATACTAAAGGTGCGGTTACCCAATCCCGCCAATCATGGTCGCCCGAAGGAAACTGCACCTTAAGTCTTTCGTTGCACAGTGGCACTCATAGACAAAATCAGTCGATGTTAAAAACCCAGAGTTCACCAAAATGTTGCTCTCTCTCTCTCTCTCTCTCTCTATTTTGTAGTGGGGGGGGGGGCAGGGGGGTACTCCACAATTTTGCAATTCGAATGAATGAAAAAATCACCGATAAATCAAATTTACTTATTTTAGAATTATCATTCTTTCCATGGCGTAGTTTTTATGTAGATTCGAATTTTATAATAGTATATTAAAGTACAAGTATCATAAAGCCTAATAATTTAGCACGCATCCATGTGTCGCCGCAAGCGGCTCGTTTTCTAATGGGGCAGATGTTACATAAAACATGTACTTTATACTATTTGTTCCATTTTGCATATTTTCTTAATAAAAAAAATCCATATTTAGAAAAATACTATCAAATTCTTATTTTATCAAAAGTAACCGTTGTTGCCATTGTGTCGCGAAAATTCAAAAACTTTCTTAAAAATTAAACATGACCCAACATTTTAATTTAACTCTGACTCTCCTGAAAAGGGAAATTACAAAGCTTAAAATTGATATATTTCTAAATTATTGCTTCAGCTTTAAAAAGAACTTAAACTGGACAGGTGTCAGGTCAGTGTAGCAATTGTTTCTGCGACTTAAACATACATACAAACAAACATACAACCTTTAAAAAGGAAAAAAGCGGTTTCATAAAACGCTTATTAGCTTACTGAAAACGATATCGAAATTACTTTGATATGGAACTAAAAACACCTTATTTCAAATTATAGTGTTTCTCTCTCTTTTTCATGAAAATAGTTTCAACCGTTATTGAAAATCGATTTGTAGCAGTTTAAAAAAACTCTTCATATCATACATTTTTAAACTTTCGAATTAACGAAACTGACAACCATTAATCGAAATGGCAGGTATATTTATATGTTCACATGATTAAGAGCCCCTGACTACATAAATATATTATTCAATGTACAAACTACACGAGTCCATTAAAAAAAAAAGAGTAAAATTAAAGGAATTTGAATGTAATAAAGTAAAAAACTGTGTGAAAAATTGTCATAAAAAAACGATTTTGACTATAGAGTGCCATCAAGCCGGAATAATGAAAATGTTCAGCTATAAGCCAAAAATACTCGATACCAGTACACAAAAATTTGTTCCTATAGGGGTAAACTAGAATAAGTTAAATTATTAGATTTTAAATACAACTTGTTTTAAGGGGGCATGCCTAGTTATATTTATTGGAACAAAAGGAACCATTATAATAATTCTATTTAAACGACTTTAAAATATATTTTAAAAAGTTTTTCAACACAAAAAAATAAAAATGGCTGTGAAGTGGCCTTAAGGTTTATTCGGTACTAATCCTATCCTGTGATAGTGATCCGTCAATTTTTGGATATTTTCTATTGGGGCAAAATTTGATCAATAAAAACAATGTTATTACAGAAAAGAGAAAAAATCGGTTCAGCCGTTTTTGCGTTATCACTGTCATCGATTTCGATGTGATTTGGAGAAAAACTCGTATAAACTATAAAATTTGCAATTTTAAACCGATTGAACTGAATTTTTCAGATAATACACTACTTTCAGTAAAACTTCAAAAAAAATGTTAAAATCCAAAAATTATTTTTCTTAAATTGCCAACTAGGCATGTCCTAAGCATAATTCTTTGAAACATTTTGCTCAAAATACAATGTGCAGTATTTCCATAAAAGAATACAAAAATGCAACGTGCCTTATGTACATACAGTATATTGCAGCTTAAAAATCGTACTTTTTATATGTGTGTATTATACACGAAACCATGACAAGAAACATAATAATTTGCTGTTTTTTCATGTATAATTAAGTGTCAACATTTTAAAGTCGAAATCAAGAATCTTTTGTATTTGCCACACGAAATCATAATCGACTGGAAAAGTGTCGACAACAGTGACGGATCTCAACTGCCCGAGGCGACACATATTAAGGCATGCAAAAAATCTAAACAAGTATACAGGGTGTAACAAATTTGTCCTTCACCATTTTGATTTCGGGAACGGTAAGAGATACGAAGTCGGTTAAATTAGGGCAAAGTTACGTAATTATGGGCCTAATAATATGCCGCAAAAAAATCTAAAATAAATACAGGGGGCTTTCAGAATATTTGGAAAATTTCCGTTTCGGTTTTTATTTTTTCCCTACTTTGTTCGACGAGATATCCAAAAATGAATTTCACTTTCTCATTGCTACTTTTAATTCTCCACTTTATCAGAGCTGTAATGCAACGTTCCGTCTGTGGATTACCATCATCAACTTATTGTTTTTTAAATACGGGCCTGGATTTTTTTGTTTAAATTATGGAAGAGGACTTAAATCTACGTTCAGCAGTACACAAAAATTACTGGTTTTCCAACGTTTTGTTCCTTAAAACGACCATCTTCATTAAAATACCCTTAGTACGTTCCTGTAATTTACTTTTGTTTCAAAGGATTTTGAAATTATTATTGGTAAGTGTAAGCACAAGTAATTTATTTTATTAATACAAATAAAATTTGCTCTTAAAGCCAGCACTTTCTCGAGTCTTTTAAAAGAGGCATTGAGTTTTACATTTTCAAATTATACTGAATTTAAAAAAAAAAAAATTACAGGAACGTACTAGGGATATTTCAATGAAGATAGCAATTTAAGGAACAAAACGTCGGAAAATCAGTAATTGTTGTAATTATTGAACGAACAAACCAGTAATTGTTGTATACCGCTGAACATAGATTTTGATCCAAAAAAATCCGAGCTCGTATTTAAAAAAAATTAAGTTGATTATGGTGACCCAAAGACGAAAGGAATCTTGTGGAGAATAAAAAGTGCAATGAGAAAGTGAAAGGACCCCTCACAAATCAAATGGAAATTGGCTCTCGGTGAAAGTGGCCAAATTTTGGATATGTTGTTCCTTTCGGTGTCCAGATCAAAGTCTCCAAGGGCACAAAGCTCGAAAATCTTCCCTGCGAGCAGTACCCAGTTCTGAAGGTTAGGGTAATCCCCGATTTTCGCTGATTTTACCTCTTCTCCCCTTGCACTTTCGGGATATATATATGATAGGATATTTATATTTCTTGCTACCAAAAAATTTCTGATCCATAATTGGATTGGATTTTGCCCTGTAGGCTACATCAGCGGGAGACAAGTTAATAACGTTCAGAGCTGGGTACTGCTCGCAGGGAAGATTTTCGAGCTTTGTACCCGTGGAGACTTTTGATCCGGACACCGAAAGGAACAACATATCCAAAATTTGGCCAATTTCACCGAGAGCCAATTTCCATTTGATTTGTGAGGGGTCCTTTGTTTTTGGACATCTCTTCGAACAAAGTAAGGGAAAAAATAAAAACCTAAACACTAAATTTTAGATTTCTCCAAATACTTTGGAAGTCCCTGTATTTATTTGAGATTTTTTGCGGCCTGCCTCAGGCAGTCTTCGAAAATATTTGGTAATGGAATTTATTCGGTATCAAAAGTAGTAAAGATTTTAGGTTAGGCGTCGCCTCACTGGCGCCATCTGTTAATCCGGCACTGGTCTACACTATTTTCCAGTTGCGTAGTCCGTAGTCATTCCGTAATAATTGTCTATAGTCTATTCATTTCCAAGACAGACCGACCACAACAAACTAACAATGAACAGGGCAGTGCTTATAATATTATAATTATAAAAAATTATGATCGCAATATTGTTGAATACAATTTTGAAATATCGGAATGTAATAAGTATTCATGGTAAAATATAAAATAAATTAATAAATACACGGTTTCCGAAAATACATGTCGATGTACATTTTGTCAGAATTGTCAATTTATTCGAAACGAAAGAATCCGTGATCCAAATTGTCATTAAAAAAATTCTGTCTACTGATGAAGCGTGCCGTACAAGATTCGAATTCACCAACCTGTATATCTTATCGATCCTATTGTGATGAAATTATTCTGATAAGTTTGACGAGTTATCGCTGTCATCGTCGCTTTAGTCTACAGTAATACCTAATTAGTCGTTCAACTTGTATCTCGATAATATTATCGAGTTCCCACATTCTGGTTCCTACTTTTTGTTGTACTAATACATTTTTGACTGTACACTGTAATACTTGCTAATGCACGGTCAAAAAGGTCTTTCATATCGATAAACTTGTAGGTTGAATTATGTTTGGCAACAAAAGTCTTTAAAATGACTTCTTTCATTTCAGGACTAAAATGATTTTTCTTGTGACGTTTCTTAGATGGACTCAAATTAATATACACTTGGGCTTCGTCTGCAGTATCGGTGCTAGACATTCCTTTAACAAATATACTAAAAGTAGCACTCACAACAACAACACAACCGAACAAACAAAAAATTAAAGGACAAAAATAAAAATTGAATAATCACAACCAACGAACCAACACGAAACTTGGCCTCAATGACCAACAGACCGACTAATTTCCTGATTTCAACTCTGTAATAATTATAAGCCCCGCCCCGTCCCACGTTCGGCCAATGAGAAGGCGCATGCGCGGAGGCTCCTCCTACTCACTTGATGATCATACGCAAACAGTGTTTATGCCTAGTCTATCTTGGAAATAAATAGACTTTAATTATATTAATTTAGAAAGATAAACTACTTGACTTCGGCTTATTATTAATAAGTTTTCAGTGCGATCAAAGATATTTCATTCTTCTCCGCGGAGATACAAAAATATTTAGAACGTTTAATTAGCTTATATTTATTAGAAAAACACTTATGTACATTTTATTGTAAATAGTAATGAATATCAGATGTGATGCTAATTGTAGTTAGGACTGGTTTCCGTTTTTTACTGAAACGAAAATGGGAATGTTTTAAATTTGCTATTTATTTTATAAATAAAACCAATATTTGTAAGTTGTTTGTACAAATTTTATCAATAAACTTTAGAAATAATATCTAGTTTCCTTAAACTACTTCAAACAAGTTTCGAGAACAATATTTCTCTCAATCGATCCGAATAATCTTTAAAATGAGGGTAACCCATACGTCAAATCATATTATTAAAATAATTACAAAATAACTTAGTGCAATAAGTACCTACTTACTTATTTATAAGCTAGTTCCTATATAAAATAAAAGATATATAGGATATCAAAAATTACTGATCAACCGATAAGTAGTTTTTTCTTACCGATACCGATATTTTAGGAACACATATATAAACAGTATATTGCTAATACCATCTGCAATTGTCCCCGCCATGGGCATCAAAGGGAGCGTTGTGAGTTTGCGCAATTCGGAAATTTCCTTGTGAAAGTAAACATTCGACAGGACCGGATTTCAACTTTTTTAATGTAAATTTCATTGGTTAGTTAAAGCCGTATTAGAGCCGGCAATTTTTGTTAAAGCCGTATTACAGTCGGGAATTTTTATGGCGCCAGCAATGGCAATTATAATTCAAGGATTCATGCGCAGTACACCGTTCTCCGTACTACAGTCGGAAATTCTACTCTTCTGACAATTAAAATGACACGGAGTCATGCGCAGTACACCGTTCCCGATCAGCTGTCTCTCGTTACCAGAAATGGGGCAGGCGCCATTTTAATTGCCATTGCCGGCGCAATTGGGTAGACATGGATTATTCTGTTATTTTTAACCGTTTATTATTTGGCCGAACCAGGTATGAACAGGTAATGGCCATTTAAACCCACTGGTACTTAAATTAGCAGTTTACATTCTTTATTAAACTTATGGACTGCTAATTCAGCAACTTTTTGCACCTCTTATTTGTAAATAGCAGTAGCTGCTTTAACTGGTAATCAAAACGAACAGGTTTGCCCATCTCTAATTCTGGGGGTATTTTAGGGATTTCGACAGTACCAACTGCTGTTCTGACTCGTTGACAATGCTCCAGCTGATCGAGAACGGTTTACTGCGCATGAATACGTGCCATTATAATTGCCGGCGCGAGAGAAAAAATTGCCAACTCTAATACGGCCTTTACGCCAGCAATGGCAATTATAATTGCAAGGATTCATGCGCAGTACACCGTCCTCGATCAGCTGGTCCAATACTGCTCGTATTGCGGGCGCAATGCGAGAATGGAATCCGTATTACAGTCGGAAATTCTACTCTTCTGACAATTAAAATTGAACGGAATTCATGCGTAGTACACCGTTCCCGATCAGCTGTCTCTCATTGCCAGAAATGGGGAACGCGCCATTTTAATTGCCATTGCCGGTGCAATTGGGTAGAGATGAATTATTCTATTATTTTTAAC
Source organism: Barypeithes pellucidus (assembly GCA_963991005.1). NCBI lineage: Eukaryota > Metazoa > Arthropoda > Insecta > Coleoptera > Curculionidae > Barypeithes > Barypeithes pellucidus. The sequence goes on from OZ022559.1 coordinate 43,538,105, forward strand.
TGTTTATTACTTGGTCGAAGCAGGTATGAACAGCTAATGGCCATTTAAACCCACTGGTACTTAAATTAGCAGTTCACATTCTTTATTAAACTTATGGACTGCTAATTGGTAGCAACTTTATGCACCTCCTATTTGTAAATAGCAGTAGCTGCTTTAACTGGTAATCAAAACGAACAGTTTTGCCCATCTGTAATTCTGGGGGTATTTTAGGGATTCCGACAGTACCAACTGCTGTTCTGACTGTTGGCAATGCTCCAGCTGATCGAGAACGGTTTACTGCGCATGAATACGTGCAATTATAATTGCCGGCGCAAGAGAAAAAATTGCCGACTCTAATACGGCTTTTCGGAAAAATATATTCAAAATTTCGATTAGATCGAATTAAGACCATGCATACGATTTCTGACGATATGATGATCCGACGGTGTCCTCATTGGTGTAAACTTTTGGTGCCAAATTCCGTCCGAATATTTGTAACAATCGACACGATGAGCTTTATTTTAACTTTCATCCGACGTCGTATGTTTCTTAACCTCACTTTTTTCTAAACCAAAAATTAAGAATGAATTGAATTGAATGAATATTGACTATTTTGGGAATTATTATCAGCTACTAATGTACTAAATTAAAAATACATTAATTTGAAGGTTAGGTAGTGACCACATATATATTATATTGTATACAAGTGACACTCTCTTCTTGTTATAAAAGCTTTAAGCAAAATATTTTTGTATATACGTAGATACCTGAAATACTTTATACCTGGTATTGATCCACGACTGCAAAAAAGCACCATGCACTTGTGTCCTTTCATCTTAACCTACCAAACAGCGAATCGAATCATGAACAAACTTGCTTGTTTACAAAAATTTTTGTTAGGTAATGAAAGTACTAATAAACCGACAACAATGTGGATGAACCACTTTTTATTCTGTAATTTGAAAAAGCATCCAGAACCAAAGATGGCGACGAACAACAACAAACAAATAATGACGGGCCGGCACTGACGCGAACTGCGCTACTGCGCAAACTCAATAGGCCCGCGCCATCTCCCATAGCGGGGACACTCTTTGTAGTTTGGAACGTTCATATTGGCAATATACTGTGTATATATATATTTTTGTTTAGGAACTGATAATACCGATATTATATCAACACCTTCGACTACAACTTTAAATACTAAACCAAATTTTTATTTATTTCTTTCGTATTAAATTTATTTTGTCCTAAATTTTAATGAATTATCGTAGTGTATATACGAAAATATAGAATTAAAACCGAAAATATGGTGATTCTGAATTACGATGTCCCTTTTAATTTACCCCGGAACTAACCTATTAACTTTGATATTGATATAAATACAAAAAAACGTACCTATCGGACCTAAGGTTGTTCCTGCTTTATATCAATTTCTTCCTTTATCTCTTCATCTTCTAATTTCACGTCATCGTCCATAGCTTCATCCTTGCTGTTTTCGTGTAGGAGAACATATTCTCTTGAGCTAAATCCAAATTTAACCACATCTTTTTCTAGAAGTTCAACATACTTTTTCGATTCAATTTTCTTGTTATTGATAAAAGTACCGTTTGCAGATTCTAGGTCTATTAGGTAAGGTCTTACTCGCTTACCTAAAAAAAACACACACTGTACAGGGTGTACGTTTAGTACTGTGCTACTTTTTTATAAAACAAAAGATGCCCCAATTAGAATTTTTCTAGGTCTTTTTGAGAATATTACATTTTTTGGCACCTCCTATATTTCGGTTACCCTGTAACTTATAAAAAAGAAATAAAATATTATCTTCTTAGTTTAAGAATCCAGTGACTAACTCGTATTTTTTCTTTTTTTTTTTTTTCAATATGTATATTTATTTATTTATTTATTTATTTGCAATTAATCAATTTATTCACAATTCAGAACATTATATCATTTTATCGATAGAATAATTTTTAACATGATAGAATTTTAATAAGCACCTAGATGTAAAACATCTGTATGTGCTGTATTGCTACACAGGTCTTAACTTAAAATAATAACATTACCACCATCAAAAAGTCACAGTTTCCGCAAAAAGTCATAGTTTACTAATTTATAATCTTTAATCACCAAAATCAAACACAGACGATATGTCTGCCAATACACAACACAATACAATTAGTTGAAGAACCTTTCAAATTGATACACATTCTCAAAAATCACCTTCCTACTTAATAATTTAAAATTTTTTACTTTATGGCAATTTCTTACTTTCTCCGGCAATAAATTATAGAGTTTAGGACCAAAATAATTTACGTTTAAGATTATTATTACTTATTGGTAGTTTAATCTGCTTGCTGAGCCTGATCCTTGTTCCATATGCATGATCAACAACAAGTCTCAAATTAGATCGCGTATGCATATGATAGCAAATTGTATGAATATAAATTGTTCGAATGCTAAAAATATCTTTATTAAAAAGTAAATGTGTAGGGTATAATCTATTTTTTCTGAAAATAATTTTTAATATATATTTTTGTATGATGTTTAATTTGTACAGGCTATTATTATAAAGTCCACCCCATACCAATATTCCATATCTTACTATTGATTCAACAAAAGCTTTGTAGACCATTACAAGCGTCTTCCTATTTAAAAACTCTCTTAACAAGTAAAATTTATGAATGAGTTTACGAATCTTGTTGGAAACATAATCAATATGTGGCTGCCACTTAAGAAAGCTATCAATTACAACTCCAAGGTATTTTGTAGATGATGCCTCCCTAACTTCAATAGTTTTCCAGAAAAATAAAAGTTTGCTTTTTTCAAATGGGTCATTGTATATATTTTTTAATAATGTAATTTAGCATTTAACAACCTTCTCAGAAATATATAATACTTTATTTTTAGTCTTAATGTTATGTCCGAAATTTACGTTCTTTAGTCATTTTCCTTATGGTAGATTTTAGGTTGAGGTTTAGAAAATGAACCTTGTTCAATTAAATTTGATTTTATCTGGCTGTCGTCTTTCGAGATATCTTCAAGAAATTTTATATAATTACATACTAACTTAAAAAGGTTTATATTTACCATTGAAATACACTTCTAATGCTCCATTTTCAAAGTTTCAATTTGGCTGTCATAATTAGGACAAACTGATTTTTTACTATTAATTAGAAATTTTTAAACAACTTACAGAACCTGAATACTCTGCAGAAACAGAAGAATTTTTTTATTATGACACAACTGACTGTGTTCTTTTTGTGTTTATGTGTGTTAAATCCGTAATTCTCTACTAAAAAAATTGTACTTATACTTTTAAAACATGTAAATTTTGGACACACGACTAAAAATAAAGTATTATATATTTCTGAGAAGCTTGTTAAAAACTAAATTGCGTTATTAAAAAAAATTTAGGGTGGCCCATTTAAAAAAGGCAAAGTTTTTTTTTCTTGGAAACTATTAATCATAGAAAAAATCTGTTCTGATAAGTTACAAGGTAAGCAAAATATGGGGGATGTCCCAAAATGTAAAATTCCCAAAAACATCCCATATATCAAAAACAAGGAGGCCTAGAAAAATTCTAATTGTGCCATCTTTAGTTTCACAAGTAAGTAGAACAGTGCTGCGAAAACGGCATCCTTCTATCTTTACTAATAAATGAGATTCCCCTGTAAATCCATCAAAAAATGGACAAACGTATGTGAGTGCAGCAACATACACGTGTGATACTACTTATGGAACAGACATGATTATAAAAATATTTTTAGTATTCCATTGAAGTAACCGTCACTTGCTGAAGATCAAGAAGCTGCATTTTCTGTCCGATAAATTAATAATTAACCCGTCACTTACCAACACTGCCATTTTCCCTGGTAAAAGGTACTAATCTATACTGCAAAGCTGCATGTTGCTTAGAACAAGAAGGATGATCAACGGCCAGGTCAACAACCTTCCGATCTCTACCAATCAGATAGGCGCTTTCTCTATGAATGTATAGAGTTTGCAGTGCTTTGTCCCCTTTGAACGGATATAACCTCCACCTTCTACGAGGTTTCCTTGCTTCAGGGGGTTCGCTATATTCAAAAACATAATTAGTGACGTTGAGAATTTGAAAATGCTGCGAGTTTTGGGAATATCGCGAATTTATCTTCTTTTACCACATTTTTTAATAATGATAATAATTTTGCAGGATTTAACAACAATTATGTAAACCAATACAATACATCTCAAAACGGAAAATATTATTTCTTATAGTTTTCACATACAACATAGAACCATTCATTCATTGATTTTTGTTTTTTTTTTAAATCATTTTTTTTTCTTACCCTATTCAAAACTATATGCAACTAGAAAACAATAATTTCTCAATCTTAAATATAAGATTAAATAAGACATACTTCTTGTGTTGTTATATGACCAATATGGTAAATAGCACACTTCTTGTATGATAGTTCTCGTAGCACTTGATCTTAAAGTAGCAACTCTAATATCAGATTGAAAAAAAAAACTGTTGCTTTTACCTGTACTTAATGACAACTCCTTTGAAAGTATTAGTTTCTTCAGTTAATTTTCCTGAAAGTGCAAAATTAGGTTTCTGCTTGTCCTCAACTTCTTCCTTGGTATCCTTGGATTCACTATCAAGATTTTTGCCCCACTTGGCATTAGTATGATCGAAAGATGTGCTCCTACTTCGACGTCTGTTATCCCTGGAAAAATATAATGGTTCTTATTGATGAACAGGAATCTTATTGATCTCCCGAGGTATTTACCCTTACTCAGACTGGCAAATATCTAGAGCTTCCAACATACTTACTATCAAGTTTCCTACCTTTTATCCCTATTACTTTTCCAGTCATTATTTCTATCTGTCCTATCATTACTTCTAAAGGCATCCTTACGCTTATCATCATAACGATCCCTCGAATCATATCGATGATCTTTAGATTCATGCCTTTTATTATCTCTGTCATAGTCTCTGGCACCTCTCGAACCATCTCTATCATAGTCTCTAGCACCTCTGGAAACACCACTTCGTCCACCTTCTTTGTCCGCTTCTCTTCTAGTGTATTCCCTAGATCGGGATCTTTCCTTATGACTTTTCTTGTCATAGGAACTTGATCTTCTGTGATATCTTTCATCATGTTTTGACGATCCTCTTTCTACGGAACTCCTTTTAGCTCTGCAAATGCATGTTTCAGGTTTTAGCTTTACAGGGTTTTGCGAGCAAGACTCAAAATATTATTCACTTAAAATTAACTTCCTAGAAAATAAAAAAAACTTTAGATTTTCCAAGTCTTAATTAAATGTAAAAAATATACCCATTAAATACAAACCTGTGTGTCTCGCCGTGGCTCGTTTTGGCTCCTTTTGATTTAGTTGTGTCCTTTTCTTCAGAATGATGCCTTTTGGAGCGCTTCTGTCGGGAATCGTTTGAGGAATCGGAAGAATCGCTTTCTGATGAGGAAGAGCTGTCTCTTTTGCGGTGCTTCTTTGAACCCATATTAAAACACAAGTGGTTAAACTTTATTACTTGTAAGTTTTCTGGGGCTATTTGTCACGAATTACGAAAGTAATTTAATAAGTTTTTGATGAAAAACTAGAAACTTTCCCAAAGAAACGTATTTGTTATTCTGTCTTCTGTCAGATACTCTTTCCTAAAGTCCATTTGTAAAAATGACAAATAAAGCTGTCAAAAAGTATCATCTACAAACTTAGATAAGTCTACAAAGGACGTTCTGTTCTGTTTAAAATTCCATTGACCTCCTGCGTTGCTGCATCCAGCCAACAACCATAAAGGAGATGTCGTCGTTCCATTATAGCACAAACACAGCCGCCCTTAATTAATTAAGGAGTCAATGACACAAATTAAAATTTGCAGGTCACACAGGAGAATAGGTTTCCCATTTGTGTTGCTAGGATAACCTGGCCAAGATCGAAAAGAGAATGGGCCCCTGAGCTTTCGCGGGACTTTTGAAAATTCAGTTCCCCGATTAATTATTTTTGTTATAAAAACAACTTTTAAACTATTTCGAAATTGAACGCTACATACGTAGTCATTTTATTATTAATTTATGTTTTAAATAAAAATTAATTATGTTAAAGACGGCCTGATTAGATTAAAACGAGTCATTATTCATTGTATTCTTTAATTAATAATTCTAAATTTGTGATGCGAAGAAGGTATTATCGTGGCTGTGGTGTGAGTAATGAATGTTTACACATTTTATTTATAACAGAATAAAACGTATAGTATGAATTTAATTAATGACGTTCCAGTCATTGCATTTGGATAAAAGTAATTCGTAGTTGACTTTTTTTATATAGTTTGTGTTGGTGCCATTTTGTATGCGAAAAGGTCAATAGAGTTTACTTTCAAGGTTTTTGAAGGTTTGTTCGTTTTGTTGCTAGGTTTTGACGTAGTGTATGCGAAGAACGGAAATTCTAAAAATTATTTGGGTTTTCTTCTAAACCAATTATTAGTCATATTATTTTATTACCAAAGTTTATATTTAGATTGTTGTGCGTGTGTATTTACACAAGTAATACGATATGACAGGTATACATTTAATTACATAAACATACGAAACAAAACTGTCGTTATCACTTATCACATCACAGGATTACCTACATATTCTTACGCGTTCCCATTTCTGTTTTCAGATTTGTTAAAGACTGATTATCATGTTAAAATCTTCTGTTCAAAGTAAGATTTTAAAAACACTGCCTGACGATCGACCTATAACTGCAATACAGGTAAGATTTATTTGCAATTGCTTACCCTTTAGAGTTTGTGAGTGTGAGTATTAACAGAGTAATGAAAGGGTATGCATAAGAATATTTCAGCTATTTTATTCAATGACTTGTTTCAAGTATTAGAGCCGGAATTATAATTGCCATATTATATATTATTTGCTTACTGTTTCCTTAAAAGTGAGAAGAACACATTGGACGTTTATAAATTTGTTTGAATGAGGAAACTCTTTGTTAGTTAAATACCCTCTGGGACCTCTTTAGGGCCCTTGGTACTGTTGTCATCAACAATAGAGTTCACAGTTGCAGTCAACGAGTGTTTTGTGTAACCAACTCTTTTGCTAAAATGTATTGGCACTGACCTACATCTCAGTGAAAAGTAAACATTTTAAGTTTAAACCTGATGCCTAGATTTGCCGTTTTTATGTTTTAGATAGTGGAGAACTTGGAGCAGTGCCCAAGAAACTTTTATCCGATCAATAAATCTTATGATCAAGATTCGGACGCAGATTTAGGAGAAAAGTCAATATTTAAAAGCAGCACGGGAAGATACTTGTGTCTCTCGAAAACAGAAGGTAGGTAATTGTTATTGGTATTAAAGATATACTTATAATTTGTGATGTGTTAAGGAAGTATCTAGTATTATATTACAATTTTGTTGGAATATGAACACAACTTTGTGGCATTTATAAACTTTGTCCCTGTAGTTCAGTTCAGTTCCCCCGGCTGTCGTTCGACTTGAACAAATGAAAACATACCAAACCATTAATAAACTCTGCGGCGGTTGTTCGAGAATCAGAAATTGTTTCCCAGCGAACTACAACTGCGAGCGCAGCGCAACTGAACTGAACGTAAAAGTTGTTATAAATGGACCTTCACATTTGTCTTCAAAGTTCTTATACAGGGTAGCTGCTTAGTGTGGCAAGGTAGAGTAACTTCCTTGTTACCTAAAATAGTATACAGAAAATGTTGCAAAAACATGCAACTTTAAAAAAAGTGGCCTGCCCATTTCCATCCTAGGTTTCCTTTCCAATTTCTGTTTTAAAATGTCAAAGACTGTTAAGCCTGTAAAACTGGTGTGACAAAAAGGTGTCATTCTTAAATAAAGAATAAAAAACTAATTGTAACGCCTTTAATGTTGTTGGAAGCATATTGTATATCTTAGGACCTAAATAGGCCACACTCTTCAGATTAATATTATTGCTATTTACTGAAATACCTGCAATAATTAATTCATTATTCATTCTAGCACATGTGAAATATTTGTGATTCATAGTATTTTCGGATCAAGATTTATTCCTTTGAACAACATACTGACCATATATGTACATAGTTCAAATATGTAAAAATAATAGCAATATAGAAGAAGCGGATAAAATTAAATACCTAGTTGGAATGATTTTTGACAAAGATTTAAAATTATTGGATTTAGGATTTAGCGAATATATTATTAAAAAGCCCAAGAATTCTTATACCTAAATTGAAATACCTATACCTAACAATTTTAAAATATAAGTAATCCAAAAATATAATATTTCTGATTTATTTTAGACAACTATTTTTTTATACAGTGTCACCATTAAAGTCCGCACCATATGGAACTTTTTTTTATTAATGAGGTTAGTTAAAATTAAATTTCGGCAATCGTTTTTGCTTCAAATTAGACTAAAAATTATATAATCAAATGTCACCATCTGTCATTCGGTATCTGTCAAAAATTACATTCTAATCAAAAAATGCTGAAAAATGGCATTGTTTTACCGAATTTCAAAAAATTTTATTAGAAAAAGTTGTTTCTAGTACAATTCTTGGCCTAAATACAAAGTTTCAGTTTTCTAGCTCAAAGTTGATTTTTTTGCCATTTTAACTTTTTTTTTATTTAATGTAAGTTCGCTTAATGGATATTAAACTATTTGCTTATACCATACTCAATATTTTATTTAGTTTGTATGAGCTTTTTTTTACTAGAATGCCATTTTTTTTCGAAATTTAAAATTAGAGGCAAAAAAATTTGACACAGGTGGTGCAAAGTTATCCTAATTTAAAAAATTTTAACAGATAGACGTCAGATGTTTCGTTTTTCAAATGACAAATACATCTAAATATTTGATAAAAATTTTATTTTATACTTAAAACTATCATTATTATTAAAAGGAACAAAAAGGAACTTTAATCATTTTAAATAGGTAACACAAAAGCAATATAAATTTCACATTTCAGTGTGACGTCCTTCTCGCTCTATACAAACACCCGTCCGTCTATAAACGTCTTTGACAGCATTTTGTAAAAAGCTTGGTCTTATATCGGCACAACACTGTCCTATCGTTTGTTCCAAATGCTCGATATTTCTAAACGGTCGATTCTTATAAACTTTCTGCTTAAGATAACCCCACAGAAAAAAGTCTAGTGGGGTTATGTCAGGCGACCTGGGTGGCCAGTGACATTCTCTATCACGCCCTATAACTCTGTTTTGAAATAATTGGTTTATGCGTTCTTTCACTGCTACAGTTTGATGTATGGGTGCACCATCAAGCTGATACCATAAGTTATGTCTATGGTGTAAGGGCATGTTATCCAAAACTTCGGTAATCTCGTTATCAAGAAAATTCAGGTACCTTTCACCAGTTAAGTTTGCTCTAAAGAAGTATGGTCCAATAAGCTCATCTTTCAAAATTCCACACCAAACATTGGTTTTAAAATGATACTGGTCGCGACATTCAATTGTGAAGTTAGGATTTTCTTGGGACCACCATCGGCAATTTTGTGAGCTCACGGTACCATTCGAAGAGAAAGTGGCTTCATCTGTCCATAATATCTTGTATGGAAAAAGAATATTCTCCTCATATTGTCCCTGATACCAAAACGAAAAATCAAGTCGGATATCAAAATCGCGTTCTTTTAATGTGTTTATAAACTTGGGTTTATATGCCCGAAATCGATTTTTCTGAAGAATTTTTCTAACGCTTTCCCTCTTGCGCCCTGTTGCATCACTTATCTTGGTTACACTAGTTTGACCGTGGTCAATAACAGTTAAACAAACATCAAGTTGTGCTGCTTCATCGTATTTACTTGCCGCGTGAGGTTTCTTAAAATTATTTCGAACAGATCCAGTTTCTCTAAATTTTGACATTATTCTTGAAACAGTGCTATGCTGCAAATTTTTTTCTGGATGCCTCTCATTAAAAATGGCAGATACTTGCCGGTGAGGCATATTCTCTCCACAAATTAAGACAATTTCTATTTTTTCTTGAATGGACAACATTGGTGATAACACTGAAAACTATAACTTGCGAAAATATTCACATTTATGACATTTCTTTTATTTATTCGGCACTCTAATTCGTTTTTTTCCATAGCCTACTTATAAAATTCAAAATTGCCTTGATATTTTATTGTGGATAAAAAGAAAATGTGTCTAAATTTTGAACTAATCTGATATCTGGGAATTTTATTATAAGTTTTTTAAACTTCTTAGGTGTATGTACTATCAAAAAAATGGAATATCTGACGTCTATCTGTTAAAATTTTTAAATTAGGATAACTTTGCACCACCTGTGTCAAATTTTTTTGCCTCTAATTTTAAATTTCGAAAAAAAATGGCATTCTAGTAAAAAAAAGCTCATACAAACTAAATAAAATATTGAGTATGGTATAAGCAAATAGTTTAATATCCATTAAGCGAACTTACATTAAATAAAAAAAAAGTTAAAATGGCAAAAAAATCAACTTTGAGCTAGAAAACTGAAACTTTGTATTTAGGCCAAGAATTGTACTAGAAACAACTTTTTCTAATAAAATTTTTTGAAATTCGGTAAAACAATGCCATTTTTCAGCATTTTTTGATTAGAATGTAATTTTTGACAGATACCGAATGACAGATGGTGACATTTGATTATATAATTTTTAGTCTAATTTGAAGCAAAAACGATTGCCGAAATTTAATTTTAACTAACCTCATTAATAAAAAAAAGTTCCATATGGTGCGGACTTTAATGGTGACACTGTATATGTTGTAAATATATATTTTTAAAATTGAAGATCAAATTAACTCGACTCAACTAACAAGATTATTGTATTCCCAGCCGTTGATCGTTAATAATGTTATGCATAGTGTTATCAAATCAACCCAGACAAACGTGAAGAAATTATCATTTTCCACAATATTTATAGTGGAGTCGTTCTGGCGAAATCAACGGCTCAAAAATCCCTTAACGACATCGAGTAAGTTTTTTTTTCCAATGGATACAGTAGGATCCCCTCGACATCCTGACATGATTTGTACGGGGCGCCGCATGCGGGGGGATGGGGGCACGCCCCGCAAATCTAACCGACAACGGATTTTCCTGGGAAATGGAAAATAACTCGGCGGGTTCTGATGCTACAAAAAATATGTGAAGGGTAAAATTGAAGAGCTTGACAGAGCGCGTAAGCTCGAACAAACCTGATCCCGATATGTCGATGAGTTCGCGAATTATTGCGATTTTCAACTGCAAAAACAATAAAATTTAATTAATTATATCTCGAGAAGGGGCGCAGTTGGGGCATCAATTTTTCGCGAATCAACGGGTGACACCGAGTACTTTGATGGGCTGGAGGCTGGGGTTTTCCAAATGGAACACCCTGTATATTATTTGGCTATTTGACGTAATTCATAGACAATTTTTATTTGTAATACAATCATATAAGTTATATCCAGCCGTTTTCGAAATAATTGTAAATATCATAAATTATGTTGTTTAAATAGAGTTTTTATTGGGAAATTTTGTTATAGACTACTAATCGTAAAAAAAGTAAATGTTCAAAATAGCTTCATTTTACTTAATTTAATGATTTTCCTGTACTGCCAACATAACTCTTAATTCATTTTCTTCATTAATATCGGGTTTATTGATTATCATCCTCTTTGTGCACGCAATGCTTCCTGTTGCTACAAATATTTACAACAACTTCTCAAAGGCTTCTGGTCTCGGCTTTCTCTCAATATCTGGATATGTTTCAGCATACACTCGGCTCGCGAGGAGGCAATTTCTTGCACATTCACCCAGTATAAAAATCATATTTACCATTTCTAAAGTTGTAAAATTCGACATTTTGTGTAAGTTAGTACTTAATTTCGACGACTAAACAAATGTAAATAATTTTATTTGGCTGTCATAGTGACAATCTAAACAAAAAAAATCATGACAACTCGATTAAGAATAAAAAACAAATTAAATAAAATAAAGTAGCAAAAATGTAGACTTTTAAAATTTATATTGAAATACCTAAAATACGATAAACTCTAAGAATAAAAGGAAGCTATTTTGAACATTTTCTTTCGTTTACAATTATTAGTCTATTCGCCTATAACAAAATTTCCCAATAAAATCTCTATTTAAACAACATAATTTATGATATTTACAATTATTTCGAAAACGGCTGGATATAACTTATATGCTTGTATTACAAAAAAAATTGTCTAAGAATTCTACGCCAAATAGGCAAATAATATTTGAAAAACTTGAGAAAAATTATTTTAAAATGTGGCGTTTTTGAAAGCTTATTATGAATACCCTGTATAAAAGAGATAAACGCAATTAGATTAATAGTATCTCTAGACCTCTCGTCATAAATTTCACCCAATGCCGAGGTTAAAAAAATAGTTCTGGATTGTTTTTTTTTCTGATTTTTTTATTCAGGACTGCAAAACCTTTTTTTTAGTTTGTAATTTATTTCTCCGAAACTACAAAACCAAATTAAATACAATTTGAGGCCCTTATAAACGATACTAATACGAACCTAAATATGCAATAAAATACTGGGTGTCCCATTTAAAAAAATATAACTTTATGCTGTCACACTTTTTTGGGTCACCCTGTATAATGTAAAATATTTTTAAAACATGCCGCTTTTAATCCAATATCTCAAGCTGTTTTAGTATTGTTGATAGGTTCTTCGATAACGATTTAATCTTCCGCCCCCGCTTCGTTTGCGGACTCGGTATACATTTTTCTCCCCTCGCTCTTCATACGGAAACGTTCAAATACCAACCACTGGGCAAACGATAATAACACACATGAAACCAGTCACTAGTCATAAAAATGCAATTACATGAAAAACAGAGGAAGTAAATTTTATCATCTGTCAGGTATTCCCTCAAATTCTTAAAATTTTTGTGTTGTTTTACGTACAAATGTGAACCTGTACAAGTAAACGAGAAAAAGACATATAATAAATAATTTGTATGTATTTTTAGGGATCCCTGGTTTTGTAGTTCAAGAAATAATTGTACTAACAGAAAAAACTAACCCCCCCAAAGGATTCAGTCTATTAAACAGAACAGCTGATAGCGGCCAGAAGGCTTGGAAGAAGAAACAAATCTGCTATCGACTGGTTAATCAGAGAGAAGCAAAAAGTGCCATAACCGATATCATTGTTTGTAGTCGATTGAGGAAGGCTCCAGCTGGTTTTACTTTTGCAGGGTAAGTGTCGTGAGGATAGAGATTTAGTTTTGAGAAAAACAGGAAAAATTGTAATATTTGAATTGATATAATTAAATTTATTAAATTTAACATACGTACAAGGCGACAACTTTATCTGTACCTACAAAAGGAATGCGGGCAAGAAAATTTCTTGGGTTAACAATGTTGTCACATATATTAAATTTTAATTTAATAACATGTTACCAAGTAAACCCTAAAATAAAATTTACCCATTTAAAGTAAATTGTCATAAGTATATAAGAAACTAATATTCTATTATAGTTTCAATGTTTTTAAAACTTTCTTTTCATACTATTTATTTTAATATTTAAGTAAATGCAAAATAAAATATTTTTTTATTAAAGTACTTCTAATCGAAAAATAGGGCAACATGGTGCAATATCAACGGTAACCATTGGTAACCGGTGGCTAGAGCTAATTTGATAGGTTATATCCCAGACAGAGGATGACGACACGCGTCTGGTGACACGCCTATTGTGCCAGCGTGGTTATTCAGCGATGTCCAATATGCTTCATCCAGTTGCGTAGTGATAGGTTTTGTTTTAAAACTGTGATAATGAATGAATATACCCTGGTGAAACCCTTCATAGTCAAACCCATGAAGTAATTGCCAATGTGTACAGGGTGTGTGAAGAGGAATCACAAATTAATACATTTAAATTGCCAGTTAAGCGAAAGCTAGAAAGGGTCGCAATGTATACGCGAGTAAGCGTGGGTGCAGGAAAAAACATTCACAAAGATACTGAAAGGAAAGAAAATAACCGGATCAATTGTTGTCATCTCCTGTCAAAAAAAGGGCCTGTCCCTCTGCTGTCGGAAAAATCGATGGCTTCGACTTTGGCATTGTTAGGAGAACAATACAAAAGTTTTATTTGGAACTAAAAGTGGTACCAACCTTAAAGAAGTTGCTACAACAGCTGAGAAGTAACATAAACTCTCCGTTTTCCCGTGAAACTTTGAAGTGCATGTTGAAATCAAATGAATTTTATTGGCGGAAGTGCCAAAATAAGCGAAAAATATTAATGGAAAGGCCTAATATATTGCACTGGTGATACAAATATATATAAAAATATGTATTATTACATTATTAAGATAATTTTCTTGAAGTAGTCCATCTCAAAGTGGAGTGAAGTTATAAGGAGGTAAAGAAACTCACAGTCTGCTCCACTAGTTTAATAGAAATATATAAAAAACTATAATCCAAACATGTTTCGAAGACTTAAGTCTTCATCTTCAGTGGAAGGTAAAACATCAACAAAGGGGGGTACCTATGACATTGAAGTAACTGTACAGTTTCTTTACCTCCTTATTAAGATAATAATAGCACGTCCATGACTCCGCCATGTTTTAAAAGATATCGATTCCCCCTTACCGATACCGCGTATCTATAGATTCGCTTGTCGAGCTGTATAATGCACCATTCTAAAATGTAATTTAGTACAATAAAGAGTTTTTTTTTATATCTACCACCTTCATTATTTTATCACGTAGCAGCTGACGTAGTTTTGTCTTATGTGATCCTGATCCACATTTCATAATCTAGAAAACTGAAAGGTTATCAAGTTTTAAACGAAAATAATAGATAACTGCCTATTAGTTGCAAGTATTTGTAAAATTAAATTAAATTATTTTCAAAAACGATCATCGGCTACTTCATTTGCGTGAATAGCAGCGTGATATGCCAATATCAAATAATTTTACCGTAAATTCCCACAAATCTTTATTTTTATAAAAAAAAACACCGTCTTCGATTAGATTGACTATGAAAAGTCACATGACCTTTCTGTTGGAATTATAATGATATTATGTGTTAAAGTTAGGCAATCATTTTTCGTCGTTAGTTAAAGAAGAGATTTGACCTGCTTTGTACACGTCAATGTGTGGGCTGTCATTATAAAAATAAACAGAACAAAATTCTATGTGTAGAATCTTCATCTCTTTTATCTTCTGTCTGTTTCTGTCTTAGCTAGGAAAAACAAACAATCGACGGACGTCGTACCATATTGAGTTAAGAATTACTATGTTTCCCACAAACAATACTTAAATTTAACAACACCGAAAAACAACAAAGAATTGTATTTAACAATAACGACAAATATAACAGTTGTTAATCCGGTAGTGTCAAACGTGAAAGCAGGTATGAAAGACGGCCGTTCCAATAAGGGCTTTATAAAAAGTATGTTTCAAACGCTCGAAGGCGATGTTCTAATTAACAGGAAATGACGAAGAAACTTATATTAATTTTCAGAGCTTCCCGATTATATTTTTGGGTTTTTCCCTACCCAAAGACTGTGAACCAGGAAGACATTGTAGAAAATTGTAACTGTCATAATAACACTATTTCGATGCAATATTCGCTAATATATACTTTTCCCTATTGTACAGGGTATCCCATTTTCGACACGTTTTGTGGGGTATTTGCAAAACTACAGATCCCATAATACATTCATAAAACTCTTGGATAGTGAAGCTGTGATTGTGTGAAATGTTATTGAAAATCAGTAATGGGCGGAAGAGAGAACTACATGTTTGTTGGCTGAATGGCAACAATGTTGTGTGAGGTAAAAATAGAGCTCTTTCCATTTTTTACCTATTTTACATAAAATAAGGATGAGTTCTATATTATTGTTATAATTAATAAGTAACACGACCAGGGTCACGTCCAATGCTATCATAACTATACCGGACGTGATATTGTGATTGTATACACAACAATTATAACAATAATACTTGCCTTGCTCCACAGTCTAAGGTTAAGTTCAAGTTTAGGTTAGTATATATATGTAGACAAATAATAGAGAAGAGAGCAGAGACTAAACTGAGACTAGAAGTTTATAGTGGGTAATAAAGACATACCAGGAAAATGTAGAGCCTTTACAACTACATTTTCCTACCTACAAATACAGCCGTATGTTTTATTTCAACAAGAACCTGACGTCCACTACATGGCGACCCTGCCAGGGGACTTACGCATAAGTCTTTTGGAAGTGAAGTGAAAGTTAGTGAAAGTTATGGTATAAGTGATGGGGACCAGCCAGTCAAAAGAAGAGGTAATAATAGCGCAGGCGGGTAACAGCGGAGGAGTGACAGCAACAGCAACGTTACCAACCACAAAGGACATCTGCTCCGTAGCGGTTTGTGTGCTGGCCTGCATCTGCATAGCAGCGTATCTAGTGAGCTTGTGCAGGAAGAAGTTAAAGCAGAGGATAAGGAAGGAGATAGCAAGGAGCCAGGAACTGGTGTAGCATCCCAGCCCAGCAGTACGTACGTGTGAGGCCTTGATGCAAGGTGAGGCAAAAGCCGCTCGTACGCACCGTGGGAACAGTTAATGGACATAAGGGAGTTCCGATATCTGCTTGACGAGGTAAAGGTGTTCCACCGTAACTTGAAGAAAGATTCACAGGAGAGGCGCAGTTCAGATACCGTGGTAAATACAAATTTTAGGAAACTAGGGAACTTTACTAAAGACTATGAAAATCTAAAAACTAATTTTAATAAAGCACAGAACAAAGCCGAGTTAATAGCCACAGTCAAAGAGTATACATATCAATTGGAACGATATTTTGAGGCTATTAACAAGGTTTTGGCTGATAGGTTAAGGGAGGTTAATACGGAAGAAGCAGAATCCGAAAGTAGTTCCGATTCTGATTGTTTCGTAGAAGCCGGAGAAATGTGTGAAAAATTTGACTTAAAGACCGCCGCGACTCTGTTACCGCGCATGGACGGTACAGAGAAGGTAGTAAAAGAATTGATAGACGGCATCGAGTTGTACGACTCATTGTTAAATGAGACGGGAAAAAAGAGTCTAACAAATTACATACTGAAAGCGCGTTTGACACCAAATGCCAAAATAAGGTTGCATAGCGAATATGCAACAAACCAAGCCCTTATTTTGGATCTAAAAACTCTTTTCCTTAGCAAAAAATCAGCAGGGGCGCTATCCAGTAGGTTGAACGGTGCTAGACAGGGTGGTAAATCAATAAACGAGTTTGGCAAAACTGTTGAGGATTTATTACTAGATCTAACCATCGCTCAATCTAACGGAAATGACGAGGTATTGAGGGTGCTAACAAGCGTGAACGAAAAACTTGCCATAAATGTGTTCGCAAACGGGCTACAAAGTAACGATATGCGCACTATTATAAAAGCACGAAATTACAATAAATTGAGCGACGCGATAAGGGGCGCAATGGACGAGGAAATTGAAAAAAAAGAAACGGGAATACATAAAGTTTTTCATATGCAAAATAAAAATGGTTATCCGCGACCGCGCCCAAATTTTTCAAATAATAATAGGCATAACAATGGTCAAAGTTTTCATCCCAGGGGGAACCATAGGCAGACATCTGCATGGAACCCGCGATATAATAATAACAATAATTCTCAAAATAGATCTTTTCAAAATAGAGGTAGAGGTTTTCGTGGTAATAATAATAATTCGAGTAATAGGGCATATTGCATTCGGGAGGAAAATACTGGCAGAGGTAACAATGCACAATCTACATTAGAAAATCAGTTTTTTCGAGCCTAAGGAAAATCTCAACCCTGTTATTTTAAACTTAAATGGTCTAAATTTTGTTCAAGTAAACTATAGAGGTAACATATTAAATTTATTAATTGACACAGGTGCTTCTATAAGTGTTATATTTAAAAACTTTGTTTATAAACATGAACATGTCAACACAGGAAGGAAAATAAAAATAAATGGTGTTGCAGGGTCAACATTGTCTCATGGCACTGCAAACTTGACATTTGAGTTTAATAATAACAATAACATTAAATTAAAGCATACGTTTCATTTAATAGATAGTTTTGAAAGTAAAATAAATGGAGTTTTAGGGTCAGATTTTTTCCAAAAATATAATGCTCAGATAAATTACGAAAATTTCAATTTTGCATTTTTGTTTCAAAATAATACTGTATCAGTACCGATGTTTTCAAAACAACAAACACATTTTACTATACCTGCAAGGTGTGAAATAATTAAATATTGTAAAATAAACAAAAATGAAGATTGTATTGTGTTACCAGACGAAATAGGAGATGGTATTTATATTGCAAGTGTTTTAGTCCGCCCGCAAAGTAATATGATACCTGTAAAAATTTTAAATACACGCGACACGGAAGTAACTTTAAAAAATGTTTGTCCGACAATTGTAAATTTCAGCGATTATGAAACATGTTGTTTCCTTAAAACGGAGAATAATTCGGTGAAAAGAGTAGACGATTTGTTAAAACTAATTAATACCAAGCATTTGAATAAAGAAGAAAATTTTTCAATCCAAAAAATTTGCGCTAAATATTCAGATATTTTCCATTTAGACAATGACCCGCTTTCTACGACTAACATTTATAAACAGACATTACGACTAAAACCGGACGCATCACCGTCATACGTGAAACCATATCGGTTACCCCACGCGCAGAAGAAAGAGATACATACTCAGATCGACAAAATGTTAAAAGATGGAATCATCGAAGAAACCAAATCCGAATGGTCTGCACCCTTATTGGTTGTACCTAAAAAAGCCGACCAAACAGGTGTAAAACGGTTTCGGGTGGTAATTGATTTTCGTCTTCTTAATAAGAAATTAAGGGATGATGAGAAATTTCCACTTCCATCAATAACAGAAATTTTGGATTCATTGTCAGGAGCTATGTATTTCTCGCATTTAGACCTGTCCCAGGGATACTACCAAGTACCTTTGGACGAGCCTAGTCGACCTTATACTGCTTTTACGACCGAAAGGGGACAATATCAAATGACGCGACTTCCAATGGGTTTAAAAATTAGTCCAAGCGCATTTTCTAGAATTATGACCATTGCTATGAGCGGTTTAAATTATGACAGTTGTTTTGTTTACCTTGACGACCTAATTGTATTCGGCAATAGTTTAGAAAATCATAATAAAAATTTAGTGAAAATTTTTCAGAGGCTTAGAGAGGTGAATTTGAAACTGAATCCTAACAAATGCGAATTTTTAAAGAAGGAAATTTTGTACCTTGGGCATGTGGTATCTGCGGAGGGTGTTTTTCCTGATATGGAGAAACTGAAAGTCCTTCAGCAATATCCCGTACCCCAAGATGCAAATGAAACTAAAAGATTTGTAGCATTTGCTAATTATTATCGAAAATTTATTCCAAATTTTGCAAAAATTTCCCTTCCACTAAATAATCTAACCAGGAAGCAGGTTCAATTTCACTGGACGCGCGAGTGTCAAGAATCTTTTGACAAATTAAGAACAGCACTTATGCAACCACCCATATTACAGTTTCCAAATTTTGGGGATAATAATATTTTCATTCTCAAAACCGATGCATCAGGTGGTGCCATAGGGGCCGTTCTTGCGAATATGGACGATAAGCCAGTTGCTTACGCGAGTCGATCATTAAACAAAGGTGAACGAAATTATTGTACAGTCGAAAAAGAACTCTTAGCAGTTGTATGGGCAGTTAAACATTTTAGACCTTATTTGTACGGGCGAAAATTTTCAATCGAAACTGATTGTAAACCTCTTATTTCTCTATTTGGAATGACGAATCCATCTAGCAGACTCACAAAATTTCGTTTAGTGTTAGAAGAATACGATTTTGTTATTAAACACGTCAAAGGAAAAGACAACGTAATAGCGGATGCTTTATCTCGTATTGAAATAAATAAGAATGAACTTATAAACTTAGAAAAAACCACGAATGCGTCTTTGCTCGCTATAACAAGAGCAGCCGCAAAACGACAGACAGACAAAACAGATGACGTAGGTTGTAATTCGGATACTTACAAACGGATTGATCACCCGGGAGTAGTAGAGTTAGTAAAACGGCCTAAAGAATCTTGCGAACTTTGTCCAATATCGAATTTAAAATTTACAGAAATATGTAAAGATAAAAAATATGACTGCAGCATAGGAAATTTCGTCTATTTTAAAAGTAAAAATATTATTTACATGAATCGGGATCCTCGATCGACGTTAGCCTTAAGTGCACCGTTGAGAGCCCTGCAATTCGGTAATAATGATAATAATAATATTAATACGGAGTACAGATTCCAGAATTCTCGATCGGCGTTAGCCTTTAGTGCATCGTTGAGAGACCTGGAAGCCGTATGTAATAAATATAATATTCGCGAATTAATAATTATAAAAGACGAAGAGAGCGCTCAATTCTTGCAAGAAATATTGCAAAATATAAAATTAATAAGAGAAACCGGTATAAAAATAACTATTTTGAAAAATATAAATAGAATAAACGATCGTGAGACAAAACAAATAATTCTTAATGATTTCCATTTACTGCCGACGGGAGGTCACGCAGGAATAAATCGAATGTTCAATAATATTAAAAAATATTACGCATGGATAGGTTTGAGACAGGATATAGAGGATTTTGTGAAACGGTGTGATGATTGTCAAAGGTACAAGCATTCAAGGCAAAACATAGAGCCTATGACAATCACTCATACTGCTACTTCAGCATTCCAGAGAATTTATTTAGATCTAGTTGGTCCTATAGAACCAGATATAGAAAATAATAAATATATTTTAACATTACAGTGCGATCTCAGTAAATTCGTGGAATGTTATCCTATACAAAATAAAGAAGCGGTAACATTAGCCAAAGCGTTCGTTGAAAACTTTATTTTAAGATATGGGGTTCCGGATGAGATAGTATCAGATCAGGGAACAGAATTCATAGCGTCTACCCTTACTCAAACGTGTACATTACTTCAAATTAAGAAGCTACACTCAACAGCGTACCACCATCAATCCATAGGTGCCTTAGAGAACTCGCATAAATCTCTAGGGGCATATTTACGTATGCAAATCGCAAAAAACCCAAATAATTGGAGTAGCTGGATACCTTTTTGGAGTTTTTCTTATAATAATAGTGTACATACTGAAACTCGGTACACCCCGTACGAATTAGTTTTTGGCAAGACGGTAAAATTACCTTCTAATTTATTAAAAGAAGTAGACCCTTTGTATAATTTTGATAACTATCCGCTAGAGTTGAAATATAGACTTCAACAAGCCAGTATTGACGCGAGAAACAACTTGATGGCGTCAAAAGACAAGAGAAAGGTTGTGTACGATAATAAAAGTAGTATAGTTAGTTATAAAACAGGTGAAAAAGTGCTTCTAAGGAATAACGGTTCAGTGACGAAAATGGACGCTATTTACAATGGACCTTATGAAGTGTTAAGTGAACAATCGCCTAATATATTATTAAAAATAGATAACAAGCAAATTTTAGTTCATAAGAATAGAGTTAAAAGATATTTTAGTTAATTACTTATTTTATGATAATTACAAAAAAAAAAAAAATCAAATCATATCAATATATCTGATTTTTTTTTTCCTAGCCGCTGGAGGTGTGAGGTAAAAATAGAGCTCTTTCCATTTTTTACCTATTTTACATAAAATAAGGATGAGTTCTATATTATTGTTATAATTAATAAGTAACACGACCAGGGTCACGTCCAATGCTATCATAACTATACCGGACGTGATATTGTGATTGTATACACAACAATTATAACAATAATACTTGCCTTGCTCCACAGTCTAAGGTTAAGTTCAAGTTTAGGTTAGTATATATATGTAGACAAATAATAGAGAAGAGAGCAGAGACTAAACTGAGACTAGAAGTTTATAGTGGGTAATAAAGACATACCAGGAAAATGTAGAGCCTTTACAACTACATTTTCCTACCTACAAATACAGCCGTATGTTTTATTTCAACAAGAACCTGACGTCCACTACAGTTGGTTATATCAGATGGTTAAAAATTAAAACATAACCATACTTACCGATGAAAAGATAAATCCTTATTTAAATGATCCACTCTTTTACAAACTACACATGAATGTACCATGATTGTTTATAATAAAGACGATTTTTCACCAATAATCACAAAAAACACAAATCAACCAAAATATATAATCAATCCGTTAGATCAAAGCTCAAACGTTGCAATGTTTACGAGATTAGTACTTTATTCATCTTTTGGGACCGAATCGTAGCGAAGTTGTAAAATAAAAATAGATGTTGCCAGAGTGCAGTTGGATTAGTTCAGGATTGATTTGATACTTTTAAGTATAATAATATATTTTTAAAGAACATCTCATCGCCTTTTCACGGTTTTTATAGTAAAATTATTATTAAATAAATTTATTTTAGGAGCAATTGCGGATTAATCTTAAACCAGTTGTATTTGCCAAACTAACAAATTTTTAATTGGGATTTTGCAAGATATCTTTATGATAAATTTGTCAATCTGGCGATGCTGCAATAATGACCGAAAGAGGTGGGAAAGACTGTTTGCAGTCGTTGCATAGGCTAAAAAATGTACATTTTTCCATCTGTATTGTTATATCTTTGGATTTAACGCAGCTCCTAATCAAAGCGCCATTTATGATTTTTTTTTCAATTTATTTTCATCTTTGCGGGTTTAAATATGATAAGTCATTTCTATAACACCCTATATGTCTCCATTTTATTATATTCCAGTGAAGTCAACGGTGTAACACTTTGCTACAAAATGGGAAACACCGAGTCGGTACAAACCCCGGAACAAACTCCTCCTGGGTCAAAACCTCTGTCTCCAAACAGTAATACTGTTTACCCCTCATTAGGTAAGTGGTATATTCTATTATTTAATTGCGGATCAAGATATGAGATGAAATTCTACAGGATGTCTAAGATAATCGATTGGTTTAAAGATTATTGAGAAAGACTAAAATTTCGGAAAATAATTCTGCAAACATTACTTGAAGAGTTGTGAGCGAAATGTGACTCTCATTACCATCTCCTCTACAAGATGGCATCATTAAATGTTTCAATTTGCGCCACTGTCAACCTTATTTAAATAGTCGAAAATTTTTCATATTACGAGTTTTGCCACATTGTTATTGTTACCTTACAAATGTCTATAATACTTGAAAACAGTCAAAAAGGGAAGTAAATAATTCCGATTTCGAAGAAGAAAATTCATTTCGATGCGCTCCAGGTTAAATAATTAATAAAGCCAATGAAGCCACACAAAATTTATTGCCTGAAAAATCGAGAGAAGCTTATAAAAAGAATAATAATGCGTTTATTAAATGGCATTTCACCAAAAGCAAGTGAGGAGTGTCTGCTAACGGGTATTGTGCGTATTTTCAAGAAAAGTCAAACATTTTTAATTCTTCGACTTGCTATTCCAAGCTGAAATCAACATTAATTCTGAATAATCAAGTCGATATAAGCAAATATCCCAGACTCATTGTGTTCCTAAGTTACAGTGAGTTGGTTATACACCAATATAGGAAGTGTGCAGTGTGCTCGAAGCTTGAAATTTGATAAGTTGGGATCTGGGCCTGCTCGATTAGAAAATAAAATTTAACATTTTTGCTCGACAAGTACGAGAGTATTTGAATACTATTTTTCCCGAACGATGGATAGGTAGAAGAGGACCCATAGAATGGCCTGCAAGATCTCCCGATCTTACACCAATGGATTTCTTTCTTTGGGGTTATTTGAAATCAAAAGTGTATAAGGATAAACCACAAAATTTGGAAGACTTAAAATTTAAAATTAGATATGAAATTAGGCAAATTAATGAAAATACTGTAAATAATGTTTTAGAAGGGTTTTTAAGTAGATTGGCATATTGTCAAGAAGTTAATGGTTTGCATTTTCAACACTTAATAAAATAATTTTTTCAAAATTATACCTACATCTACTTTTTGACACACCCAGTATAATTTCTTTTTGAGGCAAAAAATCCGGAAGAAAAAATTATAATTGACGTGTCCAAGCGTTTTTACAAAAAATTAATACCTGATTTTTAAATGAATTTGTTCCATATTTTAGCCCATCACTGTATATAAGGATAATTATTTCCCAAAAAAAAGTCAACAAAAACTTAATAGTAACACAAATTACACACACCTTATACTGCACAAAAATTACACACAAGGCAATGAAAATAAACGGAAATCGTCTAATTACACGCTAATTGGCAACGCTGCCTAGATCCCAAATGGTCAATTCGAAAACTTGTTGTCATTTACACCTGTAGGTTCGCTTATCCTGGGACACACTGTATACTTTGTGCATTTACATAAATAACTATTCAACCTTTATAAAGAAAAAAAACGTTGGTTGAATAAGGGCCGATATTTGAATGTTTTAAATTAATTAGAGGGTAACTTGACGCTTTAAGTGGAAGATTACCATGTCCTTAAAGATCTATTCCTTTAGATGAGAGTTAAAAAGGACTTTAATATACTTGTGTTAAGGATGACTTATGTAATTCTTACCTTAGTAAGGTGACTTTGAAATATCGCCCCTAAGTCATGTTTTACTTGCTGTAAATGCACCTTCTGTAGACAATCTCCGGGCTGCAATACTGTTTTTCTAGGCGATAGCGATAACGACTACGAAATACTGAGACCCGGTCCAGGTTACGGTCCTTCAGGTCCAATCAGACCGGCCCCGAAACCTCCTGCCCCGGCCACCCCCGTGCACCCTCCAATGCAGCATCAAATGTCTACGCTGGGAAACAGTGCCTATTACGGATTGGAAGGCGTGCCGTTCGTACTGAATTCTAAGTTTTCTGGTTCCGGTTCAGGAGATAGGGTAAGTGAAAATACTTTTTATCCGAGAAACCGGAACAAAACCATTTATATCATTCAAAAATTGCCATTGTCATGCGGCGAGTTTATGGAAACCAGCTCGATTATTAGTATTGCGCCCTCTAGCGGCAATTCTAAAGCCGTTTCGTAGAATTGCTTAGCTTTTATTAGAGATATGTTTGAGATTATATTGACAGAGGAGACATATCGGTAAATTACTTTCCACTTTTGTTGGCATAATTTTTGGAATAGCATTATAATATTATATATTATCATTGAATATTCTCAGCTAATGAACTGATTTGAAGGGTCAGTGTTTCACAGACTACCCCTAAATTTTAATACTTTAGGTCTCGTCTCTGATTAATTTTTAACTATGACTGTATCAGAAAAAGATATATAACTAATTCCATAATCCATTCATAAAACTCTTGGAAAGTGATTGTTTGAAATGCTATTGAAAATCAGTAATGGGTGGACGGGAGAACTACATGTTTGTTGGCTGAATGACAACAATGTTGAAGTCTGGTTATATCAGATGGCTAGATATTAAAACATAACCATACTTACCGATGGAAAGATAAATCCTTATTTAAATGACTCGCTCTTTTACAAACTACACATGAATGCACCATGATTGTTTATAATAAAGACGATTTTTCACCAATAATCACAAAAAAATATATACATAAACATACAGGGTGTTATGGAAATGACGTATTATATTTAAATGGGTGACTCCTTGGGTGTCCTAGAGAAGCGCTACATATATATATATTTTTTTAAATCGACCGTTTTAAAAGTGGGGTAATAAACACTCTTACTCACAGGTCAGTCCGCGCTACTGTATAACATTTCACCCAGAGCCAATGGCAATGTTACCAAACTTAATGTAAAACTGAAATTTCATATAAAATTATAAAAATTAATTATTTTCTACCAACTTGTATTTATCCTTATATCTAAAGAGCGAGGAAATCCAGGCACAAACACAATCAGTTTTTTTTCTTTTTCATGGGAACACTCCTGGAAACACTTTATGTACACACAGTAATAGTGAAACAGAACCGATAGTTAGCTTTTGAAAATACAATACTACAGATTATTAGATTTTATTACACGCGAAGAAATTTGACGTCCAGAAGAAACGCGTCAATAAAAACAATATTCAAAGATTATTTATGGACGGGCAAGATACAAGCGTAAACCGAAAAAACAGAGCTGATGACAACGTATCCGGCCGCTGGTTGGTCTTCAACTAACAGACGCAAGCGTGCGGCGCTATATGAAACTAATTCAGTCAGCCGATGTAAGGCGTGAAGAGGTCATTGGCATTTGACCTAGTGACGTACGTGGCTATTAATTACTATTCCATATGTTTTTTCGGGTTGTTTAAAACATAGTCCGTCGTAAATGTTCTTCAATTAATTGTACGAAAAAGATATTACAGAATGGAAAAGTGTTTAAATTATTTTATTTTGTCTAAAGAGTTTAAGCTGTACATATGACAACACCGGCCAGAATTCCTTGATTGCTTACATGTATCGCAGTGCCACACAGGTGTTTTTCTGGTTTGACGTTAGGTAACTAACGCCGAAGGAATTGAAAGCGCCATTTATGGCTATTTTTCTTCAATTTGTCTTTATCTCAGGAATTACCGGTTTAAATATAATACGTCATTTCCATAACACCCTGTATAACAATCCGTTAGATCAAAGGACAAACATCGCAATGTTTACGAGATTAGTATTCATTCATCTTTTGCTTATCGTATTTGTAAAATGGAATAGATGCTGCCAGAGTGCAGTTGGATTAGTTCAAGATTCGTTTGATGCTTTTAAGTATAATAATATTTTTTTAAGGAATCTCTCATCGTCTGTTCACAGTTTTATAGTAAAATTATTGGGAAATAAATTTATTTTAAGAGCAATTGCGTAATAATCTTAAACTAGTTGTATTTGCCAAATTAACAAATTATTAATTGTGACTTTGCAAGATACCTTTGCGATAAATATGTCAATCTGGCTATGCTGCAATAATGACCGAAAGAGGTGGGAAAGACTGATTGCAGTTGTTGCGTAGGCTAGAAATGTACATTTTTCCATCTGTAGTTTGTAATATCTTTGGTATCAAGTTTCAGCTTCCTACGTCGAGAGTTCGGTGACGAAATGACAACATACAGACAGACAATGAGTTAATTAATTCCATAAACGTTATGTTTTTCGATTTGTAACGCTACATGAACAATACAAATATTTAATACATTGGTAGGTAGTTTTTTTTCTAAAATTCTCTGTAAAATATTTTCAGTTTTGGGGGCAGGGGCAACGAGGGGTTTGTTCGTGTAGTGTAGAACTAAGATAACGAAATAATAAAAATAAAATTCAGTGTGAGATTTTGACACTTGTTTTCATCAGTTCCAGATTCCTAAAATGAAGAGCAAGACAATGAACCAGATTCTCAAGGAATACGACTATCCGTTTACAATCGAACGACAGGTCCAGTAAAAACAACGTACGATTGAGATTTTATGTGAAATTTTGGAAAGAAGTTTTTTTATTTTTTTAAGTTGACGGCGGACTAATTTATAAAGAACTATTTTTTGCCATTTTCTCCATGTAAAAGCTGCTCAAATTGTTGAAATAGGGGAGAGTGGGCTTAAAATAGACAATTTTTATTCATACCAAAATGTCTACTAGCATAATAATTGCCAATGGCATGATTTGAAAGTACCAATAAAAAACCCAAATACGTATGTATTTCAAAAACAAAGGAAAATTCATAACTGTCCAATGAAGCTTCAGTATAACTGATTTATCTATCTTATTTCACAGTGTAAACAAAACGCACGGTAAGCAAATTGCACGGGGCGGGGTTTAAGGCTTGTGTGCTCAAAAATTCGACTTGTAAAGAAGTTACAAACTCCCGAGTGGGTCATACGGTTACAATGGCTTGTTTAAACCACGATCCTTTCATACCTACTCTCCCTTACTTCATTTTTCTACTGTTCTTTCTCATTTCCATTCGAAAAACGCACTTGTAGATGTGTGTAAAGTGTATATTCTAAACTCGTAATGACTATTAGTACAAGTTTGCCATAAAAGACGTTTATTATTCTAAATTAATTTCTGACGGTAAGTTACAGTGAGATTTGGAGGGGGCACCTATTATTGGAAACTCCCCACATCAAGGGTTCCTTACAATAATTGTTGTTTTTTTTTTATAAAAGTTGACTGTATCTCTAACGAGTTTACTTTACCTTGTCAATAAACCTGCACAAGCCCTCAGTATATCATCAGTGGCGGCGTTAAGGATTCAGCCCCCCCCCCCCTCTCCCCCCGCTAGATTTTGCGTTGTTTTTGTTTGTTTTTACCACGCCAACGAGGGTAAGGTGGGACGTAGGGCGCCTTCTCGACGCTGGGGTCTTCCCGTACCGCGAGCCCTACGGGCCCCTTTATCGCCGCCAGTGTATAGGATAAAATACTACACGATAGTTAAGTTTAGATCCATAAGAGATATGATATAAGCATTAGTTGAATACACATTTCATTTTCTAATCATCAGTACTATTAAAAAAATACCAGCTAAAATAATCGATTCACAACAAATTTGCAGGGGTTTTGATCGTCAATAATTGTTTTATTTTAATTATTTTTTTTTTAAATGTAGGTAAATTTATCGAAAATTTCGCACAGAGGTGTAAGATTTAAAAAAGTTAAGATATGTACATAATACACAGATTAAACCAAGAACTGTTTTTGACTCGAACTTTACAACACTCAGTGGAGTTATGGAGATCTCAAACTTTTTATTTTGTCATTTCATTATCAAGTGACATCTATCCTTAACATTTTCGTTTTTGGTTCATTTCAATGCTTTACTTTTTGTAGCAGATACGATTTTTTTAAAGAAATAAAATTATATTAATTTCCAAACATAATAAAAACTTAAACCAAAAATTACGATGGTGACGTGAATTAAATAAAAACCAACTTATAAAATAACATAGAACTCAGTAACGGGTGTTTCCCCTACAAGCACGAATGACAGGTGCAGTACGCCTTGGCATACTTTCAGTGAGGTTCCGTATATAATTCTGGTTAATTTGCTGCAATTCTTCAACAAAAGCTGCACTGACCTCATATAAATTTGCAGGAGCAAGTACCATTATTCTAGGGAACTATGCCACAGTATGCCAAGCGGAAGTTCATGCCATACAAGCATGCGTACTACAGAATCTTGAAAAGGGCTACCACAACCAAAAGATATACATCCTGTCGCACAGCCAAGCTGCTCTTAAGGCTCTGAACTCCAATCGGTTTACTTCAAAACTTACACTGGAGTGCCATACCAACCTAAAAGAACTGGCGGCCAGGGGGAACAAGGTGGAGCTCGTGTAGGTCCCTGGCCACTCTGGGATATTGGGAAACGAGAAAGGGGATGAACTAGCGAGAGCCGGATCCGCGCAAAGTCTCAGGGGCCCGATAAATTTATCTACAATATAAAATAAAAATCGGAATTAAAATAAAAGATTTATTCACGATCAAAATCCATCCAAATATTGAGTTGATCGATTATTTTGGCTGTGAGTGTAGTTTTGTTCTCATAGATAAAAATTGCCCTGGATTAATTATTTCCTTTAGAAAAAATGTTATAAATAATATATGTATATAATAGTTATATTAACAGATCACTAATCACTAGAGTTATCTCCCTATATCAATAGATATAAGTCATGTCATAACTAAATGAAATGCACGTTATATTGAAAATGTGCGACAAGAACGTTAAGTTACGTGTAGTAAAAATTAAACGACTGATCTGTATCGCCAACCATTTATGGATAAGTTCTTCTATAGTATATTCATTTCCAAGATAGACCGACCAGAACAAACGCACGTGATCGATGAAACTAACAGTGCTTATAATATTATAATTATAAAAAATTATGATCGCAATATTGTTGAATACAATTTGGAAATATCGGAATGTAAATAAGTATTCATGGTAAAATATAAAATAAATTAATAAATACAGGGTTTCGGGAAAATACGTGCCGATGTACATTTTGTCAGAATTGTCAATTTATTCGAAACGAAAGAATCCGTGATCCAAATTGTCACTGTTAACTGATGAAGCGTACCGTACAAGATCCGAATTCACCAACCTGTATATTTTATTGATCCTATTGTGATGAAATTATTCTGATAAGTTTGAGGAGTTATCGCTGTCATCGTCGCTTTAATCTACAGTAATACCTAATTAGTCGTTCAACTTGTATCTCGATAATATTATCGAGTTCCCACATTCTGATTCCTACTTTTTGTTGTACTAATACATTTTTGACTCTACACTCAGGTGTAATAGTTGCTAATGCACGGTCAAAAAGGTCTTTCATATCGATAAACTTGTAGGTTGAATTATGTTTGGCAACAAAAGTCTTTAAAATGACTTCTTTCATTTCAGGACTAAAATGATTTTTCTTGTGACGTTTCTTAGATGGACTCAAATTAATATACTCTTGCGCTTCGTCTGCAGTATCGTTGCTAGACATTCCTTTAACAAATATACAAAGGTAGGTGGTATGTTAAGTAGTACTCACAGCAACAACAAGAAACAAAAAATTAAAGGACAAAAGTAAAAACGAATAATCACAAATTCCGCAACACGAAACTTGGCCTCAATGACCAACAGATTGACTAATTTCCTGATTTCAACTCTGTAAAAATTATAAGCCCCCTCCACGTTCGCGCCATATCGAACGGCCAATAAGAATACGCATGCGCGGAGGCTCCTCCTACTCACGTGATGATCATGCGCTAACAGTGTTTATGCCTAGTCTATCTTGGAAATAAATAGACTTTAGTTATATTTAACTTCGTAATATTTACGGTTTCTGGTTATATTTTAAGAGTTTTTTTTTTATTTAACGATATTGTGTTCCTCTTTTTGTACGGGGTGTCCACTTATTAGTGAAGATAGAAGGATGCGGTTCGCAGCACCGTGCTACTTTTTTTTGAAGCAAAAGATGCCCCAAAAAATCCACCCATTTTACGAAAAGTGGTACCTCTTTTAGTTCGGAAGTTATTAAATATTTTCGATCGTAAGTCACCAAGCGCGCGAACACCGAAGCGCGCGACGGGTCGAAAAGTGACATAACGACGCAAGGAAGAAAATATTCATGATTTACATTGCAGTCGACCCGTCGCGCTGATGCATTCCTCGCGCTCTGCGTGACTTGCGATTGAAAATATTTGATAACTTCCGAACTAAAAGAGGTACCACTTCTTCGTAAAATGGGTTTTGTAGATAAGATGATAAAGAACAAAATGGTACTTTTAAAAATTAATTTAAAAGGTGGGTTAAGAGCATGTTAAAACTATTTAAACAATTAAATCGTTATTATTTTTCATTTGTTCACAATGACAATTTTTTTTGATACACTTCACCACTACTAATACACTACCCACATTCAAATGTTTGACAATAATCTATACCTGGAATCCGCTTAACAGAGGTGCACTGGTTTTGCTAAAATGCCATAAGACTGTAGAACGTTGCCAAGTATGGAGTGTCATGTAGAGAAACTTGATAATATATCTATAGTTTCTCATTATATTTTTGTGTTTACGTTGTGTTATGTGTTTCCACGTCTATTCTACTTTAATAGTGGCTAATTAATATAGGAATAATTAGGAGAAGGCCTAGATCATCAATGTTATCCAATAATTTTATAAAATTGTTGACATCCCTACTTTTGGTTTAAATAAATTATAGGTAATCTTTACCCCAAATAGAGTACTTTTTATTTCATCATTCATTTTAGAAATACGAATCTCGTAACTACAAAAGCAAGGAGGTCCCAAGCCTTGCCCTCTTTATTTTATAAATTAGCAAAAACTTCTTAATCCTGAAAAAATTCGTAATGGTATCGCGGCAAGACGTGGGAAATTTTATCATATGGGAATTCCTTGAAGGAATCTTTGAATATAAAACTAACATGAAGGAATCCCATTAGGTAACCAATTATACACGACTGGCTATTTTTCGTTACATGATTTGTATTGGGCGTAATAAAACAGGACCTGTTGCTATATATGTGACGTCAAAAGTAGGTGTAATTTAAAGGTGTTTTACGAATATTGGCTCTCAATAAATACCCAAACCTTTTCTTCTTCTGTGCTGAAATTTAAGGCCCACTTTTATAATCTATTAATAGTAGAAACAACTCTGAGTTATCTTACGCAAACAGTCTACCCCTCCCAAAATTACGAGTTAACTTTAGATTTAGACCTTGACGCGGAAAAATTGACTGAAGACTGTAGGCTAGAGGCTATTGCAATCCTCGAACAACAATAATAATCCTCTGTGTGGTATTTAGTTGAGTTTCGGGTCGTTTGTTGTTTTGGTGGTAATCCTGAAACTTTGACTTATACGTCAAGAAATTTGACAACCCTTTTTCATCGCCGCGTGGACGGGACCGATCATGGTATTTTTTAAATTTAATTAAATCAGTGATCTCTGTAATAAATCCTCTCCACGGTTATAAGTAGTGCGTATATTATTACTGAACAGTTTTCTTCCAAAATATCGGAGATGTCTTCAAAAATAATAAAAGCAGGTGGCGCCGACCCGGACTCTTTTGAGACACAAGTGGCTCAAGCTCTTCTGGAGTTGGAGATGAATTCAGATCTAAAAGCTCAGCTAAGGGAGTTGCACATCACCAAGGCCAGAGAAATTGAGCTTAACAACAAAAAATCTATTATCATCTATGTGCCCATGCCCAAGCTTAAACAATTCCAAAAGGTACAGACTAGATTAGTACGTGAATTGGAAAAGAAATTCAACGGCAAGCATGTTGTGTTTGTTGGAGAACGAAAAATTCTGCCCAAGCCAACCCGTAAGACAAGAATGAAGAACAAACAGAAGCGTCCCCGTTCCAGAACTTTAACAGCTGTATACGATGCCATTTTAGAAGACTTGGTGTACCCAGCAGAAATAGTGGGAAAAAGAATCCGAGTTAAGCTAGATGGATCTCAGCTTATCAAAGTTCATTTGGACAAGAATCAGCAGACCACAATTGAACACAAAGTGGACACATTTGCCTCCGTCTACAAGAAATTAACGGGAAGGGAAGTTACTTTTGAATTTCCTGAACCTTATTTGTAATTGATTACAATATCTTTGAATTTCCTTAACCTTATTTGTAAATGGTTACAATAAAAATTGTAAAATAAAAATTAATTGTTCTTTATTTAATTCTTGCTAAATTCAGTCTACATACTGTTTTTGGTGAAAAATATTTTGAGGATTGTTATTTGCAAGTTAACCAAATGTATAAACTAAGTAAAGAAAATGAGACTAGGCTACAAGTGTAAAATAAATTTGAAATTCTACAAGGATTTAGAAAATTCTAATAGCTGAAGATTTTCTTAAGGAAATTTTTATGTATCTAGAAAAATAGCATTGTTTATTCCTTTTGGTATAATTCCCAGTTTCTTTTGCAATGAAAAGCAAGGATAATTTATCATCTTGATCAAATAATATTTACTTTTCTAAATTAGTTCATAGGAGCAAGAACTGCTAGTTAAAAAATTAATAATATGGCAGTTTTGGCAATTTCTTGTTGGAAAATGATAAAATTGACTCGTCACATATAATTTAAAAGGAATCATATTTAGCAAAAAAATCTTAAAAGAAAATGAGATTTCAGTTAGTCATGAAAAGAGACAAATGGTAACTACTTAAAATTATTATATTAAGTAGTTAAAATTATTTTCAATTCAATTCAATGTTTTTTGTATCCCATATTATTATGATCTATGGTTCCAAGCACACGTTAAACTGTTGGTCCCCATAAGTAATCATCCGGAGACAGCGAACAATAGAAAATAAAAGCCGAAGGTCTTTGTTGATTAGGTTCCTAGTCTAGTAAAAAGTCCTTTCCTAAATTAAAAAAAAATGAGTAAAAGTTAGGTTAGTTCCTTGCTCTTTCTTTGTGCTCCACGTGTTTTTCTACACAGAAAATATGATGTTCGACCTACCGGTTCATCAAGTCAACCAATTATTTCTCTGCGAGGATGCAAGGTAGGCAACCAGAAATTGTCAGTCTATAGCTTTGCCTTGTCACTATCAAATATCAAAGTATCACACTCTGTCAGATTTTTCGGTGGTAGTGGGAAAGAATTAAAAAGTT
The DNA here is from genome assembly GCA_963991005.1 of Barypeithes pellucidus. NCBI lineage: Eukaryota > Metazoa > Arthropoda > Insecta > Coleoptera > Curculionidae > Barypeithes > Barypeithes pellucidus. The sequence continues at coordinate 43,572,126 of OZ022559.1, forward strand.
GTGATAAATAACTTTAATTGTAAATTAAATTGATTATTTAAAATTTTATCCAATTAAAGAGTCAAAATGGTTCTTGAAAGTACTATGATATGGTAAGCTTTTAACAAATTTGGGCTAATTTAGAAAATATTAACCTTACCTTTTAGATGACTAAACAATTTTTTTATTTAACTGGCCCTATTGTTTTAGGAAATGGGCTAACGAAAAAGCATGTTTCTTTTACTTAAATTTAAGTTGAATTTTACCAACATTCACAGTTTCCAACATTCGAACTAGTCTTATAAAAAATCATTTTTTGTTTTTTAGTGTTGATAACAGCGACTACATGAGAAATGGTGATTTTTTACCAACAAGGCTTCAAGCTCAACAAGATGCCGTTAATTTGGTCTGCCATTCTAAAACGAGATCTAATCCTGAAAACAATGTTGGACTTCTCACCCTTGCCAAGTAAGTATTACATTAATTTGAAACAATAGCAAGAAAGACCAGAACAATGAAAGAAGTATTGACTATTGTTGTTTCATTATGTTAGTTAAACTCAACTTTATTTATTTTGTTAAAATTGCTGCTAAATAATTCTTTAAATACATTGTTCAAAAAACAAACTCACTTATGTGAACATAATATTATTATTATTATTGAACAGTAGGCTGTAAACTTGATTAAACAGCTGTTAACAAGTTTTGCACTAATTTAGTATAATATATTTTTACTGCTATAGATTTATAGTTATATCACTTGTTTAGGTTTTTGGGATTTGGATAATCACAGTCATTGTTTTAGTTACTTATCACAGATAGTGAATTACATTGGAATTAATCTCTTGGAGTTTATATTTTAAGACTATTAATTGAATTAGCTGATACAGTCTCCCGCTAAGGCTATTCCATGGGTTTGTTCTACTCTGTTTGCTGTCAAATTCCATCAGGAATAATGAAAATATAAACTTTTTGTATTATTAAAACTAAGTACTAAATAAATTTTAAGATGTTATTGTTATTATCCAGAGCAAATTTATATATTTTAGTGTGGAAGTTTTAGCAACTCTAACCAGTGATGTAGGTCGAATTTTGTCTAAATTACATCAAGTTCAGCCTAATGGTGACATTAACCTTCACACAGGAATAAGAATTGCTCATGTAAGTTTAGTTCTTTTTCTATTTTAAATAACAATAAAGAATACTTAAATTAATAGATACGATGATAAAAAGAAGTTGGCCATGATAAGTATTTTTTGGCTCACCCTGCATATGCATATTTTATTTCATAAAATGTGCGAAAAAAAATAATAGTTCACGTGTCTCAGGGATTTATAGAGAAATTTACCAAAGTGACAATACAGATTTATTAGTTTTCATTGCATACATAAACGTAAATTTCTAACAAACCCTTTAATCATTGGCATGTCACTAGAAATGTCTCCAACAAGTATATTACAGTTCCAAAATCAAATAGTTTAAAGAATTGTTTTAGCTACATAGGGCCAAATAGTTACCATAGTTTACCAGTTGACGTCAACATTTTTTGATATATAACTGTCACAAATTTAGTAGATATTTTTTTAAATAATATTGCTGTGCTAGAACAATACTAGGATAACTTAAAAAATATCGATTTTAAGTTATCTGGACCATTATGATGTACCAAAAATGCTCTTTCAGGAGCTATACTAAGATATATAAGATGAATTTATTTAAGCCCGCCATAACATATATCTTACTATTGCAATATATACATTTTAATTAGTCTTTGGGTAAATAGTAAGACATGTTAAAATGTCTTTTTCTTTCGTTTGAGATGAGATTCATTGTTTTAACTTTTTATTGGTGAAATAGTAGGACATTTCGAGATGTCCTAGTCTTTTCCCAGGTTTAAAGATTTTTTTTTAAAGATATCTTGGTTTTCTAAGTTATCCTAGTATTACACTGTTAAACATATCTTAGTATTTCACTACAAATAAGATTATTTATTTTAATAACCACCGTTTTTTAAAGTTATCTTTGTATTGCACCAAGATATTCTGTAAAATCCAATAAACTGTCGAAAGTCATTAAAGATGTCTCTGTATTGAACCAAATATAGGTTTAAACTTGAAAAATATAACGAGGTTGGCTGTCCTACTCCAGCGTATATTGATAGACCAAAAATTACGTTTAAAAAAAAAGAGGACCTTTTGAGCTTGCTCAAACATATTCCGACGGAAAATCATGATTTTTTAAAAAATTTAAAAGCTTTTAAAAAGGGGCAAAAAATGGATCATGAAGATAGTGAGTAATCTTTCCAATGTTATTTTGTGCTGTATTTTTTGTCTAGTTTTTTTGTTTTGATTTTATGTCTTTCGTTTCAAACAATAATAATAGTTTCGATTATGATAAACTACTTAGTGTTTATTATTAGGCACTTATTTTATTTGTTTATTATTAAACTAAACGAAATAAATATAGTTTTTTTCTATAACTGAATTTTTTTATGCGGCAGTAGTAAAACAACTTTTAAAATAATAAAAAAGACAATTAACAGAATTTACATACTAAAAACCATGCAATACTGAGATAACTAAAAAACGAATTAATAGAGTTAAGTTCGCACATTTCCAAAAAAGTATAGAACAATACGACAACATGTTTGTCAAAAAAAGGTATAACTTAAATAACACAAATCATTAGGTGGTTCAATACTAAGATAACTTAAAGGGAATAACAAGATAACTTTAAAAAATTATAAAAATGTGTTTTTTTCCTAGAACAATACAAGGATATCTTAAAATATAATAATTTTAATAAAAAGTTAATACTTAAAAGCAAAAATAATACTTACGTTAGATTCCTATGTCCAAATAACAACTCACTACGAAAAATAGCATTCTTAATTAAAACACTAAAACATTTATAAACAATTCAAACATAAAAAGTCAATTTTCTCGAAACTATGTTTTTTAATTTGTCCTAGTATTGTTCTAGCACAGCGATATGGTCTGGATGTAAACTACTTAAAAATTAATAGGCAACTGAAAATTTTTTGCATCATTTTCCAGATAGATATTTTATAGTAGAAATCAGTGAGGGGGATAGCTTTTCCAGGGTTGAAAAGAGAATTTTGTCGACTTTGATATGACCCTAATTTATCATTAAAAAGGCTATGTTTCTGTATTATACAGGGTGCTTTAGAAAGTATTGCAAATTTCAAAAATCTTTTGCGCTACAAAATTTGGTAATATGATTTCCAACTTATTCTAGGGTATTTTTTGGAAAGATTGTACCAAACGTTTTTGGAATCATTGATTTATTCCATAAATTCAGGAAGCTATTAATTTTTAAATTAAACAATCAAATTTCACAGTTGTTGTGTCTTGAAGTGATCAACAATAGCCATTTCCACGGAAACTTATTTAAAATGAAAAAGGTTTTTACCATTACCCCCATATTCTCCACTGAACATGTGTGGGATAGGCTCAGAGGTGCCAAGTCATGTACTTTTAATCTGGACCAATTATTATTTTCACTACCATAATTTAAATGTTTAAATAAAGTTATCACCATTATGAGTTATCACCATATATTTTACCTACAACTATTAGAAGTATAAATGGAGTTAAGAGTTTTAGTAATAGATGCAGAATGTTTATATTGGAGAATGCTCAAACATTTGAAAGAGCACTTATGTAACTCACAGGGCACACATAAAACACATAAATTGTAATGTAATGATTTACTAAAGATTAAGAAGTATAGTATTTTGTTGCACAAACAGGCATTTAGTTGCCCAGGTGCAAGAATAAAAGTAGTATAAAATTAAAATATTCCTGACTTGTACTGACTATGGAATATATCGATGATTCCAGAAACGTTTCGGCAGAACATGGTTGACAAAATTCTCGATTCGATCCCAGAGAGTGAGTTATTTCAGATATAAAATATTTATTCTCAAAATGATATTATATTCTTCTCACACAAATTCACGTCAACTTAATGTTTTCCTGTATGTTCCTTGTAATTTACCTCTTATAATCTACCTATTTATTATATTTCTATATATACAGTGTGTCTACTTAAGTTTGACTCATATGGAAAACTCTTTTATTGTTGGTTTTATGAAAAAAAATTATTCTTCATAAAATGTTCTGCATGGTCCAAAACTTAAAATGCAACCATCAGATATGAATTTTTGTAAGCCGTATACGAGGTTTGTCAAAAAATATCAATTTTAAAGGAGCAAAGTACCTCTATTTTTTACAATACAGAAAAATGTTATGAAGTAGTTTGAATTAAAAGTTATATTCAAATATGCAATTACAGCCATTTAGTATAACAATTAAATTTATAATTACAAATAATTTATAATGTAAAACGTAAATAATCCAAATTTCAATTTTATGCTAAATGGCTGTAATTGCATATCTGAATATAACTTATAATTCAAAATAACTCTACTTTATAACATTTTTCTGTATTGTAAAAAATAAAGGTACTTTACTCTTCAGTTAAAATTGATATTTTTGACAAACCTCGTATACGGCTTAGAAAAATTGATATCTGATGGTTGCATTTTAAGTTTTGGACCATGCAGAACTTTTTATGAAGATAACTTTTTTTCATAAAACCAGCAATAAAAAAGTTTTCCATATGAGTCGGACTTAAGTAGACACACTGTATATTTTTGTAAATATTACATTTTTATTGTTTTTAGTTGGCTTTAAAACATCGTCAAGGTAAAAACCATAAAATGAGGATTGTGGCATTCGTCGGCAGTCCTGTGGCCAGTGAAGAGAAAGAATTGGTTAAATTGGCCAAGAAACTCAAAAAAGAAAAGGTTAACGTAGACGTTGTTAGTTTCGGCGAGGACGCTGAAAACTCCGACGTTCTAATGACCTTTATTAATACCTTGAATGGAAAGGTAGGTGAAGCGAAAGTAAGTAGAAAGAAGATTGTGATCACATGAAAAATAAATGTTTTTAAAATACAGCGTTTCTTGTAAGTACCTCCTAACCTCTCGGGAGCATATAGAGAAGGTCAAAATGATCCTGATTTGCCATAGAAGAGAAATTCCTAACGTGTCCCCTAACGGAGAGCCCCAAAGGGCTACCCAGCGATTTACTTTTTTCACTCTAAATTTGAACCGACAGGTATAATTTAATGACATTTAAATATTTTGTAGCAGCCATAAAGAGTCATTAAACCATACCACAGAGATGTTTGACATCCCCCATGATGTAAAACATTTACTGCAGTATGATTTAATGACTCTTTGTAGCCTCTATAAAATATTAAAATTTCTTTAAATTATACCTGTCAGGTCAAAAGTTAGAGGTAAAAAAGTAAAACGCTGGGTACCCCTTTGGGGTTCTGTATCTCCGTTAGGAGGTACTTTAGGAATTCTTTTCTATGACAAATTATGTTTATTTTGATCGCCTCTTTATGCCCCTGAGAGATTAAGAGGTACTTACCGGACACCCTGTATAGGGTGTCCGGAAATGATGAGCAAGAAATTTAGGGGATAATTATAGACCGAATATAAATGCTACCTCTTCCTATAACATTTTTTCGAAAATTGATTATTAACGGAGTTACAGGGTGTTAAAGTTAAATTTTATTTGCAGTTTTTTTACAATACCATTTGCCACGCTCATAATATTTTGACGAAATCTCGTATATGGGGCTTTTTCGAGATGAGGAATACAAATTTGCCCACCATTTTTTCGCATTTTCCAGAGGGCGCCACTTACGAACCTATACTTTAATTTGAATGGTCCCAACTTTTTTGTGCTACACACTGTATGCGCATTTTGACTGAATATTTTTATTCTTCTAACCTTCTGACATATAAAAGATATATTACTTTTGTTTCGATAAATCTAACCGTTTTCGAGAAAAACGCTAAAATAACATTACTTGTGATGTGTGATGAATACGAAATCATTTTAATTTATTTTATTTATATATTTTTGGCTTACTAACAAAATCATAAGGTTAAAATACATAAGTTACTAAAACAGTAAATTAAACATTGAAATCAAAGGTTCAAAGTGACGTCCTTCCTCTTCAATCAATCAATCTTTATTTGATAAATCATACAAAATTTGCCATTTTACATGTCACAATATTAGCTAGAATAAAAAACAGAACGAAAATAAAACAGAATAAAAAAATATAAACAAAAATAAAACCAAGTAGAAAGACAGAAATAATCTACAATTTAAAATATCTACCGGGATACACTCATCACAGAGATAGCATAATAACATTAAACACTATGAGCGGAAATGACAAAAAAAATTCCTCACTTGAATAAAATACATTTTCAATTAAAATTTGTTTTACTTTTATCTTAAATTTGTCCAACTGCAGTACCCTGTTTTCCCTTAGCAATACATTAAAATATTTTACCGCCCAGTAGCTAGGGCCATCCTGACACCTCCCCAGTCTCCGATATGCTGGAACTAAGTTTCTCCCATTCCTAGTCCATTCATAAATTAATTCTTCTTAAAAAATTCCGACTAACTCTATGGAATAGTCCTGCCTTTTGCTTAATTACCTCACAATTAGCAACAGTTCTTTCTCTCAGCTCTTCGACGCTATTCACAGATGTCCTGTATACAAGCGTCTTCAGATTCAAAAAAAGAAATCCATTGGGTTTAAGTCAGGGGACCTAGGGGCCCACACAAAATTACCGCGTCCTATCCACCTTTCAGGAAAAGTTTCATTTAAGAATTGGCTGACTTCTAACTATAGCGCATGTTTCCAAACCATGCTATGTTTAAGGTTCAAAATAAATTAAAATGATTTGAGTGCAAAAATGAGAGATGGTTTAGTATGAGTGAAAGGAGACTGTTGCATAGCCTAATAATGTTCAATAAAATAATCTATAAAAAACCCCATATTACTTATATGAAAAAATAAAATTTAGAAACAATCCTCATGCTTTGGATCTCGGGCATAAATATACAATCACTCCTCCGTCACATAAAACCACTTTATATGAAAGGTCATTTAGCTATCAAGTATCGGTGCACTATAATAAAGTTCCAGTTAATCTAAAGACCGCTTCTCCTTAATCTTTCAAAAATGCAATACATCTCATGATAAAACAACTTTCTTCTGATGCAAAATAGATCAGTTTGCTGCCCTCAATGCATTCTACCATGGTGTAATTGAGTTTTAATTGAGTTTTGGTTGATTTTGATGAATTTTAAGTCTAATTATATTGTTTCTTTTTACCAATTTTAACCAAAGCATGTAAAATGTTATATTATTATAATAATTTATTTTTTTTGGATTTATGTATTTGTTTCTCAGCGTAAACATTTGCTCTTAATTCTCTTTCGTATTCATCACATGCAAGTAATGTTATTTTAGCGTTTTTCTCGAAAACGGTCAGATTTATCGAAACAAAAATAGTATACCTTTTTTATGTCAAAAGATTGGGAGAATAAAAATATTAAGTCAAAATGCGCATACAGTGTAGCACAAAAAAATTGGTACCATTCAAATTAAAGTATAGGTTTGTATGTGGCGCCCTCTACAAAATGCGCAAAACGGTGGGCAAATTTGTATCACTCATCCCGAAAAAGCCCCATATACTACTAGATTTCGTCAAGATATTATGAGCGTGGCAAAAAGGTATGGCAAATAAACTACAAATATAATTTAACTTTAACACCCTGTAACTCCGTTAATAATCAATTTTCGAAAAAATGTTATAGGAAGAGGTAGCATTTATTTTCGGTCTACAATTATCCCTATCCCCTTTTGTTCATCATTTCCGGGCACCCTGTATCATGCAATGACTTGTAATATAATACACATTTTAACTTGTAACAGGATGGTACCAGCAGTCACTTGGTAACCGTACCACCCGGTCCCCATCTGTCTGATGCGTTGATCTCTTCGCCGATCATTCAGGGGGAAGACGGTACAGGGGCGGCAGGCCTCGGCGGTTCGGGCTTCGAGTTTGGGGTTGATCCCAATGAAGATCCGGAATTGGCTTTGGTAAGAATTACTGTGCCTTTTTTTAGAGAAGGAATCGGAAATTACAGATTCCTTTTTAGGCATTACGTGTTTCTATGGAAGAGCAACGTCATCGCCAAGAGGATGAAGCGAGGAGAGCTAGGGAAGCCTCCGGTGCCGAAACTGGTGTCAAGACTGAACCTATCAAAGAAGAACCTAGCGACGAAGCGATGCTCGAGAGGGCCCTGGCTATGTCCATGGAAGAAGGCGGGGCCCCGGTTGTAGCTGCTCCAGCTGCCAGAGTCCCGGTCGATTTTGCTAATATGACGGAGGACGAGCAAATTGCCTTCGCCATGCAGATGTCCATGCAAGATGCGCGTAAGTATATTTTGTACGGTCATATCTAGTGTTGTGATCGCTCGAGCGAAAAACCGCTTGATCACTCGATTATTGAAATAATCGACATCGCTCGATTATTAAAAAAAACCGCTCGAGTTATCTATTCAGGCGAAAACCGTCGCTCGTCACTTATTATCTTTCACTCGATACCCGCGCTTCGCTTGACGCCGACGGAAATGTACCGCTGTAGTGTGATCGAGTTAAAAAACTGCTCATATATTCGAACAGTTTTTCGCTCGATAGGAAATACTCTAGTTATAAATTCAGGCGAAAAACCGAAAAATATCGCCTGTCACTTGATACACGACCTTCGGTCTACGCGCCGCGCCATCCGATTGGCGACGTTCGAGTTTGACGCTGAGCAGGTACACGACATACGTTCTTCTTAAAGGCACATAAACGAGAAGGTGCATATAAAAAAAGTATGCCAAATCCCTTAGCGGAGTCATCGCGACATGAGTTTTGTAAAGTTTTGTTCTAACTGGCTAGCCAGCGGCGTAGTTTAGGTCTCCGATTGTAAATATTAAAAAATTAAAGGATATAATTTTTAAATTTTTATTTACTATAAACTTGAGAAAACTTCTTCTCAAAAATAACATAATAATAGAAATTGTAAATAAAAATAACAAAATGAACAAAATGTTTGACAAAATATATAGAAAAATTCGTTGGTAATCTTATAGTAAACATTTTTAAATCTAAACAGGAACTTTTTATTATTAAACTCAAGAAGACTTCTTAAAAATGGAAAATAAGAAAACGAGCAAAATAGTTAACAAAACATAGGTATCGAGAAATTTTTTGGTAACCAAAAGTAAACATTCTTAAATTTAAACAGGAACTTTTAGGTAACTATAAACATGAATTTAAAAAAATAATCACCTATTTTCTTATTTTGCCAGTCGCGTAACTAAGCCTACATTTTTGAAGGGCGCACAGTGCGCACCTGATAATTTAGAGTGGAAGAATTTGACAAGCCATTTTAAATATCTACTTATTTTATGCTCGTAAATTGAGAAAGATGTGACGAAAAATAACTCTCGGTAATACTTTTTGTTTTAAAAAAGCACAAAATAAACCCGAACAATAAATACATATTTGGGTGATTTTTTGCAGTTTTTTTGTTTATTTTATAATTTTAATTATAATTTATGGAATTTTTTTGGTGGCTACTACAATTCTTTAGCTAAACTTGTGCCCACCTGTAGTTATGTGCCTGCTAAATACCCTACCTGATCACATGTAAACGGCTAGGCTGCCGGTCAAGCAGCCGGTGACGTCATCGCTTGGTGAATTGGAATTTCAAGCGATTCACTCGATTATTAAAATCATCGGTTTTTCCCAACACTAGTCATATCGACTCTTGACATGACAAATTACTAATCCACTATTACTATTTTAACAATTTTTGAGATGTTCATTCTTGTGGGGCTCCCCATATAAAATTTATGTTCAGTCTGGAGGTGGCCCCATATCATAGGAAAGTAACGACCTTTTTTTCGTACTCGTCTTACTCTGACACCGTTTTTATTATTCTATTAAGTTGCGAACCGTCAACCTTATTATTTTTGGTCAAAGATTTCTGGCAACACTGGTCGCCACGTAGTGCCGTTTGCCGTAGTTTTCCATGGGAATTATGATAGTTCACCAGAATATTTTTTTATTTAGTCGTGTGTATTAAAATAAATATCTGAATTTTCATAAAATGAGGTGCGCTGTGCTCGATTGTGATATGGATAACCAGGCACAGGAATTGATAGAAATATAAAGTATTTCCGCTTTCCTAAGGATAAAAACAAAAAAATGGATGTGGTGTAATTTATTTTGTTAACATTTACTTCTTAATTATTTTCCACTAAAGCTGATGAGGGTATATACCTTCAAAACATGTATGGAAATTAAAATATTGTTATGTTTATTTAACAACTGAAGCAGACTATAATTTTCTTTACCTCTTCATAGTTTCACTCCACTGAGAGATGGACTATTTAAAAGAAAATAGGATAATTTGTTTATAACTACTTAGGTCGTATTTTAGCTTTAATCTTGTTGTATGTTCATGAAATAAATATACCTAAATACCATGATCTATTCCAATACTATTAAATGCGTAAAACCTTTTAATGCCTTTAAAAGAGAGTTAAAAACGCTGACGGCAATATAAATCTCCATAAGATCACTCTCCTGGTGACGTCACAAGCCACGCCTCCATCGCCATGGAATCATACCTCTTAGTTATTTGTACCAAAATATCGGACCAAAAATAAAAAAGTTATTCAGCCTAAAACTTTATCAAAATCTCGTAATGGCCCTTTTCTTTGCACTTAACACTGTTTATAATTGTTATTATAACCACAAAAATAATTTAGCGGAAACCGTTCCCGCCAAGGAGGAACCGATGGAAGTCGAAGGCGACGAAGACTACTCGGAAGTGATGAACGATCCCGCTTTTCTACAGAGTGTCCTCGAAAACCTGCCCGGCGTTGATCCCCAATCGGAGGCGGTTCGCCAAGCGGTCGGCAGTTTAAAAGATAAAAAGAAAGACGACAAACCCGAAGAGAAGCAGCAGAAGAAATAGGTTAGTTTTTTTAGCAACTGTAACGAATTGCATTATGTTATGGAGCCCTTTTATATTATCGCAGTGTATCCTTATTTTTTAGGGGGGGATCGGAACAGGTACGAAGCAATAATGGTTGGGTACAGGATGTCCCATAACTTATCGGCCATAGAGCAACTGGAGATACTTCACAAAAACTTACATCACTTAATTGGTTTAGTTTGATGTTTAGTATCTCCAGTAACTCTATGGGGACACCCTGTATAATTAATATCGCTCGTTTAAGTTTTCTGAAACAGTTCCAACAAGTTAAGGTGCAATGTCCAGTTGTTTTCCTATTGTTTGTATTGTTTTTTTGCGTCCACCAGAGTTAACTTATCCAAGGGATAACTTGCTCTGAGGACTTACGGCTTTCGCTGGCAGCACTGGTTATCTAAATTATAACTCGTTGATAATAATGACATACTATAGAGTGTCTCTAAAATTTTTCATAAAAAAGCCATAATTTTCTTATCATTTATCAATCATTATTGCTTTGTATGTTTACCGGTATGAATTTAATAAATTTACAATAGTACTAAGAGTGATGTTTTTCTATTCTTCACCCAGCCAATTAATTGATTTCCACCAGTGGCGTCCCAAACATGCCGTCTGATATACAGGGTGTTTAAAAAACATACGTCATTCCTCGTGACAGACAAATATTTCCGAAATGGCTTTAGCAATTTTAGTGAAATTTAGGTTATGAAAAGTACCTCTTAGGCTGGTATTAGACTATCAAATATATTTGACAAAGATATTTTATAAAAGAAATTTTATAAAATATTTGAAGTGTAATATCAGTTTTTTTATAAAATATTTATTTTATAAAAGATATTTTATAAAAGATAAAAACAGACGATTATCTTTGATAAAAGATTTTATAGTTGATTGGTAACGGTAGTAACCTCATTTTCTGACAATAAGGCATAAATTTGACATTGACTGCGACTGGTATTGGTATATAATACCATGGCGGAAAATAAGTTTGTCTGGTGCATTTCAACAACAAAATTCCTAATTTCGGAGTATGAAAGGTTCGAAATATTGTACAACCATCAACACCCGGATTACAAAAACCGAAATAAGAGACTGGATATATTTATTTATTTATTTTCATTTTTTGCAAGTTTCTGGGATTATGCCTGAAAGGGTACATTGAGGTATACGACTGCTGTACTGTAAACTAGCATAACTCTCCCCTGTTGCCATAAACCGAAGGGTAACCATAAGGCGTTCCTCAACCCTGATACAATTCCTTAAATGTGTATTCTGTCGGGATATCAATGGTGATATCTTTATAACAATAAAGTTAAATGTGTCCTACTCCATTCTTCAATAGTTTTTATAACTCCTTATACCTTCAAATCGTAACTTCCGAAGGATATTGTGGTGGGCACCCCTTAAATTACATCTTGCCACCCAGGGCCTTACCCAAAGGCGCCTGGCTCTTTTTTTTTGTTTTTTAATACTAAACACATTGTAATCACGGCAGTACTTAACGCTAGACAAGCTAATGCACGTCTGTCGTTCATTTTTTATTGTAAAAACGTGACGTTCCTTCAAAAATTGTCAAAGTTCTTTGACAGTGTAATACTAGTAAAAACTTTTATAAAAGAAATATTATCAAAGAAATGCTACAAAATATTTTATAAAAGATCTTTGTCAAATATATTTGATAGTCTAATACCGGCCAAAGTAGCACATATTTTAGCAATAAAAATTGGTGAACGGCTTTAGCAGGGACGTTTCAATGAAAAATAGGTAGGCCACTGACTGTTACACCTTTTGATGGCACAATTTGTTAGGAATTTATTGACTAACATCTCTTGTATTTATTTGAAATCGGCTTCGTTTACAAGATAAATGCTATTTTATTAGGTAGCGTAACATCATTTCAGCAATTTAGGTATTTGTTGCTATGAAAGATACCTACCTAAATGAAATTACATTAACTGTTGAAAATGGCCACCATTACGAGCATTCAAGCCCTTTTAGAAATACATTCACAGCCAAAATAATCGATCCACGCAATCAGTGGCGGATCTAGGATTAGATAAGGGGGTAAATTTGATAAATAATTTATAGTAAATACACTCCCTGACACTAAAAATCGGTAGAATTATATTTTCTTTTGAAGTGTGATCTTTTCTTAACCCAATGTGTTTTGTTTAATGTAAGAGAGGATACAAATTTTTAAGGAAAATATTGCAGTTTTTCAATTTTATTCACAATTCGGAACATTGCATTATGGAGTAACATAAACAAATATCCAAAAATCAATAGCGCTTATTGCCACTTCATGCTGCAATATAATACGGGCTATTAATTTTTGGATATTTGTTTATGCTACTCGATAAAACAATGTGATGTTCTGAATTGTGAATAACATTGAAAAACTGCAATATTTTCTTTCGCAAATTAGATAATGACGTAAACCAAAAAACATTGTGTTAAGAAAAGGTCACACTTCAAAACAAAACATAGTGAAGCTAAATTCTACCGCTCAATTTTCCACAGTGCGTCAAGAAATTTAGCGTAAAAAAGTTACTTTTGTTTCTGCCTGTATAGTGATCAATTCATCAGTATTTCTTGAAAACTAAAATTCAGAATATCATGCCAACACACAAGTCTATACTTGAACGGACAACAATTTAAAAAATTACAGGATGAATTGTGATTAAAATTGTAAAACTGCAGTACTTTCTTTATAAATTTGTATCTTCTTTTAAAAATCAGATAATGACATGAACTAAAAAACATTATGTTAAGAAAAGGTCACACTTCAAAACAAACCAAAATGTAGCTAATTCCTACCGCTCAATTTTTCCACAGGGCGTTAAGAAATTAAGAGTAAAAAGTATAATGATCAGTACATGTTTATTTTTTGAAAACTAAAATTCAGAATATCATCCCAAGACACAAGTCTACACTTTGCTAAAAATCTCACCAAGATCGGAAAACAATTAAAAAAGTTGCAGGACTATAAAAAATACTAACATTACCTTTGTCCTGGAAATCCCGTAATCCCGTAAATCTAACCTACAACGGGAAATGGAAAATAACTCGGCCGGTTTTGATGCTACAAAAAAATGTGAGAAGCAAAATTGAAGAGCTACGGAGATCAGGCCGGATTCAATTTGTTCATTTTTTTATCAGCTACGAGGTGGGTTTGGCGAAAATTTTTTATTTTCCCAAATGCGCGCTGGGCGCGGCATACAAGAAATGGCCATCTCCGAAAATACTTTAGATATTATGTTTAATTTTGGTATGTATTAATAGGATATAGAACCTCAAATTTTAGTTAGAAAAGTTATTCAATTGTTCCACCAGTGGCGTCGCTGCAAACATGTCCTTTGATATTTTTTACAAAAAAGATGTTACGCCACTGATATTTTTCCATGTGGATATTTTTTCTGATTGGCCTGTTCAATTCTCCATAAAAACGGTCTATTGAGTTTTTCTCCTCAGACGCCCGTTCTTGATTAAAACCACTAAATTCATATTGAAACTCATTATTTTTAACATTAATAAAATAATTAATGATGCATATAATTATATGAATTATATGAATTTAGTGGTTTTAATCAAGGACAAGAAAAACCTGACGAGAAAAACTCAACAGATCGTGTTCATGTAGAATTGACCAGGCTAATCAGAAAAAATATCCACATGAAAAAATATCAGTGGCGTAACATCTTTTTTGTAAAAAATATCAAAGGACATTTTGCAGCGACGCCACTGGTGGAACAATTGAATAACTTTTCTAACTAAAATTTGTTGTTCTATATCCTATTTACACATACCAAAATTGAACATAATATCTAAAGTATTTTCGGAGATGGCCATTTCTTGTATGCCGCGACCAGCGCGCATTTGGGAAAATAAAAATTTTTCGCCAATCCCACCTCGTAGCTGATTAAAAAATGAACAAATTGAATGGGGCCTGATCCCCGTAGCTCGATTAATAAACTACTTCTTAGCATTTATGTAATAAATTTCCCCTTCCCCTAACTCCCCTCCTAATTGCCCCCACCAACCCCAGCCTCCGGCCCATCAAAGTACTCGGCATCACCCGTTGATTCGCGAAAAAATGATGCCCCAACTGCGCTCCTTCTCGAGATATAATTAATTAAATTTTATTGTTTTTGCAGTTGAAAATCGCGTTAATTGGCGAACTCATTGAGATATCGGGATCGGGTGTGTTCGAGCTTACGCGCTCTTCAAGCTCTTCAATTTTTCTTTTCCCGTGGTAGGTTAGATTTTCGGGGCCGTTTATTTCGCCAGGACGACTCCACTAATGGAGTTTAATCGTGAATAATTGTCTTATTTGAAGTCCGATTTTTGTTATTCATATTTCATATTGTAGATAAATTTAGCGAAAATCTCGCACATTGTTTTTAAGAATATATGTCCATAATGTACAGATTGAAACAAGAATTGTTTTTGACTCAAACTTTAAAACACTATGAAGTGATGTCAAATTATTTATTTTGTGATTTAATTATCCAGTTCCTTTACTTCTATTCTTAACATTTTCGTTTTAGGAGCAAAGAAAATACGATCTCCTGCAAATTTAGATGAACTCGTGTTAAAAGTATTGATTCACTGATTGTCCAGTGAATTGCCTTAAACAATATTGAAATAATTGGCGCTCCTTGAATGCAATCGTTGTACCTTCGAGGAAACAAGGACACAGCTCTTTTCACGACGGCAGTGACACAGCGCAAAAAGAAATATTTGCTAATGACGTCATTGCCTGTAGGCCGATGCGTCGACCGTGCTCCTATAGCTGTTTTTCCTTCGAAATTTGAATCTGAACCTTCTCTTATTCCCGCGTTGTCTTGATCGTAACATTGTCAGATTGTTCATAATTCCCAATTATTATAATTAGCTTGGAATTAAGTTGTATTTTGTAATGTTGTTTCCTCATATTGATGAGGAAAAAATGTTTTTGACATATCTACGAGAGGAATATTTTTAAATATTTGAATTATCAAGACAAATATGGTTGATATTCGTATTAACCCTTATTTAGAGTATAAAAGAGGTAATGTAGTGTGGGCATCAGTAAATAATAACGAATTGTTACTGTTAGCAACGACTGGGTACACTTTTATGATTACAAGTATTTGTTCAGATTTAAAAGAAATTGTTCACATTCCCCCTATATGAAATTAGCCCTGAATAACTTTTCAACTTTGTTAAAACAATCATAACTCGTTTAGAGGCTATCAGATATAAAGTTTTTTATGTTCCGACAAACAATAATGCAATTAATGGAAAAAGCATGTCGATACCTTTATTTAATTGTTCGATTTTGTCCAACTGTTAAAACGTATTTTTAATCCAAGACGAACGTTTTGGGATTCGGTAGTTTAATATTTATATTGTTATATACTTATGTAAAATGTACCTACAGTAGCTAAAACATTTTAGACAAAATTCTTAGTTATTTTTAAAATCAATATGCACCAATTGTTTTTAACCCTATTAACGCATAATTTACTTAAATACAAGTTTACATATTTGAGCGTATATATTTCTTAATAACATGATAATATTTAAGGAGGTAATTCTTCGGTCCATTTTCCTAAAAAACTTCATATGAACATATGCCCTAAACGTCTTAACTTTTGAGATACCTACATCGTTAAAGATTTTCATTTATTTATTAATATATTGTTTATGGTTTAAGGTGAATGACTTAAATACATGACAACTAGACTAGGTAGGCAACTGTCAAAACTGTTTATATTTAGAAAACGAAATCTGCTTCTAACCTACCAGATCCTTTTTAATCTTCGTTAATACCTAATTTCATAACAGAGTGAAAATGAATGAATTTTATTTTTTTTATACGAGAACTGTACGTCAAATGACAAAAAAATCAAGAGACGACATTTGTTCAGCAGGGAAAGAGAATTTCAAAAATAATTATTATTTAAAAATAAGTGGCGTACCATTTTTTTTCGTCAAAAATACCGAGGGCAATTCCCGCACGAACGCCACTGGTCGGAATAAAAAACATGTTATACATCATAAAATGCCTCTTGATGAATAGAAAGTGTGTACCAAATTTCACAAAAATATCTAGAGCAGTATCACAGATATTGATTACACAGTTGATTTTTTGAAAATCTTTAACACCCTGTATATCAGTTAAGACGTTTAGGACATATGTTCATATGAAGCTCCTTAAATATTAGCACGTTATTGAGAAACACCCTGTTTACGTAATTTTAGAAGTCACACAAAATATAAATTCCACAAAAGGCATATAATATTATATTGTGTTCATCAGCATAGGACCACGGATGATGACGTCAGTCACAAGACAGCGCTTTGTCCTTGTTTTGTAGGAGTTGTTGCTCGAGGGCGGTCTTTATGGGCGTGCCGCAGGGCTCGATCCTTGGGCCGTTGCTTTTCATTATTTATTCAATCGATATGAACCACTCTGTAAACTCTCTCACTCTTAAAATATAAGAAATTACACCCTGGCGTTACTGACCGTACTAAAAAAACACCCTTCATAGCTGTAATATTTTATAAAAAGGATGTTTTAAGAAGAAGACAAATTAGTTTCTTAAAAATGTATTTAAATAAATTACAATTAATTGCACATATTAAAGTACTATTCTAACATATATAACCTAAAAATTTTGCCACATATTATCATACAATCACATCGATTATTACTTACTTATTTTCTTTATAAATTACATTACGACCATATTCAAATGCATGAGTATGATTTAAGCTGATTTTACCATTAATCGATTTAGAAAACTTATTATTTATTATTAGCTTAAGCCATTGGTTTAGCATTAAACCACACTAGCACAGTAAATAAAGCCTATTATTTTACTTAAAATACTACTATACTGTTCATTGCTATGTTTTTATTGGCTGACCATTGCGTCATTATTTCTGGCCGACTAATTTCAAACGGTAAGAATACATGTATAGTGCAAAACATTGAGCGCACACGTACTTTTAAAATTAAATTGTTATAATGAATCAGCTGATTAACGTTACGAAAATATTAATTAATTTAAGAAGAGCAGTTTTTAAAAGAGGTTTACATTATTGATAAAATAAGACAAACAAAATATTTAAAGTAAAATCGTGAATGCTCCACCACTACTCATCACCTATAAATCAATCCGCCACTGACTTGAGTTAGATGTGGCCACCAATTTTGAAAAATGTGACCATTCGACCCTTATAATTTGTTTCTTCCTTCGTTTACCATGGTTACATGAAAAAAAATGACATAAATGACTACAGTCTTTGTATATAGCCGGGAAACGGCTTAATAACTTTTGACTCGGTAATTTTTTTTAACAAAATTTGGGTGTGGCTTATAGGGGAAGGAAAACTACTTTTTGACGGAATAATGACATTACTCTCAAAATGGCGGATGCGCGCCATCTTGGTAAACAAAATTAAATAGGCAGAGCGGGTCATGTAATACATCATTTTGTACGTACTATCGAGTACTTTACGATGCCAGAATATTACTTCTCTATTCGCAACGAAAACAACATGGCGGCATTGCTATTTTAGTTTAGATTTTACAACTTCATAGAAAGTCAATTTATCGGCTAGCTGATACTCACTGCGTCATGCCAAGTTGTAAAATCTAAACTAAAATAGCAAAAGAAAAAAATAGTAAATATATTTACGAATAGGGACACAATATTCTGGGAGCGCAAAGTACTCGATAGGACCTTTAAAATTATATATTGCAAGGCCCCACTTCCTATTCAGTTAGTCTTTATCAAGATGTCGCCCATTCGCCATTTTGAATTTGAGCACCATGAAATATGCAAGAAAGTAGCTCTCCGATTCCCACTATACTATGCTGAACAGTATTGTTTTTCTAAACGGTAAATGAAATAAAGGATAATAATAATAACTAGGTATGCAATTTTTAAAACGATGCCATTTTGTTTTCGTTGCGAATACAGAAGTAATGTTCTGGCATCGTAAAGTACTCGATAGTACCTTGAAAATGAGATATCGCAAACCCTCTTCCTATTTAATTTTCTTTACCAAAATGGCGCTCATCCGCCATTTTGAGAGTTCGTACTCATTCTTCCACCAAAAAGTCGTTTACCTTCCCCTATAAACCACACCCAAATTTTGTAAAAACCAAAAATTTGCGAATCAAAAGTTATTAAGCCGTTTCCAGACTATACGGGGTGTTATGAAAATTACTTATTATCGAGCTTATTACATTTAAATGGATGACTCCTGAGATGAAACCAAAAAAATAACCATAAACAGCGCTTTGACTTAATAAGCGAAATATACACTATGTGCAATCTGAAAATTCACGTGGTCGCTACTGACGACGTGCACAATCAATAACTTATTGGCGTAGGCCAAGTCTCAAAAGAGGTAAGTTTTTGCCAACAAGACGTGTTTGACCCGCATGCCAGCTTTTCAAATTCTTTAGAAAAAGTACAATTTTAAAATGCATGCTCTCTTACCTTGTAAGAGTATTATTTAAAAATTTCCATAAAAAAAATACAGCACAAAATGTTGTGCAACACAAATCACAAATTTGAAAACACATTAATTATTATTATAAATTATCTCACAAAAAACGTATAAAATTCGTATGTACCATGTAGGAATTTACACCCACGACGGATTGAAATGGACTGAAACCGCCCGCCGCGTTGGCGAATGATCAACGTTCTCGTTCGGCCGAGGTGGAAGCCCCGCGTTTTAATCTGGCAACGCTGGCTCTACGTTTGACCTAGAAACGGTTCTTGGTTGAAAACAGATATTTGTAAAACGTTGCGTTGCAGGGGTCACCCATTTAAATATAATAAGCCATTTACATAACACCCTGTACACACACACTGTACATGATACGCTCAGCCAATAAATTATAGTAACTAAAATCTGCGAGTTTTATTTGTACACGTTACAAATTATTTCTAAACTATCGTCACTAATTATGCCAGTTTACCCTTTAAAAAATTAAACCTGTTTTTCTTGCAGTCTTTTTATAATACATGAGTTTTATTTCCTATCTAAAATTTTCATTTTTTTATATCTTTTTCTAATGCCGGCAATTTGAGAAGCCATCGATTACGGTATTAACCGCGGATTAAACCTGCCCATGTGCAAAATTAATCCCGTAGGATTGTGCCTGATGAAGTACAGGAATGGTCTATCGAAACGTAGTCGAGGAATTTCGGGGATCCTCGCCTGTCGCGGTCGGAGGGATAACGGTAACGCTAAGAGGGACGGGTTATGCAGAGGGTCGTGGAAGGCTCTTTGGTAGTCACGTGGTTCTTGGTCTGGATCTAATGTGGGGGCGTCGTGGAGGTATCTGACCCGTCTGAAAAGAACCATAAGAGTGTACTTAAATGAAAATGTTATTTGATGTAGGATGAATTCAGTGATGTGTAGTTTATACAGGGAGTTTAAAATCATCTGATTTTATTAACTGATTCTAACACCCTGTATATCGAAAATAAAACACATTTAGGACATTTTATGTTAATATGAACTTTTCTACTTAAAATTTATCCAGGAATTATTAAAATAAGTAACATATTAATAAGGAACACCCTGTCTCGATTGTAAAGTCGGTACGGTGTATGAAGTTCGCTAAGCAATAAAACCTGTCGAGCCGGGTAGTCGGTGGCTCTCAAACAAATTATATTTTAGGTATTTTCTAAATAAAATAATTTAAAGTAAATAAAAAATTAGTTTAGGCAAAGAAAAATAATTATTTTTTAGCTTTTATAGCATTTAGGCAAATTAGTTTTACGAATTCTTTTTTTATAAAGTTTTGGTTCTAAAAAGAACCGATGTTGCCATCTTTTTGAAACATTATTGGATAGCTGGCAAAGCACTTTTCTGTTGTTCGTTTTTTTGTATTTGAAGCCCAGCTCTTTTAAAATGATGGACAAACTGGTAGTTCCAATATCGCAAAGTTCCTACTTCTTTATCTTTTCAAGAATAGCTTTGAGGGTAACATATTCCTTGGCTTTATACGTATCATAAACAATATTCCTAATCGATAGTTTTATCCCTTGGGATAAATCAAAGGTTTTAGAGTGGAGTCAAACCCTTTTATATGGTCTGTCCAATTCCTCTTCACTCTTTGTTCGAAGTCTTCTTAAGGTTTTATCTGAAATGCCGCAAGCATCAGACGTTCATTTTTGCACTGCCAAAACAGTGTGGGCCCGAGTTATCTTTTTCTAAAGTAAAATAGCGTTCCACTTGTAATACCAAACGGCGTTCACCTGGAGATAAACACCTTCTAGGCGTTGAGTCACCTTGCTGAACATTTTCCATGACTTTGCTTTATAACTGCTTATAATTCACACACAATAATGAGAAACAAACTAAAAGCAAAAAGCATAACTACTTATTTAAAATAGAACATACCATCCTGTAATTGAGCAAGTTTTAATTATTTCTTGGAAAATAGTGATTATTATATAGATTTAACTGTAATGATCCCAAAATAACTAAATTCTAGGAAAAAGTACCTGAGAACATCTTTAACTTATTGACGCAAAATCTTTTTCATTTGATAAATAAATAAAAACTATGAGTGAAAAATAAACTAGATAAAAATATTTATCTCGGTACATAATACGAAGACATTTTTGTTTTGGAACCGCTGATTTTGCTCAGCCGACTACAGTGAACCAGTGGAATGTTCGGTACGATATATCGAAGGTATTGTTAACTTAACCGTCTTACTGTTTAACAACCTTTAATGATTTAATCCGATATCGGACTTCATAAAACGAACAGGCTTTAGCTCAGATTTTTAATGTTTTTTACATGATATAGTGACAATTTGAAAAGAAAGTTTTTAACGTTCCTAGAAAAAGTTAAAGTTACTTACCTCGCTCTTAGAGTCGTAGCAGGATACACTTCCGAATGATACGTCCCATCCGCCCTCTTTTCGCCACAAGTTGAGAAACTGTTGATTTGCAATACGTCGGACAGATGCAGTTCGTTGGCCACTCCGTTGAGACCCCTCAAATCGGCGCTGTCCGGATTAAACAGTTCGTGCAGCCCCATCCTCTGGAGAGTGTTTGTTGCGTTGATGATGGAACGGTGGGAGAAGCGGGGGATTTGCACCTCCAAGCCCGGCCGGGGAATAAGACTGCGAAGTAAACGCGACCACGCTCCTGCCGATAAGAATTTATTAATTGGAAGAAATAGAAGTAATTAAATGCTGGTATTGTATGCCCAGCCGTTTGTGACAATTGGGAGGAATGCGAGCAAAAAAATAGGCTATGTCGCCGTTATATAGTTATGTTGTAAAAGTCGTTAACAGTAAAGAATCATGTAATTTCCAATTAGAGCAACTAAACTAACTAATATAATAAATTTTAATAAAATTTTATACATAGCGTTATCAAATCAACCTAGATAAACGCGAAGATGTGTAAAAATG
Source organism: Barypeithes pellucidus (assembly GCA_963991005.1). Lineage (NCBI taxonomy): Eukaryota > Metazoa > Arthropoda > Insecta > Coleoptera > Curculionidae > Barypeithes > Barypeithes pellucidus. Next base: position 43,594,510 of record OZ022559.1, read on the forward strand.
ATCATTTCCACAATATTTTAATGAGTAAAATAAATCTCTATCATTGTCTTCAGATATACAGTGTGTTACAAATTCGGACTTCAGCATTGGAATTTCGGATAAGATGTCGGTTAAATTGGGGCAAAGTTGCGTAATTATGGGCCCAATAATGTGCCGCAAAAAATCAAACATAAATACAGGGGCTTTCAAAATATTTGGGGAAATTAAAATTATTTTTTCCTGACTTTGTTCGAAGAGATGTCCAAAAATAAATTTAATTTTCTCATTGCTACTTTTTATTCTCCACAAGATCACATCGTCCGTTCTTTAATAGGACGTTTCGTCTTTGGGTCACCATCATCAACTTATTTCTTTTAAATACAGGCCTGGATATTTTTGTTTAAATTATGAAAGAGGACTGAAATCCACGTTCAGTAGTATACAATACTGTGTTTTTGACGAAATTTCTTGTACTTATGATAAGTACAAATTTGATACAACTACATTTATTATTTATTTATTAGTTTGAAATTAAAAGAAACAGTACTAGTATGTAAGAACAATAACAATTAAAGACAGAAATAGCATTAATAACTTAAAATGGTAAAATCAAAATTTGAAAATTTTTGCTCCGGGGGAAAAATTAAAAAATTGACAATTTCAAAATTACCCTATATTTTCTTAGTTAAAAGAGATACAGAAAAATGTTTTATGCAAAAGTTTCTTTATATTGATTGTTGAATAATCTGCCGTTTTCAGAATAAGGTCAGGTAAAAAAGTTATCGGACCTAACCTCACTTTTTTTTAATGGAACGAACAAACCCGAACACTTTTCTTCGTTTTTTCCACTTTCAATATAAACTGATATCATATCAAAAATTTTAAAATGTTGATAGGCCATTTTCGCAAATGAATATGTAAAAATGAAATTGACATTAAATGTTAATAGTCAACATAGTTGTTTCTAGGATATTAGCTTTTGTTTCATGGTCTACTGTGGTTTAAAGTAATAAAGTTTAATAAATCGCCTGGTGTGTTATATATTTGAAAGGAGAATTTAAAATAGTATATTTTCAGATTAAAATATACGGGGTATTCCATTAAAAAAAATGAGGTTTGGTCCGATAACTTTTTTACCTGACCCTGTATACTTATTCTGAAAACGGCAGATTATTCAACAATCGATATAAAGAAACTTCTGTATAAAACAATTTTTTGTATCTCTTTTAACTAATAAAATATAGGGTAATTTTGAAATTGTCAATTTTTTGATTTTCCCCCGTATCTCTTAAGCGAACGAAAATTTTCTAATTTTGATTTTACCATTTTAACTTTGACCCAAAAAGGGCACATGACACCTACATTACTTTTTTGATAGTACTAACAATTACGAAGATACCCTATAAAAGTGTCGAAAATGGGACACCCTGTAGTAGGGATATATTAATGAAGATGGTCAATTTAGGGAACAAAACGTCGAAAAACTAGTAACTGTTGCATACCACAGAACGTGAATTTTGGCCCTCTTTCATAATTTAAACAAAAAAATCCAGGCCAGTAGGTATTTAAAAAAATTAAGTTGGTGATGGTGACCTAAAGACGAAACGTCGCATAGAAGATGCCGTCTTGTGAAGAAGAAAAAGTATCAATGCGAAAGTGAAGTTTATTTTTGAACTCTTCGAACAAAGTCAGGAAAAATAAAAACCGAAACACAATATTTTTAATTTTTCCCAATTATTTTGAAAGCCCTGCATATATTTTTGAATTTTTGCGGCATATTATTGGGCCCATAATTACGCAACTTTGCCCCAATTTAACCGACTTCGTATCTCTTACTCTTCCGAAATCCCAATGGTGAAGGCCGAATTTGTAATACCCTGTATGGCAACGCTGTAGCCGCTGTCTGATTTTTGCTAAGGGACGAAACCATGCAAATTTTTTCCATAGCCTTTCATTAAGCTAACAAGAAATAATTAGGGCAAAATTGACTGAAATGTACAAAATTTCAAGATAATTTGTCAATATATTTATTTATATTTTCAATGGATATTTGATAATATATCCTTAAATGTGTTTTATATCAAATTTGACATCCTACACTAAAACTGAAACTTCATTGCGTTAATTTTATTTCTTATGTAGTTCCGCTCTTCTTAGTGCCGTTAAAACGCCACATATCTTTGTCTCTACAGTGGCGTGAAACGCGGGGAGGAAATTTTGTGTTTGTTTATTATACGTTGGCATTTTGCGAGTCGAGCAAAAATAAATCGGGGAAGGTTTTAGTATAAGGGGACTAATAATAGTACCCGTCGGAAGGACATTTTGAGAACAAAACTATAGTTTTGAATTTTCAGGAAGAATCCAACCGCGGAATCAACACAGTGCATTTATTTATTTTCCATTTATAAATTATTGTTTGGGTTTGTTCGCTAGCATTGTTTTTATACATTATTCTCCCCTCGCTATTCATAGGGAAACGTTCAAATAGAACTGGGCAAACAATATTTCTAAAGGGTAATTTATAAATCCAAACGTATATGTCTATCTATTACTATACCTTTCTTAAATGAACTTTCGACCAGTCGCTTCTCCAACCTAGCGAGTCCGTCTCCCAAAGCCGCTATACCCTGTTGACCAGGAATGACCAGTATCGTGCTGACAACTTGTTCTTTGGTACCCAAGGAAACTGCCGTCGCGTCCAAGCTAGCCTCATAGCCTGCCAGGAAGCCAGACCTATACACCACGGCCGGTATGGGGACTAAACGACGTTGCCGAATTGACGGGAGTACTATGAAGTGAAGTTCGCCATCGCGGCCTTCGGTGGATGTTTGGGAACAGTCGGTCTAGAAAAATAATTATATTTCATTTCAGCAAAGCTTTCCAAAGCACCTACAATTTTTATGAGAATCGAGGGGTCCCCACATCGGGTCTTATGTCAATGTTTAATTGAAAAGAAATTAAGTAAAATGATGTCAAAAAGTAGTCTGAATCCTAACCTAATTGAAGAATCACGTCATGATGTCTGGTAAGGTATCTATATGGTAGTGTCAAATTTAAATATGTTACTACTTACCTCAAATATGTTAACTGTTACCCCACTCAATGGAGGCCTAGCGGTGAGCAAACTATCTCTTAAAAATTCAGAATATTTTCCATTGGTATACTTCTTAATTAACAAATTTGTCCTCCTTCGAATAACATCCCCTATTTCTCTATATCCCACCTCCTCTACGTACCCATCGTAGAACGCTCTCACTCTATTTTTATAAAAATCTAATAGTTTTCCTTTACTTCTATCACTGAACAGTTCCCTTATCATAGTTGTAACAGCAACGCCAGAATAAGGTTCAACGATTATTGATTCCGTAACATTTTTGAAGGTCAAGTGAGGATTAAATGTAACCATATCATCCAGCTTTAGAATTTCGTTCATTTCTTCGGAAGTAGCACCCTTGGCACCCAAGAACACCATCGCTAACATTGATATCGCTGCAAAAGGCGATACGAAGACGCTTCTTGCAGAACTCAATCCCGAGGTGGCCGTCTTCCAGAAACCAAATGCTAACTCATTGCATAACTGAGCGAACTGGTAGACATCAGTACTTAAGCTGGCCGTACTTTCCTCTAGTCCGAAACCTTGCATTGGTTTGGGGACTAAATCAACATGGGCGGGTGGACTCACAACTTCTTGGTAAGGAAGAGTTAAGGCAGGCACTTTTTGACTAGATGAGTGTTGTGGGGCTACCGTGGACACTAACGTCCACGTCTGATCTTGCGTTGAGTTCTTCGGTATAAATTTTAAAGGTTGTATCGTACTGGTTGTCTTTTCTTTTGTTGATGGTTGCTTTGTTTCGGGTGATTCCGCCAATGGTGGTGTTATTATTGTTTTAGTTGCAAGTTTTCCGTTCTCCGTTACTAGATTATTGTTCTTATTAATTGCAATAACAATTAATGGTTTTGGTGGACTTTTAGTTCTTTGTAAATGCTCTGTAGTCGTTTTGAAGGTCGTTTTTTCTTCACTCGGATGTCGGGTTGTTGTTTCTGGCGCATTTAATTCTGTAAATAACGGTAAGTTACTTGTGGTGGTATCGATCTCGGAAGTAGTGCTTGAAATATAATCTTCAGTTTCGGGCTGGTTTTGCTTAGACGTAGTTGTTGTCATAACTCCTTCATTTTCTTCATTAGTAGAAGGATCTGTCGTAGTAAGACTATCATTTATTATTGCCTCGTCCGTACCATCATTATCAACAATAGTAGAATTAATGGGAATATAGTTAGTTTCACTTAGGCTTAAAGTCTCGTTAATTTCTAACGGGCTCTGTGAAGTACTATTAAAAAGCGCCGAGATATTTTTCATCTCTTCAGCAATAATTGCCTGCTCCAAACTTAAGTCAGCTTTGGCAGGTTTCGTTCTTTTGTTGAGTGACTCTGAACCTAATAACGATTCTTTTGTTTTATTAGACGATTCGTTTTTAATGGGAGGCTTATCTGACTCCTTTTTTACGACGAAGTAATATGTAGTGGTTTCTTGTCCTGCTCCTTTCTCTTCAGTAGTTAACTTCTCTGATAATTTTTGTGTTGTAATTTCATTTGCTGCTTCAGTAGTGGTTCCTGCATCGTTCACATATGTTTCAGTAGTAATATTTACGTCATCATCAACTCTCCTATAAGTTACACCATGATGGGGTTTCCCCGTAATCATCACTTTATTTAATGATGCTGTATCATCAAACACTTGCGATAACAACGCATCTACTGAACTGCTGAGGTTATCATCATTTGCAATTGTCGATTCTGGCCGATTGACTTCGGTAGTATAAGTAGATTCTTGTACTGCCTCTGATTTACTTTGATCGATAATAACTTCCGACGTAACTGTCGCAGATTCTTCGACATGATCTGTCAAATTTTTATTTAAAGAATCTTGAAGTATTTCTTTTAACGTCATGCTTCCGACAGTTTGATTTAACGTGGTTCCAATATCTCCCACAGCTTGTGACAACAATTGTTCTATACTCTGCATTAAGGTTATATCTGTCGTTGGTGGATAAGATATAACATCGTGATCAGTGGTTGTCGTTTGTTGATCAGATTCTGGATCTAAAGTAGTAGGTTGTTGGTTAGTCTCGTTGTTAGCGAATCGTACATCCATATCAGGATTATTTAATTTTCCTGATGATAACTCCGTATTAATTTCATAAATGTTCGTGGTTAGTAAAAGCTGGTCCAGCAGTTCCGATGCCGAAATCTTTTGATTATCGCTTAAAGCATGAAGCAAGGGCGGTATTATTGTTGGATTATTTTCTTGATTTGAGTTAGTTACGACGTTGTGATTCAGGTATTCACTTTGTAATGTGCTTAAGTCATCATTACTCAATTCACTAAATTCATTCAATTGGATCTTATTTGGCGGAGAGACATATTTTATTGTTGTGGTATCAATGTCATATTCTTCAACCTTGTTCAAGCTAATGGGTTTTGCATCTTTAATATGTTCCGTTGTTCCTTTGGCTATAGTTTCTTTGAATATGTTAAAGAGCTCAGCATCCTTAAGGCTAGGTATCCAACTGGGCTGCTGATTACTTGATATTTCTGTAGTGGATGGCGATGTTATTATATTTGGGGTCTGAGTAGAAACGCTAATTGTAGATTCTTTTGTAATCAGGTCTGATAGATTTATTTGTTCCGAGATCTTTGTTGCTGCTATAGGAACTGTAGTTGTCAAATGTGCAGTTGTAAGTTCTGCCACCGTACTGTTTGCAACAGTAGAATGGACATTGCTGACCGTATTAGAAGAAGTAAGTTGTGGTTTTACGGTAAGTCTTGAAACAGAGGCTGTAACTACGGATGAAGGGTTGGTCGGCATATTTGAGGTTGATGATGTTGATGAAGGCCTTTCTGTAGTAAAGCTTGTACTGTGTGTTAATGATGATATGAAGCTACTGATTACTGGAGATACCATAGTACTGCTAGACCCTTCAGATGTTTTGTGGCTAGAACTTATAAATTGTAATGAAGTTGGTCTAAAACTCGTGCTAGAAAATTGTGAAGTGGTGGGATTTAAGCTATATTCTTCGTTTTGTAACTGCTCCACAGTAACATTGGTAGTTGGCCCAGAACTTTTACTAGTGCTGCTTGATATACTGGTAGATAGTTCAATTTCTTCAAGGGACTGTGACGACGTAGATATCGAGGAAGTTGGAGAACTTATTGTTGTTGAAGGTGGATCAGCCGTATTTGTTGTATTACGAATAAGAACAGGCCTGGTTACGTTTAGAATTGGCGCCCTTGTCGGTACAGATTCATCCTTCCATAGTGGCTGGTCTTCATCTATATTAGATTCGTTTCTAGGATTCACATCAGTTGTTGATATGCTATTAGAAAATATTTCTACTTTGATAGCTGGTTCAGTTGTTGAAGACAACTTCTGGGTTGTTAAGAGCGCTTGGCTGCTATAATATATGGGCTGAGCAAAGCTAGAACTAGCTGTCGAAATGCTAGGTCTATGCGTAGAAGATGTATGCGGACGATTCTTAATTGTCGTACTGCTGCTCAGGATGAGATCCACCTTTTGAGGTGCCGGAGTGGTATGCGACACATGCATACTCGGTTCCATCATTATCGTATCCGGAGTGACATGCGCAATAGGCTTTTCAGGTTTGATATCCTCGCCGGAATTTCCAAAGATAGCCGGTAAAATCATGCTCCACGAGTCGCTGACATCAGGCGTATCAAATATGGGTTTTGATATGGGATCTCGAAGAAATTCCATTTCTTCTTTGAGAACGCTTTGCACATTATTAACAACATCGCTTACTCTTTTTTCTGGTAAGAAACCTTGGGATGAGAACGAATCCAAGTCGAATGCGTCACTGTCACCAGTTGCAATGATACTCTTTATTTCTTCCAGTGACATGAGTCTTTTTACTAGATCTCCATTGTCGTCAAACGTGTAAAATTCGTATCGGTCTGGATTTAGTAGATCGATTGGACTGGCCAATTCCGATGGATTGGATGGTTTGGATTGAGGTTTTCCTAAGGCATCGGAGTAGAAGGTCTTCTTTCCATTTCCTGTATCCATGACCACCGAAACTGAAGTGACCACGCTAAAATAAAAAAAATGAGTAAAATAAGTACATAATATTTTTAACAATAATTCGAAAAACTTGTCAAGTCAAGTCAATTAGTATCAAAAACTATTTGAATTGACAAACAACAAAGTTTCCAAATGGATTTGTTCGGGGTTTAAAAAGCCACCATTTTGTTATGGGTACGCATAGGAACACAATAGTCTGGGATCGTAGAGTACCCCATAGGACCGCAAGATCCCTCATTCTATTTAATTTCCTTTACCAATATGGCGCCCATCCGACATTTTGACAATTAGCATTGGCATTTTTCCGTCACAAAGTAGTTTACCTTCCCCTAGAAGCCACACCCCAAAAAAAAAATTGATTTGATTGATTGATCAAAAATTATTAGGCCGTTTCCAGACTATACAACGAGTCCAATATAAGGAGGGCCAGTACAGGGATCTCGGAAACCGTAAGAGATACGAAGTCGGTTAAATGGAGGTAAAGTTTGAAACTGATCGACCCCGGGTGTGTTATTCACCTGATGGAATCCATCACTCTGGCTGTAATCGTCTAATTTTTGTGGTACGACCCTGTATACGTTGTGTTTACTTTGCAGGTTCTTTTAAAGTTTGGGACAACGGTAAGGTTGTCAGGTTTTACGATTTATTAGCTTTACTCTTAGTATGACGTTTTTCCCTAAGTACAGATAGGATTCCGCTGCCAGGAATTTAAATCAAAGAGAGTTTAACCATTCACTTATTTATTACAAATTAATAATTTACCAGATACAAAAGTTTTACATTATTATAATAATAATTATATAACCTGTTTCAGAATGTTTGTCTCCCATAATTTGGCCCGTTATTATTCACCAATATCTGTCTGCGACAGAACGGTGATGATTTACCCCCTTTACCACAATACTAAGTATTATATGTCTGCGACAATAATAGCATTGTTACCTGTTCTCTATCTATTATGTCTGCGACAATAATAGTAGATATCCGATATTTCTATCTCGCTTCTTACATGAACCTTTGGTCTGCGACCATTTTATTTATTTTGATCCCCTGATAATCTGCAATTTATTTTGTTACATATGACCCCATTTTCGTGTACGTATTTTTATTTAATTTACTTGTCGTTTTGTTTATGTACCATCCCTCAGTTTACGTACACGTTTGGTATAATGCTACTACGTAGTATAGTGAAAAGACAACTGTACAGTAGTGGTGTCCTACTGTTGAACATTTTAACATATAACTCATAAAAGTGTAATAAAAATTAGGAGCCTGCTCGCTTTCCGCATGTGTCACTTTTCTTCTCAAGCGAGCATTGTTTTTCATGTACTGGAAGTCGAAAGACACTGTCCGGTAGTGGTGTCCTACCGTCGAACATTCATTCCTAAGAAAAACCCATCACGCCTTTTTATTTACACCTGTTATAAATTAACGTTCTACTGGCAACATCATACCAAATGATTTTAACCCTTTTTTATAACAGTGATAACCTGCGGTTACCCTGTTATACATCATAGATAACCCTTTTTAGAACCCTCCCCCATTTCTTTACCGCGGATTGCAGATATTATTCGAGGAAGGCTTTATTACTGCGTAATAAACACCTACCTTTGTTTTCAAGAACCCACTGTAAAATTCACCCTGGAAAGACAAACATCTGTTTCTGAAAATGACCTACTAAATAACGACCCTTTAAACGAAAGCAAAAGTGTATCGATTTACGCCAACAGTGGTACCGTTATTCGCTTTTCACTTTAAAATAATGTTTAATTTATTTTTGTCTTGCAGACATTTTAGATTAAACAGAACCGTTAATCCCGAATTACCCTTTGTAGTTTTTTAACTAGAAAAGTGCCATTTTTTGTCCTGCAGACAAATTATTTGGCAGGTGGAGATTATTTATATTAATAAATCAAAAGAGAAGATATAGAGAAGAGAGCGGCCATTTTGTGTATAAATTAATTTGATTTTGGGATGCAGGATTTACTTCCGTAAATTTTTATATGTGACTATAGAAAAAGAGTGATATACTGAGAGTAGCATACCATGTCGAATTTACTTCCGTTGTCAAAGATTCCTAGCGCATCGACATCGACAAAGCCGACGTGAGCCACCAGAAAACTCTAACAAGTAGAAGGAAATTTCTTAATACTTGTCTAAAGAAAAAGAGAGTGATATACTAAGAGTAGCATACCAGACTGAATTTAATTCCGTTGTCAAAGATTCCTAGCGCATCGACATCGACAAAGCCGACATGAGCCACTAGAAAACTCTCACAAGTAGAAGAAAATTCTTTATACGTCTATAGAAAAAGAGAGTGATATACTAAGAGTAGCATACCAGACTGAATTTAATTCCGTTGTCAAAGATTCCTAGCGCATCGACATCGACAAAGCCGACATGAGCCACTAGAAAACTCTCACAAGTAGAAGAAAATTTCTTAATACGTAGAATGATGTACTGAACACTAAATGGCCGTGGAATACTAATTACCGCGTAACTACTAATTTGTGAATTGGAAAAATTTGAATGTTGAAATTAAAGAGATTAATGATGCACTGAAAGAGTACTGGCAGCGAAATGACTTGATTTGAGAACGGGAAATTTTGACTCTGAATCGGGCAGCGTAACGACTTGTATTTTCGAAAGTCAAAAATTGAATTCCCCTTTAAGCGTCGCGTCTCTCGCTTATATAGGCGCACCCCTGCTTTAGTTCGGTTGCGTCACTTTATGCACCCCTATGTTATTTTTAACCTATGGAATGTGACCACTTGAGACCCTTGGTTGGTAAATCGCTAATATGTTCGACTTTTTGCTGTTTTAAGCTCTTTTAAAATACATGTAGGTTATGCATGTATTACTGGACCTAAATATATTGGCTATTTTATTTTCAACATCGACATTTTTTTAGCGAAAAATAGACCCGGGTCCGGGCCGTTTCACTCTCCCCCAATTTTAAAATATAGCCTTGTACATCAAGCAATAGTTTAAAATTTACCTATCTAGCGATTACAATCAATTACACTTTTGCTATCGTCAATTACAATAAGTCATAATAATATTACTATAAAATAATATAAGTTACATAGACCTGAAATAAAAATTATTAGAGTCCATCTTACGTCAACCGCCATTCTCATCACCCTCCTGGAATAGTGTCGGTGGACTGGGACATCGTCACATCCTGCTTACCAGATCTTATCTCCTGGTTCATTGCTCTCCTTCCATACCTGTGGCTGTTCCTCGATATGCATTAACGATCGTCATCGTCTCGGCTCGCCTCCTTGTTGAACCCATTTTATCTTCTTATTCCTGGTATATTTATTTCACAGATTGGTGCGGGTTTCTTAAAACCATGATATAAATTAAGTCACCCTTTGTCCTGATGGATGCCGTTATTTTTTGACCATGCAGATTATTTACACCTTCCGCCTGGTAAATCTCGCCTTATCTGCTACAGGGTAGTTTCTTCTCCAGTGGCGTTTCTGTTGAACCCTTCGGTGTGGTTTGCATCATTGACGGTGTACCTGTCCTTTGCTGCTGTTTTGGAGGTATTGATGGCATACCTGTTGCGGTACTATCATATCAGGTTCAAGTGGTTGAAATTTTGAACTTGATAGGGGGTCGGTTTCCTGCGTGGTAGTTCTTATATATGCGTTAAACGCATATATGATTAGTGGATCGCCTTGTGGTTTCTGTCAGTGATATTGCGCAACCATATAGGAGGCTGTCCCTTGCTGCCTCAAAATATAGCTGCTATTGATGTATCGACCATCAGATACAGCAATGTTTGGAACATTGGATAGTAGTAGGGTAGCGCTGCATATCTTCCCCAGTGTTGTCTCGAGCATGGAATTAGTTAACAAGAGTTTTAGTTTTACAAACTCTGTACGGTGAACCTCCATGTTTTTTCTCGCTTTCGGTGCTGCCCATTGATGTTATTACCTTCAGGCACCATTTACTTTGCCCCTGTTATGTCAACAAGCAGTTCTCCTACGTTCTACATGTAACTGTATAGTTTTGCGAGGTATTAACCAAAGTGTTATTTATTATTTGCTATTGGTTGTCGACAACGTCCATTTTGTTTTCCCCCTTTGAACTTTGGTTTTGGTCCGGTTTCATACTTGGTTGTCTTCTTATAGTCCGGTTGGTTGATGGCGTCAATGCTGAGGTGGATACTTGTTAGGTCGACAGCATATGGTCATCGGGTGATACAGTGACGTTTTTGGTGGGATATAGCATTTACTTTGGTTACTCTGCTGATGTTATTGGTTCAATTGATGTTGGTCATCATGTATATCGTCCGTGTCCAATGATTTGTTGTTTGCTGGCACTGCTATTGGAACTGGTACTACTACTGGCACTTCGGCTGTCACTGTTTCATGTAGGTCAGTTATTGGGAGTTACAGCACTTGGTAGAACGTATCAAATGGTGAATTGTTTTTGTTGTCCCAATTTAATGACTTTATCTCCTGGTCACGGCACCAGTGAAACTGATCGACCCCGGGTGTGTTATTCACCTGATGGAATCCATCACTCTGGCTGTAATCGTCTAATTTTTGTGGTACGACCCTGTATACGTTGTGTTTACTTTGCAGGTTCTTTTAAAGTTTGGGACAACGGTAAGGTTGTCAGGTTTTACGATTTATTAGCTTTACTCTTAGTATGACGTTTTTCCCTAAGTACAGATAGGATTCCGCTGCCAGGAATTTAAATCAAAGAGAGTTTAACCATTCACTTATTTATTACAAATTAATAATTTACCAGATACAAAAGTTTTACATTATTATAATAATAATTATATAACCTGTTTCAGAATGTTTGTCTCCCATAATTTGGCCCGTTATTATTCACCAATATCTGTCTGCGACAGAACGGTGATGATTTACCCCCTTTACCACAATACTAAGTATTATATGTCTGCGACAATAATAGCATTGTTACCTGTTCTCTATCTATTATGTCTGCGACAATAATAGTAGATATCCGATATTTCTATCTCGCTTCTTACATGAACCTTTGGTCTGCGACCATTTTATTTATTTTGATCCCCTGATAATCTGCAATTTATTTTGTTACATATGACCCCATTTTCGTGTACGTATTTTTATTTAATTTACTTGTCGTTTTGTTTATGTACCATCCCTCAGTTTACGTACACGTTTGGTATAATGCTACTACGTAGTATAGTGAAAAGACAACTGTACAGTAGTGGTGTCCTACTGTTGAACATTTTAACATATAACTCATAAAAGTGTAATAAAAATTAGGAGCCTGCTCGCTTTCCGCATGTGTCACTTTTCTTCTCAAGCGAGCATTGTTTTTCATGTACTGGAAGTCGAAAGACACTGTCCGGTAGTGGTGTCCTACCGTCGAACATTCATTCCTAAGAAAAACCCATCACGCCTTTTTATTTACACCTGTTATAAATTAACGTTCTACTGGCAACATCATACCAAATGATTTTAACCCTTTTTTATAACAGTGATAACCTGCGGTTACCCTGTTATACATCATAGATAACCCTTTTTAGAACCCTCCCCCATTTCTTTACCGCGGATTGCAGATATTATTCGAGGAAGGCTTTATTACTGCGTAATAAACACCTACCTTTGTTTTCAAGAACCCACTGTAAAATTCACCCTGGAAAGACAAACATCTGTTTCTGAAAATGACCTACTAAATAACGACCCTTTAAACGAAAGCAAAAGTGTATCGATTTACGCCAACAGTGGTACCGTTATTCGCTTTTCACTTTAAAATAATGTTTAATTTATTTTTGTCTTGCAGACATTTTAGATTAAACAGAACCGTTAATCCCGAATTACCCTTTGTAGTTTTTTAACTAGAAAAGTGCCATTTTTTGTCCTGCAGACAAATTATTTGGCAGGTGGAGATTATTTATATTAATAAATCAAAAGAGAAGATATAGAGAAGAGAGCGGCCATTTTGTGTATAAATTAATTTGATTTTGGGATGCAGGATTTACTTCCGTAAATTTTTATATGTGACTATAGAAAAAGAGTGATATACTGAGAGTAGCATACCATGTCGAATTTACTTCCGTTGTCAAAGATTCCTAGCGCATCGACATCGACAAAGCCGACGTGAGCCACCAGAAAACTCTAACAAGTAGAAGGAAATTTCTTAATACTTGTCTAAAGAAAAAGAGAGTGATATACTAAGAGTAGCATACCAGACTGAATTTAATTCCGTTGTCAAAGATTCCTAGCGCATCGACATCGACAAAGCCGACATGAGCCACTAGAAAACTCTCACAAGTAGAAGAAAATTCTTTATACGTCTATAGAAAAAGAGAGTGATATACTAAGAGTAGCATACCAGACTGAATTTAATTCCGTTGTCAAAGATTCCTAGCGCATCGACATCGACAAAGCCGACATGAGCCACTAGAAAACTCTCACAAGTAGAAGAAAATTTCTTAATACGTAGAATGATGTACTGAACACTAAATGGCCGTGGAATACTAATTACCGCGTAACTACTAATTTGTGAATTGGAAAAATTTGAATGTTGAAATTAAAGAGATTAATGATGCACTGAAAGAGTACTGGCAGCGAAATGACTTGATTTGAGAACGGGAAATTTTGACTCTGAATCGGGCAGCGTAACGACTTGTATTTTCGAAAGTCAAAAATTGAATTCCCCTTTAAGCGTCGCGTCTCTCGCTTATATAGGCGCACCCCTGCTTTAGTTCGGTTGCGTCACTTTATGCACCCCTATGTTATTTTTAACCTATGGAATGTGACCACTTGAGACCCTTGGTTGGTAAATCGCTAATATGTTCGACTTTTTGCTGTTTTAAGCTCTTTTAAAATACATGTAGGTTATGCATGTATTACTGGACCTAAATATATTGGCTATTTTATTTTCAACATCGACATTTTTTTAGCGAAAAATAGACCCGGGTCCGGGCCGTTTCAAGTTGCACATTTACGTGCCTAATAATATGCCGTTTAGAAAGTTTTAAAATTCCTAGTAGTTCCGGTGATATCCGGAAAAAACGAAATTCTGAAAAATTGTTTTATTGTTTTCCTGGTTTTTTTTTAAATCGAATTCTAAAGTAAATTGCACTTTTACATTGCCACTTTTTCCGCTCTATTATACGGCGTTAATTTTTTTGTAATCCGCCGAGTCGTCTTTGAAGGGCCTTTATCAACTTTCTTTTTTTGAATACGAATTTTTGATATTGGAATTTGAGAACTTTTTTTCTTCCGAATGCAACGATGTATGACACATTGTGGTTTAATGACGTTTCAAGGGTTTGTTGAACAACATCAGGAAATTTTCGGATACTGTCCTGTATTTCTCCTATTTTTATAAATAATATCTCATAAGTAAGCTCTAAATTTTTTACTTATGTAGGACTAGTTCAATAAATATCAAATAATTTAATAATAAACCACAAATAAGTGAACAAAAATAATACCAAAACCGTAATAAAACGAACAACGAAAAAAGTAAGGAATCAGGTGTTCAAAATGATTTCCGTTATTCTCTAAGCACAAATAAAATCTTCTAATTGCCACATAACAGTTTTTTTGAGATAAAATAAAACACGATAGAATATCAAACTTTTTAGCATTTGTAAAATTATGTTCCATATTTTCTGGAAAATAGAAAACCTCTTAAAACGCTCTCAAAAGATTACAATGGGAATGTCAAGTGAAACAAATCACGCGTCACAATCTTAATTTTTTTGTTTCAAACGCCTGCTTTTCTTTTAAATCCCGAATCAACAGAAGTTTGAAATAATGTTTCTGTATTTTGTTCACTTATTTGTGGTTTATTAATAAATTATTTGTTATTTATTGAACTAATCCAACATAAGTAAAAATTTAGAGCTTACTTATGAGATATTATTAAAATTAGTAGAAATTCAGGACCGTATCCCAAAATATCCTGATGTTGTTCAAATAGCCCTCGAAACGTCATTAAACCACAATGTACATCGTTGCATTCCTAATAAAAAAAGTTCTCAAATTCCAATATCAGGAAAACAGGACCGTATTTAAAAAAATAAAGTTGATAATGGCCCTTCGAATACGACTAGTCGGATTACAAAACAATTAACGCTATTAGATAGAGCGGAAAAAGTGGCAATGTAAAAGTGCAATTTACTTTAGAATTCGATCTCAAAAAAACTCAGGAAAGCAATAAAACGATTTTTCAGAATTTCGGTTTTTTTCAGATATCTCAAGAACTTAAAAAAACCAAAACAGGTTAGGCTAAAATACAAAATTTGATCTTCTAAGTTTGTTTTTATTGACCTGTTAGCGAGTTAACTCTTTTGGAAACTTACGAGTGTGGCCACTAATTACGTCAAGAAAAAAACAAAGGTTTTATGTTCGTAAAAACCATTTCGTTCTAATTAAGAGACCGGCCGGCCGTTAATGAAACATTATCAGGACAAGCTGGCCAGCATGACAAAAAGTTTATAACGGATTAAATAAAAACACGTTTGTTTATTACAGAAATATATAAAATTAGATGCGTTTATATAATGTGATTTAAACAACATTTCTTGACACTTATTAACTACTTCCCATCGTTAATGAGGTTAGGTTACATGGCTCATTAAAGCGATTGTCTATGAAGAATATTCTACGACTATGTATTTAATAAAATAATCAATATTTTAGATTAGTATTTGAACGTCCGTATAATATAATAGAGGAAATGATAGCGGCTAGCGGGCCAGTGTGTGTGTTTGTGTATTTTTATAGTGCCCTATACCTTTGTACTGTACAATGAAGACCTATAAGTATGTGGCCACAACGGCGCACAGTACTTCTCACCGCCCCTCGCCTCTCTCTAGGCGAAGTAAATAAATCCATTACTATAAAAGCAGGCGGCCACAATGGCGCACCGTACCTCGCGTTGCCCATAGCCTCGCTTAGGCGAAGTAAATAAATCCATTGCTATAACTGTACGCGGCCACAACGGCACACCGCACATAGCCTTCTCCATAGCCTCGCTTAGGCGAAGTAAATAATGATATGGAGGAGGCGAGGTGCGGTGGTGGGCCGTTGTGTCCACACACTAAGATGCGGACTTTGCGGCGACAAAATATGGGAACTGTACAGCATACAATCTGCCACCCAACCAAAACTATAACCTCAGGATATTCCGATCTACTCCCAAGCTGACCTACAGAAACTATGAAATGGCCTGGGCAGGGGTGAAGCTACTATAGTCGATTCATTTTCAAAGTTTAGAAGAGCAAAACAAATACATGCGACGAGCACGTGAACACTACACAGGGTCGCATTAAGAACATACATAATCTCGAATCACGCATGGTAAAATTATTTTTAAAATTTTATTTTTGTGTAACGACCAAACAATTACTTTCTAGGCGTTTTAAATGTAGAAAGAAAAAAAGTAATAATTTATTCTTTAATTTTACAAAAGGAAATACAACTTTTGGAAAATAAGAAAGGTTTCCTTAGTGTGTATAGCTGTCGGATCTTAACGTCGTCGCTTGCAACCTTCGTAACAATATTTATACAGTCCACTACTAATACTACTAAAGCCATCTGCGAACTATCAAGAAAACCGAATGATGTCCACTACTGCTACCGCCATCTACGAGTTATCAAGAAACCGAATGATGTCTAATACCACTACGCCATCTACGGCTACGTCATTAGGCGCAACCAAGACGAGAACAATAGTTAACTGTTTTATGACGAGAACGAATCGAGCCACACGAGACTGACAGGTTTTCATTCTTCATATTTTCAGTGTTTTTTAGTTGAAATCCTTAAATAAAATGGTTTAAAATCATAGATATCATTTATCGAATTACACAACATTTATCGACCCTACAAACTCAACGAGCTAAAGTTATTTCTAAAATAGTCCACCGTCAACTATTCATTTTAACTTATTAAATATGTAATATTAAAATATTAAAACATACACGCTCGAATTTCTAACTAGATGCACGAACAGACAACAGCACGGTGCACACAAAAACTGTGCGCCCCGCTGCCGCTTACTACAGAGAAAATGCACTACTTAATCGCACGTGCGAGCAAGTCTCGTCATTTACCTCGACCGAGGCACGGTTGCCGGATCTATACAGTTTAGTTTGACGGCACGATAAAATATTAGGGAGGGTCGGACTTTTTACGATAAATAATATTCAATGAATATAAATTAATATTTTTTATTCGTTTTGTTTTGGGGTTGCACGTGCGCATGTGCTTCTGTGGAAGAACCGCCATTGGCATGGATCTACCTGAAATAATAACCTATACTAAACAACGGCCATGTCGCGGCGGTCTGATGTAGTCCAAATCAGGCCAAATGCAAAGTACAGATTTGAAATAAATCTCATTACAGGGACTATTTCAACAAAATAATATGACAGCATAAGTGACTATCTTGACCAAAGACGTATTACGGCCTACTGAACCAAATCATAAAGGTAGGAAACCATTCTTCTCTTTAGCAAGATTTTTTGAGGAACTAAAAAATTATTTTCATTCTGTTAGTTCAACCAAAAAAGTTCCCCACTTTGGATGATACAATGAAAAAATTATAATAATATGTAATGGAAATATCGTTAAGAATAAAATAATAGTAAATATTTAATCACTGATATAATTTTATTTTTCTTCGCGTTTTTTTAAATATATGTTAAAAAATTAATTTTGAAATTATTTGTCTTTATATTGAACCACTGTCACAACAAACAACATTACTTTGTACCTACTGTTTTGTTTTTGCATAATATATAATAAATGTAATTTCTATTATACTCTTTTGTTTTACCTAAAGAGGAATAAAAATTTCAGTCTCATGCGAATACATCCTTTTTTAAAATTTTTTATGTAGCAGCACCTATTTCTCTAATTTACCTAATTTTAGCTTAACGAAGTAATTTTTTACACGACAAAAAGCCATTTAATCACGTATTAACCGATTTTCATCTTGATAAATCATTTTTCTTAACCTCCTGCCAGAAATCTTTATTATTTCTCTCCATTATTGACCTAAGCCAATAATAGAGACATCTGGCAAAACAAACTATCAAACTTTTTAGACCAGGCAACCCGTTACCCGATTACTGCAAATTATAACAATCTGGCAGCAAGAATTCGAATATGGCCAATAATGCAAGGAAGTAAACTATAGCAAAATTATGTAAATGGCTTAGTAGTGGAAACAAATCGTATATTAACCACCGCGCGAAGCGCCTCGTGATTTAAACTCGATGGTCGGGCAATAATAGCGTACTTCTAAACCTTGGCTAATAATATGAATTGATGAATGAATAATACTAATGAATAATTTTGCGGGCTGGCCGAAATTTTGAAGTTCCGCAACTGGCTCCTGGGTTAATCGAGGGGGTAACAATGACCCAACCCTGGCCAAAATACATCCGGCTTGGATGGACCTCGAGGAAAAAAAACTTATTTTCTTACGAAATTAAGAAAGAATTGTAATGTCTGTGTTTGAAAGTCGTGCGTAGTTTCCCTCTCACTGTAGAGACATTAAAACGGCGACTATGTATTTTGCCTTTACCAAAAAAAAATCATTTCAGATGAAACTTGATTTCACGCTGTGTGGTAGTAAAATCTGTAATAATAGTCTCGTTTACACGGAACCGATGTTCTATTGCCATTAGCGTGTTTTATACAATGGCATTCTCATGGTACCTGTCAGATAGAAATCTTGCACAGTCGTCTGCGATAACGTAGTGTAATACCACGACCAAAAGTAGGTTGTTTTAATAATTCTACAGCAGGTGATTCTCAAAAATCATATTCGACCTTTTGCCGTTACGAAGCGAGATTAAGCGCGAATTAAATCTTTTTTTACATATCTAATTTTTAATATTTGACATAAACAGCTTGTGCCTTGTTTACTGGGAGGGGCTTAAATACAGGGTGTCAATTTGAAATGTTCTCGCTGTTAATATCTTGCTTTGAGTAAAAAATACACATCAATTTTATTCTGAATAATATTTACCGCTTTCGTGGTTTAACCACCGACCTATATCGATGGATAGCAAAAATCTAAAAGCAAAAGTGGCAAATTTATGGACTTGCGCATGTAAACAAAGCTGATCGTCAGATAGCATGCGCAATGCCGACTGATAAACTCTTGGCCTTAACCGACGAACAGGACCGTACTTCGCCCTTAATGAAAATGATTACACGGCAATATTTTGGCACATAAAGACCTTCCTTATTGGGAAATAATCGATCTATTTTCTCGCATAAAGAAGGCCTTACGGCCATCACTGAAAAGCCATTTTTAGAATTAATTTTGATATCTATTGTCCACATATCGACAGATTTTTAATATCGTTACATACATAGCTACGACTAATTTCAATTCTGGACGGTCGTCGTTGCTTCACGTCGTTGGTTGGCAACCAAACTGGCACCAATACCGGCAGGGTTGCCTATATCACGGCGACAACATTGTGCGCAAGACCACCGACGACCAGCCTTTAAAAATATGACCGGAAAACCGTGCGCACCAACCCATTTTTTCACTCATAAAATTTATCTTTTTACTGCGCACCCCATAAGTTGTACTTATACATAGTTAGAGCCGTTAGGGTTTAACACCCTGGGAGGGGCGCATCATTTTAAAGGTTGTTTAAATCTCTTTCCAATAACTTCCTAATTTATTATTTTTTGAGTAGCACTTTTAAAAAAATCGCGAGCATTAAAAATAAAATTATTCATTTCGTAGAGATAGTCCAGTTTGCAGAAGTGAGAGTAGAACGAGGAACATCGGAAGCTGTCTCGATTCGGAGAGGGGTTCGCCAGCGCTGCATATTGTCTCCCCTTCTATTTAATATTTACACAGAAGCCATTTTCAGGGAAGCCTTACCGGAAGTTACGGGTGGCATCAAAATAAACGGAATCTCAATCACTAATGTTAGATATGCGGACGACACAAGTTCTGGCTGACAATATATCTGACCTGCAAGAAATGTTCAACACGTTCAACACAGTGAACGTTTCCGTCTTGGTAACGAACAAACTGCTCCTTTTATCCAAGGCTCCGATAACGGCAACGATCTCAGTCAGAGGTAAACATATCCAACAAGTGTTCTCCTTTAAGTATCCGGGCACCATCATCAACTCGCTATGTGATCCGAAACGCGAGATAAGGTCTAGAATAGAACAAGCTAGAAAGAATTTCACTAATATGAAAAACCTTTTCACCTGTCTTGATCTGCGCTTGGAACTTAGAGTCCGGATGATCAAATGCTATATCTTTAGCGTACTGCTATACGGATGCGAATGTTAGACTCTGTACCCAGCGACTGAAAGGAAAATTGAAGCTTTCGAGATGTATTTATACCGCCGTATGCTGCGTATTTCATGGACTCAGCGAATTACAAACGAAGAAGTACTAAGACGAATGAAAAAGTCGAAGGAATTATTGACCACCATTAAAGAAAGCAAAACTGGATATATAGGCCATACAATGAGAGGCGATAGGTACGAACTCCTGAGACGGATAATTGAGGGAAAGATTAAAGGAAAAGATCTGTAGGAAGAAGGCAAAACTCGTGGTTGAAGGACCTTCGAAGATGGTTTGGGTGCTCTTCAATTGAAATCTTTAGAGCTGCGGTGTCTAGAACAATGTTAGCCATGCGGATCGCCAACCCTGGTAAGGAGAGGGCGTCCTAAGAAGAAGAAGAAGAGATGTGACGAGACTATTTAGAAGGGATCCTAACCAAACAAAAAACGGACATCAAAAGGCTATAAATTGATGCGAATCGTGACGTCACATTGATATAGCTTGTATTGTGCAATCAGCACAGTGTTGCCAATCTGGATTTGTGAAATTACATAATTAGCTGGACAAATTACACGCTCTTAGTCACACAAATACACGATTTTTACACACCATTTAATATTTTGTGAGAGGTCCTGATTTCTAAAAAAATAGTAATAAATTATTTGGGCTCTGATTTATAAAAAGGCAAGCAAAACTTGAATAGTAATACACTTTATGTGGGCTCTGGTATATTTTGCCCAAAGAAAATTTAAAAGTCAACATAACTGAAAGTAACACTTAGGTGCTGGATTTTTAAAATTATACACACGTTGTCACTGCACACAAAGTCATGAAAATACACGCAAATCGTGTAATTACACGCTAATTCACAACACTAGATCAACAAGACTAATCGAGTAAAGAGCTCGCGGTTGCAGTGATGCCATATTTGAAGAATTTTCTTCCCTATGAAGAAAAGGTGTTGAATTGCCATAACTAAGCTTGATATCTAACTATGGACAAAATACGGCAAATTAATTATTGGTGTTTAGTTTATTACTTACCTCGATCCAAGGATTTTCCTCGAGGTGTCGTTATCCGTTTCATTGCTCTCTTCCGCTCCATAGGAATATTGCAACAATACTCCAACTACAAAGACGTATCGTAGCCACATTCCAGCTTGATTGTGGAATCTGGAACAAAAATTTCCTCATTGAATTTTTTCAAAACTTTTTGACTATATGAGATACATGTTGGCCAAATTATTCAATAGGGGGATTGAATTTTAAATGCGGTTCTGAGAACTCTAAAGTTTGCAAAATTTTGACATGAAGAATAATAATTCAAATTAAGCTGGACAACAAAAATTAAAAAATCGACAAACGATTTTTTACCCTCATTTTTAAAACTCGAAAGGGGCTCAATTCGGCTCAATTTACAAAAAAATAGAAGCTTTTCTTTAATTTCAATCAGCAATCTATGCTGCGCAGTCTAGTACAGTCAGTTCCAAACATTAATAATGGTTTATTATTGAATAATTTCTTTTAGAAATAACCATTTAATTGATTTTGATTGACTTAATTGATAATAATTGATACCGGGTGTCCCAATATATGCACTCTAAAGCAGAATACGTACTTCATGGAAAAATAGGTCACAATATGTTACTATAACTATAAATTTAATAAAAAAACCATCGTCACCGTTTGTTTAAACTACACGGAGCAAGCCAGAAACAAATTTGATATCTTAAATTATGTTTTAAATTTTTTTTTTAAATATACTAATGTGTATAAGTAAGATTTTTGAGAGGCGACAAGTTCTATAGGTAGCAAGTAAATAAGGAATTTCTAATATGCCCTATATGATTTAAAATATAGTCACAAGACTAAATTTAGTCTACAAATGTTTTTTACTAAGGAAGTTTTTTTGCTGCTTTGTGGTCATATTTTGGGACACCCTGTGTCAATTGAATGGTCAT
Source organism: Barypeithes pellucidus (assembly GCA_963991005.1). Lineage (NCBI taxonomy): Eukaryota > Metazoa > Arthropoda > Insecta > Coleoptera > Curculionidae > Barypeithes > Barypeithes pellucidus. The sequence goes on from OZ022559.1 coordinate 43,616,844, forward strand.
TTCTAAAATAAATTAATCGAAGGTAAGATAACTAGAGCTCGTTTTTCATCAATAAGATTTTTCATATTCACGAAAAATTTTGTTTTGGAAATTTTACGAAATGTCGCTGGCATGTTTATTCTGATTAAATCCCGAGAGCGAAGCTCGAGATTTTTTCCAGAACCTAAATTAAATATTATAATAATTCCAGAACTACTTTTAAATATGCAATATCGATAGTCGTCGATATCGATATTAGCTTATGCTCTCTACTCCAGACCTCAAACCTTTTGACGTTTCGTAAGTTTAAGGTTATGTGACTAAAATTTCCTTAAAGGCCGTATTACAGTCGGGAATTTTTATGGCGCCAGCAATGGCAATTATAATTCAAGGATTCAGGCGCAGTATACCGTTCTCCGTACTACAGTCAGAAATTCTACTCTTCTGACAATTAAAATGACACGGATTCATGCGCAGTACACTGTTCCCGATCAGCTGTCTCTCATTACCAGAAATGGGGCAGGCGCCATTTTAATTGCCCTTGCCGGCGCAATTGGGTAGACATGGAATATTCTGTTATTTTTAACTGTTTATTATTTGGCCGAACCAGGTATGAACAGGTAATGGCCAATTAAACCCACTGGTACTTAAATTAGCAGTTTACATTCTTTATTAAACTTATGGACTGCTAATTCAGCAACTTTTGCACCTCCTATTTGTAAATAGCAGTAGCTGCTTTAACTGGTAATCAAAACGAACAGGTTTGCACATCTCTAATTCTGGGGATATTTTAGGGATTTCGACAGTACCCACTGCTATTCTGACCGTTGACAATGCTCCAGCTGATCGAAAACGGTTTACTGCGCATGAATACGTGCCATTATAATTGCCGGCGCAAGAGAAAAAATTGCCGAGTCTAATACGGCCTTTAGAAAAATTTCAAAAGAAAACATGTCAACAATGTCGGTAAATAAGAAAATACATTGCAAATAAACAGTAAGTACATATTTTTTACTTGAATCCTACTTAGAAAGTAGTTTTCCGGTTGTCATGGGTAAATAATAATGAAAATCTAAAAAAATATGCTATATTAAGAGAAAAAGTTATTCAAACTTGACATTTATTAATTCTCTATTACTCGGCCTACTTAGTAACACTTTTTAAAAATGTGGACCAATGAGACAAATTTATCACTTGTTTAATAAATAATTTTTGAAAAAGTATTTGTATTTTAAAGAGATAATATTTAAAAAAGCGAAAACAAATGGACCGCTATGTCCGAAATTTACAGCCTACGATAAACGTTAATTAATTATTATTAATGTTAAATTAGGTGTTGTATGTTGGGTTGCATTATTTCAAAGTTATATGGCAGGCCGGCTACCGGTCCCTTACAAGCACTACCGTAATAAATGTAATTTGCTACATGTTTTTTGTTACATTTACTACATTTGCTACTTTCACGTTAAATTTTTAGAATATTTTTATAAAAAGTAACAGAAAAGCAATAACCAAAAACTACTATTTTCTACTTTTCCACTCGAATTTCCAACAAGACACGTGTTTTATTTATTTTATTAAAATACAATACCTACATCCTACATATAATAAAATAATTAAAGGGATAAAATATCTATTATGCAAAATTATTTATTAGTCCTTATAAAATAATTTATTTAGTTGAGAAGAATAACGTAAATTGGTAAATTATAGATATAGATATTACTCCATAAGAATTGAAAATAAAAAACTGATGATATCTGTAAAAGGAAATTTTTTAATGCTTTTGGAAATTAAGGTTAATACTAAAAATCACATTTATTATACTATAATATTATTATAATAATAAGTATTATTCCAAAACCCATAAAAAGTGACCACACTATTCTTTTCTGAATAACTTTATGGTTTAAAATCAGTTCTAAACCAAATTTCCAGGAAATATTTACAAAAGTGTCAAAAGTTCTCGTAAAATTAATTTAAAAATACATAATAAGATCGAATAATTAGAATATCATACAGGGCAGGTTAAAATTAGAAGTTACTTTAAACAGGTCGCAAAAAAAGTTTTTTCTCTCCTCAAATAATTTAGACTTCTACATGTTAAATCTTCTTATATTCTGAACAAAAAATATGTTAAGAGATTTTTTCATATTTCACTCGATTAACCATTTATAACTAATTTTCTGACCAAATGTTTCTAAGCAGTTAATAATTTATATTTTAAATTCAATTTTCTTAAATTATTTGTTTAGGAATAGGAAGTTTGCATTCAATAAAAATTACCTACCGTGACATAAAAACTTTAAAACGTTGTAGTTGTTACTATAAACATTATCCAGGACATATTTTCCTACTAGGCCCGGTGGGTCTGGGCCCGGGGCCTGCCTTTAAGAGGAGCTCAGCACTTGGCTTGCGCGAAACTATACTTATTCAACACAAACAAGACAAAAACTTACCTTATTTGCAAAACGAATAGGTATGCTTTTTTATTACAAAAAAAATTGTATATAAAGGTTCTTAAAATCTAAGGCGATCGATAGATGTGTAGGAACTCCTTTTCTTGATGATAGTATAAATCATAATAAATTAGTGTTGCGTAAGAAAAAAACACTTTTGGATGTGGCGAGGGGCCTCGCATTGCGTAACGGGAGGCCACTTTGGGCAGTGGGCCCCCTGGACGCCTCCCCCCTCCTCCGCCGCGTTGCTTAGTCTAGCTGCATATATAGTTCCGCGACTGTAGGTACGTCAATCTCCGGCGATGAATTTATAGTAGCGAGTGCTAAGCCATTCAACCTTACCTCACTGATTTTAAATGTTAGTCATGGGGTGTGGGGGGGGGGGGACTATATCCCGTCTAGCCACCCCACCCACCCCCGTAGATCCACCACTGCCCAAGCTCCATCCGGCGTTATAACGGCAGCTCGCAGACTTAACAGTGATATTCCAAAATAAAATTAAACGGTATTTTTATAAGTTATAAAAAATTCGATTTGTTTTAATCGTGTGTAGACCGAACCGCGCTCTCGGTTATTCCTCTTTTAGCAACTAGATAACTAGAGCAGAATCCGCCGTCTCATAATTTACAGCACCAATGAACCGGGCAGTTCAATCATGTGGAAAAATTTAATCATAGTACCGGTTCATTGCGGCCTTTTGTTTAGAGAACCGTCTAAAAAAAAAGACTATGTAAATATAAAAAGTAATAAATTTGTATATTTGACTATATAATTATTAAGATTGATCACTAGCCGCTTGTTTGCCATTTTATCTTTTTTGTCGTTTTATTTAATCCAAAATAAACACCGTGCATGAGGTGAGTGGCCTATTAAAAGATCGCGGGAACTAAAAAAAGATTTGTTTGAAATACATATTGATACTCGCTATAAGAGATGCCGATCTTTTTAATGCAGATATTTTGACGTATTTATCACTTCCGGTTATACCGGATGTAAAATCCAAATAACATTTATTAACAATATCCTATATTTGCAGTTAAACATTTGAAAAAGTTTAGGAAAGGTTTAGATATTTTTATTCCATAAAAATATATACAGGGTGTCCGCTAAGTAATGAGACATGGAAAAGCCACAGACTCCTTACGTAAAAATATTAGGATTTAATTATACTTACCTATATCCGAAAGTTGATATTTACTGAGTGAGATACAGTGTGTTAAAGTTTAAATTTCATTCTTGTTTTTCTCTAATAACTTTGACAAAAACCGACGGTTTTTTTACAAAATTTGGCAATTATGTTTTTTTTAGGATGAGGAACTGATTTTTTGGTTAAATTTCAATGTACAATGTAGGGGGCGCTGCCTGCGGCATTTTTTGCACGTTTATTAGGTCATAACTTTTTTGTGCCTCCGTGTATTTAAGTTTTTAATGAAAATAATACTTTTCTCATATTTATTACGTAAAAAAAGGTACACTGATTTCAGGTCGCCCAGAGTTACCGTTTCGGAGATATATGCATTTATATTGTTTAGTGCCTATTATCAATTTGCAAACAAAATTTTTTTTCTAAAGTAACCTATGAGGAAACAAATGAAATTTAGAGATGCAGTTGCTATGAAACCTCTATGTTGTTATTTGCTTGTTCATTATTGTAAAATATGTGTAAAAAAATGTTTCATTTTTGAGTTTATCCTAAGTTAAATAACAATGACGAAACACAATAATCAACAAACAAATAACAACATGGAGGTTTCATAGCAACTGTATCTCTAAATTTAATTTATTTTCTCATAGGTTACTTTAAAAAAAAATTTGTTTGCAAATTAATAATAGGCACTAAACAATATAAATACATATATCTCCGAAACGGTAACTCTGGGCGACCGGAAATTAGTGTACCTTTTTTACGTAATAAATATGAGAAAAGCATTATTTTTATTAAAACCTTAAATACACGGAGGCACAAAAAAGTTATGACCTAATAAATGTGCACAAAATTCCACAGACAGAACCCCCTACATTGTACATTAAAATTTGACCAAAACATCAGTTCCTCATCCTAAAAAAAACATAATTGCCAAATTTTGTAAAAAACCGTTGGTTTCTCTCAAAGTTATTAGCGAAAAACAAAAATGAAGTTTTAACTTTAACACCCTGTATGTCAGTTAATATCAACTTTCGGATATAGGTAAGTATAATTAAATCCTAATATTTTTACGTAAGGAGTGTGTGGTTTTTCCATGTCCCATTACTTAGCGGACACCCTGCATATTTATAGAGGTTATTTTAAAAATTGTATCTTTCTGGTATAATATAATATGCCTATAAATACTTATTAATTTTTAAACTTAAAAACTACTCGATAGAGAAACATGTATGTATGTACAGCGTGATCACGTATAACCCGAACAATATTTCAAGACACATCAAGACCTTTTTTACTGGGAAATGAACAATCTATTTTCACACATAAAAGAAGGCCTTATGGCCATCACTGAAAATCCACTTTTAGAATTAATTTTGATATCTATTGTCCACGTGCCGATAGATCCCTATGACTGATTTCGGTTCTGGACGGTCGTCGTTGGTTCACGTCGACGGTTGGCAAAAAAACCGGCACCAACACCGGCCGGGTTGCCTATATGACGGCGACAACTGTGTGCGCAAGTCAACCGACGAGCAACCTTTTTCGTTTTTTCACTCATAAAATTTAACTTTTTACTGCGCATCCCATAAGTTGTACGTATCCATAGTTATAAGTCGGTGCTCTCCCCCCCTCTTAACTGTCTTATTTTTCATATTTGAGAAAAATTTTAAAGATTGCTATAGAGGCTTTTTCAAGTAGTATTTGCAAAGGGAACGAATATTATTTTAGGTCTGTTTATACAGGGTGTTATGGAAATGACGTATTATATTTAAATGGGTGACTCCTGGAGTGTCCTAGAGAAGCGCTACATATTTGTTTTTTTCAAATCGAACGTTTAAAAAGTGGGGTAATTCACCCATAAACCCACACACAACTCCTCGGCACAGTCACATTACACTGAGCAGCTGTGTAATAAACAGATGTTCTAGCGCAATGTTTCCAAATTGTTCGTGTAAAACTTTAGATTCTTATAAAAATAAATATTTAGCTACCTAGTATCCAAATAGAAGTGAATCCAGGTGCCAGTATACTAGCACGTAATCCAGGGCACATAAATCTTCAGTTTTTTTTGGTTTTAGTGGGTAAAGCTTATAACCCACCACTAAAACCCCTTCGGCATTTTTCTTCCAATCTCAGAACATGACCCTGTATATCGTCAGAGACACAGAACAAATAGTGAAATACTGAACAAATTACCATAAATCACTTAAAGAAACACACGTTTCAAATTAGTTTTTTTAAGATAGGCCCTTGTCACACAAAATCGCTACATACTAATGCATTCTTTAACAAACACACAAATAGGACATAGGACACAATTGGCACTTTATAAACTAAAACGTTCAGCAATTATTTTATCTGCTGCATCCAATATCTTATATCGCAACTGATCCATATCAACTACTTCTTTATTCATCGTGCCCCATAGAAAAAATTGCATAATGTAAGATCCGGTGATCTTGCGATTTCCAGTCTCTTACTAAAGGAACATTTTCTAATATGCCTTCGACTTGATTTTTCTGTATGTACTAAACATTTTCCCACTTATTCGCCTGTACAGTTGATTAAATATCCCGAAAAAACTCTTTCGCGAGAAGCCGCTTGTTGTCAAGCAAATGTCAACTTTTAACCTGTCGATTTATACTAGAGATGTGCTAATCTTGGGTTTTAAAATCCCGCTGTGAAACGATCGATTTAATTTTTTTAAGCTTTTCGAATGAAATAAAGCACCAGAGCAGCGATTAACAAGTTTTTTAATCTTTATTGGTATCTACAGCAGTGAACGAAAACAATAAATAAATGCTGTAGATTATTATAATTATTTAGTTCAGCCTTTTTTGGTGAATGCGCAGGAATCTACCGGAAAACATGCATTGCATTATAATACATTTCTAGTTTTTGACAGTTCGTGTTTTGAATATTTCAGGTCAGATGTATTTACATTTTACAATGTGTTTTTTAATTAAAAGCAAAAGTTCATGCAAACCTAAGCGAGACAAGCCAATGTTAATAAAAACGATGTCTCCAAGTGAATTTTGTGCAGTTTTATGGCGGCCAATGTTCATGTGTAGTTTAGTTTTGCATAACCAGGTTATGTGATGTGCCGGTTTCTTTACTAAAACGCTGTATAAGTTTTTATAGAAGTTGACATTAATTTTTAAATAAGACCGACAAGGTAAGTGTATGTGTGTGGCCTAAATAAAATTACATTAAAAAATCAGCCAATCAAAAGTCAAAAGGTCATTGACATTTGACCTAGTTACGTAGTTTGGTATTTCCTTAGACAAGGGAAGAGAGGGGACGGATAATTCCGCTTTACGGGCCGTCGCAGAAAGTGAAGCCTAAAATTGATACGCCGCCATTTTTTAGGTGCCAGACAATCGAGGTGGCACCTAGTGTATTTCAGTAATTTGTGGTGTGAAGAGTTATCAAAAGAATTCAGTGTATTTATAGAAATATGGTGTATTGTTGTGCCTATGGCTGTAAAAGCAGAAATGAGCGAAAGGATCTTGGAATTACTTTAAATCGGTAAATATTCTACTCGGGTTTTTTGCATGTATTTATTTTATATTAGATATCTCCGTTGTAAGTTTAGCAGTATATATTATTTGAAACTATGTTTAAGCCCATAGTTGAAGGTACCTTTCTTTGTAATTTGTACTAGATTTGTTGCACTTTTCATTCAAGATTTCTAATAAGAACCAGCTAATTGCCCTTGAAGAAGGTGTGTCACTCAATGGCGTACCTGCATGATTTGTATATTTTGACAAAATTAAATGATTTCTTATTTAATTTTGGTTAATTCTTAGTGAAAGCATTATATTATTTCGAATGTATACCAGTGGTTTTTTTTTAAGAAAGTGATTAACGTTTGTCTTGATTCGTTGAAGGTCATAGTCTTTCATTTCCGAAAGATCCACAAAAAACAAACATTTGGGTGCAGAAGATTGGACACCTTCTCCTGCCTACAGGGTTTGTTCAAAGCATTTTGAGAAGTTCGTTTTTTTATAAAGTTGAGGAAAGACTTCGATTACTTGGAGGTGCTGTGCCAACAATATTTTCAGAACTACCAGTACCTATATACAGGTATTTACTAGTTAATTTCTGGAATAAAAAAATTATTAATTTGAAAAACAGAAACATTTTAAATTACAGAAGCATGTAGATAATATTAATTTTTTTACAGGGTTTAAAAAGGCGAGCTACTGAAAGGTCAACTCAACATGATGCTGAATTATATATAGCTGGTACTTCAACAGCTGGGTCCACGCAACCGAAAAAGAATATATTACTTCTAAATAATTTATAAAAAAAATGTCTTCGCTTTAAAAACATCTCAAATCATATATGTAATATTAATTTTTTTACAGGCTACCGAAAGTTCAAATCAGCTTGATGAAGAACTAGTTTTACCTGGTACTTCATCTGGGCTAACTGAACAGAAAGAAGACACTCCGAGAAAGAAAAAACTGAAGAACTATTTGAGGAGGCTGTTAAAAGTCGTTGTTGCTTCTTTGTAATAAATTTTAAATCGACCAATTTTGTTTTTTATCTTTCATTTTTCCTAAAGTTGAAAGATATTTAAATTACACAACCTTTCCTATATGAAATTATAACTTTGACGAATAAAATTAATATCTACCAAGCATTCAATAAATTATTGAGAAGCAAACGAACATTTTTAATATCAAACCTCAGTAAGATACACAACAATTCAATCAATAAAAATATTACTTTCATATTCCATCCAAAATAATTTTGTACTGGGATAAAACTAATAAAATATTCATGTTACGCCACTGCTAAACCCGGTTTGGTGCCACGCGGTAACAAAATAGTTTCTGGTGTTACGCGTCCCCTCTCTTCCCTTGTCTAAGGGTATTTCAAACTTAAAGAGTGTAATTCTGACAACACCGGTGACAATTCGGATGTGCCGCAGTGCGGTACAGAGGTATTCCTGGTTTGACGTCAGGTCATTTTTACCGCTAAATGAATTGAAAGCGCCATTTAAGGATATTTTTCTTCAATTTGTATTCATCTCAGGAATTGCCGGTTTAAATATAATACGTCATTTCCATAACACCCTGTAAAGTTTCTTTTAAATGGAACATCCTGTATATGATCTGATTTTCCAATTCAACGTCATACGTTGAACGTAATTTATGTAATATACCCTATACCCAAATTCAACCGTTTGCGATATATTGACAATTGAAAATTGGCAAAAAATGCAGGAATGAAAGAAAATCGAGATTGCTATGGAGAACAAAAGTGAGACGGGTTATCGGTTATTTGTTTTCCATAGCAATCTCGATTTTCCTTTATTTCAGCATTTTTACATATTTTTAATATTAGCTCTTACCAATTTTCAATTCTCAATATATCGAAAACCGTTGAATTTGGGAATAGGGTATATTCAAAGGTATTGTAAACTACAGATCCTATAATCCATTCATAAATCTCTTGGAAAGTGAAGCTGTGATTGTGTGAAATGTTACTGATAATCAGTAATGGGTAATGTTGAAGTCTGGTTATATCAGATGGTTAAATATTAAAACATAACCATACTTACCGATGAAAGATAAATCCTTATTTAAATAATCCACTCTTTTACAAACTACACATGAATGCAACATGATTGTTTATAATAAAGACGATTTTTCACCAATAATCACAAAGAAAACGCAAATCAACCAAAATATATAGCAATCCGTTGGATCAAAGCACAAACGTCGCAATGTATACGAGATTAGTAATTTATTGATCTTTTGGGTCCGAATCGCAGCGCAGTTGTAAAATAAAAATAGATGTTGCCGGAGTGCAGTTGGATTAGTTCAAGATTCGTTTGATACTTTTAAGTATATTTTTTTAAAGAATCTCTCATCGCCTTTTCATAGTTTATAGTAAAATTATTGGGAAATAAATATTTTAAGAACAATTGCGGATTAATCTTAAACCAGTTGTATTTGCCAAATTAACAAATTTTTAATTGTGATTTTGCAAGCGATAAATGTGTCAATCTGGCTATGCTGCAATAATGACTGAAAGAGGTGGGAAAGACTGTTTGCAATCGTTGCGTAGGCTATACATCTGTAGTTTGTAATATCATTGGTTGAAATTAATATACCTAAATACCATATTATTCTTTCATTTCACCTACTATCAAATTCGTAACACCTTTTAATGCATTTAAAAGATAATTATGAACGCTAATAACAACGTGAATCTCTATAAACAATTTAAAAATTGATCACCACTTGACGTCACTGCGTGCGTCAGACGGAATTGGAACAGCTAGATATCATACCTTGTGTTTATTGTATCATGCCTTGAGAGGACTCTAAATGGAATCCATCACTCTGGCTGTAATCGTCTAATTTTGTGGTACGACCCAGTATACATTGTGTTTATTTTGCAGGTTCTTTTAGAGTTTGGGAATTTAAATCAAAGAGAGTTTAACCATTCACTTATTTATTACAAATTAATATTTTACCAGATACAAAGGTTTTACATTATTATAATAGTAATTATATAACCTGTTTCAGAATGTTTGTCTCCCATAATTTGGCCCGTCATTATTCACCAATATCTGTCTGCGACAGAATGATGATGATTTACCCCCTTTACCACAATACTATGTATTATAAGTCTGCGACAATAATAGAATTGTTACCTGTTTTCTATCTATTATGTCTACAACAATAATAGTAGATATCCAATATTCTATCTCGCTTCTTACATGAAGCTTTGGTCTGCGACCATTTTATTTACCTTACTACCCTGATAGTCTGCAATTTAGTTTGTTACATATGACCCCATTTTCATGTACGTATTTTTATTTAATTTACTTATCGTTTTGTTATGTAATATCACCTCAGTTTACGTACACGTTTGGTATAATAGTACTACGTAGTATAGTGAAAAGCCGAAAGACAACTGTCCAGTAGCGGTGTCCTACTGTCGACCATATAACTCATAAAAGTGTAATAAAAATTAGGAGCCTGCTCGCTTTCCGCTTGTGTCACTTTTCTTCTCAAGCGAGCATTGTTTTTCATGTACTGGAAAGTCGAAAGACACTGTCCGGTAGTGGTGTCCTACCGTCGAACATTCATTCCTAAGAAAAACCCATCACGCCTTTTTATTTTCACCTGTTATACATTAACGTTCTACAGGCAACATCATACCAAATGATTTTAACCCTTTTTGTTAACAGTGATAACCTGCGGTTACCCTGTTATACATCATAGATAACCCTTTTTGGAAAAATATAATTCTTGAAATTAAATAGATTATGATGTACCGAAAGAAAACTGGCAGCGAAATGACTTGATTTGAGAACGGGAAATTTTGACTCTGCATCGGGCAGCGTATTGTATTTGTAAAAGTCAAAAATTGAATTAAAATTGAGCGTCGCGTCTCTCGCTTATATAGGCGCACCCCTGCCTTACATCTGTGGCGTCACTTTATGCACCCCTATTTTATTTTTAGCCTAAAGAATGTGACCTCTTGAGATCCCTTGGTTGGTAAATCGCTAAACTTTTAGACCTTTGGCTGTTTTAAGCTATTGTAAAACACATGTAGGTTATGCATGTATTACTGGACCTAAATATATTGGCTATTTTATTTCCTACATCTACTTTTTTTAAGCGAAAAATAGACCCGGGTTCGGGCCGTTTCAGTAAGTATAATGAAAAGGGAAGTGAACTAAGATTTCCCGAAATTTAATATAACAGACATCGTGATATCGCACACTGAAGACTTTTTATTTACTTTCACTCTGTACAAACATTTTTCGTGCTAAATCAATAAAGTTTGATTGAACAATATTGTTTTATTACTGGGCATTCTTTCATTATTGAGCACAAGCTAGAGTATCTTTTTAAGTATTAACCTACTTGCGCTCGGTAAAAGTAAGTAAACGAAAATATTTCATTTGCCAGTATATTGTTCAGATTAATTCATTGTTTGGGAATTGTTCCTTTTGCGGGGAAAATTGTTTCATCTATCTCGTCAATCCAATTAATTTGTTGCAAAATTTTACTATCGTAACCCCATTCTGGGCTGCACAATAGTAAACAAGGTGATATAATAAGATTCGTTATTAAATAATCCAAGTCGCTTGCATTCTACTTTTAAATTTTAATAGTAATTAAAAATAATATACAATAATATTCCCATACAAAAAAGTGGCATGAATGATTACTCTGTTAAAGTACGTTTCACGCTCTTATGTTGACCTGTTGTCTGCAATAAATTAATATGGACACCAGCTGTAAGGAAACCAGGTGAAATTGCCAAAGCTTTGATCGTATTTTTATGTTATTCCGAACTTGCTTGAAAATGTGGCATCCTCGGAAAGACATTGACCATAATATCTCTGGTAGTGCTCATTTAAAAAATAATATACACTATCCCAATTAATTATCAAATATGCAAAAATGCCCCTCCAAATTAATAAGATGTTATTGCGTTAATAATGGTCCTATATTAATGATTTTTTTTTAACTGATAGAAAACAGACTCTTGAGTTTAGGGCAGAGTATTTTACGTCCTGATATGTCTAAAATCTAGATGCACGTACATACCTATATCCCCTAAAAATTAAATTTGACATATCTTGCATAAAAATTAAATTAAATTTATTTTTTAAATGGAGATCTATCTGGGTTAGACGCTGGTCCAAATAATGAATTGCCATGCTACTGGAGGTAACAAAGAAAATTCAAAATACGTTAAATTGTTGAAAAAACGTTTCCAAAACAAGCAACGCGGCATTTTATTACTTTAGGGTTTTGCTAAATTAAAATCATTCATCAAAAAAGGGTATAATACAGAGTCCTACGCTGCTATCTATTCCTTTAATTCATCTACTTAACATAAAAATTTAGAAAATAACCATACAAATACAAAGATCAGTGAAAAAATAATTGCGTAGCACTCTGTATTTTCGACAAAATTTAGAAGAAATGGAAATTTTCTTGTCACCTACAGTGGCATGGTGATACTTTTGCGCCAGAGATATCTCTAATTAGTTTAGCTTTAAAAAAATTTAACTTTTATCTAAGCTATTATGTAAAATTTTAATTTTCGGAAATTTACATGCATCTAGATTTTATGTGTTACCCGTACAATTAGACGCGTCAGGACCACCTACCTATATCGATATACAGGGTGAGTTTTTTAAAGTGTTACAAGGCGATATCTCGCAAACGGTTTAAAATATTTTCTTGAAATTTTAATGAGGTAATAGTGAGATGGGGGGACATATTTAAACATATTTTTGTTATCTACCCCCTTTCCCCATTTTGAGGGGTGGGGGGTAGCTTTGAAATTTTAAATGGGAATATGTACTTTTGTTTATTAAATTCGGATCTACGAAACAAACTACGTATTTGTACAAAAAATTTTTGGTTAGCTCCACTGGTTACCGAATTATAATTAATTAGGTTATAAAAATTTAAAAAATATTATTTACCCTTTATCGCCTGTCATGTTTCAGAAGATGTTCGAAATGTCTCCCTTCAACTTCCAAACACTTTCTCACTCTTTTTTTAAACGAATTTCGTACCCGCACAACATTTCAGGTGTCACTAATAAGCAGGCAAAGCGGATTCGGTCTTTCATATTGTCTATAGTTGTAGGTGCAGTCGCTATCACTTTGTCTTTTATAAATCCCCAGAAGAAAAAGTCAAGAGGGGTCAAATCCGGAGACCTAGCAGGCCAATTGACCGGACCAGCTCGACCAATCCACCTGTTTTCAAACTATTCATTTAAATGATTACGGGCCTGTATTGCATAATGCGGTGGAGCTCCATCGTGTTGAAACCACATGTCAGGAATTATGTTTTGGTTTAATAATAGTGGTAATTCGTTCCTTAAAAAATCTGTATACATTTCTCCATTTAAATGGCGTTCAAAGAAATGCGGACCAATAACCCTATCTCCAATTATACCACACCAGACATTAACTGACCAAGGATGTTGATTTGGCACAGTTCTCATCCAGTGGGGATTTTCCGATGCCCAGTAGTGCATATTGTGTCTATTTACCTTTAAGAAAACAAACAATAAAAAAATTTTTCTTCTGCACTCCCCCAACATTAACAACATATCAACTTGCACACTAAAATTCGCTTCCATGTTCAATTGACCAAGCTGAGAAATAATCGTTGATATGTAAAAATTCTCAACTGACTGAAGTCAAAACAACGCATTTCCATGTAAACGAATAATAATTTTGAAATAAGTGAACTTGATTTATTTTAAATTTAGTTATTTTTTAAATCTAATAGAAATTTAATAATAAATTAATTATAATTCGGTAACCAGTGGAGCTAACCAAAATTTTTTTTGTACAAATACGTAGTTTTTTACGTAGTTCCGAATTTAATAAACAAAAGTACATATTCCCATTTAAAATTTCAAAGTTACCCCCCACCCCTCAAAATGGGGAAAGGGGGTAGATAACAAAAATATGTTTAAATATGTCCCCCCATCTCACTATTACCTCATTAAAATTTCAAGAAAATATTTTAAACCGTTTGCGAGATATCGCCTTGTAACACTTTAAAAAACTCACCCTGTATAGGTAAACTATAAAAGTAAAAGTAGCAAATTTATGGCCTCGCGCATGTAAACAAAGCTGATCGTCAGATGTCATGCGCAATGCAGACTGATAAACTGTTTACCTTAAACGGCGAACAGTACCGTTTTCTAGCATAAAAGAAGGTCATCACTGAAAAGCCACTTTACTAAGTTTTCATATCTATTGTCCACGTATCGATAGATTTTTAATATTGTTACATCCCTACGACTGGTTGGCAACCAAACCGGCACCGATACCGGCAGGGTTGCCTATATGACGGCGGCAACATTGTGCGCAAGACAACCGACGAGCAACATTTAAAATATGACCGGTAAACCGTGTGCATCAACCCATTTTTTCACTCATAAAATTTAACTTTTTACTGCGCACCATTTTCGATACTTTATAGGGGATCTCCGTAACAGTTAGTGCTATCAAAAAAGTAATGTAGGTGTCATGTACTCTTTTTGGGCCAAACTTAAAATGATAAAATCAAAATTTCGCTCGTTTAAGAGATACGGGGAAAATCAAAAAATTGACAATTTCAAAAATACCCTATATTTTCTTAGTTAAAAGAGATACGGAAAAATGTTTTATACAGAAGTTTCTTTATATTGATTGTTAAATAATCTGCCTTTTTCAGAATAAGTATACGGGGTCAGGTAAAAAAGTTATCGGACCAATCCTCATTTTTTGAATTTTAATCTAAAAATATACTATTTTAAATTCTCCTTTCAAATATATAACACACCATGGAGGATATTGGTTTCCTAGGCGATTTATTTAAACTTTATACCTTAAAACCAAAGTAGGCCATGAAACAAAAACGAATATCCTAGAGACAACTATGTTGACATTCTAGTTGTATTAACATTTAACGTCAATTTAATTTTTTACATATTCATTTGTGAAAAAGACTTATCAACATTTTGAAAAATTTGATGATATCTATGGTGTGTTATAAATTTGAAGGGTGTTCCATTTATAAAAATGAGGTTGGGTCCGATAACTTTCTTACCTGACCCCCGTATACTTATTCTGAAAACGGTAGATTATTCAACAATGATTATAAAGAAGCTTCTGTATAGAACATTTTTCTGAATCTCTTTTATCTAAGAAAATATAGGGTAATTTTGAAATTGTCAATTTTTTGATTTTCCCCCGTATCTCTTAAGCGAGCGAATATTTTCAAATTTTGATTTTACCATTTTAAGTTTGACCCAAAAAGAGCACATGACACCTACATTACTTTTTTGATAGCACTAACTATAACGGAGATACCCTATAAAAGTGTCGAAATTGGGACACCCTGTACGTATCCATAGTTATAGGCTGGTGGTCAGGACGTAAACTACTCTAGAATCTGTTTGCTATCAGTCACAAATTTAAAATTAATTGATTATTAACGAAATAACAGCTTATTAATTTGGACGTGAATTTTTGTTTATCGATAATTAATTGGTGTAGTATATGTATTGTGCAGCTGCAGCAGACACTTCTTCAATAACGAAAACTAAATTGTCTACAGTTAAAAATATTGGGACAAAGCAAATTAAAGATAAGAAAGTGCGTAAAAGCAAGTGTTTTGACGAAAGCGACAATAACGTAATTCGTAAAAAAATTAATGCTATGTTGCTTTCATTCAAGCACTGGCTAATTACAGGTGAAACCCATTTCTTGCAACGGAACAAGCCTTTGGAGAGCATTATCTCAAATGGGTTTTGTAAATATGCCAAATAAAATAATTAAGTTATTCTTTTTCACGAGAGCAAGTTATGATGAACACCATCTTTATTTATTTTAACAGTTACACTTGTATAATATAATTAATTGACCGGGTTTTACTATCTAGTACTTGCGGTCATCGTCAAGTCACGAATAGATTGTAAAAAGCGTTCCTTCAATGAAACACAAGAATCGAAAACTAATGAACGTATTCTGTATTGTATTTACTAGTATAATATGAACATAAATTTTAAAATTCCATTTACCTTTTACAGTTCCTTTTTAGTTACTTTTTAATTATTATTATCAACGTACTTTCATTCGGTCGCCATAAAAAATTTAGTTTATGTTTACGACGACTCATCAAAAAAATGTACATTATGCAAAATGTATTGCGGATATCCTATGATTGCGTGTGATTCCGATAAAATTGGGAATTTTATTGGGATTTTAATCGATTTAAAAAAAAGAATAAAGGTCCCAATTCAATTCATTTGTTCGGGTTTGTTCTGGTTTGTTCAACACTTTTCCATAGCCGATTTTTATTTTCTACGACATAGCGTTATTAGTTTCAAAATTAGACGTTTCGTTCTTAGTTGCCACCGTCAAGTCAATTTTTTGTAATACGGACCAGGAATTTTAAATACGGTTTCAGAGACTTCTAAGCTTTAGAAATTTAAAACAATTCAAATATTCATGTTTGCTCTTTTCTGAGCTATATTACTTTATAGATAAGGATGATTTTCTTTTTATACTTAAAATGGCCTTATTAATAAGCCTGATGTATGTGGATAATTTTTGATTAATTTTAATTTAATGATCTAATACGGCCTTAAGCCTTCAAGATGCTTGAAACCTAAAGCTCAATGTCGTTAGCAATTTCATGTCCCAAAATATAAAATTCTCAAAAAGATTACGTATTGTAGCTTCTTTCATTTCACAAAACAACAGCACAGTGCTGCGAAATCCGCATCCTCCTATCTTTAGTAATAACGGAGATATCCCGTAAAAACGTCGAAAAATGGACACTATACAAATTCGGCCTTCACCATTGGGATTTCGGAAACGATAAGAGATACGAAGTCGGTTAAATTGGGGCAAAGTTGCGTAACTATGGGCCCAATAGTATGCCGCAAAAAAATCAAAAATACTTCTTATTCTCCACAAGCCGGTATCATCTGATCTTCCATGTGACGTTTCGTCGTTAGGTCACCTTCATCAACTTCATTTTTTTAAATACGGGCCTGGATTTTTTTTTGTTTAAATTATGAAAGAGGACCGACATCTACGTTCAGCGGTATGCAACACTTACTGGTTTTCCGACGTTTTGTTCCTTGAATTGACCATCTTCATTAAAATACCCCTAATACGTTACTGTAATTTACTTTTGTTTCGCTATTCTGTTGTTAATTGTTATTGTTACAACGCCCTACTACTTTTTTATTTCAAACTAATAGTTGTATCAAGTTTCTACTTAGTGTAAGAAGTAATTTATTTTATTAATACAAATAAAATTTAACTTTTAAAGCCAGCAAAACAGCCATTGAGTTTTACATTTTCCAATTATACCGAATTTAAAAATAAAATAAATTACACGAACGTACCAGAGATTTTAATGAAGATGGTCGATTTAAGGAACAAAACGTCGAAACACCACTAAGTGTTGTATACCACTGAACGTAGATTTCGGTTGTCTTTCATACTTTAACCAAATAGATCCAGGCCCGTATTTAAAAAAATTAAGTCGCTGAAGGTGACCCAAAGACGAAACGTCGCATGAAAGATCTGATAATGCCTTAAGGAGAATAAAAAGTAGCAATGAGAAAGTGAAATTTATTTTTGGCCATGGAACAAAGTCCACCATGCCAATGGTGAAGGTCGACTTTGTAACACCCTGTATTAGCGTCAACCACCCATACATACAGGGTGTTATGGAAATGACGTATTATTATATTACTCCTGGGGTGTCTTAGAGAAGCGCTACATATATTTTTTTTTAAATCGAACGACTAAAAAGTGGGGCAATTCACCCATAAACCCACAGGTCACTCCATGACACAATCATATTACACTGCCCAGCTGTGTAATAAACACCTGTTTTGGCGCAATGTTGCCAAACTGTGGAAAAGTGTAAAACTTTAGATTCTTATAAAAATAAATATTTAGCTTACTTAGAAATTAAATCCAGGCCGCCGACACGAGTAAGGAATCCAGGGCACAGACACCTTCAGTTCTTGTTTCTATGGGAAGAGGTTTATGCTCATCACGTGCCCTGATGATAGTGTGGGACTGCATAATAAGCTTATACCCACTAAACCCCATTCGGCCTCTTATTTCCGATCTCGGAACATCGTCGAGAGAAAAAAATACATAGTGAAACAGAACAAATTACACTAAATCACTTAAAGAAACACACAGATACCCACGAGTTTCAAATTAATTTTTTTGAAGATATGCACCTATTATCAGATTACACAAAAGCACTAAACACTAACGCATAATTACACTGTCGTACACATAGAACAACAGCACACACAGAAGATAGGATACAAATTATTTCGCAATAGAAAGTCAGAAATAATAAAAACGCTAATTTCTAATGAGCCTAAAACAATTTTTAATCCTTTAATGAAGAATGATGAAATAATTATGTTGACAACAACAGGACCTCCAACCAAGGGTCGATTGCTTCGTACATATTCGGAAAAATAACACGGTTGCCATTTCTGATACAATAATTATACAGGAAAGTAATATTACAGAAGCAAAATTCCGCAATTTATGAATATAATCTTATAAAACATCGAAAGTGGTAACGCTGTATTTTTACATATTTCCAAATAGTAACGCAATATTGATCGACCGAATAAACCCGAAACAGACTGAATCGTGTAGTTACTAGAAATTTTTAGATGTTAAATACCAATGTATGAAAAAATTTTATTATTTCCCAGACCACCGGATGAAACTTTATACAATACGGGCGTATTTTTGTCTACACAGTAGCACTTTAAAATACTAATTCAGATTGAATGGTACTTAGATGTGTTCATGAGATGCATACAAATTTACGCGAAAACTAACGTGAATTTGTGTTTTTGTTTTGTGTTTTGTGAGGTTATTGTGCCGGTTTTTGTTTGTATTACCTATTTGGTGTTTTTTTATAAATTAAGTTGGTTTTAAATAAGGCCGAAAAGGTAAATAAAATTGCAGTTTTTTTTCTAAAGGGTAAAGTGGCATTTAAGTTGTTCAGTTCCGAAGTGTGTCGTTCGAATAGAACAAATGAGAACATACCTGACCATTTATAAACGCCGCGGCGGTTGGTTCGAGTCAATTCAAGTTTATAAATCATTTCCCAGCGAACTGAACTGAACGTAAAAGTTTATAATAACAAACCCTGAAAAATAAACAACTTCCAATCTGTCAAACGGTTATTGACTTTCTAAAGAGTGTCAACACCGCTCAAAATTCACTGACGTTTTCCGCCATATGTTGTTTTGTTTATCTTTCTCCCAGTGTCGCCACGTGCTTAATTTTGGTTCGACGTCAGGTCATGTACAGGGCATATTAAATTAAAGCGCCATTTTTGGATATTTTTCTTCAATTTGTTTTCATCTCAGGAATTGCCGGTTTAAATATAATACGTCATTTCCATAACAGTCCTGTATATTAAATACATTACCTTATACCTTCCTATCCTTTGTTTTGAACCGATATTTGACACAGAACCAGACAATTAGATAGTATTGGATTCAGGGCGATTAAATAAAAAATGGACGCGGTATATGTCACGTGACTTGAATGTGTATAATTTCTAAACCATCTAGGGGTAAGAAACTGGTATTTTTGACAGAAATTGTCAAGTTGCCTGAATATATCACATTGTAAATATTTATTTTCGTTGATATAAAAGTTGTGTTCAAATTGTTATTCAAACGAGATCATTTGTGTTGTGGTGTCTGCATGTCTACAATAAACCCCTGTAAATTGAATGAACGTTTATGTGTTTTGTTGTTATATAAATAGATTATGCCATGGTGTGTAAAAGTCAAAAGAATCAACAACCTTTATTATAGCTGCTATTAGAATATTTCTCAACACTTAAACAATGTTCCATTTGTACTGCAATAATTACAGTAACATTTTAGAGGTTCAACTACTTATTAACTCTGGGGTTCATGACTTACTGTTTCTGTAAGATTAGTAATTATACAGGTTGTTTCCTAACCTCTCTGAAAAAATAAAGGAGGTGAATCCTCGCCTTATTTTAAGACGAGAATGTGGTATAAAAGGTTTTCGCGTGTCGCTTCGTTTTCGAAATACAGGGTGTTAAAAAAAATATTGTATTTTTAATTTTATTAATTAATACCAATGATCTGATAAGGCAACAAATAAATTAAAAAACAATTCAAAAGGATATTATTTGAAAGATGTTGAACAGGAGACAAAATGTCACAGAGAAAACAAATGTGGTTGCTATGGAACGAAGCAAAGTCTACTTGTATAATTTGACGATAAAAATACGAAAATAACTAAAAAAATTAACGTACTTTTTTACCCAGAATAATGGTATAAAAAATTGAAAATTTCCCCAAATAAAGTGCTCTAATCCTTTATGTTTAACAAATATCATTAGATTATCGTTTGACATTAATTAAAAAAATGAAAAATACCATATTTTTTTTAACATGCTATATTTCGAAAACGAAGCGACATGCGAAAAACTTTTATACCACATTTTCGTCTTAAAATAAGGTGAGGATTCATCTCCTTCATTTTTTCAGAGAGGTTAGGAAACACCCTGTAAGTAATCGGATTCATGTTCGCATAATTTTGTCAAGAGGGCTACGCCTTTGCCTTTTGGCTCAATTGTTTTGTTTCTTTCGATAATAATGCGATGGGTTAATTAAAGAAAATATGCTGTTTTGCAAACTATCTGGTCCTCTTTTTTACTGTTCTTGATTTAGTGACAAACGTTCTCACATATCTCTCACTCAAGACAGTAACTAAATTTACTATGAAAATAATAAAACTAACCATAATTTATGGCTCTTATGTGACTAGAATGACTTTTAGTAAGAAATGCCATTAATTTTAACAAAAATTTTTGGTGATTATTACAATAATATTTAGTAAACTATTTATATGAAAAAGTTTTGTAAATTTTACTAAAATCTTTTGCAAAATTTTCTGAAATCTTTTGTAAAACTTACTACAATCTTCTGTAAAATTTACTAAAAAATGCCCGTGGAAAAAGTTGTTTGTATTCCACGGGCATTTTTTCGTACAAGACAGAGAAAAGGAGTATTTCCGGGATAAAACTTGATTTTCGCACAGTTCTGCTTTTGTCTTTCTCATGGTGATTATTGGTGAAGGATGGGCCCGAATAAAAAATATTTCGGACAAAAGATGTTTATTTTTGGTCGGATAACACGACGATACGCCAATAAAAAATATAGTTTTCCATTTGAAAATCTTAACTTACCCCCACCCGCGCCCGGGGATGATGGGGTGGGGGGTGGTTTAAATTGCAAACTATTCCTCCTTCAAAACCAAACAACTTTTTCCCCAGACATTTTCCGCTGCAATGCGATGCACCGGAGTTATTCCGGGGTACCGACCTTTTTTCAACACCGTGTATGGTTCGAACGTGGTGAGAACATTAATGTTATATGGGATATAAACATGCGGCCGCGAGTCAATTAAGGTTAGTATAACAAAAATTATATTAATGTAAATGTATGAAGAGCAAACCTACATTAACATTAAAGTCAGCTTTGCAATTTTTTTTTAATGGCCTGTAATTGTGTGGTAATTTCATGGGCCCTAGCTTATGAAATTACATCAAATCAATGAGAGATTGAATTAAAAAAGCATCTTGTCTGGAAGTTTTTTAATTTGGGGCTTTATGAAAATTATATAATGTGAATGATGGGGACGTTTGCAACTATTTACTGTAGATTTTCTATAAAATATAGTATTAATCTGAAATCGGAAAAAAACGAAATTCGGAAAAATCGTTTTATTGCTTTTTTTCTTGAGATCGAATTTTAAAGTAATTTGCACTTTTTCATTGCCACTTTTGGATTTTGGATATTGAGATTTGAGAGCTTTTTTTCTTCCGAATGCAACGATGTATGGCACATTGTGATTTAATGACGTTTCGAGGGTTTTTTGAACAACATCAGGAAATTTTGGGATACGGTCTTGTATTTCTTCTAATTTTATAAATACTATCTCATAAGTAAACTCTAAATTTTTTACTTATGTTGAACTAGTTCAATAAATAACAAATAATTTAATAATAAACCACAAATAAGTGAACAAAATACAGAAACAATATTTCAAACTTCTGTTGATTCGGGATTTAAAAGAAAAGTAGGCGTTTGAAACAAAAAAATTAAGATAGTGACGCGTGATTTGTTTCACTTGACATTCCAATTGTGATCGTTTGAAAGCGTTTTAAGAGGTTTTCTATTTTCCAGAAAATATGAAACATAATTTTACAAATGCTGAAAAGTTTGATATTCTATTTCAATTATTTTATCTCAAAAAACTGTTAGTGGCAGTTAGAAGTTGTTATTTGTGCTTAGTGAATAACGGAAATCATTTTGAACACCTGATTATGTAGTTCCTTACTTTTTTCGTTGTTCGTTTTATTAATGTTTTGGTATGATTTTTGTTCTCTTGTGGTTTATTATTAAATTATTTGTTATTTATTGAACTAGTCCAACATAAGTAAAAATTTAGAGCTTACTTATGAGATAGTATTTATAAAATTAGGAGAAATACAGGACCGTATTCCAAAATTTCCTGATGTTGTTCAAAAACCCTCGAAACGTCATTAAACTACAATGTGTCATACATCGTTGCATTCGGAAGAAAAAAAGCTCTTAAATTCCAATATCGGAAAAACAGGACCGTATTAAAAAAAGAAAGTTGATAATGGCCCTTCGAAGCCGACTCGTCGGATTACAAAATAATTAACGCTGTTAGGTAGAGCGAAAAATGTGGCAATGTAAACGTGCAATTTACTTTAGAATTCGATCTCAAAAAAACCCAGGAAAAAAAATAAAACATTTTTCAGAATTTTGTTTTTTTTTCCGGATATCTCCGGAACTACTAGGAATTTTAAAACTTTCTAAACGGCATATTATTAGGCACGTAAATGCGCAACTTTCCCTCCATTGAACCGACTTCGTATCTATTACGGTTTCCGAGATACCTGTACTGGTCCTCCTTATCTTGGACACGTTGTATACTAAATCCAACGAAAGAACGGAGGGCGTGAAGCAAATACCACGCGATCTATCAAAGGTAGAATGTTTGTACAGAATCGCATTTAGGGTCGACCCGAATTTTGAAAATGTATAAACTGCAAAAATTGTTGATTATACAGGATGTCCGGGAAAATGTTGAAATCTTCCGGATATGAAGAAAACAAGTGACAAGGGTACTACAAGTTCACATAAACTTTTTTCGTATATGCCTCCTCGTCGGAGATATGGGCTCCCAAAGAGCTCCAATTAAATCAAGTTTTTTACACATAATTATTGAACCACCAGGTATATTTCAATTTTTTTTAATATGATGTATACCAAGTAAGACCCTGCTGTGACACTCATAGCCCCCTTTTTTAACCCCCTTTATGGTAAGAACTTTGGACAACGGTTTTTACATACCTTTAACTATTGGCT
This sequence comes from Barypeithes pellucidus, assembly GCA_963991005.1. Lineage (NCBI taxonomy): Eukaryota > Metazoa > Arthropoda > Insecta > Coleoptera > Curculionidae > Barypeithes > Barypeithes pellucidus. Next base: position 43,640,436 of record OZ022559.1, read on the forward strand.
AAAAATTAAATACTCTTCATTCATGTCGCTAATCCTAACAGCTTTCGAGGAAACGTCCCCTAACTTCTCACGGGTTAAATATGAAAAAGCGGAATTTTGAGGTTCAACATTTGATAGGAACAAAGATGTATCTCTTACCGAGATACGCCAAATACATGTAGTAATTAAAATAATTTTCGAAAAAAAAAAATATATGAAATATTAGCACACCCTGTACATAGAAAAATATATTTATATGTGCCTACCTGTGCTGCTTTTTCGCGATATTTTTTTAACAAGATATAACGCACTGTATCTTCCCTGGTGTCGCCTTTTCTGACCTGACGAGATTCTTCCAGTTCCAAAAAATAAAACACTTTGAAAATGATACAAACAACCAGATTAAAACCTTCATCGCGGCAACACGTCGATTTTATGTTAATATAAGAAGTTTATATGGAAACTGGTAATTACGCACTGTTGGGTATTTTCGATTATTAAAATTTAATTAATACCAACAATTCATTAGAATATTTTTATAAAAACTGGTTAAAACGTTGCGGGAACTAAACCCTTCAAATAACAAATAGTTATTTTTGTTGTTACTTTAGGCCAGCCATGTCAAACTCAAAATCACTGGTTGGCCAAAAGCATGAAGACCATAGACTAGGTGGGCCGCAAAACCTAATCTTAAAGAAGACAAACTACTGAAAATCTTAACGAAAAAAAGTACTATTATGTTAGATTAGAAGTATATTTATTAAATTTCCAATAAAAAGGACATTACAAAAACTTACAAACATTAACTTCTTTTGCCAGATATTTGACATCTTTTGTCTTTAATTAAGTTGTCTATTTGTGGCGTGAATTTATCGGCGGAAATAACTTTTAAAACTGCGTCCAAGTGTGCGTCCGTCAATCGCGATCTTGCGGGAGATTTGTTTCCTTTCATCAAAGAAAATAATTGTTCACACTTATAGGTACTTCCAAACATTGACAGGATTTTACAGGCAAATTTTCTCATTTCTTGGTATTGAAAAGGCAAGTACTTATAAAATTCGAATGTACCAACACTATCAAATTTTTCTTTTAAATGGGTTTGACACTGAATCTCAATCACTTCCATCTGCAAGTGAGGGGGAACTTTATCAATATCGATAGTGAAAAGACCAGTAAATAAAGAAAAATTTTTTTCTTGGGACTTAAAATCCTGAAAACGCTTTTCAAATTCTGACAGAAGGCTTCCCATTTTCTCTGTATACATTTTGTATGATATTGGGCCACTTGTACTTTCCTGATACGCCTTGCAAGTTGGAAAATGTGACAGATTATCCACCGCTAACTGGTTTTTCCACAGCATCATCTTACACTTGAAAGCTTTAACATGATCATGCATATCTGTTATAACTTGACGTGGTCCTTGCAATTTCGTATTTAAGTCCGACAAGTGTTTTGTGATGTCTACCATAAATGAAAGATCTTGTACAAAAGGTACGTCGGATAATAAGCTGACATCTTGTTCTTTCACTTCCATGAAAAGGCGTATTTCTTCTTTGAGTTTCCAAAACCGATCGAGAACCATAGAGCACGAAAGCCATCGCACTTCTGCATAATAAGGTAAACCAGTGTACTCACTTTCTAAATCACGTAAAAACGCAGAAAACTGTCGCTGATTCAAGCCACGCGACCTTATGAAGTTTATCATTTTTTTCACTGACTTTAAAACGCTTTCCAACTTGATCACTTTTGAGCATAAAACTTCTTGGTGGATTATGCAATGAACATGATGAAAATCTAGTTTGTCACTGCCCGTTTCTCTGATCTTTGTTTGTAATATTTTAATGAAGCCATTATTTACTCCAGTCATTGAAGGAGCTCCGTCTGTTGCAACGGAACACAGTTTTGACAAATCTAAATTGTACTTTTGCAGAAGTCCATAAACAGCATTGAAAATATCCTCCCCAGTTGTTGTATCATGCAATGGTACTAATTCCAGTAATTCTTCATAAACGTTGATATCTCTATCAACAGCACGAAGAAAAATAGCGAGTTGCGCCACACCACACACATCTGTACTTTCGTCACAGGCAATAGAAAATGCAATGAAAGAGTCTGATTTTGTTTTTATCTGTTCGCTTATATTGGCAGCCAACTCGGTAACTCTTTCAGCGACAGTATTCCGGGACAAGGATATATTTTGAAAAGCCTTCACGCTCCCGGGACTTACAATTTCCGCGGCCTTTACAAGGCACTCTTTTATAAATTCACCTTAAACAAATGGTTTTGAGTGTTTTGCGATCAACTCCGACAGTACGTAGCTCGCTTGAACGGCAGATTCATTTTCTTGCTTTGGACGTGTAAACATAAGCTGTTGATCTTTTAACCGTGATTTTAACTCTTTTAACTTTTCGTTTCTAATCATGCCTGTATACTTGTCAAACTTAGTTTTATGACTATCATAGTGACGTTTTATATTATATAATTTTGGGACACCGACTGTACTGTTACAAATCAAGCAAATAATTTTGTCTTTCACTTCACAGCAAAAAAACTCTAATTCCCACTTTTCTTGAAAGATACGATGCTCATCTCCAAGTTTCCTCTTACTTCCACTTGGTTTTGAAACAGACATGTTAAAAACTTTATCCGAAATAAATAACAATAAGTACTGTTACGTGTTGTAACAATAAGTACGCAACTAAACTCGCAATTCTATCGCAACTGACTAATAACTGACTGAACAACTGAACTCAATCGAGCGGTATTGGCTTATATACGGATTGTGATTTCTCGACAGTTCTTTCCAGAATGTTCAGGTAGCGTCATCTGTATTCTCGCGCGATAGAACTTTCCGGAACAAGCCAGGCTTCTAGGTTGAGCGCGCATCTTAGTTCATCCTCTTAAACATAGATGGCACTATTTTAACAGGCTCGCGGGCCGCATTACATGGCTGTTTTCAAAATTGATTCGGGCCCGCGGGCCGCATGTTTGACATGGCTGCTTTAGGCCCAAAAGATCATTGACTAAAATTTACAAAAAAAAAAAGAAAACTTTGTTACAATGATAAATTTAATGATAATTAAAATGACGTTCGAGTTATATTTGATAAGATTATTCCCAGAACATAAATTACATATTATAATAATTGGAGAAATACTAAATATGCAATATCGATAGTCGTCGATATCGATACTAGCTTCTCTCTAATCTAGACTTCAAACCTTTTGACGTTTCGTAAGTTTAAGGTTTTGTGACTAATATTGCAAAAGAAAGCATGTCAACAATGTTGGTAAATAAGAAAATGCATTGCAAATAAACAGTACATATTTTTTTTTTAATTAAATCGTACGTTTGAAGTAGTTTTCCGTTTGTCATGGGTAATTAATAACGAAAATCTGAAAAATTAAAAGTCCCGGAAAAAGTCATTCAACTTGACATTTCTTAAAAGTCATTCACTAGTACTAGGCCTACTTGAGAAACGCTTCTTAAATATTGTGAACCAATGAGGCCGTTTGATCACTTATAAGGAAGATGAAAATTTTATCGAAATAATTTCGTGTAATTGGTGTAAATGAAACAATTTGCTTGGTCGAAACAGTAAATTTGACAGGTGATGAAAATAATCGACATAAAGCAGTTCGGTGGCGTAATTAGAGGGAAATTTGCCTCCCCCCCCCCCATGTATCCGCGCCTGTATAATAGACCAATATCTATATATTTTTTTAATTTCGAAAAGGAAAGCTGACACGATCCTAGAAGAAAAGAAATATTGTATGAAACTTATGCAAAGTTACTTTTTTCGCGAACGGGACATTTGAGAGTACGCGCCCAAGGCGAATACTTTAAGTTAGCTAAATAAAACTATTATAATTTTATAGCAAGATCATTGACACGTAACAGCGTAAGATTTGCAATTATTTGACCTAAAAACAAACCGAGATTTTCTATAAAACTGTTATAAATCATAAATCTCTCTTAACCGAATCTTATAAGGAAAGTATGCTGGTTGGGAGTAAATTTGCATAGTGTCATAATGGTTCGGAATTTCAAGGTCTCTGGCATATTTAATGAGAAGCCGGAAGTATTCCCCCGGTACCGACCATCAGTAATTTATAAATTTTATTGTTTTTAGAAAGTAAAATTAACATCCTTACATAATCAATATTTATAATGATATTAATTGCTAAATTGTAGTCACTCTCGATTCATCAATTTAAAATGGCAGGTAACGAAAAATAAGGATGCTGCAAACGAATATAAAATTTTTCAAATTTTGTTCAATTAGTCGCGTTTTAAATCAATCGCCTAGGAAACCAAATATTATCCATGGTGTGTTATATATTTGAAAGGAGACTTTAAAATAGTATATTTTAGATTAAAATATACATGGTGTTCCATTTAAAAAAATGAGGTTAGGACCAATAACTTTTTTTACCTAACCCCGTATACTTGTTCTCAAAACGGAAGATTATTCAACAATCATTATAAAGAAACTTTTGTATAAAACATTTTTCTGTATGTATATCTTTTAACTAAGAAAATATATGGTAATTTTCAAATTGTCAATTTATTGATTTTCCCCCGTATCTCTTAAGCGAGCGAATATTTTCAAATTTCGATTTTACCATTTTAAGTTTGACCCAAAAAGAGCACATGACACCTCCATTACTTTTTTGATGGCACTAACAATTACGGAGATACCCTATAAAAGTGTCGAAAATGGGACACCTGTACTCGCTATATACAGGGTGCACCATGTAAAGTGGCCTATTAGAAGTATCTCGAGAACTGAATGAGATTTTATTTTGAAAATTTGGTTGTAGCTATAAGAGATGGTTTTCTACGTTTCTAAAATATTTTGTATGATACGGTGTTGCCGGATCATACCGAAAGTGCTAGCAACTTCGGAATTTTAAACGAATTACCCTATATATTATATTTTTTTGGAATTTAGGTAAAAATCTAGAACAGTTTTATATATATACCTATCTTTAAGAGGTTATGAATTATAAATAATCTTGTGATTTTTTAACGCCGCATCGGGACCTGAAAAGAAAACCATATCTTCTTAGCGGTTACAGCTAGGAAGCTGAAATTTTGACAATAGTTTCACAAGACCATCAAAATTTTATTATTTTGAACAGTATTTAATTAGTTTTATACAGGGCGTCTCCATAACAATATTTCTGAGGGAGGAGATGAATTATTGCAAAAATCTTCTTTTTTTAAATGGGACACCCTGTATTTGATATGTTTTGCTAATGCAGGATCAAATTTTCTATCTAATGATATTAAGTGTTCCTATACCTATCTTCAATATTTTCGGATTTATAGCGAAACTTAAAACTTATCTTTAAAAAATATATTTTTTGGTAGTAGGCTGTGTTATTGTAATAAAAATTAACTAATTCACATTATTCGAGCTTAGAGTTTATTTTACATTTATGGGGAGTGTGGTAGAGTTTTATCTAGAACTTGCAGAAAATTCAATGACCTTCATCCTGATGCAGCTCCTATGACTCAGAAAAAGTTGATTGGTCGAGGGGGGCCCTGGAAATGGAACAAACCCCTAAGGTCTCCGGATCTTAACCCCCCCCCCCCCTATCTATGGGGTGGGATTAAAGAAATAGTATACAAGACACCAGTCACAACAAGCAAAGATTTAGAAAATCGACTAAGAACAGATTTGGGGTCTCTAGAAGGGGCAGAAATGAAATAGGTGATAAATGAACATGTTATCACCACAATTCATGAATGTTTAAGAGCCAACAATTTAGTTATTAGTTATTTTATTGGTGTTGTTGCGTAATTTTAATTTTTTTTATTTTTTTTATTTATTAATAAATTGCTCATTTGTTAACTATTTTTTTTTACAACAACACAGACATAACGTCAAATGGATTTTTCATTATTTTGTTTCTGAATCCATTCGACAGCCAACTACCAAAAAATATATGTTTATAAGATAATTTTTTAATTTCGCTATAAGTCCGAAAATATTGAAGATAGGTATAGGAACACTTAATATCATTAAATAGAAAATTTGGTCCCGCATTAGCAAAACATACCAAATACAGGGTGTCCCATTTAAAAAAAAAAAGAAGATTTTTGCAATAATTCATCTCCCTCAGAAATATTGTTATGGAGACGCCCTGTATAAAGCTAATTAAATACTGTTCAAAATAATAAAATTTTGATGGTCTTGTGAAACTATTGTCAAAATTTCAGCTTTCTAGCTGTAGCCACTAAAAAGATATGATTTTTTTTTCGGGTCCCGATACGGCGTTAAAAAATCACAAGATTATTTATAATTCAAAAACTCTTAAAGATAGGTATATGATATTATACAGAAAACTGTTCTAGATTTTTACCTAGATTCCAAAAAAAATATAATATATAATTTAATTTAATATTTAAAATTCCGAAGTTGCTTCCACTTTCCGAATGATCCGGCAACACCGCCCCATCAAAAATATTTTAGAAACGTAGAAACCCATCTCTTGAAGCTACAACCAAATTTTCAAAATAAAATCTTATTCAGTTCTCGAGATACTTCTAATAGGCCACTTTACTTGGTAGCCCTGTATTTACATTGTGAAATTTAACATACAATTAAGAAATGTACATTAGGAAATACAAAAGTAACAATTATTATTGATCAAATCTAGATACAACCGGTAGTAAATGGACTTTATAAATAAGCGCTTTTAAATAGACACTTCCTATAATTAATTGCCATCACAAATCATTTAACGCTGCTCTGAGACAACCAATTATTAAGCGGGAACATACACACTGTTGTCCAATAATAACTGCATTAAAAATTTTGCCGCCGGCCGCTCTTCATTTAAGAACGCGAGTTAGACAAGGACGACGATATAGGATGGCAGCTACGAAATTGGTAACGTATGAGACAGCCACTTTACAGTATCCATGCATGATTGTGGTTTAAAAAATCTAAATCTGGGTTTCTAGGTACCGATTTATATGTGTAAACACACAATGTACTGTACGAAAATATATAATGCCTACGAATGTCGCCGGCAGACATCTCCCAAGTATGCTAATATGAATCTACTCCGGGTATTAACGGTTATTTTGCAGTGGTCAATGGTCAAAATTACAATTTAAATACACTGGCCACCAAAAAGCTTCGAAAATTAAACACCTGGTGACTTCTGCAATGTAATGTTTTCAAAATTAAAAAATTCCGAATATTTCCGAATTGTCCTTTTTGTTTTCTGATTGAATTTGAAGAGATATGTGAAAATACATTTGATCTTCTCATTACCATTTTTCTTCTGTGTAAGGCAATTTAATTAAATTTTCAATCCGACGTTTCTTTTTTCCTAACCATCATCCACTTTGCTTTTTTAAATTCTTATTTCTTACTCATAAAAACATCATACCGATACATGAACCGTTTTCAAATTATGGTTTATTTTCGAAAATAAACTTTTACTTTCAACACTCTCTATTTCTAGAACGAGAAACATTTCGAAAAAGCTTATAGGTATGACTGATGCCCGCTTTCACAACACCACGCTTAAGTGTGGAATTACTAAGGAAAGCGTAAAACTTAAGTTTACCTTAAAAAAATCCATAAGGTTCAAAATGAATTTGCTTGCACTAGCTGCAAATTTAGAAAACTAGTAGCGAATAACAGTGACAGCATTGCACCACCCAAGCGCGGATCCAGGGGGGCCATGACCCCCCCAACCATCAATTTAACATGAAAAATACCATATATACCGGTTTGACTAACGCGGCAGGGCATTACTTTTCGTAATTTTTCCATGCATGACCCCCCCAAAACGAAATTTGACCCCCCAAACTGAAGTTCTGGATCCGCCCTTGCACCAGCATTTTTTTGCGAAATGGAACAAAAATATATCAGGAAAAGAGCTCCAAATTATACGGCAAAAGAAAAAGAAGTTCTTTTCACTGTTCAACTCCCAAAACTGACAACTTCACATTTGATTTATTTAAAAATTTAGGTTATAAATAATAACTTAAAATTTTAAGTACAGAAATTTGGTTACTTAACGTATGAGGCACTTATCTGTAGCTACGAAAGGAATGCGGGCAAAAAAATGTCTGCGGTTACCAATTACCGAGAAAAACCTAAAATTACATTTACGCATTTAAAATAAAATTAAAAAAATAAATATATATTTTTCGGGTTGTTTAAAACATAACATAGTCCGTCGTAAATGTTATTCAATTAATTGTACAAAAAGGTATTACAGAATGCAAAAGTGTTTAAATTATTTTATTTTGTCTAATGAGTTTAAGGTGTTCATATGACAACACTGGCCAGAATTCCTTGATTGCTTACATGTATCGCAGTGCCACACAGATGTTTTTCTGGTTTGACGTCAGGTCACTTTTAACGCTGAATGAATTGAAAGTGCCATTTATGGGTATTTTTCTTCAATTTGTCTTTATCTCAGGAATTGCCGGTTTAAATATAATACGTCATTTCCATAACACCCTGTATACATGGTGTTGACATGTCGGTGCAATGCAAAAAGTCAATTTATTCTCTACTTAACATAAAGGCGTTCTTAACGTGTTTCTATTAAAAGTGGTGCAAGCCGGCATTAATGGGTCTAGTTTGATGTTTAGTATGTCCAGTTGCTGTATGGCCCATGTTATGGGACACACTATAGTTTTCATTTGCGCCCTGGAAATAGAAAAGTATATGAATTTTGCCTAGATTATTTCATCGTTTAAGAGAAAGGAGATGAAAATCAAGTCGATACATTTTATAGATTTTACACGAGCGCTTCAGTGAAAAACATTTTTTAACCTTTGCTTTTGGTAACATCACGCAGAACTATTCCAATGTTGGTCAGCCAGTGTACTTAATGGCGTGATGTTACTGCGAGTTGGATGTCATTAGAATGTTGTAATTCTGGTAAACGGACCAGGAACATTATTTATTTTCAGAAATTACCTCGAACGTAAATACATACAAACATTAACACAAAAAACATTTAAGTTATCTACATTACAAATTGCTTCCGGTAGAGCGGCGGATGTTTTGAAAAAAAAAATACTTCTAATTCTAATCTCGCTAATCGGTTCTAATCTTCATGTTGACAGCTTTCATGGAGGATGTCGAGGGTCCCATCAAAATATTTGTCCAAGGAGTGGCTTTAAGATGGTTACCAAAAATGCTAATCCCAAATCAACAAATACCCATTTTAAGTCAACATTGATTGTAGGTGGTACACTTCGACTCAGACAGGGTTCATTGATTTCTTGCATACTTTTGAAATAAATTACAAAAATAAAGATGCGAAATAGCGTACAATTTTTGAAATTTCGTTCAATAAGACGGAGCCTTATTTTGGTTACTTAATATATGTTTTTTCAATGAACTAGCAGTCCGGAAAATAACGTCTTTTCCGTGTTGGTCGGAACTAGGGAATCCAATTCCGCAAATGCTGGATCCCGCAAATGCGTGATCCCGCGGTGATTTCGCGGGATTGACATTGCGGGCTTAAACGTGCGGGATTCGCGGGATTTGCGGGACTCGATGTGGATGCTGTATATTAATAAAAAGTTGTTTTATGCAATTAGAAACAGAGTAGAGTAGCATAAAAATATTTATTGTATATAGGTACAATACAATAGTACGACTAGTTTAACGGTTACATGTTACATTGATTTTGAAAGTTTAATGTTTCATCTTTTAGATTTGATCTTGTTTTATTACACATGTATTCTGCGGTTGAAAATGCACGTTCAGCTTCAACATTTGTCGGCGGAATAGATTTTACACAATTTGTGGCCCTCTGATTCGAATAGTCGGCGCATATCTTTAGCTACCATTCGAGACACTCTTTCCTCCATCGGAACTTTTTTATCAGATGAAAAAAATCTGTAATTTTCATTTTCTTAGGTAGCACAGAAGAACCACTAACATTTGAGCGCTTAGCAATATAACTAAACGAACTACTCAAACTGATGGTACTAGCTTTCATTTTCTGCGTTATTTTATCAATATCAACACTACCGCTGCTGCTCTGGACTTTCAAATTAATATTATGCTTTGTTTGTAAGTGGGTGTGAAGACCTTTGGTTGGACGAGCAGAGATTTTGATAATGCTAGGGCATAACTTACATTTAGCTGTAAGACCATCTTCAGACTTTAAAAAATAATTCCAAACTAAACTTGAACCTTTTACTTTGTAAACTACACTGACACTCATTTTTGTGATTGCTGTTTAAATTCCATGTATTATATTCAACCACTTCATAAATGTCACTAGATACTAGTAGAATAACGCCCTTACTTTCGCACGTATGCAAGAAAACTATTCTGTTTAACGTATGGCGGGGAATCCCCGACGCGTCGACCAAACATACCCCAGTTCATTCTTTGCTATCCCGCAAATCCCGCGGATCCGCGGGATCGATGGGCTCAATCGCGCAGGTTTGCGGGATTAAAGTTTGGGTGCGGGATTGGATTCCCTAGTCGGCACTATAGACGTAAACAATATGAAAGGGGAGACAAAACATTCCATTCATAAAGCACCATTTATTTACAATCATAAATAGTTCTACAGTTTCCAATAAGTTAGAGGAAGATACACGTTTAGATAATTTTGATCTAACATTAGTCATAAATAGGTAATCGTTGTAGGTATTTTTTACAGAAATTCAGATAATATAAGAATATCCATATTTATGCAATATTTACTTAAAATATAGAATTAGCTACACAACTGCTTTACATAAACAACAACTCAAACATACACGACCAAACCTCATTATTCTCACGACGAAATATTAATCCGGGGTTAGAATAGTCGAATTTCTTACACACCACGCACTGACAAACGATCGTAGATAGCTAATAAATAGCTCTAAATAGTTTTAGTTCTAAAAAACACTAAAAATGAATCAAAAAACACAATAGATCACAAACAATCACAAAAGTAGTAGCGAATAAGCGTGAACAACACCGCCGCCAAGAAATGAATGAGAATCCTAAACTTCAGGGTCATGTGTACTGTAACCCGGAAAAAGGGCCATACAGCGTTGCCACAGTGATTTCCCAAAAACATTGTAATTTGATGTTGTTGGGAACCTATAAATAACTTTACGAATAGAAAACTTTAAAAATGCACACATATTTAGTATAATATTTTTACTTAGTGGGAAATGCATTCAATATTATTAATATTATAACTTTCGGTTTCCAACGCAGGCGGTAGATTTAGGACCCTCAGTACAGACTTGGCATCATTGTGTGATTCTGACAGAATATTAACAATTCTGTTTCTTTATTATATTAAATATTTTTGGTCGGAACTCTTATTATTAAAAAAACCTTTTCTAAAAATCGATAAGAAATATTAATATTTTTGATAACATTTTTGAACGAAATGTTTAGAAAAACGCTTGTATTGACCGAACGTCGATTTTAAATCAGAAAGCGAGAAGCGCTGAGTGATTTAAGACGTAAGGGCAAGGCACGTGCTCGGCAACGGCAAGGCACCGGCTCGGCAAAATGGGTTAAACATTTCGTGTTATGAATTTTGACGGGCGGTGCTTGCCGAGACGGTGTACGCGTTGTGTGAATTAACATCCGCAATTATTACAGCTGAAGAAAATTATGGAAATACCCGCTCTTGCTTTAAAATACCTCTACAATGTATAATTTAACCGTAGGCTGGATATTCCAAGTATAGTTTTTAGAACCACGAATTCCACGATCTTTCTTGATGCAAGCTATCAATAGCCCATATATTTTTGGGTTAGATTATACCTGGCCATAACCAGTGATCGGCCGATACGAATTTTTTTTGCCGATACCGATATTTTGGGTTGCCGATGCCGGTATCGGCACCATATTCTTAAGAGATATTCACCGTAAAATTGAGAAAACTGCAAAAATCTACATTTTCAAATGAAAGTCCCCAAATTTTATAATTATTTTTTCTATTTAGCATTAAAAATAAGGGTAAGTTTTTATAAGGTTGGCTATTCCGAAATTTTGTAGTTCTCGAAATATTGCCAATTTAATATTTTTACATGGCGATTTTCCTGCTGATTTTAAGTTCAGTCACTAGCATGCGTGGTTAATGGAAAATTATACATCATTAATCTTTTATTTCGTTAACGGAAAAGATAGTATGTCTTTTCTATTTTTTCTCAAATTTGGCACGTATAAAGTAAATATGACATTCGAGGCGGTGCATAGTCGGATATTGTTACTTCAAAAATATTTATCTTAATCGAAGCTAAGCCAAACGAAGAAAAATTGTAATACAGCGGATCCGAAGCTGCTATACAGTGTGTCTACTTAAGTTGGAACCATATGGAAAACTTTTTTATTTTTTTTATATGAAGAAAAGTTTTATTCTTCATAAAAAGAAATTACCAATTTTGCTCAAAAGTAAAGTACCTTTATATTTTTGATAATACAGAAGAATGTTATGAAGAAAAGTTATTTTGAATTAAAAGATATTCAAATATGGAAGTACAGTTATTTAGCATGAAAATTTAGGTTTTGGGATTATTTACTAATGATTCCCTATTAATTATTCTGGCTTGATACAATTTAACGTAATCTAGGATGCAATGACAAGAAATATTTGACACGGAATGTGCGTTGGTATTTATAAAATACATTACAAATGGCAGCTTTTTAAGTTGTGAAGAAAAAATAGAAATTGTTTTAATAATACGGAATGATTAGCAAATAATCACAAAGCCTAAATTTTCAGGCTAAATAACTGTAATTGCATATTTGAATATAACTTTTAATTCAAAATAACTTTTCTTCATAACATTCTTCTGTATTGGGAAAAATAAAGGTAAGTACTTTACTCTTGAGCAAAATTCGTAATTTCTGATATACCTCGTATATGACTGGGAAATCTTGATAACTGAAGATTGCATTTCGAGTTTTAGACCATGCAGAACTTTTATGAAGAATAACTTTTTTTCATAAAACCAATAATAAAAAAGTTTTCCATATGATTCCAACTTAAGTAGACACACTGTATAATCAAATTTATAAAGAAATTTTTGGCACCGTTATTATTTAAAATTTTCGGACATCAATGGATTAAATTTTTTCGATTTATTGACATAAAAATAATTTTTAATCCTAGATATTCACATTTGTTTCCGCAAGAACTATTTGACATTGAAGCAATTTACGATGAAATTCTTGCATATTTGGCATTACAGCCGTAGAATACCATTAAAATACAAATAAGCATACTAATCAATGTTACTTAAAATAAATAGGTATAGAGTTATTTTTTTGGTTTATTTTCCGCTGTCTCTTTTTGTATATAGCTCGTAAAATTGGGATCAACCCGAACAAACCCGAAAAATCCTCAGAAAAAGGAAAACTCTTCATGAAAAAAAAAAATTACTTTTGTTTGTCTGCTGTAATTTAAGTAAAAATGTCGCGCTTTTTAAATTGAGTATAATGAAAACACCTTACTGACCTTACCGCTTTATTTTTCTAGTATTTACTATAAATTATGGACTAATTTTAGATGTGTATTGGGGCATGGTCCATAGGAAATTTCGCCTGCGGCGCTTTCGTCCGCAGCAAGTTTTTCCCCCTTATTGCTACCGCTGGTGTCCTGGTCTGTAAGTTTATAAAATTATTCATTTTATCATTGCCAAGTGCATTTTTATTGGAAATTAACAAAGCAAATTAGCGTGATGGGTGGCCTTTTTGAAGCTGGGACCTTCGAGCATAACCGGCCCTGCGGTCCCATTTTCGCCCCCAGTCACTATGGGTCGTTTTGCTCCTTGTTTTTCAATGAACGATGTAATAATAATTAATTATTACATTATTAATACAAATATCATAAACTGTCAATAATTTTTAATATACTATTGTGAAAGTCAATTTTTGAAAAAATTTCAGTCTCATATTTTCTATGATGGTATATGACTTATTTTATTCTAAAATTAATTATTTTTCAGCATTGTTGTAAAAAAACAAGTTTTAGGATATAGGTGCGTAATTTCTAGAAAAATGGCAGGCGAAATTGGGGGCAACAAACTTTTTGTTGGAATGTTATGATACTATCCCACTAAGCAAAATACATCCTCTGGATGTTTAGTAACGTTTACAACAAATCACCAATAAAAACGTTTAAAAATACACATCTTAAAGTCGTTTTCTGAATGTTTATCTTTTAACGTTACTCCAAAAAGGGGAGTAAAACGGCTATACATCAACGTTAATTTATCTTAGAGAAATAACATTTTAAACATGTTATATTTGTGTTATCTCTAGTAAGTTAAAAATTAATCATGTATATAAATGTTGAAAAAACACATATATCCAGGTGTCACTTCAAACGTTAAAGTAACATAAAAAATATAATATTTTTAACGTTTCTAAAACCTAAAATTTTTTGATACTAAGAACGTCCTTAAAATGTTTGACTTTTGTAGATAACTGCAGGTTTAAAACGTTATTGAAATAAAACTAAAATGTTTCCTTAACGTCTAGTTTAACATCTGGAATTTACATCCATAATATGACCGATGACCATCCGACCATCGGTTTATTGATACCATATGCCATCCATATGCTTTGCTTTGCATTCCTTCTTTGATATTTACGCTATGACGTGCAGTTCAGTAACATTTTAACAGCAGATATTAGGATTTTATTTATTTTTAGTAAATTTAACTTAAAACCTACAGGAGGTGAGGTATATATCAAACATCTAATTTACCTACATGCCGCCTAAACCTGAAATTTATATTTGCATATTAAACGATCCATTTAAACTTAATTATCTATACTAGATTTGTCCATTCTTGAATTGTTAATGAAAATATATGCTTATACAGATCAAGATGCATCTTAAAATGGAATTGTACATGGCAACGCTGGTTTCTTGAGATGGGCATTGAAAGGGATCAGAATGCTCCAAAATTAGTTTTCGAAGTTTTCGTTAGTAATCAGATTAGGTTTTATCAAATTCAGTCAAATTGTCTTGTCGTACACGTTTACAAGTAGACTACTTCGACATTGAAAGTGTTTTTCAATCTTAAAAATGTTTTGGGTTTCGTTTGTATATGATAATGGATTTAAAGGTAAGAAAGTTAATTTTTATAATTTTTGTACTTTGAATTTATTATAATAATATGTATATTTGAAACGGCTATCGTATCGTAGATTGTAGAGTGGCTTGCTCACCAGAACGCTTTGTATGGATTGCATGCAATTTTGTCTCGACCATGATGATTTTTATTTATTATTCACATTTTGTAACCACATAAAGATCTACATGGGAATTTAAATTGCATACCAGAAAGTCTTTGGCTCAGCTGAGCTAACATAAATTTATAAATGATATACGAACTTCAAAATATCTAGCGTTATAAATGACGTACTGATAAAAAACGCTTATTTCTAAAAATCTTTAAAAATATATAAGATAATATTGTGCATGAAATTTAGTTGTTTAGATTTATACTTAGGTTTTTACTACATTATCCTTTTTTATTTGCAGGCATTACAATTGATTCGGTAGAAGTTGAAGTATCTAACAACACACGTTGGCCAAAACTAATGCTCCTAGAAGAGGAACTTAATAATCATGACACTCTTAAAAATGAGTTGGTGAGTAGACCATATACCGCGTTATTCACTAAAGGAGTTTGAATTTTAGTCATGATGTATATTTATACCAAGAAGTTATTGCAAGAACATGTTTATTTCTATTAATGACAATAGCATATACCCATTACTTTGTGCGTTTTAAATTTAGGAAAAAAAACCCAATCATTTTCATCACAGTAAAAAAGAGCTGGTGTCTTAGCTTAACACTTGTGCCAGTTTTTTGATCCGTAATTATCAATTTGAATCAGATCTTAATTTAAAATCTTTTAGTGAATATGGTTCTTGATTTTGTTAGAATAATGTTTAATGATTATAAATTTATAAATTTCTATATTGCTCAAAAAGAATAATTTTAAAATACAATGCCCATTAAGTGGCTTTCTTAAAGAAATGTCTTGTAGATTCTTTTAACGGATGAGTTTTTGACCGTACCTGATGTACAGTAAGACATTTTCACTGACACAATCTGTTCATAACTTAAATAGCAATAAACTCGACTATTTCCGCTAATGACTAATAATTTTTAGATGCAGTCCATCATTTATTCAAGTTAACTGAGTGCGAATATGAAAAAGTTATAATGGATTGGTTCCGCCACGCTGTGACATGGTTAAAAAGGAGGTGCCGAAGTTTTGAAATATCTTTTTACTTTACATAACCCAGTTGCGCCATGTAAACTGGCTTTAAAATAAATATTTAATGTAACCATAATGACAATAATAAAAATCAGTTAAAATATTAGACTTTTAAATATCCCTGATGCAAAAACTGCAAGATTTATATTTAATACAAGGCATGTTTGTAAAAATTTACGTAATTTTTAAAACTTTTCAGCCAGGTTCACAAAAAGGAGTTTTAAATTAAAAATCAAATTTATTTGACAATTTAAGTTCTAAATTGACAAATATTTAACAATAACAATAAACAATGTGGGACTAATTTTAACAAACCCTTTTTGAGAATATGACAGACAATTACAATGGAGGATTGCTCATATGCTAGCAGTTGCGCATTTTTTGATTAATGTTTCGTTATTTGAAGTTGCTTTCTGGGGTTATAATTAGCTTATTTTAATGTTAAGAAATTTATAAATTATTAAGAAATGATGAAATTTTATTTTTATTAATTTATAAATTTCTTAGCTTTAAAATAATTGGTAGTTGAGTCCAGAAGGTAGCAATCAACGAAATATTAATTAAATGGCGGACACACCACCATTGTATATCCCTGTCAATAAAACGTTATTAAATCGTTTTACAATGGCTACTATAGACGTTATTTTATCTACAAAGTAACGATATGGTGAACGTTTATTTCATGTTTTTTATACGCTCAAATATGTCTTATTTCCAACGTTATGCCGCCATTAAAATAATGTTTTATTTATGTTTCTGAAGTGTCTTTCTCGCAACGTCACCTCTTAAAACGTTGTAGGGTGTGGACTATGATGTTTATTTTCACGTTGAATAAGTCATCGATTTTACTTATGGGCTAACGTTACCAGTTTCCTAAACTACATGTTTATAACGTAGCTAAAATGTTTTTTTGCTTAGTGGGATAAATATACCGTTTTTTTTTATTCGCGAAATCACTTGTTTGCTGATTTCTGCCTATATAGAAATAATATCCGAAATGTATATGAATTTTTTATATAAAACTCTTCTGCATTTTATCACAGAAGTAACTAAATTCATTCTTTGGCAAAGATTTTCCATTTTATCGCACCCTATTCCGCGTCTCATACCGATGAACATTTTCGTGAGTTCTGCCGATCGGATTTTATATATAGCCGATTTTGCATGATAAAGACGACGACGTCTACAATTGCATCCGAATCCCAATCCTGCCAAAATTCGAATTCCCTTCCCCTACATACCGAAAGAGGCGAAGCGGAGCATCGGTTGACCCCAGAAACGGTGGCGAGATGACATCCTGCGCTTTGCGGGAAGAACCTGGATCCAGACTGCAGGGGACAGAAGAGCATGAAAGGACATGGAAGAGGTCTACATCCAGGAATGGATAAATATAGGCTGAGAAGAAGAGACATATCGAAAAGATGGTCAGCGCCATGTAAATTTTTATTCGGCGACTGTGCCCATGGTAAAGAATTGGAGAGGGTGTCACCCGGAGCAGTGGCGGCTCGTAACCTGTGATAGAGGGGGTTCACAAGTATGGTGAAATTATTTTTAAAATTTTATTTTTGTGTAACGACCAAACAATTATTTTCTAGGCGTTTTAAATGTAGAAAGAAAAGAAGTAATAAGAAAATGCGTTAGGTAATACATATTTTTATTTATTTTTTAATTTTACACAAGGAAATACAACTTTTGGAAAATAAGGAAGGTTTCCTTAGTCAGTGTGTATAGTGCTTAAACGTAAAGTCCGTTCTTCGGTTCTTAATTGTAGAAAATTGATCAATAATAGCCTCATTAAAGTTTGGAATACCCTCTATAAATTTTTGTTCATATATTTCATTTTTAAACATTCTAATAAAGTCCCTAGATTTACCCTTTCTGCGTTAAATTAATTTCGGGTTTAGGTCTTCCCGCATCACTTCAATTTTTTGCTCCAAACTCAAAGAGCTAAAGTTATTTTTTAAATAGTCCGCCGTCAAACTATTCATTTTACCTTAATAAATATATAATATTAAAACATACACGCTCGAATTTCTAACTAGATTCACGAAGAGACAACGGCGCGGCGCACACTAAAATTGTGCGCATTTCCCATGTTAAATCGCCATAGCCCCGCTATCCCCCGCTGTCTCCCACCACCTGTTACTACAGAGAAACTGCATTATGCCCCGCGTACTTAATCGCACATGCGAGCAAGTCTCATCATAATCGTCATTAACCTCGACCGAGGCACGGTTCCCGGATCGAGAGCCTATAATATACAGTTTGGTTGACGGTACGATAAAATATTAGGGAGGGTCGGACTTTATACGATAAATAATATTCAATGAATATAAATTAATATTTTTTTATTCGTTTTGGGGGTGCACGTGCGCACGTGCTCCTGTGGAAGAACCGCCACTGACCCGGAGTGACCACCTACGGACCATTAATTCTGGTACTAAAAGAGAAGTCAACACAATAATGTTTTTTTAATAATAATCTAAAAACCATAAATTTCAGTACGTCCCTTATTGGAGCGAGATTATTATAAACTACTACTCAAAAAATAATTAATGGTGGTAATATTGGAAAGAGATTTAATAAACAACCTTTAAAATGATGTGACACTTGACCCCCCCCCTTCTTCCCATTTAAGATTTTAAGGGTAACATCTACCCCTCCCAGGGGGATAGACCACGAAGGGTGCACATATTTTTTAAAAGCGTCCCCTTCACAATACAATTGACGTTTAATATTATGTACTAAAAGCGAGCCATTATTTCTGGGATGTTTTGAAGTTGACACCCTGTAAATATAGGTTCCATTCCGCAAGCAAAATCGGGAAAAAATTACTTTTATTACTGTTGGATACAGGGTGAAATAAATATTTTGCGAGTGGAGCGTTTTGGTAAAGATCGATTTTGCTACGGAACAGTTGGAATTGAAACTATCCAATAGAATAAACGGAACGCCAATTTAAAAACTTACCTAATTAAAACGCTAGTCGTTTTCCCCGCCGGTAAGCGTTTTCAAAAATCCGAACTTCCCAGCGTCAGTCACTCGGCCGGGGCTAACAAACTATTTCGCGACAGGTTAACAGTTTACGTGTGTTTCTTCGCGGAGTCAATGTCACTCACTGGCTTCTTCGGCTGCAGCTCTTCAGAAGCGTCTTCTTCTTCGTCTTCACTTTAGCCCAGTCGTTTTAGAACTTCTCTCTGGTGGAGGTAAATTTGGCTTCGGCGATGGTGTCCATTGTGTTTTACGGCGATTTTTTCCGTGTTGCGTGGGAAAATGATTAACACGAATTACTTGTCGCTTTATGGTGTTATGTGTCTATTGATTTGACCCAGTTAGATTGTTAGGAATTTTGAAGAGAAATAGATGCATTGCAGTTCGTTTGAATTATGTATTTATCTTCGGTTTGGCTTCAAGAAATTAATTAAGGTGCCTTTCTTTGCAAAATAATTCGAAATGCAGCCATATATTGACGAAATTGACTAGGTGTGGACGATATTGAAAATAAAGATATTTTACTTTAATTTTTAAATATCGTTATTCGATATATCGATTTTGCTCACCTCTAATCATGACTGACGAGTATTGCGGGATGATTTTTAGGCATTTTTTTCAATAAAACCTAAAAAAGTTCATAATTCTGTAGAGATGAAAAACGGAAGTTGCTTTTTTATCCTTAGTTTTCTAACGCCCTGTGGTAAAATTGAGAGGTAGAATTTAGCTTCAGTATATTTTGTTTTGAAGTGTAACCTATTCTTAACACAATGTTTTTTGGTACACGTCATTATCTGCTTTTTGAAAAGAAAATACAAATCTTAAAAAAAGTATTGCAGTTTTTCAATCTTATTCACAATATAAGGAGAGCCTCTATAGAGATCTCGTTAATGGTAACAGATACAACTTCGATTACATGGGGAAAAAGTATCGCGATCCAAGCAGCAACAAAATGCCGTACAAACAGTTTTGATTTATTTTTAAGTTTTGAGCTATTAAAAAAACTGAAATTTTGATTAAATTTTTTTTCGACGTTAATATTAAAGTTAGAGCAAAACTGACCAAACAATCTCACAGCAACTTCTAGTGAACTCTAAGAACACATAACAAATTTTTTCATACAACGTTTCGTTTTCAAGCAATCACATCAACTTCATTTTTTCTAATACGGTCCTGATTTTATAATGTCAAATAGTAAGACCTTTTTTTATTCTAAATTCAATTATGTACCAGACGTTATCGTTTAATTACGTTTCGAGTCTTTTAATCATCTTCATGAAAAACAGTTCAATACAGTAAGTATTAAATTAATATTTTTAAAATACTTTTATAATAATGCACTACATAATAATCATAAAACAAGATAATTTATTAACAATAAGAAACCGGAAAGCATGAAATGATTTCCGTCATTGTCCAGAGACCCTAGATGACTAGTAAAGTTATTGAAGCTTTTCAAAGCGTAAGGCCACAAATGCTAATGAATGTTTTAAATTTTTTAACGATGTACCTATTTGTTTATTTTTCATATTTATCTTGTTTTATGAATATTATGTAGTGCATTATTATAAAATAATTTTAAAAATATTCATTTTGGACCTACTGCATTGAACTGTTTTTACAAACTTATGGAAAATACAGGTTCGTATCCTGAGAACATCATGAAGATGATTAAAAATACTCGAAACGTAATTAAACGATAATGTGTGGTACATCATTGAATTCAGAATAAAAAACGGTCTTAATATTTGAGATTATAAAATCAGGGGCCGTATTAGAAAAAAATGAAGTTGATTATGATTGCTTGAAAATGAAACGTCGTATAAAGAAATCTGTTATCTAATCTTTGAGTTCACTAAAAGTTGCTGCGAGAATGATTTGTCAGTTTTCCTCTACCTTTAATATTAACATCGAAAAAAATTGAATTCAAAATTCAAAATTTCAGTTTTTCTCAAATAACTCAAAACTTAAAAATCTTATCAGAACTTTTTGTATGGCATATTGTTGGTGCTTTGATCGCGATACTTTTTCCCCATGTAATCGAAGTTGCATCTGCTACCATTAACTAGATCCCCATAAGAGGCCTACTTTATCCTGGTATTAAAAAAAAACAAAATGTTTATGTTTTTATTCAGTCCAATCCAACGGCCAGAAGTTCGGTTTAGGGGGGTCAAATGTCGTTTTGGGGGGGTTATACAAGGAAAAGCTACAGAGAGTAATATGCTGCCGCGTTAGTCAAGTCGGTATATATGTCATTTTTCGTATTCGTATTGTCCGTTGGGGGGAGGGGGGGGGGGGGGGGGGTCATGAGGGTTTGTTCGCAGGATCCGCGCTTGCTTGGTCCAATTAGTATTAACCAAATAGAATGCAGAAATAAACACTGATTATTAATAAAAGAACCAAAACCAACGAAAATAACCCATTTGTGTGTGCTATGCTAATCACCACCATTTTCCTGGTACGACGATAAGAAAAATAAAAATAACGCGATTTCGCGTGGTAATGGTAAATTTTTCTGGTCGTACCGTTGGAATGGTTGCTTAAAAAAGCCGATCGGAAAGAAAAAGTCAGGCTGAGTGTGCATGTGTCCACAACGGCCCACCGTCCCTCGCACTTAGCTTGGCACCATAGCACCGCACAGCCTCGCACAGTAGTCCCACGACATCGAGATATAAACATGGACTGTGCGTCTATGAGAATGCATATAGATATTTTTGATTATATCATTACTTGGTTTTCATGTAGGACAACACTATTTAAAATAACAATTAAAATGTTAAAAATTATTCCAGTATACCTTATTTTTTTCTAATTAATTAAATACGACCCTGTTTAAGCATATTTTTAATGTGACATCCTGTATATTAACTGATTTTCCATTTTCACGTCAAATTCTGAACAAATACCACTTTGTTATGTTAGCGTCTAAAATAATATCTTCTTCATCGGAAGAAGATGACAACGCACAGTCCATGTTTATATCTCGATGTCGAGAGACAAACTGATCGACAGGCAAGGCAATGAGCTAGGCTCGGTAAGCCGTTGTGGACACTACTGTGCGATGCTATGGTACCAGCCTATGGACGAGGGCGCTGTGCGGTGCTCCGTTGTGGCCATACACTGAGTTAGCAAATTCTCAAAAAAGGAGGAAATGTCCGGTTTTCCGAACGTCTGGCAACCTCACATGAGGTGATACGAGCTATTAATTTGTTTGTGCTTTTGTTTGTTTCTGAATTGTGAATTAAATTTAAAAATTGCAATAGTTTTTTAGAAATTTATATCTTCCTTTAAAAAGAAGATAATGACTTGAACCAAAAACCATTGTGTTAAGGAAAGGCCACTCTTCACAATAAAATATAATAAAGCTAAATTCTATGGCTCAATTTTTCCACAGGGCGTTAAGAAATTAAGGGTATAAAAGTGACTTTTGTTCCTGCCTGTATAATGATCAAGACAGCATTTTTTTGAACACTAAAATGCAGGCTAACATTTCGAGACGAACGAACGAACGAACACTTTACTAAAAATTTGACTAAGATCGGGCAATAATTTAAAAAGTTACAGGACTATAAACTTGGCTTTGTCCGTTGTAATTAAAACAATTAAAAACTATTTTTGCCATAACGCGCGGAATTTTGAGGGAAGTTTAAAAATGTAAAAATCTACAGGGTGTTCTATTTTTAAAAAATTGTTCTGCCATTTTGGGCCACCCTATACGAACGAGCCCTGTCTCTGTGAAGTTGGCCCAACGCCCCAAAACATGATATTTGTGAATTTACAAGAATAGTGATCATTCACTTATATTTAAAAGGCCAAAATGCTTCCCAAATCACTGACAGTGTTGACAAATCGAGGTACACAGTTCGAAATATTATTAAATTATACAAACAACTGGATCTGTGGCTCAAAAACCCACAACTGGAATTCGCCCATGTTACTCCAATCCAAACTTAAGAGCCTTAAAACGGATTATCAAAGAAAATCGGCGTGCTAATTATAACGAATTGAAAATATTATGGAATCAGGCAACCATAAAAAAGTTCTCAAGAACAACTTGTCACAGAGCTGCCCAAAAACTGGGATTTAAAACTTGCAAGTTAAGCTTAAATTATTTTTTTATTATTCGTTTTTAACTCAATAATTCTAGGAAAAAGAAAAGCCCTTACTGAAAAGGATTCAGAAGGAAAGCAGACTATAGTGTGGGCCAAAGAACACAAATTATGATCTGCGAACCAATGGAACTCTATTATTTGGGGTGATGAAGCCAGATTTGAAGTATGCGTTGGTGATAGTAGGAGTCGTGTCATAAGAACTAAAGAAGAAGCATTTCAGAATGACTGTCTTACAAAAAAAGTTAAGTTTTCGGCTTTTGTTATGATTTGGGGATCCATGTCAGCAAGTGGAGTGGGAAACTTACACTTTGTGGAAGGTATTATGAATGCTGATAAGTACATTAATGTGCTTCAAAAATAACCCGAACATCCCAAATTGAACAAATGCGTTTAAACAATATTGAATGTATCTTCCAACAAGATGGTGCGTGCCGCTTGCCATACGGCTAAAAAAGTAAATGATTGGATGTTAGAAAACAATATTCCAGTTTATAAATGGACGTTGAGTAGTCCAGATCTATCGCCGATTGAAACCTTGTGGCATATCATGAAGAAAAACTCCAATCGAGTCCCGCAAAAACCGTTCCAGAATTGCGAACCCGTCTCCAGGAAATTCGAAACAGTTCTACATCAGATGACTGCCAAACATTAGTTGACACTAGGCCAAGACGTGACGAAGCAGTAATCAGTCGAAAAGGCGATGTAACGCAGTTTTGATTTGCTGCTATTTAGTTTCGTTGATTTTTATTAATCGATAGTTTTTTTGATTTCTAAAATATTTTTTTCTCTGTAGTATTTTAGGCTAATATTAAATAAAAATATCGTATGTTATCAGAAATACATTTTAGTTTTTAATACGTTTTCGCTAATATGACAAATTTCATAAAAAAAACGTAGTTTTGATTAGTGTTGGGAAAAACCGATGATTTTAATAATCGAGTACTTGATACTCGAGCGATTTTAATAATCGAGTTAATCGCTCGAGTGAATCGCCTGAAATTCCAATTTACCAAGCGATGGGTATTTAGCAGGCACGTAACTACGGGTGGGCACAGGTTTAGCTAAAAAATTATAGTGTCACCAAAAAAATTCCAGAAATTTATTTATTTGTGAATAATGAATTTTTACCACGTGTCTCGATACCAAACAAAAAAACTGCAACTAATCACCCAAATATGTATTTATTGCTCGGGTTTATTCTTGTGCTTTTTTAAAACAAAAAGTATTACCAAGAGTTATTTTTCTTCACATCTTTCTCAATCTACGAGCATAAAATAAATAGATATTTAAAATGGCAGTCAAATTCTTCCACTTTAAATTATGAGGTGCCCACTGTGTGCCCTTCAAAAATTTAGGCTTAGTTACGCGACTGGCAAAATAAGAAAGTAGGTGATTATTTTTTTAAATTCATGGTTATAGTTACCTAAAAGTTCCTGTTTAAATTTAAGAATGTTTACTTTTGGTTACCAAAAATTTTCTCGATGCCTATGTTTTGTTAACTATTTTGCTCGTTTTCTTATTTTCCATTAACATTTTCTATAATGTATGTTATTTTTAAGAAGTCTTTCGATTTAAATTTAAATGTTTACTATAACATAACCAACGAATTTTTCTATATATGTTGTTAACAATTTTGTTCGTTTTGTTATTTTTCATTAAGAATTTCTATTATTATGTTATTTTTGAGAAGTTTTCTCGAGTTTATAGTAAATAAAAATTTTCAAATTATATCCCTTAATTTTTTAATATTTACAATCGGAGACCTAAACTATTATAACAACATTATAACAGTTGATATTTTTCGGTTTTTCGCCTGAATCTTTAACTAGAGTATTTCCTATCGAGCGAAAAACTATTTGAATATATGAGCAGTTTTTTAATTCGATCACGCTACAGCGGTAAAATTCTGTCGGCGGCAAGCGAACCGCGGATATCGAGTGAAAGATAATAAGTTACGGGCGGCGGTTTTCGCCTGAATAGATAATTCGAGCGGGTTTTTTAATAATCGAGCGATGTCGGTTATTTCAATAATCGAGTGATCAAGCGGTTTTTCGCTCGAGTGATCACAACACTAGTTTTGATAGTTGGGCCAACTTCACTGAGACAGGGCTCGTAGAGTCAAAAATAATCTTGCTTTATAACTCACTTATTGCCCTTCAACTTTGATAATAACAGTTTTGATCTATTTGAAATAGTAACGGATCTATTGTACCTTGCCACACTAAACGGCCACCCTGTATATCCTTTAGAAGTCCGTAGACAGATCATTTTGATCATTCGACTTTTACTTAGCAATACTATTTTTATCATCTGAACACCGTACATTGGCGAAAGAAAGAAAACTAATTAGATTTAAATAAGCAATAAGGATATTAATTTTTAAATGTATTGGAGAAAGGACTATTTGTTATATATGGTCAATGAACCCAATTTGTTTTTGATTTGAGACATCAAATGCCATATATGTCCGATATGCGGTTCTAGAGTTACAATGCCTGATAGGACACGGGGAGAAAATGCAATTAAGCGCAACTATGATGATGTGTTAACTAAAAATTGACAAATATCTGTCCCAAGGCCTTGTCATGTAAATCTATTTTTCTTAGTGGGCGACACTGTATCAATTTGTAAACGATAATATTTAATAACATAGAGGATGTTTCGAGAGGAAAGGGAAATATTAGGCTATTCCACCGACCTATATCTATGGATAGCAAAACTCTAAAAACAAAAGTGGCAAATTTATGGCCTCGCGCATGTAAAGAAAGCTGATCGTTAGATGTCATGCGTAATGCCGACTGATAAACTATTTCCCTTAACCGGCGAGCAGGACCGTACTTCGCCCTTAATGAATATGATTATACGGCAATATTTTGGCACATCAACACATTCTTTACTGGGAAATAATCAATCTACTTTCTCGCATAAAAGAAGGCCTTGTGGCTATCACTGAAAGCCACTTTTAGAATTAAGTTTGATATCTATTGTCCACGTATCGATAGATTTTTAATAGCCTTACATCCATACGACTGATTTCGGTTCTGGACGGTCGTCGTTCGTTCACATCGTTGGTTGGCAACCAAACCGGCACCAATGCCGGCGGGGTTGCCTATATGACGGCGACAACATTGTGCGCAAGACAATTGACGAGCAACCTCTAAAAATATGATCGGTAAACCGTGCGCACCGCAGAACTGATGATTTTAATAATCGAGTACCTACTTGATACTCGAGCGATTTTAATAATCGAGAATATGTTGATAAATAACCAGGGTTGTAAGTTTTAGAAGTTTAGTCTTAGAGTTTTTATTAAGGAAGAACAGTTGATTCTGATTTTTAAACAAATTATGTCCTTTAATTTTTTAAAAATTTACAATGGCCGCTGGCTAGCCAGTCAAAACAAAACCCTTGTCGCGATGAATCCACTAAGGGATTTGGCATACTTCTTTATGTGCACCTTCTCGTTTATGTGTCTTTAAGAAAGACGTATGTCATATCAGCTTTCTGAGCGTCAAACTCAAACGTCGCCAATCGGCAAATTTCGGGTGGCGCGACGCGTATGTCGAAGGTCGGTTATCAAGTGAAAGGCGATGATTTTCGTTTTTTCGCTTGAATTTATAACTAGAGTATCTCCTATCGAGCGAGAAACTGTTCGAATATACGAGCAGTTTTTTACCTCGAGCGATCACACTACCAAGCAGCATGTGCAGACGGCCGGCGTCTAAGTAATAAGTAACCAGCGACGATTTTCGCTTGAATTTATAACGCGAGCATTTTTTTTAATAATCGAGCGATGTCGGTTATTTCAATAATCGAGTACTCAAGCGGTTTTTCGCTCGAGCAATCACAACACTTGTATCCATAGTTATAGGTCGGTGGCTACTCCTACACTGACAAAAATGCATTTACCAATGTCGTGGGTTACATAATTGGAGCTACCTCAACCCACCGTTCTATGTTGTTCTAACTGAGCCTACGAATTATCACAAATTATTTAAAAACGCTACAGTAAGTCAGGTTCTTTTGGTTCGCCTCAACCCAGAAAGAGATTTTTATCAACATTTTAAACCTATTTGGGATCATCACAATTCCTCATCTTGTAACTATTTTATGAGTTACCTGAACTCAGTTTCTGGGTTGGGAAAACTTACTAATTGATTCTAAAGTGTCGTTTAAACCCGGACGTGCATTATTTTAACTCATTACCATGTGTAAATTAGTTTGAGTTCGAATAATTCAGGAAACGTGCTCCAATACCACATATCGAGGGTAAATCACAAGATCGTAAGGTCACAGAAAGTTCCGAATTCGTGCTCGTGCAGGTTTGGCGCGGTTCATTCCATTGTTATTCGTTAATTCTACTTCGATCGCGCGTGTAGACACCTGTTGGCCGTTGCGCCGTTTGCGGAATTTTTCATCTTTGTTCTCTGTGCGTGAAAATTAAAGCATAAAAATAAAAGCATAATTTTGGTCAGTTGATGTAAAATCGAGGGACAGGAGGGAGATGCATACAAATTGTTATTATTGGAATGCATATACAACAAAAATGTAATATCTTGAAAAAATAAAAGGCAATTGAAGTCCACAATATGCAGGCGTTAAATCAAAGACTTTTTGATTCCGATAGTCCACAATTTAGGTACTGGGAGTCCAAAATTTGGAGTCTGGTAGCCAAAAGAGTGAGTTATTCCAGCCCCCATCCTAAGCTAGAACAACTTAAATGTCAAGTTTTGATAACTCGAATCATGAATTAATCTAGCCAGACTAGTAACGCATCACAATTCACATACTGGTGGCTACGGTAGCCTATCAATAATTTAAGACGATGGGGCGTGAGCTATTCCAACGCATAAAATAACCCATCTTCTGTGCTATCATAACTTATGAATAGTGAGTTGATGCAATTTCTTCGATTTGGTTGCCGTAATTCAGAGGTCTGGGCTGTCCCCTATTAGGAACACTCTTCGGTCTAGGATAACTCATATTTGAGTTATATCAACTCGAAATTTCGCTCAGTGTAGTTGGACAACTTGCTTATTATTTATGGCGAATGTGATAAAGTAATATCAAGTACATATCACACATTTATTTCTTTAGTATTGGCAGTAACTAAACTTAAAATCCGTAATAAAATCGCCATACAAAAATATTAAATTGAGATTATTTCGAAAACTACAAATTTTGCGTATATACAACCTTGCACAAACTTACCTTTATTTGTGATGCTAAATAGAAAATAATTATAAAATTTGGTTGTTTCCAGAAGAAAACTGCATCCACATTTTTCTCCATTATATTTTTAATCTTTTTGTTTGAACACCCTGTGTTAATAGTTATGAAAATATTATAAAAAAATCTATCAAAGAAGATTCTTTTTAATGAGGAATTCAATCCAAATTAAAAAGTAAAGTATTTTTTTCACAATTTTTATCTCTTCGTACGCTGCCAGGGTAATTCCTGGGGGAACCTAGAACTTAGCGAATCCGAACCACGATCATCAGTGATACGCTGCACCACCAAGGGCTATCAATCCTTGATTTTAAGCATAACAACTGTTTGATGCTTTGGTAGTACCTATTATTTCCATAAAAATAATTAGTTGTGATATGTGAAACTTGTTCATTCCCAAGTAGCATTTTTAGACACATTATGGTAATTATGGTATCGTAACTATCGTTCCTGTTTTCGATCAAAATTGAAAACTGTTGGCAACAAAAATGGAAATATTTTCGAAATGTATAAATTTTTAATGGGATATTTACTTGTTTACTAGCTGTGACTTTCGCTGCTTCGATGCACAATCGAAACTTTTATCGAAAATGTTCGAAAATATTTCTAAACTGCTTCATTCAAATATGACAGTATAAAGGGGCGGGGCTATGTTAAAACATGCGCAAAACAATTAGAATACCTTCACTTATATTTTTGAAAACAGCTTATTGCACTGTATTTATCAACATAGAGTATACCTACCCTATAGCCATACTTTATGTTGACAAATACAGTACAGTAAGCTTTTTTTTACAGAAAAATAACAATTGAAATCTTGCTAAACAATAACATAACCTCAAACTTGTTCAGATGGTGATTAAAAATCTACCTAAAACACTTACTTCAATCTGGGGTTGAAAATGGATCAATAATAACATCTAAAATATAATTAATATCAAGAAGTTGCTTATTTATCGCTAATAAACGTACACCGGTGCTATAAAAAATCGCTTATGGGAAATTAAATGCCTTACCCTAAATTTAAAAATGTTAACTAAAATTTTTTCAAACACTATGGTTTGTAAAATATTTCGAAACAAGCACGTCTTTTAATGTTTCTAGTAACTGGATTCGAAAATGTATCGCAAAAGTTTCGTAACACATATGTCTCGATACAACTTTATAATTTTAATCGAAAATGTTTTGAAACGTTTCTCAGCAAGGAATGTGTGTCCAATTTGTATCTAAAAATGCTACTTGGGTTATTAATTTACTACAGTGTGTCTACTGATTGACTACCGAAGAGAGGAAACATTTTTATTTGTGGATTTCTGAAAAAAAGTTTGTTTCTTTATACAAACTCCTGTTTACGCTTAAACGACCCGAATTATGTATCGCGGAGGACCCGTATACAACTAATTTGCAAATCTATAGTTTGCATAAAACTGTTATAAATCGTGGAAGTCAGCTGAGATATTTTTGCTGGCTGATTCAACCGGACTTACAGTCGGAGGTGCTCGCCCTTGACCGCGGGCAGGGCTAAGAAGATGCTATATATAACAACAGTCGGCTAATGACTGAGGCCGAGGACAAGCACTTAATGATTTAAAGACCTTATTAGCTTCCAAAGACAAAATGTCTTCTCTGGTTTATAGGTAGGTATTCATTTTGAATATGAGAGATACGATCACCAGGTTCAACAAAATGATAAAATATACATACAAACCCTGGAGCTTTTTTCGGACTAATATTTTCATTAATTTCTGTTGCTATTTCTTTTGGAGTAGCAGGTCTAATTTTTTTTTCTTTATTATGTTGGCTGTATTTACTTTCCAATTGAGCCTCTTGTCAAAGTGTAGACCTAGATATTTGACACTTGGTTTCCAGTCTATTTGTTTGTTTCCTACAGTGACTTTTCCTTGTGGAAATTTGAAGTGCGTCTTTGAAAAGTAAATTGTCCGGGTCTTGTCCGGGTTTATTTTAATCTTCCATTTGCTGAGCCATATTTGCAAAATGGCTATATTCCTTCTGAGCCGCGACATTATTATCCTCGGAGTCTTTGATGTCGTCTCGTCAGTACCTATGTAAGTACATAGATATACCTGAAAACCCCCTTATTATCGACGATACATGAAAAGTCCAACGAACAAACAATCGCAGAAATGAATGATCTTTTAATAACAGTCATTAAATGAAAGCCTTAATAGCTATAATTGAAAGAAATTTAAATTGTTAGTTATAATAGACTAATTACGCCCCCTAGCGGTCACTTTGCAAATGTGATAATATTTTCAATCAAAATAATAATTTATGTTTTTTATATTCTATTTTTTGTTGTGATCGCTCGAATGAAAAACCGCTTGATCACTCGATTATTGAAATAACCGATATCGCTCGATTATTAAAAAACCGCTCGAGTTATCTACTCAGGCGAAAACCGTCGCTCGTCACTTATTATCTTTCACTCGATACCCGAGTTTCGCTTGACGCCGGCGGAAATGTACCTATGTAGTGTGATCGGGTTAAAAAACTGCTCGTATATACGAACAGTTTTTCGCTCGATAGGATATACTCTAGTTACAAATTCAGGCGAAAACCCGAAAAATATCGCCTGTCACTTGATACACGACCTTCCCCGTCTACGCGCTGCGCCATCCGATTGGCGACGTTCGAGTTTGACGTTGAGCAGGTACACGACATACGTCTTTCTTAAAGGCACATACACGAGAAGGTGCATATAAAAAAGTATGAAAAATCCCTTAGCGGAGTCATCGTGACATGGGTTCTGTAAAGTTTTGTTTTAACTGGCTAGCCAGCGGCGTAGTTTAGGTATCCGATTGTAAATATTAAAAAATTAAAGGATGTAATTTTTAAATTTGTATTTACTATAAACTCAAGGAAGCTTTTCAAAAATAACATAATAATAGAAATTGTAAATAAAAATAACAAAACGAACAAAATGGTTAATAAAATATATAGAAAAATTCATTGGTAATCTTATAGTAAACATTTTTAAATCTAAACAAATTAAACTCAAGAAGACTTCTTAAAAATAACATACATTATAGAAGATGTTAATGGAAAATAAGAAAACGAGCAAAATAGTTAACCAAACATAGGTATCGACAAATTTTTTGGTAACCAAAAATAAACATTCGTAAATTTAAACAGGAACTTTTAGGTAATTATAAACATGAATTTTAAAAAAGAATCACCTATTTTCTTATTTTGCCAGTCGCGTAACTAAGCCTACATTTTTGAAAGGCACACAGTGGGCACCTGATAATTTAAAGTGGAAGAATTTGACAAGCCATTTTAAATATCTACTTATTTTATGCTCGTAGATTGAGAAAGATGTGTGGACAAATAACTCTGGTAATACTTTTTGTTTTAAAAAGCACAAAATAAACCCGAACAATAAATACATATTGGGGTGATTTTTTGCAGTTTTTTTGTTTGGCATCGAGACACGTGGTAAAAATTCATTATTCACAAATAAATGAATTTCCTTGAATTTTTTTGGTGGCTACTACAATATTTTAGCTAAACCTGTGCCCACCCGTACTTACGTGCCTGCTAAATACCCTAGCTGATCACATGTAAACGGCTAGGCTTCCGGTCGAGCAGTCGGTGACGTCATCGCTTGGTGAATTGTAATTTCAAGCGATTCACTCGATTATTAAAATCGCTCGAGTATCCCCACTTTAACTGCAGTAAATGTGAAAATCATTTAATCGTCAATTTTCTAAAACGTGCCAAAATATACAGTTGTCTATTATTTCCAAAATTATGTAGTAGGTATCGCGGTTTAGTCGTGAGAGACTTTTTTTAAACTTAAATGGCATAGAATGTAACAATTGCTAGTTTAAGTAATTTGAAAGTAGGTGTAAAAGTAACTAACTTATGTCATTACGGGGCATACTTCATTATAGGCTTTCTCTAAATTATTATTTTACGCTATTTTGTGGGTGAAGTAAATAGTTAACCTTTTTGCTGCGGGCTTAATTGTGTTGTATTGTAAAGACCGCTCTATTATTCTACTTACGTTTATGCATTGAATGAATTGATTTTTTTACGTTCTTTTTTTTGGAAATTTTTAATTGTTTTTTTTTCATTTTGTTGATAGTAGGTATAGTTTGTTTCACGAAAAATGGATATAACTTAATGACTGCAGTAAAAGTACCTGGGCCATCCCATTATTTATGACCGTTTGTTATTATTATGTGGAAAGGACCGGATTGTAATAATTATAATTAAATATAAGCACATCAGGTAGGTTAGGGTGCTTAATTTATATTTAAATATCTTTGTGTGGTAATATTTGTTAGTTTTTGAGGAATGGTTCAAGAATTGTCTTTTACCAAACATTCCTCAGAGTAGCGTGATAATAATGGACAATGCGAGCTATCACAGTCGCCAATTACATGAAGCTCCAAGCTCAAATAATACAAAATTAGAGATTCAGAACTACATGGGGGCGAATATATATATATTTTGAAGAAAGTTATAAAAAAAGTGATCTTTTAGAAGTTTTAAAGACATTTTGTATAAAAAAAGTATATGTTTGTGACACATTGCCGGAAAAAATTGGACATACAGTGCTACGGCTCCCACCCTATTATTGCATTTTTAACCGACTTTAAGTTCTAGTGTTGTAGAATAATAAATACGAAAATGCTTTAATGATATTCCCCCAGGTAGTTGGAAAAATTCAGTCCGTCACGTAATAACTGTAGAAAATTCGTATATTAGTCTGGATCGTATAATTAATCCAATTATAATAAATTTTAATGAGAATGAGAAACAGAACTATCTATAGAATGACACTATAAATGTAAATAAATATGACTAGTAATATTTTTAAAAAATGTTATTTCATTTGATTACATTAATATAAGCATATCATTACTTGTTTTTCTTAGTCCGTCCCTTCATACTTCACTTGTTTATTGCCAAGCTCTTGTCGACACAATGGGACCTACCCAGGAAATCATTAAGTCGTATCCAATTTTCGTGAAACGTACTGTAACTGCCGGTTACATTTTCTCGCGAACATTCATGAATAACAAAAGTTGCATGCAAATGTGCAATGCAATAGGATCCGCTGACTATTTAGGTAGCCTGAGCGATTCTGTCAATCTATACAGGGTGATACAATTTCGGCCTTCATCATTGAGATATGAAGTCGGTTAAATTGGGTCAAAGTTGCGTAATTATGCACTGACAAAAATGCATTTACCAATGTCGTGGGTTACAAAATTGGAGCTACCTCCACCCACCTCTCTATGTTGTTCTAACTGAGCCTACGAATTATCACAAATTATTTAAAAACGCTACAGTAATTCAG
The DNA here is from genome assembly GCA_963991005.1 of Barypeithes pellucidus. Classification (NCBI taxonomy): domain Eukaryota; kingdom Metazoa; phylum Arthropoda; class Insecta; order Coleoptera; family Curculionidae; genus Barypeithes; species Barypeithes pellucidus. The sequence goes on from OZ022559.1 coordinate 43,674,336, forward strand.
GTTCTTTTGGTTCGCCTCAACCCAGAAAGAGATTTTTTATCAGCATTTTAAACATATTTGGGATCACCGCAATTCCTCATCTTGTAACTATTTTATGAGTTACCTGAACTCAGTTTCTGGGTTGGGAAAACTTACTAATTGATTATAAAGTCTCGTTTTAACACGGACGTGCATTATTTTAACTCATTACCATGTTTAAATTATTTTGAGTTGGAATAATTCAGGAAACGTGCTCCAAAATCCCATATCGAGGGTAAATCGCAAGATCGTAAGGTCACGGAAAGTTCCGAATTCGTGCTCGTGGAGGTTTGGCGCGGTTCATTCCATTGTTATTCGTCAATTCTCCTTCGATCGCGCGTCTATACACCTGTTGGCCGTTGCGCCGTTTACGGGATTTTTCATCTTTGTTCTCTATGCGTGTAAATTTGTGTTTTGTATAATTTTGGTAAGTTGTCGCAAAATGGAGGGACAGGAGGGAGATGCATACAAATTGATATTATTGGAATGGAGCCTTATTATTTATAAGCAATGGCTATCACTTCGTCCGCATGGTTTCTTAGCCGTAGTATGATCTCCTTTCTATAAATCATTTGATTATTATTTTTTTTTAATATACAACAAAAATGTCATATTTTGAAAAAACAAAAGGCAATTGAAGTCCACAATATGCAGGCGTTAAATCAAAGAAATATTTTGAGTTCCGATAGTCCACAATTTAGGTACTGGTAGTCCAAAATTTGGAGTCTGGTAGTCCAAAGAGTGAGTTATTCCAGCCATCATCGTAAGCTAGAACAACTTAAATGTCAAGTTTTGATAGCTCGAATCATGAATTAATCTAGCCCGACTAGTAACGCATTACAATTCATAGACTGGTGGCTACGGTAGCCTATCAATAATTTAAGACGGTGGGGCGTGAGCTATTCCAACGCATAAAATAACCCATCTTCTGTGCTATCATAACTTATGAATAGTGATGCAATTTCTTCGATTTGGTTGCCGTAATTCAGAGGTCTGGGCTGTCCCCGATTAGCAACACTCTTCGGTCTAGGACAACCCATATTTGAGTTTTATCAACTCGAAATTTCGCTCAGTGTGGGCTCAATAAAATGCCGAAAAAAATCAAACATAAATACAGGTGCTTTCAAAATATTTGAAAAAATCTGAAATTTGGCGTTTTGGTTTTTGTTTTTTCCTGACTTTGTTCGAAGAGATGTCCAAAAATAAATGTAATTTTCTCATTGCTACTTTTTATTCTCCATAAGATGACATTATCATCAGATCTTTCATGCGACGTTTCGTCTCTGGGTTACCATCATCAACTTAATTTTTTTAAATAACGGTCCTGGATATTTTTGTTTAAATTATGATAGAGGACCAAGATCCACGTTCAGTGGTATACAATTCTTACTGGTTTTCCGACGTTTTGTTCCTTAAATTGACCATCTTCATTAAAAAACCCCTAGTACGTTTCTGTAATTAAATTTTTTTTAAATTCTATATAATTCGAAAGTATAAAACTTGATGCCCCTTTAAAAGTCTTAAGAAAGTGGTGACTTTAAGAGTCAAATTTTATTTTAATTAATAATATAAATTTTACGCTAAGTAGAAAAATACAACTATTAGTTTGAAATAAAAAAAAAACAGTAGTAGTATGTATAAACGATAATAATTAAAGGCAGAAATAGCAATAATTCAGTCTCTTCAAAACAAAAGTAAATTACAGAAACGTACTAAGGGTATTTTAATGAAGATGGTCAATTTTAGGTACCAAACGTCTGAAAACCAGTAAGTGTTGTATACCACTGAATGTAGATTTCAGTTATCTTTCATAATTTAAACAAAAAAATCCAGGCCCGTATTTAAATAAATTAAGTTGTAGCCCCTGTATTGATTTTTTTAAAGCAGATTATTGGGCATATAATTACGCAACTTTGTCTCCAATGTATCCGACTTCGTATCTCTTACCGGTTTTAAAACATATTTTTATTTATTTTTTTATTTTACACAAGGAAATACAACTTTTGGAAAATAAGAAAGGTTTTCTGCAACCCTCGTAACAATATTTATACAGTCCACTACTAATACTACTAAAGCCATCTACGAGCTATCAAGAAAACCGAATGATGTTCAATACTACTACCGCCATCTACGAGTTATCAAGAAAAGTTGGCATTCTTGATATTTTCAATGTTTTTTAGTTTAAATCCTTAAATAAAATGGTTTAAAATCATATCGAGTATCATTTATCGAAATACACAACATTTATCGACCCTACACAATAGTCCTTAAACGTAAAGTCCATTCTTTGGTTCTTAATTGTAGAAAATTGATGAATAGCAGCCTCATTAAGTTTGGAATACCCTCTATAGGTTTCATTTTTAAACTTTCTAATAAAGTTCCTAGATTTACCCTTTACCCTTAAATTAATTTCGGGTTTAGGTATTCTTCACTTCAATTTTTTGCTCCAAGTTATTTCTTAAATAGTCCACCGTCAACTATTCATTTTAGCTTAATAAATATATAATATTACCATACACACTCGAATTTCTAACTAGATGCACGATCAGACAACAGCGCGGTGCATACAAAAACTGTGCGCCTTTTCCATGTTAAATCGCCATAGCCCCGCTATCCCCCGCCACCTTTTACTACAGAGAAACCGCACGTGCGAGCAAGTCTGGTCACAATCGTCATTTACCTCGACCGAGGCACGGTTGCCGGATCTATACAGTTTGGTTTGACGGGATGATAAAATAGTAGGGAGGGTCGGACTTTTTTAGTTTGACGGTACGATAAAATATTAGGGAGGGTCGGACTTTATACGATAAATAATATTCAATGAATATAAATTAATATTTGTTATTCGTTTTGTTTTGGGGGTGCACGTGGGCATGTGCTCCTGTGGAAGAACCGCCACTGACACTGTGTCACGCCAGTCGGCACGCATGCCAAAGTTCAAGCAGCGATAGATCATTTCATATCGCGCCAGAAGCATGAAAAGTCATCAGTTCTTGACCACACATTGTCATGTAGCCACCAGCGTTGTCAGTCTTTTACAATTGTAATATATCCATTACTATTTTAACAATTGTGAGGCTCCCCATATAAAATGTATGTTCAATCTGGAAGTGGCCCCCATATCATAGGAAAGTAACGATCTTTCTTTTTCGTACTCTTACTCTGACACCGTTTTTATTCTATTAGGTTTCGAACCGTCAACTTATTACTTTTGATCAAATACTTCTTGCAAGTCTTGGTCCCCGTTTGCCGTAGATTTTCATGGAAATTTTTAAAGTTCACAGAATGTCGTATATGTTTATTAAAATAAATATCTGAATTTTCATAAAATGAGGTGCGCTGTGTTCGGTTGTGATATGGATGACCAGTCAAAAAAATTTGATAGAAATATAAGGTGTTTCCGCTTTCCTAAGGATAAAAACAAAAAATTAAAATAGATACGGTTTTATTTATTTTGTTAACATTTACTTCTTAAGTATTTTCCACTGAAGTTGATAAGGGTATATTGCCTTCAAAACATGTATGGAAAAATATTGTTTTATTTAACTACTGAACCAGACTATGAGTTTCTTTACCTCTTCATAATTTCACTCAACTGAGAGATGGACTATTAAAAAAAAGTAGTTTAATTTGTTTATAACTACTTAGGTCGTATGCTAGCTTTAATCTTTATTGTATGTTCATAACGCCTAAATACAATGATATTATTCTTTTATTTCACATACTATTAAATGCGTAAAACCTTTTAATACCTTTAAAAGAGAGTTAAAAACGCTGACAGCAATATAAATCTCCATAAGAGATTTAAAAATCACTCACCCGGTGACGTTACAAGCCTGGCCTCCATCGGCATGGAATCTTACCTGTTTAGTTATTAATGCCATGACATAGAACAAAGTTTGTTTTATTGTTACCGGGAGAAAACTTTTATAGCTACATCGTATTTTTTCGCAGTATCTATTTTTAGGAAACTATTAGCTGGGTACTGACTTGAGCAAATTTACTCACAGGGACGATTTGCGCGTAACAATGATTAAATGAGTACGGCGCAACCTGCCACGAATGTATGTGCGCGTAAATTTTTTACTCGCACAAACAGGTTCCGGCGGCTGTCGGTCTTCTGTAGAGATCAAAGAGTTTTCGTGTGCATAAAATGCTCAAAAAATGCTGAACAACAATTTGCGCGCACGAATTTAATGAAACAAATAGTTTTCGCGAACAAACATCTGAACAAATTCCTGAGATAAAGACACATTGAAGAAAAATAGCCATAAATGGCGCTTTTAATTCATTCAGCGGTATAAGTGAGCTGACGTCAAACCAGAAAAACACCCGTGTGGCACTGCGATACATATACGCAATCAAGGAATTCTGGCCGGTGTTGTCATATGTACACCTTAAATCCTTTAGACAAAATAAAATAATTTAAACACTTTTCCATTCTGTAATACCTTTTTGTACAATTATTTGAAGAACATTTACGACGAACTATGTTTTAAACAACCCGAAAAAACATATAGAATAGTAATAGCCACGTCACTAGGTTAAATGCCAATGACCTCTGGACGCCTTACATCGGCTGAGGGAAGTAGTTTCATATAGCGCCGCACGCTTGCTGTTAGTTGAAGACCAGCCAGCGGCCGGATACGTTGTGTCTCGTCGATCACCAACACACTCAGCAATCCGCTGTTTTTTCGGTTTACGCGTGTATCTTGCCCGTCCATAAATAATCTTTGAATATTGTTCTTATTGACGCGTTTCTTCTGGACGTCATATTTCGTCGCGTGTAATAAAATATAATCTGTAGTAAAATCTGCATTATTGTATTTTCAAAAGCTAACTATCGGTTTTGTTTCACTATTACTGTGTGTACATAAAGTGTTTCCAGGAGTGTTCCCATGAGAAAGAAAAAAAACTGATTATGTTTGTGCCTGGATTTTCTCGCTCTTTAGGTATAAGGATAAATACAAGTAGGTAGAAAGTAATTTATTTTTATAATTTTATATGGAATTTCAGTTTTACATTACGTTTGGCAACATTGCCATTGGCTCTGGGTGAAATATTGTACAGTAGCGCGGACTGACCTGTGAGTAAGAGTGTTTATTACCCCACTTTTAAAACGGTCGATTTAAAAAAAATAAAATATGTAGCGTTTCTCTAGGACACCCAAGGAGTCACCCATTTAAATATAATGCGTCCTTTCCATAACACCCTGTATTAACAAAAATGTCCCAGTTTGGATAAAATCTACCGGAAAAATAAAACATAACGCAAAATTAGCTTTTATAAAAAAATATATTTGTACTTATTTGGCTAGAAAACATAGGTAAAACTTATTGAATGAGATAAAAACATACAATATATCCTTAATAATATATAACTCACACTGAGATTGGACGAAGAATATGCTATTACAGTTTGAAACCTTTAAATGCCAATTACGCGGAAACTGCTATGTTCTGAATTAACACTTTTAGTTCGCTGAATGGAGGAATGTTAAAATTTTACATTTGAAAAATCGATAAACCTGGTCTATTGTGACGGCCAACGATTGATGATTGAAAATAAGTTGTTTATTTTTGTAAAAAATGTATTACTTATCATTACATCTATTAAGTATTCCGGAATTTAAAATTAGACAAACTATTTATCATAGCGAATTACATTCTTACCACCTTTAAAAAAATTATTTGTATTAATATTGAGCTTCATAGGTTCTTAATTCTGGCGAACAATGTCATAGTTGCTTCAAATCACGTGATCTGTCATAGGCAACTATAATATTTTATTATTTGCGTAAATACATTTTTAAATGGCATACTTGTGTACCCTCTCCAAGTAGGTATGTACCTATTCTAGAATAAAGTACCTCTGATGTTAGATATCTTACAATAATATACATATACGACGGGGACAGGGTGTCCGCTAATTGCTGGTACATGGAAAAACCACCGACTCCTTACGTAAAAATATTAGGATTTTATTATACTTACCTATAAGATACAGGATGTTAAAGTTAAAACTTCATTTTTCTTTTTCTCTAATAACTTTGCGAGGAACTAACGTTTTTTTACAAAATTTGGCAATTATGATTTTTTTAGGACGAGAAATTGATTTTTATATGAAATTTTAATGTACAATATAGGCGCTGTCTGCGGCATTATTTGCACATCATAGCTTTTTTGTGCCTCAATGTATTTAAGATTTTAATGTTTATAATACTTTTCTCATATTTATTACGTAAAAAACGTATACTAAGTTCAGCTCGCCCAGCGTTACCGTTTCGGGGATATTTAACAAAAAAATTAATTTCTCGTCCTAAAAAAACTATAATTGCCATTTTTGTAAAAGAACGTTAGTATCTCTCACAGCTATTAGAGAAAAACAAGAATGAAGTTTTAACTTTAACACCCTGTATCTCAGTTAATATCAACTTTCGGATATAGGTAAGTATAATTAAATCCTAATATTTTTACGTAAGGAGTCTGTGGTTTTTCCATGTACCATTAATTAGCGGACACGCTGTATAGGTCGATAAACGTAAACGTACGATAAGTTTGAGCAAATGGAAAACTTAAATTAACTCGGTTTAGCTAACATCTTTCTTATTACAACCCATAGAATATTTTAAAAATCATGGTATGGTTCGATTTTTCGAATTTAAATGAAAATTCGCTCTTCGACCAACATGAAATTAGCAGCAACATTGATGAATTAATGCATTAGGCTTAATGACAAAAATTGCAAATGATTTTTGCGTTCTGATTCTTTAATTTTATTGGCGATTGATTATTATAAAATTGGCAACTATGGTTTTTTAATCAGGCACTTCATAATAAAGCAAAAAAATAACTTTCCTGTCTTAAATACCGTCGAAGAACGAAAAATAACGCGAGATGTTCGCCAAACAATATAAATCAGTGCTACAGGAGGCAATAATTACTTTGCGAAGAAAATTTGTACAAACACATGTTTATGGCATTACCCAGAGACCTAGATCATTAGGAATATCAATTAATACTTCAGATTTTCTTTAAAATAAGAGTTTGATTTCATATATTAGAGAATGAATCCCCCGTACTCCTGCCTCCAGTTTTATGTAGTGTTAAGGTAGCTTGTCGAGCCCCGCGACCTGTGTCGCAAGGAGACCGAGACGAATTTGTTATTTTTACGTGTGAAAATTCCCCATTTATTTTAGCCATGTAGCAAAACTGCTATCGGTCTTTGCCATTAAACATGGACAAAAAATAAACTTTTTTTCATGAACAATGATTTTTATAATATTTTTTAATATAGTCCAGTCCGTCCATAGACACATTGTATAGGAAACAATTAATAATATATTGTTGTACTCTGGCTTTTTAACATTGATTCTTAAGATAACGACATTTGAAACCTCTTGAGAAGATTGATTTTACTAAATACGGTATTAACAAATAATGATACCTATTCTCAGCTTACAAGAAGATAGTCACGTCGGTTGTCAAAAGAATGATATTGGTTACGTCAGGGAATTTTCAGCCGAAAGTTTAAATACCATATTACCCTTCAATTCTCATTAAATTATTTGAAATAGACGAGGAAACTTCAAAATTTCGTTTTGAAGTGAGATATGCTGACTTTCACAGCGATATCACTATATCGTAAGCGAAGTATAGCGATCAGTTTCTTTATTATATTGTAATGTTAGCTATCCTCCGCTTATAATAGTTAATGTACCAAGGACGTTAAGCAGGACTAAAATGCCCGGAAGGCGAAAACAACCAGCCCGAGGGATAATTTTCGCCTGATGGACATTATAGTCTATTGACGCCTGTGGTGTATACAATATTTTATTTTTCATCAATTTAAAACATAAATAGTTAAAAAAATTTTTACAATTTTTGCAAATTTTTAGTATTTAGTGAGCTTTCATTGGTTGTCATAGAATAAGTTTGACAGTTGTTAAGGGTTGTTTATTTTAAGCGTTTTTCAGATTTTATATACGGAAATGCCACAAAATATTTCAAAAAATGCTGAAAAAGCTAAGGAAAACTTATTACCGGGAAAGTCTAAATGTTTAGTACAAATGTACGACAAGGAGTATAAATATTTTCTACAATGGAAAATAAAAAACTAAATTACGGTGATTACTGAAAGAGTAATGATGGCTTACTTTCAGAAATTGGTATGTAGCCCTTTTCTGCCGTGCAATACAAGAACCTAGTAAGTCGACTTACTATAAAATAGAGTAGTAAGTTTTTAATATTTATTTAACTGTTTATTTGTTAAAAAAATCAATGATTTTTTGGAAAAGGAAACTATATAACAAGAGCTTACTTTACTGTGTATAAAATTTTAGAACAATAAATTAAATATTAAAGAAGTTGTGCAATTTTTAAATGGAATGTCTTAAAATTTACTTTTACGACTTACTAGCTTCTTGTATTGCACGGCAGTTTTGCTCATTGGTAATAACAATTTTTAATTATTTCTACTTTATTTTAGTCGGAAAAATATACCCCAAATAGCCTTTGGACCCAATATTCCCAGTTGAAGTCTGAACTTATAGTAAATTAAAACATTAATATTTCAAAATATTATCACAATTAATAGCATTTTTAAAAGTTAAAAAAGTCAAAAGTTTTGGAAGGTGAACGTTTTAACTTTTATCAAAAATGCGCCGAATGATACCTTCCTGCGGCATAACGTGGTACTCGTAATGGGAGTTTTTGGCGGCCTAAGACGGAAGGAGATGGTAAAAATGACCATTGATGATATTGAGGATAAGGGATCTGTTATGCTTGTCAAGGTACCAGAAACTAAAACTGCTACGCCAAAAAGTTTTACTATAATCGAAGGAGACCAAACAGATGACTTAAAATTGGTTAGACAGTACCTTGCATTAAGCCCAAAAGGAATTAAGGAACGCAGATTTTCCTTACATACCGAAATGATCAATGCATAGCTATGCCTGTGGGTAAAAATACACTAGGACGTGTTCCTTCAATCATAACACAATTTCTTAATTTAGAAAACGCCAAGGAATATACAGGGCATTGTATACGTCTGACCTCGTCCACACTTCTTATCAAAGGTGATGCCTCCCTTGCAACTCTTAAGCTACACGGTGGAAGAGTATTAGCGTAGCGGAGGGTTATATAGAGGAAAGCATCACGTCGAAAAACCGAATAGCAAAAATGTTCCGTTACCGAAAAAGAAAATATGTTAATTAATGTTGAAATGGAGCAGAAATCCGCATGCACATCGAGAAACTCAGCAATGGAGTCGCAAAATTTCAGTTGGTCCAGCTTCTTTCTCAGGAAAATTCAAAAATTGCACATTTTCCATAGGAAAAACAATAATATTATGTAAAAATAACTATAAAAATAAATACAAATTTTGTTCAATATTTTCTTTAATAATAATTAACGGGCATTATGAAATTCACCGGGCATTTACCGTCTTCTAATATTTCCTATGATATTATGATGATGTTTATAGCAACCGTTTCTAAGGTATTATAAGCAAATAATTGATAGATGAAAAATAAAATAGTTAAAGCTGGCTAAAGAGCTGTCCAATTGCGCATGTCAAAATTGTAAATTTTGAAGTATCCTCGCCTACTATTTAAAATTAAAAAAAGCTGAATTAGCTATCTGACATTTTGATGTTATACTTATTATGTACGGGTAGGATATGCCATTCATCCTTTCCATGTGATTTTTAGCTGAATTCTTCAATTATCCGTTTATTTTTGTCCACAAAAGACCTTCCTTTATAAACATAAATATTTTTATCTTACACGTATTAAGACCAGATTTGTGGTTTTTCTTAAAACTTTTTCTATGTTATAAAATTGCATTAAAAAAAAACATAAAATAAACTTCTTAAATAATAAAAAAATCACAGTTTTGGCACATAGTGAAACAAAAACGCGAGCGCGTTAACTCTTTCGCATCAACAGTGGGTCTTCTCCTTCCATCTTATTCGGAATGTCTATTCTAATCTGGCCTTTCTCCAGTAAGGCGGGGTCCAGAGTTATAGGGGGCGTACTGGTATTCGCGGGACTAGGAGGATTTTTAATCAGATCAAACTTATCGTCTATTTTAAGCATCATTTTAGCATGTTTAGTATTCCTTTCGTAAAAGTTGTTTTTAGAATGAGGTAGGGCGTATCTTAGTTTATTCCAGAAATATTTATCACCCCACTTAACGTACGTGTTCGTTTTGAGATAGCTTTTTAATTCGTCGTCCAACTTGTCCTCATCGAGATCGCCATAAATGACGACTACAACCCTGGCCCTACCTTCCGATACGGCTTCGGTGTGCGCGGTACGAAACTCCAATTTACCCCATACACTATCGACGAAGTGATTGGACAGAACGACGAGGGTCCTTCGGGAATCCTTAACGGAACTAACCACTTGCTTAGTTATAAATTCCCCTGGAATCCAATCGCGCATATGAACGCATACTTTAAAAGGAGTCTGTCCATGTTCCAGTTCGGGAAGCAGGTGTTCCACGATAAACTTCTCATCTTGGTGCGCGTAACTTATAAACACATCGTACGTTTTGTCTTTATCGAGTTCCTCTTCGGTGACGAACCACAGGCACAAGTGCTTGGCGTACAGATATATTTTGACCTCCGTTTGGTAGCGGTAGTAAAGGGCCGCGGCCACGGCGAAGCAAAGTAAAACTGACAAGGCGATCGGTAGAAATACGCTGAGGTAAGGCGATACTTTGCATAGATCGGTGATGTTCACTAGGTAGGTATGGCTGTTGCTGCAGTAGACATCCGATGAATTCACCTAAAAAGGAAATAAATTGATGAGAAGAGCAACAAGAAATGACGACTGAATTCAAAGAGACCTTAACAAGATTGTCAATATTGCCTGAAAGAATTACGCAGTGTAAAGCCGTTTAGAGTCCGCAATTTTTTCTTTTGCGCCTGCAATGGCAATTATAATTTCATTCATTCATGCGCGGCCGTATTACAGTCGGCAATTCTACTCTTGCGGCAATTAAAATTGCACGGAATCATGCGCAGTGCACCCTTCTCGATCAGCTGGCGCAATTACTCTTGCATTGCCGGAAATGTGTCGCGCGCCCTTTTCATTGCCATTGCCGCTGCAAGTCCGGGTAGAGATGGATTATTCTGTTATTTTTAGCTGTTTATAATTTGGTCGCGGCAGCTATGAACAGCTAATGGCTATTTAAACTAAGTGGTACTTAAATTAGTAGATCACATTCTTTATTAAGCATATGTACTGCTAATTCGTCGCAACTTCTTTGAACAGCTATTTGTAAGTAACAGTAGCTGCTTTAACTGGTAATCAAAACGAACAGGGTTGCTTATCTCTAGGTCTGGGGGTATTTTAGGAATTTCGACAGTACCAACTGCTGTTCTGACTGTTGGAAATGCGCCAGCTGATCGAGAACGATTACTGCGCATGAATACGTGCAAATATAATTGCCGTAAGAGAAGAATTATTGCCGACTCTAATACGGCTTTTAAAAGAATGATTGTGTTATTATTATTTTTTACGATCGTTATAAACACTATATTTTTTTTAACGCAAATGATAATTGATTATATAGTTATAAAAAGTAATATTGCGTTAAAAACAGTGCCGTAGCGGGCCATTTTTTCACGTCTCGCTGAATTATTATAAAATCAAGTTGCCATGAAAACAGCTTCCTCGTCGTTCGTTGCCTGGCCGCCGCATTGTTATTGTCACACAAATGTCAATAGTATTTGAAAACATCAAAAAAAAAAAACGAAATAATTCCGAGAAAACTCAATTCAATGCGCTCCAGACGAAATAATTAATAAAGCCAAATGGCATTGGACCAAAAGCGAACGGCTATTGTTTTTCAATGCTATTGTTAGCCTATTTTCAAGGGTATTGTTAATGCATGTTTTCCGAGCAAAAAAAATGAAAATTAAAAAAAAAATAAAAAATGCGAATTTGAAGTTGAAACTTCTAGAATGGAATATTATAATATGTTAAAGATTATGTGAAAAAAATGTTATCGATCCAGGTGTCGCCATTTCATTATTGGAATTTTTTAAAAATCTCCACGAAGGAAATCGGAAAACGATCGTGACATGTCAGAAAATTGTCACACTACATTCCTTGACACACAAATATTGTGGAAAAAAAATTTCAAAAGAATCGCACCTAGCTAGGCGGAATTCTGACAATATTACGCAGATATACCGGAAGGCGGCAGGTATCGTTCAGTTGTATGACGGGGTATTATATTCGCAATATTATCAAATTAAGCCTATTTTTCCATAATGTGTGTATGATTTATTCAAATCTGATGAATTTAAACATTTGTCCTTGTCTACTTTTCACTAATTAGAGTAAAAGCCACGCCTTTCATGCATTTCGAGCAAAGTTTAGAAATTTTGCTATCACCCTTACGAATTCTCTTAATTTTCTCCAAGATAGAACATGTTTCTGGTAACTTTATATATACATCAAAATGTTCGGAAAAGATGATGGAATCAGATAAACCTAGAAATAATTCTCCAAGGGGAATATTTTAGAAAATATAGCAGAATAAACCAGACTTTTAATAAAAAAAATTTTGAGAAAAAATACCGCACTTTCGCAATATTCTTTTTATCAGAAAATTGTTTACGACTCATCTCCATGGGAATACAAATCGAGTAAGCCCACTTGGACCCATGTCCACGTTCCAACTAGCGGGCTTTATAAGATTTCGTTAAGGAGATTTGTGATTTATAGCGGTTTTATAAAATCGCTCATGTGGTACATTTTGGTTTTTAGGATCAATCTGCTGCAAGAATAGTCTTACAACCAAATTATTGAAATGTTTTATAGTAGTTTTTTAATAGCTGTAAAAATAACAATAGAATTTACATTATACAGCCAAATGGTTTTGTAAGCTTTTGCTGTACAAATAGGTTGTCCATGCTTCCTAGAAGCTGGCATACAACTTATATGTAGCAGATTTGCAGGTTTTGCACATATAGATATCTTTTAATGGTTGCAAAGGCGTTGTAACAAGGAAAATGTATACAAGCTCAGAAATTGATAAGGAATTAAATGTTGATTGTGACGGCATTGGTGGGGCAGTCCCCCCGCTTTTAATCAAATGTGCCAGGGACCTTGAAAGGTCAAAACAATAAGATTAGGACAAAACTCAAATTTGCCAATAATTAATTTAATTGATTTTAAAACTATTTCTGAGTTGGTAATCAATAAATTAAATTACTGATGGCTGTTTAATACCTAATGATTCTTAAACATTTGAATAATTCAAAATATGAAGAGTGAAATTTTAATAATCAATACAAGAAATTAGAAGGAAAAAAAACGGAAAAATTACTTAAGGTAAAATTTTTTAAAAATTCAGGTCGGTTTTAATTGGATAAAATGGCACCACTACAGTGCGCAGTGGTGAGATTTCTGTCATGTTTTGAATATATCAAGAAAGTTCCTAGGTAGAAGCCAAATTATCTTTTTTATCCAGCGATGGGCTAAACAAATTCAGATTGGCAACACTGCCCTGTATGTATATTGCTCTGGATCTAAGGAAACGATTAATCACGCGTTAAAATAATCTAACTCTGCTTATTTCCTTTATCGATAAGATTATTCATGTTTATTAATTCATTGATATTCATTATATTTGCACAGATATTAATTTTGCGAAATGTTTAATCGCTAATGATTTTTTTGACTTTGTCGCATGATAAACAATAATACATGATTTACAGAGTTTGTTTAGAAAGATAGCAATAATATTATACGATAGTTTTAGGGTTATGAATGATCGACCTTTCAGAATTAAAAATTTGCAACAGCCTTGTACATTACATGTCTAGTTTTTTAGGCATTCCTAAGTAAGCTTTCATCCAGCCAATGCTTCATAACATTTATTGCCCTCTCTACGCATTAGACATTTCGTTGCATGCTCAGAACTAATTAACAACCTCGTGTCATCTGCGAAATTAAGAACCTTGGCATCGTTTGTTTGTTTGTTTGGTTACCTACTTTTCACTTGCTGTATTCTGTTCGTTAGATATGAATTGAATAATATTCGATATGACAATGTCAAACGCCTTAGTTAGATCCAGAAATGTGGCAAGAGTATTATTTCCAAGAAAAAAAATGCAGTTACGTGACACAGTGCATTTTCTGTCCCAATACCCTCTCGAAACCCATACTGATACACAAACCACGAGTAAATAAATAAGATATTACATATGCATACTTGGTGGCTCCGCGAGCTATATTTAAAACCGCATATCTAAAACTAAAATTAAAAGATGTTGCAGGGTGTCTTTGGAATGTAATTCAATTAATTTGAATCCTGCAATTTTGGATAGGCAATAAGTGGGTTTTCGGAGACGCTCTCTTCAAATGAAATAACAACGACCATTGCTTATTTTAAATGGAACACCCTATATATTATTACATTTTTGGATTCTACGCAAGATTCTAGGCAGATTTTGTATATCATATCCTATACCTAAGACTAAACGTATTTGACATATTTAAGTTTTTATGTCAAAAACGACGTTTGCAGATATTAAAATAATTATTAATTTCTCCTATAAGGAAGCCTTTATTATTTAATTTGGGTTGGATTTCTTGTTGAAAAGAACCTCCCTTAATAGATTTTTTATAATATTTTGATAAATATTAATACAGGGTGTTCAAAAAATAATATTGAAAATGAAATTGAGCAAAAAATCTACATTTTCAAATGAAAATCCACTATTTTCTATTTAGCATTAAAAATAAAGGTAAATTTGTATAAGGTTGTATTTTCGGAAAATGCTTAGTTTTCGAGATATTACAAATATTACAATTTGCAAACACATTTTTAAAAAATAATATTAAACCATTAAATTCAAAACAATTTAAAATAATCAACTGCATTTTATTTATAAATTCAATGAAGAAAGGCTTTAGATAAAGTCGGTTCGTTTTATGAAGTCCGATATCGGATTAAATCATTAAAGGTTGTTATCGCATTTTCAATAGTAAGACGGTTAAGTTAAAAATACCTTCGCTATACTTGATCGTACCGAACATTCCACTGGTTCGCTGTATTCGGCTCAATGTTACTGGGCGTCAGCGGTTCCAAAACAAAATGATCTTAGAATTATGTACCGCAATAAATATTTTTATTTTGTTTATTTTTCGCTCATAGCTTTTTTTTCTTTAACAATGAAAAACAATTTACATCAATAAGTTAAATATTTTCTCAGGCACTTTTTCCTAGAATTTAAGTATTTTGGGATCATTAAAGTTAAATCTAAATAATAATCACTATTTTCCAAGAAATAATTAAAATTTGCTCAAGTGCTTTTTGCTTTTAGTTTGTTTCTCATTGTGTGTGAATTAAAAGCAGTTATAAAGCAAAGTTATGGAAAATGTTGCCTAGAAGGTGTTTATCTCCAGGTGAAGGTCGTTATTACAAGTGGAACGTTATTTTACTTTAGAAAAAGATAACTCGGGACCGTTAGTGTCTGTGTTGGCATTGCAATAACGAACGTCTGATGCTTGCGACATTTCAGATAAGACCTTAAAAAAATTAATCAAAACTATCGATTAGGAATATTGTTTATGATAGGTATAAAGCCAAGGAATATGCTACCCTCAAAGCTATTCTTGAAAAGATAAAGAAGAAAGTACTTTGCGATATTGGAACTATCAGTTTGTCCATTTTAAATGATATGGGCTTCAAATATAAAAAACGAACACCAGAAAAGTGCTTTGCGAGCTGTCCAAATAATGTTTCAAAAAGATGGAAATTTTTAAATTTAAGAATTTATTGTTTGAGAGCCTCCGACTACCCTGCTCCAAAGGTTTTATTGCTTAGCGGAATTCATATACCGTACCGACTTTAGTTATTTTTTCAATCAATCAATCCATTTTCTTCCGTATATTCATCAGTATGTACAACTGTTTTCATATCACACTTGAACAAATAGTATTTTCGTAATAAAAACGATTTTTTGAGGAAACGCCTTGATATAGGTATAGAACAGTAAATACTTTTTATAAAGAACAAGTAATTTGTCATCAAAATAAATAAAAATGACAGGGACATTTATAATAAGAAAGATTTTCATAATTGAATTATTTCACAATGAACCTTGAATTGTGATCGCCCTGTACATTCTCTGCCAAGTTTGAAATATTTTTGAGACTTGATGATCTTCTAGCTATTCGGTAAGAAAACTATTTAAGCCCAAGAGCTAAGGTAAAAAATTATTTCATCACCATACATTTGCCAAATAATTACAAACAGTTCAGATATCTCAAAAAGTGGCAGAGTCAGGCAAAAGATGTTCTATAAAATTTGCTTAGAATTTAATGGTTAATCGAAAAATATAATCATGTATTTAAAAAAGTTGACAGCTACTTCCGGTATAACCGGAAATGACATAAACTTAAATCCTCAAAGTTTCAGGAACCTATGTTCAGTAGTTCTCCATATAATTCTAATGCAAGCTCGTCGTGAATCACCCTGTATAGGAAACTTACCTTTCGATAGAATTTCATAAGATATTGCTGTAAATCCAAAGCACCACAGTTACATTCCCATGAATTTCCGGCCAAATGGAGTTGTTCAAGGGACGTCCGGTTTTTGAACATTTTGATGACGTGACTGTCAAGTTTTGTGAGGTTGTTTGCATTTAAATTAAGTTCCTAAAAAAAATATAGTTTATATTATTAAGCAGTATTCTCACGATTAGTATTATGCATTACTGCAGTAATACCATGTAAAAATTAGTTAATTAATAGTCGTAAATATTTTAAACAGTTTTTCAGATATCGCCATGTAAGTGCAAAGATATTCGGCGATTATTAAGATTTTCAAATAAACTACTCAAAAATGAACAGGCAACTGCAAATTTTTCGCATCATTTTGAGGATAAATATTTTATAGCAGAAACTGCTTAGGGGGATCGCTCCCAGGTTGGATCAGTGGCGGTTCTTCCACAGGAGCGCATGCGCACGTTCACCCCCAAAACGAATAAAAAAATATTAATTTATATTCATTGAATATTATTTATCGTATAAAGTCCGACCCTCCCTAATATTTTATCGTACCGTCAAACCAAACTGTTTACGTTTAAGCACTATACACACTAAGAAAACCTTTCTTATTTCCCAAAAGTTGTATTTCCTTGTGTAAAATTAAAAAATAAATAAAAATATGTTTTACCTAACGCATTTTCTTATTACGTCTTTTCTTTCTACATTTAAAACGCCTAGAAAGTAATTGTTTGGTTGTTACACAAAAATACAATTTTAAAAATAATTTCACTAGACTTGTGAACCCCCTCTATCATAGGTCACGAGCCGCCACTGGTAACAAACCAAGACCCCCGAAGTGGGTTAAAACTATGTATTAACCTGATGGAAGTAAAAATAATAATCAGGAAGAAACTAACTTTGCTGAACATGTAAATAGATTTGATACCAGCAACAATTGAGCAAGCTAACTCACTATATCATATTCCTTTTTAACGACACTACAAGAATAAAGGTAAACTGTTAACAATATTTTCGTCATACGTGCGCCGTAAGCGCCTCTTACGCGACCTCTTTTCGTGACCGTAAGTAGCTCTTTTCAAGCCTCTCGGAGACAGGGCTGTAATATACCTAGAAACAGGGCTGTAATGTTTTCATTACAGCCCTCTCGCGTTCACGCTGGAAGCACACACCAACACTCTTTTTAGTGGCAGAAGGACTCGGCGCACTTTTGACAAAAAGTACGGTACGAACCTCGGGCAGTGAAGTTACGGACTCGAACAAACCCGAACAAACCCGAACATCCCCGCTCTCGTCCGTAAAGGCCTTCACTGCCCGAGGTTCGTACCGTACTTTTTGTCAAAAGTGCGCCGAGTCCTTCTGCCACTAAAAAGAGTGTTGGTGTGTGCTTCCAGCGTGAACGCGAGAGGGCTGTAATGAAAACATTACAGCCCTGTTTCTAGGTATATTACAGCCCTGTCTCCGAGAGGCTTGAAACTTACGGTCACGAAAAGAGGTCGCGTAAGAGGCGCTTACGGCGCACTTTTGACCTCGGGCAGTGAAGGCCTTTACGGACTCGAGCGTAAAGGCCTTCTTACTGCCCTCGGTACGTAATGTACTATTATTTGCCAAGCAAGATATTCTCAAAAGGTGATAATACAGTTGTATTGTGTATCTACAGTCAACTATCATTTACTTATAAATTGTATCTGTCTAAGAATATGTTTTTACATATTAGTAAAATTGCTTGGTAGAAGGTTACTGGCCTCATAGAAGGAACTAACATCTTCTAACAAGATCGGGGTACACAATAAGCCGAAAGGCTGCAGTGATAGCAGTTCGGGCCTTTAAACCGACCCCCCCTTTAACCAACTGAATGAATTTACACTCCTCACTACTTGACTAACCATTAATTAAGTTGGTCACCCTGTTTTTGATTGTAAAGAATTCGTCCGTTCTTCTACAACCACCATATTCTCCAGACTTCAACCCGATTGAAAATCAAATATACCTTGGAAATTTACAAAAAGCGTTTTACCCACTCAATGCTGTTTAGGTTGTAATGCTGTATAATACAGAAACATAGCCTCTTTAAATGATAAGGGTCACATGAAAATTCTCTATCCAACCATGGAAGAGCCCCGTTCACTGATATCTGCTATATTTATCCTCAAAATTATGTAAACATTTTCAGTTGCCTACTCATTTTTGAATAGTTCATGTCGAAAAGCAACTAAAGGGACTAAAAGTAAAACAATTACACACATTTGTTAAATCTATACGAAATGATTAAAATATTAATAAATGATTCATATTTACCTTGATATGAGGAGGAATCCAACTTATTTCGGTGATCTGGTTCAGAGACAGATCCAAATAAGTCACGTTATCATAGTTCAGACCCTCCACCGGCCCCTTGTCCAAGTAATTGCCAGTTAAGTTCAGTATAGTTTGTTGATGACTAGTTACATTGAAATGAAATTCAGGATACTCCGTTAAATTGTTGAATGAACAATCCACAACGACGGCGGTTTGATAAGGCTTGTAAGAACAGGCGCAGGGCGAAGGACAACCTTTGCGAACTGGACAGTCGATGTGATGAGGCTTCAAGTTTTTGACTAAGGTGTTGTTGTAATTCGAACAAGTCAGTTTATCTTGTCTAAGGTCTACTAGGGTTTTGATCACTTCCATTTCGTCGTTATTATAACGAATCAGGTCATAATTGGAACAATCGCAAACGACTGGGTTATCATTCAAAATTATAACGGTGCTATGTCCATCGTTGTAATGCGCAGCGTCATATGGTTGTATGTTTGACTTGGCAAAGTTTTCTGCTAGATAGAAATTGACATAATCAATTTCATTACTGGTAAGATCAATTTCTAAGGTAAATGCATTAGACTGGGCAAACTGATTAACCTATAAGAAAAAGAAACAAAAACCGTATGAGTGGAAATAAAACGCGTGTCATAGTGGAATAGTACCGGGTGTCCCACTAAGAATGGCTCTCGGCCGTATCTCTGAAAGTGTTGTAATGGCTCGCGGAAAAATTTTTTAATAAGAAAAGTGATCATAAGAAATTGCTGGAAATTATTTTCAAGTTTCTCAGTCGAGCGCTAGAGGGCGCAACCGTAACGGTAAATCCTTAAAGCTCAGTTTTTTCAAAAGTTACCGCGTTAAGGCATGTTGAAAATAGCATTTTCGTATACTTTAAGGTTTTATGAAGAAAATTTACTTATGGCATATTTTTGTAACTTTTAAAATAAAGTGGTGGGGGAAGGTTCAACATTATTTTAAATAAATGCCTACAACTCCGGGTTGGCTCAACAGAATTTAGTGAACTTTGTTTTGTTAAAAAGAGGTTCCCTTAGTCTATACTTTACTCTATAAACTATGACAATATGACTTTTAAAGTAGGCGCTAGAGGGAGCTATTTTACAACTTAACAAACATTGCGCATTTTTTCAAAAATTTTAAATACAACAGTATGTTTAATTTTACTTCATCACAAAGATTAATAAAAGCCTAAAAAACTGGCGGAAACCACAACTTGATATCTTTTTTCAAACCGGAGATATTAACAAGACCAAAAATAAACACGGAAAAATATGATTATATTTAAGTTTCAACGGTACGGTCAAAGCCTGATGGAGCACAACATGGTAGGGATGTAGCCTAAAGAAAAACAAAATATCCATTATTTTGACTTGAGAGCTACTAGTATAAGCTATATTGGCATTTTTCTAAATTATTTGAAAGTTAATACCTAGTTATTACTTACTTTTCTTCTAGTAAAATCGTATTCACAGTAGTGCGAGTAACTCCCAATTCTCGGACAATGCCCCTAATACTAATTTGTGGATTAAGTTCCACATATGCCAAAACGTTAATTATATTCTCTTCGGTTCGACCTCGACTTCGTCTGCGATATATAGGGCGAAGAATACTTCCCGTAGTACGAAAACGTTGGGCTCAACGATTAAACATTCTATTGTCATATCGACGCCTTTGGGGGTATCGCATTGCATAAACCCTTGCAGCAATACTTGAATTGCTTAAACATTCAAAATACACCGCGATGATATCAACCGCTTCTTCAAGTAAAATAGGCATTTTCATTTTCAAAAATTAATACAACGGCACAACAATAAATACAATGGCACAATACTTTGGACACGATGAAAATTTTGACGTAATAAAAACCTTGACGTGAAAGCATCTAATTTTAAATTATATTTTGTTTTTCCAATGCCTATTTGACTTTTGAAAAAACCTGTACCGTTGAAACTTAAATATAATCATATTTTTCCGTCTTTATTTTTGTTCTTGTTAATATCTCCGGTTTGAAAAAAGATGTCAAGTTGTGGTTTCCGCCAGTTTTTTAAACTTTTATTAATCTTTGTGATGAAGTAAAATTAAATATACTGTTGTATTTAAAATTTTTGAAAAAATGCGCAATGTTTGTTAAGTTGTAAAATAGCTCCCTCTAGCGCCTACTTTAAAAGTCATATTGTCATAGTTTATACAGTAAAGTATAGGGTAAGGGAACCTCTTTTCAACAAAACAAAGTTCACTAAATTCTGTTGAGCCAACCCGGAGTTGTAGGCATTTATTTAAAATAATGTTCAACCTTCCCCCACCACTTTAATTTAAAAGTGACAAAAATATGTCATAAGTAAATTTTCTTCATAAAACCTTAAAGTATACGAAAATGCTATTTTCAATATACCTTAACGCGGCAACTTTTGAAAAAACTGAGCTTTACGGATTTACCGTTACGGTTGCGCCCTCTAGCGCTAGACTGAGAAACTTGAAAATAATTTCCAGCAATTTCTTATGATCACTTTTCCTATTAAAAAATTTTTCCGCGAGCCATACGACTAACACTTTCAGAGATACGGCCGAGAGCCATTCTTAGTGGGACACCCGGTACATTACGTATCAAGGGCCGTAAAAGCCTCCGACGGCCCGAGATAAGTACCGTACTTTTTTTTACAAGTGCTCCGAGGCTTTGATGCCAGATAATTAAAGAAATTCTTCAGACAGTTTTCCTGTCTACATGACATGAAAACACTCTCGCATGGAGAATGTAAATATCTATTTATTATCGTTGATATGTATGGCTCGGTGGCCTAGTGGCAGAGTGTACGCCTGGCGATCTAAGAGTCGCGGGTTCAAATCCCGCACCGACATTTCTGGTTTTATTTATTTATCAGTTAAAAAACTATTGAGCAGAACATGGTGACACGAAGCGGGCGGGAAAAATCTTTCCCGCCCGCTCTCTCGGAGAGATCTGGAAAGTGTCACTTTCGGTGAAGAGAATATGCATGAAAAGAGGCACTTTCGGGACACATGTAAAAAAAACCTATTTACATAATTTTCTTTATAGGCATAGCTAAACGTCTATTTTCTTGTGTGGGCCAAAAAAATTTAGATTTCAAGAGATTTAGAATTTTGACTACAGTTGCGGACATACAGTCTAAGTCTTTACACGTGCGTTACAAATCCATGAATCAAGAGCTATCGTGACTTAAAAGTCCCCATCTTTATGTATTACAGGCTTAACAGTGAATAAAAACATAGTTAATATGGCATCTGGAGAGTTCCTCAATACGTATTGAATTCAAGAACATGTCAGACAAAGGCAAAAGTTACAATCATTGTTGAATATTGATTTGCAGCCATAATAGGGCGTTAAGAGCAAATAGTTTTTTTAAAGATTAATATATTATATTCTTTGCATAAGAATAAGTGGTCTTTACGAACTTTAGTTTATTTTAAGGTAACTTTAAAACCCAACATATTTTTATTGAACATATTAAAGCACTTTTATACCATAAATAAATCAAAATTGTCTTGTAATTCTCACTTGGGCACTTTAGTTTCTTTTCTACGTGAAAAGAAATGGAAATTGTAATGTTTCGTTTAAAAAAATCTGCTACAAAAATTAAAGTATTGAAATGAACAAAAAATTAAAATGAGATGTTACTTGATAATTAAATTACAAAATAAAAAGTTTGGCATCTCCATCACTACAGAGTGTTTTAAAGTCAAAAAACAGTTATTATTTCAACCTGTATACAGGATGTTATGGAAATGACTTATTATATTTAAACCGGCAAATCCTGAGATGCAAATAAATTGAAGAAAAATAACCTTAAATGGCGATTTGAATTATTGCACGAAATATACACTTTATATGAAATCTGAAAATTTACGTGGCAGCTACTGAGGACGTTCGCAATCAATGGTTTATTGAGGCGGTGTTGTCATATATTGCTTTACAGAATTGTAAACGCATGTGTTTTTGACAACACGACGTCTTTGACCCGCGTTATCACTTCTTTTTCAACCTTTTTAGAAAAAAAAAATAGTACAATTTTAAGATACATACAAATTACAAAATAAAAAGTTTGGCATCTCCATCACTACAGAGTGTTTTAAAGTCAAAAAACAGTTATTATTTCAACCTGTATACAGGATGTTATGGAAATTACTTATTATATTTAAACCGGCAAATCCTGAGATGCAAATAAATTGAAGAAAAATAACCTTAAATGGCGATTTGAATTATTGCACGAAATATACACTTTATATGAAATCTGAAAATTTACGTGGCCGCTACTGAGGACGTTCGCAATCAATGGTTTATTGAGGCGGTGTTGTCATATATTGCTTTACAGAATTGTAAACGCATGTGTTTTTGACAACACGACGTCTTTGACCCGCGTTATCACTTCTTTTTCAACCTTTTTAGAAAAAAAAAATAGTACAATTTTAAGATACATACTCTCTTACCTTCGATCTTATAATCCGTTTTATAATTAAATTTCATAAAAAAATAAATCACAAAAAGTATGTTTTGCAACAGAACCAACAAATTTGAAATCACATCACAATATTTCTTATTATGAATTATTTCACAACAGAAAAAAAATCGGGTAACAATTCGTATACATCAAGCACGTGGAATCCTCGACAGCGTCGTTCCATCCCCGAGTCTCGAAACATACTGAAGCAACGATAGTCGCGCGCGGCAGGTATTCAAGCAAGGGCGAAACATGCGGTATGATCTGACAACACTGTTAGTATACTCTAGTGACCCACATTGTTGCTAACTGAATCCAGAAGGAACGGCGCGACAGTATGTGCGTAAAAAGGGTTTTAACCTTAGTATTTAGATATTCGATTAAAAAAAAGTATGTAACCTTCTCTAGGACACCCTAGGAGTCACCCATTTAAATATAATAAGTAATTTCCATAACACCCTGTATATGGACATATTCTTAACTTTCTTAAAATCACATAATATGTACGAGATTTTCAATTAATTTACCTACAATATAAAAAAAGAATCGAACTTAAACAAAACATTGCGTGGATCGATTAGTTTGGCTGTGAGCGCATGTAGATAAAATATGAGCACTCACCAAAAGTTCCTTAATAATATTGTGGCTAAGGTCCAATTTTTTCAGCTTAAGCAACACCTGGATGTCTGGATACTGGTTGATCTCGTTGTGATTAAGAATCAATTCTTCTAACAGCAAACAATCATTCAACGGTGTTGCGTCGATAAGCGGATTCGAAATGCCGTTCCACTGATTAAACGAAATATCCAAATAAGTTAAACCATATTTCAGGTCTCTAAACGCGAGGAGATCAATAAAGGTAATTTTATTTCGACTCAAATCGAGTCTTTTTAATTTAAAAAGATTTCGAAAAAGGTTACGAGAGATATTTTTCAGTTGATTGTTGCTCAGATCGAGTTCTATCAAACGTCCAAGCGATGAAAACGTGTTGTTTGGGAGGACACTTAACATATTATTAGACATATCTAATTTTTCCAACAGCGTTAAGCCGTTAAATGTTTGTTCTGCCACACTTGTCAATCGATTTACTTTTAACGACACATAACGCAAATTGCCAGAGTTACTAAACACATTTTCCGGTAGTTCGGTCAAGTTATCGTAAGATAACTCAACAGTGTGTAGTGCTGATAAATTGCTAAACACATAATCGGACAAGGCTAATCTCCGATTGAAACTTAGTCTTATATTTTCAATATAGGGATTGCTTCTAAACAGATTTCTAGGCACTTTTTCTATGTAATTATTGCGAAGGCTAATATTAACCAATTTGGGTAAAGTTGAAAACGTATCTTCGGCCAATTCTTTAATATGGTTACTGCTTAGTTCCAGTTCTTGCAGTTTATTTAGCCCGGCAAACATATTTCTCGTTAGACCAGTTAAGTTGTTATCCCAAATATAAAGCTTCGTCAAATTGCCGAGTCCCAGGAAAACGCCATCTTGTAAAAAGCCTATCTGATTCCTAGAGAGGTCTAAAATTTCCAGTTTAGGTACATGTTTCAAATAATCGCCGATTTGACCCAGACCGTTTCTGGAAAGCGAGAGCTTGATCAGATTAGGGGTGTTTTCCAAAAAATCGTCGCTTAAAGTAATCGTGCTGTAATCTAAAGCCATAGTTTCCAGACTATTCATGGATTGAAACATTTCTTTCGAAATATCTATTACCATGGTATGGTTTTTTTGGGCTGTCGTCTCGAACGATAAATATTTTAGCTTCTTTATATTGAACTTCCTCATTATTTCACTGAAAGTAGTATTTAAATAACAATATTCCATTTTGAAAAGTATCGTGTCTCGGGCGTCGATTTCTGGCAGAAGGCTCTCATTAAAAAATGGCGTTTTTAAACATTGAATTTCCACATGGTTTTTCGACGTTATTTTTACTGACATCTCGGGACTGTTGGGATCGCTTTTCGGACATTGGAATTCAATGTTGTCATATTCAAAACACAGACAATTCTCGGAAGTGATGCACTGGAGGGAGTGAGATCTGCTGGACGAGAGATATACAAATAGGACTAAAATTATGGGAAGCGTTCTTGTAGAGATGATATCCATTTTCGGTGATCTGAAACAAAACGAGAATTATTTGAGGGTGTCATACATTGTAGGGATTGTTGTAAAAGGTCCCACAAAATTAATTTTTTTTCCGTCAAATTATTCTAAATAATTTGATAAGGAAATTGGATCGAAGGTTGACGTAATCTTTCAATATGCTTCATCAGCAAGAATCATGAGAACGGCTTTACGGGCGTCGACGGCAAGAGATTAGATGGTTTAAGAATGACGCAATGTAGCGTTGGGAAGGATGAAATAAAAAATTGTTTTAGAAGTCAGTCGGTTTTTTGGTATCCCCAGAACCGTGCTCAATCGCGATTTTATTTTATCAAAACGGGAGCCGCAATGGTGACTACAGGTTTCAGCGTGTTTTTACATCAAGAATTCCGAGAACAGCCAACCGCGGATTTTTCCTGAGAAAATTTTTATCTTCGCCTACTCGTGTTTCCGGCGAGTTTAAAAAATACTGGACTGTCATTAAACACTCGTAGTTTCCGTGCGAGTATAAATAACTCTGGAATCTCTTCAAACACTCGTATGTTTCAGTGCGAGGATAAAGAACTCTGAAATACCTCGTGAATATTAGTGCGAGCCTAAATAACAACTAAAATTGATTTACGAAAACTCGTAGCTGTCCGTGCGAGTATAAATAATGCTGCGATATCTTATTACCCTATTGTGACATCAAAAGTAAGTGTTAAAATATCTTTAGTTAGTATTAGTGGTCACTACCGCGAGTTATAATTTTTTTTTGGAAATTATTAGGGTAGTTGAGATCCCTTTAGTTGGGAACAAAATGCTAGCTTAGGTTTATTTTATATTGTAAATAATGAAAATAAAACTAAATTTAAACAGAGTACGTGAAAGATGAATGATAGGTTGATTGAAACAATTAAATGATAGTTCTTAGTTAATTCTGATTGTATATAAATTGTAAATAATTAACTACGAGTACTTCGGGTGGCGTTACTCGATATGCGCAAGGACTAATCCTTAAATCAACCCTCAAGACAAAGACTTAAAATTAAATAAAACTAGCCCTCCGTGTTCCAATATAATAATGTGCATTGTTATTATATTCAATGGACGCGCCCAATACAAACAAAAGTATAGTCTGAACATTAGTTAGGCCTCGTCCTACGTTCAACTAACTATACTTTTAAATTAAAATCATTCATTCTTCTTATGACAAATTTGCCCTCATCTCTTCAATTGCTCTTGTGGACTGCTGACAGCTTCCAGTTAGCGGGGAAAGGATGGTGGGCCCACAAAAGACCGACTGACTCGTGCGTGTCAAGTCGGCAATGGCATTAATTGCCTGGCATCCCTGACGAAAAACACCTATTCGATTCGAGAAACTATAATCGAGAAAATTGTGTTGGAAAATACTACTCTCTAAATTATGATGAATTTTTCATTGAATATCAAGACTGGCGACATTACTGATAGTGTCGACCAGCACTCACACATATATCGAAAATTTGATGATTAAGAAAATTAGATTCGCTCTAAATAAATAATTCCTGGGTGGGGAATTCACCTCTGGGTAGAATTCAAAAATGGGGACAAAATTAAATTTCCAAAAAATAGCCGTCTATAATCTGATTAAATTAAATTCAAATAAAACTTAAGGGGAAACTTGGTTATACGGGGGTTATCAAAAAACGTCTTACGTGAAACTCGCAGATAAGGAGAACGTTTAGAGTTACCTATCATTTATTAAGCGCAAAACGGACGGACGTTTCTGGCTACGTACTCCACTCATATCATGGTATAATGTACGTACGTTCCGCATGAAAAAAATTCCTTCGTGTCTTTTTCTCAATTCGGCGACAGGATATTAAAGGGACGCATTTACCAATGTTACATTTTGCCGCTGGGTTTCTTGGGTATTATTAACGAAATAATAGCTCATTAATTAGGACGTCAATTTTTGAATATTCGATAATTAATTGGCGTAGTGTATGTCGTTTCTTTAATATCTATGAAAAATGTGTGATATAGTTTATTTACAATAACAGGAAATGATTCGAGATACAATCGTAATATAATATTTTACACAAAAAAAATCCTAGGAAATATGAAACATACACAACATACGTTCTTTTTTCCACGCAAAACTGTACTATTTTATAACAAGTAAATGCACAGTTTTTATGAAAACCCGCCCCCGCTACACCTTTTGTAGCCGATTTCCTTCTGTATTCGGCAGAAGAAAACATAAGAAAGGTACATAAATTGACAGCGCCCTGGGACCTCTGAAGTAAACTGCTTCTAGACATGTTTGTTTTTACTGACCAATTGTAAACTCTTGCTGACCAAGTAATCATTTCGCAGCTCGACTGTTAATAACGGCAAACCATTTAATTACTTCTCTTTTTTAAATTAAAGAGTAAGAAAAACTTGTATTTATTGTTAAAGTGTCAATATTTTAAACAAGTTCCTTTGCATCATTTCTTGTTTAACTTTGTTTTAATTTCAATACAAAAGAAAGAAGGAATTAACGCCTGGTTTGTACATTAACTCTGTTCTATAATTCAATTTGCGAGATCCACAAAATTATCAAAAAATAGCCGAAAATTGTTAAAACGTTATTTTTTATTTAAAAACAGATTTGTAATGCATTCCAGTCTCAAAGCGAACTATATCTAAAATATATGAATAATTATGGTAAAAACAAAATAAGATGTGAGCAATTTAAGAATGGAAATAATTTATATTGCTTGTCCTGTAAAATTTCCTTTTTGGAGTTAATACACTCTTGTTCGGGATGTGCGATATTAAAAAAAACTATATGTGGTGCAGATGGTTTACCGCTGTCAATTCAAGGGGCCAACATGGGGTTTCGTGTATATGTTACAGTCTGTAACAAAAACCAGAAACCTTTAAGATGATTGAATCTTATCAATATTTAACTTTTAATCTGATCCAATTTTTAAAATCGCGGTTTTCTTCTTTAATATATTTATTAGTAAATAATTGTTAGAAACATTTATACAAAACCAAAACTAAACAAAATTTAAAAACAAGAAAAACGTTTTAAGGAAAATTAAAGAACATAAAACACCTTACTATTGTTTTAAAAATTAACAGAATTTATGCAACAAAACAAACATCGTTTTAATTTATATTTCCTACTGTGCTCCAGTGAATGTTAGCATTTACTAGTAAAAATTGGTTACTGGTATGCTGGTCGCAAAGCAGAGAATGTGTACTTTTGCTACTAATTGTTAACGTTTACTAAATTCTCACTTTTACTGTAACATACATATACAGGATGTCCCTGGATAGGGTTTACCTCTGCCACAAATGAACCTAATTTTTAGTTTCTCGACCAAAAATCATTCCTTAAAAAAATTTTGCTTGTAAATTAAGATTTGTCATTACAAAAATTGGTTTTTGTATACAGGAACGTAAACATCTTAAAAAATATTGAATTTGCCTACGAATAAACTACCGTACTTTTTTTGGAAAACGTTCGTTAGAATTACCTTTTGGTCATAATTCAAGATTTAAAGGTAAAATTTAGTTTAAATCAATTTTTCCCCATGCCGAAGCTTTCCGAATATAAGGAATGCAACCAAAATACCTGGGGGTTTCACGTCAGTCGCGGAACTACTATGCAGCAAGACCATGCAACGCGGGGGGCCCACGGCTCAAAGTGGCCTCCCGTTACGCAATGCGAGG
The DNA here is from genome assembly GCA_963991005.1 of Barypeithes pellucidus. NCBI lineage: Eukaryota > Metazoa > Arthropoda > Insecta > Coleoptera > Curculionidae > Barypeithes > Barypeithes pellucidus. The sequence continues at coordinate 43,703,475 of OZ022559.1, forward strand.
ACCCTCGCCACTTCAAAAAATGTTTTTTTCTTACGCAACACTAATTTATTATGATTTAATGCTATCATCAAGAAATGGAGTTCCTACAAATCTGTCCATCGCCTTAGATTTTAAAAATAACTTACTAGTAATATATTAATCTACAAACAAAATTAATTGAAAAGTTGTTCAATGGTTCAATTTAGGTTACAGAAATGCATTGAACAAACCAGAGGCCATATTGAACAATTTTTCAAATAATTTTTTTTGTAGATTATTATTATTAGTAAGCTGAAATACATTTCTTTCATTCAAATATCATTTATGTTTCATTTTATACAATAATTTTGTCCATGGCTAACTGATGACTAAACATTGTGATATTCAGTTATTAACAGAAAATTAGTTATAAATGGTTAATCGAGTAAAATATCAAAAACTCTCTTAACATATTTTTTGTTCAGAATATAAGAGGAATTAACATGCAAGTTTAAATTATTTGAGGAAAGAAAGAACCTTTTGCGACTTGTTTAAAGTAACTTCTAATTTTAACCTGTCCTGTATGATATTAATTTTACAAGTATACTTATACTTTTGTAAATATTTCCTGGAAATTTGGTTTAAAATTGATTTTAAACAATAAAGTTATTCAGAAAAGAATAGTGTGGTCACTGAGTAACATCTATATCTATAATTTACCAATTTACGTTATTTTAGCTTAACTAAATAAATCATTTTATAGGGCCTAATAAATAATTTTGCGGGGGGCCAAAGTTTAAAGTTCCGCCACTGTTTCACGTTGAATAACTCGTTAAATAAAATGCTAATTTAATTAACACTACTTAGAAGTTATGTAAAAAAACAATATTGACCTCATTCTACTAATACAAAAATGAATTTTCTTTAAATCTTGAATTATAACGAAAAAGGTAATTAATATTTTTTAAGAATTTGACCTCCCTGTATACAAAAGCTAATCTTAATTTATTTACAAGCAAAATTTTTTACTGCATTTTTGTCGAGAAATGAAAAATTAAGTACAATTGTGGTATAGGTAGGTAACCCCATCCATCAGGGATGTATAAGAACATTCTTTTATCAAAAAAACTATGTCAACATCAATATCTTTCGCTTGAACCCCCAAATTTAATAATAATTAGTCAAATATTTCAAATATCGTACCAGCGATAAAAAAAAAACTCACTCACTAATTAAACACTATAAATTATTATTTACAAAGAATTTATTTTTTCTTAAAGTATCACTCGCATTTCAGCTCACTAATGAGACCAACAACAGCAAACTAAAATTAATATATTTATAATAAACAACTACGTTCTGAAAATTTAAAAGTGTTACCTATACAAATAAGGTGCTAAGAGGGGGCTGATAAATTTACCCCTACCTCTGGTAAAGCCCAAATAAACCAAATTTTAATGACAGCTGTTAAATAGACAGACGATCGGTACCTATATAATAAGAATAATTCGTTATAGGTAGGCTGTAATTGTTTATAATTATCGTAAAATAATTAATGGGAAAATTAAATTAATAGGAATCCATTAGCTTTTATTGATAAACGTGTCATATTCCAAAAGAAAAAAATATATTTTGTAAAGTTGAGGATGAGGCGTCCTCGCAACTAAATATATACTTTCAGGAATCATTGAAGAATAAAAACTTGCTGAAGGTCAGTGGCGGATCTAGGATCTTTAAAAAATCGAAAACAAATGGACCGCTAACGTCCGAAACTTCCCGTCAACGGTAAAATAATTAAAGGGAAGAGGGATAAAATATATCTAATTCCGGTTTGACGTTTCTAGACGACGAGGCTTCATTTTGCAAAGAGTATTAACCACTTCATGGACAATCTCCCGCGACGAATTTATATTAGCGAGTCATTCAACCTTTCCTCACGCATTTTAAATCTTAGTCATGGGTCAGTCAAAAAAGTATGTGACTAAAAATGTGGAAATATGTGTAATTTGTCCAGCTAATTGTGTAATTTCACAAATTCAGATTGGCAACACTGTATTTTAGGTACTTTTCATAACCCAAATTTCTAAAATTATAATTTTAGAAAGCCGTCTCGAAAATATCTTGAAAACACCGAAAAAATATAAAAATCCTATATCTTTCAAATAAAGCATCTGCGGACTTGAACTTGATAGGAACTACAGTGAAACCTCTCATAACGGACACCTTTAATAAGCGCATATCTCTATTAAGCGGACATTTTTCATAGTCCGGAACTAGGTATATGAAATTTCATGAAAATCAACCTCTTTTGGGCGGACTCTCCTTTGGGCGGACGCGAACAGGCCGCTTTCATACAAACTCTTCTTTAAACGGACAAAAAATGTTTTTAAGTATTTGGGAGACGAATAAGTACGGTGCAAGAACTCTCTGAAGACACACCGGCAACCAATCGCGTATGCGTGGCAGCGCGAAAGGACTTCGCCGAATGGAAGTATGTGTGATTCCCCGACAGCAGTCCGCCGTTTATTTGTGAGATGTAAGGTTAAAATCGTAAACAATGGCACAAAAATGTCGCGTTTCGAGTCTGAAAGAGAATATTGATGTTGTGGAAGTTTGTAATTTGATATCAATGATTTGGGCGAGTTCATTAACATTGATAGCAATGTGCTATTATAAGATGATAGTGGCCCATTCCTAGCGATTATGTATATCAATATCTGACGGTTCTGATGAAGAAGCTGAATGCAGTAATCAAAGAAATGTCACCAATTATCAACAAGCCATTAGTATGGTAAAGGAATTACAAGAGTATGCAAAGAATAGAGGTGACTACAGCAATGGAATTGTTATCAGACTTGGAATTACATTTTCTAGATTGCAAGTTTAAAGCGCCAACACGTCAAACTACGTTATTAGATTTTTACTACTACATCTTAACTAAAACTAGTGTATTTTTGTTATGATATGTATATTTGTACATACATATACAGAGTCATAATTTTGTATTTACATATTACCTAATAACAAATTTCCCATGAGCGGACACCTCTATTAGGCGGCCACATTTATATAGTCCCGTATAGATGCCGCCTAAGAGAGGTTTCACTGTATTTGTCTTATTTTTTGGGCTTGTTCGGAGGAATCGCCACACAAGCTTCCATAGTCTTTGTTTTTAGTATTTTCCTTGTTGGGCATCAATAGTTATATTAATAATTTTTCGAAGCATTTTCCAGAGATATCTTTCATTCAAAGAATGACATCATATTGAGAATTCTTATTGCATAAATCTAGTACCAAAATCAAAAGCAACACTTTTACTACAGTATTTGGTAAAAGGGGTATAATTTTATCCGTCCTGCTTTTAAAATTAAACAGTTACGATAAAGTGGAAATTAATTATTACCAAAAATTATTCAAGTGTTTTAAATGTTATTTAAAGATTTGTTTATAAAATAATAAAAATATTTAAAATAAAAACACGACATGCATGATCCACTACCGCTCACTCAGAAGCATAATTGTAGGCCAGAATGTATTCGAAGTTATTTTTGGCAGAGCAAAATATTTTTAAAGAATTTTCTGTTATGTTTTGAAATACCATTTATTTTTATTCTCTTTCACGATCACGTACCCACTACCTACCATTATTTTAACACCTTTTAGCTCAAAAGTTAAGACGTTTAGGACATATTATGTTCATATGAAGTTTTATTCTGAAAATGGACCCAAGAATAACCTCCTTAAATATTATCATGTTAATAATAAACACCCTGTACTATGGCTACCGATATGGGGCATACGATTCTACACCTTTGCTGTAAGTTAGAGCAGAAAACACTTCTCCGATTTTAATTGTTAAGTTTAATTAGAAAATTTATAAATAACATTCCTATAAAAAGTTGGGGAAATGACAGTGACAGCGAAACCGAATTAAAACTGTGATTAAATTTAGGTAAACATTATTATCGGACAAAGAAATCGAATCAATAAACAATGTTCCCTTTATACGGGGTGTCTCAGCGGGAACCGCTTCGGCTTCGATCTATGTATGGAAACTATGCATACGAAAATTTTAGAAAACGTACAGAATGCTAATGTTGATGGGGTCAACTCGGCTAAAATATTTTCAATATGGTGGCACTTCCGGTTATACCGGAAGTCGGTGTCAACCCTTATTTTAAATCAAACACCCTATATAGAATTATTACATTTTTGGATTCTAAGCAAGGTTCTAGACAGATTTCATGTTTGACATATTTAAGGTTTTATGTCTTAAATGGCGTTTGCAGACCTTAAAATAATTAATTTTTCCTGGAAGTCTTTATCATTTAATTTGGGTTGGATATCCTTGTTGAAAAGGATCTGATTTAATAGATTTAAGATTTTGATAACTATTATTACAGGGTGTTAAAACAATAAGATTATGAATAATAATAAATAATAAATGAAATGGTGAAAACTGCAAAAAATCTGTCCTCAAATGGAAACCCCAAATTTTATAATTATTTTCTATTTATCATTAAAAATAAAGGTAAGTTTGTGTAAGGTTTTTTATTCTGAAAATGTTCGACATATGGCCAATTTTTATATGTCGATCTTACTGCGGTATCATCTGATATGTAATCTCCTAATCTAACACCCATTAAGATGTCAATAATGTTTAAAAACATCAAAAATGACAAGAAATAATTCCAATTACGAAGAAGAAATCTCAAGACGAAATAATTAATAAATTAATAAAGCCAACACAAAATTTATTTGATTATCAAAACGAACAGGTTTGCCCATTTCTAGTTCTGGGGGTATTTTAGGGATTTCGACAGTACCAACTGCTATTCTGACTGTTGGCAATGCGTTGGAGTGGGCAATTCGATGCGAATGCCTTTTAAGCGAAGGTGGCTATTTCCAACAATTTTTATAAAACAAAATTTATCATTAATTATTTTATCAATGTTAATAATAATGAGTTTCAATATGAATTTAGTGGTTTTAATCAAGAACGAGAAAAATTTAAGATACCGTTTTCATGTAGAATTGACCAGGCTAATCAGGCCAAATATCCACATGGAAAAATGTCAGTGGCGTACCATCCTTCTTGTAAAAAATAACCATTTAAAAAATGAAAATTCAACACCCTGTAGCAAAATATTTAAGCCGTTGCGGCCATATGTTTATATGAACTTTTCTTTATAAAACGATCTAAAGAATCACCCCCTGAAATATTAGCACGTCATTAAGGAACACCCTGTATATCTATTTTTCTATTTTTGGGACTCCTTAAGATTCCCACCTTTTAAATAATTAGCAGTAAAATATTATAGGCAGGTAACGAATTTGCATGTTTACTTATAGCCTAAATAGATAATTAATGGTTGGAAAGTCCAGCACATTATTCGATTCTTATTTATTATTATTGTTAGCACGTATAGAGAATGACTTTTCGTGTAATCCCAGATGTTCAACGGTCCTAATTAAGATTTAATAAATTAATCCCTGTTATTTTTTTATTACTACCATTTTGGAACATTTGGAATAACCCTATCGCTGTTAAGTCGAATGAGAAACGACCATCTTCTTTCACATAACAAATAATAATAATACCGGTTTCCCCGGGTTTATCGGTTTGGACTAAAGTTCACAAACTTTTCGCCTACGTGCTGTAGTTAAACATCTTTCCCAGAAATGGTATAATCTGGTGGGACTCCCTTTCTACATGTACTGGGCGAAAAGAAATTTTGTTTAGATTGACGGAAAATATCTTTAGTAAAATGGAATATAAATTATCATTTGAGTCAATTAAATACACACAAGTAACTTTATAAAACAATTTATACCAACACACAAAAAAATGAAAATACAATACCAACAGTACAGGGTGTCCTTTTTTCGGTGTTTTACGGGGTATCTCCCTTATTAGTAAAGATATAAGGATGCGGTTTTCGCAGCACTGTGCTACTTTTTTATGAAACAAATGCCTCTATTAGAATTTATCTAGGCCTCCTCCGTTTTTCCAATGCGGGATGTTTTTGAGAATATTACATATTGGGACACCCCCCATATGTCGGTTACCCTGCAACTTATCAAAAAGAAGTAAAATGTTCTCTTTGTAGTTCTTGACGTAGAATCAGATTTTTTCTACTTTCAATAGTTAGAAGACATATTTTTAAAAAATCCTATAAGCAACTTGACGCCAACTTCCTCCATGCGGCCTCCCTTAAATACCCGCTGGTTCAGAGACACCCCAAGGAATACCAATAGGAATCAGTGCCAAGACAGTGACGCCGTGCTTACCAAAAATTGTATTTTAAAGTTATTTATTCAAGACCTTTTATTTATAAATATTTTATTATAAAACCGTGATATTCTTTATTTTTGGTAGGCTCATAAATTAATTATATACTTTTATTATTACCACGTTTTTATTAGCTTTCTGTAACTGGTATTAGAGGGAAGATAGAGATGAATTTTTTTCAGGCTGAACACCTGTTAGTACGGTGGTCCGATATCTCAAAATCGGGCCAATTATCGTGAAAAATTCCAAGCACAGATTTGAAATAATTTTAACATGAGCTCCTGAAGGAAACGTAAAGAAAACGATATATTTTTAAACTATTAATACAGGGTGTTCAACAATAAGATTAAAAATGACTCTGAGAAAACTGCAAAAATCTACATTTTCAAATGGAAACTTTTATATTTATTTTCTACTTAGCATTAAAAATAAGTGTATGTTTGTATAAGGTCGTCTATTCCGAAAATTTGTAGTTTTCGAAATATGGGTAATTTAATATTTTTATATTGCGATGTTGCAGCGGATTTTAAGTTCCGTTACTCCTAGTTGGGTATGACGGCGTTGAAAACCATTCAAATGTCAAACTAATAAATTTGTAGCATGCTCCAAAAATAGACATTTAAATAATCTTCCTTTGTATAATTTAAACGCCCTACCATCAGTGGCGGCTCGTGACCTATGATAGAGGGGGTTCACAAGTATGGTGATATTTTTCGATGCGTTTAAATGTAGAAAGAAAGAAAGTAATAAGAAAATGCGTTAGGTAAAACATATTTTTATTTATTTTTTAATTTTACACAAGCAAATATAATTTTTGGAAAATAAGAAAGGTTTTCTTAGTGTGTATAGATGTCGGATCTTAACGTCGTCGCATGCAACCCTCGTAACAATATTTATACAGTCCACTACTAATACTACTAAAGCCATCTACGAGCTATCAAGAAAGCCGAATGACGTCTAATACCACTACGCCATCTAGGGGCTACGTCAAGAGAACAATAGTTAACTGTTTTATAACGAGAACGAATCGAGCCACGAGACTGACAAGTTGGCATTCTTCATATTTTCAGTGTTCTTTAGTTTAAATCCTTAAATAAAATGGTTTAAAATCATATCGAGTATCATTGATCGAAATACACAACATTTATCGACCCTATACAATAGTGCTTAAAAGTCCATTATTCGGTTCTTAATTGTAGAAAATTGATCAATAACAGCCTCATTAAGTTTGGAATACCCTCTATAAATTTTTTTTCATATATTTAATTTTTAAACTTTCTAATAAAGTCCCTAGATTTACCCTTTGTGGTCAGCGTTAAATTAATTTCGGGTTTAGGTGTTCCCGCATTCTTCACGTCAATTTTTTGCTCCAAACTCAAAAAGCTAAAGTTATTTCTTAAATAGTCCACCGTCAACTATTCATTTTAACTTAATAAATGTATAATATTAAAATATTAAAACATACACGCCCGAATTTCTAACTAGATGCACTAACAGACAACAGCAGCGCGGTGCACACAAAAAAAACTGTGCGCCATTTCCATGTTAAATCGCCATAGCCCAGCTGCCACCCGCCACCTGTTACGACAGAGAAACTGCACTACTTAATCGCACGTGCGAACAAGTCTCGTCATAATCGTCATTTACCTCGACCGAGGCACGGTTGCCGGATCTATACAGTTTGGTTTGACGGTACGATAAAATATTAGGGAGGGTTGGATATGCAATGAATATAAATTTATATTTTTTATTCGTTTTGTTTTGGGGGTGCACGTGCGCATGTGCTCCTGTGGAAGAACCGCCCTGCCTACCATGATTATTAATAATATTCACATGGTAAGTGACAGCTTCATACATGTTAAAAATGCCGATACCGATTATCGGCAATTTGCCGATAATATACCGATGTACCCGTATTGATATCGGTATCGGCCGATCACTAAACAAAATAATGCTTAGGAAATATCTGATAACTGCGATATTTTATTTTTCTTTGCAGCAAATTGCCGATAAAATACCGATGTACCCGTATTGATATCGGTATCGGCCGATCACTAAACAAAATAATACTTAGGAAATATCTGATAACTGCGATATTTTGTTTTTCTTTGCGCTTTTTAAGTAATTTGAATAGGATTAACTGATATTGAAAAATTAATTATGAAATTATTATAATATTAAAAATAGACCCACTTGTTGACGTAACCGATATCATTATTTTTAACTATAATGTATCTATGTAACCGGAGAATGGGCTATCAAACTTTGCAAGTTAATTTTGAAGTTACGCCCTTTGAGCTTAGTAGGACGAACTTGTCCTTATCTACTTCGCATTTATTGCTGTCAAGATAATGAAAACTGTTTCCGAGTTATGTGGTTACATTAAACGCTGATTACCGATTCGAAATATGTAAGTACCTAAAGTAACGCTAAAAATAAAAAATAAATATCACCGCAGTTTCCTGGAAGTTACTTAGTTAAGTATAGTAATTACGCGTGTTTTTTTTCTAAATTTTTTATGATTAAACACTAGCACTCTAGGAAAAATCCTTTAATACACTCTGGGAGCTGAAAAAATTCTTAAACAATGAAGTTCGAGGAGTACTAAGCTGACCCACATATGGATGAGCGGAAGTGGTTCCTCGTGTAATTCTGCTATTCTGTAATTCTGCTATTCACCGAACAAATCCGCTCTAGGCGGAATAGAGCAGGCAATGTTTTTCAAACATTTGCCATGGAAATATATGTGTCAAATTCGCCAACATGTTTTCGATGTCCTAGATTTGTCAGCTCATGGTCACTTCATCCTGTCTGCGAAGATGTGCGTCGATAGCCAATAAGCCAATGTTGGAGAATTCAAAGTGAAAGATGAAACAAATGTGCTGTCGTCAGCCAACAACACAAGGTCGTTAATGTACAAAGGGTGGAGACAATATATGAACCCTTGAAGAACGCCGGCATGTATGGTGAATGTGGCTGAGAGAAATTCAACAATCGCCAGTTGCAGAGAACGGTCGTTAAGGAAGCGATACAACCATGCACAGAATCGACTGGGCATACCATAGTATCGCAATTTACTTAGGAGCCATTCATGCCACGCTAAACACGATCAAAGGCTTCAGAAATGTTGCGGGACTCCAAATGATGTTCGATTGCGTTGCTCCAAAGATGGGTGACGTGGGCTAGATAGAAGGTATCGGGACTGGAATTACGCGTCTTCAGTGGCGCGCTTTCTGTTAAAAACTTTTAAGAATGTACATGATAGATTCAGCGAAACTGGGAGTTTTAAGCGTAGTACCTACAGAAGTCTCTAGGAGATCAGCAACAGTAACAACGCCTTATTTAGAAGAATAATGTCGATTAAGTACTTAAGTAAGTTCAAGTAGGTACTATTTGGAAAGTTTTAAAAATCACCTACCGGGTGTTTCAGGAGGAACGCTCACCCCTATAACTTTTTTATTGTTTAAATTACAGAAATAAAATTTGGTGGGTTTATATGTGATATTATTTTGCATTTTGACGGGCTCCATTTTGTAACTTCCAGTTTAACCAGAATGGATTTTTAAATGCAACACCCAATATATTTTTAGCTATATCGATTCAGGACACCATTTCAACTTCAACAACACCCCCGTACGTCACTTTTTGACACTTTAAATCAATTTTATTTTTATTTTTCATCTAGATTACTATGAACTCCCTAAAAGTAACTATGTTCATTTGTGTGTTAGCATTATAGCGTCATGGGTCAAGATTGTTTCACGAAAAATGGATATAACTTAAGGACAGCAGTAAAAGTACCTGTGGCCATCCCATTATTTATGACCGTTTGTTATTATTATGTGGAAAGGACCGGATTGTAATAATTATAATTAAATATAGGGACATCAGGTAGGTTAGGTTGCTTATTCGCCCCACTCCACCTCACCCGCACCCCCTCAGGCGCTTAATTTATATTTAAATATCTTTTTGTCGTAAAATTTGTTAGTTTTTGAGGAATGGTTCAAGAATTGTCTTTTACCAAACATTCCTCAGAGTAGCGTGATAATAATGGACAATGCGAGCCAATTACATACAAGCTCAAATAATACAAATTGGAGATTCAGAACTACATGGCGGCGAATGATATATATTTTGAAGAAAGTTATAAAAAAAAGTGATTTTTTAGAAGTTTTAAAGACATTTTGTATAAAAAAAGTATATGTTTGTGACACATTGGCAGAAGAAATTGGACATACAGTGCTACGGCTCCCACCCTATTATTGCATTTTTAACCCCATAGAGCATATGTGGCACCAGTTAAAATCACTGGTTAGGTCTGAAAATATTTCTCCGACTTTAAGTTCTAGTGTTGTAGAATTAATACGAAAATGCTTTAATGATATTCCCCCAGGTAGTTGGAAAAATTCAGTCCATCACGTACTAACTGTAGAAAATTCGTATATTAGTCTGGATCGTATAATTAATCCAATTATAATTAATTTTGATGAGGATAGCGATAACGAAACAGAACTATCTATAGAATGACATTATATATGTAAATAAATATGACTAGTAATATTTTTTTTAAATGTTACTTATTTCATTAGATTACATTAATATAATCATATCATTACTTGTTTTCCTTAGTCCGTCCCTTCATACTTCACTTGTTTATTCCCAAGCTCTTGTCGACACAATGGGACCTACCCAAGAAATCATTAAGTCGTATCTAATTTTTGTGAAACGTACTGTACCTAGATAAATGCAAAGCCGTGTGCGCTTCTTCTTGTAATTTTTGGCATGAATTGGTATTTTTAATAAATTATCTCTTCTTTCTTTAACGTGACATAAGGGTGTGTGCTATCACATTTTTAGAAAATAAGTGCTATATCTTTTTGCCCGAGTGAGCCAATATGTTTCCAATTGAAAAAATTGAGATTTCTGGAAAAAGGAAAGATAAACAGTGTGTAAAAAAATTAAAACACAATAAAACTTGAAAATTGCATTTTTATTAAGAGTTTGACTTAGACAAAAAAACATTTTAGGGAGTAGGTATACTTAGGTACATACCAGCTAGATGAAAAAATAAAAATAAAACTTATTTAAACTGTCAAAAAGTGACGTGTGGGGTGTCGTTGAATTTGAAGCTGTATTCGATATAGCCAAAAATACTGAGTGTTCCATTTAAAAATCCAAAAATCGGAAGTAACAATATGAAATCGGTCATGTCATAAAATGCAAAATAATATCGCATACACACACACACACAAATTTTATTTCTGTAATACCCGGTATATGGATGCCACATACAACGGGTACAAGTTCTGCCGTCACGATTTCGATGATTTCCAGATAAGGTTAGATTTTAGTAGGTCGTTGCTTCATACAGTGGGACAAATAATAATTTAGGTATAACTAAAAATTTTATTATTTCATTTTTAATGGATATTTTTGGGAGGTCCAAAAATACCCGTGTGATAGAGAAGGTTGTTTTTTCAGCAACTAAGAAAGCTGTAGCCCAATCTGCTCAATACCGAGCCCAATACATAGAAGTTCGCCCATATCTTTCTTCTGGAAGAATTTTACTAAAAAAACCTACTAAATCGTAAATTAATTTTCATCTAAGCTGTATTACATCCTTTTTTTAATTACGAAAAGTTGGCAACCCTAATTAGGTATATAGTATAAAAATATTCGTGTTGACACTGTGAAACCGGTCACATGTTGAAAAATAAAAGACTTTGTTTTGGTTCTTGAACCTTCCCCTCTCATTATTAAACTTGTTTGTATAGCAAAATACCAAGAAATACATTCGAATATTATTGTATTCGTTTGTATTAAGTATAGTCACTTATGATGTTACCTTGGCCGCGGAGAAATATTTAAATAAATAACCTGATTGAAACAGGTATTTGCAGCTAATAAGAAAATAGAGACTTTTGGCAAACACCTATGAAATAATTTCTTTATACATATACAGTGAAACCTCTCATAACGGACACCTCTAATAAGCGGACATTTTTTCATAATCCGGAACTAGGTATATGAAATTCCATGAACATCAACCTCTCTTGGGCGGACTCTCCTTTAGGCGGACTCGGACAGGCTGTTTTCATACAAAGAGTGCGAAATCCCTTCTTTAAACGGACAAAAAAATTGTTGAAGTATTTGGGAGACGAATAAGTACGGTGCAAAATCTCTCTGAAGACAGACCGGCAACCAATCGCGTATGCGGGGCAGCGCGAAAGGACTTCGCCGAATGAAAGTAAGTGTGATACCCCGACAGCAGCCCGCCGTTTATTTGTGAGCTGTAAGGTTAAAATCGTAAACAATGGCACAAAAATGTCGCGTTTTGAGTCTGAAAGAGAATATTGATGTTGTGGAAGTTTGTAATGATTTGGGCGAGTTCATTAACATTGATAGCAATGTGCTATTAGAAGATGATAGTGACCCCATTCCTACCGATTATGTAGTCCAAACTGAAACCACATCACTATCTGACGACTCTGATGAAGAAGTTGAATGCAATAATCAAACATATGTCACCAATTATCAACAAGTCATTAGTGTGGCAAAGGAATTATAAGAGTCTGCAAAGAATAGAGGTGACTCTACAGCAATGGAATTGTTATCAGACTTGGAATTACATTTTCTAGATTGCAAGTAAAAAACGCAAACACGTCAAACTACGTTATTAGAGATTTTTAGTACTACATCCTAACTAAAACTAGTGTATTTTTGTTATGTTATGTTTATTTGTACATACATATACATACTAATAATTTTGCATTTACATATCACCTAATAACAAATTTCCCATGGGTGGACACCTCTATTAGGCGAACACATTTAGACGGTCCCGTAGGTGTCCGCCTAAGAGTAGTGCCCTCTTAACCCATGGCAAGGCCCATATGAAGTAACAAAGAAAAAAATATCAGCTTATAAGACAACCTTTAATTTGTGTGTTGGAAGTGAATACAAAAAAAAACGGTAATCTACTATGAAATTAAACATATGTAGACGTACATAATTACATATGTATCTATTTAAACATTTTTCTCGTCAATCTGTCAACAAACTGATCCAAAATTAGTGTTAAAATTTAATTAAGAGATATGGCGCTCTACCGCCAGTGGGCCTCTAGGCTTCAGCCTACTCAGCCTTATGAATAAAAGGGCGCCTAAGAGAGGTTTCACTGTAATTAAAAACGGTCAAGTGTGAGATATTTGCGTGCATACCACATAATAATTCTTTCAGCTAGATACGAAAAGGACTTCTTGAAGGATTTGAGCTACACTGCATGTCAGCACGGAGAAGTAAGGACATCGGAACCTTCATAACGTCGTTGGGAAAGGGTTGAGGTGGTAAAGGTCTTTAAATCAAGATTCAGGGGTAGGCATAAAAGATGGCGTTTGGCTTTCGGCTACTGGCCTGGTTTCTGTTTCTGAGCTCTTCACAACTACTATACTGACTTGATTCCCCCAATTAATACATGGCCTGAGACCTATACTGATAAAATTTTGTTTTTTTCTATGTTTTTTTTCTAAACTCTCTATTTGTATCAACGGCAAACTCCAGCTAACGCTTTAACAGGTAGGTTACCTGTATTGAAAAACATGAACAACATAAATATACAGGGTCATTAACGGTGAGTGGCCGATTAAAAGATGTCGGGAACTAACAAAAATATTTGTTTGAAATATTGGCACCTACTCGCCATAAAAGATGTGAATATTTTTAATGAAAAATGAATTTTGCCGTATTTATCACTTCCAGTTATACGGGAATTAGGCTTAACTTTGTTACTAGGTATATTTTGGTGTTTTTCGATTCTTTGCAAAAGTAACTTTTGTAAAAAATTTCCTTCACCCATCTCCAACCGTTTTCATTAATTCTAAAATTCATTAAAGGATTTTTTTTATAAGAAATATCTCTGCGGTAGAACAGTACTTATGGAATATGAAAATGGTAGATCTACCGTAAAAACGGTAGGTCTGGCAGCATTGGCTGTGACACGGGTAATCACCGCTGATATTTGGACTCGATTTGCTCACGTCACGTCCTCGTAGATAACAGTATTTTACTTTAAGATGCTTCACAGCGTTGCCACTATTCGCAATTTTTACTTATATCAACATATATTGAATAGTTACAGATCTTTTCAAAATGTGATGACGATAACGATATTATGTTAGAATTCTTTACGCTTTTTTCGTAATCAAGTCGGTACGGTACCTACACCGTGAAAATTATGAATGGAAAGAAGTATTTGTGACCTGGGTAAAGTAAATTCCACGCTCTCATTTCGTTGCGTTTTCTATAAAATGGCAATTACCTCAATAAAATATAAATAGAGATTCTTAATAGCACTGGGAGTGAGGATGAGAAAAATAAATCTTTGTTAATTTTATCTTTAACACATTGGCTTTTACCAGTGCCAATGCGTAATTTTTTCTTTAATTTGCTTGATCACGATATCTTTAACAAAGAAACGTTGCTGCCGCAACTGGATTTACGTTAAATCCCCTGGGTTTGCCATTGGGCGATTAATTATGAGCAACGCCTTTCCGAGGACGCCACATTGTCTAGCACATTCGGCATAACAAAAAATACGATCGAAATTATATAAAAGATGTCAAAAAGAGAGTGAAACGTACTTTACCTATATATGCCAACACCAGCACCGCCCTTGATTAAAATTTGACAAGGGATTTAAAAACGGGCGTTGAAATATTAGGAAGTCCCATGTAAGTCTGTGTCCGCAACGGCGCACCGCCCCTCGCCCCTCGCCTTGACCATAGCACCGCACAGCCTCGCTTGAGCTTCGCACAGTAGTCCCTTGACATCGAGATATAAACATGGACTGTGGGTTGTTATCTTGTTTTTTTATACTCTAATATAACAAAATGATATTTATATGCTTAAACACAAACCTAGTATTTATATGCATTCTCATATATTCACAAAAGCGTTGGGGATCTTTATAAAGGTGATAAAATTCTCCATAGAATCTTCGCTTTGCGTTAATAGGATGCGCTGGTAATCTTGATTTCTGTTTAAACATATACCACTTGGTTATATTAGCGTCTAAAATAATATCGTCTTCATCGGAAGAAGATGACAACGCACAGCCCATGTTTATATCTCGATGTCGAGAGACAAACTGATCGACAGGCAAGGCAATGAGCGAGGGTCGGTGCGCCGTTGTGGCCATACACTAACTTTGGATTTGCACCAGGCGGATATTAGTAGGAAGAAAATTTGTTTTATAGAAAATGTTTGTACTCTCTTTACAATTTTTTTGGAGACGGCCATATAATAATGTATATCATTACAGTTTAATCCTAAAGCTCACAATAAATCGTCAGATTATTTCTCCGAATTACTAAATTATCGTCATTAGCAATTTTATTCATGTTTCACATCAAGCATTTCTCTTTATATAAGAAGCAATTATTATATTAGCCAATCAACAGAAAATATAATTACTTTCATTACATACCTATGTATTTCTGTAAATCTAATGCATTTAACTAGGTATAGGTATATTTAAACAAAATATAATCCACGCTTCATGCTCATGATGGATATTAATACTAACCAGTTTCGCGGTTCCTCGTATTCTCGCACAAAAAAAATATGTTTGGTTATTAAACTAACAATAAGTCCACCATATTGTTTCATATTTCATCAACACACTTTCAGCAGGATCTAATGCATTTACACCATCACTAGTTTGGTTCACATAGTACTAATTTTATCACAAACACAGTAAACAAGTTCCCTTAAATAAATACGGACCCTTTGCACGATTATTTCCTTTAACTGTTAAGTTAGGACATTAAAAACTTCATGCGTACACAGTCGTACTTCCAATCCTAATTCTACAGGAATTAAGAATATAAGAATCAAGTAAAGTTGTTTGTATTCTGTTTAATACGCGACGTACCGTTAGACTATCCTTTCTCGTTTTAACGAGTGTTGTTGGTATTTTGCTTCTCTCTCGGCGTATCGTCAAAATTTTCCTGCGAGACGACTAACATACGTACGTCATTAGTCAAAGAACAGAGCGGTATTATTACGAATAAACTACATTATAATTATTGCATAGTGAAATTCTGGAAAAGGTAGTGTCTCTTCAGAGTAGAAAACTTATTTTAGTAAAAATCAGCTATTTATACGGTCACCACGACGAAATTGCTGATTTTTCTTTAAGAAATGATGTAGCCAGAGCTGTCGCAATTAGTGAGATTTAAATCGTTCTTGTGATTAATACATTTTTTTATTTAAATGGGTACTTTGATTCTAAATCATTTTCGTGAAAAATATTTTTGTTTTAAGTTTTCTATAAAAATGGGATCTAAATCATTTCAGAATGATTTAAATCTTTATGAAATGATTTGAATCTTTAAATAGAGATTTCGTATACCCATACTGGGTCTTGCAGAAATATGTGAAAGGTCAAAAAAGCAGTGGTATTATTTAGTCTAGAGCTGAGCTATATTGAAAATCCACTATGGATGGGAATATCGATATACAAAAGCATGTACCTATGATGATGATTTATATACTTCTTAAATGATTTAGAGTTTTAAAATGATTTAAATCTCATAAAAAGATTTAAATATGTCTTAAAATGATTTAACATTAAAAAAAAGATTTAAACATAAAAATATTTGTTATTTAAATCTTTCCTTTACATTTACATCATTTGCGGAATGAAAAATATCTTTGATTTAAATCTTTTTTTTAAATAATTTTAAACAGCTCTAGATGTAGTTTCGGGCATAGATTACAAATCTGAAAAAAAATATTTTGTTGCATTTGTTGCTATTTCAAAATAAAAAATAAGTATAAATTAGTTAGGGTGTCAGGAAATGTGGGAAATCTCCTGGATATCGATATGAAAAAAAAACAAGTGAAAAGGGTAGGTACTACAAGTTCATATAAACTTTTTTCGTATAGGCTTCCTCTTCGGAGATATGGGCTCCCAAAGAGCTCCAATGGAATAAGTTTTTTTACACATAATTATTGAACCACCAGGTATATTTAATTATTTTTTTTAATGTGATGTATACCAGGTAAGACCCTTCAAATTAATATCCAAGAAAGTGTGAATTACATCATGTATTTGGCGTATCTCGGTAAGATATACATCTTTGTTCCTGTTGAACCTCAAATTTCCGCTTTTTCATATTTAACCCGTGAGAAGTTAGGGGGCTCACTTTACGTAAAATTACGTTTTCTCGAAAATGGTTGGATTAGTGACATGAATGAAGATCGCTTAATTTTTGGTCAATAGTTGAAGGTATGTAAAAACGTTGGCCAAAGTTCTTATCAGACAGGGAGTTAAAAGAAGGGGAACCATCAGTGGCGGAACTTCAAACTTTAGCGCCCCCCCTTCCGCAAAATTATTTATTATGCCCTATAAAATGATTTATTTAGTTAAGCTAGAATAACGTAAATTGGTAAATTATAGATATAGATGTTACTCCATAAGAATTTAAAATAGAAAACTGATGATTCCTATGAGAGAACTTTTTTTAATGCTCTTTAGAAACTAAGGTTTAAACTAAAAATCACATTTATTATATAATATTATTCCAGAACCCATAAACAGTGACCACACTATTCTTTTCTGAATAACTTTATTGTTTAAAATCAACTTTAAACCAAATTTCCAGGAAATATTTACAAAAGTATAAGTTCTCGTAAAATTAATATCATACAGGGCAGATTAAAATTAGAAGTTACTTTAAACAAGTCGCAAAAATAGGTTCTTTCTTTCCTCAAATAATTTAGACTTACATGTTAAATATTCTTATATTCTGAACAAAAAATATGTTAAGAGACTAATTTTCTGTTAATAACTGAATATCACAATGTTTAGTCATCAGTTAGCCATGTAAAGAATTATTGTATAAAATGAAACATAAATTATATTTGAATGAAAGAAATGTATTTCAGCTTACTAATAATAATAATCTACAAACAAAATTATTTGAAAAATTGTTCAATATGACCTCTGGTTTGTTCAATGCATTTCTATAAACGTATTTTCCCTAAATTGAACCATTGAACAACTTTTCAATTAATTTTGTTTGTAGATTAATATATTACTAGTAAGTTATTCTTAAAATCTAAGTCGATTAACAGATGTGTAGGAACTCCTTTTCTTGATGATAGTATTAAATGATATAATAAATTAGTGTTGCGTAAGAAAAAAATACTTTTGAAGTGGCGAGGGTTCTCGCATTGCGTAACGGGAGCCCACTTTGGATCGTGGGCCCCCTGGACGCCAGCCCCCCCCCCCCCCCCCGCGTTGCATGGTCTTGCTGCATAGTAGTTCCGCGCCTGGGAGCCATGAGTGTCACAGCTAGCAGCTGTGATTAATTCACAGCACTTTCTTGGATAGTAATTTGAAGGGTCTTACCGGGTATACATCATATAAAAAAATTAAATATACCTGGTGCTTCAATAATTATGTGTAAAAAACTTGATTCCATTGGAGCTCTTTGGGAGCCCATATCTCCGAAGAGGAGGCATATACGGAAAAGTTTATATGAACATGTAGTACTTTTTTCACTTGTTTTCTTCATATCCGGGAGATTTCCCACTTTTTCCAGGACACTCTGTATATTAAATCAGTCATTTTGAGGATAAATTCTCTTACCAGGCATTCCTACACGTCACAATACTATTCCCGTACGTAACAAAGACAATCCTGTCCAGCTCTAAGCTTTATCACAGTCATTACTCGCTAATACCCAGGGATTCCCAATGTGTACGCCGCTGAGAAAAAACGGGCTCCAATATTTTGTGTAAGATTTGACAGGATTTTTTTTGGGCTTAAAATTTTATAAACAAACTGTAACCCTCGGATTTCTTAGGCATACTTTTAAATGTTGTGAAAATTTCACCTTAAATTTCTGAAATAAATCAATAATTAATAGTTAAGTACGGATCTGACCATGATATTCGACTTTGTTGATTTTAGTTTATCTTCTATTAAATTAGCAATGCTGCATTCAAAATTCCCAGATTTTAAACAAATTAATAGTTATTTTTTTTTAATGATGGTCGAGAAATAATCCAACCAGAATAATTTTTGTGTTAACTATATTTTATGTAATTAGATGATAAGGACGTTAATTACGATTGGGAATTTTTGTATATTATTGAGCGTCACATCAGGAGTTTGATGTACACAACATGGATATATATTAAGGAGGGCAAAAATTTTGTGCTCTTTTGGAATTTTTATCATTAAGTGACTAAAATGTATTCTTTCTAGTTTCGTTACGTGGGGCATTTGGGAATTGTTTTTTTGTTAGATGTTGGTTCCTTTTATTACTTAGTAAAATTTACTTGTTGATTTTATTTCATTTAGTTTAATCTTCTTGTCCAATTTGCTTGACAAGACAACTATCATTTGTAATTTGGCTGCAGCTGCCTCTTCGTTACTATTTCCTGCTGCCATAATGCAACGTCCAGTGGTGTATCTAACAGAGCGCTATGAGTGCGAAGCATACGAGCCCGGCCCCCCGAGGGGCCCAGGAGCCACGGAGCGGTACCCCCTGAAAAACAATATTCTATTTGGGGCCAGTCAAGATTTCTCCAAATAGGTTCGTGGCTGCGATTTAGCCGGAACAAGCATAACCCCCCCCCCCCCACACACACGTTTTCGAGGCTGCAAATAAAAAAAAAATTTCTAAGTTAATTGTCATTTTTTTCGGAATTTTTTTTTTTTATTAAAATGTCGTTTTATAATGGGGGCGAGTATTGGTCGGTGGAGGGGTTGGAAGGGGTCGGATGCGATATCCAACACCACCACCGTGCTGCCCCCTCTGGGGGTGGTTTTTAGCCGTTTTGAGGGATTGCGCAACCCAAAAGAGTAATTCTGACGCCGCCATCGTGTTCAGCATCCTCGAAAACGCGGGGAAGGTACTCTTTGTTCCGGCTGAAAATATTTTGATTTTTCGGGGTTTTTTCCGACTCACAACTTGGGTGTCAAATGACATAGCTGCAAGAGCGTTGAGCATTACTGAGTTCTGCGCCGTCATGTTTACAAATTTTAAAAAAATGCGAATTCGCACAACCGAATTTTTTACGATTTCGTTTTTTACTAAATTTGACCTTCTCTTTGCCACTTTTGCTCCTCTATAAAATAGCTAATTACGTTTTCATTCCGACGTTTCGTTTTTTCGCAACTATCATCGACTGTATTTTTAAATATTAGTAAATTATATTATATTTTATGCTTTATTAAATCCACTTTATAATATTCTGAATCAATGAAGATAGTCCGAAGTAAATCCCTTGACGAAATCGAGCAATTTTTTCCCCCAATCGATACAATAGGATCCCCTCGACATTCTAAAATGATTTGTGTAGAGCGCCGCATAGGGGGGAGGGGGGCACGCCCCGTAAATCTAACCTACAACGTGAAATTGAAAATAACTCAGCCGGTTTTGATGCTACAAAAAAAGTGAAAGGCAAAATTGAAGAGCTTGGCAGAGCGCGTAGCCTCGAACAAACCCGATCCCGATATCTCAATGACTTCGCGAATTAACGCGATTTTCAACTGCAAAAACAATAAAATTTAATTAACTATATCTCGAGAAGGGGCGGAGTTGGGGCATCATTTTTTCGCGAATTAACGGGTGATGCCGAGTTCTTTGATGGGCCGGAGGCTGGGGTTGGTGGGGCAATTAGGAGGGGAGTAAGGGGGATTGGAAATTTTTTGCATAAATGCTAATAACTAGTCTATTAATCGAGCTACGGGGATGAGGCCGGATTCAATTTGTTCATTTTTTTATCAGCTACGAGGCGGCGCCCTACACAACTCGATTTCGTCAAGGGATTTTCGAATACCGGAACGCCTCCACTAAGATATCACGACTGTTATTTATTAGACGTTTCGGAGTTTCCGACTATAAAAACTTTACCTATCTTCAATGCAGTTAAACGCCTTATTGAAAATAGTTTTATTGTTCATAATCTAGTTGGCATTAAAAACTATTTTTTTATTTGAAATTATTTACTTACAAATACAATAATGATAATAAAATGTAACATAAATTATTTTTAATTTTCAAAAATGAATCATTTTCGAACACGAAATGATGATAATAAATAATAGGTGTGATATATCATTGAATTCAGAATATAAAGTGAAGTTCATAAAGCATAAAATAAAATGTTACTACCAAAGATCTTGTAAGACTCTAGATTATCGAATAATGTACATTTCTAGCCTACGCAACGAATACAAACAGCCTTTCCCACCTCTTTCGGTCATTATTGCAGCATAGCCAGATTGTCATATTTATCGCAAAGGTATCTTGCAAAATCCCAATTAAACATTTGTTAATTTGACAATTACAACTGGTTTAAGGTTAATCCGCAAGTGCTCTTAAAATAAATTTATTTCCCAATAATTTTACTATAAGCTGTGAAAAGGCGATGAGAGATTCTTTAAAAAAATATTATTATACTTAAAAGTTTCAAACGAATCTTGAGCTAATCCGACTGCACTCTAGCAACATCTATTTTTATTTTACTATGCGCTAGGATCCCAAGAGACAAACTATGAATGACTAACAATCTCGTAAAAATTACAGCGTTGTTGCTGTGTTCTAACGGAGTATTTATACATATATTTTGGTTGTTTTGTGTTTTTTTGTGATTATTGGTGAAAAATCGTCTTTATTATAAACAATCATGGTGCATTAATGTGTAGTTTGTAAAAGAGTGGATAATTTAAATAAGGATTTATCTTTTCATCGGTAAGTATGGTTATGTTCTAATAGTTAACCATCTGATATAACCTTCAACATTGTTGCCATTCAGCCAACAAAAATGTAGTTCTCTCTTCCACCCATTACTGATTTTCAATAACATTTCACACAATCACAGGTTCACTTTCCAAGAGTTTTATGAATGGATTATTATACAGTGTGTACATAAAGTAAGGAACAAATTCATTATCTAGGAATATAAAAATATTTCGGAAAAATCCTCGGACACGTGTATAATAATTTTTAATGGCGCATTTCTTCCCATACAAACTTAATATACAAGGTGGCTCATGTAGTAGATATGACATTATCGACGATTTTTTTAAATGGGAACCCCTATATTTTAGTTCAGATCTGTAATCTCCAAGAACAGCTGATTTCAAAAACATAACACACTTAGGGCCTAAAATTCATAGTTTCGTTACTACAGGGTAAAACAAATAATTTTATTTAAGATATTTTTTTTTGGTTTGGGAGGCATCAATTAATTACGTGAGGCGTTTTTAGCGATTTTTCAACCCCCCCTTCCCCCAATAAAAGATTTCGTGACATTTGGCTCAATCCCTTCCGCCATCACCCAATTTTACCTGAAAGCCCTACGTAATTAATGGACGCACCATCATTTGCTGTTACTTATGTTTTTTCTCAAGTAGGCTTATTTGCTGTTATGTAACTATGGTATTTAGATAATGTCATTGTCATTACATTGTATTTTTCTAGTAAGTTTATTAGAAGTAATAAATTTTATTTTAAAACATATTGAGTTACTATGCGTTTATCTTTAACACAAAGAATAGAAATTCTTATGATGATTGGATATGGTGATAGGATCCGTACTCAACAAGAAGTTTGCATTTTGTTTAACACTAAGTATCCAGCAAGACCAATTACTAGATCAACTGTGAGTAAACTTGAAATAAAATTTCGGGAAATGGGTTCAGTGGAAGATATTCCCAGAAAAGGCCGTCCAACTATTCCGGATGATAAGAAATTAGATATTTTATTGGCTATGGAAGAAGATCCCCACAACAGCGTCCGCCAGATTAGCATTGATCATGGGGCGGCTGCTATGACCGTTTATAACCTATTGACGGTAGAAAAATGGGACCCGTTTAAAATCCGATTGGTTCATGAGTTGAATGAAGATGATCCAGATCGTAGGATGGAGATTTGTCAAATATTAATGGAAAGATGTAACTTAGATCCTTTGTTTGTTGAAAATATCCTATTTTCGGATGAATCTACCTTTAAATTAAATGGAGAAGTGAACCGGCAAAACTGTAGATACTGGGCAAAAGAAAATCCCAGGTGGATGCGTGAGCACCATACTCAATATCCTCAAAAAATTAATGTTTGGGCTGGTATTGTGAAAAACAAAATTATTGGGCCATATTTTTTTGACAACAATGTAAACGGGCTAAATTATCTTCATTTTCTTCAGAACTTTCTTATCCCTACGCTGGTTAACTTATACCCTAGTAGAAATAATCCAGGAATTCTAGATGAAAATTTGTGGTACTCCACATTATGCAGCAGTAGTGCGCCATTACATAAACCAAGTTTTTCCGAACAAGTGGATTGGAAGACGTGGGCCTATTGAATGGCCGCCTAGGTCTCCAGACCTTACACCACTGGACTTTTTCTTGTGGGGTCACCTGAAAAATGTTGTTTATAAAGTCAAACCTGCCAATATTGAAGATTTAAAAAATCGAATAACAACAGAATGCAGGAACATTTCAGAAGAAACCATAAGAAAAGTCCAACAAGAATTTATTGATCGCTTGGGGTACTGTCAGGCAGCAGAAGGAGGACAATTTCAACACTTAATTAAATAGCTTATTTAATTTTTTTACATTTTTTTAAATTAAAAATATCTTAAATAAAATTATTTGTTTTACCCTGTAGTAACGAAACTATGAATTTTAGGCCCTAAGTGTGTTATGTTTTTGAAATCAGCTGTTCTTGGAGATTACAGATCTGAACTAAAATATGGGGGTTCCCATTTAAAAAAATCGTCGATAATGTCATATCTACTACATGAGCCACCTTGTATATTAAGTTGTTTGGGAAAAAAATGCGCCATTAAAAATTATTATACACGTGTCCGAGGATTTTTCCGAAATATTTTTAGATTCCTAGATAATGAATTTGTTCCTTACTTTATGTACACACTGTATAGACCTGTGGTTACCACTACTAATTTTAAAAAACAAGGTTGCGAAAAACCAAACGTCGGATTGAAAGTATATAATTATACTAGGAGAAGAAATGGTAATGAGAATATAATTTCAAATATCTCTTCAAATAGAATTAGAAAACAAAACGACCGAAATCGTAAAAATTCGTCTTTGCCTTAATATCGGAATTTTTTAATCTTGAAAACATGACGGTGCAAAACTCAGGGAAGCAGTGGTGAGCAGGGAATCCAATCCCGCGCCCCAACTCTAATCCCGCAAAGCTGCGGGATTGAGCCCATCGATCTCGGGGGATCGCAAACAATGAACTGCGGTATGTTTGGTCGACGCGTCGGGGATTCCCCGCCATGCTGGGCTATTGAAAATACGTTAAACAGAATAATTTTCTTGCGTACCGTACGTGCGAAAGTAAGGGCGTTATTCTAACTACTATCTAGTGACATTTATCAAGTGGTTGAATATAATACATGGAATTTAAACAGCAATCACAAAAATGAGTGTCAGTGCATGCAGTTTACAAGGACAATAAATGTTCAATAAGTTTAGTTTGGAATTATTTTTTAAAGTCTGAAGATGGCCTTACAGCTAAATGTAAGTTATGCCCTAGCATTATCAAAATCTCTGCTCGTCCAACCAAAGGTCTTCAGACCCACTTACAAACAAAGCATAATATTAATTTGAAAGTCCAGAGCAGCAGAGGTAGTGTTGATATTGATAAAATAACGCAGGAAATGAAAGCTAGTACCAGCAGTTCGAGTAGTTCGTTTAGTTCTATTGCTAAGCGCTCATATGTTAGTAGTTCTTCTGTGCTACCTAAGAAAATGAAAATTACAGATTACAGAAAATTAAAAAATCCGTATTTTTTTCCATCTGAGAAAAAAGTTTCGATGGCGGAAAGAGTATCTCGAATGGTAGCTAAAGATGGTATACCCTTTGGAAAGTTTATCACATCGACCGATATGCGCCAATTATTCGAATCAGAGGGCCACAAATGGTGTAAAATCTATTCCGCCGACAAGTGTCGAAGCTGAACGCGCGTTTTCAGCCGCAGGATACATGTGCAATAAAATAAGATCAAATCTAATAGATGAAACATTAAACATGTTATTTTTCTTAGAAAATACTTTTAAAATCAACATGTAACTGTTAAACTAGTCGTACTATTGTATTGTACCTATATGCAATAAATATTTTCCTGCTACTCTACTCTGTTTCTAATTGCATAAAACAACTTTTTATTAACATACAGCATTTGCGGGATTGGATTTTCTAGTGGTGAGCCATGGGTAGGCGAGTTTCCATCCCAAATTTTTCTGATCCAACCTGCTAAATTGAGCCAGAAAATATGGAAGAACATGCACCCTCAAAAATTTCCGCCGGATGTCCCAACCAAGGCATCTTTTTAACGTACTTTTGACTATCCATTTGGATACGCAGGCCTTTTATTTGGATACCCAGTAAACATCAAATGGATCCAGAAATTTTTTAATTACTTAGTAATTTTGAAACTACAGAACTGATACCATTGATGACTGATACCTAAATATGCTTTAAAATGATCAGTCAGAAAAAATGTTAAAAAATAGGGTTGTTTAAAAGAAATAGATACACAACAAAAATTCACTAAAGACATGCAAAAAAAAAAATCACTAAAAGATGCCTTTACACCCAACTGAAAGGAAACCGATGGCGCGGCGAACACAGCTTTTTAGACAGTCCTGACAGACAAAACCACAAGACAACTACTTCCCTGGCCGATCATTTAACTCTATGAAAGTTTTTGCATTGTTATTACAAATATTTAAAAAAATTTTAATCTACAAAATGCAGATATACCAGCTTGTAGTATTTGGAGCTACTACTATCTGCTACAGTGTTGCCAATTAGAGTGTAATTACACGATTTTCGTGGATTTTCATTGCCTTGTGTGTAATTTTTGTGCAGCACAAGGTGTGTGTAATTTGAGAGCCACCGCACCTAAGTGTGTTGCTATTCAGTTTAGTTGACCTTTTTTGGCAAATAGATCAGAGCCCACATAATGTATATTAACTTCAGTTTTGGCGACCTTTTTCTTTACAAATCAGAGATCAAAATAGTACAGTTACCGTCACAAAAATCCGGGCAGCAGTTTTTTCTAATGTAAGCCGACGTTTATACATCTCGAATACCTAAAAATTACCTGTTTTAATGACATTGACAAAAATTGTCAACTGAAATTTATTTACGGCTAGTGAAATAAATTTACAAATATGCCCTGTCATTTAAATGCTGCGGAAAAGGCCAAAATTGTGACACTGCTAGAAGAAGGATGGCCAGAGAGACGGGTGGCTCAAAGATTTCAAACGCCAAAAAGTACAGTTCATGATATCAAAATTAAATGGATGGAAACACATTCGCTGGAAAGAATAGAAGGAACAGGCCTTAAAAGGGAATCGACAGAATAACATGACAATACTCTAATTCAATACCTAAGGGAAAATCCTTTTAAAACGGCTGTTTTAGCTCACAATGTAACTGATTTTTCGGGTTCCGTTAGAATCGCACAACGAAGAATAAGAGATGGTTCAAATTTTCGCAATCACCCTGCAGCTAAAAAGCATTTCCTAACGGTAACCAACAAAGAGCAAAGAGTGGGCTATGCATTACAATATTACGGAGGTGGTATAAATGCTTGGGAAAATGTAATTTTCACAGACGAAAAGATTTTCCAATCGTGTTACAGCGGGAAGTAAGGGTCTATAGACCACCAAATACCCGATTTGATGAACGCCTACACTCAGAATATTTTAACAAGCGGCTGTTTTTCTGTCAACGTTTGGGGGTGGATGAGTGCACAGGGTATAGGAGTTTGTACGCGCATAGAAGGTAGATTTAATGCACAAAATTACATACAAATATTGGAGAACGTGATGTTGCCATAGGTTAATGATAGGTTTCCCAATACTAATTACATTTACCAACATGATAACTGCCCGGTTCATACTGCCCACGCAGTATCTGATTGGATGCAACAAAGGGATATTCAAGTATTACCCTAGCCTTCTAGGACTCCAGATTTAAATCCGATGGAAAATGTTTGGGGTTACATGATCAAAAGAATTAACAAATATAATGATTGTCGGCCAGAAAATAGAGAACAATTGTGGCTGAAAATACAAGAGACTTGGAATCAACTAAAGCAAGAATACTGTAATGGTCTGGTGGCTTCAATGCCTAAAAGATTAACTTCAGTTATTCAAAGTAATGGAAGGGCAATAATAGTACATTATACACCTAGGGACTAAAGTGGTATTTTAAATCCCGAGACAAAAAGTTTATAGCCCGACCAACGGGAGGGCTATAATTTGTCAAGAGATTTAAAAACACTTTGGTCCTGAGGTGTATATACCATTTTATGTACTTTAGGATAGGTAAAAAAATGAAATGCCATCATCGAAGCGGCTGATTTTACCATATCAACGACCAAATGACAAGTAACTAAGTAAAACAAAAGTCACTCGATAAATATTAGTCAAACACGCTACATCCACTGAAAGACGTTTATCGCGATGGAACAAATCGAAAAGGTAGCTCAAGAGGATGTAGGCCAATTATTACCAAGAAAATCTGGAGAACAATATAAAAAACAGTTATCTGAGTTTATCAAATGGTGCAAAGAACGGAACCTAGAAGAATTTACAGAAGAAAAGGTACTATTAGCATATTTCTTAGAAAAGTCAAAAAAGCTTAAAGCATCGTCACTGGAGTGTATATTCGATGATAAAGGCCACAATTGCAATAGGAGCACAGGGCCAACACTCCATTCATAAATCTGTTGGAAAGTGAGTTTGTGATTGTTTGAAATGTTATTGAAAATCAGTAATGGGTGGAAGAGTGACAAAACATGTTGGTCTCGCTAATGGCAACAATGTTGAAGTCTGGTTAAATCAAAGATCTTACAAGGTTAAATCCAATAACGTTTAAAAGGTTATGGAGCGGTCTTCATAGTTTCGGAGCGGAGCTAGTCTGGGCAAAAAGCCCAACAAGGGCGTATAATTTACTTTGAGATTCTTTACGTTTAACTATATTATCTATTCAAAAAGTGTAGTTTCGAATATTGGATATTTATAAAAAAGATAGAAATATTGATCCAGTTTTATATACAGTGTATCCAAGGATGGATTTAACTATTTATGCTTAGCATCAATATTTTTGGTGTATTCATTACTGGATGATACTCTCCAGATATAAAAGTGTATATTTCTAGCCAGATTGTCATATTTATCACTAAGACATCTTGCAAAATCCCAATTAAAAATTTGTAAATTTGACAATTATAACTGGTTTAAGGTTAATCCGCAATTGCTCTTAAAATAAGTTTATTTCTAATAATTTTGCTATAAACTGTGAAAAGGATGATTCTTTAAAATAATATTATTATACTTAAAGGTATCAAATAAATCGTGAAATAATCCAACTGCACTCTGGTCATCTATCTTTAGTTTATTACCTGCTCACATGCATTGGGTGTGGCCAATTAGCAAGGAGGGAGAAACGGAATGGGTGATGCAAACTCAAAATCAAATTTCTAAATATATTTACTAACCTGTGAAATTTTAATTTAACACCATTGCATTTTCTAGTGAAGTATTTTATGGCCGCACAAGACTCAACCATCTTGTAAATGCAAGATTTATATTAAGAAATAAACCAACTCGACTGCTTTTTGCTCGGACTAGCACCACGGACCGGTCCATAACCTTTTAAACGTCAATGGTTAGTCAGAAATCATATCAATACAATCATATTAAAACATAACCATACTTACCGAAGAAAAGATAAATCCTTGCTTAAATGATCCACTCTTTTACAAACTATACATGAATGCACCATCATTGTTTATAATAAAGACGATTTTTCACCAATACTCACAAAAAAAAAATAAAAACAACCAAGTATATAAACACTCCCTTAAAAGCGGTTAGCAGCGAGTAGCAACAGTGTATTCTTTACTATAATCCGATTCATTGATAAAGTTTGATCGTTTGCCGTCGAGCGTAGTATCTTTTAACTTGATGTTGTCAGAGCGCAGTCGGTTTATTTCAAACTTTTATGTATAATAATAATTTTTTTTTCAAAATCTCTCAAGGCCTATTCACAATTTATATTAAAATTATTGGGAAATAAATTTATTTTAAAAGCAATTGCGGATTAACCTTAAACCAGTTGCAACTGTCAAATTAACAAATTTTTAATTGGGATTTTGCAGATACCTTAGCGATAAATAGGACAATCTGGCTATGCTGCAAGCATAACAGCAAGGTGGGGAGTGCACGTTTACAATGCTTACGTCGACTACACATGTAAACAATTCTATCTGGAGTTTGTAAGATCTTTGAATAGGAGTTATTTTTTATAGTTTAATATATTTCTAAACACGTTACACTTTTGTTGCATCCATGTCATGTTATATTTTCTAATAAAATTATTGAAAATAAATTTCGAAATTTATATTTTTTTGCAAAGAAATTTCCTAGGAAAAATCCCTAGGGATTTAAAGTACCACTTTTTTCCCTGAAAATAGGGATTTAAAGGGTATTTTAAATCCCTAAAGTACATAAAATATTAAATACTATTGGTTTTATTTCCTCCTCAGTTTATTGATATTGCCATAGTAATCTATGGTAGTAAAGGTAAAAGCCTGAATTACCAAAATTCAGGAAAAAAATGTTTGTTGTCAGATTAGTGCCCGGATTTTTGTGACGGTAACTGTACCTGTAATAAGTTGTGTTTTACCAGGAAAGTTGTGGGGTAGTTTTGATTTTTTCCATTCTACATGTTTTTTGGGGCGGTGAATCCGAATTTTAGTTTTTCTAACAAAATTTCTCGACGCAACATTGAAAAAAATCCAAAAATAGTAAAAAATCACGTTTTTTGCTTATAACTGGGAACTATCAACTTCTCGTAAATAACCTTCCTACTCAAAATGATAGTAAATAACGTTTCCTACAAATTATATTATTTAAATTTTTTTCTCCAACCAACCCTTCGGGCCCAAGCGATAGTTGATGTTTGACGTATTTCAGATATCTTCGAAAAACCCCATTTTTGACACTCCAAAACTCGAATTTATTATTAAAAGGCTATCAAGGTTATTTACAAAAAGTTGACAGTTTCCGAGTTATAATCAAAACAAGCCAAAAAAATAAGTTTTTTTACATGTTGCGTAACGAAATTTTGTTAGCAGATTCGGATTCTGCACCCCAAAAAGGATATAAATTTGAAGAAATCAAAACCACCTCAGAACTTTCCCGCTAGGGGCCATTGTAAGCACAAATTGATTGTATTTTAAATGGTGTATTTGTGTGACATGTAATTTGTCCAGCTAATTTCACAAATTCAGATTGGCAACACTGGTTTGCTGTAAAATGATAATATGGTTCTCATTTCAATCGAGGATGCAGTTTCACTTCTTTTCCTGTCTGGGAGGAAATATATCCTGGCAATTGCCAGGATAGTTTCGCAGAAACTTGGCGTACTCTTCCGAACCAAAAAGTTGTGGACACCTTAACAACTTTTGACACTATACAAAGCCCAGATTCGACCATCACTTGATTACTGCTCTCATGTCTGGAGCTGTGCACGCGAACATACCTTTCGGTTACTGGTTTCCATCGAATGGAGGGCCATTCGTCTGATCGGACACCATGAGCTGGCAAAAAGCCTCGACAGCCTAGAACATCGAAGACAGATTGGTAATTTGACTCTCTTTTATAGATATTTCCATGGAAAATGCTCGGCTGACCTTGCCCTCTTAATTCCGCCCAGAGCGGCGAATAGCAGAAATACACGACGAACCACTGCCGCCCATCCATGTGGCTCAGCTTAGTACTCCTCAAACTTCATTATTTAAAAATTCTTTCATCTGGAGAACTTTATCCTTATGGAACGATCTTCCCGAGGTCCTGTTTCCCAATAAATATAATGTCCAAAAATTCAATTCCAACGTGAATATTCGCACACGCACCACTCTCAGAGTGCCTTAAAAGGATTTTGCCTATAGTGCTTGTGTTGACCAAAAAAAATTGATACGTTGACAAAAACAAATATCCATAATTAAATAACTTGTATTATCGAAAAATACAATCGTAAATGTAATTTTGACAAAATCAACTACATTATGGTTCAGTTAGAAAGTTGTTAGGTAATGAAAGATTTATGTTAATAAATAGTGTGAATAGTAAATGTGTTAAAGCCATTACTAAACAGCAAATATGCAAAATAGAAATGCATGTTTCGCTCAAAGGTTTGAATTTTAATAACTATTAACAAACCAATTTAATAAAAATAATATTGTCTTCCCTGCGCGTAATATTCATTCAGTTCAATAAAGCAAAACCTTACGGTGGTCTCCTAAGTACAACACAAAATATTTTACACACTGTTAAGAGACTAGTACATTTCCTCTTGATGATTCGGCCGCCTGTTCCTCCGTTTCTTCCGGCTTTGGATTATCTAACCCCCTCAATCTAATATTATATTTTTCTCTGTATTCGTTTATTTCTTGTCCCTTTTCTATTATCTTCTCGTTTAGCTTTTCGATAAATTCTTTGAGTTTCTCTTGATTTGTCAACAAAACTGGTAGAACATCTTTTACTTTGCGTTCCGTTAAAACACCACCTATTAGCCGAAAGCATCTCCGATCCTCATTCACATTCTTCAGTGTTTCGATGACCATTCTGAAAATTTGAGGTTAAAATAACTATTTAAGAAATAATGTGCCGTGCGGAACTTTAGTATTGATAATATAAATATTTTTAATGAGATAAACATAATGGTTTAAGAAAAACTAAGCCGCATAGTTGAAATGCTTGATAAACCTTATTTGGACTTACTTGTGTTCATTTTGATCTAATTCCAATTCCGATAGTTTTGTAGTGTAAGTTCTTTGCTCTGCTCGTAAGCCTTGAAAGCCAGCTAAAATTTCTTGGGGATCAACAAGAACCTTACCACCTTTCTTATCTTGCTTTTTGGGGTCGCTTGCCATTTTTAGTAAAAACAATTTTCGGAAACGAACCAAGGAAATCAAACGGCGGTGCTGGGGGGTAAGCAAGGAGGGGAAAATGAAAACTCTGATTTTAACAGAAGACTGACAGCAAACGCCAGAGAGGAGAAGTAGGCGACCTTGGTGAAGTTTCGAGGCTTCAAGTGGACATAGTAACAAGAATAGTTAACTGTTTTATGGTAACAAGAAGAGATTTTTTTTATGAAATATTCCTATGAATCTCGAAAATCAAATCAATAAACCTATAATTCAAATTTAAATTAAGAAGCAAGAAGTATTCTCTTGTGGTTTTGTTTGTAATAGCATAGACAAGTGATAAAATAAATTTAATTGGTAAATTCTCATCTAAGATAAAATATATAAGAATTTAGGTTTTTAGCCCTTGGTGGTGTCGATGTACTAGTGATGGCTTCTGATCAATCAGCAAGTACGTTATATATTTTACAAAAAATTAATCAGGAATAGGCTTTCCCAATTTCCTGATGAGATATTATTTGTCCCTATGATTTGTCCAATTAGAATTGAGCCGAGCATTAAGTCTTCCTTTCTGCCAGTGTGGATTTTATTCTTATGCAAACCATCCTTATATCATTCCTCTGTGTCTGTGCCACAGAGAGAATATATGGAGAATAAAGTGATCGACTTATTTCTCGCCTGTGCTTTGGCCTTGAACCCCACCCGCATTTTACAGCGCCTGTTCCTTTATTTAAAATATTGCGGGTGAACTTAAGATTTTTCTTTGTTTCCTTTGCTGTTACTTTAGGATAGTAAAAGATGAAGCCTCTTGTACATTAACTATAACGAAGACAGGTGCTGAAGTGACAGTGACATCCAAGTGGCAACTTATGACTTAACCTTTAAAGGTCTTTTTAAGTAGAAAAAAGGCGAACTTTTTGGGATTTTGGGTGTATATTTGAAAATTTTAATTTTTTTTCGAAAACAATAATTAACACTAAATTGTCTCAATCAACAAAGTTCATTTCTTATCTTATTCTAATGTTTCTGTCTTTTTTTCGTGGTATGTGAATTAAGATTTAGAATAATTTTAACTTAATTGCTCCAGCAAAAGATAATTATTGTAAATGGACATATTCATGGCTTACACAAAAGCTTTTTGCCAAGAGGTGGGTAAGTCAATTTTTCGTTTATTCTGTGCTATGAACACAGTAAATGATACAATATGCTATACATATCATTAGAAAGGGCCTAGGTTATTTTCTCCCTTTACCTTGTTTTTTTTTGTTTACATAGTCGGTAGAGGCAGATGGGGCTTGCCTCTTGTCATTCTTTAAGATACTTTTACTGTTTACAGGAAGCCAGTAGGGTGGCAGGCAAAGTAATGCATTTAGACTTTTATTTTGCCTGTTTTATTTGTAATTAGAAGGAGATTATTGTTATTTCAAAAAATTACTTATATCAGATGTTGATGTTGTAAGATATCTAAATCATGAAAAAGGTTTCTCATTTCTGTCTGCTTATATCTGTTACTATATATATACTCCAACACTACTTGACATGACATTTTGTATATGGGTTAGGTTTAAACCTGTATATCAAACCCAAAGTATATCCGGTTTTGAGCAGGGTTGATCCTAATCCTAATACAAAATTTCGTCCTTTCCGTTGAGCAGTTTTTGAGCTTCAGAGCCAACAGACACTCGTATAGGTACCGACAGCTACATGGTGAATATATATTACTTACTATATACAGGGTGTAACATAAAGGTTGGGAATAAATTAAACGGTGGATTTCTTAGTCAAAAATAATAAAAAATTTTCATATAAGGATATGCTCTACGGGATTTCGTTTCCAAGTTACAGGGTGTTGAATTTTTCTTAAAAATTTGGTTTTTGTTTAATATCTTTTGAACGCTGGCAGATAACAAAACGAAATGTTAGCAGTAACTTCACTTGATAATGCCCTAGGAGAAGTAAAAAAATTGTCTTCCTGGGATACTCAGTAGCGTGCATACGGATATTGCCGTAGGGTTTTTTAACGAAAAATGTGGTACGCCACTGGTAGAATTATTTTTTGTTAAAATTTATGAATTTTCCTTTTATTCTAAACAAAATTCCCCTCTTGCGTTTTCTTTGTATCTCTTGCCATTTTCCCGTAATTAAACATTTTGCAAATATCAGTTTTCAGCAATTTCAGTAAATAACAGTAATAAAATAACACTTAGAAATTGAAAACAATTATTTTAATAAAGCATGTAAACCAACACAACAAACAAAATTACAAAAGGTGCTGACAATGTTGCCCCTCAACTTCAATACATTTTTCAATGTAGGATTCGTTGGACTGTCATATGGCTTACTCTTTCCATTCTTTCAATTCTTCTAGTACTAGATTCAGGATTCGCCTCGACAATCTGAAGGATTCGTTCCTCACGCTGTACTGTTCTTACGTATTGTGGTCTTCCACTGGAGGTGCAAGGCTTTAATGATCCGGTTTCACATAAGCGAGCGTGAATCCTTGAAAAAGTCTTCCTATTCGGAATACGTCGATTTGGAAAACGTTCAACATACAGCACACAGAATTCCCGTTGGCACGGCCATAAATAAAATAAAATGCAATGCTAATTCTTCAACTGAGTAATCCATTTTTAATAGGTTTATTACTAAAATTAAAAAGCCTAAGTAAAATTAAATAACTTAACTGACAATGACATTATCAGAAAATATCGTGGTCCAAGGCAGGTCCCTCAATTTCCTCTGTAACCTGTGGAAAAACTGATATTTGCAAAATGTTTAATTACGGGAAAATGGTAAGAGATACAAAGAAAACGCAAGAGGGGAATTTTGTTTAGAATAAAAGGAAAATTCATAAATTTTAACAAAAAATAATTCTACCAGTGGCGTACCACATTTTTCATTAAAAAACCCTACGGCAATATCCGTATGCACGCCACTGAGTATCCTGGGAAGACAATTTTTTTACATCTCCTAGGGCATTATCAAGTGAAGTTACTGCTAACATTTCGTTTTGTTATCTGCCAGCATTCAAAAGATATTAAACAAAAACTAAATTTTTAAGAAAAATTCAACACCCTGTAACTTGGAAACGAAATCCCGTAGAGCATATCTTTATATGAAAAATTTTTATTATTTTTGACTAAGAAATCCACCGTTTAATTTATTCCCAACCTTTATGTTACACCCTGTATATAGGATAAAAAGTGTCTCTTTCTTATTTCAATAAGTTTTAGGGCGTATTTATTTTTTAAATACACATTTTGGGTGGTGCACCCGAACAGGACACATGGGATCTCCCATGTACATTTCGAGGTGGTCAAATATTCACTTCGTAATGATTTTAAAAACACTAAGACTATTAAGATTTTCTAATGAGAATAGAGAGAATTTAAACTTTTTTACATTTACATTTCTGTCTTCAAACTACCTTAAATCTGGAATACGATTCTCTTTATTTTTAATTCAGATTACAATAAAAATACCAGTAATATTTATTATAGTAAGTAGTAGTAATAATTAGACTTACACTTGTCAATATTTGACAGCGTTTCAAACAATTATCGCGTTAAATATTTCTAATTGCCATGAGCTATTCAGTTAAGGAAAAACTTACAATTGATTAAATGGTGGATCCGCCTTGTTCTGAACAAACCTTAACATTGACATAAAATGACTTTGACAACTTTTTAATCCTTTATTTGCTGGTGTACTGGCAGAAACGTGTCAGTTCAGTTTTCCTAGTTTATCATTTTAAAAATACATTTTGTTAAATAACTCTAAATTACTGGGAAAATTGTTATAGTAGTTTTTAAAATGTTTAGGTACAATATTGGGCTAAAATAAATAGGGGAGTCAATATTTGATCATCTTATAATTTACGTGGACTATCCTATCTGACCTGGCCGGTCGCATCACCCGGTATATACAGTGAAACCTCTCTTAGGCGGACACCTACCGACTGTCTAAATGTGTCCGCGCATGGGAAATTTGTTATTAGGTAATATTATGTAAATGCAAAATTATTACTATTACCCTAAAGGATTTTTCCTATAGTGCTTGTGTTTGATCATAAAAAAAAATGTATATGTATGTACAAATAAACATAACATAACAAAAATACACTAGTTTTAGTAAAAAAATCTAATAATGTAGTTTGACGTGTTTGCGTGTCTAGACAATGTAATTCCAAGTCTGATAACAATTCCATTGCTGTAGAGTCACCTCTATTCTTTACATACTCTTATAATTCCTTTACCATACTAATGGGTTGTTGATAATTGGTGACCTTTGTTTGATTACTGCATTCAACTTGTTCATCAGAGTCGTCAGATAGTGATGTGGTTTCAGTTTGGACTACATAATCGGTAGGAATGGGGTCACTATGATCTTCTAATAGCACATTGCTATCAATGTTAATGAATTACAAACTTCCACAACATCAATATTCTCTTTCAGACTCAAAACACGACATTTTTGTGCCATTGTTTACGATTTTAATGTTACAACTCACAGATAAACGGCGGACTGCTGTCGGGGAATCACACATACTTTCATTCGGCGAAGTCCTTTCGCGATTGGTTGCCGGTCTGTCTTCAGAGAGATTTTGCACCGTACTTATTCGTCTCCCAAATACTTTTAAAAATTTTTGTCCGTTTAAAGAAGGGTTTTCGCACTCTTTGTATGAAAACAACCTGTCCGCGTCCGCCTAAAGGAGAGTCCGAACAAAAGAGAGGTTGATTTTCATGGAATTTCATATACCTAGTTCCAGACTATGAAAAAATGTCCGCTTATTAGTGGTGGCTGTTATGAGAGGTTTCACTGTATATATTTTCTTGCCAATACGTATATAGTTTAAATGCTACTGTAGTTCATTCAAATAACATAAATGTATTTTGATAATATTATAGGTAGTTACTTGAAACAAATAATTCCTAATATAATTATGCTAAATACTTGTTATAAGCAGTAACTATTTCACAACATAATATTATAATTAATTATAATATAACTAAGCAGTTTTCTCGCGATTACAATACTTTTTTACTTTCCTTGTTGCGAGAAGAGTGAAAACGTTGGAGTAGTAATTCAAATAAAGTAACTGGAAAAAGTAATAGTAATCCAAATTCTTTATAGTGCCTGAATACTTTATTTATAGCGCCTTAAATAGTTTTACGTACAGCTTTTTGGATTTATTTTAAAAGTATTTGAAGCGCTATTAATTTTATACAAAACTCAAATACTTTACAAATTATCAAGGTTTGAAAGCGTCTTCGAGAACTCAAAGTAATTGCATTACTTTTTCTATTAATTTATTTGAATTACTACCCAGCTCTGTGACTATATTGACGTGACTAAATAATGGTATTAAGATGTCATTGTTCTTTAACTACGATATATTAAATGCACGCGTTAATCACATGCAATGACGAAATTGTTATTTAAAACAAGCCTGAATGAGAAATCAACTCATTACTACATTACATATTCCTCTGTATCTGTTTTGAAGAGATAATGATATAAATAAATAACATTATAAACAAATTTGATATAGAATTAAATAAATAAACCTTCGACGTTATTATTTCTTAGTTAATAATAATTTGTGAATTTATTTTAAACAGAACTATTTCATAAGATGCGTTAATACGTCATTTGTTAGTCGAATGTGACGATAATCTTGTTTTACATAGAAAAATAATTATCTACGCGTTAATAGATAAGTGGGAAGTGATTAATTTTTTGAAATTGGTATATTATTTTTAAGGGATATTTTTTTCATTAGGTGCCATTGAGAAAAGTGGGCTAGATAATTGATTTTTCCATATGTGGTCGGGTCATGTCATAAGTACTGATGTCGAAAGCGACTAATTGACACGCGGACAAACCCGAAAAAACCCGGACGTTGAAGATATTCGGAAATTTCCGCAATAGTTCGCTAACATTTTTCGCAAATATTTTTTCAGATTTGTATTATTGCAATGTGCATTTCTAATGCAATTAACACCTTAAAATAAGGTTGCAATCGTTCTACATAATTTTCTTTAATTGACGTTTTGGTTTCTCTGTACTAAATAATGGCATGAGATCACGAAAACTAGTAAAAATAATATGAAAATTTCAAAATTTCTCATTTATATTCCTTTAACTCAAAAACATGAAACGATGACATAACATATGGGTTTCTCACAGGTGGAGCGATATTGACTGAAGTGTTGTCAAAGTGAAAACGGCTAGTCAATGATTTATTTACCCCTAAATACATACCGAGTATACAAAATTATACGTTTACTTTTAGAGATTTCCGCGTTTAAGGAATTTATTAGCAGTTTTGCAAAAAGCCTCTAATATAACAATTCTTATCTCATATGTATATTTTGATATCAGTACCGCGTGCGGTACCTACCAAGTAGGTAATGTACAATTGTTCTCAAATATGAGCTGATTTTTTAAAATACTCGATTTTTCTTATCTATCGCAATCTGTTACATCATATTTTTTAGTTAATTAAGTGTAAGTGGCCCATATTTGACATGAGCGATCCATTGTTAAAGTCGGTAAGTGTTATTTTTCGCTTTTATTTTATTTTCAAGGAAACGTTAAACAGAAAGTTCGTAGCATTCGGGTCCTTGAACTGTTGTATAATATTTCGTTAGTGTAAACCTGCCTATTATTTCCAAAATTGCATAGTGTGTTTGACTCTGGTACTAACGAAAACAACCAGAGACCATGTAATGTTACACAACACTGTATAAGAGAGAAAATTACACAAATTGACAATTGCTTTGACATAAATAGGACCAAGATCATATTAAGGTTATTACCACAGAAAATATACAGATTTCGATGTCGATCCTTAGTTTGTCATTTTCACAAATTAATCTTCTTTCCTAAAACCGTTTAACTGCAATTTTTTAAATTGATTGATTTTTTTACCCGGCCACTACTGAGTGGGGAAAATAGATTACCACACGCTTCGTCGTAATAAATTGACAAATAACCTTAAAAACAACAAGCTGACGTCGAACTGTGACTGCCCTTGATGGGTCTCACCATTTTTCAAAACAGTATTATTTCCTTCTTTATAAAGCTTGTAAGAAATTTCTTACATTAAATATTTTGAGCTTCCAGGTGTATTAATTTTCCCTGAGAACGTCTATACAACCAGTGGCGTAGTCAATTGGAGGGGGGGATTGTTCGTATTTGTTCACCCCCCCCCCCCCCCCCATTACTTGTGTTTCTTTGTTCTAGACATTTTAAAGTAAATGTGACATTTAACTATACAGCGTGTCCGCGCATGGAGTCCCCAAGAGGGAAAAAATCTTTATTATTGATTTTAGTTTCAATATGAAAGAAAGTTCTTTATAACTCAAAATACAAATTTTGAAATAAAAATCGAATATTTAAAAATAGAATAATAATTGTAGTTTCATGTGACGATACGTAATCATTTGCATTTAACCAAAAAATATAGTAAATAAGATACAGCTGTCGTAACATAGACGTATTTAAAAGCGACCATCTTGATTTTTTGTTAATGCAAATAATTACGTGTCTTCACAAGAAACCACTATTATTATTATATTTTGAAATATTCGAAAAATTTACGTTTTTTAAGAAATATACAGTTTTTTTGAGCAGTCCACGACTGATATTTAAAAAGAAAACAATTACTGGTGCGATTAAATATAAGGAACAAAAAGTTTTTTGAAACTTTCCCATAAATATTTCTCAAATTGTTCTCCATCAAGCCTTAGACATGTTTCACACATAGTAGTATTTATTATTATAATAGGATTTGTTTGGTTGTAATTCAATAAATTTCATCTTAAGAGTCCTAAATGTAAAACACCCGTATATCAAAAACGAGGAGGCATAGAAAAATTCTAATTGGGGCATATTTTGTTTCACAAAAAAATAGCGCAGTGCTGCGAAAGTCGCATCTTCCTATCTTTACTAATATCGGAGAACAAACTCCATAAAACCACCCACAAATTGACGTTCTGATCTGACCTAAAGATTTGATATTGTTGGTCGTAAAATCAATAATAGAGATTTTTCCCTATTGGGGGCTCTCTCCACCCGCAGACACTGTATATTCCTATAAACCAAAAATTTAATAACCCTAATACCCCCCCCCCCCCCCCCCCCCCCCCGCCCCCCTACAAAATTTTAATTAAAGTAATATTGTTTCAGTTGAACTCTAAAATCAAAAATGTATCACGAGAAACTTTTATACTACAAATTTGATGGAAATTTGATACCTTGGTATTGTAAAGACATATTGTCGTTGAAGTACTAATACCTCGTAAGCCACAAATGAAAATTGATATTGTAGAATTTGGCTTACACTACCCAATGCCACCAAAAACGCAATTTCGAGTATTTCTGGGTTACGAGGTATTAGTACTTCGACGATATTATACCGGGTGGGGCAAAAGTCCCGCAACGGCCAAATATCTCCCGAGGGGAAGGTTTTTAAAAAAATGTTTCGGGCAAAAGTTGTATGGCTTTGAAAGAGGAATCATTTGTATACAAAACCATCTCCCACCCCTTCACTCCCTCCTGAGGGGTGGGGGTAACTTGTAAATTTTAAATGGTCAACCCTATTTTTTTTTGCTGATTAATATTCTCTAAGAAAAAACAAGAAACTTTTGTCCGAAAGATTTTTTTTAAAAAGGCGAATTTCGCGATTGACCCAACGAACAAAATTTGGATATTCCAAAATATTCCGACTCTTTTACGCGAAAATGACGGGGTTTTCAGAAAAATTACAAGAGGTAAAGCTAAGCCTTTTTTACCTCTTGTAATTTTTCTGAAAACCCCGTCATTTTCGCGTAAAAGAGTCGGAATATTTTGGAATATCCAAAACAAACCCGAAACATTTTTTTTAAAAACCTTCCCCTCGGGAGATATTTGGCCGTTGCGGGACTTTTGCCCCACAGAGTATACCTATAGGTCACTAGTAAGGTGACATTAAAATCCAATACCTATTCAATACTAGCCAATTCACCATCTATCCTGCATTGAAAAACTGACGTACCATATAACCTACTCAAGGTATTTTATTGTTACATTTTACCACTGTCATTTTGATCGAAGTATTATTTTTATAATGACTTTTTACAACTTTATACTAGTCACTTATATTTTTATACATTTTTCCCAAAACATCAACGATTACTTACTGAACGTATTTTTTGACGCGCTGCGAATAACCTTAGCGCTATTCTAAGCCTATTTTTAAACTCGCAAAACATGATGTAACCGCGTGCGGGTCGCGTATTTCTCATTTTCCGAATTGTTTTAACGAAAATCGATTTAAACCCCCCCGGCGAATCGAATATAAATAAAATTACCAACCCTCGTACCATGACCGGAAAAACCGTTATACTCGAGGTCAGTTGAAAAGGTATTATTGTTTTTTTTCCTGTGTTAAACTATCAATGCTTCGCTTCGTACAAGTTTAATTTATATTTTTCCAGGGTGGAGGGTACTTGAAACGAGCCAATGCGTCGCAGCTACAAGATATTTTCCAGAAGTACGCGACCGTCGAAAAAAATGGCGAGAAATTTATGACCGCTGAAGATTTCGTCATCAAGTACTTGGGAATATTGAAGGACGTCGATTTTAACAAGGATACGGCCCGCTTATTGGCAGGAATTGTTGACACGAGCAAAGATGGACTTATATCTTATCCCGAATTTCAGGCGTTTGAAGGATTGTTGTGCTTCCCCGATGCCTTGTATAAGACAGCCTTCCAGCTCTTCGACACCAATGGCAATGGAATGGTTAGCTTCCGTGAGTAATGTGAAAGAATAATTTTTGCATCCCTAGTTTTCTTAAGATAACAGAAAGGAGTTAATTTATCCGGGTTATAGTGTGGTTAACCTTTGAAAGGTCATTCGTTTAATGTTTTTATATTCTTGTTTTTAAGAGCCCTTGAATTGATGGCTAAACATACAGCATATGGTTTTTGGCGTTATAAATATGTCACAACTGATTTGCTTTTGAGCCACACAGGGTAGAAATGTTTTTAGTTA
This sequence comes from Barypeithes pellucidus, assembly GCA_963991005.1. Lineage (NCBI taxonomy): Eukaryota > Metazoa > Arthropoda > Insecta > Coleoptera > Curculionidae > Barypeithes > Barypeithes pellucidus. The sequence goes on from OZ022559.1 coordinate 43,745,762, forward strand.
TTTTGGTACATATGAAACATTCAGTATTAGTTATGAATTGTTCTTATTGGATTTTTGAGTGTTACGTGTGATTTCTTAGGTCATTTCATGAAGTTCATATGAGCATATGTCAGTAACGGATTATATGTTTTATCACAGGATGTTTATTTTTTTTCTCGTTATTTTTTAATATCTCCGAAAATACAGGGTCTCCCATTTTCAACACTTTCTGGGGGGTATTATTTATTTATTGAAAACTACACAATACAGGTGATGTACAGGCTACACCAAGTAAAGTTGCCTATTCGAGAACTAAATGACATTTGATTTTGAAAAGTTGGCTGTGGCTATAAGAGATGGTTTTCTACGTTTATAAAATATTTTGGGTGGTGCGGTCTTGCCGGATCATACCGAAAGCCGAAAGTGGTAGCAACTTCGGAATTTTAAATGAATTACCCTATATATTTTTATTTTTTTGTAATCTAGGTAAAAATCTAGAACAGTTTTATGTACAATATCATATAGCTATCTTTAAGAGTTTTTGAATTATAAATAATCTTGTGATTTTTTAACGCCGTATCAGGACCTGAAAATAAAATCATATCTTTTCAGCGGTTACAGCTAGAAAGCTGAAATCTTGACAATAGTTTCACAAGACCATCGAAATTTTATAATTTTGAACAATATTTAAATAATTTTATCCAGGGCGTCTCCATAACAATATTTCTGAGGGAAATGAATTATTGCAAAAAAGTATTTGATATGTTTTGCCAATGGAGGATCGAATTTTCTATCTAATGATATTAAGTGTTCCTATACCTATCTTCAATATTTTCGGACTTATAGCGAAATTAAAAAATTATCTTATACATATTAAAATATAATTTTTGGTAGTATTGGTGGAACAAAATAATGAAAAATCTTTTTGACGTTATTCTTGTGTTGTTGTGAAAAAACAGTTAACAAATAAACAATTTATTAATAAATAAATAAAACAAAATTAAAATTACGCAACAACACCAATAAAATAACTAATAACTAAATTGTTGGCTCTGAAGCATTCATGATTTGTGATGATAACATGGTCATTTGTCACCTTTTTCATTTCTTCCTCTTCTAGAGACCCCAGAGCTGTTCTTACTCGATTTTCTAAATCTTCCCTTGTGACGGGTGTCTTGTATACTATTTCTTTAATCCTACCCCATAGATAAAAATCTAGGGGGTAAGATCCAGATACCTTGGGGCCATTTAAATGGACCTCTTCGGCCAACAACTTTTTGGGAGTCACAGGAGCTGCATAAGGATGAAGTTCATTAAATTTTCTGCAAGTTCTAGATAAAACTCTACCACACTTCCCATGAATATAAAATAAACTTAAAATATCTAAGCTCGAATAATGTGAATTAGCCATTTTTATTACAATAACACAGACATATCGTCAAATGGACCAGCCAACTACCAAAAAATATATTTTTATAAGATTATTTTTAAATTTCGCTATAAATCCGAAAATATTGAAGATAGGTATAGGAACACTTAATATCATTAGATAGAAAATTCGATCATCCATTGGCAAAACATATCCATCTAAGAAAAAAGAAGATTTTTGCAATAATTCATCTCCCACAGAAATATTGTTATGGAGACGCCCTGTATAAAACTAATTAAATACTGTTCAAAATTATAAAATTTCGATGGTCTTGTGAAACTATTGTCAAAATTTCAGCTTTCTAGTTGTAACCGCTAAAAAGATATGATTTTATTTTCAGGTCCTGATACGGCGTTAAAAAATCACAAGATTATTTATAATCAAAAACTCTTAAAGATAGCTATATGATATTATACAGAAAACTGTGGGCGGGGCATAATGCAATTTCTCTGTAGTAACAGGTGCCGGGGGACAGCGGGGGATTTAACATGGAAAAGGCGCACAATTTTAGTGTGCGCCGCGCTGTTGTCTGTTCGTGCATGTATTTAGAAATTCGAGCGTGTTTGTTTTAATATTATATATTTATTAAGTTAAAATAAATAGTTTCACGGTGGACTATTTAAAAAATAACTTTAGCTCTTTGAGTTTGGAGAAAAAAATTGGAGTGAAGAATGCGGGAAGACCTAAACCCGAAATTAATTTAACGCAGACCACAAAGGGTAAATCTTGGAACTTTATTAGAAAGTTTAAAAATGAAATATATGAAAAAAATAACTGGATTTGTGGATGCAGCACAACTAACCGTGGTTTTTCCTGTTTGTGGTTTGGCCGCGGCCGTCTGCCTGGACAAAAAATGGAATAGCCGACTTGGGGCACTTAACACAAAAAATTTTAAAAAATGGAATCACTCAAGCTCATATCATGTTGTTTAAAATAATTTGACGATACCCTCTAACATAGGTCACGAGCCGCCACTGCTCTGTAGTAAAAAATTAAGCCGTTGCGGATATACGTTCATATGAAGTTTTTTTCTTAAAACGATCTAAGGAATCCGCTATGAGATAATGACATCATTAATCCATTCAACAAGTGAATGAATTACTTCAAATTCTAATGTTTTATCTAAAAATAAGTTAATCTAGACATTTAAATATCGAAAAAAATTACATAATATTCGCATCAGATCACCTTGAAAAAAGCTAGTTTTGTTCCAAATTTTTCAGTTTGTCACATTTATAATATTAAATGTGAAAGTTATATATTATGGGAACCTTTATTATGATTATGGCGAATTAAATAACAATGTATACACTGGAATTATTTTGTTTGTTATTATTTTAATACGCGGAGCAGCAATAAACATAAGAACAAGCAAATAATGTAATTGTAAAAATTGAATTTTTGATAAGGGTAACCTCCTAGTACGTACAAAGGTAGCTCCAAAGATATTACAAACTACAGATAGCAAAATGTACATTTCTAGCCTACGCAACGAATACAAACAGTCTTTCCCACCTCTTTCGGTCATTATTGCAGTATAGCCAGATTGACATATTTATCGCAAAGGTATCTTGCAAAATCCCAATTAAAAATTTGTTAATTTGACAAATACAACCGGTTGCTCTTAAAATAAATTTATTTCCCAACAATTTTACTATAGACTGTGAAAAGGCGATGAGAGATTTTTTAAAAAAATATTATTATACTTAAAAGTATCAAACGAATCTTGAACTAATCCAACTGCACTCTGGCAACATCTATTTCTACTTTACTACTGCGCTACGATCCAGCAGCCAAAATATAAATTAATACTAATCTCGTAAACATTACAACGTTGGGGCTGTGATCTAACATATGTAGTTTGTAAAAGAGTGGATCATTTAAATAAGGATTTATTTTTTCATCCGTAAGTATGGTTATGTTTTAATATTTAACCATCTGATATAACCAAACTTCAGCATTAATCAGCCAACGTAGTTCTCTCTTCCACCCATTACTGATGTTCAATAACATTTCACACAATCACAGCTTCACTTTCCAAGAGTTTTATGAATGGATTATGAGATCTGTAGTTTACAATACCTTTGGGTAGTATCTATATTAACGCGTTTTAGTCTTGTTGTCTTCCGGCTTAAAAGTAAAGACAGCTTAAGGTCATGTTTGAGAATAACTGAAATTAGAGCACAAAGTAGCCGTTCTTAAGAATCGTTCTTCCATCTATTAACCCATGAAAACGAGGTTAAAAAAAGGAACCATAAAAAAACAATAAGCCCTACGGAGCTTACCACATTTTATTTAAGACAGGTTAAGGAAATAGGAGGGATTAGGTTAAGCAGGCTCTTTGGCAGAGCGGAGAATACGGCCCTTAAACCATTGTTTTCGGGGGATTGTTGTATTAGGGCGTTGGTATTCAGTGGCGGCTCGTGACCTATGATAGAGGGGGTTCACAAGTATGGTGAAACTATTTTTAAAATTTTATTTTTGTGTAACGACCAAACAATTACTTTCTAGGCGTTTTAAATGTAGAAAGAAAAGAACTAATAAGAAAATACGTTAGGTAAAACATATTTTTATTTATTTTTTCATTTTACACAAGGAAATACAACTTTTGGAAAATAAGGAAGGTTTTCTTAGTGTGTATAGTGCTTAAACGTAAAGTCCGTTCTTCGGTTCGTAATTGTAGAAAATTGATCAATAACAGCCTCATTAAAGTTGGGAATACCCTATATAAATTTTTTTTCATATATTTAATTTTTAAACTTTCTAATAAAGTCCCTAGATTCACCCTTTGTGGTCTGCGTTAAATTAATTTCGGGTTTAGGTCTTCCCGCATTCTTCACTTCAATTTTTTGCTCCAAACTCAAAGAGCTAAAGTTATTTTTTAAATAGTCCACCTTAATAAATATATAATATTAAAATATTAAAACATACACGCTCGGATTTCTAACTAGATGCACGAACAGAAAACGGCGCCTTTCCCATGTTAAATCGCCATAGCCCCGCTGTCTCCCGCCACCTGTTACTACAGAGAAACTGCATTATGCCCCGCCTACTTAATCGCACATGCGAGCCTCGTCATAATTGTCATTAACCTCGACCTAGGCACGGTTGCCGGATCGAGAGCCTATAATATACAGTTTGGTTGACGGTACGATAAAATATTAGGGAGGGTCGGACTTTATACGATAAATAATATTCATTGAATATAAATTAATTTTTTTTATTCGTTTTGGGGGTGCACGTGCGCATGTGCTCCTGTGGAAGAACCGGGACTGTTGGTATTACTTAATCAAATGTCAAAAGATGTCAATATCAAACCATTTATATCAAATAGTAACATGAAAACTACTAAACAATCTTTTTTTATTTAATCTTCGTTTGTAATCGGTCAATTATTCAAAACTTGTTTGCCTTTTTTTGATATTTGAATTGACAATACCGGACAATGTTTCCACATAAAAATAAGAATTCCTTATTCGATTTTTATTTTCTAAAAAAAGTTTGAATTCGGCCACATTAAAAAAAAGTAGTATAAAATCCACGTTTCATAAGACTAATTGCCACACGAGCGAGTTCTAGTTTGAAAAATGAGGAGCGTTCAGGGCCGTAGATACGGGGAGTTCAGGGGGTTCCTCACGACTCTTTTAACACTAAATAAACTATTTTTCTACGATCATTATAAAAACTTTATTTTCTTTAATCAGATGAATGCATAAAATTCGTCATTTTTTAACTAGTTAAAGAACTAATTCACTTCACTTCACTTCACTTCTTTCTGAATGCTTATAATATCAAGTTGTCATGAAAACAACATCCGTGTGCTTCGTTGCCTGGGCGCCGCCTTATTATCGTTATCTTACAATCTCTACATGCATCAAATGACATTGGAAGTGACATTTTGACAAATTTCAGAGTTCAAAATAAATTTCAATGTTTCAAACCTAAAATTTTGTTTTTTAGTTATTTTTTTTTTTACATGGCTCTTTCATCCCATTTGTATCTGATTATTTTGGTATTTTGCCCGTAGTATCACGGTAAAGTAATAAACCCGAACCTCCTGTAAGATTACGATTTGTCACTTACAATGCTATTCGATGCATGTTACGAAATGTCAATAATGTTTCAAAAATGGAACGACATAATTCCGATTCCGAAAACTCATTTCAATGCGCTCCAGACGATATAGTCAAAAAGCCATTGAAGCAACACACAATTTATTGCCTGAAAAATCGAAAGAAGCTTACAAGAAGGGAATATAATAAGTTTATTAAATGGCATTGGACCAAAAGCAAGCGAGGAGTGTCAGCGAACGTGTATTGTTAACGTATTTTCAAGGAAGGTAAAACATTTTTAAATCTTCGACTTTATGGTCATGCTATACCAAGCTAAAAACAACATTAATTGTGAATAATCAAGTCGATATAAGCAAATATCCCAAACTTATTACATTTCTAAGTGTCAGTGAGTTGGTTATACACCAATATATACTTTTTAATTTCGTTCGTAGAAAAGATATTGTATGAAACTTATGCATAAAGTCAATTTTTTGGTGATTAAGGGTGATAATCTGGCAAGAAATGCAGATGAGCCATTTTCCCTAATTATTAAAGACCTCTTACACATATTAGAAACAACACATATGCAAATCTAATATATATCTATTTCTAACATTACAGCGGAGTTTGTGGAGGTGATGAAGAAAACCGAGCTCCATCGTCGCATCCCCTTCAACATGGAATCGCCCTTCGTCGAGCTCTACTTCGGCAAAAGCAAGCAGCGTCTGGTGACGTACAACGAGTTCAGTCAGTTCTTGCACGACTTCCACGAGGAGTACGCCATCGAAGGTTTTAGGAGAAGGGATAAAGACGGTTCTGGTTTTATATCTGTTTTGGATTTTCAGGATATCATGATTAGTATTAAGAGTCACCTGCTCACCAACGAGGTCCAGTCCCATCTTATTGAGGTTAGTTCTTATTGGTTCAATATCAGTCAATCGAACAAACCCGTCAAAATCCAATTATTAACGTTTTCAGGCTGTTCAAGGTGAAACCCAAAGTCGCAGAGTAAGCTTCCCCTACTTCATAGCCTTCAACTCCCTGCTGAACAACATGGAGCTGGTGAAACGCGTTTACCTCAACGTCACCAACGGTCACCGCACCCAGGAGGTCAGCAAGGACGAGTTCATGCATTCCGCGCAGGCCATGTCGCAGATGACGCCCTTGGAGGTGGAGATTCTGTTTCATCTGGTCGATGTGCTTCATCAGACGGGGTGATTATTAAATTTATTCATAAGTGTGCCGAAATTGTTATCAAATATATCTTGTCAATTCAAACTAGTGTCAAAGTAAAACTGCATGTATACAATGGAGGGAGGGAAGGATTCCAAAACCCAAGTGGGAGAGCAGAGGGACCTACAACCCCTCTTCCCATTTGTGATTTTTCTACATGAGTCGCCATCTTTCAGGTGAACAGAGCGTAGATCGGAAGTGCTAGGATTAAATGTAATACGACACTGCGCTTGATAAATTCTTGGCTGAGAAAACCCTTGTACTCCCAAGGGTCGCTGGGGCAATTACTAAGCTCTGAACTGGGTGAAATTTGGCTAATGGCAATGTAGCAAATGTCTGGATAGACTGAAACTGTAAAGGGATATTTTAAAAACAATACTGTCCGAAACTGACAGTAGGGGGGGTTTAAAATGATAAGTTTAACGGTTCATTGAAAATCAATTCAGTTTTAAAGCTGGATTTATAAACTTGACGTTGACGATTGACGGTGCTGTTTGACGGTGACGTTACAGCTTAAATATATTGAAATGCATAAGACCATTTATATTTGACGATGACGGTGCAGTCTGACGGTGGGTGGCGGCCGACATAAACCAATTTTATCTTTTGACGGTGGACGGTCGTAGCAACGTTCGTAGCAAGTTTCCACAGCCAATCAAAATCATGTTTGTCTGTCATGTGATATTTAGTAAAAATTATTTTATTTTATACCATCTTATTAACCATTTTAAAGTGTACTGTTGATAATTGTTGATAGTATCATTCAGATCACATACACACCAAAATTAATATAATCACATAAAAATACAGAAAAGCCGAGAAAAACAGGTTATGTTATCGTCGCCACCGTCAAGTTTATAAATCCAGCTTTTTGTGGCACCGTCAATCGTCACCGTCAAGTTTATAAATTGGCCTTAAACGTTTGGACGTAAACAATGTCAAATACACAACTAAATGTCAATTTGAAATTGACTGCATTCAGCAGATCACATCGATATGTTAGCAATTTTTAATCGATGACGTCACGCTACGCATCGATTCGTAGTTCGGCTGAATGCATTTTGTTGTCAGTCTTTGTTTGGTTAGGATCCCTAATTATTTTCATCAAGTATTACGTGTTTATCTCTACGAAATGGATAATTTTATTATTAATGCTCCTCTTCACTAGCGGAGATCGTGTATAATATGCTTTTATAATTATAATTCACTTCATTCGTCATTTTTGATAAATTTTACTCCTCAACCTAAGAAACACAAGTGACAGAAGTAAGTGACTGTCAAATCACAAATCGCTTTTTAAATTCGATGGAAAAAATGTCGTCCTATTTCCCATCGTTTTTTTTTGAATGCATTCAGCAGATGATTACTAATCGCTTACAAATCGATGGGTTCTGCTGAATGCGTCCATTGGCTGAATTTTAGTAGTACAACTTTGACTGTGAAATACACTCCCCCACAATAGAACACGGCCAAAGATAATGTTAGGTTTATAGTCCTGTAACTTTTTTAATCGTTCTTGGTGAAATTTTTAACAAAATGTACCCTTGATTCTTGGGATGATATCGTGAATTTTAGTTTTCAAAAAATACTGATGTCTGAAACGAAAGTTACTTTTTTACCCTTAATTTATTAACGCCCTGTGGAAAAATTGGGCGGGTGGAATTTAGCTAGGAGAAATACACGACGAACCACTGCCGCCTATCTATATGAGGTTAAGCTTAGTACTCCTCGAACTTCATTATTTAAGAATTCTTTCATCTGGAGGACGTCATCCTTATGGAACGACCTTCCCGAGGTCGTGTTTTCCAACGAGTATAATCTCCAACGATTCAAAACCAACGTGAATCGCTTTTTGCGCACACGCACCACTCCTGGAGTGCCTTAAAGGATTTTTCCTATAGTGCTTGTGTTTGATCATAAAAAAAAAAGAATTCGGCAGAATTATGTTTTGTTTTGAAGTCTGATCTTTTCTTAACCCAATATTTTTTGTCATTAACTAAACTGCTGGTCATTTGCTTTCGAGCAAGAAAAATTTCGCCTAAATTTAAAAGTTAATATTTTTTGAACCAGATATGACATCGATCTCCGGTTTTTAATGGTTGATAGATTTGTCCCTTATGAAACAATTGCCAAAGTTGGATTGTCTGACAAACTAAAAAATAAGGAAAAACTTGCCTAATCTAGGGACGAGTACTTTCCAATACAAAAAAATTGTGAGACACTCATAAAGCATAGACATATAAGTGATTATAAGTACGCCACTGCACATCACAACATTTAGGTACAATTGTTGTTACTGGACATAAACAAACTTTTCATAAGGTATAATAATCACTTGCAAAGTTTGCACGATACAACGCACAGTGGGATCTAGCTAACAAAAAGTTGAAAAAAAGCAAAGTTTTTCAAAAAAATCGGTATCTCTTAAAATATAGCAGATATCAAAAATTTGACAGATTACTTTCTTTGCTATGAACCAGTGATTCAATTGACGTACAGTGATAAAATTTAAAAGTATTATTGTGAAAGTTATATGCTATTGAAATTGGAGAAAAATCATTGTCCTCTTTAACACCCTGTATATAAAATTTTCTGCCAGTTTAAGACAATCCAACTTTGGCAATTGTTTCCTAAGGAACAAATCTATCAACAATTAAAAACCGGAGATCGATGTCATATCTGGTTCAGAAAATATTAACTTTTAAATTTAGGCGAAATTTTTCTTGCTCGAAAACAAATGGCCAGCAGTTTACTTTGTAAAGAAGGTACGAATTTTTAAAGAAAGTATTGTAGTTTTTCAACTATATTCACAATTCAGAACATTACATTATTTTATGGAGTAGCATAAAAAATATCCAAAAAATCACGCGTATTGTCACCTCATGTTCTTTTCTTATCACTTCTGCCATGTGACGAGACATGCTTCAATTACAATACTGGCTATAAATTTTTGTATATTTTTTATGCTACTCGATAAAACAATGTGATGTTGTGAATTGTGAATAAAATTGAAAAACTGCAATATTTTCTTTTAACAAATAGATAATGACGTGGACCAAAAAACATTGTGTTAAGAGAAGGTCACACTTAAAAACAAAATATACACAGTGCGTTAAGAAATTAAGCGTAAAAAGTTGCTTTTGTTTCTGCCTGTATAATGATCAGTATTTTTTGAAAACTAAAATTCAGGATATCATCCCAACAGTCTACACTTTGCTAAAAATTTCACCAAGATCGGCCAACAATTATTAAAAAAGTTACAGGATGAGTTGTGATTAAAATTGAAAAACTTCACTACTTTCTTTAAAAAGCAGATAATGACGTGAACCAAAAAACATTGTGTTAAGAAAAGGTCACACTTCAAAACAGATCACAATGTATCTCAATTTTTTCACAGGGGACAGAAATTAAGGGTAAGAAAGCAACTTTTGTTTCTGCCTGTATAATGATCAGTATTTTTTGAAAACTAAAATTCAGGATATCATCCCAAGGCACAAGTCTATACTTTGCTAAAAATGTCACCAAGATCGGAAAACAATTAAAAAAGTTACAGGACTATAAAAAAGACTAACATTATCATTGTCCCGGATTTATTGTCGGGGAGTGTAGAAAAAAACCGTCCGTTTTTCTCAAAGAGACGTGATTGATATATTAATTTAAATCACACCTCCGATTTAGTGTAATTTTGAATTAATATGGGACATAAATGACATTGCAGGATTGATTTTAGCGAATTATTTATTTGCTAATCAGACTTTGAATCATTTCTGTCAATGTTATTGATGTTATAATTCGACAGCGCATGAATACTTTATTTTCGTAAAATGTTCATTAGCAATCAGGTTAACTAACAGGTAACGAAATTATTTTAGTTTTATGTGTGATAAGTACTAACGAATGGAAAATGTTTTTCTTTATTCCCGCTGCTGTTGGAAATTCCTAGTAATTTGTGCAAGGAGGACAGCGGTAAATGGGACTGGTTTGTGCTCAACAAAAATATAAAAACCTTTTGCAAATAATATATTTCTGTTTTAGGCGTATTGTTTACAACGACCTATATTCGATAGCGCCCGAACAATATTTTAAGCAAATTACTAATAGGCTGGCTGAAATTCACACCGTTTCGGTGAGTATTTGTTTATATTTAAGTTTTATTGTTCGGGAAATGCCGCAATGCAGATTCATTGTTATGTTGATGTCACAATGACATCTTGTAATTTGGTTATTTTATAAAGGTAACTTTTTGACATATACAGGGTGTTATGATGGAAACAACCTTATACAGGGTGTTATGGAAATAACTTATTGTATTTAAATGGGTGACTTTTTGGGTGTCCTAGAGAAAGTCTACATACTTTTTTTTTATCGAATATCTAAATACTAAGGTAAAAACCCTTTTTGCCTACATGCTGTCGCGCCGCTCCATCTGGTTTCAGTTAGCAACAACGTAGGTCACTAGAGTAAACTACAGTGATGCCAGGTCACACCGCGTCTCTCGCCCTTGCTTGGATATCCGCCGCGCGCGTATTTATATGTTTAACCTTCGGTATCGTTGCTTCAGTATGTTTCGATACTCGGTGTTGGGATGACGTGGCCGAGGGTTCCACGTGCTTGATGTATACGAATTTTAAACGTTTTGTTAGTTGTAGCATTATCCGATTTTTTCTGTTATGAAATAATTCATAATAATAAATGTGATGATTTCAAATTTGTGTGATATTATCTAAGATACAGTTGGTTCTGTTGCAAAACATACTTTTTGTGTTTTATTTTCTTATTGAATTAAGTAAGTAAGTATGTACCTTAAATTTGTAGTTTTTTTTTCTAAAAAGTTTGAAAAAGATTGATAACGGGGGTCAAATATGTCTTGTTGTCAAAAACTGCACACGTACGTTTACAATTCTGTGTTTCAATATGACAACACCGCCTACAATGCGCTCACCTCTTTTGAGACTACCTCAATAAATTATTGATTGCGAACGTCGTCAGTAGCGGCCACGTAAATTTTCAGATTTCATATAAAGCGTATATTTCGCTTAATAATTCAAGGGGCCATATTTTATGGTTATTTTTCTTCAATTTCATATGAGGATTTGCCGGTTTAAATATAATAAGTCATTTCCATAACACCCTGTATTTTCGGTATTTCTGAATTGATTGTTTTGAATTTTGGTGTGGTTATGTATCATCCTAGGACGCACTTTTCTATTACTTAAAATTTTAGTTATCTCATTAGGGTACGGATTTATAGGAATTTTAAAATAATAGCAAAGCGTAAAGTACGTCTAGCGATTATTTTATTTCAAACCAAATATTGGAAGTCAATTTGGCATCCCTCAAAACGACCAAATAAAAATTTTGCTGATGCATTGTTATGTTTGAATGAAAATATCTCGAAAGCGGTTAGAGATTTAAGATCGAGCCAAGTATACCTTTTTAGTTTAGAATTTGCTCTTCTTTGAGAATCTTAGAATGAAAATTCTTATTAACAGGTAAGAAAAAAAATCATGGATTTATTAAACCCAGTGTATGTAACTGGCGTCCTCTAAAGTATGTACAAATTGTCGTTTCTTACTGATAAAAAAAACTTCCATTTTCAACACCCTGTATTTCTAGAACTAGAAACATTTCGAAAAACTTATGTGACTTAATCGGTCTCGTTTGATGTTTATTATGAGTTGCTCTATGCCCCAAATCCATTATAGTCTGATTTATCAATTAATATAAAAAGGATTAATATTTTTTCAAATAACTTTCGAACGCTCATTGTTAGATTCTCAGAATATTTTTATTTAGATCAAATCGTAAAGCAAAAAGCAACAGAAGAACAATAACCAAAAACTACTATTTTCTACTGTTCCACTCGAATTTCCAACTTTTAACATCAAATTTATAATAATAAAGTTGATGTGAGTGATAAGCGTGTTTTGGACTTCCATTGTCTTTATTTCATTTAAATCACAACGTTTCAACTGGTAAGTATCTCCAGTCGTCTTCAGGTGAATACCGAGTATTCATCTGAAAAATACTGAGTATTCATCTGAAGACGACTGGAGATACTTACCAGTTGAAACGTTGTAATTTAAATGAAATAAAGACAATGGAAGTCCAAAACGTCTATCACTCACGATACAGCATTGTCTCTAACCTTCAAAGAAACAATAAAGTTGATGTTATATGTAGTATTTTTGACACTTTCAGCCAATCATACGTATGTATTTGTATTTGTTAGCTTTGCTATCAATAAAGCTATTATTATTATTAATCAAAATAATAATTACATTTACTACGTTTGCGACGTAGCAAATGTTATAATTTTTTAACTTTCCATCTATAATATTATTACACCACAAATACGCTCAACATGAAAATAAACCCAAAATTTTCTGAAATTTAAGTTTTTACAAATAGCTAAGACAATGGGATATCTAGCAAGTTTTTTTTATGGCATTTTCCTTATTACATCGTATCCACTATTGTGTAGGATATTCCTGTGGAATACATTCTTATGTATATTACCGTGTATACAAAAATATAATTAAGTGCCAAGAGTCCGAATAGATTTAAGTAATCCGACGTCAGTTTGCCAGATTTAAACAGTAGTTTGCTTTTACATCGTTTTTAGAGTCCCGAGGATAGAGGTGTACTAATACAAATACTCGAGAGTACATATCGGTTCACCTTAGGTGCAATGGCCGGGGGTAAGTCATCGTAAAATCATCAGTCATGTCACTTGTGCTTGTCGCTGGTCATAAAATTTAATAAAATATCATTTTTCTAACAAATATCTAAAAGAAAACCTATTAAAGCAATGATTTCAATCAGCGTGCGTAAACGTTTACGGACGCAAGTGTTATGCAATCACTATTCATAAAATCTTGAAGAAATATACAGAGTGTTCGGAAAATGCATCAAGATGTAGATGGTGTACGCTTTGGTGCTGCTCCTTTGTGTTTCAATAGCGCACTGCATACGAGGCGTAAGTGTATGGCCACAATGGCACTAACTCATAGCCTGGTAGCATAGCACCGCACAGTAGTGTCCACAACGGCGCACCGACCCTCGCTCATTGCCTTGCCTGTCTATCAGATATAAACATGGACTGTGCGTTGTTATCTTCTTCCGATTAAGGCTACATTACATACATTACGTTCAGAATTTGACGTGAAATTGGAAAATCAGTAAATATACAGGATGTCACATTAATTATTAAACTTTATTATAGTCATATCACTTATTAAACTTTGAAACAAATAAGGTATACTGGAATAATTTTTAACATTTTAATTGTTATTTTAAATAGTGTTGTCCTACATAAAAATCCAACTAACGATATAATCAAAAGTATCTATATGGATTCTCATATGTTCAAAAAAACGTTGGGAATATTTCTTTAGATCATAAAGTGATAAAATTCTACGTTAAATTTTCGCTTTACGTTAATAGGATGAACTGGCAATTTTGATTTTTGTTTAAGCATATTCATAAGTAGCACTTTGTTATATTAGAGTTTAAAACAATATCGTCTTCATCGGAAGAAGATAATAACGCACAGTCCATGTTTAGGCTGTGCGGTGCTTTGGTACAAGGCTATGGGCGAGGGTCGGTCCGCAGACTAAGCGATATGGGTTGGTTAAAGCAGCCTGTAATAGGTTGGTGGCTGTAATATGCTGGCCTTTCAGCGGTGCGAGTCGCTTTCAGTACGCTTAGCGGAGAATACGTTTTCTTTGTAGAATGACCGATGAAGCTGTGAAATATCTGGAATTTGGAATCATCTTTCTTTGGCGGCAATAAATACCCTTTTACTACCATTTTTGTGGATATAGGGATGCACCCACCGTTCTTACGGTTATGAAGATAATTTAACAAAAGTAGGCGACTGACCGACCTGCCAAAGCCAAAAAAAAAATTAACAAAAGTAGATAAATAGAAGAAAATCTATTCAATTATGGATTTTTAAAGGCGAGACTAATAGTCGCTGCAGGACAAATCTTTTACGCGTCCATGACGATAAGCTCCATGCCCAGAAGTTAATTAATCAAACATGTTACTATATATTGCTTCAATAAGCTGTCAAATAGTTCTTGCGGAAACAATTTTGAATAGGATTAAAAATTATTTTTGGTCAATAAATCGAAAAATGTAATTCACCGAAAATCTAGATTTACAAACCCAAACATGTTAAAATAAAGATAGTAAGTCATATAACAAGAAATCGAAAACTCCATACTTTTTTGTGCTTCCTTTTGAAAAACTGATTTTACTGCCAACACAAACTTTAACAATTTGGGCCTAAACGCCTGGGTTTACTCGAATAAAGAGTGCCTTTATTTGTTAGGCATTCTATTGTCTTTAAAAAGACGTTTCCAATAACTGTCAAAATAAACAAGCTGCCAAAAATTAAATTTCAACGTTTGTTATATGACTTACCACCTTTATTCTATCCCGATGGACTATCCGAACACCCTGTATATTGAAAAAATATCGCTGCTCCAGTTGTAGAAAAGGTATAGTGTACAACACGTTTTAACCTACCTTTCTCACAACTGGTTGTACAATATACTCTTTTATGGTCGGTCTGATAGTTTCACTGGGTTGGGTAAGTGCCTTTTTGTTTTTTTGCTACTAACCCGTTCATCGATCATATTCATTGTTTTGTTAAAGCTGATATATCATAAGTTGCATTTAGGGTGGCTGGTAATGGACAGGGTTTAGTAGTTGTCCTGTTTTATGTTGCCTGGGGTATAGAAACAGCAAAACAGGTCTGTTTCTAGAGCTGTCCAACCTTCGGCCAGTTCCTGAAAGGGCGCCCCGGAATGCCGCAAGACTCCTGTGCGCCAGAGTACCGCACATCAGTGGCATAGCCAAGGGGGGATTTTTGTTTGTTCGGGGGTCGGCGGTCGACCCCCCCGAATTACTTGTATTTGTTTGTCATAGACATTTTTAAGTAATTGTAACATTGAACTACACTAGACCAATTAATTATCGAAAATTCAAAAATTCACGTTATGATTAATAAGCTGATATTTCGTTGATAATGAACCAATTTTAATAATTTTTGGTTTAACTAATAGAATACAGAATAATACAGATCCTAGAGTTTAAGGCAGGGTAGTTTTCGTCCTGATATGTCTAATTGTACGGGGAGGCGCATAAAATCCGGATACATGTAAATTTCCTAAAATTTTCTATTTTACCTAAAAATTGAATTTAATTCATTTTTTAAACTAAAACCATTAGAGATATGTCTGGCTTAGATAATGGCCCAAAAGTATCGCAATGATACTCTAGGTAACAAAAATCATAAGATACATAAGCCATACATACCTATGTTTCTTATTTCGTTAAGTAAATGAATTAAATTAATAGATAATTGCGTAGCACTCTGTATTATAGATTTTTATTCTTAATTTAACAAAAAAAAGTCGTCGGCCGTGGCCGAAAGTCGGACAAAACGTTTTTTCGGCAATATAACTTGTTTAGAAGAAATGGTAAGTTATTTTGTTACCTCGAGTGGCATGGCGATAATTTTGGGCCAGTGGCTCACCTATATATATATACAGTGATGGGCTAAAATATGGAACAAATTCATTTAAAAATCAGGTTTTATTTTTTTGTAAAAACGCTCGGACACGTCGATTATAATTTTTTCTTCCGGATTTTTTGCCTCAAAAAAAAAGTAGATGTTGTAAAATTTTTTTGTATTTTAAATAGAACCACCCTATTTTTACTTATCACATAAATTCTACGTCAAATTCTGAGCATAATTCATGTAGCATACTCTATCCTTATCTCTAACGGTTTTAGAGAAAAATTACATCTTAAAAAAGAAATTTCTTTAAAAAAAGGTACATGTACCTTTTGTAGTATTTGAATACTATTTTTCCCGAACGATGGATAGGTAGAAGAGGACCCATAGAATGGCCTGCAAGATCTCCCGATCTTACATCAATGGATTTCTTTCTTTGGGGTTATTTGAAATCAAAAGTGTATAAGGATAAACCACAAAATTTGGAAGACTTAAAATTTAAAATTAGATATGAAATTAGGCAAATTAATGAAAATACTGTAAATAATGTTTTAGAAGGGTTTTTAAGTAGATTGGCATATTGTCAAGAAGTTAATGGTTTGCATTTTCAACACTTAATAAAATAATTTTTCAAAACTATACCTACATCTACTTTTTGACACACCCAGTATAATTTCTTTTTGAGGCAAAAAATCCTGAAGAAAAAATTATAATCGACGTGTCCGAGCGTTTTTACAAAAAAATAAAACCTGATTTTTAAATGAATTTGTTCCATATTTTAGCTCATCGCTGTATATCTAATTGGTTTAGTTTAACAATTAAATTGTATTCAATTTTTATGTAAAATTTAAATTTTAGGAAATTTACATGCACCTAGATTTTATGCGCAACCCCGTACAATTAGATGTTCTTTTTGACCCCAACATATCGGAGTTATACCTCAAAATCGAGAGGGGTTGTTGTTGTTTTTTTATTTCCGCCTTGAAAATACGCTCTTTGCATGAGATTACGTTGACGACAACATTTTTTTAACAGGCTTCGACGTATACAACGTCAATAGAACTAGATTTAAGGTTCATGCATGTTTTATGTTGTAAATTCATGCCTTTAATCACCACAGTATTAACCACAAAAAAACTATTAAAGCAATAATACTTTAATTTTTTTTCTCATAGATAATACGCAAACGCTTGCAGTAATATGATTAAACAGTTTTTGACGTAATTACTAACGGATAAATCGAATTGTATGTGAAAAAATCGACAGTTTTCGCAATGAAAACCGCGTACAAAGAGTAGAATGACAAAATTCTCATCTTGTTCGTTTTAATCAACACTGATGTACAGGATGTCCAATTTTATACACTTTCTGGGAGATAGAATGTTGCGGTTTTCACCATTGGGATCTCGTAAACGATAACAGATACAATAAAGGTTAAATTGGGGCAAAGTGACGCAATCATAGTCGACCAATATGAAGAAATTCCACGTACTTCCGAAGATATTCGTACAAACCCTAAAATCGTTGTTTTGGTTTATAATTTTTTCTGGCTTCATTTAAAGAGAAAATGTAAAATAAATTTCACACTTTCATTGCCACTTTTCGTCTTCTATAAAGCAGTGTTCTTAGATTGCGTGCCGAACTTTTTTTTATTCAGATTCACCATCGTCGGGTCTCTTTTTTTAAATACAGACCTGTATTTTTTATTGCATTTATGTAAACTTAATATCCGATCTAATCTTATTGCAAAATTACTTTTATTAAATAACGACGTTTCTACCCCCTAACATCTTCAATATTTTATTTAAAAAAGTTTTTTTATTATTCCCTACTTAACATAAAGGCGTCCTTAACGTGTTTTTTTAAATGTGGTGCAAGCCGGCATAAATTAATGTTTCAAAAATATGTTACAATGTTAAAAAAATTATGTTCAATACCTAATTAAAAAGTGTTTTAAATAAAATATTGGTGAAGATGTTTTTTATGGGGTAGAAACGTTGGTAAAAGTAGTTTTGTTTTAAGATTACATCGGATCTCAAGTTTACATAAATGCAATAAAAAATACAGGTCCTTATTTAAAAAAACAAATCTGAGGACTGACAGAAATCTAAGTAGCTTATAGAAGATGAAAAGTGGCAATGAAAGTGTGAAATTTATTTTTTTTACAAGTGCCCGGAAAGTGCCTCTTTTCATGTTCACCGAAAGTGGCGCTTTCCAGACCGCTCCAAAAGAGCGGGCGGGAAAATATCGAAGCGAGCGGGCAAATTTTTTCCCGCCCGCTGCGGGTCACCATGTGCTCCTCATAGGTTTTTAACTGATAAATAAATAAAACCAGAGATGTCGAGTGCGGGATTTGAACCCGCGACTCTCAGATCGCCAGGCGTACACTCTGCCACTACGCCACCGAGCCATACATATCAACGATAATAAATAGATATTTACATTCTTCATGCGCGTGTGTTTTCATGTCATGTAGACAGGAAAACTGTCTGAAGAGTTTCTTTATTTATTTGACATCAAAGCCTCGGAGCACTTGTAAAAAAAAGTACGGACATATCTCGGGCCGTCGGAGGCTCTTACGGATTTGTTCGGGTTTGATACGTAATGTACTATTACATTATTTCTTTAAATAAAGGCAGAAAAAATTATAAACCCAAACGACGACTTTCGGTTTTTTACGAATATCTTCGGAAGTACTTAGAAATTTCCTAATTTCTCTACTGCATATTGGTCGGCTATGAATTCCGCAAATTTTTCCCAATTTCGCCCTTGCTGTATCTCTTATACAGAGTGGTGTATCGTTGAGTTGAACATAGGAAATCGAATGTAATTTTTGAGGTGGCTGAATATGGGCTCCCCTGTACATTTTATAGAAAAACTGCATTATAACTTCTTGAAGAGGCCGACATGATCAACCCATGTGTAAGTTTGAATACATTTTGGTGTGCCAATCTTAAGCTATTCAATTAAACCTAATGGCAAAAACCACGAAATTCTCATAGTTCAGATAATACAGCAGCACCAGCAAATAATTTGTATGGCGCTATTGCCAAAAATTGACATAAAGCTGAACATAACGAATAATGAAAATATTTTCACCGATAGTAATTTTCGATTTGTCAATATCAAAATTTAATTTGCTGGTGTTTCATGTATTACCTGAACTATGGATTTCGTGATTTTGCCATGACGTTTAAATAGCTTAAGATTGGCTCACCAAACTGTATTGAAAATTCTGAAAAATCGTTTTATTGTTTTCCTGGGTTTTTTTGAGATCGAATTCTAAAGTAAATTGCACTTTTGCATTGCCACTTTTTCCGCTCTATTGTTTTGTAATCCGACGGGTCGTCTTCGAAGGACCATTATCAACTTTATTTTTTTAAATACGGTCCTGTTTTTCTGATATTTCAATTTGATAGCTTTTTTTCTTCCGAATGCAACGATGTATGACACATTATGGTATAATGACGTTTCGAGGGTATTTTGAACAAGATCAGGAAATTTTGTGATACGGTCCTGTATTTCTCCTAATTTTATAAATAATATCTCATAAGTAAGCTCTAAATTTTTTCTTATGTTGGACTAGTTCAATAAATAACAATTTAATAATAAACCACAAATAAGTGAACAAAATACAGAAACATTATTTCAAACTTCTGTTGATTCGGGATTTAAAAGAAAAGTAGGCGCTTGAAACAAAAAATTAAGATGGTGACGCGTGATTTGTTTCACTTGACATTCCCATTGTGATCGTTTGAGAGCGTTTTAAGAGGATTTCTATTTTCCAGAAAATATGGAACATAAATTTACAAATGCTGAAAAGTTTGATATTCTATCGCATGTTTTATTTTATCTCAAAAAAACTGTTATGTGGCAGTTAGAAGATATTATTTGCCTTTAGAGAAGAACGGAAATCATTTTGAACACCTGATTATGTAGTTCCTTACCTTTTTCGTTGTTCGTTTTATTACTGTTTTGGAATGATTTTTGTTCACTTATTTGTGGTTTATTATTAAATTATTTGTTATTTATTGAACTAGTCCAACATAAGTAAAAATTTAGAGCTTACTTATGAGATAATGTTTATAAAATTAGGAGAAATACAGGACCGTATCCCAAAGTTTCCTGATTGTTCGAAAAACCCTCGAAACGTCATTAAACCACAATGTGTCATACATCGTTGCGTTCGGGAGAAAAAAACTCTCAAATTCCAATATCAGGAAAACGGGACCGTAGTTAAAAAAATAAAGATGATAATGGCCCTTCGAAGACGACTCGTCGGATTACAAAACAATTAACGCTATTAGATAGAGCGGAAAAAGTGGCAATGCAAAAGTGCAATTTACTTTGGAATTCGATCTCAAGAAAAACCCAGGAGAACAATAAAACGATTTTTCAGAATTTCGTTTTTTTCCGGATATCTCCGCAACTACTCGGAATTTTAAAACGTTCTAAACGGAATATTATAAGGCACGTAAATGCGCAACTTTACCTCCATTTAACCGACTTCGTATCTCTTACGGTTTCCGAGATCCCTGTACTGGCCCTCCTTATCTTGGACACGTATAAGATTCGAACGGTAAACGTCGAAATTTTAACATCCTGTATACTAAATTAAACAAAATAGAGCTGATGCTGTTCTATTTAAAATTATTAGTATTATCTACAGAAAAATAATCGTTCCTCGTTAACACAGTTATGTTTTCATACAAAAAGTACAATACAATCTATCATATACCATGTGAAATATACCTGTTACATAAAATACTATTTTTCTATTCTAGCCGTCGGAGCTACGGCCGTCTATCCAATAGATTTAGTGAAAACCCGAATGCAGAATCAACGGACGGGTTCATTCATCGGCGAATTGATGTACAGAAACAGTTTGGACTGCTTCAAGAAGGTCATAAGACACGAGGGCGTATTCGGTTTGTACAGGGGGCTGGTACCTCAATTGATGGGCGTGGCGCCTGAAAAGGCTATCAAATTGACGGTGAGTACGGTTTCACGATATACTACCAAAATGTCTAATAAACAGAAAAGAATGAAAATATCCTTCCTGAGCTTTGATATCTCAAACTTGTTAATCAAAATTGACTTGGACCCAGGTCTGTCAAATCAGCTGGAATCATTGTGATCCAAGAAATGAAATCCTGGTGCAAACGCATAAGACAAGGATGTCATTCCACACGTCGTGGATGTGCTGCACCTATCCGCGTTTTGACGCTTTTTTCGGTTAAGCGCATATGCATCTTCGTCGCGCACATGTAAATATATGGCCATTAATATATCTATATTTTATCAATTCAGCGACTAGCTGCGTTCGATCGTTTAGTTACTTTTCAATTAGGTGTTGACAACATATTTGACATTATGTGAATTGTCAACGTTAAAAACAAAGATATTGCAAACTACAGATAGAAAAATGTACATTTCTAGCCTACGCAACGAATGCCAACAGTCTTTTCCACCTCTTTCGGTCATTAGTGCAGCATAGCCAGATTGACATATTTATCGAAAATGCATCTAGCAAATCCCAATTAAAAATTTGGTAGAGAGATTATTTAAAAAAATATTATTATACTTAAAAGTATCAAAGTAAAAAAAAGGCATACTTTACTACTGCGCTGCGATCCAGGAGCCAAAATATGAATGAATACATTACATACATATTACTAATCTCGTAAACATTACAACGTTGGGGCGGTGATCTTACGGATTGTTAATATATTTTGTTGATTTGGTTGTTTTTTTGTGATTATTGGTGAAAAACCGTCTTTATTATAAACAATCATGGTGCATTCATGTGTAGTTTGTAAAAGAGTGGATCATTTAAGTAAGGATTTATCTTTTCATCCGTAAGTATGGTTATGTTAACCATCTGATATAACCAGACTTCAGCATTGTTGCAATTCAGCCAACAAACATGTAGTTCTCTCTTCCACCCATTACTGACTGATTTTCAATAACATTTCACACAATCACAGCTTCACTTTCCAATAGTTTTATGAATGAATTATGGGACTCTAGTTTACAATACCTTTGTTTCATTCAGTACATTATATCTCTTTCTTTCACAGTAAAAGATAGAACACTAGGACTTATATGATTTCATATTTTATAAATTATGGGGAGTGACCTTGTTATGTTCTTTAATAGATTATTTCTTATGGCTTATACAAAGACGAAGAATACCCTGTAGCTTTCTTTGTTGAATGTTTTATTACCGTTCTGGTATTTTTAAATAATCTCTACTATAATATTGTATTTTTTAGGTTAACGATTTGGTTAGAGATAAATTTACCGATAAGCATGGAGGTATACCTTTGTGGGCCGAGATTACGTCTGGTGCCTGTGTAAGTATACTGGAGATAATAATAATAAAGATATTTGTCCACTACTAACCATTTAATCACGTATTATTAACCGATTTTCAGCTTGTGAAATTATTTTTCTTCACCTCCTGCCAGAAATCAATATTATTTACCTACATTATCAACCTAGGTTAATAATAGAGGCGCCTGGCAAAACAAACTATCAAATTCAAATTTACTTAAAATATAGAATTAGCTACACCACTGCTTTGCATAACCTCATTATTCTCACTTACTGACGAAATATTAATCCGGGGTTAGAATAGTCGAATATCTTACACACTACGCACTGACTCTGAGCTCTAAATAGTTTTAGTTCGAAAAACACTAAAAATTAATCCAAAAACACAATAGATCACAAACAATAACAAAAGCAGCAGCGATAAACCGGTAACGACACCGCTGGCGAAAATAAATGAAAATAGTAAACTTCAGGGTAATTTTTACACTAGCAGATAAAAATGAGCATACAGCGTTGCCACTGTGATTTCCTTAAAACATAGCAATTTGATGTTCTTGGGATATATAAATAACTAGTAGAGTAGAAAATTTAAAAAATACACACATATTTAGTATACTATTTTTACTTAATAGGTACACATGAGAAATGCATTCAATATTAATATTATACTTTTCGGTTTCAAACGCAGGCGTTAGATTTCGGACTCTCAGTACAGATTTGGCATCATTGATTACTGTTTAAAACTTTGTATGATTCATGAGGTATAAAAACAATTATGTCTATTTATTAATTAAATGTTTTTGGTTGATTGTACAGTTCTGTTCATTAAAAACCCGTACAAGTCTTATAATTAGTTTCTCTATTATTTAAGCTATTTAGAACAGGCTTTTGTGACTGATTATTATTGTTAGGTTATCATTTATGTTAAAGGTTAGATTATGCCAAAAATGCAAATTTGGATTATAATATGAAGTAAATAAAAGAAAAACGTAACAGAAACTAAAATTATATTAAACAAGAATTATAAAATATTTAAAAAATTAATATTTGGTCATTGAACCTTCTTTTTCGATCACCTGTGCCAATCTATTAGGCATAGAGTTTATTAAATTTCTTGCAATATTTTGGTCAAGTTCTTCCCAGCATTGATGTATAATTTCCCACAATTCATTAGAATTATGAGGAAAAAAATTCCGATGATAGATTTACTTTACGATTATAGCCCATACATTTTCTATCGGATTAATATCCGGACTGATAGAAGGCCAAGGTAACACTTCTACATTATTGTTGTGAAACCAGTCCTCACAACATTTGCAGTATGCACTGGGCAATTATCCTGCTGATAAATAAAAGAATTATTTGGATAAATGGAGCGAACCGATGGAAGCATAATATGTTCTAGAACTTGACGATAATTTTCAGCATTGAACCTTCCCTCCAATTTGCAGCATACCCCAAGCCCATAGTAACTTATGCAACCCCATACATTGACGCCCTGGTCTAAAAGCAAGATCACTGGTATAACGCTCTTCAAATCTTGTTCGGTCTGGTCGATACACTCGAATTGATCCATTGTATGTAGATTGGAAAGTCTTTTCATCCGTGAATATTACCCTATTCCAAAATTGAGGTTCGCGATATATATAATTTAATGCAAACAGTAACCGCGATTGCTTTCGTTCTTCTGTTAGTTTAATTTTTTTCGCGGCCACGCGGTTTCTTAATTCTGGTTTATTGACTCTTCTACTGGCCGTAGGTCGAGAGCCAGGAAATCCTGTGGCATTCATAGCTTGCCTCACCATTTGAAAGGGATTATCTATTAAGTGGCCTAGAAACAAAGCATCTTCTTCAAGACTGGAAATTCTAGGACCTCCAGAACCCTCTCGTCGGTCGAATGACCCTTCTTGTTGCCAGCGCTTCTTAATTTCTTGGATTGTGCTCTTATTTCTGCCATATAATTGTGCTATGGAACGAATTGACCATCCGTCTTGGATTCTTGCTACTATTTGTGCCTTCTCTACAATAGTTAATTGACGAGGCATTTTAAATGTTTGACTTTTAGACGTCTAACAACAATTGCCACCATGCAATTTTAAAAGTGTATGCCAAAAATAAAAACGAACGACTTACACCGGGACAAATTAGATGTACGGATTTTTAATGAACAGAACTGTACTTACATCATGGATGACGGTAGAACTTGAAAAAAGGGTTTGCCGTAGCTAATTCATATAAATTCAACAGCTTCCAAATTTTGTATTAAAGTTAGGCAATATTGAAGCAAGTATGTTCGAAAACGCCCTTTGGAGGATGTTCGAAATATGTAAAATAATTGTGCTTTAACGAACAAACCGGCAAATCGGACTTGCGTGGTTGCTTTTTGGCTACATGGTTTCCACCGTTCATTGGTCGCCGCCATATACTGAAAATGTACTATATTTCGTACGAGTTATACGTTATTATATTCTAGGCAGGTGCCTCCCAAGTAGTCTTCACAAATCCGTTAGAAATTGTCAAAATCCGTTTACAAGTTGCCGGCGAGATCGCAAGCGGGTCCAAAGTCCGAGCCTGGGCGGTGGTCAAAGAATTAGGCCTATTTGGATTGTATAAGGGCGCCAGGGCGTGTCTGCTGAGAGACGTTCCCTTCAGCGCCATCTACTTCCCAGCTTATGCACATACCAAGGCGAAGTTAGTATACATTTTTCTGCACGTAGCTTGTTTACGCTTGACGTTTGAAAAATGCTAAAACTTTCAAGACCCTAGCGCCATTACGGCTCCTAGTGGCGATTCTAAGAAACTACAGCGGCTGCCAGCCAATCAGAATCTTCCAAATGATTGGCCGGAAGTCGAGTGAATTTTAAAACTGCCACCAGAGGTCGAATCGCTCACGGTAAATCGCAAATTATTATATATTTTAGGCTAGCGGACGACACTGGCTATAATCATCCTCTCACCTTACTATTCGCCGGTGCGATAGCGGGTATACCAGCCGCCTCACTGGTTACTCCCGCTGACGTCATCAAGACGAGGTTGCAAGTGGTTGCCAGGGCCGGTCAGACGACTTATAGTGGGGTGTTGGATGCGACGAGAAAAATTTATAAAGAAGAAGGGTTTAGGGCTTTCTGGAAGGGATCTATAGGTAGGTCTATGATGAAAGTTTCTTATGGTGACATTTAGCAATTTTTAAAAGGGGTATTAGTTTTATCTATATTTTTTCTTATTTTCTAGCCCGTGTGTTCAGATCGTCGCCGCAATTTGGCGTCACCCTATTAACCTATGAAATTCTCCAAAGATATCTCTACGTAGATTTTGGTGGAAAGTGAGTATTTTTTTTTATCACAGTATGTACCATCGTGCCGGTAAAAAACTAGGACAGCAAAATTTCATATTTTCTCCTTGACTATTAGGAATATTTTACTTTTGAGTCTGGTACCAGTAAAATGTCATTTACAAATTTTACATGTCAACATAGATTGTCACTTTATCATTAACTTGTCAAGCAATTTTTTTTTTAAATATGCCACAATTAACACCCCAGCAAAAGGCTATTATCTACAGTCGGTTGCGAGATGGTGCTTTTATTAGGGATATTGCAGACGAACTGGGAGTAAACAAAAATATCGTGTTGTTGGCAAAACAAAAAATAGGAACTCATGGGACTATTATTAGAAAAGCAGGTTCAGGTCCCCTCGAATTTCTACTGAAGATGAAGATAGAAGACTAGTTAATTATCTAAGGCCTAAGGGATCATCCATTCGCAACTGCAATAAAGGCGAAAGAAGAGCAATAAAGGCGAAAGAAGAGACGAACTTTCCAGGTTCTGCAAATACTGCTAGATACAGGGTTCGAATTTCCGATATACGAAGTCGTTGTGCTACTAATAAAATATTTTTAATGGAAAGAAATAAACAAGGCAGGTTAGAATTTGCACATGAATATTTAAATCGGAATATTTTCTGGGAAACAGTTATATTTTCTGACAAGAAAACTTTTCAATCGTGTAATAATGGAAGAATTCGAGTGTATGCGGTATGATGAGATATACACTCGCAAAACGAACCAAAGCGGGCGTTTCTCTATAAATGTCTGCTGTTGGATCAGCGGTAGAGGTCCATGAATTTGCCAAATCGTGGAAGGAAGACTAACTGTACCTGAATACGTTAATATCCTAAATGCAGTGATGATACCATCGATAAACGCTATATATGGTCAAAATTATACATTTCAGCTCCAATACACACAGCACCCATTGTGCAAAATTTTCTCCTAGAAAATAATATAGCAGTTCTTCCCTGGCCTTCGAAGAGTCCCGATCTAAACCCGATCGAAAACATTTGGGGTAAAATGGTGAAATCAATGTATAAACATGATTTTCGGCCCCGAAACAGAGATGAATTACGCTACAGGATAAATGAAGCGTGGGATGAAGTAACAAGTATGCCGCAAAGGCTTCAAGAAGTAATAAACAGGAATGGTTATATGACTAAATATTAAAAATGTTTTGTTGCTTCGACAAATTTTGCATTTGTATTTGTAACCTTCTATTAAATTTCTTTTATTATTTAGTTTCGTTTTCATTTTTAGGCGACGTTATATATACCTATTTTAAATAAGGTATTGGACTTTTTCTTAATAAAAATGCCCAATATATTTACTGCCGCTCAAGTTTATAAAAGAAATAAGATATTTTCATGCCACCTCGTATCGAAAAATATAAAACGTTAAATTATGTAACCTAGGTTACTTCCTAAAGGTTATGTGTTTTTACCTTTACAGCCGTCGAGCACCTTTTATAGTCTATGAGATATGTATATCCGTTCCCAGTTTTGTGATTTTGTTGTCCTAGTTTTTTATCGGCACGATAGTACATGAACGGTACCGACAATAATCGAGAAAGGTATAGATAGCAATATTACACATAGAAAGATAGCCAATTTCAAGAGCTTCTAGAAGCACAGATAAAATACAGGGCGTCACTCTACAAAAACATACTTTTATCATTTTTACAAACAATCAAAATATTCGTATTTTGGAGTACCCTGTTTATTATAACTAATATTTGGAAATAGAGTGAAATCCATCACCTGACTCCCAACCAAATTTCAGTGCGCTAATTTATCAGAGTTCAAAAATATCAGCCTTTTTGAAAGATATGTTTTCCAAAATAAAAAGGTAAATTAATTATTATCTGAAGAACAACAGCAGATAGGCGGAGGAAAATGTTAAGGAAACTTATTGAGAGATTAATAGGGAATCTAATAGTACAATGAGTGTTTCATTTAAATTATCAAAGTTGCTTATACTTTCTAGTAGAAGCGGCATCACTACAGGGCTGAAAATTTTTTTAAAAGAGAGAGCATGTCCACTTATACAATGTGTCCAAGGAAGCTCTACACAAATTGAAAACTTTTTTATTATGCGTTTTATGAAAAATAGTGTATTTTCTTAAAAAAAACTCTGCTTAGCAAGAAACTAAGGGCCGATATTTCAAAGTCACCTTAAGGTACAGAATGACAAGTCATCCTTAACACAAGTTTGACAGTATAGTTCTCAAGTCAATTGACCCTTTACGGTTTGCCATAACGTTAAGGCTACCATAGCTGAGGTCTAACTTAAGGTATCATTCAAATCTCGGCCCAGAGATTTACGAAGAAAAAAATGTATTATATTATACAGGGTACTCAAAAAGTACAAGAATGTGAAAAAGGTCCAAAGCTGAAAAATTGATTGTGATTGATCAGGTCGTGAAGGTGTTTTCAAAAATAATAATATTTAATTCAAAATTTGCATTGGTACTTCCAAATATCCAAAATTATGGAGAAAGCTATTAACCAACAACTTCTAAAGTGCCTGGAAGGCTTCAACATTATCAGCGATCATCAATATGGTTTTCGGAAGTCCAGATCAACTGTTCTAGCCTATGTCACCCATCTGTGGAACAACGCAATAGAACATCATGGGAGTCTGGGGCTGTTGCACTAGATATTTCTAACGCTTTTGATCGTGTTTGGCATGAGGGGCTTCTTAGTAAACTGCGATCCTATGGTATGCCCAGTCGATTCTGTGCATGGTTGTCTAGCTTTCTTAAGGACCGCTCTATGCAAGTGGCGATTGACGGACTTGTCTCAGACAACTTCAACATCAATGCCGGTGCCGGTGTTCCTCAAGGGTCCATATTGTCTCCCGCTCTCTTCTTACTCTACATTAACGACCTTCTAGTGAAAACCAAAAATCTGATATTTAGCTTTGCCGACGATTGCACATTTATCTCATCTTTCTCTTTGAATACACAAACATCGGCTGCCGACGCACATCTTCGCATCTTAACAGAACCGGATATAGTCATGGCAGGACACGCAATCCCAGTGGCTTCATCTATTAATTTACTGGGCGTCAATCTGGGAGAAAATATGTCTTGGCATAACCACGTTGTGTCAATCGCCAGCATAGCTTCTTAGAAACTTGGTGTGCTCTTCCGAACCAAAAAGTTGTACACTTGTACTGCTCTCATGTCTGGAGCTCTGCACCCAAACATACTCTTCGGCTACTGGATTACATCGAAAGGAGGGCCATTAATCTGATCGGAGACCACGAGCTGACGAAGAGCACCGACAGCCTAGAACATCGAAGACATGTTGGGGATTTGACTCTCTTTTACAGATATTTTCATGAGAAGTGCTTGGGTGACCTTGCTCTCTTAATTCCGCCCAGAGCGGCGAATTGCAGAAATACACGACGAACCGCTGCCGCACATCCATATATGGTTACGCTTAGTACTCCTCGAACTTCATTAGTTAAGAATTCTTTCATCTGGAGGACTTCATTCTTATGGAACGACCTTCCCCAGGTCGTTTTTCCCAACGAATTTAACATAACCTCCAACGTGAATCGCTTTATTCGCACACGCACCACTCCCCCCAGAGTGCCCTAAAGAATTTTTCCTATAGTGGTTGTGTTTGATAAAAAAAACAAGATTTGAAACAACTTGCTTATTTGAAAATAGTTCTCCCAAGGACCTTTTTAACATTCTTGTACTTTTTGAAAAGCCTGTATATAATACATTTTTTTCTTTGTAAATCTTAGTTTCTTCACTTTTTTTCATAAAGCGCTCAATAAAAGTTTCCCATTTGTGTAGAACTTCCTTGAACACGTTGTATAAGGTACCAACTTTTCAAAGTGACGCGTTGACTAGTGTGTCATAAACGTCTAATAGGCCATCCACAATCGATCACCTGTATAATTGAGATATAGACACAAAACCTTCACGATCGTTTAATTTTTCTTCTTTTTAGCCGACCGACTGGTTCAGAATTGAAAATGCCATCGTTGGTAGGGGACAAGGCTCCACCCAACCCCGACCACGTAGGAGGTTACTCAGTATCGGTTCCGATATTTTCGGGAATCGAAACCAAGTTTGGCTTGTGTTTACCGAAATACACCGTCCAGAAAGCGTCGTAAGATCAAGACCACTTAGTCTCGGAATATTTAGGTTTTAAAATTGCTTTAAAAAGATAAATGGGTTTTAGAAGGAGATGATTATATTGTAAATATATTTTTAAGTAGAAAAATACGCGACAAGTACCTAATTTTCCAATAAAAAAAAATAATGATGAAACTTTCAGTTTGACGGTAACACGCTATTATAGTAGCTCAAGATAAAATAGCAAATGCTTGAAATAAGCCTTTGGCAAGATAACTTAAATCAAGATAGCCGACTCACTAAACAGCCAAAACATAAATAATGTTACTCTTCGTTGGTAAACTAAATTGAAAATCCCATGCAGACCTTAAAATTACGAATGTTTTGGCAACACACTGACTTCTAATGGTGGCGAGTCGGATTTTAGGGTTCGTTACCAAAGTTTAAAAAATAAAAAAACTTGTAAGCTAAGATTATAAGACAGGACTATTTTATATTATTTTCCTAAACGTTGATTTGTCTTGCGATATTTTGTCGATGGGCCAAATTTTACAGGCACTGTGATAAATTTTAAATAATCTTTACAGAGTTTTTACTTTTTTTGCTCTTTTTATTGTGATCTGGCTATGATTTTACCTCATTCTGGTGTACAACGTTGTTAAAGTCCCTCTGTTAAATATACGATTTTATGAATATGTTTGTTTTATTTAGTAATGCTACCCAACCGTATTAGCAAAAAAACAGATTAATATTAGTGTTGTGATCGCTCGAGCGAAAAACCGCTTGATCACTCGATTATTAAAATAACCGACATCACTCGATTATTAAAAAAACCGCTCGAGTTATCTATTCAGGCGAAAACCGTCGCCCGTCACTTATTATCTTTCACTCGATACCCGAGCTTCGCTTGACGCCGACGGAAATATACCGCTGTAGTGTGATCGAGTTAAAAAACTGCTCGTATATTCGAACAGTTTTTCGCTCGATAGGAAATACTCTAGTTAAAAATCAGGCGAAAAACCGAAAAATATCGCCGGTTATCTGATAGACGACCTCCGGTCTAAGCGCCGCGCGATCCGATTGGCGACGTTCGAGATTGACGCTGAGCAAGTACACGATATACGTCTTTCTTAAAGGCACATAAACGAGAAGGTGCACATAAAAAAGTATGCTGAATCCCTTAGCGGAGCCATATTAAAAAATTAAAGGATATAATTTAAAAATTTTTAATTACTATAAAGACGAGAAAACTTCTGAAAAATAACATAATAATAGAAATTGTTAATGAAAAATAACAAAACGAACAAAATGGTTAACAAAATATATAGAAAAATTCGTTGGTAATCTTATAGTAAACATTTTTAAATCTAAACAGGAACTTTTTATTATTAAACTCAAGAAGACTTCTCAAAAATAACATACATTATAGAAAATGTTAATGGAAAATAAGAAAACGAGCAAAATAGTTAACAAAACATAGGTATCGACAAATTTTTTGGTAATTAAAAGCAAGCATTCTTAAATTTAAACAGGAACTTTTAGGTAACTATGAATACATGAGTACATGAATTTAAAAAAAAACAATTTTCTTATTTTGCCAGTCGCGTAACTAAGCCTACATTTTTGAAGTGCACACAGTGGGCACCTGATAATTTAAAGTGGAAGAATTTGACAAGCTATTTTAAATATCTACTTATTTTATGCTCGTAGATTGAGAAAGATGTGAAGAAAAATAACTCTTGGTAATACTTTTTGTTCGGGTTAAAACGCACAATAATAATCCCGGACAATAAATACATATTTGTGTGATTTTTTGCCGTTTTTTGTTTGGTATCGAGACACGTGGTAAAAATTCATTATTCACAAATAAATAAATTTCTGGAATTTTTTTGGTAACACTATAATTTTTTAGCCTAACCTGTGCCCACCCGTAGTTACGTTCCTGCTAAATACCCGACCTGATCACATGTAAAGGGCTAGGCAGCCCGTTAAGCAGTCGGTGACGTCATCGCTTGGTAAATTGGAATTTCAGGCGATTCACTCGATTATTAAAATCATCGGTTTTTCCCAACACTAATTAATATGATAAATGCATGTCATCGGCAAGAAAAGGGATAAAGCATATTTTGACGAGCAAAAAAAAAGGGAAAATGGCTAGAGTATATTTTATGCAATCCTGCTAGCAAAAAACGTATGGTTACTATGCCAATGAATCTAAAAATTCGACCTTTTTAAAAAGCTTTTCACCAACACCAAAAAAACTCACCAGAAATCGGACCTTTTAAAAAAAAAATTCATCAAACACCAAAAAAATTTCCAGAAATCGGACCTATTTAAAAAGTTTTTTTTATCAATCACCAGATCTGGTGAAATTTCAAATAAGTTTCAAATTGAGGACCTTAAGCACCAATTGATATTTCTCAATTTTAAGGAATCATCGACAGACACGGTGGCGCACCCAAGGGGGCGTGTTTGAGGGGTACAAATCCTCCCAAATTACTGTTTTTTGGTTGTCCTCCAGATTCACATAAACCACAAATTTAATAACCCCCCCTTAAAAAAATCTGGGTACGCCACTGGACGGATAAGAACGACTGTCGAAAAAGAAACTGAGCGTTCAAAATAGCTGCAGAAAGTTCAAAGCATATGCTGCACCATTATGGTTTTGACGAGTAACGCCATCTTCACGTCGAGGCTCGAAACTTATCGGACAGCCCTATACTATAATAATTTTTCGAAAACGTCGTTAAAAATTGGTCACAAAAACAACTCTTTTCCCCTCATTTTAGCACGTATACTGTTTTATAAATAATTCTTTTATCGAACATTGCTTTAAACTTAAATAATCGAATTTCTTCAGTACATCACTGGCCATTTCCGCCATCATCATAATGGCCGCGTTCACATTCCCGCTGGTTAAGGAAGGTAAAACCGACCCATCGGCTACAAACAACTTATTCGTCCCTTTAACCTAAAGAAATAATTACCATATTAATAAACGAGAAGCGGTCAGGTGCTATTCGAATTCGCGGGAAATTAAATTAACCCTTACCTTAAAATTAAAGTCCACAACCGTGGACGAATCACGACTTGGTCCCATTTTACAGGTTCCTATTGGATGATAGGAAGTTATTGTTAAGTGACGTATATAGCACTCCCAATATTCTTTGGTATCATATACATAATTATCACAGGCTAAAAATAATGATTTTTTTTTAAATTATAAAAATTTTAGTAACCATAGATTTTAATTAGAGAAAAGGATAGCGGCTAGCTGACCAGTGTGTACAGGGTGTTTTAAAAAACGACCGATATGGATCCGATCGGTACAATCGGAGATATTAAATTTGAAATATGAGAAGAAAGGGGAGAAAATCCAGCAAATTTATGTGTGGATATTTTTTAGCAAAACCGTAAAACTAATTTTATGTAAAAATTTGGGACGATTCTAAAATATCATGGTTAAAAAGCGTGCGGTTTGTAAAAGAATGACCCATGTTGTTAGGAACTAGTTGTCTTAATTGTGGGGAAGGACTGACCACGAGATTGATGGCATATGTTTTTGAAAACACCCTGTATATGCGATGTAAAGATACGTTGTTAAACGAAAATATCCGATATACAATGCAAGGTCAGCTATTCTTAAAATATCAATTCGGACTTACCCGCAAACACATCAGTATTAAACTTAGCTCCTAAAGATGCCAATTCCTTCGAATTTAATATATCCTTAATGATCTCTATTCCTCTGATCAGTATTTCGATGTCTTCCGAGTCGGATAAGTACCGCGGATCTATAACGGGTTTGGCTGAAGGGTTCGCGCTTGCTAATCGTACCGTTCCTTTACTTTTGGGATGTAACAACACCGGTAAAATTGTCATAGTTGGTTGTTGGATTTTGGAAAAGTAATCTGACCATACGCGATCGGAAATACCTACAAGGTTTTTGAAATTTATACAGGTTGTCCCCGATAAAAATGCACTCTACTGGGATCTCGTTATAGGAGATACAGAAATTATCAAATAAGATGAAAGTTGCGCTTTAGTAAGTTTTTTGAAACGTCATCTTTTAAAATTTGGGCAAAACCGATTTTTTATGATTTCGATTCTATTTGAAGAGATATGTGAAAATCAATTTTATATTCTCATCGTCACTTTTTCTCCTCTATAAGATAATTTTATTAAATTTTCAATTTCGACGTTTCGCTTTTTTCGCAACCATTATCAACTTTGTTTTTTTCTAAATGGCAGTAACATTTTATTTTACGCTTTCGAACTATATTATACTCTGACTCCAACGATATATCACACCTACAATTTATTAGGCGTTTCGGACTAAAAAAATCATCTCCAATACAAATAAGCACCTTATTGGAAATTGTTTTTATTGTTCTATTTATACTCTAGTTGGCATTAAAAACTATTTTATTTATTATTTTGGCATGATTTACAATAATAATTAATAATAATGTAATAAAAATTATTTTTCATTTTCAAAAACGCATCACTTTCGACCACAAAAATACTAATAATAAATAGGTGTGATATATCATTGGATTCAGAATATAAAGTGGAGTTCAAAAGGCATAAAATAAAATGCTACTACCATTTAAAAGTTGATGATGGTTTCGAAAAAACGAAACGTCGGATTGAAAATTTCATTAGATTGTCTTAGAGGAGAAAAAGTGGCAATGCGAGAATGTCAAATTATTTTCACATATCTCTTCAAATAGAATCAGGAAACAAAAAGAACGAAATCGTAAAAATTCGGGTTTGCTCAAATATCTTTTCAAATTTGAAAACGTCCTGTAGTCCTGTAGAGTGCATTCCTATCCCGGACACCGAAATCTTATGAATTTGGGAAAAAACTGAAAAATAAAACAGATAGGATGTGACAAATGCAATCAATACCCAATTATTTCTACAAAGTCCAATCTATCTAGAAATAACTGTCTCCTGTTACAGAGAATCTAACAATCTTATTTTCTCATAACAATTTATCTCTTCGGCAACTTAATTAACATCGGGATGAGAAATCAGGCCTTAAAAAAGAACTCACCTACAAGTTTTCTTAAATGGGCACCACCATCTTCTGTGATTCCTAAGGGCATAACCATAAATTGTAAATTTGGTCTATCGTTGCATGTTGAAGAACTATTCTTGGTATTAAAAAAGGCCATAAGTTCGCACCTAAAATGACAAATTAATATTAATTCGACGGTTCCACGGGCAAAAAATACATTATGTAGAACTCTCCGTACGCTTAATGGGTTTAACAGCTCGAGCAAGAAATGGGCAACCTATACTCGGGCAGTTTGTAACTATTTCCAACTGCTCTGAACCTATTAAGTGGATTCCAGAGTACCTCTAAACGAGTGTTCTCCCCGAGCGTTTATTTCTACTTTAGGAAAGAAATGTTCAAGGAAAAAAAACTTTATAATGCAACTAAAATTGGAGAAAAGTATGTTATTTTTTTTTTGTTACGAAAGATTATTCCGGCATCGTAAAGTACTCGATAGTACCTTCAAAATGATGTATCGCAAGACCCCTCTTCCTATTTAAGTCTCTTTACCAAGGTGGCACCGAACCGTCATTTTGACAGTTAGTTCTGTCATTCTTCCGTCAAACAATAGGTTCGCTATAAGCCACACCCAAATTTTGTAAAAAAAAATCAGCGTGTCAAAATTTATTAACCGGTTTCCAGACGATATATACAGAACAGACTATATGATTTTTAACGTTAAGACACTACGGCATAATCGCTGTTCTACTTACATTAACGAAATATAACTCAAAAACATTTATATCGTCGAAAAATAAATATTTAAAATTTGACATATATTCGGACAATCTTCTCTGTCAATAAGTGTTAAGAACAAACGCGGTAAACCATGGGAATAACCATTGGGGAAGTCCCCTCGGAAATGGCACTGACAGCGAACAAAGAGAAGAAAATTGGGGACAAAAAAACAAACCCTGTAATTAAACAATAAAAAGTGGCTTCAATTCACATTGACTATAACTGCAATATTTTTAGTCATCGTAAACGCAGTGGCATCACTGGCCATATCAATTACATGAAACTAAGTTAAAAACGACCATCAGAGTAAAACGCATAAGCTCTCAATCAGCCCTTGCCCTTTGTATAACTAAACTCGTTTCAAAATTAAATAAACTATTTGCCTCACCCAGTAGTAGTCCATGGTCCTGTACCTTCTGTTAAATATTGCAGAATGGAAGAGAATGAAAGCATGCTTTCTAATCCTAGTTCAAGAGTCTTATTAAGTAAAATCAGTCCAAACCCTAAAACAATATACATATACAGGGTGTCCCGAAATTAGGTGACAATATTTTAAGGGGATACAGTACATCCAAAAATATAACTCAAACGCTCTATTAATATACCTTCAAAAACGCTTCGCTATGTGGCTAGATCCCCGAATTGGAGGACAAGCGGTTCTTTCACAATATCTCTGGAACCGATTAGGGTATCAGAACAAAATTTGATACATGTTTTACCCATGACAAGACGCAATAAACGGTTTATTTAGCTTAACTGTATTTCTTCCAGTGGCGTCCCACTGGGTAGGTAGTGAGGAGAATATTGTTTTTATTTGTAGGATTTTTTAACTTCAGATGCAACTTTTAAAGCCTTGAAGTCTTTAGTTAAAAAAAGGTACTCCCGTTTCATTTCGTTAGGATTCACCATTTTCCAGTAAAATCGAATTTAAAAAATTTTCGGTTTTTTGAAAGCCATTAAAAAGGCTAAGATAAGAAAGTAATAAGTTATGGATGATTTGATACCAGGGAAATAAAGCTTGATAGGTGTAAACTTTTTTTTGTCAGCAGTTTGATGATTTTGGTGAAAAATCATAGATTCATAATTTTGTATTATTATTAGGTACAACAAAATGCAAAATTAATAAATATTTAAAAAATAAGGTAATCTAAAAATCTGTTTAACTTGAAAACGTTGCATTCTGTCAAATTACAATAATAGAAGGTTTCATTAACAAAAAATTTACAATTTTTAAAAAATTACATCACAAATTTAAAAAAATATTAATTTCTTAGGCTCCGCCCCTGGAAAAATATTTTAAAGTAACATCCTTTAATAAATATGCCTTGTCGCTAGTAGAAATTCTAATAAATTTAATGTTTTAATTTAATTGCCGAGATATGCAAAAAAAACCGGAAGATTGAAGATCCTACGGACATGAAGGAGTACCTTTTTTTGAACTAAATACTTCAAGGTTTCTAAAAATAGGACCTGAAGTTAAAACATCCTACCAATAAAGAACTTAGGCCAATATTCTCCTCACTACCTACCCAGTGGGACGCCACTGGAAGAAATACAGTTAAGCTAAATAAACCGTTTATTGCGTCTTGTCATGGATAAAACATGTATCAAATTTTGTTCCGATACCCTAAATCGGTTTCTGAAATATTGTGAAAAAACCGCTCATCATACCTCCAATTTGAGGGTATCCAGCCCCACAGCGAAGCGTTTTTGAAGGTATATTAATAGAGGGTTTTAGTCTTATTTTTGGATGTACTTTATTCCTTTAAAATATTGTCAGCTAATTGTGGGACACCCTGTATAATCATAAAAGTTAATTATTCAATAGTTATCTATACTATAGGTTACTTATACTATAAGTATAGAAGGGCGAAGCAAATA
Organism: Barypeithes pellucidus; assembly: GCA_963991005.1. Taxonomy (NCBI): domain Eukaryota; kingdom Metazoa; phylum Arthropoda; class Insecta; order Coleoptera; family Curculionidae; genus Barypeithes; species Barypeithes pellucidus. Next base: position 43,783,427 of record OZ022559.1, read on the forward strand.
CGTTGAATATGATAACGCGTTGATTTATTAGACGTAATTTAAAAAACCCTGTGATTAACTACATATATCGAAAATAATAGTCAATAATAGCAGGGATACTTACCAGTAGTAACATGATCTTGTAAATTATCGCCAACAGGCAAATTCACTATATTCTTTATTCCCAACTTCTCTAAATGATCTTTTTGTCCTATACCAGAGAGCATTAAAATCTTCGGCGTTCCTATTACACCTGCGGATAATACTACAGCTTTCTTCGCATAAGCTGTATATTTCTTGCCGAAATACTCATATTGAACGCCATAGGCTTCATAGTTTCCTTTAAAAAGAACCTAAAATAAAAATCGACTATTATACGTACATTAATGACAGACAGTGGCGGCCCGGGCGGCAGGGGAGTGTTGGGAAGGTATACAAAAGCCGCGAAAAAATAAATAAAAATACTAGAAAAACCGATGCTTTAAGGTGTGAATTCAGATAACTTGACATAAATTTTTACCATTTTCTCGTTATAAATTAAAAGGAGGAAACATTTTTATCTTAAATCACAACAGAAGAACAAAAGTATTTAATGATTTTGATATATCTCGAGGTCTTATGACTAAATCATAAATTTTTTCAATTTGGGGTCGGTTACCGGAATCTTTAACGTTATAGTCTATCATTGTCCCAATTCAGAAGAGCAAAACAAATACACGCAACGACCACGTAAACAGCACACAGGGTCGCATTAAGGCCAATACACGGTGTTATGGAAATGACGTATTATATTTAAATGGGTGACTCCTGGGATGTCCTAGAGAAGCGCTACATATTTTTTTTTAAATGGAACGTTTAAAAAGTGGGGTAATTCACCCATAAACACACAGGTCACTCCTCGGCACAATTATATTACACTGCCCAGCTGTGTAATAAACACATGTTCTGGCGAAATGTTGCCAAATTGTGGAAAAGTATAAAACTTTAGATTCTTATAAAAATAAATATTTAGCTTACTTAGAAATTAAATCCAGGCCGCCGGCACGAGTAAGGAATCCAGGGCACAGACACCTTCAGTTATTTTTTCTATGGGAAGAGATTTATGCTCATCACGTGCCTTGATGATAGTGTGGGACTGCATAATAAGCTTATACCCACTAAACCCCATTCGGCCTCTTATTTCCAATATCGGAACATAAACGGCATATCGTCGAGAGAAAAAAATACATAGTGAAACAGAACAAATTACACTAAATCACTTAAAGAAACACACAGACACCCACGAGTTTAGTTTTTTTGAAGATATGCACCTATTATCAGATTACACAAAAGCACTAAACACTAACGCATAATTACACTATCGTACACATAGAACAACAGCACACACAGAAGATAGGATAGGATAATTATTTCGCAATAAAAAGTCAGAAATAATAAAAACGCTAATTTCTAATGGGCCTAAAACAATTTTTAATCCTTTAATGATGAAATAATTATGCTGACAACAACAGGACCTCCCCTTCAGGCTTAACATAGGCGAGTCCAACCAAGGGTCGAGTGCTTCGTTGCCATTTCCGAGACAATAATTATACAGGAAAGTAATATTACAGAAGGAAATTCCGCAATTTATGAATATAATCTTATAAAACATTGAAAGTGGCAACGCTGTATTTTTAGACATTATATTATTTCCCAGAACACCGGATGAAACTTTATACAATAAGGGCGTATTTTTGTCTACACAGTAGCATTTTAAAATACTAATTCAGATTGAATGGTACTTAGATGTGTTCATGAGATGCATACAAATTTACGCGAAAACTAATGTGAATTTGTGCTTTTGTTTTTGTGTTTTGTGAGGTTATTGTGTCGGTTTTTGTTTGGATTACCTTGGTGTTTTTTTATAAATTAAGTTGGTTTTAAATAAGGCCGAAAAGGTAAATAAAATTGTAGTTTTTTTTCTAAAGGGTAGAGTGGAATTTAAGTTGTTCAGTTCCGACGGGTGTCGTTCGAATTGAACAAATGAGAACATACCTGACCATTTATAAACGTCGCGGCGGTTGGTTCGAGTCAGTTCAAGTTTATAAATCAGAGATTGTTTCCCAGCGAACTGAACTGAACGTAAAAGTTTATAATAATGTACCCTGAAAAATAAACAACTTCCAATCTGTCAAACGGTTATTGACTTTCTAAAGAGTGACAACACTGCTCAAAACGTCTGGTGTGATGGGTGTTGAACATGGAGTTCCACAGGGATCAGTTCTTGGTCCTATTCTCTTTTTATTATACCTTAACGACCTTCCCACTCTTGACATTCGAGGTCGTTTCACTATATTCGCGGATGACACTACCATCTTGTGGGTTGGCGAGGACTCGGACGTGCTGGGAGGTGTCATTTCCGAGGATCTTCGACGTATAAAGAGATGGTGCGATGCTAACCATCTCTGCTTGAACATTAATAAAACTTATTTCGCGCTTATCGAGTCCCATTTGAGATACGGGGTTGCCTTTTGGGGTTTCTGCTGTCAAGGACTATTTAACTCCGTTTTTGTCTTACAAAAGAGAGCAATAAGGTACTTGTGCCGGGCGGGAACTGGGGATCATTGCAGGCCCTTGTTCTTGCAGCTGGGGATTTTGACATTACCATGTATCTTTATTTTGGAGACTGTCTCCTTGGTCCACAAGAAATTTAAAAGTATTGTACCTACCAACGTGCATAACACACGTCATGGGAATAGTTTGCCTCTTCCAATTCCAAGGAGTACAGTCGCCAAAAATTCTATCATTTATGAAAGCGTAAAGTTATATAATCACTTACCTGCTAATGTAAAGTCAATTAACAACATTAAGGTATTTGGGAGAAGGGTTAAAAATATTTTGAGGTCGAAGGCCTATTACAATGTGAATGAGTTTTATGATGACGACTTCTAAGTCACAGTAGTTTTTATGTCTATGTTTTATGTCTATGTTTATACTTATATTTTTTATATGCCTTCGGGCTTTGCGAATGAGCATTATTTATATTCTGATACAACAGAGTATGTTTTGACTGATCGAATTGAAGCATATTATAAGTGCCTGTTAATATCGTTTTTCAATACTGGTTTGTCCGTCTTTTTCTTCTGTAAATTATTGCTTATTGCATACCTGCCTTGTTTTTAACTCTAAATTTATGTGATTTCGATTTGTTTAGATTATTTCTGTTAGCCAGAGTGATTTTGTTTTATATGTATTGTTTTACCATTTGTTTCTGTATTTAATGTATTGTTTTACCATTTGTTTCTGTATTTAGTTTTTCTGTATTTGTAAATCAATACTACTTACTGCTTCTTCTTTTTTTTTTCTGTTTATTTGATGTTTACTAGTTAGTTTTTCTGCTTTGTTAACAAGAATAACGATTTCTTATGACAATAAAGCATATTTTGATTTGATTTGATTTGATTTGAAAATTCATTGACGTTTTCCGCCATATGTTGTTTTGTTTATCTTTCTCCCAGTGTCACCAAGTGCTTAATTTTGGTTTGACGTCAGGTCATGTACAGGGCATATTAAATTAAAGCGCCATTTTTGGATATTTTTCTTCAATTTGTTTTCATCTCAGGAATTGCCGGTTTAAATATAATACGTCATTTCCATAACACCCTGTATAACAGTACAATCTCGACTCACGCATGAATAGACCTGAAGCTAAGCTAAGCCTACACTAAACAACGACCCTGTTTGAAATGTAGCACCCCGGAATAGGAAGTTTTATCGCCGATTGACCAATAGCAATAAGTTTATACATCGAGCATGTGACTATCACGGACTGATGTTTGCTTATTCTCCTGAATTGGTAAAATTAATAGAGTATAGCAATATTTTGTTCGGGTTTGGTCGGGTCGGCAACCAAAAGATGCAATTTTTAAGTACATCTAATATGGTCTTTACTTTTCCAAAGCCATATAATCTGGATGATTTTCTAAGGATGTAACAGAATGATATTGCAACTTTTTGGTATTCTAAGATGACGTTGTTTCACTTTGTGTTTGTAATTTTTATTTGGAAATTATGTAACATGATTTTGAAATAAATAAATTAAGTAAGTAAGTAAGTAAGTAGGTCTTCGATGGAGCGAGATACTGCATATAATGATACTACTGATTTTTTAAGATAAAAAAGCAATTTAGCGTTAAAAAAGTGCCGTAACATTCATTTTTTTCACTTTTCTCTGATGAATGCTTATAATATCAAGTTGCCTTGAAAACAGCATCCGCGTCGTTCGTGCCTGGGCGCCGCATTATTATTGTTACCTTACAAATGTCAATAATATTTGAAAACATCAAAAACTGAAAAACTAACTCCGATTACGAAGAAGAAAACTCATTTCAATGCGCTACAGACGAAATAATTAATAAAGCCAATGAAGCCAACAAAATTTATTGCCTGAAAAATCGAAAGAAGCTTACAAGGAAGGTAAAACATTTTTAAATCTCCGACTTTATGCTATTCCAAGCTAAAATCAACATTAACTCTGAATAATCAAATCTTCTTACCTTTCCCACTAAATGATTGGTTTTAATATGCAGGTTAGGATTTCTGTTCAGTTTTAATTTATCTGCTGAAGTCCACCGATGACCGTTGTAAAGGTTGGCTTTCGGGGTACTAAAACCTGAAAGAATTAATTTTGTTAAAACTTATGTTTGATTATTTCAGCATGAAACAATAGTCAAGGTTATAGACAAGTGGTAATAATATTAGATAGTTACCAATTTTACAATTAATATTGTGATCCAAAATTGGATAACCCAAACTTTTGGCAGCTTTTAACAGCACATCTGGCAAAGAAGTGGTAAACATTAAATCTCTGACATACACTGGCTTTTGTATATCGTCAATGACTAAAAAAACAATATACATATTGTAATAGCAGTTGAAATGAATACATGAAGTATCTACCTGAATTATTCATAACAATGTGGTTTTCTAATTTTTTAAAATAAGCCAATACATCTGAGTAATCGTAGTTATCCATTTCCTTAAACCAATTGTCAAAGTCGTCTTGGTGACCCCTCACATACAGCATATTATTTAACATACTTGTTCCTCCTAGTATTTTTCCCATTGGCCATATACTAATCTAGGTGATAAAAATATTTTTTACACTTCTTATAGAAGTCCTACTTAGTTTTCTCAAAAACTACAAATTGAGAATGAAAAATTTACTATAATCATGGTTATTTTAATTTGAAAAAGGTGGCAGAAACCAAGGATCTTAAATCAAGGAGGATACATTTTCGTTCATAGTCTTTGAAGAATAAACAATTGGATACGCTACGATACAAAAGGATACACAGATGAGGAATTCTTGGAAGAACTGGTAAGTATCTCCAGTCGTCTTCAGGTGAATACTAAATAAGAAAAGTAACTACAGGTCTATTTATACTAGCTATGTGCACTGAAGCATAATTGAGATGGGTGCAGTTGTGCGTTCAGTTTTGCGCGATATTAGTAATTCTAAGCTTACATCTACTTAACAACAGGTTTATTATTTTAAAGACGAAAGAATACCAAATGAAAAGGTACCTTTATTCAAGTCAACAACACTGAAATTACAGTTTTTGTTAGAGGAAAATCAGATTTTCATATGCAATGAAATATGACTAACTTATTTTAACTTGTAGAATCTTGTCCATTATTATACATTAATGCCGAATATGTACAAGAAAGTACAAACTTAGCGTCTATAATCATGTGAGAAGAATTTCTGTAAATAAAATAAATAGTCCTAATGACCAAATATGTTGCAGTGTAATTTCCCCGATGGATTGCTTATTCTTGAAAATAATATACATACATTTTGATCCAAAGCCAAACAGGCATTCTTTTGGGGCACTGTTTCATAATTCCAGTCTAAAGGAGTTTTCTGCAAAAGCACTCCAACTGATGGTATGTGTAAGAGATTCAAATCATATCTACCGGCTTCCAGAATTAATATCTTGTTATTTTCATTATATGCAAGTCTGTTTGCGATTATGGAGCCAGCTGATCCTGCACCAACTGAAACATTAATTGTAGTTATTAAAAAGTTGTTATTTTGCTCCTTTTTGTGCTCAACCAGTGTCAAACCACACACAGGTGCATTGATACTTGTACATAGAGAATGTGTCAGTAACTCGACTAAATATTTTTCAATGCAGATACGTTAATACATTGTTATTAATTATTTTCACATACTTTTAGTCGAGGAGAATTGATAACAAGTTAAAGTAAATGATCTAGCTCTGATAAAACATTGCTCTAGTAATACAGTAGTGGAAATATATTTGAATTTGTCAAATGCTGGTCAAACTAAACTTAGATTAGATGCGCCTCAAACACTCCAAGGATGATTTTGAAATTTTCGGTATAAGGTGATTCCATTTATGAGATCTAAGTTACAGCAAAACTATTTCATTACCATAAATTTTAAAATTGAATAAATCTTACCAATAATATAATCAAAATTGTTAGGAATTTGATCATCAGAACAAAAAAAACATAAACAATCACTTAAAACGAGCGTATATTTTAAAATTACTCCAAAAAAAGTAATTGATATTAAATATACTACGATATAAAAATATTTTCCCAGTAACATAATAAAAATGTTTTTCTATTACTGGATATATAACAATAAATAAAAGTATTTCGAATTTTGACGGAAATACATTTTCGCTTAATTAAATTAAAATTGATAAAGAAATGTAAGGTTATTTTGATTCGATTCCTCAAAATCATTTAAGCAGCTTTTAGGTGCTAGCAACAGTATCAGAAGAAACTATTATGAATCCTACTTTGTACAAGTATGCTGGATGCACAAGAGAATAATAGATCGACCGTAGATGGAAATGGATTCTTTCGAAAATTATCCTCTTCGTGTTGCGCATTATTATAACAAGATTATAATAATAATCACAAATATTATTAGCTAAGCTAACTGTGTATAATATTTTGAATAAACTTTAAATAACCAAAACTGATAGTCAAAAAGGTGGCTTGAGAATTGTCGGACTTTTAATTAATCGAATAAACATCCGATCGTTACAAAATATTCACTGCTGTCTGTCGTGATTTGCCTTGTATTTATGTTTATTTTTGAAATTATAATATTACAGAACACTGATATTTCTTGGGTATTTTATCACGTACCTACGTCAAATATATTTTCATTTTTCAAATTCATAGGACTTTCCCAAATAATCAGAAACTGAAACAAACATGTTGCACAATCTTCCGTAAGGATACATAAACTTTTACAATTAAATTTAGATTTACCAGAATATATAAATCAAATATACCGTATTTATCACACAACAGAAACACGTTATATCAGTTTTTTGTGTATATTTCTCTCCCATAGTACGCCAGTATAAAAAGTTAAGTAATATACCAACTATAGACATGGAACAACTGGATTCTGATATAAAAACAGGCTCCAAAACGAAAACATGGCAAGGAACAGATATATCAGACATGTGCAAGGGAAAGGGACACTGGACTTTTGCTGTTAGCCCTGTCGTCCCTTCAAAATATCACTGCATTCTCTATGAAATGCCAGTGACTTTAAAAAACCCTCCAAAACCACATAACTCATCTTGGGTCCATTTGTGGGATGATGAGCATGTTCGAATGCCACACTCAAAGAATAATTTGTTTCCAGTCAGTCGGGTAAATGTTGTTTATATCAATATATACTATACAGGGTGGTCAAGAAAGTTTGTAACAAATAGCGAACTTTTTTATTATTCTGGATACAGCTAAAGATAGTCTTAGACCTAGAGATCTGATATGAAAGTGTTTTTGACTATTGTCTTTCAGAATGGTGAAGAAGTTACTGAACAAAGGTGGAACATTATAAAAGAAGCCTTATCTCAGTCAATATCATCCAGCTATGAATTTGAGCAAGCAGTAAGCAAATATAATAATTCACTGCCAAAATTTGAAGCATTACACTATTTTTTTAATGAGGTAAGAAACAATTATTTAACATGTATAAAGGTGCTTTCACAAGCAAACAACTTGCATCAAATATTCACCCTTATGATACTCAAGTTGTAAGTATTGCTATTTTTAGGAATTGGACCCAGATGAAGCAGAACCCTTCTTTGTAAACATCCTACCAAAGATAATTCAGCTAGCTCTAAAATTACCAGACATTATTCCAAATGGTATACCACTACTTCAACAAAATCACCATAGGTCATTAAGTTTATCTCAGCTCCAGATCGCCTGTCTTTTGGCGAATGCATTTCTTTGTACTTTCCCATGGAGGAAAAATGTTGCTCAGCGTTACCCTGGTGTAAATATGGTCGGGTAAGCAATTATTGTATGGTTTATTTAAGTAGGTCTATTATTTCAGTAATATGTGGTGATTAGTGTTGGGAAAAACCAATGATTTTAATAATCTAGTGCTTGATAATCGAGCGATTTTAATTATCGAGTGAATCGCTCCAGCGATTAATCACTTGAAAATTTTATAACTAAGAAGAATGTGTTGATAAAACACCAGGGGTTGTTTTTGTACGTTTTAGAAGTTTAGTATACATCAGGTTTTATTAAGGAAGACAGTTGATTCTGATTTTTAAAAAAATTACATGCTTTAATTTTTTAAGAATTTAATTTACAATGGCCGCTGGCTAGCCAGTCCCAGTCGAAACAAAACGAATGTCGTGATGAATCCACGAAGGTATTTGGCATACTTTTTTGTATGCACCTTCTGGTTTATGTGCCTTTAAGAAATACGTATGTTGTGTCAGCCTTCTCAGCGTTAAACTCGAGCGTCGCCAATCGGCACATTTCGGGTGGCGCGCGAGGAGCGGGTATCGAGTGAAAGGTGATAAGTAACAAACGACGATTTTCGCGGTTTTTTTAATAATCGAGCGATGTCGGTTATTTCAATAAGCGAGTACTCCAGCGGTTTTTCGCTCGAGCGATCACAACACTATAGTGGTGATGTCTTTTATTTTAGGCTTTTTTCTTCATTTGCTAGACCCAAAAGGAAACAATGTATATGTGAAAAACTCAAGTGTTTATGCAATTATCTTCGAAGAGTAACACAAAATTGTAAGTATCTACATTTTTTAAAATTGTTGTGTTGTGTATCAAGTTTTAATTATTCGAAATTGCAAATTAAAAATACCTACTATTGCCATTCAAAATGTTGACACTTAGATTAGGTTGTTGTTAATTTATTTAACAATTTAAAAAAATTATACAGAGTGCCCCAATTTTTAATTTCGGATAGACTAACAATGCCAAATATCTATTCATAACACAGTTCCATTTCTGAAATTTAGGCCTCTAAAATATATGTATGTTGATTCAAATTGAAATTGTTTTATTCATCACAATAATCATTAAAGAAATTTTATAATTTACAAGACGGTCATGAATAAGAAACAAGCAAATTAAAATAAAAAGCACAAACAATTTGATTTGATTCATAGGATGTCATTTCTTTACCTAGATATAGGTACTGTTTTCCAGTTATTATACAGGATGTTCAGATAACGCATCAAGATACTTGGAGGAGATTCCACATATTAAAAAAAAGGTAGTAAGTTATGTAACAAGGCGGCGAAAATTAAATACCTTTGTTTTGCTTTCATTTGAAAAACTGATTTTACTGCTAACAAAAATTTTAGTTTCGCGCCTAAATGGTGTGGTTTATCGAATCAACTAAAGAGTACTCTTTTTATAGGTATTTGTCTTTAGAATGACATGTCCTTTTTCCAATAACTGGCAAAACAAAAAACATATACTGAAAATTAAATTTGAATTTCAGATAGGGTGGCCTCTGGTGGTATAGTAGAGGAACATTTTTATAACAGAATGCTAGAAATTGTTAAGCATAATCACTGTGCATATCAGCGTCATAGTTTAAAAACTATCCTCAAATTGTGAAAAATAGGAAAAAAAATTGAGTTTCCTACTTTTTGCTACATGATTTACACTACCTTTCTTTAATCACCTCTCCATCCTATCCTGATGCACTATCTGAATACCCTGTATATGATTTTGACTAAACTGTCTAACCAACATTAATTTTCCTACTAGTTATCTCATAAAGGACCCGCACGGAACATATGGGAATCAGCCCTCGGTTAAAAACTTTGATAATCGGGGATTTTATCCAAAAATCGATGCTGATCAAGAGTCTCCATGGGCCCGAGGTCCGAAAATATACAGGGTTGCCGAAAAAAGTGTGACAACATAAGTAGGTAATGCTGTATTTTTTTAAATGGGACACCCAGTATTTTATTGCATATTTAGGTTCGTATTAGTGCTCTTTATAATTGCCTAAAGTTTTATTTCATTTGGTTATGTAGTTGAAGAGTAATAAATTAAAATGAATTCTACATCCAATAGCCAAATGATATACGTTCCATTTGAAAATCTGGAGAAAAATTATTTTGAAAAGTGTCTTGTTTGAAACCTAATGATGAACACCCTGTATCTCTAGACCTCTTGTCTTAAGTTCCACCCAATGCCTAGGTTAAAAAAGTTATTTTAGGTAGTTTTTTAAATTTTTTTCTAAAACTGCAAAACTTTTATTTTTTATTTATTACTCTTCAACTACATAACCAAACGAAATAAAACTTTAGGGAATTATAAAGAACACTAATACGAACCTAAATATCCTATAATATACTGGGTGTCCCATTTAAAAAATACAGCGTTACTTATGTTGTCACACTTTTTTGGGCCACCCTGTATATTTTCGGACCTCGGGCCCATGGAGACTTTTGATCAGCATCGATTTTTGGATAATATCCCCGAGTATCGAAGTTTTTAACCGAGGGCTGATTCCCATATGTTCCGTGCGGGGTCCTTTGACCCCTTCTTTCATATAGTACAATGTTTGTAAAGTAAAAGGAATTTGAGGATGTCTGTTGAAAATTTCCTGTAAAAATATAACGGGTGATGCATTATTAAGTTGAACATAGGAAATCCCATATCCTTTTTGAGGTGGCTGAATATTGGCTTCCCTGTACATTAGAAAAACCGGATTATAACTTCTTGGTAAACCCATATGCCGAGTTTCAATACATTTTGGTGACCACAAAACCCTCATAGTTCAGGTAGTACAGCAAATTCAATTTTGACATCGAGAAAACAAAAATTAGTGTCGGTGACAATATTTTCATTATTTGTGGTTTAGCTTATGTTAATTTTTGGCAATAGCGTCATAGAAATTATTTGCTGGTGTTTGCTATATTACCTGAACTATGACAGTTTCATGGTTTTGTCATCGCGTTTAATTGAATAGCTCAGGATTATTCAAACATGACACATGGGTTTACCATGTCGGCCTTTTCAAGAAGTTATAATGCAGTTTTTCTATAAACTGTACAGGGGAGCCAATATTCAACCACCTCAAGAATTACATGGGATTTCCTATGTTCAACTCAACAATGCATAACCTGGTATAATTTAAATGTCATATGACATATAATGACAATGAAACAGTAAAAACGCAACTGTATTAGTATTCTATAGTAGTATATTTACAACTTATACATATATACATCTATATTCTGTACATACTATTTATAACAATAATATATAAATCTAATTTTCGCTAAAATAAGGTTCGTCAGTCATTAAGCATATCGATAAATATCAGTATCCAAACCCAGCTTAACCACTTCTCCATCGATCCACTCCGAAAACAAAATCACATTCACGTAGACTCCGGGCGTGTTCGCGAGTCCGCACGTCAATCCCCACGACACAATGCCGATCTGTTGATATCGGCCACTCTGTCCGACAACCGGACATATTAGTGGACTACCACCGTCCCCTTTGCACGTATCTTTATTCGCTTCGCCCCCTGCACAGATAAAACTCCCGTGGAGAGTAAATAAAGGTCCCAGTTTGGCTTCTCTTAGAACAGTCATGCATTTGTTTCTGGGGACGATCGGTAAGTCCACTTTTTTTAAAACGGGTTGGTAGGAGCCTTGTCGGAATGAGTTTCTACCCCACCCTGAAGCGACGCACTTTGCTATGTCTACTTGGAGGTTTCGTGGAGGTAAACATATAATTCCAACGTTTTGAGTCAGTTTGAAAGGATCTTTTAGTACCAGGAGGGCAATGTCGTTCCTCAAAGATCCTGAGTGAAAGTGGGGATGAATGATAATATCCCCCACGTCTCTGTCTTGATGTTTCATAGGTTCGTTTGATTGTTCCCAATGCCATTCTCCGGCTCTGACGGTGTATTTGGCTGGAGCGGATACACAATGGGCAGCAGTCAAGGCTAATTTTGGATGAAACAGCGAGGCCCCGCACTTATACTTTACTCCTTTGAGTACCCCCAACATCCAAGGGAATTCCGCGAAGTTCGCTATATTGTTGTTTCCCAAAATTCTGCCGCTAAATTTTCCACGGATTCCACATTCAACTTTGCAGCAAACGTCCAGATCGCCCGTGCAGGCGGATGGACTGTTATTGTCATAGTTTTTGCTACGCACATCCATTATATCGATTCCGTCTTCGTCTAGCCCGCTAAGGTCCTCCTTGCACTGCCAAAAGGGGACACAAACACAATGTTTAAACGATTCTTCTTCTACAAATGCAGAATAGTCTTCTAAATCCATGTTAAAAATTGCACCTATAAGGTTAACTGATATCAGCAGGAGAAAATACGGAACCGACAAAAAACATTTCATTTTTTATTGGTAAATAAATAATGTTTATTTTATTTCTATGCACTGTGTTTTGCGACCTTGATTTACTAGCACAAACTAATGGTGTAATATTCGAAACCATAATGTTTTGACCCAATATAAGCCATTTTTATACCTGACACCCCCAAAATAGGATTATTCATACCTGGAATAAACATTATATTATTTTAAATATAAACCATATCCTACCTGAATATTTTGTACCATGAAGACATGGCATCAGTGGCGGGTATAATATTTTTTTAGCCATTATTACATACCTTTGTTTTCATTTTGGTATTCGGTAATTGGAAATAAACTATCTGTCCCTCTGTCACAGCTTTTTTCTCAGACAACCTGTGACTTAGACAGCTGAAATTTTGCATACTTTTAATTTTGAATCTCCATCTTTCAAAAATACTGCTAGCTCCACAGCATTCCGGTGTCGAGCACCGATATCCAACACGACAGGTCTTATATGGAAATCCTTGGTAAACCCGACATTTGTCCCATTTTTACTCTGTTTCGTTCTTCTTTAGCGTTCCAAATTCAAAGGTTGTAATTGATAACGGACCAAGTTCAAAACGCAAAGTAAAAAAAATATATTTAGGAATTTTAAGAGAAGTTTTGAAGCTATTAACAAGGGACCAGAAAAAAGTTTTTTTTTTAGTTTTATGATCGTATGAAGTAAAAGCTAATAAAATGAGTATTAACTATACAGGGTATTTCTTAAGGGTGTAATTTATTACGATATTTCAAGAAAAAGTTTCTATAAACATGTGTCCGGAAAGGTCACGTACATTACAACGTCTTGACCATTAAAAAAAATATTATTTTTTCAAAAAAAATTGAACCGTTATTGCCAGGTTCTTACAATTTTGCATGTATTTTACGTTAGTAATGCGCAGCGTTTGTAATGTAAATTTTTATATGCAACCAGTGGCGTAGTAAGTAAAAAAAAGGTAAAACGAAATTTTTTTTTTATTATCTATTTTGTAACTTTCCAAAGAATCTGCAACCAAAAAAGTCTTAGACAAAAGCGTGATTATTATCACCAAAAATGTTTTCAAGTCTTGTTGCATACACCTTTCCAAAAAAGGTATTACGACATAAGGCATAGCAATATTACATCTTTAAAGAGTATTAATGAAACCATTAGTATGTTTGTATGTATGTTTTGTATCTTCCGCCTTACTAAAGAAATATTTGACAATCTATTAACATGATTTGGGAGGATGCACCACCTTTTATTAAGAATAAAACTTTCTGGGAAATCAATAATAAAAAAAATGTTTCCAATAAATAAAATTTAAATGGTTTCACAGTTTTATTTTCGACAAAAAAAAAGTGTTCAGTTGTTCCTGATCTATAGGATAAATTAATTAATATCCCATTTAACTGTAATATAAGCAACAATGTAAATTCAATATTTCTAAAGCCTGTAACACCAGAAGAAATTTGCGAGATAGCGCAGAAATTAAAAAATAAGAACAGTAGTGGCATAGATGAATTTCCAACGAGTATAATTAAAATAGCAGCTAATGAACTAAAAAATATATTGTGCTACATTATAAATAATTCCTTTGATTTTGGAATATTTCCAGAAAATTTAAAAATCGCCCTTATTAAACCCTTGTATAAAAATGGGATCCTCAAATGCTCGACATTTATAGGCCCAAGTTTACCACAAGGTTTCTCTAAAATATTTGAGATGGCAGTACCAGATTAGTAAATTTCTTGACTCAATATAATTTATTTAATAAGTGTCAACATGGGTTTCTAAAAGGTAATTCAACGCAAACAGCTATTTTTGATTTCATCCAGAAATGTGGAAATGTGGAATGTTCCTTGATCTATCTAAATCATATGACTGTCTGGACAGGGATTTGCTAATACAAAAACTTGAAAGATATGGCATAAGAGGAAAGGCAAAACTTTAGCTTACATCATATTTAAATGATAGAAGGCAAATAGTAAGCGTAACAAAAAAAGGAAAAACCGCTAAATCAAAAATGGTTTCAAATGATGTGGGAATAGCTCAAGGCAGTATTATAGGGCCGATTATTTTTATTATATTTATCAATGACTTATACCTTTTAATGAATTCACCTGACCAACACATTGTAAAATATGCAGACGACACAAACTTAATTATAGGAAGTAAAGATCTGCAAGAATTAATTATCAAAGCTAACGAATTATTTAATCTTGTCACCGAAAGGTTTACTTCAAACAAATTAGTTCTGAATAAAGATAAAACGAAAACTATTCAGTCAAATATAATAAAGCCATCGAATATTGAGTTACATGACAAAGTAGTGATTCTTATGGAAAATGCTAAATTCTTGGGTATTTATAAAAATGAAAACCTTAACTGGTCATTTCATGTAAATATGTTAATTAAAAAATGGAACTCTATTTTTTATGGTATCAGAATCGTTGGCACATACATGAATAAAAATTCACTTAAGATTTTATATTACGCAAACTTCGAACTTCGTGTCGAGGTATCTTTACCATTCAAAAGAGATTAATCTGAACCATTAAGAACATGGACTATTTGCAGAGCTGTAGATCTGCATTTAAAAGTTTGGGTGTAATGATCATATTTGCTGTTTATATACATGAATGTTTAATGTTTATCTTTCGCAATAAAAATGTATTTAACCTGAAACCTAAACATGAATACAGAACTAGAACACTTGATATTAATTATATAAAGCATAGACTTACACTAACTGAAAGTCTCCCCATTTCATGTGTATAAAACTTTCTAACTCTCTTCCACATAGACTGACATGTATAACTTCACCAAAAAAGTTTAAATTAGAATTAAGGAAATTGTTGATAGACATAGAACCATATAGCCTAAAAGAATTTTGCCCCAGATTTATAATTCTTTTTGTTTGACGTCATTTCTTTTGTGTTCATTGTACACAATTTGAAATAAAGAATTTATTATTATTATTATTATTTAAAGACTTATGCAACAATTTTTTTTCAGACCCAGTAGGGGTTGTCACGTTTGAAAGGCACTTTATACATAGAAGTAGTATTCCCAGATGGGATACAGTAGAAAAAAACTTAGGAAACACAAGAATACATATAAGTTCCGAGGGAACTATCGAAGATAATGGACTTGGTTTTCTACAAGTAGATTTTGCAAATAAGTAAGAAGTTATAGTAAAAAAGAAGTTCCAAGTTCGCAGCGACATCGCCAAAAGCTGTGTATTAGGAATCTTTTTTTTGCAATAGATTCGAAAAAAATTGCAGATTTGTACACATTAATTTTATCTGTATTTTAGAAATATTGGAGGTGGTGTCCTACGGTATGGCTGTGTTCAGGAAGAAATTCGATTTGTGATATGCCCAGAGTTAATAGTTAGTAGATTGTTCGTTGAACAATTAGCTAATACTGAAGCTGTCATCATTACAGGTAGAAACGTACACGATTTATTAAAATATTTACAAACTTTTCAATGTACAGGGTGTTATACATTACGGAACTGGTTTATTCCTCGTATATTTACCAATTATTTCAACAACGCAGATACAAATTCTAACCGCACACTTACCGTAAAGTTCTGTTGTGAAATAATTTGCTTTTATGTGCGTTTCAATTGAAATTTGTTTGTTTATCTCGTTTACAAAAATTTTTTTTCGTAGTAGTTCGAACTTAAGGGAAAAATAACGGTGACAACATCGCTGACGACTGATGACGTCTCTTGCCTAATCATATGGCTTTGTTTACCAATTTTCAGTAGTGCACGCGGCTTTTTATGACAATGACATGATGATTTCTCTCGTTTAGGGCCATTTATAGTTATTTTTCTGCAATTTAGTTGCATCTCTGGATTTGCGGGTTTGTTAAGTACCTCTCTCTGTATCTCCGTCAGGTGGCACTTTAAAAAAAAAATTTCTATGACAAATTAGGTTTATTGACCTCCTCTATATGCCCCCGAGAGATTAGGACACCCTGTATAATCAGGCAACTCCATCACTGCTTGTATATTATTATATAATAAAAATATACGATTTGTTCCCAACAAGCCCGTCTTCGGTGACTTGAAAAGTTTTTTAATTTTATGAAACTAATGTAACAATTATTATTTAATGTTATTAGGCGCTGAACGATATAATAATTACACCGGTTACGGCGATACGTTCGAATGGGCGGGCAATTGCAACGACGACACGCCGATCGACGTTTATGGCAGAAGGAGGACGACAATTTCCGTCATCGATGCCACAAGATTCACCAAGCCGAAAGAACAGTTTCACAGTTCTTTAATTTTACGAGAACTGAATAAGGTTAGTGTATATTTAAATATTTTTCTAAATTTTTTTTTTGTAGGAAATTGACCTACTCTACGCCAATTAATTATCGAATATTCAAAAATTCACGTCCTATTTATTTCGTTAATAATTAATCAATTTTAATCATTTTTGTTTTAACTGACAGAACATATAAATTCATACACTCCTCTATCCAACGAAAGAATGGGGGACGTCACAACAATATCACATAACCTATAAAAGTTAGAATGTTTATGCAGAGTTGCATTAAGGGTCGACCGGAACTTTATTAAATTTTTGAAAATGTACAAACTGCATAATTGTTGATTATACAGGGTGAGTTTTTTTAAAGTGTTACAAGGCGATATCTCGCAAACGGTTTAAAATATTTTCTTGAAATTTTAATGAGGTAATAGTGAGATGGGGGGACATATTTTTGTTATCTACCCCCTTTCCCCATTTTGAGGGGTGGAGGGTAACTTTGAAATTTTAAATGGGAATATGTACTTTTGTTTATTAAATTCGGATCTACGTAAAAAACTACATATTTGTACAAAAAAAATTTTTGGTTAGCTCCACTGGTTACCGAATTATAATTAATTTATTATTAAATTTCTATTGGATTTAAAAAATAACTAAATTTAAAATAAATCAAGTTCACTTATTTCAAAATTATATAGGGTTATTGGTTCGCATTTCTTTGAACGCCATTTAAATGGAGAAATGTATACAGATTTTTTAAGGAACGAATTACCACTATTATTAAACCAAAACATAAATCCTGACATGTATTGTGGTTTCAACAGGATGGAGCTCCACCGCATTATGCAATACAGGCCCGTAATCATTTAAAAACGAATTGTTTGAAAACAGGTGGATTGGTCGAGCTGGTCCGGTCAATTGGCCTGCTAGGTCTCCGGATTTGACCCCTCTTGACTTTTTCTTCTGGGGATTTATAAAAGACAAAGTGATGGCGACTGCATCTACAACTATAGACAATATGAAAGACCGAATCCGCTTTGCCTGCTTATTAGTGACACCTGAAATGTTAGAGCGGGTACGAAATTTTTTTTGTACAAATACGTAGTTTTTTACGTAGATCCGAATTTAATAAACAAAAGTACATATTCCCATTTAAAATTTCAAAGTTACCCCCCACCCCTCAAAATGGGGAAAGGGGGTAGATAACAAAAATATGTTTAAATATCCATCTCACTATTACCTCATTAAAATTTCAAGAAAATATTTTAAACCGTTTGCGAGATATCGCCTTGTAACACTTTAAAAAACTCACCCTGTATAACTTTCGTGCATTTTTATAAGAATAGGAACATAAACGATATGGAAGTATGTAAAAATTAATGGAAATTTAAGTCACGAATAAGAAAACAAACGACTTTTATGTCGGTAGCGTTCAAACCTGTGTAAATGCCGCCCCTGTAATGCACAGGAAATGTGCTCTTTTCTACAGTACAGGAGCGGCATTTAGACAGGGTTGAATGTTACCAATGTGAAGATTCGTGATTCAAATTTTCATTAATTAGTACATACTTGCATGGCGCTTATGTTCTTATTTTTATAAAAATGCATAAAAGTTATATAATCAACAATTATGCAGTTTATAAGTTCCGGCCGACCCTTAATGCAACTCTGCACAAACATTCTAACTTTTAAGGTGGGTCCATACCAAACGCGCTGCGCCGCGCCGGCAAACACCGGGCGGAACTGCACAACTCGGCGCAAAACAGCGCAAAATTATTTGAAGGAATATTTTGATTATAGCTTGTTCCAAGTGGCGCGCGCACGCGCGTATAAATATGGAATACCACAAAAGAGCTCAAATTGCTGCTGCTGTCATAATTATTAATAATTTAAAAAATAAAACAAGACAAAACAAGAAACGTCATCAAATTTTCGATAATCTCATGTGTCCATTCAATTTGTGTATTCATTTTCACGTTTTGTTGAAATTGGGTGTATTTTACTCTTTTAAAAATTACAAGGCACAAGACACCGTCCAAATCAAACGCGCACAAACGTTTTCCTTTGATGTACTGACATTTACCGGGTCGTGTTCGCTCTTGTTGCAGAGTAGCGCGATTTAGCGAGTGTTGCCGTACAAACCAATGAAGCCGCGCTGCGCGGTTGGTCTGGACCCACCTTTATAGGTTATGTGATATTGTTGTGACCTTAGATTAGACCTTGTGATTGTGATATTGTTGTGACCTTAGACCAACTCTAGTTGTGACGCCCCCCGCATTCTTTCGTTTGATTTAGTATAGCATAAGAACATTGTTCTGGTGTTAAACCCGATTCGCATTCATCATTGCTAAGTATGGTAAACTTTAATAATTCTTTATAGCTGAACTTTGTGTTTGTATCGTTATTTTCGAATTTTTAAAGTTAGTAAATGAATTAAATGACTAGATAATTGCGTATCGCTCTGTATTGTACACTTTATTTGTTGAAATGATTTTTATTTTTTATTTTTTAAAGGGTATTAGTTTTACAATTTCGAATTAAACCGAATTTTTTGAAAAAAAAAATAAAGTACAGGACCGTACTATATTTAGAAAGCCCCTGTATTTATTTTTGTGGATAATTTCGCAACTTTGCCCCAATTTAATCGAGTTCGTACCTTTTCCGAATTCTCAATGGTGAAGGACGAATTTGTTACACCCTGTATGTATTTTGTTTATTGAAAAGACGTAAAATAGAAGAAATAGTATGATGTACATTATAAAGCTATTAGAGCACTTGTCCTCTTAAAAACTCACCCCAAGCTAAGGTTTCTAACGTGGATGCGTGATAAAGGCGATGCTTTATACAACTTGTACCTTAATATAGTATTACAAGTTGTGACTTTTATTAATACATTCTAGCATCCATAGCCGTCTCTTGTCCTGATTATGGCCCTGGACTGGATCCGCAATGATTGACATATTTTCATTTATTTTTAGGCATATGTCGGATTCAGTACTAGAGAAAAAGAAAATTTATCCCCAGTTGCAACGGGCAACTGGGGCTGTGGAGCATTTAAAGGCAGCAAACAGTTAAAGACTCTAATACAACTTATGGCTTGTTGCGCAGCCAAACGGGACTTGGTGTATTACTCGTTTGGCGACGAGGAGTTGATGGAAGACTTCTATAAGATACATTTGTTCCTTGCAAACAATCAGATTACAGTTGGTATGTTTGGACTGTTTCACTAAAACCGAATTCATTATTTTTAGTGCGAGAAAAAAAATAAAACCTTCTATAGTGACCGGCAAAATTCTAGCTCATATGGAAAACTTTTTATTATTGACTTCTTAGAAAATTGAGATTGAAGAGAACTGTAGCGCATACGAGGGAGATTCAATTTTTTTAAAGTTGCTCAAAAGTTCCCTTATTCTTTAGTTTTAGATACAATTTGTAAAGGCCGTATTAGACTAGGCAATTTTTTCTCTTGCGCCGGCAATTATAATGGCACGTATTCATGCGCAGTAAACCGTTTTCGATCAGCTGGAGCATTGTCAACGGTCAGAACAGCAGTGGGTACTGTCGAAATCCCTTAAACAACTTTTAAGGCCGTATTACACTTGGGAATTTTTATGGCGCCAGCAATGGCAATTATAATTCAAGGATTCAGGCGCAGTACATCGTTCTCCGTACTACAGTCAGAAATTCTACTCTTCTGACAATTAAAATGACACGGATTCATGCGCAGTACACTGTTCCCGATCAGCTGTCTCTCATTACCAGAAATGGGGCAGGCGCCATTTTAATTGCCCTTGCCGGCGCAATTGGGCAGACATGGATTATTCTGTTATTTTTAACTGTTTATTATTTGGCCGAACCAGGTATGAACAGGTAATGACCATTTAAACCCACTGGTACTTAAATTAGCAGTTTACATTCTTTATTAAGCTTATGGACTGCTAATTCAGCAACTTTTTGCACCTCCTATTTGTAAATAGCAGTAGCTGCTTTAACTGGTAATCAAAACAAACAGGTTTGCACATCTCTAATTCTGGGGATATTTTAGGGATTTCGAGAGTACCCACTGCTGTTCTGACCGTTGACAATGCTCCAGCTGATCGAAAACGGTTTACTGCGCATGAATACGTGCCATTATAATTGCCGGCGCAAGAGAAAAAATTGCCTAGTCTAATACGGCCTTTAGAATTATTTTTATATTTTTGTTTTATCCTATATAAAGATACTAGATTGAAAGAATGAAATTATTTTTAAAAGTTTTTTTTAATGTTTGCTTTTAGAATATTGGCCAAACATTAAATTTCTCATTATTTTAATTTTTTTCTTAAATCATCGAAAAAAATTATGCCTAAATTGGTTGATTTCTGGAGCAATTAGATTCAAACCAAAATTAATTCTAGACAATATGTTCAGGATCTTCTTAAATTATTTAAATGTATTGCCTGCCCAATTACAAAAATGAATTGTCTAAAATTAATTTTAGTTTATTAAACCTTAATTGCTCCAAAAATAAACGAATTTTGACATAATTTTTTTGAATGGTTTAAGAAAAAATAGAAATAACGAGAAATTTAATGTTTGACCAATATTCTAAAAGCAAACATTAAAAAGAACTTTAAAAAATAATTTGATTTCTGTACAGGGTGTCCCATTTTCGACACTTTTATAGGGTATCTCTGTAGCTGTTAGTGCTATTAAAAAAGTAACGTAGTTGTCATGTGCTCTTTTTGGGTCAAACTTAAAATGATAAAATCAAAATTTGAAAATTTTCGCTTGCTTAAGAGATACGGGGGAAAATCAAAAAATTGACAATTTCAAAATTACCCTATATTTTCTTAGTTAAAAGATATACAGAAAAATGTTTTATACAGAAGTTTATTTATAATGATTGTTGAATAATCTGCCGTTTTCAGAATAAGCATACGGGGTCAGGTAAGAAAGTTATCGGACCTAATCTCATTTTTTTAAATGGAACACCCTGTATATTTTAATATGAAAAGATAGCATTTTAAGTTCTCTTTACAAATATATACACACCATGCATGATATTGGTTTCCTAGGCGATTTATTTAAACTTTATTACTTTAAACCACAGTAGGCCATGAAACAAAAGCTAATGTTCTAGATACAACTATGTTGATATTCTAGTTGTTATTGACGTTTAATGTCAATTTCATTTTTACATATTCATTTGTGAAAATGACTTATCAACATTTTGAAAAATTTGATATGCTATCTATTATCCATGGTGTGTTATAAATTTGAAAAGAGAGTTTAAAATGCTATCTTTTTCGTTTAAAATATACAGGGTGTTCCATTTATAAAACTGAGGTTAGGTCGGTAACTTTCGTACCTGAAAAATGGTCCCATAACTTTTTTACCTGACCCCGTATACTTATTCTGAAAACGGCAGATGATTCAACAGTCATTATAAATAAACTTCTGTAAAAAACATTTTTCTGTATCTCTTTTAACTAAGAAAATATAGGGTCATTTAGAAATTGTCAATTTTTTGATTTTCCCTCTCTTAAGCGAGCGAAAAATTCGAATTATGATTTTACCATTTTAAGTTTGACCCGAAAAGACTGAGCACATGACACCTACATCACTTTTTTGATAGCACTAACAATAACGGAGATACCCTATAAAAGTGTCGAAAATGGGACACTCTGTACAGGGTAAGAAAAAATATAAGCATTTTTCGTTTTTTGAATAAAAGTCTGTGTCTAAAACGAATATAAGAGTACTTTCGTCTTGAGTAACTTTTAAACAATTGAATCTCCCTCGTATGTATTACAGTTTTCTTCAATTCTAATAAGCGCTTTTATAGTATAAGGGGACAACGAAACTTTTATTAAGAATACAATTTTCTGAGAAATCGATGATAAAGAAATTTTCCATATGGAACCAGTATATTTTTCTTTAGAATAAGTCATGTATAGAACTTTAATCAATTTCAAGAATATTTTAGTTTGTGAAAAAATCACCTATTGTTCTCGTTTCAGCTCAACTTTGGAGATTTTTATGTCGGTTTTCGATAGCAAATCTAAGCGAAGACAGACTTTACTCATTTATACAACAAGCTTATTATGAAAGTAAAAAACAACCCACCATTAGCAAATATTTTCCTAAGCAAACGCTACCTCCGGTACGTTCATCATCAGCTGATAATGTACCTTTGGTAAGTAGAAAGTTGGTTTGCTCATGTAATATCTAATATTTCTCTATCGATCGGCGATAAACGTTTTAATTTATTTGCTTCCGCAGCCTCAAGACCGTCCCAAGAGAGTGATATATCCTAAGAAAGTTAAAAGAGATGACGAAGCCATGGATACCATTGAAAAACCATCATCGTCATCGTCAGAGGATATAATTCCTTCCAGTCAGCCCGAACCGAAAGCATTTAAAAAAATTGCAAAATTAAAACATAAAAAGACACGGGATGATATAGCAAGTAAACTACCAAAAAGCGCGGATATATTAGACATTTTTGACATGTTGGATGGTAACGCGAAGAAATCGGAAAATAGTCCGACAGATGAAGGAATTTTATCCATATTTGACACGTTTACTTCCGAGCGAATCGGCGAGGCACCCTTAAAGGAAGAAAGAAGTTCGATAAGTAACAACGAAGTAAATCAGTCAATATTGGAAGAGGTAGTTGTTGTTCGAGAAGGAAAAATGGAGGTGGATGATGGTGTGGCCCAGTCAAGTCAAAAAGACTTTAAAACTAAAATAACAGATTATTTTATTAAAACGAACAAATAAATTTTACCGTAACTAATTTTCATATTTATTTTTACATGCAATAAACCTTATCAAGTAGTAGTCCGCTATTTTATTTTTTAGAGTACATCTATTTTACGGTTCCGTAGAAAAATTAGAGCGGGATCGCTTCGATGTCTGCCTTTCCGTTTATCGCAGCTTTTTTTTTTTTTCTTTTTTTTTTTTTTAAATGATCAAACAAGCACTATAGGAAAAATCCTTTAGAGCAGTCTGGGAGTGGTGCGTGTGCGCAAAAAGCGATTCACGTTTGTTTTGAATCGTTGGAGGTTATATTCGGTGGGAAAAACGACCTCGGGAAGGTCGTTCCATAAGGATGAAGTCCTCCAGATGAAAGAAGAATTCTTAAATAATGAAGTTCGAGGAGTACTAAGCTTAACCGCATATGGATTGGGCGGCAGTGGTTCGTCGTGTATTTCGGCCATTCGCCGCTCTGGGCGGAATTAAGAGGGCAAGGTCAGCCGAGCACATGAAAATATCTGTAAAAGAGAGTCAAATCCCCAACCTGTCTTCGATGTTCTAGGGTGTCCTTTCAATGGAATCCAGTAACCAAAGAGTACGTTATTTGGGTGCTGAGCCCCAGACATGAGAGCAGTACTCTAGTGATGGTCGAATCTGGGCTTTGTATAATGTCAAAAATTGTTGAGGCGTGTACAACTTTCTGGTTCGGAAGAGTACACCAAGTTTCTGAGAAGCTATCTTGGCGATTGCCACAACGTGGTTATGCCAAGACATATTTCCTTCCAGATTGACGCCCAGCAAATTAATAGATGAAGCCAGTGGAATTGCGTTTCCGTCCATGACTATATCCGGTTCTGTAATGTTAACCTTTTTAGAGAAAACTGCTGCCTGGGGTTTTTAGCATTAAATTCGACTTGGGGACTGTCACCCTAAGCCAAAATTTCTTCCAGGTCTTTGTTGAGGCGTGATACTTCATGCTGTCTGCGAAGATGTGCGCCCGCAGCCGATGTTTGTGCATTCAAAGAGAAAGATGAAATAAGTGTGCTATCGTCAGCAAAACTAAATATCGGGTTTTTCGTTTTCACTAGAAGGTCGTTAATGTAGAGTAAGAATAAAGTGGGAGACAATATGGACATTTGAGGAACACCGGCATTAATGGTGAAGGTGTCAGAGAAATCCGTCAATCGCCACTTGCACAGAATCGACTGGGCATACCATAGGATCGCAGTTTACTTAGAAGTGCCTTAAAGCCTGTTTAATACTGCGAATTTTCGATCAAAATTTTCACGAAGTTAATTTTACCCATTTATTTTTCTCTGAGTTCAAACTCTACAAAAAAACCTATGTTTCAATTTTATTAACTTCTTGCTTAAACAACACCATCCGTGTGGACGCGTGGCTACTTTTACGCAGTTTTTAGCGGCACTCTGTTATTCGCGCGAACTTCGATCCATATCGAGCAGAACACAATGAACCTTGAACTGTGACCACCCTGTACGTTTCCGCAAAATTTGAAACATTTTTTAGAGTTGATGATCTTCTGCTATTCGGTAAGAAAAAATTTTTAGTCCAAGAGCTAAAGGTACAAAAATTGTGTGGATTATTACATCACCATGCATTTGACATATAATTACATGTTCGATTATGGCTTTCCAACTCCGGTTAAAAAATAGTCTCTAATAATTGTATAAACAGAATGAACACCAAGACGACTTCAACGCGCGCAATGGGTAGTACCGATATAACCAGCATTGAAGTACTCACGCTTTTCTCTCCGCAATACCTTTTTTAATTACCGCAGTTTCGCCAGTTAACCCCCTGTGGGTACCGAATTGCCCCGAAATTAGTGCTCCCCTAATTGTACATGTGTAAATAACTGTTGACGCTTCAGAATCAACCCAGTGGCCCCAAAGGTACCTTGACAAGAACCACTCCTCTAGCCGACAGCGGCTGTTCCAACGAGATAAGGAGATCAGGGTAAGTCGTTTTGGTGGTACTAGGCGCGTCAATTAAATCATTACGCAACCACATGTAGTTGGAGAGCCAATTTTAATTAGCCGCTCTCATAACAAGGAAACAAAAACCAGTCCATTCTTCTCTCAAATTATAACTTTATATTATTGAGCTATCAAGCCGTAACATTACATGAAGTCCAGATATCTCAAAAACTGGCAAAGTCAGAAAAAAAGATGTTTCATCAAATTTGATTACAATTTAATGGTTAATCGAAAAATATAATAAAAATTACCATGTTGTACTCAACAAACGACAGTTGACAGCTACTTCCGGTATAACCGGAAATAACAGGAACATGTGAATATTTTAGTTAAAGACAGCGTATCGATAAACCTAAATCCCCAAAGTTTCAGAAACATATGTTCAGTATATAGTTCTCCATAAAGTTCTAATGCAAGCTCGTAGTGAATCACTTTGTATAATAAGTTTAATTCATATCTTCTTTTTGTAAACCATAAAAAAAACTTGGTACACGCAAGTTCGACTCGCACCTTGTCGTATGCAAAGGCTGACAGACATTCTTTCTGTGAACGATCGTATATACCTACAGCGTTGTCAGATGGGACTAAATAAATTTGCAACATAAATAAATTGCCAGGGGCGAATTAACCATAAGGCGGGATTGGGCTATCGTCGGGGTTCTATTGCTTGCTTTAAGAACGAGACAATACAGCGTAGTTCAAAACTATATTCTATTTGTATCAGTATTAATCACAAATATAGCTATGTTATAGGTCGGTGGTCCTAATACACATTAGTACCTTGGCGCGGGCACCGGGGGCCGAAATGGTTTAGATTGCCTAGGGGCGACAAAAAGTATTAATCCGCCCCTGTAAATTGCAACAACTATAATAAACATTGCAGTTGGTTAAAGTAGTATTGGCTGTACTAGGTACTGTGTAAATATTCTAAATCGCTAATTATCCAAATCAAACATCAAACGTACTTAATTTAAATAATGATTTTTAAAATCGGGGATTTATGAAGTATGACAACTGTGGAAGGTTAACGGCATTGCCGGATTGTAATAGACTTCCGTAATATGCGAATACAATAATTTGTCTATTAGGTTATATTTGTTTAATTTTTCAATAATTTATTTTGTGCATTGGTGACTAATTTATTTTGTTAATTATTCATCATTAATAAATAATACAAACCTCCATTCATCATCTTTAGTTCAGTTCGTAGATGTCAGCAGGTTTGTCTTAGGTTTAACTTAATTTAGGCCTTCTTGATTAATATGTTTTTTGGCATTAGAAAGCAGAAAAAAGCACATTTTGTTTGTTTTTTAATTAATATAATAATCCGACGATAATCGAATAATCGTTCTGATAAAAATACTTTTTTGACGTACGACAATCGACAACACCGCATTAATTTTTCAGATGTTCTTGCGCCGATGCACGATCTTGATCTGTTCTGTGTCCATTGATATTTTTGGGCTAGTTTTGTGGTTTATTTTACAAATAAACTGTGTTATCAGCTGTCTACGAAATGTAAATGTGCGATAATTTACGCCATGAAGTGCGGATTAATTTTTACAATAAATAGGTAAAAATTAAATAATATAATATACACGTCTAGTGCTAATTTATGTTTGTAATGGCACTTACAAAACCGATACAAAACAATCGATTTCATCCATTCTTCGCCTGTTTCCAATGTTAACTCTAATTAACATTTAATTATGGCAGTACAATCGCACTCGTATTTGGTTTAAAATTAATATTTTGGTTCTCTGTTAACAGGTACCTAATGTGTTAATTTAAAAACGACATTATTTTATGGGTCAATGTTTCATTTTGGCAATTCCCAAGGAATTATTCTTACTACACATTCATTCATATCAACTCTGCACATTTTACCACAAACCTCTCGCAGGGGGTCTGGTACTTAAAAACATAATAGTCGATAAGAATTTATTTAAAAAGCTCTTTAAAGGGATAACAAATGTGGGAGGATATAAGCTGTGTACCAATAGGGATTTCTTGTTGTAGGACATGCTGTGCCTAGCCAGTAGGCATTAAGTTTCTCCATGAATTGGTTGCCTACGTGTAATCATTTCTATTCTTAGTGAATCAACTGCATGCTTACCACACGGGCCCTGTTTTCCTAGTCGATTTCGGCTGCATCCATGACTGCAGCTTTTTGACCGTGCATTTAGAGGATAGCTTAGACATTCCTATTGTTCTTTTTTTCATTAATTTTTAATTATTTAGTTTCTGTTAGTAACATAGATAATATTCTATCATCAAATATAGGTGTGCACTTTCCGTCTACTGAGAAAAAAAATCATGTATCAAGATAATATGTGGTGCAATCAACAATCAAAGTTATTGAATGTTACATTAAATCAAAAATAGATTTAGATTGAAAAAAAATGGGCAGGTAGGTATTTGATTACACATTATGTTATACAGGGTGCCTTCGATTAAGTTAGCACTAGATATGTTGATTAAATTAGTAAACTAGTAGCATTTTTTCGGTGATTAAAATGGCTAAACTGAAAAACATTTGCATTATTTTAAAAAATTCACTTTCTTGAAATAAAAAAAAACCACATAATATTAAGGGATTTCACATTTTATAGTGATTTAACTTGTTTTGTTAGAATTGCAGGCAGATTAATAGTAGGATAATGTAGTGGTAGACAGCCAAGTAAGCCGTGCTTTTAGTTGATGATTTACTCTTGGCTTTTTTACCGTTTACCCTCGAAATTACATCTGTAATATGGTTATAATTCCGTTATTTTTAACTCTAGTCTGATAATGCATACAAACCTTTTCGTTCACAAATTTAATTGCAACCGCTGTACAGGGGGCTTCATATGAACATATGTCCTAAACGTCTTAACTTTTGAGATACGGGGTGTTGTAGATTTTCATATTTTTTAATAATTTGTTAATTAATGACTTAAATACGTGACAACTAGACTAGCTGGACTACTGGCAAAACTGTTTATGTTTACAAAACAATATCTGCTTCTTACCTACTAGATCCTTTGTAATCTTCGTTTGTTGCAGTATCACAGATATTAACAAAAAGGAGATTTTTAGAAAATTTTGAACACCCTGTATCTCAAAAGTTAAAACGCTAAGGACATTTGTTCATATGAAGCTTTTTTCTGAAACTCTTTAAATATTAGCATGTTATTAAGAAACACTCTGTACAGAGATGTATACATACATAATTATATCGCATTTAAAAAAGGTAATTTTTTGAAATAATAAGAGCGATGTTCAATTATTTTTCCGGTTTTACCACTTCAATTAACGGAAAAAATGCTACTAGTTTACTAATTTAACCAAGATCATAGCTCTAATAATAACGGAGTTATTAGGCAACTTGTATAGTAAAGAACTGAGATGAAATTATTAACTAGTAGAGATGCACCGGGAACTGTTTTTTTTTACTTGTACCCCAGTAATTGTCCAGGGATCCATCAGAAGCGGCCACAGTAACGGATAACCAGCAGTGGCGCCCTGTCATTGGACGTAGAGGAAGGGACAATTCCTCAAGAAAGAAAAAGAAAGTAAAAAATGCAATCAATTTATTTTTATTCAATAGATTAAACTAACTTCCAATCTTCCCTCTATATTTTCACCCGTGAGCCGCCTGGTCCTAATGCACCCTAGTATGCAGTATTTTTCTCTTAACAGGAACTGCAAGGGGCTAAATCTTTTACATTCAACAGCATGACTTTGTGTATTCTATATTTGGGCATATTTCAGCTACACCTGTCATATGCAATTCTGATATGGGGCAAACTCTTCTGACCGTGTCTTTCGCCTTCAGAGAAAGGCAGTCCGAGTCATGGCAGGTTTAGGTTTTAGGGAGAACTGTCGACATGCCTCTGTGGAGCTTGGTGTACTCTTACCCTGCCTTCTATTTTTATTTTGCAAAATCTTTTGTATGTGAGAGAAAATCGGAATCTACTTAGGACTCATGAAGATATTCACCAATATAGAACGCGAAATAGGGGCAACTTTGTGCCGGATTTTTGGCGCTTGTGAAGGTGTCAGGGTGGGCCTGGCTATTGGGCAATGAAATTTTTTAATAAACTTCCTATAGAGTTGAGGGATCGTCCTATGAACGTGTTAAAAGAGAGAATTCGTGAAATTCTTGTTACCTACTTATGCATTTTACTGTTTTAATGAATTTTTGAATTTTAACTTTGATGTGACTAATTAAGTAATTAATATTGCTGTATGATTTTAATGATTTATTTTACATTTTAGATTTTAACTGTGAAAATGGTTTATGTTATAATTTAGAATCTTGATGACGTGTCTTAATATTTTAATGTGTTAAATATTTTTCTTGGATTTTAACTTGGAAATTAGTAAGTTGTTGTTTTAATATATAGGGTGTTGAAAAAAGGTCGGTACCCCGGAATAACTCCGGTGCATCGCATTGCAGCGGAAAATGTCTGGGGAAAAAGTTGTTTGGTTTTGAAGGAGGAAGTTAAGATTTTGAAATGGAACCCCACATTTTTTTAATTGGTGTATCGTGTTCTCCGACCAAAAATAAACTTTTGTCTACTCTTTTTTTCTATCTTGTACTAAAAAATACGCGTGGAATACAAACAACTTTTTCCACGGGCATTTTTTAGTACCAGACAGAGAAAAAGAGTATTTCCGGGATAAAACTTGATTTTCGCACAGTTCTGATTTTGTCTTTCTCATCGTGATTATTGGTGAAGGATGGGCACGAATAAAAAAAAATTTCGGACAAAAGATGATTATTTTTGGTCGGAGAACATGATACGCCAATAAAAATATGGGATTTCATTTGAAAATCTTAACTTACCCCCACCCGCGCCCGGGGGTTGAGGGGGTGAGGGGTGGTTTAAATTGCAAACTATTCCTCCTTCAAAACCAAACAACTTTTTCCCTAGACATTTTCCGCTGCAATGCGATGCACCGGAGTTATTCCGGGGTACAACAGACCTTTTTTCAACACCGTGTATATTGATTTTTTTACTATATATTGACGTGCGTAAACAATTTTTTTTTGTAATAACATGAATAAACGAATTGAATTGAATAGTTAATAATATTTGTTGTTATTACATGAATACGTACATATCTTAGGTAAAATCAGTGGATCTCTAACTGAACACTCTTTTTTTGTTATTCTAGAGGTTCCTAAAACGGCCCTAAAATGAACATAATGCGTAAACTTCGGGGCGGAGGCGTTTCGGCGACTGCCTCCGGCTCCGAAAACATGGGGGATCCGTCGTCGCCTCACACCCAACTGGGTTTAATGCATCTGAAAAAGCTCTTCTTGGAATTTATGCATCCACCCAATCCACTCTCCGATAAGGAAAAGGATGACAAGTTGTATAACATGTTACCTCTTTTTTGCAAGGTAAGTACAAGCAGGGTGATTCACCAAGTACACCAAATCACCAGCATATTCCTGAACTTGTTTTATGAAAAATATTTCTATAAACAAGTGCCATAAAAAGATTTTTGACATTATTTTATCTATAAAAATGTCACCCATTTAAACCTAATAAACCTTTTCCGTAACAACACCCTATAACAGGGGTCGGCAACCTGCGGCTCTTTCGATGTCAAGTTGTGTCTCTTTCGATATCAAATTGCGGCCGTTAGTGGCTCTTTAATAACTGAGAAATTGTGTAAATTATAACTTTTTACTCTTCCGTCTCAAAAGGTTGCCGACCCCTTCCCTATAACATATAGACTTTATATTTTTATGTGGGTCAACGCATGAGTACTTTTTGGAGACATGACAAAAATATTGTATTATGATCAACAAGCCATCAAATTAAATTTATTACAATTTTTTCAGGTCTTTGGTTCGAGTCCTTCATGCGATATGAATGAGAAATTTTGGGATATCTTAGCGTTTTGTCATCAAGTGTCCCTGTTGATGGTCTCGGAAATAAGAAAGAGGGCCTCCAATCAAAGTACTGAGGCTGCCAGCGCGGCCATCGCAAAGTTTTTGGAAATCGAGAATTGTGAGGAGTCGAGTAATGGATGGATGTTACTGTCTACGCTTAATCTGTTAGCTGCTGGAAATGGTACCTTGGTGCAGGTATGTAGATATTTTGTCATTTGAGAACCAGTGATATAGGCACTGACCTTATCTATGGATACGTACAGCTTATGGGATGCTCAGTCAAAGGTTAAATTTAATGATTGAAAAAATGGATTGGTGCGCACGGTTCACGAGTCTTATTTTTAAAGGCTGGTCGACCGTTGTCATGCGCACAATATTCTCGCTGTCATATGTTGGTCCTTAGGCCTGCACCCATGCCGGTTAATCAAAGACCATCGTACAGGACCGAAATCAGACGTAGCGATGTAACGATATGAAAAATCCATCGATACGTGGACAATAGATATCAAAATTAATTCTAAAAGTAGCTTTTCAGTGATAGCCACAAGGTGGTCTTCTTTTATGCGAGAAAATAGATTGTTTATTTTCCCGTAAAGAACGTCTTGATGTGCCAAAATATTGCCATAATCATTTTCATGAAGGGCGAAGTACGATCCTGTTCGCCAGTTAAGGTAAATAGTTTATCAGTCGGCAGAGTACAGAGTACTATACAGGGTGTAATAAATTCGTCCTTCACCATTGGGATTTCAGAAACGGTAAGAGATACGAAGTCGGTTGTGGCAACGTTGCGTAATTATGAGCCCAATAATATTCCGAAAAAAAAATCAAAAATAAATTCAGGGGCTTCCAAAATGTTTCTTAAAATCTAAAATGTTGTGTTTAGGTTATTATTCATTATATTATATCACAAGATGGCATCATCAGATCTTTAATGCGACGTTTCGTCGTTAGGTCACCATCATCAACTTGCTTTTTTTAAAATACGGTCCTGGAATTTTGTTATTGAAATTATGAAAGAGGAACTAAATCTACGTTCAACGGTATACAACAACCTGTAATTTACTTTTGTTTCGAAGAAATTGAAGTTTTTGAAATTATTATTGCTATTTCTGTCCTTAACTATTATTAGTACTACTACTACTGTGTTTTTTATTTCAAACTAATAGTTTTATCATATTTCTACTTAGTGTAAGCAACAAACATGTAATTTATTTTATTAATTTAAATAAAATTTGACTGTAAAAGCCAACACTTTTTAAAAAAGCCATTGAGTCTTACAGTTTCGAAATAAACCGAATTTTTTGGAACAACAGTAAATTATAGGAACTTGCCCGGGAATTTTAATGAAGATGGCCAGTTTAAAGAACAAAACGTCGGAAAACCAGTAATTGTTGTAAATCGCTGAACGTATATTTAGTTCCTCTTTCATAATTCAAACAAAAAATCCAGGTCCGTATGTAAAAAGAAAGTTGATGATGGTGACCCAACGACGAAACGTCGCATTAAAGATCTGATGATGCCATCTTGTGGAGAGTAAAAAGTAGCAATGAGAAAATATTTATTTTTGGACATCTCTTCGAACAAAGTCCCTGTATTTATTTTTGATTTTTTTGTGGCATATTATTTGGCCATAAATACACAAGGTTGCCCCAATTTAACCGACATCGTATCTCTTACCGATTCCGAAATCCCAATGGCGAAGGACGAATTTGTTACAACTTGTATATTTAAAAGATTAATGGTAAATAAATCGAATCGGGACGATCTTGGATGGTCAATATAGAGACCTTAAATCAATATATAATATTAACCATTAAAGCACCATACATATGTTTAAATAATAAACAATTATTTCAATTATTATAATATGTTGTCACGATATTTTAAACTATATTTTATTATTATTGTTGTTTAATTTAGATACCATTTCATGAATTTTTTACTTTATGAAACTAATTGGTTTCCAGTGCGGAACTGAACTGCTTTTGCGAGGTAGATGAACCTGTACTTCCAGCGTGACTAACATTCGCCCAGTAATCGCTTGTAAACTATTACCTCCCCATTATCAACTCTCGTCGTATTGTGTGTTGAATAGGAATAAAATTAATAATATTGGTATCCGCCATTGTTTTATAAAACTGTGTACATATTACATACAATAGATTAAAATAATATTTATATAACATGGAACAATGGACAGTTCATTCGATGAAAAAGGTAGAATCACATGCTATATTTGCAGCTATCTATGTGTTTTAAATAATTTTAAATTAGGCAAATCTGCCATAGTTTCAATTTTAATTTTTACTTACCATTACATTCTTGGGGGTTCATATGGCTCTAGAAGTTGTAGAGCTATGTTTTTCTCTACAGGAAAGTAGTTATAAATATGCCCGGTTTTTTTGTTATTTCTCTTCGAACTAGTTTACTGGATTGCCTATAAACTAACCAGTGTTTCGTTTTAGGTTATGTCAGAGGTGTCAGTACCGTCAACTTTAGTGAAATGCCTCTATTTGTTCTTCGACTTGCCCGAAATCCCGGAAAAGGAGTCCAACACCAAAGATACTAATAGTGATTTTACTCCACACGAACGACGAATATTACTTCAAAAGATTTTTGTACAGGTACAAACTTAATAGACCGATAATTTTTGAATCTTTATAAAGTTTAAACTTATGAGTATAATACCGTTTAAATCAAAGGTACCTACAGATTCCATAATCCATCCATAAAACTCTTGGAAAGTGAAGCTGTGATTGTGTGAAATGATATTGAGAATCAGTAATGGGTGGAAGAGAGAACTACATGTTTGTTGGCTGAATGGCAACAATGCTGAAGTCTGGTTATATCAGATGGTTAAATATTAAAACAACCATTCTTACTGATGAAAAGATAAATCCTTATGTAAATGACCCACTCTTTTACAAACTACACATGAATACACCATGATTGTTTATAATAAAGACGATTTTTCACCAATAATCACAAAAAAAACACAAATCAACCAAAATATATAAACAATCCCTTAGATCACAGTTTATGAGATTAGTATTAATGCATATTTTGGCTCCTGGATTGTAGCACAGTGGTAAAGTAGAAATAGATGTTGCCAGAGTGCAGTTCGATTAGTTCAAGATTCGGTTGATACTTTTAAGTATAATAATATTTTTTTAAAGAATCTCTCGTTGCCTTTTCACAGTTTATAGTAAAATTATTGGGAAATAAATTTATTTTAAGAGCAATTGCGGCGTAACCTTAAACCAGTTGTAATTGTCAAATTAACAATTTTTTAATTATAATTTTTCTATGCTGCAATAATGACCGAAAGAGGTGGGAAAGACTGTTTGTATTCGTTACGTAGGCCACAAATGTACATTTTTCTATCTGTAGTTTGTAATATCTTTGGTTTAAATGCTATGCCCTATTCATTTTACCAATTCAGACGAATAAACAAACGTCATCGCGTGATAACCACATGCTCGATGCATAAACTTATTGCTATTGTTCAATCGGCGATAACACTTCCTAAGCCGGCGGGCTGCATTTCTAGCAGGGTCGTAGTTCGGTGTAGGCTGTAGTTGAGGCCTATTCATGGGTGGTTCGAGATTGAACCGTTTTATTTTTCTTAATGCGGTCCTGTGTGCTGTTCACGTGCTCGTCTGTAGTATAATCTCTTGAACATTAATATTTTTTAGCTCCTAGTTCGTTTATGCAGCCATAGAATACCAGCCGAAGAATTAGCTAAAAAGGACGATTTGACATTGTTGTTCTCGGCCATTACGTCATGGTGTCCTTCCTATAATGTGATGTGGAGAAAAAGTGCCGCCGAGGTATTGATGACATTATCTAGGCATGGATTAACTCCGCCGGTTGTCGGCTATATACATAGTAAGTAGTATTGATAAAGATGTGTAATATTTAAAAAAATAAATTAATATTTATACAGGGTGGCCAAGTAGTGCGACAAACGTCAATATCTCTTTTGCCGCTAGGGATAGCGGAAAACTTTTTTCACGAAAATTATTAAGCGTTAAGAGGTGCAGCTTTTAAAATTATTTTCGACCATACAGGGTGTGATAAAAATTTCATATTTTTTAAATGGGACACTATGTATATTTTTACATATTTGAATTCTCCGTAACATTCTGTACATAGCGCCGTAATTATTTGTACACATTTTTGCAACGTTGCCAAATAGATTGGAAAATTCCTAAAATTTGTGCAAAAACATGGTTCAATGAAATGTGTAATATTTCTTAACTTATAATTAGAGATGTAAAATTACCGGTAACTTAAAAATCGGTAATATTACCGGTAATATTACGCAATATTACGGTAACATTGGTAATTTATAAAAAAAACAGCTTTTTAAGTAATACAAGTTTTTTTTATTTCAAAACTGTAAAAACATTACGAAAAACAATAAGAACGTTTTTTTAAACTAGTCAGAGTCAGAATGGACTACGTAATAGAGTGGATAATGGTAAATCATCCTCATCATCATCCCCAACCTCGTCATCTGATTCTTCTTTCTCTTTCGTTAATTGAGTCAAGTCTATAACTTCGAAACCGATATCTTCTTTTTCTATTTCTTCCTCAGTATCTTCTACTATTCTCGAATGAAACCCGATAAATGAGAGTATGGAGGAGCGGAAAAAAAAACAATATTTCCAATGTTACCGATCTTGCGGTAATATTACGTAATATTACCAAAATTACGGTAACATTACCTCGGTAATATTACCCTTTACATCTCTACTTATAATAATTTGAAATAAAATATTTTTATGTCGGAAAGAGGAATGTTGACAGAAGTCCCCTATGATAACACATATCAATATTATTTATTATACAGGGTATTTTCTATGGATGTGCCAACATTACGAACTTGAAACCTGAATTTCGTAAGTTTTTAAAATGAAGCACCCTGTATGTGATTACTTTATCTTGTAGATATTTTAATCCTCTCTAATTTTTATTAAGGTCTTTCTATGCCTATCTCTACCAATCGTGGTGGTATTTCAATTTTTATTTAAACTCGAGCAAAAAAAGTGGATGTATTTTACCATTGTCCTTTTTCTAGTCACCTATGACAAAATAAAAACAAAATGTTGTAATTTAAAAAAAAATATTTATTCATACGGGAGGATACGACACAAAAATATTTTAACGATTCAAGCTTGTGGACAATTTCTAAAGTAAATTATTACCTAATTATTTGTTCATATAGTAACCCCCAATACCTTGAACACATAATTCAATACGTTTTGTAAAATAATGAGTCATGTCTCTACACATTTTCAACTGTTTTCAAAGTATTACTCGGCAAACATTCTTTTGAAAAACGTATTGAATTATGTGTTCAAGGTATTGGGGGTTACTATATGAACAAATAATTAGGTAATACTTTGAAAACAGTTCCAAATGTGTAGAAACATGACTCATTCTTTTGAAAAACGTATTGAATTATGTGTTCAAGTTACGGTCACTATATGAACAAATAATTAGGTAACAATTTACTTTAGAAATTGTCCACAAGCTTGAATCGTTAAAATATTTTTGTGTCGTATTCTCCCGTATGAATAAATATTTTTTTTTAAATTACATTTTATTTTTATTTTGTCATAGGTGACTAGAAAAAGGACAATGGTAAAATGCATCCACTTTTTTTTGCTCAAGTTTAAATAAAAATTGAAATACCACCAAGATTGGTAGAGATAGGCATAGAAAGACCTTAATAAAACTTAGGGAGGATTAAAATATCTACAAGATAAAGTAATCATAT
This sequence comes from Barypeithes pellucidus, assembly GCA_963991005.1. Lineage (NCBI taxonomy): Eukaryota > Metazoa > Arthropoda > Insecta > Coleoptera > Curculionidae > Barypeithes > Barypeithes pellucidus. The sequence continues at coordinate 43,820,783 of OZ022559.1, forward strand.
ACAGGGTGTTCCATTTAAAAAACTTTCGAAACTCAGGTTTCAAGTTCGTAATGTTGGCATATCCATAGAAAATACCCTGTATAAAAATATTGATATGTGTTATCATAGGGGACTTCTGTCAACATTCCTCTTTCCGACATAAAAATATTTTATTTCAAAGTATTATAAGTTAAAATATTACACATTTCATTGAACCATGTTTTTGCACAAATTTTAGGAATTTTCCAATCTATTTGGCAACGTTGCAAAACTGTGTACAAATAATTATGGTGCTATGTACAGAATTTTACGGTGAATTCAAATATGTAAAAATATACATAGTGTCCCATTTAAAAAATATGAAATTTTTATCACACCGCCCTTTTGGAGCACCCTGTATAGTCGAAAATAATTTTGAAATCTGCACCTCTTAACGCTTAATAACTTTCGTGAAAAAAGTTTTCCGCTATCCCTAGCGGTAAAAGAGATATTGAGCTTTGTCGCACTAATTGGCCACCCTGTATATTCGTGTTTAAATATTATAAATTTTTACATACGTCGGCTATTGACAAAATAAAATAATATCAAATTTATTTTAGGTAAATCTTGTGTAGGTCTTTGTATAGAAAATATGAAAAAAGTACCTGAATTGGCACCATTAGAACGTGTCGAAATGTTTGTCACAGTATTTTGTTTCCTGAAAGATTCTAGCGAAGTGTCTGCGACGCTTCTCGATGACTTTAGACAGGCACAAGGATACGTGTTTCTATCGGAGTTTTTACTCAAGTAAGTATTTGGGATATTTACTTCTTAATATATCATCAGTCCTATAATTAATATTCTACAGTTATCAATATGGGTTGCGTTGTTGGTTGGTTGGAGTCCAAGGAAAATACGCACAACACCACACCAAAATTTAATAATGTTGAAATTGCTGTTTTAGGTTAGAAAATGACAAATCTAACGAAGCTCAAGAATCCATAAGGAATTTAGTATTAATGATGACATCTCTGTGCATGTGTGGTTACATAGAACTAAAACCATCTCAGGCATCGACCGGCTCTCTCTTTCAAATGCAAGGCTTCATATTGCCTCAACCGTCGGGCCGAGGCACCAGCGTAAGGAACATACAGGCGTTCCACGTGTTACAAAACACGTTCCTAAAATCCAATTCGACGATCGCTTGCAGTACGATATTAGACGCGATATCGAGCATATATCATTCCGATAACGCTAATTATTTTATTTTGGAGAACCAGAACACTTTGAGCCAGTTCACTGAGAAAATCCACCATAAACCGCCGGAAATTCAGAAAAAGTTATTCGAGCTGATCGAGTTTCTAGTGTTTTCATTGAACTTTGTCCCGTGCAAAGAGCTCATATCAATGTCGATATTTTTAAAGTCGCACAGTCTCAATCACGTCGAATGTAGCATATCATGTATGAAGACTCTTTTTAATATTCTAAAGCATAACCTAATTTTTAAAGATGTTTATCGCGAGGTCGGCTTACTGGAAGTGTTCGTAACGCTTCTCGGTAGATATTCCGGTTTGTTGGAAACGAAAAAGACCGCTAAGAGCAAAGGGAAGGAATATAGCGTGCCCGCGGGTCAGGAGAAGCTCGGCGGTATGCTGACCGATGCTCTCACCCTTTTGCTAACTGGAAACGCTGCTAACTCGAACGTATTAAGAGAGTGTGGCGGAGCTAAGTGTGTGCATGGGTTGGTGCAATACTTGGATTGTAGGTGAGTAGTGTTGTTAATTTATTGTTAGTATTTTCAGGCATATTAAAATTCAATCCATAGTATGAATCAATGTGAAAATCCCCCACAGTTCATTCAAAATGATTTAGAAGATTTATTGCCTAGCTTACGAATCCCAAGAACTGTTTTTTATTTTCTATTTTTTAACTTAAAAATGTGAACTTAACAAAATTGACTATCGTTTTATCCAGTTTTATCAAAATGACCGGTACATTCATGACGTTGTTCCTCTTATAAGATGAAGTTATATTACAACAGAATGTAACTTTTATTTCATTCAGACGTTAAAACAGGCCTTGAGTACGTAATTTAATTACGACAGCGTAAACAGAACTAAAATTTGAAATTCAGTTGAACCGGGAGGCAGCACACTAAGCGGAATCCGATGCGATGGAGTCTACCTATTTCTGTTTGTTTTGCGATCCTTAATATTTTCACTATTATTTAGATATGGACGGATAACAAATTTCGATTCCTGTATACATGCTTTTGCCTAAACCATTTTTTGTTCTAATTTTAGATATGCCGCTTTGGGCATAATAAAAGAACTGATACTTTCCAGTGGAGGTGATGATGATATGAATCAGCTACTCAGTACATTACATTCCGCTTCTAGGACTGAACTCGATTTAAAAATTGACATATTGGAAGCTTTGAGGCTGTGCCTAAAAGAATCTCATAGAACTAGAACCGTTTTTAGAAAGGTATAGTTGTGAGCAAATAAATAGAATTTATTGATATAAAACATCCATAAATGATTAAGAAAGAAACCAGGTGCGTGTATACAGGGTGTTTTTTCGACATTTTCTGGGGCTATAGAGTTAAAAATACAGGGTGTTATGGGACTTATTATATTTATGACGCTTTGAATTATTAAGCGAAATATACACTTTATATGAAATCTGAAAACTTACGTGGCCGCTACTGACGACGTTCGCAATCAATATTGCAACACAGAATTGTAAACGCACGTGTTCAGTTTTTGACAACAAGACGTCTTTGACCCGCGTTATCACTTCTTTTTCAAACTTTTTAGAAAAAAACTACAATTTTAAGGTATACCTTCGATCTTATTTTAAAATAATAAATAAAACACAAAAAGTATATTTTGCAACAGAACCAACAGAAGAAAAATCGGATAATGCTACAACTAACAAAACGTTTAAAATTCGTATACATCAGGCACGTGGAACCCTCGGCAACTTCGTTCCAACACCGAGTATCTGAAGCAACGATACTGAAGGTTAAACATATCAATACGCGCGCGGTGGTCATCCAAGCAAGGGCAATACTCGCGGTGTGATGTGGCATCGCTGTAGTTCAATCTAGTGACCTACATTGTTGCTAACTGAAACCAGATGGAGCGGCGCGACAGTATATAGGGAGAAAGGGTTTTTACCTTGGTATTTAGATATTCGATTAAAAAAAAAAGTATGTAGACTCTCTAAGGTGACTCTCTAGGACACTGAAGGAGTCACCCATTTAAATATAATAATATAATAAGTCATTTCCATAACACCCTGTAGAACGCTGCGGTTTTCACTGTAGTGTTCCAGGTTTTACCAAAACGAAACATTTCGGTGTGGTTTGGGGGGGGGGGGGGGGGGTTGTTTGGGTTTGTTGGGGGGGGGGGGGGGGTTGTTTCTGATTTATAAACTTGGCCCGACTCGCACAAACCGCCGCGAAATTTATAAATGATCTGGCATGTTTTCGTTTGTTCAAGTCGAGCGACAGCCGGCGGAACTGAACTCAACTGCGCGCAACTGAACTGCAGTGACACAGTTTATAAATGGCACTTCTGAGTTTTATAATATTCTATTATTTTTTTATTCTTAACAATGGCCGTTTATGATAATTACGAACATGGTTCTATGCAAACCAATGAATTTTCCCAAGAAGCCTTTGAATTGTATTTCAATAGGTATTTTATTTAATGCCATATCATTAGGATAATTTCTCCTAGCTTGGGAGAAGAAGCCCTTCTTCTTATGTTAAGTTTTATGCAGGATTTTATTGAGTGGGCTATTTGTTTCACACCAAATTACCACTGAATCCCTCACCCTACTGAAAATTCTTCGGTTAGTTACTTGATGATATCTTTATGTCTATTACGTGTTTTTTGACCTTTTTAATTGTCTTTGTTGAATGTTAGGTAAGAAATAGTGTTAGGTTTTTCTTATCCTAAATATAAAGTTAAAAACTTTTAGGTCTGATTGATGATTAATTTTTTGTTATATTATTTTAGGCGAATGGATTTATTTACGTTACCAGCGTCTTGGTAGCCTTGGAAGGAAAGCTGAGCAAGAAGGAATCCAACCCCCAAGTGATGAATCTGTTAATTCTCGTGTTTCAAACCATTTGTACGGCCATGCGATTCGAGCCCGCGAACGCCAAGTTTTTCTATTACGAAGTTTGTAGGACGAGCCTTTGTGACACCCTTAAATTGCTAGGGTGCTTTTCTTCGGAAAAGGTCGATAAAATTAGCGAGAATGACTTTGAACCGCCGACGAACAGTTACGAAACATTCCATAAGCTTTTTGTTGGTTCGGTGACGAATTTTGAGTAAGTACCTGATTAGATAGGAATTATTTAAGGGGTGATTCACGAAGGAACAGGGTTGTTAATGTTGTAGAAAAATTTAATTTACTACATTGTTACATTTGTTACGTAGTAAATCCAATAAATGTAATTATTGTTTTGATTGGCTGAAAGTGTCAAAAACAACATAAAACCTCAACTTTGTTATTATAAATTTGATGTTGAAAGTTGGAAATTCGAGTGGAAAAGTAGAAAATAGCAGGTTTTTTTTGCTTTTTGCTTTACGATTTGAAAAATATTCTAAACACGAAACGTGAAAGTAGCACATGTAGTAAATGTAACAAAATACGTAGTAAGAGGATGTAGCAAATTGAATTTACTACGGTAGTAAATGTTACATTAACTACTTTAACAACCATGCGAAGGAGACTAAGAGGAACACCAGGGGGAAAGTTATCTCCCCAATAATGACAGAAAGAGTTTACGACTAATTTATTCCATCACTGATTTGATATATACAGGGTGTTTCAAACAACATGTACCATCGTTCATTTGGTGATTGCTTACCTAAAAATAAGACAACTATGTCCTATCAACATTGTGTGAAAGATGACAGGGTGTTAAAATTTAAAAATTTTTTTGGTGTTTTCCAAAGGTATATTGTAAACTACAGATCTATTCATAAAACTCTTTTAAAGTGAAGCTGTGATTGTGTGAAATGTTATTGAAAATCACTAATGTATGGAAGAGAGAACTACATGTTTGTTAACTGAATGGCAACAATGTTGAAGTCTGGTTATATCAGATGGTTAAGAGCTGCGTTTAATCACAGGTTGCCAAGCAAGCACTATTTTATGCGAACGTTTACCCAAATATACTTAGTTTTTTTCTAATCTAAAACTGGATTCGTAAAGTTAAAGGGTTAGAAAAAAAAAATATAATGTTAATAACAAATTGAAATATGAACAATTCTCAAATTTTCCTGAAACTTGTTGATATCCCAATGGACATGTCAGACAATCTAAATATCAATAAATTAACTAAAAAACTTTATTATTAACGGCTAAAACTTCACGAAAAGAAATATTGATCAGCTGATTACTCTCGTCTCTTTCTAACCTGCCAAAAAGCGGCATATTTTTTAATTAAATTAATGCAACATAGATGGCTCTGATTACTAATTTGGGATTGTTTGGGAGCCTCATCTTAAATATTAAAGCATAACCATTCTTACCGATGAAATGAATGAATACGTCGGCAATGTTTACGAGATTAGTAATTCATTCATCGTTTGGGTCCGAATCGTAGCGCAGTTGTAAAATAAAAGTAGATGTTGCCAGAGTGCAGTTCGATCAGTTCAAATTCGTTTTATAATTTTAAGTATAATAATATTTTTTTAAAGAATCTCTCATCGCCTTTTCACAGTTTATAGTAAAATTATTGGGAAATAAATTTATTTTCAAACCAATTGCGGATTAATCTTAAACCAGTTGTAATTGCCAAATTAACAAATTTTTAATTGGGATTTTGCAAGATACCTTTGCGATAAATATGTCAATCTGGCTATGCTGCAATAATGACCGAAAGGGGTGGGAAAGACCGTTTGCGTTCGTTGCGTTGCTAGAAATGATTTTTCTATCTGTAGTTTGTAATATCTTTGGCGGTTTCAGACATTTCCGAAACGGCTTTAGAAATTTTCGTAAAATTTAGCTTATAAAAAGTATCTAAAATAACATATTTTAGCAATAAAAATATGTGAACAGGGGCGTACGTGCGATCAGGCGCTCTAATAATTTTTAACAAAAAAATTGGTACAAAACTGAATTTTTTACATTTTGCACAATTGTGCAATTTGTTAGATAAATGACTGAAAAAACATTTCTTAGTAGTTATTTGAAGTCTGATTTGTTTACAAGATAAATGCAGTTTTATCAAACTGAAATGTTTAAATAAATAAGTTAAAAAATCTAGAATGCTATTCATATCATATATATTCATATGCTAAAATATGTGCTATTTTAGGTACTTTTCATAACCCAAATTTCATTTAAATTACTAACACACCACACGAGCGATGACACATGTTCTTTGAAACACCCTGTATATATTTTGTTTTACGTTGGGTTGCTTCAACGATAATTAGCTGGCAAGACAACCTTGATTCTGGCTTAATGACGTTAACCTAAAATTATTTACTCAAATTTTTTTTTGATTAGGTAGTTAATTATTACCTGAAATCAATAAGTTTGTCGATAAACCTATAAATTTAATAAAATTATGACGCGAGTTCATAATCTGGGTTATAAATGCATTTTTTGTGCTTCAGCTTTCCCGATGACATTTCCCCGTTGCTGGCTTACACCACAATTGTCTACCGGTTACTGTACGATTTGGCGCTGGATCTCTTTGACCGTACCAACATGACCACTGCGTTGTTTTCCATTAAATCGCCGCCTTTGTCAAGACAACAAAGCGATTCTCAGGTACAAAATAATGTAGAATATCCTATTTATTGATGAATGTATTTTTCTACGATCGATAAAGTAGGTAATTTTTTAACGTGTTTTTAATAAATTTACCCGTTAAAAAATTGCCGTGACATGTAATTTTTTCACTTCTCTCTGAATGGCTTATAATATCAAGTTGCCATGAAAATAGCATCCGTGTTGTTCGTTGCCTGGATGCTGCATTGATATTTTTGCCTTACAAATGACAGTTATATTTGAAAACATCAAAAATGGAAGGAAATAATCAATTCCTAAGAAGAAAACTCATTTCAATGCGCTCCAGATGAAATAATTAATAAAGCCAACGAAGCAACACAAAATTTATTGCCTGAAGCAAGCAAGCAAGCAAAGCAAGTGAAGAGTTTCAGTCAACGGGTATTTTTTCAAGAAAGGTAAAACATCTTTAAATCTTCGACTTCATGCTATTCCAAGCTAAAATCAACATTAATTCTGAATAATCAAGTCGATATAAGCAAATATCCCAAGCGTATTGCATTCGTAAGTGACAGTGAGTTGGTTATACACCAATATATATTTTTTAATATCGAAAAAGAAAATTGGTACGATTGTGGAAAGAGAAATTGTATGAAACTTATGTATAAAGTAATTTTTTTTTTCGCATACGGGATTGCGACACTCGCCTTCGGCTCGTGTGGTCAAATTTGCCGTTCGTGATAAGAACATACTTTTAAATAGTTTCAATAGTAAATTCAAATTACACACAATATAACAAAAATTGTAGATTCATATTAATATTTCTTATATTTTTTCAGTTTGAATCCAGCAATGACGCTCCCAAGGATAAAAGATCCAGCATTAATAGTTTAAATTTAAATCCGCCTTCTCCAGACCCGATTGTTGTCCATCCCGGCGTTGTGATTTGCATGTTTCAACTATTACCATGTATCAAGGTAAGTTTATTAAAAAACTTACATTTAACATATATTGGTAAATTGCCTTAACAGTAATAATTGCAACGATGGAGGTAAGCCGCTGAAAAAGGGTTCCGGGGCGGATTTGCACTTGTCCCTGCACACTGTCAATTTATGTAACTTTCTTGTGTTTTATTTTGCCGAATACAAAAGGAAATCGGCTCCAAACGATATACCGGGCTGATTTTCACTTGTTTCCCAAGGAAACTGTAAATTTATGTAACTTTCTTATGTTTTCTTTTACCGAATTCAAAAGGAAATCGGCTCCAGAAGATATACTAGGCTGATTTGCACTTATTTCCCCACGAAATTGTTAATTTATGTAACTTTCTTGTGTTTTATTTTGCCGAATACAAAAGGAAATCGGCTCCAAACGATATACCGGGCTGATTTTCACTTGTTTCCCAAGGAAACTGTAAATTTATGTAACTTTCTTATGTTTTCTTTTAACGAATTCAAAAGGAAATCGGCTCCAGAAGATATACTAGGCTGATTTGCACTTATTTCCCCACGAAATTGTTAATTTATGTAACTTTCTTGTGTTTTATTTTGCCGAATACAAAAGGAAATCGGCTCCAAACGATATACCGGGCTGATTTTCACTTGTTTCCCAAGGAAACTGTAAATTTATGTAACTTTCTTATGTTTTCTTTTACCTAATTCAAAAGGAAATCGGCTCCAGAAGATATACTAGGCTGATTTGCACTTATTTCCCCACGAAATTGTTAATTTATGTAACTTTCTTGTGTTTTATTTTGCCGAATACAAAAGGAAATCGGCTCCAAATGATATACCGGGCTGATGTGCACTTGTTTCTCAAGGAAACTGTAAATTTATGTAACTTTATTATGTTTTCTTTTACCGATCTCAAAAGGAAATCGGCTCCAAAAGATATACTAGGCTGATTTGCACTTATTTTCCCAGGAAATTGTAAATTTATGTAACTTTCTTGTGTTTTCTTTTGCCGAATTCAAACGGAAATCGGCTACAAAAGATATACTAGGGTGATTTGCACTTATTTTCCCAGGAAATTGTAAATTTATGTAACTTTCTTGTGTTTTCTTTTACCGATCTCAAAAGGAAATCGGCTCCAGAAGATGTACTAGGCTGATTTGCACTTATTTTCCCAGGAAATTGTAAATTTATGTAACTTTCTTGTGTTTTCTTTTGCCGAATACAAAAGGAAATTGGCTCCAAAAGATATACCAGATTGATTTGCACTTGTTTCCCATGGAAACTGTAAATGTACGTAACTTTCTTGTGTTTTCTTTTACCAAATTCAAACGGAAATCGGCTACAAAAGATATACTAGGGTGATTTGCACTTATTTTCCCAGGAAATTGTAAATTTATGCAACTTTGTTGTGTTGTGTTTTCTTTTACCGAATTCAAAAGGAAATCGGCTACAAAAGATATACTAGGCTGATTTGCACTTATTTCCTCACGAAAATTGTAAATTTATGTAACTTTCTTGTATTTTCTTTTGCCGAATACAAAAAGAAATCGGCTCCAAAATATATACCAGATTGATTTGCACTTGTTTCCCCCAAGGAAACTGTAAATTTATGTAACTTTCTTACGTTTTCTTTTGTTGAATACAAAAGAAAATCTGGTCCAAAAGATGTAGCGGGCTGATTTGCAGTTGTTTCCGTGTCAATTTATGTAACTTTGTTGTATTTTTACTAAAATGTTATCAATTATTCTTAGGATGATAATTACGAGATGTTTCTGAGTCTCCAAATCTACATAGCGGAAGTAATAAAATCATTAGTGAGAAGCGAGCGAAATCAACAGGTTATGTGCGACAAGAGTTTCATTACCGGCTTATTGGAAATCGGGGCGGCACCGTTGCAAAATGAGAACCATCCGTTACACGGGCCTTTGCAATACATGTTGGAACGATTGGCTGCTCAGGCGTTGGAACCGATAGACTTAAGGACATTTTTAAGGTAAAAAAAAAATAGACAGACATTTCTTTGTAGATGTGTTTTAACAGTATAATTTACAGTGTACATATTGATTGTGTCACCGGAGACGAAACCTCGGGTATATGATATAAATTTCTACCAAACAACAAACATAGATATTTCAAATAAACTAACGCATTTTAATTGTTGATTTATAATCGGATGTATGGAGTATTTTTTTAAATATACTGTGTGTCCACTGATTGACTGAAAACTTTTTTATTTGTCAGTTTATGGAAAAAGTTAAAAACTGCTTTATTTTTTTTTATTATCAAACACAAGCACTATAGGAAAGATCCTGTAAGGCACTCTGGGAGTGGTGCGTGTGCGAATAAAGCGATTCACGTTGGTTTTGAATCGTTGGAGGTTATATTCGTTGGAAAAACGACCTCGGGAAGGTCGTTCCATAAAGATGAAGTCCTCCAGATGAAAGAATTCTAAATAATGAAGTTCGAGGAATACTAACATATTTCGGTCGGCGTCAAGCGAAGCTCGGGTATCGAGTGAAAGGTAATAAGTATCAAACGACGGTTTTCGCTTGAATTTATAACTCGAGCAGTTTTTTTAATAATCGAGCGATGTCGGTTATTTCAATAATCGAGTACTGTAGCGGTTTTTCGCTCGAGCGATCCTAACACTATAAATACGTGTCAAAATTTACTTGCATATGAACAAGAACCCGAACAAACTGACAACGTCATACACCAAAAACGATCACATTTACACTCGCACATCTGACTCTTCGTGCAAATGTGACGGTTCTGCATCACCGTATATGGGCGGGCTAAATTAAGTCTCTTTCGTTCTGTTTCCAAGTTTTAAAATTATGAAAGTAAAAATTTTTTTAAGGTTGGGCCATCCGCTATGCTGCCTACCGTTGGGCTCCACCGAGCCAGGCGGAGGTCCGGTACCGCTAACCCGCATCAAAACGATCGTCTCTATGACCACGCCTAAGGATTTCCGGGCGCAGTCGACGTATACGTTGCCTCCGTTCGTCGAATTCGACATGTGCGCCGAAGGATTCGGGTGTCTGTATCTGCCCAGTATTGCCCCTCAGTCCCTGTCGACGCCTAGCGTAGTGTCTGCGGTCGAGGCCAGTATTTTAGGCGGCATCGGTTCAGGTATGTGTAAGATGTAGTGTTACAATAGTTAATATACAGGCTGATATGGAAATTACGTATTATATTTAAACCGGCGATTCCTGAGATAAAGACAAATTGAAGAAAAATAGCTATAAATGGCGCTTTCAATTCATTCAGCGGTAAAAGCGACCTGACGTCAAACCAGAAAAACACCTGTGTGGCACTGCGATACATGTAAGCAATCAAGGAATTCTGACCGGTGTTGTCATATGTACACCTTAAACATTTTTAGACAAAATAAAATAATTTAAACACTTTTCCATTCTGTAATACCTTTTTGTACAATTAATTGAATAACATTTACGACGAACTATGTTTTAAGCAACCCGAAAAAACATATGGAATAGTATTAAATAAGTTTTAAATAGGCACGTACGTCACTAGGTCAAATGCCAATGACCTCTTGACGCCTTACATCGGCTGAGCGAAGTAGTTTCATATAGCGCCGCACGCTTGCGGCCTGTTAGTTTAAGACCAACCAGCGGCCGGATACGTTGTGTCTCGTCGATTACCAACACACTCTCAGCAATCCGCTCTGTTTTTTCGGTTTACGCGTGTATCTTGCCCGTCCATAAATTATCTTTGAATATTGTTTTTATTGATGAGTTTCTTCTGGACGTCAAATTTCGTCGCGTGTAATAAAATCTAATAACCTGTAGTATAATCTGTATTATTGTATTTTCAAAAGCTAACTATCGGTTCTACTGTGTGTACATAAAGTGTTTCCAGGAGTGTTCCCATGAAAAAATGAAAAAGAAAAAAAAATGATTGTGTTTGTGCCTGGATTTCCTCGCTATTTAGGTATAAAGACAAATACAAGTAGGTAGAAAATACTTTATTTTTATAATTTTATATGGAATTTCAGTTTTACATTAAGTTTGGCAACATTGCCATTGGGTCTGGGTGAAATGTTGTACAGTAGCGCGGACTGACCTGCGAGTAAGAGTGTTTGTTACCCCACTTTTAAAACGGTCGATTTAAAAAAATAAAATATGTAGCGCTTTTCTAGGTCACCCAAGGAGTCGCCTATTTAAACATAATACGTCATTTCCATATCACCCTGTATTTAACTAGGCGACAAAGTTGAATTTATTTAATTTTTCTTGTACTGTAGTGTATGAAATTACACGGGGAATAAACAATTCTTATCATTGCAGGCGATCGACTTTTTCCACCTCAGACTGGCCTCAGTTATTCGACGTGGATTTGCGTCGATAAATTCTCGGATCCGCGAACCGACCCTCATTCTGTTCACCTTTTGACATTGGTAAGAAACTATAATGGCGGCAAAGAAGATCATGTGGTGTGCCTCTCTATTGTACTTTCGACTAGAGATAAGGCTATAATAGTGTCTACGAAGGAAACTCGGATACCAACCAGTAAGTTTTACCTTCTGTTTTTATTAAATAAATGCTTAATCTATTAAATGGACCATTCTTTTGCGAATCGCATACCTTTTAACCAAGACATTTTAGAATTGTCCGAAAAATTTTTGCGAACTTATACAACGTGTCCAAGATAAAGGAGGGCCAGTACAGGGATCTCGGAAACCGTAAGAGATATGAAGTCGGTTAAATGGAGGTAAAGTTGCGCATTTACGTGCCTAATAATATGCCGTTTAGAAAGTTTTTAAATTCCGAGTAGTTCCGGAGATATCCGGAAAAACCGAATTTCTGAAAAATCGTTTTATTGTTTTCTTGGGTTTTTTTGAGATCGAATTCTGAAGTAAATTGCACTTTTGCATTGCCACTTTTTGCGCTCTATTTAACAGCGTTAATTGTTTTGTAATCCGACGAGTCGTCTTCGAAGGGCCATTATCAACTTTCTTTTTTTAAATACGACGCTGTTTTTCTGATATTGGAATTTGAGAGCTTTTTTTCTCCCGAATGCCACCATTGTGGTCTAATGACGTTTCGAGGGTTTTTTGAACATCAGGAAATTTTGGGATACGGTCCTGTATTTCTCCTAATTTTATAAATAATATCTCATAAGTATGCTCTAAATTTTTAGTTATGTTGGACTAGTTCAATAAATAACAAATAATTTAATAATAAACCACAAATAAGTGAAGAAAAATCATACCTGAACAGTAATAAGACGAACAACGAAAAAAGTAAGGAACTATATAATCAGGTGTTAAATGATTTCCGTTATTCTCTAAGCCCAAATAACATCTAACTGCCACATAACAGTTGAGATAAAATAAAACATGCGACAGAATATCAAACTTTTCAGCATTTGTAAAATTATGTTCCATATTTTCTGGAAAGTAGAAAACCTCTTTAAACGCTTTCAAACTATCACAATGGCAATGTCAAGAAACAAATCACGTGTCACCATCTTAATTTTTTTTGTTTCAAACGCCTACTTTTCTTTTAAATCCCGAATCAACAGAAGTTTAAAATAATGTTTGTGTATTTTGTTCACTTATTTGTGGTTTATTATTAAATTATTTGTTATTTATTGAACTATTCCAACATAAGTAAAAATTTAGAGCTTACTTATGAGATATTATTTATAAAATTTGGATAAATACAGAACCGTATCCCAAAATTTCCTGATGTTATTAAAAAAACCCTCGAAACGTCATTAAACCACAATGTGTCATACATGGTTACATTCGGAAGAAAAAAAGCTCTCAAATTCCAATATCAGCAAACAGTTGATAATGGCCCTTCGAAGACGACTAGTCGGATTACAAAACAATTAAGAGATAGAGCGGAAAAAGTGGCAATGCAAAAGTGCAATTTACCTTAGAATTCGATCTCAAAAAAACCCAGGAAAACAATAAAACCATTTTTCCGAATTTCGGTTTTTTCCGGATATCTCCGGAACTACTCGGAATTTTAAAACTTTCTAAACGGCATATTATTAGGCACGTAAATGCGCAACTTTACCTCCATTTAACCGATCTCGTATCTCTTAGAGTTTCCAAGATTCCTGTACTGGCTCTCCTTATCTTGGACACGTTGTATACATACACGTATTTCAGGATTTTGCTGAAAAAAAATGATTTTCGAAAATATCCACACATGAATTTTTGATAATTTGCTAGATTCTCTCTTCTTCTTCTTCTTCTTCTTCTTCTTCTTCTTCTTCTTCTTCTTCTTCTAAGCCTTTGATAAATTATCCATATCTGCCATTTTGTCGCGAAAATTGAAAACTTTCTTAAATAAGTAAGGAATATGAACCCAGATGATTTTAACTAAATAATAATAAAATATTATTGCTGTGTTTAGCCTTAAAAAGAAGAAAACTTGACAGGTGTGAGGTTAGTTTAGTAATTGTTCCTGCAACCAAACATGCATGACCGTATTACCAACCTCTAAAAAAGAAAATAACTGTTTCGAAACAAGCTCAGCTCGATACTGAAAACGGTGTCGAACTAGCTTTGATTTGGAACCAAAATAGGAAAACACATTTCTGGCTCAAATGACCGCTATTTCTTCTTCAATTACGTTTATTTAGTTCTGATGGTATGCCTATGTTCTATTTTAGATATTGTAGGCGACTGGGAACCCGACGGCTCCGGCGAATACGGTGCCAGAGTGTGGTACCCCGATTTGCTGAAGGAGACGCAGTGGCATCACATAGCAGTGGTCTTAAACAGGGCCGTGCTAAAAAACTCGTCTTTTTCGCTTTACATTGACGGTCAACAGGTCCACACGCAAAAAATGCATTATATATCCCAGAACCCTGGCGGACCGGCGGCAAACTTGAACGTGGCGACGTCGGTTTATGGGTATATCGGAACGCCTCCTGCTTGGAGGAGGTACTCTAGGTTGTGCTGGAAGCAAGGACCGTGTCATCTTTTCGAAGAGGTTCGTGATATAATCATTATATCAGTGGCAAAAATCTGTTTTTGATATAAAATTTTTTTGTTTTGCAGTTATTAAATTATAACTATTTTTCGTGAAAAGAACATTAAACATATTTGTTTTTTAGGTGTTGACGCCGGCAACAGTTTCTCAAATGTACCAACTTGGCCCGCATTATATGGGCTCGTTTTTAGCACCCAACTTGTCGACAGTAGATCCAATTCAGTTGGTATCGGAGGAAAAGGTCGTTTTCGGTTTAAATGCCAAGGCAGTGTCTCAATTGACTTTGAACAAAATTAGGAAAGTCTACAGCAGAACTGACAATAAGTCTATAGGTATGGATACTTTTATTTATTGTTTGTACTGCTTTCTACTGCTGTGTTAGTAGTTTGTATACAGTGTCCCGGATAAGAATGGACTCATAGTGATCTTGTTAACCATAGGACATACAGAAATGGTCGAATTAGATAAAAGTTGCCCATTAGTAAGATATTCAACGTATAAAATAATATTTCCGAAGATATTTAGGCAAATAGAATTTTTTCGTTTTAGTTATTTTTGTTTCTTGATTCTATTTGAAGAGATGTGAAAATAAACTTTACGTTTTCATTGCCTCTGTTCTATAAGATAATTTAATTAAATTTGCATCCGACGTTTCGTTTTATCGCAACCATCATCAACTTTTTAAATAATACTTTATTTTATGCTGTGTTAACTCCACTTTATAGTCAAAATCCAACGATATATCACACTTATTATTATTATTATTCTTTCTAAAGCTTTTGATCGTGTTGGCATGAGGGGCTACTAAGTAAACTGCGGTCCTATGGTATGCCCAGTCGATTCTGTGCATGGTTGTCTAGCTTTCTTAAGGACCGCTCTCTGCAAGTGGCGTTTGACGGATTTCTCTCGGACACCTTCACCATCAATGCCGGTGTTCCTCAAGGGTCCATATTGTCTCCCACTCTCTTCTTACTCTACATTAACGACCTTCTAGTGAAAACTAAAAATCCGATATTTAGTTTTGCTGACGATAGCACACTTATCTCATCTTTCTCTTTGAATGCGCAAACATCCGCGGCCGACGCACATCTTCGCAGGTAGCATGAAGTATCACGCCTCAACAAAGACCTGGAAGAAATTTTGGCTTGGGGTGACAGTAACCAAGTCGAATTTAATGCTAAAAAACCCAGGCAGCAGTTTTCTTTAAAAAGGTTAACATTACAGAACCGGATATAGTCATGGACGGGCACGCAATCCCACTGGGTTCATCTATAAATTTGCTGGGCGTCAATCTGGGAGGAAATATGTCTTGGCATAACCACGTTGTGGCAATTTCCAAGATAGCTTCTCAGAAGCTTGGGGTACTCCTCCGAACCAGAAAGTTGTATACACCTTAACAAGTTTTGACACTATACAAAGCCCAGATTCGACCATCACTAGAGTACTGCTCTCATGTCTGGAGCTCTGCACCCAAACATACTCTTCGGCGGCTGGATTCCATCGAAAGGAGGGCTATTCGTGTGATCGAAGACCACGAGCTGACGAAGAACCACGACAGCCTAGAACATCGAAGACAGGTTGAGGATTTGACTCTCTTTTACAGATATTTTCATGGACGGTGCTCGGCTGACCTTGCCCTCTTAATTCCACCCAGAGCGGCGAATAGCAGAAATACACGACGAACCACTGCTGCCCATCCATATATGGTTAAGCTTAGTACTCCTCGAACTTCATTATTTAAGAATTCTTTCATTTGGAGGACTTCATCCTGGTGGAACTCCAACGATTCAAAACCAACGTGAATCGCTTTTTGCGCAGACGCACCACTCCCAGAGTGCCCTAAAGGATTTTTCCTATAGTGCTTGTGTTTGATCATAAAAAAAAAAAAAAATTCTTGTGCTTCTCAATAAAACAAAAATATTTTCAAAAAGGTGCTTATTTGCATTGAAGATAAGTTTTTTTTAGTCGAAACCCCTAATAAATAATTGCTGTGATATTACATTGGATTAGAATATAAAGTAGAGTTCATACATCATAAACTGAAATGTTTCTACTATGTATTTAAAAAAATAAAATTGATGATGGTTGCGAAAAAACGAAACGTCGGATTAAAAATTTAATTAAACCATCTTATAGAGAAGAAAAAGTTGCAATGAGAATGTAAAATTTATTTTCTGATATCTCTTCAAATAGAATCAGAAAACAAAATGAACGAATTCCAAAAAATTCGGTTTTCCCAAATATATTCGGAAATATTCGGAATTTTGTCTTGTTTGATCCTCTCTGTATGTCCTATAGTTAACGAGATACCTGTAGAGTTCATTCTTCCAGGACACCCTGTATATAGGGTGTTGTGCTGAGCGAGAAAAATCACCTGATGTAATTTTCATAGAAAGTTGCGTGCACTGCTGCAAACTTGTAAACATAACCATAGAATAACATAACCATATGATCAGTCAATAGACGTCAGTTACCCTTTCAGTTTCCCTGTCTGTACTGCGACGTTGTCTATTTTATCCGTAAGTTCAAACTCTAAAAAAATTGTATGGTTAATTCTTACCTCAACAATTTTTTCCACAATTTCAATAAATATTCACGACAATAAATGTTTTTTTTGCAAACGATATAAACGGACGAGGTACACGAATTTTAAATCTAAAGCACATGTAGACAAATTATTTCACAACAGAACGCTACGATAGTTTCAAGGGCACAAGTCTTCGCGTTTCGTACAAGAAAATAAAATCATTTATGTACTTTAGGGTTTTAAAATACCCTTTAAATCCCTATTTTCAGGGAATAAAGTAAAAAATTAAATCCCTAGGGATTTAAAGTAAATTTCAAAATTCATGGTCGGGTGCTTTTTCCAGGAACTCTTTAATATTGTCAACATCGAGTGTCTTCGACTTTTTTGGTTTGTAGCCCTCATTTTGTCGTTTCAAAAAAGCGGTTAGTTTGCAGAATTTGCTAATGTCGACGGCCATGTCTATTGCAATTGTGGCCTTTATCATCGAATATACACTCCACAGTGACGATGCTTTAAGCTTTTTTGACTTTTCTAAGAAATATGCTAATAGTACCTTTTCTTCTGTAAATTCTTCTACGTTCCGTTCTTTGCGCCATTTGATAAACTCAGATAACTGTTTTTTATATTGTTCTCCAGATTTTCTTGGTAATAATTGGCCTACAGTCTCTTGAGCTGCCTTTTCGATTTGTTCCATCGCGATAAACGTCTTTCAGTGGATGTAGCGTGTTTGACTAATATTTATCGTATAATTTGGTCGTTAATATGGTAACATCAGCCGCTTCGATGATGGCATTTAATTTTTTTTAACGTTTTACCTATCCTCCCGTTGGTCGGGCTATAAACTTTTTGTCTCGGGATTTAAAATACCACTTTAGTCCCTAGGTGTATAATGTACTATTATCACCCCGTATTAATGCGTAATTGCGTAGTTATTTAATTCCTGACGATGCGTTTACTTATTCCAAAATCTGTAACTCAGTCAGTTGATTTTTTCTTTGTAGCTAAACAATTGGGAATGTCGAGTCATGAGAGCGCTACTCCGATTAGAATTCTTCATAATTCCGCCGGCCATTTAGCCGGTTCGGCAAGAACTCTGGGAGGTGTCGTAATAGGTTATTTAGGTAAGTTTTCATATAAATGTATATACTGGTCAATTGAGTAGTGGCCATTGTTATTGTTAATTTAAATAAAACAGATTTACCTTGAAAACGGTAAACGATATTGATTACAATAAGTATAGATTTTTTAAAAGCAAATAAACAGGGAAATCATCGTCAAAATTCTATAAATTTTAAAATTTCATTATTTAACTTTGAAGCTCTGTATACCAATAAGGAAGTCACATAACAAAAAAATAATTATAAGAGGTACTGATATTATTTCGACTTTCCCTATACAGGGTGTCCCTGATAAGAATGTACAGGGTGTCCCCTTCTCGGCACTTTTATAGGGTATCTCCGTAATTGTTATTGCTATCAAAAAAGTAATGTAGGTGTCATGTGCTCTTTTTGGGTCAAACTTAAAATGGTAAAATCAAAATTTGAAAATTTTCGTTCGCAAGAGACATGGGGGAAAATCAAAAAATTGACAATTTAAAATTACCCTATAGTTTCTTAGTTAAAAGAGATACAGAAAAATGTTTTATACAGAAGTTTCTTTATGTTGATTGTTGAATAATATGTCGTTTTCTGAATAAGTATACGGGGTCAGGTATCTATTGTCTATTATTCGCAACCATCATCAACTTTGTTTTTTTAAATGGTAGTAACATTTTATTTTATTCTTTATGAGCTCCTTATACACGGTGTTGAAAAAAGGTCGGAACCCCGGAATAACTTATCGCATTGTAGCGGAAAATGTCTGGGAAAAAAGTTGTTTGGTTTTGAAGGAGGAATAGTTCGCAATTTAAACCACCCCCTCCACCCACCCAGAACCCCATATTTTTTATTGGCGTATCATGTTCTCCGACCAAAAATATACATCTTTTGTCCGACATTTTTTTTTATTTTTGCCCATCCTTCACCAATAATCACCATGAGAAAGACAAATCAAAACCGTGCGAAAATCAAGTTGTATCCCGGAAATACTCTTTTTCTCTGGCTTCTACTAAAAAATTTCCTTGATTATTGGTGAAGGATGGGCTCAAATAAAAAAATGAACAAAAGATGTTTATTTTTGGTCGGAGAACACGATACGCCAAAAAAATATGGGGTTCCATTTGAAAATCTAAACTTACCCCAACCCGCGCCCGGGGGTTGAGGGGGTTGGGGTGGTTTAAATTGCAAACTATTCCTCCTTCAAAACCAAACAACTTTTTCCCTAGACATTTTCCGCTGCAATGCGATGCACCGGAGTTATTCTGGGGTACCGACCATTTTTGCAACACAATTTTTATTTATTTATTTATTTATTTATTTATTTATTTGTTAGGAAGTCTATTACATTTCTGAACAAATATTCCTGTTTGAAATCCAAAAGCTACAAGCAGCTTGTCTAGATTTCAGGTTATGAATAACTTTTCCCTTTTAAAATAAAATAAAAAGAATAAAGATAACATATGCTAAAACTATTTATGCAGTACAGTCTAAACTAGACTAAAGAAAATATTACCAATGTTAAAATGATTTATTAAACGTTATTGTTAATATTAAATGGATATTTCAAAACACCCTCTAGTATTCATTCAATAAAGGCACCGTATAGGTTATTTGCTGATAATTTATCTTTATCCATTTCGAGATTCCAAGCAAGAAAGTACGTAAATTTACAACAGACTTCAAATTTAAAGGTAACATATTGAATAATTTGGGGCCGACATACCTAATGTGCCTCTGCGAGGCTGTATATGATGCCAGAGGAACGAATAGGCACCCACTATCTACAGATCTGGTGTGAACATTGTGCATAATCCTACTTTTGTATTTATTACACTTTTTCATAAACCTAAGAGTACCCTTAACATACAATTGCCTTACCGGTAGCAGGTCAGCTTCTTTAAATAATAAATCTGATGGATACCTCCTGTTTCTGTTCATGAATATCTTTATTATATATTTTTGAGTAATATTTAAACGGTGAAGGATGCTACAACAAGCACTACCCCAAACACTCAAACCGTACATCAAAACTGATTCAATTAAGGCCTGGTACGTCATTTTTAAGAGTTTTAAAGATAAAAATTCTCTAAGTTGGTAAAATTTATGTAAAGTTTTACGAATTTTTTTGGTAATATAGTTAACATGAGTTTCATACCTTAGATTCTTGTCAATGAATACCCCCAGGTATTTTACACTATCCTTTGCTAATATTGTCTCTTCACATCTGCACACTGACATATCCATAACACATTCAAAATTATGCACCCTAAGTTCAGGATGGATCACACCTCCTGGGTTATTCATAGAAAAGGCCATATGAACAGTTTTGTTTACATTCATTGTCAGAAGATTCTGATCCATCCACAAACGTACCTTGGAGATGTGATCCTCTGCCCTCTGAAATGTCTCTGGCCAGGATTTGCCTCTAACTAAAATTACTGTATCATCAGCATAGCACACACATTCACTATTTTCATTTGGCAGAACAGAAAAGAGATCATTAATATACAAGGAAAAAAGTGTGGGACCCAGTACGGTACCCTGCGGCACCCCAAATTCCACCGTACCCGTTTTGCTCAATGAATCATTTATTCTTATTCGCTGGGTTCTATTTTTTAAATAAGACTCAAACAGGCTGTGCGCAAGACCTCTTACTCCAATATCTTCAAGTTTTTTTAGTAAAATTTCGTGTGCCACAGTATCGAACGCACGGGCCAAATCCACAAATATACCCAATGTTTTGAATTTGTTATTATAATTTTGCAATACATAATCTGTGACGTGCACCATAGCTTCCTCACTGCTTACTCCTGACAGAAACCCATACTGAGACTTGGATAAAATATTGTTAGTGTTCAAAAAGCTGTCTAACCTTAGTTTTATACACTTTTCAAATAGACGGCTAACTGAGCTAGTCATAGCAATCGGTCGATAATTTTCTTTGTTTAACCTATCTCCAGTTTTGTAAATAGGAACAATAACAGCCTTTTTTAGGATTTCAGGATATGTACCTTTTTCAAATATTAAATTTATTAGATGTAAGAGTGGTTTTAGGAGGTAAATATGATTATCTTTTAATAGTTTAGCCGAAATATTGTCGTCACCAGGTGATGCTTTGGTTTTCAAGGAATTAATAGCAGAAATTAATTCATTTTCAGTTATTGGATTAAAAAACAAAGAATTTGAGATACGCTTACTTAAAAACCTATAGTTATTTTTTTTAATTTTATTTGCCAAGTTTTTGCCAATATTACCAAAATATTCCAAGAATATATCAGCAATTTCCCGATTGTCATAAACAAGTTTGTTTTCATTCTTAATTAAAGTTATTCCTTTACATTTTCTAGTTTCATTAGTCGCCTGCTTAATAACCTCCCATGTTTTTTTAATGTCGTTCCCACATTGAGCTAGCCTATTCTTGAAATACATATATTTGGATTTTTTAATAAGATTCGTAAGATTATTTCTATACTTACGAAACTTTTCTATTGCTTCAACACTCTGCGGGATCCTATCAGCTATTTTTTTTAGTTTATCTCTATGTTTAATAGACGCAATAATTCCTCTGGTGATCCACTCTTTTTTTTTCTTAACATTTTTTATTTTGATTAATTGAGTCGCAAAATATACAGTATGTCCACGGATGGGGTTTACAAGAGGACAAATGGATTAAAAATTGAAAGATACGAAAAAAAGTCACTCTTAATAAACGTTTTTGCTTGTCTAGAAAATACGATTCATCATAAGAAACTTCAATTTTTTTATACAGGGTGGGTAAAAACTGCAAAAATGTTATTTTGCATAAGAGTAAACATACTTTATTTTGAAAGATGCGAAAAAAAGTCACTCTTAATGAATGTGTTTTCTACACAACAAACCGAAGTAGAACAATTCATTAAAAGGTTTACCTATGTAAAAATTATTTCCCAAATAGTATTCTCTGGCACACCTCTGACTGGTGAACCTAGTTAAAATAATAATGACACTTAAAGTGAGAGGTACTTGTGTCAAGACCAGGTTATCTACTGAACAAAGTGTTTTTATAATACAATGTTATGGGGATGGTCAAGTTTCATACCGCTACGTCATGGAACAATTTACCGAGAAATTTGTAGGAATCCCAAGAACTAGGATGGCAATCTGCAAGCTATAAAAAAGTTCAAGAGAACTGGTTCGGTTTTGGACCTCAAAAAAAAGAAGAAATACGACCATGATGATGCTGCTACAGTCTTAGTTCTTCATTCTTTTGAAGAAAATCCCATGACGTCCCTTAGAAATCGTGTTACTCAGTTGGAAGTTGTGAAAAAAAGTCAAATTCAGAAGATCCTTAAAGCAAATAAATTGTATCCGTATAAACAGCACTTTAATCAAAGATTGGAAGAGGGAGACGACGCGAAACGACTTGGTTTTTGCCGGTGGATAGGAGACAAAATTTTAAGTGGAAATGTTGATTTTTATAAATGTATCATGTTTTCTGATGAAAGTACATTTTCAACAAATGGAACCGTTGCAACCCAGCACGTTAGGTACTGGTCTTTAGAAAATCCCGAATTCACAATTCGAGAAGACAATATTTCACAAAAGTGAACGTGTGTTGTGCGATATCCATCCAAGGCATTATAGGGCCATATTTTTTTGATAACACTTTCAAAATAAAGTATGTTTACTCTTAAGCAAAGCAGTTTTTACCCACCCTGTATAAAAAAAATGAAGTTTCCTATGATGAATCGTATTTTCTACACAAGCAAAAACGTTTATTAAGAGTGACTTTTTTTTCGTATCTTTCAATTTTTAGTCCATTTGTCCTCTTGTAAACCCCATCCGTGGACATACTGTATATCACACCTATTTATTTATTATTGAAAATATGTTTGTTTTATTGTGTTACTCTAGTTGGCATTAACACCTATTCTTTAAATTGACATTATTTATAATACTAATAATGAAACATTTATTTCTCAGCGAATTTCAAATAGATTATAATGCTAAAAATATTTAGGTGTGCGAGTATTCTGTCCCAGGCCAGTAGCGACTACGATCGACACGGTGGGCGGCTGCTCCGTGTTACTCGGCCTTATAGCGATGGCCCAGGACCAAGAGAGCCTTTACGCCGGCGTCAAGGCCCTCGTCTGCGTTGTGAGAAGCAACAAAGTGGCTCAAGCCGAGATGGACCGAAGGAGAAGCTACCAAACGTTGGCGATGTTGCTACGGCGTAAAAGACATTTGCTCAACTCGCATATTTTACACCTCGCTTTCGGATTGGTGGGGACTGTTGATAGTGGCAGGTAGGTATAGTAAGGTTTACATTATAGCGTTGACCTTTACGGCAATAAGTCAATTATCTGTTTGAACCCCATTGTGTAGGTGCCAACATCATCAAATCGCAATAAATGGATGCAGGGTCGGATTGAAAATATAGCTATCTACATATTGATTTATTTTGAATTAAAGAGACACCTGCGTAAAATGGTAGACTCTCGTTAAGCGGGAAAACAATTTTACTAACTAACTATTTTACTACTTGTCGCGATTCGACAACGGACGGTGCGTAAAGGGGGGACGTCTCAACTGGTCCGAGAGCTGTCTTCAATGATTGTAGGTTATTTTTAGAATACTGATAATTTAAAGACACGAGAGTGTTCTGACAGATATATCGGTATAATATTATATATTATTAAATTATTTGTTATTTATTGAACTAGTCCAAAGTAAAAATTTAGAGCTTACTTATGAGATATTATTTATAAAATTGGGAGAAATACAGGACCGTATTCCAAAATCTCCTGATGTTGTTCATAAACCCTCGAAACGTCATTAAACCACAATGTGTCATACATAGTTGCATTCAAGAGAAAAAAAGCTCTCAAATTCCAATATCAGAAAAACAGGACCGTATTTAAAAAAATAAAGTTGATAATGGCCCTTTGAATACGACTCGTCGGATTACAAAACAATTACCGCTGTTAGATAGAGCGGAAAAAGTGGCAATGCAAAAGTGCAATTTACTTTAGAATTCGATCTCAAAAAAACCCAGGAAAACAATAGAACGATTTTTCAGAATTTCGTTTTTTTCCGGATATCTCCGGAACTACTCGGAATTTTAAAACTTTCTAAACGGCATATTATTAGGCACGTAAATGCGCAACTTTATCTCCATTTAACCGACTTCGTATCTCTTACGGTTTCCGAGATCCCTGTGCTGGCCCTCCTTATCTTGGACACGTTGTATTAGATTCAGAGATTTTTCTTATTTATTTAGAGAGTCGTCGGCAATTCCAAATCGCACAGCTTTCCAAGACCTCCTGTGCGATCTGGAAGTATGGCACGAGGCCCCCGGTGAATTGCTACGATCTCATTTGGAACACCTATATGAATTAGTGGCCGAATCGAACGAGAAGAAACATAACACGTGGGTTATGAGAGACCTCGGATTGGTCGAGAAGCTTCTGCATATAACGTCGGATGTAAAACATGCCGCCACCAGACAGGTAAATAAATATAGATTTTATGGAAATGGTCCACTGTTTGTGTGACATTTTTTTTATAAAAGTTTTTTCAAAAAAATATCAATTTTCGTAATAAATAAACAGTTGTGGAAATTAGGATTAATATATTTTTAGGTTCGCTTCATATTGAACATAAACATACAGTGTATCCGCGGATTGATACGATAAAAAGTAATTAGTAAAAGTTGTTGAGGTTGAAAAGCTACTCCTCAATATCAAATTTTGACACATTGCCTAAATGTACAGAGACTGGAAAAAGTTCCACCCCTTATAAAATATAATTTCCTTTAAATTACCTGGCATTTTTGTAAATAAGTTAAAAACCTGTTTGATTTTTAACGGTATATTACTCTGTAAAAGTTTTATAATATAGGAGGAATTGTCGAAAACAGCCAAATGTCTGTAAACTGTCGTAAAAAAATAATTAAATAAAATATAATATGAGTAGCAGTTTTCGATTTTGCTTATGATTTTTGAAATAGATATTTCTTTTTATAGGTGCTGTTTTCACTTTTAACGGTGCTCCTAGGAAGCCAACCGAGATCAAATGATCTCTTACTGTTCGGCCAATTTATTGCATCGACTTTACCGCAGATGGCAGCCTTTAATGAAAAAAATATTGTACTGAGAGAAGGAGATCCCGAATGTGAATTAATCCTGCTTAGAAATAGGTAAGCGAGAAACTTTTTTTTTATCAGTCACAGTCATAGCGTCTATTTTTCAAATAAGACTAATTAAAAAATTATATTTTTATAAGTATTTTTCAAAAATGCTATTATTGGAACAACATTCGCGCACTTGGCTCGTATTTCAGGATTTTCCGGATAATTTGCTGGATTTTCTCCAATCTTCTCATATTAATTTAATTTAATATCTCCAGTTTGTATCAATATCGGTCTCTTTTTATTTTACACTTTGTTACATGGGCCGAGTCGCTTACAATCGAGCTCGGTGCAGTGTGAATCATTAATATTTCCATCCTTTCCTCGGTCGAAAGCGTAGTTCTGCCACTCATCACCCGTCGCGTGCTGTGTGACTTGCGATCGAAAATATTTAATAACTTCCGAACTAAAGGAGGTACCACTTTTTCGTAAAATGGATTTTGTAGATAAGAGGATGAAGAACAAAATGGCATTTTAAAAAATTAATATCAGATAGGTTAAGAGCATGTTAAAAACTATTTAAACAATTAAATTATATTTTTCATTTGTTCACAATGACATGTTTTTTTTTAATACATTTCGAAAGCTAACGTAACAAAGTGTAAAATAAAAAGAGACCAATATTGATCCGATCAGTATAACTGGAGATATTAAATTTCAAATATAAGAAGAGTGGAGAAAATAAATGTGTGGGAATATTCGAAAAATATACAGGGTGTTATGGAAAT
The DNA here is from genome assembly GCA_963991005.1 of Barypeithes pellucidus. Taxonomy (NCBI): domain Eukaryota; kingdom Metazoa; phylum Arthropoda; class Insecta; order Coleoptera; family Curculionidae; genus Barypeithes; species Barypeithes pellucidus. Next base: position 43,846,950 of record OZ022559.1, read on the forward strand.
GACTTATTATATTTAAAACGTCAATTCCTGAGATGAAAACAAATTGAAGAAAAATATCCAAAAATGGCGCTCTAATTTAATATGCCCTGTACATGACCTTATGTCAAACCAAAAATGACCACGTGCTGCCCCTGTCAGGAAGGTAAACAAAGCAACATATGTCAACAGTGTTGTCATATCTTTAGGGTAAACACTCTTTACAAAGTCAATAACCGTTTGACAGCTTGCAAGTTGTTTATTTTTCAGGGTACATTATTATAAACTTTTACGTTCAGTTTAGTTCGCTAGGAAACAATCTCTGATTTATAAACTTGAACTGACTCGAACGAACCGCCGCGGAGTTTTTAAATGGTCAGGTATGTTCTCATTTGTTCAATTCGAACGACAACTTAAAAGTTTATAAATGCAATTTTATTTAGCTTTTCGAACAACACCAACTGAATTTATAAAAAACACCAAGTACCTAGGTAACTTGAACAAAAACAAACCGGCACAATAAAATCACATAACACATCTAAGGACCATTCAATCTGAATTAGTATTTTAAAGTGCTACTATGTAGACCAAAATACGCCCTTATTGTCTGAGCGGTCTGGGAAATAATGTATTTAACATCTAAAAATTTTAAAAATAAATAACACGTTTCTCTTTTCTTTAAACAGCTGATTGTGGACATCGGGTAATATTTAAAAATACATCGTTGTCACTTTCGATGTTTTATAAGCGACTATCATAAATTGCCGAATTTCCTTATTATATTACATTCCTGTATAATTATAGTCTCGGAAATGGCAACCGCGCTCTAGACAGCGGAGATTTCTCGGAACGGTTTGATGTCCGAAGTCAGACTAGCCCATTATTTCAGAGGGTAGTTCCTGTCAATTGTTAACATAATTGTTTCGTTTTATCTGTAGTAAAGGGTTAATGGCCCATAGAAATTAGCGTTTTGATTATTTCTATTGCGAAATGATTGTGCTCTTGTTCTATGTGTGTTATGGTAAAGTGTAATTATGCGTTAGTGTTGGGGTTTAGTGATAAGCTTATTATGCACTCCCACACTATCATCAGGACACGTGATGAGCATAAAGTTTTTCCTATAGAAAAAAGAACTGAAAGTGTCTGTGTCCTGTATTCCTTAATCGCGTCCTGGATTTACTTTCTAAGTAAGCTAAATATTTATTTTTATAAGAAACTAAAGTTTTACACTTTTAAACATTTTGGCAACATTCTGCTTGAACATCTGTTGATTAATCAGCTGGGCAATGTAATATCTTCATATATGAATGTGCCGAGGAGTTGTGTGTGGGATTAGGGGTAAATTACCCCACTTTTTAAACGTGCGATTAAAAAAAAAATATATGTAGCGCTTCTCTAGGACACCCCAGGAGTCACCCATTTAAATATAATACGTCATTTCCATAACACCCTGTATTTTCAGCAAAATCCTGAAATACGTGTCAACTAATTATATGTGTATGAGTTGTAAAAAAAATTTCGGACGATTCTAAAATTAACATTATTAACATACAGTGTGCGGTTTATAAAAGAATGGCCCACATATGACCAACTTTTTTCCGGCGAAAATGTGTTTATTAAAAAAAAAGAGGGAATTTCTTTATTATTATTTATTTGAAAATCAATATCTTAACGTTATGAAATAATAAAACATAAACATTACAACTACTTTTACTATTTTTTTCAGGTGCCTGACTCTTATACATTCTTTAGTATTCTCAAGCAGAAATCAAGTTGGAGAAGAGGTTGCAAAAATATTAGGATTCGATTGGCTCCTGTTATTCATGCAACCGACCATCCACGCTACGAGTTGCGTTTGGGCGTTTAGAATTTTGGTAGCAGCATGTTCCAGTCCGTTTTTAATTTGCAGGTATACATTTGAGGATTTCCTTGGGAAAATTTATTTTTTAAAATTATTTGTAATAGTAGAAGGTGTGCCATTTTCACGAAACGTAAGATTTTGGGGTCAAATTTGTCACAGCTCTTTTAGTTTTTAATCTACAGGGTGATTTTGAAAATCTCATGGTGTTTCCGTTACGCGTTAACTTATGAAAAGGATAAAAACTGTTCTTGTTAGAGATTTTCACATAAAGTGGGACACTAAAGTGAAAAAAAAAATTATCTTTGATAATAACTCTAAAAACCCCCCAGGAAGTGTCGCAAATGGGATACCCTGAACTCTATAGCAAGTTTCTTCTTTTAAGGTTTCGCGAAGGAACTAGCAATGGCGGCTGGCTACGCTACACGGAACAAGTCACCCAAAACAAAATGGCCGTCGTCCTGGGTAACCCGCACTCGCCTCTACACGGCGTAGAATTTAAATCCGACGCCCTACACATTCCCGGATTCACTTCGCTGTCCTGGCTGATGCCTTCTCACCTCGACATCCCCGAACTGTATTTCCTTTTGACCGCCCTGATGATGGGACAACCTGCGAAACTTTTGCCCGCCGAAACTAAGTTCGATCTGGACACGGTATGGGCGTTCCTGTGGGGCAGCTCGATCAATAACCAGCCGATCAACAGTGTCGCGCCGAGGATTATGTTGAGCTCGGAAGCGGTAGTTTTGCTGTTGGGTATGATGAGGGCGCTGCTGCATTCGGATCCTGCGACGTTGCCGGATTGGTTGAGGGATCATACTATTTCTATCATACAGGTAATTTCTGACACTGAATGTGATTACTTTTACAAATAAACAAACAAAGTTGATTAAGGGATGCTTAAGGCCTGAGGATGACTCAAGTCATAGTCATGAATATGACCCTAGCCACCTTTGTCAAATCAACGTCACCTTAAGGAGCACTTGAGTGCCGAGGACACCTCAAGTACCGACTATGAATACGGCCCTATAAATGAAAACTCAAATTCTTTCTCGTTGCCATTTGGGAGCAATTGAACAGGAAACCCTGTATGATATGCGTACATAAACGGAGCTTTATTGGGCGTAACGACTTTATGTCCTTCTAATATAAATAACTTATAAATAGCAATAAACAATATTTTAGCTTGCTGTTCATTTAAATGTGCACTCGCCCAGTATATTCGGTACTTTGAATTCGAGTAAAAGCTCGTAAACATACCTTTCAGGTTCTCTTCCAACTATATCATAATATGCCGGAGTTCATGCCGATATTCATGTCGTCGGAAGTTCTCAGCGCATTGGCGAGCGTTCTGTTTCCTCCGTCGCAGCGATCGGAGGACAGTGCTGGGAGTAGCGGTGCCTCCACGCCAGCCGGCGATGACGCTTCGGAAATGATAGTCGTCCCTAGGTAAGGAAAGTAATATAAGCTTAGGATTAGTGTTGGGAAAAACCGATGATTTTAATAATCGAGTACTTGATACTCTAGCGATTTTAATAATCGAGCGATTTATCACTTGAAATTCCGATTCAGCATTTGTGAATCATTTTTATGACAAAGAAGAATGTGCTGATAAAACACTAAGGGTTGTTTTTGCAAGTTTTAGAAGTTTACTCTAGAGTTTTTATTAAGGAAACAGTTGATTCTGATTTAAAAAAAAATTATATCCTTTAATTTTTTAAAAATTTGCAATTGCCGCTGGCTAGCGAATTAGACAAAAAAAATGATTTTTCTGTTTATAAAAAACGTTGTTTTTTTTTCAAAAATTCTTTTGACAAAAGTTGTTTAGAATTAAGTACCCAATATTGGAGAGTCAATATATTTTCGCTAAGTGTAAAAATAAATGATTTAAAAATATATATACCGGGTGTTTCAGGAAGAACGCTCACCCCAAGGTTTTTTATTGTTATTACAGAAATAAAATTTGATTGGTTTGTATTTGATATTATTTTGCATCTTAGGACATGCCGGACGCCATTTTACCACTTCCGGTTTATATTATTTTGCATCTTAGGACATGCCGGACGCCATTTTACCACTTCCGGTTTAACCGGAAATTACTTCAACTTTAGATTTTTAAATGGAACACCCAGTATATTTTTGGCTATATCGATTCAGAACACCAGTCCACCCCATAAGTCACTTTTTGAAACTTTAAATAATTTTTCATCTTATTTTTCATCTAGAATGCTAGCCTAAAATGGTTTACTTTTAAGCCAAATTCTTTATAAAAATGCAATATTGAAGTTTTATTGTGTTTTGAATTTTTTTACAAAAATTTTTTTACAAAAATGCCTTTTCCCGGAAAACCAGCGGCGGCTCGTGACTTATGATAGAGGGGGTTCACAAGTATGGTGAAATTTTTCTAGGCGTTTTAAATGTAGAAAGAAAAAAAGTAATAAGAAAATGATAAAACATATTTTTATTTATTTTTTAATTTTACACAAGGAAGTACAACTTTTCGAAAATAAGAAAGGTTTTCTTAGTGTGTATAGCTGTCGGATCTTAACGTCGTCGTATGCAACCCTGGTAACAATATTTATACGGTCCACTACTAATACTACTAAAGCCATCTACGAGCTATCAAGAAAACCAAATGATGTCCAATACTACTACCGCCATCTACGAGTTATCAAGAAAACCGAATGATGTCTAATATCACTACGCCATCTACGGCTACGTCATTAGGCGCAACCAAGACGCGAACAATAGTTAACTGTTTTATGACGAGAACGAATCGAGCCACGAGACTGACAAGTTGGCATTCTTAATATTTTCTGTGTTTTTTAGTTTAAATCCTTAAATAAAATGGTTTAAAATCATATCGAGTATCATTTATCGAAATACACAACATTTATGGACCCTACATAATAGTGCTTAAACGTAAAGTCCATTCTTCGGTTCTTAATTGTAGAAAATTGATTGAAATCAATAACAGCCTCATTATTTGGAATACCCTCCATAATTTTTTTTCATATATTTCATGTTTAAACTTTCTAATAAAGTCCCTAGATTTACCCTTTGTGGTCTGCGTTAAATGAATTTCGAGTTTAGGTGTTCCCGCATTCTTCACTTCAATTTTTGCTCCAAACTTAAAGAGCTAAAGTTATTTCTTAAATAGTCGACCGTCAACTATTCATTTTAACTTAATAAATATATAATATTAAAATATGAAAACATACACGCTTGAATTTCTAACTAGATGCACACAAAAACTGTGCGCCTTTTCCATGTTAAATCGCCATAGCCCCGCTATCCCCCGCTGCCACCCGGCACCTGTTATTACAGAGAAACTGCACTACTTAATAAATCATACTTATGATAGACAAAAATAACACGTCGAGTGAAAAGGAGTTAAAGGTTTTATACCTGACTCGCACGGTGAGTTTAGTCGGTCGGCTCGTCCTCCTTCAGAGGCGGATCCTTTCCTTCAGAAAGGATGATATTGATGGCCTTTCCCCACAATGTTGCTAACCCGACACTACCTTGCAGCCGCGTCTGTAAGGTGTCTGTGTGCAGATTCTCATCGGCTGTCCAAAAAAAATGCACTACTTAATCGCACGTGCGAGCAAGTCTCGTCATAATCGTCATTTACCTCGACCGAGGCACGGCTGCCGGATCGGATCTACTCAGTTTGGTTTGACGATGATAAAATATTAGGAAGGGTCGGACGTTATACGATAAATAATATTCAATGAATATAAATTAATATATTTTATTCGTTTTGTTTTGGGGGTGCACGTGCGCATGTGCTCCTGTGGAAGAACCGCCACTGCAGAAAACTTAATTTTTTTCGAATGGAAACAGTGGCTCACTCTGGCAAAATGGAGCAATTTTTTCCACCAATTTGATATCGGACATCATGTCAAATTAAAAAAAGGAGAGATAAAAGGAGTTCATAGCAATCTAGATGAAAAATAAAAAGAAAATGATTTAAAGTGTCAAAAAGTGACTTATGCGATGCCGTTGAATTATGAATAGTATTTTGAATCGACATTTTCAAAAATATACCGGGTGTTCCATTTAAAAATCTAAAGCAGAAGTCATCTCCGGTTAAACCGGAAGTGGAAAATTTAAGTCCGTCACGTCATAAACTGCAAAATAATGTCACATACTAACCCACCAAATTTTATTCCTATAATTTAAATAATAAAGCGTTCCTCCTGAAACACCCAGTATATATCGAAGTAATTTCTAGGACTCCAACTGAAGATGCTCCTTTGACTGCCCATCCGTCCAGACAGTTTATCATCGATTTTATCCGAGTGATTGTAGTGGATTCGCTGAGCCTGGCGACAACTGGCAAAGCATCGCCCGTCATCGATTTGGTTTTGGACGCGTATCCAGAAGATTCGAGTAACTCGCAGCAAGTGGCGTATCAAACAGAGGTAAATACATATTCTTTTTCTCACTCGTTGTCAACTAAATTTGTCTTTCACGTTTAGGTGTTGGTTACTCTAATGGAGCACTTACTAGCAGCAGATATGCTCGTCGGAGACCAGGCAGCTATTCCGATCGTCCCTTTGGCGAACGCGCATATTCAGCATGTGGCACCGAACGTGTTTTACTTGACGGCTCGGATAGTGGACAAACTGTGGCAAGGCGCTCTGAACAGAGATCCCCATGAAGTGTTTGATTTTATAGGTATGTTGGTAAAGTATGTTTCACGGTCTTGCGTCTCGATTAAATTCTAATTAAGTAAGTTAACTTCATATTATACCGTTGATCTTACACGTGATGAAAATCCTACGAATCCTCAAGAAAAATATGGAAACAAAAACTGATTGCTAAACATTCTAATAGACGTGGCTAACGTTCCTATACTATTCCGAAAAATATTTATAATTTCGAAAAAAAAATTGAAACGATTATGGCGAAAAACTGGCGTTCTATTTTTTATCATATTGAACCTCGGGTTTGTTCGACATTTATTTTTATTTCAAAATATCGAAGAATTTAAAAACCTTTGAATACATCCATTTAACATACTTTATCCACCACTAAAAAATTTCGTCATGCCATGACATGACTTTACAAAACAATATTATATTAGTAACAAATGTCCATAAATACTTGCCGAAAACACAAAAGTGCGATGAAATAGCTCTGTAAAGGACTGTTTTTAGGATTAAATTCAACTTGAAGGCACAAAAACTATTAGTTAACAGCTGGCAATTATTTAATGGTTTCAAATCAATATGCAACTATGATTGTAACTTTTGTCCTTCTCTAACACGTCATTGAATTCAAAACGTATTACGGAACTCCGCAGATGCTCTATTATGTTTTTAATCGCTTTTAAGTCTGTAATAGATAAAGATGGGGAGTTTAAAGTCACGATGGTTCTTAATCCCTGGGTTTGTGACGCACGTGTAAGGATATATAAAGACTTCAAGTAGATAACTATGTTATTTTCAAGCCGACCCTGCACCCATTTATTGCGGTTTGAAGATGTTGGGACCTACACAATGTGATTTCATCAGGTAGTTGATTTATTGCAGTGAAGGTCAACGTATATTGTAAACATAAAAATTCCGAGATTCTTGGGAGCCGGAGAGGTTTATACAGGGTGTTATGAAAATGACGTATTACATTTAAATGGGTGACTCCTTGGGTGTCCTAGAGAAGCGCTACATATTTTTTTTTCAAATCGACCGTTTTAAAAGTGGGGTCCAGCCCCATAAACCCACATCTCATCCGGCGTTTGTTCGGGTTTGTTCGTCATGTCACCCTGTAGTGGGATATCAGAAAACAGGTGTTACGTGCAATGTTGCCAAACTGTGTAAAAATGTAAAACTTTAGTTTCTTATAAAAATAATAAGCTTATACCCACTAAACCCCATTGGGCCTATTCTTTTCAATCGCTCGGAACATAACCGGCATATTGTCGAAAGACAGAAACACATAGTGAAACACCACAAATTGCATTAAATCACTTAAAGAAACACACAGACACCCACGAGTTTCAAATTAGTTTTTTTGAAGATATTAGATATTATCAGATTACACGAAAGCACTAAAAACTAACGCATAATTACACTTTACAATAACACTATCGTACACATAGAACAACAGCACTTAATTATTTCGCAATAGAAATAATAAAAACGCTAATTTCTATGGGCAATTAACCCTTTACTAAACACTTACTATAGGAACTACCCTTTGAAATAAATGGTTGAGCCAAGGTGCTTTTTTTTTTCCGAAAACTGCTAGCGCGGTTGCCATTTCCGAGACTATAATTATACAGGAAAGTAATATTATAGAAGGAAATTCCGCAATTTATGAATATAATCTTATAAAACATCGAAAGTGGCAACGCTGTATTTTTACCGAGAAGCTTAATATAATAAACCCTAACAGACAAGGTCAAGACACGAACAGGCTCAAAGGTGTTATTTAGTTTCAACATTTTTAGATGTCAAATAAATGAGGGCGTATTTTGTCTAAAAGATCGTGAGTGTTGTAGACAATACATTAATTTTTTTAAAAATTTATAATTAATTCATGTACTTTTCTTTTAATGTTTCAGTTAAACTAATAGGACAAGCGAAAAGACGCAATGGCAACATGTCCCTAGAAGGACTGTATCACTGTTTGAATAGGGGCATTCTCTATCTGCTGTCGAGGAACACGGAATCGATAGCTGATCAGATGTCCGTCTTGGAGGCTTTACATAAACTCACCACGAATAGGTTGGTAAGATTATTGAAATGGTTTCTTATACAGAGAAGGATTGAATTTGTTTGGCAAATGATTCGTATACAGGGCGTTTAATAAACATGTGCCATCGCTCGTGTGGTGATTCCTTAGCCAAAAATATGACAAATAATAGTTCCTATCAACATGGATCCGCAGATGTTTTATTTGAACGATACAGAGTGTTTACGTTTTTTCGGTTTTTCAAGATATTCCCGAAGCGGCTTTAGTAATTGTAGTGAAATTTGGGTACCAAAAATAACACTTATTTTAGAAATGAAAATGAGTTTGGCCAGGGGCCTGCTTGCGATCATGCGCTCTAATGTCAGAGTTCGGCAAAATCCTCATATTTGTGCCAGAATGAGATGGTCGCATTCATGTAAAGAAGTTGATGGTGGCCATTTTTAACATTTACTATAATTTTATTTAGATATACATCTTTTCATAGTAATGAATACCTAATTTGCTAAAATCGTGTTAAGCTGCCTACATACGCTACCTAATAAAATTGCATTTACCTTGTAAACGAAGCTGACTTCAATAATCCCAAATTAGCAATCGGAGCCATCTATGTTGTATCAATTTAATTAAAAAATAGGCCGCTTTTTGGCAGGTTAGAAAGAGACAAGAGTCATCAGCTGATCAATATTTCTTTTCGTGAAGTTTTAGCCGTTAATAATAAAGTTTTTTAGTTAATTTATTGATATTAAGGTTGTCTGACATGTCGATTGGCCTATTAACAAGTTTCAGGAAGATCGGTGACAAAAATTTGAAAATTGTTCATATTTGAAATTGTTATTATTATTCTTATAACATTATATTTTTTAACGCAATTTTTTCATACCGTTTTTTCCAATCCTTTAACTTTACGAATCCAGTTTTAGATTAGAAAAAAAATTCAGTATATTTGGCTAAACATTCGCATACAATAGTGCCTGCTTGGCAACCTGTGATTAAACGCAGTTCTTAAGAAATGTTTTTTTTTGTATCATTTAAAACTGTAACAAATTGTACTATCAAAATGTGAAAAAGTCAGTGGCGTACCTATTTTTTGTTAAATATTATTAGAGTCTGCACGCACGCCCCTGGTAAACCTGTTTACACATTTTTATTACCAAAATATGAGCTATTTTAGGTACTTTTCATAACCAAATTTCAACCAAAATTAATAAAGTATGTTTCAAACGAAGCATCTATGTTGATAGGAACAATTTATCTTATTTTTAGGCAAGGAATCGCTATACGAGCGATGGCACATGTTTTTCGAATTACCCTGTATAGGGTTATAAATCCTTCAATTTCTATCGAATTTTTATTTGTACCTATGACTGAGCTTTGATAGTTGGTTGGTTGGTTAAAGGCGGGGGTCGGTTTAAAGGCCCGAACTTCTATCACTGCAGCCTTCCGGCTTATTGTGTACCTCGATCTGGTTAGACGATGTTTGTTCCTTCTATGAGGTCCAGTAACCTTCTACCAAGTTTGACATGTGGGAGATGGTCACCACGTTGTATGTTCCCGAAGATATTTTGTCTTCTACGAGACAGTGCTGCGCAGCGGTATATTATGTGTGAGGCGGTTTCATCCTCTTCGCCGCAGAGTCTGCATTCAATGGATCCGTTGTTTATACCCATCCGTTGAAGGTGTTTTCGCAAGTGGCAGTGGCCTGTTAGCAGACCCATCACTTGTTTCAACTGGGGCCGTGTTAGGGCTAGCATCCCATTCCATAGTATCCTCGATGGTTTTCCAATTACGGCCCGTGCGTGTATTTGACCAGGTAACCCTTGCCATCGAGATAGGTGTTGTTTTTATTAATTTTTTTTGGTAAATAAGTGTGATTCAATTGGTTAATAAATTTAATATTGTATTTATTTAAAAGTGAAATGATCCTGAAATTAATAAATCTGTAGATTAAAAAATAATAATAAAAAATATTAATAGAAAATAAAATCGACCATCTATCTAATGTTGTTTTCGTTGCCTGTTTTAATATCCCAAAGGCCGGTTCGGGGCCCCTGAGATTTTGGGCGGATCCGGCTCTCGCTAGTTCATCCGCTTTTTCATTTCCTAATATCCCAGAGTGACCAGGGACCCACAAGAGCTCTATCTTGTTCCCCCTGGCCGCCAGTACTTTTAGGCTGGTATGGCACTCGAGTGTAAGTTTGGAAGTAAACCGATTGGAGTTCAGAGCCTTAAGAGCAGCTTGGCTGTCCGACAGGATGTAAATCTTTTGGTTGTGGTAGCCCTTTTCAAGATTTTGTAGTACGCATGCTTGTATGGCATGAACTTCCGCTTGGTATACTGTGGCGTAGTTTCCCAGAGGAATGCTTATGTCCATCCTTTGATGGACCATACGCTAATTCACGAATCCGCCAAAGTCCAACCAATTCTCCACAAGTATAACTTTCTTGATCTGGACTTGCCGCCTTATTGTCCGGATTTGACTGAGTCTTATATTTATTCAGAAATTTGAAAGAGCCCCTTGGGACCATGTCATTTTGCAGACCAAGATCAATTGAAAGCTAATAGGAATAATTTTTTTCTGTTCTTCATTTTTGTAGCGTAAAAAAAATGTTTTCATCGCTCTGCAGTGTCAAAGAATAAAAAATACTTAATTTTTTTTAGGTTAATAGTCTTTGGTGCTGGCAACCACGAACTAGACTTTATCGGATGCCTTACGTATTGCCTGCTACAGCTGACGGCAGATATGCGTATTGCTCTGGAGGTCGGTAGTGGAAATTCGGCACCGCGGACAACCTGGCATGTCAATCCCGGCCAAGACTTGGAATCCCGCGATGAGTTGCTAAACGCTCATCAAGGTAAGGTGACTGTGGCTGGTTTTATACTAACAAGAATTTAATAAAACTTGATGAGTACGATAGATTATTCAATAAAAGGTGCAACGCCGCTTTCTCACTTACTTTTCCTATGATTACGAAATTTCGTTCAGTTAAATTGTGAAGTTTCATATTCGTGAAATTCGTGCCTAAAAATCACCACACCACCAAATCACAAATGAATTCCTTTTAAATCCTATGTTTTCCATATCTAGGGCATGAAAAAATAGATGAAAATAGTTTTTTTTTACAAGTGCCCCGAAAGTGCCTCTTTTCATGAATGTTCACTTCACCGAAAGTGGCGTTTTCCAAGAGAGCGGGCGGGAAAGTATCGAAGCGCGCGGGAAAGATTTTTCCCGCCCGCTTTGAGTCACCATGTGCTCATAAATAAATAAAACCTGAATTGTCGGTGCGGGATTTGAACCCGGGACCCTCAGATCGCCAGGCGGACACTCTACCCACCGAGCCATACTACAAGCGATAATAAATAGCGGATTATATATAAATTAAATTGGCAGTTAATTTTTCAAAGATGTTTTAGAAAAATGTCTGAAGAATTTCTTTATTTACCTATATGGCCTCAAAGACTCGGCCACTTGTAAAAAAATAAATAAAACCAGAGATGCCGAGTGCGGGATTTAAACCCGCGACTCTCAGATCACAAGGCGTACGTTATACCACTAAGCCACTGAGCCTATTTGTCAAAAATAATAAATAGATATTTACATACTTGTAAAAAAAAACGGTACATATCTCGGGCCGTCGGAGGCTTTTCGGCCCTTGATACGTAATGTACTATTCTTCTTAGATGGTTGTTATTTTATATTTTAACATTAAATTATTAACTATTAACAGCTTTTTTATAATAAATTTTTTTGTACCATGTAAATTACATATTGGTACTTTACTCATAACATTTTAGCACTTTTTTAAAATTTTTTACTACTCTGTACATTATGAATTATTCGCTGCTTATGAGCTTTTAAGTAAACAAAACTTTTTATGAAGAATAGTTTTCGTAAAATCACATATTTTCACACACGCTGTATACTTTTAAATGTTTACTTTGTGTTAATATTACATTACGTAATAAGAGTTATAAAAAAGCATATTACGTATATTTGCTTTACAATTCGAATTTCGTACGTACCGTACTTTACCTACGATCATATTTATTAATTTTAAAACACAATTATTCTTCAATATTTCTTTCAACAATACTTCTCAGCAAACAAGTTATCGTTGCTTTAATAACGTGACATTTGTGCTTTTTCCCTGGCGTTTGTGATAGCAGCCGCCTAACACTCTCTTGTTATTATTTAAAAAGCCCACATTGAAAGGAGTGCGTTGCTACGCAACGTGTACTTTTGTTGAAAATAGACAAGACAGCCTTGTTTACCGTGCGTAAAGTTTAACTTACACAGATAGTAGCTAGTATGCTTTGCTATTTATGGTAGTGATCGTAGGTAAAGTTAATAAATAATTATAAGGCAATGTTAAGCCTGCAAAAAAATTCACTTATCTATTAAGATGTAAGAAGCCGAGAAGCACATATGATTATTTTCTTTCAAAAATCATCTTATCAAAATTTCCCTTTATTTTTCTAATATAACTATTGAGTATTGACGTTTGTGAGCCTGTAAAAAAATATTGCTTAGCCTGTTTGTCACCAGTTATTCCGGTGTATGCGTATTTAAAAAAAAATATTTTACGGAATACATATGTGGCTTGAAAGGTACCTAGATTTGCCCCTAGATTCCGCTGCAATCTCAATTCGAACCCTTCATTTACTTCTCTCAAAATTCGATGTTTTTTCGATAGTGTCCCCACCATAAACATATAATATAAAAGGGTAGACATTCCATTCATAAAAGACCATTTATTTACAACCATGCACAGTTCTACAGCTTCAAATAAGTTAGAAGATGGTTTTAAAAAATGGCAACGCTGTAATAAGGTACATGTTTAGATAATTTCGATTAGCATTAGTCATAAATAGGTAATCGTTGTAGGTATTTTTTTACAGAAATTCAAATAATATGAAGAAGAAAATCTATATTTTTGCAATATTTACTTAAAATATAGAATTAGCTACACCATTGCTTAACCTAAAAAACATAACCTAATCTCACTTACCGACGAAATATTAATCCGGGGTTAGAATAGTCGAATTTCTTACACACCACGCACTGAAGATCCATTGTAGATAGCTAATAAATGGCTCTAAATAGTTCTAGTTCGAAAAAACACTAAAAATTAATTCAAAAATACGATAGATCACAATCGCAGTAGAGAATAAACACAAACAACACCGCACCACAAACGAATGAAAATCCTAAACTTCAGGGTTACACACGTGGTATAATCGGTAGCACGTGCGTACAGCGTTGCCACGGTTTTTTCCCTAAAACATTAGAATTTGATGTAGTTGAAGTTTGTTGTTGATAAATAACTTTACGAGTAGAAAATTTAAAAAATACACACATATTTAGTACAATATTTTTACTTAATAGGTACACATGACAAATGCATTCAATATAATAATATTATACTTTTCGGTTTCAAGCTCAGGCGGTAGATTTAGGACTCTCGGTACAGATTTGTCATCATTGATTAGTGTTTATAACTTTGTATGATTCTGACAGAATAAAAACAATTCTGTCTATTTATTAATTAAATGTTTTTGGTCCCCACCACCTTGCCTTATAAATAGATATAAATTTCTACATCAAATATTTTAAGCTTGAAAACAAGAATGTACACAACAAATTAGCAAATCATTTATAAAACTATTGGTTTAGTTTACATGTTAACAATAATTTCAACTAATAAAAACTTTCTGAAATCTCAGGTCGAAACTTGATGGCTACCGCGGCTTCAAGGGTATGGGAAGAGCTGTATGTATGCAAGAAACCGGCCATCGAGGAAGTTTTTAAGGTTACCATGGCCTCGCCTAATGCGAACGCGAAGGCACCCGATTTAACGCCGGTCAGGGAGCAAGTGTACGATGCTGCGTTGAAGCTTTGGCTCAATTATATTGACGCCGAAAGGAAAGCGGCTTACAAGGTATCTGTATTTTAAAAATGTTTGGAATATTATTCACCAATCAATTAAATCAATCTTGTTAATTAGTGATTGGCCGATAGAGGTTTTTTGCCGATACCGATGGCATCACATTCTTAAAAGATCTGTAACTGTTCAATATACGTTGATATAAGTGAAAATTGTTTATAGTGGCAACGTTGGAAAGCATCTTTAAGAGTCGAGCAGGCACTATTTTATGTGAACGATTAGCCAAATATACTTAATTTTTTTCTAATCTAAAACTGGATTCGTAAAGTTAAACGATTAGAAAAGGGTATGGAAAAATTGCGTTAAAAAAATATAATGTTATAAAAATAATAATAACAATTTCAAATTTGAACAATTTTCAAATTTTTGTAACAGATCTTCCTAAAACTTGTGGATACCCCAATCAACATGTCAGACAATCTAAATATCAATAAATAAAACAAAAAAACTTTATTATTAACGGCTAAAACTAAAATACGAAAATAAATATTGATCAGCTGATGACTCCCGTTTCTTTCTAACCTGCCAAGAGGCGACATATTTTTTAATTGAATTGATGCAACTTAGATGGCTCTGATTGCTAATTTGGGACTGTTTGGGATCCTCATCTTAAGGCAAATGGTCTCGACGCGGACGTGACGTTAACAAATGTCGGTAATTCCCCGATCACCCGACTAACCGAGTCCAAATGCTAGTAGTGATTGCCTATTTTACTCACCGCCCGCGCCGTAGATGAGGGGAAGTACCCCGTTGCCTCGAAATAGAAGTAATATGAGAACCATATAAACAAATAATGGCAAAATGTCCGAATTCCAACATTTGTAAAATAATTGAAATCACACCTTTTAGCGCATCAGTTTGGTTGTTTTTCTTTAATGTCAGAATAAGGTGAAGGACGCTATCTCAGTACCCCCTAGAAAAAAGTTATCTATGGCACTGTGTCGGTTCTTGAATCTGCAATATTTGCCGATGTACCGATATTTATATCGGTATCGGCCCATCACTATTGTTTATCTCTTTCGGCTAATATATATATTTATACAGGTCCCATGGGAAATCCACAATCAATTCCAATCGAAAATTCATAAAGTTACCGGAGGACTGACGCGATTGGCCAGCCGAACTAAAGTTAGGAAAGAAGAGACGACAAGAATGCGGGTGCGCATGAACCGCAGGCAAGCGTTGAACTGGATGTTGAGCCACGTTGCCATAGTTCGCGAGTTGGTTGATATCAGGAAGCAACAACATCAAAATACAACCCATCATACACAAAGGTAAGGTAAAGTTTGTTTCACGAAAAATGGATATAACTTAATGACTGCAGTAAAAGTACCTGGGCCATCCCATTATTTATGACCGTTTGTTATTATTATGTGGAAAGGACCGGATTGTAATAATTATAATTAAATATAGGCACATCAGGTAGGTTAGGTTGCTTAATTTATATTTAAATATCTTTTTGTGGTAAAATTTGTTAGTTTTTGAGAAATGGTTCAAGAATTGTCTTTTACCAAACATTCCTCAGAATAGCGTGATAGTAATGGACAATGCGAGCTATCACAGTCGCCAATTACATAAAGCTCCAAGCTCAAATAATACAAAATTGGAGATTCAGAACTACATGGCGGCGAATGATATATATTTTGAAGAAAGTTATAAAAAAAGTTATCTTTTAGAAGTTTTAAAGACATTTTGTATAAAAAAAGTATATGTTTGTGACAGATTGGCAGAAGAAATTGGACATATAGTGCTACGGCTCCCACCCTATTATTGCATTTTTAACCCCATAGATCATATATGGCACCAGTTAAAATCATTGGTTAGGTCTGAAAATATTTCTCCGACTTTAAGTTCTAGTGTTGTAGAATTAATACGAAAATGCTTTAATGATATTCCCCCAAGTAGTTGGAAAAATTCAATCCGTCACGTAATAACTGTAGAAAATTCGTATATTAGTCTGGATCGTATAATTAATCCAATTATAATTAATTTTGATGAGGATAGCGATAGCGAAACAGAACTATCTATAGAATGACATTATAAATGTAAATAAATATGACTAGTAATATTTAAAAAAAAACGTTATTTCATTTGATTACATTAATATAATCATATAATTACTTGTTTTCCTTAGTCCGTCCCTTCATACTTCACTTGTTTATTGCCAAGCTCTTGTCGACACAATGGGACCGACCCAGGAAATCATTAAGTCGTATCGAATTTTCGTGAAACGTACTGTAAATATATAGATATATACAGGGTGTCCCATAATTAATAGTATTAATAGTAAAACTACAGGCTCCTTGGGCAAAAATATTGCGATTTGACCATTATTTGTTTAGTGCAAAACTTGGTAATAACCGAGACACTGGGACTCCAATTTCCTAATTAACTTACTTATTAACCAATATTTTTGCATAACATTTTGTGATCGGGGATATTTTAGGGCGATAAATATGAATTTGTTAATAATTTTGACGTAGATTGTAGAGGGAGCTCGCTGCGGCACTCCGGGTACATAGAAACAAGTGCACCTTTGTTGCGCTTTAGTGTATTTATGTTTTTATTAAAAATATCAATTTTTTTCATCACTTTTACTCAGAAATGGTGTACCTTGTCAATCTTTCTCCGAGCAGCTGTCTTCGACATCAAAGATAAACAATTTTTACTGAATCCAAGGAAACAAAGCGTACGAGTCATTACCAATACCATGATATATACAGGGTTTTATGGAAATGACTTATTTAACTTATTATATTTAAACATACAAATCTTGAGATGAAAAACAAATGTAGAAAAATAACTATAAATCGCGCTTTGAGTTAATACGCTACCAGTATCGGTCAAGAGACGTTAGTCATCCTTTGAATTTTCCAATAGAAAACATCCTATGCTACAGTTCTTTCCACATTTTCAATAACAATTACAGTCAAAAAATGTATTTTTTATTGGTCGTTCAATAAGTGAGATTTAACGCAGCATATTTATTTGTTTAATGAAAATATAAATTTAGGTATGTCCATCAAGAGTGGCTTCAAACTGAAAATGAATTAACGAGAGAAAGGGGATTGTGGGGCTCGCTGGAGCCCTGCGATTTGGATAAGTGGAAGCTGGATATGACGGAAGGCCCTCACAGGATGCGCAAGAAAACCATGAAGAACGATCTGTTTTATTTGCATTATCCTTATCGACCGGAACAAGAGAAAGGTTTGTTTATAGCTACGTTATGTTATGCTATTTCTAAACGTTTTAAGGGTATCATTACTAAATCGAACAAATCGTTGCAGGACTTCTTAAATACAAAGTAGCAACGAGTTACCATAGCAAAGAATACTACCAAGCCCTCCAGCTCAGACAACATAACGGCGTCATTGGTTTAACTTTGGAACCTCCGGAGAGGACGGACAGTGTGTCGGATGAACCTTCGCCGCTACCTTACGCGTCGATACCTCCCTTGGAAAGACTGACCTCCGAGTTGGACGATCAACTAGAAGATAATGAAGCCGACGAGGAGCAACCCACACCCCCACCCGATAATCAGACCCTTCTCAGGTTGTTGGAGCATGGTGAAAAAGTTTCTTATATGTTCAGGTAAAGTTACTTCTAAAGATCTTCTCATTCTGACACAAATATGAGGATTTTGCCGAACTCTGACATTATTAGAGCGCCTGATCACACGCATGCCCCTGATTAACGTTCACACATTTTTATTGCTCAAATATGTGTTAATTTAGTTACTTTTCATAACCCATTTTCAAACAAAGCAGCTGCAGAATCATGTTGATAGGAACAATATGTCTTATTTTTGGGCAACGAATCACCATATTAGCGATGGCACATGTTGGCACAAAAAAAGCGCAATTCTTACAATGTTGTACACAGTGGCGTATCCACGCATGAACCTTGGGGGAGGGCATAAAAAAAATTGTTTAGAAAAACTTACAGTTATTGCAGAATCATAAAACCATTAATAGTTTCTTCAGTTGATACAATATTTATAAAAAAAAAAGTATTCAATGGGGAGGGGGGATATATCCCCTCGTAAATACGCCACTGGTTGTACACATCACAGCTTATTCTAAATTTCAGGGTAGCAAGAATACAAGGCTTGGATACCTTTGAGGGACTGTTACTGTTCGGTCAGGAGCACTGTTACATTGTCGACGGGTTTACCTTATTAAAAAATAGGGAAATTCGGGACATTGAAAGTGTACCTAACAATGCAAATGAATACGAACCGATCCTACCCAATCCCGGGTCTCCCAGGAGATCGAGGGCCATGAGGCAGTGTTCGAAGTTTTCATACGAGGATATACGGGAAGTGCATAAAAGACGGTTAGTTAATTATTTTAGTCCCATGTAAATGTTATTTATACTATTCAGGTTTGTTAGAAGAAAACTCATTCCTTCAAAAAGATTTGAATACGATTGCTATGAAACTACTTTCCAATAAGCTGTGACAACTGTTCTTATCAGAATATAAAACTATGAAATTATTTCTCAATTAAATGTGACAACTGTTCTTATCAGAATGTAATCTATGAAATTATTTCTCAATTAAATGTGACAGCTGTTCTTATCGGATAAAAATCGATTTTTAGGTACCTTCTGCAACCAATGGCCCTGGAAGTGTTCTCGGGGGACGGGCGCAATTATTTGCTCGCGTTTCCCCGAAAACAACGGAACAAGGTTTATCAACGATTTATGGCTACAGCTACCGGCATAGCTGACAGCGCGCAGCAATCGGTTGCGGGCCAGAAAAGGACGGCGAATGTGGAACAAGCCACTGGGTTGCTCAGTAATCTCATTGGGGAAACGAGCGTTACTCAGAGGTAAGAGAAATATTAATATTAATTATTTTTTTGATAATTTAATTTGCAAAAAACAATTGTGTTTCTCATTTGTGGAGGTTATTTGATTGTTTTCATATTACAGGTGGGTTAGAGGCGAAATATCCAACTTCCAGTACTTGATGTATCTAAATACTCTAGCCGGACGCTCGTATAACGATCTCATGCAATATCCGGTTTTTCCATGGATTCTGTCCGACTACGATTCTGAAGAATTGGATCTAACTGACCCGTCGACTTTCAGGGACTTCACTAGGCCGATGGGCGCGCAGAGTCCTGAGAGACTGGAGCAGTTTCGAAAACGGTTTAAAGTGAGTATGGAGGACAATTTTGGAAAAATAAATCTGTTAAGTCGTGGCATAGTGGAATCGTTCTGGCGAAATAAACGGCTCGAAAATCCCTTGACGAAATCGAGTATTTTTATTCCCAATCGATACCGTAGGATCCTCTCGACATTCTGACATGATTTGTAGGGGGCGCCGCATTGGGGGGAGGGGGGCACGCCCCGTAAATCTAACCTACAACGGATTTCCTAAATAACTCAGCCGGTTCTGATGCTACAAAAAAATGTGATCTCAATGAGTTCGCGAATTGTCGCGATTTTTAACTGCAAAGTGGGGCAATGAGGAGGAGAGTTATGGGGAAAAAAAATATATACATAAATGCTAATAAGTAGTTTATTAATCGAGCTACGGGGATCAGGGCGGATTCAATTTATTCATTTTTTTAACAGCAGGGGGAATTGCGTGAAAAATTTTTATTTTCGCAAATGCGCGCTTGTCGCGGCATACAAGAAATGGCCACTATTTAATATCTTCGAAAATACTTTAGATATTATGTTCAATTTTGTTATGTGTTAATAACCACACATTTTAATTAGAAAAGTTATTCAATTGTTCCACCAGTGGCGTCTCTGCAAACATGCCCTTGATATTTTTTACAAAAAATATAGTACGCCAATGACATTTTTTCATGTGGATATTTTTTTTGATTAGCCTGGTCAATTCTATATAAAAACGGTCTCTTGAGTTTTTCTGGTCTGACGCATCGAATTGCCCACTCCAACCATTTTTATGAAACAAGATTTATCATTAATTATTTCATCAATCAATGTTAATAATAATGAGTTTCAATATGAATTTAGTGGTTTTAATCAACAACGGTGCGTATGACGAGAAAAACTGAAGCGACCATTTTTATGTAGAATTGACCAGGCTAATCGGAAAAAATATTCACATGGAAAAATGTCAGTGGCGTACCATATTTTTTGTAAAAAATATCAGAGGACATGCCCAGCGTTAATGATACGGTGGTATGGAGAATGTCTGAAATGATCATGCCCCATTCTGGATATTCTAAATCTAATAAATAGTGTAGTTTATGCTATGATATATACAGGTCAACAAGTTTATCTGTAGCTACGAAAGGTATGCTGGTACTTACCGAGAAAACCTAAATTTACATTTACGCATTTAAAATAAATTGTAATAGATATATAAGTTTCAATATTATTAAAACCTTCTTTTCAAACTATTGTTTTTGATATTTAAATGCAAAATAATAAATTTTTTTGATGAAAGTACTTTTAATCTAAAAATATGGCAACATATTCCGTTGTCAAGGGTTACAGGTAGCTAGCGCTAATTTGATTGGTTATATCCCAGACAGTTGATAGCGCATGCGTCTCGTGAGACACCCGATTGGCCATCGGGCTTGGTCGGCGATGTCCGATATTTGGTTGATGTATCCAGCCAGTTGCGTAGTGACAGAAAGGGCAATAGTTATTGTATTGTCTTAAATTGTGTTATTGTGTTATTTTAAATTGTGTTATTGTGTTATTTTAAAATTTTTAACTTTGTGATAATGAATGAGTATACTCCTGATAAAAACCTATACGGTCAGATCCGTGAGGAGATTGCAAATGTTTATAGGTATGTGAAGAGGAGTCACAAATGAATATCTTAAATTGCCACTTAAACGGAAGCTAGAAAGGGACATTAATACGACCAAAACTGAAAAATAATCATTAATCAATTAATCATGTAGCTGTTTTTTTCCATGTTGAAAAATTTACATCTTGTAAAAAGTAATTTTTATAAACCTTGATAAAAATAGTTCCCTACCTTCAAACATAAAATGCAATTACTGAAGAATTTCCTATTTTAATTACATTATTTAAAATAATAATAGCACGCCCATGACTAGACCATGTTTTAAACGATATTGCTTCCTCCTTACCGATACGTCGGAGACGCAGATCCATTTGTCGACCTGTATTGGTAATATTTTTTTAAATCGCAGATGTACAGGCATGTCGCCTCAGTAGTCACTCATTATGACATTTTTTTTTAAAGGAATGGGACGATCCACATGGTGAAACCCCACCTTACCACTACGGTACCCATTACTCGAGTGCCATGATAGTATGTTCCTACCTCGTACGTCTAGAGCCATTTACTCAACACTTTTTGAGGCTGCAGGGCGGTCATTTCGATTTGGCAGACCGCATGTTCCATTCGGTTAAAGAAGCGTGGTTTTCGGCCTCGAAACACAACATGGCCGACGTGAAGGAGCTCATTCCGGAATTCTTTTATCTGCCGGAATTTTTGGAAAATCCGAATCGATTCGATTTGGGGGTGAAACAGAATGGCGTAGGTGAGTACTGGTATTGTGGTAAACCCTGAAATATTATTAATTGCTTAGACCTATACAGAGTGTTTCATTAAGTTATAGGCATTTCATTTATAAGTATTTATTACATTATACGAGAAAGGTAATGTTTTTAAAATAGCCTGTATAACAAATGTTTAGTATTTTTGTGAAATAAAAAGTCCCATACTTAAATTTTCAATTGCATTAGTTACAAAGTAAGGTCCCATTACCTGTGACATGTCTTGAATAAAAAAATGTATTAATTAATTTCACAAATCTCAGAAACCGTTGGACGAGTATATGAAATTGTTACCAAAAGTTACTTGGGTTTTTACATACAATTAAAGTGTTAAAAAATTCTTCTTCTGGCAATAACTCTGAAATGAAAGGAGATATAAAACTGCGATTTTCACGTGTGTCCTTGGAAATTTAATCTACTTTTCGATTATGACATCATAATTATACCGTATGATTTAAATTTTCGGGATAAAATTTAAAAAACTTTTATTATCGCAAATTACGGCCTGTAGCAATTTTATTAGGAACTATCGGGTACCACTGGATACGACAATTAAAAGTACTTACATTTCTCTTCCAATCAAGCTAAGATTTACTAAAATTGAACAAGTCGTTTAGAAGTTACAGCGATTTAAATGGTTATACTTTCAATAGCTTTCCACACTCTTATCAAGGTTGGTACGCCAATGAGCCTTATACCAAAATGTACAGATTTGTCTAAACTTTCTATCGATGTTACCTAAGGTATACCTTGATGTGGGAATAATCGGAGAAATTTGGAATTTTGATATTTAGTTACGAAATGCGGAACTTAAAAATAATTTCCAGGATTTTCCTCTATCAACTTTAATAATGATTTTATCCCCTCAATTTCTATGTCCAGTGGTTACCGAGATATGGCCGGTGGCC
This sequence comes from Barypeithes pellucidus, assembly GCA_963991005.1. NCBI lineage: Eukaryota > Metazoa > Arthropoda > Insecta > Coleoptera > Curculionidae > Barypeithes > Barypeithes pellucidus. The sequence continues at coordinate 43,869,857 of OZ022559.1, forward strand.
GGCCTTAATAAAACACCCTCTACATGGTGTTTTTTTTTACAATTCATATCCGCCACCAAGGGATAAGAGTAACACTTTTTATGTATTTTAGCTCTCGGCGATGTTGTCCTTCCTCCATGGGCCAAACAAGATCCAAGAGAATTTATCAGAGTACACAGGGAGGCTTTGGAGTGCGACTACGTTTCGCAGAACCTGCACCATTGGATAGATTTAATTTTTGGTTTCAAGCAACATAGTCAACCGGCTGTGGACGCTATAAATGTTTTCCATCATTTGTTTTATGAGGGGAATGTGGATATTTACACCATAGACGATCCGTTAAAAAAGGTGGGTATATTTTTCAATGGTTTTTTGTTTTATTTTGGAATAGTTTGTCGATTTTTTCGATCTGTAGTTCACAAATTAATATTTATGACATGTGTCAATTAACCTATTAATGTTTACATGATTTCTCAAGTGGATGATTTAGAGCTGACGTCACCTACAGGGTGTAACAAATTCGTTTGTCACCATTGGAATTTCGGGAAAAGAGATACGAAGTCGGTTAAATCATGGCGTAATTATGGGCTCAATAATATGCCGCAAGAGAATCGAAATTAAATACCGGGGCTTCCAAAATATTTGGAAAACTTTGTTCGAAGAGATGCCCAAAAATAAATTTTACTTTTTCATTGCTACTTTTTATTCTCCACAAGATGGCATCATCAGATCTTTGATGCCACATTTCGCCTTTGGGTCACCATCACTAACATATTTTTTTTAAACACGGGTCTGGATTTTTTTGTTTAAATTATCAAAGAGGACCTAAATCTACGTTCGGCCGTATACAATACTTACTGGGTTTCTGACGTTTTGTTCCTTAAATTGACCATCTTCATTAAAATACTCCTGGTACGTTCCTGTAATTTACCTTTGTTAAAAAAAAAATTGATTTAATTCGAAACTTTACAAACTTGCCTTTTTTTAAAAAGTCTTAAGAAAGTACTGCGTAAGAGTCAAATTTTATTTGTATTAATAAAATATCTTACTTTTGTACTTACACTACGTAGAAATTTGATGAAAATAGTAGTAATTCGTAATAATAATAATTGAGGACAGAAATAACAATAATAATTTTAAAATTTTCAGTTTCTTCTTAACTAAAGTAAATTACAGGAACGTGCTAGGGGTATTGTAATGACGTTGGTCTATTTAAGGAACAAACCGTCAGAAAACTAGTAAGTGTTGTACACTGCTGATTCTAGATTTAGGTCCTCTTTCATAATTTAACAAAAAAAAATCCAGGACCGTAATCTCTTCGAACAAAGTTGGAAAAAAATTACAACAGAAACACAAAATTTTAGATTTTTCCAAAAATATTTTGAAACCCCCTGAATATAATTTTGATTTTTTTGCGGCATATTATTGGGCGCAACTTTACCCCAATTTAACCGACTTCGTATCTGTTACCTTTCCTGAAATCCCAATTGTGATGGACGATTTGTTACATCCTGTATAGTTCTTCTGTTCAGTTTGCCAGAGATATTAACCATATCTTAACAACCAGTAACAAAAGTTAATTGGTCACAGAGGAATGATAGGTCGGTAATGTCGCTGGACCAAAGAAACTATTGCTAATCGGTCAAATTTATTGTTGATTAAATTTTTATTGATAAACATGAAAGATGATTTTGTAAAATTTGGTTAGACTGTGGGCCTAAAGTAAATCCTTGTGGAACTCCACGTGATATTATTTTTGTACTTCTTATATTTCCCATTTGAACAAATTTATACCCATGTTAAATATTTTAATAAAATTTTATGATTGCCTCGAACTATTGTTCGCCCAGCGCATTCTGAACGTTTCCGTATGAGGAGCGAGGGGGTAAAAGTGTATAGAAACCATGCTTGAAGTTACCATAGGCGTACCCAAACAGTAATTTATTAAGTGGAAAATAAATAAATAACCTTTGTTGATTCCGCAGTTGGATTCTTTTGTCTGGTTGGATTTGATAACACTATACGTAAAATTATATTAAAATTTATTATGTTACTGGTAAGTTTAGTTCTCCTAATTGGAAATTACAAGATTCTTTTCTGGTTGGCGAACAAACCCGATTTTTACAATACAAGTGACGACAGCATAGCCTAATTTTTTGTCGCATTAATTCCGGCGTTCAGAAACCGCTGGGCAAACAATATCCAAATATGTGAAAATAATTTCTTTCTTGTTTTATCGCTAATCTAGAATGCTACAATCGGATTTATCAACAACTTCGGCCAGATCCCCAAGCAGCTCTTCAAGAAACCCCATCCTTGCAAGAAAATGGGAACCAGCAACAGAACCTCAGTTATACTAGACACGGGCGCTCTAGTACAAGCCTTTACACTACCTCAACCGGAACGATTGTTCTTTCATCATTTAGACAATTTAAGGCCTTCTTTACAACCGATAAAAGGTAAAAACGACATTTTTATTTTCAGTCGACCATTATGAAAATAAAGGTTTTCGTCTGGAAATAAACCATTCCTGGATTAGTTACTTTCGAGACTGGTTCTGTAAATACAGTGAGTCCCAGAAGAAATGTCTAAATTCATTTAAAATTCAGCGGTAAGTTTTTTCAAAAAACGCTCGTACCCGTCGATTTTGATTTTTTTTTTTTTTTTTTTGTGGTAATTTCATGTATACAGGGTAGCTCAAAAATAAGTTACGACCATCAACTTCATTTTTTCAAATGAAAACATATATTTTTTATTTCATTTTTGAATTTTGCATTGAATTCTAAGCATGTTTCATGTACCATGTCCTATACATAAACTCAACAGTTATTGAAAAAATTAGGATTGAACATATCATTTAGGAAATCCAACGATCTATCAAATCTTCTGGCAATATGGCATTTTGGGCTCCATAATAAGTAAGAGTGTACTGTCTCACTGTCACCGTTTATTTCCATAGAAACTGTATGACAATTTTTTGTTTTGCTTTCCTTGGAAGAAAATCCATGTACTCCCCTGTCGCACATTGGGGCCGATTTACACATGCCGAAATCTGGTGTTCACCGAGTAGTTCAAAAGCACAAATATCACCCATACAAAGTTATTCCAGTGCATGAGTTATTTGAAGATGATTTCAATAGGCGAAGTGAGTTTTGCGGACGCATGCAAAATATGTGCAATCTAGATAATAATTTAGTAAAAAATATTATTTTTTCGGATGAAGCTACGTTCTATTTGAATGGTAATGTGAACAGACAAAATTATATTTTTATTATTATTATTATTATTTTATTTATTTCCGAATCCATTGGATCCAGACTCCCCTGACGAAGAACTGATATTCCAACAAGATGGTGCTCCTCCGCACTATGCGGCCACTGTGCGCACATTTTTGGATGAAACCTTTCCCAATCGGTGGATTGGAAGGAGAGGACCTATCGAATGGCCTGCTAGGTCGCCAGACCTAACTCCGCTGGACTTTTTTTTGTGGGGTTACCTCAAATCAAAAGTATTTGTTAACAGGCCAAACAATATGCAGGAGTTGAAAGAAAGGATTCGAAGAGAAGTGCGTGTCATAACTCCGGAAATGGTTGGAAACGTGCAAAGAGAGTTTATTGATCGTCTTGGATATTGTCAAGCCGTAAATGGCGCACATTTTCAACATTTAATTTGACTTTGTTGTGTTTTTTTTAATAAACAGGTCTTATTTATAGATATGTTCAATCCTAATTTTTTCAATAACTGTTGAGTTTATGTATAGGACATGGTACATGAAACTTGCTTAGAATTCAATGCAAAATTCAAAAATGAAATAAAAAATATATGTTTTCATTTGAAAAAATGAAGTTGATGGTCGTAACTTAATTTTGAGCTACCCTGTATACATGAAATTACCACAAAATAAAAAAATTTAAAAATCAAAATCGACGGGTACGAGCGTTTTTTCAAAAAACTTACCGCTGAACTTTAAATGAATTTAGACATTTCTTCTGGGACTCACTGTATACTATAACAATTTTGAAAGTTATGGAACTATGAATATTTGCTTATTGTCCGTTGTCCGTTAATTTAACAGTGAATTTTTAAAAATTAATACAAATTTTTTATTCTTAGCTTCAGTCTAGAAGGTATTTTGGTGAAGAATAAAAACTTCTTACAAAATTATTTAAATCTACCCAGGCCCGGTTTTCCATGCTCCATATAGGAATATTATGCTGATTGAATTGAACAAACGGTTTCCATGTTAAGGTTTGTGTATAGGGTGTCCCATGTTCGATTTTTCGAAAGGTCCGGTGTTAAATTTGTTATGGCTCTTTTAGTTTTAAATCTACACGGTGATTTTGAAAATCTCCGTTTCTTAGACACCCCTCGTATTTCCGTTACGCGCTAGCTTATAAAAGGTAAAAACTGATCTCGTTAGAGATTTTTCACGTAAAGTTTAATGGCATATCCAGTTTTTCTCTAAAAAGTTTATTTTTTAAGATATTAATAAAAGTAAACATTTTTTATTAAATATTATTCATATTATACAGGGTGTTATGGAAATGACATATTATATTTAAATGGGTGACTCCTTGGGTGTCCTAGAGAAGCGCTACATATTTTTTTTTTAAATTTACCGTTTTAAAAGTGGGGTAATAAACACTCTTACTCACAGGTCAGTCAGCGCTACTGTACAACATTTCACCCAGAGCCAATGGCAATGTTGCCAAACTTAATGTAAAACTGAAATTCCATATAAAATTATAAAAAATAAGTTTTTTCTACCTACTTGTATTTATCCTTATACCTAAAGAGCGAGGAAATCCAGGCACAAACACAATCAGTTTTTTTTCTTTTTGATGGGAACACTCCTGGAAACACTTTGTGTACGCACAGTAATAGTGAAACAGAACCGATAGTTAGCGTTTGAAATTACAATAATACAGATTATACTACTTTTTATTATTATTAGATTTTATTACACGCGACGAAATTTGACGTCCAGAAGAAACGCGTCAATAAAAACAATATTCAAAGATTATTTATGGAGAGGCAAGATACACGCGTAAACCGAAAAAACAGAGCAGATTGCTGAGAACGTATTGATGCTCGACGAGACACAACGTGTCCGGCCGCTGGTTGGTCTTCAACTAACGGACGCAAGCGTGCGGCGCCATATGAAACTACTTCGCTCAGCCGATGTAAGGCGTCAATAGGTCATTGGCATTTGACCTAGTAACGAACGTGGCTATTACTATTCCATATGTTTTTTCGGGTTGTTAAAAACATAGTCCGTCGTAAATGTTCTTCAATTAATTGTACAAGAAGGTATTACAGAATGGAAAAGTGTTTAAATTATTTTATTTTGTCTAAAGAGTTTAAGGTGTACATATGACAATACCGGCTAGAATTCCTTGATTGCTTACATGTATCGCAGTGCCACACAGGTGTTTTTTTGGTTTGACGTCAGGTCAGTTTTACCGCTGAATGAATTGAAAGCGCCATTTATGGGTATTTTTCTTCAATTTGTCTTTATCTCAGGAATTGCCGGTTTAAATATAATACGTCATTTCCATAACACCCTGTATATTATTTTTTTAATTAATTGATCATACTTTTGGCCTTACAAACTCCAAAATATATTGATTGTCAACTGATTTGCAATTGACATAATTGTTGGATTCTGAGCATTTGCTCGATCGGCTGCTGCGGGTGCACAGTCAAAAGTTAAATTTTATGAGTGGTGCGCAAGGTTTACCGGTCATATTTTTAGAGGTTGCTCGTCGTTTGTCTTCCGCACAATGTTGTCGCCGTCGTATAGGCAACCCCGCCGGCATTTTGGTTGCCAACCAACGACGACCGTCCAGAACCGAAATCAGTCGTAGAGATGTAAGGCTATTAAAAATCTATCGATACGTGAAAAATAGATATCAAAATTAATTTTAAAAGTGGCTTTTCAGTGATGGACATAAAGCCTTATTTCATGTGAGAAAATAGATTGTTTATTTCTCAGTAAAGAAGGTCTTTATGTCCCAAAATATTGCCGTATTTTTCATTAAGGTCCGTTAAGGTAGATAGTTTATCAGTCGGCACTGCGCGTGATATCTGACTCTCAGCTTTGTTTACATGCTCGAGGCCATAAATTTGCCACTTTTGCTTTTAGAGTTTGGATATCCATAGATATAAGGCGGTGGACCGCACCTATACACCTACCTAGCAACTTCAGTGGTATTCCCCTATTTCTTCTTAACAGTACAATTACCTTAATTTAACCTTCGTTTCCATTTTCAGAAGCAAAAGGTCCAGTGGGCCAAATAATCCATGTAGATAAGTCAGTGTTAGCCGTAGAACAAAACAAAGTGCTTATGCCGCCGACGTTCAATAGATGCGTGGCCTGGGGCTTCGCCGATCATTCCATACGAATAGGGAATTACGAGAGTGACAAGGCCGTTTTCGTGTCGGAAAACGTCGAACAGAACAACGGGGAGATTTTGTCGTGTGTCTGTCCCTCCCCTAAACTTATCGTGACTGCCGGCACAAGTTCTGTAAGTATAAACGCAGCTTATTGAAAATGTCGTTCATTCAGTTTCAATACACTTTTTGGTAATTGAAAAGTTACATTCAATTCATATAAAACAAAATCTTCTTTGCACATGTTGTTCTTCGCTAATATACAAGGTGGCACAAAGTTAATAGAACGTTACGGCTGATTCTCACTATCGTGTAAGGCACGTGGTCGGCAACGGCAACGCACCGGCACGGCTATAGGTTAATCATTGCGTCTTATGAATTTTGACGGGCCGTCGCTTGCCGAGATGTTGCGCGCATAGTGTGAATTAACACCCGCAAAATCCATAAGATTCAATGATAAATATATTTTTTTTAGCCGGTGCCGTGCCGAGCACGTGCCTTGAGCGATAGTGAGAATCCGCCGTAAAACAGCTAATGCTTTGGGTAAGAATATTGTGATTTGGCCAAACTTTGCTTGGATCAAAAATTGATAATAGCCGCGATATAGGGTGTCCAAATGAAAATTTAATTCTCTAATTTCCTAATGCAAAATTTTTGTATAAAATTTTGTGATTGGGGTTTTTTTTGGGGCGAGAAATTTGAATTCGTTAATGGTTTTGACGTAGATTGTAGAGGACGCTCCGTGCGGCACTCCGGGTACATAGAATCTTATTTTTGCGAACAGAAAAATGTAATCGGTCAGCCAAAATGGCTAGTTGGTCAGCAACTTATGGACAGCAAACATTTCTGCATCGGTCAGTAATTAATGTCATACTAGAGTGCTCTAAATTATTTTGGTACGCAAATTAAATATATAAGCTGCTATGAGCGATCCACTTTTAATCAGATATTGGTAAGCAATCAGCGGGTAAGCAAAATATTTAATCTTGGTTATTAAAAATAAAGCAATATAACGTGAAATAGTTACAGTGCCCTTGGAAAACAAGTGAAAACCGCCCCCGCTTCACCTTTTGTAGCCGATTTCCTTCTGTATTCGGCAAAAGAAAACACAAGAAAGTTACATAAATTGACAGTGCCCTGGGAAAACAAGTGAACACCCGCCCCCAAAACAAACGCAATCCAATGATTTATATTGATAACCATTCTTTTAATATACAAACCTCTGAAGTAAACTGCTTTTAGACATGTTTTTTTCTACTGACCAATTGTAAAATCTTGCTGACCAAGTAATCATTTCGCAGCTCGACTGTTAATTAAGCGAACACATGATATTACAAGCGGATTGATATCGGTTAAATTGTTGACAGTTTGTAGCATTTTGAAAACAGTAGCTAGCAGCGACATTGACAAGGTATACCATTTTTCGGTAATAGTGATGAGAAAATTGATATTTTGAAGAAAAACATAAATACACTAAAGCGCAAAAAAGTTACACTTATTTCTATATACCCGGAGTGCCGCAGCGAGCGTCCTCATAATCTCCATCAGAATTATTAATTCAAATTTCTGGTCCCAAAAAACCCCCAATTACAAAATGTTATGCAAAAATATTGGTTAATAAGTTAATTCGGGAATTAGAAAATAAATTTCACTGGGACACACTGTATCTTGGTTATTATCGAACGGTTATTATTGAATTTTGAAGTAAGCAAAGTTTTACCAAATCGCAATATTTTTACATAAAGAATCTGTACTATTAATTTTGAAACACCCTGTATATTTTTTATTCGCTCACATCGAATATAAGCATATTTTGTAATGTAATGGAGGAGGATAATGAAATTACTAAATAATAGACTCATTGATGAAAATGATGTGTTATATATTTTATGGTTTTAGGTCGTAACTGTATGGGAATACGAAGCAAGAAAAAAGACGACAAGAATAAAACACAGTTTGTACGCTCACACTGACGCTGTCACCTGTTTGGCAGCAAGTCCAGCGTATAACGTCATTGTTTCCGGATCTCGCGATTCCACTGCAATTATTTGGGATCTGTCGCGTGGAGTATTTGTACGACAGTTGAGAGGTAGGGAATATCAAAAAACTTATATAAAGGAAAATAAATCGTTTTCTGGCAATAACTTATCGCAGTTTTGTTGTTTGTGAAAAAGTGACAAGAGAATGTAAAATTTATTTTCACATATCTCTTAGAGAATCTGTAAACAAAAATAAGAAATCGTAAAAATTTGGTTTTTGTCAAATATCTTCGAAAATATCGAAATTTTTTTAATTTGAATAATCATGCCCAAACGATCATTGAGTAAAATTTCCAGAGAAAACTTGGAGTGTTACAATGAAAAATTTAATCGCTCGAGTTATATTTGATAAGATTATTTCCAGAACCTAAATTAAATATTATAATAATTCGATGCAATATCGATAGTCGTCGATATCGATACTAGCTTATGCTCTCTACTCTAGACTTCAAACCCTTTGACGTTTCGTAAGTTTAAGGTTATGTGACTAAACTTTCAAAAGAAAACATGTTAACAATGTCGGTAAATAAGAAAATACATTGTAAATAAACAGTAAGTACATATTTATTTACTTAAATCCTACCTTTAAAGTAGTTTTCCGTTTGTCATGGGTACATAATAATGAAAATCAAAAAAATATGCACAATAGGTATTAAAAGAAAAAGTCATTCAAACTTGACATTTATTAAAACACATTCTCTAGTACTCGGCCTACTTAGAAACGCTTTTTAAAAATGTGGACCAATGAGACAGATTTATCTCTTGTAAGGAAGCTGCAAATTTGTAAATTAAACAATTCGATTGGTCGAAACAGTATAGTTGACAGGTAATGGAAATAATTATATATTATATCACAAGACCTATAAATTTAATTGACTAAACTATCCAAAATATTTTGAGCATGATTTTGCTTGGAAAATAGTTTTAAGAAAAAACCCCTCGGCCGCTTCGCGGTCTCGTGTTTCTATTAAATTATGTTGCATGGAACTACACTCCCCGACAATAAATCCTGGACAAAGATAATGTTAGTCCTGTAACTTTTTTAATTGTTGTCCGATCTTGGTGACATTTTTAGCAAAGTGTATGCTTGTGTCTTGGGATGATATCCTGAATTTTAGTTGTCAAAAAATAATCATGTATTGATCATTATACAGGCAGAAACAAAAGTAACTCTTTTACCCTTAATTTCTTAACGCCCTGTGGAAAAATTGAGCGGTAGAATTTAGCTTCATTATATTTTGTTTTGAAATGTGACCTTTTCTTAACAAATTGTTTTTTGGTTCACGTCATTATCTATAATTTAAAAGAAAATATTGCAGTTTTTCAATTTTATTCACAATTCAGAACATCACATTGTTATATCGAGTAGCATAAACAAATATCCAAAAATTAATAGTGTGTATTGTATTGAAGCATACCTCGTCACATGGTAGAAGTGATAAGAACATGAGGTGGCAAGAGGCATTACTATTTTTTGGATATTTGTTTGTGCTACTCCCTAAATTCATGTGATGTTCAGGATTGTGAATAAACTTGCAATGCTTTCTTTAAAAATTTGTATCTTCTTTTACAAAGCAGTTAATGACTTGAACCAAGAAACATTATGTTAAGAAAAGACCACATTTCAAAACAAAACATAATTCAGCTAAATTCCACCGCTCAATTTCTTTCCACAGGGTGTTAAGAAATTAAGGGTAAAAAAGTAACTTTTGTTTCTTCCTGTATAATGGTCAGGACATCAGTATTTTTTGAAAACTAAAATTCAGGATATCATCCCAAGACACTAGTCTACACTTTGCTAAGAACTTCACCAAGATTGGACATACAGGACTATAAAAAAGACTAACAGTTTCTTTGTCCGGGATTTATTGCCAAAAAGCACAATCATGCTAAAAATATTGGGATAGTTTAATAATAATAAATTACTTTATTGTAATAGATTACAAATGGCGAAGTTGAGGCCGACCCTCCTAGCTTAACCTAGATATTAAGATTAATACAGACCCTATAAGTCGATATACTCTAACTGCCCACTATACGATACGCATAATATGCAGAATACAGAGCAGTCGGAGCATAATAAATAAAAGGAGTACAAGACAAATAAAAATAAGAAACATAAATAAGAAAATATAAAACAACAGGAAAATGGCAAATTAGTACAATTCATATTCTTCTGACCGATTCCTACATAGAAAATGAACCCAATAGAATTATAAAGAGAGAGAAAAAAAAATCAATAAATAAATTAAAATTTTTTGACACTTTCACACCCTTACAAAACACAGTAAATTCTAAACCAGAGAGATCAGGATGAGTATCCCTACAAACTACATGAATCTATCTATCGAGGCTTTAATTAGCCTCCTAAATTTAAAATCTGAACACAATTTTAATTCTGAATCAACTTTGTTATATAATTTCGCTATATTATATGAGAAAGATCTTTGGAAATAATTTGTACGATAACCTGGTGGGGTAATAATGAGTTTATGACGCAGATCCAAATTATGCGAGTCATATCGAAATTTAATTTTGTTGTAGAAATAGTCTGAGCACTTTTTACAAATAATTTTATCATATAAAGTGAGTGCATGCAACATCCATCTTTCATCCATTCTTAGCCATTCAAGTTCACGCAATATAGCAGTATCACCACGATCATACTTTCTAATGCCACCTATCACTTACACAACAATTCTGTACTAATTAAAGACGACGAGCATCCTCACCCAAAAGACAAGGACCATATACAACATCTGCATAGTTAAAATGTGACAAGACCAGGGACTCGCACAACATCTTTTTCAGCGAAGCATTAAGTAGTTTTTTCTGACCATAAATTAATTTCAGATTGCCAAATGCTTTTTTAATACAACTGCGAAGAGACTCTAAGGTCCTTATCTAACAATAAACCCAAATTCTTTGCAACGTCAGACAGCTTCAACTGAATGTTATTCACACAAATCTTAACACGATCCGCGTATAACTCTCTACAATGACCTTTTCCAAAAAATAAAACTTGAGACTTGCTGGGGTTCAGACTTAAACAATGGGCATGCGAAACATTCAATAGGATATCCAGGTCAGCATTTATTTTCCTGTTAGCTTCATCAATGGCATCAGATGAGAATGAAATATAGATCTGCGTGTCATGCGCATAGAAGTGAACCGAACAGTGGTTTAGGTGCGTATAAATTTGGGATGTATGCAGAGAAAGCAATAATGGATCAAGTATCGAGCCTTGCGGGACACCACACGAAAGACTTCTTGCTTCCGAGAAAGTTCCATTAAGGTTAACTATCTGCGTTCTATTTGACAAATAGCTTCTAACTAGGTCATAAGCATGGTCCTGAAAATCGAGATAAGAATGGCAATCAAAAGAGCATGATTCAGTTTATCGAAGGCTTTGGTATAATTCAAAAGGACCAGCGTTGTTAGGTCTCCACGGTCTGTAACCGAAAATATATCGTCCGTTACCTTAAGTAACGCTGTAGAGCAGCTGTAGTTAGCCCGAAATCCCAATTGCATTTTCCGCAAGACCCCACAGCGCGTCACATGATTCCTAATCTGGTCAAAAAGAATCCGCTCAATGACCTTCGATAATGTAGGTAATTATTTATTGTACGCGGATCCTTCAATTCAATAGGCGAGCCAATCTTTTTTAAGGGAATTACAGAATCCATTTAAAATTATAGAGCGAGTGTTCCACGGCTAGATTATTTCCTGGTTAACTTAAATTAGACAGCAAAGAATTTTCTTTATAATAAAATTTGACATTTTAAAATTTATTTGCGATTAAACAGGTCTTGGGATTTAATCACTTATATAAACAAAATTTATTCAAAAAATGGTGATGTCTGATTGGTCTATTTCACAACAAGTGAAACAATCAGTATTAATAATTATTATCGCTTCTAGGTCACGCTGGTCCAGTCGCCGCCGTGGCCGTCAACGAACTGACTGGCGACATAGCGACGTGCGCGGCTACCTGGTTACACCTGTGGAGCATAAACGGGTGCCCTCTAGCGGCGGTGAACACCTGCGTCGGCCGGGCGGATCGTATGCAACAGATACTGTGCGTGGCATTTTCACAGGCGCACGACTGGGATCCCATGAATGTCATTATCACGGGATCCACGGACGGCGTGACTAGGGTAAGGCTGTTGTTTCGTAAATTCATCGAGACTTTTAACGTGTAATAATTCTTGTAGATGTGGTCTATAGACTACGTTCAAGTACCCATCGAAGATGATCAGAAAGAGCGAAATACTCCTACTCATAAAGTGCAAATCAAGAGCCAGGTGCAAAACAAGCCGCAAATCAGCAATGAGCCGGCGAAATCGGTCATCCCGCACCACCGCCTGGTCAAGCAAATACACGTGTCGCTGGACAGCGGCGGGAGCCTTATGAAAAGCGGATCGGAGAGTAGCCTCTCTGAGGATATTGGACAAAAGAAAACGGCAAGTTTATACCTTTTTATTTAACTTTTTTTTTATATAGGGAAATAGCCTTAAGAGTATCTTAATTATTAAAAATACATCAAAATTGTATATGAAAATGTCGTTGCAAGTTAAAAACTGAGTTCAAATACGAAATTTTAGTTCTAATGTATCTAATTTTTTTTTCTTAAGCTCTGTCTTTTCCTAAGCCTTGGAAAGTGAAACTGTGATTGTGTGAAATGTTATTGAAAATCAGTAATGGGTGGAAGAGAGAACTAGATGTTTGTTGGCTGAATGGCAACAATGCTGAAGTCTGGTTATATCAGAAGGTTAAATATTAAAACATACGGATGAAAAGATAAATCCTTATTTAAATCATCCACTCTTTTACAAACTACGCATGAAAGCACCATGATTGTTTATAAAACGATTTTTCACCAATAATCACAAAAAAAAACGCTAATCAACCAAAATATATAAACAATCCGTTAGATCACAGTGCCAACGTTGTAATGTTTACGATATTAGTACCGTAAAACGGGGATATATGGAATCCACGGGGTTATATGGAATATTGTGCATATCATTCAAATTTCGCGCCCTGCGAGCATATGTTTGACATTTAGTAACTTGTCGTTCTGGTGCACTGTTGCTAACATCTCAGCCGACCAACAGGTTATCATTGTTGTGACTAAATATTTCAGTTAAGCTATTAAGGGAGTTATTAATATTTGGTAGAAAATAAAAAAAATTTTCGATGTCCTGAGAGTCTCATCTGCACCTCAGAAACTATTGAAGTTACGAAATTCTCCAAGATAAATTAATTGTAGTATATAACCTCAACTATTAGGCGGGATCCTTTTCATTGTCAAATTTTTATTCTACGACCTTGATACATGCATATTTATAAAAAATCGTCATTTGTAGGGGTTATATGGAACGATGCCTCGCAAGCACAATTTAAACTCTCTGAGCCGGTAATATTCCGAGGAATTCACACGTTTAACGACAACGTCTTTTAAGTGCCATTTATGCCTTTTTTAATTTTTAAATTTATTTGAAGAGATTTTTCGTTTTTTTTTAATTTAAACAATTTGTTGCTTTGTTTTTAAGTTCATATTATTTTATTTTATAAAATCCTACTTTTTGTCTGTGTTTATATATTTTTTATGATTAAACTTTTTATTTTTTATACATTATTTATTTACCCTCTTTTTGAATGCCTCCTGGGGCCTACAGATGCAGAAAAAAATGGCGCTGCGTGTTTTTTCGGTGTCCGCATGTTTCATAAACCCCCATATGCAAGCAAATATCGAAAATTGTCATTCATAACGGAGATAAAGAGGTAATTCCATATATCCCCGACTACGGGGTTATATGGAACGACAAACAACCAAAAAAAAAAACATGATGGCGGCTCAAAAAACAATTTTACATATCGGAACTCGTTAGCCTAAACATGAAGCTACTGATAATAAAAAAGTGTAGTGCTAATATATTTCATTTAAAGAAGATATCAAAGAAAATGCGTAAAATTCGTTCCATATATCCCCGTTTTACGGTATTCATTCATATTTTGGCTCCTGGATATTAGCGCAGTAGTAAAATAGAAATAGATGTTGCCAGAGTGTAGTTGGATTAGTTCAAGATTCGTTTGATACTTTTAAGTATAATAATATTTTTTTAAAGAATCTCTCATAGCTTTTTCACAGTTTATAATAATTCACATATAAATTATTGGGAAATAAATTTATTTTAAGAGCAATTGCGGAATGACCTTAAACCACTTGTAATTGTCAAATTAACAAATTTTTAATTGGGATTTTACAAGACACCTTTGCGATAAATGTGTCGATCTGGCTATGCGGCAATAATGACCGAAAGAGGTGGGAAAGACTGTTTGCAGTCGCGTAGGCTGAAAATGTACATTTTTCTATCTGTAGTTTGGAATATCTTTGTTATGAAATAACTTAAACAAATAATAATAATAATTTTTCCATACATTGGTATTTGAACTTAAACAAGGTAGTTGCAAACCTTTTAAAACTTTGTAACGATACGAGTTGGTTTAGACATTAGCATGTTGCACGCATATTTAAACACATTTTACCCAACTTGTGTTTTAATCAAAATTATGATAGAATCCAACTCTATTCAATCTACGGAGAATAACTGATATTTGCTTTGCCATTTTCACCCAGTACGCTCAAGTCCAAACCTACTTTAAAAAATGCATATAAAATAAAATAGGTAAATGTGTTTAAATATGCTTGCAATACGCTGTCTAAACCAATACCGCGTATAATTGAAAAGTTTTAAAAGGTTTGCAAATACTTACTACACTTTTATTATAAACCCATGTTTAAGTTATTTAACAAATATATTGAAATTCCGTAAATAAAAAAATCAACCAATAGCGTACCGTTTAGGGAAAAACAGAGTTTAAGGAAAAAAAATTGAGATATATAATCGGTGATAAACAATCCATACTTTTTTGAACACACTCAGCGTTCCAAAAATAAAAAAATTTGTTCCGGATGGATCGTCAAAATTGTACAAAATGTGGTGAAAATGTACCAATCCCAATGTACTAAAAAAATAAACATAGTTCTAAAAAAAGGTCGTTACGGGCGACATCAAGAGTGTGCAAATAACTCGAAAGATGTACCAATTTGGTACAAAAGTACGTTCTGGAACATCCGTGACCACACTGTATAAGTTAATTCCTTCCTTAGATTGAAAGGTTGATATCTCGGGAAGGCAGCGCTAAAGAATGGCATAGCGAACAGCAAGACGAAAAGGAAACTTGCAGTGATGGGGAGGAGATGGCGCCTCCTGTAGCTCCGGTAAGAAGAAGGAGATCGAGAGTGCATGCCGGATTTAGGAAAAGTGAAGGTAAGTAGTTTTAAATTATACGACTTGTATGGATACAAATAAAGAGATAAGTTTTGATTGATTGTTCTTTTTAGGCGGAAATAGTGCCGAAAGTGGTAGTTTAGACGTCGACGATGCTTCCGGACTACGTACGAGTAAATCCGACACGAGCTTAACCGATTCGTTTATAATTGTCGATGCAAAAAAGAAAAATATCAACCCATTGAATGCTTTAAGACCAGGTAAGTTATTGTAATATTGGTCTTCTAATCGCTGCCCGTGTCGCTCTTAGATTGCTTTGTGAGTACTACCTGTGTCATTGACAACAAATCGCTTTGATATATATATATGTATATAGGATGTTTAGAAAACATATGCCATCGCACGTGTGCCTTACCTGAAAATAAGAGCGTTCGGAAGTTCGAACTTTTTATTGGAACGGTCATCTTTTATATTTGCTTTCACGCTTTCTTTTATATTTGCTTTCACGCTTTCTTTTATATTTGCTTTCACGCTTTCTTTTATATTTGCTTTCACGCTTTCTTTTATATTTGCTTTCACGCTTTCTTTTATATTTGCTTTCACGCTTTCTTTTATATTTGCTTTCACGCTTTCTTTTATATTTGCTTTCACGCTTGACACTACCGGATTAACAACTGTCATATTTGTCGTTACTGTTAAATAAAATTCTTTGTTGTTTTTTAGTGTTTCTGTGTTAAATTTAAGTATTGTTTGGGGAAAAATTAGTAATTTTTAACTGGACAGTGCCAAGTCCGCCGTAAACTGGATAAAAATATAGCCTTTTGAGTCACGTTCGTAGATTGTTTGTTTTTCCTTACCAAGACAGAAACAGACAGAAGATAAAAATAGATGATTCTACACATACAATCCCCATCTCTTCTTTCTGTGTTTATTTTCGTAATAACAAGCGCCACATTGACGTGTACAAAGCAGATAGAAATACCGGGTCCATATTTGTTTGAAGTCGATGCATTAAACTCCTTTATCACATTTAATTAGATGTTCTTATTTTATTTAGTAACGCCAATGCTTTTTAACCTTAAAAACTTGTAATTTCTTAATAATTTTTTTTCACAGGATTTAAATGGCAACGTCAGCTGGTCTTCCGTAGCAAACTTACCATGCATACAGCTTATGACAGAAAAGACAATACCGAACCCGCCTCAATAACTGCACTGGCTGTGTCAAAGTAAGACATACAGAATAACTGTTTTTTCTATTAAAAAAATATTTCAATTTACTTTTCCTAAGGCGAAATGATCTAATTATGTCCATTACATTCAGTAATTATTCGTTGGTGGGTTGTTCGGGTTTGTTCGTCTTAAAATTTAATAAAAAATGGCTGAAAATTGGAATTTAATAATAAACTGATATCCATATGCAGGGTGTTATGGAAATGACTTATTATATTCAAACCGGCAAATCCTGAGATGAAAATAAATTGAAGAAAAATAACCATAAATGGCGCTTTGAATTATTAAGCAAAATATACACTTTGAATCAAATCTGAAAATTTACGTAGCAGCTACGTATGTTCGCAATCAATAATTTATTGAGGCAGTCCCAAGTCTCAGAAGAGGTCATCGCATTGTGGGCGGTGTTGTCATAGTGCAACACAGAATTGTAAACGCACGTATTCAGTTTTCTCGTTATCACTTCTTTTTCAAATTTTTCAGAAAAAAAACTACAATTTTAAGGTACATACTCTCTTACCTTCGATCTTATTTTAAAACAATCCGTTTTATAATTCAATTTCATAAAAAAATAAAACACAAAAGTATGTTTTTCAACAGAACCAACAGTAGATAATATCACACAAATTTGAAATCACATCACAACATTTATTATTATGAATTATTGCACAACAGAAAAAATCGGGTAATGCTACAACTAAGACGTTTGAAATTCGCATACATCAGGCACGTGGAACCCTCGGCAACGTCGTTCCAACGCCGAGTATCGAGAAATACTGAAGCAACGATACAACGATCCTTAGTATTGAGATATTCGATTGAAAAAAAGTATATAGGTAGTCACCCATTTAAAGTCATTTCCATAGCACCCTGCATTTTGGACTAATCTTGGGTCAACATTTTACTTACTGCCTTTTACACCAAATGTTTTTTTTTTTTGATAACGAACCTCAAAAATAGGCGTGGTAAAAACATAAAATCCCTATACAGTTGCAATATTGCCAGACGCCTATTGAAATACCTAGAAATTGACTTATTTTGTGTGTGATGCACAAGACTTATTAACTTTAGTTAGCGGGGAAAAAACTATTCATATGACTGTAAGTCCGTATTTAGGGTAAATATGACTTACAACGCTATTATGTACAGATTTACTATGCTCGATAACATGAGAAGCTGACTTATTCTCTTATCAGGTAGGGGGCTCAAAGACAGTGGTTCTACGGTCTCCGACCCTGTACCCATTTATTGGGGTTTAAAGATTTAAGGGTGGATACATCACATAGTTGATTTAGTGCAGTTAAGGTCAACGATATATCTTGAATAACACTATACTAAATCCAATACTATACTAAATTGGAAACTGATTTTTATTTGCTTCGTGTCTTATGGTCGAACACTGACATTGTAATTTGACGCTTACAGGGATCATCGTGCAGTATATGTAGGCGATACCAGAGGGCGCGTTTTTTCATGGTCCGTTTCCGATTCGGTAGGTCGCGCCGCCGATCATTGGCTGAAAGATGAAGGAGCCGAGAACTGTGCGAGTTGCAACGTTAAATTCACACTGTACGAGAGGAGACATCATTGTAGAAATTGTGGACAGGTTAGTAATTTTTGAGATAATTGTGTTGGTTGTGGGAATTTAAAAAAAAAATACTATTCTTTAGTTTATGTCCGTTTTTAAGTGCTTAATTTGTGAAAAATATTCTTAAAGAGAACTATTTCGTCTAAGGTTTTTTGTTCGCGATGTTCCCGATTCGAGAGCGAGATTTCAAGATTGCGCATATTGAAGCCTGTCCGAGTCTGCCAAAGCTGTTATGCCGCCCTTAAGCGCGAGAACAAGTAAATGTTAGAAATTAGAAAACGCTAATTTGTATGGTACAATAATAACACGTAAGCTCGTGGTGGTGTTGTAAAATTTGATTTCGGTGAAAAATTATATAAAGCGGGTTTGCAATACGACAAACTGATTGTCCAATTGCGTTGGATTAGGTTTTAGCTACGACCGTCCTTAGCAAATTTCTTTGTACTTCCCTAGAAAAGCTATTTTTGCTTCCCTAGCAAAGTTCTCTTTTTACTTCCCTAGCAAAGTTCTCTTTTTACTTCCCTAGCAAAGTTGTATTTTACTAACAAAGTGATTTTTTTTATTTCGCTACCAATTTATTTCTTACTTCCTTAGCAAATTAATTTTTTCCCTAGCAAAGTTATTTTTTTACTTCCCTAGGAAGTTCTTTTTTGTACTTCTCTCGCAAAGGTATTTCTACATCCCTAGTAAATTTTCCTTTACTTCCCTAGCAAAGCTATTTTGACTTCCCTAACACATTTCTTTTTACTTCCCCTGCAAAGTTCTTTTTACTTCAATAGCAAATCTCTGTTGTTACTTCCCTAGGAAAGTTATTTTCTTACTTCCCACCCAAAGTTATTTTTACTTCTCTGTTAGAGAGTTCACTGTCCCCCCAAAGTTTTATTGGACGGAAAACAGCTTATGCATGGGGAAAAATCGATTTACACTAAATTTTCTTTAAATCTTGAATTATGACGAAAAAGATAATTCTAACGACAACCCAATGGCATTTTTCTAGTAAAATTAAGATTGTTTATTCTTTAGGTAAAATCAATATTTTTAAGATTTTGATCTCCTGTATACAAAACTCATTTTTCCAATGACAAATATTAATTTTTTTACAAGCAAAATTTTTTTTATAAAGAATGAGAAATTAAAAATTTGGTCCATTTGTGGTATAGGTAACCCCATCCAGGGACACCATGTATGGTTGTTAGTGTTAACAATAATAATTCTTTCTTTTTCGGCGTTTCTTTTCAGAAAATATTATTTTCTGTGGCACTGTGAAACTTGTAAATTGTGAGAAAAAAAAACGGAAGTTAAAAAACGTAACCTTTTGAGCTTTAGGATTTTACAACACTACAACGAATTTATATTCCGATAATAATGAATGAATGTAAGATACTGTAATACAATATTCTCTGTATTTTTTTACGTCTGTAAGTTATCATGTAAAGGCGCTACGACTAATCAGTGCGTGCATTTATCGTTGCAGTAACTTGACATACGTAAAAGACATACTCCCATTAGCTGTACAAAATAAATGAAGAAAAACATATATATATATATTTTGTAGTGAGCCCCGATATTGTTATTCCTATATACCTATATAGTGTAAAATATTCCCAGCAGTTCCAGGGGAATATCCCGTAGATTTTAAGGAGATTATTTTTTTTTGGTATTGTTTACAGTTTTATTTTTTTTTGTTATTTTCGTTGTAATTTTTATTGATTAGTTTTAAATTTTTAAAAATGTAGTATTTGCTAAAAAGTGTGCAACTTGGAGTCGTCACCGTAACTCTAGCTCGAAAGAAGCTCAATAAGCGATTTGAATAAATTTTTCGGATTTTTAAACGTGGTTTTCTGCTAGGCTTCAATATTATACAGGGCGACAAAGTAAGTGATTTAAAAAACAAAACGTTTGACTCTTTGCCATGTTTAAAAATTCTACAATTTTTATAGAAAACCGGTTTGCCCATCTTTAAGTTGACCAGTTTTTTTGTCAACTTTGACTTGTACACGAAAGCAACGCGATATCGCTCGCGACATTATCGCGTGTTGCTAATTGCCGACGGCCTAACGTTTTGTAGCATCTTTTTAGTAAATACTGTCGCGGTATTATTTTAAACGATTATTGTTGATTTGTTGATTGATCGATACCTATTTTATTTTATCATTTTATTATATTGTTTGTAGTTTACCGGTAAAACAGCCTCGTTGTAAAATGGGTACATTTTTGTTATCTTGTTTGTGTAGCATGTATTTACAAGCATTTCATGGAATAACTAAAGCACTTTCGATATTATAAAAGTATATGAAACAAATTACTGTTTTGAGCCTTTTTACTGCTGATAAGTCTTATTTACAAAGATAAGTTTGTTTTTTTTTGCAAAAATCACCCGTTTCCAACGTAATCTAATAAAAATACATAATTTTTCCGTAATTATTGTGTATTCAAGTATTGAACAAAATAGTGCAATATTTTAAGTGTCATTTGCCCGTAATTTTAGTACGTAGTGATATATATTATTATCTAATTTTGTGATATAATTTTAATATTTTTATTGTTATTAATTGTTATTAATTTATTGCTTTATTTTAATATATCTTTTACCCCGATATTTAACGATGTATTATTTAAATTTAAACCTGTGAAATTCATGAGTTTAATCATAACGAGAGTTCCTTTTCCTCAAATAAAAATAACTACCTGCCGGTTTGAAATCGATAAAGATTCCCAACTGTATAGTAATATACAGGGTGTCCGGGGAAATGCGGGAAATCTCCCGGATATGAAGAAAACTAGTGAACAAGTTCAGATAAACTTTTTTCGTATAGGCCTCCTCTTCGGAGATATGGGCTCCCAAAGAGCTCCAATGGAATCGATTTTTTACACATTTTATTGTTCTACTTTTTAACGAACCGAAATATTCTGGTGTCAAATTTGTCACGGCTCTTTTAGTTTTTAATCTACAGGGTGATTTCGAAAATCTTCTTAGACACCCCTCGTATCTCGCTATCGGGTCCCAGCACTGATCGTCATAACAAAATACAATTTTTTGTAAGAGATACGAAGTCGGTTAAATGAAAGTAAAGTTGCGCATTTACGTGCCTAATAATATGCCGTTTAGAAAGTTTTAAAATTCCGAGTAGTTCCGGAGATATCCGGAAAAAAACGAAATTCTGAAAAATCGTTTTATTGTTTTCCTGGATTTTTTTGAGATCGAATTCTAAAGTAAATTGCACTTTTGCATTACCACTTTTTCCGCTCTATCTAACAGCGTTAATTATTTTGTAATCCGACGAGTCGTCTTCGAAGAGCCATTATCAGCTTTCTTTTTATAAATACGCTCCTGTTTTTCTGATATTGGAATTTGATAGCTTTTTTTCTTCCGAATGCAACGATGTATGACATATTGTGGTTTAATGACGTTTCGAGGGTTTTTTGAACAACATCAGGAAATTTTGGAATACGGTCCTGTATTTCTCCTAATTTTATAAAGACTATCTCATAAGTAAGATCTAAATTTTTACTTATGTTGAACTAGTTCAATAAATAACAAATAATTTAATAATAAACCACAAATAAGTGAACAAAATACAGAAACATTATTTCAAACTTCTGTTGATTCGGGATTTAAAAGAAAAGTAGGCGCTTGAAACAAAAAAATTAAGATGGTGACGCGTGGTTTGTTTCACTTGACATTCCCATTGTGATCGTTTGAGAGCGTTTTAAGAGGTTTTCTATTTTCCAGAAAATATGGTACAAATGAAACATAATTGTACAAATGAAAAGTTTGATATTCTATCGCATGTTTTATTTTATCTCAAAAAACTGTTATGTGGCAGTTAGAAGATGTTATTTGTGCTTAGAGAATAACGAAAATCATTTTGAAGATCTGATTATGTAGTTCCTTACTTTTTTCGTTGTTCGTTTTATTACTGTTTTGGAATGATTTTTGTTCACTTATTTGTGGTTTATTATTAAATTATTTGTTATTTATTGAACTAGTCCAACGTAAGTAAAAAATTTAGAGCTTAATTATGAGATATTATTTATAAAATTAAGAGAAATACAGGACCGTATCCCAAAATTTCCTGATGTTGTTCAAAAAACCCTCGAAACGTCATTAAACTACAATGTGTCATACATCGTTGCATTCGGGAGAAAAAAAGCTCTCAAATTCCAATATCAGAAAAACAGGACCGTATTTAAAAAAAGAAAGTTGATAATGGCTCTTCGTATACGACTCGTCGAATTACAAAACAATTAACGCTGTTAGATAGAGCGGAAAAAGTGGCAATGCAAATGTGCAATTTACTTTAGAATTCGATCTAAAAAAAACCCAGGAAAACAATAAAACGATTTTTCAGAATTTCGGTTTTTCCGGATATCACCGGAATTACTCGGAATTTTAAAACTTTCTAAACGGCATATTATTAGGCACGTAAATGCGCAACTTTACCTCCATTTAACCGACTTCGTATCTCTTACGGTCTCCGAGATCCCTGTACTGGCCCTCCTTATCTTGGACACGTATATCGGAGTATTTCTGTTTAGAAACTTGAAAAATTTATGAACCCATGAAACACAAAATTTAAATGTCAATAATGACATGTGTATATTTTAATTTTGCCGTTTCCGTCTAATACACTGGAATTGTATTTCGTTTACAAAATAAAACAAACAAATACATTAAAAATAATAGGTCCTTAAGATTACTAGGAAGTTCATTTCACTCACGTTCATTCTTTCGCCGGCCCAACCCCATGAGCACCCCTAGCTACGTGCCTGCGTGTCTGTTAGCAGCGTGTTAATCGGAAAAAAACAATAACATTGGTAAATGAAAACTACAAGTAAAAAAAATATTTTCTACTATATTATTTCACCAACAAAGGAAACACAACCATAAATTATTTAATTCTGATTTTTAAAACTTGCCGTCACTGCACATTCTATATGAACATTTTCTTCCGTCACGTTGTCTCGGTTTAAATAAATACCAAAACGGATTTTTCCGTTTAATGCCTTCGATAATGTCTGTAGAGGTTCTTTAGATGTATTTCCTGTTTCTTGATCTACGCAGATCATTTGACATCTGGTACAGTTTCCTGAAAACTAAAAGTAGACGCGTGGTAGAAAGCAACGAATACTTATAAACAGGTAGAAAGTAGTATACTCTACTATATACTTTACCAATTCAGAAACATAAGCAAACGCCAGCGCGTGGCATGGTATAAAGAATGTAAGAAGGTATGATCGCACGTCGGGTTTGGGCGTGGCTTGTGACGTCACCGGCGAGTAATTTTTAAATCTCTTATGGAGGGTTACATTACTGTCAGTGTTTCTAACTCTTTTTTGAAGTTATTAAAAGGTTTTACGCATGTAATGGTATATGAAATGAAAGAATACTATATGGCAAGTATTTATTTATATTAATTTCATAGAAATATGACACACAAATACCACTAAAAATAGAAAACATTCCGACAAATTTTTGCCGCCATTTGAGCCGGCCGACGAAAGCCGAAGCATGCCGACAGCTGCTGGGCGACCGCTTCTGGTTTTGAAACATCGTTGCCAGTCGTTTACAAATACCACTAAAAATAGAAAACATTCCGACAAATTTTTGCCGCCATTTGAGCCGGCCGACGAAAGCCGAAGCATGCCGACAGCTGCTGGGCGACCGCTTCTGGTTTTGAAACATCGTTGCCAGTCGTTTACAATTGTAATATATCCATTACTATTTTAACAATTCAATTTTTAACATTCTTATTGTGGGGCTCCCCATATGAAATTTACGTTCAATCTGAAGAAGACCCCCATTTCATAGGAAAGTAACGACCTTTTTTTCGTACTCTTTTTACTCTGACACCGTTTTTACTATTCTATTAGGTTTCGAAACGTCCAACCTATTACTTTTGATCAAGGATTAACACTGGTAACACTGCTGCATGGTTGCCGTAGTTTTCCATGGAAATTTTGTAAGTTCACCAGAATTTTTTCTTATTTAGTCTTGTGTGTTTATTAAAATAAATATCTGAATTTTCATAAAATGGGGTGCGCTGTGTTCGGTTGTGATATGAATAACCAGGCAAAGAAATTTGATCGAAATATAAGGTTTTTCCGCTTTCCTAAGGATAAAAACAAAAAATTAGAATGGATACGGTTGTGTTGTCGGAAAGACAAATTTAGTGTAACATCCGCACGTATTTTATCTTTGTTGTATGTTCATGAAATAAATATACCTAAATACCATGATATTATTCTTTCATTTCACATACCATAGTACGAAAAAAACATGTCATATTACTTTCCAATTAGATGGGGCCACCTTCAGATTGAACATAAATTTCATATGGGGAGCCCCACAACAAGAATGTTAAAAATTGAATTTGTTAAAATAGTAATGGATATATTACAATTGTAAACCACTGGCAACGCTGTTTGAAAACGAAGCGGTCCCCGAGCAGCTTTCGGCATGCTTCGGCTATCGTCGAACGGCTCAAATGGCGGCAAAAATTTGTCGGATTCTTTTCTTTTTTTAGTGGTATTGGTGTGTCACATTTCTATGAAATTAATATACGTAAATACTTGCCATATATTATTCTTTCATTTCATATACCATTACATGCGTAAAACCTTTCAATACTTTCAAAAAAGAGTTAAAAATACTGCCAGCAATGTAACCCTCCATAAGAGATTTAAAAATTACTCTAAATGTGACGTCACTGTGGACGGCAGACTAAATTCGCTAAATTTCATAAATAATTTATAGTAAATAGTACTAGAAAAACTGATACGATAAGGTGTGAATTCAGATAAATAACAGAAATGTTGATGATTTTAACATGATGTCGAGTAACTTTAAGACTTACAGTGGCAGCGCGTGGGCGTATATTTATTTTGGCTTCTGAATTGGGAAAATGAATAGACTATAGAAACATTAGAAGTTTACGAAGCTAATTTTTGTAAAAATCTTTGCCACATCGCCATTCTGCAAGGGAAGGGGCACAATAAAATAAACTATTTAGGGATTGCGAAATAAAAAAAACCTTGTTATTTGGAGGTATTTTATCATTTAATTTGAAATTAAGGATGAAAAATTCATAAATTAATGCAAAAAAAAATCGCAAAACAAAAATACGTTTGACTAATTTACTTTACTTACCTGAAACACCGTTTCATTAAATTTAATAATATCCAAATCATTTTCAACGAAAGGTTCGCCGAAATCGACCACAAAATTTCCCCTAAATCGCGACACGATTGCATCTTCACTTAAATATGACAAGTCTTCCTGCGGAATACGTTCTCTAACCCACCGGATGCTCGCCATGTTGATTAATAAATATTGCGCCTGGTTGGCCAAAGATAGCATAGTTTGTTCGCCTGAAAAATATGATAAAATTAGAAATTATTAATGTTTTATTATAAATAGTACCTTCAAATACCATAATATTATTCTTTCAATTTCACATACTATTAAATGCGTAAAACTTTTTAATACCTTTAAAAGATAGTTAAAAACGCTGACAGCAATATAAATCTCCATAAGAGTTTTAAAATTCACCCGGTGACGCCACAAGTCACGCCTCCATCGGCGTGGAATCATACATCTTAGTTATTTATACCATGCCAGTCACTCTTGTTGCTGGGCCATGGGACAACTCCAACTGAACTTACTAACTCACCTTCTCGCGAATTACGACCAGAAATATCATCAGAAAAATCACATTGCCTCAAAAGCCTCAAACCAGGTCTTCGAAGGTTCTCGGACAACCAATCAGCTATTGCATCTCCGCAGTCGTATCCTTGAATTTTGTCTCCACACACTTTGCTGTCGCAGAAAAAGGCATCTTTAACTTTCTCTTCAGGTGAATTTAGAGGGGTGGATATGTCCTTTGCTCCTAAAATATACATGTTAAAATATCTATGTATTCGTCATTCCTGGCTACCTAAAGTATCATGGCGATACTTTTGGGAACATGAGACAAAATTTGATACGATACTTTGAAGATTATTTCGTTTAAATAGAGCTTCTGCTTTTGCCTGTCTGTATACAGGGTGTCCCATTCTCGACACTGTTATAGGGTATCTCCGTAATTGGTACAGCTGTCAGAAAAGTAATGTAGGTGTCATGTGCTCTTTTTGGCTCAAACTTAAAATGGTAAAATCAAAAACTTGAAAATTTGCGCTTGCTTAAGAGATAAGAGGAAAAATCAGAAAATTGTCAATTTCAAAATTTCCCCTTTATTTTCTTAGTTAAAAAAGATACAAATAATGTTTTATACAGAAGTTTCTTTATGATGATTGCTGAAAAATCTGCAGTTTTCAGAATAAGTATACGGGGTCAGGTAAAGAAGTTATCGGATCTAACTTAAATTTTTCAAATGGAATACCCTCTATATTTTAATCTAAAGTGATGGCATTTTAAATTCTCTTTTCAAATATATAACACACCATGGATGACATTGGTTTCCTAGGCGATTTATTTAAACTTTATGACTTTAAACCACAGTAGACAATGAAAGAAAAGCTAATATCATAGGAACAATTATGTTGACTTTCTAGTTGTTATTTACATTCAACGTCAATTTATTTTGTACATATTCATTTGTGAAAATGACATATCAACATTTTGAAAAATTTGATATGATATCAGTTTATATTGAAAGTGGAAAAAACGAAGAAATGGCGCAAAATTTATATTTTGTTCGCTATCCGGAAAGACGGCAACCATTTAAGGACATATCCCGAACATTTGCGATGATTTCCGTTATTTTTTACCTTAATCTGAATCTTTTATTTCATTTCAAGTAATAAAGTTTAAATAAATCGGCTAGGAAACTAATATGTGTTATATATTTAAAGACAATTTAAAATGCTATCTTTTTAGATTTAAATATAATTTAAAAAATTGAGTCCAATAACTTTTTTACCTGACCCCGTATACTTACTCTGAAAACGACAGATTATTCAACAATCATTATAAAGAAACATCTGTATAAAACATTTTTCTGTATCTCTTTTAACTAAGAAAATATAGGGTAATTTTGAAATTGACAATTTTTTGATTTTCCCCCGTATCTCTTAAGCGAGTTAAAATTTTCAAATTTTGATTTTACCATTTTAAGTTTGACCCAAAAATAGCACATGACACCTACATTACTTTTTTGATAGCACTAACAATTACGGAGATACCCTATATCAGGGTATACAATTTTTACAAAGTTCTTGACCAAAAAAGGGTGAAGGTAAAAAATTAATCAAAATGGAATTTCTTAACCTCTAATATGAGCATTACCCTTCTTTGTGAATTTATTCATGAGTTAACTCGAGGATTTTTGGTGGGTTTTTGGGCAATATAAAAAAATTTCCAAAAAAATTATTTCATTTTTTTGAATTTATAAACGTTTGGGTCCCAACTTCTTAAACATTTTTTTATGTTGGCATGCTCGAATTAATATAAAATTCGGAAGAAAAATGGACCTTGTTCTATTTTGTGCATACATTCATGAATTTATTTGACATCAAAGTTAGCGTTTTACATTATCAATGTTAACTTTGAAGCTGCTGCTACATGAATAAATTCACGAATAACTGCACAAGTGCAACACCCGCTTTAAACATGACTTACCCTTTAAAGTCAAAATTAACTTATTCTCAGCAAAATTCAAGATAGGTTTTAAAGTACATAACTCCTTAATCTGTTTTTGAGATATACAGGATCCGGCAGCGTTCACTACCATCCATCTTCGGTCGTATTTCAGTCCAATGTTTGTCAGTTCCCATGAATTTTTCACGGAGTAGGCTCCGCATGATTTCACTGGATACAGGAATATCCTTGTTAATTTACCAGTAGCAGTCTAAAAAAACGATAAAAGTGGGTATATAACTATCTTTAGTATATGGCTACAATTGATGGAATTCGCCTCTTAAATAGCCATTTTCATACCAAGGGAGGAAAATAGTGCTTTTCCTCTTGAGGTTTGTTCCATTTTTTTAGTCTAGCTATTCTACTCTACTATACAGCGTGTTTCTGAATAACATCTAATATTTAGGGAGGTTATTCTTGGGTCCAGACAGGTTGGGGATTTGACTCTCTTTTACAGATATTTTCATGGAAGGTGCTCGGCTGACCTTGCCCTCTTAATTCCGCCCAGAGCGACGAATAGCAGAAATACACGACGAACCACTGCCGCCCATCCATATGTGGTTAAGCTTAGTACTCCTCGAACTTCATTATTTAAGAATTCTTTCATCTGGAGGACTTCATCATTGTGGAACGCCCGAGGTCGTTTTTCCCAACGAATATAACCTCCAACAATTCAAAACCAACGTGAATCGCTTTTTGCGCACACGCGCCACTCCCAGAGTGCCCTAAAGAATTTTTCCTATAGTGCTTGTGTTTGATCATAAAATTTTTTTAAAAAAAATAAATAACACGTTGGTTCTCTCGATCGAGATCGGCCTGCTTCTGCTTCTTTAAACAGCTGATTGCGGACAATCGGGCTACTATTTAAAAATACAGCGTTGCCACTTTCGATGTTTTATAAGCGACTATCATAAATTGCCGAATTTCCTTCTATAATACTACTTTCCTGTATAATTATAGTCTCGGAAATGGCAACCGCGCTGGCTCTAGAGAGCGGAGATTTCTCGGAAAGAAAGTTCGACGACTGGTCCGAAGACGGACTAGACCATTGTCGGTGCCCTGGATTCCTTAATCGCGTCCTGGATTTACTTTCTAAGTAAGCTAAATATTTATTTTTATAAGGAACTAAAGTTTTACACTTTTAAACATTTTGGCAACATTGTTCCTGAACATCTGTTTATTACCCAGCTGGGCAATGTAATGAATATGATGATGAGTTGTGTGTGGGTTTAGGGGTGAATTATCCCACTTTTTAAACGTTCGATTTAAAAAAAAAAAATAAGTAGCGCTTCTCTAGGACACCCCAGGAGTCACCCATTTAAATATAATACGTAATTTCCATAACACCCTGTAGTTTTAAGCCTAATTATTATAGATGATGGAGAATTATATTTTTAAAAATTATCGTACCTACCTAAAAATACTGTTATAGGTATGACTTGGAATGGAGTTACCATTCATCGATTTTCTCGTCGCGGAGCCCTAAAATGCCACTTTTTGAGTAGGTAAGTGACAAAACTAATTCAACAGATCCTAATATTCCGGTACATCATTTTCTTTTTATAGAAAACAGAGTCCTACAAACTGCGGACAAGCGAGAAAGCCTCGGATTATGGCCGGATCATGTCTTTATATTATACTTTATGTTATACTTAAAAAACACTCCCCCAGTAACTCCACGATAATCCCAAAAAATACGAGCTTCCGTGGAAATCCCACGGCGCGAAAGTAACATTTTATTATTTTTTCTTTGAAGAAATTTGGGTATTATTTACTATGGTCATTATTTAGCAAGGAAGCAACACGGAAAAGATTTAAAAATGGGTTAATATAGACAGTGGCATAACCCCAGTAACCGCAGGGCACCGCTGTAAATAGTGTGTGTGGAGGGGGGTACTGACTGGGGCACAGTCCCCCCAGCAGCGGCAATTTGCCTCGAAATAGAAGTAAACCGTAACTTCCTTTAGTAATATTCCAATTACAATTTGTATCTCTGTCTTATAACATATCACGATCAGTCGGAAAATGTTGCTCGATTACAGGGTATCTCCCTTATAAGTAAATATAGAATGATGCTATTTTCGCAGCATTGTGCTACTTTTTGTGAAACAAAAGATGTCACAATTAGAATTTTTGTCCTTTTTTATATATGGAGGTTTGTTCGAATGTGTTTTGAGAATTTTGCATTTTGGGACACCCTCCCCCATATTTTGGTTATCCTGTAACTTATATCACAAAGAAATAAAATGGTCTCTTTCTTTTGCGTTGAATCCAGTGACATACCCAGATTTTTTCTACCTTCAATAGTTTTCAAGGATAAAAGCAAATTTGCTTCTTTTTAAATGGGACACCATATATATTTTTTAATAATGTAATTCAGTTTTTAACAAGCTTATTTTTAGTCTTAATATTATGAGTAGGACATGACGGATATTTAAAAAAAAAAACAATTACTGGTGCGATTAAATACAGGATGCACCAAGTAAAGTGGCCTATTAGAAGTATCTCGAGAACTAAATGAGATTTTATTTTGAAAATTTGGCTGTGGCTATAAGAGATCGTTTTCTACGTTTGTAAAATATTTTTGATGGTGCGGTGTTGCCCGATCATACCGAAAGTAGTAGCAACTCCGGAATTTTAAATGAATTACCCTATATATTATATTTTTTTTGGAATCTAGGTAAAAATCTAGAACAAATGTTATACCTATCTTTAATAGTTTTTGAATTATAAATAATCTTGTGATTTTTAACGTCGTCGACAATAGCGAAATTTAAAAATTATCTTAAAAAAAATATTTTTTGGTAGTTGGCTGTGGAATTCATAGAAACAAAATAATCCATTTGACGTTATGTCTGTGTTATTGTAATAAAAATTAACTAATCCACATTATTCGAGCTTACATATTTTAAGTTTATTTTATATACATGGGGAGTGTGGTAGAGTTTTATCTAGAACTTGCAGAAAATGTAATGAACTTCATCCTGATGCAGCTCCTATGAATCCCAAAAAGTTGATTGGCCGAGGAGGTCCATGGAAATGGCCCCAAGCTCCCCGGATCTTACCCCCCATATCTATGGGGTAGGATTAAAGAGATAGTATACAAGACACCCGTCACAACAAGGGAAGATTTAGAAATTCGACTAAGAACAGCTCTGGGGTCTCTAGAAGGGGAAGAATTGAAAAAGGTGACAAATGAACATGTTATCACCACAATTCATGAATGTTTAAGAGCCAACAATTTAGTTATTAGTTATTTTATTGGTGTTGATGCGTAATTTTAATTTTGTTTATTTATTAATAAATTGCTTATTTGTTAACTATTTTTTTTATAACAACACAGACATAACGTCAAATTGATTTTTCAGTATTTTGTTTCTATGAATCCATTCCACAGCCAACTACCAAAAAATATATTTTTTTAAGATAATTTTTAAATTTCGTTATAAATTCGAAAATATTGAAGATAGGTATAGCATCTCCCTCAGAAATATTGTTATGGAGACGCCCTGTATAAAACTAATTAAATACTGTTCAAAATTATAAAATGTCGATGGTATTGTGAAACTATTGTCAAAATTTCAGCTTTCTAGTTGTAACCACTAAAAAGATATGATTTTCTTTTAGGTCCCGATACGGCGTTAATAAATCACAAGATTATTTATAACTAATTATAATTTAAACGATAGGTATATGATATTATACAGAAAACTGTTCTAGATTTTTACCTAGATTCCAAAAAAGATATAATATATGGGGTAATTCATTTAAAATTCCTTATAGCCACAGCCAAATTTTCAAAATAAAATGTCATTTAGTTCTCGAGATTCTTCTAATTGTTGGTGTATAAGAAACAAAAATTGAACGTTTATGGAACTTTCTCATAAATATATCTCAAATTCTTCTCTATTATGCCTTAGACATGTTTCACACATAGTTATTATTTATTATGAAAGGATTTCGTTCAATTGAAGCACAATCACATCTATGTCATTTTATTTCCTTATGATAGGTTACATAGGTAACAGGTTTACATAGGAACCGAAATATGAAAAATGTAAAATTCTCAAAAATGTCCCGTATATCACAAACGAGGAGGTCTAAAACATTTTTTGTTCTACAAAAAAGTAGCACAGTGCTGTGAAACCCGCATCCTTCTATCTTTATTAATAATGGAAATATCTCGTAAAACCACCCAAAAATGGACACCCTGTACAAGGAACGAAAAGTACGTAAGTAGGAAAGCACACGTACTGTATGTATTTTATCACGTCACGATTAGTCGAAAAAATACTAAATTTAAATATAACATTTATATCTTTACAAAAAGGGCCATAATATATTTTATACATTATTGCACTAGTTTTTCAAATTGGTGCAAATATTGCAATTTGCTTCATAATGTTTTAGAATTATGTCCATGCGATAAGCTAAATTTATGTTTTTTATTATCCGGATTTAATAAATACAGGCGATAAATCGGACATAATAAAATATCGGATATAAAATATACCCGATTGATATTTTTTCAGACGGTGCGTTATTGCAGATTTTAGTTATTTAAATAATAGTTTATAAAATCTAATGGGATTGGGTATTAGCCAATGGGGTGGTATAAATTATTTTAATTAAATTGTTTAATATCGAAATATATATTAGTGCGATTTATATGGCTAATTTGGTAAATATATTTCCCCTCTTTTAATAAATTTATTTAATTCGGCATGTTTGGCATTTGGAATTTTATTTGTTGGTGTCAACGCTGTTGCATGGAAAAGGGAGACGAGCAGTGTGGATCTAGTACAGGATGTCCCATTTTCCACACTTTCTGTGGTATTAGACATATTCTCAAAGATAGAAAGGTTTTCACTTTACTGTCTCACTTTTTAACGAAACGAGAGATTCCGATGACAAAGTTGTCCATGACCCCCCTCGGTTTCCGTTACGCGCTAACTAAGCAAGAAGGTAAAAACTGTTGTTTCACGTAAAGTTCAGTAGCGTAGCCGGCTTTTTTCTAAAAAGTTTCGTTTTTTAGATATTAACAATTTTTTTTAAAAAATGTGACATCCTATATATTATTTTTTAAATTAATTGCTCTTACTTTTGGCTTTACGAAAATGTATATTTATATCCAAAAAGAACCTAAGAATGCGTTAATTTATGTTACTTAGTACAGTAAGCCATGGTCAATGCATTAGAAACAAATTAAAAATTTTTATAGCTATTCTAAATATTGAATTGAATTATATAAAACATGCCAACGTGTCATACTTTCATAATCATTATCATAAACGGTTCTCGTTACTAATCATTAATTAATAATTACATAAAATAGTATATTAAGATATAAGTTTCATAAGACATTAGACGCGTTTAAGTTAGTTCTAAAGTACAAGTGCTCTAATTATCTTATGAACCGTGTATTTTATAATACTTTTTCTATTTAGGTCTTTTAAGTCTGAAAAACTTAAAAAAATATAGTAGATTTTTTCCATTTGAATTAATATTTTCTTTTTGGGTTGGCAATACTTTTACAATTTAATAAAATGGAATACAAACAACTTTTTCCACGGGCATTGTTTAGTACAAGACAGAGAAAAATAGTATTTCCGGGATGAAACTTGATTTTCGCACGGTTCTGATTTTGTCTTTCTCATGGTGATTATTGGTGAAAGATGGACCCGAATAAAAACATTTTTCGGACAAAAGATGTTTATTTTTGGTCGGAGAATACGATACGACAATAAAAAATATGAGGTTCCATTTGAAAATCTTAACTTACCCACACCCGCGCCCGGGGGATGAGGGGGTGGTTTAAATTGTAAACTATTCCTCCTTCAAAACCAAACAACTTTTTCCCTATTCATTTTCCGCTGCAATGCGATGCACCGGAGTTATTCCGGGGTACCGACCTTTTTTCAACACCGTGTATAAAGTAATATGTATAATACTATATTGAATAAAAAATAAATTTATTGAATACAACTTTAGAAATAGAGCATAAACTGGAAGATATTTTTTATTATCTTTAGGTTATGTTGTTTGATAGTTGTGACTAGAAATCAGTTGATGGAGACCATCAGTATGTTATATATTTCCGAGTATAGCTATTTCGGATAAATATCTAGTAAAAATGATCTATTTGCAAGGTTAAAGGTTAGTATTTTAAAGTTTGCTATAAAAAAATTCTGTCGAATCCATAATGTCTAGAAAACTAATTTCAACGAAATCGAAATAGGCCTAAAATTCGAACCCTACTTGTTGCCACCATGAAAAAATTTCAGTTCCATAAAGTGGCAAGTTATTCAATCTTTTTGCATTTCATAATGTAGCCATTATGAAACCCAAATAGAAAAAACATATTATAAGAACTCTTACATAATAGGTATTTCATAAATAATAAAAATATGAGAGATCTGTCAAGTTGCATGTTTGACCATTTGCATTTGTGACGCAAAGCTGGACATAACGAATAAGGAAAATATTTTCCTTTAGTGAATGTCAAAATTTAATTAGCTGATGTTTGCTGTATTAGCTGAACTATGCTAGTTTCGTGATTTTGCCATCACATTTAATTGAATAGATTAGAATTGGTTCACCAAAATCTAATTAAACTGGGCACATGAGTTTATCATATCGGCTTTTTCAAGAAGTTATAATGAATTTTTTTCTATAAAATGTATAGGGTAGCCAATATTCAGCCAACTCAAAAATTACTGGGATTTCCTATATTCAACTTATCACACGGTATATGCCTTCCGATAAGTAATTAGACCATTTAAAACTTACCTTGTTGTCATTCAAATCTACAACGGGAGCTGTATGTCCATTATTTACCGTTTTCTCAACCTCCAAATTGGCAAAATCGGAAATTAATAAACTTTTCGAGTTAATATAAGAATCGTCATTTTCCTCGTGTTTAATTCCATTGGTAACATGATAATGGATATCAGGTCTAGATTCTCGTTTCTTCCTAATAACTGGATGCGTTACAAAACATTTTTCTATCATCTGCAGAAATTTGTCGGCGTCCTCGTAGGTCGACATGTAACCAAACGAGATTCGAAGAGAGCCCGTTGGGTAACCGTCGATTAGGTCATTTTCATCGCCGCATACGTGTCCTGCCTAAAAATTTTTTCAATATCAGATTTTAATAATACGTTTACGGTGCGTGGCCAATTAAAAGGTCTCGGGAAATACAAAATAATATATTTGTTTGAAATATTGGTACTCTCAATATCACTTCCGGTTATGATGGAAGTTAGGTTTAACATTGTTATTTCAAATGC
Organism: Barypeithes pellucidus; assembly: GCA_963991005.1. Lineage (NCBI taxonomy): Eukaryota > Metazoa > Arthropoda > Insecta > Coleoptera > Curculionidae > Barypeithes > Barypeithes pellucidus. Next base: position 43,905,312 of record OZ022559.1, read on the forward strand.
AGTGCGGTTCTTTTATATTTTCACACAAAATCGGATAATGCTAAAATATACAAGGCATTCTTATTTCAAATAACTCCCGGTACAACCGGAAGTGATAAATGCTTCAAATATTTTCATCAAAAAAAAAACGGCATCTTTTATAGCGAGTGTCAATATTTCAAACAAATATATTTTTAGTTCTCAAGATCTTTTAATAGGCCACTCACCGTGAATGACCCTGTATAGTAATTTGAAATACAGTGAAACCTCTCATAACGGACACCTCTAATAAGCGAACATCTCTATTAAGCGGACATGTTTTCATAGTCCGGAACTAGGTACGTATATGAAATTCCATGAAAATCAACCTCTCCTTTGGGCGGACAGGCTGCATACAAAGAGTGCGAAAACCCTTCTTTAAACGGACAACATTTTTTTAAAAGTATTTGGGAGACGAATAAGTACGGTGCAAAACTCTCTGAAGACAGACCGGCAACTAATCGCGTATGAATGGCAGCGCGAAAGGAATGAAAGTATGTGTGATTCCCCGGCAGCACTCCACCGTTTATTTGTGAGTTGTAAGGTTAAAATCGTAAACAATGGCACAAAATTGTAGCGTTTTGAGTCTGAGAATATTGAGAGAATATTGATGTTGTGGAAGTTTGTAATTTGATAACAATGATTTGGGCGAGTTCATTAACATTGATAGCAATGTGCTATTGGAAGATTATAGTGACCTCATTACTACCGATTATGTAGTCCAAACTGAAACCACATCACTATCTGACGACTCTGATGAAGAAGTTGAATGCAGTAATCAAACAAATGCCACCAATTATCAACAAGCCATTAGGATGGTAAAGGAATTATAAGAGTATGCAAAGAATAGATGTGACTCTACAAGAATGGAATTGTTTCAGACTTGGAATTACATTTTCTAGATTGCAAGTACAAAACGCAAACACGTCAAACTACGTTATTATATTTTTTTAGTACTACATCCTAACTAAAACAAGTGTATTTTTGTTATGTTATGTTTATTTGTACATATATAAATATACGTATATAGTTTTTTAATTTTTATTTCTTTTGATGACAAACTAGAATAAAACACGTAACGAAATCTTTGTTCCAAAAATAAATTTGTTTGTATACGTTTTGGCGGGTTTAAATTTAGTAAAATGAACTCCGTTCGCAGTTTAATAGCGGATGCAATCTCTGTAGTAGATCTTCCATCGATGAATCCGCAATAAAAGAAATCGAACTTTTCACAGGTCATTTATCCGGCAAATTATGTATAATAAACATACCTGGATTTATGGTGAAATTAAAATATGCGCTGCTCTTTCCCTCGCTTCTTCTTATTTGGGGGGAGGAGCTTTGTGGACAAAAATAGGTTTGACTAATTTATTTAAAAAAAATTAAATCCTGGATTTTCTATACAGGGTGTCCGCTAATTAATGGTACATGGGAAAACCACAGACTCCTTACGTAAAAATATTAGGATTTAATTATATTTGCCTATATCCGAAAGTTGATATTAACTGAGATACAGGGTGTTAAAGTTAAAACTTCATTTTTGTTTTTCTCTAATAACTTTGCAGGAAACCAACGTTTTTCACAAAATTTGGCAATTATGTTTATGCAGGGGGCGCTGTTTGCGGCATTATTTGCGAATTTATTAGGTCATAACTTTTTTGCGCCTCAGTGTATTTAAGTTTTTAAAGAAAATAATACTTTTCTCATATTTATTACGTAAAAAAGGTATACTAAGTTCAGGTCGCCCAGAGTTACCGTTTCGGAGATATTTGCATTCAAATTATTTAGTGCACCCTGCCCAATTATTATTAATTTGCCAAGAAATTTTTTTTCCTTAAAGTAACCTATGAGAAAACAAATAAAATTTAGAGATGCAGTTGCTATGAAACAGAAAATGTTTCATTTTTGAGTTTATCGTACTTTTGTTTTTCTATTGCTGTTGGTTTCTTTCGACACGATATTTTCTTGGGTCATAATTATTTTAATTAAAGTAAGTTAAAGAACAATCCAATTGTTGTATTTATTATTCCCAATTACCATCTAGAACATTAATTATCATGTAAGTGTGAATTGGTAAGAAGTAACAAAATATTATTTGCTTGCCTGAGTTAACGCACTAAGCAATTTAAATGCAAATATCCCCGAAACGGTAACTATGGGCGACCTGAACTTAGTATGCCTTTTTTACGTAATAAATATGAGGTAGGGTATTATTTTCATTAAATACTCTGAGGCACAAAAAGTTATGCCTGTATGAATGGGCGAAAAATGCCGCAGGCAACGCCCGCTACATTATACATTAAAATTTCAGAAATAAATCAATTTCTCGTCCTAAAGGAACCATAATCAACAAATTTTGTAAAAAAACGTTAGTTTTTCTCAAAGTTATTAGAGAAAATCAAAAATAAAATTTTAACTTTAACACCCTGTATCTCAGTTAATATCAACTTTCGGATATAGGTAAGTATAATTAAATCCTAATATTTCTACGTAATGAGTCTGTGGTTTTTCCATGTACCATTAATTAGCAGACACCCTGTATACAGGGTATTAGGGAAATTTATCATATTTAAATGGGTTACTCCTTGGGTATCCTAGAGAAGTAATACATACTTTTTTTAAAAATTAACCGTCTAAAAAAATTTAGTCACCCCGAACAAACCCGAACAAACCCATCATACTCTATGCGCCGACCCGTACCAATATTAGCGAGTCTCAAAACATAAGTAAATAAAAGGCATATACTACAAAGTATCACTTCACTAATTTTTTATTGTAACATTGTCTGTGGAAACACATCCGATCCTATTTATATTCTAAATTTTTAATCCTATTTGCAACCGGGCAGACAAAATTCCCAGAAATATTACTGTTTGCAGTTGCCTTTGAGATGCCGCCGCTTAGTCTCTTAGTGCACGTCTCGGTTTACCTGGATAAGTTGTTGTTCACCAGTCTTGCAATTAAGGATGTACGAAGAGCTCTTGTAAATTGCGATAAAAACGTGATTTCGGATTAGCAAATATAAAGGATTGGGACGGAATTTAAGTTTAGTTTGTCGACCACGACTTCCCGTGTGTTGAGTTAGTAACAATTGGCTTTGTTCGAGTTCGGTAGTGATCGGACCAAGATGCAGTTTCTTACAGTAATTTTATGGATTAAGTAAGACAATAGGTAAGATATGTGCGTCAGTAAGATATGTGCGTCAAATCTTTTTTCTAAAGAATTTTAAAAGTAACTGACGACGGAGATTCACTTAGGAGGTCGATAATGACGCCTGACGATTTAATAAGCAAGAGACATTTTCTTGTTATCCTTGAATTAGTCCTTATCAAAACAAAATGGCAATACATTTTCAAAGCCTGACAGGAGCTATTAACTATCTGGCTACGGTCCTGCATCTACCATCTACTTTTCTTAACATTTACCCTCAAGACTACAGCCCGTGCTAGAGCCCATAGCCTTGAAAGAAATACGAATAAAGTTGCCCAAACAGCGAAAATACAATTTGGAGGCCAATTTGGGAAATCAAAAAAATGCGGGGTTGCGATTAACGTTGTGGGATTTTACGAAAACTAAGCGCAAAAGTTTCAAAGAAATAAAACGAAAAAGTTGTCGCTGATTTAAGAGAAAATGAAACTTTTAATGATAATGGACTGTGACGAAACAAGTTTTTTTACTAGTTGTGGAAAGAAAGTGAAAACTTGTAAACACATCAGCTCGATTCCAATAAAAAGAAGTCTGTAACTGGAAGGGAAAGGTTAGTACACAATTGCGTAAATATACATGTGCTGTCAATACAGGGTGTTAATAAATGTACGTCCGCAAATTCTCAGATGGTCAAATTGCAGAAAAATAAAAGGAGCTTCAAGTTAATAAGCGAGAACAATACCCTAATAATAATAATAATAATAATAATCATTTATTAGTATACAATAGCTACTCCTAGTACTTTACCTAATCTGCACGAGACAGGAAATTTATAAATCATATTTCAATAATTACAACTAAATGTATGAACTGAAAAACGAAAGAAAAATACTTAGTATAGTTTTTGCAGAATTATATCATTGATCTCTATACAGGGTGTCCCATAACTAATGGTACACACGAAAACTGCAGATTCCTTGGGAAAAAATACTGCGATTTGGCCATACTTAGTTTAGTTCAATAGCTGGTAATAACCGAGATACAGGGTGTCCAAGAAAAAATTTATTTTTCAATTTTCCTAAATAACTTATTTCTAAATCAATATTTTTGCACAAAATTTTGTGAGTAGGGTTTTTTTTGAGGAAATGAATTTGAATTTGTTAATAATTTTGATGTATGTTATAGGGGACGCTCTCTGTGGTACTCTGGATACATAAAAATAAATGTAACTTTTTTGTGCCTTAGTATAATTATATTTTTATTAAAAATATCAATTTTTCCGTCATTTTTAAGCAATAAAGGTATAGTTTGTAAATGTCGCTCCGGCTAACCGTTTTCGAGAAATTTTCAATTATATTTTCTAATGCGATCGTTTAAATTTTGATTTGTAAATGTGAAATTTGTCACAGTATGCTTTGGTAAAAACAAATACAATGAAAGCACTTTGAAACCTTATTTCTATCAAAGTTTATTTTCATTTGTCAGCATTGTGGGTGTTTTTAAGGAGTTTTTGAAGATACTGTTATCAAAAACTAAACTAAAAATGCTAGACTATTACGTTTTGGACGCAAGGATCCTGTTTCTCCCAGTCTGTCTTATAGGCTTCTAAAAATTTTAAAATCTGGCTGCCTTCTATTTGGATACATTTCCAAATACCGCCGATGTGCCCCCGCATCTTTTAAAATTTTCTTGTGCGTATAAACATACCATGTCTCGCATTTCTCCGTTAGGTCGCGGCATTTTTAGTTTAATTTTTGATAACAGTATCTTCAAAAACTCCTTAAAAATATCCACAATGCTAACAAATGAAAATAAACTTTGACAGAAATGAGGTTTCAAAGTGCTTTCATTGTATTTGTTTTTACCAAAGCCTACTGTGACAAATTTCACATTTACAAATCAAAATTTAAACGGGCGCATTAGAAATTGTAATTGAAAATATCTCGAAAACGGTTAGTCGGAGCGACATTTACAAAGTATACCTTTATTGCTTAAAAATGACGGAAAAACTGATATTTTTAATAAAAACATAATTATACTAAGGCACAAATAAGTTACATTTCCTTTTATGTATCTAGAGTACCGCAGAGAGCGCCCCCTATAATTTACATCAAAATTATTAACAAATTCAAATTCCTTTCCCCAAAAAAATCCTAGTCACAAAATTTTGTGCAAAAATATTGATTCAGAAATAAGTTATTCAGGAAAATTGAAAAATAAATTTTTACTTGGACACCCTGTATCTCGGTTATTACCAGCTATTGAACTAAACTAAGTATGGCCAAATCGCAGTATTTTTACCCAAGGAATCTGTAGTTTTCCTGTGTACCATTAGTTATGGGACACCCTGTATAAGTAAAAATAACTTAAAAGAACGAAACCCCAATAAAACGTGCAACCGAGAACGCTACAGGGTATTCTTTGTTTTCATATAAATCAAAAGCAAGATTAAATTAAAGGGAATATCCAGTTGACGCCCTTCAAAAACAGCAAAATAATAAATCACATAAGTCTTAGTGTTCTAACTTTTACCAGGTACCCAATCGTGTACCTGAGGAAGAGAGACCTAATGTAATATGAGGGTGTATTTTGTATCCTGATGGTATCTGTGCTGAATGCTGGTGGGATGGGTCAGACCAGGAATGTATTATTTCAAAAAAGTTTTGCACCAAATATTGTAGTCTAAGTCTAATTTCGAATAAACCCCAAAATTCCTTGGCCGTATCTTCATTTTTGGGTACCTCGGAATAGGTTCTTTGTTACTCTTTAATTTCTCACACCTAACAAAGATAGGCAATTAAGAGTTGGTACTTGCTGATTTCATGCGTATGATTTGTTTAGAAGAAAGAAAGAAGATTAGACGCTGTAGCTTTCTTTGTTGCACGTTTTATTGCCATTTCGGTCATTTTAAATAATTTCTACTTATAATCTAATACCGGGCGTGCGACCGAAGCGGGGACGCAAGATAAAATATATTATGAATCTAATAACGTTTACCTATTTTATATAGGGTGTTTATACTAAGCCTTCAAAAACGACACATTTCAAAATAACTTTTCTCAAGATTCTCAAATGAAACACCCTGTATATTATTTTGATATTTGATGTAAAATATATAAGCAATTTCTTTTGTAAAACAAACATATAAGCTATTTCCAGCCGTTTTCAATAACTGGAAATTTCATAAATTATATTGTTTAAATAGCATAAGCACCTAGACTAACAATTGTAAAACACAGGCACGTTATCCCAAACTTGACTATTTTATGGGGGACAGGTAATCAAATTGTTTATGAGGATCCACTTATAACTGCTATTAATATGCAACACAAAACGTTAAGGACGTCATTACTTGTGCACAGATCAAAATATAAGAGAGTTTGAATATTATATATAGTTTACAATTATTAGTCTAGGCGCCTAGGCTATTTAAATAATATAATTTATTAAATTTGGAATTATTTCGAAAACGGCTGGAAATAACTTATACACGGTGTTGAAAAAAAGGTCGGTACCCCGGAATAACTCCGGTGCATCGGATTGCAGCGGAAAATGTCTGGAGATAAAGTCGTTTGGTATTCAAGGAGGAATAGTTTGCAATTTAAACCACCCCCCACCGCCTCAACCCACGGGCGCGGGTGGGATAAGTTAAGATTTTCAAATGGCCAAAAAATGTATTTAAAAATGGCCGTGGAATACAAACAATTTTTTCCACGGGCATTTTTTAGTACAAGACAGAGAAAAAGAGTATTTCCGGGATAAAACTTGATTTTCGCACGGTTCTGATTTTGTCTTTCTCATGGTGATTATTGGTGAAGGATGGGCCCTAATAAAAAATTTTTCGGAGAATTATTTTTGGTCGGACAACACGATACGCCAATAAAAATATGGGGTTCCATTTGAAAATCTTAACTTAACCCACCCGCGCCCGGGGGTTGAGGCGGTGGGGTGGGGGTGGTTTAAATTGAAAACTATTCCTCCTTCAAAACCAAGCAACTTTTTCCCCAGACATTTTCCGCTGCAATGTGATGCACCGGAGTTATTCCGGGGTACGGACCTTTTTTCAACATCCTATATATGTTTGTATTACAAAAAAATGCTTATAAATTCTACATCAAATGGCCAAATAATATACAGGCTCTTGGCCATTTGAAAATCTTAAGAAAAACTATTTTGAAATGTGTCGTTTTTGAAGGCTTATTATGAACACCCTGTATAAAATAGATAAACGCTATTAGATTCATAGTATCTCTATATATCTTGTCATAAGTCTCACTCAATGCTGAGGTTAAAAAATAGTTTTGGATGATAGTTTTTTGATATTTTTTTTCAGGACTGCCAAACTTTTTTTTCAGATTTTCATTTATTGCTCATAAACTACAGCAGTGTGCAGTTTAAAAATGTTGCCATATGTGCAGTAAACTCCTCGTAACTTTAATGATTTAACCAACGAACCGGACAAAAGTGAAATGCATCGGTTGAAAACTGCGACGGATACTGACCACACTATAAATCTCAATTTACTAATTTAATTTTGGAGCGAGAATCCTATCGTGTTATTAAACCCATAATAATAGCTTCAGTGTGTCACCTCCAAAAAGCAATTCGCTCTATAATTCTATTACCTAATAAACACAGCTTTTTTGAAAAAAAAAAAAAACAGCAAATTAATGATCCTGAAACTTACTTCAAAGTGTCTTCTAACATCGTTAGAGCTTAATTTAAGAAATTTTTGGCAAGCTCCTGGATTGCAAAAACAGCCCGTTCTCAAATAAATTTCATGCAAATTGGCAATGTGCAGCACCTAAAACCATTAAAAGAAAAAAAATGTTGAAAAATGATCTTTTGGAACGAATTCTGTTGAAAGAGATTAATATTTTAATTATCCTAAGAATACAGAATGCTACTTGTCTTTCAGATGGTCAGTGGCGTAACAAAGCTGCCACGGGCCTATGTGCGAAAATTTTGCCCCGGGCCCCAAATCAAAAATAGAATATAAAGAGGAATAATAAACTCACTGTCTGCTCCAATAGTTGTCTGGCATGGCGCACCGCCTAAAATGGAGGGGGCTCGTCTCATTAATTTTGCACCTTCTGAAAATTACTCTGGATATTTTCCAAAAATCAAATTAAAAACTATGATTTTTTTCTCTTTATTTTTTTTTTCAAGTTTTTTTTAGTAATTTATTAATGTAAATATATAATTTTTTCTTTTTTTTCTGCTGCTTTTATACTTTTTTCTTCTACTTTAAGAGTATTTATCAGTGGACCGCATGGTCAGATTTGAGATTTCGCCGCGTAACAGCATAAGTCATTGTTATTGAAAAATGAGACTACATCGTCATTCCAAGACGTGCTGGCCGGCGGTATCGAGGGAGTAGGAGACGTTTCCTTTGTTCTTCTGCCTTTGATCGCCCGAAGCGTTGCCAATCAGTTTAGATAGTTGCGAAGATATTTTTCCTGAAAGAGTCGGTGTGACATTTTTTTGCATTAAAACTGAACAGAAAATTTTACCAAATTCTATCCAATAGTTTTCTTGTAGTTTGTCACACCTTTTTACCTTAAAGGAGGTCACTGATAGTAATAAGTGCTCTTAATTTTCTGAATTTTCAGTAAATCTTTTCAATGCTTCCAAAATCGTAATTTTCTTCTTGATATAAAAAATGCTTAAACTTCTACGGTTTGTCTTAAGAATGTCAAAAGCTTCTGCTTATGTATAATTCTTCCACTGAAGATAGGTATATGGTCGCAACACGTATGGAAATTAAAAACTGAACTTTTATTATAGTAGTGGAGCAGACTATGAGTTTTTTCCTCTTCATAATGTCACTCCACTGAGAGATGGACTATTTCATAGAAATAGTGCTCCAGGGGCCCATATTCTTTACAGACACATGGAACACGGGTAGATACGCCACTGCAGACGGGAGTATATTGTAGACATTGCATTATAATTTTCTAACAACCTAAAGATCCCTTATATAATAAGGAATATACGAATGTTGCTACACAGCTCTTCTCTGGGCTATAGGCCCCTTCGACCGCTGAATTTTCCGTATTTGTTAGTTTACAAAATAGAATTCATATTCGAAAGCAACAACAAATATTGTTGTAGACGATATACTCCATTTACTTTTAATTCAGGTTCATTTAAACCGTAATAACAATCAATTACATAATTTTTCACACAATATTAGTTCGTGATAATTTAAATTCTGAAAATAACCTAAATGCTCATTAAGTGAAGTTTTTTTTAGCATTTAGTAGCAGTCACTACAAAAAAGGAAAAGGAAAACGAGGTAGGAAAACCCTGCCTAACAACTATAGACCAGTCGCATTGCTTTCAGTAATGGAGGAAGCTATTAACCAACAACTTCTAAAGTACCTGGAGGGCCTTAACATTATCAACGATAATCAACATGGTTTTGGGAAAATCCAGATCAACAGGAGAACTTCTAGCCTATGTCACCCATCTTTGGCCCAACGCAATAGAACATGATGGGGAGTTTCGGGCTATTGCACTGGATATTTCTAAAGCCTTTGATCGAGTTTGGCATGAGGGGTCCTAAGTAAACTGCAATCTTATGGTATGCCCAGTTGACTCTGTGCATGGTTGTCTAGCTTTCTTAAGGACCGTTCTCTGCAAGTGGGTTAATTGCTACTTGAAGGATTTCTCAGACACCTTTCCCATCAATTCCGGTGTTCCTCAAGGGTCCATATTGTTTCCCACCCTCTTTTTACTGTACATTGACGACCTTCTGGTGAAAACGAAAAATCCAATATGTAGCTTTGCTGAAGACAACATTCTTATCTCATCCTTTACTTTGAATGCTCAGGTGATAGCATAAGGTATCAAGTCTCAACAAGCCTGGAAGAAATTTTGTCGTGGGGTGAAAGTAACCGAGTCGAATTTAAGGCTAAGAAAACCCAGGCAGTGATTCTCTCTAAAAAGGTTAACATTACAGAACCGGATATAGTCATGGCAGGACACGCAATTCCACTGACTTTATCCATTAATTTGCTGGGCGTCAATCTGGGAGGAAATATGTCTTGGCATAATCACGTTGTGTCAATAGTCACGATAGCTCTTCTCAGGTGTACTTTTCCGAACCAAAAAGTTGCACACACCTCAACAACTTTTGATACTATGCAAAGCCCAGCTTCAACCATCACTAGAGTACTGCTCTCATGTCTGGAGTGTTTGACCACGAGCTGACAAAGAGGCTTGATAGCCTGGAACATCGAAGACATGTTGGTGATTTGACTCTCATTTACCGATATTTCCATTGGAACTGACCTTGCTTGCCGCTTAATTCCACCTAGAGCGATCCTAGGACCCCTCGAACTTTATTTTTTAAGAATTCCTTCATCTTTAGGACGTCATCCCTATGGATCGACCTTCCTGAGGCCGTGTTTTCCAACGAATGTTGCCTCCAACTATTCAAAACCAACCTGAATCGCTTTATTCGCAAACGCACCACTCCCAGAGTGCTTTACAGAATTTTTCGTATTAGTGGCTGTGTTTGATTATAAAAAAATATAATATATGCTTACCTCTGCATATCCCACAAATGTACCATTACATCTTCTTAAGTTAAAGTTGACTATTCCACCCTGTATATTATCATTCTTATACCCCGAGTCATGGTATATAATTGCAATTGGTTCTCCATTTGAATGATGCAACTCGGCCATGTTGTCGAAAGTATATTTTGCTAAATTAAATGTATGCTGGGATATGAGTTGCGGCGTCAGCTGAAGACGTTTGAAAGTGTCGAAACCATGCTTGAGGGCTAATATTGAAAGGAAGGGTATCGTGCCATCTTCAAATCTACAAGAAATAAATGCTAGCTTAGGAGCCCAAGTAACACTAATGGTCCTATTGTGCTCTCCAAGGTCGATTTAAAACTATACAATAAAATTTCGAATAAAACCAAATGAACTTCAAGACAGCCTGAGGACTACCATACAGCAACTTCTAGCCAAAAAGGGCCCATCCTAAAAGGGTCTTCAAGACTCAATTTTAGAACTACATTAAAACTATTTGTTTTTAAATTTATATTCTTAAAGAGCTCTTCAAGGCAACTTTAAATTCATATATTAAAACTCATTTCATTTCAAAATCGAATGTCCTACAATTTAAATTTGCGATATTTTACATAAAAATTGAATTTAATTCATTTCTTTAAACTAGATCAATTTAGAGATATATCTGGGTTAAACACTGGTCCAAAAGTAGAGCCATGGCACTCGAGCTAACAAGAAAATTAACATTTTTTTTAAATATGTTATATTGTCCAATAAACGTTTCATAAACAATCGATATGATATTTTATCCCTTTTGCCTTCCACCAAATTAAAAATTAAAATTATTTCAACACATAAAGTCTACCATACAGAGAGCTACGCAATTATCCATTCATTTAATTCACTTACTTAACATTATCAATACAAAATCATTAAATACACAAGCCATACCTAGATTGTTAATAAAGAATAGATAATTGCATAGTACTCTATATTATCGACTTTGTCTGTCGAACTGATTTCTATTTTTAATTTAGCAAAAGCCGAAAGTGATAAAATGTCACATTGATTCGAGTATGGATTGTTTACAAAACGTTTTTTTCGAAAATATAACGTGATTTGAAGAAATGGTAATTTTTTTGTTACCAAGAGTGGCATGGCGACACTTTCGGGCCAGTGGCTAACTCAAATATATCTATAATTGGTTTAATTTAAAAAATTAATTACATTCAATTTTTATGTAAGATATTATGTCAAATTCAAATTTTAGGAAATTTACATGCATCTAGATATTATGCGCAGCCACTGGCGGCTCGTGACCTATGATAGAGGGGGTTCACAAGTATGGTGAAATTTTTCTAGGCGTTTTAAATGTAGGAAGAAAAAAGTAATAAGAAAATGCGTTAGGTAAAACATATTATTATTTATTTTTTAATTTTACACAAGGAAATACAACTTTTCGAAAACAAGAAAGGTTTTCTTAGTGTGTATTTATAGCTGTCGGATCTTAACGTCGTCGCATGCAACCCTCGTAACAATATTTATACAGTCCACTACTAATACTACTAAAGCCATCTACGAGCTATCAAGAAAACCGAATGATGTCCAATACTACTACCGCCATCTACGAGTTATCAAGAAAACCGAATGATTTCTAATACCACTACGCCATCTACGGGCTACGTCATTAGGCGCAACCAAGACGAGAACAATATTAACTGTTTCATGACGAGAACGAATCGAGCCACGAGACTGACAAGTTGGCATTCTTCATATTTTCTGTGTTTTTTGTTTAAATCCTTAAATAAAATGGTTTAAAATCATATCGAGTATCATTTATCGAAATACACAACATTTATCGACCTTACATAATAGTGCTTAAACGTAAAGTCCATTCTTCGGTTCTTAATTGTAGTCACTTCAATTTTTTGCTCCAAACTCAAAGAGTTAAAGTGTGCGCACACAGAAACTGTGCGCCTTTTCGATGTTAAATCGCCATAGCCCCGCTGCCACCCGCCACCTGTTACTACAGAGAATCTACACTACTTAATCGCACGTGCGAGTCGTCATAATCGTCATGTACCTCGACCGAGGCACGGTTGCCGGATCTATACAGTTTGGTTTGACGGGATGATAAAATATTAAAGTCCGTTTTGTTGCAGTTGATAGCTCATATCGAGGGTTGAAGCCATAAAACAACCGTAAACCATAGGCGTTGCCAATAGTAATTACCTTATTTAATAAGAAAATTGGCCTCTGTCCATTGTTAAGTAGGATTAGGGTTAAAGTAGGTACAACAGGGGTAATTAATTTACCTATTTTTGCCTGCTTTAGGATGTTATTACGCCATTTGATGTGCGTTTGTCAAACTATGTATTTAGTTGTATTTAGATACTGCATTATCTCAAAGTTGAATTATTTCCTATACTTGTAACAATGGCTTCAAGTTTTTCGCCAACGTGTCTTCGTCAAATTAGCAAGAGTGCATATTCTCTCCGAGAAAAGACATTAATATTAAACGTGCATGATGCTCTAGTGTACCAGAAACCTGCAAGTGATGTTCGTAGCATCATTGCAGAGTGTGCCAATATGGTAGGAGTTGGAGAGGCTACTATATATAGGTTCTTGCGTGAAAGAAAATCTAAGAACCTCAGTGAGCCAAAACCACTCCCAGGAAAGAAACCGTTAGAAATTGACAATTTCATTAAAAATGGTATTAGAAGAAAAGTACATAGTTTTTATTTTGCCAAGGAAATACCAACTATAGACAAAATTTTACAAGCCATTAACTACGACGAGGACTTACCACAGCTATCACGAACGAAACTATGGAAAATACTTCATGATATGAACTTTCGATGGGAGAAGCAAAACAGAAAATCTTTTCTTATTGATAGAGCAGATATTATTTGCTGGAGACGTCAATACTTAAGGTCCATCCGAAAATACCGCAGCGAAGGCAAAAACATTTTCTATTTGGATGAAACTTGGCTGAACGAAGGGCACACCGTATCTAAAGTTTGGCAAGATAAAAATGTCCTAAGTTCTCGACAAGCTGTCATGGAAGGCTGGTGAACAGGACTTAGACCACCATCTGGAAAGGGACGCAGACTTATTATAACTCATATAGGAAGTTCAAATGGCTTTTTGGATCAAGGATTATTACAATTCCAGTCGAATTCTACTAAAGACTATCATGAAGAAATGACTGCTGATGTTTTCGAGGAATATTTTAAGCAAATGATAGAATACATTCCCGCTAATTCTGTAATAGTGATGGATAATGCCAGCTATCACTCTAGGATAAAAGAGAATCTTCCCACAACTTCATGGAAAAAGGCGGAAATCGTAAACTGGTTACAACGAAAGGAATTGAGTTACGATAATACCATGGTAAAAAAAGAACTTTTGGATATTGTTAGGCTACATAAATCACAGTATAAAAAGTATGTTATTGACAAGATGGCAAGAGATCGAGGTATTATAGTGCTCCGTTTACCACCTTACCATTGTGAGCTAAATCCTATCGAATTAATATGGGCTCAAATAAAAGGATATGTTGCTAGAAATAACAAAACTTTTAAAATGCAAGAAGTGCGACACCTCTTGCTTCATTCTTTAGCAAATGTGTCATCAGAAAATTGGCAAAACGCCATAAAACATGCTATAGTAGAGGAACAAAAAATGTGGGAACTTGACAACGTAATTGACACAACTATGGAAATTGAGCCTTTAGTAATAAGCGTAGGACATGATGACTCTTCAGATTCTTCTGAGGACCATTTTATCGAGTTATAATTATTGAAATTGTCAATATTTTTTGATCTGTAAATAAATTAGTTTTCTTGTAAATAAATTCATAAAATCATAAAATCTATTACATTTAAATAAAATAATAAGCGGTTACATTAAAAACCCAACTCTCCGACCATGATGGGCCGTTTTAATCATTATCCTTTCATTTCATTTTATGGCTCTATTGTTACTTTATCTGTTACCCGGTGGAATAGGTCAAAATTTCTTCATCTTTATGCTAGATGTACGTAAAAAGACCATTTTATAGGTAAAATATTTTAGGCCACCGGGCCCTTGTTTTGAATCTTTAATGAGGGTATCGAGCTATCAACGGCAACGAAACAGACTTTAGGGACGGTCGGACTTTTTTAGTTTGACGGTACGATAGAATATTAGGGAGGGTCGGACTTTATACGATAAATAATATTCAATGAATATAAATTAATATTTTTTATACGTTTTGTTTTGGGGGTTCACGTGCGCATGTGCTCCTGTGGAAGAACCGCCACTGTGCGCAGCCCGGTATAATTAGACATATGACGTAAACTGCTATGCCGTAAACTCTAGAATGTATTTTCAGCTGAAGAAAAAAAAATATTAAAATTGGTTCATTATTAACGAAATAACAGCTTATTAATTAAGACGTGAATTATTGAATATTCGATAATTAATTGGCATAGTGTAGTTGTGGGACGATTAGTTTCTATTTATTTATTCTTTATTTATTTATTTCTTACAATGTTTTATAGTGTCCCAGTTACAAAACAGGTAGAATACGGAACTTAAGTAAATATAATGAATATATACAGGGTGTTAATTAAGTATGTGCAGGAACTTTAAGAGACGATTTTTTGGATGATTCTAAGACGAGAAGGGTGTTAAAAGAATGATTTTTTCCCTGTTGTCTTCGGTATCACAACATTCACAACAGTAATCAAAGAGAGACTTTAGAATCTAAAAACATGTCAACTCGCCCCAGCAGATTTTATCTTTCATAATTGGAAAAACTATTAATATGCAAAAAAAGAATAATAGCAACTACAACAATTAATGCAGAAATAAATAATGCATCTCCAAGGACATGCATCAAAGTGGTTTTTATTTTTTTTCTCGAAAACAAAGTAAGATACGAAAAATATTCTAGAGACAAATTTGTTGTATTTTTTGTTGCTTAATGCCGCCCGGCACGCCACTGGACTCAATCAATTTAATCTACTTAGGGCTAAATTAGCCCCTTAACACTACAAATAAAACTGCCAAATTTTCAACAATATCGAGAAAAGGATATTTAAGATATTTACGAAAATCCTTAAAAATTTTTTTTTAACACCCTGTATCTTGAAAGCGAAGCATATGCGGACCCATGTTTATATGAACTTTTCATCTTAGAATCACCCAAAGAATCTTCTCTTAAAGTTACTGCACATACTTAATTAACACCCTGTATATTTGTTATTATACGTAGTGTTGTGATCACTCGAGCGAAAAACCGCTTGATCACTCGATTATTGAAATAACCGACATCACTCGATTATTAAAAATACCGCTCGAGTTATCTATTCAGGCGAAAACCGTCGTCCGTCACTTATTATCTTTCACTCAATACCCGAGCTTCGCTTGACGCCGACGGAAATATATCGCTGTAGTGTGATCGAGTTAAAAAACTGCTCGTATAGTCGAACAGTTTTTCGTTCGATAGGAAATAATCTAGTTAAAAATCAGGCGAAAAACCGAAAAATATCGCCGGTTACCTGATAGACGACCTCCGGTCTAAGCACCGCGCGATCCGATTGGCGACGTTCGAGATTGACGCTGAGCAAGTACACGACATACGTCTTTCTTAAAGGCACATAAACGAGAAGGTGCATATAAAAAAGTATGCTGAATCCCTTAGCGGAGTCATCGCGACATGATTTGGTAAAGTTTTGTTTTAACTGGCTAGCCAGCGGAGTAGTTTAGGTCTCCGATTGTAAATATTAAAAAATTAAAGGATATAATTTTAAAATTTTTAATTACTATAAAGACGAGAAAACTTCTCAAAAATAACATAATAATAGAAATTGTTAATGAAAAATAACAAAACGAATAAAATGGTTAACAAAATATATAAAAAAATTCGTTGGTAATCTTATAGTAAACATTTTTAAATCTAAACAGGAACTTTTTATTATTAAACTCAAGAAGACTTCTCAAAAATAACATACATTATAGAAAATGTTAATGGAAAATAAGAAAACGAGCAAAATAGTTAACAAAACATAGGTATCGATAAATTTTTTGGTAAATAAAAGTAAGCATTCTTAAATTTAAACAGGAACTTTTAGGTAACTATGAATACATGAGTAAATGAATTTAAAAAAATAATAACCAATTTTCTTATTTTGCCAGTCGCGTAACTAAGCCTAAATTTTTGAAGTGCACACAGTGGGCACCTGATAATTTAAAGTGGAAGAATTGACAAGCTATTTTAAATATCTACTTATTTTATGCTCGTAGATTGAGAAAGATGTGAAGAAAAATAACTTCTGGTAATACTTTTTGTTCGGGTTAAAAACGCACAATAATAAACCCGAACAATAAATACATATTTGTGTGATTTTTGAAGTTTTTGTTTGGTATCGAGACACGTGGTAAAAATTCATTATTCACAAATAAATAAATTTCTGGAATTTTTTTGGTGACACTGTAATTTTTTAGCTAAACCTGTGCCCACCCGTAGTTACGTGCCTGCTAAATACCCGACCTGATCACATGTAAAGGACTAGGCAGCCCGTTAAGCAGTCGGTGACGTCATCGCTTGGTAAATTGGAATTTCAGGCGATTCACTCGAGCGATTAACTCGATGATTAAAATCGCTCGAGTATCGAGTACTCGATTATTAAAATCATCGGTTTTTCCCAACACTAATACGTAACTTCCCACACTTAATATCTCGCTTCTGATAAATAATATTAAAAATCGCAAACACGGCGGCAAATTTGTGACGGGGGGGGGGCGCTTCTAAATAATGTTGATTTGCCGAAATTGTAAAAAAAATAAATGTCGCGTCTTTAAATCACTCCTTCATTCTCTGTATGTAATCTAAGACCCATAGGTAGGCCCCCCTCGAACTAGGGATTTACTCCTGTCTCTGTGTATATATATTGATAAGCCTATATACATTGTCATTATGTAAATTAATATTTGGTAAATAAATAATTTATTACTATTTGTTAGCTACTTAAACATTATTTAACCACATTTAATTATACAAAATTATTTATGTTTCCCTTGGTGGGATTGTTTTATAATTAAAATTTAATGCGGTAATGAATTCTTCATCCGATGATTCTACTAATAGATTTACATCCATTACCGCACTATATTTAATTTATTTTTCATCTATAAACTATATACTTATAATACCTGAAGAAACGGTTGCTGCAAACATAATATATAATATCACAGGAAATATTAGCGGGCGATAAGGCCCGGTGATTTTCGATTTTATCACTCACCGTTCAGATATATGTGGCCTAGGAATCATAACATTTTCGGAACTTAAAGCCATAAGCACCGTTCCGCCACCAAAATACTTCTTTCGAAGCAATTCCTCGCTGGATTTTCTGACTAAAAGAGCACCCAATCCAGTGGGATATCCAAAAATCTTATAGAATGAAATCGCTACAAAATCCGGACGGTACTTATTGAGATCGAGGTGGCTGGTAGGGACGAAACCGGCTGCATCTAATACTGTGAACCATCTTTGTGGTTTATTGGTTAGTTTTTCTAGTGATCCTCGTCTGACTGATTCGATCCAGGATAACGGATATTTTGTACCTAAAAATAAGTTATAGTACCATGAATGTACAAAAAATGATTGAAGAATAACCTTGTTAACCTTCGGAATGTCTAATTAATTCTTTTACTAAGGATAAATGGAACAGATGAAATGGCAGTGACAGCGGGAGGTCCACAGGGCTCGGTGTTGGGTCCGACTCTGGAATATGCTATACTATGGTTTTGTGAATGGTGTATCACTGGTAGTGACAGCTGAAGACGAGGAAGAGCTGATGTTCAGAGTAGACGTATCGCTAAAACGAATAGACAGGTGGATGAAAAGGGAAAATTTGGAGCTGGCATCACAAAAAACAGAAGCTGCCATCATGAAAGGAATGAGAAACAGACAGAACCTGGCATTTGTACTGCATGGAAGGATAATTAGGCAGTTTAAAGCTGTGAGATATTTGGGAGTCGTGATAGACGATAGATGAGGTGGCAAGATGCAATGGGAATTAAAACGTGTAGAATAAAAAACGAAAATAATGCTCAGAGTGGTGCTGCATATAGGACGGTATCACGTCGTAGCGGGAGCGGTTTCTATCGACCTGCAAGTTAAGGCCAGATGCCTTCTGCGCGAGAGGCAAGTGGGAAACCGCTGGTGGAAAGGAAGAACATAAGAGGGGAAACTATTAACTAATGGCAAAGAAGGCGGGTCAGTGGACCAAGCGCCTGGTGTCAACTGTGGCAGAATGGCTGGAGTGTAAACACAAAAATCTGGACTAATTTCTTATGCAAGTGCTACCTGGACATGGGAGATTCAGATATTACGCAAAGAGAATGGAGAAATCCGAGACCGACTGCTCAGAATTAGATACAGTAGAGTACGTTTTTCTACTGCAAAAATTGGGAGATTAGATGAAATGAAACAGATCAAACCTGACCTAAAAGCAGAAAATATGGTGCGAGCGATGATGGATAGTTTCAATGTATATGGAACGAGATAAAGGCATTGACCAAGGGAATACTAGAGACAAAAGAGAAGGAGGATGAAAGATGAGAAGAGAGTAGAAGGTGGAAATTAAAGGATACTGGGTTATTCTGATGGCATGTTCCAGAATGGTCTCTAGCCTCTAGAAGTCTAGAATAACTCATTGAAATATTTACTTTTCGTCCCAAAATACCCTGTATATAACTATGCATATACGTACTGATAATAGGAAAGTGTTTTAGAATAACAAAATGATGTCACTTGAGCCGAAACTCCGATCGTCGTTTCTATCAATTCCATCCTTCCTGCCCAACAGAATAGAAACGAAACAGAATGAAATAGTTGCCGGATTTTATGTGCATTTGCTGACATGGGCTAGATTGTTCAAGAACGACGCCCTCATACCTCGTTTGTGACAACTGTTTTCAGTTATGTCTATTGTGCGATGGCATTTAAAAATAGTTATTTATGTAACAAATGTAAAAGTACTACTTTTTTTCACGGACGGCAAATTGGAACGCACGCGCCCAAGGCGAATGCCCCAAATCCCGTATGTGAAAAAAAAGTAACTTTATGCATAACTTTCATACAAGATTTTTTCTACAATCGTATCAGTTTTCTTTTTCGAAATTAAAAAATATATATGGCGTATAACCAACTCACTGTTATTGAGGAATATAATAAGTTTGGAATATTGCTTATATCGGCTTGATTATTCAGAAATAATGTTGATTTTAGCTGGGAATAGCATGGTCATAAAGTCAAAGATTTGACAAGGGTTTACCTTTCTTGAAAATACGAAAATACTTGCTTTCGGTCCAATGAAATTTAAAAAAGGTGGCTTGATTTTTGTAAGCTTCTTCCGATTTATCACAATACGTTTTGTGTTGCTTCATTGGCTTTATTAAATATTTCGTCTGGAGCGCATTGAAATGAGTTTTCTTCTTCTGAATTGATATTATGTCTTTCAATTTTTCATGTTTCCAAATCTAATTGGCATTGGAAAGGTAACAATAACAATGCGACGAAGCGCAGGCTGTGTTGTTTCATGGCAACTTGATATTATAACCAGAGAGAAGTGAAAAACTGACACGTTACTGCACTTTTTTAACGCTAAGTAACTTTTTTTGTTAAAAAATGACCAATCTTATACATTCATTTGCGTAAAAAATATAGTTTTTATAACAATCGCAGAAAAAATAAATTAAATTTATGTGAAATACACTGGGGAACAGCAAAAATGTTTCCGAGACCAAAATAGCAAAATCTTACTTATTTTATTATACTAATTAACAATCTGTCTTGCAAAAGGCTCAGTTGGCTCCGGTTTTATAGATCCATCCCAATTATGATAATTTACCTACCTGCCCTTAATATATGGGAAAATTTCACCATTAAATGAGAAATACCTGGATTTATTATAACAGGTGTACTTTATAAGGGGTTTAAATACATATAATATAAATCCTAAATTGTTAGTTAGTTGTATTTCAACCACCAGTTGATCGAGAGCTGTTCGTATTTGAGAAATTAGAGAGTTTTGAGCAACATGTCGCGAGTTTGTGTAAATAAGCCGGATCATTTTTGTTATATATGTGGTGAAATGACTTTTGTGAAACAAAAACGTACGCTTAGCCCTTTAATAAAAAAGGCTTACCACTTGTATTTTGGCTGCAAAGTTGGAGACCAGGATAAAAATTGGGCTCCCCATATCTGCTGCTACAAATGTGCGTCCAACATTCGCGGCTGGCTAAGTGGAAAAAACCGTAAGATGCCCTTCGCTGTTCCTATGATCTGGCGAGAACCGAAAGACCACGTTACTGACTGTTACTTTTGTTTGACACCTCCCATCAAAAAAGGCTTTTCAGAGAAAAAAAGGTCTGCGATACAGTATCCAAATTTACAATCCGCCATACGCCCGGTGCCTCATAGTGACGAGTTGCCTATACCTAATCCACCTCAGGAATATACCCTTCATTCTGATGATGATCAAGAGGATTCAAACGGTAGTGTACCGGAAAATGTCGCCGGCCCATCAACCTCGCAAGACTCCGATTTTGTCTGTGAACTTCCAAGTAAAAAGCCTCACAAAATAAGTCAAAGTGAATTAAGTGACCTTATAAGGGATTTGGAACTGCCCAAGACAAAAGCAGAACTATTGGCCTCTCGATTGCAACAATGGAATTTACTTGAAGATGAAGTAAAAGTTTCTGTGTACCGAAGCCGTCAGAAAAACCTAACACCATTTTTTAACATGGATAACAATTTGGTAGCCTGTAGGGACATTGAGGGATTAATGGCAGCTTTAAATCTGGACTATGATCCAAAAGACTGGAGACTTTTCATTGATTCCTCAAAAGTAAGTCTTAAAGCTGTGTTACTCCATAATGGAAACAAATTGCCTTCAGTCCCAATTGGTCATGCAGTCCATATGAAAGAAACATATAGCAATTTGAAATTGTTACTTGAGACCATACAATATGAAAGATATAAATGGCAAATTTGTGGGGATTTAAAAGTTGTGGCGATCTTGCTTGGAATGCAGCTAGGTTATACCAAATACTGCTGCTTCCTCTGCGAATGGGACAGTCGAGCACGATCGGATCACTACAGAAAGAAAATTTGGCCACCGAGAGAGTCTTTTGAGCCAGGAAAGAAAAATGTGACCAGCGCGCCATTAGTTGCCCCAGAAAAGATTTTACTACCGCCACTTCATATAAAATTGGGACTTATGAAAAATTTTGTGAAGGCAATGGACAAAGAAGGCCGTGCTTTTAGTTATTTAAAAGAAAAGTTCCCTAGAATCAGTGACGCTAAAATTAAAGAGGGAATATTTGTGGGTCCCCAGATTAGGAAACTTTTCGGAGATGCGCAATTCGATTCCATACTTGAAGGCAAGGAAAAAGACGCTTGGGATGCCTTTAAAATGGTTGCAAAAAATTTCTTGGGAAACATAAAAGCAGAAAATTATAAAGACCTGGTTGCCCAACTTCTTTTGTGTTACCAAAACCTAGGGTGTAATATGTCGTTGAAAATTCATTTCCTGGATTCTCATCTGGATTACTTTCCGGAAAATTGTGGTGCTGTAAGTGACGAACACGGTGAGAGGTTCCACCAGGATATTTCGAACATGGAAAGAAGATATCAGGGAAAATGGAACTGTGAGATGTTAGCCGACTACTGCTGGACTATTACGAGAGATGCCCCAGAGGCTGCTTTCAAAAGGCAAGCTAAGAAGCGCAAAATGAGTGTCTAAACTTTGGATTCAATGATAAAAATGTGCTATTTAGTTGCTTTTGTTGAACCAACAATATATTGTTATCTGTATTTTGTATGTCCATTGTATATGCCTATGAATTAAAATTTTGTAACAAATAATTGAGATTTTTTTTTGCGAGCCAACTAAAATCTTTAATAGGTATTTTTTAGTTACTTGGGTACAGTTGAATCCAAAAAAATAGGTTTTGTTCAGGAAACAAAAAAAAAGTTGAAATTTGTTTCCCAGTGATATTAATAAAATCAAATTTGGTTGACCACTGGCGAGCATGCAGGAAACTACCCGAAATTATCAAGCACCCAATAAATTTAGCAATCTACCAACGGCTGAGAAAAACAGAAAAAAAAATTGTGGGATACGATTATCCCTTTTATAAATCTGTTCCCCAAATTGTCGATAAATCTGGCGGTTATTGGAATTGGAAAGGATTGTCCAATTACTCTTTGATCTTGCAAATAGCCTTGTTATAAGAAGAGGAATCGCATGTTATCTCGCTATTTCCTCTCATTACCAGTCTATTCAACTGTTAATTGCAAAAATATATTAATATAAATATGTATGCAAATACTTATTATCCAAACAAGTGCGGAAAAGCGACTTTCCGATTTGCTCTACAATCGTGGATAAGACTGTACCGAAAGTAAAAATAGCATAGACGTATTTTTGACTTCCATTGTCTTTATTTATTTATAACACGTTTCAACTGGTAAACATCTCCAGTCATCTTCAGGTGAATACTGTATTGTAAAGACAATGGAAGTCCAAAATACGTCTCATATATATCACTCATAAAATAGTATATTAAGACACAAGTTTCATAAAAGATATTATCTTAGAACACGCGACCAGCGAAGCGGGAAGTTTTCTAAAGTACAAGTGCTCTAATTGTCTTATGTAGTTTATAATACTATGCCATGATAGAAACAATTGAACACAACAAAGCTTTTTCCCATCCTTCATAATTAAAAATAAATATATTATAAAAGTTAATAATAATGAGTCAGGAAGAAAGTTATACGCCATCAGAAATACGAGAAATTGCGGAAAAAATCTTAAAAAGAAAGAAAAGAAGAAACTTTGAGTTATGGTGCGAGCAGAACAAAGTTCAAAATATTGAACAAAATAATAAATAATACTATTGAACAAAATATTGTGTCGACACACAATCTGAGACGAATAACAATTAATACCCAGGAAATGTCTACAGTAACTATAAATATGTATATATAAAGTAATATGTATGTATGTATACTAAATATTGAATTAAAAATAAAAATTATTACTTTATTGAATAAAACTTTAGAAATAGAGCATAAACTGGAAGATATTTCTATTATTTTTAGGTTATGTTACCACCCCTCTTCGAGATATAATTAATTAAATTTTATTGTTTTTGCAGTTAAAAATCGCGTTAATTCGCGAACTCATTGAGATATCGGGATCGGGTTTGTTCGAGCTTACGCGCTCAGTCAAGCTCTTCAATTTTGCTATTTACATTTTTTTTGTAGCATCAAAACAGGCTGAGTTATTTTCAATTTCCCGTTGTAGGTTAGATTTACGGGGCGTGCCATGTAGCCATTATGAAACCCAAATAAAAAAATACCAAAATATACCTCTTTAGATTTTATGTAATGTGCATAAAACCACAACAAACACGATTTGTGCAGAAACAAATGCTACAACAGTGTTCGAACAAAAATCAATTTTTACCAAATATCATTCTAAATTCCGGGTGTTTCAGGAAGAACGGTCACCCCTATAACTTATTTATTGTTTAAATTACACGTTATATTACGTTTCATCTGGTAAACATCTCCAGTCGTCTTCAGGGGAATACTGTATTGTACTGTCACCAAAAATGTGAATGTATATTTACAAATAAATACCTTCCGTTACAGACCGTGAATAATCAGTTAAAGCGGTCTTTACGCGAAACTTTTCGCTTATTTGAAGCACAACCGCACATGCGATGCCATTTTTCCACCAAACTTTAGGGAAGTTAAAGTTGGCTTAAGGCTTAAATATTTTACAACGCAAGTTTGCGACTAAAGTCTCTCAGCGGAGTGTCGAAAACTGTGTTTTTGTTTATCCGGCTCAAAATAATTTTGCAGGAACTAGTTTACATGTTAATTTCTGCAAAATACTTTAATTACTAACATAAATTAAGTTTCTTCTGCACTTCTAATTTCCTTAGACTATGGAATTTTTATGGATTGTCACTGGGATTTTTGCAGAGTATAATTTTTTGCATAGTCTAATTTTAAACAGTCTAAAAAATATTTATTATTATTATTTTTTCAACACTCTGTTACCGATCATATTTTTTCTTAAAATATAATTTACCTAATATAAGAAATTACACCCTGAAATTCCGGACCGTACTTAGAATACATCCTGTATAAAATTTTTGAAGTAAATGAATTAAATGAGAAGATAATTGAGTAGCATTTTGCATTATACAGGGTGTTAGGGAAATGACGTATTATATTATATATAAATATACACTTTATATGAAATCTGAAAATTTACGTGGCCGCTCCTGAGGCTCTTCGCAATCAATATTTTATTGAGGCAAATCTCGAGGTTCAAAAAGGGTTAGCGCATTATAGCGATGTTGTAATATTGCAACACAGAATTCAAAACGCACGTGTTCAGTTTTTGACAACAAGACGTCTTTGACGCGCGTTATCACTTCTTTTTCAAACTTTTTAGACAAATAAAACTACAATTTTAAGGTACATATTCTCTTATCTTCGATCTTATTTTAAAACAATCCGTTTTATAATTAAATTCCATAAAATAATAAAACACAAAAGTATGTTTTCAACAGAATCAACAGTAGATAATATCACACAAATTTGAAATCACATCACAACATTTCTTATTATGAATTATTTAACAACAAAAAAAAATCGGGCAATACAACAAACAAAACGTTTAAAATTCGTATACGTCAAGCACGTGGAGCCTTCGACACGACGTCGTTCCTCTCCAAAGTCTCAAAACATACTCAAGTATGAAGGGCCCGCCGCCAGTATTCATCCAAGGGCGATACATGCGGTGTGATCTGACAACACTGTTAGTATACACTAGTGACCCACATTGTTGCTAAGTGAATCCAGATGGAACGGCGCGTGGGTGAAAAGGGTTTTTACCTTAGTATTTAGATATTCGATTTAAAAAAAAAGTATGTAGACTTTCTCTAGGACCCATTTAAATATAATAAGTTATTTCCATAACACCCTGTAGGCTTTATTTGATGAAATAATTTAAATTTTTAATTCAGCAAAAGCCTAAAGTAGTAACATGTGGCCTTAATTGTTTACGGAATGTTTTTTCGACAATATTAGGACGAAACCTCACTATTGGCAAATTTTTGCAGTTATTGTGAACAGTGGCTACATATAGGTACGTGCAACATTTTTCCTCTCTGCACACAACATAAATGCGCCAAAATAACAACAAACTATGTATTTCAAATTACAGTTTTGCAGATGTGTATATTTCAACAGTTATTAGTAAATAGTGCTCGAGGGCTAATTATCTATTGTTATCTAATTAAAATGTGGTGAAAAAATTTAAAAAATATATATTATTCTTTTAAAACATTTTAAAAATTTAGAAAAGTTATGGGTCTTTTTATTTCATAAAAATACTAGACAATTTTTATCAAGGATGGAGATGGGAAGATCAAATTATTAACAAAATGTTACTGGTATTTTTACATAGAATCCAAAAATGCCAAAATATACAGGGCGTCCTATTTAAAATAACAAAGAAAATGCTTTTTTCCTTTGATAATATCTCTGAAACGAAAGAAGATACAAAACTACAAACTCACATTTTTCAAATTTAATCTGCTTTCCCATTATGACATCATATTTATATCGTATGATTTAAGTTCTCGGAATAAAATCAAAAATACGGTTGTTATTGTAAATTGCCCCCTCTAACAATTTTATTAGGAACTATCATGTACAGAATTGTCCCAGTTTTCTAACGATGTTACCAAGGGTATACTTAAGGTGGGAATATTCGGAGAAATCTAGAATTTTAATATTTACTTTTTACTGAATTGATTCCAGGATTTCCTGACATCATTAATGAATTTTCTTTTTAGCTAAAATATCAAAGTTTTAACGTAACAAAATTGTCTTTTTTTACATGATTATAATTTAAATAATATTCGTAAATTTAGAAAAATAAGACAAGAGGATGCCAGATAAATCGCTCAAGAATGCATAAATATTTATATTCTGCATATAAAGTTAAGAGCTGCGTTCAATCACAGAGGTTGCCAAGCAGGCACTATTTTATGCGAACGTTTAGCCAAATATACTTAATTTTTTTCTAATCTAAAACTGGATTCGTAAAGTTAAAGGATTGGAAAACGGTAGGAAAAAATTGTATTAAAAAATATAATGTTATAAGGATAATAACAAATTTTTGTCACAGATCTTCCAGAAACGTGTCGATACCCTAATCGACATGTCAGGCAATCTAAATATCAATAAATTAATTAAAGAACTTTATTAATATCGGCTAAAACTTCACGAATAGAAATGACTCTCGTCTCTTTCTAACCTGCCAAAAAGCAGCATATTTTGTAATTAAATTGATGCAACATAGATTATTGATAATTTGGATTTGTTTGGGATCCTCATCTTAATACTGTTATAAAGTTATAGACTCTAAGCAAGTTAAAAATGGAAATTATTTCGAACCCTTCCGCTAGCGCCACCGCGATCATTACGTGCCATTTAAGGCCAACTTTCTCGCATACACACACACACACTGTATACTTTTATAATATTCAATATAGAAACAAATTTGAGAGTTAAGAACCTACCTGCAAAATTACTTTGGGCAGGATACACAAAAACACTGTTTTCTCCGTTCTGCCGAGACTTTTCAGACTGGAACCCCTCCGACGATAAAGTATTCATGGCTTCTGCAACTTTAACTTCTCTAAAGTTCGGTGCAAAGTTTCTCATTCCGAGTACAGATGTGTGGTTGTCCTCTAAATAAGCCAAAGTGCCTCCATTAAAATCAAAGGTTTCGGCTATCACTTTAAGAGCGTGAGACGCTCCCGATGTAAATATTACGGAGTATTGCTCTTGGGTCGCATTAAAGTGGCTTAAGATTCTGGAAAGTCAAAGTTGTGGGTATTATAACTTTCTAAGAGAAAAATTAAATTTAAGTATACTGGATGTCCCAGATAAGAATTCACTCTACAGGGATGTCGTTAACTAGAGGACATACAGAAATGATCAAATTGGACAAAACTTGCGCTTTAGTGAGTTCTGCAACGTCATGTATTCAAATCCCAATATTTGGGTAAAACCGAATTTTATTATTTCGTTCTTTTTGTTTTCTGATTCTATTGAACGAGATATGTGAAAATAAGTTGACTCCCTCATTGACACCCTTTCTCCTTAATAAGATAATCTAATTAATTTTCAATCCGACGTTTCGTTTTTTCGAAACCATCATCAACTATGTTTTTTTTTTAAATTTTATTCCTTATGAACTCCACTTTATATTCTGAATCCAACGATATATCATACCTATTATTTATTATTAATATTATTATCAACTTTTGAACTAAATAAAGTTTGGCTAACTCGCAATATTTTTACCCAAAGAATCTACAGTTTTACTGTGTACTATTAATTTTGGGACACTATAAGATTTTTAACAAAACTGCAATTTGGGCGATATTATGAATAGTTGGACAGTGATGAAACTTTCTAATCGATTAATAATCGGGTACGGCGCAACCACATATATATATATATTGGTGCACGGTATCTTGTCGCCTCCGGTATACAGAAGAGGCGACCTGGCCTCCGGGTGTTCCCAGGGGTTTACATCGAAAAAAAAATTATATATGGGGTGTTGAAATAACAACCAATCCAGATTCCTTGAGAGGGGAAAAGATTTTTTAATTTTTAACGGGTCATATATGGGGAACACAGAAAGTACTATGTGGCCTCCGAAGATTGTATATACGCATATATCCTGGTGCCGTTATTACCTCCGACAGTGTTGCCACATTGTCGGAGGTCATATAGACACCTCTGTATCCGCATGCTGGGTTTTTAATATAAATATTTATGTAAGCGGACAGTTTCTACCATATTTTTGGCAGACTGAAAGGCGCATTTCCTATTTCGGTGTCAAATGTTAATGTAAATCTGAAACATGAAAACAATAAAAAAATATAGAATGAAAGATGTTTAGATTGTAATGGCAAGGATATTACAAATTAATAATTGAATTGTTAAACATTAACAATTAATAATTTAATATCTAGATGCAGGTGAATATCAAGACGAATGGAAGATTATTCCGACGCTGTGTGACATTATAATGAAATATTTTAAATAGTGTGATATAATATACAGGGTCCGCAAACGAAGCGTGGACGGCAGATTAAATCGTTATCGAAGAACTTATCAACAATACTAAAACAGCTTGAGATATTGGATTAAAAGCGGCATGTTTTAAAAATATTTTACATTATACAGGGTGGCCCAAAAAAGTGTGACAGCATAAAGTTATATTTTTTTAAATGGGACACCCAGTATTTTATTGCATATTTAGGTTCGTATTACTATCGTTTATAAGTGCCACAAATTTTATTTAATTTGGTTTTGTAGTTTCTGAGAAATAAATTAAAAACTAAAAAAAAAAGTTTTGCAGTCCGGAATAAAAAAATCAAAAAAAACAATCCAGAACTATTTTTTTAACCTCGGCATTGAGTGAAATTTATTACAAGGGGTTTAGAGATACTATGAATGTAATTGCATATATTTATTTTATACAGGGTGTTCATAATAAGCTTTCAAAAACCCCACATATTAAAATAATTTTTCTCAAGTTTTTCAAATGGAACACCTTGTATATTATTTGGCTATTTGACATAGAATTCATAGACAATTTTTTTTTGTTATACAAGCATATAAGTTATATCCAGCCGTTCTCGAAATAATTGTAAATATCATAAATTATGTTGTTTAAATAGAGTTTTTATTGGGAAATTTTGTTATAGGCGACTAGACTAATAATTGTAAACTAAAGTAAATATTCAAAATAGCTTCCTTTTACTTAATTTAATGATTTTCCTCTACTGCCAACAGAACCCTTAATTCATTTTCTTCATTAATAACGGGTTTATTGATTATCATGCTTTTTGTGTATGCAGTGCTTCCTGTTGCTACAAATCTTTACAACAACTTCTGGAAGGTTTCTGGTCTCGGCTTTCTTTCAATATCTGGATATATTTCAGCATACACTCAGCTCGCGAGTAGGCAATTTCTTGCACATTTACCCAGTATAAAAATCATATTTACCATTTCTAAAGTTGTAAAATTCGACATTTTGCATAAGTTAGTACTTAATTTCGACGACTGAACAAATGTAAATAATTTTATTTGGCTGTCATAGTGACAATCTAAACAAAAAAAATCATGGCAACTCGATTAAGAATAAAAAATAAAATTAAATAAAGAAAAGTAGCAAAAATGTAGGCTTTTAAAATTTATATCGAAAAAACTAAAATAAGGTAAACTCTAATAGTAAAAGGAAGCTATTTTGAACATTTACTTTAGTTTACAATTATTAGTCTAGTCGCCTATAACAAAATTTCCCAATAAAAACTCTATTTAAACAACATAATTTATGATATTTATAATTATTTCAAAAACGGCTGGATATAACTTATATGCTTGTATTACAAAAAAAAATTGACTATGAATTCTACGTCATATTACCAAATAATATACAGGGTGTTCCATTTGAAAAACTTGAGAAAAATTATTTTAAAATGTGGGGTTTTTGAAAGGTTATTATGAACACCCTGTATAAGATAAATAAACGCAATTACATTCATAGTATCTCTAAACCTCTTGTCATAAATTTCACTCAATGCCGAGGTTAAAAAAATAGTTCTGGATTGTTTTTTTTGATTTTTTTATTCAGGACTGCAAAACTTTTTCTTTTAGTTTTTAATTTATTTCTCCGAAACTACAGAACCAAATTAAATAAAATTTGAGGCACTTATAAACGATAGTAATACGAACCTAAATATGCAATAAAATACTGGGTGTCCTATTTAAAAAAATATAACTTTATACTGTC